>CM062926.1:94792890-97292890 GCA_031878705.1 Tapirus indicus
TAGGGGATATTGATATATCCAAAGATTCTTTGGGATATCAAATTTGGAAAAATCAAAATAAAATTTAAATGTATTTGGAATCATATAGGATTAAAATCAAACATCACCGCTATTCAATTATACCAACCAGAAGTTTTTATCTTGTGTGACAACAAATGAAAAATTATAAATGTGCAAGTTTATGTTATAGAGAATCATAAGAACTATGTAATTTAATATCCTATAAGTGGCATTTGCATATGTAAATTCTAATATATTAAGAGAACTAGAGTTAATAAGATATGTACAGAAAGAAGCGACACTTTTTATCTAAATTATTTTCCTACGTATACAGTACATATTTCACACTACACATACACACACAAGATTTTCCCATTAATTTGATGCCTCTAAAGATATGCAAACTAGGAGTGTTGTTTCTTAATCTCAAGGCAATGACACAGTCTATTGTTTTGCACAGCATGATTCTGTTTAGATAAAGATGATATTTAGATAGTTCCTTGTTTATATGCTGGACAGTATAGTTCTTTTAGTCACAACCCACTATATATGGTATACCATAATGTCAAATAAATAGAAATTATTTCTTAAGTAAATAGTCTTCTATCTTGCATTTATTGTATATTGTGATATAATTTATAACTTCAGGGTAATTTTTAAATATTAAGAATAGCAATTCCAAAAGACTCAAAGCTCTCATCAAGCTAGTATTATCTCTTAGTTATTTTTGCATTGCATCATACCACCTGGCCTTTGGTAAACTCTCAGTGAAAGTTGTTTGAAATGAGATGTTGAACTGAATTCCTGGCCCTTCTAAAGTCCTGACTGAGGGTTTTTCCTTAACTTCCTTCATATTCTCCATATAGTATCAACGATGTTAAGTATATGTGAATTAAAAGTAATTTTATTTTAGAGAAGTCTAAATACTCCAAAATGTCACTGGGGAGGCCATGGGGGTGAGCAATCTGGTCAGGAAGCACTGGTTGAAAGCATAGAAATTCCTTGACACCGCTGTTAATAAATATACAAGTAACTTCAAGACAGCATCTCCAAGTTACCCCCAAAAATAACCAATAACGAAATGAAATTGTGGTACTATGGAAGGCAATTGCATCATATGAAAGTTATTCTCTTACAAATATTTAAAACTTTGAAAAAAATCTTATAATGACATTTCTAAGGTGTTAAGTGTTTGAATATTTTTCTTCAAAAGTGCCCTAATACACACTTTTGTTTCCCTTTGTAGTGCTCCTGGAAGTGGCCCCATGTTCAAATCAACAACTGTTACTGTGAGAGAAAATTTTAATGAAATTTCCCAAAGAGTTGTTGTGGATTCAGTTAATAACCAGGAAGATTTCAAATATGCTTTGATTCATAGTGAAGAGAATGCTAAAGATGTTACCACTGTTTCTGCAGACCCAGAAAGCGCAAATAATTATACAGCAAAAAATAACCAACTTGGACATCAAGCCCAGGGAATTCACAGGCACAAAATTGGCTTTTCTTTTGCATTTCCAAAGAAAGCATCCGTGAAGCTAGAGTCCTCAGCTGCAGCCTTCTCTGAATACAATGATGATGCCTCTGTGGAAAAAGGGTTTAACAGAAAAAGTAGATTTGTCCCCGGTGCTTGTCATCTTCAACTATCTTCACCAACAGATGTGCTTGCGGCTTCTGAGGAGAAAGCTAACTTTTGTCATCTACCAGAGGAAATGTGCACTGACAAAGAAACTGTTCAAACTCAAGAGATGAAAGAAGTTTCTAGTGGACAAAATACATTATTATTACCTTCATTTTGCCAGTTTCAACTCCCTTTATCTTCTGATGCAGATAATTGCCAAAATTCAGTCCCATTAGCAAATCAAATACCACTGAAAGATGTTACTATTAATGAAGACATACCTATGAGTGGTAATAGTTCTGAGTTGTTAGGAAATAAATCCACACTTGCTGATATGGCTAATGATTGCTTATCTTTGAAAACTACGACAAGGGAAAATGTTAAGGATGTATCCACAATTGAAGCTGAAAATAAAAATCAAGGTCCTGAGATGTTGGCCCCTTCAAATTCTGAAGAGGGTAATATAACCTTACATAAAAAAACAGATTCATATAAAAGACCAACTGAGCCATTTGTACCCGTACTTAACAAAGATGGATCCACAGTTCTTCAGTGGCCATCAGAAATGCTAATATACACAACTACTCAACCATCAATTTCTTATAGCTGTAATCCTCTCTGTTTTGACTTCAAGTCCACTAAATTAAACAACAATCTAGATAAAAATAAGCTGTCCTCGAATGATCTTTATTCTCAGCAGAAAGGAGAAGACATTTGCAAGAGACCAGTTTTGGATTGCAAGGACACATCTATCACGGGACTCACTGCTAATGAAATTGGAGATAGCAGAAACGAATACACCCAAGTCCCTCCTCTTTTGGCTGATGATCCTCTCTCCAATAGTTGTGATTCTGGAAAAAATGAGAATACGGGTCAGAGGTATAAAAATATTTCCTATAGGATCAGAAAAACAGAAAAATATAATTTTACTAAAAATCAAATAAAACAGAATACTGTAGATGAGAAATACAACAAAATAAGGTTGAAAGATACTCATGAACACTGGTTCCATAAAAATAGAAGAAAGAAAAAAAGAAGAAAGTTATGTCAGCATCATCACGGGGAGAAAACCAAAGAATCAGAAACTCACTTCAAAATGGAAATGGAAAATAGTTACAGTGATACAACTAGGAAAAATCTACTGGAAACAATTTCTGAAAAGCAGTATTTAGCTGCAGAGCAATTATTGGACTCACGTCAATTACCTGATAAAGGGCCCAAATCAGCATCTACAAACTTAAGTGAAAATGAAGAAATACGTAGAACCTGGAGCACTGAATACAATAATAATGATGCTATCAGTTCTAAAAACCACTGTAAAAAGAACCCAGTTTTTTTAAATGGGCAATCCAATCCAACAATGATACATTCTGGGAAACATAATTTAACATATTCCAGAACTTGCTGTAGTTGGAAAGCCAAAATGTCCAGCTGTAGTCAGGATCACAGATGCCTAGTTCTTCAAAATGACATGAAATGCCTGAGTCAGAATCAGGCTGTTAAAAGAGGTTATAATTCTCTTATTACTGAATCAGAAAGATTCCATCGAAAACGTAGACAACATTCATATTCTTATTCTTCAGATGAAAGTTTAAATCGGCAGAATTATTTACCAGAAGAATTTTTGAGGCCACCACATGCTTCTGCTCCCTGTAAGCCTAAAAGGAAAAGGAGGAGAAAAAGAAGCAGATTTCACACCGGATTTGAAGCTTTGGAACTCAAAGAGAATACAGATTATCCCATGAAAGGCAAATCTTCCTTACATCACCAGGATGAGTTAATAAGTGAAGATAAAAAAGAGGAAATAAAACCACAAGAAACTGCAAATGTCGAAAGGAACTTGGAACAAACAGGCCAAGCAGAAAATAAACTGATCTTGTGCCCTAGCAGTCCCCTTCCTTCTGAAACCAGTGGTGAGACTGAGCCTTCAGTAACAGAGACCACTTCTGGTGAATCGCCAGAGATTTCCAATGAACCCACCACGTCTGTCTATATAGCCAGTGCCCCGGGAAAAGAAGAAATTGACAATACCTTGCTCGAACACAAAGAAAGAAGTGAGAATATAAATATTCATGAAAAGCGAATTCCTTTCAAGGTGCCTAATACTGAAAGGAAATTTAGACAGTCCCAACCTAAATCATACCTTTGCCATTACGAACTAGCGGAAGCCCTTCCACAAGGAAAGATGAATGAGGCATCACCTGAGTGGCGGCGTTTTAATTCAGGAATCCTTAACACACAACCACCATTACCATTCAAAGAAGCACATGTCAGTGGTCACACCTTTGTAACAGAGCAAATCCTGGCTCCATTAGCTTTACCAGAACAAGCACTACTGATCCCGATAGAAAAGCACGACAAATTCAAAAATCTACCATGTGAGGTCTACCAGCACATCATCCCCCCGAACATGCTGGGCAACAAGGTCAAGTTTACTTTTCCGCCAGCTGCCCTCCCACCCCCCAGCACACCTCTGCAGCCTTTGCCTTTGCAGCAGCCCTTGTGTTCTACCTCCGTAACCACTATCCACCACGCTGTTTTGCAGCAGCACGCCGCAGCAGCTGCAGCCGCAGCCGCAGCTGCAGCTGCGGGAACCTTTAAAGTGCTTCAACCACACCAACAGTTTCTTTCCCAAGTCCCAGCTCTCACCAGAACATCGTTACCTCAGATCTCAGTAGGACCAAGGTTTTGTCCCGGGAACCAGCCAACTTTTGTTGCTCCGCCTCAGATGCCGATCATCCCAACTTCAGTTCTTCATCCTGGCCATCTGGCTTTCCCGCCTCTACCCCATGCACTCTTCCCTTCCCTGCTCTCCCCTCACCCTACTGTCATCCCACTGCAGCCCCTCTTCTAGTCATCACCATCAAAGGGAGAGAAAACATTCATGTGAAAACTGTTGCTATATGCATAAATGCTCATCTAAGTGGATAATTGCCTACTTAAATGGTGGAAATAAACGCCAAAATATGGCCTCATTGATATGAAATCATTTACTGTAAGTGTAATGATGCAAATAAATTCTTAAGTTTCTGAAATATAATATTATTAAGGCACTGAATAGTTTGAAAATCAATACTATATATGCTGTATATTGAAATGATGTCTTAAGAGTACGTATAATGTACATAAAATATATTTATAGTACTGTAATTTATGTTGTAAAGTATGCTCTGGTTTTTTTTAATCTTTGTGTATTTGCACCTATTTAATGTTGAGACAAAGCCGACGGCACTATGTTTTGTACCATGTTCCTTGAAACTGTAAATTCAGTGAAAAATATCTCTTGCAATAAATTTTTGTTAAATATTTAAGTAAATCAAACTTTTGTTTTTAGTTGGTTTTCACTGTTTTAGGAATGTATAGTAACAGTAAGTTTTGGATTTATAGCATATTGTTTTTTTCTATTCATTAGCATGTCTGAACCTCAGAGGCCCAGCAAAATATCTTTGGAGCTCTATCAATGCTTAAATTATGATCCCATCTTTCAGAATAAGTATAACAGGTCCATTTGTTTTTCTGTTTGTTTCAATGTTGCTTGTACTCAGAGCTTGCTATATTTCCTGAACAATTGATCCTCTAGACAGTAAACCATGGAAATTCATGTTAAAATAATGTTAGTATTTGGTAGGGAAATAACTCAAAAATATGCAAAGTAAATTGTACTAGTAGACAAGAAATAGCAAATAACCAATATAAGTTCTTACGACATTTTTGTATGTTAAAATTCTCAAATTTATGATGTTTATTTTCAATTATTGAAGGAAATACACATATATATGAACATTGGCATGGATTAAGGAATAGGTTTAATTAATAA
Organism: Tapirus indicus; assembly: GCA_031878705.1. Lineage (NCBI taxonomy): Eukaryota > Metazoa > Chordata > Mammalia > Perissodactyla > Tapiridae > Tapirus > Tapirus indicus. The sequence continues at coordinate 94,798,326 of CM062926.1, forward strand.
ATCTTTATCCTTCATATAACATCTCGAGAAGAATGACATAAACATAATCTGTATCTGGATATACTCTTGAGAATCTGGAAGTGGGAAGGAGAATGAATAAACAGCTCTTCCTTCTGCAAATCTTTCTAGTAGTCATGTTGGTATCATATTTCGAAATCACCCAGGTACGATTAGAAAGTCTCTCCACACCACCCTTCCAGATTCTGCTTTATTTTTAATGACCTCTGCATTATTGTTCACTGAAGTGCTTCTGTGTGTACTGAAGAATATAATTACACAATAGAAAACTAGGGAACATCACACTTTTCCCAAGAGAGTTTTCCAATATGTACCTGCCCCAGTCCATGCCACTTGGTGAGAAAAAGTCTACATGCCTGATAGAGAGGGTTCACCTCACCACGTGTGAATGATCAAGAATTATGGCAGCTTGGCAATAATCCTGGCATCGAGGAGCCAACTGAGTTGCTCTAAAGGTAGAGCAACGTTTAAGTGATGCTGCACTGAGGAAATGCTATTTCATATGTCCACCACAGAAACTGAGTTACCTTAAATAATATTGAGCATAAACGTCTGTTCTCATATCAAAATAATCTATTTGAATTCTATTTTAAGTAGCGAAATAAGGGAAAAAATCTAGTCATTTACTTTCTTGATTATGTACCATAGTAATCTTTGGTTTAAATGTTTTCCTGAAAAATGGCTGTGAAAGACTGAATATGCAATTTTCTGACTGACAAATAAGAAGGTAAAATTATAAGGGAAGCATTTTCATTTCAAATGCTCTAGGATAACATGTTCCAAAAATGGGAACTAAAATTGGAACACATGATTTTTCCCCAAGCAAAATTATTGAAACTATCTTTGAGGATAAACAGATGGGGATATCTACTGGGGAATGCTGGCCCAGTTTGTTTTTAATCTGTCAGAGCAGGATCATTGCTTCTGCTGTTTAAAATCAAACCAAGTGTTTGACTTTAAAATATGCAGATTTTCTTTCTTCTTTTGTCATCTTCTGACAATCATCTCACTTGTTCACCTCTTACCTCATGTTCTTATTCTTTAATTCCTTTTTCCCTGATTTTTTCCTTCTTAATTTCATTGTAGGCATCAATTGTGTGTATGTGTGTCTCCCCTTCTTTCCCCATGTTATTTTTTTTTACTTCTGTTGCTACCTTACCTTTCTTTTTGTTAACCGATATGGTTAGGCGTGCTTAACTTTTTAGTCGTTATAGAATATACCTGATTGCTAGGTATATGATAGAAATCTCTGGAAAATTTGAGGAGGAAAGTTCTCAGTTAAGACTAATTGAAATTCAACTTGATAGATAAGTTGATTTGTTTTCATGAATACCAATAGCTGGACAAGAAATGTATGTTAGTTAAGCACATCAAGGACATTCTGATTATAAACAATTCATCTAGATATTTGATACCTTTGATAAGATATTGCTTATGTCGTCTGGGCATCCATTAAATGTTGGCGACTCAAAATGAATGCATGATGAGCTACTTGTTCATTCTGATAACATCAACCCCAGAATGAAAGGAATCAGGCTGATGGGCTGAAGATCAACAGTGAGCAGAACAATCAGACAGGTAAGTCAAGGTGGCTTCATCAGGCAATGGGGCTGTTAGAGGACCACAGTCAAGCGCATATTAATGGCAGCAGGAGTCAGGCCAATATAACAGTCATACTCTGGACATATATTGGGACACTGACTGATGGCTCATCCATAGGTCCTGGAGCTGAAATCCCAGTCCTATCCACACCCAATAATCCATGTAAATTATTGTACATCCTATATAATTGGGAAATGTAAATGATCCTGACACTATCTCTTACCCACCATCTCTAGTCTGCTAGTTACAGGCTTTGCTATAGCATTTGTTATTGTAAAGATGAATTAATTGGAATATAGAATAGAACTTGAACGTGGAAAGTAACAAATAACTGTAGCCAAGCAACAAAAGGGTTCACATTGGATGACAGGAAGGAAACTCACCCACTACTTCAACTACCATGCCTCTCTCTCTCTCTCTGTCTCTCTCTCTCTCTAATATGTATATATATATATACACGAGTTCTCTTATGAGTTGAAGACTTATATCAAACTGTCCACAGGGCATCTCAACCTAGATATCTGCCAAGTATTTTGAACTCAAACTCATGTTCTTTCTTTATAGCTAACACTGAAATCTGTTCTTTGTCCTGTGTTTCTAAACTCTGTGAATGTTATAAAAGAAAAACAAAACCTGTTATCCAAGTCAGAAGCCAGGGTGTTATGCCCCCATCAGATCAATCAATGAACAATTTTGGCTCTATTTCCTTAATTTTTCCCACCTGTACATTTTATATAGTTTTAGCCATAGTAGTCCATAAGCTGGCTTGCTGTTATAAATTAATGTCTCTTTCCTCAATTTCCCATTCTTACAATTCATCCTCCCCACTGCTGCCAGGGATACATTTTTAAATGTAATTTTATTATGACACTCCTTTATATTAAAATGTACTATGGATTCTCAGTTGTTCTCAAGATAAACATCAAAGTCTCTAGCATGTCAGGAAAATCTGTGGTGAATGAGGTGCCAGCCCCCCTCCTCAGGACCATGCACTCCAGCACTCCGCTAGGTCAACCATTCTAATCTACTTAGTTACAATCATCTTTGAGTTTGTGTGATCATGTTCTGTTATCCTGCAATGCCTTCCTCCCTATGCTTTTTTTCACTTGGATAACTACTAATGAGTCACAATTCAACTTGAATATCAGTCTCTTTCAGGGATTTTTTGCTGGGTTCCCTCTTTCCCCAGATAAGTTAGCTTCCTGTGCTCTATCCTCACGTGGTGTGCTGTGCACAAATTTTGTTATAAAATATTCTCTGTGTTGAATATATTGTCCTGTTTGTCAAATTCCCTAGATCAAGAGTATGTGACTCGTAAGAAACACTCAATAATAGTTTGTTAAATGAGGGAATAAAATGAGTTGGAAATGATGTAATTGAAATCTACGCAGATTGTATTACAGAGTTCCAGAAGTTTTATCCATTTTTGCTCCAAACTGGTCCTAAATCAGTCTAAATAAAAATATAATTTTCCCCCCAAATTAGGACTTCAAAACACCATTTAGCATGAAGAACTTCTTTTTAATGGAATTATGAATCATTTAAAATAGAACTCCATAATCAATCATCAAAGCACAGCTTGAACCCTTTCCCCTGCCCCATGAGGAAGGCACAGACTTCAGTGTATCTATCTATCTATCTATCTATCTTTCATCTTTCTATTAGTACTTGTCACCAAATATTAACATATGATGTGTCAGGCATTAAACTAGCTCTTGAGGATAAAGAAATGAATAGGACACACCTGCTACTCAGATATTCGAGTCTAGTAAGGAGGGCAGACATGCAAAATCTTATATTTAGCTATTCAAAATTTGCTATTTCATTATTAGTCAATCAAAATGGATTGAATTTATCTTCACCAATGCTTTTTTTCCCCATGTAATGTGTTCTTCATTTCTCATTCTTGTTTCTACTTTTTTTCCTTTGCTTATTTGCCTAGCTAAGCCACTGTCCTTGGGACTGAACGTTGTCACCAGGGACGTTCTCCAAATAAGCCGTTTACTTTCTTTCACAAACAAAATTAGATAAAGGCTTAAGGCTTACTCATATCAACAGCTGGGGACCAGTGTTCTCCTTTAGAGGCAGCAATAAAAAGCTATACGATTTGTTCTGAAGTGTTGGGTATGGCCTAAATCAAGCCCAGCATCTGCCAGTCCTATGGATTGTGTCCCCTTCCCCCCAACCCAGCATGGTCTGCACTGGTACAGAGGAAGGGACGAATTTTTCTTCACACAAAGACACCATTCCTCACTAAGCCAAATGCTCAGAGCAAGATCCTTTTATTTATTCATAAAAGCATCTTGTAGACTAGCATCTGCTCTGAGTTTTTAACCCTGGAGAATGTGAGCTATAGGGTCTACTTGAGGCTGGAAGCTCCTGGTAAAAAACTAAGAGTGTAACAAGCTTTTCTTCTCCTGTAATCTCCTAAAATCTTATTTTTAAATAACCTAATTGTTTTTATTAATTGTATCTTTTTGTGGTAATATTTTGAAATATATTGTTTACATATTTTACTAATATTTTCCTTGTGTAGGATTTTGGTTTTAACTGCTGCATTTTAATTTTTTATAAATTATTTCCTAACATTTCTTTATGGAGTATATTTTCTATATCTTTATTATCTTCAAACTCTCTGGAATATTATATTATATATCTTAGATTTTTAAAAATAGATCTCATTATATTTCAATTGATTTAATCATACTTGCTTTTTTAATATTGTTTCCATGTCTTGTTTGTATTGATTATCTCCAAGACTATTTTCATTCCCCCATTGAATATGAATTTCATTTTATTCTTCAAACGTTTATTGGTAATACAGGTGGAAAACATAGGTTCTTTGGGAAGTGCCCATATATTAACTAAGGAGTTTTGGTGACAGGACTTAACAATAACCCTTCAAGCTTCTCTAAACCGTGTCTTTTATTCCCTTCAATATTTAATTCCAATAACCAGCAACTATACCCAGAACTGAAGTTTCATCATAATTTACAAGAACTAAGATTCAGTGAACTAGAGTCAAGATGTTAATGCTCATGTATGAAACAGCCCATTTGCTCTTGCCTCACTGATTTAGTTCAACAACTGGGCTTCTAACTGGAAAAGCTTCTCAATGCACAACTCCTTGGTTACCCTACTTAGTCCAAGATCACATTTAAACAAGACTAGATCTTTGGCTCCTCCCTAGCTCCTGTCAGCACTACACTGTGTTCTGAAGAATTGACCTACTACCTGATGTTTGCCCCTTTTGTGCTGCCCCAATTGATCCAACCTCTTTTTGTTGCCTAAACTTGCTGCCTGGACACTGTGATCCTTCTAGTTGTACTTGTTGATGCTAACCTTCATACCTGAGTTAATTATGTCAGTCCTAAATGCTTGTTGACTTACAAGCACATTACCCCCTTTTAAACAAATTCTCATCATATTTCTGGTTTGAAACTGCCCGAGTTACAATATTTTAAACTCAAGGAGAGCGAGTTTTTAAAAATCCAACATTTCAGCTGCCTTAATCTTTTAGCTTTTATTAAATTTACCACACGCTTTTGAAAACAACTAAGTTTCAAATTAATGCTTTGAGTTTCAACTAATTTTCTTACCTTTTTGATTTATTTTTTAATCTAAATAATTTTACAAGTGGCTATTACTTTAACCTATGCAAGTTGGTAGAGCATTAATCCTCACATTAAAATGAGAAGCTGAAACCTGATTTTAGGTTTTATTAAATGGCTTCCATTTCTTGAACAGTCTTACTGAAACAAAAATGATAGAAATACTGATATGTTCTACTGATATGAGAAATCTATTTTCTGTCCTGAAATGCAACTGTTTTGACCATGACCTTTGTGAAGCCTTACCATTTCTTAGGTAGTGTGAAACATAATGTAATATTTTAAGTACATTTTAGACATTAGCTGTTTTAATTGCATTTTATATATCCGAGGATTGCCAATGTGCTTGCTTGCCTGTATGCTATGCTAAGATATAACACTATCTTTTTCAATTGCTAAACAAGGACTTATTTGTCAAATTGAAAATTAGAATGTTTCTACAGTATTCATATGATATAACATTATTTTCTCATATAGATAATCTTTGCCTAAACAGATCAGCATAGAAAGGACTCTACAGAAAGACATTTGTATACCAATAAATGTAGCTGGGAAGTAGCTATTAAAGCTTATTATAGTTATCCTGTCAAGTTGTCAGAGTGTCCATCTATGTTAAGAACTGATTTATGCATTTTGACTGGAATGTGAGTTTACTAACAGTAAAGATGTCAAAAAAAAGTGGCTTTGAGGCCGGCCTGGTGGCGTCGTGGTTAAGGTCACATGCTCCACATCGGTGGCCCGGGGATTGCAGGTTCAGATCCTGGGAGTGGACAGACGCACTGCTTGTCAAGCCATGCTGTGGTGGCATCCCATATAAAGTAGAGGAAGATGGGCATGGATGTTAGCCCAGGGCCAGTCTTCCTCAGCAAAAAGAGGAGGATTGGCAACAGGTGTTAGCTCAGGGCTAGTCTATCTCACAATAAATAAATAAATAAATAAGTGGCTATGAATACAGAGTTTTAGATGGGCTATAAAAATAAAATTTTCTCTACATGAAAAAGTAATACATTATAGTATTTCTTTACACAAATTTAAATTGAATCCACCTATAAACTGTGAACTGAGAGCTTAGTGAGGGAAAGTGGATATTTTTTTAAATCTCATAAGTAGTTACTTGGAAGCTTGGAAGCTGCTTTACAGTCCTAAATGCTTTCTTCCTTCCCTCCCAGGGACAAGTGCTCATTATATTGCATGCTGGTAACTGCCTGGAACTCCTGGACATTGCTTGTTTAACAATACTTCTCTCTCTCTCTCTCTGTACAGTCACAGTCAAGAGGTTGAGTGAAATAGACCACACTGCTTCTATGTCACACTGTCCCATAATGCCTTCTAAGAAGAGCACATGTGTAACTTTCTCAATTGAAGGATTTGGATGTTTTGAGGGGATGGAGGGGTTACAAAGTGAGAGTGAAATGTTAAAATCAGGCACTAAATATGACTTTCCATGGTAATAAACTCAGCCATTCAAAGGGGGTGACATTTTAGAACCTTACTGGACTCACTTGCCCTCAGGTGTGCTGCATCCCTCTCAAAGTGCCTTCAAATCTTCATCCTATTTTGAGAGACACTTACTGCCATTCCTGCTTCAGTAAATAATGAATTTTCTGAAGTCCAAATCATTCAGTCAGGATTAGCACACAGTGAGGGCACAGGCAGACTGTTCCCTGCTGGTCATCACTCCTGATGCCACAAGAGTCCAGAACTGCAGGATGACTTTGGTCTCTCCAGACATACTTTGTGCAATAGATACACACACATGCTCACGCGCATGTGCACGCGCGCACACACACCTCCCGAGGACTGCCTGACAGTCACTGCCTGGAATTCCTTGATGTTGTCCCCTTAATAGGGTGCTAATATCTGTCTCTCCACAGTCACAGTCAAGAGGTAGAATGGAATATATTCTCAGGTACACATAGCCTAAGATGGAGAAAATAATTCTTAGCTGCTTAGAAAACTGTAAGATAGTTTCCATTCCCATGTCATCAATAAATCTCATGTTTCCTCAGGTCTCCCGTGGAAAATGCCCTTATAACTATTCTAGCAAATTGTTGAGTAAATGTTTAGCCAAGGTTGTTTATCCTCAGTTTTGATCAGTGATGAGAGAAAGGAATATACTATTTATGCCTAATAATATAATTTCAGGCTATGACTACACTGGTCTCATCTTTGAGATACACCTTCAATTTAATACATTGTTCAGACAAACTTGTCTCTTATGATCATTTATGTCTAATATGTTCCAGGGCTCTGCTAGGCTCTGGAGAGATAGAGATAGAAATAAAGCCTATCGGTAATAAGTTTAGAGTCAAAAGGAGGAAATAGATAAGTAAATAGGCAATTTTAATAAGTTAGGCCACATAATATAATAAATGTGATAAATGGTGTTATGAAAGAGGATACGATATATTAAAGAAACCAGAGTGAAAAGAAAAATTTTGGTAGATGACTCTGAGAGATAAGTAAGGCAAGAACTTAGGACTTCATAGTTAGGATGACAGTCATTTACGGTTTTTAAACAATGAGATGAATGACCTTTATCGGAGAAGCAAGTTAGAAATATCACTAGGGTTACACAGGAAGAATAAATTAGCACGTATGCATTTGTCAGGGAGTGTTAAGAATGCCAGCAGCATAAAGGAAGTTTCAAGCTGCAGCAGGCAAAGAGATATAATGTTGGTTAGATAATCTAAAGGTTAGATAATCTAGAGCTGTGTAAGAGTTGATTTTATAAGGCAAACTTTGGAAGGGAGGGAGAGAGAATCTAAAAACTAAATTTAAGTTTCAGGCCTGTGCAATCAGGTCAGTGTGATCATTCGTAAGTAATAGAACGATAAAAGACAGGAGTAGAAGAAAGTTTGCAAGAGTTGGAGAACTTTTAGGAAAATGGAAGATAATATGTTCAATTTTTAGATACAATGAATTTGAGGCACCTAGGATATATTCAAGGAGACCTGTCTTGAAATACTTCAATATGTAGTAGAAATTCTCTCATCTGAAGCAATCAGCACTGATTTGTTGTCAGTTATTTGATTAAAGTGGGGAAGCACACATTCAGGCAGATATGCACGCTGGGACAGTCTAAGCATCGTATATTAACTCACATTATTTTATTGTATTTTAAAATTCACCAGTATTGTGCTACAGGCCCAAGGACTTTTCTTTGAATGTTTGCTTACCCATTGACGGTATTGGTCATCTTTTCTTAAATAGTGTACACTCAAAATAAATCATCTATGACTTCCAGACATTTATTGAATTTGTTCTTCATAACAGTTCAAAGTATTTTTCAAATTATTTATTTTCTCCAGTCTTACTCTGTTGCCATACCCAAGCTGTAGCTGACATAATTTAACAATCTACTTCTACTTTAATTTAGAATTTCTAAAGCATTAACTTCCTTGTTGTAGGAATAAACTCTATATACTAGAGAAATATATTTTGAAATCATCACCCTGATCATTTTAATAAAAGTCTTAGAAGGCTTAAGGTTACCCAAATGTATGTATAGATTAAAGACAAAAGTGGATCCTGGGAATAACAACCAACATTTAAGCTTGGGAAGAGGAGAAAGAAACTATGGAGGACACGGAGAATTTTCCACAGAGCTAGGACATAAACCAGAGAATTAGAGTACCATGAACATTATAGCAAGAGATAGTTTTAAGTAAAAGAATGTGTTAAGAGTTGTCAATAACATTAGGTCATTAAGTAAATAAGAACTATGTATTTTTCATTTAATGACCTATGTCATTGATGATGAGTTTTGATACAGTAAATTCAATAGGATGGTGGGCCATATTGCATAGAATTTAACAGAATTGTGGGCAAGACAGTATAAGCAAAGCTTTTTAAAATATGTTTGAAGGGGCAAAAAAGGATGGAATGACGGCGGTAAAGACTAAAAAATAGTTTTAAATTTGATAATGATGTCCAAGGCTACTGTAAATACATGAAAATTTGACTAGGCATAAAGCTAAGTATCAGTCAATTAATTTACATGCAACTTGCATTTCTTTTCTACTAATTTACAGATTTGAATGTATGTTTGGAGCACCCTCTAGGCTCAAGTTATATAAAGCCGTTTCATGTTGTTAATTGATGTTATCCAGTAAAGTGATTTTAGAGAGGACATTTTCTAGTAAAACAAATACAACATTGTATCTTTTCTTTTAGTACCATCATGCATGGTACAGTGAAATGTGAGGAAACATCATTATATAAGAAAACTTGCATAAGACTAACCTACTATACCATATAAAAAAGGATTGTGGGTACTCATAAGTCCAAAAAGATTTACTTGAGCAATACTCGAAATAGGCATAAGGAAATCTGAGGTTTTTTTAAAGGTCTAATATTTTAACTTTATATGGGATATCTGTTCTTTTATAATTCACAATGGATGTAAAGTCAATATATTGAATATACTTTACTTGATGTCATAATATGAGAATCAAAATATTCCATATCCCATATCATTTAACATGTTTCCATTGAAATAACATGGTAGAATAAAATCTTTCACAATTTTATCAGTTTCATAAACTCAAAACTTTTTTTTCATTTTCAACTTTAAATTATATAATCTACTACATTTAATAATTTAATTTAATTTTTCCCTTACTATTTTATTTACCAATCAAAATAATAAGACCAATTTCTGTGGCAGAATAATTCCATGTAATGTTTTGTAGAAAACAGAAACTTCTCTTGTTCCCCTGTGTCCTTGCTGCTGTTTTGCTCTTTTAAAAATTAGTTAACTATAACTTAAGACATTTTGTAATTTATAAAGTGACTTGTAATTTTTTTGTTTATTAAAAAAATGATTAATTTTAAATAAATCGGGTTAGATGTGGCATTCAACCCAATATTTTGAACTTTCTAACTCTCCGTGGAATGGTAGCATGAGGCCTGGCTGGAGGGATCCATTCACAGAGGTAGTGAAATCAAATAAAGGCAAGCTCGTGTTCAGAGTGGGAGGGAAGGTAAGAAGACTTATTCGTTCAGAATTAATCAAGTTATTTCAGTTAATTGCTGATGATGCAAAGATATTACATCAAGAAATCTGCTTCTGTGTCAATCAGCCTAGTTAGTTAAAACTTAGCAAAATATCCATCTAGATGCTTCAAGAAATATATGCTTTCCCTTGCAAAGACTGTGTTCTTGGACACTTCAGAGTGGTTCATCTCAGTGGCCTTCACTTACTGGAGGCACATCTCTTGTAGCCTATGCATAAAAGCTGGGAACCTCATTAGAGGTTTTCAAATATCATAGGTCAGGTAATCCAACATTTTCTTGGGATTTGCTCTTGCACCCCAACTGAAGTACATCTATATTAGAAATAAGGTAAAAAGAAAAAAAAAGGTAATGAGAATATAGAACAAAAAAGGAAAAGAACAACATTGGAATATTTAAAATGAATTTTTGTATATTTTCTAGTACTCACTATGTTAGGATAAATTAACACCTATATTTTAAGTATATACTGATTTTCTTTTTTGCCTCTTTTGACTTTCGTTAATTCAATCCCATAATGCAACTGCAGATGCCGGAGCTGTATTGCAGACTTGTTAAATCAAAACCTCTGGGGTTGAGACCAGTGGATCTGGATTTTCTATAAGTTTGACTCAACAATTCCGACCTCTGTGGACCAGGGAACTCTTATTTTTATTCATCTTAACATTTGAGGAGCACTGGTTACAAAGTTACTCTTAGATGGAGTATGCGGTTACAGAATAGAGGGGCATCAGTACCATCTGGGAAGCATTATCTGTGTCTATATGGTCATTGCTAAAATATTTCCATGGGTTGTATTCTTCTACTTTAACGTTTTAACCAAAAGACTCATGAAAATATTCTTCAGAGCTGCTCTTTAGTTTAACAGTAAAGTTCAGGAGACTAAAAGTTGAACTAGATTTCCTAAACTCTGTAGGGGAAACAAAAGACAGAGAGAGAGATTCATCTTCCTTATAACTTATAGGATAGTATTTAGAAGCACAGTCCTTGGATCAAGATGGCTCCAGAATCAACCTCTGCCATTTACTGTCTATGGGACTTGGACAACTTAGTTAACCTCTCTGAACCTCTTTCTCATAAGTAAAATGTGATAATAATACCAACCTCTTAGTATTGTTGTGTGGTGAAATCAAGTGCTTACACGGTGCCAGCATATGGTAAGCACTCAGTGGTGGTAGCTATCACTTTCATTAATCTTTCCTGCCTGTTTCTGGATGGTTAACCAGAAGCAGAATTTGAGACAACAATTTTTGTGAAAACGATTTACTAAAAAAGTGCTCTCAGGAGAACTAGGAAGGTAATAGAAAAGCAGAAAAGGAAATAGAAGCCAAGAAGTACGTTATTTCCAGAAAGTTCCACAGTGCGTAATTATAGCCTGATCCCTCAGGAAAACTTGGAAGTGTAAGTTCCACTTCAGTGTTTGTCTTGATTAGAAGCATAGTGAGCTTTCAATTCAAGTATCAATCAATCATTGGCTAAGAGCAGCCATCAGGAAACACACTCTCAGCCTCCCTCAACTCTCTGCAAGTGTAGGCAGAGTGGCGTCAGTGTCTCAAGGAAGTTGTTTAGGAGAGTTGCTGCTGCAGACCCTTAGAAATAAAAGTACAGAGAAGCAAGGGGAGTGACACATCCAAAAAGTAAAAGATCCTAAATACAATATTTGCAAATCGATTCCAGCATTTTATAAAGAATTATATACTACACTTAGCTGAAATTAATTTAGGGATGCAGGGATGTTTTAATAACAAGAAAAAAAAATTACATCTGTAGTGCAAAAAAAAATGAGCATCTAAATATTTTCCAAAAAGATATATGATCCAATTCAACATCTATTTCTGAATCTAAAAATCTCTTGATAAAACAAATGGCATACTTTGTTGTTCTAGCTAAGCAATGTAAATATTTGAAAGAATAATGATAACGATTTCAAATATGTGGCTTATACTTGACAAAAAAAGGAATTCCAGTGTCTGCTACACTGGCTTTATTTTCTATTTCTCTTTTATGGTTTACCTCATCAGATTGATTGATATAACACTTTTGTTTTGACTTTTCTTCTCTTCATCTCCAAAAGTTTCCAAAAATTACTCGACCTTAGAAGGAGATCCTAAGAAAACATTTTTATAACGTAGAGGGTGTTGAAATACAGTTCTCCACGTGCCTCTCACGTTTCTGCATGCCTTATAAGTGAGGCACTGACTGCTTTTGGTTCTGAATTATTTTTCAACAGAGTTTGAAGAGTGAACAATCTTGAAAAAGAGTGCTAGTTTCTCTCTCTGGAAGAAAGAGTAAGCATACTTACTATCCATTATTTAAAAAAAAAAATCAGGTTTTCTAAGCTCAGCCTTCTTCCACGCAACCAACTACGTGCAGACATCATCTGGTTCTTTTTCACATTAATCTGTCAGAATTAGGGCTCAGAGAACCTGCACAAAAATGCTAATACTCAGGCTATGACTACTGCTGTGAATAATAAAAGTTTCGTCCTTCATATCTAACGTAAGAGTCCCATGTCTTCTACCAGAGTCCAGGAAACTGTGGCAGGCTAACTGGTGATCTCTCAAGTAGGTAAAATCTCAGATCCTTCATAGCTCTTGATTGAAAGGATTTCATGTAAAATTGTTTATATCATTGATTATTGGTTTACGTTATTCTGGTTTTTTATTTTAGTCACTTTCTCTTTGCTTTCTTTTTCACGAATAAAGTACAATTAAAATGAAGAAAATACTAACAAAAATATTTGAAGAAAAATTATTTCTGTCTTAGAATACATTGTTTATTCACAACAGAAAAAAACTTACAAAAATAATTTTATCTACTGAATGTACCTTTTTCCTTAATTGTATTTATATTTTATAGATGACAAGTATAAAATTTCCAATGTGTCCAGGAATGTTGAGGCCACAGCAAAGGCATTGATCCATATAGATAAATAAGACCCTGGTGTCCACTACTATAGAAAGGCTAGCAGAGAAGTGACACAATAGGTTGTGTACAGATCCTCTTCTATAACCATTGCTTTGGAAACTCACTGGGGAGCCCCCATTTTCAAACGTCCAACAAAGACAATTAGAACAGAGACCGACAGACAGAAGGAGGAAATAGCACGTAAAGAATGGTGAAAGAAAGGGCTAAAGACTTGTAAGTTAAAATTCTCCCAACCAATGAACAAAGACAGTTTAGATGTTTAAAAATTTCCTTTACAGGCCATTGACCACAAGCCAACCTGTTTTCTTCGTTGATTTTGTAGGATGGTAGACTAACCTCTTGTAGGGGAAAAGAGAAACTAATATGGGAGTGAGTCAGGGACATAATTTTTGTTTTCTATCTATTACGATAACTAGGAACATGATTTTTACAAGGAAATCTCCCTGTGATTTAGGGATTTCCCCCATTACAATCAGGAAGCTGAATTAAATGATCCCTAATTACACAAATGACCATATTTTGTAAGGAATTATGTTGTTTGTTCTAAATTATGTCTCTGTCTGTCACTGGATGTCCTGGTTCTGAAACACTTAATAAGAAATTATGATAATTCTCAAAATAGTATTCCATTTAAAATAATTGGTTCAAGTCTTTTAAAAGAGAACATATCATATGTCTAGAACAGTAACTGGTATATAATACATACTACATTCTGGCACCCTCTGGATTCAAAAGATGGAGTACCTTAGATGCTTTATACACTGATAACTTGTACGTAGTAGATATTAAGTGAATCTCTGCTTTTATAATTTACAAATTGTAAATATAGAATTTAATGGTGACTCAGTTCATCTGAAATATAAATACATTTTCCAAACTCTAATTTATTAATTTTGACCTGAAGTAATTGTGTACTCTAACAGTTAGTCTGGGCATAAAAACGTATTGTGAATGAATAGGAATAATAATATTGGTCACAACGATTTAGGAAAAGAAATGTTTATAAGAAAAGCAATATAGCCTTTATTCTTTTTAGCTTCAGTCTCATGATGCTCTTAGAAAAACAGAATGGATTTAATAATAGTGTTCTGCCTTTGCTATAAATCTCTGGCACTCCCAACTGAGATACTGCAGAAATAATATGATTGAAAATCAGGTACAACTGTGTGTCAACAAAAGCACTGCTCTTTCTCTGGAGGCAAAAATAGACGAGGAGATTAAAACCAAGAGCATTATAGACATTGTGACTCTACACAGTTGTCAAAGAAGGGGCGAAAATATATTTATTATTCAGCCAGTTTTAAAACAAATTGTAGCGATAAGATCATATTTCACATAATGCCAGAATGTTGGCTAAAACAAAAATTATTATAGGACACTTGCTGGATGTCTACCCAATAATCTTTTTTTCTTCTGGTGGCCACTCTTTATCCATATAACCCCTGCTATAAGAGATAATAAATCTTCCTTGTTTGTATTTTACGAATTGAGTTTTTATTGTTGGTATACTTCAGCTGATAGAAATCCTCTTGATAGAAGTCTGTATAGTAAGGATATGGACACGTTGTATGGAATAAGTTAACATTAACTGAGGCCCAAGAAATTTATAAGACATTAATGTATTTAGCATTCTTACATTTTAAATTAACCCTCATAATAAATAATGTTAGACGTGTTTTAACATTCCATTTCATTAGTGAGTAAACCACGGTTAAGAGGTTAAGTAATTTGTCCAGGACCACATGCTTAATAAGTGGTAAGGGGAGTATGGGGTGTGTGTTTGTGTGCGTGTGTGTGTGTGTACTTAATTAATTGACTTTATTTTTAAAACAGTTAAATATTTATAGAAAAATTGAGCAGAGAGTTCTCATATACACCCTTTCCCTATCACACAATTTCTTTTATTATTAACAACTTGTATTAGTGTGGTATATTTGTTACAATTAATAAACCAATATTGATACACTATCACTAACTAAAGTTCATAGTTGGCATCAAGGTTCATTCTTTGTGTTGTACAATTCAGTGGACTTTGGTAAATGCGTAATACCACGTATCCACCATTCTAGTATGTGCAGAATAGTTTCACTGCTCTAAAAATCCCACTTTTCATCTATTGATCCCTTCCTCCCTCCCCTAAACTGCTGACAACCACTGATCTTTTTAGTTTCTCTATAGTTTTGCCTTTTCTGGAACGTCATATAATTGGAATCATACATTATGTAGCTTTTTAATTCTGGTTTCTTCACATAACAATGTGCATTTACGTTTCATTAGTGTATTTCTATGGTTTGATAGCTCATTCTTTTTAACACTCAATTGCACACCATTATGTGTATATAACACAGTTTGTTTACACATTGAAGGGCATATTGGTAGCTTCTAGGTTTTGGTGATTATGAATAGAGCTGCTACAGTCATTCATGTGCGGGTTTTTGTGTCAACCTAGGTTTTCAACTCAATTGGGTAAATACCTAGGAGTGTGATTGCTAGATTACATGGTGTGACTGTGTTGAGCTTTGTAAGAAACTGCCAAAATTTCTACCAAACAGGCTGCACCATTTTGCATTTCTATCAGCAGTAAATGAGAGTTTCTCTTTCTCCACATCCTCATCAGTGTTTGGTACTATTGGTTTTTAATTTTAGCCATTTGAATAAGTATGTACTGATACCTCACTGTTGTTTTAATTGGCAACTCCTTATTGGCATATGATGTTGAGAATCTTTTCATATGCTCATTTGCCATCTGTACATCTTCTTTGTTAAGATGTCTATTCATATCTTTTGCCGTTTTTAACTGATTTATTTGTTTTCTTAACTGTTGAGTTTTAAGAGTTCTTTGTATATTTTGGAAGCAGGTCCTTTAACAGATATGTGTTTTATAAATGTTTTTCTCCCAGTCTGTGGCTTGTCTTTTCATTTCTTAATGGTATCTTTCACAGAGCAGGAGTTCTAAATTTTAATAAAGTCCTATGCACCAATGTTTTCTTTTGTGGGATACGTTTTTATGTTCTACGTGAAAACTTATCACAAAGGCCAAGGTTGCATAGATTTCTCCTATGTTATATTGCAGAAGTTTTATGGCTTTGCACATTACATTTAGGTCTATGATTCATTTCGAGTTAGTTACTGTTAAACGTGTAAGGTCTGTGTCTAGATTCATGTTTTTTTCATATAGATGTCCAATTCTTCCAGCACCATGTGTTGTAAAGACAATCCTTTCTCCTTTGAATTGCCTTTTCTCCTTTGTCAATGATCAGTTGGTCATATTAGTCACGGACTATTTCTGGGGTCTCTATTCTGTTCTGTTGATCTATTTATCTGTTCTTCCACCAGTACCATACTATCTTGATTACTGTAGCTTTATAGTAAGTCTTAGAGTCAAGTAATGCCAGTCCTCCCACCAACTCTTTTCTGTTTCAGTATTGTACTGGCTATTCTGGATCTTTTGCTTTAAATATAACATTTAGAATCAGTTTTTCATATGGCTTGCTGAGATTTTGATTGGAATGTGTTGAATCTATAGATCAAGTTGGGAAAATTGACATCTTAATAATATTGGATCTTCCTACCCATGAACATGAAACATCTCTCCATTTATTTAGATCATCTTTGATTTCTTTCAACTGGGTTTTGTAATTTCTACCTATAAGTCTTGCACTTGTTTTATTAAATTTATACATAAATACTTCATTTTTGTTGTGCTAATGTAAGTGGTTTTCATGGACTGAATTGTGTTCCTCCCAAAATTCGTAAGTGAAGTCCTAACTCCCAATGTATCTGTACTTGGAGGTAAGGCCTTTAAGGAGGTAATTAAGGTTAAATGAGGTCATAAGGTGGAGCCTTAATCCAACAGAACTGATGTCCTTATAAAACCAGGGAGAGACTTGAGCAGTGTGTGCACAGAGAGAAAAAGCCATCTGAGGACTCAATGAGAAGACCACTGTCTGCAAGCCAAGGGGAAAGCTGTTACCAGAAATCAACACTGCCAGGACCTTGATCTTGGCTTTCCAGCTCCAAAACTGTGAGAAAATAAATTTCTGTCGTTTAAGCCACTCAGTCTGTGGTATTTTGTTATGGCAACCCGAGCAGCCTAATACAATGGTATTGTGTTTTTAATTCTAAATTCCAATTATTCATTGCTGGTGTTTAGAAAAGCAATTGGCTTTTATATATTAACCTTGTACACTGCACCCTTGCTACAATCACTTATCAGAACCAGAAAAATTTTTGTTGATTGTTAAGGACTTTCTACATAGGCAATCATGTCACCTGTGAACAAAGAGTTTTATTTCTTCTTTTCTAATCGTCATACGTTAATTTATTTTTTTGGCCTTACTGCATTAATTAGGACTTCCAGTACGATGTTGATTAAGAGTGGTTTAGGGGGGCTGGCCCTGTGGCTTAGTGGTTAAGTCTGGTGTGCTCTGCTTCAGCAGTCCAGGTTCCGTTCCAGGCACGGACCTATACTACTTTCCAGCAGCCACGCTGTGGCAGCAACCCACACACAAGATAGAGGAAGACTGGCACAGACATTAGCTCAGGGTGAATCTTCCTCAGAAAAAAAAAAAGAGTGGTTAAGAGGGGGCATCCTTGCCTTGTTCCTGATCTTAGGGAGAAAGCATCTAGTTTCTCCCCTTAAGTATGATGTTAGCTGCAGTTTTTTTATAGTTGTCCCACAGTTCTTGGATATTATCTTTTTTTGTTTGTTTGTTTCATCTTTTATCTGTTTGCATTTCAGGTTGGAAATTTTCTTTTGACATGTTCTCAAACTCACTGATACTCTCTTTGGCCATATCCAGCTTGCTAATGTGGTCATCCAAGTCATCCTTCATTTTTGTTAAAGTCTTTTTGATTTTTAGCATTTCCTTCTGATGTTTGCTTTGAGTTTCCACCTCTCTGCTTACATTACCTATCTGTTCATACATGCTGCCTACGTTTTGCATTCACACCTTTAACATATTAACCATGGTGGTTTTAAATTCCCTATCTGATCATTCTAAAATCTATTTCCCATCCCAGTTCTGATGCTTGCTTTGTTTCTGAAGACCATGTTATTACATGTCTTTTAGCATGTCTTATATTTTGTTGTTGTAATTGTTGTAAACTGCACATGGTATATCAGGTAATAGAAACTGAGGTAATTAGGCTTTTAATGTGAGGTTTTATGTTAATCTGGCTAGATGCTAGACTTTGTTTAATACTTGCTATAGGTGTAGGTGCCAGAGGCTTCAGTTGCCTCAAAGAAGCTGTATTTTTATCCCCCACCCCCCATTGTCTTCGTTTCCCTAAGAACTTCTTAATAGAGTCTACATCTTGCAGCTCCTTCAGTTATAATCCACTATTATTATTCTGGAGCCC
The DNA here is from genome assembly GCA_031878705.1 of Tapirus indicus. Lineage (NCBI taxonomy): Eukaryota > Metazoa > Chordata > Mammalia > Perissodactyla > Tapiridae > Tapirus > Tapirus indicus. The sequence goes on from CM062926.1 coordinate 94,816,862, forward strand.
TGTTGATATGGTGTTAAGATGTTAGGGGAGGGCAGCATTCTAAAATCTGATAGTTAAATCCCAGTTTTTAGTTATCCTGAGTCACTCAGCTGTGACTTAGAAGTATTTCATAATCTTTTTATTCCTCCCCTAACATAAAATAGAATAGATGGAGGGATCTGGAATTTCTAATTGCCCTTTCCCCAGGGCAGATAATCTCTGATAAAGCAGTTTCCCCTGGAAGGCAAACTGTTGTTATGGATACAGCTCCCAGCAGATTTCAAAATGGTTACTTATTTCCTAGGTGTATTTCAAAATGCGTACTTTTCTCCTCCTCCTGACCAAATTATTAGGAGATGCTGCTCCAGTTTTCACAGTGAATCCCTGGTGGGATTGCTGGAGGTAAAACCTGTGAAAATTCAGGGACCCCACTAAGACTGAGACATCAGGAATTTTTATCTGTCAAGCTAGTGGACACGTGTCCTGCAGAAATTCATCAAAACTGGGCTTCCTACCAGTTACTGGCTCCAGCTGCTTCAGCTCCACATAAGCTGATCACGACTGTAATTGTCTTTACTAGCCTGTCTCTCCATATTTAGGGGAGACTGTCTGTGGCTTCAATTCTCCGGAGGATCTTAAAAAAGTCAATGATTTTTGGTTTGCTCAGTTTTTATCTTGTAAGAATGGGAGTGATGAATTCCCAACTCTTTGTATCATGGAGGTCAAACCCAAAGTCTTTAAAAGTGCTTTTTAATCTCAGTTCTGCTTGATTGTGAATAATGAGAGTATACCCAATAGCTCATGAAGAAATTCTCTATAATGAAAAAGAGTCTCTAAATAGTTATAATATGAAAGATTGTGAAGAAATCTTAGAGTTAAGATCTACTTATCTTCAATACTATCTTTCTGTTTTGTAGATTTATTTTTGATGGCTTTTTTTAAAAACGTTTCTTTGTTTTTCTTTTTTCTTTTTTTTTCTCCCCAAAGCCCCAGAACTTAGTTGTGTACCATAGTTGTAGAATTGTAGCTCTTCTATATGGGACGCCACCTCAGCACGGCTTGATGAGCAGTGAGCAGGTCCGCACCTAGCATCTGAACTGGTGAACCGTGGGCCAATGAAGTGGAACGCGTGAACTTAACTGCGAAGCGACCTGGCTGGCCCTTGTTTTTGATGGTATATTTTTTACCAATCGGGAATTTTTCAGCTACAAATGGCAAAAAGACAACTCAATTTAACTAGAGCCGAAGGCCAATATTACTGATGTGACTTGGAAGTCCCAAGGCCAAGTTTACATCGGATTTGACTGGACTCAGGGGCTCAAAAACCATAGTCAGGGATTTCTTCCTGCTATCCCAGTGAGCAGGAGGTGAAGCGTGATGTTTGGTATCCCAAAAGGACCATGTATATGCCAACTATCAATTTATTATCCCTCAGCTCCAAGTCCAGTCTTTCTTCCCTGTTCTGCAATAATAAAGCTAGACTCTTTAAGCATTTCTCCTTTACAGAGAGCAAGATATTAATTTTTTTCAGTATAGGGTGATATAGGTATAGGACTGGAGAAAAAGGCATCTCTTCCTTGTTCTAGTGTTCTTCTATTTTTATTTTTGCTACTGTCTCACTGCTGTCAGTATTGTTGGGGGGATAGCCGGTTACATTCTGTCCAGCTATAAGCCTAGAGGATGTAGACCCTCAGTGAGCTTACCTCCCTGGCCTTGGCTCGGAGACAACCTCAGTGAAGGCTCCCTGACACCAACACCATATATCCAAACTGTGCTGCACAGCCAGCTCTTGACGTTTCTATTTCTTTCTTGCACCTGCCTTCCAACCTTAGCCTACCTCAGCCTGGAAGAGTGTTTTCTGCTTTCCAGTCTCAGCCATAATTTCCTGCCCACCTGCATCCCAGCATCAGTCCACCTATAGCCTGAAAAGGTGTTTCCTATTTTCCAGTCAGTTTCCTGACCACTAGCCTTGGCCCAACTGCACCTAGAGGGATATTTCCTGTTTGCTTTGCTGCACATCAGCTCTTACCTAGAGCAACTCAAAGAGCTTTTCTGCCTTCCAGCAGGCTGCAACCACACTTGTCCAATGAGGTCTGAATCCCAGCCTTGGGAATGGGCCTCCCTCCAATGTTCCTTCCTTGAATACTCTCTGGCATCCCTAAGATATGCATTAGGCCCCTGTAGAAACTTTATAGTTACACTCCTGTTATAGTCAATGATTTTTCACATTAAATTATTCCTGTTTGTATTACTTTGTAGTTTATGTATGTTGATTAGATCCTAAGGTATCATGGGCATGGAGTGGTTCCCAAAGGATAAATTCAGGGAAAACATAATGTAATTATCATTGAATACATTTGGTATTCAAATGTACCATCAAATGAAATTATTAGATTATATATAAAGGAATATTATAGCATTTCTTTCATATATTGTTTCCCCCCAAATTATTACATTTTAATCGTAATTCTGGTTTCTCGGGGCTAGGATCGAATGTTTTAAAACACCTTTTCTCCTGTGCAGATAGCATATTTAACAATGTTCCTTTCTACTATATCCACTACAAAGAAAGAAAGAGGGACTGTCGACAGCATCTGATCAACATTTATTCATATCTAGACATAGACATTTATGAAGGGTATGTATGGGAAGAAATAATTGAGAATCTCTGAATTTGTGAAAGTTGGCATGTTAGTCTAAATCTATACCTACCTAGATCACTTCTATAGAGAATCATATATTTCTTATCAATTTTCACACATTTTTAAATTTCTTATGATTAGTAATTTTGTTGAATAGTTTCACAATTTACGTTTTCTTAATTCTGACAGAATATGCAGTGGATTTTTTTACGCCATTGCTTAATTTTTCATTGTTCCCTTTACATTTATACCAAATTTCTATTGTATGTTTAAGAACCATCCGTTTCTTAGACTTTTTCATCATCCCATCACTTTTATTACCAGTGTAGTAATTAGATATCCTCTAGTGATCATTTTAAAAAGAAAGTTTTGTATTTTTAATATTAAGAGGTTTCATATGTTAAGAGATGATCATGTATGTAATAATGAATTACAAACATTACAAATACTTGTAATAATGAATTACAAGCAAACATTGCCTAGGTCCCTTAAAAAAATCTAATGTGGAAATTCTCTGCCTTGGCTGTCCAAAGAAAGGTTACTCTGTTTAACACAGAAGGCCTTTCTTCTATATTTCAATATTTTGTGGACTAATAGTTTCTGGGTTATTAGTCATACAGCCTTGAAATAATCAAGAATCCAAGATGCTATTTCATAAAGTATTAGTAGAAACTGGCTGTCATGATGTGCATGTGTGCATGGGTGTCAGAGAGAGAAAGTGGCACTTTTGTCTGTAACTTGTCACCCCCTCCCATCCCTGCAGAATGTCTACTCCGAGATGTTTTCTCACTGTAATCCACATTCCAGTAATTATCTTCCCAAATGGTACAGGAATAATTTAGAATTTCAGTGGTCATTCTGGAAAGGTTTTTGGTATCTCAAGTATAATACATCTAACAGAAGCCCTAGAAAAGAAGGGAGGGAAAGTATCAAACAATAAATGGTTGGACTTTCTTGATTATTATCCTGAGACTTTAAAATGAAATTCTGGATCTGACATATCTTCCTCAAAGACTTTCTAGTGAAGGTTAAAGAAAAGAAACAACTACCCTTTAAATCATCTGAAACGTGTCTTTCTTGTGCTTCAAATTCTATACCCTACTTTAACTTCACCACCTATTTATACAGCTTACATCTCCTCTCCTACTCTTCTAAACCTGTATAGGAACTACCCGTTTATTCAAGATTTTCTCCAGAATGCTACCATTTTGCGATTGGCTTCAAAAGACTTTCACAAAATGTTTTGAAGTAGCCCTGACAGCTGATGTAAAAGAATCATGGTCCTCTGTTTTCACAAGTGGACTAAGCCCAGAAACAATGTATTTAATTAAAAAAATAAGTTAGAATGGGAATTTTCAGACTTGGACAATTTCTAACATAAGGCCAAATATTTTCAGAGGGCCTTAGATAACTGACAAACTAAGAACCAAAACAAACTGATGGCTTTTCGGAAAAACAACTGAACTCTGAAATAGAAACAATACGGAAGGATCATCTTTTAAGAATCAAGCGTCTCCTAGTACAAGTACTTGCAAATATTGCAAGGAAAAGGTCCTTTGGAAGAGCTAACACCCCATATTAGAAAAACAAAGGTACAATGGCACACAACCGATTTTCTAGGGAAAACTCCCTGCTTCTCCTCACTACCCACAGAATACTTCTGTACTCTCAATACTACTTCACCTGTGGTCACCAAATGTTTAGGTTTATTCCCACATCGACAAAGTCTCTGACATCAGCTCAGTATCCTATAATTCAGTTCAATTCTGACACTAACCAGAGTTAGTGCAGACCCCACAGATTAAGGGCTCAGTCCCATAAGACTGTCACCCCCCCCCCCCACCACCACTTCAGACACCAATTGCAAGTCCAGGTTGTTACCTGTGCTTCCCACAGACTGGTTATAAATCAGAGGTTCCCACAACTCTCTTTGGATTCAATTAATTTGCTAGAGCAGCTCATAGGAACTCAGGAAAACAGTTTACTTACTAGATTACCAGTTTATTCCAAAAGATATTAAAGGATATGCATGAACAATCAGATGATGTGATACATAGTGTCAGATTCAGTAGGGTCCCGATCACAAGGAGCTTCTTTCCCTATGGAGTTGGGGTGCACCATCCTCCCAGCATGTAAATATGTTCACTGGCCCAGAAGCTCTCTGAACCCCATATATTTGGGATTTTTGTGGAGGCTTCATCACATACATATGATCAATCATTAAGTCAATCTCCAGCCCCTCTCCCCTTCCTGGAGGATGTGGGTTGGGACTGAAAGTTCCAAGCTTCTAATCATGGCTTGGTCTTTCTGGTGACCAGTCCCCCATCCTGAAGCTATCCAGGACCTCAAGGACAGTCATTTCAATGAAAAAATTCCAAGGGATTTAGGAACTCTTTGTCAGGAACAAGGATCAAAGACAAAATGTTAGAACAAAAGATGCTCCTACTGCCCTTACCACTTAGGCTATGACAAGGGGTTTAGGAGCTCTATACCAGGAACCAGGGGCAGAAACCAATATATATTTTTTTCTATTTCACACCAATCCAACAATGCTGCTCTAATGGAGAATGTAACATCCAAGTATTCTCTGTCCTTCCTTTGAATTTCCAAGGAGAACTACATATAAATATATATGGAGAGAGATTACGATTCCTCGTAGAAATGATGTCACTATTTATTCCACAAACCCAGTTACTGTACAATAGCAAACTTCTCGGAATACTAAAACTCCTTGGGTAGTGTGACTTTCTAATAGTCTCAAACCCTTTTCTACCTGTAACTATTACTCTGGGACCACTCTCAGCAGAACACTTTCTTTGGTATGAAACTACTCAAGAGAACGTAATAGGCAGATATTTACTTCGTAAATTGAGCTGTCAATATACAATTTGCAGAAGAATTTATTTGTAGAGGTCTCGCAAAATGTTCCTATCCTTAACAAAATTATTTATGTATTTGTATGCTTGTCATGAATATGATTTAAGAAGAAATTAAGAGTTAAGTACAGTTCTGAAAAGTTCATGGACAAAAAACTTCTGCAAAAGTAGATGGAACACCAAGAACTGAACTTATAAAGCTCAGGTTGACCCTTGTAAACCACTTTCTAAGCTTCCTCAGTATTTTCTAAAGGCTGAAGCTGGAGAAGACTTCAGACCTTTGTGACTAACCCTGATAGGGCAAGTACTAATCATACCTTTCATTGGTTCTTAGAATATTCCTCTCATCTGTAAAAATAAATAAATAAATTACGAGGTTATAGGTCTAATCAACATTTGCAAGCAATTTAATGCCTCACTTTATGGTAGTATCTAATCCAAACAGCATACTCGAGTCCATCTTTCCAGGAGCTAAGTTCTTCTCTTTGATAGTTCTATGTTTAGCTTTGTATGTGTGTTGCAATAGGATAAAAAGTATGTATTTACTTGCCTTTACCTGGGAAAACTTATAGTATACTTAGACAGTAATGCCTCAGGTGTTACAGAGGCTCTGTCTTATTCCTCTTCACTTCAATGATAAAATTTTTCCTTCTTGATCTTTGTTAATCCAATATGTAGATGATTGATGGTTTTCTAGGTTCTGTTGATTTGGATATGTCTAAGTCAAACTATCTATCATCTACCTCCCTATATGGAGAGAGGGAAGTAAATTTTCTTGATAGATTAGATAGATAGACAGTTAATTATATACTGTAGCTCTGTAGTTTTAGAAACTTTATGCTCCTTCCTAGCCAATTACTTTCTCTGTATAGATAAATAAGATATTAATATAATATAATATATGAATATATGTATATTCCTCCATCTATATAGAAAATCTAATTGGCTAGGAAGGAGCATAAAGTTTCTAAAACTACAGTTGACACAGCTACAGTTCATTACCTTGGTAATGATTTGTCAGCTGAAGGTGGTACATTAGCTAAGGAAAGAGCATTGGCTATTTAAAATTATCCAAAACCAATAATGAAAAAGGAACTGAGGAAATTTCTAAGATTGATTGAGTATTGTAGACAACGGGTACCCAATTTTTCTGAAATAGTAAAATCTTTACATGATTTTTATATTTTCTCCACTTAATTCTAATATGCAATGAAGATTGAGACCCTTTACATTAGAAAACAGGAAGTGGACAGGTAAACGGAATGGTGATGTTGGAGTTCCCAAAGACAGACTTGTCCTACTTTATTTTTTTTTAACGAAAGCGCAGTTATAAGATAATTATCTAACAGTTAACATCTGAATGTTTTCCTTTTTTTCTCGGTAAGACATCAAACTATGTCTGGCTCTTGGCCTCAAATTCAGCAGGTGATTTTCTCGCATTTGAAAGAGTTTTGAATAAGAGTATTTTGTGGAATTTACTTTGATGAACTACAGATTTCTATAGCAAACATCATCATGATATCAGTCAGATCTATCACTAAGAAAAATGACAGTTGATTTTTCAGAGCTGGGATTTCCTCTGGATATTTAAGAATGGTAAAATAATGATAGTTTTACTGAACAATTTTTTCCTAAATTATATTGTGTCATTGTAAAGATTTCTAATTTTTTACAGGTTTTTGCTAGTGATTCTATGTGCAGTATATTAACTATATAACAATAATAATAATTAAAAGTAACACCTCGAAGCACCAAAATGTAGCTGAGTAATTTAACTACAGTTTCAGATTTTTTTGTTAATGTGGCTTTTTTATGGATGAAAAAATAGAAAAGAAACAAATTAAATTGATACATTTTTCACTTAAGATGAAATAAAATGTGAAATTCAATTCTTCTCCTTATCAAAACCTACCACCTTGTCAGGAATTTAAGATTATTTTTGATTGTTTTGTGCCTATGAAATAGAGCCTGTATATCCGTATCTATAACTGCACACACACAAACACACACACATATACATATATACAATCTCCACACAAAAATGTATTATCTATTTAAAAGTACATTGGACTATAAATGCTTATTCATCTTTAATTTTATAACACATGCCTTTTCGTACTCTGTATATCAAGTGTTTTTATAAATTATTTATATTTTTAAATTTATCAGCAAAATTTGCTCATCTTATTCCTCTGTAAACTTTTTATTTCTGTCTAATGTAAGTAGTTTTATTCCATTCTCTATCCTTACGTAATTTTGCTTTTCCTCTTTCCCTCTTTCTCTCTCTCTTTTCTTTGATTGGTCATGCTTTCCAAAGAGTAATGTACTTTTCAATGTAATCTCTATATCTTTTTACAATCAGCTTTGAGGATCTCTAGCTCTGTCTTTTTTGTCTGTTCTGTATATTGTTAATTTTTCTTATATATTTATTAGTTTCTTAATCTTTAATTTTTCTTCCTGTTTCTTTCATTTAAAATTTAATGATTTTATTTAAATTATCTCGTTTAGTAATAAAAACGCAGCTTTCACATTATCCATAAATTTGGATTTAAGGCACTTTAATTTCAACCTTTCATTTTGTACTTTTAATTTTTATTTACTCTTCCGTCTAGTAATTATTTTAGAACAATTATGTTCAATTTTTTCATACATCTTTAAACCAAATTTCACCTTTCGTTTTATTACATTTTGATCAGAAAGTGCTCTGCAACGTCTATATAGAACTTACTAAATGTGTCTTCGTGACAGTATATTATCTTTAAATTATAAATTAAATATTGAAATCAAGACCCTATCCACAGGTAATCAATTTCTAAAGCTATGACTCACTCCCTCCTAGGCCAAGTCAGACAAAACAATGTTGCAAAGGTGCAGTAAACAAAATGTGAAATTCATCACTAGTTCATGTTGGCCACCTAGAACTTTTCATGTAAATATTGTAAATGTGAGAGATAAGAGGTGATGTTCTATAAACATTTGATCATTTTTGTGGGTTTCATATTTTCAGAAATCACGTTGTACATCTAAAGAAATAACTGTTCTCTGATTATGGCTGAAACGTGAACATTTTCCCTTTTTGAAATAAACTTCATCAGAAAGAGACTTAATACTAATACTGATATTATAGATTCCACTTGTTTTTTTTTCTGGGTGGATAAAAGCAGTGATAATTAAGTCTGAGTTGTTCATCACCTCCCTTTGTATCGGCAGCTTCTCAAGCTCTCCATTATTGGTTAACCGCTTAATGCTGGAGGATGGGAATTCCTGACACCAGTAACATCTCATTAGCATGAACAGCTGGAGTCTGAAATAGAAGGCACCATAGGGACTAATTACCTGAAAAGATTTAAATAGCAAACACCTACCGGAATCTTTTTTGCAGAAAGCAAAGCTCTGCTAACCCATGTATAAAGCCTCCGTGTGCCTAAGACTAATATTTATTTGAAATTTAAATGTTTTAAAGTCTCTCTCCATTGTAATGCAGCTCTGTGACAAAAATCTATCCAGGCCGGTTGCCTCATTCACTCTGTCTCATCCTGTGGTATTAGGAGCTTCACTTGGGTGCTGTATTTGATGTGGCAGATCTCAGAGATACGTGTCAGTGGAGACCTCAGAGAAGCACATGCGTTTTCTCATCACTGCTGTCATGAGGCACAAGGAAGCCATTTGAATGTATTTGACTAGAAGATAATTCAACATTGGCCGGCCACGTTTGAACAAGTGTTCTGATCCCAGGGTCCCTGGGCTCCAGAGCTCTGTGGAAGCCCCAGAACTTATAGGCAATATTTTGTGTGGATGTAAATATGTACTTTTTTTTTTTCTGAAGGAGTAGATTCTCTTGAATTATACACATCCTAAAGTATTAAGAAGCCCAAAGTAAGTATTACTGCCACATACTCTCCCTTCCCCCAAGTATTAAGGACCACTCACTTTGTTGTTTCTTATTCTTTCAAATTAGAAAAAAATTACCTGTAGTTTCCAAAAATAGAAATATAGATATGGTATAGTCTCAAGAGGAAGGGACAGGCTCATCAATGGAAAGGAGGAGAGAGAGCTTAGTCACATGAGGCAGAATTCACGAATACAGGTCAACATGCCAGTGGGGGAACTTTTTAGCTGCCTGTGAAAAATGAGAAAATACAGTGTTCTCAATTTTAAGGATGGCCTTTTAATCTGAGATCATATTTTGCTGTATTTAAAAGTTAAACTCTGATATCTTTTATTGAATGATAGTGAGAATAGTAGCATGGGTTTTTATTTGTGTGTTTTTGTAATCTTACATGGTAAAATTCAAAGAAAGGCCAGGCTCAATCTTTCCTTTTTTTAAAAGCTATAAAACTTACGGCTTGAGTACTGCAGCTTTATGCTCTCCCCACCCTATAAATGCCCCTCTTATTGAGAGTCCCTGTCTTAATCAGTCACTGGTTCTAGCCTGACAAACCCTCTGGTTTGCCCAGGACTGAGCAGTTTCCTGGGACACAGAACTTATAGTGCTGACAGAAATAAGTTTGAAAACCACTGAAATCTACTGACATTGACAATGAAACTTGATTAAAAAAATCATCTGAGAGTTTGGTATGTATAGCAATGTCTAAGAAATATATATCGAAACAGCAGTATTAGGTAATGATGTTTTGTGAATTTCTTTGAAACTTCTAAGTCGTGGTTTTACCTGAGACAATTCCTATCAATTATCATCTTGGTGACTGCTCAAATCATATTACTCCTTCTACCTTCACCTAGGCTGAATCCTGGTGGTTATTGAAGAAATATGAAGTAGCAACAGTTTATAAAATGCTGTCGCAATGTAGATTCTAATGGTGTACATTTCCTAGGTTTCTACTGCAGAAACTTTCATCAGTAGATGTTTGTGTTTGGAGCATTTTCATGAGAAAAGATAGAGAAGCCAGTAGTGTAATTTTCTACAATCTCTTACCTGTGACATTACCCATTACCTGCAAATCCAGTGTAGCAGGCAGTCTAACACATATAAATAGTGTTTGCAAAACAACTTCACACTCTCTGCAAAGCAGGACTGTGAAAAAAGGGCCTTTGCCATTTTGAGATTATAAAGATGAACTAAGTGGTTGTGTCTTATATTTCCCACTATTTGAACAAGTGTGTATAGATTCATGTGATTGTAATATTTGTAATGTAATCTACACAGTTCATATTTAAGGTATAAAGGGTTTCAGGAGAGTGCAAGTGTGATGGTTAATTTTATGTGTCAACTTAGCTGGGCCACGTTGCCCAAATATTTGGTCAAACATTATTCTGGATGTTGCTATGAAGGTGTTTTTCGAATGAGATTAACATTTAAATGGGTGGACTTTGAATAAAGCAGATTATCCTCCATAATGTGAGTGGACCTCATCCAATCAGCTGAAGTCTTTAATAGAACAAAGACTGACCTCCCCCAAGCAAGAAGGAACTGTGCCAGCAGACTGCCTTTGGACTCAGACTGCAACTCTTCCCTGGGTCTCAAGACCGCCAGTGTACCCTGAAGATTTTGGACTTGTATTTCCACAGTTGAGTGAGTCAATTCCTTAAAATAAATTTCTCTGTATACATATACACATCCTGCTGGTTCTGTTTCTCTGGAAAGCCCTGACTAACACAGTATGTCTTTAAGTCATTCTTGTTCAGGAATGTCTTACTACCATTTGTATTTTCCCCATTTACATCATGTTGAAGAATGTGGGAATCTGTATATTGTATCAAAATGTATACAGTTGCAATTAAAAAATATTTTAAATTTGCTGTCCATTCACCTAATTAATGTGATAGTTTATTATCTCTTAAGAAGAATGCCTGAATAGAACGCAGTAAATTTGAGAAGACAAAGATTAAAAACCAAATATAAAAAGATGGGATTATTGGGATAAACAAGCAGCTGTTTGTTGGCATGTTAATAGCAGATGGGATTTATGTGGATTTAACAGAGGTGTGATTATTGAACTGCAGCAAAGATTAAAGTTGGCGTTAATCCATATGAGACCTTAGTAAAATGAAAGAAGCTGAGTATAATAAAAAAAAAGGTAAAAAAGGAAAAATATTTGTCTTCTAATAAAGTTTAAAAAACAATATATTCATTAATTGTAAAAATAAAGAATGGGTATATTTTTAGAATATGAATTAATTATTATTTTTAAGTATAGAAAGTGAAAACTAGTAAGACAGAAATTGATGCTAAAATATAATTTAAATTTAAGAGGTAGCAATAAAGAATTCAGATAACTTGAATAATTTGCTCATTTATGATACCATTTTCTAGAATAATGAGTATTATATTTCAAAAATTTGAACCTTGTATTATTCACACCTTCACCATAAATCTCATTCCCCTTTAACCTGCCTATCATTTGGGAGGAGACATGGGGCTTAGTGCCACCAGAGAAAATGGATATAACCTTGTAGTATATCTAGCTAAAGAGTAATCAGAGTTGATTCAGGATAGGAAGGGGAAGAAGTGGATCCTTTGGAGTGGAAGAGAGAAAAGAATTAAATATCAATTTCCTCTTTTCTTTCACAGCCTTTTTATCCTGGCTTTGAACCTGGAGGATGAATCTTAGGGAGGTAAAAAAAGGAGAAAAAGAACAGCAAAACCAGGAAAGATTTTGTTCCAGTTGAATTTGGGGCACATGGATCGGATGTGTGTCGTGTTTAGAGTTTAAAAAGACCTATGGGCCATCAAGAATTGAGGAGGATCTAATCAGCCTGGGGAGATGACCAATATGCCTGGAACCACCATGCAGAGAATATGCCTTGAATTGTACCAGATACAAAAATAGGCAGTATAGGTTGTTGAGGACTCAGGGAATTGAATATATGAGATCTGAGACATATCCCTTCCTTATTTATCATGAAAACATTTAAGGTTTCTGCTCTACCCAGACACTTGTGGGATGGAGGCAGTAGCGAAGGAAAAAATAAATAATCCTGGAAACGTGTTTCACGTTTCAAGAGATTGTTATAGATTGCTAATAAGTTTAAAATTCTTCTCACTCTACCCCTTCTCTGTTGCCCATCCTCTTCAGTCCCTAGGCTGTCAGTGGAACTTCCAAAAAATGAGGACATTTAGGTCAATTACAGATAACAAAAACAACGGTATATACTACTTTGTGCAGTTTGATTTCTAGTATATGAAAGACATATTTAAGTTCTTGGAAAACTTCACTCATGCTCTGAGCAAACCTACTCTTGCTTCTTAGTACCTTTTCTAAGAATAATATCTGTTATGTTTTAGACTTGTGGATATGAGAGAAGATGGATTCATTTAGGCGAATTTGACTAGTTTACAGTGCAACAGTCAATATATCTCAAAGACTTGGTAATTGGAAACATTGAAAATACAACAAACTATATTTTCAAATTATGTTTTTACTACCTGATAACCAAGAGAATATAGGTATGGTTGGTTTGAGAAGAGTGCTAGTTTAAATAGAGTAACTGGAGAAGACATACTTGGATCAGAGACTTGCTGAAAGAGGTAATGGAGAAAACCATGTGATTACTGGGAGATGAGTGTTTCAAGCCAGGTGCACAGTACAAAGGCCCTGAGACAAGAGCATGCTTTGTATGTTTGAAGAATAACCAGCAGGCTCATTTTTGGAACACAGTGAAATAGAGCGAATAAGTAGGATATGTCAGAGAAGATAGGAAGGGAACAGCTTATAAAGGGCTTTGTGCAGATTTTTAAGGACTTTGACTGTTAATAAAATGGGAATAATTGAGGGTTTTGAGCAGAGATGTTACATGATCAAACGTTTTTTCTTTCCAGTCTGAACATTTTCAAATAAATATGAGTAATGAATATAGTATCAGTACTCTATTGTACCTATCACTTGACTTTAAAAAATTTTAATTTCCAATTGCTCACTTCTTGTATATAGAAATATAATTATTTATATATTCACCCTATGTCCTATAAATATGCTAAACTCATTATTTACTTCTAGTACATTTTCTATAGACTCTGGGATTTTATAAATAGGAATCCATATTGTCTGTTAGTAGAGACATTTTTATTCCTTCTGTTGTAATCTGAATGCCATTAATTTAATTCTTTTTCTTGCCTTATTGTGCAGGTGAGGACCTCCAATACAATATTAAATAGTGGTGTTGAGATGGGGCATCCTTCCCTTCTTACTGATTTTAGGGGAAATACGTTTTAGGGGAAATAACCTTGAATTCCCGGGGCAAATTCATCTGTTCATGATGTATTATTCTTTTTTATATATTGCTGGATTTGATTACCTAATATTTGTTGAAGATTTTTGCAAGTATGTTTATAAGGGATGTCTCTATATAGTTTTCTTTCCTTGTAATACCTTTGTCTTCTATTCATTCCAGGGTAATTCTGGCTTCATAAAATGGATTGGGAAGAGTTTCCTCTTCTATTTTCTAGAAGAGATTGTGTAGAATTGATATTATGTCTTCCTTAAGTGTTTGATAGAATTTACTAGTGAAATCATCTGCACCAAGAGCTTCCTTGTAAGCATGTTGCTACATTTAAATTTCTCAAATAAAACTGTTTTAGTTATATATTCTTCCTGAGCAAGCTTTGATAGTTTGTGACTTTCAGAGTTGTTTGTTTTACATAAATTGTCAAATCTATTGGAATAAAGTTGTTTATAACATTCCATTATTATCTTTTTAGTGTCAGTATATCTGTAGTGATATCCTTGTTTCATTGCTCATATTGGTAATTTTTGTTTTGTATCTTTCAGTCTCATCAGTCTGGCTAGAGATTTATCAAATGTATCGATCTTTTCAAAGAACTAGCATTTGGTTTCGTTGATTCTTTTCTTCAGGATTTCATTTATCAATGCTCTTATTTTTTTTTCTTTAGATTTTTTGAGTTTTTTTCTGGATTATTCTTTTGAGTCTTTTCTTCATTTGTAATATAAACATTTCACCCTATAAATTTCCTTCTAAACACTGCTCTACTCAGATCCCACAAATGTTGATGGTGTCTTTTTATTTTTATTTATTAAAATATTTTCTAATTTTCCTTGTTACTCTCTATTTACCCGTGGGTTAATTAGTGGTATATTGTTTAGTTTCCAAATATTTGGGGATTTTCCAGATATCTTTCTATTATTGATTTGCATTTTAACTTAATTGTGGTCAGAGAAAATACTTTGCGTGATTTCAATTCTCTTAAATGTGTTCAGGTTTGTTTTAAGTCCCTGTGTAGGTCTTTTTTGGGACAAATGTTTCCTTTGTACTTTAATCTGTGCTCTGCTGCTCTCGGCTAGAGTGTTTTATAACTGTCAGTTAGAACAAGTCCACTGATAGTGTCATTCAGGTCTTCAATATCCCTATTGATTTTCTGTTTCCTTCCCTCAATTCACGAGGGACAAGTGTTGAAGTCTTTAACCATGCTGTATTTTTAAATGTAGATTTTATTATTTTTCAGGTATGGTGAGGCCAGCAGATAAGGAGATGATTGACATTGAAAAGATGGTTTGTTCCTCAGAGTTTCCAAGAGGAGAGGGCCACACAGAGCCACACAGGGAAGCACCAGGGTTGGTCAGGAGGCAGAGGGAACAAGGGGAAAACGTGGTTAAGAGGCTTTATTATGGTTTTTGTGGGAAGGAACAGTTGATAGAGGGTAAGCAGGTTTAAGGGTTAACCACTTTGAATAATTTCAGTGGTCTCTGGGGCGTAGGGGCAGTTCCTAGTTGCTGGTACCTGACCTGGAAGGGTTACTAGTGACCCTGAGTAGAAGATCTTCACAAAGGAGGCAACTGGGGGATATGGGCTCTGGATCGGTTAGTTTGAATATGAAGTGTGTTCAAGACAAGTAATTTACTTAGTCTCTACCAATTGGCTAGCCCTGAGGGGGCCATCTCTCTAGAGTCAAAGCACCAGAAATACAGAAAATAAAAAAGCCACGATTAACATAAAATGTGCATTTTTCTGTTTCTCGTCTTACACGTTTACTAACAACTTCTTTGTGAAATTCTGTTGTCAGATGCTCATGTATTCAGGACTGTTATATCTCCTGGTGACTTTTTTTTTTTTTTTTTTTATCACTACGTAATGTCTCTCTTTATCTCTAACAATATTCCATGTTCTGAAATCTATTTTCTGTGGTATTAATATAGCTTTTCCAGATTTCTTTTTCTTTTTTTTTTTTTTTTTTGGTGAGGAAGACCAGCCCTGAGCTAACATCCGTTGCTAATCCTCCTCTTTTTGCCGAGGAAGACTGGCCCTGGGCTAACATCCGTGCCCATCTTCCTCCACTTTATATGGGACGCCGCCACGGCATGGCTGACAGGCAGTGCGTCAGCGGGTGCCCGGGATCCGAACCAGCGAACCCCGAGCTGCCAAGCGCGGGCTAAACCGCTGCACCACCGGGCCGGCCCCGCTTTTCCAGATTTCTTTTGAGTAATTTTGTATGGTTTTGGTATTTTATTTTTCATCTTGTAACTTTTACCTTATCTGTGTCTTTATACATAAAGTGGACTTCTTCTAGAGAGAATGTAGTTGGGTCTTTTATAGATTCAGGCTAACAATCACTACTTTTAATTCAGATATTAAGACTATTCACATTTAAGGTAATCAGCACTATGATTGACTTTAATTTCCTGTCTTGTAGTTGTTTTCTAGTTGTTCTAATCTTCTCTTTGTTCCTTATACCTTAGTCTGCTTTTGGATTGAGTATATTTTATTATTACATTGTATCTCCACTATTGGCTTTATGTTATATCTATTTTTCTAATTTTTAAAAGTTTCTCTAAATTTAGAGTATGTATCTTAATTTATTACAGTCTACTTCTAGCTAATATATCCCTTCACATGTAGTCTATGAATCTCACAACAGTATACTTCCAATTTCTCCTTCCTGTCCTTTGTCGTATCCCAATCCTATATTTTACATATGTTATATACCCCCATACCTTGATACTTTTTTTTGCCTCTAACAATAATTTACCTCTTATAGCTATTAAAAATAAGCAAAAGTGGCTTTTATATTTACCTTTATTTGTACCAATCTAGGGCACTTCATTTGTTTTTGCAGATGTGGATATCACTCTGGCATTGTTCTTTGCACTTAAAGACTTCTGTTAACATTTTTTGAAGCACATATCTGCTAGAAATAAGTTCTAATAGCTATTATTTATCTGGAAAAAAATCTATGTCACTTTCAGTTGTAAACATATTCTCACTGAGCGTAGACGAGAGTTTTTTATTCTTCCATGGCTTAAAGATATTGCTCTACTATCTTTGAGCTTGCATTGTTTCTGACAAGAAATCTTGTATATTTGTTCCTTTGCTCACCAAAAGTTGTGTCTTTTTCTCTAGCTGCCTTCAAGATTTTCTTATTCTTTTTTGCCTTCATCAATTTGAACATGGTGTATCTATGTATGTATGTATTGTATTAATTGTAGTACGAGTATTTATCCTGTAAACCTGCACTACCTGACTGTGTGATTTTTCTTTTTTTCACTGTTCTCTTAGTGTGTTCATTTGAGTGATTTCCATTGACCTATCTTCAAGGTCACTGACCATTTACCTAACTGTCAATTTTACTGATGGGCCCATCGAGGCAATTCTTCATCTTTGATATTATCATTTTCATTTCTAATAGTATATTTGACTCCTTCTTATAGTTTCTCCTCTCTGCTGAGATTCCCCCATGTTCACACATGTCCCCATTTTCCACTAGATTCTGGGCATATTATTCATTTACTTTAAAATTCACGGTTAGTTCCAATATCTGGATATTCTCTGAGTATGATTCTGTTAATTGCTTTATCTCTTGACAATGGGTTTTGTTTCATTTTCTCTTATTCTGTATGTGTGTGAGTCTAATACATTTTGATTGAATACTAGGAATCTTATGAGAGCAGAAGAAACTGAGGTAGATAGTATTTCCATGTGAAAACATGTGCTCCTCTTTTCATGCATTAGCGTGGCTGATTGAATCAATATTGTCAAGAATTGAGTTGGGTTTGGGTTTTGTCTTTGCTGTGTTTTCCTTCAGCGCAACAGAACTTCAAATTGATCTACTGATGCCTGGTACTTAGGTGGAGAGATGGGGTTCAAAGAGTGTTTCTTAATGTTTGTGCTCCATCCTCAGTTTTTAACTATTGGCCTATGCTTGCTCAGCAGGAGAGCTCTCTCTTAAAACAGGGAATATTTTCCAAGTGGTGGATTTCTGATATTTGCATTTCTGTACCTGCTAGGATTCTACTAGTGTCCGGGGTGGGGGAAAAGTTGTTTCACTGTTGTCCTATTCCAGCCTCAATCTTGGGCTTCCAGTGGCAGGGTTTTCTCAGCATTTCTGTCACTTTCCCTATGGCAGGTGGCAAAAAATCTGCTTGTATTACTGCCATTTCTTCCCGGGTAGACCATTTTTGATATGTTATCCCCAGCTGAGGACTTTTTGTCCTCTTCTCCAGGGGTAGAGAACTTTTCCCCATATCCTTCCCCTGTACTCAGAGGCTATCAGGATATGCTATCCCTCCCTTTGATGCTTAATGCTTTTGCAGGAGAGTCCATTTCCTCTACAGGGGCTTGATTCTCTTCTCTATGCCTGCTCCACTGAGGGTAGTGCTCACTGGTTTCCAGTGCTGTCCTCAATTTTCCCATAAGCATACAATAGAATCCGGGGAAAAGAGACTGTGAATGGGTGCAGACTCCCCTTGTATCTCATTCTCATGGGCTCTATACTGTCAAGTTAGCCCACACTTGACCTTCAGATATTTATTAATATTTTAGCTCATTTTATCCTACTTGCTTATAAATTGGCCCTATTCTTTCTTGCTCTGCCACAGTTGAGATAGTACAGGCATGAAATTTCTTCTTGGGAGAAGGAGCTGTCCCTCCTTGGATTTCAAACTGCCTCATTCCCTAAAACTCAGCTTTCCTATGGTTTCAAGAAAATTCACAAATTTTTTTTCTGGCTTATTTCTCATTATTAGGGTAGGGATGATGCTCTTTCCAGCTGGCTACAAACTAGGCAGAAGAGCAATCATCCTCTTATATTTTCTTCAAACACATTCACTCATTCATTAATTCATTCTGATGAATAAATGAAAAGCAATAGGATATATTGCAGTATATGAGGAAGCCATTTTTGTTTAAAACTAATTCAGCCTGATGTTGTTTTTCCAGAAAGGCCTGATGTGGCCTGTTGAGCATGCCTTGCACATCTGCTTTAAAAATACAATGTCCCAAAGCCAAGAGTGATGCCCTTAAAGTTAGGGATGTAGCTTCCCCCTATATTGGCATTTCTTTAAGGATAAGCATATCTTCCCAGAAACTAAGGATTAATTACCATCCTGCTGTGACTACTGATTACCACCTTGTGACTACTGACCTGCTCTGCCAGCAAAGCAATCTCGTGACTATTGTAAAAGGGATATTCCCGTCATATGTGATGTCTGCCCTTTGTGCCAAGATGGTATATAACCACTCTGCACACCCCACTTCTTTGGAGAGCTTCCTTCCTTCATGAAGGTACTCTCCTGGGCCATATGGTCCTTAGGTCTGGCTCATAATAAACGCACCCCAATTTTGATTTATAGATTGATTATGGATTACTTGCATCGACAATTCAAACATTCAATAAATACATTCCAACAAACCAAATTGTAGACTCATAATTGACAGATTAACTACAGAATTGCCCTCAAGAGATTTAGAAAAGAAATTTTGAATCTGTCCTTCTTACAACTCATCCTGTTCCACAGCCATGTTAAGAACCTTAAAAGTGGACTTTCATCATGTAATTAACTGGCTTAACAAGTCACTATTAATTCCCACCAATGTCTAACCTACACTTATTTGCCTGATTTTTGACTTCCACCAAAATAGCTTTCTTCTTTATGTTTCCATGATCAGAATATTTTTCTCCATCTTTATGTCCTTCCAAAGACTTACAGCTTCCAAATTTTTTTTTATCAACTACTCCAGTTCTCATCAGTAATGGTACCTCTCAGCACGTTTACAACACTAAAATTCTGGACCATGCAACTTAGTGCATAATTCTAGAAATATTTTTTTCTGTGCTGTTATTTTTTCTCTAGCTCTTGGCTTCATGAGGGGAAGGGAGGCAGAAGTAATTCCTCACATTACTTTGATGTCTCTCTTGTGGCTTAGAAAGTTCCCAACTCCTTTATGTTTTTATAACAAACTAGAATGCCGAGTAAAGAAATTTGCAATAAACTCATAAATAGGTCAAAATATTCTTAACTACTTTACTTGAATAAACATATGGAATGTACTTAAAATCCTGAGGAGAAAATATCTGTTTTCTGACCGCAAGTTATCAGATTAATGTAGTGTACAAGTTTAAAGTTTCTAAAATGAGGAAAAATGACTTTATGTCAAGATTAATGCTTTTCCCTGCAACTACATTAATTACTTTGAGGCTTGCTAAAGTGATCATGATCACAAATGTTGTCATTTCAATATATATAGAATATATTACAGGCAAACATGCTTATTTTGACATTTTTAATCAAAGGTCTATGCTTGACTCCATGTTATTTAAATGTTTAGATAATCTAATTATGCTCATTTTAATTGTTAGTATGAAAAGGAGAAAAATTGAGATTGCTCTAATTTCTCTCTTTTCTAGAGTGATGACTCTCTCCAAAGAGAAGGATTTGAACATTTCTGTGATGGTACGAATTCTTTACAAGTCTATCCAGCGATAGACTTTGTAGAGAAATGTATGTCATTCTTTTCTAAAATGGTGATATTCAGGAATAAATAGAAAGTTAAAAAACCCAGTCTCTAACTAGAAAACTTTAAATCTGAATGTAAGGACAAATAGCAGATATATATATTTATGACTTTTCTACCTTGATGGAAAAGAGGTAGTGTGAAATCATTTCTACAGCAAATAGAACCAGCTCTTAATATTATAGCTGTTACCAGATGAGACACTAATTGCAAGATGAATCAGTCTATAGTTTTTAACTTATTACTTTGTTACTTATAAAGAAGTTGGAATGGACTGAGAGGGAGACAATTGATGATTTAGAATATTCATCCGGGTCTCCATTCCAGGCAACGTGAAAGTAGCCTGACAGGAAATAGGAGAATATAAACTCTGTATAATATGGTACATTAGGTGCCTTGTCTGCTCATAGACCCAATACATCACACTAAGGTAGACTTGATTTATTGATACATTATGACATGTTTTAGCAGTTTTTCCCTTTTAAAGCCGCTTAAATATTTATTGTCAAAGCAAGTTATAGTTTTCTCTAAGGCCAAAGATACCTGCCTTTAAGTAAATTATTGTGTTCGTTCTAGAGAATTCAATCCTGTTTTTGTTCAAACGTGTCTAAAACCTTAAATTTCAGAATCTAATTCTCTTGCTTATAGCTGAACTCTAATTTTGGTTGTTTGTAGTAGATAGTCAGGATAATATTTGATCTCACGTACACATTACAAACTCTTTGATTCCTAGAATGAGTGTGGATGGTTGGGGATTGTAGGGATGATGAACAACGTGAGAATGATGTTGTGTAGGAAAAATTGATCTTGATACCCTGTGGCAATAAGCAATTTTTCATTTATCAAAATAAACCACTTCATTTAATGCCTCAGATATGCACAAGCAAAGGTCAGACATCTCTATATCTTTTAAAATACCTAAATATCACATCAAAAATACTAACATTTTAATATTTAACTTTAATTTTTAATATTTAATATTAATATTTTCTTTGGTTGAATAATTTTTTAGTTTTTATTTTCATTTTATCTAAACTCATTCATATTTTCTAACAATTAGAAGTAATAGGTAGCATTTAATAGTGACTCCTGGTGAACTAAAATTTTTGCAATAAGAATTTTGAGATGAATTCTCATTCATTAGCTCAATATTTCCTTTAATTTAAAAGGTTGCACATTTCACCTTTCTCCCTCTTTCTCTTCTTCAGCACTTCAGCGTTCAAAAGATGACATGCACGTCACTAAACAAATTAATGAGGAAAATCAATTGTTCAAGCTATTTTTCTTTTTTCTACACAGAAGAACATATTTCATAATGTTTGGGTCTTGTAAACAGTGAACACAGCATCTGTTGGACTCCCTTTATGATTTTCTAAATAACTTCATAAAATTGCCAATTTCATGCTATCTTTCTTATTTTACTCTCATATACTATCAATTTAAGTTTTTATTTTTATTAATTATATCAACTGTTCCTCTTAAAGTATTTGCTGTGAGGGGAAGTATATAACATACTAAATCCTAGAATAAAAAAATTCTAATTTAGGATAAACTATGAGCCCAACTATGTGAGTAAAAACTTATTTATATTACTAGATCAAATAATTTATCTTTCTTTGAAAATACATTGACAAATAAATATAGAGAGATATAGATATTGACCAGAATAAGACTATAATTTTGTTTTATCTCTTGGAGTTTAAAAATAGTAATGCTCTACTTTGCTCCAATTTCCAAGATGAAATAATAATAATTATAATCTTGAAAAAACATCCTGTTATGAGCAGTTTTTTTGGAAAGAACTATATAATACAATCCTCCTTTAATATACTGCAGAATACCTTATAACGATAATTATTAAAGTGTTGAGGAGAATTTTATGATAGTATTTCATTTGGTTTTTGTGGATTTCTTTAAAAAGTCTTCTTAAATTAACTTAATTTTACCTCAGGTAGAGAAAATGGAATTGTTTTCTCGTCTTTATCTTTATTATTTGTCTTGAATATGTCTCAGTAATCTAGCAAATCTGATACAGAATGCAAAAACTAAAATAGGAAGGTAGGTGTCCAAAGTCTGTCAGCCTCTGTGTTCAGATAGAGACTGTTTTGACTTTGCATGAAACCAATGGTTACTTCTAGGTTTCAACTATAAATCCACCCATAATAGTTATATAACCTGCAATAATTATATAATCTGCAATTAAATAATATGCAAATTAATAATTGGAAATATGCTCCCAAATTACATAGTTACACCCTTGTGTCACTCAGTTAAAGGAAAACTGATAAGTAAATTTTGTGATAAGGATGGTACAGGCTTGGAAAAGAGTGTGTTTGTGAAGTGTATCTATAAGGTTGGCATCTACAAGATTTTAAGGAAAACAGAAACATACACCTACATGGTTAACATGATCGAGCTATTCATGTAAACAGGGACACTAGGATTCTTCATTTAATCCTGGAGATTTGATGATGTACTTAAGGCGTAATGGTCTGGATAAATAAACATCCATATGCAGATATTCTTTTTGTTTCATCTCCTCATTAATGTAGTTAATTGTTTACCATATATCCCTGCTTGGTCCATAGATCCTTCAGTATGACAGCCTTTAATGTTCTGATAGGAACCTAAATTCCTCTCTAAGGAATTTAGTTTAATGAAACAACAGAAAACTGTCTGAAGTCTTGTTTGCCCTTGATAACATTAATATATGGAAATTAGGGACATCACAGCCCCCTCCTTAATTTATGCATTGCAATTCATCTAGGCAGTTTATCCTAGGCAGTTTTCGTGGAGATGGTGGTGGTGGTGGCATCTACTAACCATCTTCCCTTGTGCACATTCCCTGATGTGCATCCAGTTGTACTCCCATGAGCAGTTGGCAAGTTTTGTGAGTGCTTCAGCTTGCTGAATGATAGCTTTCTACTGAATTCATGAACACATCACACCTCCTGTGACTTTCCAGCAAGTCTGACAGCAAGCAACCTCCTCTGCCCACCATTAGCTTCCAGTCAAATTTCATTGGCCACACAACACCTATTTCTTTACCCATCAGTTTTGGCCCTCTGACTGTAGAGCACCTCTGGCCAGGGACGGTCTAGTGAACTGCTCTGACACCCAGTGGGCTGAAACCATATTCTCTTCAACATGAATCCCAGCCTTGGAAGCCTTCTCCTCTTTCAAATTTCTCTTTACTTGGCTACTCTCCCCCATCACCCTTAAGATATTTTTTAGTTTATTTCTTCTTAGCCAATTCCTCATTACTCTAATCCCATATTAATCATTATTTTCACTAAAGTTTTCCTGCTTAAGTAACTGCATGCTTTCTATCTAATGATTGGACCCAGACTGGTAGAAATAGGAACCAAAAAATTGTGCTGAGAAGATAGGTAAGTTTGCAGTTGGAATTGTATGATGCAATGATCAACAGTTGGGATTCACTAATCTGTATCAAGCAGATGTAATAGTAAAGAGTTGAAACAGAAATCATGGCCTTCCTACCTTACAGTGAGGAGAAACCTACCAATACATTATTTCTGAAGCGTGCTATATAAGTTCTGGACTTCCTCATGTTAGATATAGGCAGAGTGAGACCAAGAGAGCATTACTCTTCCCTGGTTCTGCTCTCCATCCAAAGTCCCTTGGTCTAGTCTGATTTATTGTTTTAAATCATTGTTCTACTGGCTGGGGTTCATAGTCTATGGAGTCTCTCAACTCTGTATACCTGGCATCCATTTGTAAGCACGGTATGCCATGCCTTGAAAGAATTTTTAAAAATACAAGAGGTAGATTCTTTTATTCCACTGTGGTGCTGAGAGAGAAAGAAAAGGATGAAAAGTCTTTGTTTCAAATTAAAAGTCCTAAGAATTATTTACTTGTATTAAATGTATTGCTGGTCTTATTTTAAATAATGTAATATTAAGAGCTATAATGAAACAACCTTATTTTCAAGTTAAGAAGATTATGTATCAGTAAATGAAAAGAGAAAACAAATAAATCATTTTAAATAATGCCTTACTCAATAAAAACGTTTATCGAAAAGATCAGCAATAATTTTAACTGCAGTAAAAGAAATTCTATTTTCCCCTATGCTATTTCCTTGGTAAGAGCCTCACTAGTGCTCCTCATTCAATATTGCTAGCCTGACTTTCATTTTTCATTTCCTTCCATTACTGGAAGTGTTACAGCTGGGCCCCCGTCTCACTCTCTTTTTTTTAGTTGAATCTTTTATTATCCTCTAAACCTAGCTAATGGTGATATTCTAGAAAATAGAGAGTTATTATAATTTTTATATGGAATACAAATATTCAAATAACTATCACTTTATATAAAATAATCTGAATATTAACATTATGTTAAAGATTATATGATCTTTCTATGATTCAGAGTATCCTTTGCTATCTCTCAGAGTCTTGAGTCTTCACTGGGAACATAAAGTACTGGTAATAGAGATAAATGTAAACATTTATCACACTCTATTTAACATTTCTTATTGTCTCACCTTCATAATAGTGATCTATAAGCACGGTATTTGTCTTTTATTGCTTGTCTTAGTATAATACCTGAATAATGTAGTAAATGCTCAGTAAGCATCTGGAAGTCAGTGGTAAGCTAAGGAGTAGCAAAGTAATAATGCCACATACCTGTTTTATCAACTCACTATAAATATCAGTTTTTCCTATGAATATGATTCACTATGTTCTAGTAACTTATTTATACAATTATTCCCAAATATTGTCAAGAATTCAAGATTTGTCCCTAATATGACTTTATTCATCCACCCCTCCTTTTTGCAATGTCTTCAAAGAAAATACAGGTGTAGGAGACAATGGCAAAACAAGCCAAAGAATACATTATTACTGGTTTATTCTTGGCCTCGTAATCCGATTTCAGAACTCTATAAACTTCTCCGGGCATTTGAAGAAAACTTTAAATTAGCTAACTGAATCAGTTTGAATGTCCTAAAGATACAAGTAGTACAAATTCCCAATTTACAGATTTTCCTAAGCCCAAACATGAGATTTGAAACTTCTCATTCAATGAAATAAAAGCACATCTCTTAGTAAAAAGGCAATGGAATCAGAGAGACCTAGAGGAAGAATAAGCGAGCAAGGTAGTTTTACTGCCTCTAAATGGATAACTTTGATGTCGGCCCCAATCTTCAACCAAGTACAGGTAGCAGGCATGGCATACCCTAGTAGGTACGTGGATGACACAGATCCAAACAGGGGAAGAGACACATCTGGGCCTGAGCCAAGTTCCTCTTACCCTGGACACATAGAAGGAAGAGAGCTAAGAAAAGACAACTTGCTAATATATGCTGACTTTGTAACAAATTCAAGATCTCTACCTTTTAAACCAGATAAATCAAGATTATGGCTTCTTCACTACTATTTTAAAATGGAGAGGCATGGCCTTTACTCTTCACTGGGAATGAATTAGAGTAGGGGCAATTTGTGAGGAGTGGAGGAAGATGAAAGAAGACTTGAGTGTCTTAAAAGTCCATCATGTGTTTATTTGATCACATGTTGTCTAGCAGTTATTAGACTTTGTTAATTGTACTTCAGGATAAACTAGATTTGGCTTAAAACAAAGAGTCATCAAATTGCCAATTAAGTCTAATTCTAAACTTTCATGATTACATTTGTGATATGTGAAAATATTATCCAGTTTTCATTAATAATTATTATAATATTTGGATAGCTAATATTTTAATAATATATATTTCTTCAAATTTTTTATTTAGAGAAAAAAATATGTTTTTCTTTTAAAAACATAATATTTTTGTTGCAGATATTAAGGCAATTATTACTTTTATTAGGAATCCCGATGTTAATTTGTATTTGTTTCCAGATAGAATGAGTCACAACATTTCAGAATTCTTTCATGCTTACAAATAATTTAATATATTGTGCAATTACAAGAGCAAGACAATTCTAAGTCTTGTTTCAATCACTTCAGTTTTAATTTTGTTTTAATTCCCATAAGATTATTTTGCTTATTTGCTAGTCATGATTCAGACACACCACTACAACCATGTAAGAACTTGGAGCTTATTGTTTAGCTCTAAGTGTATATTTAATAGTTCTACCAGGTCCTTGTTTTATAATAACCTAGTTTTTTTTTTACAACATATTAAATATTTTTTTCCTATGGGTGTTTTGCTTAAAATTGATTTTTTAATTCAAGATATTCTTAAAAATATCTTTATATTTTTTCCATAATGTTAGAATTTTTTTAAAATCAGGCATTTATAAATAATCAAAAAGTATTTTTTATTCAATATGGGGTCTACAACTCACTTACATATATTATACTAATCTGTTTATTTCACTTCGATTATTTTTAATGTTACTTACTTTAAAATGATAAGGAATATAATGCATTATCTGTTAGTTGGCCACTAACTTTTAATACACAATTATTTATATTTGCTGTTTGGAGGAGATGTGATTTACATTTATTTCAACAAATTTTTCTGCACTGTTTTTCTACATTTTAAGCTTGAGTGTAATGGATTTATACAGTCATTTCTGAGTATTACTGCTTCAGAA
Source organism: Tapirus indicus (assembly GCA_031878705.1). Taxonomy (NCBI): domain Eukaryota; kingdom Metazoa; phylum Chordata; class Mammalia; order Perissodactyla; family Tapiridae; genus Tapirus; species Tapirus indicus. The sequence goes on from CM062926.1 coordinate 94,843,616, forward strand.
GATTCAGCTTTTTGACAATCACTTTCATATAGCTATATTAAGTAATAACATAGAATTGGATAATCTAAATCATTCTATCTTAGGCTATAATACTTTCCAAGAAACCCATCATTCACTAAGCATCTCAGTTATTTGATATCTTGAGAGGATTAAGCATTGTGCTGGTTTATTCAAATTGTTTCATGAATTAGCTCAAATAAAAATGATTTTTAATGGAAAACTTTAAAAAAATCCCACAAATGCAACAACAAAAAAGTAATTTCATAGGAATACAAGGAATAAAAACATGTATAGAGTGCAGTTAAAAGAAATCATATCTAATTTATAAGTAAATTTCTAAGAACCAGGTTTGCGGCAAGTTTAATATTTATCTTTGTTTACCTATTTCTTGCTTTTATTTCCAGGCTTAGACAGCACCCCCCAACTCTGAACCAGGTAGTCCACACTGGGTAAAATAAACTCCGACACTTTGATCTTGTCTCTCTTTAACTTAAAAGGTCTTCAGCTACAGTTACAAATTTTTGAAAAATTACAGTAAAAGCAATCTTACCTAGCAGATCTGAAATGGTCTATTGAGAGTCTTGTTATTTTAATGGAGTTACTACAAACATGAACCACTGATCAGTAATTTTCTAAGGACTAGATTACAATAAAATACATTAAAACACAAATATTTCACAGGATAGTATTTTTATTACAGAATGCCTTATGCTGCTTCAAAATTATTACTATGACATAAAGGATTGTTGATGTTCATACCGTAAATAAACATCACATACATACTTTGGTTTTATATACTTTTAATGTAATGAAGGCATAATTAATTTGTATAGTACATGTATAGAATCTCATCTTTGGATATTAGAATGCCAGACAACCATAAATACAGATAGACCTTATCATAAAGACTTTAGACTGGTACCTCACACTTTATAGACTTTTTTATTTTTTGGTTTTCAAGCCACTGATTACATTTAATGCGTTTCATATGTCTAAGCACCTGTTAGATCTATTATTGGTACACCAAATAATTTCTCCAACTTCAAAAATGTGGAATTTGGGAAAACTCATCATTTAATTATAATTAGGTCTTGCATGTTAGAAACAGCATTTCTGAGGTTGGAAAACAAAGAATACAGTGCTAATCACAACTTCTGACATTTTTTTAAGAAGATATATTTAATTTGATAGCGTGATTTCGTGTAATATTCAATGTAAAAAACAATTTAGCCAATAAAGCAATTATTCAAGGTAAATTTACACCTGTCGACTAAAGAAAAACAAACAGGTATTTTTGTAAACAAGAGAGGTTAAATTTAAATTGGTTAAAACTTAAGGAGTGAGCCAGTAATAGAAAAAATAAAGAAATGATTGCATTATCTCAGTGAGGGAAATGGGAATTCATGTAGTCATATTGTGGTGGGAATCATTTACCACGTATTTACTAGTATCTGTACTGGTTTTTGATAGCCAGCATCCCTCTGGTTGCTTGGTGCCCATGTCACCATGAAATGAGACATTATTAAACATGCAGAAGAGATTTCAAAATTAAAAAGAAAACACCATGAACTGTATGCCATTACAATGTTAGCTTATATCAAGTGTAAACATTTTTAGAAAATAATAGAAAACTTAAACTTTCGTAGAATCACTAAAAAAATTAAATCAATACAAATTTTGCCACAAAGAAACCAAATAAAACAATCTTTACTATTTTGTTAGTTCCAACAAATATTCAGAGACAGATAATCATACTATTTCATAATATATCTTCAGAGAATATAAAATTAGGGAAAATTCTAAATAATTTATAAAATTAATATAACCGTAATATTGGATAAATTATAGACAATCAATCATGAACATAGAACCAGCAAAATTAATTTTTAAATGAATAAAAATAAATATACTTTTAAAATGTTGGATATTTTTCAAAGAACTCAAAGTTGGTTCAAAATGGAGTAATTTATAGTTATCAGGTCAAACTTTCCACATTTATTTTATTTAATAAGAAAATTTAGTGGATATGTTTTCTACTAAAATGAAAATGCCAATTTCATTACCATGTACCTGCAAAAAATAGTTAGAAAATGTATTTAGAAAAGATGTCTGTGGGGGGCCAGCCTAGTGGCATAGTGGTTAAGTTCACACGCTCCACTTCGTGGCCCAGGGTTAGCAGGTTTGGATCCCGGGCATGGACCTATGCACCACTTATCAAGCCATGCTGTGGCAGGCATCCCACATGTAAGGTAGAGGAGGATGGGCATGGATGTTAGCCCAGGGCCAATCTTCCTCAGCAAAAAGAGGAGTATTGGTAACAGTTGTTAGCTCAGGGCTAATCTTCCTCACCAAAAAAAAGAAAAGATGCCTGTGGGGGATGCTGTGATGTACACCCATATTCCCCTTAAGGATGAAGCACTCCCTAAATAACCTAGCTGATGGGAGTTCTTTCTGCCTCTGGTGCCATCTCTGTTAGAGATTGCCTCAGTCAAAGAAAGACTTCGTCAAGTTCACACCTCTTCCCAGGCTGCCAATATACAGTGACTAGTCAAGAGAAATATACAGGCCTCACACATGGGCCCTGGTCTCCCTTTGAGGCACACCCCTCTGATGCCTATAGCCCACCCACTCAGTGGGCTCCGTGCCACAGTTCAGGCATTTTTACCGGCATAGTACCACTTCTTTCTTCTGAGAGCTTTCAAGGATTTTGCTCCACAGAGCCAAAAGAGTCTTTAAATTGAAATCTTCTCTTGACTTTGACAGATATGGTGCCATTGTTCTCTTCCTAGTCACTCTTAAGCCTTGCCAGAGGAGGGATGGACACTCCATTGTGAATAGGACCACTCTCTTTACTCTGCCCATAGTTATTCACTTATCTTCCCTGATGGTGCATGGAAGGCTGGGGTGTGGTCCTCACTAACAGAGAACACATTCTAGAAATAAAATAATTATGGCTTAAAGAAGTCAAGAGAAAGCATGGTTGGAAGATGTGTTATTCTACACCAACACTATAAAAATCTGAATGGTAATTTTAACATGGCCAGAAAAGGAATTTTCATTCACATTTTTCTGCATGCTCTTGGTAAGATGTCCATTTGTGGTCATCACTAAGAAAGCACAGTAGCAACTTTCAAAAGAGTCACTGGAAACCAGTATTCATGATGGATGATGCAGCATCGTGAGTAATGATATAATCAGCATCAACATGAAATAAATGCTAAAAGGACCTGAAGAGGCAAAAAGACCTATATTATAGTTTCAATGCAAAAGAGTTCCCAAGAGTTGTACCATTACAAGTAATAACCGCATTGGTGCCCTTTGCTCATGATAATAGATACACACATTTAAAAATAAAGAAGAAGAAGATGTGGTTCCTGGATCTGAAGAGTAAAAGATAATCTCTATATGTTAGAAAGAACCTTCACATACATCTAGGGACAATAAATAAATACTTAAATGTCTCTACTCTACTCATGATTCTTAATCTACATCAATAAACCTTTCTACCTCACATGGATGCATGAATCTTATAATACATTTTTGTAAGAATTGTTTATAAAAACAGGAGCCCTTCAAAAATACTTGCCAAGGGACTTCATACCCTAGGAGTGACCCAGTATGATGCTAGGAAAGATATTTATATTAAATTTTAAAAAGATGATTTCTACTTTACATCTTGCATAAAACTTTGTTTTAAATGAATTATAACCTTTATATTCTTGGACACAAAAAAGAACGCCTTTATGAATCTGAGATAAGAAAGACTTTTTAAAAAATAATATTAATGTAGTGATGGAGCACTTGAATGAGAATCACTCAGATGCTTATTCCATTGTGTATATTATTATTTTTAAAGTCTTTCCTGTCCCATATTCAAAACGATATTGGTATTGGAACTATAATTGGGATTTTCTTGCCTCTGCAGTTTCTTTTATCATTTATTTAATGCTGATACTGTAAACATCATTACTCATGATGCTGCATCATCCACCATGAATAATGGTCCCCAATGACTCTCTCAAAGTTGTTATTGTGCTTTCTTAATGATGACTATAAATGCACTTTTAACCTTTCCAAGTAATCAAAGGTTGACAAATATTGTGTTTAGTATACGACATTTTTTTTTTAAGGTAAATGTGATAGATGTTGCTGGTGTCCTAATTACTATGTTTTATTTTGTTTTGAATTTTTCAGGCCTGCCTGGCTACCAATTGTCAGCACCTGTGCCTCTTTGCATATGGCTTTCTCTTGTTGAAGGACAAGGCACCACCCATGTGAATTACAAGCCAGAAATTTTAGGAAATAGAAACCCTTCTCCATCCTCCCAAACAATGAGTGACAACAGCTGGTGCATAACTCAGCATCTCCATTACTCACCCGGTAGAATGATTCTGAGGTGTATGTTCTATATTACCTCCCAGATATTGTAACTTGCTTGATAGTGTACTCTTTGCTGGACTTTTCCCCTCCTATCTCAATTTTAATACTTCAATGTATTATTCCATGTACGTAGTATTCTCTCTCAATATTTCTATGATATTTTATTGGAAAACTACTAGCACTTATCCTTCTCTCTCAGGCTCTGTTTCTGGGGAAACCATACATAAGACAGATGGTGTCATATGTGGTCCTAGGAAGAAAAGTCTCAGGATTGAGTTCTGGAATTTGATCACTTTTCAGCCAGATTTAAAAGAAAACAAAGGGCACTGTTATTAACAGTGGGGTGGTGGTAATGTCCTCTGGCATGGTGATTTGAAACAGGGTGCAGGTAAAAGAGGAAGGATGCACTATCTTATTTAGAATCTCTAAGATTTGAGAACTACAAGGGGAAATGAAATTATAAGAAGGATAGAGGGTGTTTTTTTCATGTTAACTGCCATTGATTTCCTGAAAGAAAAAAGACAAACAAACAAATGGGATCTGGTCAGTTAATGCACTCAGAGCACAGTGTGAAAGTCATAAGCCTCCTGTAGCAGCGAGACTCTCATCTCCTGCAGCTGGAGGGCAAACTGCGGAAAACTGGCCCAAAGTCTGATTGTCAGAATTTGTTAGTTCACAAACTTGGGAGCTTCCCAGGTGAAATCTGAAACTGGTCCCTGGACACAGAGAACAAGGAGACACCAAAGAAAGAGGCAGACCACTCCAGAGAGGTAGGTGGCAGGTTTAATAAGCAAGGGAACTTATGTACGAGGCTTGTCCTGGGCGGCCACATGACAAGTAGATTTCCATGCCCACTCGCCAGAATCTTACAAGTTTACAAAGAAAACTTAACTGAGATCAGTTACTATTCAGTCCAGATGGATTCAACAACACTTCGCTCTCTCAAGGCTGTGTCCTTGAAAATGGCTCCCACTATGGGAAAGATGGGCAGAATGTGCATTCCAAGGACGGGGGAGGGGGTGGGGAGCTTGTCCAGGTCCAGCTCGCAGGTCAACCAGCAGTCACGTCCTCTTGATGATCTCTTCCAACAGAATTAACAAAAAAACCCTGCATTTATAGGCCCTATGTTTGTTCTATGCAAAAGTAACAGCACTGCTAGGGAAGGGGTGGTACCTGAAATAGGGATACCTCAGTAGATGCACTTGAGAATCTTGAGCCCCCAGGTTTCCATGAACCCTCTAGGCTGTTATGAGTGGCTTTCTTTCTCTTGCTAGAGAATATCAAAGTACCTTTAATTGGAGACCATGAAAAAGTAACATCTGAGACAGACGACTGTCCTCCTCAATTTCTGACCTCAACGCCCACTGCTACTACTTCTGAAGCAATGATTAGGGCCAAGTCAACTACAGCATGACAAAGACACAGTAACCAGGGCCTCAGGCCCCTCAGGGATGAAGATCTAGGCTACCCTATGAGGCAAGCAACTGAAGTCGGCAACTGACTTAAAGATGAGGAACACCTAGAATAGATGGAGGAGGAGGAAGATGATAAAAATATCAGTTGCATCCTCAGGACCAAAACACCAGTGGTTACCACAGCTTACTCTACGAAACCTCCTAAAGGAAATCTGTTTTTTAGAGAATGTCACTAGCAGTGACCTTGGAAAATTGGTGATAAGACGTAATGAATTTAACGAATGTATCCAGGCGGTCTGATGCTTCTATCAGTGCATTGCCTTTATCAACTTGACACACCATTTCCATGCACATCCCTCCAATTTTCAACTGCCAGCAACTGCATCTTTGCAGCTTTGGCAGAGGGTGTATCAACCAGAGAAGCAGGTTTGGCTTGGCTTACATGATTGCAGGAGTTGACAAAGCAAGTCTGAAATCCATAAGGCAGGCAGAGTCAGGAACGGAAGAACATGGTAGGCTGGAAGGCATGAGCAAGGGCCACAGCTGTTGTACACAGGCAGAATTTCTTCTTTATATCAGGGAGCCTCAGGCCCTCATGTAAAGCCTTTCAACAGATTCAGTCAGGACCAGCCAGATTATCCAGGATAATCTTTACTTAAAGTCAACTGAGAGGCACTTTAATTACATCTGCAAAATCCTTTAACAACAGTACCTAGATTAATGTTTGACAGACTAACTAGGGACTGTAGTCTAGTCAAGTGGGTATATCAAAAAAACCATAACAGAGAACTTTCTCTACTAAAAACAGGATACTCTGCCCACTTGTGGGCCAGGTTGGCAGACTCAGGGGATTAACTGGCCCCTTTCGAACAGTCTTCTATCAATGATGAATGAGTGTTGGTGGAAAGTACCACAGCTTTCTAGCTCCTTAGGCAGACTAACTCTAAGGTCTGTATCCTACACTGGCTCTTGGGGTTCCTCAGCAGGATTAAATTCCAGTTACCTTCAGGTATACTTGTCAGATAATCTACTCTTTACTGACACTTTCCTTCTCCACTTTCCACTCCTCTATTGCTTTCTTCTATGATCATCTTCCAAATAAACTACTTTCACTGGAAACCTTGCATCCGGGTTTACTCTGCAGGAAGGCAAACGAAGACAATAAGTAATACATTGCAGTACTGCTTAAGCACAGTCAAGAAACTATTATGTTTCTTGTTTCTTTACATCATTATATTTAATTATTGGTATCTTTCTTAAATGAAAAAAAGTTCATCAATATAGAGGTATCAAATAGAAATTTTTGAATAAGATGAATTTCTAATGCAGACATAATCATGCTTTATTCTTTGTCCTTCCATGATTAAATTAATGATGTAGGTGTACATATGTTGAACACCACTGATTTTCTGAGCTGCTATGCTCTGAATATGTTCTGAGTTTGAAAAGAATATATTTATCAGGAAAAGAGAGTGTTGAAAGCTAAGCAGGACTTTTTATGGTAAATGCCACAATATGTACATGGCCAATTCAACTTGTAAAGCTCTGTCATATCTATTTACATATTTTTACTTTCTGAAATGTTGAATTAGGGATGAGAGTAGCTTGAGGAGTGCAAAGGGATTGGTGATTTGATTTGTATGGCTTGTAGAAAGTGATTAATTTAAATTAATAACTAGGATATTTCTCTAAAAACTTGCACATAATTGATATTATTTTGGATCTTTCAATATGTAATTTTAATCTGTAATGTGTATCTAATGTCAAATGCACCTTTACAAAAAGCATTTTTAAATCGCTGAAAAGTTCATTGCATTATAAAGACATTTTTGTTTTCTTAAACTTGAAATTCAGTCTATCTTTTCTGAAAATTACCCTCACCTCCAATCTACTGCCTTTGGTTAAATGTAAGTTATTGCTAGGTATTAAGTGAGGATTAGAGAAAAATTCAAGACACCTTCTGAATTCCACTCCCATTATTGTGTCTGCTAAAGTAAAACTAAGCCAGTACGACTACAAGTTAGGATATTAAAATAGTGCATGTTCAAGATTATTAAAGTATTTCCAGCAAAATGTAGCAATTTCCCTGCATTTACCTTAGTAAATTATGGGTTGTTTAATGGATTGTTTCAGAGCAGGAAATAAAACTTGTTTCTTGGAGCAATTTAATTTGTTCAATAGATTAGTATTCTTCATGATATTATGTTTAGAAAAAAAGCGTATATTGAAGTTAGAGGAAAGACAAAAAACAGTATTATAGATTTTTAAAAACTTTTTTAAAGCAACTATACAATCCTTTTAACCCTATGTAACTATTCATATATCTATATATTTTTTAGAACAGCTGCTTCATGAAAATAATGACCTATATTTGAAAATAATTCAATAGAACACTGTGTCTAAGATTCTTGAGGACAAGTGTGAAATTGTTTTATCTTCATTTTCTGGAGCTCTGGAAAGCTGATAGGGAGTACAGAGAGCATCTGCTGTAGGGGTAACTCTGGGGATACTTGTCAAATTGATTGTGTTCAGAAACAATGAGGCACAAAAGAAAGCTTCTAATCACATTGCATTTGGAATGTTGTTCAAATTTAGAAACTATGTAATTTAGAACTAAATAGCTTTGCTGGAAATTTTAGAATTTTTAATTAACAGATTATTCTATTAGCTCAGAGATTTCTCTCCAGGTGCTTGAAATGGATTTCCGCCCGGGCTGTGTTTCCATATGTCAAGAAATTTTCAAATAAATAAGTAACACATTGATGTATTAATTCTGATTTCACAAGCAGACTGCCATACCAGGGGCCAGAAAGTAAAAATCATTCCGCCATGTTGCATTCTCCTTTTAAAAGTACATTGCGAGTGATTTTGTTTTGTTTATATGATTACACTACTTTTCAGTGACTAAAAATCATGGGTACCTTATCAGGTAATTGACTTTTCAGAGAACAATACAAGTGATTTAGGCTTTATAAAATTCTTGAGAAACTCAAGCATATTCCATTTTTTCAAGTATATGCATATTTTGTTAGCTCATACCATTGTCATTACCTTCTTCCATTGATTACAACGCCTTCTTCACATAACTATTTGAAAACAAAGGTTCATACACTATTAGGAGAAAACTAAAGGGTGCTAAATTGTAACACGTTCTTGTTTTTGTTATTAGATTTGTTGCTGACTAAATGTCTGGAAAGAAAAAGAAGTCAATGTAAAAAGATTTTAATAAATTAACAATGATTAATTAACAGGTATGATTAGAAATCCCTTTGGGAATATAGTAAACATGAATGCCAAGTATCTCAGATTGATGATAGCAAGAAGTACGATTTACACTTTAACTCCATTCTTTCTTCACCCAGTGCAAGTTGGACCATTAATGAGAAAATAAAATAAAGGGATCCAGAATATACTACTGTGACATAAAATGATTTTGAGCTGAAGACATGAGGATCAACAGATGCAGAAAGAGGTTTTGTCTGAATAGTACCCATCCCCCTTATCTGCCTGAAAGCAGAGTCTTCCAAAAACAATTCAATTGCCATAAATCTCCCTTCAAAGGGAGATGAACTCCTCTCAACAGAAAGGAGAAGTCAGCACCGGGATGAGAAATCAAGTAAACAAACATGGTTACAACACTGTCATACCTCCCATGAAAGCTTCTAAAGTTCCATTTGTCTTTCCTAAATTATTTGTTTTTCTTTAAGTGACCTTTCTCCCCCTGCCCTTCCCTTATTAAGATGGTATATAAACTCTAAATTCTAGTCATTTTTATGAGCCAATTTCTTTGTGAGCTTCCGTGAACCTATAAGAATAAACTTTGTCCTTTCTTCTTTTAATCTGTCTTTTATCAATTTAATTTACAAGCCTCAATCACTAATCCTCAGTGGGTAGAGAAAGTTTTTGCTCCCTGATAAATACCAATGACCACGAAATAATTAATCCTATGTAAAACTCCAGCTTCTGTTTCTTTATTTTTCTTTCCACTTTGTTATCTTTATATTCCCCGATTTAATATGCTTCAAGACAGCATTTTTTTTTTTTCTTTTTGTGAGGAAGACCAGCCCTGAGCTAACATCCGTTGCTAATCCTCATCTTTTTGCTGAGGAAGACTGGCCCTGGGCTAACATCCGTGCCCATCTTCCTCCACTTTATATGGGACACCGCCACGGCGTGGCTGACGAGCAGTGCATTGGCAGGCGCCCGGGATCTGAACCCGCAAACCCGGGGCTGCCAAGCGCGGACTAAACCGCTGCACCGCCAGGAGGCCCCAAAGACAGCATTTTTAAACATTTCTTTCTTTCTTTCTTAACACTTTGCTTGCTTCCTTGCCATTCTAAAAATCTATCATAGCAATAATATCGAGTATTCTGAATTATGAATTTAAGTTATTTTGCGACATCTGCTAAGAGTTTGCTTTTCATTCACATCACCTGTAATGAAATGAAGTACTTTGTAGGAGTATGTTTCTGTGGATTACTGTGGCAGCAGCGTCCAGTGGCTGAGCATGCAAATGATGAGAATGGAAGACAAAGGCAATGCCATTCACATATGTTCTTCTCTAGGGTACATTCTGATCTTGACATAGATGTGAATGACCTGCAAGTATTTTGTGGCCACTTTAATTTGCATTCATATTTTGTGTGTATACACACAGGGTGATATATTCACTTTTGGGACCAGAGCTGAACCAAATGATTTCTTAAACATTTTTAGATATTCCTGAATAGATTCAATATTTAAAATAATATTTTCCATTACTTTAATAATGAGCATGTATTTTCTATTAATATACTTAAGCATTACAACCAGTAACATAAGAAATAGACCTTCACATTCGGCTTAATCAGTTTTTCAGATTTATTGTCAAAATGATGTTTTCACCAATGGCCGGCTAATCTATGTTTGCAATTCATCTGCAGCGATCATTGCCACATCATTGCTGTTACAACCCAAGGTATGGTAGCATATTATATAAATGACAGTTAACTCAAATTTCCCTTGCAAATTCATGCCCCATTTCTCCTGGCTAAGGAAAATGACACAGATTGCCAGTATGGTTATAGTTGTTGTACTCATTGCTTAAAGAGATCTTCTCTATTAGTTTTGCAGTTTCTGTTTGGCCAGGTGTGAAATTAACTGGTTAGGATACTTGGGGGGGAATTTTTTTTCAACTGATATAATGTGAGTGGAGAGAGAGGAGGATGAAGCAGTGACCCTGAGTGTTCTATTTACAGCATGTGTCTACAAAATTTTCTCAGATAAATCTATTCAAACTCCTAATTAAAATTGGCTTATGCTGAGAGTTGTCAGAAATCACCTGAAAAACCATAAATTGCCATATTTTACTTTCCAAAGTGCTAGTATTCACGGCTATAGTATTACCTAGTAGGACTTGTATTTAGAAAGAACTCTGATTTGAAAATAAACAGAGTGTTCAAATTTTCATGCACATATCCATGAATGTGTTAATAAATGTAAAATAAGAAAAAGTGACTCTCTTTCTATGAAAATGAGTAGAACAATTAAGATATTTGAATAACATTTCCACTTCATGAGTCAGTATATCAAAATCATTGTGAGGTCCCCTTTTGAAAAGTTATTACCTCTAGGATTGGGAAATAGCATAAGGTGGTGATTCGCAAAACTTAAACATGCATAAGAAACATATATAGTACCTATTAAAATATAGATTGCTGAATCCATTCCCAGACATTCTGATTCAGCAGGACTTGGGTGAAGGCCCAAGAACTTGCATTTCCAACCAGTTCCCAAGTGATGCTGAGGTTGCTGATCTGGAGACAACAATTTGAGAACTACATGGAAAAAGTTTTGCAGACGATTCTGATTCTATCAACACTCCTACAGTGGAAGTTGCCTTAAATTTATACAAATCAATAAGGAATGAGACAAAGTTATATGTATGTATATACAATTTTTCTATATCCACTTTGAAACAATACATCCCAGAAAGCTGTGGCCATTCTTAATATGTCCTGAAGTATTTGGAAAGACAGAAGTATCATTAGCTTTTTGATGTAATTTCTCTCACACACATATACTAAGGACTTCACACTGGTTATAAAAATATTATCAAATGGCTTCATACTAGTCAGGCTGATGTGGAAATTAAATTTATGAAGTGACATATTTGAGGATAGTCTAAAAATAAGGCCATCTGCAAAGGAAAGATAGTGGTGTCTACTTGACTATGAATTGACTGTAGCAATGATTATATGGATATCTCTTTAATAAAGACAATTAGTTATATATTCCAAAATGGTTACTACGGGAAAAACATATTAGAATGTTTAATTAATATTGACTATATAAAACTAAAAGAATAATAACTTACAGCTATTAAAGTTTTCCACATATTTGAATCACAAGAAACACTAAGTTTTCTAAGACCTGAAAGAAATTAGTTAACCACATTCACTATGCCTTTACTTAGCTGAATATTTGTAAATAAAACTAAAAACCAATCAATAATAGTTATGATATCATAAACATATGGTAATAAGTTGACTTTCACACTTTTTGTTATAGTCCTGGAATCATTAAATGAGAATTCTAACTAGTCACCAAATAAGGTTAAAAAATGTTATAAACATGCTGATGAATATAGTGGATAACAATCTTTTTTCCTAGAGCAATAGGACATCTTACTTCAAAAAATAACACTTCAGTATAGCCTAATTTGATGATGATTTACTCATGGATCACTAAACTAATCAGAAAAAAACACGCCATAAATAAACAAATTTAAATATATAATCAAAGTGACAATATTTTTTACATGTTTTTTCCAGTTTTATTGAGGTAAAATTGAGAAATAAAACTGTAATATATTTAAAGTGTACAATGTGATGATTTGATATATGTATACCTTGTGAAAGGATTCACATCATCAACTTAATTAACACATCTATTACCTCACATGGTTAACTTATTTTTTAGTGAGAATGCTTACTATCTACTCTCAGCAAATTTCAATTATACAATAGAGTATTATTAACTATAGTCACCATTCTATATATTAGACCTTCAGAACTTATTCATCTGACAACTGAAAGTTTGCACCCTTTTACCTCCCTCTCCCTTTCCCCACCCCGCTAACCCTGGCAACCACAATTATACTCTCTGTTTCTATGAGTTTGACTTTTTTTTAATTTGACATATATGTGATATCATGCAGTATTTGTTTGTCTCTGTTTGGCCCTCCATGTTCATCCATGTTGTCACAAATGGCAGGATTTCCTTTTTTTTTAACACTGAATTTATATATATATGTACACACACATATATACACCAACCACATTTTCCTTATCCACTATCTGATTTGTTGCCAGACACATGTTGTTTGCATATCTTGCTGTTGTGAATAATGATGCAAAACACATGAGAATACAGATGTCTCCTTGAGACAGTGATTTTGTTTCCTTTGGGCGTATACACAGAAGTAGGATTGATGGATCATATGGTAGTTTTACTTTTAATCTCTTAAGGACCCTACAAATTGTTTTCCATACTAGCTGTACCCATTTACATTCCAACCAACAGTGCACAAAGTTTCCTTTTCTCCACATTCTCGTCAACATTTCTCTCTTGTCTTTTTGATAATAGACATCCTAACAGGTGTAGGTGATATCTCATTGTGAATTTTGAGAGAGATTGCACTGAATCTGTAGATTGCTTTGAGTAGTATGGACATTTTAACAATATCAATTCTTCTAATCCATGAACATGGGATATCTTTCCAATTATTTGTGTCTTCTTCAATTTCTTTCATCAACAATTTATAGTTTTCAGTGTATAGATCTTTCACCTCCTTGGTTAAATTTATTCTTGAGTATTTTGTTATTTTTGATGCTATTGGTATTATTTTCTTAATTTCTCTTTCTGTAAGTTGTTGTTACTATATAGAAACACAACTGATTTTTGTATATTGCTTTTTATCTTGCAACTTTATTGAATTTATTTATTGATTCTAACAATAAAGCAAGTTGTGCAAATTCTTTGGTTTCTCTGTGCATATAAAATTTATGTTTATACTATACTGTAGTCTATTAAGTGCACAATAGTATTAGTTCTTAACAAAAACAATGTACATACCTTAATTAAGAAATACTTTATGCTAAAAAGTGCTAACCATCATCTGAGCCTTCAGTGAGTTGTAATTTTTTTGCTGGTAGAAGGTCTTGTAAAAAACGCAGTACAGACATGTGTCACTTAACAATGGGAATATCTTCCAAGAAATGTGTCATTAGGAGACTTTGTTGTGTGAACATTAGAGAGTGTACTTACACAAACCTAGATGATATAGCCTACTACACACCTAGGCTATATGGTGCTAATCTCATGGGACCATTGTCATGTATGTGGTCCATCATTGACTGAAATGTCATTATGCAGCTCATGACTATCTGTGAAATGCAATAAATTGGAACACAATACAATGACCTATGCCTGTATATAAGATCATGCCGTGAGAAAACAGAGACAACATTCTTGCTTCCTTATTTGGATGCCTTTTATTTTTCTTGTCTAATTGCTCTGGCTAGGGCTTCCAGTACTATGTTGTATTGAAGCGGCAAGAGTGGGCATCCTTCTCTTGTTCCTAATCTTCCTGATCTTAGAAAGTTTTTCACTGTTGAGTGTGATGTTAGCTGTGGGCTTGTCATGTGTGGCCTTTGTTATGGTTGAGTTACATTCTACCTATACCAAATTTGCTAAGAGTTTTTATCATGAAACACTGATGAATTTTTTCAAATGATCTTCCTGCCTCTATTGAGATGATCACATGACTTTTGTCCTTAATTCTCTTAATGTGATATATCACATTTATTAATTTTATTGATTTGTGTATGTTGAACTATCCTTGCATCCCAGGAATAAGTTCCACTTGATCATGATGTATGTTCCTTTTAATGTGCTGTTGATGTTTTTGTTGTTAACGTTTTGTTGAGGATTTTTGCATCTATGTTTGTCAAAGATCTTGGCCTGTAATTTTCTTTTCTTGTAGTGTCCTTGTCTGGTTTTGATATCAGGTTAATGCTGGCCTTGTAAAATGAGTTTGGAAGTGGTCTCCCTCTTCAATTTTTTTGGAAGAATTTGAGAAGGATTGGTATTAATTCTTTTTTTAAAAGTTTGGTAGAATTTACCAGTGCAGCCACCTGGCCTTTTCATTGTTGGGAGGTTTCTGATTACTGCTTCAATCTCCTTACTCATTATTGGTCTGTTCAGTTTCTCTTTTTCTTCATGTCTCAGTCTTTTTAGGTTATATATTTATTGGAATTTATCAGTTTCTTCTAGGTTAGCCAAGTTGTTGCCATATAATTGTTCATAGTAATTTCTTATGATCTTTTGTATTCTGTGGTAACAGTTGTAATGTCATCTCGTTCAATTCTGATTTTATTTAGTTAAGTCCTCTCTCTTTTTTTTCTTAGTCTAGCTAAAGGTTTGTCAATTTTGTATATCTTTTCAAAAAACAGCTCTCAGTTTCATTGATCTTTTCTATTGTCTTTCTCTATTGCATGTATTTTCACTCTGATTTTATTTATTTCCTTCTACTAACATTCAAGCTTAGTTTGTTCTTCATTTTCTAGTATTTGAGGTGTAAAGTTAGGTGGTTTATTTGAGATCTTTCTTTTTTTCTTAATGTAAGAATTTCTTGCTATTAACTTCCCTCTTAAAACTGCTTTTACTGCATCTCATGGGTTTTGATTGTTGTGTTTCCATTTGTCTCAAGATATTTTTTAATTGCTCTTTGGTTTATTCTTTAACTCTTTGATTGTTCAGGAGCATGTTGTTAAATCTCCACATATTTGTCAATTTTCTAATTTTCCTCTTGTAACTGATTTCTAATTTCCTACCATGTGGTCAGAAGGATACTTGATATGATTTCAATACTCGTAAATTTGTTAAGACTTGTTTTATGGCCTAATATATGATCTGTCCCTGAGAATGGCACATGTGAGCTTGAGAAGACTATGTATTCTGCTACTGTTGGATGGAATGTTCTATATATGTCTGGTAAGTCCATTTGGTCTAATATGTAGTTGAAGTCAAATACTTCCATATTTCTTTTCTGTCTAGATGATCTATCATTAACATTGGGTTAATGAAATCCCCTGCTATTATTGTATTGCTATCTATCTCTTCCTTTATACCTGTTAATATTTACTTTATATATTTAGATGCTTTGATGTTGGGTGCATAAATATTTACAACTGTTACATTTTCTTGATGAATTGACCCCTTTATCATTATATAATGACTTTCTTTGTCTCTTGTTACATTTTTTGGCTTGAAATCTCTTTGACTGATATAAACATATCTCCCCCTGCTTTCTTTTGGTTTGTATTTTCATGGAATATCTCTTACATGCCTTCACTTTCAGCCCTTGTTTGTTTCTAAAGCTGAAATGAGTCTTCTGTAGGAAGCATACATTTGAGTCTTCTTTTTCTTTTAATCCATGCAACCACTTTACATCTTTTGATTAGAGAGTTTAGTCCATTTATACTTAAAGTAATTATTGATAGGTATGAGACTGGAAGGGAGAGCTATGGGAAATACTCACACTTCTGTTTAAAAACTGCTTCTTTGTTTACTATGGTCCTGTGGGACTAGCAAATGTCAAGCCCTCTTGGCTGTCAGATCTAGGTGATTTGGGAGCCTGTTCATCAGGTGGCAGCCTCAAAAGTTAGGGTGCTAGATATGTGATGCAAACCCTTCACTCCTCAGGGAGAAACTGAGAGTCCACGGTTCCTTCATGATTGTAAGGCACTGTGCTGGGGGTGGAGTTTATGTTAGGACTGGGTCTCAGCCTTTTTCACCTGTTTTGGTGTGAGTGTTTTCTCAGTTGCTCAAGGTGAAAGACTAACTCAACTAGTTTCTGGATTACTCTCAGAAGAAACTGAGTCATGTGTAGCTGTATATCCGATATCTGTGGGAGAAGGGAAAGTCAGGAGCCTCCTATCTTGCCATCTTGGTAATGTCTCCCAAAGCAACAAAATTTTTTTTTTTTTACTTTCTTTTTGCTGAGGAAAATTAGCCCTGAGCTAACATCTGTGCCCATCTTACTCTATTTTGTCTGTGGGATGCTGCCACAGCATGGCTTCATGAGTGGTGTGTAGGTCCACACCCGGGATCTGAACCTGTGAACCCCAGACTGCTGAAGTGGAGCACATGAACTTAACTACTACACCACTGGGCTGGCCCCTCCCAAGGTGACAATATTTTTTAATGCTAAAATGTCTCCGCTTCAAAATCTATGGTGATAGTTAAAAGATTTCATTATTTTTACTTCATTTTATTTTGCATTTGAATTAATTTTGTTTTATTATCTAGTTAGAAGTCCCAAGTTTAGGGAATCACCCAGGTTCCACTTTTTAAAAATTCGATTTATCATGCTCTTGGTATTTGACATCTTCTGCAACTTTAATATTATGCACATTCATAACCTGTTTTCTGGCAACCAATCATCTTTGTTTTCCCCCAACTATAAGGCATTATTTTCTTCAGAATCTGTAGGTTTCATCAAATTTAAAAAATATGGCCTCAGTATCATAGAATACTTAAAGCTTGTTTCAAAATGTTACTCCTGGTAAATTGCCAGAATAGAAATTCATTTTGTTTAATATGTTAATCAACTCAGCAGATGGTATTCATGTGTGGGCATCCAAGAGACCATAGATGAGCATCAAGAATGTATGTCTGAGAGTAGAACTTCAGGCCAAGAATGCTGAGGTTATCTTTCTTGACTATCTGCACCTCAGTGTCAATGAAGTTGTCAAATCAGGAGCAGTAAAGACGTGAACAAAATCCTTTATAATAAACAACATAATGTGGAAAACTCTGCAATTGATCTCATATTTTTCACCTACATACTATTTAAAAAAATTTTTTTTTAACATCTTGGCGTAAAAACCTCCTCATAAATGAATTTGCTCACATCAGACAAATGATTGTGTTGAGAAACAAATTGAGTAACATTTCATATGTCGTATAAAACTCGTAAGACAGTTTTCAAAAAATTTACAATATTCTTGATTTTTGTTGCCTGTGTATTTGTGAAATGAGTTTTTTTTTTAACACAGCAGAAAGAGCGTATATTGAGTATATATTTTTATGAAAATATGTATGAATTTATTAAACATTTTCAAGCTAGCTTGAGAGTGGAACTTTTCAACTTCTGCTTTTTATAAGAGGAAACTTGAGACCCACAAATGCTAAGAAAATTTCTCAAGGCCTTCTGTGAATTAGGGCAACCCTAAGGCTAACACTGGTTTAGGACTCCCCAAGTAATATTTTTTCCTTTCTTATTTGAATGACTGAAAGGTACTTTGTGAACATTTACTTTTGAAGTTTCTGCAGACAGCAGCTGGAAACAATCCATTTCCATATAGAGAATTAAATACAAGGTACAGGTTAAGAGTCACAATTTCTCAATGGATTAAGAGTGATGGACATGGATCCAAAATGATTTGGGTCATATTGCACCTGCCATATAGTAGCTTTGTAACTTTCCACAATTCATTTTGTTTTATGTACTTCCATTTCCTTGTCTGTTTAATGGGGACTTTAGAAACAATTTCTTTATCAAGTTATGAGAACGTTAAACGAATATGTGCGTTAGAAGCATATACTTCAGTGCCCAGAATAAATGAACTTTCCATACATGTTGTCCATCACTATCATTTACCAATGGTGTAAACTTGAAAGTGTTATCCCCATTTCACAGATAAGGGAACTCAAGGTTTGAGGTTAAATGATTTACCCAAGGTCCTAGTAATGGCCCTAGTAATTGCTAGGGCCATAATGTGAACAGTGAAATAACTGACTTCAAAATTATGCTATACCACCTGCTCCATCAACTTCAGGATCTATCTTTCCTCCAATTCACTTCAAGCTCTTTGGATTGATCCAGGGAACCTATCAAGCTCTAGCCAATGAGCTATTCTAAATGGATATTCCTGGTTTGTGTTCCAGATTGTGCTGGATGCAGAGATTCAAGGCCAGAAGCCACAAAGAAATGGGAATGACTGTTTTTCAAATCATGCTGCTTTTGTCCAAGGTTATACTAAATTCATTCAGTTTTCTGTTCAAGGTCTAGATTAACATGTAGTATAAAATGAAGTTGATAACCTAATGTGCATAAAATGTAGACGTAGAAGACTCTATGCAAAGGCATGTGAGAATTAACCACAAAACCAAGATAATTAGGGTTCTTAAAGATTCCTCTTTCCTAAATAGAAATTTCCATAATTGTATAGGATATTCCAAAAAAATATTAAATTATGGCCATTTCCATCCGAGTAGATATATAACCATATCTTTTACAATGCATACTACCTAACTCACATTAAAAACTACAAGAAATATTTTGTAAAGAGATTTCTACAGGGGGAAATTCATTGATTAATGTAACTGTATAATCTAGAAAAATTTTATTGCAGCCTTATCTGTATTGGCAAAATTTTGGAAACAATTGTCCACCAATAATAAAATGAATAGATAAAGAAATCTGTTTATTGTAATTATCTCTAATAGGGAAAATAAATGAACTGGGCAAAATGTATCAATATTCGTAAATCATATAAACAAAACATTAAAAAAGAAAGCTAGTGGAGCTGGCCTGGTGGCGTAGCAGTTAAGGTCACGTGTTCCACTTCTGTATCCTGGGGTTTGCAGGTTCGGATCCCAGGCGGAGATAGATGCACCGCTTGTCAAGCCATGCTGTGGCGGCGCCCCATATAAAGTAGAGGAAGATGGGCACAGATGTTAGCCCAGGGCCAGTCTTCCTCAGCCAGGATTGGCAATGGATGTTAGCTCAGAGCTGGTCTTCCTCATAAAAAAAAAAAAAGAAAAAAGAAAGAAAGTTAGTGACTTCAATACCACTCAAAGTTTTAAAATACAAAAATACTATGTATTTTTATAAATATATAAATAAACACCTATAATAATATACTTCATAATAATATATAGCAAACTTCAGAATACTTTGTTTTCATCACTTTTGAGGGAAGGAAATGAAGTAGGATGATAGAATACCATTGGGTGTAAACTGTATTCGTAATATTGTACTCTTTGAAGTACAATATGACAATATGAAGCAAATATGACAAAATGTTACTATTAATTACATCTAGTTATTTCATACTTGTATATTATTGTCTTATTTTCTGGTTTTGTGTACTCTTTCTATAAGTTTGTGATACTTCAAATAAAATATTAAAAATATTCCTCCAACCCAGGTAATACATATCTACACTCAGATTTTTCAATAAATATTTTGGATGTTATTTTGTTTCTGCGATTTTTCTAAAAATGTGCCCTGATAAAACTTCCTCATAGACATTCCCTGATTTTCCGTCTCTGAAAAAGATAAGAGGAATTTTGTATGAATCCCCTGAAGAAATCCTACATTTTCTTCAGTAGCCAACATCCCTTTTAGTTTGAACTCCCCAGATAATTCCCCTGTACATTTTTTGTGTGTTTCCTGTATGCTAGTCGTTTTTAGAGCAGCAGTATTCATTACCTTGATCCCTGACCATGTTACAGCAGTTTTTTTCCAGCAGTTTTTGTTGGCAAGCAGGCAAACAACTGAAAGGCATTCCCTTGGGCTCTTCTCTCTATTCTCTTACAGTACAAGAAAATAAAAATTTCCCACATTTTAATAAATATTTTTATTAAAATCATGTGGAAGGGGGATTAGATTTTTTTTAACTCCTAAGGGTAAAATTAGGGCCAATGGTTATAAGTTTTACAGAAACATTTTTTTGTTCATTATAAGAAAGACCTTTTTGCAATTTTATAACTGAAATTGTAATTGGTTTTCATCTGAAGCATTCAAGTTTCTGTTGTTAAGAAACAGATAGAATGACAGTTCCTGCCCCCCAGCCCTCACCTCCCCACACACTCACAAAGGCATACTTCTGGGATGTGGCAGAAGTCATTCCTGTATTGTGTCAGACCTGGACACAATTATTTCTAATGTACTTCTAAATATATAATCTATTTTATGAATACAAATATTAGATACCAATGCAATAGCTCATTTCCAGAAATGTAAGAAAAAATACTAATTAATAAGGGCTTTTTTGTATACTATTTTTATTTAATTATAGAAAAAGGCATAATCATTTTATATTTCTGGAGATGACTTATTTTTCAGTTTTTTAACTCTAAAAGACAAGGTATATCATTACCACCTCCGTTTTAAAACAAATAATCTTGATGATCTCTTTTAAGTAATTGATAATCTATTATTTGAATTAATTAATATTCTGAATATTAAACTCCATTAACCAGTTCTAAATCAGTCTGTTTGTAACAACATAAAAGAAAGAGAGTACAATGTTTCTTTTCCTTTTTTTTGGTCCTCCCATGTTATTTGACAGTCCACATTTATCCTCAACGAACTTTAATGATTCTCTTAGAATGTGTGTATTTCTAGTCCACCTTTGTATCTTGAATACCACCTTGTGTGGTATTTTCATCAGACTTTCAGGAGACTTCATGAGTGCATGAATGAATTAATGAATGGGCGATAAGCCGCATGGTAAGAACATAGAGGCACAAGGCTGACTTCAAATTCCAGGTCTACTATTAGCTAGTAGGAACATGAGCAAGTTACTCGAATTCTCTAATCCTCAGTGTCCTTAACTAAATAGAACTAGTTGTGACTACCTTATAGAACTGTTGAGCGGATTAAATATGATCAATGCATGGATGGCCACTGAGTGGGCAAGATACTAAGTTCGGGTAACAAAGTTTATCGCACTCTTTCGTGGCCATCCATATGGGATCATCAAATAAAGTATATTGAAAATGTAGGCTCTAAAAAAACTAGAGTTAATACATAAGAGTGCATAGCATAAAGGAAAAAGAAAAGCAACCAGTCACTCCACCAAATCTACATCCCATAGTCCTGACCTAGAAAATCCTCCTGCCTGGGCACCCTGTCTCTAGACACACACGGAGAGTGATGTATACATTACAGTGGTGCTTCTCTGTGAATATGCTATGTACGAGGAAACATGGAGTGGAGCTAGGACTGAAATCGCCATCTGAACATCAGAATGGTCACCAGATCAAGAAGCCATGCATCCAACTGTACAGAAAGTTTGCTCTCCCTGGTATCATCAGAAGTTGAGACCAATTCCACATAGGTTCTTCATTCCTTCCTACTTGTTTTATTTATCTTCAAGATTGCTCATTAGAAGAGGGAGAATGAATAAGAGGAGTATTTTTGTTTGTTTATTCTATGGTTTTTTTCTTGCATAAAATACAATCTAATATATTAAAATTAAAAAAGGAAATTGCTCCTTTTCAACTACAAACTTTTTACAACTTTCTTCTTTGTAAACACTGCATTCCAGAATCCTAAACATTTTCAAAATCCTCCTGATTTATACTTCTTCTCTTCCCATTAAATATTAATTAGTAATATTCTCTGTATAAGGATCTAACACATAAACAGTCAAAAACAGTAAGCTAAGTGCCGGCCTGGTGGCATAGTGGTTAAGTTCACGTGCTCTGCTTCTGCATCCTGGAGTTGGCGGGCCCGGATCCCGGGCACGGACCAACGCACTACTCATCAAGTCATTCTGTGGATGCATCCCATACACAAAAAAATAGAGGAAGATGGGCACAGATGTTCGGTCAGGGCTAATCATCCTTAGCAAAAAGAGGAAGATTGGCGATAGATGTTAGCTCAGAGCCAGTATCCCTCACACACACACACAAAAGAGTGGGCTAGCATTATAACCAAAACAAACATTTCTCCTATAGAAATTATTATATCATATGTTAAATTTATGAATTTTACTATGTATATCAATACTAAGATTTACCTTTGGGCTTGATCCATGGTGACCCAAAGCTCACATACAACAATATCCCACAGAAAATCTTTTAGTCAGACACAAAATGTGACATTGCCCCTTTCTAATGCCCTTGGAATTAACCAAGCCATTCTATCCTATCCTATCCAAATCCCATCACTTATCCAGCTTATCCATCTTGTCTACATGTTCCTCATTTAATTCAGAGTTTAACAATAGCCCTATAGGTCACTGATTCTTGGTCATTTAGTATCTTTCAGATTCAAAAGTCACTATCGATACAACTATATAAATACTCTTGCTAAGGCTGCCTTTTTTTTTTTTTTTTTTTTTGTGGGGAAGACCGGCCCTGAGCTAACATCCGTTGCCAATCCTCCCCTTTTTGCTGAGGAAGACTGGCCCTGGGCTAACATTCGTGCCCATCTTCCTCCACTTTATATGGGACGCCACCACGGCATGGCTGACAGGCAGTGCGTCGGAGGGCTCCCGGGATCCGAACTCGCGAACCCTTGGCTGCCAAGCGCGGACTAAACCGCTGCGCCACCAGGCGGCCACAAGGCTGCCTTTAAAAAAAAAAAAAAAAAAATCACCTACTTAAGAGCATCTGCTAGTATATCCCTCCCCAAGCCTTCCAAGAGGCTAAATTAGCCTCTATATCTTTAAGGGCCACAAATTCCTCTATATCTCAACATCTTGCTTCTCTGGCTAAACCTTAACACCTTAGATCCTAGTCTTTGCTGTATTCTGTACAGTTTTCATGATATTAAGTCCAAGTTCAAACTCACTGATGTTTGAGCCTACAGTCTCATCACCACAGGTCTCGAACCAACACTCTTTTGGTCTCTGAATTTCTCCTTCCTCTTACCCTCAGGTCCCCTGTCCTTCCGTGACTTTTCCACATATTCTCAGCTTCACCTCAAATGATATGAAATACATGCCTGTGTCATGAAATAACTATGCAGAGAGCTGTGGTATAATAATATCAGTTCTTGCCTGTCCAATATTCTTTTGCTTGGATGGTTGCACAGAAGCCATATAGTTCAATTAATGCATGCTGTCAGTTAAAGTAATTTCTTAACATAGCTTATTGATATGTGAACGCATATTATATGCAAATAGTATTTCCTCTTAATTTACTGCCTACTGGTTGAAAAATGGTAAAAGTCTTACTGTTTATTTTGTAAGACTTCATTATGCCATTAACCTTTCGCTCCTTCAGGCCACTAGGAAAAATTTCCTCGTTAAATCACTCTTGTAATAATGCTCTAAAAACGAAAAGAGCAATTTGTAATATGTCTCACCAAAAGTTCACTAACAACAAATTATTTTCTAATGCTTGTGTTTTGCTAATATTTGCATAAATATGTCCATTGAATATACAAATATTGAATTTTAGCTAGAAGATTTCTGCCTTCTGAATCATCAATATTTAAGTAAACCTTACATAAAACTTGATCTTTGAAATATTTCAATACCATATTTCATCTCTGTTATATATAAAGGTAAAAATACAAGAAACAAATGAAACAAAAAGTGCTGAGGTGTTCAACATTTACCTTAATTAAAAAGAAAAGAAAGGAAATCTAACTCTTGATTATTGGGACAGTTTTAAAAATAACATCTTTTGTAATGTATTAATTGGTTACCATGGTGAATGATCAATTCACTAACATTAAGTTGATATACGTACTCTGTAAGTACTATTTTAGGAAAAAATGGTTCTATTTTGTTAACTGCCTTGATTTTAGAAAATAGAATATGAATATTTATGATGATGGTCATAATGATAGTTTGAGAAATAATAACGAAGATTATGAATGATTTTCCTTATATATCGAAGTAGTCGTGCACCATTTCACAGCTATGAAAATTAAAGTGATATACAGAATGAAAAAATCTATAAAACCTTAAACTAAATATTCTAACCAATATGAATGGTTAAAGATTGATTAGAATGTTCAATGGACTTTGATTTCAAAAAGAACTTAACAGAAGTTTTATTTACCATTCATTTTTAAAATTTCAACTCGTATCTTTAGAAATAATATATAGTTATTATGCCTCTGGCTTATTCTACCAATTATTATACCAATCATTTGTTTTATGACTTATATCCAATAAAAAGACACCTACATCAGAAGCTCTAAATTATTATTATAGAAATGTGATTTTGGAAAGGAGAATGATAAATATATGTCCTATATTAACTATACTGCATTTTTCCTGAGTTTCACACTAATTCAATTTTCAGTCCTTCTATCTTCCTAATTTCCAACAAAAAAAGTTTAATATTAAACAAACTAGTGGAATAGATGAGCATAAAAGACAGAAAAATCTTCTATTCAGTGGTAAATACTTTTAAATGTCTTTCCTGTTTCTTTTTCAACCATTCATACATTTTTAAGGCAAATTATGTGAAATTAAATATATTGTTTTATAAGTACTCTTTTAAAGGATTAACAATATATAATGAACTTTATCACATGTATTTGAT
This sequence comes from Tapirus indicus, assembly GCA_031878705.1. NCBI lineage: Eukaryota > Metazoa > Chordata > Mammalia > Perissodactyla > Tapiridae > Tapirus > Tapirus indicus. The sequence goes on from CM062926.1 coordinate 94,868,755, forward strand.
GATAACAGATGTATAATATATCTGTATTTGGCTATACTACAATTGTTTCATATTTCTTTCTTGGTCTTTAGATTGTTTCCCATTTATCTCTATTTTGAATAATGCCACAATAAAAATTGTTTACCTGCACCTTTGTGTACTTCTATATTGATTCTAAAGATAAATTCCTGGATTTGGAAATGATGGATTAAATAGTTTGCACAGACTTCCAGATTTAGTCCTGACATGTAAAGAACTTGGAAATCATCACTCCTCATCTTAGAACAAGAGAAAAGCTGAACAAACTGAAAATCAACAACTTTTCTTGGATACTTCAGATAACTGAGTTTACAGAGCAGAGCAACACTGTGAAACCAGGAGAGACAAATAAATCTCGAGTCACAGCTGATATAAGCTTACCTGTGGCAGAAACTACTAGAGCCATAAACTGGTAAAAACATTACATATTAGTCCTGACAAGTTGCTGGAGGCTGAGTGTGGACTAGCATGTGAGTGAGAGACTCCTTGGGTTGCAATCTTATGGTGAGGGGTGTGGGTTGGACAATGTGGCACACTATGATGGGTTTTATATCCAGGAACCACACCAGGTTCTCATGGTGAAGAGCCAAAAAGAGCCTCTCATGGATGCAACAGGTGATGAGGAAATGTAATTGAATGTTCTCTATAAAAAAGGCTAACTCTCCAGGAAAAAAAGAAAGAAAGAAAAAAGACTTTACCAGGGCCTTATCTCACTTGAAGGAAGAGAATTTTCCTGACTCCAGCCCCTCCAGTCTTATTGTCTCATCTAAGGGGAGAAGAAAAGCTAAGAAACCCTTGTAAAGGTCACTGCCCAGGGATGTATTTTTTTAAATATTATTTATTTTAAAGAAGTTAACATTTTAATTTTAAAAATGTTACTTAATCATAAGATTATAAATGACTCTCCTCCCCACACCTTACCCACTACAAAAATAGGATCCCATAAAACAGTAGATACAAGCTGGAAAGTACCGTGAGATGCAGATTCTAGATAAGAGCTCTTCAAGATGGCCAAAGACAATAGGAGAGATAAAACCAAGGACAGGAGAGAAATTTGAAGCCTTTGGCACCTAGAGCTACAAAAAACACAAAACAGCTAACTCCTCGCCATATGAACAGAAAACCCCACACTAAAGGTCCATTCCTCTTGGTTCTTTTACCTAATTCATCATGCTTGCCTTTCAAAAAATGAAGCAAAGCAAAACAAAAGCTTGTTAAACAGCAAGAAAATACATGGTCTGGAGAGATAAAATGTCAGAACCAGACACTGATGTGACACAAATTTATTGATATTAAGATCTTTAACTGAGAAAGTAGAAAACATGCAAGAATAGATGGGTAATATAAGCAGAGAGATGGAAACTCTAAGAAATAATCAAAAGGAAATGCTAGAAATAAAAAATACTGAAACTGAAATGAAAAATGTCTTTAATAGCTTCATAGTACACTGGACATGAATGAGAAAAGAATCGGTGAACCTGAAGATATGTCAATGTAAACTTAGGAAAATGAAATGCAAAAAAAAAACCCAAAACAAAAACCAAAACAACCAAGTACTATGGGACAATTTCAAAAGGTATAGACTACATGAACTTGGAATACAAGGAGAAGAAAGAGAGAACAGAGCAGGAGAAATAATTGAAGTAATAAAGGATTACTTTGTTATAAGAATTTTCCAAAATTAATGACAGACACCAAACCACAGATGCAGGAAGCTCAGTGGACAAGGAGCAGAAATACCAAAAACTACACTAGGCGTAGCATATTCAAACTTCACAATACCAAAGACAAAAAGAAAATCCGGGAAGAAGACAGAGGGAAAGCAGGAACGAAAACATTTACCTATAGAGCAGCAAGGATAAGAATTGCATTTGACTTCATTTAAGGATATTTTCTGAGAAAATCTTCAGTAAGTAAACATTTAAAATGTTCATTTAGACTAGATTTCTTTGACATTTTTGATAATGGTAATTTTTTAAATAGTACTGTAAGTTATCATTATAAGGGCCTGAAATATTGGAATCTCTCTTAATTCCTCACTTTCTCTAACACATTACATTCAATCCATCAGCACCTCCTAATGGCCCAAACTTCGGATGATTTTCAGACTCATTCAGACTACTTCCAAGGATAACATCCTAGTCTGTGTTTTGCTCCCATACTCATCCTGGTTCTAAGAGTACTCGTCACCCTATAGTCACATTCTGATGGTACACAGAGTTCTGATGCCAACAGTGGTTATCAGAATGAAAGATCATTATTTGGAATGCATGTATGTTGTGATAAAGTCCTGACACAATACTCAGTGTTTTCACCTAAGCATATACATCTCAAAACTGCATGTGTATCTGAACACATACACACATGCACACATACACGCTGGTGAGAAAATGCCATTGAAAATGCCACAGTAATGGGTTTAATTGGCCTTCTCTTTCTGTTTTCCATTGTATGTCACTTTTACCTTTTCTAGAATCTATCACAAACTTCTTCCAATAATTACGAGAAGAATGCATATGTGAATGTAGCGTGTTTTCAACACTTTCATTTCCTCCATTCAAAAAGTAATTATGGTCTCCATTAAGACTAGGTCAGTGGCATCAAATTTAACAATGAGCAAAAGAATCGATCATATTAGAACCGATTGTCTTTAGTAAGCACCCTTTCCACCTTCTCACTGCACTAAAGAGAATATTTTTGCCAAAAATTTATGAAGTTAGGAAGATTTTACTTGAGGTTGCCCCGTTCCTTATAAATTTTCAGCTTCATTTAGAGCTGTTCTTCCTACTCGATCCCTCTGTTTCTATGCACATATGTTTTCCTGATATTTCAGTTATTTTATGAGTGCAAATGTTCCAGTGCCTGTCATTCTGATGTTAAAATTAGTGTAATCATCAACCTTTATAAAAAATTCCTTTTCCTTGGCACTCAATAATTTTTGATGACTAAAATGTTTGACTGACGGTGCCTGTGTAGAGCCATTTATTTATGAGTCATAAGAAAGTTAATGTCATAAATTAGTAAAGTTCTAACGGTAGAAAAGTAATCGTATAGGTGCAATTCTAAATAAATATTTTTCATATTTCATACCCAGAAAACTTGTATGCAATTATTTTTCTATTATTCCCTGTCATTTATTAAAATGCATACCAATGAAGCTTAAATTTTCATGTTACCAGTTAGCACTTTTAACTACACTCATCGGCTGGTTGGTGACAAGCAAGAATATACATCACATGGCTACCTCCCTGTGTGGCAAAGTAGGAAGGTAAAAAAGAGCAATGGAGGATTTTCTAAGAATTTCTTAATTTGTGTAACAACCTCTCATTCCAAACTAGGCAACTTTCAAGAAAGAGTTATGAAATATTAAGAGTCTTTCAGGACCTTGTAATTTATTCAGTTAAGCCTGTCACCTAGTGGAAAACTGTCTTTTATATATTCCTCACAGTCACTCACACACTTTCTCTTTAAACACCTTAATCAGTGACAAACTCGCTCTTTCACAGGACAGTCTAGTCAACGTATTGACACATTCTAATTTTAGGAAGACATTTCTTTTTTATAGTGAATTGTCCATAGTTTCCTTCTCTTATTTTTCCTTTTCTCTCCCAGCGCTAATATTTTCCCTCCCTTCTTTCCTTTGCTTCCTTCCTTCCTCTCTCCCTTTTCTTTCCCTCCCTCCTTCCCTCTTTCTTCCTTAGTTCTATCTTCTTTTGTCTTTCCTCCACAAATATAAGGCAAAAACTTCCTAGGTACTAGGCACCATAATAGGTGCTATGGATATTGTGATCAAAATAGAACCTCTCTTGAGGCTGGAAGGTGGCCTAGTGGTTGGGTTCCATGTGTTCTGCTCCACTGGCCCCAGTTCAGTTCCCAGGTGTGGACCTTCACCACACATCAGCCATGCTGTGGCAGCAACCCCCACACACAAAATGTAGGAGAATAGGCCACAGATGTTAGTTCAGGGCGAACCTTCCTCAGAAAAAAATAGAACTTCTCTTTCCAAGAACTTCAGCCCAGTTGAGGAGAGAAACAAGTGATCAGTAAAATGTAGTGCATTTTACAGATGCCATGTGAGCTCGTTGAAAAGGCAGGTAACTCAGTTACAGAAAGGAGAATAGGAGAAATAGAAGTTTTGCTTGTGCTAAAGCTTGAGACTTACTCTGGAAGTAGGTAGAAAAAGAAGGAAACTTATTCTAGGAACAGGGTGCATCATGTGCAAAGCCATTGAAGAAGGGACCAGATAGAGTTCCTAGATTTGATTTTAACAATATTGCATATTTCAGTTTTCAATAGTCATTATGGCTAATGGCTATTGTATTGGACAGCATAGCTATAGCGTGTTTCCATCACCATAGAAAGTTCTTTTGGGCAGTTTTGCCTTAAAAGTTACCATTGTAATCTCTCTATTATCTCAATCACCAATCAACTTTCTCATATCCAACAATCTTTCCATTTCATTGGGACCTACAATATATTAATCTTCTTGTTTTTATACAATCCCCCATTTCCCTCATGCCATCTTTTTCTTTCTTTCCCAGTTTAAACATTACAGTCAATCATACTCATGCATTGAGTGTGCCCTCAACTACCTTGTGTCCATATATTGCTTCTTTGCTTTCCATATTTCCTTGATTAAACCCCAGTTGTAATTATCCAACTCTGCCTATGTCTGCACTTAAACTATGCTGCTGATTGCAACAGAGAAAACCATACAATCATGCTAACTGTTCACACATTATTCTGTGATCACTAATTTCAAGTGGATCTTTCATGATGACTCACAATCATACTCTGTTCCACTCACTTTCCCACTCTCTTGGACAACTATCACACATGTTCTCCAAATTTCCTCAAACCTCTGCTCACATCTTGACTTTTTTCGCTCTGAAAATAAAAGTGGTTAGAAAAAACTTTGAATAGCTTCCTCTACCAGGTCTACCAACCCACTTACATCTAAGTTCTGCTTTCTCTTCTGTTACTATGGATGAACTTTCTGTGCTCAAAACAAATGCAAAACCTTTCATTTTGTTAATAGAGACCATTCTTTATCATTTACTCAAGCATTTGAACAAAATTTTTATGACCTCTCTCTTTCGCATTGTAAACTTTTCTCTCTCCACCAGAGCTTTCATATCATCATACAATAAACTCCTGTACTTAAAATGAAAATCCACTTAACCCCACCATCTTCTGTAACGACTACTCTACTTCTCAATTCCGTTTATAGAAAAACTCTTCAAAATAATTTTCTATACTCGCACCTTTCAATTCCTCTTCTATTTTCACCTGAATCCACTCCAAGCAACCATTCCCACCTACGAAGCTACAGAAATTGTTCTTAATATCATCAAAAATCTCCATATTGCTAAACACAACAGTCTATTCTCAGTACTCTAGTTAGTAAACCTCACAACAGCATTAAACACAGTGGATCAGTTTCTTTCTCTCCCTTGAAACTTTTTTCTTTTCTTTGCCTCCAGAAAAAAAGCAATTTAAAAATTTTCTTCTTATTTAAGTTTTCCTCATTCTTCTTTACTGTCTTTACTTGTCTTCATATCTCAGGACTTTAAGTTCTGCATCACCCTGGGAATAAGTCATTAGATCTCTTCTCTTTTCTTCCCTCACTTTATTCATGATCTCGTCCAATTTCTTGGCTCTGAATAACATCTATACACCGACAGCTTCCAAATTTACCTCTCTAGCCAAGAACAATCCAATTGTCTACTTGACTTCTTCACTTGGATGTCTAACAAGCTTCTTGAATTTAATCTCAAAAGCCAGCACCTGCTTTTTCTCTCTGAAATCTGCTCTATTCATTACAGTTTTGATCTCTTATCCTAAGACTCTCCTCCTCATTTATCGTTTTTCTCTCAGGTTGGCCAACTTGCTGTTTCTTAAACCTACCAGCATGTTCTTGCCTTCTGAGTGGAATACGCTTTGTGTAGGTTTACTGTTGTCTTGTTCTCTCCCCTGTTTCTGGGTCTCTATTCAGATGCCAACTTCTCAGTGAGACCTCTTCTCTAACATGCCTATATATTTCCTGATTTTTTTGTTTTCCATAGCATTTATCAACATACCACACATTTTTACTTATTTTTAAATTGTTTATGGAGAAGAAAATATAAATATTATGAAGCATGCATATATTTATTTTTTTCATCTGTGTGTGTGAGGAGAGGGTTGTGTATTGATATTCTTCACTGAAATGGCCTGACAGTGAGTGCTGCTGATTGGTCCATTAAAACAATTTTTCTGTTGTTCCTGTCGCTGAGTAGTCTACATTTTTGGCCTCCTCTATAACCATGTTTAACTTTTTGTTATCTGTATCCTGGTTATGATAGCCAGCCCTTTAACTACACAAATAGTAATGGCCTATGACCCTAGGTGGAAAAATATTAAGATTGAAAAAAGAAGGAGTGGACAGACAATAGGAGGACATTCAAGGTATCAAGAATCTATGGAAAAATATTTTTTAAAAAAGATAGGGAGGTGACCAATTTCTTCAATAAATAAATTGCAAGGGAAATAAAAAAGAAAAGCAGATAGAAACTATAGATTAATAAAGACTTAAGAGATGAATCAACAAATTGAAAAAGATGCCCCTTTTTTGGATTCTGATTCAAAAGAAATCTTAAAAATTTATAACATAATCAGAGAATTTTGTAGTTGTGTTTATAAAAGGAGTTTTTGTTCTAGAGTTACATGTGGAAAGGTTTACTGATAAAATGATATGATGTCTGCAATTTGCTTTAAAATAAGACTGTGGAGGGAGATATTGTGTGAGGATATGTATGAAACAAGATTGACCATGAGTTGGTAATTGTTGAAGCTGGAAAATAGAGGCATCACTTATTACATTACTATATTTTTGTATATATTGGAAATTTTCCATAATAAAAGTTGAAAAACATGGAGGTGATGGTCATGAAAGTTCAACTGAAATATATTCAGGGACACTGAAATGTATGCACTGTATTTCATGTCATTTTATTGTGGTCATGTAATAGAGAAATGGCTACATTAAAGTTAGTGGTAAAGGAAAAAAACAGAAATAAAGAGTAGATAAATGAGGCAACACAGCACTTCAGAAATGTGCCTTAAATTTCTTTTGTTCCTGCAACCCATATCATGCAAAGCACAAGACACACGTTCATCACGTGCATGTGGTGGCCTGTACAGTCGCTAAAGACCAGAAAACGAAGATGCTAACATGGTGACTTCAGAGATGGCAGAATCAGTTGTTAATGAATTAGGTGATAGGGAGACTGGCTATCTTATGTTAGCCAGAATAACGAATTTTATTTTTACCCTTATTCCCTACTTTCCGGTTGGGAGGAGCAGAACACAATTTTGGAAAAAGATAAATAGAGGATCAATTTGATATTTTTTCACATATCTGCTTTCCAAAGTTTGGAATATCTTAAATAAAAGGAATACTTCCACCACCATTTTTCAGGTTGTAGTTAGACGATGGTAACTATTATACTCATAGTACATCAATAGATACAGGAACTATAAGAGAGTTGTTGGCTTGGTGTACTTAGTCATAAGAGAGCCCTGGTACCAGGAGAGTAATTGAGAAGATCCTTAGGTCTTCATGGGCTCAAAGGATCATGTAACAGGGTTAGCCAGCAGGTATAGGGAGTGGTATGGGTATCTGTGAGATGACCTTGACCAGAAGACTGCGTGAGACTTTCATTTGACACTCTGTAGACTGCCTCAAAGCCTTTTTCATTTTTGGAAGAGGACGACAGTCAATAGTAGATTATAGCATATAAAATGGGCCAAACATTTCCATACACTGTTCTGCCGTCAACAGTGGGTGCATGACTTCCCTTCTCACCCACTTCCGTCACTCCTGAATATAAAACCTGGAACCTCGGGAAGAGAATAAAAATGGAAAATTTTAACTAGACTGTGACTAATTTATACATCTCAAATTGATTCATTAATCACTGGATTGGACTAAATATAACTGAAAGCAGTTAAGTTATCTGTCGGAAAGACTGGAGACTTAGAGTCAGAAATTAAAAGTCAGTTCTAAAAATAAAGAATAGACCCATTTTCTAAATCTGAATTGGTGAATGAACAAGTTATACCTCTTTGGGACAACTATAGGGAAAGTTTTTGAATAAAAAGCAAGAAATAAAGTGGTATCTGTAAGGTAGTGGTTGCACCAAGATAAATATTTTATTTAATTCTGGAGGGAATTAATCATATTTAAGAGTTAATGAGAACAATCCAGTTGAGAGAGATCTCAAAGACGAATAATGGATATTGGTTAATTCAAGGTTTTTGAGAAGCCATGAAAAAAAGTTACAGGAAATAGACATGAAGTTACTGTCATTACAGGAGATGGTAGGTGGGTCTCAACATAAGCAGATTTGTAAGGTTAGTAGCCAAATTTAAGGGATTTCACATCCAGAGAAAACATTTGATTTTGTAGTGTCCAGAAAATACAGAAGTCATCCAAATCCCTCTTAGGATATTGAGGCTATATTACTAACACATCCTCTGAAATAATTTGTTGTTATTTCTCATTAGAATATCTTCCAATCTAAAAAAAAAAAAGTTGAGGGAATGAATAATAGAAATGTTATGTAATTCAGTGGGGATATTTTTAGAGCCCATTTATTTTTTATATTTTATTTTGCATAATACATGTGCAGTACGTGCACAATATAAGACTTTTGGAAAGCTCTGCAAATATAAAGAAATATTAATCCATTCTGCTTCTTGATTTGGGTGCTGATTATATACATGTATTCAATTTGTGGATTTATTAAGCTATGTACTTATAGTAAGTGTACATTCTAAAATGTATATTACACGTGAAGAAAATGTTTGAACAATGATACTAATTTTACAGTTCAGAGCAGTCACAACTAATATTTGGTACTTTTTAAAATGAATTTTTATTTTTATTAAGTGGAATCAAGTCTAGTGTATTTTCATAAATATATTTAATTTGACTGCATCATATTTTACCGTATGTAATTTATTAGTTATTTCCCAAATTATGGAGGTTAAGTTGTTGTTAATTTTTATGTTATACCTCTTTACTCATGAAGTTTGGTCTGAATTTCATAATATTTTCCTAGCAATAGATTCTGAGAAGGACAAGCATTAAAACAAAGAGTACAATCGCATAAAATTTCTGGGTATATATTACTAAATTAATTTCCACATATATTGTACTCATGTGTTTCCCATCAGCAATCATATAAATATTCAGGAACCATCTACATTGTTTTCAGCAATCAATATTATTATCATAAAAACACTCATTAAACATAATACGGTTTATTAATTAATTTAAAAGCAATTTCATTACATAACTTGTAATGTCTATTTTTCCAGAATTTGGGTAACCATGTATTATTCACCAATATTTTTAAATTTTGGTTCAGACACTTACCTCGCCCATGATAATAGTTTTGCTTTATTTATCTTCCAAAAAATACCATAAATATATTATCTACAGTTTTCAGTTATATTGTCTCCCCATAGAAGTTAGAACTTGAATACATATTTGAAGTAATTTTAGATTTATTTGAATTTTTACAATTTTACTGTAAAATTTCCATGATTCTTTTGACCAAATCTTATTTGACACCTTTAAAAAAGGTAATCAGAAATTTTTATTGAGTCTTTCCAAAACGTTCAGCTCAGTTTTCCTAGAAACAAAGCTCTCATCTCAATCATAGTTTAAGGATTATAGAATAGTCAATCAACATGATTTGCATGTATATTTGAGAGGAAATCTACTGACTACTGATAAGCATACCACTTAATGGAGCATTCTAAGTGTTTAACCTATTAACATGATTGATTACTCTGTATTCAGTGAGCATCAATTACTATATTTTATGGTTGAAGTAGTAGGCTATACATTGACTAGTCTTTTATGTTAGCTAAGTTATTTTGCCTAATTTTTAATAAGGAAACAATCAAAAAAATCTACCTATGCTAAGCTTCAATCTAATTGTGTTGCTTTTATTACCAAAGATTATACACTTTTTGGATATTTATTAGTTATTTGAATGTATCTGTTTATGCACCATATCTTTTTTTTTTTAGGGCCTTAACTTTTTATAATGGGTTTTATAATTTTCTCTGTTTAATCTCATATTACTGAAGTTTAATATCTATAGTTTGCACTTTGAAAGTTTTCTACCTTGAATTGTATTCTATCTGATGTTACAATGATTCCTATTCTATCTGACATTAGAACTACTAGAATAAATAGAATTGAATAATTTTTATCTGATATTAAAATGACTACAGTTAGATATTAAAATTAGAACTGATTTCTCTTCATTGCATTTTCTTGGTTGTCTTTATTGCATTACTCTTCTGTTAGTTTCACAATTTCTCCTGAAAGTAGCATATTGATTTTGTTATTTTATATAAGCTAAAAGCCTCTATCTTTAAGAGACAGATTTAACTGTTACAGACAATACTAATATTAAAATTAGTATTCACTAATTTTACTGTGGTTACTGATATATTTGAATTTAATATTGCTCTTACTTTTATGCTTTTATTTTGCTAGACTCCTTTTTTAAATTGTTTTTTACCGGATTGATCTAGTTTTGTTTATTCGATGTATTGTTGTTTTCCTCAAGTGATTAAAAGTAATGCATATTATTTCTACTCTTTCGTTAGCTGTTTTTTAACACTTTAAGACATACGTACATTTTAACTTTTGTTTCCTTAACAATCTCTAGACTTAGTCAGTGTGTGTATATATGCATATGTATGGATGTATGGATGTGGTGGTGGGGTTTCTTTACTGCATATAATGCTAGTCAAAAACATTAATAAACTTTTTAGAAATACATTTTCTCCTTGGTCCTACTCATTTTCATTTCAAGATCATCTGGAATTTTATTTCCAAATTACTACTTTTTTAAAAAAAAATCAATAATTGGTTAATTTTAACTAATTATTTTAACAAGCTTTTAGTTTACTTTTTCAATATTGTTTCTTGTATCTCAGGTTGTTTTTTAGATTTTCTAAAAATATTCTTAATCATAATACATTATGGTGAAAATATTAGCAATCAATGTTGTTTTTAAAATATGGAAATGGATGGATGAGATTTTAGTTCAACAAAACTAATGATACATTGGAGTTAGACATATGAGAGTAATGAGCTGTGCATATATATATGTGTGCACACATTTAGCTGTGAGTATTTTAAAATAACACATGTACAATGGAATATGCTTAAGGATAATAGTAAAATAACCTTAGCCCTCATAATATTTGTCAAATGTCTTACACTGAATTTCTTGACTAAAATACCTGCTGAAATGCAATAAATTGGTGTTTCCATATTGTTCAAAACTCTCATCACTTCTCTAGATAAATTTGAAGAGTTTTGCCTTCGCCTAATGCATTTGGGTATTATCATATATATTGTAGATTTGTTTAAAAATCTGAGTTCCAAAGATTATGTAACCTCTTTAGAATTCTACAAACATAATCAATATTGACTGGGAGTTAATCTGAATATATATATCCACATTTAGTATTATCTGTAACAGGAAGCCACATTAGGTCAAACGTTGTACTATTGATCTTATTCAAGAAACGTGATAAAATGCCTCCTATGACAAATATTTGAAATGTGTTATTTCAATTTCTGTTTTTCAGAGAAAGTGTGAAACCACATTAAAAAACTATTGGAATACAGTTGACTTTAAATTCTTCATAGTTTTATTGAAAGTTAAGATATGAAAGTTTCAGATTCAAATTCAAAATCCCTCTCTTTGTACATGACTGTAAAACTTAATAGCTCAGTCAAGATACAATTTTTCTGAACATTTTTATCTTTGTGAAAAAGCAAAAGAGTAAGGAGGTATTAATTCTGAGAATGGCCTAAATAAAAGATAAATGACATAGACAATACAATCTCAATGCTACTATTTTGGCAGCTGAATACATGCATCTTTAAAAATGACTTACATTAGAATGTTAGAAATGTTCTGCATACATAATGTGATAGGACCAGGGTACATGTATGAGGTATGTGTAACTTTTGCTGAGAACATCTTAGGGTGAGAGAGAAATTTCAATCAGTATCCATTCTGCGCTTCTGAAAATATGAGTGAGGTCATATCCACAAAAGCAGAAGAAATGAGCTTACAGGCACCAGAAATTTTTCCAAATTTCAACCAAGGCATAATGTGGTATAAAAAACTGATTAATGAGCACCCAGAAGTACATATAAACAGCCCAGGGATTCTTTTTACTATTGAAGTCTTTGAATATATCTTACTGTTTTCAGAGTTACTTTGTGTAATTGACCTCTTTACCATCCAATGTCACTATGGTTAGAGGCGTTTTCAAAGTCATTAGAACGATGATGCAAGCAGACAGATTTACTTTTTATGATAGCTGCACTTTGCTGGTGTGCATATGATAAAAGGGCTTATATAACACCATATTTAGAACCTAAATCACACATGCACAGGGCTTTTGATATTTCACAGCTATTGAGAGTTGAATTATCCAAACAATATGGAATTGGTCTAGAGATTTCACATAAATTCTAAATCATGCTCTCAGAATTCACATTCAAACAGGAAGACACTGATTATCCACTGGTGGTAATCAATCTTTTTGTGTTTTTGACACAGTTTTGAATACAAGAATTAGAGTGGCATAATTGAAGAAATTAAAAGATTCAAAAGGAACACAAAAGAAGTCAGCATTAGTTACAGTAAAATTAAGTGCTAAAGTATAAAAATATCTTTACTGTCTATCAACACATCTAAGTTAATGTACTATTATGTGCTTGGTTGTCCTTCAACATTTTGATGTCACTGTTTGAATTAAACTATTAAATTGCCTAATTTCCTTTAGGCAAAAATGGACTTCGCATTGAGAGTTTGCCTTTCATGATTAGGTAGAATTTCTAAATGACTGTGAACAAAGAGAAAAATAGCGGAAAGCTAGTTGCCATATTTCTTCTTCATGTTTGCTTGAGCATTTGGGGGGGAATGCAAGCAGTGGTACCAGTATAAATAGAGTGACTTGAAGTAAAGTGATACATCTGTCCAGAAACATGTCCCAACCTTGTTTTTCTGAGTTTAATTGCTTTTTAATATTTTTAAATTGTGAGAAAATTGTTACAAACCAAATTCCAAAGGTTAGATAGACCAGAAAAAAAACCTGGGAGAAAGAGGTAGGACTTGACGATTTTGACTGAAATGAGATTGAAAAAAAGTCTCTAGCTTGAAATAATGCAAGAAAGTATGGAGGACTTATCATATGGGGCAGGAGGAAGTGAAGAGGGTAACAATTCATACAGAGAGATATTGCATTCACTTCCCAGTTTAACATTATGCATCATGAGAATACAAACTATGTAAAAGGAGATATCCCTAGTCTAAGCCTGGATTTCAAATTTGAGAATCCTTTAAGGCTTTGACTCTCACTAATCTTGACTTTGTTTCTTTAAATGCAGTATACTAAAGTATTTCACGTTATGAAAACACAGAACAACAACAAAAATCCCAAAACTAATAATTCAAAGCCCCATCGTTAAAAGATGATTAAGGCTAACATTTGAGATTATTTTATTTTTAAAATATTTATTTGGTTTTTGGCATAGTAATATATTTTTATGGTTTAAGGTTATTATAAAACCAGTATGCAATGAAGAAATTCTCTCACTCCATCCTTGTCCATAACCCCCATTATTATTTTCTTCTGCCTTTTTTGAAAGGGTTTAGCCATATATATAATTTTGCATATTTGACACACGAATAGTGGCATGATATACACACTGTTCTTCAGTTCACTTTTATCAATTAAAATGTAGCTTAGAGATATCTGTTTTTATAAGTACATGAGTCTTTTCTTTAAAAAAACACTTTATTGAGATATGATCAACTTATCTCCCTTAACATTATGTCCTCTGGGTCCATCCATGTTGTCACAAATGGCAGGATTTCTTTCATTTTTAAGGCTGAATGGTGTTCCACTATATGTGAATACCACATTTTCTTTATCTTCCCCTCCATGGATGGACATTTGGGTTGCTTCCATGTCTTGCCTATTGTAAACAATACTGCAATGAACATGGGAGTGCAGACATCTCTTCCAGATACTGATTTCAATTCCTTTGGATATATACCCAGAAGTGGGCTTGCTGGATCATATGGGAGTTCTATTTTTAATTTTTTGAAGAATCTCCATACTATTTTTCGGAGCTGCTGCACCATTTTACATTCCCGCTAACAGCGTACAAAGATTGCTTTTTCTCCATATCCTCACCAACCCTCATGTTTTGTTTTTTGGTTTGGTTTTTTTTTTAATCAGGAAAAGATTCACCCTGAGCTAACATCTGTTTCCAATCTTCCTTTTTTTTTTTTCCTCCTCAAAGTCCCAGTGCATGGTTGTATATTCTAGTTGTGGGTTTTTCTAGTTCTTCTATGTAAGCCTCTGCCACAGCACAGCAACTGACAGACAGGTGATGTGGTTTCACAACTGGGAGACAAATCTGGTCTGTCGAAGCAGTGAGAGTGCCGAACTTTAACCTCTAGGCCATCAGGGCTGGCTCTGGATATATATATTTTTTATAATAGTCATCCTTTTCTTTTATTGAGATATAATTGACATATAACATTGTGTAAATTTAAGGTGTTCAACTTATTTGATACATTTATACATTGCACTATGATTACCACTATAGCATGGGCTAACAATTCTATCATGTCACATAATTAACATTTCTTTTTGTGGTGGGAGCAATTAAGATCTAGCCTTTTAGCAGCTTTGAAGTTTATAATACAGTATTCTTGACTATAATCTCCATGGTGTGCATTAGATCTCCAGGATTTATTTATCTACTAGTTACAAATTTATACCCTTGAACAATCTCTTTCCAATCCCTCCTCTCCCCAGCTCCATTCTACTCTCCCTTTTTACAAGTTTGGCTTATTTTGGATTCCACATATAAGTGACATTATACAGTGTTTGTCTTTCTCTTGCTGACTTACCTCACTAGCATAATGCCCTCAAAGTCCATTATGTTGTTGCAAATGGCAGGATTTCCTTCTTTCTCAAGGCTGAATAATAATCTATTGTATATATATAGATATAAACATATAGTTATATATTATTCACTTATTCACTTATATATTTTGAGGCAATTTGCTCCTACTTGCAGATATTTCACCACAGATGCCACAGGCCCTCATGGGATATTAGAGGCAGGGTAAGAGACTGGAAAAGGCCTCAGTGATGGTAGAGATTCTGGGAAGTGTAGCAGCCTCCACTCTGGGAAAGTTATTAAGGTCTGCCTGGATCCCTCCTCCTATTCTCCCACTCTCCCTGTGGATGAAAAGCCATATTTACCTCTCACATTTTGGGGGGCATTTTTTTGAGAGTAAAGATAAATGTCAGTGGAGGCCACAGTACCAGTACCAACAGAGTGATGGAAGTGATGCGAATCGAAGATTCCTGGAAAATAAATCTGCCTAGGCACATGTCCCAGTCTTGGTTTTCTGACTTTCTCATTGATTTTTAGTCTTTGGGTTAAGGCATCAAATGTCTGTGTTAAATGAGAATATGCAATTTAGAAAGGCAATTGTGAGAAAATTGTTGCAAAGTGAGTTTAAAATTAAAATAGAACAAAAACCTGAGAAAAGGAGACAGGAATTGATGATTTGGACCAATGTGAGATTGAAAAAAATAAACAAGTAAACAAAAGTCTTTAGCCTGAAATAACATGGGAATCATGGTGAACTTCTCATTTGGGAGGGGAGAGTGGAGATGGTGACGATGTATACATAGTTACTTTCCAGGTTTTTTTCTCTGTAGTCTAGGGAGACTGCCCTAAGCCCTAATTTATTTTCTGTTAACCTCTGAGCCTCATAAATGGACATATCCTCTGGGGAGAAGGGGAGGAAGGCTGTGAAAAAGATCCAGCACACTTCAATGTGATTCTCTTTTGTTAATTAATTTGGCGACTTAACTTCTGACATTCTTGGCTCTTCTCTAATACCTTCAAGTAGGTGGGGTTTTTGTTTTAAATCGTGCTTGTTTTTGTTGTTATTATATGTTGTTATTGTTTTCGTAGTTTATCAAGTTTTTTTTTTTAATAGTTCTTTTTGCAGTAAAGTGAATCTGGTACCTGCCAACATATATAGAAACATAATTCCATTGATTATTTTGAATTCATGAGTGAGGTTTTATCATAATATTCATCTGTTAGATGGGTGTATTTCCTCTGGTAAAAGTTCTTTATCTATTAATAGTCTTTCATAATCTTTAGCTCCCTTTCGTTATTATTGAATCTTTGCATGATGCTATGCTAGTTCCTTTTATCATTACCTTTTATTGAATTAGTTGGATTTTTCTGAATCAGTTATTTGCTAGTTTGGGAGGGAGGTATCACAGGGCATTATCCTAAGATGATTGGTTTTTATAAAGCAAAACGTCAGTTATCTGGAGCCATAGTTTTTATTGCTTTCTTCAAGTTTGTCTATGTTGTCACATAAACTTGTTTCCTTCAGTAATTCGAATTCCATTAAGTTTGTCGGGTACTGGCACAGCCCTGTTCACCCTACTCCCAAAATCTACTGATGCAAAGAAGCTATGCATCTTCCCGCCTTAGATAATGCACATTTTATTTAGTGAGTATATTTCTTGCTGGCTGGTAGTTTTCCAAGATACACCCCTGCAGGGCATTTTCATCTAGAAGATTGCTCTCTGAGGCTACCTTCCCCATTTACTATTATTACAAGATTCCTTCTTGATCTTGCATTTCATGTAGGATTTGCATGATCTTTGCAATCTTAGTTAATATGTATGTCTAAGTTATGTAATTATACTCTGCTGTGTGATTGAAACAGTTTACAATTAAAAAAAGGAATGGTAACATGATATTAATGAGGAATGAAGAGGAAATGTCAAAGATATTTTCAGAAATTTTTCTTTCGCAAATAAGAATTTTATCAGTCTCACATTAAATAACTCTTTGGAAATTGCCAATTCTAAAAAATTATCTTTTAATATCCTCCTTTCATCAGATATTTGCATTTCCTTTCATCTAATATGTGAGTGCTAATCAACCTATTATTTTGAAATATCCGTTATCAAACTCTTCATATTATATCTCTTTCACTTGCTTGATTCTTCGTACATCTTCATTTTGATATGTGCCCTGTCTTACAAATTGTATATTGAACTTCTAAAGAATAAGATCTATGCTTTATGGTTTTCC
The DNA here is from genome assembly GCA_031878705.1 of Tapirus indicus. NCBI lineage: Eukaryota > Metazoa > Chordata > Mammalia > Perissodactyla > Tapiridae > Tapirus > Tapirus indicus. Next base: position 94,886,018 of record CM062926.1, read on the forward strand.
TCTCACACAGGGTTCTGCCCACAGTGGTGATGTAGGAATATCTGTAAATCATTAACCAACTAGCCATCTCTCTTTACATTAGCAGCTCTTGCTAAAGAGCCCCAAGCTTGTTCATACTAACAATTTGGCTTCTTGGAGAAGACTGCAAACTGTGATGACTTAAGTGAGGTCTCTATTTATAACTGCTGCCCGTTGGTGTGATTGTTCTAAAGTTGCAAGTCTATAAACGCTGACAGCCTGACCTCATTATTTTGTTTAGCTAATAATGAAATTGCAAATAATTATTTTAATGTATATACGTCAAGTAAATTCCATCTTCTTTTCATTTAACCCATCTTTGTCTTCAAGCAAGCTTTTAAGAGTATCTTTTCTAGTCCAAAAAGAAGTGACGGCCTAAACAGTCCCAAATGACTTTGCAAGTGAGTTTGGGATTTAGATGGAATAATATTTAGATGGAATAATTTATTCTTTGCATCATAAAACAGCTAATTCCCCTAAATTCACTAGAATATCACTACAAAAAGTTTTTCTAAAGAAAACCCTATGTCAAAATAGTTTTGTTTCCAATGATATTACCCATGTCAAACATCACAACAGAGATATTTTTAGCAAAATGGTCCCTTTTTATATCAAGACAGCATGATAGATAAGGTCCGTGTCTATATATACCAGTAACATAGTTAGACATTTAAATCAGTATGACTTACTATAAATATTGTTTAATAATAGCGTCAGTGTGGGATAGATATGCTTTAGCTTCAACTCAAGATTGATGAGACAATAAGCCTAGTTGTTCTGTTGATGTTTACTTTCTCTGTTACTACAGGTTTCAAGTAATTAAGAAAACACATTTATTTCAGAATATATTATAATTAGGATTTATTATATAGCAAAAGTAATATTACTAAAAATTAATCTAATTTAGTTTACTAAATTTTATATTTATGAAATCTAGGTAAAATCAGAACTATTGAGGCTATGATGAAATTTTTATCTCTAAGGCAATAAGCCTATTCATTTTGCTGGCATGGCCAGGTTTCACACAGTAGTATAAAAGCCATAGAATAGAATTACACTTTATGTTTGAATTTATTACCCGTTGAAGATAAAATGTTGCCTTGTTATTTGAAACGGGAAGTCCAACTCTGAATTTTCCATTAAAATATTTCTCCTTATAATCACTTCTTATGGGAATGAAAAAATTTGTATTAGAACATAATCCAATAAATAGTGAATTAGTGATGACACATCTTAAGGAGAGACTGACAGATATTTGATTTTTTATGTCTGAAAATCCTGTCAACATCGGCATTTTTGGACTATACATGGTCTCTGGGCTGCAGTCAGAGCCATCTGTCTGAGTGGCAAACTGCCTATTCATAAATTAGTTGGACCATTTCATCCAGGCAAAAGTGCCAAGGAATAATAACTACAAAAGAGCAGATTATATATTTCACCAACTGCTGGTGAATCTATAGGAAACTCACATCGACTACTATGTTGTTTTCACAGATAATGATGCCATCTTATCTACTTGAAATGGAGCCGTAAAGAAAGGCATGATGGAGATATTTCAGATTATCTAAGATGTTGAAATAATTTACATATCAATCTTGAACTGAAAGGCATAGGCAAGGATGATTTGCGAATCACGCATCCAGATGAAAAAGTCCAGAAGACATTAAAAGTAAGTTTATACATATAAAATAACAGTAAGGTGATGGTTGCAGTAGTTATACAATGGTGATATCTTTCCACATAGGACAACTCCAATAATTAGAGTAAATATTTTAATAGTGAGAAAGGGCACAGGAAATGTGTGCACATGTGTGCATGTGCATTTCTTCAGGAAAATAGTGTGTTTGGGTTTTCATATCAATAACTTATTGGAAGTAAATCACTCCAATTTAACTTCAGTTAGATAAAAAGTTATATAAATTAATATGGGTCATGTATAATTCATAGTTTATTTTGTAATTCTTCTAATGAGTGCCTTGATGAGTTTACTCAGAATCATTGGTCTTTCATGTGTCTTCATAGTAAACAGGAATTAGTTCATTTTTTATAGTAAATAAAATGTATACCAATCTTCCTTTAGAGTCATTCATTCTTTTTCCCAGGAATACTTTTACTTTGCTCAAGAAATAAACAGAAAAATGTTCTATAAATTAACTGACTACTTTAAATATCTTGGTTCTTATTTTATAATGATTTCATGTTTGGATTGTGGAAATATTCTAAGCCTGGGACTTTCTCTGTCAATTTCTATGCATAGAAAGTATATTTAGTATTTTTAAACCATAATAGCATCTCAAAGCATACAGAATGTATCTAATACAATAATTCACACTTGTAAAGTTGATTGTGTAAGAAGTATAAGTATAATTCCTTCACTGTTAATTAAAAATTGTTTTCTATATGATAAATATAGAATATATTCCATAATATATGGAAGAGCATACAAATGCTAATGGAAAGGAGCTAAGAAAATAGACATAATTTCTAATATGTTATTTGGAATCCTGGCATTAGGCCATAATGAAAGTGCTCAATTCTTACTATAATGGAAGTGCCAGTGCCCCTTCAATATCAATTCAATATCTCCACTATATCACCTTTCTTTTTCATTGAATAGAATGTACTGTAAAGAAATAAAATATGTTAACATTGCATACTCAGCAAAACTTTGTGAGGCTGTACCTTTAAAAAAGATTGATCCTTATCTTACCTTGAATGACCCAGAAGTTTTAATTTAATAAAATAATTAGCCTGAAATGTGTAGCCAATACTTCTCAAGTCTATGAATCAATCTTCAGACTCCTTTCCATCTCATATTTTTATTTTTATAATACATTAAAGTGTTCATTTTAGAATGATTATTTTAAGCTATAAGCTGTTGACACTGAGCTCTACAGGCATGTACTCCAAATATGCATTACACATTGGGTTATATTAAAAGGTGGTTTTATTCTTTGAGTATTTATTGATAACTCACCTCGTTCTACCTACTTTAGGAATTTTAAGATTTCTATGACAACATTGTAAAGATTTAAAGTCCTAATACCTCATAAAAGAGATGAAATTTGTGCATATGTATTGAAAAATAAAATGTGGAAATAACCAGAAAGAGGAATAAATCAAGTCCTATGGGATTCAAAAGAAAGAAAGTAGATATTCAGCTGAAGGGAGGAAAAAAGATCTTCATGGGGAGAATTTTGCATTTGATTTTGACCTTGGGTAATCTTTTGGGCAGGGAAATCGGGCCTCCCTAAAATGAAGGATGGAAAAGGACAACAGAAAATTCAGGCTAAGTCTCACCACTAAATTATCAAGAAAAGAGTCACAAACAGTAGCACTCTACCCCAGAGGGAAGGTCACAAGCATAGACAGAGACCTACTCCAAGACAAAGGTGTAAATAGAAGACTGAAACAGGATCATTAATTTAAAAAAAAATTCTTTTAGTATCCCTGGCTGCAGAAGGTAACTCTCAAGGAATTTTATGCCAGTGATGCAGTGAAAGTGACCATAGGAAAAAAAAAAAAAAAAAGCAAAACAAAAGCAAACCCATCTCAACTCTGGACTAGATTGACTAAATCCCCACAATATTCATCAAGTGGAAAAAAGAATGCCCTTTTCCAGGCATAAATGCTATTTATCTGAGTCTCTACTTTTCTATGCCCAGAATTCATGTCCAGCACTCAACTAAAATTATAAGAAACACACACAAAAAGAAAAAAATGTCAACCCACTTTCAAGAGACAAAGCAAACAATAAAACCAGACTCAGGGATGGATTCAGATGTTGGAACTATGATACAGAGAATCTTTAAAAACTATTACATTGTATAATGTGTAACATTAGTATCTCTAGTGGGAAAGATAAAAAATAGGCATAACTTGATGGGTAATTTCAGAAAGTAATAGAAATAATAAAAATTAAATAGAAATGCTAGAAATTGAAATTGGAAACTTGAAGATAGGTCATTAGAAATTACCCATCCAGGACTACATAAAGAAGGATTGTAGGGAAAAAAAAATAGAAGAGAGAATTCAAAAACTGTGGGACAGTTAAAAAAACATGTATGTGATTGGAATCCCAGAAGAGAAGAGAGAGAAAACAGGGAAGAAGAAATATTTAGAGATAATGACTGAGAATCTTCCAAAAATAATGCAAAAGACATCAAACTTCAGATCCAAGAATCACAGTGAACCCCAAACAAGATGAACATCACATGCAAACTCACACACCCACCCACCTAGACATTTCATATTTAAACTGCTGATAATCAAAGATATAAAGTATTGAAGGTACCCAGACAAAAAAGACACATTACGTACAGAGAAGCATAGATAAGGAACACAGCAGGCTTACATTTTAAAACCATGCAAGCCAGAAGATAATAGAGAGAATTCTTCAAAATGCTTCAAAAGAAAAAATTCTCAACCCAGAATTCCACATTGTGCAAAAATAACTTGAAAAATGAAGGAATAAAAGATTTTCAGCCAAATGAAAACTGAGTGAATTTATTGCCAGCAGATCTGTGCTATAAGGAAGATTAAAGAAAAAAATATACTAGGTAGAAACTTAGATATGAACAAAAATGAAGATCTCTAGACATGTTACAATACAAGAAACTTGCAAAACTGGTTGCTGATATAAGCCTAATGAAAATAAACCCAATATTTCTAAAGGAAGCACAGGGAAAAGTGATGTGACACTGTTTCTAGAGAAAAAGAAACCTCGCATAACATTTCAGCTGTCATTCATGGGTAGATTTAGCACGTATTTTAGAATGTGTGCTGGTTAAAAGATGAATCTTCAAATTACTACTAAGATTAAAAATGAGTGAGAAAAAAATCTAAGAGGGAATAGGGCATGGGAGATAAGGAACACATTATAAGGAAACAAAATGAACAAGGCATAAAGAAAAGAAAGCAAGTTAGAGAGAGAAAAAATAGCTAGTAGAGTACTTTGATTATATTGAGTGAAAATAAATAGAAAATATAAAGTAGTAAAAACAGCTTTTAACAAGACCATGAAAAGTCTGAAAGCCAGATAGACAAGTTTATACTTTATTCAGAAAACACTTCAAAATCAGTGAGGCTTTTGACTTTTGCATTTATAGGTGCATGTAGGCTCTATTCATTTTTCTAAATGAATAGTGTTTGCTACCGAAGGTATAAAATGAATAAGATAATGTAAGCACCTTTAATATATACTATATATGAAAAATATGTATTGTTTTAATAAATATTTAAACAGCTCCTCTCCTATCATGTAAAAGGGTAGAAAAAGAGATAATGACAAAATAATGTGATAAAGGTGTATTTGTGGTTAATATGCATTGAAGGAATACAGTTATCCCAGTGCAAAAGAGGGAAGCAGTCAGGGCGCTTGCTAGGGAATATAAATGGGGCAAAATGAATTTGGTAATGAATTATTTGACTTTTAGTTAAAATGTGAAATGTGCTTTAGGAAGTGATTTTGATGCCCAAGGAAGCAATCTGGATAGGGATCATAAGTTTTGGAGGGGTAGGCATTTAAGGGAATGTAAAAATCGTGCCATCATCCAGAAACTGTTTGGAGATTGAGAAAGACACTGGAATTATGGTCTTGAAGTTGAGTCCAGATATGGGGGAAATTGGATAGACATAATTAAAATGGTTTATGTGAGCAGTAGAGAAAAATTTCTCTGGAAAGATGGCAATGGAATCGAAAAAGTGATAGATTAGAGAAATACTTCAGTAATCAAATGTCCTTAACTTGCTGATAAATCAATTCATGCTTTTAAAATTTATACAGTATAAATTTTATATACTTTCTATATTATATATCTATATTTTATATAGAACTTTGCAGCGTGTTTTTCCTGATTGTGTATTTGAATATTGTTAGTTAACCCGATAATAATATATATTAAATATTAATTATACTTTTAAACATAAACATATTATATATTACCATTTTAAATTTTGTAATGACTATGTTGTAAAACTTCATGCTACTAAGTTTTTCTCATTCAGTGTATTTATAGATCTCCTTATAGAGTCAGTGGTTATAGCATCTGTTCTTATATTATCGCATATCAAAAAGCTTAAAGTAGATAAGCACTTTTCTGTTAAATAAATTTAAATGGTTCTTCTCAAACTCTAACATACACATGAATCACATAAAATCTTGTTAAAATACAGGTTCTGACATCATTTCTGGGTGGAAACCGAGATAATGCAATTCTAACTACACAGAGGCAGCATCCTTGCTATTGTCTGCAAACCATAGCTTGAGTAGTAAAACAACATCAAAATAAATGGTAAGCAAATTCAAATTTTTAAAACAGTGTGATTAATGAGACATTACCACATGGGATGCAAGCAGAGGCTTGACAAGTGCCTGTGCATTAAATTTTGGCTTTCCTTGCTGCTCTCAGAAACCAAAATCACCAGGTAGACACTCAGAGCTAGCTTTAGGGGTGAAGAAACGCCAGATGGAAGAGAACTGAAGTGCCACATAAAATAGTCATCCATCCAAACAATGAACATATGAGTGAAGGCATCTTAGGTCATCCAGGCATCAGCCAACCTACAAGCTGCCTACAAATTAATGACAAAGCCTAGCAGAGGTCATTTAAGTTGGCTGGGACAGAAAACTGCATAACCAACTCACAGAATTATGAGCTAAATAAATTGTGGTTTCAATGTGTATTTGTGATTTTTCTGCCTCTTGATCAGTTTACATATGACTTTAGGTTCTACTAAAATCTCCCTTGCTTAGTATTTTTGGGTTCATAGGAGGTTATTCCTTTTTTCTTCTCCACTTTAATCATGTTCATGGCTTTAGTGTCCTTCATCTTGTTTGTTGCTTACGAGATCATTTCAGGTGGAGGCCTCGGTATTGTTGATACATGTGGTGCTCATTGTGTCAATGTCAACATCTCCACTTGTGCTATTTCCTCATTCCCCCAAGCAAGGCCACTAACGTGTCAAAGTGGCATTGCTTTCTCAGAAATCCTGAAAGAATTTCTCTCCAATACCACACCATTGCCTTCTCCCTTTTTATTTTTTATCATTTTGCTCTGTCATACAAGAATTTTTGAGGGGGATGCAATTCAGCCCATAACAAGCATTTTTTGTGTTTTCAAGCGAAATTGAATTATTGTCTGATGTCATTTGCTTTCAGCCTCAAGAACATCCCTTGCTTCTTCTTGTAAGATGGGTCTGGTCACAGTGAATTCTTTTAGATTTGTTGATCCGGGAATGTGTTGATTTTATTTGTGAAAGATGATTTTGCATGCTGGTTCACACATTTCTCAGAAACTCTGTTTTTTTTTCTTTTTTTTTAATTCTTTTTTCCCTCTTCTTTTCAGATCAAATAATCATGTTGACCTATCTTTGTATTCTTTGATTCTTTCTTCTGACAGCTCAAACCTATTGTTAAGCCCCTCTCATACATTTTCATTTTGGTTGGTGCACTCTTCAACTCCAGAATTTCAACTTGGTCTTCTTTATAATTTCTCTCTCTTTATTGATATTCTCTATCTGATGTAAGTGCCAACATACTTTCCTTGAATTCTCTAAGCATGGTGTTCTTTTGTTTTTTTGAACATTGTTATAACAGCTACCTTAAAGTCTTTGTCTACTAAGTCCAACATCCGGGGACCCATGAAGGCAGTGTCTGGTGTGTGCCTTTTTCCTGAATGTGGGTCACACTTTCCTTTGTCTTCTCATATCTCATAATTTTTTGTTGTTGAGAACTGGATGTTTTAGATAATATATTGTAGCAACTGTAGATACTGATCCAATCTCCCTGTCTGGGACTTGTTGTTGTTTGCTTGCTTAATTAGTTAGTGACTTAGCTGGACTATTTTTGTGAAATTTATTTCTCCTACTGTGTGCACTCTGATATTGCTCCTTAGAGGGTGAAATCTTGGGCATGCACAGAGTCTCCCTGACCACCAGAGATGACTGTGGTTTTAGTCTGGCTCTCCTTATTGTGTTTTTCCCTGATCTCCCTGTTGAACTTCTTGCTGGTATGCCTTTATTGTATCACACTCAGCTGTTACTCTCTACTAATACCTGGTTGATGCTTTTTTTTTTTTTTACAACATCGTGGAGCATAAATTGCTTCTTCACATTATGATACAATAAGATTTGGGCCCCTTTGCAGGGGAATGGTGTTGCTACTATTTGAGGCTGATTCCAGAGGGTTCATTTTAGCTTCCTCTTTTCCTGGTTTTGTGTTCAACTTTCACCTGGTTTGTCATTTTCTTACTATTTGTATCATAGAGTTACCAGACCCTTCTTAGTTGCCTTTAGTCATGAACTTCCCCATTCTCTGTTCCAAATAAAGGTGGTCTCCTTAGATAGCCTGGAGAGAGCCTCTGTACCACTTCCCTGGAGCTGAGGTTGAAGACAGCAGCCTGCTTCTGCTGAGTGGCATCTTTGCTTTCTAAGACAGACACTGGCCAGGGATGGTAGTTACTGGTCTTCTTGGCTTGTTCCTCCCTATATGGAAGGAACCTCACCTCATGAGCAACCTGTAGTAGGGGCAATAGAGGCCCATATTCTCCCCCTGCTGTTTGGAAGAGAGCTTTTGCCCTTTGAGTAATTGGAGGTTAAGGGAAGCAGTCATCTTAGCCACACCTACTTGGGATAGAGCTTCTGCAACTCAGAGCTGGGGATAAGAGATGTGGGCAACTTGGTCCTCCCAGTGTGAAACTGTAGCTCTAGACTGAAACTAGAGCCCTAGGCTAGGAGTTTGTGGAGAGACAGGGTCTGGTCTTTTGGTCAAATCTGACCTGGGAAGAGCTGCTGTCACACTGAGTTGTCGGGGAAGAGGGAAGTAGGAAATTTAAGTGGGTTGTGGCTCAAATGCTATAGACTTTCACTCATTTTGTTGAGATTTAGTATATATTCCTGAATAAATATCTCTCCATTTACTGTTTGCCCTTAGGGAAATGTCTACATAGGATATAAGTTTGTTTTTATGATTTTTACCAGTAAAAGATTATTTCACCGGGGATGGTGTCCACTGAGCTCGTCTTACCACCATTCTGGAAGTTCCCTCCACCAACCATTGAAGTTTCCAAAATCTGGTGTCCATTCTTGGAGCATTGTTATACAAAAGGAAATGAATATGAAGACCTTTGTTGTAGAAAAATTGTCATCAATTCTAAACTGAAATATGAATTGAGCATATAAAGGATGAATGTGTTTAAATAAGCTGAAAGGAGTAATAAATAATCATACACTGGCAAAGTTGAGTTTCCAAGTTAGTTTCAAAGGAGGTACTTTATATGTGATAGTAAAAAGTAAAGAAAAAAGTGCTGTAGTGTGTAAAATTGAGAAGAATGTATCTATGTCTGTAACTATACCTATAACCATATCTGAGTAGAAGCAGGACAAAATGATTGATAAGAGTAAAGTAATTATCAATGAATTTGTACAGAGAGGTGTGCAGGAAACACACGTGGGAGATGCAGAAGGAAGGTAATTTTGAATACTAAATATGAAATATTAATTTTTCAATGATTACTCATCACAATGTTATACGTATATTTGCTAAATATATTTGTTTTTGGGGGGAAATTTATTCTAACATATATATACTTGTATGTCTGTATAACCCTATTGCTATCTATTTGTTTGCATATCTTATATATATGTATGAATGAATATACCTATAGGATACATTTGTAGAAGTTGAATTACTCTGTTGAATACATGATCATTTAAATTTTGTGAGCTATTGACAAATTGCTTTAAAAAGAAGTTTGCAGCTTATTAGGAATATGAAAAGAAAAGGATAATAGATATTAGGAAATCAGTCATTTTGACCTGAGCATGTGACTTAATATGTTAGCTTTCTCATGATTGAATGTTTATGATGCACTCATTTTGGCTATCTATTCTAAGACTACAATGACAACTAGGATGTTTCCTTTCAATATAAATTTGAAAATAAAGATAATATATTATTTTGTGAATTTTAAATGTATATTTTTAAACATAAGGGTTTTATTTATTTCGAATGCACTAAACATATGCATTGATTTATCCTTTTAAGAGTCCTCAGCAATGTTTTGGAAAGATATAGTCATTCAGAGTGAGTCAATATCAAACGCAAAATAACTGAAGAATAAGCAAATTTGTAAAGAATTAGGTAAATTACCATCAAGTGAACAGTGTTATCTCTGCTATAGATTTCTGCACGACATTTCAAAGTTCATAATTTGGGTAATAATCCCAGTTTGTTAATTTTATTGAATATCTTCAGCCACTGCTAAGAGAACAGATGAATCATTTCTGTGCCAGAATGAAATTCTTTAAATAAATTATAGATGAATATACAAAAAGTCCTTGAGTGGGAGAAAACTGATATCTGTACCACTGTGTGATATGTTTTACTCTCTGACAAACTCACATAAAAAGCTAAAAGTGAAACTATGATTGGGGAATATTTACTTCAGATTATTTTAATATGGGGAGAAATTTCATAGTTTTTGCAGCATTTTTTTTAGAACTCAAGGAATCAGTAAGAAGAAAAGGAGAGAACCTACCCACTCGGTATGGCTACTATAAAAAAAATCTGATAAAAATGTTGAAAATAAAACGCATTTTGAAATATCCAATCTGTGAGAGTATGTACAGAGATGAATAAAATATACCATTTAGAAGTTTTATAAAGAGCCCAGTTCATGCTGTTCCATCCTCTGTTGGTAATTTGTGTTAGTAATTTTATTATAGTGTAATACTTTGACTTAGTTTAAAAATGACTGATTTCCTTGCATTTCTGGCCTTATATGGAGGAAAATCATCTGACTGTCTACTTACACAATGGTTTGCGTGGTGGAAAATATGCCCCTTCTGCCAGCTCAATCCCCTCCTCACCATCTGCCAGAGAACTTTGATTAAAGCACACTGTTGAAAAAAAAAAAAACCATGAAAAGATTAACAAGAATTATTGATAATGTCATAAATTACCAAGACACACACACATATGATTAAATTAGAAACTTAGATAATATTATCTAAAACCTCCCTATGTCATTTTTTTGGTCTTTATCACTGACTTTTCTTCCTCTTGATTTTATTAAAATATCTCCAAATTTCTGGAAATACTTTTCTTATCTTGATCTAATTTCCCTTTAGTCTATGTAGCTTTTTTATGCAGCTGACTTCCATGTCATTTTATATCTCTAATCTAGTATACATTCTGAAACTGGATTCTCTTTTCCAGTCCTCCACTTGGTATTTCTGCTTAGATATTTCATTGACATAAGCAGTCCATGTCTTAGTTTGTGATATTGAGGTGGCTCCCTTAGGGAGAAAGGAATAAGTTTTCTTCAGACTAGAACTAGTCAGGGGCAAGAGGGCACACAAGTGGTCTCTCATATCACTATGATCATCTCTCTTTTATAGCACTGAGCCAATTTTACTTCTATTAGATTTGCGTGTTTTTTTGAAATATTTGCTTCCCTTTTCAGAACGTACAACTCTAGAAAATAAAGTTCTCCTCCACTCATGCTTTGCACTATGTCTTGCACAAAATAAGGAGCCAATAAATTTAATGTTTACTTATTCTGCATCTATTCTATTCTCACCCTGTTATGCTTTATTTGCTACTTTTCAGATGAAATTTTTTCCCTTCAATTAAATTACACCCTAATAAAAAAATAGATAAGTTTATTGATAAACACGATAGTGGGTAGCCCATGCTATAGACATATGGTACCATGAGTTTTTCATGTTCTGTGCTCTCTGGAGAAACTATAGGCTTCTCCTGTCACTCCTCCTAGAATCAAATCTCTTGTGTGGTCTAAGGATGTGGAAACTGTACTGTATCACCAAGCCAGAAGGCAGAATATTTAGTGGGAACAACCTGTTTGGTTTTAATAGCTTTTTTGCTGGTTTTCATCTTTGGATTCATTGTTGCTCTTGTAACTTGTTCTACACACCTGATGCAGCTAGAAGAATTGACATCTCCTTTCATGTGAGAAGAATGCATTAGTCAACTCCAGCTGCCACAACAAGATACCACAGATAGGTGGCTTAAAAGAAAGATTTATTTTCACATCATTCTGGAGCCTGGAAGTCCAAGATCAAGGCACCACAGAGTTGGGTTTTGGTGAGGCCTGTTTTCCTGACTTGCAGATGTCCACCTTCTCACTGTATCCTCCCATGGCCTTTCCTCTGTGCTCATACACAAAGAGAGAGAAAGATCTCTGGTGTCTCTTCTTCTTCTTCTTCGGACATCAGTCAAGTAGGATTAGGGCCCCACCCTTATGACATCATTTGACCTTCATTATCTCCTTAAAGGCCGTATGTCCAAATATAGTCACCATTTGGAGTTAGCGCTTCAACATATGAATTTGGAGGGACACAAATCAGTCCATAACAACATGTGTAAAAGTCCCCACCAGCAAAGCATTAGTGACAGATCTTCTTCCCATCACCATCAGCATTTTGTGCCATTGTTTATTTTGTTTTAGCCATTCTTATAGATACACGTGATAATAGCTAGTTGTGGTTTAAATCTGCATATCTTTAATGGCTTATGATGTTGAACACCTTTTAATATTCTTATTTGCTTTCTGTATATCCTCTTCAGTAAAATGTCTTCTCCTAAATTTCTCCCATTTTCTAATTGGAATTTTTTTAACACTAAGTTTTGAGAATTCTTTGCATATTTTATGTACATGTTCTCCATCAGATATACAATTAGCAAAGATTTTCTTCCAGTCCTATAGCTTGTCTTTTCATCCTCTTCTCAAGGTCTTTCACAGAGCAAAAGGTTTTAATTTTTTTCCTTTTTTTCATCTTTCTTTTGATGTTAAGCCTTTGACTAGCTTAGGTTTCCAAAATTTTCTCCTATTTTCTTTTAGAACTTCTTTTAGAAGTTTTCTCCTATTTTCTGTTTATTTTTATCTATTTTTTTAAACTAGTTTTCTCCTAGTTTCTTTTCTGGAAAATGGTTTGGTAATTCCTTTTTAAACTAAAAACAGACTTACCAAATGACCCAGCAATTGCACTCTAGGGGGTATATCTTGGAAAAATGAAGATCTATTTTCACACAAAAAATTGTACATTAACGTTTACAGCAGCTTTATTTGTAAGAACCAAAACCTGAAAACTCCCTAAATATCCTTCAGTGAGTAAATGGTTAAACAAACTGATGCATCCACACTGTGAAATACTACTTAGCAATAAAACGAAAAGAAGTATTTTTATACATAACAACTTCAAAGGATCTTCAGGAAGTTGTGCTGAAAGCAGTTTTCAAAATTGTACATATTGCATGATTCCACTTATCTAATATTTGTGAAATAACATAATTATAAAGATGGACAATTAATTCATGATGACCTTCTTAAGGCATTTTAGTACTTATTAACTAGCCTTGGTCAAAATATCACATATATAATAGGTTTATAGAATCCCTCATTAGATTCAAGGGGCAGGATTTGTACCACACCTCTGTGGCTCTGACTTAGACTTAAATTGATGAGCAATTGAAACCCAAGTCAGTAACCAGGGGAAGTGGTTCAATGTGATGATGGGGATTTCCCGGACAGCACTAAGACAATCACAGAGTTCCAAGATCAATGTTTTTGTTTTCTTCATTTATTTGTTAGAAGACTGACTAACAGTTCAGATTAGAGTCTCAGTAACGAAAAGGATGGAGATAATTAATTCAATAAATACAAAAATAGTGTAACTGCACTCTCCCATTAGAACGGGCCCCAAATACTTTTTCTTTAAAGAGGTTCTCAAAGAAGTGAGAAAAGGGAAAATAAGCATTTTTCTTAGAAATCCCTGTTATGTATTTGGGAAACAGTCTTGAGGCTGATAACTGAACTTTAGGACAAGGATTTTTTATACTACCTGACCACAGGTGGAAAGTTTCTAATATTGGGCATTTTATTTCAAAATAATGGGGAATTCAGGGTGGTACTATTTTCCCCAATATTAATTAATTGTTTAACTTTTTAGTTAATAGTCTTTTCTTTATTAATATAACAAAATAATTTGATAATAAAATGGAAACACAAGACCAGGCATGCTTATCTTAGTGAAAGAAGATAAGTTACTGGCAATTTCTTTCTTCAGTCAAATTAGATATTGACTATTAAATTAAAAAAAATTCACACTCTTGTGATAGCCTAAATAATTAATGTCCATTAAAAGAAATAAATGCAAACTAAAGTCTCTTCAAGAGACTTTTTTCTTTCTTTCTTTCTTTCTTTTTTTTTTTTGGTGAGGAAGATTGCCCCTGAGCTAACATCTGTGCCCATCTTTCTCTATTTTGTATGTGGGATGCCAACACAGGATGGCTTGATAAGTGGTGCATAGGTCCATGCCCGGGATCTCAACCTGCAAACTCTGGGCTGCCAAAGCAAAATGTGTGAATTTAACCACTATACCACTGACCCGGCCCTTCAGGAGACTTTTTAATCATTAATAAACAACTACCATTATCTAAAGATAATCTAAATATTAACCCCTCTTCATATTGCCTCTCAAAGGGCAAAAAGGGAAGAGGAGGCTGGAAATAAGCAAAAAAACTCTTCAAACTTATCAGAGTTTTGCATATGGGCATGCAGGAGCACTGAGAGCTGGGGAATCCATTTTAGTAGTATCCACCTCCAAAACATTACAATCCAAACGCTCTCTTCAGGAAAAATGCAAGTTAGGTGAGCTGAGGGAAGTTGGATTACCTGGAATCCTTGCTTTTGAGCTATGCTAAGTGATAGGTTTTTACGACATCTGCTCAGATTTAGTGATCCTAAAATGCTGAGACTATACGATTTAAATGCTGACCTTCTTTGACATCTCAAGCTCCTGAATATCCTTGCAATAATCTTCCATCTTTGAGGGTAATTTGGAAAACTCAGTAAGAGTGTGGCTTACACAACAGGCTAGAGGACAGGCACCTAGGAACAAATTAAGATGTTTTCAAACAGGAGTATCACTGAGATTAAGGAAGTTAATTTATAACTTTTGGCTCAAAGTTTGGATTAGAAAGTATTGGGATAACTGAGATATAAACAGCCAGCCCTGGTGGTCTAGTGGTTAGGATTTGACATTCTCACTACCAAGGCCCAGGTTCATTTCCCAGTCAGGGAACCACACCACCTGTCTGTCAGTTGTCATACGGTGGCAACTGCGCATTGCTGTGATGATGAAAGCTGTGTCACTGGTATTTCAAATACCAGCAGGGTCACCCATGGTGGACAGGTTTCAGCAGAGCTTCCAGACTAAGACAGACCAGGAAGGAGGACTTGGCCACCCACTTCCAAAAATGTTGGCCATGAAAACCCTATGAATACCAGTGGAGCGTCGTCTGATACAGTGCCAGAAGGTAAGAGGATGGTGTGGAGACCAGGCAGGGTTCTGCTCTGCTGTACACAGGCTGGCTAAGAGTCAGAATCAATTCCATGGCACTAACAACAGAGTTATAAACATTTCTATTATTGCTACTACTGCTTCTGCAACTACTACTGCAGCTGGACGACTACTGCTGGTGCTAATGACAACATCAAAATCCTTTCTTCAAATTAAAACATGGAGGAAAACCAATATATAAAACTGACAAAAGTAAATCTATTCTGTTTAAATTGGGAGATGAGGGCATTATAGCTGTGCCTCCTCATGTCCTACTCCTCACCACACCCCAGGAAAACCATAAGGCATAGGTGGATTACAATTTGGAACCTCTGGGTGATGACACCTTATGCCAAAAATTGTGTTATAAAATGAAAATGAAAATATTTTAAGAAATTAAAACTAATGCTTGTGTTTGGCTATTTTATCAGAGAGGAAAATAATGCAGACAAACAAAAAAAAAATCAGTTACCTTATTATTGAGATAAAGTAGCTATGGAATACATGGACATAAAAAAAAAAAGAGAGGGGCTGGCCCAGTGGCGCAGCGGTTTAGTCCGTGCTTGGCAGCCCGGCGTTCCCCAGTTCAGATCCCAGGCACCCGCCGACGCACTGCTTGTCAGCCACGCTGTGGTGGCGTCCCATATAAAGTAGAGGAAGATGGGCACAGATGTCAGCCCAGGGCCAGTCTTCCTCAGCAAAAAGAGGAGGATTAGCAACGGATGTTATCTCAGGGCTGGTCTTCCTCACAAAAAAAAAAAAAAAAAGAGAGAGAAATTAAGGTGAGAAAAAAATTGCTAAAAAAAAAAGAAAGAAAGAATGAAGCTTGGTAATTGACTAGATAGTCAGGACAAAGATAAGTCAGTAGGTAAGAAACGTGGTCTATATTTGCATATGCTAATGTGATGGTAAGACTAAGGGCTTTTGAGTGAGATTCATCTAGGTTATATAGAGATATATCAACCTTAGACTTCCAGCTCTGCTACTTATTAGCTGTGTGATGATGGGCATGTTACTGAAATTTGGTTAGCCTCAGTTTCCACATTTCTAACAATAACAATATCTTCCTCTTCCAATCATTAGTTTGTTTATTCAACAAATGCTTATTGACCAAATGCATTGTGACAGGCATATTATTATGGATTTTCCCATAGAAAAGGCAGATACATGTCAAGAGGGTCTTTAACATGGAGCTTACAAATTAAATGGAAAAAATAGAAATTGTATATATATATACTTCCAAGTATAATGAATACGAGAAAAGAGAAGTAGAAGGTGCCATGGTAGCATACAACAGGATCGTTGTGAGAATTAATGTAAGAGATAACATAAAGATTACAGTACAATTCCAAACCCGTTCCTGTAAAAATATCAATAAGAGCAAAGTGGTATAACAGGAAAAAAATAAGTCCAGGATAGATACTAAATCAGAAAGTCTAGGTTTTGTTGAAGTAGTTGAATATTTATATTTAAGAATGCTGCTATGTTTTTTGGTTGTTGTCTCAAAGCAATGATTAAAAAGGAGACAGAGATTTGATAAGGTTCGTTTGGATGTAATGAAGAGTGAAGTTGTTTTCTAGAGCTCACTTAAATTATCAAAATAAGACATTTTTAATGGAAGTTTTGTCTAACTGCAAGGGATTGTTGGAATCTGAGAATCTAATCATTGTTACGTGAGTCTTTTAAGTCAATATTTCTTTTATTATATTTTCTATTTACTATGAAGATAGACAATGATTTTTTGCTTTATTGGGTAATTTTGACTGGTCAAAAGATTATTCCAGTTATTTCTTTTCTTATAAATGCATGTATTGAGGAAATAAAATAATATGAGAATAGAAAATATTCAAATAACTTTTCTGCACTGTATATTTTTGGTTATATCCATCATTTGTTTGGCCTATGTATAGTTTTATTTTTACCAAAGCATATTGAGAAAATAGAAACAATTTTCAGATATCTGTAATTAGATAATGGAAAAGGCATAAGCTATTTAAACCAATGAAGACATTATTTAAATTTGGATTCTAAATGAAACAGAATTTTAAAAGTCGTGTACATTCATGCTTTTATTACTTCACACTTCTAGTTCACCATACCCCTAAGGCACCAAGAACCGAAGATCAGGGACAAAATAAATGAATAACTAAAAACTAAATATATTTCACTACAGAGAACCAATAAAATAGAAAGTTAGAATGTCCTGTATTCTATAAAGCTAAAATGTCTGCAAATCATTTGAACCGAATGTTCATTCCTTGATTACTTCCTTTCACACTTGGAAAATGACTTACACAGGATCTAGATTCCCTACAGGCAAAAAGCCATCACAGAGTGAAGAGTCAATATGCTAAGTGTCTCAGAATTGTTTGGCACTTCGTTCAAGCCCTCTACATTTTGTCCTCACACAGTTTCTTTTTAAACATCTGATCTATTCCTTTTTGGAATAGGGGAATCTTCTGATTAATATGTACTGGGGCACCACATGGTTGCCCATCTGTGTGGGTCAGTTTTGAATCACTGATCAGGGCTCAAATTGAGTTGAAATTTAGCCAAATAGCCAGCAACAATGACCTTCAAACCTGTCGTGGCTGGCTGACGGGCAGCTCTGGGAAATTTAATTTGCTTTAGAGCTTATATTTCACATTCATGTCTGATTTTTAAAATGAATTTACTTATCCTATTGATCTTTGCTTTTCTGATATTTAAGTTTGGAAAGTTTTCTTTTAGGTTTCCAACAGACTCATCTGAAAATAATAACTTTCTCTGAAAATAATAACTTGAGGAAATCAATCCAATAATTTATATATTTACACAATTTTGGTAAAAGAAATACTGTCCTATTTTTTCTTTCTCAGGTAAATAAAATTAATATATATCTTTCTCCCTCTAATAGCAGCTGACATACCCCAATTAATAGCTAGGTACTTTTTATTATCTAGAATAGACAAAAACAAGTAAAGAAAGTCAATTTATTTAAGAACTGGGATAGATGACCTTTTAAAAATGAATTGAATTCAGCAAAATACCCACATTTTGAAAGTAATCTAAGAGCTAACATTTTCATATCTTTTATTTGCTTTCTAATCTTCCATATTTGAGAAATAGATCTATGAAATATCCTAAGGCATAGCGAAGCTGTCTTTTCATGTTCCTGTAAAGACCATTTTTATTTTTTTATAAAATTGAGAGGAACATTTCCATGTCCATAGATTTCTATGTAGGCAACCAGGACAAGTTTTACGTTGTCAAGTTGAGCATCAGATTATCTGCATAAGAGAGGAGACAATTCTAAGGCTCTCATATAGAAAAGTTATCAAGAGTTATCAATAATCTCTGCCTTTCTCATCTCATTTTCCTTTTCTCAGTTTGAGAAATCTCACGAACAGTAATAGACTCAATAGATTCTTTTCCAGGACAAGACTTCGCTTCAGGTTGTGGGTGAAAAGACAAATATGTGAATGGAACAGAATAGAGAGCCCAGAAATAGACCCTCATAGATGTAATCAATTGGTCTTTAACAAAGGAGCAAAGGTAATGCAATGGAGCAACGTCTTTTCAACAAATGGTACTGGAACAATTGGACATCCATATGCAAAAACAAAATGAATCTAGACACAGAACCTACACTCTTCACAAAAATTAACTCAAAATGGATCATAGACCTATATGTAAAACACAAAACTATAAAACTCCTAGAATATAAAATTGGAGAAAACCTAGATGACCTTAGGTATGGAGATGACTTTTTAGATTCAACATCCAAGACACGATCTATGAAAGAAATAAGTGACAAGCTGGACTTCATTAAAATTGAAAACCTCTGCTCTGCAAAAGGCAATATCAAGAGAACGAGAACACAAGCCACAGACTGGGAGAAAATATTTGTGAAAGACATCTGATAAAGGGCTGTTTTCCAAAATATACAAACCACTCTTAAAACTCAATAATAGGAAAACAAACAATTCAATTAAAAATGGGCCGAAGACCTTAAGAGACACCTTGCCAAAGAAAATACACAGATGGCAAATAGGCATATGAAGAGATACTTCACATCATATGTCTTCAGGGAAGTGCAAATTAAAACAACAATAAGATACCACTACACACCTATCAGAATGGCCAAAATGCACAACACTGACACCAGCAAAAGCTGACAAGGATGTGGAGCAATAGGAACTCTCATTCACTGCTGGTGGCAATGCAAAGTGGTACAGCCACTTTGGAAGACGGTTTGGCAGTTTCTTACAAAACTCAACATACTCTTCCCACTCGATCCAGCAATCACGCTCCTTGGTATTTACTCAAAGTAGTTGAAAATTTATGTCCACACATAAATCTGCACACATAACGTTTAAATCAGCTTTATTTGTAAGTGTCGAAACTTGGACACAATGAAGATGTCCTTGAGTAGACTAATGGATAAATAAACTGTATATTCAGACAATAGAATATTATTCTGGGGGAAGAAGAAATGAGCTATCAAGCCGAACAGGCATAGAGGAAATTTAAGTGCATATTACTAAGTGAAAGAAGCGATCCAAAAAGGCTACATACCATATGATTTCAACTGTATAATGTTCTGGAAAAGGTAAAAATATAAAGACAGTAAAAAAGATCAGTGATTGTAAGAGGCTTAGGGTGAGGGCGTGAATAGGTGGAGCACAGAGGATATTTAAGGCTGTAAAATTACTCTGTATGATATTATAACGATGGATACCTGTCATCATACATTTGTTTAAACCAATGGAATGTACAACACCAACAGTGAACCCTAAGGTAAACTATGGACTTTGGGTAATTATGATGTGTCAATGTAGGTTCAAGAATTCTAACAAGTGTACCACTCTAGTGAGTGATATTGATAATGGGGTAGGCTATGCAGGTATATGAGAAATCTCTTTACCTTCCTCTCAATTTTGCTGTGAACCTACAACTGCTCTAAAAAACAAAGTCTTTAAAAAAATAAACAACCCAATGTAAAATCCAAATGAAAACTCTTAAATTCTGAGTTGATGATTTGTTCTCTCCAGAGGTGAAATCTTTTAGTAGCTTTGCATGTCTACCTTTGGACCCTTATTTAAGAATTTACAACCCTACCCCTGTACATATACCAGAACTTACATTTGATTTCTTTTAATTTTTTTCATTTCCAAAAAAACTTTTACCAAAATATGGTCATGTTAAATCCTAGTATAAGCCCCCATCTTCTCTCTCCCCGAAGACTGCATGGCCTCTTAACTTCTAGTTAGGAGTTTCTACTCTTGGTCCTTATGTCTATCTTTAATGCACTAGCCAAAATAGTCCTGTCAAAGTTTATTAGATCATGACATTCCTCTGATCAAAACTCTCCAAATATTCCTGCCAACTTACATTTTAATATATTTATGTTTAATATAAGGCACAAGTAATTTATAAGTCCGTATGCTTTAAATATATCATTTATTCCCTTAAATTTTATACTAAACCATTTTATAATCAAATCAATTTGTCAATTTCTTAATGACCATTTCACATATTGTTTAATTTTCATTATTTTTGGTTCACTTTTCACTTCACAAATATCCAGTTTCAGACAATAAATTATGCTGTGTCCCATTCTTAACAGCCTGTGAAGCTCTAGACAGGCTTATTCCCATTTCCATTCTGACCTCATCTCTTACTAAATCCCCTTTCTCCCCCTCTCTCTGCTCTAGCACACAGTGAGGCATGTGCATGCTTCAGGGCTTATGGACTGTCTGTTCATTCCAGCAGCAGAAAGCTCTTTTACTAGATATCTATATGGTTCATTCCATTGCTCTTCAAATATTTGCTCACATGCCAAATTCTCAATAAAGTCTACCCCGGACACCCCATTTAACTTGCAACTAAATGTACCAGTACCCTCACCCCCAGACACTTCACAGGTTTTATTTATTTTTCCTTTGCATTTATTACCTTCTTACATATATAGTTTACTTATTTAATTTAATTCTGCTTATTGTTTATTTTCCCCCCACTAAAATGTAACTTACACAAAGGCAAAGAGTTTTGTTCATGATATTTGCTTCTTGGACCCTTGTAAGCACACAATAAATTCTTGTTGAATGATTGAATTGTTGGCATCTTGTTTTTGTTTATAACACAGCAAAATGCATGGAGAATTTTTGTGTGTGTGTGAGGAAGACTAGCGCTGAGCTAACATCCATTGCCAATCCTCCTCTTTTTGCTGAGGGAGATTGGCCCTGGATTAACATCCCTGTCCATCTTTCTCAACTTTATATGGGACGCTGCCACGGCATGGCTTGACAAGCAGTGCGTCAGTCTGTGCCCGGGATCCAAACCGCAAACCCAGGGCCACCACAGCAGAGCATGGGACCTTAACCGCTGTGGCACTGGGGGGCTCCTGGAGATTTTTAATGTCTATAAATAAAGCTTAGGGACATTTACTTCCATAATAAACCTATTTGCATTTACTTACATTTTTATACGTGTACTATTGTATAAAATGAATTTAAAATAATTGATTATTGTTACATTGATGAAAACTTGCTTGTTATTCTATTTTAATTTTAGAAACTGGGCTGCAACTAAAATCTTTGTTCATGAATCTGTGTATATGTCTGCATTTTTATAATAGATATCTAGCGGTGGAATTGCTGAGTTAATATTTATATGTATTTTGTATTTTTATAGATATCTTCCAAAAATTCTATACTTATGCTTTAACATTGCAAAGACGGTACTCATTTCTTTCTACCCATACCAACTTTGAATATTTTAAAACATTTAAATATTCCATTCTAGTATATATATATATTTTTTTCCTCTTGACTTACTTAGCATTTCTCTGACTACAAGTACACTGAAAACCTTGTACAAGCAACTTGAACATTTTTATATTTCTTCTGTGAATTGTGTGTTTATATCCTTTGCCTTCAACAGGGCCACTAGAAGCCACTAGGCACGTTTTTTGAAAATAAAAAAGAAAGTCTTCCTCCAGACAGATACAACCCTATGCTGGCACGGTTTGGTGACTCAGTGTAGACTGGAATCCAGTTCCCTTTTGCCATTCAGCAAACACCTTTACACGAGGTACAACCTAAACCAACTTATGTGATGGCCCTTACTCTCTTAACATTTGGTATAATTTCTTTATATATTAATTAATAATAGTAATTCATGATATGATATATATAATATATGTATATTTATAGCAATTACTTTCCCAGTATGTTGCTTTCCTTTTAATGTTGTAGTCTCATGTATGAAAATTTAAAAATTTAAGGCAAAAATGTTTCAACATTTTCCTTTCTGATCTCTTCATTATATAGATGTAGATACAGATAAACATATATACTTTTACAAATAATTATTTTTCAGAATACCGTTAAAAGCTATCCTCTATCACTGACTTAAAATAACTTGATCATATATTAAGTTACCATATGTATGAATCTTTTTTGTGATACTATATTATTATTCTTTCTATTCTATAATATTATTCTGGTTCCTTATTATACTTTCATTATCAAATATGGAGAGAACTGAAATCTTTAAGACATTGAGTCTTTCCATTCGTTAACCTGGTATTTCTATGCATATTTTTAGAGCTTATTTTTATTCTTAAAGTCATCACTTTCTTCATAGAGATTTGGTATATATCTTGGGAACTTTATTCTTAAGTGTGGTATTGTTTTTCTGCTATCTGTGAACAAATTATTTATCCACGAGACATTCTATCTCCTTGGAGAGCTAGCAATTTTGCATATTGATCGTATAGCATGTTGCATTGCTGGGCTCCCATAGTAATTCCAATAGCATTTTAGCTGATTTTTTCCACCTTTCACATGTTCTCAGTCTGAACATCCTGCTTGTTAAGACGACATGTCATATCCCGACTCAACACTTTGGTTTCTCCCTTGACGAAGCAAGTGACAAGAGTTGCCAGGTAACTATCACTTTATGATCTAAGAGGAGTCACGTATTACTGCATCAGCAGGAATCTCCATCTTCACGTTGAACAGCCAGATGAAGAGAATAACCTACCCAGAGACAAAACCTGAGAGTTTAGGGGAACTGGCACTTTGGTATTATTACTTATGCCTTTGCCCGCTGCAACAATGCAGTAAGCCGTTAAAAAAAGCAAGTGTCTAGAGTCTGGTATTTAAGATGCTCAGTTTGATCGGCTAATACGGGCTGGATGGAAAAGAGGATTCTGAAAATCCTTTTTCTCTTACACTGGTTCTTTCTAACTCTACTGCCAGCTGGAATTCATGTACTTGGAAAATGTACACACCATTTCTTGCCCTCTAGTATAAAATACTATAAATTGATTTAATTGAAAGAACATACTCTAAAACAAGTATATCCAATTGAAAATGTATCAATTGCAATGAAAATATCTAATATATCTCTTAATTTTCCCCTTTCATTTAAGTTTTTTGCTATTTACTGACAATTCTGTGTCAAAATTTCACTTTTTTTGCCCCAGATGTCCTAGTTTTCCGTTGGAGAAGCTAATTCTCTCTGAAATATATAAAAATAATGTGTTCTATTTCACATGCTTCACTTGTTCACTTCCCCAGATCTCCCCTTTACCAAGATAATGTTCCAAGTTATTGAAGCAGATAAGAAAAATTATCTTGTATTCACCCAAGTGGAAAGATCTCTGTTCACTGAAGTTGCCTATGCTTTTCTTTCATTCTTTTTTTTTAAATTTTTGGTCAGGAAGGTTGGCCATGAGCTAACATCCATGCCCATCTTCCTCTATTTTGTATGTGGGATGCCACCACAGCATGGCTTCATGACTGGTGCATAGGTCTGTGCCCAGGATCTGAACCTGTGAACTCCAGGCTGCTGAAGTGGAACGCGCAAATGTAACCACTAAGCCACTGGGCCAGCCCCCCTTTTCCTTCATTCTTCATCTTCTCTACATGACACCACCATATGAGAAAAATCTTTTTTCTTTAGAGTTTCAGTTTAAGTTGTTTGTTTCAGTACTATATCCTCACATGGCATTTCCACTGTAGGCTACCTGTGGTTAAAGTGTGAAAGCATGTTTAATATGTTATGCAAAAAAAGAAAACTATCATAGCAGACTGGTGAGATTACGTGTTTAGTAAAATCATTTGGGGCATTTAGAGTTTATTTTAAATAAAAAGAGAAAAAACAACCTAGTCATTCTCGTAATTAACTATTATTCAAACATCAATTAAATGTACTATCATGTACCCTGGAATAAAGTGGGCATAATATGATCAGGGAGTGACAGAAAATTTCATGCCCATCTGAAAAATAAATGTTGTGTTACTTGGGAGCATAAAAATCACTCCTAGAGTTCTTTTTCTTTTCATGTTCATTGTCACTGTGCTTGGACAGTTCTAAAATATGAAAGATATGCTCAGAATTGTTTTTATCTTTTTTATTCTTGACCAAGCACAAACAGTTTTCAACTGTAAAGTAAGTTAATATGTCAAGCTCTTACACTCTTGCATAGACAAGAACATTCTTTCCAATAGCAGTTCAAGTTCTAAAATCACCAGTTCCTTAAATTGTTAATTTTGTGAGCATCTGAAAAAGAAAAAAAAAATGGTATAAGAAATATGCCCAACAAAACTTCTCTTTAAAATATCTATGTTACTACAAATTTTCAGCTTTTCCTTCCAATCCATATTCCTTGGAGTGTAATAAAATAAAGAAAACAATCAAAAATATTAGAAAACTGTTCAAGTATTGCATTGTCTCTGTGTGTGGGATGGGTAGCAATAATCTAACAGATGGACATCAGAGGGAAAAGCATCATGAGATTGAAATCTAAAGACCTAGTGAAAAAGTGCCAGTGCTATTCTTCTCAGTAATGTGAACATTTATCAGATTTAAAAAAAAAAATGTCATTTAAAGTCTAAGTGGGTTGGTGGAGCAAATAAGACTTACAGGTATAAAAAATTTATCATAATATAAAAACAATCTAAGTCGTCATGCTACAAGTTGAAAAAATATTCATAATAGATTATCATCTTTCAAATGTACTTTGAAATACACTAAGAATAGGAAAATGTTGATATCCACTTTGCAAGTTTGCTGGTTTTTGATATATGTAGTCCCTGAATTTTTTTTAGAGTAGATGGCCGAACACACAATGATCATTTATACTCCTTTGCATAATGAAAGAATTGCTTTGTCCTATTCAAAATGTCATCTCACTTGTATACACATTTTACTTTAGTGTTAGTATAGATACTAGTAGCCATGAAAACACACACAAACACACACACACACACACACACACACACATCGTTTACCTTTCTGTACAAAATACTCTGGAATAGTTTTACAAATGTTATGGGTCTCCATCTAGACCTTTAATGTTACTGGTGGATAGAAAGCTATTGCTTTGAATATGCGGAACTTGTATTAGGTCAAAATTGCTGAACTCTTTTATAGTTAGAAGTATTTGTTGATCATTTGATGATTAGTTCTATTGGCTTTCTGTATAACCAAACATACAATTTACAAATAATGAGTTTTAGCTCTTATTTTTACCTGATAATTATACTTTCTTTTCTTCTCTTATTGCATTATCTAAAATATCCAATAAAATCTTGAATATATTCACTATTAGTGTATACCATTAATTTTGACTTTAATGGGGATGTTTATACATTGTTAGTTTGTGTTTTCCCCCTCTTAGAATACAAATTCATGAAGATTATTTATTTTGAAAAATCAGTATATTGTCAGTGCCTATATTAATTCTCCCCATATTTTAAGTACTCAAACACATTTTGAATCATTAGATAAATTAAGGGGGGTCTGAGACAAATTTATTTAAGAGGCATGTTCTCTGTGAAGTTCCCTACGTGGAATTAGTTTATCCAATTCCCAATCCTGAAGATTTTTATTAATGGAGAATTTTATCCACCCTGGAATGATTTATCCAGTTTCTTGATCTTTGAGGAATCAGAAACATGGATACCAAATCTAAGTGATATAGAGCTGACTTGAAATATATCTTGCAGTAGTGCTACCTTTTCTTAATAAATTAATTGCTTTAATAAAAAGCAATTCAGAACTGAAGAGTTGTGTCACTAATAAAGGTCTATAATATCACTATGTCACTTATGTCACTATAAGGTCACTAATAAAGTTGACATTGATTTCTCAAACCTTTTTAGTTTTAATTTAATTGTTAATATAAAAAACAGAAAGATAATAAAATGAAGTACAATTTTCTGCATTCTGAATATCTCTTTTAAAAACAGCAGCTCTATCTTCATAAGAATGTCATCAATCCTCTTTAAAATGATCGTAACAATAATCCTCAAAAGGGACATAGGTCAGACTGCTGTGTGTGTAGTAGGCACCATCTGTGCATAGTCTTGGTGCCTCCAGGGAATGAAGTTTGGGGGAAATTGTAAAAGCCAAGAGAAGCACAGGAGAACAGTGACATGGCAACACAGTGACAGTGCAGTTTTGATCTTGCATATGAAGAAATTAGTAATTTTCTCTAACTCAGTGCAAGTAACAGTGGGGCATCCAAGGTCCCCTTTTGACAGCTTGCTTTCCCCTCAGAGGCAAAAGATAGTTGGGCTCATGGAGTTGTACGTCTGTCCATCCTTGCCATTTTACAAATAAGTTCATAGTTATTGGGCTTATGCTCATAGAATTGATGTGAAAAAATTGGATTGATGTAAAGGAATATATGCAAATTTATATAGAGAAAAATAAACTATAATTTGCATTTCTGTCAGCCAGAATCAGTTGGATTTTGTTCACAAATATTTGTAAAAACCATTCTCTTTGCCAGGCACTATGCTAAGTACTGTGAATAAGAAAGATTATGGGCCTTTGAGGAGCAGACATATAAGTAGATGAGGAAGTCTCAGAAATAGATAATTTTAACTAAATGATTTCAAGACTGTGGTAGAATATTACAGATATACACAGAGAGTTACAAGAGAGGGTAAAGAGCTAATCAACTCAGCCTCAAGGGTGGGTGTTCTGAGAATGTGTACTTGTGTACTCTTGAAGGATGACCAACTGATAATTAGACAACTATTAGGGAACGGTAATCCATACATTGTAATTTAAACATCGCAAGTTGCAGAGATGTGAAACAGTATGATGTGTTCTGACCAAGTACAAGCAGTTCCTTGTTACTGAAAGATAAAGTATGAGCAGGGGGTAGTAAAGATGAGGCACAGAGGTAGGATGGGTTTAGACAAGGGAGAAGATTATAAGGTCATGCATCACTTAACAACAGGCAACCTTCTGAGAAAAGCGTCATTAGTCCACTTTGTCGTTGTGTGAACATCATAGCCTATACTTACACAAACCTAGATGGTATAGCCTATTATATCCTAATATATATTATATAGCCTAATATATGCTTTATCATATCCTAGGCCATAGAGTACTAATTTATGGGACCACCGTTGTAGATGCAGTCCATTGTTGACTGAAATGTTATTCTGCACATTGTAATTTGGGAGAAGTGTTAGAGTTCCTGTCAAATGTTTAAGGAAATGTGTGCGTGTCATCATTAGATTTATATTTCTGTCAGATTCTATAATGACATTGTAGTGGAACATTGGTTTTAAGGTGGTCAAGCAAGGAAATCAATTAGGAGAGAGAGTATTTTTCCTGAATTAAGGCAGTATGGAATGGAATGGAATGTCTTTATTTTGGGTTCTGCAACCAATTCTAATGTGTACAGAGGGATTTCCTTCATACCACCAACAAGCAAGCAATTCTCCAGACTCAGCTCGGCATCCTACAATTCAACTCAATTCTGTCACCATCCACCTGGAGATAGCATCAGATTCCACAGGTTAAAGTTTCAGTCCCACAAGACGGTCCTCCACTTCAGATGCCAGTCCCAAAGCCAGATTGTTAAATGTGCTTCTGACCAACTGGCTATACATCAGAGGTTCCCAAGACCTGACCTCTTACTTAGGTTCTATTAATTTGCTAGAGCAATTCACAAAACTCAGGAAACCCATTTACTCACTAGATTAGTGGTTTATTACAAGGGTTATCAAAGGATACAAATCAACAGCCAGATGAAGAGATACATAGGGCAAGGTCCCTAACAAAGGAGTTTCTGTCCTTGTGGAGTTTGGGCCCAGCACAGTGTAATGTGGAAGCATTCTGAGTTCCCGGCCTAGAAGCTCTCTGAATCCTGTCCTTCTGGGTTTTTATGGTGGCTTTGTTACATAGGCATGATTGATCAAAACACTGGCCATTGACGACTGATTCGACCTGCAGCCCCCACTCTCCTCCCCAGAGGTCAGGGAATAGGACTGAAAGTTCTAATCCCCCACTCCTTGTTGGTTCCCCGGCAACACGCCCCCAACCTTAGATGGGGCCTAAAAGTCACCTCATAATGATAGACACCATTATAGTTCTCAGCACTTAGGAAATTCCTAGGGATTTGGGAGCTCTGTGCCTGAAACTGGGAGAAAAACAAGACGTAAATTTCTTATTATAAATCACGATATCACAGCGCTAATTAAAGAATGTTTAGCAACAAGATTGGTGACAATTTGTGATTGATTACATATAAACTATGTGAAAAAAAGAAAAAAATAACATGTCCTTTATTTAAGCACTTCCAGGAATGGTTTTTCTAACCTCAGGGATAGGGAACATCCTATACATCTAGGGGCATGAAAATTCTGGATTAAAAAGTGTAGAGTGTGGAACGAGTAGGATTTCCAGAATGGCTGAGTGAGGAGCTCAGAGGATAAAGAAATCTTTATCCTCTCTGCTCCAAACAGTGACAAACTGAATAAAGTTGTCAAAACAACCACTTCAAGATTTAACAAATCAAGAAGTATTATTTATTCAAAAAAACCTGCTAAATCTTGGTAAGATTAAGAGTCCATGGCATTTCAGCCAGGGAATACTTCCATCTCCCCAACATGTAGGGCAGACTTTAAGTACCAGCAGCCCTGCTGCACTGCCAGATGGGCTAATTTTATTTGGAGTAGAATGTGGAAAAATTCATGCCTGGGGCACTGTCAAAAATAATAGAGATCTTAGTGGCAAATAATTTGGGAAGGCTAATATGGGCTAGCTTGAGGTCTAGTACTGGCTGGGGCAAGCAACACAAAGAGACCAGCCAGAAATCTAGCAGTGAAATCCAGCATAAAAGATAGCCAGAGGCCTTGCTAAAATCCCACTTATCCTTGGTGGTCTGGAAGGTTGTGCACAGGCATAAGGCTGAGCCTGCTCGGGAAAGATCAGAAAGGTCCCCAGTGACTTATTCATACCTTGCTGAGCATGCCTACTGAATACAGAAAGTGAAAAAAAGGGGGGCAGAATTGTAAATTCCTGAACTTAAAGTAATCATTGAAGAAATAGAGACCATTGACTAAGGTGGCCTTAACTTTCCCTCAACTTGACTAAACATTAGACAGGCCTCTTGTTGCCTCAGGCCCCTGACCCCTCTCTCACCCTGTCATGAATACTGGAGAAAGTTTACTTTTCTTTTGGATAAGGCCAATTAGAAAACACAGCCTATGATCCCACCCACTCCGGCTCTTAAAAAGTATCTCTGGCCACTGTTTCGGTGAAGCTCAGTTCTGATTGCATTCTGATTTCTCTCACCTATTACAACCATTTTCCTTATCTGTTTATCTTTGGTGCAATTTTTGCTTTGACGCAACCATTTTCAGAAATATACATTCTTATTTATAAGTTTCCAGTGAAATAGCAGGTAGCAAAATCTTCCAATTACTTCTAGAAATCTAATTTGACACTGTGCCAAATATCTTCTATTTACTCCTCTAGATCCATCCTCTTTGCCTCACTGACTGATTTCTCTAGACTATCATCTGGCTCCTTGTTTTATGGCTTCTGGTTGAGTTTGGTCAACATGTAGCCCCAGAATGCAATTAAAGGGAGGCATCAGAGTAAGATTAGGATTCCACCCTGTAAGTCTCCTTGGTTGGTTATGTCATTTCTAAAGGGGTGATCTTCTTTGGTTTCTGATAACCTCTCTTTCCTCTAATATCTTCAGTTCTCAATACGGTAGCAACTTGTGGTTGTCATACACCCTCTCCACACTTTTCTAAATAGTTTCTTTACTGAAGCTTACTTGAATTATTCTAATTTGAGAGTGCCATCTGTTTCCTATAGAGACAATGACAGATAAAAATACTCAGGGCAAACTCTTGAAAAATATCACCTGGAGTGAGGTGGAGGGTATAGAGCATGAGGTGGTAGGAAGAGGTAGGAATAGTTTTACTGTAGAGTTTGAAATTATTTAATAAAATATAAGAATATTAAATCGAGAAATATTTTATTTTAATTATACTCCAAGATCATGCATGTAGTGTTTTTTGGTTCTATAGAATGAATTCTGTTAAAGTAATTTAATGTATTATAATGAATTTTTAAAAATGTGATCATTTAAATAAATATCAAAATCATTTAATTAATTTAAGATCATTAAATATAAATCTTTTCATAAAATAAAAATAGCATTAAGTGATAGATTCAGTCTTATGATAGTAATAGGTTAAGCATTTTTTAAATATTCAGTTAAATGAGGTGGAATATTTTTTCTACTTTTTGTGTCCCTCAATATTTTTTCCAAGTTTAATATTATAAAATTTAAATATTGGTTAAGAGTCAGAACTGAGTCAAAGTTACAATCATGGCAACTAAGAAATACACCTGCACACACAAAGTTTTAGCTTTAGTTCACTCCAAAGTGAAAGAGGAATATACAATTCATATAAAATTTTATGTAATATCCAGAATAATCCCCAGTTTAATACTTTCCTTGGAATGTGTTACATAACATTAAAAATTTAATCCTGGTATACACATGGTAAATTCTCATTTGGGGGCAAAAGTGTGGGTATTTTTTGTATTTGGCTAACATTTATGGATGAAAAAGCAAGTAACAAATTCATGACTTTGTTTTTCTATTTTGTTTACAAAATTGATTTTGTGTTTGTGCATAAAAATCTATACTCTAAAAATGCAAAGATACAAAACATATATAAAAATATTTATTGAGTGTCATAATTGAGTGATAAGCTTTTCACTTTCAAAATACACATCTCTCCCTGCAAACAGGGAGTGTGTATGTGTATACCCATATGTATTCATATGCATGTATAAATATAGACAGATACAATATATAGTACAGACTATATGTTATTAATATGATTTACAATCTCTTAAGCAATAATCTAAATATATTTTGGAAAATTCTTCTTGTTTTTTCTCCTTAAAACCACAAATCTTCAGAAAGGTTTAAAAAATAATTTATTACTTGTTGAAAGGCTATTGCTCAAAGGGAAGGTATATTGTACATACTGTTACAATAAAAATTCCTCTGGATTTCAAAAACAAAACTCTATTCACGAATACAATTTACTAAAATAAGGTATATTTTGGAATATGCAAGTACTCTCATACAAGCTTACTTTAAGACTGCAAACTAATGTTTTAATTAAATTATTATTTGTACATATTTCAACTAGTTAATTCATATTTTAGAAAATCAAATGATAGATTGCTGAACTAATTAATTCATTTTTCTTTTGAACTTGGGAAAGTTGAAGCAAGAAAAAAATAGGGATCTCCTCATGTGAGTTTCCTCCTGTTTTTTCCTATGTCCTGAATTTCTTGTCATTGTATCTGTTCTTCTCTATCTGTAGCCAGTATCAGCCAGTATCAGGAAAAGTGATCTCTGATAGGCTCTATAGAGCTGCAGCGTCCAACAACGTGCCTGTTGGAGTGTTGGAACTCAAAGTGATTTTACTGGAGAAAACTTGTGAAGATTACGATCCTTTGAAATGTTTTTAAAGATCCAATTTCTTTAGAGAATCAGGCTTATTTATAAAAGCCACAATGTATTTTATCTTTGATAAGAATGTTGGAGTTGACTCAGTTTTTCCTCACTCTATTTCCTAAATGCATTTCTAACCTGTGAGATATTAGGATATTACACACACACACACACACGCACATTAAGAGATTTAGTTTGCTATGAAAAGAAGAAAGTGATACAGACAGGAAGAAAATCCACAACCTGGAATCTGGTTTAAAATATTCGTAATAAACTAGGATGGTATGTAGTAACATCTCTTCTAAGAAAATAGGTTGTTGCATAAGATATAAGATGTACCAGCAAACACAATATCTCAAATAAAAGAAACACAGAACACCAAAATCCCTAGGTTATTCGAAAGGAATGGATTTTAATGTTTTTATTGAAAGTTATCCATCTATATCATTTAAAAAGTGTTTCTTAAATCCAAGAATGTGATAAGTGGGTTGATTGGAAAAAAATTGATGTTTCAAACAATTTGCATTTATTTACCACTATTTCCTAGATAGTTATTCCCAAAGAAAATATCATACAGATAAGTTTCATAATTCTCCATTTCTTAGAGTAAAAAATTGGTAAGGCTATAGAAAAATATTTGAGGAAGAAGAGTTATATTTTCTTGTGACAAATTCTAGGAGAATTTATTTTGCATGGCTATATGATACAGCTCTCTCATTTAAATTACCAGAAAGTAAGAGTCAGCACTTTAATTTGTCCACATTTTCAAAATTAATAAGTTATGTCTCCCATCCTCCATTAGCCCTCTACTCTTTCTAGGAGAAACGAACTACTCATTGTCCTGCTTGCCTTTTGCTTAAATCCACTGGGATAAAGATCTTTTAATGAGGATTTGAGTTCAGAAGAGCTAGGCTAAGCTTGACTCATTTGTAAACCTCTCTAGCATATGATTTGTTTTACATGGCTTGATTAGTGTTTTTGCTAGTCATGATTAATTTGGTTATAATCAAGTAATGATATTGAAATATTGCTTTATTATTTTTTTAGTTTAGCTATTTAAGTGCTCCTGTGTATCTTGTTCTGTAAAACACTAAGATTAAAACCATAAGCAACCCTTAGACTTCAGCGTCTTCTACTGAAAATATATAGATATTATTTACTTCCTTTATCCTATTTTTTTCGAGGATATGTTACTGCACAAAGGGCACGATCTGCTCGCCACAAGACAAAAGCCAATCAAGAGGCAAGATGGTGGATAAGAAAGGGCATTTATTACAGCTTGCTAACAAGAGGGAAGATGGCCGATTCATGTCAAAAAGAATCATCTTAAGAGGGCACAAAATCTTACAGCCGTTATATAGGCCAAGGGGTTACAGGGGAGGGGGTTAGGAATGTTGATCCTCGGGTGCTATAGACTCGGAGACACCACATCAGATCTTTCAGTTGTACTTGATGATGGCTGTTTGGGGGTCATCACATTCCTAATGAACTCAAAAGAACAAAGTTATCATCTTATCGTAGCTGGGAGGTACATGCTTAAGCAAGGGTCGTAAAATCTACAGAGCAGTTAGATCTCCTGGAGGGTGCAAATCCAGCTGGGTTAGTTAGTCAGAGGTCATTCAAAGTTACAATAAGTTTCTTTTCTACAGTATGGCTTCCCTTCTGTCAACATTGTGTTGAGCTGGTATCAGATAGAAAGTATGAATGGATTTAGAAGCTTCTCTAATATGCATTATGCATATATTTTTCATTAATATGTTCATGTGGAATGTCAAAACTTTATATGCATCTACTATATAAAGCGTTTTAAAGATTTTACACTTAACTTTAACAAATAATATGATGCACTGGACCACATTTCATCATCCTACATGATTTATGCACAGAATGTGTGGTAGACCAACTTCTAAGATGGACCACAGTAACCCTGGCTTCTAATATTCACACTCTTGTGTAATTCATTCCACTTGAGTGTGAGTTAGACCTAGTGACTTACCTTTAAAAAACAGAAAACAGGAAAAGTAGTAAGATATCATTTCAGTGATTGGGTTACAAAAGACATTGACTTCCGTCTTGCTTGCCTTCCATCTTTCTGCTGCCTTCTTGGCTCCAATGCTTTGATGAGGCAGACTGCCATATTGGAATGGCTTTCGTGGCAAGAAATTGGGAAGACTGTAGCCATCAGTTAGGTTGGAACTGAAGCCGTTAGTTCAAAAGCTCATAAGGAATTGAATTCTACCAACAACCATGTGAGTCAACTGGGAAGTGAATCCTTCTCTGTTCAAGCTGTAAGATGACTGAGGCCTTGGCTACCATTTTGATTACAGCCTTTTGAGAGACCCTTGAAGCAGAGGACCTAGGTAAGCTGTGTCTAAATTCCTAACCCACAGAAGTTGAGATAATAAATGTGTGGTTTTTTTAAGTCACTAAGTTTTAGAATAATTTGTTATACAGCTGCTAACCCTTACAGTATGATTGGCAGGTCCACACACTTTTGACTTATTTAAGCTATAGAGAATCTTTAAGCTGCAGGCAAGTATATTTCAGAAGTAATTCTCTCAACCAAATGGGGATAAGAGTCAATGGACAAATGCCTTAGTTTTCTCATCCTCCAGTGGGACAATTTTGAAGCCTGTTCTTTGTGGTTTCTCAGAGAGTCTACAGCATATTTGAGTGATCTTCTCTCACTAAGTGACAGATAAATAAAAGAACAGATTCTCCAGGAAATACAGGGTATTGGTATATGTTGCAGGGAGTAAATAGTGCAGCAAACAGCAAAGCAAAATTAATATTCTTGGATGGGAACTTCGCACTCTTTGGTACCCTACTGCAAAAAACAATGACAACAACAGTGGTCACTTGAATCCAAGAGTTTACTGAGGGTTATGCTCTGCTTAACCAGGTAGATTTTGCTATTGGATATAAGTGGAGATTTATGGAGGTTGTGAAGGCAATGGATATAAAGCTAGAGAAGAATAAGCTTAAATTTTTCATTTTGTTAATTCAAGAGATGACATATAACTCCGAACTTGTTAAAATAATCTCTTGTCTTATGGACATAGTATCAAAATCCCTTTAAAACAAATTTAAAGTTTGATTATGAGGGTTACTACATTGCAATGCCAGTAAAATCCATAAATTCGTAGGTGTCATATGTGAAAATGAAAATGTTGATAAGGAAATGCTTAATAATGGCCTCCTTAAAAAAGTTCCCTAGTAATTTTCTTCAGACTCCATCCCTCATATCTCTAAGCCTAGGTATGGAATCATACGTCAATAAGTTCAGCCAGCAATTTGGTAGTTATTAGGAATCTGGGTTTGCTTTTACTAGACATTTTGCCTTTACAAATAATGCCATTCATGTATTTATTGACTGTCTCATATTTCTTTATGATATTGCACCCAAAAAAGCATTGGAACATGAGCCTCATTCCTAGTGAAGAATGTAGGCCAATAGATTAATATGTTTGGGATTTAATGGCCTTTTTAAAATCTCATCACCCAGAAGCAGAAGGCTTTCTAAAACACTGGATGATCCAGTGTCTTAGCAACAGTGTTGGATGGAAGACAATTCTTGGTAAGTTTCAAATGTTGTCCTAAGGAATGATGCCAAAACCACTAAATAGCATAGAGGGCAGGGTCTCCCAAATATTTCAAAGACATTTGCTTTTTATTTTTTTTCTGCTTACTATCCTAGTCACTCTGGCTCAATTATAGAATTTAATGCTTATGGATGAAACATTTCTACCCGAGAAAACGTTTATGATATGTTCGATTGGATTAGATAACAGGGCTATCACTAGGCTATTTGGAATCTTCATGCCATAAGATAATCAGGCAAAAAAAAAATTGTTACACTTTTTTATTAAAGTGATTGACTCTGACTACCAGAGCTATGCCTATGAAGTTGGGGTAGAAAGGATATGCATGAAAATTGAGGTATCCTCTGGGTTTCACCTTATACTAACACACTCTACGAAAACAATCATCAGAGGCTTCTTCAGACCTACTCAGATAATAGAAACCTGGGCTTAGATTCATTAAGAATGAATGTTTGGGTCATCCTATTGGATAAAAATATTTCAATCTTCTGAAGTTCTGGACAAAGAGAATATGAAGTGGATGAAAGATGTGACAAACATCCACTACATCTGGATGGTCAATTCAGACATGAGGACTACAGTCTTAACTCATATTTACTATCTTGCTGTGTCATTTATCAAGCCATGAAATTTAATTAACTCATTTTTTCTTTGTTCCTGTGCCCCTGCACACATCCCATTGTGTATATATGCTGTATTGTAGCAGTTGAATTTACCTTGCATTTTCCCTGCCAATTACTAATTATGTGATCTTGGATGAGTTACTTTGAGAAGAAACATTCTGTATCTCAGAGTCTATATCTATAAAATAGGATTCAGGATTATTATAAGAAAAAAAGTACTATGAAAGTCACTTGGTAAATTTTTAGTGTCCAGTAAATAACGATTATTTTTATTATACATATTATTATAATTAGATGAGAGGACCTCTGGGATCATTCCACATTACCCTGTAAGACCCTGTAAAAGTTATGCCACTTTTAGGTGTGCCACTTTTTTTGTGGAAGGGATGTGTTTTTGTTTTCTATGGCATAAGTGCCTTGTATCAGCTGGGGATATCGTGGAAGTGTATGTACAGGAAAAGATGGTTAATTTATGTTCAGCAGCCATAAAGATGGACTGTAGTGGATTCTTGAGTTTTGTTTACTAGCTTGTTTGTTTTTGTCTATCCTAAAGTCATTCCTCCTCTATAAAACCATCCTAATTTCCTCTTGAGAATTAATCCCTTTTGCCTTGGATACCATCTGGTGAGACCATTTTTAGCTTCATTTCTTCCTGTTACTTGGGTAGTGTGTTTACAAATACCCTCCACTTCCACTCCTCACTCATATAGGTAACCCAAGTAGAGAGATGAAAAAACTGATAAATATTGGACTTCCTTAATCTCTCCAGCGGTTCAGTGCCATGAGAATACCTGCTATGAGATTTTTCTGATGGCTTTTTTCATTTACACTTCTATGGCTGCCTTGGTTCTTGCATATATCCAGATCAGGTTCTCCAAATAGCTCTCGATTTTGTGTGCTGATCCCTATATTCTTCCCACAACTCCCTTTACCACAAGCTGTCTAGCAACAGTTTCTGTTACCTGCAGAACTCTATCTGATTCAATCATGGTATGGCACCCTGAATTTACTTTTACATCAAAATCAATGCAAGATGTTTGCAAGAATAACTAATTTTATCAATGTTTAAAGATCAAACATAAGACTTTCAATAATATTTTTAGTGGGCAACATCAAACAAAATGATCTCAGATGTATTAGTAATCATTTTTTATTAAACTCTACAATTAATATTACTTCAAAGGAGGTATATTAGAGACTCTGTTGGAGAGAGAAAAATTGTCATATTATAAGAACTAGAGGAAGCAAATTGACTAGGGAAAAAGTCACAGAGAAAGTAACAACGAGCAGGGCCTTAAAGAAATTGTATTCTATATATCAATATTGTCAAAGTGTGGTCCTTAAACCAGAGACATCAGCATTGCATGAGAAGTTGTGAGAATAGAAGGTATACCTTACATAAGAGTTAGCAAACTTCAAAAAGTCTATTGCAAAGGAATACTGGTAATGAAAGTGGTCACAACATTTGTCAACTACGATATTGAGAAAAATAAAAGACGTATGACTGTCCAGGGAAGCAAAATATTTAAGTTTTATAAAGAGGTCAGAATCTTTATCTAGGGGAAAAATATTTAAATATCTTTGTTAGTTAAGGTTTTTAACCATTAGAATATGTTATATGAAACTGTGTTGATAATGGAAAGGCTAATATTTTCACCAATCTCCAGGAATAAAGTTATCAACTCTAAATGATTTTCTCTGAATTCCTGTTTATAGTAAGTAGTTTTAATTTGTAGTTATATTATCATTTATGATTTTTAAATGGTCATAAAATCATCTTTTTAAAGAAGAAGCTATAAAGACAGACTCAAAGTAAGGGAGTTTCAGCATGTGCAGAGACAACTAGTTGTCCACTCAATAAATATATTCCTCATCTTTCCCCAAGTTTTGTCTGGGAAGATGACGGTCTCCCTAGAAGTAGCGTGCCTCAGCACTGCTCATGGCTAGTTTTGGCCATGTGATCAAGTTCTGGTCACAGGCTTATAACCAGAAATTATGCTAAATCTCTTCACAATCTTTAAAAGAAAACTATCTTTCTTTCTTTCTTTCTATCTATCTACCTTTCTTTCTTCTCTTCTACATACTGTGAAGTATCCTAGAGCTTATGCTTAAGACTCAGAGATGAGTGCCACATGCTGAAGAAAGTAGGGCCATCTTGAATTTCTCCAACCTAATCTCCAATTTTCCCAACCTAATTTCTAAGAAAGAGAAAGGAACCTAATTGATAGAAAACAAGATATCAGCTTTATAACTTATAAAAAGTAACTTTAAAGAAAAATCATAATTAAGTGGATACATTTGTTTAATAATATTCCCACTTGCATTAGATACACTTGATCTCCAGTTGTAGGTAAAATTGGGAAAATCAAAGCCCTTCACTTTTCTTCTGCAGCTCCTTCTGGGACTGCTGATGGCAATATAGGTTTGCTTTCAAATGATTTTCCTATTAATCACAAAGAACATTAATAAATAAGCTCCAAAGTTATTCTATTCTCAAGTCTATTCCATTTCTCATCCCAAGTTTGGTTCAAGCATATATGTAGAATATAGTTCTTCATAGGGATTTTGATGAGATTAAATGACATTAGGATACATCAAGTTTTAACATTACTGTCTGCCATTATGAAGTTCCTAGAAATACGATAAAGGTGAAATAAAAATTTCTTTGTTAAATTCCAAAGTAAAGACCATGAGAATTGATCTCAAAATTATCTGTGTTAGTTGTCTGTAGTTCCAAATTTCTTCTCCCAAACTTTTTCTTCCGCTTGGCCTCAGCCAGGGAGTAGTCACACTAATAGTGATAGAGGTGAGTCTCCTAAAGTAGCTGCGTAGTGTAGTTTCCTTTGTCGTTGTTGCCTCAGAACCTAAAAATTTAAGATAGCCTCTCATCTATGATGTGGCCAAAGGATCTGTGTAAATTAGATTAATACAACATTAGATTAGATTAACACAACATTAGCTGCATGGAAAATAAATAAGTCTCAGATTCTATTTTGCAC
This sequence comes from Tapirus indicus, assembly GCA_031878705.1. NCBI lineage: Eukaryota > Metazoa > Chordata > Mammalia > Perissodactyla > Tapiridae > Tapirus > Tapirus indicus. The sequence continues at coordinate 94,925,412 of CM062926.1, forward strand.
ACTTGAATGAGAAATATAGAAACAGAAAATCTTTGTTGTTTATGTGTATCTGTTTTCTGCCTGCACTGAACATGGAAAACTAATTTTTGCTTAGAACCCAATTCTTGCCACATCTATGTATGTTTAGATAAGAACTATATATAATTTAGTATCAACTGCAGCATCCAACACACTAACAACCCCCAAAGCTGGTACTCTTGTCCCAAAATAGTCACTCGACTTTGTATAAACCTTCTGTAATTTACAGTGATCTGAAAAATACAGAATTTTTCCATATATGAATTTTTCCAGAATTTTTCTGGTATTTTACCAGAATTCCCTATAGCATATGCTTGCTAAACCTGGGTCTAAATTCATCCTTCACATTTTATTTTTATAATTTTATTCACTTTTTTTTCAATATTCCTGCCCAATGCATCAGATGCTGTGATTATAGGACTAATAAATAATAATCCCTTTTTCCTCCCTGAGTCCAGGCAGATGGAGTTAAAATATCAGCTCCATTACTAACAAAGATTGACCGGAGAATGTGGCTTTTCTACACAGGCACATGAGTTTGGGGATATTTTTTCCCTAATATAGGAAGACTTATGTACCCAGGTATAGGAATAGCTTGACAACGACAGCTCTCTCCAAAGTGGTCAATCCCTAACTTTCTGATACCAATGAGCTGAGAATATGTGTTCTCTGATGGCAGGAGAATAAAAATAGAAAAGAGAAGGAACTGAGACAAGCATTTTAAGTTCTTTCTCTAAAACTCATCAAATACGTAAATCATTCTCTTCCCTTGGGGAGTAGTGGAGAGAGTGTAGTGTAAGGTCAGGCATGGTTCTTCTAAAGGATGGTCCTCCATTTGGAATCTAAATCAAGGGGTAAGGAGCCCCCACCCCAGTATCACCCCAATATTTGCCATGTGTCAAGTGCTAATTTGCACCGCATCTATAAAATTATAGTACTGTCCTCAAGGTATTTATATAATAGGATGAAATATAGATATATGCAAATAATTAGAACATGGTGAGTTAAATGCTATAGTGGAGATGTATAAAAGACTGTGCTAATGAAATTGAGGGATGGAAAATTAATTTTTCAGTGGGGGGAGGGAGAGGTCAGTGTAAGATTCACGAGGTTAAGGTTAAGAAGGAGGAAGTATGCATAGATTTAGTCAAGACGTTGTAATATTTCTACTTTAAACATTTTTGTGTGCTACTTTAGCCTCTTCAAAGATAGTTTAAATAGTTTCTAACACAGGCATTCTATTTATTATTTAGATTTTTGTGCAATTTTTTGATTTTGACTTTCTTCTATGACAAATGATGTGAGAACATTTTGGTATATTTTTTATGCTGATTACACAAATTTATAAACCATTGCAGCACAGCCAGAGCTAACTTTAGGAGAACACAAGCTAGATAGTAAATAAAAGGACTATTAAATAAAAGACTGTATGCATGTGGATATATTTAATAAAATTTTTCAAGATGTCATATAAAATGTAAATCTAAATTGTTTCAATCTGACTGTGAACAGAAGAGAATTAGACAGTTTACTCCTGCCAGATTACATGTATAACAGATTTTTAAATTGAAAAAAAAAAAAAAAAACTTTGGAAGAAAGGGAAGAGCATAAAATGTCCTTGATACTAAATAGGGATCATGCAAAATATGAAAAATCTCCAGGGTAAACAATATAATTAGAACAATAAGTTTTAATTCTGCATGCCAGTTATTTGGCTGAAGATGAAATAATTCCCTGACTCACACTTTGCATTTCTACGTCTTTGACATTCTCCTTGTTATACCCCATGGACAACATTGCTGTGCCTGTGAAGGGTGCCGCCAGTTCTTTACTTTGTTGCATTATTGGTGAAGAAAAATCACGCTTGTCAAACTTTTGTTAAAATAACTTACAACCAATTTTTGACAATGCAAGTAAGCTCAAAGTAACCATAAAAATAGCTTTTGGAAAAATAGCCAGCAGCAATGTAACCCTTGGGATAGCCCTGTTATAACACAATACAAGTTAATAATGGTGTTTCAGAATTTAATTAAGTCTGAAGGATTAAGTAATGTAAAAAATTGATTTAAAACTGTTTTAATGGTAAAAAGAGAAGGCTTAGAAGAAGACACTAGTTAGCAGCTGATTTCCAATGCACAATAATTAAGAGAGATTTGAAGTAATAATGATGGTAGGGGCAAGATTTGATAGTGGTTAATAAAAACTTTGTAGTTAAAGTTGGATTGGTGATCTTAATAGGGACTTTAGTTTTTCCTGTTTCTGAAAACCTTTTAGTTTTTCCTAAAGTTGTGCTTGTATAGCACTACTCAAAATTATCCTGGATGTTAAAATTCAATCTAGACATCAGTCTACATATAAATCAACGTTTTCTGTAGCTAATAAAATGCGTGAACCATAACTTTCAGCATCTGAATTGCAAGATAATTGTTAATATGAGTATTATGGAAATACAAGAATAAATTCAGCTAAGAAGGGAAATGAAATTTTTATCCCTCAACCAGGATTTGATTTAAATTGAGGCTAATTCTTTTTTGCCTGTTTCATCAAATAATATATGATATTTTTCATTTTTGCATGTGTTTTTCTTTATTTTTAATTAATTTGAAAGTATCTACCAAATAGCTCCACATTCTTTGAATATGCCTTTTATATTAAGTTCGCTGTGTGCTAGAATCTAAATGAAGAAATTTTCTACCATAATGAATGTCAACATTTATTAGTTTAGAGATATATCTGGTAAAAAGAGAATGAGACACAAGTAATAGAAATTTATTTTATTTTCCAGTGTGATACAAGATATATCAAGATATTATTAATGAATTGTGATTCTTTAATCATTATAATTGTAATGATAGTTTTGCTTTAAACTGGCAGGTTTTATACAGTTACTGTAGACATTATGGGTAGAGAAAGTTTTCTTCAAGGTGATTTATTAAGATCATTAGAAGAATTGGGAGCAAATTAATTAAATATATACTTACATCGTTTTTTCTTTAAATATATCAGTTCCTTGATAATTTTGGCAAATTGAATATATCTTCTACTATCCTAAATTAAAAAAAAAACATTGATTGTAGAGGGGAATTTTGTCCACTGTTTACCACATGAAAAGATGTTCAACACCACTAATCATCAGGGAAATGTAAATCAAAACCACACTAAAATATCACCTGACACACGTTAGAATGGCTATAATCACCAAGACAAAAAACAACAAATGCTGGAGAGGTTGTGGAGAAACGGGAATCCTCATTCACTGCTGGTGGGAATGCAAACTGGTGCACCCTCTATGGAAACTAGTATGGAAAATCCTCAAAAAATTAAAAATAGAAATACCTTTTGACCCATCTATCCCACTACTGGGTATTTATCCAAAGAGCTTGAAACCAACAATCCAAAGAGGCGTGTGCACCCCTATGTTCATTGCAGCATTATTCACTACAACCAAGAAGTGGAAGGAACCCAAGTGCCCACCGACAAATGATTAGATGAAGATGTCGTATATATACATACAATGGAATACTACTTAGCATCAAAAAACCCACAAAATTGTCCCATTTTCAACAACGAGGATTGATCTGGAGGGTATTATGTTAAGCAAAATAAGCCAGACAGAGAAAGACAAACGTGGTACGACTTCACTCATATGTGGAAGATAAACTAACACACGGACAGAGAGAACAGTTTGGTGGTTACCAGGGGGATGAATTTGGGGAGTGGGCACAAGGAGTGAAGGGGCACATTTATATGATGACTAACAAATAATAATGTACAACTGAAATTTTACAATGTTATAAACTATTATGACATCAATAAAAATTTATTTTCTCTTTTTTCATGGAAATATGTGGAGAAGTGCGTTTGATATTTTTGAAAACATGCACAGTAGTTTTTATCTAGGTAGCAAATTTTTGTTGTTGTTAGTGTGGTCAAATTGATTCCAACTCCTCAGGATCCCTCGTGCAGCAGAGCGGAATCCTGTCCAGTCTTTTGGCACCATTCTCTCACCTTCTGGCGCTATATCAGACAATGCTCTGCTGCTGTTCACAGGCTTTTCATGGTCAATCTTTTCAGAAGTGGGTGGCCAGGTCCTTCTTCTTAGTCTGTCTTAGTCTGGAAGCTCTGCTGAAACCCGTCCACCATGGGGACCCTGCTGGTATTTGAAATCCCGATGGCATAGCTTTCAGCATCTGACAACAAGCAGCTGCCACAGTATGACAACCTACAGACAGATGGGCAGTGTGGTTCCCTGACCCAGAAACGAACCCAGGCCATGGTGGTCGAATCTTAACCACTAGACCACTAGGGCTGGCTAAGTAGCAAATAAGATCACTTTATTTGGGAGAGAGAGAGGTAGTTGGGAGGGAAAATATGAAAAAAGGGGAAGGAGGAGAAGGAAGGTGTGAAGTAAAGAGGATCATCTGACAGGACCTGTGATTTTTGGTAGTGGAGCACAGCTAGCCAACTAAGTCTGCACTGTGGAATGCTGGGTAATATATAATCAACCTCTCACCTTACCTTCTGATATCATGCTAGTGCTTTCCATGGACCAACACACCAGGGGCCAGAGGAAAGGAACCTGTTGAGGTAGCCCATATAGATCAGCCTCCTAAAGCCACAGGGTGGAGCTGGATCTGGGTATGCACATGGAAGATAGCCAGAACACCAACCATATAGAAAAAATGAACCTCGGTACCTAAGAATCTGCATCATGAACCATTTTTATTACATCAGATCAGATGCATCTTAATTTTTATGAGGTGACGAATGCTAATCTTTAAGGCAACATTTCACATGTTATCTGAAAAGATTTGTAAACTTTATAGACACAATTTGGTTGAATATAGACGTAATTCCAGTTTATATCAATGATGAAAGGGAGAAGTTATCCAGATAGTGTGAGAAGTACTTTTTATCTTCTCTGAACAGAAGCCTAGTCTTAGCATTAATAGATAAAGATATCAAACAACTGAAACACCTGAACATTTTTTCTCTACTCTGAATAAATAATCATAGTTGATACAATAAACTGTTAAGAACAATGCTTATAAGCAATTAATCTTGTTTAGGTGTTAAATAAACAATATTTGAAAAATATAAGCATCAGTGTGGTCTATACATTCAAATAGATTGACTGAATTGAGAGTTCATAAGGCAATTTTTGTTTATGTTGTTAAGTTATTGGGTTTTTGTTATCATTAACTGGTGAATTCAAGGAAAATAATGCTTCTCACATGTCCATGAGAATAAAATATTCAATTTTATCTTATAAGTAACAAATGTTAATTTTTTATATTTTCTTACTAAGGTCTTATAAGAATCTATTTTTTAATAAGCAGTGCTAAATTTAACTTATCCAAAGAAAATTGAACAAGTGAACCTGAAGCACAAGCAAATTCCAGATTTATTTTCTCTAAGATTTATTAATTTCTAATGAACTCTTAAGTTTAAAAAATTAGAAGAGGTTATTTTCTTTATCCCACATATATGTAAAATAATAATAATATAGAGAGAAACCTTAAAATTCAACAAGATAACAAAAAATACAATTAATAAATGGGCAAAAGTTCTGAGTGGACCCTTCACCAAAGAAAGTATATAGATGGCAAATAAGCATATGAAAAATTGTTCAACATCATTGTCATTAGAGAATTGCAAATTAAAGCAGGAATATATTGTTGCATACCAACTAGAATGGTTAAAATGCAAAAAAAAAAAAAAAAAACCCTATTATACCAACTGATGCCAAGGATATAGGCAACAGGAACTCTCATTCATTGCTGGTGGGAATGCAAAACGGTACAGACACATTGGAAGAGAGTTTCACAGTTTATTAAAAAATTAAACACAATTTTATCATATAATCCAGCAATTGCACATGATTGGTATTTACTCAATTCACTTGAAAATTTATGCCCACACAAAAACCCATACCTCAATTTATATAGAAGCTTTATTCATGATCACAAAAAAAAATGGAAGCATTTACAGTGTTCTTTAATAGGTCAATGGGTAAGCAAACTGGTACATTCATACAATGGAATAATTCAACAATAAGAAGAAACAAGATATCATGCCATGAAAAGACATGGAGGAACCTTAAATTCATATTTCCAGTGAAAGAAGCCACTCTGAAAGAGCTATGTTGTTTATCATTTCAATGATATGACATTCTGAAAAAGGCAAAAGTATAAACATAGAAAACAGATCAATGGTTACCAAAGACTTAGAGGTCGAGGAAAAGATTGAATAGCTGAAGAACAGAATTTTTTTTCTTTTTTTGCTGAGGAAGATTTTCCCCGAGCTAACATCTATGCCAATCTTCCTCTACTTTTTCAGTGTGTGGGCCCCCAGCACACCATGGCCACTAACAGAGTGGTGTAGATCCATGCCCGGGAACCGAACCCAGGCCACTGAAGCAGAGCACACCAAACACAACTGCTAGGCCATTGGGGCTGGCCCCATGAACAGTACTTTTTAAGGCAGCAACACTATTCTGTGTGATATTGTGATTGTGGATACATAACGCTATGCATTTATCAAAACCTGTTGAAATTTGCATTCAAAGAGTAAACCTTAATTTATGTAAATTAAAAAATATATTTTAGGAGATCAGAGTATCCCAGGATGGAATGCACCTTGTGGCAAAAGGATCTAAATTTATTATAAATATATGAAACAACCTAACTGAAGTTGGTGAGGGAGTAAGGTAGTGACCTAAGCAACTTTCTAAATAAGTGGTAATAAAGGCAAAAGGAACTGTACATAAACACTGCACTTTAATGGATAATGATTTCCTCCAATCCACCCACAGGAGTATGAGATAACAACTCTGAAATCAGCATACCTGTCTGATGGACTTGAACTATAAACTAAATGGGGGCTAGTGGTAATAGACAAATTTCTTACTGTTGGAATGGGAGCTTACAGATAAGTAAAGTGGAAGAAGTTAGAATGATTCATGTGGTAATGGATTAGAGTTGGAGCTATCAGTATGAACTCATGTTTAGTTTAATAAAGATATATTTGATTATATATAGAAATATTTATAGACATGTATGTGTAATAGGGTAAGTTTACAATCGTATATCTCTTGGGAAAAATGGCTACTTCTAGAACTAGAGCAAGAAACATACAAGATGAGACTAGACGATCCTGTAGAGCCAGAAAATAAACAAATAAATAAAATAATGATGAGAGTATCATGTCAAAGGGATACAGGAGCTCTGAATGCCTCTCCAATGACCAAATAGGGAACAATTTGAAGAACAAAATTAATTAGTACTATTGGATTATACTCCAATGTACAAAATAAATGTCCATGATTCTGTATCAATATAAATCAATGATAGAGTAAATAAACAAATGAAGGAGAATAAATAAATCTCCTGTGTAGAAAAATTCCAAATATATATTTTTTTGATACCCTACCCTTAGGGAGTTAGACCACGACTCCCTACTTCTTAAGTATGGGCTGCATTTAGTGACTTTCTTCCCAAAAGTACACTATGGGAAGAAGAAATCATAAGTAACTTTACAGTGGAGAAACCTGACAAAGACTATGTCCAGCCGGGCGATTTAAGTTAACATCACAGGGATAAGTCATATTGATAGAATATACACTTAATAGGATGTGATGAAAATGCACTGTACATCTACAGTCTTTCTCCCAAAACACCCTGGTCTAATCATGAAAAAAAAGTCATACAAATCCCAGCTGAGAGACATTCTATAAAACATCTGGCTAGTAATAATCAAAACTGTCAATGTCATCAAAAACAAGGAAAGTCTGAAAAACTCTCACAATCTACAAGGGCCTGAGGAGACAGGACTCCTGAATGAAATGTGATGATCTGAATTGGATCCTAGAACAGAAAAATGAATTAGGAAAAAACTGAGGAAATTACAACAAAGTATGGACTTAGTTAATAACAGTGGCTCATTAATTGTGACAAACCGGCCATACTCATGCAAGATATTAATAATAGAGAAACTGAGTGTGGACCACAGAGAAAATGTTCGTACTATCTTCACAATAATTCTATAAATCTAAAACTGCTCTAATATTAAAAGTTTACTTTAAAAAAGTTTATTTCCATATTATAACTGCTTTCAAACCCCCTTCTGTGGCTGATTGTTTAGTTTATTATTGTGGATTATTTTCTTATGTTATTTGTCTCAAATGTCTGATAATTATTGTTGGTATAATATTATGTGTGGATAACAAAGTTACACAGTCCAGGGATGGGGGAAGGAATTTCTTGACAATTGTATAAGTCTCATTCTATGACCTTGATCCCTCCAGAAAGGAAGATCTAAATGTAGCGTCCTGCATGCTAGTGGGACAGGTATTCTGATTAGCGCACTTTTTGTTAGGGAGCATATGCAGATAACAGGAAAATGAGTGCCCCCAAAGACTTTAATCCATAAGGAGACAGCCTTTGTGGTTTTACTTATGCACAGAATGTATTTCCTTTTTTATTCCACATCAATTTTGAAAATCAGAACTTACCTCAGGCTTGGTGACAATTCTTTCTCACAGTCATTATGATTTCTCCTCCTTCTCACCAAACCTCCCTTGTTTCCCTTTATTTTGTTTGATCTAATTGGAAATTTGGGTTTGAAGTGTAGGCATAGACCCCACCCTGCTTTTCAGAAGTCCATTCATCCACTATCTCTTTATGACAACCTTAAGGCTGACTGTTTACTAGATTCTTAACAATGAGCTTTTTGGGGACTCTCCTGGAAAGAAGCATTCTCCCCTATGTCCTGGACGATTTTGATTATGGTTTCTTTTCTCCTAATTTTTCTTTTTTGTCATCTGTTTGTTATTTTCCGGAAGTTCCTTAAATGTTTTCATCTACCGGTGGCATACTTACCTATTTTATTTTTTGGTGCTGTTGTGTTAATTTTTTTTCTTATTTTTCTTTCGCCATTCAAGTAAGATTCTTGGAGGGATGTCAGGTATACATGACGATTCTGGTCGAGTTTTAAATAAGAAATCTCTATGAGAATCATTTGTGAAATTTCTTGAAATATCATTTCCTTCTGTCTATCATATTATCTCTATATAAAGTTTCAATATATTTGATTTACAATGAGTTGTACCTGTCCAATATATCATGCTGAGGAACAGAATCTGTTTCTAGAACAAATTGGTAGAGTTTAAAACAAAGCAAAACAAAAGAAAACTGAATATTTTTATCTCAACGTGAGCATTATAGTCTGAAGTTATGTGAATAGAAGAATAATGCCATCAACAAATGTATATCAATGAAATGGAAATACAAAAGTTCTGGTGCTGTTTTATTCACTGAGACAGTTCATTTACTTTTCTCCACTTATATGTCCTCTAGCAAAGCTCAAAAATGCCTAGGACCTTTTCACAAAGGTGAGAATTTTAGGTTGGATAATGTGGAAATGGCCATTAATACCTGATTTCAACCTATACATACATATCTATTATCCTTAGTATTATATATAGATAGATAGATAGATAGATAGATAAAAACAGATAAAAAAACATCCCCCCTCCTGCTGTTTGTCATCATATTTTATTTGTTTTTTCTATAAAATGTTCAATAGAAAGGTCAAGCCTATGAGTCACTCACTAAACTATTCCATGCTGACATTGAGGTAAGCTACCTTTACTGAGAATGTACAAAATATACTCTAAAGGGAAAAGTATTTTATTACTCATCCAGCATTGCTTTAAATTATTTTCATTATAATATTTCTTAATTATGTAGAAATAAAAAACTATGATTAATTTACTCGGTATTAATACATGAAATAATAAACCTAAAAAACAAAATAAATTTAATATGACTGAGGGTGTTGCTCTGCTGTCATTACATTTCTTTGTACAGATTATATGACACCGATGTCTACAATTCAGTTTCTTTTGATTTTTATGTGTCTATATTACTTGATATCATGTGATAATTTAATTTTCCCATTACTTTTCTCTACTCAAAGCATCGTTAAACCAAATGTTTTTTTAGCAAAGCATGGCTTTATTGGCCTTACCTATTTAGAATATTACTTACATTAAAAATCATCTCTGTCCTTTTTCCATTTATAATGCCATATACATTTTACCATGTACACTAAGGTGGCACTAATAAGACCAATATAACTATAAATGAAAAAAAGCACAGCAACAGAAATTGTTTGTAGCACTTGATTTAAATTGCTTATACAAATGATTCAGAAAATGTTCATGTGACATTTTTGTATGATTACCTAAAATAAAACTCTATATATTACACACACACAAACATACACATATTGCATGTGTACATATATATATATATATATATATATATATATATATACACACACACACATATGTATTTTTTTGTTGAGGAAGATTCACCTTGAGCTAACACCCATTGCCAATCTTCCTCTTTTTTTTCCTTGAGGAAGATTAGTCCTGAGCTAACATCTGTGCCAATCTTCCTCATTTTGTATGTAGGTCGCTGCCATAGCACAGCTGATGAGTGGTGTAGGTCTGTGCCTGGGATCTGATCCTTCGAATCTGGGCCGCTGAACTGGAGTGCACCAAATCCAACCACTAGGCCATGGAGCCAGCCCCTATACATATATATTTTTGAAGTATAACCTGAGAAACTTGGGAAATCTTCCTCATCTCTTCTCTAAGTCATTGGAGGATTGTAGAATGAGTAATCAAAACACCTTTCCATCACTCTATCCTGTGTTACTGGCAGAATGTAATATTTTCTAAAAAACTTTTTTGAAAAAAGAATCCTTATTAGCAGTTGAATCTACGGGCATTTAGCAAAAAGAATAATGAAGTGACAATCTGCAAAGTATACTTTACTGAGGATGTAGTGGTCACTTTGCTGTTAGTGCTGTAGAGTCAATTCTGACTCCTAGTGACCCTGTATATGGCGGAGCGGAGCCCTGCCCAGTCTTTTTGCACCATCCTCTCACCTTTTCACTTATATCAGACAATGCTCTACTGCTATTCATAGGATTTTCATGGCCACTATGCATAGTTATATATGCTGGTAATATCTGAAATATGGTTCATATTAAAAAGAAACCATCAGAGTTACTTCTTTTGCTTGAAAGATGTCAAGGTACTGCATTAAAATTGTCAAAAATCATTCACTCTATCTTTAGCTAAGTGTTGTCAATTAAATGTGCCTTACCAGCAAAAGACCTTGATTGGTTTGCGCTTCAGATGTGTACTGGGACAGCATTAATTTTATGTCATCCAGAGCTATCTATAGTGATAGAATTAGGAGCAATTTCATTTTCTTAATGAGATTCTTCCTAAGAGAGTTGGATAGAATGAGAGACAAGCTGAGAGATTTAACAAGGATACATTTTTAAAATAATGCCCCTGGGTAAAATGTTGTTCCTTCAAAAGTGCAAAATTAAAAATAAACAACAACAATATTTAGCTTAAGAAGTATCTCTTCTCTGAAATTAATGCTGAAATATTGAAGGGAGTCACCCCAATATAAGCCACTTTGGCATAAAGATTATTTTGAGCTAAGGGGCCTTGAAAAACCGTAGGTGCAAGAAGGGCACTCTGATCTTCCCTTTTCTTCTTGAAAGCAGGAAATGTAATTCCCACATGAAAGATGCTTTCTCTATTCTGGGAAGAAAGAAACTGGTATCACCAGAGACTGAGAGCAGAGGCGAAGAGAAATCTGTACACACAGGTCTTGTTGAAATAACTCTTATCCCTTATTCTCTTCATATGTTTTAGTTACTTTTCCACAATTGCCTGTCTTTGTTCAACCTTGTATAAAAATACTTAGGCATAGCCACTTCCTTGGGTCTTCATTTTTTTTTATGGGGGTTCCCACTTACATGTGAAAATCTATTTTTCCTTTTAATGCTTTACGTCATCTTAGGCCCAGTCAGAGGCCCTAAGATGGTAGAGGTAAAGTTTTGCCTCCCCTACAATATTAAGGCAATTTTAATATAATAATCAATAAAAATGATGGGGATGATATTCCTTATATTAATTAGGCACTGTGCATGCACTGAGATGACAGTTGTGTATTTTTATTTCATATTAACCAAAATAGTGATTGGTTTAAAACTATTTGTGTGTGTTAGTATATTGTATGTATTGCTTAAATCCATATTATTTATTAGTTTATATTTTATTCTTATTAGTCCAGCTTTGATCTCTCAGCACATTTGAAAATTGCAACAAAATGCAGTGATAGCAACAAATCACAGAATACTCAAAAAGATGACTGAGATATTACCCCCGGGCTATCAAAACACTTCTTATATATTTGTGATCAAATGGACTTACAGAATTTTTCATGTCAAGTTTCAAAAATAATTTAGTACATTAAATTTAAATATATACAATTTACATTAGAGATGGAACAATGATGGGTAGATGATAAAGAGATGACAGACAGATAGATGATAGGTAGATAGTGAATAAAACCACAAGTAGTCACATGACTTTGTATGTGTGTAAAAGCAGAGAAACAGACGGATGTGAAGAGTAATAGCAGAATGTAAGCAGCAATTGGTACCTGCAGCCATGACAGTGAAAGAAAAAAAAAAAAAATGCCTGTTTGAATCTGAGCTCAAGTAAATGCAAAGACATCTGAGAATCCTTGGCAATTTGGCAGATCAGAATTACTCTGCAAGCCAGCACAGAATCTTTAATCCACTGCAGCCTATCTTCCCACTCATCTTCCCCCTTCCTTTGAAATGTTTAACAAGACTATCAATGGCCTCCTTACTGCAAAACCCAAAAACACTCTCTAGTTTCCTCTCAGCAGCACTTGAAGTATTACCCACTCTCCTCTTGAAAGTCATGCTGAAGTTCAAATCAAAATGGAATGAAGTTTTTTCTAATTCTCCTGACTCTTTTCACAATTTCTTTGCAGTATCATTTTCCTCTTTTCAGCCGTTATAGAATTGTTCTTAACTGTTTTATTGTAAACTGTTTTTCCTTCTGCTTTAGCTCACCTACTCTTCGTAGATGATATCATCCATTCCTATGGCTTCAATTATGCCCTCACCAGATTTCTCTTCTGAACTTTAATTCTAACTGTTTTCAGTCAATTCCCCTGGAGTATTTTGCAGGAACCTCAAATTTAAACAGAAAACAACTGAAGCTTTTAAATTCTCTTCTAAACGTGATCATTCTCCTAATGTTTAATCTTAATGAGATAATCTAGCGTTCAAGCCAGAAATCTGGGTGTTTTGTAAGTCTCCTTCTCCCTCACAGGACTTCCCACAAATCCAATCCATCACCAAGCCCCATAGTTTTTACCTAAGTTACTTCTAAATTCACCCACCTCTCCTCCACGGTGCTACCGTTAAGCCACTCAGGAAAATTTTACGTCACAGCAGCTTTTAAATAGTTTCTCAGCCTCTATTCTTTCTTCTCCAGAATCAACTTTTCTTATTGTGAGTAGAGAAAACAACCTGCAAAAATCTGACCTTGTCAGAAGCTTAAAATCCTTCAGTGATGTTTACTTAGAGTAGTATCCAAACTTTTGAAATTAGCTTAGAAGTCTCTATTTGTGCTGCCTCTTCTATTGATTACTTTTCGCTGCTCTGAACTTTACACTACAGCCACATGTTAGGATTTAATTCTCTCTTATCCCAAGCCTTCCTCCATCTATTTCCCATTCCCTGGAATATGCCTCTCCTTTCCTCGCTCCAAATTCATCTGGCCAACTTCTATCCACTCTTCTGCCCTAAACTAACATCACTTTATCCAGGAGGATCTCCCGGATCCTTGAACTCTAGGTTAGCAAAGACCTGAAGCCTCACCACACTGTGCTGTGCCAATATTATTCTCATTTCAGAAATGAAAAGATTGCCTCAGAGCAGGTTAATAACATGCTCAAGCAAAAACATCAAAGATAGGTTTAAAGCCCAGTGTATCAATCTAAAGTTTCCTTCTTACTTTAGACATGCTCTCTAACTAATGAGGGTATATAAAATGGGATGCACCCAGAGGGCTAACTTATAACTTGCATTTAATGTAGTTTTTCAAAACGATCAAGATAAGAAATTCATTGGGGTATTTAAGAAAACGTAGATGATGGCCATCCAGGATTGATTAAGCATTTCTAATTTAAAAAAATTTAATTGACATGTGTTAAAATTTAACCCATTCACAAATATATTTAGCCTTGTCCCTGGCCGCCTATCTATATGCCTGCCTATCTGTCTACCTATCATCTATCTCGGTTACTGTCCTGCAAAATGATAGTAAAATTCAAATGCCTACATCAAGTTCTCAGACAGCTCTATATTTAGTCCTCTCTATTGCGGTAACATGTGACATTAAAATATCAGGAACACATATTGAAAAGTGTTACACATCAACTAAAGGTTAGTTGGATCGGCTGTGGGTCTTCTCCATGTGTCTTTTATCTAAAATCTAGGAGTTCCTACTTTCCCTGTTGTATTTTCATTTCAGAAGAAAAAGAGCAAGAGAACTGGTGGAAACATGCAATGGCTCTTAAATTATCTGTTCAGATGGGGCATATTTGCTCTCAGACACGACTAAATCCAATGTCATTGGGGTGGAACTGTGAGTCACATGACAATGAGGTGGAATATATTATATTCTCGCCGGAAAAGAGAGTGAAACTGGGGAAAAGATTCTCTCTGATAGCTATCTCTGTGAATATGATTATTTATTCTTTTGTTTCTACCTTTCTTCTCATAAGCCTTTGTCTAATCCCTCCTATTTTTGCTTTGATCATTACCTGAGTAGAGGAAATACTGATGACAATGCTATAGAATATGCAGCAGCTAGCTACATGTTGTACTGAACTCCATTATGACATGGAACTTCAAAAATTTTTCTATAAAGGAATTTTATTTCATTTTCCATATACTTATATTACTGTAAATTCCTCAATTTTCATTTTTGTCAGTTTGTCAGTGAAAATTATATTTGCAGCCAAGTTTCCCTCCATCATTTCATCCTGGATTCCTTGATGATTTATCTTCAGACTCCTCAGAGGTTCCTCCCCACTTGATATTTTTTTCCCATATCCAAGTAAAGGAACTGAAGCTTTCATATATCCCTAATTTTATTTCCCTTTTCCCAAGGAAAAACTTTTTTCTTCATAGAGGACCATTGCTTCTGATTGGATTTTAATTCATCCCTAATCATTTTGGTCTGGATGATGGGATGTACCGATGGAATAAACCCATTGAGTCTACTCCAAGAGTCATCTCTGCTCAAAAGTACGCAGAGTGAGCATGTGTTGGGGTGGTAGTTCCCCAGAGGAAACTGAGAACTTATTTCTAAAGAAAGGGGAGCAAATAAAAATTGAGTATTACAGTCAATCATGAATCACTAGTTTTTCCCCTTTGGCAATTTCATTTGTGTTAGCATAACATTACATTATATAAAATTCCAGGGATGAGAAATTAGATAGATAGACGGATGATAGATAGATAGACAGACAGATGATAGATGCTTAGAAACACAGAGGTATGGATACATAGGTATAGACAAGACATAGATGCTTATTTATCACAGAAATTTGTATAAAAAGAGTTAATGATTTAATCAGTGTTTCTTTATATGTGTAAGAAATTAAAGTGAAGAGAATTAACAGAAATAATCTAATTTAACCTTTAAACTTAAAATGTTAGTTATGTTCAGTTTTATTAGAATGTGTTTTCAGAGAGCCATATATTGGCTTTATATGGAATTTTGATTAGAAATCCATATTGCATGCCACAAATATAAATATATTACATACTTTTTATATTGTCTTTAAGAATCAGCACTAGAAACACGTACACATTATAGATGTAAGCTTAACATTACTCGTTGTCTATCCATTATTGTATTTATGATGAATAACTTATAAAATCTTCTTGGAAGTCTCAGAGCATATATCCAACAAGTAAATACCTTATGCTTCAGTGTTTTAATTGCTTTCTTCAAGCTTTAATAACTTTTATTGATCTTGTTTGATTTTTTTCATTCTTTTTTATACATTCTTTTATGCAATTTCTCATCTTAGTTAACATATTCTTTTCAAAAACTAATGTTACAAACATGTATATTATATGTCTTCCAACTGCAAATGACTACTGTTGTAATACCTAAAAACATTAAGGCATTGCTAAAAGATGAATAATTCTTTTCCCACAACATTAGTAAAAGTGAAGCTATTTTTGCATGTGCTCTTCCAATTACTGTACTATGCATATTCATCCATTTGCCCAATAAAATATTATTTAGTGCCTACCATATGCCAAGGTCTGTTTTACCACTGGAGATACAGTAATGTAGAAAGCAGATAATGTTTTTGCCATTTTAGATCTAATATTCTAGTGAGGAGAAAACAAAATATGTAAACAAAAACAAATACACCAGCACACTAATTTAAAAGAGTAAATAAGTGCCATGAAGGAACTTAATTATGTAACAGAGCAACTTGCTGGGTGGAGTACTGTACAATGGGTGGCCAGGGAAGGCCTCTCTGAACATACCATATGTGATCCAAAGGGTATGAGGTCATATGAAAGCCCAAACTTACGTAGGGTCTAAAAAATTGAATCATGTAGCTCATAAAAACTTGTTTATAGTTTTCTCTAATTAGCTGGCTATTTCTCAGGGAAGTAACAAAACACATTTTTAAATGGTCATTCTTAAAACCATGTGAAGAACTGACTGACTGCAAAAGTACAGAAGGGACAGCAGAGAATCCAGTTAGGTGGTTATTACAGTAATCTGTGTGACTTAGACAAAGAGGGTGGCAGTAGAGGTGGAAGGAAGATGAGTTTGAATTATATTGTGATAGAACTGAAAGGAATTGTAATGGACATGACAGTTTAGTGAAAAAGGAGAATCAAGATCTCTTGAGTTTTTGCTTCAGCATCTGTGTTAATGGAGGAGCCATTTGTTAAGACAGGAAGAGTGTGGGAAAAAGCAGGTCTGAGAGGAGGGCAGTCAAGTATAAGCTATGATTCATGCTAATATAAAAACAATTGGAGATATTAAGGAAGTATCTAGAAAAATATTTTGAAACACATAGCAGAGGCATCCTGAGATAGATATTTTATAGACACATGTATATAGACAACTCTAAAACATTAGAAGGAGATGAGCTCAGAAATATGTTCTGGGACATCCCCAAATTTAGATTTAGTTAGGAGATAGAGGATCCAGTGAAGAGGATTAAAAAGTAGTCAGTGAGTAAAAAACAAATAAACAAACAAACAAACAAAAAAACCCCAGAAAATACTGTCACATCAACATAGCTTATCAAAAAACAAATGTGTTTCAAGAGATAAAGTTCCAAATGAGGCAAAATGATGCTAAGATTAAGGAATATGCTGAAAGAAAAATGCTCATAGGATTTTACACCATGGAAGCTGTTGAATCTGATAAGATTAGTTTCATTGGAGTGGCTGACAGGGAAGTAAATTAAGGCTAAATTAATATCAAAAGAGAGTTGAGGAAATAACAACAGAGTTCTGTCAGTCCTTGAAGATATATAATTTGAGGGAAATTATTTTTATAAATGAAGATGTGATGGTTGAAACTGAAGAATAAGGAAATTATTAAAGGTTAGGTCATAAAAATAAAATGACTTCAGGAGCAAACTTCATGAGAAAGTAAGGGCAGATTTGATCCAAAACGTGAGCATAGGTTTGGACTCATAAGCATTGTATGTGTGACCTATTATAGAAGCAGAAAAGTTTATCCACTCTAACATTAAAGAAAGAAGATTATGCAAGTAAGAAGGGAAGAAGTTGTGTAGATTTGGCATTATGTAAGAGAAGGAGTTTCTGCCTGATTGCTTCCATTTCATTAAAAGACTTAATATATGTAAAGCTCTTAGAACAGTGTCTGGCCCCAAGAAAATGCAATATAACTGTTAGCTATTAATATTTCTCAATGATGTATGAAGCAAATTCATCAGTTGAACATAAAGGGGAGGGCGGAAAAGAGTAAGAAGAAAAAAATGTGAAATAATCATTGTTAGGAAGCAACATTTCTTTACTCCTGGAGCCTTTTTCCCCCCTGATGTGTAAAAGACATTATTTGTGTGGTTCCATTGCTCTTCTCTGATCCTTTACTCATTCTGCCCCTAATGAGGTAGAAAATCATATCTTACTAATTTTGAAATAATCACTGGGAATGCATAGTTTGGTTACACATTAGTTCCCTCTTGGCAATAGTCCTTTTGGAGTGAGCAAGCTACCTCCTTCCTTCCTCCATGCCATGACATTAATTTAAGCAGGTTAAATATCCTTCAAAGTTGAGAGTGTCCATCACTGCCACACTGGCGTTTATTATGAATTGATCTACTTGCCTGTAAACAGAAGCCATGTCTTCCAACTTAGACTTTAATCACTAACAAAATTGATGATGTGGCTTCTGTCTACCACCTCTTTGTCTTAGTGGTCATTTAGTCTAGAACAAAAGCAAGGAACAAAAGAGATATGTAACTGACCACCTTAGAGACTACTGCTATCTTCCTAAAGATTACTAGTTGTGTGGTTTTGGGCAAATTAATTAATATATCTTAAAATCAATTTCCATATCAATTAAATATGGATAATAAAAGAACTAATCTCATGGGGTAGATTTGAACACTTATAATAATGGTTAAAACTATGCTTTCAAGTTACTAAATGCTCTACGATGTAAGCCTTTTTTTATTTAATGTGAATCCATAATAAGAATAACAGTCAACTGAGTGAAACCAAGGACCAAGGGCAGAAAAATAATAGCACAGGAAATGATTGGAGAAAGAGGAAGTGGGTATATGTACATAATTAGAAAATGTCAATTATTCCATAGACATTTTTAAACTGAATGGAGATAATTGTTCAAATGGCACATCAAATATCAAAAGCTATTCTCTACTTCATTTCCCAAGCTGTTTATAAGGAAGGTGACAAGTTAAATGTGGGATGACTATAAATAGATTTTTAATCTAAGTTGGCAACATAACACCACAAAAATGACAAGATTGTCTGCTAGGGTCCAGATTGGATTCTATTGTTATTTGTTAAGCTTAGTGCTAAATATTCATGGATGTAAACATTCATTCAACAGTATAATTGATAGAGGTCATGGACTTGCTTGCTAAGGGAGAAAGATTTAATTATAGTAAGGTCTAGCACAATGTTTGAATGGTGAAAGGGTGATTACCCAATGTGCGTGAAGTGAATTTGCTTGGTTTTGAGGTTTGTTTTCTCCCCCCCGTGCCCCTTGAAAAGAAATAGGAGTTGACATGAGAGAGGATGGTATTTCAGACAGAGGGGAAAATCATATGCAAAGGTATGGAAATAAAAAAAGTGAGAAGTATGTAGGACACAGCATCTAACACATGGGACGGTGTCAACTGTTAGTAAACCTGGGGTTATTGTCCACAAAAAAGTTTGAATTTTATTCTTAAGATGGAGAACCAGAGCAAGATGTTAAATAAGGAAGTCATATGAGGATTGAAAAGATTTGTGTTTTAGAAAAATATTTCTTCTTTTCTTTTCTTTTTGACAGGATAGAGTGAAGGCCTGTAAAGAGGTTATTACCATGAGTCAGATGAGACTTGCATGGAGTCTGATTGTGGCAGATTGTCTTATTCTGCACTCTAGGAAAATAATACATCCCTACTCCCCATATGACTTGTCGTGATTCCCTATAAGCAAAGTATACTTCCCTGGCCCGCTGACTGGCTTGGTCATATGACTTTCTTGGACCCATAAACAGTGAACGGAGTAAGAGAGTGTCAGTTCCGTGGAAATGCATTAAGAGTCAGTGGATATAGCTTCCTTTTACTCACTCATTTCCCTCTGCAACAAAAACAGCATGTCCTAAAGAGGGGCTGCTTCTTCATCCTGGGGATCAGAACGTGAAGATGTATGCTGCTGAAGTTGTCCAGTCTACCGGCAGCTGCTGACACACAACATGAGAGGAAAAAAAAGCACTTATTGTTGGAGGCCACTGAAATTTTAGGTTTCTTGTCACCACCATAGTATATTGATGAAATATATTTATCCTTAAAACTGATTCAGTAAGAGTGAAGAAAGAATGAATTAAAGGACATATATACAATTTGATAAAAAGTAATGAATGACTAAGAAAAATCAAAGGTGATTCTTAGTCACCTGGGTGAAGAACTAACCACTATTAAAGTGCAGGCACTGTACTCATTTTACCCTCAAAACAGTGCTGCAATGTAAATATTCTATTTCCACTTTTATAGATGAAGTAGCTTACGCTCAAAAAGTCTGTCCTAGGTCAAACAAGTCCTTAGTAGGAAAACAAGGATGGCAATATCACGCCCCATTATTGATGAAGGACGATAAATAAGTTTGTGGATAACAATGAGTAGTAAAGACCGGATTTTCTCAGTTGTGAGAGATAGAGCCCCACATTAAGCATAATCAATTGATCCATGTCTCTGGTACATTCACAGACTTCATCAGAATACAGTCACTGTTGGAAACAATATCTTTAAGTTGCTGTTTCTCCTTCTACATATCTTGGATCCGATTTATTTTGCATGGCTTAATTATCAAACGGTTTCCGATAATAACTGACAAAATGGCTGCCTGCAATTTCGAGATGATGATCACAGAAGGAGACAGCCAAATTCGAAGAAACTTTTTGAAGAGAATCTTACTGGGTCTATTTAGACCAGGTGTCTGTCTCATGGACTAATTACTGTGACTGAGAAATGACTGACTAGGTCTTCAATGTGAGATGTGCAAAATAATGAGACAGACTGTCCCTTGAGAACTAGTTAAAGTTGTTAACAGTTATGATGAAAAGTAAGCAGGGGGTAGGTATAATAAAGTACAAAAGATGTCACTACATACAGTAGTTTCCTATAAATTTATTTTGAGATTTGTGTGGTATATCCAGTGACAGTTGGATATTAGTGTTGGGACTCAGAAGAAAGACCTGTATTGAAGCTGTGGATTTCTTAATTACTGGCAGATAGATGGCAATTAAAGACTTAAGTCTTTCTGTACTGTTTCTATGATTTTTTCAGTGAATTTATATTCATTTAATTTTCCAATTTATATTTAAGTATTCCTCATGATTTAAAAATTAATTTCAATAAATAATCATTGATTGATATGTGTATATATATATATATAATATGTAATATATATGTATACACACACACACCATGTTTGCATTGGTGGAAATATATTATATAAATTGTTCTCTTTTTTTGTAAAATTTTCATCACATTGTAGTTCTTAAAGTGTCAAACCATATCTTGACAATCAAACAGCAGGATCAGCTTCATCATGTACAACCAGAGAACTGAAGAAAGAATAAAATAATTTCAAGCAATCATATTTAAATTGGACATATTTGGATCTCTGCTCAAATGTTCTTTTAAGCTGTTGTGAAGAGAAAACTAAAGAACAACCACCCACCTATTATGGAATTGGGAGATTTAGTATACATTATTTTTAAGAAATATTCAAAAAATTGATGTTTGGCACCCAAACAATCTGACAAATGTTCTTACTGTAAGGTCTTGTAGAATAAATGTTTTCTTCTTTTGAACCTAAATGGCAAGGAGTGCCTTGTTATAATAAGCATATGCTGTTTTAAAAGAAAGTGATATAGTCTTGAAACATTCAATCCAATTAGAATTAGCACAAATTAAGTTTATTATACCAGGTTAGCAAATGGCAAAAAGAAAAAATAGAATACTGTAAATGAACTAAACAAAGAAGTGTTCTAGGAAAGGCACATTTTAAAAGACAAAATGCAATATCTGTCAAGTTAGCAATTATTCTAAACACTCTGGAGTAACGTTAATGAAAAATTCATTTTTCAAGTATCCTGTGAAAAAAGAAGAATTAATATAAATATTAATTCAAAGTTGATGCAAGAATTTGTTCCCAAAGCATCTTCAACATGAAACTTCCTGTGCAGTTTAGCAGAGCATATACATGCAATGTCATGGCTTCTCTACTGACGATAAATATTCCCTTTGTTCCTGCTGAGTCTCATTCACACACTTATATGTCTAGGTTTCTTTCTTGACATCCATATTTTGATTTCAGTGTATGTTTGTTTTACTTATTTCCCTTAACCATTCTGCATAAGAACATCAATTTAAAACAACTAAAAAGAGAGAAATGATAAAATCTTCAACACAAACAACCATATTCTTACATTAATTAAGGTACATGACCATTATGTGTAGATTCTGAGGTGACAAGAACAATAAACATTTACAAAACTGATTGTTTTCACAGGGTATTATTTTTAAAATATTTTTCCTGAGAGTTTGTGTGAATTATACTGTTCTAATTGAAGTTTTGTTGTTGTTGTGTTTTCCTTTTTTGTTTTTGTTGCTATCAAAGGTTCAGGGGGAGACTGAAGAAAGTTTTTGAGATGGCTACAATATTCACTAATAAGAAACTTCAGTAGTAAACTTATAAAACTCAGTAGTACGTTGTTCAACTAAAATAACAAAAGACTTCGTTATGTGATATCCCACTGTGGGAGAAAAATAGGCAGCTTAGAATAACTCCTTTCCATATTGAGATATAAACAGGCTAATAAATGTTGAATATATAACATAAATATTGAAATGTCATTGTTCAAACAGATGTTATTCATATACACTACTCCCTACCAATTATTACAATTTATATTTAAGGAATTTGAGAGTTGTTTTCTTTACTTTCTGGATCTTCTTTATAATTTTCTAATGAATTATATGCTGTGGTATTTTTATCAGAATACATATTACTGAGACAGTAGTAAACTCTACTTTTCTGTGAATATCAGTAGCATTTTTAAATAGTTAAAATTCAAATTAAAACAGAATATCATTATTGAGATGATAATGAAAATATTAAGACAAAATTTGATGTTGATTATATTATAAACCAATGATGTTCTATTATGCCCCAAGAGACAGCTGTAGTAAATAGCACAAGGACTGAAAATTGCTTAGGAAAAAATAACAACCAGTTTGGTGCATTACATCCTAATGAACTATACTATGCATATTCTCCATTTGACATTGATATGATTTAATATTTCCCCCTTCAAAAAATTTATGTAGGTAAAGATTAAACATTGAGTCAGTTATGTCTAATAGTAGGATTTAGATATATCTAGCTTTGATTAATAAACTGATATACTGGTCCAAGAGGTTTGATGTGACAGCAAATGTGGTATCTCCTAGGAAAGGACTCAACCCCAGGGAATAAGGACCTAGGCTCTAAAAGTAAATCAGTAATTCAGCAACAAAGATTCTGGGAAAAAGTGGTATGTAAACAAAACTTAAAAATATTTTTTTTAAAACCCCCAAAACTATAAACCCTTAGCCACAAAGAATATTATGTTGGTACTACCTAAGAAAAAGAAAAACAAAAAGTAAAGATTCACTCTCTTATTTCACTGAGAACTGTTATACAACCTGGACACCGTGATGCCATTGTTTTCAATGGCCAGTGATATAGCAGTAGAGATCAATGGGAGACTTAACTCTCCATTAAGAGGTAGCAGTGGAGTTTCTATTCCTGATGGAAGAATGTAATGACAGGGAGGCAAGAGAGAGAAGAAAGGGGAGGAAGAGAGGAGAGAGAGGGAGAGAAAAGGAGAGAGACAGAAGGAAGAGCAACCGTAGTCGTATAGAAAAGAATAGCAGTGATGTTTAGAAAGACACTATTGCACCTGTCAAGAGAAACTGTACCAGTGCTCAGTGGAAGATAGTAGAGGAACAGAAGCCCTCAAGAGTAGACTGGAGTTGTACAGGAGAGTAGCAGAAATGCTCAATAGAAATATATTTTTGTGTGTGATTCAAAGTTCACCTGGGCATTCCTAGATTTTATCGATTTCTTTAAGGCTGGGGTAAGTTGTGGTGGATGTTGTAGGGGCTATAGACTTTATATGAACATGTTTGGGCTAAAGACAGTGAACTTTGGGTTAGAATTACTAATACTCAAATTGTACACATAAGAAACAAAGTTCTGTGAAGAATGCGTTATGTTTAATTCCTAAAGAAAAGCAATATTGATTCTCTATCATTGACTATAGAATTGGGGCCCCATGGGGTAGGAGAATCCCTAAAGAATAGACTGGCCTGACCTAAGAATATTTATAAAAGCTCCAGAATGATTGCCTTAAAAAGCAATTACGATTGATGTTCTGGCCTAACTAATTGCACTAATAGTTTGCCTACAGGCAGCTGTCAGCAAAAACTCAAAATAGCATTCTTTCTAAAAGTGCACTGAGAAAAGTGCATTTATAAAAATTATGGTTGCAATAATTTCTTGAACCATTCTGCTTCCATATTAATATATATGACCCAGAAAGACTCATTTACAGAGATTGTCATATTTTCAGCATAGAAAGTATATATAAGATTTTTACAAGATGTTTTGAAGTGCCTCCAAGTTGGCGCAAAAATTATCCCAAATTATAAATTCTTTTCTTGTGCATTTCAAGTTAAAATGCTAGTAAAAATAACATATGGTGAGTAAAATGACTTGCTTTCACAACTAAGCGAAACTGCTTTGCTTCATTCTAAATGCATCCATAAAATTCTAAGAGCAATAAGTATGTCTTTTCTTCATCGTTGGGTTTCTCACAACACATAGCATGTAACTGACATGAATTAGAGGCTCCCTAAATCTGAGCTGATTTTTTACTGTTATTGATTTTTATAGATATAGATATAGATGTAGATGATATAAATAAAAAGAGATATCTATCTTTTAAAAGTGTGTGTACATTTCTTAAAACTATAATAATTTCACAAGTTTGAACTTCACTGGGGAGTTTGAGCATAAATTTTAGTTGCTGAGTGCATTTCAAAGCATTCTGCAAGAAACTTTTGTCATAGTAAGAATAAGAGAATATTGTTAAGTATAATTCAGAAATAGTATTGAAAGAAGGAAAGGCAAAAAACAAAAACCAAAAGCAAAAACAGAAATAAGACAGAGGCTAGAAAATTGTGGCTTATGCATTATATATAACCAAACTGAAATTTTTTAAAAAGGTTGAATGAAAAAGAAAACTCTGAAATGCTCAAGACATAGAGGCGTGAACTACTAATGACTACAGTGCCACAGGTCTGTATTGAATGCTTTAATTTCTCTTCACAAACTATTCATCCATGATTTGTTTGATAAAGCAAATGCTACATTGTTAGAGAAAGAAATGATGAAAGACTCTCTGATAGTGGCTTATGTTCAAATCAATAATTCCCAAGGAGCCCTCCACTGAATATGGAGGAATCTAGATCTATTTGTGTATATAGGATAAAGAAAGAAAGTACATGGATACAAATGTAGATCCCAAGAGAATAGGGATCACTTATTTCCACTGTCATAGTGAATCAAACTATGTGGGCCAACCCCCTGCCCGCGGAGTGTATTTTAATTGGAATCATGTTAAAAAGTGTACTTTGGGGAGATTACACATCTTAAAGATATGTGGTGTTTTTATTCATGAAATAAAAAATGTGTGTCTAGTTTTAGTGAATACTTTTTATCCCAATTCATAAGGTTTTATATATGTTTAATATGTATATTATTTAACTTGGTATATTTAATGTAATTTTAAATGTGCTGTATGGTTCTGTACCATATTTAGCATATGTGATACTTACATAGAATCATTTTTTAACACTCCCATGTTAGAGAAACAAGTAATAGATTTTAGTAATTTACTTTCTTAAAAGAATTTTATAAATTTTTCACATTTAAAGAAATTCTTCACATTTTCAAATAAGGATAGAATTTACGATGTTAAATCTATATTCTAGAAAATTTTCACAATATGGGCAGGATAAAGCTGAGAAATCAATTAAGAATGCTCTTCCAAAATCTAGTGAAAACATTATGAATTTTCGAGTTACCTATTTAATTAAAAATACATGTCTATTTTTGTGGGCATTTCTTGCCTTATATCTCTTTGTACAAATATAAATTTACTTTTTATATAAACTTTGCTTTTATGTTTGTGAGTCTTGTTTGGAATTAACAGTCAATTTCACCACACAGTTCCACCACCTAAGAACTATGGAGGTGAGAATTATGTTGAGGAAGTGAAGCTGTCATGGATTTATTTACTCAAGCAGGAACATTTGAGTTAATAGTCTCACATCTTGAAACCAGAGAGGGCCTTTTTAAATAGATTCATTTTGAAAAATGCTAGAAAGGAAATATATCAGGCCAGACCTGTGAAAAGGATATACATAGTCCTCAGGTTAACTCACAGGTTTATCACTAGATGAGGTAATTGGTAAATCCAGGGCAATAGAGTAGTGTGACTATACCCCAACCAGAAGAGGACACATGGTTGGAGTGTCAGCAAAGAAGAGTAAAATGACAGGCATATGTTGAGAAGTCTACTTACAATTAACAAAATTAAGTGTCCGGTAAAAAGCAAAAGGTCTGCAAATCCTCAAGTTACGAGCATTTATTTCAAAGGAATGCTGCTGGAGAAATCTGTAGTTATATCTTTTTTTTTTTTTTTGATGTCTTAATAGTTTATAACACTGTGGGGTTTTAGTTGTACATTTTTGTTTGTCCGTCACCTTGTGGTTGTAACTCTTCACCCCTTGTGCCCACCCCCTACCCCCCTTCCCCTTGGTAACCACCAATCAGTTCTCTCTGTCCATGTGTTCACTTATATTCCATATATGAGTGAGTTCATGCAGTGTCTGTCCTTCTCTCTCTGGCTTATTTCACTTAACATAATACCCTCTAGGTCCATCCATGTTGTTGCAAATGGGACAATTCTGTCTTTTCTTATGGCTGAGTAGTATTCCATTGTATGTATATACCACATATTCTTTAACCAATCATCAGTCGAAGGACACTTGGGTTGCTTCCACTTCTTGGCTATAGTGAATAATGCTGCAATGAACATAGGGGTGCATAAGCCTCTTGTGATGGTTGATTTCATGTCCATTGGGTAGATGCCCAAGAGTGGGATTGCTGGATCATACGGTATTTCTGTTTTTAATTTTTTGAGGGCTCTCCATACTGTTTTCCATAGAGGCTGCACCAGTTTGCATTCCCACCAGCAGTGAATGAGGGTCACCGTTTCTCCACAACCTCTCCAGCATTTGTTGTTATTTGTCTTTGTGATTATAGCCATTCTAACGGGTGTCAGGTGATATCTTCGTGAGGTTTTGATTTGCATCTCCCTGATGATTAGTGATGTTGGACATCTTTTCATGTGTCTATTGGTCATCTGTATCTCTTCCTTGGAAAAATATCTGTTCATATCCTCTGCCCATTTTTTGATCGGGTTGTTTGTTTTTTTGTTGCTCGGTTGTATGAGATCTTTATATATTACTGAGATTAATCACTTGTCAGACAAATGATTTGCAAATATTTTCTCCCAGCTGGTGGGTTGTTTATTCATTTTGATCCTGGTTTCATTTGCCGTATAGAAGCTCTTTAGTCTGATGAGGTCCCACCTGTTTATTTTTTCTTTTGTTTCCCTTGTCCGAGTAGACATGGAATCTGAAAGGATCCCTTTATGTCCAATCTCAATCCCAATCAGAATCCCAATGTCATTCTTCACGGTAATAGAACAAAAACTACTGAAATTTGCATGGGGCAACAAAAGACCCCGAATAGCTAAAGCAATTCTGAAAAAAAGAACAAAGCTGGAGGCATCACAAGCCCTGATTTCAAAATATACTATAAAGCTGTAGTAATAAAAACAGCATGGTACTGGTACAAGAATAGACACACAGATCAATGGAATAGAATTGAAAGCCCAGAAATAAAACCACACACCTATGGACAGCTAATCTTTGACAAAGGAGCAAAGAACATACAATGGAGAGAGGGAAGTCTCTTCAATAAATGGTGTTGGGAAAATTGGACAGCAACATGCAAAAGAATGAAAGTGGACCATCTCCTATCGCCATATACAAAAATCAATTCAAAATAGATCAAGGACCTGAAAGTGAGACCTGAAACTATAAAACTCCTGGAAGAAAATATAGGCAAAACACTAATTGTAGTTATATCTTTAAAGGCAGTCTTTCAAAATTCTTTAGTCATTTAAAAATATTTTTTAAAGTCCTTACTTCTCAAAGAATGTATGCATATGCCTTCAGATGGTGGTGAAAACAAGGGACAATGACAATTCATTTTCCTGTAATGCCAATTCCAGTCAAAGGTTATTATGTAAGTAGGATTTAAAACAATTAACAGGTAAATTATTTAAAATATCATTTTTGTAAACTTTTTACTGCTATCTAACATAAACAGAACAGTTGAAAAATCTTAAGTATAAATTTTATTTATCGCCACAAAGTAAACACACCAGTGTACCACAAACAAGATTATTAAATAGAATAATATCATAAAGTCACTTTAATTCTCTAACCCAGTCACTAACTCAACCTTCCTCCCCCATGGTAACTGATATTTCTACTTCTAAAACTGTTGTTTGGTTTTGCCTGTTTTAAAACTCTCTATAAATACATTGAATCACTGTGTATTATTTTGTGTCTACCATTTCACAATCAGCATTTGGGGTTTTATCCATTAGGTAGCAGTAGTCTTTTATTTTCTTATCATGGTATAAAATTCCATTGAATGAATAATCCACAGTTTATGTATCTTTCTACTGTTGATGGACATTTGGATTCCTTGAAATTTTTGGTTGCAAAAAAGTAATGATACCTTGAAAATTTTTATATGTCTCCTTTTGTGTGTATATATAAATATAAATAAGTATATGTCCTCCTTTGTCTTTAGCAGATGATGGTATTTAAGGTGGTGGCTTTGGCCATTTTAATGAGTCACTCAGTTTTCCTCAGTTTCTCCCATGTATGGATATTATTAAATTTGTTTGATTTTCTCCTGTTATTCTGTCACACATCAATTTAATTCTTAGACCAGACAGAAGAACCTAGAAGGATAGAGGAATATTTGTCCTCCCCTACAGTACCAAGAATGCAAATTCTGTGCCTTTTCCTCATATTTCTCTGTCATTCTTTAAAATCAAAATCCTTTTCTTTTCAGGGGAATGTATGGGGTTGTATCCATGCCAAAATTAGAAAATTAAACAAACATATCAAGAGTAATATTGACAGTATCGTTGGTGCTTGATTCCACATTGACGTGTTGGCCTCCTACCTCTGTTCAAGATTTAAAGCGTGTGAGTTCTCTGGGTATCTGCCAAGAGACACATGTCACAGAAACCACCAAAAATCTCTTGTAAATCATCAAGTTACCATTTAGCTTCTATTAGTTTCCTTAGTAACATACCTGTTGCTGACACTGACAACTTAGGGACAGGTTGCTTCTAAAAATGATGATATATTTCATTGCTTTCAAAACCTTTTTCACTCCCTTGATGGCAAAACTTTCCATGACTTACTGGATACTGACAGTTCATACTACTGCATCTTTCTAAAATATACACTTAATCCTACCCATCTTTTTCCTCTAAGAGCTCACTGTTTTTCTCATTTTATAAATGAGTGTATTTCCATATATTAGAATTGGAAGTTCTTTTTACACGATTATTCTTTAAGCATTGTGTTTATCTTTTCTAAAAAGCTAATAATGGAGAATTTATTCCTTGTAGATAGATATGTTGTTATCATTGATGGTATGATATCTTTTTTCTATTCAAAATGACATTTAAAACTCCTACCTTACAGCCTTCTTTTATTAGACTTGCACTTTACCGTTACCTCACCTTTCTTTGCTCTTTATTTTATTAAAGATATTTTATTGGATCATTTTTACCTTTACATCACTATTATTTTAACTATAAAGTTATTGGCATTATAAATAAAACATAGTTTGTTATTATTACTTTTTAGGTTGACCTTATTTAAATCCCACAGTTCAGGGTATTTTAATATATATGAAATCTCACAAGTCATATATAGTTCTGTAAAGATATTTTAGGCGTCTTGACTAAATTGAGAGCATTCCAAAGGCTTTGTTTTCATGATGTGTTTCAGAGGATGTTGTTTGATGAAAATATTTTTGGTGAAAGGGGTGTTTTGAAGAAGTTTCCTGAGAGCATGATGATTGAAGGGTCAGAAAATCTGATGAAATTTCATATCATATGCTTCTTGTATCTTGAAATGATTTGTTTAAGTCTTCAGATTTGGAATGAATACTGACTTAGCTTCCAACGTTCTTTAGGTGTTCAAACCCACCTTATTCATTCATTGAAGATACCTTGCCTTATTGTCAGAGCACCTGAACTGGATTCTTCCAAGGATATTTAGCACTTACCTAAGGCAGAATAAGACAAAGGATGGCTAGAAATCAGAAAACAGTGTTGCATTGTGAATTACTTAGAGGGGATGTAGGTTTTCATCTGCGACAGTCACAGCCATCTGTACTTATCCTGGTATGTGCCTTAGGCTGACTGCAAGGAAAGGAGACATGAGCCTTGTCAAAAAACAACTTTAGGTGATGAGACCTTTTTACCCATTTGGGGCATTATAATCTTTAACATAATAGTTAGGTAGAGTCCAACTAGTCCAATAGCTATTTGCAACAAGGCCAAGAATTTAAAGCCCAATTCAGCAATTCTCAAGAGATGCTTAATTACTCACAGGTGATGTTGCTAGGCAACCACTTCACCTTCCTGCTTCACCTAAATGTGGTACTCAGTTTGCTCTATTGTTACCGAATGCTAAAGGAGATGGAGAAGTGCAGTATAAAGAATTTATTTT
Source organism: Tapirus indicus (assembly GCA_031878705.1). Lineage (NCBI taxonomy): Eukaryota > Metazoa > Chordata > Mammalia > Perissodactyla > Tapiridae > Tapirus > Tapirus indicus. Next base: position 94,956,104 of record CM062926.1, read on the forward strand.
AAACCAGTGAAAATAGACAGGGAAAGGGACTTTCAAATTCTGTTCTGAATTGGAAGCTATGCAAGTGCAGTTTTTAAACTTTTTTTTTTCATAACTTGAGAGATTCTTTTTAGTGAATAGAAATTTAGGATGGAATTTCAATAAGAATGGAAGGGTTATTTGAAGAAAAAGTGTTATATTTGAAGTCATAAGTGATTTAGAGCAGATGTACTTGGTGCCTGGATCAATGACCTGTGCCACTGGACAGACCCAGGAGTTCCTACAATTGTAGGTCCCTGCTATTTTAATAGAAATGCCAAGGATAAGAACTCTTAAAGATATTACTTCAAACTTTCTGAAACTGAATTGCTGCTCCCACACTGTCTTTCATTTGCAATCATCAGTTCATGACCTTAGATTTAGAATCTTGAGGTTTTCCTCATAAGAATTTCCTATTTCTCGTTTGAACTAGGAGTAATTTACCCATGACCATGGCCCTGATTTTGCTTTTATAGTATCCATAAAATTTCAATACTGTTTAGGCTGTTTCAGCATGCCTTTTCACAAACCAGCATTCTATTTTCCCATGTCTTCAAGGGAGTTACAATCCACATCAATACTCTTCTTTGAAGTGGCCTGGGTGGAATGGGCTTCCCTAAATATTTGATACCAAGGGGAAGGTCCATCTTCATGCTCCACTAGTTCATACTTGCACTTGAATCCACCTATAAATTCCTTCCCTTAGGATAGCTAGATCAGTGAATACGAAGGTGGGCATTACATATGATGAGCATCTATACTTTGTGTTAATAAAATTCTTAAATCATCAATGTTAGTTCAAGTGACTCAACAAACCCTGTCTACTGATTGCTAAATACCATCACCATTCCCTGTAGAGCTTATTATCAGCTGAGTACTGGTCCACCCTTATGCATTGTACCCTGGAAGGGAATGTGCCTACCCATTTACTGTTGATCTTTAGATTCTTTGTTTCTTCACCAAGATATGACGTTGTTTTTCTGTGCTAATCAAATCAAAATGATCAACTAATATATAGGAGACTCTCTAAACTGCTAATTACTGGACTTGCCAGATTGTCCAATGCCATAAAATATTCTGTGTTATGTCCATTGCATGCTAAAGGTTTATGGCTAGTAAGTTTACCAGATGCACACCTACACACATCTACACTTACCAGTTGAGTCGTATGTTCACCAAAAATCACAAACTGTTTTATTCACAACCTGTTTATAACTATTGCATTTGGTGTTGAAATTATATGATAGGATAAAATGTACTTAAAAACAAGAATATAAAGGCAAAAATGGTTGTCTTTTTCTATGGAGAAACATTTATAATTTATGATGTCACAATTTAAGAAAAATCCAAAAAAGAATTGTGCAACACCTATAAGACAAACGAATCATAACCATCTGAAAAAACCCTTTCCTAGGATTGTTCGTCAAACATCTCTGAATCCAAAATACACATTAAATAAATAGGAACTACATAACTAAGACAATGAACTCTGTGTGCTTTATGTGTTTGCTGAAATCTTCCTGTACTGCATGGTACACTATTCTTTTGTAAATTCTTATATTCGAATTTGAAATTTAATATCAAGCAAAAAACATTCATTTCTAAATGATTTTCAATTAACCTGGACTATAAAAATAACCATCCTGAAAGACAATTGGTAGAAAAATATATTGAAGGCAATTTTAAGTAGGTTGCTTAATCCAGTTTAAAAAAGAAACAAATAGTGCTCAAACAAATTTGAGAACCCCGTAAGAGGCATTCTTCTCTTAGCTATGCACCATGCATGTTAATTGTTATGAACAGTTCTAAAATAAAGAAAACTCTTTAATTCTGTTTATCACACAGTGTTCCCCAACAGCTTGGACCATGGTTCCTGGTTTTACATAGAAACTTATAAGATCCCAAGAACTAGTATCTATGAAACATAGTTTTAGAAATGCTGAGCTCCAAAATGCCTTTTGTATGCATCTATGGATTTTAACAGTCTATGCGAAATTCATCCACATCACTGTGGATTACACACACCAGCTGTAAATGAAAACGTGCTACTGAAGTAATGATTTGAAAGTGGCCTTTTACTACTAAGAACACTCTTTACAAAATGAAAGTTTCAAAACATCGAAGATTTCTCTGAGTAAGTTCACACTGAGCAGGTACAGCATGTAGGACATATTTTCTTAAAGCCTGATTTAAAATATTTGGTCTTATTCTATTCTTCAGTTTTTGGTTTAAAAAGTGTGGTAAAAATAGTGGTAACAATACAGAAGATGCATACACTTTGTATTGGTATTACAAGGTAAATCTGGGAAGATTTTCTTGCAAAAGATGTGAAAATGAGGTTTTTCTTTCAATAACTCAAAATGCGTTAGATAGGATTTAGGGTGTTAGGAGTAAATGTAAATGAGGCTTTACCATATAAAGCAATAAGAGAAGTATGTGGAGTAGTGTGTTCAGACAGGGATCAACCATGTTCATCAATCTTTTCACACTTCTCTGCATGCAAATGTAATTAATAAATGTAATGTACACCAGGATAAAGGCATGTCTTTCACACTATATATATTACATTATCAGTATTCAACAAAGAGAATATAAATATGCCTACTCTTATGTCGGGCAGATTCAGGTTGATGTAAAGTGCTTGCCAGAATATGCATCCACTTGAACATAACTACAGCTGCTGTCACATAATTCATATTCTTAATGCAGGACTTGGCACAGGTAGATTTTTTGCTGAAGGAAGGGAGGGGTCTGAGCTTACATTCTAGGCAATAGCTTTTTGATGAATAGTATAAAATGAACTACCCTTTGCATTATGGAACATCATTTAAAAGTCCAGGAATGGACAGGCACCATCATCAGCAGACACCACACTGTAGATTTTTTTTTATTTATTTGGTACAAGCCCAAATAATAGAATTGGTCAGATCAATACAGATTTCAGATTAAAGATAACTTTATGTATTCATATATACGTATATGTGGTGTTTGTGTTTGTGTGCATACATATACTCATACACATGCACACATATTCACATGACTGATGCCTTTTCCCTCACATTTAAGATTATAGTTTGGGTAGAAATGTTTCAAACATTATTCTTAGTGGTCTTGTCGTAAGCTCTCAGCACTATTAAATTTAAAGTTAACACAAGAAAAGTGATCTATATTGTAAAATCACCCATGTATTAGAAGCCAGGAAAGGTCAAAGAACTTCAGAGCTTCAGAAACAGGAGGTGACCCGAATGTAAGGCATTTTAGAGGTCTCAGCAGAATGAGTCCATGGATTTAAGCTTCAGTTTTTCATCACCGATATGAATGATTTACTCTATAGACGTCTGTGTCTTTTGATCTTTCTAGCAGGTGATTTATTCTCTCTTACTTTTATATCTTTCACTCCTCATAGGTACTGCTTATTTTACTCTTAGTTTCTGCTTGTTCATAACTTTAGCTCAAAATCACCATCCCTTGGTATCTTCTAGCTCATGCATGTTTTCAGTTTCAACTCCTGCTAATTGATTAACTTTATATTTCTCAATTCGTCTTCCTGAGAATGAAAAACTATGATATTCCAGCTATGTTTTCACAGGATACAATATCACGATGACTAAACATTCTAGTGCAGCTTGGGTCACCTGCCTTGCTAATGTCCAGCATCTTTAATTGTGGGGTGGGGGTCCTGTGGCTTGTACGGACGGCCCCACATGAAGATCAGCAGGTGGAGTGGGATCGCAGAGAACTCTTTATAATGTGTCAGGTCCATGATTAGTATATGAACTATAAAGTCTAATTATGTTATGCTATAATTATATTTTGAAATTAATGCTTCAATTTGTCTATATTTACTAACTAAAGCCTGGTGACTTGCTATGCAAATACACATTGGATGCTCCTCCTGTGAAATATAGATGCACAAAAAAAGAGTTATAAGTCCCTGTGCATATTTTATTATGAGATACTCATGTGTTATTGATACTATAACATTTAAAATTCTTTATATTAAATATTTACTAGATGCAATACAGTGTTTAGGAAGTATGAATGTGTAGGTTTAAGAATTAAAAACAAGTAGTACTTGTACATCTTGGAGTTTATTTTTTTTTAAAGTATCCCCCTCAAATCTGTGGGGTCTTGTGAGTCCTTCCCTGATCTCATTCCCTCTCTCTCACCTAAAAGGTGACCAATACCAGGTGTTATTAATATTTAATATTTTCTCTTGTTTCCCTTCACAGTTCTATCATATTTCATGTACAGATGTAATGTGTTACATTCTAGACTGTTCTCTGTAAAATTTTTGGAATCCTACTACGTGTATGTTTATACCTTGCTTTTTGCGCTTCACATTATGTGTCTGAGTCTATAGCAGTCTATAAGGCTTCCAGTTTTCTACATTATTGTTAACACTTAATATTGTCAAATTTTTATTTTTTGTGTATTTAGTAACCATTTAATGGGTAAAAATAATATCTCATTTATTTTGTTTTTGTTATTATTTTTGCATTTATCTGATTACCAGCGTTGCTAAAAACCTTTACATTTTTATTTGCCATTAGTTTCCCCTTTTATTTAGTGCTTACTCAGGTCTTTGGTTTATTTTTTCCCCTGGCTTTATTTGCCTTTGTTCATATTTGTTTAAAAATTTTTTTATATATACCAATCCATTTTCAGTTATACGTTGCCAGTAACTCCTTCCCACCTGTGGTTTGTCTTTGCAATATTTTACACAGAACTTTGATAAATGGAACTTCTTAATTTTATTGGATTAAAATTTATCAGTCTTTTCCTTCATCACATGTTCTGTTTCTTGCTTAAGATATGCTTTTCTATCTCTAGCTTATATAAATAGTCTCCTATATTGTGTATTACAGTATTTTACTTTTACCCATCAATGTTAGGTATTTAATCCACACAGAAATAATTTTGTATATATTTCCACAGAAGAGTCTTGTTCCATTTCTTTTACTTATGGATTACTATAAGTCTAAACCAGCAAGATTAATTCAATTTTTTATGTCCTAGTGAATTTTTATCGAATCGATTATTGTATGTTAAAACCTCCTTCTGTGTTGATGGATGTGTCTATCTTTCTTTGTATTGTTTTTTTTAAAGAAATTAATTTACTCAGTAACTGAGAAATCACAGGTATGGTTTCATCATCTTAACTCAGGAATTCGCTAGGCTCCTTCTGAGTTACCCCCTCATGTACTTCCCTGGAAATGACTCAGTGCTGTATGCTGAAGTATTTGCACACTCACATGGCATTTCTTGTTTCTTTCTGGTCTCTCAGGATTACTCTCATTAGTTGCCTGTTATGGGTTGAATTGTGTCCCCTCCAAAAGATGTTGAAGTCCTAACCCCCAATACCTGTGAATGTGACCTTATTTGGTTCATTGTATATGGGGTCATTGCAAATGATCAAGTTAGGTCGAGGTCATTGGGATGGACCCTAATCCAATATGACTGGTGTACATATAAAAGGGGGAAATTTGGGCATAGACTGATAGGTACAGAGGGAAGACATGAAGACACAGGGAGAATGCCATCTATAAGTCAAGGAACAGCTGAGGCTAGGAGGCTAGGCAAGAGGAATGGAACGGATCTTCCCCTCACAGCCCTCCGAAGGAAACAACCCTGATAACACCTTGATTTTGAACTTCTAGTCTCCAGAACCAGGAGACAATAAAATTCTGTTGTTCAAGCTGTACAGTTTGTCAGTTTTGTGGTACTTTGTTACAGTAGCCCCAGGAAACTAATACATTGCCCTATGTCTAATGCCTTAAAAAATCATTACACACACATAGACACACAACGTGCACTTTTGGGGTATTGTATTATATTTAGCACATATAGATTTTTAATAGCTATTTTAAAGTCCGACTCTGCTTATTCCCATATCTGTGTCATTTCTCAATCAATTTTATTGACTCATTTTTCTCATTATTAGTAATTAAGTCCTGCTCCTTTATAAGTCTAATACATTTTTAAATCATAACTTTATGTTGTGGATGTCACATTGTGTCTGGAATATGTTTTCTTTCTTTAAAGAGTGTTTTGAGTTTTCTTCTATAAGACCAACGGTCTACTAGCCCCCGTCCTTTATCTGTTCTATGCTTGGTCTTAGGCTTCTTTATTGTGGGTCTAGGGTAGCCTTTACCTTAGAGCATGTTTCTTATTTTCAAGACGTGGCATTTCTGGTCTCTCAGCTGAAGTCCTATGGTATTCAATGATGCCTTTCCTTTCTGGTGATTTGAAACTCCAACTTCTCCTAGTCTTGTAAAACCAATAGAATCTCTGTTTAACAACAAGCAGCTCTCTTCTGACTGGCCTTGCAGATTGTCCCCTGCTCATGCACAGTTTAGTATTTGGTCAAAGGTCCTACTTAACTTGCTTATTTTCCAGGTTTCTTCTCTACCTGGCAACTTGCTTTCTGTTAACCTGTCTCACAAATTAAACTCATTTTAGCAGCTCTTATCTCCTTCCCCTCCCACCCCAGCAAGACCACTTCTTCATGTTTGGCCTCAAATACTTTGTGCTGTAGTTTGGAAAACGTTTTATAAAGAAAGTGTGGGTGAATATGGAAGTTACTTCAGATACTTCTCTTTCTTCAGGGATCACAACTCTACATTACTAGTCATCTAATTTGTGAAAACTATTGCTTTACATATTTTTAGTTATTTGTCATGGCCAGAAGGAGAAATGAAATTTAGTAATTTAAGATAAACATTTCCTTATGCAGTTGATGGACTACAATTTTAAAATACCTCAAAGCTCAAGTAAAATTTCTCATTTCCAATTTTTTTTGTAAGTGCATCTATAACTATATATTTAGTCTTGTAAAATCGATATATTTTTAGATCCTGAGCTTTTTAACTATAAAGAAGAAATATTTATAGTTATGAGTTATTAAAATTTTGATAGTTAAATCTCTCTAGCTTTAATATATCATATTTTATTAATTAATTGATACATTCGTTAATCATTTGAACTATTCAATAGATGTTTGTTGGAATCTATTTGTGCATGAATTGTGCAGTGTACCAGGGATTTAATAATAAACCAGATCAATATTTTTTTTCCTTTAGTAGCTTATATTTCATCAAAAAAGACAGAAATTGAACAGATATTTATGATAAGAATTATGAAAGTACACAATATTAGTTCATAGAACTACACAATTTGAAATGCTATTTTTAAATTGAAATATGGTCAATCCTTTATTTTCCCTCATGCCTAATGTCAGATAACAGAGTAGCATTTTTATAATTATTTGCCTAGACTAGATTGAATTCATGGCTGCCTATTTGCTTTTTTGCAGTGAAGGGCTTGAATACATTTATGGATACCTAACTTGAAGGCATATATAAGAATTTTTTATGAAGGTTTTGTTTTTAATTCATCAGTGATTCTCTTAACAATAAATATTAGCAGTTATTTTCACCTATATTATCAATCAAGACTTTTGTGAAGGCAGATGAAAACTTTCATAACGGTAATCATAGAAAAGAAGATAAAATGGAGTTCCATTGACCCTGGAAAGTTTTACCTACCTTCCTTTTGCTAGCCTGCTCCCTTTTGAGCTTAATCTTGTCCAATGTCAATCTCATTTGATAGAAAGTAGGCTATGAATGATAAATAAATAGAATAAGGAATTAAGTGATTTCCACTTATCATCATAATCACCATCATCATCATCATCGTCTTTATCATCATACTATGTCATCTACTTTGCATTCAGACTTTACCTATTTTTCTTCTCCTTCTTCATCTTCTCCACCATGATGGGGATAGTTAAGACCATTAATTGTATAATATACATTGGCTTACATTTATTAATGGATTACTATATTCTAGGAGAACAATTTTAAGAACTTTCTTTATATGTATTTTATAATTTCATCTTCTGAGCATTCATATGTGTATGAAGGAACTGGGCTACAAAGATATTAAGTAATCTTCCAAGGATACAGAGGTAATGAAAGGTGAAACTAGGATGTGAAACCAGGCAGTATGATCCAGGAGGCACTTCTATCCATTTTCCTTTACTGCATTGATTTTTGGACACATGAACACTCTTGGACACACAACTGCTTTGATTTTGGTTTACTGTTGTCACGTCATATTGCAGACCTATTGTTAGGAAAGCAAGTAATTAGCTGTGGGCTTATAACATTGGTATTGTGTTTAATCCCAGATTATGAATTATTTCCCATTTACATAGAAGACTAAACTGAATCTAAAGAACACTTTTTAAATCACTGTAGCTTCATAAATGATTGTTGATTTTACAGTGTACGATTCTTTACTAGGGGAAAGAGATTCATAAAAGTAGAAATAAAATGAAATCTAGAAATAAAAGACCTTTATGATAAAAAATGTCACAAAACTAAAGCTGAATAAATAAGCACATCTGGGTATCTTTCTCTTCCACCCTCAATTTTATCAACAACCACCACCACAAAAATAACCCATTGGTAACTTTAGTTGCTGTTATATCAGTCACACCCTATCTTCTGGTTTCCCAAAATATTTAAATTTTACATTATGTAATATCCTTCCCTTTCTCTATTCATTCTAAACTCAACTCATTTTCCAATAGTAACCCGAAATGTTTTATCTTTTCCAATAGCTGTGTAAATAATTACTGTATTTATTTTCAATATTTTTCTCAAATCATTAGGTAGAACCTTCCTCAAGATTTTTAAACTTTTACAAACAATTAGTAATATTGTATATGTTTATGTATTTCTGTTTATTTGCAAAAATGTGTTGATATATTTTTTAAAAATTCAATCCATAAAAAAGGCATGAATATGTAAGTTAAACAATGATAGTAAAATAAATAAAGATGTAGACCCTATTTATGTTATAACATCAGTCCACGCCAGTGAATGCTAATTACCTGAACACTTCTCATTTTTCACTGTTACCTGGATTTCCCATCGTTACCAGCTAAAAAGTTGAAATCACATTTATCCTTTGAAGTTATATGAATGTACAAAATTCAACAATCTCTTTTCAAAACCTTCAGTTAAAAGATATTTTTTCTTCTGTGATGCCATGCCACTATTTAATGAAAAATGATTCTATCCTTCTGTCTATTATAGTTATCCATGCACATAGCCACCTCTCCTAGTAGACTTGAAACAGGCTGATATCATGAACATATTTTGTGTACATTGGTATCTAAAATTAGGACCCTTAGAAATTCTGAATGAAATGCACTGACTGTCATTAAGCACCGAGACAAATTATATACTACAGCTCTGCCTTACATATTGATATGATTTCTTTGGAAACTAGGCCAGAAAGAGTTTAAGGAGCTTTTCCATAAAGCCAGAATTCAGAAGAAATCGCTTGCAGTAACTACAAAGTAGATAACTAAAAGACATAATTTTAAAACATGAAAAAGTAAAGCAAGTAAGACTTTCAGAATATATGTGTAGTGTAAGTTCGGGAAGAAAAATGATAATATAAATACTTTTTAAATTTTTTGCTTATTTCTTAAGTAATAGTGTGATTTTTTTCTCTCCTAGGTTTTCAAATATCAAATAGAAATATCAATATTAATATCAAATATCAAATAGAAAAGGTTAAAATGAGGAAGAAAAATAGACATGCTGTTTTCCTTCACTCAATTTTGTTGGTGGTAATTTTTGATTGATTTTTAACAAATGAAATGATGCTATTAAAACATTTTTAACTTTAGCAAAACAATAACACACTCTATGCATTTTTGTACATATAAATCACCATGAAATTCCTCCAAAAGATTCATAGTAATATGATGAGAAAAACATTTTATGTGTATATCTAACAAATTTGACATTTTTACTTGTTTACATTTGTGTTAATAAGAAAAATGTTATAAACTTACGGCAAATCTTAACTTTAGAAATAGTTGTAAAAATTGTGCAAAATCTGAGAATATTCCCAAAGAAATTTAACATCTATGAATCTTTTCTCCTATGGTACCAGATAAATGAAGATGCCTGGGTTCCACTTATTATCTGTATTTCCTTGAGTGAGTGATGTTACCAGCCTGTCCCTCATCTCTTAGTCTATAAAATAGGGAACATAAAAATATAAAAATTCCCTCACTTCTTCACTTCCTGATACAGATTTGAATGACATAGTGTACCTGAGAGTGATCCTTAATCAACAAACAGAATGCACACATAAATTACAACTTTTAATTTTTACTTTATTAAATAAATAAATATATATATATATATATATTTCTTTTTTTCTATTTGTTGCCTTTGTTCTTGGTACCAATTATTCTTCCACGCTTTTTTGGTTTTATTTGAACATTTTATAGGATTCTATTTTCTCTCCTTTATTAGTATATCAATTATACTTATTTTTTTACTTTTTTAGTGGTGGCCTTAGAGTTGGTAATACACATTTACAACTAATCCAAGTCTACTTTCAAATAACTCTGTACAACATCATGAGCAGTGCAAGTACCTTATAATGACAAAATATTCCTAATTCTTCCCTCCCATCCCTGGTACCACTGCCATCATTCACTTTACTTATGTAGAAGCATACCCACATATGTTGAAACAAATTGTTACTATTATTATCTTAAATTGTTGTCAGATCAGTTCAGAATAAGAAAAATAACTTTTTCTTTCTCCTTCACTTATTCCTTCTCCAATGTTCTTTCTTTCTTTATGCAGATCAGAGTTTCTGAACAATCTTATTTGTTTTCTCTCTAAAGAATTTCTTTTAACATTCTTGCAATGCAGATCCACTGGCAATTAATTCCTTCAATTTTTGTTTGCTCTGAGAAAGTCTTTATTTTTCCTTCACTTTTGAAGGATAAATTCACAGGGTACAGAATTCTAGCCTGGTGGGCGTTTTTTCTGTCAATACTTTATTATTTATTTATTTTGTGCGTGTGTGAAGACTAGCCCTGAGCTAACGTCCTTTGCCAATCCTCCTCTTTTTGCTGAGGAAGACTGGCCCTGGGCTAACATCTGTGCCCATCTTCCTCCACTTAAATGGGACGCCGCCACAGCACGGCTTGACAAGCGGTGCATCAGTCCCGCTAGGATCCGAACCTGTGAACCCCGGGCCAGCGAAGCAGAGCACGCGAACATAACCATTATGCCACCAGCCGGCCCCTTTCCTCTCAATCAATTAAATACTTCACTCTCTTCTTGCTTCCATGGTTTCTAAGGACAAGTCAGATATAATTCTTATTTTTGGTTGTCTGTAGGTAAGATGTTTTTTCCTGTGGCTTCTTTAAAGTTTTTTTTCATCTGTAATTTTCTGAAGTTTGAATATGATATATGCAGGGTTTTTTTTTTTTTTCTGTTTTTTTTTTTTAATTTATCCAGCTTAGTGTTCTCTGAAGCTTCCTGGATCTATGGTTTGGTGTCTGACATTAATGTGGGGGAATTCTCCATCATTACTGCTTCAGATATTGTTTCTGTTCCTTTCTCTCTTTCTTCTCCTTCTGGTATCCCCATTACACATATGTCACATTTTTTACTGTCGTTAAACAGTTCTTGGATATTCAGTTCTGTTTTTTCAGTCTTTTTTCTTTTCAGTTTTGGAAGTTTCTACTGTCATATCCTCAAACTCAGAAATTCTCTCCTCAGCCACGTCCAGTCTACTGATGAGCCCATCAAAGGCATTCTTCAATTCTATTTCAGTGTTTTTTTTTAATCTCTAGTATTTATTTTTAATCTTTTCTTAGAATTTCTATCTCTCTGCTTACATTATCCATCTGTTCTTGCGTATTGTATACTTTTTTCCATTAAAGCCCTTAACATATTATTCACAGTTTTTTTTTTTTTTAACTTCTTGGTTTGATAATTCCAACATCCCTGCCATATCCAACTCTGGGTCTGACACTTGTTCAGTCTCTTCATACTGTTTTTTGCTTTTCAGTATGCCTTATGATTTCTTGTTGAAAAGTGGACATGCTGTACTGAGTAAGAGGAACTGTGGTAAATAGACCTTTAGTAATGTGGAGGTAAGGTGTGGGGGAAGGGAAGAGTTCTATAGTCCTATAATTTCGTCTCAGTCTTTTGGTGAGCCTGTGCCCCTGGACTGTGTACTTCTTCAGTGCTTTTCAGTTTCTCCCCCCCCCCCCCGCCCTTAGGTGGGATAGGATGCCTAGAGCAGGCTGGAGTTGGGTATTTCACTTCCCAGCATGGAAGGCTAGAACTGGCTGGAGTTGGATATTTCCCTTTCCCAAGGTTGGTTGTTGTTAGTGGTGGTGTTGGTGTCATTGAGCCAATTCTGACTCCTAGTGACTCTGCACACAGCAGAGCAGAACCCTACCCAGTCTTTTTGCACCATCCTCTCATATTCCGCTGCTGTATCAGACAATGCTCTGTCACTATTCATAGGGTTTTCATGGACAATTTTTTTGGAAGTGGGTCCTTCCTAGTCTGTCTTAGTCTGGAAGCTCCATTGAAACTTTCTCTCTCTTCCATTTGGCATCCTAAAAATATTATTTTTAATTATTTTTTAAAAATAATTTTTATCTACAATATTTGGGAAACTTAAAGATATTAAAAGCTTTATAGTTTGTATGAAATAATTTTAATATGATTAGTAAGAAATTCATTTGAAGGAATTAGTCCTGTATGACTAATAAATTTAAGATATTTTTCATTGTGTTGTAAAATTGTGCCAATTTATCTGAAAGATAGGGCAACATTTATTTTATTTTCCTTTTCCTTTTCTTTTGCATTACTCTTTGTAAAAACAGGTGGTGAAAAATAAGAGGTTAGAAAAACATTGCCATATTCCAAATCATTATAGTCAGGTTGATATGTATCTTTTCCCAAATCTTCTTCAAATGTACATACTGTGCTAATCAAATATTGTGAATTAAATTATATTTTTAGTCATTGACTCATTAAATTTTTTAATGTCGAATTCTACTCTGAAATGACAAATTCTATTCAGCCTCTTGCCACAGTTACAGATGTATTAGTCAGCTCAGGATGCCATAACAAAATATCACAGATTGGCTGACTTAAACAACAAGTATTTATTTTATTGCAGTCCTGGAGGCTAGAGGTCCATGTTCAAGGTGCCAGCAAATTCAGTTTCTGGTGAGGCCTCTTTTCCTGGCTTGTAGGTGGCCATATTTTTGCTATATCCTCAAATGGCTCTTGTCTGCTTGCAGAGTTTGAGCCCTCTGTGGTATCCCCTTTTATAAGGACACTAATCCTATTGGATCAGGGCCCCACCATTATTACTTCATTTAACCTTAATTACTTCTTTAGATGCCCCATCTCCAAATATAGCCACACTGGAGGTTGGGGTTTCAACTAAGAATTTTGAGGGGACATCAGCATTCAGTTCATAACACAAGGTGTCCAGGAATCCAATAGGACAACCATAATGCTGAAGACCTACCAGTATAACAGCCTCTTTGGCTTCCAGACATTGTATTCCTTGTTTCTCTTGCAAAATTACTAAACTAAGTTCCCCTGTTTCTACATCTTACCAAGGAATAGTCAGCTAGTTTCATAAAAAGCCTTCTGTTCAAAATTAATGGCATATTTGTACCTTAACTTAAAGTCACTTAGATAAATCCCAGGAATTTCAGGCAAAATATTGTCCTGAAGGAGAAAATAAATTTTGGCAAGATTTGTCTTTAAGCCATACCAGGTAAGGAGCAGCTTATTCTTCATCTGTGTGGGACCAGCCTAGAAAAAGATAGGTACAATTTACTCTGACTGTTATTTTGCTCCTGCCTTGGTTTTTATGTGACACAACAGCTAAGTCCTACAGAAAGATATATAAAATTCTAGTATAATAATACTGCAATCACAAGAGATAAAAAGTGGACCAGAATCAAATTGAAAACACTGTAGCTCTAATTAAATTTTAAATATGTTCTTTGAGGCCAATTTTATTTCGTTTTTTGTTTGTACTTAAATTTTAAATATGTAGAGTTATTTGTACACAACATCAAATTTTATAGATGTTGTTTTACACGACTTCGCTGTGATGTAATTACCAGTGGAAGAGTAAGGACTATTAACTATAGAAGTGTAACAGAGAAAGGGCATTCACAAGGTGACAAATTACTTCCAAGATTGTGTAAATTAATCATGATTTTTCATATGCCATCTATTTTTCATTTTTTTGTGCAATGTTAATAAAATATTTTATATTTCTGTAAATAAATGTGTTTTTCCCTCTAGGTTTATATTGATCCATGCCAGTGACAAATTATAAATCCTACCATGACCTAGCCAAATTTCATTGCATTTGCATTTTGATTGACATGGGCCCACATAGTTCAGCATTGAGTAGACAATTCAAAATTACTTAAACCTAATATTGCACAATATATTTTTTTACTATCTAAAATTGCAGAAAGGTTAATTCCTTCTAGGCAAAGTGAATAGCAATTATTTAAAGCATATGATTCATGTCTACTATATTCTCAGATTGATTACCCCTTTGTCATCCTTAATTCCCACCCCCAGTCTCAGGTGATAACCAAGAGAGGAAATTTTGTTTTTGCCTTTCTATATTGAGTTTATGGGTCAAATAGACACAATTCCCTGGACTTCAAATAGATTCAGCAAATTTATAACATCTGAGTATTCATCATTTAGCAAAGTCCTTATATGATTCCAATGCACCTAAGTGTTGCAATCATTGACATTTTGGCTCAAATGTTGCTAATTCAAAGAATTTGTAGCTTTTTAAAGTGAATGAATCTTGGTAACTGACCATAATAAATTTAGCTTTTAAAAGATTAAAATTTAATGGTTAAAATCTTGATGTGGAAACTGTTTACATGACGATTTTTCTTTTCCTTTACTTTTTAAAAAAATTGTGTTTATACCAGAGCAAAAGTAACACATTATTGCGAACCATATTATCAAAGAACAACTTGGCCATCTGGTTTTCCAGCAGATGGTAAATATTTAATAAGGGAATGCCCCATACAGTCTCTAGTTATTAAATATAAGCCATTACATTTTTTCAATATCCTCCCTGCTTATTCTCAGTGTTAGTGTCTAGGCAGTATTCTGTGACACAGGCAAAAAGTTATAATACTGTTATTTGCATGTAAAAATCAGGAAGATGTATTCCAGAGTAAGATAATTTCATTAGCTAAACAAGATGTTAAATTCACAGTGACTTGACTTGGGAATTAGATTATTTTTCTTTGCATGTCAAAAACTTGTTCAAAAATGATCCATTAGTTAAATGAACATGGCTAGATTCCAAACTATTTTTTTGTCTTCTGCCAGCTAATCTGGAACATGCTGACAACAGAGTGACCCATTTTAATATGGCTCTATCCTTCTGAATAATAAAAAGTTAAATTATGGTAAGATTTTTCCTAAGGAACAAAAAGATGTATTTTAGCATTTAAATCTCCCATACAATTAAGACACCATGATTTATCTTACTTTTAAGTTTCATTCTAATAATGAATTGATAAATGCTGATGAAACAAGACTTGACCGCACTCCCGACTGTGCTGGATCACCAGAAATAAGATTTTTCCCAAGCATAAATGTTCATAGAGGAAGCAGACTTCTGTCTACTCCCCAAAGATTTAGTATGTATGTAAATTGGATGTTTTCTGTAGTGCATTCAACATTATTAAAATATACTTAACTACCAGGAGCACTGCAAGTGATAAACAATGGATAATTAAAAAAGGGATAGTGTAACAAATTGGTTATTTCAAGTATATTGGGAAACTGTTAGAGGAAGCATGAGGAGATCATTAGGACTTGGCCTTACTAATGACCAGCCTCAGCTTCTAGGTGAATCAGTCATTGCGTGTGAATGTTTCCTTCGGTGGAAAACGATGGAGAAGACAAGTGACATTTTATGGTTTATTTCATTTCTTCAACAAGTAGTTTTTATTTATTTATATTTTTTATTGAAATATATTTGAATATAACATTGTGTAAATTTAAGGAGGTATACAATATGTTGATTTGATACATTTACAGACTGTAACATGATTGTCATTGTAGCGATAGTTAGCACCCCTATCATGTCACCTAGTTATCATTGCTTTGTTCAACAAGTATTTTTTAATTGGTTGTATCTATCAGGAAGAACTTGTGAGTTTCTAGCACAAATTTCTCTAAGAAAATGCTATAAAATTGTTTCATCCAAAAAATAGGGTATTATTTTGGCCCCAAAATAAGGTATTATTTTGTTTGAGAAATAATGATATGCGTTATGCTATGTACCTTATAATACTTCTTACCTCAGAAAAAATTGTCTCTTTCTAATTTTTTTTAATGCTCAAATTCAGAGTTACATTCCATGGAAACTGTGGAGTTTTGGGCACAACACCAGCAGATTCTAATTTTCCTGAATAGACCTAAGTGGAACTGTGTCTCATCTCCTCATCTTGTAACCTGGCACTTCTGGGAGTGTATACACCACACTAATTTCACTCCTGAAGCTAATGAATAGTGTTCAAGAAAACATGTATCCCCTGAAAGTTGTTACTTTTTATATAATTACAACTTATTTTAAGTAATTCAATTTAATAATATAGAAATGATATTTTATGACTTTCATTAGTATTTTAGAAGTACCATTTAAGATGAATTAAACTTCCCTTTGAAAATAATGGTTTACTCATTTAAACTCTTATAATGGTGGATTGTTTGCATATCACAAACTGATCAATCAAACCAGCGTTTTTTAGGCCTTAGCAATTGACACATACAATTTAGATTTATCATGTTTTTATAAGTTTTATTTACAAATTTATTTATTTGCTAATGAAACTTACAAAGTGCTTTTGAAGTGGTGGGAATTCTATAAGAATAACCCTTTAGAGAGAACCATTCTGCAAGATTTCTTTAATGCATTTTGCATATCTCTCCATTCAAAAAAAAAAACTTCAATATCTTAAATTTTCCACATACAATAACAGGTTAGTTCACAATTCTCTCCCTTTATTTTTCCTTTTTGTAATGGTATGTAAATATAACTCCAAAGTAATATGTGAACAATACATAAGATATGACCTGTAGGTAACCTGCTTTTAACAATTCGGCGAGTTTGGTGTGAACTCTCAAATTCTAGTTCTTCATTACATCAACAAACTAAACTTTAAAACTTTCTTGTTTTGCTGAATTTTATTTCAAAAAACAACAAATTGAATTGGCAATCTCAATATTTACAATACAATCCAAAAGAGTTATCTCCCAAATAAAAGTGACATAAAGTTGACCTAACAATTATGATAGCATCCCAATGTCGCCGGGGTTGAATACAACCTGGGGGCTGGTGGTGGCAAGAGCAAAGAACATTTCCCAGTTCCTGAGCTCCTGGTTCCTCATAATTGAATTATTTTCCCAGGATCACAACTTTCTCTTTTTTGTAAATAGAAACAAACAAAAAAAACCCAGTCTGTCTTATGATTGGTCACTTAGATATGTAGCACTCACAGCTTTTTTTTCACATCCATTTTCATTGTATTCTGAAGGAAAACTTCACCAATTTTAATGTTATTTGAGGGATCCTATGTTTTTGCCTCTCTCTAACATTTATTTAAATTAGATAAAAACAATGTTTTGGTGATTTATTTGAAAATATTATCTTGATCCAAATGCCATGTGATAAGAAAACGTTTAAGTTAAAATAAGTCCAAATACCAAACATCTTAAATTTATACCAAAATTGGTGACATTGACTTCAGAGACTGTTTATTTGGACCTAACAGATTTAACCTCTCCAAAAGGATAATATAGCAGTGTGATATTTTATTGCTCAAAGGCAAGGCATAGTTGTTATTTTTCTAAGATCTATAAATAAAGAATAAACAAGACATCTTGCCAGAAGATCATGTAAAATAGCAGTAGTTTCAGCTTGTTGAAACCCTGTCTCTAGGCAGCAGTGGGCTTTATTTCAGTACATTCAAAGGTGAGTGCAGGAAACGAAAAAAAGCAGAAGTATTATAAGAAATTCACAAAATGTGGGGGGATATATCATTTTCTGTTTTGAAACAATATAATCAAGTGATACTCACATATTCATGTATATTTAGTGAATTGTATTGAGATAAAGAAAGAGGAATGAAAATATACTAAAAAAAAACAAACTGAAATTATTGTCTTTTGATCTCTATTTGCTTTAACCCTGGAGTGTAAAAGACAGGTTGTCATCTAAGTAAGTGTCAGAAAAATGACAAATCAGCATATTTATCACAAATATTTTTGGAAGAAGACCAGAGATTTTGTTTTCACATAATTTTAGCGTTCATCTACATGTATATTTCACCCGATTGCATAATGCATTATATAGAATAATTGGGGGCTGTAAAGTAAATATAGAAGAGTTGAGTGGAAGGCTGCTAAAAGGGAATGTCTTGAATTCCTAGTGAAGAGGAGGGAAGGGGAAAATGAGAAATGGGAAAACTAACAAGGAACAGCCATGTGAAACAATCCATTTCACAAAAATTTCACAAGTTGGAAAGGTCAAGGATTGCAAATTTGATCAGGACTAAAAAGAAGTTTTAGAGAGAATACAGACCTTACAGAAGAATGCTGTTTAATGGTATGTTTAAGGAGGGGTATGACATAAAATTAATGGATTAGACCACTGATTTTAGTATTGACTTCATTAAATATATTTGGCATAGAATTGTTATTGACAAGCTAGGAAATTAGCATTGGCATAAAAAGCTGATACTATAGGCGTAAAAAGGAAGGAGACAATCTTTTCCTTTATGAACAAACAAAAAAAATAATGACATTGCCTGACATATTTGTAGTTTCCTTACACATTATTTTAAAATAGATTATAGTTTGTTAGAAAAAAAGTGCTTTTGAGGTTATCCCCTAAAAGGATCCTGACAACATTGCTAAAGGTGACTCAAGTACTTTAATATAAGAATTTGAAACATGACTACAGTGGCTGCAGACTGATTTTCAAAGTGGCTATTCGCTTTCTACTTTGTCGGTGTGTTGGGGCTTTCTTTAGTTCATTCATCATGGCGAGTATATGGAGGCTTTTTAAAAAGTCTTGGATCTGATCAATGAGCAGATCATGAGCTTAATATGAAATAACTTAAGATTCATGGTTTCGTCAAATCAGTAAATGTGCTCAAACGAGAAAGAATAATTCCTAAGGCAACTGGTCAGAAAACCAAGAAGGGAGAGCCATCTGTTTACTTCAACTGTTTATTTGATGACAGTTAGAATGTCAGAAAACACTGTTATGACTTGAAATACATGGTTTTACTGAAGTTGGTAAATATATGAATCAATATTATAAGAAAATAATGAGAAGTATTTTCATTGATGGGTGAAAAACAAATGCTTTTAAAATGGGGAAAATTAATATTTTTACTATTTATTCTAATCTAAGCATGAGAAAGATCCTTTGGCCCATGGCGATGATCAAATTCACTCACTGACTGGGAAATATCAAAAAAAAGATTTCTTTAATTTCCAAGCACAAGCACCATAGCCACTAACTGTGTATAAATATCTCAAGCTTAATAAACACCCTAGCACAATTTAATTCTACAGCAGACACCAAATTAAGCAGGATGGTAGTGTCAGAAAGACAAAGTTAGCTATGCTTAATCCTCTGTTGAAACTTCCAGTTCTGTTCCTGCTTTCAATTACTGTATTTATCATCAAAGGAATTATTTGCCTCTTTTTCAAGTGTGTTTTGTTTTCACACATTTTCATCTGCACACCACTCATGATTGGCCTAGGATGAAAGTTTTTGTTTTTTCTTTTTTTTTAATTTCCCCATTAGAGAATATTTCCTTTTGCCTTTACCAATGCCTGGGGCACGACTATGGTACTACATCCCATTAAATTCATAGATTTAGGTTCTTGCAGCCCCAGATGAACTGAGTCTCTAATATACTTTAACCCTGTTCTTTTCCTCCGTGATCTGCTTGGTGTCAAGACAATCTTCTTTAAAATCCCGTTAAAGATGTTATTTTAAATAATACTAGGGTTGCGGCACTTTAGTGTCCCAGATCAATATGAGAGCACCTCCTCTTAACTTCCCCACCTTATGCAAACCGTGCTGGACCTTGATTTCTGTACAAGTACTGTGTGAATCCACCAAAGTCAAAGGCAAATTTGTTTGGATCATCAAACTTCTTTGGGACAACTGAGGCAGCAATCAGAGTCCACTCTTTCTCTTAGCGTATCCTGTCAGCTTTTTACTATAATGTCAGCTCTTGAATATTTTGAAGGAGAACCTATAAAAAATATTTTGCCTAGCATTTTTAGTAATTTTAGCTATGGCTGAAAATGGAAGTACAATATATAGACCTTTCTTCAAGGTTGTATGTCTGATAAGGTATTTGTCCTTCTCAGTGGAGAAATCGTAAACATTTATGTAAGGCATAGTGAATAGCCGGGCACTCTGCCTGACATGTAGGTAAAATTAAATGAGCTTAAATATCCACTGTTTTGCCCCACATTACACAATGACCTATTTTTAATCTCTATTTTACATCTTAAACCTGAGATCTTCTAGATTAATTCTTTTTTCCTTTTTCTCTGCCTTATCTTAGAATGCCCATTTGGCTTTACATTTATTTCTATTATTTGCACAGATATGGGTCTTAAATTATCCTAATCACTTTCTGATGGTGTCACTCGCCTTATCTGTAGCTTCTAATTGGTTGCTGAGAGATGTACAGATTTTTTAACTAAAAGCCCTAATTTAGAACATAACCGTCTGAGTCTATTTTCCATGACTCTACTATCCAAACAGTATAGATATGCCTTATTAGATCCTACTTCTGTGCATTTATTTCTTGATAAAACCTTCTATTGAAATATTCACCTACAATTAATGTCCAAATTAAATGTCACCTCTATATGCACCTTTCACTAACTGTTTCAACTCTGAGTAATTTGACAGTCCTCTGAACTCATATTTTTATTTAGGTATCTTAATTTTTAATATCTTTTCTTCCAAGTATTTTTTTTCATTCCCAGTGCTGTGTAAGCTCAAGAGATAGGATCAATGTCTTATCTTTTTCTCATAGTAGCTAAAACATTTTTTCACATATGTTAGCATGTGCAAATATATACCTACCCACATATACATACAAATTGATTGGAATAAAGAGTTTTTGCTTCAGACATATTTATTTTTTTAATTATAAATATCCACTTTTTTAGGAATGACCAACCTTGTACTCTTGTGTAATAATTCTGTTTGAACCACATGGTACATGAGGGAGTACCTATGTGATCTCAGACAGGCCAAACCAATCACATTCCATCTTCAAGATCATAACAGACATATTCAATGCAGTGTATGTCCATCCAAGAATAAATACATTTTAAAAAGGGATTCTAATGTAACTTCTGAGTTTAGTTGATTTATGTGAAGATTAATTAATTTAATCACTAGTAAAAATATTTCCTAAATTGTGCTCTGGTGATATTTTAAAATAATAATGTTTTCTTGGTGGAAGAAAATAGTTGAAATATTGTGTGGAGTTTCCTCTAGTCTCAGGGACACCTTGACCAAATTTTCCTTGAAACATCAATACAGAATTTCTAGGAGTACATGGTATTAGACATAAATGAAAACCAGCTGAGGACATTGTACGTACCAAGCACCTGTACATCATTGCTGAAATTGTTTGTCAAGTTCTGACTAACTGGTAGTGATAAGATGCAACTTGGAAAATGGAAACTAGTTACTTATCCTTGATCTGAAGGGACTACAGAGCTGATATCGGGCCTGAATTGAGG
This sequence comes from Tapirus indicus, assembly GCA_031878705.1. NCBI lineage: Eukaryota > Metazoa > Chordata > Mammalia > Perissodactyla > Tapiridae > Tapirus > Tapirus indicus. The sequence goes on from CM062926.1 coordinate 94,977,838, forward strand.
TTGTCTTCTCACAGTCAACTTCTCAACTTCATCTTCATGGTCTTCTGGGGTTATCACCTCCCAGGTGCAGAGTGACCTGGGGATATTTGGCTTTGACCATACGTGTTGTTTTTGGCCCATCCTGTACCCCTTTGAAAGGCTAAATAAATTTGATATTGAGGAAAGCCTTTGTGTCTCATGAAGTTTGATTGTTAATCTGAACCCACGATCTCTGTTACTGTTTGAGCAGTAATCATGGCATTTCATCAGATATGTGTAAGAAATACTGGGTTAAAATATGTTAAAGATTTCTTTACCGTAGAACTTCTCATAGCCTTTAGTAGAGCTGTAGAGAGGGGAAATATAGTATGCCATGTGACTCAATGTCATGTGACACAGAATGCATTTCATACAATGCTTGGTAGGGACCGCACATTCAGAAATCTTTCCCTCGGCTATGTAAGACCTGGGTATTATCACGTTGGCAGTTAATTTAATTATTTGTAAATTAATATTTGGCAGTTACCTAATTTATAGAAGAAAAAATTTAATCTGTTGATTTTCTAAAATAGTTTTCTGAAATAAATGGCTATAAATTTAAAGAAATAAACAGAAAAAATGCCTATAATACATCATCATAATTAGAAAATTTAAAAAGGAGTGGCCAATTGATACTATAGGATTTGATTATAAATAATCGAAAGAGTTGGTTGAAATTAATTAACAAACCAATTATAACTAGTTAATAGGAAGTTTCATTCTAATTAACCGTGTGGACTTAATCTGAACAGTTTCATGGTTAATTTGATTTGTTGCTGGAGAAATAGCTTATGTGAGCCTATTAAACTGGAATAATAAATACTCTTTCCTTTCTTACTTAAGAATGTCATCACTGAAGTCACCCCTGCCTATCATATTTGGTTATAAAGGTTAAGATTGAGAGTCTTCAGTAGGAGCTTTCACATGGTCCACATGTAGCTGTTGGGTTTTGGCTAGAGTTCCTCTTTGTAATGCTTGGCATCTTTCTCTCGTCATTTCACCCTACAGTTTGTTCAACATATTGGTTTAAGAAGAGCCATTGATTTAGGCTTGCCAGCTTGGCTCATCAGACTAGTCTGTCAAATATTTCCCAAATCTATAGCTTTTTTGCTTTTCTTAAACTTGTGCTTCTGTGTGTGTGTGTGTGTTTTATTTCCTTATACTTAATGAACCAGGCCACTTCATGGAATCTCCTTCCTGAAAAAATTCAAAGCTGAAATTAATTTGGTACCTTTTTTTTTCGGAAACACGGAGAGGAATTCAGAAACTGCCTTGAATTATTTTCAGTTCTACTCATTTATGGATTCATTTATTCATATTTTTACAACCTTCAAAAACCCAATAGTCCATAAAATTGCAAAATGTCGTTATATAACTTTTTATTCTGTAGAACATTCTATTTAAGGAAAGATTTAGTAGAGCCCACTACTAAGGGCGCTAAAATGTGGCATTTGTCATCAAAGCTATAGCAGTGTAGTAGGAAAGAAAATAAATGAATAAAACACAAATTGTAACTTAGGGTGTGGTAAGAAATGTAATACTTGATGTAAGAACTAAATCTGATAGGAAGGAACAAATCTGATAGAAAGGTGCAATTCTAGTCACGCAAATCTTTATTATTGAGTGCTTTTTAAGTGCTTATTACACGGCCTTTTGATGAATTTTCTCTTTTATGTAATGTGTCTTTTATTCTTTGACAGCTTCAGCATTTGCTATTTATTTTCCTTTTCAGCAATTTCACTATGTTATGAGTAAGAGGTACTTTCTTTCATTTGCCCATGGTCTGAGCTTAGTGAGTTTTCTGGATCATTGGATTTACTTCTTTTAGAAAAACTCTTGGATCTTGTCATTCAAATATTTTCTGTGCCTCATCCTCTCTCCTTTTCTTCTCAGAATAAAATTGTATATGCGTTAGGCTATTTGATATTGTCTTCAATCCGTAAGTGTTCTTCCAAGTTTTTTTTTTTTATTCTCTTTGTGTTACAACTTAGATAATTGATATTGACCTCTCTTCAAGTTCACTGTTTCATTTTTTGCTGTGTTCAAGTTTCTGCTAAGCCCATAGATGAATTCACTTTGGTGATTATATTTTTTTCATTTCTACTGTTTAAATTTAGTACTTTTTTTTAACTTTCTATTTCTCTGCTGAAATTCCCTTATGTTCCTAAATTTTGTTCATAGTTTCCTCTAGAATTCTTAACACTTATCACAGCTCTTTTAAAGAACTTGTATGACATTTCCAATCCCTCTGTAGGGCTCATCCCTCCATTGATTTATTTCTATTTACTGGCATATTCTTTTGATTCTGGGTTACTTTTTTTGCTTTCTTATGTGCCTTCTAATTTTTTTAAGTTATATTTCTAAAATTGTGTGGAATAGGGGACAAGAGGAGATAAAGATAGCAATATTTGCTGCCAGAGAAAGTTACCCTCACCCCCTTCATTCTTCTGGTTGTTGGAATAGAGTGCTGAGTTAGTCTCTTTGTAGTTGAGCTGGATGGAAGCTGGGTAGAAGTCGGGTATAGGATGGTTCCTTACAGTTATCTCACCACTAGCTTCAAAGGATTAAGACTTTCTGTTCAACTGGCTAGTCTCTCAAAAACTCTTTATGCATTTATAGCCCATTTGTCAGAATTTTTAACCATTCTATACTTTAGAACTCAGTGGCCAGGTTTTCGAGCCACTTGCAAGTTTGCTTTACTCTAGAGCCCACCCTCACCCCCAAGTTTTCCATGCCACACTGCTGACCTGACCCGGACTTTGGTAGGTCAGTGCTTTGTATTCAGTGGAATATAGTGGCAGTACAGAGATGTTAAATCTTAATTGTCACAAGAGGAAATTAATAGATAGTATCTAAAGTTGAGAAAATATTGTTGAGCATAAAATTTTAAAATGGCAGGGGAACTCATTGTAGAAAGAACTTCAGAAGATATAAGTGTTACTTGATGTTGGGTGTATAGGACTCAAGGTTAGGACTGGGGGAGGCAGCAGTTAGTACTCTTGCTTTTCATTTATGTCATTCAGTATTGTTTATCTATACGAATGTATTACTAGGGCAAACATGCATATGTGTGTATGTGTTTAAAAGGGATGTATTTATGAAGAATATTAAAGAAAGAAATTGAGCTATTGATTAGTGAAGCATGGTTCTTAGAGGAAAACTCATCCTTGAGAACAATTTTCTAAACTATGGTGACATAGATGAGCTTAACAAAGCACAACTCATGTTCCTAAGCTTTGTAATTACAGAAAGTAGACTTTCTTATACACTCATATTTGATCTGACTGCAGAGAAATGTTTGTGGCTACTAAGTTCATAAAACACAGTAATATATAAAGCTGAATGCCACATTTTCTTATTGAAATTTTAAGAATATAATCATTCACTGTATTTGCACAAGTAAAAACACATATCCACATTCAATATTTAGTTTTGAAATAATTTTATATCCACAAAGTTGAAAAATGCAGCCAACAGTCATATTTGGGGAAGACACCACAGGGAATACTGTGTAGATATGAGACCTAAACATTCCAAGAAAGAGAAAGATGAATATAACATTCCTAAATTGTTGTCTCCTCTTCCATCAACCTAATAACACATGGATGAATCTTTTCTACTATACTAAAATTCAGTTTTCTGATTGGTACTCTGTCATTTTTTCATCATCCTAAACAATGCCTATTTAAATTGTATGATAGTGGCAATGTAAGTATCTGCTGTGTCTAAATGATGAAACACCAATCCTGACAAAAATGATAAAGCAGCACACACTTGGTATCAGTTGTGAAAGCTACTGCAGTTCCCAGGTTACAGTCTTTTCTTACCTAAAAAATAGCACCGTATGAGTGCAAGATCATTTATAGACTAGAAATCTCTTCATAACAATTTTAAAAATCGTTTTCTACAGTCTGAAAATATAAAAGGTGCAATTCTCATTACAGTCATTTTAAAATAGTAGTACTTTTCTTTTATCTTAGGGTTTTTATATTTTTGAGTAATTGTATTCATGAGTACTTGGAACCTCTAAAAGAGCTGACAATTGTGCCACCTGTAAAAATACCATAAATTATATTCATGGAAAAACAAACAGGTGCTTCATTGCTGAATATTTGATAGATATCAAACAGCAAACCATCACCTGATAAAGTACATATATGTCAAGACAGAGTACTTTGGTTTAAAGCGTGTCACTAATACATGCTAGATTCACATGCTTTGTGACTACAATGAACCAGATTTAGTTTCAGTTGTTACACTTTAAGTCACACTTTTAGTTTAGTTTCAATATTTCAAGCTAAAATGAAATTATTAAATTTGTCTGTTTTATTATGGGATAATTAGAAATTAATATTTTGAAAAAGGAATAGGAGAAATGAATTACTATTTACCCCAAGTGCTATTGGGTAAATTAACATGGCCTGAAAATATAACAAAAGTGTCATTTTCATGAATGTATGTGGCTTCGTTCTTTTGGATATTTGTTATTTAGAGTAATTTGTAGTTTAAATAAGCTATTTTCTATATGTATAAACCTTTAAAATCTTTATCTTAAAGACAAGCATAAAAGTATATCTTAGTATCTATTTATATTACACGTCAGTGAAAATATAATTTAAAATATTTTAATGTAGATAGCATTAACATATGTGGAAAATTAATGCTACATTTTTTGCCTAGATTTAATGTAAAAATCCAAAATCCTGTAAAATTACTAAAATACTTGTCAATTTCATACATGTCTGAGCCTCCAACATTGCTCTGTTGTGTGAGACTTATCTGGTTTTAAAAACTAACATTTTTTTGTGCCCATGTTTCCAGTTATAAAAATGATATATTTGTTATTTGAAAAGCAATATATAAAAAAATATATAACTAAGGAGTTTCCAGTTGAGTGAGATGAAGTAAGTACACCCCTTTCTCTCCCACAGAACTATAAAATCTTGACAAAATTCATGGCACAGCTGTTTGAATACCCTGAAATGTAAACAGCAACAGGCAGATTGAAATAGAGCATCATGCATCCAAGTATCTCCAAACTGGTGGTGAGTTTATCATTTTTGTATCCTTTAGTGTCTCCCGGTCTGAACTTAACTAGTCGGGAACCTCAGACTGGGTACTGTGGGGCAAAAATAACAACAACAACAAACAAAAACAGCTCCAGGAAAAGCTGTTTAGTTCTAGCTTGAGATATGGGGAAGCAAATTATTAAAGTTCACAGAGAGAGAGGAAATAACATTTTTTTCTCTTTTCTCTCATACCGTAGACTCTAGGTAATCCTTTGGAGGTGGTGGTAGCAACAGCTGCAACGGTGGCAGCCTGCAGGAGCCCACAGGCTAAGGAATACGAACCTTTCTCTCCATTCTCTGTGAAGTTACAGATTCAGAGGGTGGGGCCAAAGCCAGCTATCTACTCTTTCTCTTTCTACATCCTCTTACCTCTGGGCCCCAGACAAGGCTCAGTAGCAGAAGTAGTTGCTTTCTGTCTTTAGAAAAAGGGCCCCAGGGAAGAGAAAAGTGCTTGGGAGGTTTTGGAGAGGGAGCTTGGAAACTCAATCCCATAAAGTAGTTTAGGACCTACTGAGCCTACCTGTGGCCTATGCATGTAAGGATCTCATGTTAATTAGCATGTCAAGGCTTTAAGAACTGAGATAACAGACCTCTGCCCAAGTCCTTCACTAAACCCTGTGTGGCATGCAGCTCACAGAATTCTATAGCATTGCAAAAGGTGTGAAAAATGAACTGACCTTAGAACTGCAGCCCAGAGAACGCAAGTTACACCTTGAAGCCTGCACATAATCATTGAATTTAATACTAAAACATGAATTTTGACATTTTCCATAGGATTTAAAGAAGACCCAATGTCTCAGTATGTAAAATTCAAAATGTCCAAGATTATCCAAATTTGCTCAAAATTATTCCAAAATTGCTCTGTAATCAAAATTACTGAAAATTAATCCAAAATTACTCAGTGTATAATGAACCATGATAATATCAACTTGCTTGGAAAAAAATTTCAAAAGATAATGTTGAAGATGTTGGTAGCAGCTGTTATAAAAATGTTCAAACACTTTTGAAACAAATATTAAACTATAACATACAGTATGTACACTATAAAAAAGAACCAAATGGTAAGTTTAGAACTGAAAAACCCACGAGAAAAATTCAGTACCAGAATGGAAACGAAAGAGGAAAGAGTCAGTGAACTTAAAGCCAGATCAATAGCATTTATTCAATCTGAACACCTGAGAGAAAAAGGAAAAAAGAAAACATTGAAAGCAAGTAGTGAACAGAGCTTCAGGGGCCTATGGGACAACAACACAAGGTCAAAACTTTGGAGTTCTACAAAGAGAGGAAAGATAATGTGACATGAAAAAATATTTGGAGATAATGGATTTAATGCTTGGCATTTCATGAAAGAGGTAAACCTATGGATTCACAAAGCTGAATGAATCCCAAACAGAATAAACACAAAGAAATCTGTGACCAGATATATGATAATCAGAAGTGCTGAAAACTAAAAACAACTAAAAATCTTGAAAGCAGCCAGAGAAAAATTGTTCATTATCTCTAGGGGAACAATAATTTGAACGACTGCAGATTTCTCCCTGCAAATCATGGAGGCCAGAAGAAGCAGGCACAGCATTTTTTGAGGGCAGAAATGATAGAGCTGTCAAGCCAGAATGCTATATTAAGTAAAATTATCCTTCAGAATGATGATGAAATAAAGACATTCTCAGATGAAGGAAAACTAAAATAATATGTAGCCTGCAAAATGCTCTAAAATAATTATTAAAAGAAATTCTTCGAACAAAAGAGAAATGATACCGAAAGGAAACTTGGAAAACCAGGAATAAAGTAGAACATAAATCGTAAACAAATAGTAAATATAATAGATACTACATCTGCTCTTGAGTCCTTTAAAATATTTTTAAAGTTGAAAACAAAATGAACAATGCCTCATGGGGGTTTCAGTGTATATAGATGCAAAATATAAGACTACTATGCCTAAAAGGAGGATAGTAAAGGGAACTGTATAGGGAAAAAATGTTTCTATGCTTCAGTTGAAGTGATAATATGTTGATTCCAAACGAACCGTGCAAAGTTATGGATGTATTTTGCATCCCTAACGGAAAAGATCCAGCTCCTCAGTAGGCAGATGGATAAATAAAATGAGATACATCCCTATAATAGAATGCTAGCCATCAATAAATACATCCAACAATTTAGATGCATGTTGATACATGCCATGACTTGAATGGATCTCAAAGGTATTCTGCTGAGTGAAAGAAACCATTCTCAGAAGGTTACATACTATATGATTCCATATCAATGACATTCTTGAAAAAAACAAAACAAAATTATAATGAAGACAACAGATTAGTGGTTACCAGAAGTCACAGGAGGGTGTGACTCTAAAGAGACAGCATGAAGAAGTGTTTTGAGGTGATGGAAATATTCTCTAGCAGTATTATGTTGGTGATTATATGAAATTATGTATGTGATAAAATTCATGGAATTACGCACCAAAACAACCCCACAGAAGTCGACTTACTGTATCATAATTTTAAAAATTAACCCCAAAAACACCTTTTTATTGTATTTGGGATGTGGGTAATTCTTGATTTTTCAAGTTGCTGTCTCTTTGCTTTTAGTTATCAAAAATACGTTAGTATTTTCAATCAGCCACGTGTTGATGTAATTTCAACATAAAAGTCAACCATGTCAAAGGTCTTATTTTTGTAAAAAAATATGTTTTTCCTTTCCTTTTAACAACTAAAATAAATATATAATTTCAACTGTTTTCATTGTTGATCACATGCGTTTTGTCCCCTCTCACGTTATCCCAAGGATAACAAGAACTATGATTAAAATGAAAATGCCATTCCTAATATCTCTAATTCTACACTAAAAAATTCTATGGCTATTGACCAAATTTGCTTATTTGCATGTACAAAGTGCAATTTGATCCAGTTTGTCTCTAAACAAATGGATCTTATTAATGTATAATCTGATGTTATTACAGGAAACTTGAATTTTAATGAACGCTATTTGATTTGAATGAGTCAAGACAGGCATAACACAATTGAGTCAATTAGCAAGAATTTTGCAATCAATGTTGATTAAGAAAATGCGATGATGGTATGTGCATAATTTGGAGGCATTCCCTGGCTTGAACATCAATATAATGAGATAAACATTGGCATTTTAAAGGTAGCACATTTCTCTGAAATGAAAAGATACACATTTTTGCTACATGTAAATATTAAACTGTATACCTTTTATTATACATGACTGAAGTCCTTTTAAAGCTGATCTAAGAAAGGACAATAAATCGTTCTGTTTTCATCTTCTAGTAAAACATAACCGTTAAATCTGCTATTGCTCAACATGTAATGAAATAAATTTAGGATAGGACACATAATTACTGTGATTAGATTTTTGTCCTATACGTCACTGATGGGCACTCCCTGGTTTTGGAGGGTTTATTTTTCATGTAATTTGCACATTATATATATTATATTATATATGGGTGCTGTTCTGTCACTGTTACAGACATATTTTTCAAGTGGAAAAACCAAAGCACTTAACGCCTTAGGTTTACAGATAAAATATGTACATGTTTTCTATCTATTAGTTCTTTATATCATCAACTGTTTTTTCTCTTTAAATATATTTACTTTTACTTTATAGTATATATTGTATTATATACATGGTATATATTGGCGATAATTGTATTTTGCCTTCTCTTTTCTTTTAAATTGTAATTTAGTTAGCCTATTATCCTGTTATTTAATATTCTTTTATTAGTGACTTTCAGACATTATATGATTTCATATGGCATACAGTTGAATATTGTATGTGAATTTTCTTTGATAATAAAGCTTTCAAATAAATAAAATCATTGTTTTTAAAATTAAAACTCATGCCAGAAAAGAGAGCCATGATTTATATTAATTCGTATAAAATGAAGATTTAATAAATTGAAATATGTCGATTATAATACTGAGAATGACTTAAAAATTAAATATGTAAAACAGAAAATAAACATATCAGAATAATCAGCTATTTTAAGGGGAGAATGAAGTTCTATTACATAAATTTTGTGTCTGTCAAACATCAAACCTGTTTTTGAGTAAATGGTCTTGATCTAATTCCATTTTTACATGTAATTTGAGTTCAACAACCGAAGTAATTGCAAATCCACTAACATGCTCTTTTTACTTATTATTTGCTCTCCCGAATATCGTAAAGTATCCTGAACACAGTTTTGAATATCATTATGTGCATTCTCCACATTAACTTTCAGAGGTGTTCCACTATTGCCTTCGCCATATAAAACTGAAATGTTACTGTATTTTCTCAGATGCTTTTTTATATAGTGCTAATTTTTCTTTTCATTTATTTGTCCATTAGGTGAGGAATTGTAGTGCATCCTATGTCAAATTTAAATAATTATTTTTGTAAAAAAATTTAATCAAGGCATCTAAGTGCATCTTTAGTATACGTTTCCTTTTTTTGCTGGGAGCTATACTCAGAGAATTTTTTTGTATGACTTTTCTATAAAACTATGAGTTATTTAAAACCCCTGAGAGCTTACAAAAGGGCGTTTGCTCAGCATTGTGATAGACACTGGGATGATTTTAGGGACGAGGCAAACACTGTTTCTGATGTCCAGTAGAAGAGAGTCTTTCAGTAGTTTGCAACATGCTGAGTACTACAAAGAGTGTAGCACGGTGCTATTATGGAAATACACAACAAGGAAATTTAATATGAGGATTCGTTGAAGCCCTCTCTGATATAGATAGCATATACCTAGGTCTTTTTTTCTTATCCTGACAATAAATCTGACAATCTCTGACTTTTAACTGATGTAGAATATTCACATTTAAGGTGATTGCTGATATGTCTGGATTAAAATGTGTCATTATCTGTTTTCAATTTATTTGTTCTTTCCTTCTTTTACCCTGTTTTTCTGCCTTCGTTGGGTTTAACAGAACATCTTCCTTGAGTTTAAGAGAGGATGTTTTATGATTCTATTTTATTTACACAATTTTTCATATCTTTTTTTTTCTTTTGTGAGGAATCCCAGCCCTGAGCTAACATCCGTTGCCAATCCTCCTCTTTTTGCTGAGGAAGACTGGCCCTGGCTAACATCCATTGCCAATCCTCCTCTTTTTGCTGAGGAAGACCGGCTCTGGGCTAACATCTGTGCCCATCTTCCTCTACTTTACATGGGACTCTGCCACAGCATGGCTGACAGGCAGTGCGTCAGCGGGCAGCCGGGATCCGAACCTGCGAACCCCGGGCTGCCAAGCGCGAACTAAACCACTGCGCCACCAGACCGCTCCCTATACTTCATAAATTTTTAATTCAATACAGACATATTGTAAAAGATGATGAATAATAAAAGATAGATAAGTGAATAAGTTTATTCTTGAGAATGAGTGCACCCTTCCTTCTTCTAGGTCTTTAGGATGGCGTTTTGCATTCATGTAGTCAGGAACTGGGCTTGGTATGAATTTTTTTATTGAGATGGTTACTCTCAGTGCACCAAAGGATTCAAATTCCTCTAGTGATACTTTGTGTTTAGAGTGTAGGCTAATTTGCAATCTCCACTCCCTGGTTAGTTTTGCTATCCTCACTTTTGACTTTAAATTTTCCCTTTACATTGGTTCCCAAAGAGAATCTGTTTCTTGCAGCTCCCCCGGTAGTATTCCTCTGTTACTTTTACTCAATGCTTGTTTGAGAGACCGTGTGTGTGTGTGTGTGTGTGTGTGTGTGTGTGTGTGTGTGCGCGTATCCTCTGATGTTTTCATTAAACTGCAATTTTAGTTAGGCACTATCAAACTGGGTATCAGGGTATGGCACACAAGAGGGTTTCTGCCCCTCATCCAGAGGTGATGCTGGGCCTCTCATGTATTACTATTCTTCACCCCAAAGCAGAGATTTTTATTTTGTTTACCTATTCCTTTCCCTCAGCTGAACTGCTTTTCTACCTTTGTCATTAGGCTACAAATTGTGTTGCCCTTCCCTCTGTAGATTAAGACCTTTATTCCTCAGCAGAGACAGGTGAGACGGTGTGGGTGACTTTGGTGGTGACTGCCGCTTCCTCACACAGCCAACGTCAGGATGGATTTTCGTTTTCTTGATTCTTCCTGAGAGTAACTGACTAGTGAAATATCTGGAGGAAAACCTATGACACTGCAAATTCCCTATGTCTGCGGCCCCCAGGAATCTTCACACTTTCACCTTATCTGACACCTGACCTTTAGAAATTTGATAAAAATGGCTGGATCTTTCTACTGGCTTCTATGGCATAAGTGGCATCTATTTCAGATAAGCACATGTTCCCCCTGCAAGCACCTGTCTCTCTCCAGATTTTGAATTAGCTGAATTATGGTGTCAGTTGGCTGATGGGCTCAAGAAATGTCATTAATTGTTGGTTTGCCCAGCTTTTCTCTGGTTGTGAGGGTGAGGGCACTGTTCTTTCTCTCTACAGTGCTCTCTAAATCTCTAGCTGAAATAAAATAGGTGTATTTTGAGAGTTCTATTTCCTAAAGTAACAACATCTAATTGGACATCAACCTTTAAAAAAAGTTTTTGAAGGGATAAAAATGGTTGCAAAAATTGTTCAATAACCTACGCAAATAATTGCACTAGATGTAGTGTTGCCCCCTTTCTAATCTACATATACATCTATTCAACCCAATTCCCAATTTATTGCTCTCAACAGGTATGGTGCACAACAAATTGCAATTCTCCATTTATCAGAAAAAATATAATATACTTAGTAATTATAAGGAATAATGTAACATTTCAGCTACCTGCATTTGCTCTTGTTTCACATGTTCTGTCTTAGAAAAATGTGTTGCACACAGGGAAATTTCATCTAGTGTAGATTAAATTATATTGATGTATCTTGAAACCCTTTAATCAATGTACATTTCATTTTGAAAAAGTCAACAAATTAACCATAATCTACTGCTAAATTGTTTTGACTAAAATCCATGTAATTTATTATTGTAGCAAATATCAGACTGACATTTTTAGAAGTATAACGAAGAATGGAGATTACTTAGAGCTCTCGTTAGATTGAGTGTGATACCATATAAGAAATATGGTATAAACTAAGGTTATTTATTCTTAATTATACTTAATATGTTTCTAAATTTAAAATAAATCACTAGAGTTTAAAAATCCATTTCAAAATTTTAAATATTCTTAACGAATTAAATGTATATATAAAATTTTGGAGAGGTTTGTTTTATACCGAGATACTCATTTATTTACAATTGGTGTATTTAATTTAACATTGAGACGAAAAGGAATTTAGTATCAAAGCAGTGATGAGAAATGTGTTTAATTAAATGTATAATAATTATTACTAGTGAAACTAAGATCATCATGCTAGTGTTCCTTTCTTGGAAAAGTACCCTTAAAAGTAGAGATTTGACAGAATAACATAATGGTTAATTGTGCACATTCCAAAGTCCTAAGTGGCTGAGTTCAAATATTATATCTAGCTGTCCAAGCTTGGGCAAATTTCTTAAATATCTTGTGTCTCAGTTTATCTATCTATCAAATGTGGATAATGATAGTGTCTATTTCATAGGTTTGTGGGAAGGATTGAGTAATTAAATTCATGTCAAGGACTCAAGAATCTTCATTGGATAATCATTGAATTATTGGATCAGTCACATTTTCTCAATTCCTCAGTATATTTGATGCTCTATGTGAAATTGTTCAGCATCAAGAACAAAGACTAGAAAATACTATGTTCAGAATTAAGGTGAGAATTTAGTGATAGTGATTGGATTCAAACCCAGGTTCTTAGGAATCCAAAGATAGTCTTTCAACATACAAGGTGATAGTGGGTGAAAGGATTGGTACTGAACATCACTCTCTTTTATCCTTTTCTTTCGTAAGTAACTGACACTGGGGTTCTATCAGTCAGGACGTCCTACTACAGGAGGTTTGACTATTATGTGTGGCTTCACCCTGTTACTTTCCAAGATTCAATGATCTTCCTCTTTTCCCTCCTACAATGTAAACCAAGTAGGGAGTTTTTAGTGTATGGAAAAAAGGACTTCTTTGCAGTACCTATATTTCTTTATGAATTACCTAAGTATACATCGTCAATAAAAATATGCAAGTAGTTATTTTAGCCCTTGACACTTTGTTTGTGTGGCATCAGTTCACTCCTCTAGGCAGTCATTTAATGTACCTTTGTTCATTCAACAAAAATTCATTGAGCAATCACTGCGCATCAAGAACTGAGGTAAGCATTATTGATTATAGGGAGAAACTGTTTGATGAAAGAGGAAAAGGATGGTGCATGGAGATACAAATTTCAATTTCATAGAGTTGAATAAGTGGAGACTTTATTTTAAAACAGAGAAAAGTACAGAAAAAATATCAAACACACACAAAAACATATAGTGGCAATACTTCATCCTATTTTCATCTCCAGCATTTTTAAATAAAACAAATTAATTACCAACATATTTGAAGATTCCTAGACCCAAGAAATAGTTATATATTTCTATATTATTTCCAGTACTTAAAATTGGCATATGGAACTAATTATATACAACTAAAGCTTGTTTTACCTTTATGTTTTTGAGACCTATCTTGATTGATATCCAACCTTTGTTGATCTGTGGGTTTTGATGTCTAAACCAATTTTTAAAGTATCTATCCTACTCCTTGAGATCTTACACTTAGCATCCGTCTCTCCTTTCTCCAATTTGGGCTAAATCTCTGTATTATGGATTTTACTTATTTATTTATTTTGTTTATTTATTCATTCATTCACCTCAGCTAAGGGTTTTAAATTTAAACATAGTGTATTTATTAGTTCTATATATTTGGATTGATTTGCATATAGGATGAGGGATTCTATACGTAATTATTCTACCTTACTGCTTGGAATTGGACATCATTTCAAAATATTTATTGTGGCACTATTGGGGATATTGAATGCAAAACACGTATTTTTAACACAGAGGTGAAAATGGTATCTTTGAAAATGTGAGTTGTCTCCATATACTTTCTCCAAAGAAATCAATTTCATGTGTCTGAAAAAACAATATTGTATTAGAAGGAAATTTCTATGAGGGAAATTAGAGGTGTTCTTAGAAAAAAAGTGTTAATTCAAACTCTGGAAATGAAAGGAATATTGTTTCCTTATATGTCTACATATTATACATCAAAACAGAACTTTCCTTACTTTGTAATTTATACATAGCAGAAAATATTAACCTCTTAATATGGCATAGTCATAAATAAAAAGCATGAAGGCCTCAACTAATATGCTTAATGTTAGATTTAATGATAAAAGTTTTAGCTTTTGACTGAAATATATTAAAAACAAATTGTAAAACATTGAGAATATGATGTTCACATTTTTAGAAATTGCTGACCATATAAGATAAAACAATGCTAATTTTGTAATTTCAGAAATATTCTCTGCATTATATGATTGATTCATAATGTAGAAAGGTGACCGCATCTATGTTACACTTGAAATAAGTAGATATCTGGGCTTCCATATTTTTGAGTTGGGCAATATATAAACATATTAAGTTATTACATTTTACACACATAAATTAATTACAAATTGAAGTATGCTTTCACCTGAAATATTGGTTAATAAGTATAAGAAGGGGAAAGTGTATGATCTTTGTTCTTGGCATTGAGTAATCTTTTATCTTCACAATATTAACACATTTTTATTTGTAATATATTAAAATATTTTTATCTTGAATTTTCCTGGTTACTACAAAGTTTTCATAAACATAATTTTCTTATTTTTTTATATTCCATTTGATTTCTTTAATAAAAATTCACAGAAATGAAATTACTGATTGATAATTTACCATAGCCTTTTGTGGGTGGAAGGATTAAATGACTGGAATGCTTTCCTGAAAATCTTTTAGCAACTTACACTTTTATCAGCGCTAAAAAGAGAATGAATTTTGTTGCAACTCACCTAATTGTAATTTTGTTTCATATTTCTTTGATTAACAGAAAGGTTGAACAACCTCTCTTTCTCTCTCTCTTTCCTTACTTCCTTTCTTAGAAATACAACGTGCTTCTAATTCATGTGATTATATAGGAAAGCTATTTACTCTTAACTACCTTATATTTTTCAAGTACAAACATTACCTGTGAGCTTGGTAACCTAGCTGTGTAACACATTCTATAGCTATAAAATTTAAATATCAGTCAAGGATACTAAATAAATATCAAATTCTCATATTTTGGAACAGTTCTCATATGTACCAAGAAGGAATTTATTTTAGTAGATATTAACCACAAATCCTAACCTATGGGAAGATATCAAAATATTGTGCAATTTGTATAAATATATATACAATTGAAATAAAAGCTAATTTTATAGCTAGTTACCTTTTCTCTATTGTAGCTTGTAATTATTATTTCTATATCATTATATCATCAGTATGTTCTCTATATATTTTAAAATAAAAATTGTATGTATTTAAGATATACAAGATGATTTGTGTTAATAGTGAAATGATAACTACAGTCAAACTAATTAACATAACACATGTTCACATAGTTCCATTTTTTGTTGTGATGAGTATACCTGAAATGAAATCTACTGTTTTAACACATATCTAGTGTTCAATACAGTATTATTATCATTATTTTGTTTTATAGTCTCTTATTATCAATAATGTTTTAAAATAATAATCAGCCAACTCTAATTTTGATAAGGAAAAGAGAAAGGCAAAAATACGGGCCTGTATATCAGTACAAATTGTGTTATTTTACCATTCTGTAAACTCTCTGGCAATCTACTTTCTAAGAATTGCTACTAGGTGTTTACTAACTATTAGCATAAAAAATGGCTATAATTTTTCAAATTGTAATTAGTTATGGTGACTGATTCAGATCAAGCACTGGGCCGTCAGCTGTCTTAGATTATGAATGCAAGACATTACTTGCTCTCTTCCAGTCAAGGCAATTCATTAGTTATGCTGCTTGAGAGCAGCTGTACCCTTTGAGATGTGATTTATTCAGATTCCCTCAATATTACTGCAGAAGCATGGGGAGATAAGTGATTTGATGAGGCTGTGTATTTACTGTCAAATGCCATTATGTTTTGAATGTGCAGTAGCAGTGATAGGAAGTTTGGGTTTTAAAGGCAAAGGATTAAGTCAAATGAAGAAAAGTACATAACATCTGAATGTACAAAATCGTATCTCCTATAGTTAGGCTTGCACTTTTTGAATGATATTACAGAAATCATCATATTTTCACTTTGCCATTTCTGTTTATTTATTAATTGTGAAGTGTAGATACACTATTTAAAATATAAGCATAGAAAACACAGTTGTTACGAATGTGAATTTTCAAATCTTTTTCAACTGAAAATAATTATAATTGTTCTGTTTGTTGCCATGATTTAAAGTATGCATGCATGTGTATTTCTCAAAAATAGTAAATAAAAGAGGAATATGACTTGAAATGAACTATGTATCCAGACAATCTGATTTTAAAATACTCTTCTGAAGTTGTGTGATATAGGATAAATAAATCAAATGTTTACTTACAGCATTTCTTCAATATCCATCTATATGGTCATTAAAGAAAAATATTACCAGAAAATTTATACATATTCTAGTCAAAGCTAGAAAGCTTGAGAGAAAGTATTCAAGTGATTTTCAAAATATTTCATCATTGTAACCCTTTTATATCAATCTAGATCTTTAACCGTATACATATATACAAGTAGAAGTAATCTAGTTTAAGAGCTTCTGACGTCCCATACTGCTTTCCTTCATTCAACTTCTCCCACTTATGAGGCTCTGCCAAGTCTATCACTTAAGTCTCTATTGACCATGCATTTTAAACTATTAATCTAGCACAGTCTATATATATAACAGAAGTGGAAAGCTAGTTGCAGAGATTGCAAAGTCACATGGCACATGAAGCAGCCAGGGCTTGAACCCAAGTCTTCTGACTCTGTGCCCAGTGCAAATGGCATTCTACCAGGCTTCTTCATGGATAAAAAGAAATATCCCAATGATCATATTTCCCAAATCTTTTATTAAGGCATGCAACCTGAGGATTCAGCCATGGCTATAACTATACAATAGAGCAGATCTACACAGAATATTTACAAAAGCATTTTTGCCCTATAGTTATTATGTTTATGCACAAATGGTTTCCCATCATAGTTTAGATTTTTTTTTTCTTTTCCCAATAAAATAGCCATCTGCCAGTTTCAAATGATCTGGAGAAATAAACAAATGACAGTGGCTAAAGGGCAGAGGAAGCAGGAAGGAAGAGACAGAGATAAAAAGAAAGCCTTAGGCTAGGATTTGGAGTTTGGCAAACCAAAACAACTACCACAAAACTGAAATCTAAAAATCTAAAGCAAACTTGTGCAAACATTAGTTATAGTTTCTTCTAAGTTCAAAGTGCTGAGCCAAGAAATCTGAATGCAGCATATCCTCAATGTATAGATTCTGGAGGAGGACACAGACATAAATATTTACAATAAAGTAGGTTAAGAACATGTAAGTTGATAAGTGATACAGAAAATAATAATTAAATTCAGCCTGAGGTTAGAAAGTAGGGATATTCGACTTAGGCCTTGAAGAAAGAATAAACAGTCAATAAAGAGAATTAGGGATGTGGGGGCAATGAAATAGTTCAGGCACAAAGACATGTTTTTGCAATTAAAAA
Source organism: Tapirus indicus (assembly GCA_031878705.1). Lineage (NCBI taxonomy): Eukaryota > Metazoa > Chordata > Mammalia > Perissodactyla > Tapiridae > Tapirus > Tapirus indicus. Next base: position 94,995,576 of record CM062926.1, read on the forward strand.
TCTATCTTTTTAGAAGTGATAATCATCATAGCTAACATTTGAACCCACACTCTGTATCAGGCACATATGTAACTTACATTTATCATCATTTTTGAAAAACTATTAAAATATTATGTATTGACTGATTCATACAAATTTTATTAACTTATTTAACCTCTCAACAATCTACTAATTTAGTGTGATTATTATACCATGTTAAAGGTGAGGAAACTGACCCAATGGGTAGTTAAGTGATTTTCCCAGGATTCACACAGTTAAGCAAATAGTAGAGCCTGTACTCACATTTTATCAATCTTACTTCAGATCTTACATTTTTAAGAGCATATTAGTTTGCTTCTTCTAGAGGAATACTTAAAACCATGACTGTTATTGAATATGTAACATCTATGCTCCTCATCATTAAACAGAGTAAAATTTAAAACGCAGAATGAGGGTTCCTGAGCCATCATCAACATGCAGCAATTTACAATTAGAAGCTCAAAAATTTCAAATAAATCTTATGAAAAGAATGGAGTAAAATATAACTAAATTGCCCTCAGATGTTACCAGCTTAAAATAGACGGTTATAAATATAAGATGTATTATAAAAGCCTCATGATAATTACAAAGCAAAAACCTAGAATAGATACAAAAATGATAAGGAGAAAAGAATCAAAGCATACCAGTATAAAAAATTACCAATGAACAAAGGAAAACAGCAAGAGGAACAAAGGAACTACAAAACAACCAGGAAGCAATCAAGAAGATGGCATTAGTAAGTCTTCACATATCAATAATTACTCTAAATGTTGATGGTTTAAATTCTCCAATTAAAAAAACATATAGTGGCTGACTGGATAAAAATAAATAAATAAAAAACAAGACCCGACTATATGCTGCCTACAAGAGGTTCACTTATGCTTTAAGGGCATTCATAGGCTGAAAGTGAAGGAATGGAAAAAGTTATTCCATGCAAATGGAAGCTAAAAGAGAGCAGGGGTAGTTATACTTATATCAGGCAAAATAGACCATGAATCAAAAGTTATAACAAGAGACAAAGAAAGTAATTATATAATGATAAAGGGGTCAACTCATCAAGAGGATGTAACAATTGTGCACCTAAATGCATCCATGTAGCATCTAAATATATTAAATAATTATTAACAGATCTGAAGGCAGAAATGGATAGCAAAGCAATAATAGTAGGAGACTTCAATAACCCACTCTCAACAATGAATAGATCATTTAGACAGAAAATCAATACGGAAATAATGGACTTGAACTACACTTTAAATCAAATGAACCTAACAGACACATACAGAACATCCACCCAACAGCAGAAGAATACATTCTTCTCAAGCACACAAGGAACACTCTCTAGGATAGATCATATGTTAAGTCACAAAACAAGTTTTAGCAAATTTAAAAAGATTGAAATAATACCAAGTATCTTTTCGAACCATAAATGTACAAAAGTAGAAATCAATAACAGAAATGCAACTGGAAAATTCACAGCTACATGACAATTAGACACATTCCTGTGTTGAAAAAGATATCAAAAAGGAAATAAAAAACTATCTTGAAACAGGCAAAAAAGAAACACAACATACCAAAACATATGAGATGCAGCAAAAGCAGTTCTAAGAGAGGTTTGTAGTGATAAACACTCACATTATGAAAAAATAAAGATCTCAAGGAAACAACATAACCTTACTTCTCAAGGAACTATAAAAAGAATAAACTAAGTACAAAATTAGCAGAAGGAAGGAAATAATAAAGATTGGAGCAGAAATAAAGGATAGAAAAACAATAGAAAAGATCAACAAAAATGAGATGGTTTTCTGAAAAGATAATAAATAAAGATATAAATGAAAGAGAAAACATTACAACTGATACCACAGAAATACTAAGGCTCATGAGACTACTAAACAATTATATGCCAACACATTAGATAACTTAGAAGAAATGGATAAATTCCAAGAAACATACAAATTACCAAGACTAAATCAGGAAGTAACAGAAAATCTGAACAGACCAATAGTGAACATGGAGTCAGTGATCAAAAATCTCCCAAAAAACGAAAGCCTGGGACCAGATGGCTTTACTGAGGAATTCTAGCAAATATACCAATCCTTCTCAAACTCTTTCAAACAATTGAAGAGGAGGGGACACTCTCAAACTCATATGGCAAGGCTAGCATTATCCTGATACCAAAGCCTGACAAGGACACTAGGAGAAAAGAAAATTACAGGCCAATTTATTTGTGATAAACATAGATATAGAAATCTTCAACAAAACATTAGCAAACCAAATGCAACAACATATTAAAGGGATCATAAAACACAATTAAGTGGGATTAATCCCTGAGATGCAAAGATTGCTCAACACATGCAAATCAATCAATGTAATACACCACATTAACAAGAATGAAAGATAAAAATCACATGATCATTTTCATAGATGTAGAAAAAGAATTTGACAAAATTCAATAGACTTTCACGATAAAACCTCTCAACAAATTGAGTATAGAAGGAATGTACCTCAACATAAAAAAAGCCATATATGATAAGCCCACAGCTAACATCATAGTCAACTGTGAAAACTGAAAGCTTTTCCTCTAAGATCAGGAACAAGACAAGGATGTCAAAGAGTTATCTGCACTCATATTCATTGCAACATTATTCACAATAACCTTTAAAAGGGAAGGAGAAGATTAAAATGTGAACCCCTGAGAGCTTAGAAGTGGATGACAATAGTTAGAAAACTTAAAATGGTTATTTATGACTGTGATCTTGAAAGGATTTGTGGTTTTATAAGGTTCTTGCTTTCCCAAGCCTTACTGACTGCCACTAAAAATATCCTTGGGGCACAGCATTATGGAAACAACTTAAATGTCCTTTGAGGGGTGAAATGATAAAGAAAAAGTGGTTTATATATACACAGTGGAATATTATTAAGCCACAAAAAAGAAGGAAATCCTGAAATTTGTGTCAGTATGGATGAAACTGGAGGGCATTATGCTAAGTGAAATAAGCGAGACAGAAAAAGACAAATCTTACATGGTATCACTTATAAGTGGAATCTTAAAAAAAGGGGGCCAATTTCATAGAAACAGAGAATAGAATGTAGGTTAAAGAGTACAAATTTTCAATTATAAGATGAATAAGTTCTGAGGACCGAATATACAGCATGATGATTATAGATAATAACAGAGTATTATATACTTGAAAGTTGCTGAGAGTGTATCTTAAGTGTTCTCATCACAAAAAATATATATACACTAATAAAAAAAGAGTTAACTATGTGAGGTGATAGATGTGTTCGTTATCTTGATTTTGGTAATCATTTCACAATGTATATGTAAATCAAATCATCACATTGTACACTTTAATTTTATGCAATAATATTTGTCAATTAGTCCTCAAAAAATGTTGAGGGGAAAACAGCTAAATTGTCCTCATATCCAAAAGACAGGGTTTTGAAATTCTGTTCACTTAGAAAGTAGAGGGTCTTTAGTAGTCACTAAGATAAAATTAATAAATTTATTTGAAGTTTTCAAGGAAACTAGTAGACAATGCAGCCTTATACACAATTTACTTTGAGCATATTGCTTAGGGAAAACCTTCATTTTTATTGAAAGATGTTAGAAATACATACAAATAAAGTAAACCTGAAAATCAGTAGTAACAATTCATGGAAAATAACTTTGTGCCTTTAGTGACAAGTGATCAAATTTCTCCCATCTGTAGGCTGATATCAAAACTATGCAAGAATATTGATTATATTCTATTCAACTTAAGAATGCTGGTTAATGATTGTTTACATTGGTGATTCTAACTCTTTCATGATGGATCTAAACTCTAGAAGAGAAAAGGAGCATAAAATCAAGTGGGAGGACTGTTTTTTCTCACAATTTGTCTACTTAACTACTGGAAGAACATAGGCACATTTCTTTGACTAATACAAAAATCATAAAAGAGTCTTTGCTGGTTATATACATGGAGGATATTTTTTTTCCCAAACTGTACTCAGCATCCTTCCTCCTCTTCAGGGCAGATTTTAACAAATAAAAGTTATTAATTTCAGTTAAACTTATTATATTTTTCTTTTTGATTTGTCTTTGTGTCCTATTTCAAAAATCTTTGCCTATAAAGATCATGAGAGAATTTTCTTCTAAAGATCATGAGGGAATGTTCTTCTCCAAAGTTTGTAGTTTTCTGTGTTGAGGTGTTACATAACTTTTGAAAATTTAATTCTAAGTATTAAGATTTTTTTATGTTATTGTTAAGTGAAGTAAAAATTTACTACATTTATTGCTATTATACATAAGTACAATTAAATTTATTTAATAATGATATTGGATCCAACACATTTGCTGAATTAACTTGTTAATTCTGTTTATTCTAGACTTTTGTTATGTATATATTCTTGCCATCTGCAGATAATGACAATTTTATTTCTTGTTTTATGCTGATTGTTTTGCCTGCCTTATGGTACTGCAGAGGGGTTACAGTAAAATGTTTAAAGTAATTGGTGATAATGGAAATCCTTGCCTTGTTCCAGAACTTAGGGATTGATTTTTCATTTTTCACAAATAATTGTGATGTTTTTATATTTTTTACCAATACTCTGTATCTATGTGATTGTTGGTTGTTGTTTTTATCTTCTACTTATAAATGAAATCATACAGTATTTGACTTTCTCTGTCTGACTTATTTCACTTAGCATACTACCCTCAAGGTCCATCCATGTTGTAGCAAATGGAAGATTTCATCTTTTTTATATCTGAGTAGTATTCCATTGTGTATATATACCACATCTTCTTTATCCATTCATCCACTGATGGGCACTTAGGTTGTTTCCAAGTCTTGGCTATTGTGAACAATGCTGCAGTGAACGTAGGGGTGCATATATCTTTATGCATTTGTGTTTTCATGTTCTTTGGATAGATACCCAGAAGTGAACTAGCTGGATCATATGGTAGTTTTATTCTTAATTTTTCTGAGAAATCTCAATACTGTTGTCTATGGTGACTGCACCAGTTCACATTCCCACCAGCAGTGTATGAGAGTTCCCTTTTCTCCACATCCTCTCCAACACTTGTTATTTCTTGCCTTGTTAATTGTAGCCATTCTGACAGGCGTGAGGTGATATCTCATTGTAGTTTTAATTTGCGATTCCCTAGTAATTAGTTATGTTGAACATCTTTTCATGTGCCTGTTGGCCATCTGTACATCTTCTTTGGAAACATATCTGTTCAGATCTTTTGCCCATTTTTTAATTGGGTTGTTTATTTCTTTGTTGTGAAGATGAATGAGTCCTTTACAAATTTTGTATATTAGCCCCTTATCAGATATATGGTTTGCAAATATCTTCTCTCAATTGGTAGGTTGTCTTTTCATTTTGTTGATGGTTTCCTTTGCTGTGCAGAAGCTTTTGAGTTAGACTAAGTCTTAGTCCTTCTGTTCCTAGATTCCTCAGAATGTTATTTCCTTTCATTTTATCATTTGTTGACTATATCAGATACTATTTAGGTATTAATTGCAATGATCATGTATATTTTTAAAAATATATTTTTTATTGTGTAGAATTAGATTGATTGGTTTTTGCACTGTTAAAAATTTTGTGTTATTGGAATAAACCTCACTTTGTAAAAATGTAGGATACTTTTAATATATTGCTCTATTCATTTTTCTTGTGTTTTATTTGGGATTTCTTTTTGTGTATTTGTGAGAGAAATTGGCCTGGAATGTTCCTTTCTCATAATGTCCCTGTCAGGTTTGCTATCAAGTTTATTCTGGCCGTGTATGACAAATTTAAGAGTTCTCCTCATTTACAATTCTCTGCTAATTTATGTAAGTTTTGTCATTGATGTTCAGAAACACTAATCATTGAAGACTTCTGGATCCAGAGTTTACACCATGGGTAGATTTTAAACACAGATTCCATTTTTTAAAATAGGTACAGCATTCCTCATTACACGCACTTTCACTGTGTCTCAGGATCATACTCAGTTTGTTGTGTTTCCCTTTTTCTTTCTCTCTATTTTTTTCTGGGTATTTTTTACCAACTTATACTCTAGTTCAGTAAGAACTATTTGGCAAGTATATTTTACGGTTCCAGAGTTTCTATTTAATTCTTCCACATACTTTCTAGTTCTCTTGTGAAAGGCTGCTTCATTTTTTTTCTTGAATGTTATTCCTGTAACTTTAAAGTCTTTATAAGCCACTTCCAGCGGAGATTTGATGATTTGTTCCCATTTTCCCTTCGTTTTAGATCCTGTACTATTATTGATTGGTGAACATTATGTGTGAAAATATAGAAGCTCTGAATGTGGTTATAATTCTCCTAGAGGATTTAATTTCCTTCTGCTTAGCAGTTAAAAAGCTGGGATGGATCCCTTGTTCTAATCAGAGATTGAGATTGATTGATCCCAGGGCTTTTCCAGGCCTTGTGAAACCTAGTCTATATCTGGTTGGCAATGTTTCTAGACCTCTGGGCACATCTTAGGAAACGGCTGATTACCAAAGTGTAAAAAGCAACTGGGAAAATCCAGCACGTCTCCGTTTGGTCCCCTACTCTTTGATTTTGGATTTGTAAGCTCGGGCTGCCTTTTTTGTTCCCCGATAGCTGGAAAAAGCCTGTTCGTTGTTTGTTTTTTTAACCCTGCTTTTATAGACTTTCCTGATGAAATTTGGCTTTATTAGTGAGAGGTGGTACATTTTTTTCTCTATGAATTCCAAGTATTTAATAAATATTTATGAAAAGTTTTCCTGTATCTCTCAGACTGAAAGTTCATATTTCACTTGGAAAATATGATAAAAATGGTAAATGTATTTAAAAGTTAAGAACAGAACTCTTAACTTTTGAAACAGTAAGACTTATTGGGTTAAAGCACACTGTTGGAGTCAGAGAATGGAGAAGACCACTGGCTCTGGGTAATATATAAGTTACCCAAACACCCTAATCTTAATGTTCTCATTTATAAGACAGGAACAAAGATGGTAGCCACTTCAGATAATTAAATATAATACACTTTATAAATCACTTCACATAAATTGTTTAGCATAGTGTTTGGCAGTTATTACTCATTGGATAAAGCATAACCACTGTTAAAATAAATATATAATGAAGAAAAAAGTTTAAAAGCAAAATCACCTAAGAAATGACTATCTAAAATATATTTATAGTTCAATTTAACTAAACATATAAAAACTGTGTAAGTGGATCTTTTAATACAATAAAATATGAATAATTTTTTAAAGAAATTATATCCCTATGTTACATCCCATTGAAATAAAATTTCCCAACCTGTCTCTATCAGGTCTAAAAGATAAAAGTTACATGCATTTTATACTATACAGAGATTAGGCTAGTTCTCAGAAAGTTATACATAAATCTAATTTTCTTATCAAGCCTATTGATACTAGTCATTTTCGTGTTATTTATGTATGTTTGTGAATGCGTTTTCAGAAATGAGATTAAATTTTATTTTTAAGTAATTTTATTTTAAATGTTCAACTTACCAAATTAATTTTAAACCATTCATATAAAATTTTAAGATTATGAGCTCATTTGCCATCATTTCTGTCAGAAATCTTTTAGAAATCAATTATGTAAAGCAAAGAGTTTAGATATAAAACCATCTGAAATATTTTATGCTAAAATAATTGTATGCACACATTAAGTCTCAGAGTAAAGGGCATAGTGTAAATTAGTTACAATGAGTAATGTATGGAATTATTGCTGTATGCCACTTCTACATTACTGGAATAAGACCATTATAAGGTAATCACATTACTTTTTAGAAACATATATTCTCTTCTTCCTATTTAAAGTTGAGAGACAGCATGAAGATATTCAGGGACACAAGAAGACAAAGTTCTCTTGATCCTCAATAATTGATAGCATTTTCTGAGTGTTTTCTATGTTGGAGGTATTGTTTTTAGAGCTTATGTGGATTTATTCATTTATCCTTACAACAACCCTATGGCTTAGGTGATGCAATTATTACATCTATTTTACAGGTGGTGCAATATAGACACACAGAATTTAAATACGCTGGCCATGACCCATGGGTAGCAAATGAAAAAGCCAGAATTTTAACCCTGGCTCTGCCATGAAACAGTCACTTAACATCCCTTTAATATTGCCCTTATCAAGGAGAGAAAAGAGACATGTGAGTGGAGTAAGGAATGATCAGGTAGGTATCAGTAGTGACAAAGGATGTAAGGAGGAGGGAATCACTAATCTAGAGTCATAACTTAAGTCACAAATTATGTCTAACTCAGAACCAACAGGGAACTCCAGAGTGGGAGTGGTCAATGAAAGTGAATGCTGTATCACTATGAGCAAATTATTTAACTTATACTTGAATCACTGTATAACTAACTTGTTATATCTTGTTCTAATTTGTATAATTAAGATACTAATTATTTTTACACTTAGTTCAATATGGAGATAAAATGTATAAAATGCCTTTACGAGTACCTGGTGTATAGTAAGCATTCAATAAAGGTTAGCTAGAATGATTATTATGATTTCCTAGGTTATCTTAACAGTTTGCAACAATGTAGTAACAACAAGACTAGCAAAACTACATTTCTCTGGTATCCTATGCCACCGAAGGGATTTGGCATAGGTACTTTTTCTTCCCAAGCACCTTCTGTCACTGCCAGCTCCATATAAAGCTCAGGAATGGGCAGTGCTGAGCTTTTACTCTCTGTAGCCACATTCTCCACAGACCAGTGGATTTTCATTTCCTGCCACCACCACCATGGCTTATTTTCTCGCTGTGAAGTTCTATTGTCCTACTCCATCAAAGATGTTGTAGACACTGTACTGAATCCTTTTGCTCTGAGCTGGGAGCCTAACCGTTCCCATAGGAGTCCTCCCTTCTAAAGATGGTCACCATTGTCACAATAGTTGTCACCTGTGGATTACTTGAGGTATTCATATAAAGAAGAAAAACTTTAGCCAACTTACTTATTTAAAACATGAGAATAACAAAACTGAATTTATTGGAAGTATGTTGGAAAGGTTACAGAATCAAAAGAAGCCTGGAGAAGCAGCCTTTGTAGTACAGGCAGCAGAAAATACGATAGACCACAAGGATTATTTGTTAGGATGACCTGCTGCCACTTCTGCACGCTCATTGTTATTGCTGGTCAATGAATTTCATCCCTGCTCTGAGTTACAGCCGGCTTTCCTGGTTTCTTTGAGTCAACTGCTCTAAATTCAAAGACCAAAGTACCAATTGGTCAAGACTATTAAAAATGCCCATGCCTTAACTTTTAGAAAGAAAGGGCAAAAAATACTGTTGTGCTCTTAACTCCCAAAGTTTGAAAATGGTCCCTACCTTTCACAAAAATTTAATCAATGAAGGATGCAGGATTACCAAAATAGCATATATGTGCTCTATGCCTTCTCGTTAAAAAGAGATGCATACTGCATCTGAGGCCAGATGACATCTCTGTGTCCTCTGAATGGACCATGCATTTTCTCTCTCAAAATTTTAGACAAATGTTGAAGCCTTAACAATTATGTCACTAGAAAGGCTGACTACCAGAAATTATTAGTCGCCCCTTTCACAAGGAAGAAGATACCAAAATACCTATGAAAAAATGCTTATCTAAAGGGCTGAACATGTTTTTAAGGGCATATTAAGTGATAGCAAACATAATGCAGAAAATCATGGGTACTACCTCAAATCTAACTGTATCTGCTGTAATATACTCAAGTTATTTATCCTAAAAAGTCTTTTCAAAAAAATTTTTAACTCCTTTCATTATAATTTTTCCAATAGAATCTTCAACTTAAAATATTTATTGAATACCCAATATATGCTGGATGCTGTTCTAGGTGCTTTACTTATGTTAAATTAAGTCTCACAATATTTGATCAATTGTCATTATTATCTCTCTTTTACAGATTAGGAAACTGAGCCATAGAGAACATCATTAATTTAGCCAAAACCACATGGTTGATAGGAAGTAAAGGTGGATTCGACTTCATAGACCATGCTGTGAATCATTAACTACATACACAAACACGTGTGTGTAGATATATAGAGCAAGGGGGAGAGAGAGACAGAGATTGAGAGAAAGCAAAACATGACTATGTTTGTGATATAGTCAGGTTATAAAGCGTTTCTGAACTAAAATGATAGTTCAATATTGTCAAAGTCAAATTTGCTTTACAAAATACCAAAGCCAACTCTTTTAAGGAACCACTATGGAAACATAGACTGGGTGTCTCTGCATGTCCCAGCACCTCAATGTTCAATTGTCTCACCTGAAAAATTTTTGATAAACAAAATAAAACCCCAAACTGGCAGCCTGACGTCTTTTGAGTTTTATAGGACTGAAGTACTTCTGAACAGAATGAATTAGGTTAGGGGAAACTGTTGTTATAGGAAATCATTGATGAATGGATTTTTATACTAAGATGATTGGTTTGTCTGGTTTTTCTCTCAGGATGATTCATTGGTTGGCTGCTCACATCAGGTATTTTAGAGCAGAGTGTTCTCTCATTGGGGATCATGCTTTATGTGAAAGCAGAAGCGATGGACACTTGGCAAACAGTTTAAATTTGCTTCCGTTCTTGCTGCTGAAATTGTCTTTGGTAGCAAGCTTTTAAAAAATGGATGCAGCCGTTCCATTAGAGTATTTGCCGTTTCTTTGGACCACACATTTAATGTGCTGCAAGGTCTCTCAATAAAGTAATTGACTGACATTCAGGTTATATGATGATAAGAAACTCATATCTAATTTGTAATGTCTGTCATTCAAAACACTATAAAAAACAAGTTTGCTTAACTTATGTTGTGTTATTGTTTCAAAGAACAAGGAATCAACTTGCTAAATATTATTTTGAAGTATGAAAAACATACAGCCAAGAGGAGAGATGATACTAATCTAAACTATTATGATGTATATTTTATATAATGTCATTTAGTAGAAGTACATTAAATTGTTGATTTTTTTTTTTTTTTGCTGAGGAAGATTGGCCCTGAGCTAACATTTGTGCCCATCTTCCTCTATTTTGTATATGGAATGCCGCCACAGCATGGCTTGATGAGCAATGCATAGATCCACACCTGAGATGTGGACCTGTGAACCCCAGGCCACCAAAGCAGAGTGTGCAAACTTAACAGCTATGCCACCAAGCCAGCCCTAGTTGTTGATTATTTTGAAATAAAAATATTTAATGATATCTGATATCCGCTAGAGATAAAGATGATTAATATTATAAGTGTGTATAAAAGAGGCCATTAATTTCTTCATTAGAAAAATCTTTGTAAATTCCTATATGTTAATCGAATAGTTAAGTAATTAGTCAATCTATTTAAAGATTTTATTGTAAGCCAGCAGATGATAGTATTGTTATTACATAACTCAGAAGATATTACTACATGATGGTAACCTTTAATCTAATGAGCTGTCTATGCGAATTATGTGGTTTTGCTTATATATTGAATCTAAACTCTAGTCTTTTTAAGAAGATACAAACCAACATATTACATATATAATCTTTAGATAAATAATTTACCTCATGATAGACATTCAAAATTTTTTTTTAGATATTGGACAAATTCCAAATATATCATAGAGGTATTTGCTGTCATTATAACAGGTTTGGTGACAGCAGTATTAGATATGTATGCTGAGAAGTTGTTATGCATACTAATTCAATATTTTATACATCAATTGCTAATTGAATTGTGATGCTCATTAATGTATTAAAGTTTGTTTACTGCAGATATGAATAACAAATGAACTCTATTATCAGTTAATTATGCTTTATACCTTTTCTAAAGGCTATCATACTTGAAATAGAAATGGAAATGCTTAAATAAAAATTTGTCTCCAATTATATAACACTGTAATAGAAGGAATCAAATAAATGTGTAAACATTTATCTGCAGTAGCTGATTTGTAGCTTTGAATCATGCCATACAATTTCTTTATTAATATTTCTAAATACAATATCAAAAAGTACCTATTTGTCATAATTTTGAATACATACAGAAATATTTCAAAAAATATTAACACATAGACTCCACTGGAATAAAAATAATGTCACCATGATTGAGATATTCTAGTATCGAAAGTTGTCCATTGATAGAAAACTTAATATAATTCATCACGACTACAGTTTAAACAATACAAAAAATGTAACCTCAAAAACGACCCAAAAAACTCATTCCTCATCACTTCTTCATCAACTTTTTTTCAGAAACCTAAGTGTGTCAGTCAGGGCATAAAATCTATTTTAACAAATAATCCCCAAATATTTGTTGCTTAAGCAATAAATGATTATTCCTTCTTCAATATGCTCAGTGAGGTTAGGGTTGGAGGTGCTATAGGACCAAGTCCGCCCTCAGCTCCACAAAATCATTTGAGGAATCATTGTTTCTACTGAATCTATATAAATCTTCCATTTAGTGGGTTCTCTTCAGCCCTCAACTTGATCCTCTGCATGCAGATGACATTCAGGGAAAAAGAGAGAGAATAGTAAAGACACATCTGGTTTTAATCACCTTATCTCTGGGCCATATATACAATGGCACTATGTGACAGGTAGTTACATAGTCCGATCTAATGCAAAGGCCCTGGGAAATGTAGTCTAGGAGTTCAGCAAGGTAAACAGAATGTGGATATTGAAAAACAGGTTAGCCAGTTTCTGCCACACAAGAATTACAGGACTATTGCTTTAATATAGTTAGAAGTATGTGAATCAGTAGAATGTATTTCACACTAGAGACATTCCCAGTAAAGTGGAAAAAAAAATTATCACAGTTGCTATTCAACTTTTTTCAAAATTTCTAAAAAAGTTCTAAGCAATTGAGAAGAAAAAATTGAGCAATAAGTATATTTATAAATTGTCATCATTTATACATGATATGATTATTCCAAAATCTTCCAAAAAAAACCAAGAAACTAATAGATTAAAAACACATTTAAACTGCAATAGTTGTTCTGTAAACTTGATCCCTCAAAACTCCAACTCAAAAGAGATACAAAATCTACTCTTTAGATTTAATGAAAAACATTAAATAAGTGGAAAATACATTTTTTTCTGGATTGTAAATCTCAATAGTGTGATAAGTCAACAATTTTCTGGAAATTTTATAAATATATAAAACACAACCCAATAACAATGAAAAAATTTATGTGGGGTGGTGGGAATTTAACAATATAAGCTCAAAAATTGTCTGGAATAGGGGCTGAACCTATTCCTATGTGGTGTAGTGGTTAAGTTCGTGCTTTGGCAGCCTGGGGTTCTCAGGTTCAGATCCCGGGCACCAGCCAACGCACTGCTTGTCGGCCATGCGGCATCCCATATAAAGTAGAAGAAGATGCGCACGGATGTTAGCCCAGGGCCAATCTTCCTCAACAAAAAAAGAGGAGGATTGGCAATGGATGTTAGTTCAGGGCTGGTCTTCCTCACACACACACACACAAATTGTCTGGAATAAAATTAAGTAAATGTGAGAAAGAATAATCCTTATGAAACATTTACCCTGCAAACATAAAATTACTGGCAGAAAACATAATTATACTAAAACACTTGCATCATCTTATAGAAAGAAGTTCTCAAATGTTAAAAGAGGTAGAAACTATAAACAAAAGGAGGGAGAGTCTTGACTATTTTTTGCTATTATACATAACATATACACACATATAATACTGCCGTTAGAAAGAAACCAGGATAATAAAACATTCAGAATCTTCTTGACAACATATTTGCATCTGTAAGTATATTTGTATATATATGTTTGACAAATGAATAAAAAATATGAAGACAATTAAAATTAGGCAGCAGATAATTGTGACTTTTTGCTCTTCATATATTTGTCATGGGAGGAAATAATTTTCATTTTTGAGGTAACTTAATATTATCCATTTCTACTGACCATTAAAGTTCTCACATTCTCTCTATTCATAGAGCACTGATAGTTTACAATACTTAAGAATGGCATTTAAATAGAAAGCAGCAAATCACATTGATTGTGCAATGCTACAATCCTAATTTGCAGTTTTAGAGATTTACAACATAAAAAATTTTGCTGTTCAATATTTTTAAAAGTATTCAAAAGATACCTTCTATATGTCGAGTAATTTTTCAAAACCTTTAATGTTGGCTAGATTCCAACAGAGTTATTTTGAGTTACTCAAGCTCAGCATTTTCATACTCTCTCTCTCTCTCTTTTAGACAACACACGTAATATGGGTTTTAAATACCACAGGGAAGAAAATTATGAAAACTAGAATGAACTAATATGTACAGAAATGCATTGTTAATTTTATCTACAAACAGGCCACTCCATCTGTTCAAACATAATGCTCCAAACCAAGGAATATGTTCCAAACCAAAGAGCATGATATTTGACAGATGGAGAGGTCTGTGAGCTTGTCTGGAGCATGGAATACTATAGAGATTGTAGCAGGGCCCAATTTTCCACACTAAATGAAATCTAATTGAAATTCCTCCCCAACAAACATCAAAATCAGCACCAATTTTACCAATTGCTATGCACCATAGACCGACTCATTTTATCTATTTTCTTTCTCATCCACGAGAAACCCATGTCTCCTTTCTGAGTGAATTTTCTATTTTTATCATTGTTCTCCTACATAAATAAGTACAAATGCCGGAAATATTTTATATAAAATAAAAATCACTAATGAGTCACACACAGGATCCCTTACTCTTTAGTATAAAAATATCACGTGAGTGCTATTTTTAGGAAGATTAGTGACCTAAGGATTGTGTCATAGTATATAAGATTTGGAAAAACCTATGATAAGATTTTGATGCTCTTCAATTTATTTAAAAAAAACACGGGATATTTAATTGTCTTCTCTAAAAGCATGCAGCCAGTGAGAGGCTGACTGAGAGTTCTCTGCTCTGTCCAGGGTTCCGTTCTAAAATCCAGCACTCTAATGTGTACTGAAGAAGACGGCACATTGCCTCATTGTTATTAAAATTTCAGTACAATTAAACTAGACAAAACCTTTGCTGAAAATATCTGTGTCATATAGGTTGCTAGGAACTGAGAATACTGTTCAACTTATATAAACTAATCATAGGCTTATCAAATATAACATGAGGGCAACCAGTGAGAAATGTGTAGATAAAATATATTGACATATGTTGACGAGCGTCACGTGAGATCTTAGTACTTGAAACTGGAACATTGTTCAATATCTAATTTCAACATTTCAAAATTCAGAGCCACTTATGACTTTGCATCTCAGGAAACTTGGCATCATTTAAACTCTGCTGCTAGCTCTGCTCAGTTCCAAACCTGGGTAGTTATGACTATGCCCTATCACCTTCAGTGGTTCTTGGGGCAAGCAAGAACGTTTTATAACAATCTCATAAGACATTCATGTTTAGCAAGAATTTCCACTGGGAACCCTAAAGGGAGCTTACTTTTATCTTCTTCAGAAGTACTGTAATTACATATGAACTGCCGTTCTGAAGACATTCCCTTTCACTCCACCTCAGAGAAATTGAATATGCAAGTAACTTGACCATAAATTTAAAGACTGAAGTGCTTATTCTTCATTCGTTGGGTATGAAAGCCTTCATAAATTCAGGTGAAATTAGTATTTCATAGCCATGTTTGAGCTATCCCAATCTACTTTTATTGTCCAGTCATGAAATAAATTATTCTAGATTTTTAAGTCAGATATTCCACTGTTGAGTGGTTATGCTACTATTTTGATAGCCATTTATTTGGCCATGTCATTCCCATATCAAATGCTCTGAGTATTTTCTCTCTCAAATTTACATGATTCTCTTAGGTGCAATTTTATGTTAACATGAACTGCCTAATGACATCCTCTCAAATTTTGGTTCTGAGCTTAATTCTCAATTATATGAAGTTTTACTGAACCTGTATCTGTCTACAGCAATAAAAATTAATTGAGAGGGTGATTGCAGTGTCCAAGCAGCTCTTCATGTATTTCTTTAGATATCAGTGTAAATTCAACTTCTCTTTGTAGTTCTTGCATATTAGCATGTCCCCACATTGTTTATTCCCATACCCTTTTATTTTTCTTGTGATTTCTAACCTAGCAAATATCTTGTAACACTGATAACTGCTGTTGCTGGATTGTGTATGTATATACTGAACTTCAATTTTACGCATGAGTTTGAGAAAATAAAGCAGATTCAGAAAGAGAAGATTAACTTCCCTAGCCAGGAAAAAAGTCTTATTTCCACTCACACTATCAGGTTGCCCCTATGTGAATCTTTCTCAGAATTCCAGACTCATAGATACAGGTTCCTACTTACCATATCCACTGACAAATCTACTAGATACCTCATTCTTAACGTTTGGTTTAGGTGGTGTGATATATTAGGTATTTGAGAAATAGGGAAATTGTAACTTCAAGAACAGTGCAATAGAGTGGCTATTTCTAAGATTAACAGATGCCCTAATAAAAGGTAAGGAAAGACTAAGATCAATTAACAGGCAAGTGAAGCTAAGTGTGAAAGGCAGAGGTGTCATTAGTCGCGAAAAAAGAGGCTCTCATCTCCCGTTTTGGAAAGCATTGGGAAGACTAAACTGAAAAAATTCAGCGAAATAATAGCATCAATTACAACCATGATGCCAGATGTTTTAGTCTTGCTACAATAGGTCCTTTCCACATGAAAGAGCTAGAAATAAGTTCTTATAAGAACAGGCGTATATTACAGGTATGGGTTTTCTTTTCCATCTGCAAGGCAGCACTAGCACCATCTCATGGCTTATGAAATATCACAGGACCCAACATATTATGTGAGACCATGGGATTCCCTTGAGAAAAGAGTAAGTACAAGAGTGTGCTCATGACTAATAGATCCACTGATTGTATCACATGCTGCACCAACTAGAAGCTTCTAGCCAGATAGAACAATGGAACAGCTGGCTGAAGGCACAGCTGGAACACCAGCTTGGAGAAGATACTTTAAAAAGATAGCAAGGATAACCTACTAGATATTATACTGTATATAAAGTATATCTTGAATCAAAGATTTTTACATAGAACTACATCGCCATGATTCTTGGAAACAACGTTTGGGAATAGGAACGACTATACTTACCATCACTCCCAATGACCTTCTTGGGGGATTTGTGCTTCCCATCCTGACAACTCTAGGTTTTGTACTGTTAGAGGCCTCAGTCACCAAAGGCAGAACACTTCTTTCAGGGAACATAGGAATCCTAATGAGTTACAACCTCTGTGTGTTGCTGGGGCACTTTGGGGTCCTTGTATCTGGGGCCACAAGATTGAAAAAAAGAATAATTAATATCTTGGTAGGAGTAATTGAGCCCATCAGAAGGAGCAAGGCCTGCTTTCACAATGGAGACAAAGAGGAATATGTTTTGAACCCAGATGATCTGCTTGGTTGTCTCTTAGTACTTACTCCCTTGAGCACCTGTGACTATAAATGAACAGATATAGCACCCTGGCCTGAGGAGAGCAAGGTGACCAAGACTCAGGTCACTCAGGGATGAGGGTCTAGACAAGGCCAGTAGAAGTGGTAGCAGAGGGTTAAGGGAACGTAGAACAAATAGTAGAAGGGAAAGATGGTGAGTATCAATTATGTGCTCAAGACCAATTGCAGTGGTGGGAGCTATGGTTCTTTCCAATACTCTTCTTCTTCTGAGTTTCCTCCAGAAAGAGAGGTCTACCAAAATTCTGGAAGAATGCCAAAAGAGCTTCTCTACAGATGTATATAAAGAAATTGAATCCAAGACATACACGGGATGGCAGTGACAGACTTGGAGCTCTGGCACCCAAATCCTCCATCTAGGAAGGAATTGTCCCTCCAGCTGCTGGGCATACTATTAGCAGGAAGGCTTCAGCTCTCAGTCTTAGTAGGATTGCCTCAGCTGCAGAAAGTGGCCTCACCCAGGACACACACCTGCCTTAGGGTAGCTCAAATCCAATGGCCAAAGAAGGTAGGGGTATAAAAGTCTGCCCATTTTAGCCAAAAAGGAAAATTCCAGGCCATATTTAGCTCCAGAGCTCTCTGTCTGGTCAGCCAACATTTCCTGTTGCCCCATCTTGCTTTTTTACCCTCCCTTCCATATTTGTTGATCCTAAGAGAACTCCCCGATAAATATCCTGCACGCTAAATTCTGTCTCAGAATCTACTTCCGAGATAATCCAGTCTGCAACTCTGTATTATTCTCAGCATTGACCTGGATTTGCTGTTGTCTTTACGTTCCAGAGGATCAATAATTATATTCTACTCTAACAGAAAAATAATGTAGTATTCAGGTTTCCTTGTTACTTGATACGCTCCTTTTGCACGCCTAATATTAGAATTGATGCATCACATTTGTGGGAGCTATGTCTGTTTTGAGGTCTTAGTCCACTCTGTTTTCAATATTTAACTTGGCTTAGAATTCTGACCGCTTAATTTAGCTCTTTCTAGTCTAATGTGGTGCTTGTTTCTTTTTGTCAATACTAAGCCCAAGAGAGATGGACAGAAATAGGATAATATTATCTACAGGGAATGCTCAACTCCAAGAACAGTTTGGGAATTTCTGTAATCTGATTGGGTGCTCCCAAAATAATTTTGACAGTGACTCAAGTAAAACCATTTTCCAGTAAACATTGAATTTCTACTACAACTATTTTTATATATCTGAAAATAAGGTGTGGATACTTCTTGGTGAGAAGGGAAATATATTAAGATATTGGTAGCGTTGTAATTTCTAATTCTGTTGGGAATGGGTAAAATTCAGCCCTCTGTCCATCCTCTGCTTGTGATTAAGAACTCTGTTTAGATCTGCTGGAAACCTAGAGGTACAGTGCAATTGTTTTATTGGGAATTCAATTTAATGTATCCTGAATGTACCAATGTTGCTTTAGTTATTCTATATTTTTTTGGATTTTTGAACAGTATGTGCCTAGTTAGTAATCCAGTATCAGCCTATTATACTCTGTTTTAGGATTTGCTTAATGGGATTATTCTGCCTCGTGGAGTTCTTGATTCTAGACTGAAAGTTTCTGCCTCAAAACTTTATACTTTATATTTATTTTAAATATGTGCTTGAAATCTTCATCAATAATACCCTCTCCTCTATTTCAAAAGCTTATAAAGGTAAACAAAAAAGGAAGAAAATATTTTTGAAAATGCTTTGAAACTGTCTGTTATTTTATATAGGGTATTAATAATATTTAAATGTTATTAATTAATCAGTCCATATTGAAAGTTTTACATTAAATACCTTACTAGTTCTGTGCTAATTTATGCTGAGATCTTTTGAAATAGATTGGATTTTGTGCAAACATGTAGGTATTTGTTAGCCAGGGTTTTCCAGAGAAACAGAACCAATAGGATGTACATATTAATAAATATATATACACACGCATATCCTGTTGGTTCTGTGTGTGTATATATACATATATACACACATATGAGAGAGAGAGATTTATTTTAAGGAATTTGCTCTTGTGATTGTGAAGGCTGGTGAGTCCAAAATCTGCAAAGTAGTCAGGCAAGCTGGCAACCCGGGGGAGAGTTGATATTGAAGCTTGAGTTCAAACGCAGTCTGCTGGTAGAATTTTCTCTTCCTCAGGGAAGGTCAGTCTATTTCTTAAGACCTTCAACTGATTGTACTAGGCCCACCTACATTATGGAGAGCAATATCTTTGCTCAAAACTACGATTTACATGTTAATCTTATCTAAAAAATAACTTCACAGCTAAATTCAGACGTGTTTGACCAAATATCGTGATGACATTGCCTAGCTAAATTGACACACAAAATTAACCATCAGTACATACCTGCACATTCATGGTGTCAGGAAAAAAATGTGTCTAGGCTTACATTTTAAATCAGATAGGAAGTAGCATTTTATTTCTAAAGTGTCAGTCACAATAGCACAAGGAATATTATTCATGTTAACTTTAGGACTGTAAAGGAAAACTGCTGTGACATTTTTCATATATTACGTGTATAAATATGTGTCTAGTTGTAATCTGATCTGACTTTTTGTAGTCTCATTGATGCAATTAACTAGAACTAAAATAAGCTAAATAATAATCTAAATTCCAGGCTTAGTAATAAACAATAACTGTTAGTATCAATTATGTCTTTTGGAACAAAACTGATCACTTAAAATATTGCAAACAGAAATGATTATTAGAAGTGTTTATGGACATTAAAATATATACTTTACAGAGATCTTACTCATAGATTCTGAGTTTGTAGTTTTGGAGTAGAGCCCCGCATCTGCATTAATAAGAAGCAATAGATAATACTACTGTGCACGGCTGAATGAAAATCACTGAAACAGAGCATGCTGGAGAAGAAAACAAAGAACACAAATAACTTGCTTTTAGAATTAATAATAATCTGGGAAATAAAAACACTCAGGGCTCATTTGGCAGGTTGATGAATCAGAATTTAAAAGGACATGGGTCCTAGACAGGAATGGGCTTTAAGGAATGAAATTTGTCCAGCCAGACAAAAACATCACGATACCTAGAAAGTACAGTCAGCGAGGCACCAGGTTGGCGAATAAAACAGAAGATCCATGTTCAACCAAATTAGCAATTGATATTTATGAAAGTATCTGACAAAAATAAATTCTAGACATACCCTTGGCTATCAAGGTGATTTCAAAAGAAAGAACAAAGCTGGAGAAAAGGGCTTCTGAACTTGAGAGATCAGGTGGCGATAGAATGAAATTTGGGACAAATGTGGGGCAAAGAGCAGTTTGCCAAGCTGAAGACTTATATGAAAGACAAGAAGGCCCGAATACTGATTTTTTCACCTAATATCTCATGCTCTATTTCTTTGTTGGTATGGTTGTTGGTTCTTGGTAGTTGAGGTACAATTTACGTAAAGTAAAATTCACCTTGTAAAGAGTACGGTTTTATGAATTTTGACAAATTGAAACAGTGGGTATCACCATCACCCGATTAAAATATTGAATATTTTCCTCACCCCCAAAAGTTCCATCATAATTTTGTAGTCAATTCCTTTATATCACCCCTAGATCTTGGCAACTGTTGAACTGATTTCTGTCCCTGTATTTTCTATCATTATACTTTCAAAGTGTGATTTAAATGGAATCCTTCAGTACATGGCCTTTTGAGACTGGCTTGCTTCACTTAGCACAATGCTTCTGGGATCCATCCTTATTGTACCATGCATTTGTCGTTCATCCTTTCACTTAGTTATATGTCATTATATGTATAAATGACAGTTTTTTAAACAGTTCACCAGTTGATGAACATTTGGGTTGTTTATAGCTTTTGGTTATTATGAATGAATCTGCCATAAATATTCACATACAGGTGTTGTTTGGATGTGTCTTCATTTCTCTTTGGTAAATATCTAAGAGTAGGAGTGTTGGGCCACATGGTAAGTCTGTTACCTTGATGTGAAATTGCCTTACTCTTTTCTAAAATGGATGTATCATTTTGCATCCACACAAGGAATGTATGAAATTTCCAATTCTTCCACATTCCTGTTAACATTTAGTATTATCAAGTCATTTACCTGAAACAATCCAATAGATATATAGTAGTATATTATTGTGATTTTAATTTATATTTACCAGTGTGTAGTGTTTCTTTTCATTTCTTTTGCAGTATGCTTAAAAGAGTAAAAAATTTTAATTTTAATTGAATGCAATTTATCATAGTTTACTTTTTGTTCTTATTTTTTGTGTCCTACATAATAAATCTCTGCCTAACCCAAGGTCACAAAGATTTATTTTCTTGTGTATTTGCTAGAAGGTTTATAATTTTATGTCTATAATCTATTTTGAACTATTTTTTGTACGTGATGCAATTAGGGGTAGAGATGCACTGTTTTTGCATATGGGTATTCTATTTTTCTAGTCTCATTTACTGAAAAGACTATTTTATTATAATTTCTATGATAACTGTATCAAGCATCAAGTGACCATAACTGCACAGGTCTATTTCTGCATTCTTTATTCTGTCCAATTAATCTATGGCTTTACATTTTTGGCAATACCACATTATCTTCATTATTGTTAATTTATAGTCATTCTTACAGTCAGATAGTGTAAATTTGCTCTTTTCAAAATTATCTTTGTTATTCTAGATCGCTTGTTTTCTATATAAATTTTAGAATAAGCTTTTTAATTTCTACACAAAAATGTCTGCTGAAGTTTGATTGAGATTACCTTTTATCTATAGATCATTTGGAGGAGAATTGGTATGTCGGCAAATTTTTATTGTCCAACCCATGATCACATAAATCTCTTCATAAATTTTGGTCTTAGTGGCCGGCCCAGTGGCATAGTGGTTTCGTTCACGCTTTGGCAGCCCGGGGTTCGCAGGTTCGGATCCCGGGCGCCTGCCGACGCACTGCTTAGCAGCCATGCTGTGGCGGTGTCCCATATAAAGTAGAGGAAGATGGGCATGGATGTTAGCCCAGGGCCAGTCTTCCTCAGCAAAAAGAGGAGGATTGGCAACGGCTGTTAGCTCAGGGCTGGTCTTCCGCACACACACAAAAAATTGGGTCTTTGATTTTTCTTATCAAATGTTCTATGGTTTTCGATGTAAAAATCTTTCACATTTTTTGGTAGAATAATCAATACATATTTTAAATTTATTGGTATTAGTGTAACTAGTTCTATTTAAAAATTCCAATTTCCAATTTCTACTACATAGAAATACAATTGATTTTTTATATATTCACCTTGTGTCCTATAACCTCATTAAACATACTTACTAGATCTGGCTGCTCATTTTGGATTCTTTGAGATTTTCTGCATAGACAATTAGGCTATCTGCAAATAGAGTGAGTTTACTCCTTCCTTTCAAAAATGAATACCATTTATTCCATTTTCTTTCCTAATTTTACTGGCAAGAATCTCCAGTACAGCTTCGAAAAGGAGTGGTGAAAGCAAACATCCTTCCCTTGTTTCTGATCCTAGGGGAAACGGATTCAATCTTTAATCATTTAATATGATGTTAGCTGTAGGTTTTTATGAGATACTCTTTGTCAAGTTGAGGAAGTTATCTTTTTATTAGTTTGTGAGGATATTTTTATAACGTATGGATCCTGACCTTTGCCAAATGCATGTCTCCATTTCATATAAATAATTTCAAGGAATATATCTCTTTCATATAACATATCGAATTGATTGGCATAAGTTGTTCATAATGTCCCTGTATTATCCTGTTAATGTCAAATTGTGTCTTCTTTTTTTCTGATCCATCTTACTAGAAGTTTATAGATTTTAATGTTTTTTCCCAAGAACAGCTTTGATTTCATAGATTTTCTCTGCTGTTTTCCTGTTTGCAATTTCATTTATTCCTGCTTATAACTGTTCCTGTCTATATTATTCTCTTTCTTTGTCTTAAACTGAGTTTACTTTGCACTTATATTTCTAGTTTTTTAAGGTGTGATTTTTTTTTAATTTTAGAAATTAAGCAGAATTACAGGTGTCAAAACTTGGATATAGGTTCCGATAAGAATATATAAATCCTCCTCATGCTAATCATATGGGCTAGTTTGTTTGTTTTCTCTAAATTTTTCCAGACCAATTACTCCAAACTCTACAGAAGGTAGGTCTGTCTAGAGCATGCCAGGAGAGATCGAATATCTCGATCTGCGTGTAGAGGACAGAAAGCCAAACAATGCACTTTGTACAAATAAACAAACCCATAGTTTAATTTCTCTCAAATAAAGTAATTTGGGTTTTAGGGTATTTTGTGTGATCACACTGTCTGTGTTATCTTCTATATGTGAAACTAAAGTATTTCCTTTCCAGAAGTAGAAGCAACCATTTCTTTCTTTATGAAGAAAAAATAGTTAGGACTTGAACCATGATCAATAAAAATTTTAACAGACTTAAATGGCTTGAGAACCCAAGCCCTCATAAGTGCGGTTCTGCACCCTCTTCATTCACAGCTGCATGCCCCTCACTGCATGATGAATCACTGGACTGAACTTAATGAAGAGGCGGTACACTGTCAGGTACTCAGGGATGGTATTTGAACCAGGAACCTTGTACCTAATGGCATATGATTTTTTCAATAAGTCAATAGAAATATAGCTTTACTTTGAGGCAAGAAATAGGTGTTTCTCCATGTAGAGTTAATTGGCTCACATGGGACAGAACTGATGATTTTGCTATGATTTATATTAAAGAAGCCAGGAGCCAATCTGCCTGTGTCATATTTCTAATAACAAGTGAAAGGTAGACTAAAAGATAATATCTCACTTTGCAATTGCTAATTGAGAAGAACATGCAAAAGAATGCCCATAAATTCTTTCTTAAAAAGGAAATTTGGGGGCTGGGCTGGTGGCATAGTGGTTAAGTTCTTGCACTCCACTTCAGCGGCCTGAGGTTTGCAGGTTCGGATCCTGGGCACAGACTTACACACCACTCATCAAACCATTCTGTGGCAGCATCCCATATGCAAAGTAGAGGAAGATTGGCACAGATGTTAGCCCAATGTTAGGACAATCTTCCTAAAGCAAAAAGAGGAAGACTGGTAACAATGTTAGCTCAGGGCCAATCTTCCTCACACACACAAATTAAATAAATGAAAGTAAAAAAAAAAAGAGGAAATTTTACATGCTGTGGATTTTAAACTTGCAATAGCTATCCATTAAGAAGCAAGATTCAGGTATATAAAATAACATTTTTAAAAAGAGAGAATTCATGTAGGAAATACTGTATATACTTGAAATACAAAATTTTGGTTAGTTAAAGGAAGAAAAGAAAGTCATTTTATTCTTTTTTTTTCTTGCTGAGGAAGATTCTTCCTGAGCTAATATCTGCACCAATCTTCCTCTATTTTGTGTGTGAGTCGTTGCTGATGAGTGGTGTAGGTCCGCACCTGGGATCCGAACCGACCAACTCTGGGCCACCAAAGCAGAGGGCATGGAACTTAATCACTGTGCCATGGAGCTGGCCCCTTTATTCATTTTTATTGAGATTAATTTCAAATTATAATAATATGTGGCTTAAATTCTAAAATAATGTATCAATTACTCTTTCTGAAAACCACTGCAACCAATTAATTACTATTTTGCCTTTTAATGTAAAATAAAAATGGTGTCTTGACTCTGGAAATGCTAAGCAATGGAAGCTTGGAAATTGGAATAGACAATTGTTCTGTCCTGAAAATAAGTATATTAATTTCAAGCATTATATTTCTCTCATTAGCTTAGTAAATATGTGCCTTCTAGTAAATTAGTAATCTTATAATCAGATATTATACTTTTAATGATAAGACTTAGACTGATTATCACACAATGGTAGGAATTGTGAAATAACATTTGAAGGACTATGTTTTAATTGTTAAAAGTTAAGAATAGAAAAATGGGAGGTTTCAATAAGTCTACAACTTGAAACTTGACATTTACTGGACATCAATCAGTTCATATTTAGATATTTCTAGACATAAAACTATCCATTATATCTTCTGATTGTTCAATAATACTAGAATATCATCTTTTTGCAATGCTCGTTATGATAGTTTTTTAAATTTTCCTTTAAGAAAAAAAAAGTATTTCTATACAATTATATTTTTTCAATTAAAGCACACACAGATATTTCTTTCTAAAGGTTCTCTTAAAAATAAGTATACACTAAAAAGATTAGTAAATATGCTTTGATGAACATGTCTGAAGAGCTTGAGTCATAAAAACTTCTGATTTGAGCTCAGTATTTCTCTATCACTGTCAAACAGATTCTGTAAATCCTTAATTTTAATGTATAACTGAATGTATACTTAACAGCTAAAGTAGTTAAATTTCCTCTTCATTTAATCTAATGCTTAATTTACCTTATTAGAACAGTAGACTATTTGGCAAATACAATAACGAATAACTAAGATAATGTGAGTTAACAAATCCCATCTCCAAATAATAACCAACATTATCTTTTGGTTTGTTTTTTTATTGGCATGTATAACATTATATAAAACAACTCTATCTACATTGAGCTAAAATAAAATATGTAATCGCAGAGGTGGTTGACACAAAACGGGCTAAAATGCAACCTGGCGTCTGGTAGGTGCAGCAACAAGATTGGAAATCGATCTGGATTCATTGTCTCATTCCTGTTTCTTTCTTCTTTCATCTCATTGCTATCGCTCCTCTCTCTTGCTCCCCTCTATCTTTATTTCTATATAGTGGGATATGCCCACTCAGCGACCTTGCAGTCCATCAACATGTAGAAATTAACTGACTCTGTTACACAATTCAGAATTCCAATGAAAGAAAATCAGATTGGCTCAGTCTAGATAAAGTTTCCACAAGAGTATGAATCAATTCTGTCACAGAGTCAGGAGCAGAGGTATGAAATTAGGCATGTCTTACCAGTACTTACTAGTCTTCTTTCTGATTGATAAAATGGAAATCATACTCACTGTTGTACAATTGTTCAGAAGACCTAATGAGATTATGCTTGTAAAGAATCTATCAATGGGCCTGAATAGACATTTTTCCAAAGAAGTCATACAAATGGCCAAGAGGTACATGAAAAGATGCTCGACATCACTAATTATTAGGAAAATACAAATCAAAACCACAATGAGATATCACCTCACACCTGTTATTATGGCTGTCATCAAAAAGACAAAAAATAACAAGTGTTGGAAAGAATGTGGAGAAAAAGGAACACTTGTGCACTGTTGGTAGGATTGTAAACTGGTTCAGCTACTATGGAACACAGTATGGTAGTTCCTCAAAAAATTAAAAATATGTCTACCATACGATCTAGAAATCGCACTTCTGGATATACATCTAAAGGAAATGAAAACAGGATACCAAAGAGATATCTGAACTCCCATGTTTATTGCAGCATTATTCACAATAGCCAAGATGTGGAAACAACGTACATGTCCATCAATGGATGAATGGATAAAGATGTATGTATATACAATAAAACATTATTCAGCCATGAGGAAAAAGGAAACCCTGTCATTTGATACAACGTGAATGGACCTCAAGGGTATTATGCCAGTTGAAATAAGCCAGACACAGAAAGAAAAAAAACTTCATGATATCACTTATATGTGGAATCTGAAAAAAAAAAAAAGAAAATTGAATACACAGATGCAGAGAGTAGAATGGTGGTTACCATGGAGAGGGAGGTGGGGGAAACGAGGAGATGCTCATCAAAGGGGCCAAAGTTGCAGTTATGTAAGATGAATAAGTCTAGAGATCTAATGTACAGGATGATTAATGTAGTTATAATACTGTATTGAATACTGGAAATTTGCTAAAAGAGTAGATTTCAGATGCTCTAATCACACACAAAATAAATGGTAACTGTGTGAGGAGATGGTATGTTAATTTGTTTGACTGTAGTAATGACTTCACAAAGTATGTCAAGTCATCCTGTTGTACACCATAAATATATACACTTTTTATTTAAAAAAGAAAGTAAATTAGTAGTCGCCTAAACCTGGAAGAAATGACGTGGTTGGGGGTGATAGCTAAAGGGTACAAGGTTTCTTTTTGGAGTGACAAATATGTTCTAATCTTGATTGTAGAGATGGTCACACAACTCTGTAAATATACCAATTGAATTGCATAGTATAATATACCATTGAATTGTACACTTGAAATGAGTGAATTGTATGGTACATAAACTAGATCTCAATAAAACTGTTTCACAGGGCTGGCCCGGTGGTGTAGTGGTTAAGTTCACATGTTGTGATTTAGTGGCCCAGCATTCACAGGTTCGGATCCCAGGCCCTGACCTACACACCACTCATGAAGCCATGCTGTGATGGCATCCCACACACACAAAAAAAATAGATGAAAGATTGGGGCAGATGTTAGCTCAGGGACAATCTTCCTCAAGCAAAATGAGGATGTTGGCAACAGATTTAGTTAGCTCAGGGCTGATCTCCCTCGCCAAAATAAAATAAAAAAGTAAATCTGCTGCAAAAGAAATTTTACAAAAGATCTGGCACCGTGCTTGACACAGAGTAAGCACTAATTAACTATTAACTCTTATTGCTATAAATTTAACTGCGTCTATGACCATTGTTTTTAAGACTCTACCCTCTGACATCAGGCTCCATGGATTCAGATCCCAGCACTACCATTTACACCTACTAAAAATCACAGCACTCTGTTGGGAAAGTTAAGTATTCTGTCTAATTTTTGACATTTATATTTATAGGTTGAGGGCAGTAATAGTATTATTTCATGGAATAACTTTTTATTATTATTTCCCTGATTATAGTGTTTTGACTTTCTTCTGAAGGAGCACACGTTTTTTGCAACCTATCCCCTTAAAAGCAGAGAGCCATGTGCCTTTATAATTTGCCAGAATTTTCTGGTATTTTCGGTCTCTAAGTGACCTGGATTTATAAGGGTGGCAGAGGAGAAAAATGGTGAGGGAATTCATTACCGCTGCTGTACAACAAAGCAACACATGAGAGGTGGAGTGGGACGGTTGCTCAGAGTTTGTTTATGGAGTCCTGATCTGTTGAGTCACATGGCATTCTAGGAAGATACAAAGAATTTAACTATCTTCTTTCAGGTTTTCTTTTTCATGATGTGAAAACATAATTTGTTAACTCTGGTTAAGTTTTTCTAAGTCCAGCTTTGATTGTTTTGAAATTACTGTCAATTCCAGCATAATGCTTCCTGTCAGTCTTGATTTTCAGTGTTGTGAGTCTTTGGTTTGTGTTTCATTTTGTTTTCCTGTGTTTGCATTTAGTAAGAAGTTGGAAGAAGAAACATTAGGGATTGCTATCCAAACTCCATTTCAAAATAAACCATCTGCATGCTTTTTAGTCACTATTTCTTCATTAGTGAATTTAAAATAGACCAATATTAAAGATTATTAAAATTTTAAACTCTACTTAAAGATGACTCAGTCAACATATTTTGAATATACTTTAAATTTAACTGGGTTTGTATTTCTGCCATCAAATACACAGCCCCAAATGACTTATGGAAACAGATTTTTTTCTAAATTATAACATTTAGAGGAAAAATAATCATCAATGCTTAATGAAAATAATGACTGTAATGGTTATTTGGGGAAAATGTGCTTTTTATTCATATTTAATAAGAAGACCTAGAAAAAAGTCACTATGGTTCATGGCTTAGGATTATTTTTATTCACAGAAAATTCCACAATGCCTGGTAATTTTGTTGTTGTGAGGGTGTAGTGGATGAAGTGGGTCAAAGGTGCTGAGGAGGACTCAGTGAGCCTCCCAGGGACAAAGGTATTATCCGATCTGTACACATGTCACATTGAGCAACATTCTGCCTGGCTGCTGCTGAGCTCCCATCTGTCAGATCTCAACAGAAAGAACAAAGATTAGAGATTCTAGTAATTCAAGGAACATCTTTTTACTTGCTGGCAAGACAAATAAAATTAGGAGGAGTCACTTTCTTCCTGCTACATGTTATCGATACATGTTCTACTTGGCCATATCACATTTTATACAAAATCCTTTCAACTGCCTCACTGCTATTGCCTTAAACAATCTTAAGTCTATAATCTCCTTCATAACAACTAATATACATATTTCAAGTATATACTATGATCCGTAATCATTTGGCAATGTACATTTTTGTTGGTTTAACATCCATGAGTCTGCAGTGAAACTGTATTCAGTCATTAAGATAGAAGTATTATTTGGTAGAGATACTGGGAAGTGCAGCCTTGGTCTTCTGTAGTGCTTCAAGTAAAAGGAGAAAAAGACTTTCTTAAGTTACGAGTTAAATTTAATATTTGCATATCCATCATACGTGAAGAAATGAAGCTCTTCGTTCTGAAAATGCTATTAGAAAGAATTCAGAAAAATAGATATCTGGAAAATTAAGCTGAAAGAATTTTCTTCAATTCTGAGAAAATTAATGATAATGTGCCACAGGTATTAAAATTCTGCATTTTATCTTCTAGTGTCACCTCATCTAACGGTAGGCCAATAAGTAGTGTAGAAATCTTCAGCCTTTAATACAATTTTTTTTACTGACAGCTAAAGTAACATTGATTTATTCCTGTATCTTAGGTGAACACTTGAAATGTTTATACAATGCATACTTTAGTTTAAGATTGAATATAGAAGAGACGTTTTGACATAAATGGAACTAAAACCATAAAAAATTTTCACACAGAAAATTAATATACCTTTGAGTTATGGCCCATTGTGCTCTAAAAAGTGACTTGCTCAGATTGAATTACTCTATGTATGAGACACCAAGAAGTTAATGTTTTATTCAGTAAGTATGAACAATTTGCTATGTCAGACACCTAGCCATATATTAGGGCTGCAAAAACTTAATAAATAAGATAGATACAGATATTTTTTTCCTCAAAGAACTCAAAGTTCTGTAGAAATAAATGAAAAAAAGCACAGATAAATTTACTATAATGAACATATGGGGAAAAAAACATATTACATGACTGTAGTAATGGTATTAGAGGACACAAAGAAGTACCTAAGTATGGGGGTGTCCAGTGTGGCATCCTGGAAGAGCCAATTCTTTACCTGTGTACTGAACAATAATTGTTAGTCAAGTAAAAGTTGAGGATGAGTTTGGGACAACACAGAGATATGTGTTTAATATCTACAAGCAACTGGTTTTGCTAGAATAAAATACATAAGGCAGGAAGTGATAAGACTTGACTTGCTGCGTCTTAGAGAAATTTTTAGAAGTCCTTGTATAACCTAGCAAGTGGTTCAGAATTCATCTGATATGTAATAGTAAGACACTACAGGGTTTGAAATAGATAAGTAATGTGGGCATTGCACAGGCTCTGCCACAGCCTCATTCCCATACCCTTAGCCCAAACTGAAGGTTACCCATAGCTTCAGCTACAGTTCCCATACACTAATGTTTTCCTACCTCAAGCACCTGTTTCTCTCTGTTAGCCAGCTTCCCTTGGCTGTATGTAATATTGTGTTCAGCCTTCACAGGAGGCAGGTGGAAGTGCCAGGAAGTTAACTTACCATAGGTATAATCCTCAACCATTGAGAAATGGGAATTGGTAAATGAACTTTCCAGCTTTCTGATCCCTCAGCAGAGTGATTCTGAGGTATGATGTACAATACTTTTAGAAGGTCCTCAACATGATTGGGCCCCAGTTTCCCAAGGGGATATCTTGCTTGTTAGTACATCGTTTATTGACTTTCCTCCTTCTCCTGCCTCACTTCACTTCATAATGGTGCTTCCTGGGATCACCTCCCATCTAAACTACATGAACTCAAATCCTTATTCCTGGTCTACATTTGGTGAAAGTCAAACAAAAACAGTTAGGTTTCTATTTTAGATAAATCTTTCAAGCAGAGACATAGAAAAAGAGGTTTAGCATAATGGAACTGGAAACTTAGAAAAAAAGGTACTGGATATTGTAGTAATTTAAGTAAGAAATGGTGAAGGTTTGAATGAGGGTAGTTGCAGTAGAAATGATAAGTTAGGATAGGTTTGAGAGACGCACAAGAGATAACCCCAGTAGGACTTGATCATTAATTGAATGTAGCTACAGAAACTAAATATGTGTAATGGAATTAGAAAGAGGAGCCAAGGATGACCTCTTGATTACTAGGGAAGATAATTAGATAGAGAGATTATGATTTCAGTTTTGAATAATTTTGTGTTAGTTATTAGTATAAAGTAGATGTGTACAGGAAGAAGCTGGCTATGTGAATCCACAAGTCTGAAATACAGATATGAATGGTATTTAAGACCTTTAGAATAAATGGGATTGTCAGGGGAGAATTTGTAGTATCTCTTGGCCAGGAAAAGAGAAGGCATGAAAAATACATCGTGTAAACAGTTGAAGGAGAGTTAAAGAAAATGCAGTGTCATATTTGAAGAGGGAGTACCTATGTCTAGGAGGAGGTGTATAACTATGATAATGGTTAGGAGATATCCAGAGAGACAGTCACTGAAATATATTCTTTGTTTTGGCTAATAAGAAATCCATCGTAGCTTCAGGACCTGAAAGAGAAATAACTCAGCCTACAGCAGATTGGGGACTGAAGTGCAAAAAAGTGGATGCAATGACTATTTAAGACTCTCCTTGACAAGTTTTAATGTAAATATATACAGGAGTATTAGACAGTCACTAGAATGCTTGCAGGATCAGGATTTTTTATCTTAATAAAAAGATGCATTCATAGGTTTAGGCTGAGAAAAAGGAAAAGAGAGGTAGAGACTATACGGCTAACGGGTAAAAGATGGAATTGATACAAGTAAAGGGGTCAATCCAGAGCAGGAGGAATACTCTGAGAACAGAGGAAAGGTAGTGAGTAAAGTTATAAATAGAAATAATATTTGAACTTGGGCAAAGAAAGTTGAGAAGAACACCCACGATCATCTCAGTTTTTTAAGTTGTCTATTGGGAATGATGGAGGCAGGACTTAAGGTAATGATTGTGGATTTGGAATGTTTATTATATGACTGTTGACCAAGAACAGTCACAATGAAGGCCCAGGTGAGTTTTGAGACCATTAAGTTGTAATGACATCTATCTGGATAGTTTAGTGATTTTTCTCCAACTTACTCAGCTAAATGGATTAGAAAACATTAAAATTTGTGTTGATGAGCTGCTGAACAGATGCTAAGGAAGAATAGGGTTACAAAATGTGCAGATTCTGTCAGTACTCCACTCTGATCTCTGTCAGATTCATTTTACCCTTTCTACACAGCCCTCGTTGGCTTCTGTGTGCGTAGCCAGCACTTATGACTCTTTCTGGAGGGCTGCAATCAGGCTACTAGAGCTGTGTGTTCCACACATGTGCAGAACAAGAACTGCCTGGACGTGTAATTCTGTACCCCACACCCCAAGGATCTTGTCTCTGTTGTTCTAATGCTTCTCCCTCAGGTTACACCTATGACTTCATATGTGGTGTCTAATGGATAATCAACAGAGAATGGGGAAAAAAAGCCCTAGCCTTATTTCATTAATTGATTAATTCAGTATATTTTGTGAGCCAAAT
Organism: Tapirus indicus; assembly: GCA_031878705.1. Taxonomy (NCBI): domain Eukaryota; kingdom Metazoa; phylum Chordata; class Mammalia; order Perissodactyla; family Tapiridae; genus Tapirus; species Tapirus indicus. The sequence continues at coordinate 95,028,488 of CM062926.1, forward strand.
TCTATTACTGTTTCACTATATTCCCTCTCAGGTTATCTTGGAAAGACAGATACTCCTGAGACAGAGGTTTTGGTTATGCATCTGGTCATCCATGTGTGTGAGAGAGAGTTGCCTAAAGTAAGAACACACATAGACCCCTGGGTGGTAGTGGATGTTTTGGTCAGGGACTCAGGATGAGAGAGAGATTAGAAGTCCACAGACAAGGAGGTCCGAAAAAGAGGTATGTAGGAGTGGGCACAAAATGTGAGGATCTCTGTGGCACCCATTCCTGCAACCAAGAGAGCATTCACTGAACAAGTAGCACTCAGTAACCAGGTGGCAAGAATGATGTGCAGTAAATACCAACTAGCCACTTCCCTCCACCACTCCAGTGGTTGCACATAAACAGAGTAGCCATGGTGGCAGAGACAGGGACTGTGCATAGACCAAACCACAAGGCCTCTTACTCACTAAAGCTGATCTAGCCACTAGAGGAGCTAAACAGCCAACCTGTCAGCAGTGGACACTGGTGACTCTGAGGCCCCTTTGTGACATGATCAGTCATGGACGTCAACCAGCCACTTGATAATGAGTTGATTCCTTAATGCCCGTTTCATCCTGGAAAGAACAACAATTCATCCTTATCAAGATTAACGTGTATTCTGAGTATGGGTTTGCCTTTCCTGCTGACAGGACTTCTATCGGCATCACTATTTGAGGACCAACAGTGTGTCTGATTTATTAATGTGGTATTCCATATAGTGCTGCCTCAGATTAAGGAACTCATTTTATAATAAAAGAAGTGAGGCAACAGGTATAGAGTGATGGGGTCCACTGCTCCTACCACATTGAATCAGAATAGGAAATAAAAATGGCTTCCACCATGCTCTCAAAACACATACACACACATGCACAAATATATACTTGCTTTTCCTTATTCAGAAAAACATCTTTCACTTCATAATATGCTTTATATGCTATCTATTGGGGTTGTCATATAGCATGTAAAAAACTCAGTTAGATTTGAATTTCAAATAAACAACAAATAATTATTTTAGTGTAAGTATATTCCCAATATTCCATGGAGGATACTTATACTTTAAAAAATTGCTCTTTATCTGAAACCTAAATTTAACTGGGTGTTTCGTATTTTGTTTTATAATTCTGGCAACCCATGTATTCTACCTACTAGGGAGACAGTATCATATAGTATCATTCCAGTGATTTACCTGGTCTGCAGCAAATGGAGTAGTGAAGACGATTTAACCTGGGCATGTGTTCATGCCCAGGAAGGCAATATATGACATATGGGGAATGCAATAAAGTGGAATAGTTAGAATGCTTTTTAGAAAAATAGTCTAAGGAGAAGTAATCTGGGAGCATGTTTTTTGGAGAACAAGAATAAAGCCAATTTTATCTCCCGATCTCAAAGAATATGGTAGCTGGGGAATTTAGCAGCCTCTATTCTTCCTGTGAGGAAATTCAGGATTCATTTATTACTCTATTTTCTTTGAATGGTTAGATATCCTAGCTGACTATTAAACCAAGAAATGCAGAGACCTCAGTGGAAACATTTTGGAAGAAGCTAGTGGGGAACTTGGAGTAGGTAAATAGTCTCTGAGTAACATGCGCATGAGAATAGAAATCAAGGGGGTTTTTATCGTGGATTGTGACCAAAAATGACAGGAATATAAGGCAAGATGTGATAAATGGACTTCAAAATTCCAAACAGAATTCTGACAGAGTAGCACCATTGAGAATAATGTAAACCCAAGTCACAAGAGTTAGTGAAAAAGATCTGACGAAACTAGAATTTTTTGTTCTGGTCTCTTGATGCTGCAGATGGGGTAGTTATAACATCATGTGATTGCAGGCCTTGTCTGAAGGGGCTGAGGTCGGGGTGTGGCTAATTTCCAAATTTGCAGAGGCCATATCTGTAAATGCTACAATCTAGCACCAGATCAGACTCCAGCTTCCTTAATTTAATGGAAAAATCAGTGTAATATATACTAAAGTTTTTACTGAATTATTTCCAGTACTCACATTGATTAATGAGCCATTAAAATATTATTTTGTTTGTATAACCTCCTTTAATATTCTCCATCTCTTGCCCTTTCAATATATCAATCTGTGTATTTTGGATACTTATTATATAAACCATTCCCTGATTCTATAGTGTCCTGATATTACAGAATCATAAAAATAGAAGGAATGAGAGAAACTTAGAGAACATTTATACATAGCCTTAGAATTTCCAGATGAAGAAGCAAAAACTCAAAAACCAAATAACTTGTCCAGAGTCCAACAAAGCTCCTGGACACATTGATCTTCTGAATGGTAATTCACTGACTCCCCCAAATCTGCTTCCTTCTCCACCTATTGAGTTCTGTTCCTCAGCCCCTACTTTGTACTAGACAGAACATAGTTAAAGAATCGACATTTGCCATTGTGACTAATAACACACTCTCTGCTGCAAGACTGTTGGGTTCAAATCCCAGCCACACTTAATATAGGTAGAACCTTAGATAATTTACTTCAGTCTTATGGAGAAAAAAATGTCAGACAAATGAAACTCAATAAACTTTTATAGGTGTATATGAATTCTAAAGAAAGTGCAGGAGGAATACTAAATCTGCTGAGTAAGAGAAAGTTTTACGTTACAAGTGGCAATTTAACTGATACTTAAAGGGTGGTTTAGAACAGGAATTAGCAAACTACTTATTTTTGTATGGCTCATAAAGTAAACATGATGTTTACATGTTTAAATGGTTGGGAAAAAAGTGTAATATCTCGTGACATGTAGAAATTTATAGTATTCGAATGTCATTGTCTATAAATAAATTTTTATCAGAACATAGCTAGACATGTTCACTTACATATCATCTATGGCTACTTTTATGTACACAGCAAAGTTGAGTATTTGCAGCAGAGACTACATGGTTCACAGAGTCTGAAATGTTTACTATCTGGCCTTTTACAGAAAAAGTTTGCTGAACCCTGGTTTAGAGAAATGTGATTTCAAGTTCCCGTCTGCAACAAGTTCAAGAGCTTCTCCCAGTATGTGAATTAATGCACCACGTCCTATATGGAAAATGTCTTGCTGTAAAAAAAGTAGGGCCGACTAAACCATGTGCTTAGTTATGTGGTAGATTAACTTCCTGACTCAAGCTTCTTATCTTGTCATGGATGGAGAGCTGACAATTTGAAGACCTCCTAGCCGTCCAGAAACATTTTGAGTATCACTGTTTCAAAGCTTGCTAGATGTAAGAGCAGCGGACATGCATTCCAGACAGAAGGGATTGTGCATCTTAATGTTACTCGAGGAATAATTAAAATTATACTATTTGTGTTTACATATAAATGGTTTTGGTTGTGTTTAAAATGTAGGAATAAAGTGCTCAAATACTGAAAAATTTAGCATATGTAAATATTGAAAGCTCCTAAGAAGCAGGCCCAAATAGAGGAAAATTTAGTAGTATAGAGAGCAATATGACTAATTTGTCAGGATGCAGTTCCTACAGGGTGTCAATCAGAGAAAGCTAATTTTGAAGAGAAATTGTTTGAGGGGTGAAAAGGCAAACATACTACCGATTTCAAAACTAGCACACAGGGCTTTGTATAATCAATTATCTTCAGAGATTTAGCAATTATGATCAGTAGCTTGAGCTGGTTCTAACGTGTCTTTTTAAATCATCTTTATGAGCTTTTGAAACTCAAAGATTGGCCCAGCTTGAAATAGGATATTCAACCTTTAATATTTTGAATCTTATAGCCTCAAAATTTATAGCAGCATTAACATCACGGAGGCAATAATCCTTCTTTCATTTGTTAATAGTACTTCTATTACTTTCATATTTACTGACAGAAGAAATAGATACAGAGTCAGAAAACATTTAATTTTACCTGGATATATTGGTAAGAATGATTTAATGAAACTGAAAAGTAATTGCTGCAAAAATTACCATTACTATCTATAGGGACCTCTAATTCTGAACCCCAAAGACAGTCACATTAAATACCAGTTTTTATTGTACTTCTTTCAGGTTCTCAAACATTACATTTTTTTTAAAAAATCATTAATTTTAGTAAGCTCTCAAATTAAATTATCATTGTTTCCCCTCAAATTTTTTAAAGCAATTTCAATGTTGTTATTCTATTCTTTCCTCTTCCTCTTGTAGATGAAAAATACAAAATTAATTCATTTTCCTGGTTTTTAATTGCCTGTCTTTTTTTGGACATGACTCATGTTATTACATCCTTAAAAGTAAAACAATGCCTGAAATGCATATTTTGCAATAATATTGGGTACATTTCCTTATGTTACCACATACTACTTCACTGGATCGATATTATTTTAGTTTTTAAAGAAAATATTTTAACCCTCTGTGGCTATAAGATGTCCTTAGAATACAAAAGGCTTGTCATTAGCAAGACAAATAATCTGGGGACAGATTAACAAATGTACATGCTAAATATAGACGAGATATCAACGATGTGAAGCTGTTGACCTTTTGTGTGGAAGAATTGGAGACATGGTTCAAAGGGGAAAGAAGGTAGGTGAACCAGTAGAAGTGCTGTCTGCTTGAGGGGATTCTTTTATAATGTAACTCCTTGAAGACAGATACAAAACATGGCAGTCCACCGATGTCTTCTGCACACATTTTGTGAGTAACACCACCTTTGAAATAGCATGTTAAATGATGTCTGTTGAACATAATGTTGACTGACAGAATGCAGACCCAGAAGAGTGCATACCATATGATTCGATTTATCTGTAGTTCTAGAACAGTGAAAACTAATTACAAAAAAAAAAAATTTTTTTAAAGAAATGATTGCCTCTTAGGGGAATCGACTAGGGAACATAAGGGAATTTTCTGAGGATATGAAAATATATATTAATCTACGTGTGGTTGAGTGAGTGACTGCCTTTGTCAAAACACATCAATTGTATTCTTAAGATCTGTACATTTAACTGTATGTAAATTTTACCTAAAAAAATCAAGCCGTAAATCAATTTTGAACTCTAGCTAAAAGCTTTGGTTTTTTAGTGATATAGGGTAGCTATTATTAAACTAATATCTACACATTCTAGGTTTGAACAAATAAAGATGGTAAAAGTCAGGTTTCTCACTGTTGTAGAAGGCAGTCATGAATATGCAAAGCAATAAGTCTACATTGCAGCATATGGTATTGGGTCAAAGTTGAAGTAGAAGCAATGACAGACTGTTGACAGCGAGCGCATTTAAGCACCATTCTCCACTAAATGAATGAGGACTTTTTGGTGGGAAAGACTGATTCCAGAGCTGAAGAAGGGAGAGGATTCTTAAGTTGGGTACCAAAGTAGACCTCAATTAGAAAGTGATGTTTAATTTGAGAAATTAAAGATGGACAGGAATCAATGATCTAAATATCTAAGAAGAATAATATTTGCCAAGGCCACAGACATTGGCATTCAAGAAACTTTGTTTTCACCTCTGCTCTGGGATCCCCCTCTACTAAGCTAGAAGAGATGGGGACTGATCCCTAATGTAGAATACAGCCTGTATCTCAGTCGGAGCCTATTATGTTGTGAGGGGGGCATTTTAGTATGGCTGTTTAAAGAAAAGTATTAGCTGTTTGGAGGTGTGTATTTTAATAGAATAATAATAATAATATATTGATATTTATATAATACAACATGCCAAGCATTGTTCTTAGCACATTTTATCTGTTAACCAATATAAGATTTTTACAAAGTCCATAACTGGGTACTATTATTATCCTCAATTTATAAATAGAAATCTGGAGTATAGATAAGTTAATTACCTTGTTCGTCGTCACACAGTAAATGGTTGATCTAGGATTTGAATCCAGACAGCTTAGTATAGAGTCTGTATTCTTGACCAATTTACTATGTGAATTTGCCATGTGAATTACTTCACAGAGTTATTTTTGTTGCTGTTGATTGGCAATTACAAAAAGAGGTTGCTAGACTATTGGCCCTCATTTCTACTCTCATCTGTTTTTTTTTTTTTCCTTGCAATTGTATACCTTCCAATTTATTGGAACACCCAATCAGTACTGGCATGAAACAGCATGGCTGTTATGATGCCTGCCATAGGAAAAATTTTTTTTTAAAGTGCGAGATTACATGGTACAGCTTCTTTTCTTGGCACAAAACTCTGTTTCTGTACTACTATGAACATCTAATCATTTTTTGGAAAATCAATAAACAAGAAACTCCAAAACATAAGCATATATGAAATATTTTCTCTTATAAAAATGGAACCACTTCCTAGGTTATCTTTCTTGCCCTCAGCACCTACTAAAATGATGAGTGAGAATCTATACATTTTCTTAGTTTATCTTCCTAGCATTGGTTTCAGAATTTGTTTTAAAACTATGATCTTAATAATATGTTTATTCCAAAAATATTTTTTATTTTTCCTCTAAAATGTATATATATATATATATATATATATATATATATATACACACACTGTTTATTTTGAGGAGAATGTTCTTTAGAACTTTCCATGAATATAACGTTTCAGCAACATGTCAATGTTAAGAAATTAATTTTTCACTCTATTTCCCATATGCAGTTTTATGGGGGTGGTTAACCGATCACTTCTCAGCTGCAATTTTGAGCTCCACTGAACTGTTATGGATGTTCCATTTTAAAACAGAACATATGTGAACAGAACTGTTCCTGTTATGCTTGACTGATGCCCCTGATTGTGTTCTAAATTCACAACTATGCCTCTAGTTATGAACTAATAACTTTGATTATTTAGGTAAAGTCAAATCTTAAAACCCAATCCTGTCTGTTTAATTGAAAAGCAACTAAAAATGCAACTGCCACTACACAATGTAGTTTTTTTTTTTCTTCAGTTTAGAGACATCTCGTAGCTTAGGCTGTATGAAATTCTTGACATTAACCTAAATTGCATTATACCCAGTCCACATTTAAGTCAAAAAACGATTGTTTATGGACATGAGAAAACACGAGTTTGCTCTCATGAAATGCCCATGTAGTTTGAACAAACTTGATGATATTTAGGAAGAGTTTTAGTGTAATTAAAAGATATCTTAAAAACATAATCCAAAGCCAGATTTATCATCCATCCAGTTGCTATTGTGCTTCTGAAAAACACAAACTTTGTGGGGAAAAACATGATACTGTGAAAAACAACCTAACAGCTCATTTCTCAGGGCCTGAGTTCGATTACCTATTTGCCGGATATATTTTGGTAACTTGTTTAACCTTTTATCCTTGGTTCCCACACTTGTAAAAAGGAGATAATATAACTTAAACACAATACCTACATCACAGAATATGTAAGGTTTAAATAAAACTATATATGTGAAAAATATTCTATAATGTGATAATCTCTTTGCTAAAATAAATTTAGGATATTAGCAGATGTCAACTCTTAGCAATTCCCTAAGATTGTCTGCTCATGGACTATCCCAAGAGCGCCTGCATTTTGGTCACAATCCTAATCTTATAATTTAAACTCTCTCACAAGCAGCTTCTGCTTTTTGTAGTCACTTGAGGATTTTCTTTGTTGCCTGTTCATTGACTATTACTAAAAGAGGAACCATTTACCTACAGTTACACTTGAATCATTTTTTGTTAAATTTTATTATCAGCCTAATTATTCATATATTTCTACCCAGAGATGAGAATTTGAAATAATGTCCACGAGCTTTTCAAATTTGTTCCTACCTTTTTTATGGATATACATTCACGTATAAATTTATTTAATTTTAAAAACTCATTTATTTTACATATATATCATTTATTCTTCCCTTTTCTTATTGTGATACATCATGAATACCACACTCTGCCTGTCTTTTCCTTATCTGGAATATATGCTTCATTCTATGAGGACAAAAGTTTGCCCATTCCATTATAGAAGCTGTATGACAAAATTTATCTGCCACTAGATAGCTATCTCGTGAACCAGGAAATAGTGCCATATTAGCATTTATTGGCAGGAATAGCCAGATTAGCCATGTTCTTGGGAAAAACAAGTGGTTGAACTAATGCTTAGCCACCATCACTTTCACCATGGTTACTTTATATGTGTTCTCATTGAGTAAACACTAAGATAGCTGAGAAAAAGACTGTTCAATATCCCTCGGACAGGCCATCTTATCTATCTAAATACTAAGAATGTTTTTCTCCATGGATGCTGCCTGGTGGGCATTTATAGAGGACATGAAAATCACACTCTGCACATTCTGGAATTCTTACCCACATAATCTTGTCACCATTTATTCCAATTTTGCTCTTCCCAAGTCCCTGAGTAGCATGCCGGCCCCTTAGCTACTACCCACAGTCATTTCAGAGCCATATCTCAGGCCATGTAAAGAAGACAATGAGATGCACTGCCTAGAGACTTCCCATAGAGAGGACTTCATTTGATCAGTGTCTTGAAAGTCACTCTTGGGTAAAGTTATAGTATAGAAACCTTTCATCTTGACTGGTTGGGGCCCATCCTATAGACTGTGACTCAAGTTGTACTTTTTCCTTTATTAAATAATCACAGCAAATCCACCAAAAAGTAATAGTTGGAGATTAAGGGAGAAGCAGTAAAAAGTGTAGGATCACATTTTATAAAGATTCTGAACCACTTGACCTAGTCTGGAAAGTGTTGCTTCCCTTTTATAATGAAATGATACTGTGCAAGTGCAATATTATGGTTCAGTGGTCCCAAGGTCAAGGTTTCAGCCTCGCCCAAGGTCCAGCAGCAATCTCAGAACTACTTTTCAATGATTTTCAACAGAGAATGGCATAGATTTCTCCAAAATCTTGGTAGTCTCCTCTGAGATTCCCCAGCACAGTGGGGCTTCTCTGAGAATCTGTGCATCATCTCTGTCTGCCAGAGCCACCTCTGATTCCATTGGTCTGCTGGGTCATAAAGTCAAAGTTACAAGGAAGATTGCACTAGAACCAGTGATGCAAAGCTGTATCTTTCTCTAGATACCATTTGAAACTGGCGGCCCTAAGAGTTACCAGTAAAAGGGTTAAAGCAAAGATGATATATGTCACCTCTGAAATCCAAAGAGACCACCATGTGCTTTTTGTTCTGTTTTCGTGGTGAGCAGTGTAATGTGCAATATTTTGTCTCTCACTTCAAAAGGGATATCTCTGCACACCCAAAACCAGGCCTTCCAACAATCACAAGATTTATCTTGCATTCTCTGGCACATATATATCTTATCAAGGAATATAGGATGCTTCTACTGTCTGCTCAATAGTAGGAGTATAATGTCAGCAATAAAATAGATCAACATTATAGATCTGTAGTATTTCAAGATGACAAAGATCCCTAGGGACAACATTAAGACAGAGTACAGAAGAGTTCACATAGCTCTGGGCGAGAAAGTAAAGGTATACTCTTCTTTTTTGCCATATTAAAGCAAACTGCTTCTGAATTTCCCTCCTGACTCCTAGTGATTCTTGGTCCCTTGAGGTAGAAAGCTTCTCTGTGTTGAACTGAATAATTCCTGCAGACAGACTGGAGAGTCTTTGAAGGAAACAGACTGACTGTTGCAGGACAGCAGCAATATTTGTTTCAATTCCTAATGAGCTTGGTTCCCATGACAAAAATGTGATGGTTTCAGTGGCATTATTTTGTTGTCTTAGGGTCTTTGTCCTTTTTTTTAAACTAAAGGTTCACTTTTTTTTCTTTCAAGTGAGAAAAATCAGTATCAGAAGGGACTAATGGAAGGCTATCCATGTTCTGTAGCACTGAAGGGAACACCTGTTAATATTTTGTCAATGAGATCATGTTGGGGAGGTGACCAATTCAGCAATCAGAGGTAAGAGGAAAATGACTTTCCCTTTGAGGCTATGGAAATGCTATAGGAGGTTAAGACAATAACCATAGTACAGATGACTAGAAAGAAAGCTAGAACAAAAAGGGTGGAAAAGTTTCTGAAGTACTCCTTCCTTTGTCTTGGGTGGAAACTTTCTACTTCTTATTGTCATCTGTTTAATGAAAAGGTCTTGGGTTAGCAGTCCGCCTCCTAGGATTGTCTGCTTTTGAAGGATTCTCTGCTTTAGTTTCCAAAATTGTAAAATTTCTAATTTTTATTGCTGGGTACCAGGCATTGTTGTTTCAGCAAGAAATAAGTATTCAAAAATCAATCCCTTAAAGTTTTACTGCTGCGATATCAAGTACAGTGCTTTTCTGAGAATGCTATCAAATCTCTCAGCCTACTAATTTAGGATCATGTAGTGCTCCCCTGGCAAGGGAAGACAATCAGTACTTTTTGGGGATAACACTGGATAATTCTGGATTTTTTTTAATATTAACCACAATAGAAGATAATTGAATCTTCCCTTGTGTTTTAACATATAATAAATATATTTTTAATTAATTATTCTGAGAGTAGGAATATAATATGAACAGTGAAGGCATTAACAAATCTCTAGGCCTTTAATGATCAGTATATTACGAATGTCACAAATTTACAAAGTATGGAAATCTAGAGACAAAGTCTTAGTTTCTTTCTAATTAATTTGTTGCAAATGTTTGTGTTCTTCTGGAAATTAACATATCATTTTAACCTGAGAAGTGCACTACCATTGAAGCATTTCTATATTAATACATATATATATATATTTTAAGTAAGTAATCTAGATAGGCTGAATTTCCCCTTTGATTAGTCAAATTTGTTTTTGGACTCTAACGTCTGGTAAACAAAAGAGCTCTCAAAACATTTGTAAGTTAATTAAAATTTAGAGATTCACAAACAAAATGATTCTTGTTATCTTTCCTTTTATAATGTGAAAGATCAAATCTTCATGTTACTCAATTGCTATTTAGGCAACCCAAAGATAGCTTTCTCGTAAAAGTTATTTTAATAGATTTTTTATCTTGAATTTGGGGCTTGAGTTAGGGAAAGACAAGAATCAATAAAAGTTGTCAGAGAAGAAAAGATAAGAACATAAGTCACACGTTTATAAAGGAAAGTTAGAGACAATATTTTTTAAACTCAGCAATAAATATCAATCATATTTCAAAATAATATTTTTCTCAAACAATGAATTTATATTTAAAATGTTTCAAGATTATGTCAAAAGCACAATAAAACAACAGAATATTTTGGTGACAAAAGGACAACTGGGCACAAGATATTTGGTCATTTTAAAATAAAGAAAAATGTTTACTTTATCCCTCTGTATATCACCTAAGTAAAATTTTGCTATAAAAGATCTTTATGCTTTTCTTATGAACACCGACACATTTCTTTCTTATGAACACCAACACATTTGTGTCTTTTGAATATATTTCATTGCTCCTATCAAACTCATGACTTGTATACATTGTTACAGAAGGATAATAAAATTTATTTAATGTGTACCTTCGAATTCACCTTTTATCTTTTTTTTTTATTCTGACATGAACTGACACGTTTTACTTTAAAGACAGAATGGTCCTTTATAAACAGAAATATATCTATGATCTTGCATAAACATCTTCTGTATTGTTAAACACATTTTACATTTTTTAAAAAAAAGAGAACAGTGATGTTACTGTAAGTCAAAGGCATTTATACATCCTTCTTTAACCTTTTAACTGGTGGCTACTCTATGATGCATTTAAAACAGCACAGTATATTAAAACTATATTGTACAGAGATATAATAGTATTATCTATTAATTATATTACTTTAAAATCTTAAAGCTAATCAAAGATCTGGAAATTGCAATACTAAGTTCACATGTTAAGTCTTTATAATTTGTAAGATTGAAAGAATCTCAGAAGATTAAACTCTGCAAAAGACTTCCAGTATTAAAATTTCTTTGAATAGACAGAATTTTATGTTTTGCAGTCTTAAACAATTTGTAGAATTAGTTATAATTTTCCTAATCCTTGCAACCAATGTAAGAAATTTAGAAAGTGAATTCACAGGGAAAAAAAAATCTTGTACAAACTAAAATACTGTAGTCTTGTACTATATAAAAATAAAATATCTTTGTACTTTGGAAAATTCAAGGAGGAGACATAAATCTTTCCTTAAAACCATTTAAGTCAGTTTAAGATACACAAATATTCATTCGGATAGAAATATTACATAAACTTTTTTCTAATATAATTTAGAAATGCCTGTATTTAAAAATCAAATTTTAAAAAATATTTAGATCTTATTTTAAAACTGTGAGTGTCCTGCTTTCCCTTTTACTATGCAAGGTAATTAACAAGACCAATAATATAGCAGGTTGTTTTCTTTTGTACAACTGCTTCTTTAAAAGAACTAACAAAATTAAAGAATAGAGAGGTGTTTCTTTTTTCCATAGAAAATTCTTCAATTCTCTAATTTCAAGTGTAAGTAAACCTTTAACATATCAAAATTGTTTGTAAAAGCCTATCATAAAATATCACACCCTTAGATTGTAGAGAATGTTATACCATACTTTGCCCCCTTTTGTGTTAGATCTATTTGTCTACAGCAGGTATTCTTAGAATGTATACATTTTTATGATGAATTAATTTCTTAAGTGAAGGGGAAAAAAGAGAGGGAGAGGGTGAAAAAAATGGAAATTAGAGTGAGCCAGCTGTAGACAGACATGAAGAGAGTTAAAGTGCAGTATTAGAGGCTAATTGTGTTCCCTTTGCAAGACAGGAAGAAGGCATCTATGTAGCAAAATTAATTTTGATCAGAGAGAGATTGTCACTGTAGCTGGTTTAAATAATAATTTGGGTCCTTCACAATTCCATCAAGATTTCATGATTAAAAGTTGGTACTTATTAATCTTCACAGTACAGAAAAAGAAAGAGAGAGGTCTTCTCTATTAAACAAAGTCATATCTCCTTTATATAAGCAAGACATTATTTCTTCATGAGATTTTTGTGGGTTTTTTCACATTTTGTTCCAAAGTGCATCTCAAATACACAGTTTTGGCTATATCAAAAGTTCTCCAAGTGAATACTGCAATTTTAAATTGTCCTTGGCACAGTCATGCCCTTTAAAAAGTTAAATGCAAGAAGGATAATAGAAAAGAAAGTGCCAGGAGGTAACAAATTTACCAGTAGACAATCCACTCGTGGCAGGCTGACAATAGGTCAAAAGCAAAAGTATCTCTTGGACATATCTTTGATCCTCAACCTTAAGGTCAAGCTGCTCTGCCTGCTGACCTGAGAAATCAGCAGTTCCCCTGGCAGGTGGAATTTGTGGAGAGAAAGTATCTGTAAAAGCCAACTTGGTATACATAAACAAGACCGAGCAAAGTGTTGACAAAGTGTTGATTAATGACTCAAGGCAAAGTTTGTCCTAAAAAAGATAACATCTAAGGAGAGCTTTTACTCTTCAAGTTCACTTGGAAAGACATTTATCAGACCTATAGTGGTCTTGCACTTCCTCTAATAAACACGGCTGTACCAAAAATAAGTAAATAAATAAAGAGAAGATGGTTAATAGCCAATCAATGATTTGTCAGTCCTTCATCAGAAAAATGAGTACAAACAGATCAGATAAGCAAAGAGTCCTGGGTCCTTCATTCCTAAGGAGGAAACAAAAAGAATCTTAAATGACTCAATGAAATATTTGGAGCACAGGTTCAGAATTAACTTCCCTTCGTATCATCAGCAAGTTCACCGCCAGTAAGTTTAGACACAAGGTGAGCACACTACTTCTAAGTTAAGGCATTAGTCTCTGGCAACAAGAATCTCTATAAAATCTCAGTGGAAGCTCCAGGATTGTCAGAGCCCACCAACAAAGACCATCAAAAAACATGTTTTCATCTAAACAAAGTAAAAAATTATATTTATTTAGCTTCCTGAAGTAAAGGAGAAAGCACCCACGGGGAACTTTAGGAGCAATGCAATTAGGGGAACAAAAGAGGTCTTAAAAGATTTAGGTTTCTACGGAGGATTCTTAGGGGGAATTGAAAAAGTGGAACCAGTCCTAGATTGATTGCCATCAAGAAGTGGTGGCAATTTGGTGATTGGCTATCTCAGTGATACAATAAGTTTCCCTATGCCTCAGATATATTCTCATGCTTACCCCAGGTTTCATTTTATCAGCATATACCCATGTTTCGGTACAGCAAACCTCCATTATATAAGGAAACATTTTATCTTTCTTTGTCACAAAGTAAATGAGCCTAACGCTGAAATAAAATCAATGTAATTTTCTATTAGACTTGAAAATAAATGGCTTAAAATAGAAATAAATTTCATTATATTGTTACTTTCTTTACAAATTGTATTTAATATAGATGCTATGGCATCCTTGGGGCAAACCTTGAGGTAGTAAGGCCAACAATTTACGAAGTTTTCTCCCTCCAAGGATTGGGCTGGCTGCTGGAGAGTGCTGCACTCCATCTATTTTTCCACATGAAGCCAAAGACCCACCTGAAGCAGGCATAGAGGAGTAAAAAAAAGCCAGGAATATGATACAGTGAAGAAAATATTTATAGAAGTCTTTCCAAATTATAAGGAAAGGCAAGAAGTGTGGGTTTTTTCTACCAATATGAATGCGAGTCTCTTGGAAAACATGTCTATAAATAGTTACATATATATGCCTTCTATAACACTGTAGAAGAAAGTGCCCCTACATATTAACACAGTATATTCCACTCTTTAAAAATCATATTGTATATGATGTAGCAATGTGTTTGATTTTTAACACAAGATTTATGCTGTTGGACTGTTAAGACTTTTTGGAAAAATTTGCAATCCCTGTGTCCGTATATTTAAATATTTTATTTGAAGTCAGCATATTTAGGAATAGTCAAAATGTGTAACTGAGAAAATAATCTGGTTAATTATGCCATTACAAGATTCTAATATGCTGCCAATGCTGATTTGAGAGAAAAAACAAAATTACCCACTGCATATGCTCAGCAATAAATTTTGATGTTTAAAAGTATGAACAGATTTTAGAGGCACTTTTACTTCAATATACCAACGTTAAAACCTAAATATTTACAAAATTGTGTTTTCTACAAACCAGGTCCTATCTAGAGAATATTAAAAATCAATGAAAGCCGTGAGGTTTCACTTTATTGATCTCTAAATCAAAGTCAGACGTATGAATTTAAATAATTTTTAAATAAAATATGCATAAAAACTTAAACCCATGAGCCAATTTTTAATCTGAAGCAACTGAAAAAAAACAAGATTACATCCTGAAAGTTTCCTGTAAATAAAATGAAGATAAATACATTACTCACAACTCAAGATAATATTTCACTACTGGTTTTTAATAAAGATTTTCAAGTTATTTGGCATTAGAAGTCGATGGAATATGCACAATAAGAAATATTTATGGACAGAAATATGATAGCATTGAAATGATTATTTTCTCTTTATCTACTATCTAAGTCCAAACATTTTAAATGCATCTTACCCACATTAAAATAGTCATTTTTCATCACTTTGCTATGTGATAAATATATCATAAAATTCTATATGCAGGTATATATAATGATCCATATATAACCTCTCCCACATAGATGATGTCATCTCCAGTAGAAACACACAAGATATTGACAGGGCCCATTACCGAGAGATCTCAGCAAAGACAACAGGAGCTCAAAAGCAATACAGCTATCTTTTACTTGCAACAATGGGATTGGAAATTGAGCTTAGAAGGGTTGATAGTTATAGCTTCCCTGGATCTTGTCTGGTTCAAAAAAGAACCAGACCAAAAAAGAAGATGAGATGTATTTTCATGAAGAAGTGTATCTTTACATCAGTAGAGAAAAGGAGAACCTTTTGGTTGTGCAAATGAGCTGGTCTGGAAAACTATGTTGCTACTCACCCCTACCCACTTGAAATATCTTGCAAATATCATGTCCTGAAAAATCTAGTTCATTTAAAGGTGGATAAAAAGAAAGAAAAAAACTGGAATGGATTAATAAATAGATTTTATAAATAAATGAGGAATTAAACAGCAGAAACCCACTGATCAAGAGGAAAAATATGCAAGAAAAATATTGCCACTAAGTAGGGAAAAGAGGGTTCAAGCATTTTGTCAAGAATTGAAATATTTAAGAAAATAATTGCAACCGTGTAGGAAAACCACACACACAAATTACAAGAATTCAGGAAAGATATGTGAAAACTAAATATGAGAAGGCACGATATAATAAATACAAGAAAAAAAACAAAGCACATAAAATTAAACTTAAAAATATGGGAATTTCAATGGAGAACTGATTCTGAGTCAAGTGGACTGAGAAATAAATGCACACAGAAATGATAAAAGCTAAGAAAATTAAACATAAATTAAAAATAGTCCCCCAAAAAAAGAATTTAGAAAGGAACTTGAATTTTTAGATTGGAGACTTAGAAAGCTGGAAAGAATGTTCCTACACCTAAAACAAGAAGAACTCTGAGAAAACTATAAATTCATGATTGTTTGTTAGAGAAGAAAGGGATCAGGTCAAATATCTAGACTGAAATATGGAGAGAGAGGTGCTTGAAGGGAAAAAAATAGGACCCAAAATTTGATTAGCATGGGTGGAATGTGGATGGGAAGATAGGAGGGATAAAGGGATAAGGATGTGGTGAGGGAGTAGGATAAGCCAATAAGAAATATTTACTACACATTTTTAACGAATTGCTTAGTCTAGCATGAGGATGTCAAGCCCCTGGAGGTGCAGACATAAGGGGATTCACAACTGCATGCAGAATTTTTCTCCAGGAACCCCACTGGACATCCAGAGACAGAACATTTACTCTCCTGGTCCTTGGTGGGGCAGAATGGCAACCACTTCTGCACTCCATCAAGAACCATTTCTCTCATCTCTTCTATTGAACAAAACCCTTGGTTTCTAGGAAACAGTGACCATATATTGAAAGAACTAGTGGAAAATTATTGTAGGCTGAGAGAAGAGACTGGCAGCCACTGTAGAAAATCCACTCAAGCCCATTTCCCTTAGCTCTCCTCCCAAAAAAGTCTTAATCTGCAGGAGAAGGAGCAATAAAAGCTATGTCCTGAGGGAACTGGTGGAGATCCACAACCATTAGAGAAAAGAAATAGAAAAAAAAAAAAAGTTTACCAGTGGAGGAGGCCTGAGAATACTGTTAGGTCCAGAGCTATATCTGGAAGAGAGCAGAAATACTCATGGAGTCCAGACCCCAGAGACCCAGGTATACAGTCTTTGCCTGACATTGAGCCTTAATCAGAGTATCAGTGAATGTTGCTTTCTCCTACCCAACATCACAATGCTAACAAGCATCAAGTAAAACTAACAGTGGGAAAGATGCATCAAGAAATGCTCCAAGACACAGACTTTTTGTGGGAAACAGTGCAAAGTAAAGATGCAAAGGCAAGTAAGGAGACCCAAAGCCAACCCAGGAGGAGACATTGAGAAAACCTCTCTGGCAAATTAGCCCACATCATAAACACAAACTGTTACTAGAGGAATTAGAAGCCTTGGGTGTGATAAAGTAGCTATAATAACAACAAGCTTCCAACTCAGTCCAAACTTAACAAGATTAATACAAAAGCCCACACTAAAGGCCTAGGAGAAGGAAAAGTGTGCTAGTCCCCAAGCATAAAAGTACTTAAGTCAGTATTCACTATTCTAAAAAGATATTTGGCTTTCAACAATAACAACAAAAATAATGTATACAAAAAGGCAAGACAAAACACTCTGAAGAAACAAAGCAACTATCAGAACCAGACCCCTTCCATATGTGAAAAAGATGCTGTAACTGTCAGATTCAGAATCTAAAATAACTCCAATAGGCCACAGCCTGTAGTAGAAAAGTTAAACAACGTGAAGGATCAGAAAGGTAATTTTAGCTGAGAGATGAAAATCATAAGAACAAGTGAAATAAAAATTCTAGAAATCAAAAATAAAATAACAAGGATCAAAAAAGTCTTTGAAGGGCTCATTTTTAGACTCTAAATAATCAAGAAAAGGATCAGTGAATTTGAATATAGGTCAACATAAATTATCCAAACTGTAACACAGAAAGAAAAATATGAAGAAAACAGAACAGAGCATACAAGAGCTGTACAATATCAATGGACTTAGCAGAGACATAGAAGTCATTTGAAATCTCAGAAGGAGAAGAAAGCTAAAACAGGACAGAAGAAATATTTCAAGAAATACTTGTCAAGAATTTCCAAAAATTAGTCATGGGCACCAAATACACACCAAGCAAGATAAATGTCCCCACTACTCCCTTCACCTTCCACCAATAAATGAATAAGTAAATAAATTTAGGCATATAAAAATAAAATTGCCAAAAACAAAGAAAAAGAACATATCTTGGAGGCAGCCAGAGGAAAAAGGCAGTCCATTTACAGAGAAACGGGGATCATAATTATAGCACACATCTCATAAGAAAACATGGAAGCAAAAAGGCAATCTTTAAAGTGCTGAAAGAAGGGAAAAAATCTTTTCAAACCAGAATTCTATACCAAGTAAAAGTATTTTTCAAAGTGAAGAAGAAATTAAAACTTTCTCAGACAAACAAAAAGTAAGGGGATACATTTCCAGCAAACCTAGGCTGTAAGAAAATTTAAAGGATGTTTTTCAGGCAGAGGAATACGATATAGGTCAGAAATTAAGATCTATGCAAAGGAATAAAAGTATTAAAAATGGAATAAAAATAAAGTATTTTTCTTATTTTAATTGCTCTAAAAGGTAACCGAGTGTTTACAGTAAAGTGTGTTTATAGCTTACATGTAAATGAAATATATGGCTCAAAGAGTGAAAATGAGGAATTGGTAATTTGCTATTATACAATCCTGATGCCATACTTGAAACTTCATAATATTATTTGAATGTGGACTTAGATATTTAAAAATGTATATTGCAATCACTATTTTTATCCATTTTAAGTCAATAGAGAAGATAAAATAGAGTTTTAAAAATATCCAACTAAACCCCGAGAAGGCAAAAACGTAAAAAAATAATGAATCTATGGAAAAAATAAAACAGTTAAGGTGATCGATTTTTAATCCAACTATATTAATAATCACATTAAATGTGAATGATCTAAAGCTACAAGTTAAGAGATAGATTGTCAGATTCGACAAGAAAGCAAAACCCAAAATTTGCCGTCTTTAAGAACCTATTTTAAATATAGTGCCATAGATAATTTAAAAGTAAAAGAAATGAGAACAGTGTATTATGCGACCTCTAACCAAAAGAGAGCTGGAGAAGCTATAATAATTTCTGACAAAATAGGTTTCAGAACAATAAATATTATCATGTGTCAAGACATTGCACAGCGATAAAAGGGGTCAATTCTCCTAGAAGACATAACCATAACAACCATAAACATTAATGTGCCTAAAAGTAGAGCTACAACATTCACGAGACAAAAGCTGATAAATCTGAAAGTAGAAATGGACAAATCCACAATTAAACGTGGAAATGTAATACTCTTTTCTCAGTAACTGTTGGAATAAAAAGGCAGAAATTCAATAGATATAAATAACATGAACTGCACTGTCAACTAACTTCACCTAATTGATATAAGGAAACCTTCTACTCAATAGCAGAATACACATTATTCTTATGTGAACACGGAACAGTCACCAAGATAAGCATGCACTGGGCCTTAAAACAAATATTAACATATTGAAAATAACCCAAAATAAAATTATACAAAAATAAAATAAAGTATAAATCAATTTCAGGAAGATATGTTGAAACAAACTCATAATAATTGGAAAATTAAACACCGTGTTTCTAAGTAAACCATGGGTCACAGAGGAAGTTTCAAAAGAAATAATGTGTATTCTGAACTATAACTGAAAATGAAAAGAAAATATATCAAAATTATGAAGTACAGCTAAAGCAATACTTAGAGGGAAATTTACAGCAAGAAATGCTTATATTAGAAAACAGGGAATATCAACAAAAGTACCCTGTGTTTTTCCCTTACGAAACTAGAGAAAGAAGAGTAAATTAAACCCAAAGCAAGCAGAAGGAAGAAAATAATAAAGATTGGAGCAGAAAGCAAAGATATTGAGAGCAGAGAAACAATACAGAAAATCAAATCTGGTTTCAGAGCAAAGGGTATTACCAGTGATAAAGAACGCCATTTCATAATAGCAAAGGAATTAACTCCTCAAGAGAACATAACAATCCTAAATGCTTTTCCATCTAATAATATAACTTCAAAATAAATAAAGCAAAAATTGATCAAAACTGAACATGAAAATAGACAAATCCATGATTATATTGAGAGATTTTAATGTTCCTTTCTTACTAATCAATAAAAATAAGCATCAAAAATCAGTAAAGGTACAGAACATCTGAAATACACTAACTAACTTGACCTAATTCAACTGTTAGGTTAGGGCAATAAATAGTAGCAGAACACACATTCATTTCAAATGCACACAAAACATTTCCCAAGATAGACCATGTTCTTGTCCATAAAAACAGTTTCAATAATTTTTAAAAGAATCAAGTCGGGGCCGCCCGGTGGCGCAGCGGTTTAGTCCGCGCTTGGCAGCCCGGGGTTCGCGAGTTCGGATCCTGGGCGCCCACCGACGCACTGCTTGTCAGCCATGCCGTGGCGGCGTCCCATATAGAGCAGAGGAAAGACGGGCACGGATGTTAGCTCAGGGCCAGTCTTCCTCAGCAAAAAAGGGGAGGACTGGAACAGATGTTAGCTCAGGGCTGGTCTGCCCCACAAAAAAAAAAAAAAGAATCAAGTCATACAAATTTTATTCTCTAATCATGATAAAATTAAAGTAAAACCAATAACAATATGATATCCGGAAAAAATCTCTCAAAAATTAGCTAACTAAATAATACACTTCTAAATAACATATAGATGAAAGAAGAAAACAAAAAGGAATTTAGCAAATATTTTATACTGAGTAAAAATAAAATCTCATCATATCAGAATATGTGAGATGCCATTATATCACTCTGGCAGAAATTTACAGCATAAATAAATTATATTAGAATAGAAGAAAGGTGTGATTCAATCAGTAGCCACAGCTTCCACTTTAAGACACTAGAAAACAAAGAGCAAATAAAACCTAAAGTAAGTAGAAGTAAGGAAATAATAAAGATCAGAGTGGAAATCAATGAAATATAAAAGATAAAACCTACAGAGAAAATCAATGGAACCAAAGGCTGATTGTTTGAGAAGACCAATAAAATTGATAAACCATTAGCCAGCATAATAAAAACAAAATAAGAGAGAGAGAGAGAGCACAAATTACAAATTTCAGGTGAAAGGTGACATCTGTACAGATTCCACAGATCTGATTAGAACTAAATCTATTTGAAAAATTGTATTTGCAATTTAAAACCTTCCCACAAAGTAAACTGTGACTAGATGGCTTTACTGGTAGGTTACCAAACATTTAGGGAAGAAATACTACTACTAATAGACAAATTTCCAGAAAACTGAAAAATGAAGGAATATTTATCAACTCATTCTGTTAGGCCAATAATAAAACCAAAGACCTCAAAAGAAAAGTAAACTAATGGCCAATTTCTAAACGTTTTGGCAAACTGAATCTAACAACATATTAAAATGATAATACATCAAGACCAAGTGTTGTTTACCCCAAGAATACAATCTGATTTTACATTTGAAAATCAATTAATGTAACTCATTATAGTACCAAACATGAAAGCAAAAACATGTAATCACCACAGTAGACAAAGGAAAACCTTTCAACAAACTTCAACACACCTCCCTGGAAAAACTCTCAGCAAACAAGGAAAATGAAACTTCCTCAACTTAATTATAATCAATTATCGAAAAACAACAGCTAATGTTATACTTAATTGTGAAAGACTCAATTATGAATAAATTATGAATTATGAATACACAAGGATTTCCACTCTCACCAATTCAATATTATACTGGAGGTTCTCACAAGCTCAATGAGACAAGAAAAAAAAGGTATTGTGTTTAGAAAAGGAAAAGTATTCACAGATGACATTATTGTCTATGTAGAAAATCTGACAATCTACTAAAAAACTCCTAGAATGAATAAAATGGTTGAGAAAAAAGTACAAGATCAGCATACAAAAATCAATTGTATTACTACTTATATGTGACTTGAAATTAAAATAAATACTACATTGATATCAACAGTTATTGAAAAATTTAGGGGTAAACCTGCAAAACATGCAAAAGACTTATATGTTGAAATCTACAAAACATTTCTGACTACAACTAAAAAAACAACTGAATAAATGATGAGCTACACAAAATGCTCATTGATTGATACACTCAATGTTGTCCATTCTTCCAAATAGATCTATAGTTTCAACACCATCTCCATTAAAATCCCAGCAGCCTTCACTGTAGAACTGAAAAACAAAACTGACAAACCTTTAGCTAGACTCACTAAGAAAAAAAAAGACTCAAATAAATAAAATCAGGAATGAAAAAGGAGAAATTACAACAGATAACACAGAAATACAAAGGATTATAAGAGAATACTATGAAAAGCTATATGCCAACAAATTGTATAACCTAGAAGAAATGGATAAATTCTTAGAATCATACAGCCTTCCAAAACTGGATCAAGAAGAAATAGAAAATCTGAATAAACTGATCACTAGTAAGAAGATTGAAACAGTAATAAAAGACCTCCCCCTAACCAAAAGTCCAGGACAAGATGCCTTCTCTGGCGAATTCTACCTAACATTCAGAGGAAATTTAATACCCATCTTTATCAAACTCTTCCAAAAATTAGAAGATGGGACACTTCCTACCTCATTAGGAGATCAAAATTACCCTGATACCCAAACTAGAAAAGGACAACTCAAAAAAACAGAAAACTACAGGCCAATATCACTGATGAACATAAAAGCAAAAATCCTCAACAAAATATCAGCAAATCAAATACAACAATATGTTAAAAGGGTCATACACCACGATCACATGGGATTTATTTCAGGGATACAAGAATGGTTCAACATCCACAAATCAATCAACATGGCACACCACATTAACAAAATGAAGACTAAAAATCACATGATCATCTCAATAGATGCAGAGAAATCGTTTGACAAGATTCAGCATCCATTTATGATAAAAACTCTAAAACTCATATGGAAATTCAAAGGATCTAGACTAGCCAAAACAACTTTGAAAAAGGACAGAATTGGAAGATTAACACTATTTTCTAGAGTCACTATAAAGCTGCAATAATCAAGACAAAGAGGTATCAGTATAATGACAGACAACCTGATCAATCAACACAAGGGAGAATCCAGAAATACGCCAACACTGAGTGGAAATTCATGTTCAATAAAAGTGGAAAGGTGATTCTGAGGAGAAGTGATAGTCTTTTCAACAAAGGGTACTAAACAATTGGATATCCACATGTGGGAAAAACAATTTTAATCTATATCTCACAATATTGAACAAAAATTAACTGAAACTGGATCACAGACTTAATTGTAAAACACAACACTACAAAATTTCTAGGAGAAAACCTCTGTGACCTTGGTTAGGCATATATTTTAAATATTTTGCAGAGATAGCTTCAAAAGCATAATCCATTAACGACTAAAGTGATAGATTAGACCTCAGCAAAATTAAAACCTTCTGCTCTTTAAAGACATTGTTAAGGGGATGAAAAGATAAGCCACAGATAAAAAGAGAAAACATTTGAAAAGTATATATCTGATAAAGGTCTTTTATCCAGAATATATTACAAAATCCTCAAACTCAATAATGAAAAAAATATTTAAACTAGTAATGGTTTTGAATACACACTTTACCAAAGAAGATACAAAGGTGACAAACGTATGAAAAGTCATTAGGGAAATAAGAATTAAAACCACATTGTAATGCCACAATGCATCTCTTAGAGTGGCTGAAATAAAAAGACTGACTGTACCAAATGTTATAAGGATATGGAGGGAATGTATTCTTCTAATATTGCTGGTTCAACTACTTTAGAAAACAGTTTGGCAGTTTCTTATAAAGTTAAACACACACTTATGATATGGCTCAGCAATCCCATTCCCAATGCAGTGTTAATTTATGTTCACACAAAAGCCTTGACATGAATGCTGATAGCAGTTTTATTGATAATCACTAAAACCTATAAACAAGCAAAATGAATAAAATTGTGAAATATACACTTAATGGAATACTAGTCAGCAATAAAAAGTAATGAACCTTCGATACATACTGCATGGATGAATCACCGAATAATTATGTTTAGTGAAAGGAGCCAGACATAAGTAAATATTCACTTTATGGTTTCATTTATATAAAATTCTATAAATTTCAAACTAACCTATCATGACAAAGCAGATCAGTGGTTGTGTGGGGTAAGAAGTGGTGGTGAGGGGTGGGAGGAAGAATTTACAAAGAGGCATGAGATAATTTTTGAGGATGATTGATATGGTTATTATATTGATTGCATTGTTGGTTTCACAAGTGTCTACATATATCAAAATGTATCATGTTGTACACTCTCAATATATGTGGTTGACTGCATGTAAATTATACCTCACTGAAGTTTTTAAAACTTAAAAAAAAAAAAGATTCACAAAGTGCTATTGCTCAGGAGGCACCATTGAACTGGTTTAATTCAATTACTCAAATGATTCTAGAAGTGTCCACAGCTAGGATACAGGCAGAGATTTTTGGACTTTTGGACAAAACTGCCTGATGCAGTTCCTCAATAGATCCCTTTTCAAGACAATTGTTAACTTGCTACCAGGTGTTAGTTGAGACTATACTATAGACATACATCAGGTAATCCTCAGCCCAGAAATGGTTATTGGGTCTTTGGTAATGCTAGAGAAACATATAGATATAAAAGGAGCCGCTCAACAGATCTCACTCAATAAGCAAAAATGATGTAATTAGGAGGATGCAATGTGAGCAATTTAGATGAATTCAGGAAGTTAAATCCATTCATATGCAGTATGTTTCTCTGTCTGTGTGTTTAATGATAAATCTCTCCAAGGATCTTCACATAGCCCATTGCTATGTGATTTGAATTCTATGATTCCTTCCAAGCAAAAGGAAAACAAGATATATGCTTTTTGTTTTGTTTTGTTTTAATTGAGGGTATTGCTGTTTGAAAATCGGATGAAAAATATCCCGCACACTACAAAACTCGGTGGGAAGAAGGTGAGATGCCTAATGGAAGAGAATAAGGGCAAATCCATGCCATCTCTAGAGCTGAGAGCCACTATTCAGCAGTACAGAAAGAATTAGGCTTGTGTCCTCAGAGGGGAGTTTGGATATTTACAGATCCTAGCGCCCTAATTATGTTGACAGTATGGTCATACAAATGGGCCCTAGGTGATTATGCAATAAAAGCATTCCCATATGCATACACTCAATTCTGGACACATCCATGGAAATTTAGATGAAGAATTGAGGTGAATCATAAAGATTCTCACCAATAAAACCTAGTAGCCAGATCAGAAGTAGATTGAAATACTTAAACAACTGCCTAAGTCAGATCCCCAGAATTGGATTCCTATCTGGGTTCATGAAACAAGAAGACTTAAGCTATGCAAAGATGGGTCAAATGATTCCATGTTTGCTTCCATATGTTCAAGTAGCAAATGTGGAGTAACTGACTGTACTTCCTTATTAGCAGGAAAGAAATTGCCTAAAGTGGTCTTTAGGTGTAATTCCCAGAGGAAAAGTATCTGTTAATAGCTGGCAAGTAGAATACGTTGGATTCTACTAGTAGCCCTGGGGGAACTACAAATGGGTGTTGACTTGAATTGACAACTATTCTGTTCTAGATTTTCCTTATTCTGTAACAGACCAACAATAGTGAGCATAATTAAAAGACTGCAGCTGCAAATAATCTATCAATTTGCTCACCTACATGCATTTCCTGTACACTTTACTATCACTAGTGTACAAAGGCAAGTTGTGTACACAGCAAGGTAACATAACATCACATAAAAATATCACAATCTGTATCCCTCAGAACATTTGCCCCATTGGTCTCATTGAAAATGAAATGGACAATTAAACATTTGAGATTTAAAATAAATGGTATATAGGCTTGAATGGCTGCCTAAATTGACTTAATGAATGTTTTCACAATTGAAGGGCAGTATAGGATAGATTCCACTGGAAATGTTTTTAGAATTTGGGAATGAGGGGGTGGAGAATGCTGCAACCACACAACACAACTTTGTGACTTTTCCGCCTCCCCAAACTTTTCTTTCATCTCACTTGATCCATGTACCGTCAGAGAGAGAGATATCAATCCACAAGACATTGTATCCATACTACCGAATTTTACTGTATGCATGTACAATTTCTAGGAGATTATCAGGGTAGGTTATAACTTCTCCACGCAGTTAAATTAGAATTAAATTTGAATATGGCCACGTTACTAAGTGGCAGGATCAGATCTCTAATTACTTTCCTATCACATCTTACAATATCTTCCTAAGATTAGGCTGAAGAGGATGCCCCGATGAAACTGATACATCTGTCTATTGTCTAAACCAGCAAATGCCACCAAGGGAGGAAGTGTAGGAGTTAAAACAGGTAATAAGTTGACATAGAAGAGACTGTAGTGAGTGGGAAGAAGGCACGAAAAGTAGGTCGTAACCGTCTGGGAAATGGAAAGAATCCAGTAACTTTATTCAATGAGAGTGTCCCAGAGGAAGAAAATAATACTCTTAGTTATTTCCCCCAATTTTTTGCTGATGGACAGCTGATGCTGACAGAAGGGAAATAGGGCTCCTAAAGATTTATGGGTTCAACCTAAAGACCGAATCTGGATAATTTGGAGAAAAGATTTGACACAAACTCCCCACGAACATGCAACTGATAGGTAGCAAGTTAGACTTGCTATTTGGTTCACAATTTCTGGGATATACTTACTAATTTTTTTTTCTGGTAACCTGAGAGAGAGAGAGAGAGTACCTTTGATTTGCACAGGGTGGAGATTGCTGAACAGCCAGTCACCTATAGCTTATTTTACTTTGAATCAAGATGACATATTGCATGACAGCTGTCTATGTGTGATGGTAGCAGATTGCTACCACACAGCTGAAATATTGTTTGATTTGCTCTTTCATCTACACTGAATATAAATTGGATGGAATGCCTTTAAGGAAAGTGCCAATGGAACCTGGTTAGTTTGAGGGGAGTGGGCATAGGGGTGATACGGTTTGCCTCATTCCACCAATGACTGTCCTTTGACTCTTCAGAGGGAACACTTGTCAGAAGACTTATGGCACACCAAGACTGAGCTTTGGAGTAGACTATGACCAACTGATGGTTTCATGGAGCACACAATATTTTGCTTCGTACTGTATACGTAACCTGTACCTGTGACATGAATGCCAAATGGCAATAATATATGAGGTGGCTTGAACAGCACTAGCCCTACCAAGTCAGATGTGACTTGGGAATTTTATGAGCCAGTCTAGAATTACGTGGTTAAATAATTCATTATCATTTTGAAAAATACTAGCTAACGCTTATTTATGATGCCATCTGTGAGACGATAATCTGAAAGTTTGGTGTACTGTTTTACAAAGTATGCCCTAAACTTTGAAGCAGTGACTTCTGTATATGGTCCTTATTTTCCTACAGTCAGAATACATAAGCCTGGGAATCAAGGTGTGGGAGTGGCCTTTCTCACTAATAGACCTAAAGATCCCTCGAAATAATTTTTTATTCCTCTGCCCGAAACTTTGGGTCTGGCTGAGAAAAGTATTTCCACCAAAGAATATAATATTCACATTGGATTGGAAGGTGAAATTTTCTACTTGGCCATTTTGGGCATCTCATGACACTGCAACAAGATAGAGGCTTGTTGATAGGGGCTGGTGTAATGGCTGTGGCAATTGATTCCAAGCACCATGTGGAAATTTGCTTTTGGCCAGCCATACAATGAGGGCAGGAAGTACTATGTCCAGAAGCCAGAGGATTGACGGCATGTCTCTAGACATCCCATTGCGGTTGTCTCCAGTTTTATTAGTGGTTATAGAGGGAGGCTGGGAACACTGCAATGCTAGATAATAGGCAGAGGGAAAAAAAAGAAACACTTTGCTCATTTTTCTACACCAAGGATAATGAAGGTTAAATGGGGGAAAATGTATTTCCCATACTTAACTTTAAAATTTGAAGCACTATATGTCCATAGAACAGAAACAATCACTTCAGTATGGGATAATGTTAAAGGGTCTGGTCTTGGCATCAAACACAGATCTTCCAAATCTTATTTTCTGTATGGTCTTGGATCCGTTTCTTAACCTTTTTTCCCTGAATTATCTAATTTGTGTAAAACCTTAGACGGTTGTCATAAAGATTAAAGAGGATAATACAAAGTGCTTATCCCAGTGCCTGACAGTAAGTCCTGACTAAATAATAGCTTTTATGCATATTATTTTAACATATTATCAGATGGCCATTAATCTGAATATGGAATCTAGAATACTAGAGATGGAATGAGACTTAATGGCAATTCATTTCTAGTTTTTAATTTTACAGAAGGGGAAATGGAGCCAGACAGAGAGATAAAGAACTTTGGCTAAGGTCAGAGTGCTAGAAAGAGGTGCAAAAGTATTAAATATCCATTATTAAAGAATAAATAGCACTTCTATGAAATTTGTAGGCAGAGAATAAGTATGCTAAGACCCCAGTAATAACTTTAATTCCCAGCCACAAATTTCAAAAGTTTGATACATCTATATACTTCTCATCAAAAACCAGTTTTGCATGAAAAAATTAAAAATGAGATTATCTCTGGAACTTGCATCCATGAGTCTGGAAAATAATCATTGGCATGCTAGTTGACACTATTACTTCAAGTTAAAGGGATTCTTAGGCAAGTATTATGTCTACAGTAGTCATAGATACAATATCTATCAATGATTATTTTTAAATTAGCTTCTTGTAAGCTTAGAAAAGTTTGTAACTGTGTGATGGGGGGTGGGGGCATGTGTGTGTGCTTACATTGTCCCCGGGAATAAGAAGGAAAGCTGTTTAAAACGGTATTTTTAAAAAATACAATTATATAATCCCCAAATGTAAATTAGAAAAGAGGATCCTATTTCTTTCTTGAAACAGCCTGTATCACTGACATTTATATTGGACCTCTATATCCTACATAATCCTGTGATAATCCCTAGCTGATTAGAATGTTTTATTATATTTAGAAATTAATGTAAGAATTTTAGGGAGAAAAATAATTGAAACCAAACAAGAGAAACAGTCCATGGCTTAAAATCCTAAAAAAGAATTCCAGACTCAGGGAAATAATGACACAACCTAATACTTTATTAGATTAATATTAGAATAAAATAATTAAAATTAATGCAAAAAAGTGGCACTAATAGGCACAAGATACATTGTTTGTGGTTAAAATAACTCTAAATACAATGGAAATTTCGCAAAACCTTGCTCAAGCTTAAGAAATAAAGCTCTAAAAGATCAAAATTCATCAAAGCTCAAGGCAGATTTTTGTTTGATTTTTCTTGCCTCGAGGGCTCTTTTATCCAGGAAGACATTCAAGCCTTTTGGCATATGAGTATTTGCCTGTGTCATTCCTTTAAAAGAAAAATTGACTGCCTCTGCTTCCTTCCCTGGAAACACCTTCAAACTAGCTGTGAAACCTAGATTTTAATTTAGTCTTTGTAATAGGACCATTATTGGTGGTGGAGAAAGTCACAGGGTGATTTATTAAAGACCATTGACTCTCTCGTTCTCTTATGAATTCTTTAGTCCTTCTGTTTGAGTTTGAAAGTTTAAATATAATAGAATTCCTAATCTATGATTTTTGGTATTGGATTTTTTGAAATAGACTCGGCTTCTCATTACCAGCTGAGGTCTTGATCCTTTACAGGGCATGTCTACACGCCCTCTCTACTAGCTTTCAAAAGCTCAGTGCCATTGCTCCTCTTTTGAAGTCAGACAAATCTTTGCTAAGCAGGAGTCAACAAGGAACCTCATACTTGCTGTGTCTTAAATAAAATTTCCTCTGCATTTATGCTGATAACACTTCACTGCAGAGCAATAACATACAATGTTTACTTTTGAAATGTCTTTTGCTCCAACTTCCAAATGTAGATTTCTGTTGCCTCCATTACATACCAATGAAGTCCAGCTTTGTCTCCAGGTAGACGTAATTTTGGGTGATAAAATGAATAGACTACTTCTGTGAAGCTTAATTTTTAAAATATTAATGTCAATCCGATCTTTTCTACTGGCCCTTAATGAGAAGAAACCCCCCCACACACACATACCATTTCTTGTAGTCAGAGGCAGAATGCAAACAGTTCTGAGTACTAAATTCACTCAAATCAAGAAATTTCAAACTGTTAAAAACAGCAGCAAAAAATCAAATGTAGGGGCCAGCCCAGTGGCATAGTGGTTGGGTTCCCACCCTCCACTTCAGCTGCCTGGGGTTCGTAGATTCCGATCCCAGATGTGGATCTACACACCGCGCATCAAGCCATGCTATGGGGCATCCCACACACAAAATAGAGGAAGATTGGGAACAGATGTTAGCTCAGGGCCAATATTCCTCACCAAAAGAAATCAAATGTCATTGCAGAGTGACCCAGTGACAAGAATATCATGGCTATTCATTGTAAATATTTCACATTAGATTGCATATTTCCAGAGGCCACTGCAATAAGGCAAGAAATGAATAAATCTTAATCAAATGCCAAAGTGATGGAAAAGAGAATACAGTTGAGAAATATTTACAAGGTGGTAAAAACAGAAGGACTTGGTGAGTCTGAATGAATATTATGCATAAAAAGGGGGAGGAATAAATGTTGATGGTAAGGCTTCTAAGTCACAACCATTAAAGTGAGGTCATGCATAGAGGTCACAGACAAACAGTCACAGAACCAAGAAATGCAGATATTAAATAGAGATTATTGGGAAAAAAACTTGCAATCAAATAATAGAATACATGCAATCCTGCAAATACTCATTATCCTCCAGCTTAAGCAGGCAGATAGCTTGCATGCACCATGACCTAATTTTGTCTCTATTTCTGGAATGTTTAATATTCAGTATTGGACACCTGAAGTGTGTCTCAAATTTTATTATCCTATATCTCATTTCCTGTATGTTTTTCAGGGAATGTTTTCAACTTTATCTTCCCCCCAAATTTATGAATTTTTAAAATTTTTCTGCTATAGCATGTTTAATTCAAACAACTTCTGTTATTTCTCTGAGTACTCCTCTTCATAGCAATATATCTTTCTCATCTCTTGGAAGAAATTGTCTTTGATCAAGCATATTTTGCTTGCGTGTTTGTCTCTGTATCTGATTTTATTTTGGGGTTTTTTCCTCAAACTTTTGGGGATTCCTGGCAGTGCACTCATGTTTAAGAAGGAGGCACTAAAACATTGAGCAGAAACTTGGTGTATGTGGGCAAGGCTTATCAAATGAAGACTTCAAATTCATAATCTGGTAGCCTCTTCAAAAATTTATGTCCGTCTGGTCATAATACTCAGATAAAAGTCTTTCTATTTCCTGCCCAGAGGATATAAGTCTGGCTGCGAATAAGAGATGAACTTCAAAGAGGATGCACTGGGGTGCTGTCCATGTGCCGTGGTGCTGATTCTTCCTCTACTGTAACATGGAGTCTCCATTATCATTTTCATCAAGCTCTACCGTGAGTGTGAGATAGACCTCTCCCTTCTAAAAATCAAGCCCCCTCCCTACGTAATGAATTTCTCTGTTTCTTTTAAAAGTGACAATGAGTCCAACTCTTTTTTTTTTCCTTTAGAAATGAGTCCTGTTCCATGGCATACAATTGTTCTACACCTATTATTACTAAATTGGATGTAACACCCCTAAAAAATATTAAACTAAATAGTTCCTTAAATAAAAATAAAAAAAAAGAGATGAGCACAGGAAGAGGCCTGGGAATGTTGTCAGCTGCTGTGTGTATTTTCAACTTATCCTTTTGTTTTCAGTACGGTAGTCATGAAGTTAGATGTTTTTGGTGTGCTCTATACAGATGCCACTGGATCACCCTCTCCAAAGACCAAATTTTCAGTTTTCTGCTAGTGTAAAAGAAGATGCTGGAGATCTACCAATTTGTTAAAAAGAGCTCAACAAGTAAACAAATCCTTTTACTTTTAAGCCACATTTGCCCCCACATTTACAGCTATCGATATCTGAGGTTTTTATGGCTTCTGAAGTGGAAATCATTGTTACTTTTGGGCTTCTTCTGCTATAGCTCAAGTATTTTGATTCTCAAATTTCCTAAATCAGTTTCCACTAATCCACGCACTTTTCAACTTCTCAAATTGTGTGCCTATAGATTCCTCTTTTATCATTTTTTAATTGAGGATGTATTATTTATTTATATAAACATTTTGCTGTCATTTTAGTAAAATTTTAGGAGAAAATTGGGGCAAATACATGTGCTTAATTTTCCATATTTAACAGGAAGTCAATCCAATTGTTCATTGGATTTTAAACCTCAACTTTTAAAAATGATGTTTAGTCATGCTATCCGTTCTTTATGTGGTGAAATCCAGTAGACTATCTCCCAGGAGTCATCATGATACATTTAAAACACTTCATGTTTAAAGTTAGGCAGAATTTGTGGTATATATTATAATGGAATACTACTCAACCATAAAAAAGACAGAATTGTCCCATTTGCAACAATATTGATGGACCTAGAGGGTGTTATGTTAAATGAAATTAGCCAGAGAGAGAAGGACAAACACTGCATGATTTCACTCATATGTGGAATATAAACAAACACACTGACAGAGAGAACTGGTTGGTGGTTACCAAGGAGAAGGGGGGTGAGGGGGTGGGTACGAGGGGTGAAGGGATGCATCCATATGGTGATGGACAAATAGTAATGTACAACTAAAACCCCACAATGTTATAAACTATTAAGACATCAATAAAAATGAAAAAAAAATAAAGTTAGGCAGAATTGAATTCAAAAATCCATTAATAGTACATAATAACTGTATGACATTGGAGGGAATGGTTTCATATCTGATGGCATTGTTTTCCATATCAGTAAAATGGGTTTATTCTTAACAACCTTAAATATTCAGTGGATTTAAATAAGCTACTTTCAAACTATAAAGACAGTTTCTTGATATCATATGAGAAAAATACGATTCATTTATGTAAATCAAATATGTAAAGCCATCAGTCAATAATAACATGATGTAGTCATGCATCACTTAATGAGATGTTTTTACCAACCAACAAAATACATTGAAGCCTATTGAACGCAATTCCCTGAATATATGTCTATAATTAAGGATATCTTCATCAGAGAGGCTGGAAATAATTGAAACACCTTGATTAAGGCTTTCTCTCTCTTTAAGAATATTTAAAGAAAATTGCCAGTTTATTTTTTAATACATATCTATGACAGGTTGAAAGTTGCACTGCTAATATTTGTTATAAGATTTGAACACAAATATTTCTAAATCTAAATCCTATGTTCTTTCTGAGATGAAATATTTTCTCTTATTTCTGAGCTTCTTTTTTTAAATGCAGAGTTATCCTTTCCTTTTTCTTTTGGAAATAATTCATGAATATTCATATTGCCAGGTCATTTTGTTCTATGTAATTGAGACTCTATTGTTACATATTCAAATAAACTTCATATACACTACTGTACTACCAAATCACGGTTTAGCATAAGCTTCATAACTAGAATACACTTGTGTAATGATGTATAGAAAGGATAGCATCCCTCACATCTACCAATAATAGACAGATAAGTCATTCACTTAAGGTATGCTGGGCCATTTTCAAATTCCAAGTAAATAAAAATGCGCTAAAAAGAAACCACTACACCTAACCATTTACACTTAGGGAACTATTATTTATTTGCAAAATCTTCTTTTAATTTTTTTGATAATAGCAATCTAATTTTAAATATGCAATCAGTGTAGATTCCAAAATACATATTAGAAAATGCAGGTACACAAGAAAAATAAAACTAAGAAGTGATACACAAAAATTTAAAAGTGGTTATTTCTATTAATTATTATTGAAACTCACTGCTCAAATGGTTGCTATGCAATTAAGCTCTCCAAATTCTCCTCATACTTCCCCGAAACATTTTCTCTTTTTCTTTTCTAAGATCTTTTTATTACATCTATCCCTTAAATATAGATAATTGGTCAAAGCTAATTGTTAAAAAAATACTCAGTGGTTCCTAAGTTCCATAGGATAAAAATTTGTGCCATTTAACAGAGCATAATATGCCACTTGTGATCCTACTTTTGCTTAGCACTCTAGGATTATAATTTTTTATTTACATCCATCTCCAGCATTTAAACCATTTTTTTGGTCCCCTACGCATAGTTGGGATTTTCACCTTTCTGGCATTGTTCAAATTGTTCCCTTTCCCCAAAATATTGTTTTTCTCTAGTTTATCCTAACTCAGCTCTGAGGTAACTTTAACATAAAATTCTCTTTCTTCACAAAAATAAGACTTTAGTACCGTCTTCAGCACACTCATATTACCATACCCTTACACATTCAATCATTGTGTGCATTTTATCTTTACCCCTTTTTATGTATATATGTACTATTAGACCAAATTAGTTGTGTCCGTTAGTATTGTCATCCGCTGAAAGTAGCAGAATACCCAACTAAAATGCTGAAATGATAAAAGATATTTAATTGTCTCATGTAATATTTCTGGAAGTAGAAAATTCAGTATTGATTTCAGGGAATTATTCAAATCACCATCCTTGACATGTTGGTATTAAATGTGTTGCCTCAGGATTCCAATATTTACTGAATACGTATAGAACATGTTATATGAACAATAATTTAGCTTAATTTTATAGACATGCTTCATTGTGTCACAAAATTATGGTGTATTTAATTGGTCATAATTATAGTTAAATTAGTATGTTGAGATCCAAGATAATATTTTTGAATTTAAGGTAGTAAAGCCTGAAAATGAGAAAGAAAGATTATCTGTTAGTTTATCACATTATTTACAGTGGGCTACACAATCACATCTAAGGTAGATCATTTTTGTCAATATTTCTTGCTATATATATTAACTTTTGAAGTTAGCAGAGCTTTCACAGAACTACATAATTAAGGGTAAACTAAAAAAAAAAAAAAGGAAAAACACTGTTTATTTGATAGCTTGCCCAAAATAAGAATTTTTTATCTCATTTCTAGTGCTTAAGTATAGAAAGTATCCAACTTATTAATGGCTTATGATAAAAAAATTATGTACAAATGGGTTGTTTGATAAACAGAAGTTGCTATTCAATAGAAACATTTTCCATGTTTATTAAGTTTTATTGAGGACAATGAAATATATAGTACTTAATGTATAATATTTTACTAAAAATGCTTTAGAACATGACCAACAGATTCTATAGTAAAATAAACCTGGACTAATATATATAAACTTGCAATCTACCCGTGCCGCAGTGACTGACTCTCTCAATAACTCTTACCCTGTGGGGCTTCCTCTCCATTCTCCATGCTTCTCTGACTTGCCTTGTGCTCTGGAAAGCTGATCTTTATAGCCTGCATTTCAGGTTCCCTTGAACTCTGGCTTCATGTCGAGGCTGGCTATTGTGTGGCACTCTAGGAGATTAGAAAACAGAAGAAAGAGGTAAAATTATTTATTCCTGTAGTTCCTTCCTTGCTAAACCCTAGTTTGGCAGTGGTGACTTTCTTTCTTTCTTTAAGGCTACAGTTTCTGTAGGGCAACCGTATTCCCATGGGTACAGAGCCCACCACGTACTGCTTTATGACTCTCTTCCCCTGCTATTTCAGGTCTGGATGTGGTAAGACTAAGACTTTCCAGTATTGCTAGTCCATGCATGCTTCCAAAACTGTGTTCACTCTTTTGTAATAGTCCATTTATTCATTTCTTTTTAATCACATTTCTGAGTGCATCTTTTTTTTTTTTTGCTGCTGGCACCTGGAGTACTACATTCTTCTCTACTTTCTAATTATTATTGCACTTATTACCTTCCTACATACTACACAGCTTACATATCTACATATATTTATTGTGTATAGTATTTATTGACTGTTTCTTTCTATATAGTAAAAGTGATGCATGAGCAGAGAGTACCCCTATGGACAAGAATAGGGTCAAACCTATAATAGGTGCTTAAAAATACTTGTTGAATAAATAATTGGGAAGTTGCATTCAGAATTCTAATGATATACTCAGAACACATCTCCTTTTCTTGCTAACTTGACGAAGAGATCAGCAATTCCTGTAACTCTACTGTTAGACTGTTGGAGCAGATATTCTCTTATATCCAAAGCAACATTATCTATTTTTTTTTTTTTTTGGTCAATAGAAGCAGCTCCAGCAGAGCAGGTTGAGTTCACTAAGATTATGAAAGGATCTCTTGGAGTTGTGTTGAAATGGACAATAGAGCCTTGAGGCTCTCAGCTGGGGTAAATCCCCAGGTTGTCTTCAGTGATACTTTGAAAAGGAAAAGGATTTTCTTTTCTTTTAATCGCAACACCTTCAGTTTTAACCCAGTTCTTCACGTTTTACATTACAAATACAACTCTAACTTCTATCTCCACTACCAGCTACTCTAGTCCACTTTAATAAAGAGGAAAAAAATTGAATTAATTTATCAATAGAACCAGAATAACACTTAGAAAAAAATGTCATTACTTGGGAAAAATACTTTGATTAATTGCTTGACTTAGTAATGGTGTCACTATATAATATATTGAAAGTGAAAGAGGGCACAGTTGTAAACCAGAAGTACACTGGGCAAGGCAAGGCATACGTTTGTGCTAGTTAGAAGGGACTGAGTTGCCAGATGCCAATTGGTGCCAAAAGTTCAAAGGAGTAGAGAAGTGCCTATGCAAAATTCAGTATTTACAGTCATAATACAGGACAGAGCAGAGAAGAAACACACATTTGAAGGGAAGGAGAGGGAAGCAAAAAAGGTGGCCTAATACTGTGAGTTTTTGTTTGCGATCTTGATCTGGCACATTGATATAAGTTTATTGCTAAAACCTGTTAGCAATGAAACTTTACCTTAACTGACATAATGTTATTTATTTACCTCATTTACTTTGAATATTTATGAGCTTCCATGCCTGGACTTTGTTTGGAATGTAATAAAATATGCAATATATGCAATTCATTCTCTCTCTAAATCACCATCCTCCTCAATCTGAATTTCTAAATGTTATACAAGTCGAGGATTCAGATTTGTGATTGCAGACCTACATTGTCATGTTATAGCCCCTGTTTTCCATTACTAACTATGATGTTAATTTTATGTTTCAACTTGGCTAGGCTACGGAGCCGAGATGTTTGGTCCAATACCAGTCTAGATGTTGTTGTGGAGGTGTTTTTAGATGTGGTTAACTAAACGTTAAATCAGTGGACTTTGAGTAAAGAGATGACCCTCCGTAATGTAGGTGAGCCTCATCCAATCAGTTGAAGGCCTTAGAGAAAAAGAATGAGATCCTCTGGAGGAAGAAGGAATTCTGCCTCCAGGCTGCCTTAGACTCAAGACTGAAACGTCAGCTCTTCCCTGGATCCAGCCTACTGGCTTGCCCTGCACAATTTAGACTTGCTAGCCTCCACAGTTGTGTTGAGCCAACTCCTTAAAATCTCTGTTTAAATCTATCAATATCAATATAGATACAGAGATATATATCTATCTCTATATCTATAATTGATTCTCTTTTCTCTGGAGAACTGAATTACTACACTTTGAAACTTTTAAATATATATACACTTTTAAACATATTACAATTTTTAACTTTCAAAATATAACTTGCAAGTCCCCTTCAAACCTGGTTTCTCTGTATGTCTCTTGATTCACTCTATTATGCTTGTTGTTTTACATGCTACGGCCAGGTTGTTGTTAATGAATGCTTTGTACTTAGTCACACCAACAGGCTTTCTTACAAAATCCTATTTTTCTGAGGAGCATGCTGCATCTTTCTGAATCCTGTTTGTGCTTTATTCAACATATATATTTTAAGAAAATTTTCTTAGTGAGTTCTC
Organism: Tapirus indicus; assembly: GCA_031878705.1. Classification (NCBI taxonomy): domain Eukaryota; kingdom Metazoa; phylum Chordata; class Mammalia; order Perissodactyla; family Tapiridae; genus Tapirus; species Tapirus indicus. The sequence continues at coordinate 95,066,360 of CM062926.1, forward strand.
CAAATTCGCCATAATTAAGACTGGTTACTCTTCTGGAGACTCCTATGGAGTCTTTTTTTTTTTTTTAATAGAATTTATTTTTAGAGCCATTTTAGATTCATGGCAAAATTGAGCATAATGTACAGAGATTTCCCAAATACATTCTTCCTGCACACGTGCATAGTCTCCTCCAATATCAACATCTCCCATCAGAGTGGTACATTTGTTACAATTGATGAACCTACATTGACAGGCCATAATCGCCCAACATCCATAGTTTACATTAGGGTTCACTCTTGACGTTACATTCTGTGGGTTTGGACAAGTTTATGACGTGTACCCACCATTATAGTATCACACAGAGTAGTTTCACTGCCCTAAAAATCCTCTCCATGAATTCTTAATGTTTCCTTTATCTTATTTACCACAGTTTGTTGTTTGAGGAGTTTCTTCCCAATTATGGAAAATTGCTACCTGAAAAAGTCCACTTACAGTGAATTCTTTGGCATAGGGTCAAAATTTTATAGTAAATAATAAAGCACACAAACAGAATGAAATTAAATGTGATGAAAATCATTTCGCTGAATGTATATACTTAATGTATATTCAAACTGTGTTTATATATTGAACAACGAATGAATAAAAATAATTGAGTTGATTTTTGTGGATAATTTTTCAGACAAAATTGCATAATTGTAAAATAAATCATCTTCACTTTACTGGAGGCTCTCAAAACATGACCACTAAAAGGGTCATTATTGTCCAACTGTCTGAGGCTTTATGACTTTTTCCAAGCACCACTCTTAACCTAGTGATATGATAATCATTTTCTTTGGAAGCATATCATCTGTCATCATCTTTGTCCATTTTCTCTCTTTTTTTGTTGTTTTTTTGTATTTTGGTGAGGAAGATTAGCCCTGAGCTAACATCCATTGCCAATCCTTCTCATTTTGCTGAGGAAGACTGGTCCTGGGCTAACATCTGTGCCCATCTTCCTCTACTTTACATGTGGGACACCTGCCACAGCATGGCTTGATAACCGGTGCATAGGTCCGCAGCTAGGATCCGAACCTGTGAACCCCAGGCCACCAAAGCAGAGCGCGTGAACTTAACCACTAAGCCACCGGGCCAGTCCCTGTCCATTTTCTCTTTTCAGTTGACAGCTAGTCTGTCTCTGCCAGATCTCTAAGTGCCAAGGTCTTTATATGGTCTCATGCAAAATATTTACAACTGGCATGACTTGGAGATGCGATATCTGAACAGATATTGAACCAGTATATACCAACTGATTATCAGCCCTGAGTTTGCATATGAGTATATTTTCATAAACATTGGGACTGACTCTATGAAATGCTTCATCTGTTGAAAAGTAAACTATTTCAGTTTGTAATTAATTGGCATTGCATTTTTTTCATTTGATAAGATACTGATCTTTTTAATTGCCTAGGGAGATGAAAAAAGTTACTAATGTTAAACAAGCAGTGTGTTTGACTAGAAATTAGTTTTTATTGTAGTCAGTTTATTAGTGAATTTTTTTTTGTCATAGTGAATTTTGCCTCCCTACATGAGCTTATAATTGTAAATAAATCTGAAAATGAAAACTTGGATTCTGGATACCTACCACGTTAATATCGTCTTTGGTGTGTTAAAAAATACTTCCACTCAAAAGTAAAAAAGACAAACAGTGTATCTTAGTCATCCAAAATAGGCATCAGGAATACTAGTTAATGAAAGTTGAATTAAAAAAGAATTCTTGGAAAATAATGTGAACAGCCTCTTTGAAGACTAGTAACTTGGAAAGATATGTATGAAAGTGTTCTGATTTTCAACATATTTATTTGGAAGCTGATTTTGTAATTTGATTACTAGAGAGCTTTGAATGTAGTAAACTTGTTTATAAACATGGTGATTAAAAATAAAACATTTCTTAACGTTTGGATGATTTGCTTCAATTGCTGAATGTAATATTGTTTAAAGAACAAAATAATTTAATAGAAGAACTGAAAGGAAGACATAAATTATGTTATTCCGAAACTAAATCTGATTAGTCATTGCAATTCCACAGCTGTGGGAATAAATGAGTTAGAAGCTAACACTATTTACCTGTTGATCTTTTCATCAGGCCCTCATTATATTTCTTCAAGTGAGAGGAGTTAACACTTGTGAATGTATTGTTCTGTTTCATTCAAAGATCAAAGAGAAAAAAGGGAAAGAACAATAGTGTTGAAAAAAGAGGAGACAGTGAAAAATATAAACTTCAGTATCAAATTTAAGGAACGCATGTACACTTATATTGACAAATATTCTCAGAAGAATGTAACTGTAATTTTGACAAAATTTTATACACAATTTTTTAAAATATTAGTAACCCAGTATGCCTTTTCAACCTATGTCTTTTCTTACATTTAAACATCTTGGCATTCTCTACTTGTTCTTTAAGAGAAGGTTGTGACACTAGAAAAGGAAAATTAAGAGCTCCTTGCAACGTTTGAGTATTAAATGATTACCTTTGAAATGACAGTTGGAGGTGTGATTTGGAGCATGAGCATTGGATACAAGCAAAGACCTGATGAATGAAAGCAATGATTCCTTTGCTGCCTGTCCTAACCCCGAACTTAAACAATACTGGTTCTCTGGTGGGTTGGAGTGGGGAGAAATTTTATGGGAGTTAAAGTGTGAATAATTTCAAAGATATTTTTAGAAAAGAGCTAGTACGCTGTCCCCTGCAGACTAAGCTCTAAGGTGCAAAGAAGTACTTTATTACAATTGGGAGTTCTAAATGCGCAGAGAAAGTGTATCTCTTACCCAGATGGAGTCCAGCAAGTTCCTATGACTCTAGTGTAGAAAGAACAGCTCTATTTCTAGGGAGAGTGCCTTAGAAAAAAATATGAATCTATAAGAATAATGATTCGAATGGTAGTGTATTAGTTTGCTATTGTTGCTTTACAATTACTGCAAATAATTGCCACAAATTTAGTGGCTTAAAACAACACAATTTTATTATCTTATAACTCTGGAGATCAGAAGTCTGAAATATGTTTCATGGGGCTGAAATCAAGGTGTTGACAGGGCTGCATTGCTTTCCAGAGGCTCTAGTGGAGAACCCATTTTCTTGCCTTTTCCAACTTCTAGAGACCACTCTCACTCCCTGGCTATAGGCCCCCTCTGTTGTCAAAGCCAGCAATGGCCAGGCGAGTCTTTCTCACACTGCATCACTCTGATTCTGATTCTCCTGCTTCACTAGTTCACTTATAAGGACCTCTGAGACTACACTGGGCCTATTCTGATAACACAGGATAATATCGCCATTTCAGGATCCCTAACTTAATCACATTTGCAAAGTCCTTTTTACCATATAAGGTAACATATTTACAAGTTCCAGGGATTAGTATATGGACATCTTTGAGGAGGTCATTTTTCTGCCTACCACATGCAGAAACAAAATTTTAATTATTTTTATATATGATAATTTTTACTGTAAAGAAAGTAAATTATTAAATATCAATGTAAAGATCCAACATTTCCAGAGGAAAGAAGAGCATTACAAAATCAATAGCATACCCCTACTCCAGAAATTAATAAATAGACTCTAAAAAGTCACTTCGCCATTTTTTCCCTCAGGAAAAAACAATAAAAATAGATTGTTTATCATGAACAGAATCACATTAAAGACCTTTGGGAAAATTAAAACCACCCCAGATGGGTGAGTGATCTGAAATGCAAAAGAGCAAATAAATTTGTAAACATACACGCAAATGTTTATGAACGCTGATTACATGTCTAGAATGATAAAAATAAATCTAAACAAGAGAAACTTAAAATACTAAGTAAGAATAGTATGTAATTGGGAAGTGAATGTGAATTATATTTAAAAAGTTCTTGCATTACCTGGAAGAAGGATCAATGATAATCAAACTTTAGCTTTAGATGAACTAATTTGGTATATATTATAATTTTAGGGTAACCAGTAAGAATTAAAAGTATATGTTATAATTTTGTAGAGAAAAATGCAATTATAAAATACCTAATTTTAAAACAACAAGGAAAAAGAAAACAAAGAGCAGATGAGACAAATAGAAAGGCTAAAATAAAATGTATTTAAACCTGATTATATCAATAATTATATTGGCTGTAAAGTTGACTAAATGAAAGAAAAAGTTTATCAGACTGCATAGAAATACAAAATCCAATCTCTGCTATTTTTAAGGCACATATCTTAAATATAAAATTTAAAAAAATATTTTAATTAACAGGACAGAAAGTACATATTAACAGACACTTAGAGAAAACTGAGGTTGCTATGTTAATATCAGGCATACCAAACGAGAATAAAATGCATTACTACAGATAAAGAGGGTTCAACATAGTGATAATAGGTGCAACTCATTTTGACACTTCAATTTGACAGTACTGCCAGGAGAAAACAAATACATGGTCATCAAGAGAGATCAGACTGTGCCTCTCTTGGTAATTTATAGACAATGTGAACAAAAAGTAAAAATATAGGTACAAAGAATTTGAATGTGATTAACAAATTTGATCTACAGACTTGCACAATATACTACCTCTAAAATGTGTGTAACACAAATTACTGATGGATGAGTCCCCTCCAAATTCATATGCTGAAATCCCAATGTCCAATGTGATGGTACTAGGAGATGGGGCCTTTGGGAGATGATTAGGTCATGAGGATGGAGTCCTCATGAATGTGATTACTGTTCTTATAAAGAGACCCCACAGAGTTCCCTCACCCCCTCCACCACCTGGAAGAGGGTCCTCACCAGAACGTGCTGGCACTGTGATCTTAGACTTCCACCCTCCAGAAATGTGAGAAATAAATTTCTGCTGTTTATAATATCTACCCTGTGGTATTTTGTTATACCAAATAGACTAAGACACACGAACTTGATGCAAACCTGAGACCGGAGAGTGTAGGAGCAAGGAAAATTACTGTCTGAACTAATTTGCAAACCAACAGCACAAATTCTAAACAAAAAGTTTTCAAACTGAGTACTGAAATACGAAATACTGGGGAAGTTACTGTGTTTGATTCATTCTGGAACAGCTCCCAAAGTTTTTCTGGAAACCTCACATATGGTAAAATATATTAAGCACTGCATATTAGAAAGGTAATGCTGTTGACCAATGCCTTGAGCCACAAGTAGTTATTTACAGGCAGGTACAAGGAACAAGTAGAGTTTCTGCTCAGTTGTGAGCACTCTGCAGCTGTGGATGAACTTACCACATTTGTTTCATCTGGAGGGCCTTTTACCTCCACGCCTTTCCTTCCCCAGTTCCATGTTCTGGGTGAGCTACATGCCAGGCAACAAGGGGACCCTTTGCCAAAGCAAGATGCAGCTCTCAGCCTCAACTGAACTTTAAACCTCAAAGGAGAATGTTGGCAGACAGGCAGAGCTTAAAACAAGCAACACTCCCAAAAACTAAGCTGGCAGAGGCCACAGCATTGGTTTTGATTCAATTTGTTACCCACTGCTGGGAGTTGTCCCCCTCTCGCAGCCCCACTTTAACCAGAATGTGGACCCAGGTGTGGCCGTAGGCAGACTTGCAGGTCCTAAAAACTTTGACCTGCCATCCTATCTTGATCTCAAAACCCCTCTCACTCTCCCCCTTCTGCTGTGAGTTGTCTGTGAGGTAGTGATGAAGGTCAAAAGTGTGTGCAGTGTTGCATCCCCCGAGTGCCTCACACCCGATGGGAAATACGAAAACTTTGGGAAGCAGTGAAGTCCCGGATGCTGGTTCTGGGAAAATGAGACTCCCTGCCCCGGTCCCCGCAGGAGAGTGCTGACCTGGGATTCTGTCCTTCGTTTAATGCAGTCCCAATATCTTCCAGAAAAAACTCACCTACTATGTAGTGCATTCTTATCTTTTTGGAAAAAGTCCTAAAGAGGAGATACTACACTACATTGTACTCTGACCATTCCCATTGTTTCCTTCTCTCCTTTGCTCATATCCTACGCTTCTTAAATTCCCCTGCTAGTGCTTCCCGGCTGAAGTCACTGCAATTTACGTGCAACATTTTTCCTCATAAATCAGAGGTAAACTGTACAATGAAAGCAATTTCTTTTGATTATAACTGGACAAACACTGAGTATTCATCTCTTCACTTTTTATCAAATCCTTTCTTCACAACTGTCGGTATTATTCTTAATAAACTCTAGAACAGAATGTCAGTGCTTTAAATATTCTTATTAATTTGCAAATAAATTATTTAACAAAAAATGTCAATTTTTGCTATTATAAACAGAGTTGATAAAATTTGCATGAGACAGAAAACTAGGAATTGAATGTTATTGTTCTCATTTTTATGTTATTTTCAGCTCTTCAAAGGATATATCAAATTCTACAAAACTGACAAACAAGTGAATTTTTATTGATCTATCAACTTTCTTAAAGAAGTGAATATACTTAAAATAACACTGAAAAGTACATATTTCCTTAAAGTTTAATAAATTACATGAAGGCAAAAAGAAAAAATTATATTTTGATATTGAGTATTAAGTGAACCAATAAAAATTAAACTCTAAGATAAAATGAACCCCTAATTGTTTAAACGTTTGGTCAGTAAATTCACTATGGCATATCATGTCTTCAGTTTTAATGTCTTATTTCAGAAAAACTTATTACACAAATTCTTATGCAAATTGGTTCTCTGTATCCAGACCATTTTATTAATGGGTCATTTATTTACATATTTTGTTCTAAAAGATTTATTGCTTTAGCTTTAATCTTTAGATCTATAAAGTATCTTACATTAATTTTTCAGTGTGTTGTGTTAAGAATCAAGCTTAATTTTTCTATGCATTTAATCTATTGTTCCAGAAAAAAAATTTTGAGGAGTTTTTTCTTACTGTATGGAATTGTTGTGAGGAGCCCTTGTCAGAAATCAATTTCCTATTACGGTTAGACCTATTTCTGGATTCTCTGTTCAGTTTCATTGATTGATTTGTCTCTCCGCTCGCCAATTTTATAATGAATTTTGAAAGTGTTTAGTTTGAGTCTCCATTCTTTTCCTTCTTTAACAAGATTGTTTTATCTCTTCTAGGTCCTTTGCATTGCTATATAAAATTTAGAATCAATTTTTTTAATATTTCTACAAAAATCTATTAGGATTTTTATTGGGGTACTTTTGAAACAAATAGGAGAAAATAGTGAATCTCACTTTTATGTAATATGTTCTTCTACAATAAGCCCTTATAAATTGATATATTACTTCATAGTTGCAGCCCATTGTTCATATAAACACTTTCTTGTATGCAATGGATCATTTTTCTTTGGCTGATATAAGATTTTCCATTTATGGTGTTTTTGCAGTGACTGATTATGAAAGTTCTTTGTATTTATCATGCTTGAGATTTGCTGGACTTCTGTAGGTTGATTTTTTTATAGATTTGGAAAATTATCAGCCATTATTTCCTCACATATTTTTCTTCCCCATTATCTCTCTTCTGCCCTCCTACAGAGCTCTAATTCATGATTGCTGGACTACTTTCTATTGTCCCACAGTCACTGAGTTTGTATTTGTATCTTCCCTTTTCTCCTTGCTCTCTGTTCTTCTGTTAGAATAATTTTTGTTGATCCATCTTCAAGTCACGAAATGTTTCTTCTGACGTCTCCTATTCTCTCCTAAACCAATCAATTGGAGGTTTTGTTTGTGTTTGCTTTACAGTTTGGTTGAAGTATAATCAATGTATAATAAATTGTACATATTTTAAAATTACAATTTAATGAGCACTTACATAAGTATAAAATTGCGTAACCATCACCACAATCAAGATAAACATTTCCACCTTCTCTCAAAAGTTCCTCTTGCCACTTTGTAATTCGTCTTTCTACTCACGCCAGGGAACCACTGATCTGCTTTCCAGATCTGCTGAGATTTGTATTTGTTCGCTCATTATATCAACATTTTTCTTTAAGGGTTTAAACATATTTATAATAGTTGTTCTAAAGTGTTTATCTGCTATTTCCATCTGGTTCTTTGTTATTAATTTTCATTGTATGATTGACATCGTGAACAATTGCAAGAGGGCTGGTATTGGGTTCTTTTCTGACAAGCAGTTACATTGCTGGCTTATCCTCTTGATTCCATCAGGCTTGGATTCTTTATTAAGGCTAGAATACTTGGCTTTTGTCCTTTGTTGTAGACGATGACACAGTTTAGGAAGCACCTCATAAGGTGTGAGCTTCTGAGATATCAACTGAATGATTAAATTGCTCAGTGAAATCTCTCAGATCTGACTGGACTGCAACTCCAACATCTTCTAGCTTTGCTCAACCTATGGCATCTCGGTTCAACTTGTAGTCTCAAAGGAGCAAGTCTCTTCTGGGCCTGTTGGAGTTTTGCCCTGTGAATTATCTTCCCAGTCTTGCCCCAGGACATGCAAGACTCACCATGCAGGCTTTTCAGGCCACATTGCTTCACAGATGTCTCGTTTTCAGTGTCCTGACCCATCACTTCCACAACCCCAAGTTCTGGTTTATGCCTCCTCATCTCATTGAATCTACCAAGCACTGTTGGGATGCCATCTTCCTGCTCTGTTGTCTGAAAAGTGCCCAAGAGTTTAATGAGGTGAATGTGGGATTTGTTTCCTCTTCCTTTTGTCTCAAGTGTCACCTTCTTGAGCTGCCTGCATATAGAATCTGAAAAGAGTTCCTTCATATATTTTGGCCTGTGTTGAACTTGATCGTACTAGGAGAATAAGGTCAATACCAGTTACTTCATTATGACAGGCAACAGAAATTCCTCTGCCATCATCTTTCAAAGATTTCTCTACCGAATTATTTCTATTTTCTCTCTGTGGAATGCTTATTACATATTTGATAGATGTTTATACTCTACTTCTAGGTCATATACATATGTATATAAATATACATTATATATTTTATATATATAAATGTATTTCTGTTATATATTACATATAAATGTCTTACATATATTTTATATTACAAATACATATGTATTACAAATACATATATATATTTATCAATACATATACATACACACGTATATATTCACATATATATTCAATATTTTATACTTCTATATTGCATTCTGAGTGGGATTTTCAAATCTTTGATTCTATCTTCATCCATTTGGAATTGACCACTTAACCCATTTATTAAATGTAGTCTTCTTTTCTTTTTGTATTTCAGTAGTTATATCTTCCATTTCTAAAATTTCCATTTAACTCATTCAAATAGGTCATAATTTTCTTTTCTCACCTTAAGATTCTAATTTTCCTGTCCTGTTTCTGAGTATTTAAAACTATTTCTTGTCCACACTTTTCAAATATCTCAATCATCCCTAGTTCCTAGCTTCAAAGAAGGAATTCAGTGTTTACATATTCTGTTTGATGAGTCCATACAACATCCATTTAGAAATTTCTAGCAGATAAGAAGATAATGAGCCTTACCCTCAGAAATGCCTGGACTGTAGATGTGTAGTTGATACTTGTCACACCATAAGCAGTAATTGACATAATGAAAATGCATAAAATTGTCAAGGGATACATTTTATTTTCATTTTTAGGGTTTTTTTTTAATATTAAGCAAGAATGGGGCTAAAGTCAGACTCTAAAGGATACCATCATTTAAAGGACAGGCTGACAATATAGCAGATTACAAAGAAATTGAACAAAAGAATTTAGAAGAATAGATTTCAGTGAATTGAGCTGCAAAAGGACAATACATTTAGACAATTCATTCAAGAAGTTTGGCTGTGAAATGAGAAAGATAAGAGTGGTAATATCTTATAATAAAATCCTGAAAAATAATCTTTTGAACTTAAGTTCATAAGTTCTTTCATATACTTATTTAGTTAGATCCTAAAAAGTTACATGAAGTAGATATTTTTATATTCCCTTTCAACAAAGAAGTAGAGTCATTAAAATATTAAGTGACTTGCTTGAGTTGACAATGTTGATTTTCTGAAAAAGCCATTTGTAGAATCAGTACTCATTTATTTTACAAATATATATTAACTGTCTTCTAAGTTCCAGGCTGCGTGTTTATGTGCCTTTACAATTGCGTATTCCAATACTCATAAAATAGAAATTGACTGAAAAAGTTAAACAGTTTTAGGCGATGTTAAATGTATTTAAACACAACATAAATTATGGTGATAGGAAAGTGACATTTATGTAACTAAATCAGTGAGGAGTAAAATGTTACATTGATCTTTTATTTGGAAACATTCCAAGTTCTTATGACATGAGATAGATAGTTCTTTGTTATTTAGTCTTAAGCAGAGGCTCTGTGACTATCTTTCAAGTATTCTGTTGATTATATTTTTTAATCCCAGAAAATGGAAAGGATACATTATTTGAAGGATTCCTTCCTACTCACTTATTTGAATATAATTTCTTTCTTCCTCTCTCCTTAATCGATAATATGAGAGGTCATTAAGTCTTGAGACTTACAAAGATCACCTAATTTATACAAAGATAAATTTTGAAGATTGTGGACTAGTAACGCTTACATTTTATCCCACAAAATTCTAGAATATGATTATTATTTCTATAGGTCCTTAGAAAAGAAAATGATGAAAGATTAGCAAAAATTCTCTAAGAAGAAAACATAAGTAACAATGTGTATTTAAAATGTGTCTACTCAACTGTAGACAAAGTCAAATCCATGGATTTTCAAAACTATTTTTTGACAGTTTTTACTCTGATATATTAATGGAAAAATCTTTCAGCAAATAGTACAGTTCAAATTGGTGAATTTTTGTTGCCTGAGAAACACACAAGGTGTGATAACCTAGGAGAAGTCTCTTCTACTACTTTCAAAAATATGAATACTGAGATGTTAAAATGAGTAATTAAATGTCAAAGAATTTAGTAGAGATAAATGGAAAGTCCTGTGCTTAAATTTAAACACACACACACACACACAAGAGTACACGTATAGATTATTGAATACAGGTCTTAGCATTTGTTAATATGAAAAGAGATTATTTGGTTTCAGTGATAATAAACTAAAATAAAACTTTGTGCCATTATGACAGTACAATCATGCACAAATATGGCATTTAGCCCTCTGTAATGTTAGCTGTCACATCTTATTAGGAGGGTTATCAGGGAGGGGACCTCATTTAAAATTGGATATTGTTTTATGGGAATATATCAGAATACAAATTAGGAAGACAGACAATTACATCATATGCTGAAATATCAGACATGGTAAAAGAAGAGGACTGTGGAGTAGATATGAGTGATGTCTTTATTTATAGGAATGGACAGTATATAGTACCTGATTGTTCATGTAGTTTATGATTTTTGTTTTTATTCCTCCATGATTTTTTTCTTGAATTTCCACAAATTCAATGTTTCTCATTACCTCAAGGAAAGTATGTGGCAGAGCAGAAAGCACAGTAGATTTCACTAATTTTCCAGTTTTTTTATTCTGAAATCCTAAATCCTTGGGTGATATTAGAGAGTTTGTAAAAAAGAGAAAGAAAAGAGAAAAAGGTCTTGGAAAATCATGAAGTCTAACAACACTTCCTCATTCAATAGTTTGAGGGAAATATAGTTGAGAAGGGGAGAGGTTTGTGAGTCCTAGAGCAGTAAGGACCTGTGCCCCACTGGTTGGCATCATTTCTGGGAAGTGGAGAGATTCCAGAGAAGATCCTCTAGTGTATAAGACACTGGCATAGGATGATCCACCTCAGCAGTTCCCATCTCCCAAGCATGCTAGAGAAGCAATTTATGGTTGATTAATGACTGTCGCATCCTCTTACCCTCCCTTGCTCAAACATATACCTTGGCTGACTATAAGAGTCCAGAGTCTTGATAGGATGTCAGAGGAAAGGGATAAATTTAAGAATCATTTAGATTAAGAGTTTCATAAATTTGGCCAGATGGTGCTCAATGCTAGATATTAAGCTGCTCCACTACAAAATTAAGGGTTATTTCTTGCAGATCTAACTTCAGGGATTGGTTGGATCAATAAATGGGAGTTAAGAGAAGGCATATTTTGCTAACTGAGTGCTTTGTGACATATAGATGCATTGAACAAATACTCTGTTTCATAGGAATATTAGCTTTCTTTTTGTAACTTTTTCTGGAAAGGTTGAAAGAGAAATGAGTTACCACTTGTTAGGAATGTTGTGAAAAATATTCTACTGAATAAGAGAAGGAAATAGTGACATCCGGGGTTCCCCTTCATTCCTAGTTTCTATGATGTTGATTTTCCTGTAACATAATTTTCATGGTATCATTCCCTTCCAGTTGTCTCTAAAATTTATGAAAGCCAACCAATCAAACCAATAACAAAAAAAGGATTTTGGCTGTTTTCTAATATGTGTGAAACCAACTGGAAAAGCCTGTGACTCTGCTGAAACATGACTGGACTGAAATCCTGTAAGTATTATTGTGTTCTGTGAGAAAATGAGTATTTAAAAACTGAAGGCATTGACCACTCAGGGTAGTGTACCGAATTTGACTTAAAAGGACAGTAAACAGTCCATCTCTCTTACCTGTTTGGATAAATATTTTAAGGTTGGAAGATCAGTGATTTATCAATATTCTACATGATCTTTTTAACTTGGTTATAACATTTTAAAACATCTCATATAGCGCAAATACTGCCAATAAAGTATAAGAAATACTTTTTAAAGTTGTTATATGAGTACACTCTCTATTGCAGAGAATGAAGAAGTCCATGTTGTTATATTATTTCTGGACATGTGTACTGCCATAAAATTCAATTATTTTGCATAAAGTAGGAAGGAAATGTAATAAACCAAATGTGCACAGTTTTCATTGTATCTCACTTTTCAAAATCAACGTTTCCAGACTCCCTATTTCAACCATTTATAGCCTGAGTTAAGACTCCTGCTTTTATTATTTTAATAAATTATCTTAAATAGACTATTCTTTCAAAGTTGTATAGAATATTACTTGACAAGAAAAGTTAGTGATAGGTTGAAGTACCAAATGGTCCTTTAAAAATTATATTTACTATTTTTAAACTAAATTATAAAAACATAACAATAAAAACATATCCAGTTAGAAGTTACAAATAATATTTTCTCAAAATTGTACACTATCTCTTTACTATAAAAAATAAGAGTTAGAGTTAAACACTAATCCTCAGTCACATTTTCCTCTTATCTTACACAGAGGCAACCATTTCTATGATTGATGTATATTTTTTATTTTTTGACTATTTTTAATTCTTTGAATTTCATTTCTCTCTTTGTGTATTTTAATATAAATTGTACTGTAAAATACTCTTTTTTGTTTGTTTTTCCTGATCTGGGTTTGTATTTAAACAAAAGAAAAGAAAGAAAACAAGAACTGTTTTTTAGGTGGGTAACAAGTAAGTTTATTATCTTAGGAAACCGGAATAACATAAAAGTGAGATTTTTTTTGAAGCAACCTTACTATTTCATATCTGTTTCCCAGAATTTAAAAAGAGTGTACCATATAACAGGCATAACTGAATGTAGACCTAGATCAAATTAACACATTGGATTAAAAATCTAATAAAGAGTGTTTTTGTGTAGTCTGATCCTGCAGTTTCCAGCAAGATATTGATTTCTTATTTCTTGCTTTTATTTATAGTTCACTTGAGGCTGCTTACTGAGGCACTTTATAAAGAAAAAAACTGAGAAAAGTTTAAAAAGTCTTTTATCAGAAGGCTAATTGAAAGATAGCCTGGTCCAAGGAAGGAAGTGGTGCATTATGGAATAGAGGACAAAGTGTTAAGAAAAAAGTAGACAATCAGGACAATCATGACAATAACCTGGAAAGATTGGAGCAGCCAGAAGTTGGATAGATGACTCAAAAAAGAAAGCAGGGAAGGAAGAAAAGAAAAGAGTAGAGAGCAAGCTGTGGCTAGACCGAAAATGTAATCATCGATTGAATGTAATCTCTCTCTCTTTTTTAAAAAAAACTATAACTTTTTTTAACGATTTTTATTTTGGATTTGCCATATTGTGAGGGCATAAAACTGAATTTAATTCTGTCAAGTTTCTCTGCAATTCGGACCTATGGAAATCACGGTAGTGCTCACCAAATATTCCATTTTCTGCTCTGGATTTCTCAGATCACCACTTGGTGAGTGAGAGCCATGTAACTGGTTCTGGCTAGAGATCTAGAGTCTAAAACCTTCTCAAGAGATATAGAAAAAGTCCACATGTGGTTCTTCAGCTCCTTTCTCCTGTTACAAATATTAAGGAGATGATATGTTACAATGTTCCAATGTAAAAATGTAAGTATGTTACAGCTACAAAATGGGTGAAGCCTATGTCAGTTGGACCCTGAGTGACTGTGTGTGGCAGAACGCCTGCCAACCATAAGGATAAATTTAACCTTTGATGTAAGAAGTAATAGTTTTTTTTATTATCATTTTTTGTGTGTTTTATAGCCTATCGTGATTAATCTCACACCTATCCTAACCATACTCTCTCTTAAGGATAATTTCATAACTGTATCTTTTCATTTATTCTATTGTAATTCCATATCCCACCATTTAAATTAACCTTCTCTATCAAAGGTCATTGATTAATTCCAAATTGTCTTCTCTGTTCTTTGAATTGTTGTCTATCCTTCCAGAAATTGTTTCTTTTTTATATCCATAATGTTGTAATTCCTAGTTCATCCTCACACTTTAGAGATTTATTGAGTCTCTCAAACATTTTAAAGTCTGTTTGGGAGTTTATCATGTGGTAGGAGAAATAGACATGTATGAAGATACAGCTCATTTTCAACTTGAAACATTGTCTTGTTTGGGTTGTATTACTGTGAAAGAAAAAAAATATCAGTATCGAATTGAGTGTGATGATAATAAACCTGATAAATTTACATATATGTTTCTTCCCTCAACCTTACACCAGCAAATGAAAAAGACTATATGCTAAATTTAGATTTGTTCTTCATTCTGTACACTTTACAAATCATTGTTTTTATATCAAGATGTTCATGGCTTGATTTGGAAAATGACAGTTGCCTTTAATATGCCAACTTGTGCCGAAGCATTCATAATGTAAGCTTTTTTTTCAAATTAATAGGGAATTCTCTTTGTTTTGTAAGCATGGAAATTCTAAGCACTTCAGAATGCAAAAGGTCAGGTAATTACATGTACCATATGTATCTACACACAGAGATCGGCATTCCACAGAGAGTGCAGGCAGAGAGAAGGGGCTTAGTGCTCAGGTCAGTTTTAAGCATGTTGAATCAATAGTGCCAAGTGACTTGCGTGTGGGGTTCAATACAGGTATGCTCAGGGCTTCCATCTTTGCTCAGTGCAATTCATAGGGCATTTGCATTGTTGGGAACTTGAGTTTTCAGAAGTGCAAAATCCTGGGAAAAAAGAGATGTCACCTATGATTAATTAACACACAGATGATAACAATACTTTTTTTTTAAGCTGTATAGTTCTTGTTCTGTATTAGGCATTGTTCTAAATGCCTTGTGGATGTTAACTCATTTAAACAAAAAGTTGTGAGTAAAATTATCCAGGTAGAGTTCTTGGTTAAGAAATAAAATACAACCTTTGCAGGATTCAGGGAACACTATCACTTAAGGAAAAGGAAGAAAAACCAATAAAATAGTGACTGAAAAGGATTACCCGAAGAGGTTGGCAAAGAGAATATCATGAGAGAAAGTGCTTAACACGATCACTTCATGCCAAGAGGTCAAGCAGAATAAACACTGAAGTTTGTCCATTGTAGTTACTACAAACAGCCATTGATTGGTGACCTTATGAAGCTGATTGAGTAGAGCAGTGGGAGCTAAAGCCATATCGTATGAGTTGAAAAAAAAAAGGAAAATAAGGGAAGGAGACAGTGAGTACATAATCTTTCAAGAAAGGCGGCTACGAAACAATGAGTAGAGATAGGCTTATGTGTGTGTTCTGGGTAGACAGAAGGGGCATTGTTTCTTTTTGTATTTAAGATGGCAGATTCTTAATAATCTTTAAATAGTGTTGGAAGTGAACCAAAGTAGAAAAGAGCAGTTAAATACATAGGAGAGAGTGAGACAAATGGGAGAATGTCCCCTGTAGTCACTTTACAGCTTTCCTTTCTTTCACTCCTTATATATGCTTATTGCAAATTTTAATCTTCAGTCCTTACCCTCCCCAGAGAGTTCATAGAGCCTAGTGCTTAAGAATCACCTCTCTGAGACTGATCCTAAAATCCACGTCTCCAGCTCTAATCTGGCTACTTTAAATTTCAATCCTGGATCTCTTAATCGTCTGCTGGGCGTTTCATTTCAAATTCAACACATCTAAAAGCTAGCTCTTCATTCTTCTGAAAATCATCTTTGCCTCCTGACTTCTCTTTCTGTCATTTGTAGCCTGACATCTCTTCTTTGACTGTTCCCTCTCACTCATTCCCTTATATTCAAATATTGTGTCTACCTTTAAATAACTGTGCAGCCTTCAGTAGATCATTAAACATCACAGAACTGTTTCCTTATCCGTTTGGAGTACATGACCTTTCAGTTCTCTCCCCAAACTAATTTTGCCTGATTCTAGAAGCTGACATAAATATAAAGCTCACTTGAATCATTGCAATAAAGAGTGTCTAATTTCATGGATCTACTTTATGAATGTAAAAAAAAAGGTAATTAAACTGGCAACTGCTGTCTCCCTAAGGGAACTGAAAAGAGAATTTTCATTTCCTTTTTCTTTTAGCTCTTATGAATTAGTCATGTATGGTACATATGGATTATTTTTAATATTTAATATACCTAAAATACAAATGTAAGGATTTTTTGACCAAAAAAACACTGATAATTTAACCGTGTTAGGTCAGAGAATATTTAGCAAATCACAAACAATGAGTTCCCTCAAGGATGCATTTCCTGCTGAATTAATTCATTTGATAAAGTATCCTAAAGCAATTAAAGAGCAATATATTGAAATTACGAAGTTAGTTGAGATTATGACTAAAAATGCCTCAAAGCAATTTTCATTTAATAAGGAAAGACAGTATGTCTCATTGTCGTTAATCGGGTAAAGATGTGACCTTGAGTCTCCAATTCATTCCAAAGACCTCTTTGCCACCTCTTGGCAGCCTAAGCCATAGGGCTGAATATTCATTTGCCAACTTTTGTCATAAGATATGAAAACAAAGTGGTCAGCATATTTTGTGCTAGAAGTGGGCACCTTGAACACATACATATGAGCGTATGAACATACACTAACCTAAAATCACCAAACTAGAGGAAAGGTATCAATGATCATAAATAAAAATATGACCAGGTCCTCCATTGTGTCACTTAGCAATCTTTACTTTAAACCAGCTTCAATAGCAATAAGTGACTCTGAACAGGCTTGAGTCAGCTGTATGATTTATTTGACCATTTAGGTCATTTTACATAAAATCACATTTGCTCACCATATCCTTTAACAGAACGTTGACAGCAGGGCAGAGTCTTGTTAATTTTTATACCCTCTAAAATATCTTTTATCTAGATTCGATTGAACTGTGAATTGGCCAATAATCAGTCATTTGTTAAATTTATGAAAACAGTAAATTCATATGGTTCAATCTAATAGCAGATGTCCTACAAGTATCCATTGGTAGTGTAGCTGGTGGTAATACAGCATAAGCAGCATGCAATGGCCACTATTGGATGATAGTGCAGCTTTGTCAGGTCATACTTACTCTTACTTTAGAAGAGAGTTAAAATATATTCAAGCTTATGTAACCAATGAGTGGTAAACCAAGAGTCCCTGATTTGGGTTGTTGGGGCCCAGGGCCGGCCACCCCAAAATATTTCACAATAGCGTATTGATTATTTTGAATTAAACTTATTTCAGAAGCAAACACGGCATTCTGACCCTCTATCTCTGTTCCCCCTAAAAGCAGGTAATAAATCTCCCATGGAAAGGCACTCTCTCTGCACGCTTAGCACCAGAGCTAGGGAATTCAGGGTCAAGAAGCCTGAATAAACAGACCTCGCTAATTGACTACCTCAAGCCTAAACTCCGCTTAAATTCCTCACTAATTATGCACCTCAAATCTGAGTTTCCTTGTCCCGTCAATTCCTCACAAATGCATTGTTTCTTTGTGTAGAAGATATATACACACCGCCTGCTTTGTTCACTCTTCCAGCGTCGCATCTCTATGATCTCTAATACATACGTATTGAACTGTTTTTCTCCTGTTAATCTGGTTTTGTGACAATTTTATTGTTAGTCCAGTCAAGAACACAGGGAGGGGAGAAAGGGGATTTTTCTCGCCCCAACACAGTCCAGTGTCGATTATATGCCATGTTGCTACTCCCCTGTTGCTTGTTATCTCACCAATTCTTGCAAGTTAAAAAAAAATTGTGTTTTGAAATAAAATATAATATACATGCATTTCATGAACTCAGAACTAATCTTTTATAAGAACTGCAGTCAAATTTACTGGGTTTTATACATTCTTACATTCATCCATTCATCTACTTACTTATCTAACCATATAGCAGACATTCTGTTATCCATAAAAGATATTTAGGAAGCATATTTGATTAATAATCTATTAATATATTTTCTAAGTTTTCTTTGAGGAACAAAAAAATATATGCAATGTTACTTTGAAAGTTCTAAAAATATTATATCATTTGCATGCATATATTTTATTTTTAAAATTAATTTAATTAATTAAGTTTTATTGAATTACTACTATGCATTAGACATTTTTCTAGGCATTAGGGACAAAGTGATGAAAATCTACTTCCTTGCCCTCACAGAGTTTATATTCTTATGAGAAGAGAAAAAAACTGTACATGTATAAAATCAATAAATAATACAATATTTTATAATATGTGAAGTGCTTTTTACTTATCGATATACAATATACAATAATTACACATAATATCTTCTATATACATACATAATAATATTTTTAATGACAGAGAGCAATACAAAGCAAAACCTAAAGAGGTAGAAAATATGGTGCCTTTTCTCCAAAAACCATAATCCATTTGGAAATATTGCAATATCCAGCTAAAATAACACAAATGAAAATTTATTTGTCTCACATAACAAGAACCATAGTTAGACTGCTGCTTCCTTTATTTCAAAGGCTCAGTAAAGTCAGGCCCAGGATTTTGAGAGTCGGTAAGTTAGCTGAGCTATAAACAAGGCAGGCAAATTGAATATTTAGCTTTTACAAACTCTATTGGTAATACAAGAAAAAGAGAAGGAAGTTGAAATTGGGTATTGTTTTAAATTGTGTTCTACAGAACGAGACCTGGCAATTTTGTGTGAAAGTGATTTATTTATAGGACAATCTAATAGAGATGGCGGGTGAGACAAAGAAAGGAAGGAAGCCAAGCAATGTCTGGTACTGCAGAAGATAATTTTGACTCAGTCCCACAAGGGAGCTTTAGAGTCACTGGCAGGGTCACATCATTGTCTTGTTTGCGGCAGGGGAACAGAAATATTTATATTCCGATGACCAGAGGTCATTGGCTCAGGGAAGCTTCCTGGAGAGAGTAGTTGCTCAAGAAATTGCCATACTCCATATTTGAGTTATGCCAGCCTGGGGAAGCACTGTGAAAAAGAGATACAAGTGCTGGCTATTGAGAATGAAAGCACTTCAGGAGCCTGTGTACATGAAAATGGTAAAGACATCCGAGACGATACTGGCAGAACACTGACATCATCTGCTACAGGTGCTGGGTAAGCTAACCCACATGCTGCTACAGGGAGTCAAAATCTGCAAATACGAAAAGTTAAATAGCAGCAAAAGTAACACCACTAGAGGTAGCATTACTATAATTGAGTCATAAGTCAAACAGAGTGAAAAATTTCTGAGGAGCAGATTCACTGGGTTAATTTTTACCATATTCGTTTATATTTTACCCTGTCAATTTTGTTAAATACATGAAGTAGAATGTGGAAAAAACTGAGTACAATCATTCTAAGAAATGTTTTTCTACCCAGGGCCCTGAGATGGGATTGTATGAGCAGAATGAAAAGAAGATCTTGTCCTGGTCAACAGCTAGAACCAATGTCAGGACTTAAAAATGTGCATTGATTATTTTTAAATTTGCCCAAGTCTTTACAATGGCTTTGACTTTATTAATGTTTTAGTGACTTTAGAAAATCACTTAAGAAACATAACTTGAGGAAGGAGAAAATATATTTTGACTAAAAATGTTCCCCTAAATAACATATCCTTCTGCTCATTAGTTAAACTATAAGGAAAGTAAACCCGAAAAATAAATCAATAAGGAGATTATTAATAATTATATATTTTCCCCAAAAAAGTTTGTTTAATAAATTATTTCTTCCAATCTACTTTTAAAGATAATGCCCACATAGGTGCCTGATAAATCAACAGATCCCCCATAAGAGGAGTGATTCTTATGATGGCAGAAATTAGCTACTTTATATAACCAGTTAATTTGTTTTTTAAAGCCCTTTGAACAATTTTTACTGTTGCCTTTTATCTTGTTAATCATGTTCACTTGAGATGAAAGAAGCAGTCCAAAATAATCTATTCAAGCAGAAATTTGCTTAGCTATCCTCTGAACTGTGCTTTGTATAACCCAGTAGACATGGGCTACCAATTTACTCCAAAGGAATGTTCATCACTGAAGGTCTCTATTTGGGGGAAAAATTCTACCTATAATTGAGCCTTTGCATAGCTGCCTTTCATTCTGAACCTAATGATATCAAATCACAAAATAATTAAATTATCAAATTACAAAAAAATCTGTTTTTTAAGTGAAAGACATGTATTATGTTTTCGCGTCATTAGAAAATTAATATTGATGTTTTAATGAAGTAAATATCACTCAATCCAAACCATCATATAAGAACACTAATACTTAGTAGATCCTTTGCTTCACTTTTTAAAAACATTACTTCCATTAGTTTCCAAGAAGCTGTAAGCAACTTTTTAAATCAAAGTCATATTTATATGCATGTCGAAGTAAAATTTTATTTAGAAAGTTTCAGAAGAGAGCAGGGCTGTTTTCTTTTTCCTGCTCACCACTCAATGAGATTGATAGTTTCTCCCTAACTTTGCATAAGTAACTAACCTAAATCCAGCTTTTTCAGTTATTTCTTTAATAACTGTAATTATGGCAACATTCATGGAACAGAATTACTTAAAAAGAATGTCTCACATAACAAGAAGTTTTGAAATATTTTATAAATAAATGTGAAAATGCAATTAAATTTCTATGATAACTGTTTTCCCAACCTTATTTATGTGTATGCATTAGCAGTATTTCACCTTGTTCCTTGAATCAGTTGTTGGATATATTCAGAAATCATGACAAAGTGATTGGTGATTATGAGTTCCAATTAGAGCCCTGTTTGTTTGAAATAATTTATATTTGACAATCCAGCGATAACTCATGAAGACTGACAGCTTTATTTTGGCCACTGCAGGTATAATCAAATGCCATTTAAATAACTTCTGAGTATTTTTTTTTGAGTTACTAGTTATCATTGAGTAAATATTAAAGTCTTCTTAATTGCAATTGGAAAAATCTGTATTAGAAAATAGAGACACCTAGTGTGTTTCTGAAACAATACAATAACATTTACCATGGGCTTGTTGTGTTACTACTGTTTTAGTTGCTTTCTACTTATTAGGTCAGATAATCTCCACAACAGCTTTATAAGTAGTCACAGGACTTAGCTTTCATTTTCAGATGGGGATACTGAGACTTGCAGAGATACAGTAAGTTGGTAAGTTCATAGCTAGAGACTGAATACCTACACAGACCCCAGCACTTAATTATTTTAAATACATACTTTTCCCCAGACCATTCAAATGCTATGTCCTTAAAGAGAAATAGAAATATATCTTAAAAAGCATGAACATGTCACAGTTGCTTTGGTGGCAAAAAGTAAGGACTGGTCAACTCTGCCTTGGAGACTGGAACACTTCACAGAGGGAGTGATCCTTGAGGGAAGCCTTGAAAGGTCCATTGGTATTCAACAGTTGCAAGTGGGTTGGGGTCATTCCAAGCAGGTGTAGTGACAGGACAAATTTCATAGACTTGAAAGAATTTGACATTTTCAGGGAATTATTATATACTTTAGTACATAGGAGTTCAGTATAATAAGAGTATACTATATAACTGGAAATTAAGAATACCAATAAGGCTTAATATCCTGAGAAAACTGACAATCAGGATCATCAATTATTTAACTCAAAAAAATCTCCAATCAAATTTCACTTGAAAGTAAACAATATCTAAAATATTATTACTGTGTCAAAGCTGCTCTGATTTCTGGAGGGTTTCTTTCAGAGTATATAAGAACTGATAATTTTCAACTTCAACATATTACTTTCATAGACTTTACTCAACATGGCAGTCAGTCAATGTTCTATAAGCCAAAAAATTTCAGCAGATTTTTTAATATTCAAAGAAATTGTATTAACTTTACTGATCTCAAGATCATAATTTTCACAACATTAACAAATATAAGATATTTATTGTTTTCAAAATCATCAGAAACCAGTTACCACAAGTTTAACTCAAGCAGTTCCTAAGACACCTGGGAGCAATATCTATCGAACTGACAGTATAATAATATACAATTGCATGATAATGATGGCAAAAAGTGCTTACCCTAGAAAAAGTTAAATCACCTAGGCATGCTGCCTTTATTACTTAAAAAGTTTTCCAAAATGAATGCATTTGAGTATCATTCTCTTAGTGATAACAATTGAACAATATTTTAAAAATGTAACTATCCTTCAGTAGCTAATAGTTATCAAATATTATTATTGTCCAATATTGAGAATTATAGAACAAAATACAATTATATTGTTGAGATAGGCAGCACAAGTACTTTATTTACACAGTATTGCTCCAATATTATTACTAAGCGAAGCAGAGTGTTATATGTACTAGACTTTTCATTCATAGAAAATAAATATGAATCCACTAAAAGAAATATAATAAATGCCAATGAATAAAATAAATAAATAAATAAAACAATGCCAATAAATAAATTAAAAAATGCCAAATTTAGGCATTTGACTGCAACAATGTATCTCTTATCAACCTAACCTCTTTTGTAAAATTACAAAACAAGACGAATTATAGGAAGAAACTTTTTCACATATTTTCATAATGCATGATTTTGATGCCTGAGAGAAGAACATAATGGAACAGCATCCTTAATGTGCTGAAAGAAAAATCTGTCAAATTATAATTCATCATCAGGTGAAAATACTTGTTAAAAATAAAGACAAGATAAAGTTATTTGAAGATATATAAAAACTCAGACAACTTGAAACTAATAGTTCTGGACTACAAGAAATACTAAAAGATATTCTTAAAGCAAAGGTAAGATGACACCAAATGGAAACTCAAAACCACTAGGAAGAACAAAAAGTATTCTGGAAATAGTAAATATGTGGAGAAATGTAAAAGATGCTATTTTATTCTTCTTTGATTTCCTTAAAAGATAATTGAAAGTTGAAAGCAAAAATAATCACAATGTATTTAAGGGTTTGTAATATAAGCAGAGGTATAAGTGGCAAAAGCGAAAAGAAAAGAGGACAAAAATAAATGGATTTATACTGTGGTATTATTCTTAAATCATAAACTAAATTATGTAATACTAATTCAAGGGACATTGTGTGAAATTACTAATATAAATTGCAATCCCTAGAGAAATCATTAAAGAAAAAGTTGTACCTAAAAAGCAAACAGATATTTAAAAACGAATCAATTAATCACAGTGTGGGAAGGGAAGGAGGGAAAAAAGGAACAAAAATCAAAGGAGGTGAACAGACAGCAGCTATTAAAATGGTAGACTTGAAGCTGACTACAACTGGATTATATGTAAATGAAATAACATACTAAAGAAAAGACAGACATTGTCAAATTGGATAAAAAAACAAGACAGAGCTATTTATTGTTTACCAATATGCACTATAAACATAAAAAGAGGCAAATATTTCATGGTAGAATGCAGAAAAAGATAGCCACAACATTTTATCAAATTATATCTGCTCAAGAAAAAGAGACACCATTAAGAAAACAAATAGGGAAAGGATCAAGTATGCAGTAAATATACACAGTACATGTATTTGACAAGAACTTGTATCTTTCATATACAAAGAACTCCTACAACTCAGTAACAAATTTAAAAGAGTAACCCAATTACAAAGGATCTTCTTCAGGTGCACCTGCTGAGACTTACTTATCAGGGAACGTGGGAAGAGGAGGAACCGTGAAGACACTTCTCCCTGCTTTGACTCTGTGTCCAGTATTTTTCGACTCATCCTTTCCCTCTGGTCCTCCCCACCTCAGGGTCCATAAAACTAGCAGAACCTTTTGTTCTAGCTCCCTCCACAGTGAGAAAATCCCCACATCTGGGCTGAGCCACGTGACAATCAACCAGAGCCCAGTTCCATAGCCGGAAATGTAACAGGGAGAGTTGGCGGTTCTCCGGTTTTAGTCTCTTGCTTACACCATCCCAGTCAGTGATTAAAGGCTTGACTCTTCATTTTTGGCTTGCGTTAACTGGCTACTCCAACACCTGAGAGCTCAGCTCGCTCGCCCTCTCAGCTCACTGAGTTCCTGATACTACATACATCACAGACAGGAAAAAAAGACATTCAACAACAACATCAAAACCTGGTGAGGTTTTGTAGTAACAAGCACTCTTATATGTTGCTGGTGGATTGCAAAGCAGTATCTCCAAGTTAGAAAATGTTTTGGAAGTTTTTTATAATGTTAAACATTTACCTACACTCTGACCTAACAGTTATATATCTAGGTATTTGCACAAGAGAAATGAAAATGCAAGCTAACAAAAAGACTAGTCAAAAAGGTTCATAGAAGCCTAAAACTGGGGGAAAAAAAACTCTTCAGATTTACATTAATTAGAGGAGGCATAAGCAAATTGTGGTATACATGTAACGGAATACTGTTCAGCAATAGTAAAAGGATAGACTACTAATACACACAAAATAAAACAATATTTTAAAAATTATGCTGAGAGAAAAAAATCCAGGCACCAAAGAATCATGATATAATATTTTATTGATGTGCAGTTCTAGATCTGGCAAACATAATCTTTGGTGAATGAAATTAGAACATTATTTGCCTATGCTGAGTGAGGTTCTGATTGACAGGGAAGGCCCAGAATCTTTTGGGTGATGGAAATATTATGCTTCTTGATAGGTTCCTGTGAACATATAAGGTCTATGCAATTTATTCTATGTAAATTGGACTTCAATAAAAAATAAATAATTGTGTCTGTCAGTCACGTCCGTTCACTTATGAAACTTTATAGACCCTGCATCTAAAAGATTCAAAATAACATCTAAATATTAAACAATCTCCAAAATTAATATTTATTCACTATGAACTTCATAACTATTTGACAGTTCATTTAACTTTATGTATCAAATATATTCTTAACATAAATTCATCTTAAAGATAAATTTTTCAATAGAAATAATTTAGGAAATGAAATGTTGATGTAACTGTCAATTGTAAAGGAAAACTACAATATAAAGATTTTTGAGATGATCTTGACTAAGATTTTAGATTTCACATTTGGCATTGGTATCTTACAATATTTGGTGTATGTGCACCAAATTTTACATTCCTTCATTGTAAAGTTTTTACAACTGGCTGTAACTAGTCAGGTCCCATTCAATAAGAAATGATTTTTAAGCCTGAAGTATCAATGTTAGAAATACAGTCAATTAAAAACTGGGATTAAAACTAACTAAAAAACTGTAGTGATGCAAGGACTGATTAATATTTCATTCAATAATAACACAATAGAAATTTAAAGATAGGAATAAAGTAGTTGTTCAGCTACCAGATCACATCAGCATTTGGATTATTCAGGGAGAACTTGTACTTGACTGCAAATTGGTCTTCTTTACTTCCAAAGTATAAACAATCATTATCACATATAATATCTACATGTTTAATCCTTGACATCTGCATTTGAGATGTGTGTGCCTGTTTGTATGTGTGTGTGTGTAAGGATAGGATTAGCACATTAGTTTAGCTAACTGAGAATTGTATTCACTTCTATATTTCTATTGTACTAACAGACAAATTGGCTGCAGCTGGCAACAATTGCTTTTGAAAAGGATTCAAGACCATATTATTTCAAATACACGTGTATACAACTGAGCAATGAGTAAACAACTATATCACTCCACCCATTCAACAAAGTATTTACTATGCCCATCAAGCAAGAAAAATATGCAGAGAGTAAAACTCTATCTCACCTCTGCTATTTATTAGATAGGTAGTTAATTTGTGTAGCATCTGTAAATAAATGAAAGCTAATACTTGTTTAAAATTTCATGCTGACAATGGGTATATAACTTTGGTAAATATGCACCCCCCATGTTGATTGCAGCACTATTTATAGCCAAGATATGGAAACAACCTAAGTGTCCATCAATGGATGAGTGAATAAAGAAATTGTGGTATAAATATATACACAGAACATAATTCAGCCACAAAAAAGAGTGAAATCTTGCCATTTGTGACAACATGGATGGACCTCGAGGGCATTATGCTAAGTGAAATAAATCAAACAGAGAAAGACAAGTACCATATTATCTCTCTTATATGTGGAATCTAAAAAAAAAAGAAAAAACAAGCTCATAGATACAGAGAACAGATTGGTGGCTGTCAGAGTGAGGGGGTGGGGGTGAGAGAAATGGGTGAAGGGGGTCAAAAGGTAAAAAAAATTAAAAATAACTTTTCTTTCATCAAAACTAAAACTCTCAAATCTTCCACAGGCTTATTTTGCAGAAATTGGCAAGCTGAATCCACATTTTTTCTCAAAATGTGAAGAAACTAGAATAGTCAGAACAATTCTGAAAAAAGAAGAAAGTTTAAGAACTCACACTAGTTTGTTTCAAGTTTGTTATATAGAAACTAATCAAGATAGGGTAATATTAGTGAAACAGTAGATATATAAGTCAATGGAATAAAATATAAACTTCAGGAATACTCCCAACAATAATCAATTGATTATTTCTAATTAATAAACTTTACGTTTAGAACAGTTTTAGGTTTACAGAATTGACCAGACAGTACAGAGAATTCCAATATGTTCCCTACCTCTCTCCACCCTGCATGGTTTCCCCTATTATCAATATCTTGCAATAGAATGGTACATTTGTTACAACTGACCAACCAGTATTGATACATTAATATTAACTAAAGTTCATGGCCTACATAAAGGCTCACTCTAAAGTCTGGCTATGGGGCCAGTATTACTCTAATAACAAAAGCAAATAAAAACATTAGAAGTAACAAAAACTACAACTACAAATCCATATCCCTTAGGAATATAGATGCAAATTTTTAAATATATTTTTATTGTAGTATCATTGGTTTATAACACTGTATAAATTTCAGGTGTACATCATTATACTTCTTTTTCTGCGTAGATTACATCGTGTTCACCACCCAATGCTAATTACAATCCATCACCACACACATGTGCTTAATCATACTTTTTGTCCTCCCCCCACTCTGGTAACCACCAATCCAATCTCTGTCTCTGTGCATTTGTTTGTTGTTATTTTTATCTTCTATTTATGGGTGAGATCATACAGTTTTGACCTTCTCCCTCTGACTCATTTCACTTAGCATAATACCCCAAAGATCCATCCATGTTGTCACAAATCACTAGATTTCATCATTTCTTATGGCTGAGTAATATTCCATTGTGTCTATATACCGCATATTCTTTATCCATTCGTCCCTTGATGGGCATTTAGGTTACTTCCAAGTCTTGGCTCCTGTGAACAATGCTGCAATGAACACAGGGGTGCATATGTCTTTATGTATTGGTATTTTTGTGTTCGTTGGATAAATACCCAGCAGTGGAATAGCTCGATCGTATGGTAGTTCTATTCGTAATTATTTGAGGAATCTCTATACTGTTTTCCATAGTGGCTGCACCAGGTTGCACTCCCACCAGCAGTGTATGAGAGTTCCGTTCTCTCCACACCCTCTCCAACATTTGTTTCCTGTGTTGTTAATTATAGCCATTCTGTGGGTGTGAGGTCATATCTCATTGTAGTTTTGATTTGTGTTTCCCTGATAGTTAATGATGTTGAGCATCTTTTCACATCTCTGTTGGCCATCTGTATATCTGTTCAGGTCTTTTGTCCATTTTTTGATTGGGTTGTTTTAGTTTATTTTTTGTTGAGATGTATGAGTTCTTTACACATTTTGGAGATTAACCCCTTATCAGATACATGGTTTGCAAATATCTTCTCCCAATTGTTAGGCTGTCTTTTCATTTTGTTGATAGTTTCCATTGCTGTACAGAAGATTTTTGGTTTGATTAGTCCCACTTGTTTATTTTTTCTATTGTTTCTCTTTCCCAGTCAGAGAGTACTTGAAAGTATGTTGCTAAGACCAACGTCAAAGAGCACACTCCCTATGTTGTCTTCTAGAAGTTTCATGGTTTCAGGTCTTATATTCAAGTCTTTAATCCATTTTGAGTTAATTTTTGTGTGTGGTGTAAGATAATGGTCTACTTTCATTTTTTTGCATGTGGCTATTCAGTTTTCCCAACACCATTTTGTTTTTTTGTGTGAAGGCCAGCCCTGAGCTAACATCCATCGCCAACCCTCTTTTTGCTGAGGAAGACTGGCCCTGGGCTAACATCCATGCCCATCTTCCTCTACTTTATATGGGATGCCACCACAGCATGGCTGACAAGCAGTGCGTCAGTGGGTGCCTGGCGAACCCCAGGCTGCCAAAGCATGAACTAAACTGCTGTGCAACCCGGCCAGCCTCTCCCAACACCATTTTTGAAAGAGACTTTCCTTTCTTCATTGTATGTTCTTGGCTCCCTTGTCAAAAATTAGCTGTCCATAGATGTGTGGATTTATTTCTGGGCTCTCAATTCTATTCCACTAATATGTGTGTCTGTTTTTGTGACAGTACCATGCTGTTTTGGTTACTATAGCTTTGTAGTATATTTTGAAATCAGGGAATGTGATTCCCTCAGCTTTATTCTTTTTTTCTCAGTAGTCCTTTAGCTATTCGGGGTCTTTTGTTGTTCCATATAAATTTTAGCATTCTTGGTTCTATTTCTGTGAAAAATGTTGTTGGAACTTTGATAGGGATTGCATTGAATCAAGAGATTGCTTTAGGGAGTAAGGACATTTTAACTATGTTAATTCTTCCAATCCAAGAGCACAGAATAGCTTTCCATTTTGTTTCTTCCTCAATTTCTTTTGACAATGTTTTATAGTTTTCAGTGTACAGATCTTTCACCTCTTTGGTTAAGTTTATTCCTAGGTATTTTATTCTTTTTGTTGCAATTGTAAGTGGGATTGTATTTTTAATTTCTCTTTCTGCTACTTTATTGTTAGTTTATAGAAACATGACTGATTTTTGTATGTTGATTTTGTATCCTGCAAATTTACCATATTCATGTATTATTTCTAGAAGTTTTTTGGTGGATTCTTTAGGGTTTTCTAGATATAGAATCATGTCATCTGCAAATAGTGACAGTTTCACTTCTTCCTTTCCAATTTGGATATCTTTTATTTCTTTTTCTTGCCTGATTGCTCTGGCCAGGAATTCCAATATTACGTTAAATAGGAGTGGTGAAAATGGGCATCCTTGTCTTGTTCCTGTTCTTAGAGGGATAGCTTTCAGTTTTTCACCATTGAGGATGATATTAGCTGTGAGTTTGTCATATATGGACTTTATTATGATGAGGTACTTTGCTTCTATACCCTTTTATTCAGAGTTTTTATCATAAATGGATCCTGTATCTTGTCAAATGCTTTCTCTGCATCTATTGAGATGATCATGTGATTTTTGTTCTCCATTTTATTAACGTGGTTTATCACATTGACTGATTTGCAGATGTTGAACCATCTCTGCATCCCTTGGATTAATCCCACTTGATCATGGTTTATGATCTTTTTAATGTATTATTGTATTTGATTTACTAGTATTTTGTTGAGGATTTTTGTATCAATGTTCATCAATGATATTGGCCTGTAATTGTCTTTTTTTGTGTTGTCCTTGTCTGGTTTTGGTATCAGATTAATGTTGACTTTGTAGAATGAGTTTGGAAGTTTTCCCTCCTCTTCAATTTTTTTGAAGAGTTTAAGAAGGAGAGGTGTTAAATCTTTGAATGTTTGGTAGAATTCACCAGGGAAGCCATCTGGTCCTGGACTTTTATTTTGGAGGAAGTTTTTGATTACTGTTTCTTATCTCCTTACTGGTAGTTGATCTATTCAAATTATTTCTTATTGATTCAGTTTTGGAAGGTTGTATGATTCTAAGAATTTACCTATTTCTTCTAGATTGTCCAATTTGTTGGCATATAGCTTTTCATAGTATTCGCTTATAATCTTTTATAATTTCTGAGGTGTCCATTGTAATTTCTCCTCTTTTGTTTCTGATTTTACTTATTTGAGCCTTCTCTCTTTGTTTCCTGGTGAGTCCAGCTAGAGGCTTGTCAATTTTGTTTATCTTTTCAAAGAAACAGCTCCTGGTTTTATTGATGTTTTCTATTTTTTTTTTTTTTTTAGTCTCTATTTCATTTACTTTTGCTCTGATTTTTATTATTTCCCTCCTTCTACTGATTTTGGACTTTGTTTTTTCTTATTTTTCCAGTTCCTTTAGGTGCACTGTTAGATTGTTTATTTGATATTTTTCTTGTTTGTTGACATTGGCTTGTATTGTTATAAACTTCCATCTTAGAACCACTTTTGCTATATCCCGTAAATGCTGGCATGATGTACTTTCATTTTCATTTATCTGCAGGTATTTTTTGATTTCTCCTTCGATTTCTTCATTGACCCAATTGTTGTTCAGTAGCATTCTGTTTAATCTCCACATATTTGTGGTTTTCTGATTTTCTTCCTATACTTGATTTCTAGTTTCATACCTTTGAGGTTGGGAAAGATGCTTGGCATTATTTCAATCTTCTTAAATTTATGGAGACTTGTTTTTTGGCCTAACATGTGATCAACCCTGAAGAATGTTCCATGTGCATTTGAAAAGAATGTGTCTTCTTCGGTTTTTGGATGGAATGTTCCGTATATGCCTGCTAAGTCCATCTGGTCTAACATGTTGTTTAAGGCCAAGGTTTCCTTGTTGATCTTCTGTTTGGATGATCTATCCATTGGTGTAAGTTTAGTGTTAAAGTCTCCTACTATTACTGTGTTACTGTTTATTTCTCCTTTTATGTCTGTTAATAGTTGCTTTATATATTTAGGTCCTCCTATGTTGGGTACATAGATATTTATGACTGTTATATCCTCTTGTTAGATTGTTCCCTTGATCGTTATGTAGTGCCCTTCTTTGTCTCTTGTTACAGTTTTTGTTTTAAAGTCTATTTTGTCTGATATGAGAATTGGTACCCCAGCTTTTTTTTCATTGCCATTTATATGGAGTACCTTTTTCCATCACTTCGCTTTCAGTTTGTGAGTGTCTTTAGGTCTGAAGTGTGTCTCTTATATGCAGCATATATATTGGTCTTGTTTTTTTATCCAATCAGCCACCCTATGCCTTTTGATTGGAGCATTTAGTCTATTGACATTTAAAGTAGCTATTGGTATGTATGTACTTACTGCCATATTTTTACTTTTTTTCTTGGTGTTTTTGTAGTTCTTCTTTTTTCCTTTCTTCTTCTCTTGCTCTCTTCCCCTGTGGTTTGATGGCTTTCTTTGGTATTATATTTGGGTTACTTTTGCTTAGTTTTTTGTGTATTTATTATTGGTTTCTGGTTTCTGATTACCCTGAGGTTCATATATAATAACCTACATTTAAAGCAATCTATATTGAGTTAATAGTCTCTTTATGTGACCTCTATCTGAAAGCTCTACTCTTTTACTCCCCTTCTCCCACACTTTTTTTTTGATATCATATCTGTCTTTTTTTGTGCATTTGTATTTGTTACCCTCTTATCGTGGATATAGATAATCTTTTTCATATTTGTGGTGTTCTCTTTCCCCCTTAAATAAGTCCCTTTAGCATTTCCTGTAGGACTGGTTTCTTGGTGATAAACTCCTTTAATGTTTGATTGTCTGGGAAACTGTTTATCTCTCCTTCCATTCTGAATGATAACCCTACTGGGTAGAGTATTCTAGGCTGTAGGTTTTTCCCTTTTAGCACTTTAAATATATCATGCCACTCTCCTCTAGCCTGTAAGCTTTCTGCAGAGAAGTCAGCTCTTAGCCTTATGGGGTTTCCTTTGTATGTAACTTGTCTTTTGGCTTTTAGGATTCTCTCTTTATTTTTAATTCTGGACATTTAATTATGATGTGTCTTGGTGTGGGCCCCTTTGGATTTATCTTGTTTGGTGCTCTCAGTGCTTCCTGTACCTGGATGTCTGCCTCCTTCCTTAGGTTAGGGGAGTTTCCAGCTATTATCTCTTCCAGCAGATTCTCTGCCCCTTTGTCTCTCTCTTCTCCTTCTGGGACCCCTATAACATGGATGTTAGTGCACTTGCTGTTGTCCCAGATATCCCTTAGACTGTCCTCATTCTTTTAATTCTTTTTTCTTTTATATGTTCAGCTTAGGTGATTTCCCCTAGTCTTTCATCTAGCACACTAATCTGTTCTTCTGTATCCCCTACTCTGCTTTTAAGTTCCTCTAATGAATTTTTCACTTCCAGTATTGTATCCTTCAGTTTTGATTGGTTCTTATTTATATGTTCCATTTCTTTGTTGACATTCTCACTGAGTTCATCCATTCTTATCCCAAGATCAGTGAGCATATTTATGACTCTTTGAACTCTCTGTCAGGTAGATTGCTCATTTCTGTTTCATTTTGTTCCTTGCTGGGGTTTTGTCCTGTTCCCTTAGTTGGAAAGTATTCCTTTGCCTCCTCATTTTGCCTCTTTCTCTGTGCTTGTGTCTATGTATTAGCTAGATCAGCTACATCTCCTGATCTTGGAGAGGTGACCTTATATAAGTGATGTCTTATGAGGCCCAGCAGTGTGCTTTCCTCTTGTCACCAGTTCCAAATGTTCCAGGGGTGACCCCTGTGTGGGTCACTTGTGTCCTTCTGTTGTGGCAGGGTTGCTCTTGCTGTAGGTGCCCAGGGAGGCTGAGCTGTCCCCTTGGGCAGCTGGTTGTAATGCTCAGCTGTGTGTGGCTGTTGTAGGCCCTTCAGTCTCTTTATCAGGTGTGGGGAGCCCCAGCACAATTGACTACAAGGTCTAATAGCACATTCCTGTTGCAGTTTTTCTATTAAATGTGTAGGTTCCCAGCGTGGCTGCTTGTTAGGCTCAGGGGCTTACAGTTGCTATAAGCCCCTGGCCTATTAGGCTCTTGTCAGCTCTCAGAGGGTTGCAGCTGGGTGGGGCTGGCCCCAGGCACAGGAGCACCAATTGTTTCAGGCTTTGGAGGGTTGGGCCAATCCCCTATGTGGCTGTTTAAGAAGCACAAGTCTTCTGCAGCTGAGAAGCCCTTCTGCCCATGGGGCCTCACACACAGTCAACACAGTCCTGCCTTGTGCATGCACCCTGACCCCTACAGTGGACCCAGTTACTCCAAGGCAGGGGCCCCACTCTCTCCACCTGCTCCTTGGGCTTGCCCTGCCCCACAGGGGTGGACCTGGGCTGCAGAGAATCCAGGAAGCTCTGTTAAGCAGGCCCACAAGTTGCCTGAGGGCTTTTTGTTGGGTGGGGCCAATCCCTAAGGCAGGCAGCTTTCCTTGACTGAGCTGGATTGAATTGGTGCTCTGGTGGGTGGGGCAGACCCTGGGCTAGCAAGCCACAGGGAGAACTCCAATGGCATCTGCCAGTGTCTGTGTCAGCACATCCACACCAACTCACAACAATGGCTGCCACCAATGTCCCAGTCCATCTGGAGGTCTCACTTCTCACCAAGATGCAGCCAGAGCCTATCATTTGAGTCACTTTTCACCAAAGGACTGTGAGCATCTCTTTCTGGTGATTTTAGGTTGCTTTCTGAAACTGGTGAATTTGTACATAGGCCCTTTGAGAGCAGCTTTAATTTCTCTGTGTCTCAGCTTTTCTGGGGATATTCCCTGTTGTTATTAGCCAGCAAAACCAGATATTATGACACTTGTCTTGGTTGTGCTGGGTCCAAAAAATGCCAATAGTGGCTATGCTCCCTGGTTCACGTCACCCCCCCCCCACCTCCAGGGGAGGCTGCGTACCTTTAGATTGCTCCTGGATAGCTGTGAAGCATTGCAGGTTTTGAAGGTGGCATTTTTTTCTCTCCAGAAGGGAGTTTCTGCCTCCTCCACCTCAGTTAGGACTGTAGTTTGTTGCAGGGATTCCTCTTATCCAGTTTTCAGTTCTCTCTGAGCATAATTTTTCCAAGATTCATTGTACATCTGTTGTGTCTGTGGGAGGAGGTGGGTTTAGAGTCTGCCTATGTCACCATCTTGCCCGTTCTCCAAATTTTTTTTAATTCAACAAAATACCACCAAACCAGATCCGGCAATGTATACAATGTATAAAAGAAGTATACACCATGACTAAACAAGTTTCAAGTGAGGAATTCAAGATTGGCTTAACCACAGAAAATCAATGTGATACACCCCATTAAGAGAATGAAGGGAAAAAAATGACAACAAATGATCATCTCAATTAATGCAAAAAAAGCATTTGAAAAAATCCAACACTGTTTCATGAAAAAAAAAAACCACTAAACAAGCTAGGAATAGAAGGAAACTTTTCAGCCTGACAAATACATCTATGAAAAACTCATATTTAACATCATATTTAATGATGAAAGACTGAAAGATTTCCTCCCAAGGTCAGGAACAAGACAAGTATGTCCACTCTTGCTACTTCTACTCAACATTGTACTGAAGGTTTTAGCCAGGGAAATTAGGCAGGAAAAAGAACTAAAAGGCATCTGATTGCATAGAAGAAAGTAAACTCTTTTTTCACAGATGATATGCACTTGTATATATCCTCGCATATATGAACTTGTATATAAATCCTAAGTGATCCACAGAAAAAACTATATAATAAATGAATTCAACAAGTTTGTGGGATACAAGATCAATATACAAAAATCAATTGTATTTATTACACTAGCACTGAACAATCCAAAGGTGAAATTAAGAAAACAGTTCTATTTACAACAGCATCCAAAACAATAAACTCCTTGGAAATACATTTAATAAAAGAAATGCAAGATTTATATATTGAAAATTATAAAGCATTATTGAAAGAAACTAAAGAAGACCTAAATGAGTGGAAAAACATCCTGTATTCGTGGACTGGAAGACTTAGTTTTGTTAAGATGTCAATATTCCCCAAATTTATTTATAGATTCAACATAATCCATATCAAAATCCAAGCTTTCTTTTCTGCTGAAATTGACAAATTGTTTCTAAAATTTGTGTGGAATTGCTGGGGACACTCAAGAGCCAAAACAAGCTTGAAAAAGAATAAAGTAGTAGGAGTAACATTTCCTGATTTTAAAACTTTAGTACAAATATAAAATAATCAAGAGTATGAGTATTTTTATATGGGTTGACATATAGATTAATGGAATGGAATTGAGATTTCAGAAATAGACCCTTACATTTATGATGAAATGATTTTTAACAGTGATATGAAGACAATTCAAGGGGAAGCACAGACTTTTCAACAAATGCTGCTGTGCCAACTGGATATCCACATACAAAAAAAAAAAAAAATGAATTTGGGCCCTTACTCACAACATATGCAGAATATACCTCAAAACAGATCAAGACATAAATGTAAGAAGTAAACCCATAAAATTAGTAGAAGAAAACAAGTGTAAATCTCTATGACCTTGAATTAGGCAATAATGTCATAGATATGAAACCAAAGTGAAAAACAAAAGAAAAAAATAGATAAATTGGATGTCACTAAATTTTTTTTTTTAACTGTGCTTCAAAAGCCAGCCCACATGGCCTGGTGGTTAAAATTCAGTGTGCTCTGCTTTGGCGGCCCGGGTGCAGTTCCTGGGCACAGAACCTCACCATTTATCTGTCAGTACCCATGCTGTGGTGGCGGCTCACATAGAAGAACTAGAAGGACTTACTGCTAGAATATACGACTATGTACTGGGGCTTTGGAGAGGCAAAAAAGAAAAAAAAGAGAGAGAGGAAGATTGGTAACAGATGTTAGCTCAGGGCAAATTTTTCCCAGAAAAAAAAATCCTTTCCCACTAAAATTGGCCAGAGATGCCTTTTAAAAAAATTGTGCTTCAAGTTATATTATCAAGAAAGTGTAAAGTTAACCCACAGAATGAAAGAAAATATTTGCCAATCATACATCTGATAAGGGATTTGTATCATGAATATGTAAAATGTTCTGACAACACAGGCATAAAAAAATAAATTCTCCAATAAGAATATGCAAATGATTTGAACAGACATGTCTCAAAGGAAGATTAACAAATGGCCAATGAGCACATGAAAAGTTGATCGATATTAGTTATAAGTGCAATGCAAATTAAAACCACAATAAGATACCATTTTACACCTACTATGATGGCTCTAATCAGTATGTCAGAAATAACAGGTGTTTGCTAAGATATGGAGAAATAAGAGCCCTCATATATACTGATGGGAATTTAAAATGGAGCAGCCACTTTTGAACAAAGTTTTATAATTCCTCAAAATTTATACATAGGGGTATTACATGACCTAACAATTCCATGCCTAGGTATACATCAAGAGAATTGAAAACATATATCCACACAAAAACATGTACACGAATGTCCATAACATCATTGTTTATAATAAAAAGCTGGAAACTACCAAATGTCCATCAAATGATGAATGTGTCAACACAACATGGTATATCCATGCAATGGAATATTGCTCAGTCATGAAAAAGGAATGGAGTACTGATGCATGCTACAATGTGGATGAACCTTGAAAAACATTATTCAAAGTGAAACAGTCATACAAAAAAGACCACACATTGTATAATTCCATTTGTATGAAATGTCTAGAATAGGCAAATCCATAAAGACAGAAAATATATTAGTGTTTATCAGGGATTGGGGGGAGCAATGAGGAGTGACTGCTAATTGGAATGGGGTTTCATTTTAGGGTGGTAAAAATATTCTGGAATTGAATATTGGTGAGGGTTGCACAATTTTGTGAATACACTAAAAACCACTGAGTTATACACTTTAAAAGGGTGAATTTTTTGGTATGTGAATTTTTTCTCAATTAAAACACATACACACTCACGTATTGACATTAAATACCACTATATACCTATCAGAATGACTAGAAATGAAAAAGAGAAAGATGAAAACTGGCAATATCACATGCCAGTGAGGATACAGAGCAACTAGAATGCTCATGCATTGCTGGTTGTAATATAACATGGTACAGCCATTTTTGATATGCAGAATGACATTTCTTGTAAATGTAAGGATATACTTACTATATGACCCAGCAATTCCCCTCCTAGGTATTTTCCCAAAAGAAAGGAAAAACTTATGAAAATACAATAACCAGTGAACAAATGTGTATATCATCTTTATTCATAATCACCCCAAAGTGCAATCAAAATGCCCTTCAACTGGTAATGGATAACACACAGTGGTGCATCTATGCAATATTACTAAGTAATAAAAAAGGAATGTATTACTGACACACACAACATAGATAAATCTCAAACACAAAATGCTATGTGAAAGAAGTCAGACTCAAAAGATGACATATGTGATACAACTAAAATGACATTCTGGAAACAGATCAGTGGGGAGAGGGTTTGACTAAATGGACATAAGAAGATTTTTGGGGGGTATTGGAACTATTCTATATCTTGCCTGAGGTGATATTTGGCAGATGTATGTGTTTGTCAAAACTCATAGAACTGTACACCAAGAAGTTTATTTTACTGTGTATAAAATGTCAACAAAAAAATCAACATACATGCTACTTCTCTTTTTTAATTATAAGTTCAAAGTCATGAAATAAAATGTTTTCTTAAAATAAAATGCTTATTAGTACTGAAAATTACACAGTTTATTATCAGCTTAATAAGCATGGATAAAATCAGTGTGTTTCTGCTATACCAGAAACAATAAGAAAACACAAAATAAAAATATATTATTCAAAATAGTAATGATATAAATTATAAAGTACCTATGAGTAAAATAAACAGTTTATCTGTTATGAAAAAATATACAAAATTGTGATGAATATAAAAATAAAATTTTATAATATATTATTTAATAAAATAAATGTATCTTCTCCCTCATAAATTACATTGTCGTGGTTTTCATTGCATTGTATTTGATTATAAGTCTACTCCAGTCAAAATCCCAAGGGGATATATTTTGGAACTTGATTAAATCGTTCCAGCATTCATCAATTAGCATAAGGAAAATAGGGAATACATTGAAAGTGAAGAATGTGGAAGGAGATGGATTACCAGAACTAAGCCAAGACACAATTCTAAAATAATTAAATCAGTAAGTTAGAGGATCAAGGATTGACAGACAGATAAAGTAAACTGAAATCAAAGCCCAAAGACAATAAAATCATTTTAATATTTTCATGAGAAATTAACCCTCAGGCAATAAGTAAAATAAGTAAAAATAATGATCATGTAAATTAAAATTAAAATTTCTAGTCTTCATCTTAGAAGGCCATGTTAGAAGAAAATATGTATAAATATCTTTCTGTTCTTGAGAATGGGAAATTTATCCTAGGTTTAACATGAAAAAAATCATAAATAACATCTCCTGACAGATATGACTAAGTGGATATGACTAACTATCATTTCTAAATATCTAGAAATTTGATAATATCCCAAGTAATGTTAAAATAAAAATGACAAACTGATAAAGACATTTGTAACATGCATAGCAAACTCATTATCAATATATTTAATGTAATTAAATTATGATTCGATTACATTCAGTCCTCCATATTCTCGGGTTTTGTATCCAAGGATTCAACCAACTGTAGATCAAAAATATTAGAAAAAAATTCCAGAAAGTTCTAAAAAGCAAAACTTGAATTTGGCATTTTCATTATTCCCTAAACAATGGACTGTAACAACCATTTACATAGCATTTACAGTGTATTAGGTATTATGAGTATACTAGAGATAATTTAAAGTATGCAGGAGGATGTGGGTAGGTTATATGCAAATACTATGACATTTTATATAAGGGATTTGAGCATCTGCAGATTTTGATATCCACGGGGGTCCTGGAACCAATTTCCTGCAGACACCCAAGGACACTGCATATATCTATAGATATTTCTCTATATCTGATTATAAATGTACTTATATGGGTATATACTATAATAAATTATATTGTTAATCATAATAGTATATCTATTAACATGACCAAAATTATTATAAATAAAATCACCTTTTGTTAGAGAGTGCTGATACTGTAGTCTCCCTTAAACTGTTATATCTATCATAACTTAAATATATCATAACTCTTGACATTTTAATTCTGTTTCTAGTCATTGCTCTTAGGGAAAACAATTATAAATCCACAATTTTGATATAAAAAGATGTTCACTATAGAAATAATTATAATAGCCAATAATTGGAAACAACTTTAACACTAACAATTGGAATTTCAGGAAAAAATGCATTAAAATGGAATATGACAATCAATACAAATAGTTTTCTCCAACAATATAGGAAATGTTAATAATTTTAAGGTAAAAAAATCAATTTATAAAACATCGCAAACAGAATGATACCAGTCTGTCAAAAAAGTGTATATATTGGGGCCAGCCTCATGGCCTAGTGGTTAAGCCTGGCACACTCCACTTCAGTGGCCTGGATTTGTAGGTTCAGATCCCAAGCTTGGACCCACACCACTCGTCAAGCCATGCTGTGGCAGCAGCCCACATACAAGATAGAGGAAGACTGGTACAGATGTTAGCTCAGGACTAATCTTCCTCAAGCAAAAAAAGTAGAAGATTGGCAACAGATGTTAGCTCAGAGCAAATCTTCCTCGACAACAAAAAAAAGAGTGTAGATATTTATATCTATTTACCTTTCCATATCTATCTGTAGCATCAATATCTACAAAAGCAGATACAGTTACATTATCTCTTTTGTTGTTTAAGATAAAATCATTGTTCGAAACACAAGTATACACATTATATAAATAGGATAGTGCACAGTTGATTGCAGTCATTGTTGCTAGGGAAGTGAGTGCCTAAGAAGTTGGAAAGAGAGGCCAGATTAAATCATAAATTACAATACTTTTTTAATACCATGCTACCAAGTTATGGGTTGTTGTAAGGCCGCATGTTTCAAGCTGTAGTTCACAACCAGCTAGTGGGCTTTGAAGTCAATTTAGTAGATCATAACCAATTTTAAAAATATTTAATTATATAGAATAGAATAGAGCAGAATAAAAATATCAGACTGTTTACACTTAATAAGTTTAACGATCATTCAATGAAATTCTTACACTAATATACATAGATACAGATGGATATAGATATATAAATGTATACTTGGTCACAAAGTAAAATATCTTTTTCATTGGAAGTTCAAAATATAAAAATTTGAAAGTCTGCTATCTGCTGGCTGATGCAAAACAAACAGCGAATACTATTTCATGGCATATGAAAATTACAAGAAATGTAAGTTTTAGGTTCCATAAGTAAAGTTTTGTTGGAACACAGTAGGCATCCTTTATTTTCATATTGTCCATGACTGCTTTTGCTTTACAGTGGTCAAGTTGCGTTATTGCAAAAGAGAAGGCACAGACAATAAAATGTAAATATTTGCTGTCTGTTCTTTTACAAATAACATTTTTTAACCTTGGTTAGACAGTAAATATTTAGCAGAAAAATGAAGGAAAAGGTAGAATAATAGCTTGGGGAGTTTTTGTAAATACATGTGGATTTAAAAAATAATCAGATAAACGTATTTGTGAGCCTTGAAACAACAGAAGATAGCAATTTTAAAAAGAAGAATTCACAGTTATAATATTATTATACAAGTTCTTGGAATGTTAATGGATAATTTAAAAATAATAAACACAAAAGATAAATTGTACAGTTTATGTAAATAGATAAACAGCATATACGTTTTGAGCAACTACTATATTCCCAAAATTGTGCTGAGAGAAGTGAATAGGATTTAAGTCTCGAGACATACTTAATATGGTTGAAACAATCAGTACTTTTCTTTAATTTTTACTTATAATTTGTGAATTTTGGTAATTCCCCAGGGACTGCAATCACATATACTGGTTTTTGAGGTGTTGGTAAGACCAATAATTGCATCGAATTTCAGGTTCACTTTACTATGTTGTTTTATGCAACCTACAAATTTCTACTCAGGTGAAATAAAAATTATGGAGAGAGTTCTATGAGTTGGAGCTCTACACCCATATTCACAGTGAGACCCGTCCCCTGACCCAGTGGCCAAAAGAAGTTGAGTATTTTGAATAATATGGATTATAGCTCACAATTTCTTAGTGACCCCTTCCTTCTCGTGCTGTTAATTTACGAGTTCTTTTGTAAATCGGTAGGTGTGGTCACAGCAGGAAACATTTATTCCAAATCTCCTCTGTTTCTGCCTTCCAGGTTGGATGGAGACAGAAAGGGGAAGAGAGTCCAGGAATCCAGGCTTTCTGCAGAGAACAATGCATTCTGTGCAAATGCACAGGAAGTACACCAGTGGCATGAGCCCTGGACTGGGAGATAAGAGAATCTACATTCTACTCCCTGATCACCAAGTAAATAGTTGCATAAATTGTATAAGTTTCTGCACGTCATTTAATCTCTTAGGCCTTTAATTTCTGCTATAAAATGAGATTACAACAAATGGTCTAGCTTTTTTAGCTTTAAATTTACTTTTGAATTGACCATAAAATTATGACCTTTATACTTAGCACACTTCATAAACAGATTCAAAGAATGCAATTTATTAACACTGTAGTATATGACATATGCGATAATATCATGTAGAGAAGTTGCTGCATTTTTTTCTTATAATTTCCAAAATAATATTAAATGAGCTGTGAAGCATTGGTGGAAAGTTTTATAAGTATAAATGAAACAGATTGTATAAGCAAATGAATGCATTGTGTCAGGCTTGAAAGAAAGATTACCATATGTCAAAACAGCTAACCTGAAAGTTTTAGGTTTATTATCTTTAGACAAAAGTAATATTTGATGGATTTAATTAGGATTTTTTCTATATTCATCTATAGGAATATAAACTTTACTATAATTTCTTGGGTCTAATTAAATTGGCTTGTAATCATCCAGAATCCAAAGTTAGACTTAATGATCTGAGCCATTTTTATTGTTTAAGACATTCTTCCCACTATTTGTGACATTTAGAAGTCATGTCTGTGAATTCAAATTTAGAATATAAGTCATACAGGAGAAATAATAGATTAGCAATAGACTTCGAAGTCATAAAACACTGTTTAAAAAATGCTGTTCTGTTTTCTCTTTCAATATTGAGATCTTTGATAATAAATTTCTTAAAATTAAAAGGAGAAATACTAATTCCTGTACTTTAGAAAACTTGCTGCTTATTAGGCAATAGGGAAATTACTGGTACACATACATAATTTTGTCTGCCGAACTGTAGCATTAGGTCATAAATGCATGTTTTAGTAACAGTATTAACATTGAGCAAATAAATCTATATAACTAATTTCTGTGCTTAGTTATTCCCTCCCATTTTCCACAAATTTTAAATTTCCTCCACCTTATGTAATTCTTTGAAATCTTCATTAATCTTTGTGATCTTTATTTTCTGTAATCTTAATTTATTTAAGAACCGTACCATGATATCTAAAATTTGACATATTCCATATCATCTTATATTTTCCTTCTCTTGTGTACTTTGTTTTTAATTTCTCCTAGTGCTTGCTACATATTTGACCTAGAATAGGGATTTAAATAAATACCAAACTTTCTAACTACAGAGAAATTTATTGGGGTTTTTTTGAAAATGTATAAGAAAGTTCTCTTTTCAAAATAGCATGTTCACTCAAATTTAAAACCACAGAAAATGTTAAATTTACACAAGTCCACGAGATGCAATGTTGTAAGTCCTATTAAAAATATGAATCTGATATTGCAATATCATTATCTAAGGAAATAATATCACAAAAAATAGCATCAGGTGTGATCACAAGGTCATTACTCTAAAAAAAGATATGTCAGAGAACATTTTTAGTAGTTTCACCACCTAAAGAAAAATAGAACACTTAGTCATATTATGCCAGTAATAAAATTGTTCAAGTTACTCAACTAGAGTACCTGTATATATGCATATGTGTACTTTGCATCTGTGCATTTATTTCAAGCCAGTTATAACTGAATAAAGCTGGTAAGAAAGAACAAAAAAAATTATTATATGAAATTACTGGAGAACTAACTGAAACTGAAAATAATGATATACTAAATTCTTTAAAAATTGCTATGTAGTGTAAATTTAGGAAGCCTAATATCAGGTAGAGATAATTAGAAAAGGAGTTTTAAGGAGAGGAGCCTTGAAGAAGACCTTAAAGTAAATGAAATTTAGGATTATATCTATGTGTGGGTGGGGAGTACACAATTTACAGAGGATAATAGAAATGTTTACTTAAATTTTTATATTACCTAAAAAGGAGAAGTGAACTCGCATGTTTACTAGATACTCATTATTTGCAGAGGGCAGAAGGGAATAAAAATAGTGTCATAATTTCTGAAGAATCTTGTTCAACTCAGTGTAATGCAATGATTAAGAGCAAGGTGTCTGGCGTATAGTGACTTGGTTTTAAATCTTTGCCCCCAATTCCCTAGCTCTGTGATTTTGGACAAATTATTTAATCTCTCTAAGCCTCACTTTTATTTGTAATATGGCATAAACAGCAATGTGTAATTTTGAGATTTGTAGTGGAAATTCAACGACATAAAATACATAAACTACTTAGCACTGAGTTGTTGAGAATAAGGGCTCACATATTTTTTAATGGAAATCAGTTGCAATGTTAGACTGGGAAGATGTTTACTAGTGTAGTCTGTGTAGCAATGAGACAAAGCTGTGTTTTTAAACATATTGCTTCACAACACTTTGCTGTGCCAGGAAGTGATAAATGCAGCAGTGGGGAAAAGAAGGTAAATAATTTCCCCACTAAGTAAAGTTCACATCAGTGAAGAAGTAATTTTATAGAACCTATGATAATGTCTCTTGTGACATCTCCAAACTGTGTATGTTCTCAGTGGTATGATAGACACTTCCTTGTGAATAGTATCTAGACCATGTTCATCAAAGTCCCTCTGAGCATTAGCCCAGTCTGAGAGTAAAGAAAAAAGAATTTCAAACTGTTATGAAAAAAATAAGAATAGAGAAAATCTGAACGTTAGATGCACCAGGTTTTGCTTCAAGGGCACATAGAAAA
The DNA here is from genome assembly GCA_031878705.1 of Tapirus indicus. Classification (NCBI taxonomy): domain Eukaryota; kingdom Metazoa; phylum Chordata; class Mammalia; order Perissodactyla; family Tapiridae; genus Tapirus; species Tapirus indicus. The sequence goes on from CM062926.1 coordinate 95,110,632, forward strand.
TAATTTTGATATCAACATTGATATGTTGGAAACAAAGTGTATTAGCACAAAGCATGAGACACGGGGCTGCTAGATTTAAACAATATTTTGCTTAAAACAAAAGGAGAATATGTAAAATCTTTGAAAGGAGAAAATCCAAAGCAGAAACTGATCATTTTGGGGAAAGGACAGCAAATAGTGAAAACAAAACCCATGGCAGACTCTGATGCTTCCTATACAGGAAAGCTATCAGATGTGCAGAAGTATCAGCATCTTTGCAGTTAAGTAAGAAAGATAATCATTGCTTTAACCAAATACATCTCCAAATGAAATCTAGAGCAAAATAGAGCTATTTCTTGTCATAAATTATAGGGACATACTTGCTGTCATAGAACTTGTGTTTCTTATGACTATTTTCCTGTTGCTTCTCAAAAACAGATTGTTGAATATATTTACTTGTTAACAGAAATCTCAATAGGCCAACTCCACACAATAACAAATACACGGAGAAAACATAGAAGAGTGCGTTGCGTTTGAATTTTAATAACATGCATATGAAACTTAGGAGATAGTTAACCATATGTCAAAAAATCTGTGGTTTCTTGATATCATTAATAAAGTCACAATCAGATAACATTATCTCATTGAAATGATCATTTAAACTGTCTTCTCTTTGCATGATTATACTTCAGGGCCCACCAGGAACCACCTGAATGCCCTCACTATCACGTTTTATAGTCATGGTGAACAGATTATATGGCAGTGGAAGACGATACCGGTCTCCCTCTCCCCGCCTTGTTAATAGATGGGAGACTAGGCTAGTTCTGACACATTAGCAGGCTGTTAGAAAGTGTCTAGGTTGCTATGCAGGTGAACATTAGATCTAGAGACTGTTCTGACAATTCAAAGCTTCTCTTTAAAGGCTTATTCATCCCAAGTTCTCTCTCATAATCTATTTAGGGGACTTAAAAGAGACTTTGATCAAAATATAGTGGTTGGATCAGATCTTTGACAGTAAGATTTTTTTTTAACATCTGCTAAACTGCTTTGTCATCTACACTCCCCCAGTGACTTTCACAAGCTTCACTACTATGCATGTTCCAGAGGCTTCATGCTGCAAATATTGCTCTTTCTGCCTGAGGCAGAGATTCCACCACTAGGAGCCCTACTTAGTTACTCGATGAGTGTGTCAGCCATGAGGAGGCCCCTTGCCACTGAATTCCAGGTTATTTGTAAGGCACTTCAGGCTCCAAATTATTTCTTGAGGATGCATATCTTTCAAATAATATGGGCAATATGTATCTCATCTGAGTTAAATGAGCACCAGTTACACCCATCGACATTAAACATTTAGAGACAGGTGTATAAACAGAAAAGCTCTTTTTAGATGTAAAAATATGTCTATCATTTTAGAATAAAGACTGTCAAATAGTTCTGTAGTAGATCACTATCTCATAGTTTTCTGAAAATAACCTCATGCCTTAATTTTCTTGCTTGTTTTCTATTTCCTTCCTGTGAGTAACTTTCTCCTATTTCAGTAGACACAGTTTATATAATCTAGTTCTACAGTCATCCTTGCTCTGTTGTCAGATGCCAGGTGGCCTAAGCCACTTTACCCCTAATTCACTACACCCAACTGTGACTATCTCATTTACTTGGACTAGCAATCCTGACACTATCAGCTCCATCTACCTTTACTTATCATCAAGATCCACTTTTTCGAATGTGGTTGATTTTATCCATATTTTACAATAAATGTAGTAGATTATAATTCATGGGGAAACTATGTGTGAAAGGCAATTCTCTATCTAGCGCACTTAGGGCTATGATAGGGAGTCTGAAAAGACTGTAAAACACCATGGAGCACACCCAAAAAAGGTTAACAATGTTAAGTTTATGCTGCTTCTGCGAAGAGATGCTCTGGGAGCCACCAACATTAAGCTCACCCTAGGTCTTAATTACAAAAAAATTCAGAGGACCATTAAGAATGTCAATGATACTGTTCACAAAAGGGGCAAAGTAGGTAAACAAGCTGTCAATTTCCCACTTTATCTCCTTGGCCTACACCTGATGTAGCTTGTAGAAAGGTCTTATATGTGCCAACAACTTCCTGTGTCTCTTCTCTGGAGATTTCTCCTGTTATGGGAGGATGCTAGGCAGTCACACGGGGCAAGCTTGAAGTGCAAACAAGTCAATGGGAGTTCCAAGAGCCCCAGGAGTTGTAGCTAATTTCCCCAATTTTTAGTTGTAGGGCCAGGAGTTGTAGATAAACCCTTCACTTCCCTGACCCGCAGTGGGAAAATTCTATGTACTGCAACTTTCAATGGGTTCTGGTGATATTAAGCCCAGTTGCCAACAGGGGTAACTTGCTCCTTAACATATCTTCTATTGGCTTTGCTTCTTTCACTTTCTCACTTGTCTTCTCTCTCAAGTGGTTCCAGAGATCAACTCATAAAGAAATTTCTTGTATCCAAATTCTTGTGTTAGCATATATTTATGACAGAACCCAAATTAAGACAAAACATAAGGACTCATTCCAGAATTGATTATATTTATGGTTCATGTAGCCCAAATTTGTTACCTATGTACTTTATTGTTTTGACCTCTGCCTCAAGAGGTTAGAAAAGTAGTTCAAATATATTTGTTTAAATTAATAAAGTACCATATCTCATATTTATTATTTATATACATTTTGTTAGAAGACATTTGGTATTTTCTCTTAGCAGCTTAAAAATTAAAGTGGTATCAGATTATTTTTCTCCTTTGGTTTATAATCAGATAACACAAAGGTTGAGGTTGTCAATCATACTCACACAAATCAGAGATCTTACCTGGTGCTATGAGGTGAATTGTGTCCCTTTCAAAAAAGACATGTTGAAGTTCTAACCCCTAATACCTTAGAATGTGAATTTATTTGGAAATAGGATCATTGCAGATATAATTAGTTAAGATAAGGTCATACTGGAGTAGGGTGGGTCTGTAATCCAACATGACAGGTGTCCTTATAAAAGATGGACATGTAAAGTAAGACACACATAGGGAGAATGTCATGTGATAATAAAGGCAGAGATTGGATTTATTCAGCTGCAAGCCAAGGAACACCAAAAATTGTCCACAAACCACCAGAAGCTAGGAAGAGGCAAGGAACAATTGCCCCACGGCCCTGCCAACACCTTAATTTCAGACTTCTAGCCTCCAGAACTGTGAAATCATAAATTTCTGTCATTTTAAGCCACCGAATTTGTGGTACTTTGCAGCCCTAGGAAACTAATATACCTGGTATCAGGCTTTATTAAAAAATTCAAGGATGCAAATAATCATAAAGCACAGGCAAACAGGTAAGTCTAGATCAGACACTGTAGTATTCCAGGTCCTTTCTTTCCCCATCAGAGATACTTTGACTAGATTAACATAGAAGTGTCAAAGAAATATATGGAGCTACATTCATGATACAGAAAGGATCTGCTCAGTCACCTTCTTTTTCTATTGAAATATTTAAATGGCTAATAAGATGTTTTCCAAGAATCCATGCCACATACATCAAAAGATCTCAAGTGTATTCACTTCAAGCTTCCTAAACAAACTAGGTATGCCCTGCTAAAAGCATTCCATAGATAAGAACTGTCCTACCGGCAATATCATTACATAGTTTGCCCAGAGATCTACCATTAGCATGTTTATAAGATTCTATAGGACACCCCCCGCCCACCCAGTAAAGGGAGACAACATATTGCAGGTCTACTGCTTAACCATTTTTATCTCACGTAATAAAAGTATATTTACAATGTCTTAAGTTTATTGTTTAGCCCTCTATTGATTTTAGGGATAAATTATTGGTTAATTAAAGGAAATTATGAATAAGATACTATCTGCTGTAGTCACAGTCTTTTTTGATATTATTGTCTTTTAAATGCTTTGTCTTCAGTCTTAGAAATACATGTGATATGCTAGATCAGGCATGATTTTGCCACTCCTTGGTTATGTAATCTTGAGCAAAATCTTTCTAAACTCAATGTACTCTTCCATAAAACTGAAATGAGGGTAACTAGCTCACAATTAAGTTTTAGTTGCTGGGTACTGTAAAACTTTCTGTAGATACTCCACATATTAGTTTCTCACTCTCACCTCGTGCTCATCTTGCGGATTTCTAGTGTCTCCATTCTGTTGTTTGAAGGTATGATTCTCAGGTTGTACACAGTATTCTCAGTGTAGTTATTTCATATTTTAGTAAAAGTGTGATGTTTTATTTTTAGGAATAAAGTTTCACAGTGTTTTAGATTTAAACTAAGAGTGAATTTTAATGACTTCGTTGCATGTTATGTAAAAAAGTGGAAAATGGATATTAGGTTGGCAAATCTAGATTTGAAATGATGTTTGATTCATGTTGAATTACATGTTAGAAAGATGCAAAGAATGTAATTCTTTCTTCATCTTGAGGGGAGACTAATACCCATATGCTAGATATTTAATCCTGGGAATAAAAAACGAGTGTTTTAATTGTTACGATAGATGGTATTAACTGTAGATATGTTGACACATATTATGTATATTTAAGGTCTACAATTTATAGTTCTATGACAGAAGAGAGACATCACTTTTTAACAAAAGTTAACGCTTGAGAAAGTGTCTAAATGGGAATAATGTATTTCATATGTTTAATATAATTTCTAAATTTAAATTTCAGTCTACATATCATAGTGTATGTATGAATAGTGTTCATGTGATAACGGTGTGACTCACAGAATTTTCACAAACAGTATAGCTGGACAAGCAGCATGTAAATCAAAAACATTAACAGGTCCCCAGAAGCCTCTCTTGTACCTTAAACAGTCTCTACCAATCCCCTAACTCCCCAGGGGTAATCACTGCCTTGACTTCTAACAATAGAGATTAATTTCAGCCCTTTTTGCACCTTATAAATAAAGAGTTATTCATTAATACTATTTTATACCTGGCCTCTTCAACTCAAGATTATGTTTGTGAGGCCCCATCCATATTTTTGCATGTAGTCACTGTTCTCTCTGTGTGGAATGCTTTTTCTCCATGATCTTTTCATGCTTGACCCATTCTTAATATTCAGGTCTATCATGAAAAAAATGCCATCTTCTCAAAGGAGATGTTTTTATGTTCCTCCTCTTCCTTCCATTTAACTACTTCCCTGCACTTGTCATATTGGAAACAATCTTGTATATTTACTTTTTATAAACAATTTATTGAGATATGATTGACATAAAATAAACTTCACATGTTTAAAGTATAACCTTTGACATAAGTATACACCCATGAGAACACCAAAAAGCCTCCATGAACACTCCATCTTTGAGGGGAGACAGTGACGGAGAGGGAACACGCAGGAGCTTCCAAGAAATGGGTCATATCTTATTTCTTCATCTGGGTGTTAATTAGGCAGCTGCCTTTGTAAAGTTTCATCGAGCTGTTACTGATGATTTGTATGCTATTTTCTAATGTATGTTATATTTCAGTAACTTTTTTTAAAAATCAGCTCTGATTTGTATCAAACCCCCTGTGCTTTTCTTTACTTGAATGTTAATGTCTCTTTTGTGCTACTCTTTTCTGTCAAAAATATTTTTCACACATATATGAGTAAAGATTCAAATCTCCCAGTCTTATGGAACTTCATGTTCAAATAACTCAGGACTAGATTTTAACGTAAACGTTGATCTGCTGTTAACCTAATTTAAAACTGCATAACCATATGTAAGAGTATCAAGAGTTAAAGATTTTTGCCTGATTTACAATTTGAAGATTTCGTGTAATTAAAATTCACATGAAAATAATCTAAATCTTAGACAATTTTTCTTTAAAAGATGTACTAATTAGATCTCTAAAAAAGAACCAAAATACTAGTTATATTTTCCTTGCAAAATTCCTTATGTCTTGTGAAGAAGTAGCTTATGTTTCAGCATCCACTGAGTTCATAAACACCCATGAATGTTTTCACACTATGTTATTGTGTTGTGTAAGAAACGTGGTCCCTTTTCACCCTTAATTGTCTTCTAATGTATGTTACCATATGGCAAGCTGCTGAGTACGGCAAAACAGTAATGCTAATGCTCTTTTATTTTATAAAAATATTATAGTACATCAATCAATAATAATCTTAAGGGTTTTTTAAGTAGTGGAGGTGTCTCCTGCCTCCTCTCCAGAAAGACCACCAAAACAACCCATTAAGTATAAATAGATTTGTTTGACAGTCTCAGGAGTTTTTTTGGAATAGGAAGGCGAAGGACAGGATATTTATAAGATTTGGGGACTCCAATGAAAGATGGGCCTTTCACTGAGGTGATATATTTGAAATTGGGTCAAATATGTGGAATAATAACTTATCAATGGGGGACTCAGTGAGGTGGGGTTGTTGAAGTGAGTTTTGATACGCCCATTTGAGCAGTCTATCATCCTGAGAAGAGAGTAGTATTTCAGGATAGCTGGTTAAACACTCTACTGTTTGGATATCTGATTTTCATGAAGTTCCTGGAACAAACTTATTCATAATTTTATCTTCTTGGGAAAAAATTTCCTGGAAGAGTAAGATAATATTAATGTAGAGTGTTGAATAAGAAAATTATGTTAATGCAGACACTCAGCTCTCAGTTCTCAAGGACTATGAGGAAATTTACTTTGAAAAATAGCTTGACCAATCATTATAAATGCTTAAACTTATCACTAATAATATGGCATAGTCTTTCCTAGAAATACCACAAGTTTGTGATGCTGAGAACTATATTAAATAGTAACTTAGTCAATAACATGAAAAAAATTGAATAAGTGAATAGCTAAAAGCATGAAAGAAGTACTAACTGAATGTAATGAAAAAGCACAGAATTACTGGGGGCTGACCTGGACCAGTGGTGTCGTGGTTAAATTCACGTTCTCCACTTTGTGGGCCCAGTGTTTGCAGGTTTGGATTCTGGGCATGGACTGACTCATTGCTTGTCAGTCATGCTGTGGCAGCGTCCCATATAAAGTAGAGGAAGATGGGCATGGATGTTATCCCAGGGCCAGTCTTCCTCAGCAAAAAGAGGAGGATTGGCAACGGATGTTAGCTCAGGGCTAATCATCCTCACACACACACAAAAAAGCACAGAATTACTTTACAAAATGTTTTTTGTAATGATTTTCATCAATCTCTCTCTCCATCATTTTAGAAATTTTGTGATATTTATTACTTTTAAATGTAGATCTTGTCTTCAGAAAGTCATGTCCCAAATTTACTTTTGTATATGTATTACTCTAGTTTATCACTTTTAGAGGTACAATTTTCACATTTCTCTTACTTAAAATAGCAATGCATATTCTAAGTGATGATATTTTAAAACTACTCTCAATCTGGCAGCACACATAAAAACTTTCTATTTTCAGCATCAGAATCATTGGTGTTTAATTTGCTGAAATATTGGTATGTAGGTATGTTTTAATATTAAATATTCAGTAATTCAGTAAACAATATGTGGATAAAATTTGAGGTTATCAATCAGTGTTTATGAGACAAGTAATTTCAAATGCAAATTACTAATTATACTTTTAGTAGCACAAAATATATTTATTAAAATAAAAATTATTTTAAGAAGTTAATAACACCAATAGCTTTATTCCAAATATTATATGGTTTCTGAATTGCAAGTTTGGGTTTATTAAGTTGACCCATGAATTCTAGAAAGAGTTCCATTATTGGATCCTTGTTAGACTGACCTTGGCCTTAAATTACATGTTTAAAGAGGTTTTAACATTTAAATGCTCACTGTAAATTAGACTACTGAAGCAGAACATAGTGTCCTATTTTCTAGCAATTATTTCTAAGCATTCTACAGGGAAATTATTATTGGGACATTCTATTTTCCAAATTATTTATACTTCAAATTTATTGGGGTTTAGTACTTTATTAGTTTACACACTTTGTTTAATCATTTCATTCATCCTGCAATCTAAGAGGAAGCTACTTTAAGCCAAAGCATTTAACTATTTCTATTCGAGGAGAGATGAAGCCTGGCTCAATTCTCTTAGGTGTGTGCTCTGCATCCACCTGAGAGATGATTCTTTCTAATATTCACAGGAAATGGCTTTTACAGATAAACAAATACCAGTAAAGAAATTCCAGGCACTCATTAGTTTGGTCTTCATGAAAGGAATACATTATTTCCTAGCCTCTGAACATTCATGCTCAAGTATAAAAATGAGTTTTTGTCACCTCCCATCAGATTAAGCCACCTATTTGCATTTATTAATATGAGCAGTTGAGCTTTGACTATGATTTGTCTATTTTAAAGACGTATACATAGGGGGCCAGCCCAGTGGCACAGTGGTTTAGTTCGCGTTTAGCAGCCCGGGGTTCACGGGTTCGGATCCTGGGGGCCCACCAACGCACTGTTTGTCAGCCATGCCGTGGCGGTGTCCCATATAAAGTAGAGAAAGATGGGCACGGATGTTAGCCCAGGGCCAGTCTTCCTCAACAAAAAGAGGAGGATTAGCAATGGATGTTAGCTCAGGGCTGGTCTTCCTCACACACAAAAAAATAAAGATGTATACATAGCACATATTCTCAATATTTCTGTTCATGTATTGTATATCTCCTCAAAGTTATAAATATTTTTATGATGCACTTAACACAGATAAATAAACATTTAAAATAAAATTGAACAATAATTTTATAAATATTACATTTAAATAATTTGCAAAGCCTTAACTGATACAAGTTTAAAAAAAACTGAATCAAACTTTAAGCATTAACTTGTGTAAATTCTGTTCATTTCCCTCCTCAGATTATGATTATAGAACATACATTCACTGGAGGGTTTGACAAGTGTATAACTTTTATAAAAGTTTTGTAAATGTTAGAAAAAGAACCCCGTCGGATCACAGAAATACAAAACTGCTGGACAAAGAGAATCATACTAGTGATACAGAAATTGGCAGTTACAACAAAAGTATTAGGACTAGTGATATTTGAATTTTATGACATTTTGTACAAACCTATCCCCCTAAGATTACTGAGGGACTATTGCAATAGTTTCTAAATGACTTGTCCCACTACAGCCCATTTTATATACTATCTTCTGAAGCAGTACTGATTATGCTACTAGCTGTTATAGATACTTATCGGTTCTGTAGTAACTCAAAATCTAAATGTAAACAACAAGTTAGAAAAAAATATATCGCAACAACTTACTTTGTCAGCACATATTTCTTCAATTTTCTTGAACTCGATTCCTCCTCTCTGCATTATTCAATGTCCACACACCTACCCTTCAATTCCCAGATTTGCTGCTTTTCTTCAGCATACAGTAATTTACATAAAATCCTACCTTGACCAATTGCAGTCCATTTTGCTTTCACTTGCTATCTTACACAGCTTCTTCCGTGTATACCTGCATTCATTCACCACACAAACACTTATTGAGTGCCAACTATGGGTCAGGCACCATTCTAAATGCTTGGGATTGAGATGCATCAGCGAGAAAATTGCCCAAGACACCTGCACTTGAACGGCTTATATTCAGGTTAGAGCGGACAGAGAATCAACAATAGGCATGATAAACAAATAAATCACAGTTGTTAAGAAGATGAAAAATGCTATGGATTTTTTTTTAAGGGAAAAGTATGGGCGGGAACGGAGTGCTGGGGGAAGAAGGATGCAGGTTGAAGTATTAAATCTGGATGTTCAGGGCAGGTCTCATTGAAATGAGATATTTAAATAAAATACAGAAGAAAATTAGGATATTAGCCCAGGGAGATCGTGGACTCAGCTAGGACAAAGGGCATGAGGAGGGAGCATGCCTGGAATGTGCAAGAAATGGGATGTAGGCCAGTGAGTCTGGGGTTGAGTTAGTTCACTAGGGTACTCAAAGAGGGAGCAGGGAGGTGGGGTGCACATTCTACAGGCCAATGAGTTAAAATGGGGGCCAATGCACAGATTTGTACAAAGAAGTGAAGTTATCTAAATTATATATTTAAAGGATCATTCAGGCTTCTGCGTGATTCTTTGGGGGAAAGGAGGTAGGTAGAAGCAGGGAGGGTATGAGAAGTAGGAAGTTACTGACATAATCAAGAAGTCTCCTCCCTCCCCGAAAAAGAGAGGTATCTTGGATAGGATGGGGAAGATGAACAGTAGTGATACTGTATATATTTTGACAATAAAGCCAAGAAGATATCTCCATGAAATTTTCCCAAATTCTATAAACACGGTTATTATATTGTTTTCATATTGTGTTATAAAATGTAAACTATGTCTTATTTTTCAATATATTTTTGTCACAATCTTTGACTGTGTCTTATAAGGAAGAAAAACATCTAACAACTTGTTGAATACCTCTAAATTAGCTGTTGATTTTTGAAGAAACTATTACCATAGAATATCTTTAAAAACTACTGAAATTAACACTATGTGAACATTTCTGGAATACAATGTTTTGAAAAATTTTCTTTAGTGTGTATATATGTGTGTGTCTATATATATATATATATATAGACACACACACATATACATATACATCCTGTTGGGGACACATAATTAAAAACAAAATCTCATACCAACCTTAAAAACCTCTTGCACATAGGAGAAAAAGAAAATAATTTTATTACTAAATAAGCATTAAACCAGAATGTGATGTGCATCACAGGCAATCCACTAAGTGATTGCAAAATCAGAAAGAATCCCACCATTTTGTATAGCCATTAGATTCAACCCATTACACACATGTTCTCATGATAAATAATAAATTGTCCTCAAGTAAGAGGATTTAACAGCACCGTTGGTTACACATAGTTCACCCTTAATTCACTTGGTACTTGTGACCATCTGTGTTATATAATTGGCTTTTATCCAAAGGAAAAATAAACTACTTATATCTTTATGAAAAGAGGTAGTTCTCCAACTTGGAGAGAGGCATCTCAAGTTAGCCTTCTTCCTTCGCACAGAAATTGGGAGATAGGGCTGCTATCTTCCCTGATGAATACATCTCAAAGAGATGGCTCCCAGGTCCTTGAAAATGGCATTCCTAGGTCTTAAAACTTGCAAGAGGTTTAACTAGCTTTTTACAAGACTACGTACATTTCAAAGATACAGAGAAGAATTTACAGATTTTCTAAAGTCAACAACAAGCTAAGAAAAAGAGTGGGAGAAGGGTCTCTTCTCTTATTTACAATAAGAAGATTTAAGTATCCTATTTTTATTTGCATTTGCCCTTACAGTGCACACACACACACACACAACACGTAACATTGTGTTATGTCAGGTCCTTTAAGAAACAGACACCAAGATGAGATTAGTGTAAAAATATTTATTAAAGGAAATGACTGTGAGAAAAAGAGGAGGGAGCTTGGAGAGCCATCGTTCTGAGACACCAGTCTGATCTCAAGTGCAAGAGTGAGTGAAAGATGGGCGGAAGTCTGGGTGCAAGCATCTGAGACTGCTGTGAAGTTCTAAAGAAATTTCAGCAAGGCTCACAGGGAATCCTGGAGTCAAAGTCATTTAAGAAAGGACTTCTAGGTTTTCCTGGGACAAGTCTACTCTAGTATTCCTATCATACTCAGCCCTTAGCCTGGAATATCCCATAAGAGGTCTATTCTAGGCACAAACATGGTAACAGATTTCAGAATGCAATAGTTTGGAATCTTGGTCATTGACATTCACTGCAGTCAGAGATCTGAGAGGCACCTTCTCATGACTAGAGCATTCATATATTTACCTTCTAGACCATTTTGGAAAATCCTGTTGAATACCTATATACTTTTTCGGTTTGAGAATCTGGATTCCCTGATAGGGGCTATTCTCATTGCCAGATTTTTTAATGTAATTAGACCAAAAATGATGGTTCAAAGAATATTTGTGACATGAGGATATGTAGCTTATTGTTCATACATATTATATGTCCACTGAGAGAAGAAGAGTTACTTGCAAGTCACTGTTTACAGTCAAGGAGAATGTATGCTTTATTGGATGTTGTTGCAGAGCAGCAGTTTTCTTGATTATCAATTTTTATCCATATTCTTTTTTGCTCAAAACCATGTGCTTAGGGGCCGGCCCGGTGGCGCAGTGGTTTAGTTTGCGCTCTGGCAGCCCGGGGTTCCCGGGTTCGGATCTTGGGCACTGGTTGGCACCACAGCTTGTGGCGTCCCATGTAAAGTAGAGGGAGATGGGCATGGATGTTAGCCCAGGGCAAGTTTCCTCAGCAAAAAAAGGAGGAGGATTGGCAACAAATGTTAGCTCAGGGCTGGTCTTCCTCACTAAAAAAAAAAAAAGTCTTTAAATTTGTTCTACCTGGAACTACGAGGGAAGACATACAAGTCCTGAGTCTCTTGACAATCATAAAATCCAAAAATGTTTAAAAACTGAATGTTTTTCTGTTAGATTAATGTAAAATCTTTTGATGGCAAAACCTGATTTGTATTTCATGTGAACCTATTTATAGTTTTTATGTCACTTGTAGGTATTCATATGTTTTGCTGCACAAATATTAATGTGTTTGTGCTGGCTTTGCAATTTGTCAACTTGGCTTGACTGACCTGTGTTTCCCAGAAGTCCGTTCCTGATATGCTTCTGGAAGAGCCACAGGAGGTATTTTTCCACAAGATTTGAAGGGCAGAAGTGAAGTAGCAGCTGCTTTATACTCAGGAGGTCGGGATAGAGACTTTTGTCACACATCTCCTTGCTTATTTACTGACTTTCCTTATTAGCATGTGGGAGCCGCCTGGCCTGCAAATAAATCCACCTTTCCCTGAATTTTCCTTTAGCTTCCCTACTCCTGGGCCATGTGTATATTTAGCTACATAACAAAAAGACATCAGCTTCTCTTATCAGATACTCGATTCTCCAAGGATGAAGGCAGGGAGAACTGGCTTGGGTTTCTGTCCACACAAGTTCTTCTGCACTTTGTGGGTTCCTGCTTACCCTTGCTCTCACCCACATTATATCCATTTTTAATTCCTGACTGCCTGTCCTGTGGACTTTAAGTACATATAAAATAAGAAAGTATCAAACTGTTTAAACAGCTCTCAGAATTGTGTGAAGTTAAATCCCTGAAATAAGTTCCTGTAAATATGTATGTATGTAAGTAGCAACACTAGTGGTTCTATTGCTCTGATTTAACCCTGACTGGTACAGAATTTGGTATCAAGAGTTGTTCCAAAGAAACATAATCTTAAAGATCACTTCTCTGAATTGGTTGTATATTTCCTGTAATTGGGTCTCTGATCTCATTAGATTTTAAAGTACTAATACCCATGTTTTCAGTTTTAATTTTGGTTTTGTTTTGTTGAGGAAGATTTGCCCTGAGCTAATGTCTGGTGCTAACCTTCCTCTTTTTTTTTTTGGAAGGAAGATTAACCCTGAGCTAACATCTGCTACCAATGCCCCTCTTTTTGCTGAGGAAGACTGGCCCTGAGCTAACATCTGTGCCCATCTTCCTCTACTTTATGTGGGATACTTACCACAGCATGGCTTGATAAGCGGTGCATAGGTCCTTGCCTGGGATCTGAACCTGCAAACCCTGGGCCTCCACAGTGGAGCATGCCAAACTTAACCACTAGGCCACAGGGCCGGCCCCTCAGTTTTAATTTTGTGTGTGTGTATGTGTGAGGAAGACTAGCCCTGAGCTAACATCTGTGGCCAATCCCCCTCTTTTTGCTGAGGAAGATTGGCCATGGGCTAACATCCGTGCCCATCTTCCTCTACTTTATATGTGGGATGCCTGCCACAGCATGGCTTGACAAGTGGTGCCTTGGTCTGTGCCGGGATCCAAACCTGCAAACCCCGGGCTGCCAGACGTGGAGCACATGAACTTAACCGCTACATCACCAGGCTGTCAGTTTTAATTTTAAAAGGGACATTAGTAGTCCACAGCATGCAGAGACAAAACAGTTGTGTAAATTATCATTGGTAGATATCTATAATCAAGTGTCTATAGAAGGCAAGACCCTGGATAATCAAACATTTGCTGCCACAGAACTTTTTTGTGAAAATAAAGAATTTAAAAGGGTTGGTTAGTTGTTTAGTGCTCTGAGAACTTGGGGAATAAAAATGATGAGCCTGGGGCTTTAAATTCCCACCTAAAGGTGTGTGTAAGGAACATAAAAGCATAAATGACATCCCTAGAAGAAACTCTTATCTTCTGTAGCCACAGGGTCTGGATTTCTGAAAACCAAACTCAAAGTTTAATCCTGTAAGTGACTGAATTACAACCCAAATTGAATTCTCAACTTCACAAAGTCTCTTTTATCAAAATTAGGATATGGATTGAAAAGAAATGAAATCCTGAAAATTGGATTGGATGTAAGGCAGATTCTGATGAAGCTGGGGACATTTAATCCTTAAATTCCTTCTTTGCCATTAGAAGCAGCTCTTTCACCCCTGCCCGAGGAGTTTAGTCTCCTCTTCAATAAAGACTTTAATGGCCTCTCTTGAGGCAACTGGTTTACAGAGGACTGCTGACCTCCCTCAGGACCTTTCTCTGCCTTCCCTCCATCCTTCTTCACCTATAACTAGACTCAAGACCCAGCTGGTTCTAAAGGGTGAGATATGAAGTATAACCCAAGAGGAAATATGATATATATCAAAAGAAATGTATGATTTTCCAATTTGTACCAACAGAAACCTGGAAAATGTGTGTGGGAATGGATCATAAGCATGTGAGATTGGGGTGGAAGGAATAGAAAATTGTTTCAGGCTGAATTTATTGATATAGCTCAGTAAGAGAAATTCCAAATTCATTGTGTTAGCTCAAGGGTCTGGGAATAGCCCAGGTTCTAATGCTTTTTGTCCATATTTGACTGAAATATAGACCCAATGGTGGCCCAGACTAAAGGAAATAGACAAACAGAATTTTCTTGGTATACTGTATAGAAAGATATTCAAAGCCTTGGGGAGACTGGAAAGCTAGAGTGGATTTATCATGTGAGACCTGCCTATTTATCCCTGTACTTTATCCTCTGAGGGGGTACAGAGAATATTCTCTTTTCAAATGCCATAAAGTACCTAAGTAGTCATATGGTACATAAGGTTCTTCTAGAGAAAAGTACGTTCTTCTCTATAAGCTATCAAGGAAATCTAACTGTATTAGATAGTCCCACTCATTTGCAAAGTATTTATTTTCATATATAGGGGGACAATTATACTTTCCCTGAGCATGACTGCTGAAATATTATGCCTGTAGCTGGTAATCTCTGTTGGTTAGCAAGTATTGTACCATTACAACCACAGATGTGTTTTTATTCTCGGTCTTTTAAATGGTACTGTTGAGAGTGTGATTAACATCAACCAATTAACCATCGATGGCAACCAATAATGTGTCTAAAGCTTAAAAGTTTGAGAGAGGCATGGGAGATCTAGATATAGTTTTGATGTGAGCACAAAGCTATAGATATATCTATGTACTATAAAAATGATGAAAATATGTAGTCCTTCTAGAATATCCCGGAATATTCTAGGAAATTTCTCTTTTTATATTACCAATGGCACTGGATTAAGGGAAGGCATCAAGGGCTAAACCTTCCCTTCCACAGAAGTAGCAGCATCATTGGTAAACTGATGAGAGTAAAACCATAAAAACTACCATAATATGGAGGGACAAGACCTAACAGTATACAACATTGTCACCAATTTCTTAGTGTAAATTAATAACATATAAGGTAGTAAGCTATTAATAGTCCCTTGTGGGTCACAAGCATAAAATCTG
This sequence comes from Tapirus indicus, assembly GCA_031878705.1. Taxonomy (NCBI): domain Eukaryota; kingdom Metazoa; phylum Chordata; class Mammalia; order Perissodactyla; family Tapiridae; genus Tapirus; species Tapirus indicus. The sequence continues at coordinate 95,126,297 of CM062926.1, forward strand.
TGCATAGCTGGGGATTGTTCATGAGGAATAGGACGATGGCCCAAGAAGGAGTCTGGGAACATTTACGGCTTGTGACTACCCTCTGTCGACTCAAATAACCAATAACCATTCTATTTTACTTTTTTTTTTTTTTTGAGGAAGATTAGCCCTGAGCTAACATCCATTGTCAATCCTCCTCTTTTTACTGAGGAAGATTGCCCCTGGGCTAACATCTGTGCCTATCTTCCTCTACTGTATATGGGATGACACCACAGTATGGCTTAACAGGTGGTTCATCAATCTGTGCCTGGGATCTGAACCTGCAAACCCTTGGCCACCAGAAGCAGAGTGCACAAACTTAAACAGTATGCCACTGGGCCAGCCCTGCAATAACCATTCTATAGATAAGAGAAATAAGGTGAGTTTACTTGAGTCAGTGTGAGGATTACAACCTGAGAAGGGCTTAGAAAGTGTTTCTGAGAAGCATGGTTTTCAGTACAGTCTTACCTCTTTTTAGAACAAAGAACATACATTAAACACACCCAGGATACATTTTCAAAGTTTCAAAGAGGTATTTAGTTGAAAATGAGCAGGTCAACATGACCCTGATGCTGAGAAAGGGACTAATGCAGGTGCTACCAATAGGGCGTTACCAATAATGCGTAGGAGAGGAAGTATGCATTCTTATTTTAAGAGAGTGCATTCTTTACTGTAACGGTTAAAGCAGATGTACAATGTATGTTTGACAGGCCATAAGTCAGGCTTCTTTAGTTCAAGCCAAATAGGTTTGAACCTGAATAGTTGCCCTATAAACCTCAATATGTGAAAATCTCTTGACACCTGAATGTTGTGAAAAAAAATAAGATCAATTTACTGAAAAGTAGCCCACGTAAAACATATCCCTTCTCTACAGGTTCTGTACATGCAATTGGCACTGTACCCCTGAGACTTCTGAGAGGTTCAGCTGCTGTTGTCAACAACGTGACCAACCCCTTCTTTATAATCTGAGAGGAGGATTCCAGTAGAAATATGATTGACAGTTATGGTCACATTAAACCACAATGGCCCAAACAATTTATTTTCTAATGTAAGAGTTGTTTAAGTTTGAATATTATATGTGAGACATCAAAAGTTCTCAATCCAAATCCTTTTGGTAGATTATTCTGAATGGAAGGGCATGCATTAACTTCTTTCCTGCACTTTTTGTGGTCTCATTTCCAAATTTTCTGTGAACAGATGCTTGAAAAATAATATGCATGCATACACACACCCTACTCTTACACATAACATGTACTAACAAATAGAAAGTTTGGCTCCCAGCCTGAAATATTTTTATGCATGTTACTTTACAATTTAGTTTATGGGTGGTACTTCAGTGTGTTGGGGAGGAAAATTTTCTCCTCTACCCTTCTAAGTTCTTTTGGTTGGTCTAAGAATTAAATTGACATGAGACAGGCTAACAGGACAAAAGTCAGCAGAAGTTTAATAACACGTATACGTGGGAGAGACTCTCTCTCCTGCATACATGGAAGGGACCCAGGAAAACTGAATAACACACTAAAATTGTGAAAGCCACCACCTTAAATTCCATCTTCAGCTAAAGACAAAAGAAAAAGTTGGGGGTGGGAAGTCAGTTATAGGAGGTTACCAGGAAAAGCACAGTAAACAAGGAGAAGGTTGTTATGCAGACTCAAGTAGTTATCTTCTCCACTGATAAGAGTTTCTAGAAATTGAGTCACTCTTCTCTTCCTAGTACAGCCAGGGAGACACCCTTACAAATGGAGATTTCCCCTATACATGTAAATATCTCTTACAAGGGTAACTTCTACTTGGTTTTCAAAGCTTCTTCCATGTCTGCTGTTTCTTAAAAACAACCAGCCTGAAATAATCCTTATGCCAAACAGACATATTTTGGAGTGACAATTTCTGCTCCCCTACAAGTGATAATTTACTTTTTGAATTAACAGTCATAATATAAGGGAAAATTAGGACATCCCACAAAACATTACTTTTGATAGCTTACATCCAGAGTATTTTTTTTTTTTTTGGTAGGGAAAGATTTGCCCTAAGCCAACATTTGCTGCCAATCTTCCTCCTTTTTTCCCCTCCCCAAAGCCCCAGTGCATGGTTTTATATCCTAGCTGTAAGTTCTTCTAGTTCTTCTGTGTGAGCCACAGCCACAGCATGACAACTGACAGACGGGTGTCATGGTTCCACAACTGGGAAAGGAACACTGGCTGCCGAAGGGGTGAGAGTGCTGAACTTTAACCATTAGGCCACGAAGACTGGCTCTCATCAAGAGTATTTTTAGGAGGAGAACCTGGACTCTTGTCACTCTACTTAGAGCATCCTTCATACTGCAAGATGTCCATAGTTGAATTGAAAAATATTGACCCAAAATCCAATTATAGGGTTCTATTTTAAGCCATTAGTCTTGATCCAAAATGCTAATTCCAAAAATATCTGCCTTCCTTTTTTTTTTTATTATTTTTTATTTATTTATTTATTTTTTTTGTGGGGAAGACCAGCCCTGAGCTAACATCTGTTGCCAATCCTCCCCTTTTTTTTTTTTGCTGAGGGAGACTGGCCCTGAGCTAACATCCGTGCCCATCTTCCTCCACTTTATATGGGACGCCACCACGGCATGGCTAACAGGCAGTGTGTCTGCGGGCGCCCGGATCCGAACTCGCGAACCCCGGGCTGCCAAGCGCGGACTAAACCGCTGCGCCCCCGGGCGGCCCCAATCTGCCTTCCTTTTAAAGTTATTACAGTATTGTATTACAAAAGTAAATAATAAAAAGTCTGATTAACTTTCCTTCATGGTTGACAAAATATTTTACAACTTTGGAACTTCTTTTTAAATGCAGGAAAAACTATTCCTTCAACCCCCAATGAATTCAGCAACACAGCCTACAGGAAGGGGGAGATCTATGCTAGTGAGAACTAAAGTAACTGGAACAGAATAAAATATTTTTAATGTAATTTGACCAAGAAGGGTTTAATGTTTCCCTCAGTCTGACAAAACTTTAGACAGACTTCGTCCTGACTCCTGGCCCCTGGCCTAGAGCATCTACTTAGAGAATTTACTTTAGAAAATGCGTAATTGTAAATTCTTTTCTGTCCTTTTGAGATGTAAATCTTTTTGAAAGCTTCTTGACAGTTTTACAATCCAGGAATGCCTTTCTCAATGACCTGGTAACCATCTCTTTGAAATATAATCATCAAGGAAGATAACACCCTATTCCCTAGTTTCTGTGAGAGGGTAGGAGCTTAATTTCCTCACCACTTTGCTCCAAATTGTAAAACTATCTGCTGTCATGAAGATATGAGAAAGTTTACTTTTCCTTTAAGAAGAACAAAGCCAATTAGCAAATACAGATGTTCTTCTATCTCGGCTCTTAAAAACTCTCCAGTCTGAGTCAGGCTCAGACTGAGTTCTGGTCTTTCTTCTCTATTGCAATGGCCTTGAAGAAAGTCCCCCTAGCTTGTTTAACTTTATCCAATGTGAGTTTTGCTTGGACAAATTCAAGAATAGTTTCCTGAAGTCTAAAAGAGATAAATTACATATGGAAAGAGCAATAGTACTCCAGGGAAAGTTAACTCAGATGGTCTCTATTTTAGTATAATTTTGGATTTTAAAGACAAAGAAATAATACTTTGGGCAGCCAAATATAAGATCAAGTTATTTCAGTAGGAAAATAAAATCAGGCTGCAGTGGAACTTATTTACTGCATTGAAGTAGATTCTGGTACTGGTCCAATTCTTCATCCATCCCTGGATGCACATTCTTTGTCATATGCCTTTGCAATTTCTAAAAGTAAAACACTGGCATATATTTCCCCAACACTTGAATTTGGATAAGCCACATGTCTTACTTTTGCCAAAGGAGTGTTACTGGTGTCATGTGACTAAAAGCTTCAAAAGTATTCCTATGACTGCACTTACTTGCTTTTGAACTTACACCATCACCATGAGGACATGCCTGGGCCAGCAGCCTGATCTCTCCTAGGATGGGCGGGTCCTTCTAAGAGGAGAGAGACTGTGGAATGGAGCTACCACATCCAGGCCCAACCTAGATCAGGTGACCTGAGCCAGACTGTGGGTATGAAAATTATGTCAACCAAAATTATCAGAGCTACCAGGGTGAGCTCAGAATAGATCGGTAGACTCTCAACTGATCAGCAGAGGCATGAAAAATGACTATTTAATGTTGTATGCCACTGAGATTTTGAGGTGATTTGTTATGAAGCAAAAGCTAATGGATCCAGTAACATTTAATGACCAAAATTAGTGGAATGACATCTACAACATTCTCATGGGAGTAAAGAAATTTATACCCAGGCAATTTGTCTTTTACATGCAATAACTAGAGACAAATCTCTTGAACTTGCAATAACAGGGGATATCGTTAGCAGGAGCCCTTTTAAGGAAAGACAAGAGAAATATCTCCAACCATTCAGGTGAAACTGTGGAAGTTTTAGCAAAAGAAATGCCACTGAGCATTTAATACATTTAATTAAAGATCCTTGATTCTAAAATCAAGATGGAATAAGGATGAAAGAATGGAATGTATACATTACACAAACTGACAATGTAGAAATGATACATCTAAAAGAAAGGGGGAGAAAAACAGGGAAAATATGTAGGAAAAATTAAAATGCTTAATGCATGTCTCATCTATAGTAACTGTGAGTCAAAGCTGACAAAACAAGTATTAGAAATCTAAGCTTATTCAAGAATACAAAAGTAAACTCTAAGAAAAATAATGCTAGTGAAAAAATCCAGAGTTGAAGCTAATTCTATTGTTCTTATAGCAAGGATCTTGTAGCTACTGTAAATAAAAAAGAAGGAAGAAGACATATTATGTAAAATCTTAAGCCTAAATTTATGTAAGACATCTCTCTCACCCTGTCTCACACCTTCTGAGCCTAGATTTTACTCTAATCATTGCTGTGACAATTAGTTTCATGTAGTTGTAACCAGATAGGACCTCTCCTCAGCTTCACAATCTTTTCTTTCTTGTTGTTCCAGCACTTCCTCTGAGAACTATGATTGCGTTGTGATTTTGTTTAACATTTGTTAAGTAGAGCCCTGGGGTGTTGGATGGTGAGCCAAAGTTCAATAAAAGACAGAAAGGGAAAGCGAAATAGAGAAGTTTATTACTCAAAGGTCCTGGAGGATGTACACAGCATGCATCCAGGGGCCATACAGAGAAGTCAAGTCAGGGTGCAGACAGAGAGCTAACAGCAGGACCTGGAGCACATACCTTTAGTAGGGTCCCCCGGTGGAGTTCTTTGGGGTGCCCCAGCTAAGGGCAGATTTGCAAATTCAAACCAAAAAGAGTGGAGCTTTGGTAAGCTCAGTGGGGGTCTTATGTAAGGGGCACACAAGGAGAAGGAGTTGGGAGGCAGGAGAGACTGTTTATCACCAGGTACATCGGGGAAGTCACATCAGGAACTTGCATTTACCTGTGACTCTGCCAGCTTTTATCTGGGGCATGTGGGAGAGGCTAGCGTCAGTTCAAGGCCCCCTGCAGGTGTCTTGGCCGCACAAAATGGATGCCAAGGAAGCGATATTACGGACTAGTTTAGCTGAACTCTCTATAGGTGGGACTTCTGAGCAAATCACAGGACCTTCACTCATGGAAAATCTGAACGTGTTCAGGGGTTAACGGTTAGCTCACCAGGAAGCAGCTGCTTGACCAATAGGGGTTGAGTGCTACTAGATAAATCTTCAGAACACCCTGGTGGAACTGATCATCATGGCCCACAGCTGTGTGTATTCTTCCTTTCATTCCTTGTTTCACTCTTCTCAGTTCCCCACTCTTGTTTCCCCCAGGATCACTTCCCCAAAAAAGCCTGCACAGCAAGCCCTTGTCTTAGGTGCCACTTTTTGATGTGAACCTAGGCTAAAAAAAAAAAAAAAAAAAATCAAAAGATAAACACTAAAACAAATGTACAAAACTTTCAAAATTTCAGAGGAACTATGGTAAAACATGTAAAAATATCAGTGGTTATATAGGAAAAAAGGCACAGTTACTGTTTATACTACTGTGGTTGTTGCTTACTTTCATAACTAAAAGAAATGCTAAATTTAAGCTCAAAGTTAAGAAAAAGTAAAGATATTTTATTCCCATCCAATTTCATGGACCTGCTGACTTCCATCAGTGGACTCCTAAGTTAAAAACTGGTATAATAATTGTTTGATTTTCATAGCAAACTCACTCATGAGTTGATATAAACTTTGCTCCTATTAAAGAATTAACGCTGTTAATTCCAAGGCAAATTTTTAGATGTAGGTAATTTTTAAAGGACTCTGATTGATCTTTTTAATGTCATTGATCATATATACAAAGAGCATCTACATATTTTCTTATGCATATACAACTTTAAAACTTATGCAGGACAGGTTTTATTCTTCATTATTTACAGAGGAGGAAAAAGTAGCAAATAAATTCGACACTTGCCTGAAGTGACTTGACTAATAAGTGCTGGAAGCTGGCTGAGACCCAGGCTAGCAGGAGGATTACTTGCCATAGTGGGATATGGTAGGCTACAGAGTGATATCCTAGATAATCTACTTAACTATGTATGTTCATTGAACTTTATTTGTAAATTGAGGATGATGTAACCCTTTTAAAAATGTTGTTGTGAAGACTAAATGAAAGCATTTATCAGAGTGCTTTTATTTATGAAGGATTTTCTGTGCAGGAGTGGAAGAAAAAGCATGGTCACTGTTTTAAAGAAATTATTTTATTGGTGAGATGACAAATCTCTCTTACATCAGGCAAATGGATGACTGGAATTTGTATAGCTACCAAATGTGAGAGACAAGAATATCTCATCAAATAGCCAGTCACAGTCAAGTCTAGATAAGGGAAACTCTCTACACATTTCCCAAAAGAACTGAAGTAACCTAGTGAATGTCCTTGCTGGAGAAAGGTAGATACCCCCTTCCTCTAAATAAAGAGAGGAAAGGGGAAAAGGGGCTGACCAGTACAGGCTGAGTTGTCCCACATTCATCAATCAGAAAAATTATTCCTTCTCCTCTGATAAAGATGCCGTGACTGGAGGACTTTCCATACAGAAGGAAACTGCAGGTGTGAGGAATAACTGCACCATCTATTAAATTTTCATGTCACTTCACTTCTGTAACAATCAGTTCATCTTTACAAAATGATGTAAAATATACTGATTCATATTAAATAGCAGAATGAAACAAGAGATGAGACTACAGGGAAAAGATTAGTAGAACATTAGTATCATAAACCAAGATCAAGGCAAAGTAGAAATTCATTATGTCAATCCAGTCACGGGCAGAAGAGGAAGATGGGGAGGAATTAAATGAAAGAAAGAGGTAAATTTGACATACAGAGGACATGTGAACTATGAGTTTGATGAAGAGTTCCTAAATGAAGACAAAACAAGTGTCCTAATGAAATAGTTATTTCATTGCAGTCTGAATTGGTGAGTGATTTTAGAATGCCAGAAGAAGTAGAAAACAGAATCTGGGAAATGCAGTGAGTGGGCTAGGAATTCAGACACAAGACTGTAAATGTCACAAACCCAGCCTCTAAGAATTTAAAACACCAGAGCCAGATAAGATGAACAGCAAATCTGAGTTGATTTGGAGTCAGAGAAGTATAAAGAAAGGCTCCTTTCTAAGAGCTAGAATGTGAACAAGATTTTTATGGAGCTGGGTTTTGTGTAAGGGTTAAATTGGTATCCTTTGTAAGATGGGGTGAGTAGAAGAAAACAAGCAGCTCTGACACTGAATAACACTACATTTATATTTTAAAATCAAAGAACTTCAGATTTGGAAGTGTCTTTAAAGGGCATATTCAATTCCTGCATTATGCAGGACTGACTTCAACTTAAAAGAAGATCATTGTGAATTGAAGTCCAGAGGAAGGCAAGAAATGACTTTTTAAAAATAAAAACCTTTGGCTACATTAAAATAGCTTTTGAGTTATTTTTACATCCTGCCTTAGTCAAAGAATTTCCACTGTCAATAAATATAAAAGACTCAGGTTGCCATCTAACATTTTTACCAACTGAATATGCTATGATAAATTTCCTTTTGATAAAAAGTTATTTTCTTAGATATGCCCCTTTCTTCATAAAGTATAACTTACTAATCACCTAACTACCACAACATCCCCATCAATTCATACCATTTAAAAAAATGAATTATGTCAGCTGCTCTCTGTAAAAGGGACGTTTTACTCAAATTTGTATTTTTATATACAGGCAAAGTAAAATGAACAAGTTTCAAATACATCTATGTAATCCATTTTCTTTAATGTGGAGGATTATGAAGGAAATGAATGCCTCATCATATAATATCATTTATGTTCTGTATTCGGAACAGTAGAACAAAGACTTCATAGAATTTTTGTTGCTGTTAGTGCCATCGAGTGGATTCTGACTCCTAGTGACCCTGTGTACAGCATAGCAGAACCCTTCCCAGTCTTTTTGCATTGTCCTCTCACTTCTGGCAGCATATAAAACCATGCTCCACTGCTATTCATAGGGTTTTCATGGCCAGTTTTTTCAGAAGCGAGTGGTCAGGTCCTTCTTCCTAGTCTGTCTTAGTCTTGAAGCTCCACTGAAACTTTTCCACCATGGGTGACCATGCTGGTATTTGAAATACTGGTGACATAACTTTCAGCATCACAGCAACACACAGGGGCCAGAGTATGAAAACTGACAGACGGCTGGTGTGGTTCCCTGACTGGAAAATGAATCCTGGGCTGTGGAGGTGAGAGTGCCAAATCTTAACCACTAGACCAGCAGGGCTAACCAAGAGCATTATAGTGGTTGATAAGTTGCAATTATTTGATATTTTCATACAAACACTATTCAAAAGCATAGTATAAAGAAAAACTTGAATTTCTTGAGTTATTGTATTATTCATTGTGATATCATAAAGAATATATGTGTTCTTTGTCCCTGGTTCCTGGCACAGAGCTTCAAAATCCCTCAGAATTTCCTAAGTGATGAGTGTCTTTTGTATTTGTAATGAGCCCCTTTAGACCATACTTGAGTATGAGGCGATAGTTTCAAGGGAGAGGCTGACCATGCCAGAAAGGCCAAGCACTTGATTAGAGGATTGGAACTTTCAGCCCCATCACTACACTCTGGGGAGGAAAGTGGGACTGGAAATTAAGTTCAAATCACATGGCCAATGAGTTCATCAATCATTCCCACTGAATGAAACAGAAATAAAAACCCTGCATACTGAAGCTCAGTAGCAGTTCCGGTGAACACATTAATGTGGTGGGCGGATGACATGCCTGGATTCTACTGGATTCTACAAGGAGACATCATGGAAACTCTGTGCCACCCTTCTCCCCTGAGATCTTGCCTTACTGACCTCTTCCATTTGGCTGGTCCTGAGTTGTATCCTTTATAATAAAACTATGATCATAAGTATCTCACATTCAGTGCGTTCTGTGTTTTTCCATCAAATTATATGACCTGAAGTGGGGGGAGGCAGTCATATGAATCCAAGAATTTGTAGCCAAGTTGGAGAAAAGTGGAAATAGGCTGGGGACCCCAGTTGTGCCTGGAGTCTGAAGTAAGAGAATCTTGTTGGAGATCTATGGACTGCTCATTCTGGGGTAAAGCAACGTCAATATCATGAGCACATTTAAGTATTCCTGTGGAGAGTTTCATGTGGGGCCTCTCCTCTTCCTGCCAACAACCTGTATCAACTCACAGCCATATGAGTGAGCCAGTCACTTGGAAGGCACACTCTCCAGCCCCCGTCAATCTTCAGATGATGGTGACTTCAGCCAATACCTTGCCTGCAACGTCATGAGAGATCACAAACCAGAACCATCCTTTTAAGCCAATTAGTGTTTTGGGAAATGTATTCTAGAACTTCTAATAGGTAACTAACACAGATTTTGGTATCAAAAGTTACTTCCACTAAAAAGAAAAAATACTAAACAAAAACTGAAAATATGGAAGTGGCTTTGTGACCAGTACACAGCTAAAATAGAAGCTGAAAAGACACTGCTGAGAGTGTTCATCAGAGTTTAAAGAGCTTTGAGCATAATGCTGGCAGAAGGCTGATGAAATTGAAAGTGTTGACAGAGAGGTCCTAAGGGAGAGTGAGGACAATTTTAGAATCAAGGGGATTCTTGTGATGTAGAGGCAGCAACACTGTTGCTGAAGTAACATTAAAAGTACAGAATATAACTAATGAACTGGATGATCAAGTTGAGGAGATTACCATGTAGTATTGTAGGTGCAGCCTGGCTTCTTCTTGCTGCTTACATTAAAATGAAAGAGAAGAGAGATAAGCTAAAAGAAAAAAGAAATTAAACATAAAGGAACCAGAACATGCTTGGCTAGAGAATTTCAGGTTCTCCAGACAGCAAGTAAGTCTAATATTGAGAAATAGCTCTCAGTCAAAGGTGAGGAGAAAACCGAGTGTGACAACATCTAACTGTTGTAAGCTTTAGCCTAAAAGAAGAAAAAAGAGTAAATAAAGGCAAAGTAATATTTGCACAAATATTGACATTTTTATAGGTCTGAGAAAAATGTAAAGGCCTCACATGAAAGCATAAAATGGACTCAATAAGATACATAAGAAAAAAGAAACACAACTAGTGTAAGAGGCAGAAACAATGTTAATGGTTTCCATGCACTGTTTTACATGAATAGCTTTATATCGGAATCACCAAGGGAATTTTAGAAATACTGCTTCCAAGGATGCACTGATTCTATGAGCTGGAGCCTTAATGTATTTAAATTTCATATTCTTTGGCCCAAGTTTGAGGAATTGCATTCACAGATTTATCAGTATATAAGAATGTGTGTACACGGCTATGTTTGCTATTTTCTTGATTCCTGCTGATTCATTGCGGCTAAAAATTGGTATTGAGATTTTGGTGGTGATGATCTGCTGGTAGTGTGAGAAAAGGGTTGGGTCTAGGGATGGAGATGGAGATGAGGGCAGGGATTTATTTGGCTTCATGGAAGCTGTGGAACCTGTGGAATCTGATGCTATCTCCAGGTAGATAGTGTCAGAATTGAGTTGAATTGTAGCACACCCAGCCCGTGTTGGAGAAGTGCTTGATGGTGTGGGGAAAAAGAACCCACACATTGGAATTGGAATCAGAATTGTTATATATCTGATTTAAGGCATATGTTTCCATAGAAGCCTATAAACCCTAACATGAAGCTTGTAATCCCGCACTAATTATAATTTCATGTTTCCATATTTATCTTTCTCCCTGACAACAATAGCAACTAAAATAATAAATGAAACTTTAACTTAGGGTACAGTGTCAATGGATTTTCATTGCATGAACCAAAGAATACATTTTAGGAGAGTTTGTTTCCTTGATTCATCTCTTCATTTATACATTTGTTCATACTGATTTCAGGTACTAGGACATACACTATACATAAGAAAACCAATACTGTAAAAATTAAATCTGTGTATCTTTTGAAATGCCACCTTCTGGCTTGATGTGTGTGTATGTATGTGTGTGTGTGTGTGCTGTGTGTGTATATGCACGTAATTATATAGAATGTAGTGGTTGTCAAAGCAGGGAAAGGCATTTTAAATCTGGAGGAGCAGTAGGTGGCTTGTTTCTATCGCATTTTGTCTCTTGTCTTGGAGTATCTGTTATCAAAACTTATTTGGAATCTAATTAACATGGAAGTCTGATAGTCAGTGGATTTTTTCAATTGCAAAGTTCCATTCATACATGTAAGTAGATACACATACATACCTTCCATAAAGGAGTTCTATTGTAATCATTTTCTTGTAGTCAGCTTTGCTTTAAGTTGGGCAAATCAATAAGATCTACAAACACAAACCTTACAAACTAAACAAGAGAAATGACAACTCTTAACAAGCACTTACTAGTAGCCAGGCTCTGTGCTAAACACTTAATATTAAGGTTATCATGAAAATAATTGAGACAGTAAATGTTATTTATATTAAGGGGGGTTTCTGCTGTTTTTTTAAAGTGTAATTTACATACAATATTCTATTGGTTTTAGGTGTATATCACAATTATTCAAAATTTATATACATTACAAAATTTCAAAAAGACGAAAAATAACAAGTGTTGGCAAGGATGCGGAGAAAAGGGAACCCTAGTATATTGTTGGTGGGAATGTAAATTGATGCAGCTACTATAAAACAGCATGGAGATTCTTCAAAAAATTAAAAGTAGAACTACCATACAATCCAGCAATTCCATTACTGGGTATTTATCTGAAGAAAATGAAAACACTAATTTAAAGACATATATGTTTAGATTTTAAAGATGAGGATATTGAAGCTTTAGAAATGTTGAGAAACTTTACCTGGATCACCCTTTGGGGAGGTGGTGGAGCCAGGCTTCTCATCCAGGGAATTTACCTTCAGAGCCTGCAAAACTGATAATAGTATTATGTTGCCTCCTACAAGGAAAGACAGAGCCCAGTTGCAAATGTTGGGAACAAACCTGGACAACCTTTATGAAGAGTAAGCACTTAACACAGTGAAAGGGAAGATATTTTCAATGGTATTTCCAACTGAAAGAGGGCCATACGACAATTTCCATGGTTCATTTCATAATACATCCTAGGTAATTTAATTATCTCCTCCTTGATCATTTATTTTTTCCATCATGTTTTCACCAGAAGAGAATATATTCGATTTCACATGAATGAACCTTTTTATCAATAGGATATACTAAAGAAAAAAGATTTAGTTGATCTAGAAGTAGTGCATTTATTAGGATGTTAACTTTTATCCAAGCCTGTCCTTAGTTAAATACATGCGAAATTTGAACCACAGATACTCTTTGCAAGCATTTCATTTGTGAGTTAGTAAATCTATCAAAAACATTTATGCATTCAATATTTGCTTGGTTAATTATTATATTTAACCCAATTTGCCATAATCTACTAGAGGAAGTAGAAGAGCATTAGCTTCTATTCTATTTAGAGGAATAATAAATGTTAATATATAATTATAATGTAGTGTGATGAGAACCATAAAAGAATAAACACAAATATATGAATAACTAAATCCACTTACTGGAGAACAGATTATAGGTAAGTAATCTTTTTTCAAATAAATCGGCATGATTTTTCAATGAAATTCTACACACCTACGAGGTCCCCCACTACCTCCCACTTGACCATGAATTCAACTGATAAAAATAAAATATCTGATAAATATAAGAAATGTTCAAGAACCATTGGAGAAATATTGAGTTTATAAAGATTGCATTTGTTATTAATCCTGACTCATTTATCCTAATTAATTTTTCACATTCAGTTAGGAGGGTAAATTAAACGTAATTCTTTGTCTATTCATGAAATCCAGGTGGAAAAGTGGACTGAAAAAGGAAGTATTCATTTTGAGTATTTGCATGACTTTATCAGAATAAATATCTGGGTGTTTTTGGTGCTAAACTTGGAAAAATATATTAACTTTTAAGTCCAAAGGGAAAGATCATTTTAAAGTGATTGATAATTTGAGGTTCTCTATAAAATGATATAATCAAACTACCATTGTTTTGTTGAAGCTAAACAATGATTTGGCAGAAGGCAAATGAGGTCATTAGTGTAAATTCTCTTTAAACTAATAAGTTACAGGATAATGATCTTTTTGTAAAAGAAGTCCCTTGGGCAATATCTGAAAGCATTTGGCTGAAAATGTATACTAGGCAATTTATCAATTTATGCTAAGTTCATCATTTATCAAATATAGAGGTTGTTTCTGATTAGTTTACATTATAATTACAATTTTGGATTCGTACAGACTTTAGAAGCCTCTATAAATAATTTTCTGATTAAACACTATGATACACATGGAAATAAGTTGCAGTTTATCTTAATGCAGTTTTTAAAAATATGATGACACATGAATACTGTCTATGTAACGATTGAATAATACTTATTTGAAGATAAGTTTATTAACTCTCACCATGAAATATTATCTTGTTTAACTATTACAGACTAGTAGTTTAAAGAATAAATCCATATTCATTTTATTTTATAATTTTGATCACCAGCAATGATAAAATATATTTTTTCCTTTTTATTGGTCATTTGTTGTTCTTTCAAAAATTGTCTTTATGTATTTTGTAAATTATTTTGTTGGGATAACTGAGGGGTACTTATCTCTTTTAATACTAAGTTCATTAATGATACTTTTTCAGGATTTTTTGTAAATATTTTTACGCACTTTACCATTTTATCACTTTACTATTTACCATTTTAACTATCTATATGATGCTTAATCTAGAGATGTTTTTACTTTACATAGTTAACCCATCATTTTTTAGTATTGAGTATCTTTTAATCCTTAAAAAGTAATGTCTTATTCTAAAGTTCATTAAATTTTCACTAATAGTATCTTTGACATTCAAAATTTAATTTAATTTTTCATTAAATATTGAATCGATTGTAATACTTTTAGTGGCATGGCATAATGAAGCCATTAACATATGGGTTTTCAAACTCTATATTTTGTTTTGATACCTTACAAATATTTTCTCTATTTCCTCTCTTTTGTCCAATTCACTGTCCTTACATTAACTCTTGCTCATATCATTTCCCATGCTAATATGCTAACTGCTCTCTTGCTACAAATCTGTTTACCCACACCTTCACTTTTCACACTGTCAGGAGTGTTAACTTCTAAACAAAGCATATCAGATCATTTAGTTCCTCTGGGGAAAATGTGACACCACCATTGGCTCTCCATCAGCTAAGATAAATATTCGAAGTATAAATCCCTTAACATGGAATGTAAGGTACTTCGCAATATGATCACTCGACTACTTCTCCGGAGATTATTATTTATTTGTGTACCTTATACAACAATCATGACATATATAATATCATTCCAAAATGTGCAATGTCATTTCATGGTTTTGGACATGGTTTTCCTTCTGCTTAAAATGTCTACTTCACCCTATGTATAGCTTTCTCTTCCACTTCAAAAAGGAATCATCTTTCACACTCAAATAAAATATCACCCTTTTTATTAAAACCAACAGCAACTTTTATTTCTAAATCCTTAAGTAGTGCCTTTTCCCACTTTAAGATATCAACTAACTAATATTTGTTTAGCACACTGAAGATAATAATAATATATTGGCAATGGCATGCATGGAGCATGTTAATTTCCAAAATCAGTAGACTTTAATTTTTCTTATGAGGTTTTCTTTCAGAAGTATCAGTGAACCTAATATATCTCTGGCCTCCATTAAATAGACACATTTTTTTTCACGAATGTAGATACAGGCTATGTAAACTGGGTTTTTAGAAAAAAATGGGTTGCTATTAGCTTATATTTAAAACATGAGCTTTTCAGAAACTATGATTCAATTTGTCATGTACATTCTATACCTCAAGAATGCACCTAGGCTCATGTTCCCACACAAATTGATATGTCTTTTTATATTGGTAGGCAGACAATGTCCTCATGTGCTTATTTTCTTCATGTCTTATTTGCCTGGATAGTCTGAAGACACTGAAAATTCAACATATCTAAAACTGAATCCAGTCATTTTAAGTCTTCAACTACATCTCTTCTCTTTTCTATTTGACCTTTTAAAAGACAACATCATCAACCCTTAGACACCCAACCTTGAATCTTGAAAGTTATATTTGACCCTTCATTTTCTCTTCCTCTCTCCTTACACGACACATTTAGTTAATCAGCAAATCTTGACATTTTCTCCAGCAATATCCTCCTAACTGGTTTTCCTGCTTTCAGTCCTGCACCTTTACATAATTGTCCTCTGATTAACTAGAATTACGTTCCTAAATGACTCACCCTAGCAGTTCTTGGTCATCCTTCCATGCTGTCAGGACTAGGTCTTTCCCATCTGAGTACTCCCTGTCCCCAGACCACCACCTATGATGTAGGAACAGTGTCCAAGGGGCATTGGAGGCAAATTTACCTATCAGAAAAGTGCTCTTTAGGAGTGTAATTGGATAAGACAAACATTTTATGAAGATCAAGAACTAGCATGGACTCTGGGGACCTCTGAAAAGTCTTGTCTATTAAACAGATAAAAATCACAGTAAGCAATCATCCAAAAGTCTTCTTTCATTGTTATGTTTGATGAGGATTTAGAGTCACATTCCCAACCAGTTGCCAAAGCTATAATAATTGCATATTTGTCATCAAAGAAATGCTTTCTCTCTTTAATTCTGGATCCAAATTAATTTTTGTTTAGTGATGCTATCATCTCTTGCCAAATATGGCATTATTTAAAATACCCCTCTCTAAATTTAAATGGGATGCTAAAATAATACAATAGTTTGTATGGTAGATTTTTTAAATTTATAAATCATTAATATATGCTATACTATACAACTATTGTTAGAAGAAATATATTTTTATAGTTTTTTCCTTTTATTTACCCATATTTTATTTTATTTGTGCCATTTAGCCATATTCATAGGCCAATCACAGATAATATTAAGTTAAATTTGAAGTCTCCACAGGAAAGTCATTTTAAAGTGCTACTTGGGGAATTAATTTAAATATTCTTTGTTTCTCTCTCAAGTTCTTTTGTGTTTAACAATATGAGAATACCTAATGGATGAAAATTGTAGCTTAGCTTATGATTCCTAGCCACTCAATGTGACCTCCTTCATCTCTCTGTGATCCTTAAGAATGGCAAATTTAGTTAAACTGCTCTTTTTGAAATTCATTTCATCCTTTTGACTTAGCCTTTCTTCTTGCATACATATGCCTTATTTATATACTTAAATATCTTCTAAAATTTAGATTCAAGATCAAGCTTACAGTATTGTATTCTGATTGTAATTATGAATGCATACAATTTTAGAATCTGTGTTGTGAACATAATTAAATTACTGAAAATTTTTCTCCAGATTCATGTTGTGGTTTGTAGTTGCTTTTCCCTTCAGATTAAAGGCTTATTGGCCAGGAAACCACAAGCTTAGAAAAAAAATACTAAGCCAAAGCGCAGGGTTTATGATTTTTTTTCTTTTTTTAAACTATCCTATTTTGCTATGAAGATGTACCCATAAGAAGCAAAGCTGCCTTGTCAATAAGAAAATTTTTAATGGGCTGACCTTTAGCTTGTGGATGGCCAGAACTGAAATCCAACAGGTTACTTTTAATTAGTTAAGATGTCATTTCAAAAAAAAAATAGTGAAGCAAAGTCACAATTCTGGTAGACGTTATATTCAACCAGGATTTGGGAAAAGCTGACAGGAGGCAATGCTGTCAAACTTTAATGACTTCCTGAGCCTGAGTGACAACACAACATTCCATTATAAATAGGTCAAGGTTAGTTTGTCACTCAGTGGCAACAAATACATACCACAATCCCTGGCACATATATCAGAATGAAATTAGAAAACCTAAGGAGAAAGGATTAATGTTATAGATTAATTTCTGTTTCCTGTCAAGAGTTTATAAAATTGTCAGCAGTAGTTGTAAACTGAAAAGTTATAGAGCAAAGTGATAAGATATTTATAACTTATGTATTTTTATAAATGCTAAACAAATGATTAAGTTGCCAAGCAGATATTGCACGGATTATTTTCTCAACTGTGGGAGAGATCTTAATAAGTTTACAGTTATTAGTAAAATTTGCTATTTTGAAAATGAATGTATTTATTAATATGTTATGAAGGAAGAGAGTTTACAACTTTGAGATTTAGAATTGCTGATTTAAAAAAAAAGGCTAGTTTGTTTTTATTGCTACAGTAGTTGAAGATATAGTTTTCTCCTGGAATCCACTACCCACTTTTCTGCACCCATCAAATTTCTCTCTGACTGAAGACCCAGAAGAAAATAAGTAAATTTGTCTTTATCTTGCTGTTGCTCAAAATTACACCTCAAGCTCATTCTTGTTTTGCTTTGCCCTCTCCTAAGCACTTTTTTTCTAGTAACTACAAGGAAATAACATCAAGTAACAAAAATAAACAAACTGTAATCAAGTGTGTGTATATACCCATAAATACATACACACATACCTGTAGATAATAGTCCTAGAAAGCTAAAATAAAAATAAATCGACATAGACTCCATTGTTTTTATTTTTGTAATTGTAGTGGTGCTACTTTATTTTCAACTTTTTGCAGCTTTTTTTAAATTTTAAAAGGAGTAAATGTTATTTGAAACCTCTGAGGAAAACACAGAGATGTCTAGAGAAAAGTAATCATCCACAATTAAACCATTGTAAATGTTTTGGTGTATTTCTGTCCAGTATTTATCACACACTTTTGTTGGAATATTTGAAAATCCCTTTGGTGTCAGTTTGCCCACAACTAGGTGAAGATCTTATGGGTAAATTTAGCTTTCTATAACAATTCATAGAGTTGAGTTTGCTTGGTTTGGATTTGAGGTGCACTATAGGCCAAACAGTATTAAGAAATGAAACATTCGAATTTCATTGGTTTTAGATGTATGCTAATAAATAGTGTATCCCCACTGATTTTATTTCTAGCTTCAGGCTGACACCATCTGTGCTTAATTGATAGGCACCTAGTGCATTATTTGGATACACTATAAAAGAGATACTTATCCCAAATAAAATGTTTGGTATCTCCTAAGGGAAATCCTAACTTCTGGCCACTCCTTAGCCTGTAGGAGGTTTACTTCCAACCCTAAATACAGGAGCTCAGTGATTCCTAGAGCTTTACCACCACAAACATGCATTTACAATGTATTTCCGCCACCCCCTTTTTTTTTGCTATTCTATGTCAACACAAATTAGTGACCTAGAGTTGGTAGCAGTAGAATGTAACATGCTCTTTTATTGCAAAATGATCTAGTAAGTTTACGTTATATCCAATACCAATTGAATAATTCCTAATTTTTTAATGAAAGTCAATAAGTGAATAAAACAGACCATTGGTTCAGGTAGGAATATACATATCTACAGAGAGAAAAATAGACTCTACCTTGCAGATGGTTGGAACAGCATCCTTGCACAAAGAGGGAAGGGACTGATGGCTGCCCTATTTAAAGAGAAACTGCCGACCATTCTTTTAAAGCACCAATGTGCCATGAACAGTTGTAAGTGCTTTATAAATATTGATTAATTTAGTCTTCCTGAAAATACTGCCATAATTATTATCATATTCATGAAACAAGTATACATACAACAAAAATGGAAAAAATGTGTTATTACATTTACCAGCCACTTTTCCATCCTCTCCGGTTTTGGAATTGGCTCCTTTCTATATTATCCCAGGACCATCTAAACATTAGTATTGGCTATTAGAAAGAAAGGAAACCATAAGTGTTTTTCTCTTATTCTTAATAGGAAAGAGAAATGAAAGGAAAAATACACAAAGACACTGGATTTTGAGATTTTTACCTAAAATTCTTCTCCAGCTCTTTATGTCAAAATACAGTCTTAATTTAGCTGATATTAACTATTTGAACACATTTTTTTTTGTTTGTTTCTTGTGCGGGTCATGTGCTGGCCTGCAGGGAAGGAGCTGAGCTCATTCTTTTCCCTCCATTTGATCTCCTGTAGGAGCTCTCCACTGACCAAACACAAGCCAAAGGGCACAGGAATACATGTCAGCTTCCCCAGCAGAGAACTGAGTAGAGAAGAACATAGAGTGGAGCTGGAGAATCAAGTGGAAGATGTCTAGTACAGGTGGCTTCTCCAGATCATCAGCTAAAATGTCCAATAATGCAGGACCAGGAATAACATCCTTTGGCACAACCACTAAATACCATTCCAGCTAGACATCAATCTATTAAAGAGAAAGATGTAGTCAATATAAGGCATATCAATCAGGGAAATTTCTTTACAGTCTTAACACATTGGTGCCTCCTTCTTCTGGTACTGTTTTTAAAGTTATTTTTACTGTTCCTTATACTATGCATTGACTTGAGATGATTAGATTCTAATTTCTCTTTCCTGACCCAAATTGTTTAGGGTAATAGTAGCTAATATTAACTAAGCTTAGGTAATTTGCACAACATCACAGGGCTAATAAGGAGCTGGCCCAGGTTGTCTGTTTCCACAGCCTGTGCTACGACACTCGCTACTAGAGAATATGAATATATTCAGAATATGTTCTGAATATGTTATATAGAACATATATGCTGAATATGTTCTCTTCATCTTGGTGTTTGTTCCATTTTTGCAAGAGGAAAATGAGAACTTTGTCTCTCTTCCTGAAGTGAACCCCCCTGCCCCACCTTTTCTAGAACTACCAGAATGTACAACCTTTACAAAATGCACACATACACTCATCCCAATGTAAAACAACAGCCTCACTCATGACTGAATATTTGCAACCCTGATGCCACAATAAAGTCTATCTCTAACAAAGCTGCTTCTCTTCCTTGGTTATGATAGCCTAGATTTTGACGCCTATGGGCAGACCGATATTCTTTGGAAATAAGACTCATTCTATAGTTTGCCTTCAGATCAAGTTAACAGCCCTCATGACTAAAATAGTCCAAGAATCAATTCAACCAAACATAATACGGTGGAACAGAATACAATCAAAGACAAGCCAGAAGAGCTTCTTAGTTCTTCCTTTCAATCTGACAGTATTGATGATTTGACTTCAATTTTACTTTGTTGTCCTCTAATTGATGAGCCCTTCTCAGTCATTTCAGGTCAAGTCAGAGAATCTATCACGAAGTGGCTGTGTGTGTAATGGTATGTCTGTGTGTGTGTGAATGTGCTTTGAGCCTCTGGTGCTATGGCCTCTGGGTGCAGTGATATACACAAACAAAAGGTATTCAAGAAACTTTGCTTTGTTTCCAGTAGATTCATATATTGAAAAAAAAGGAATCTGAATTTTGTAGTATATTGTAGACTCATTCACATAGTTTCAGGATTGATGGAAGACACCCCCAATAGACACACAAATATACACACACACATACACATTCTGGGTTATTTCTTGGGAAGGGTATTTAAACATATATTTTCATATTGGAAAACTACTAGATATATATTGTATTTAGCAAAGAAAATGTTTACAAATTGATATACAAAGTCTTACTTACCAACTATCCACCAGACTTTTAACAGTTTTGGACACCTATATTCAGTGCATAAATGTCATAGAATAACCACAATAGTTTGGAAGAAGATTCATAAAAATAAATTTAACAAAAATGATTTTTTTAGCGTCAAGAATATAGGACTTCGAAGTTTAATAATGGTTTCATATTGTAAAACTCCCACATGATTTTTGAAACATAACAGCAATAGATATTAATTGCCATAGGCACTTCAAAAACTTCTTTTCCCACACGCTGTCTATTGTCATTTTTTCATCATCCTATATAGTTCAGTTTATTAACACTTTTTTAAATAGTATAGAATCAAAATTTCTTAGATTCCAACAGCTTTCATCATAAAATCCTGACTTTAACACCCAAAGTGGGTTAGCCCCTGACTGAAAGAAAGCCCTTACCTGTGTTTAAACTTGATAAACTGTCTGCTTTACTAGGTAACCAATTTAATGATATAGTATGCTGCAGAAGTAATCAGGCCCTTCCTTTCCCCAGGGAAATGGATTTTTGCCTTTGTGATGCTTAATTTTATGTGTCAACTTGGCTAGGTTATGTTTGGCCATATTTTTAGTCACACCCCAATCTAGATGCGACTGTGCAGGTATTTTTTAGATGTAATTGACACTTAAGTCAGTAGACTTTGATTAAAATAGATTAGTAAGGTCCCCGGAGGAAGAAGGAATTCTGCCTGCAGACTGTCTTTGGACTGGAGACTGCAACATCAACTTTTCCCTGGGTCTCCAGCCCAACAGCTTGCCCTGGGGCTTTTGGACTCAAGCTTACGCAATTACATGAGCCAATTCCTTAAGATAAATCTTCTTCCATTTATATATATACATATTGGTTCTGTTTCTCTGGAGAACCCTGATAATACAATCCTTACATGGCTAAAAAGCATATATGGGTGCTCTACAAATAGGGGTAGATACTTCTAAAGGGCCCTTCAGGAAATGTTTTTATGTGGTTGCCTAAATATCAAGTGAGCACATTTTTAGTGCTGCCACGCTGTGTTCTGGAGGGGGAAAATTATATATGTATATAAAGCCCTTTTACTTCTCTGAACTCCAATTTTATCAAGTGTAAAATGAGTTGGAATGCTAGAAAACGAAATAAAGGGCCAAGACCAAAACTACTGTTTTCTCACTAACCAGAAATAAAGTTATTGGGAGCCAACCCGGTGGCATAGCAGTTAAAGTTCATGCACTCCACTTCAGTGGCCTGGGGTTCACTGGTTCGGATCCTGGGCGCGGACCTACTCACCTCTCATCAAGCCATGCAGAGGTGGCATCCCATATAGAAGAGCTACAACTCTACAACCATGATACACAACTATGTACTGGGGCTTTGGGGAGAACAAAGAAAAAAGAGGAAGATTGGCAACAGATATTAGCACAGGGCCAATCTTCCTCAAAAAAATCAAAAAACAAAAAAATAAATAAAAAGTTATTGGGTCCAGCCCTGTGGCCAAGTGGTTAAAACTCCACATGCTCCACTTTGGCAGCAGAGGTTAGTGGGTCCGGATCCCAGGTGCAGACCTACTCCACTCATCAGCCATGCTGTGGAGACATCCCACATACAAAATAGAGGAACACCGGCACAGATGTTAGCTCAGGGTGAACATTCCTGATCAAAATATAAATAAATAAAGTTATTTTACAATATATTTTATATGCAAAATGTCAATTTTAAATTAATAGACACATAAGTAATTTATCAAGTATCATTATATATTAATTTATAAAACAAACTGTCTTAACTCTTTTTGTTTGGTCAATATGGGATCATAAAACTTATGTAGCAGGGATCTACTAGAATAAAAAGTAATGGCTTAGATATTGAAATACAGATAAAAGAAAATACAATGAAAGTACATATATGTTTTTCACAAAAACTAGCAGTGATGGAAATATCTAATTACTCATTTCAATGAAATAAATAAATAAGCAAATAAATAAAACTACTGATTTCAATGAAATATGCATGTCTATTTGTTTTTTTAGGGTTAGACATTGTTTGGCATGTTATCTGGCTAGTAAGTTAGCCCTTGCTATAACTATAATACAGTGGTATTACAGTATTGCGTTCTTTAATAAAGTAAATGGATAAATCCAGGTCTCTATGATCTTTTTGTTTTCAAATGTATTTTAATTTTTTGACAAAAATGTAAAGGCTGGAGTTTTCCATCCTAGAAAACACATACTCCTCTCTTCCACTTCGATCTTGCTGCTTGAAAGACAGAGTTGTACAATTATTTCAATAAAGATAAATATCTTTGGTAAATGAATGTCTGAATTTTTCTTTTACAGAGTGATAGCCAACAAACAAATTTTTACATAATGTTAAAATTAAATCTCCAAATGTTTCTCCGGAACATTTAATTTTCTCATTTTAATGTTGTGCAGACATTTATTTTGAGCTGTGAGTGACGATGAGAGATGGCTTGTCACAAACAGTTCTCTATTGCATCTGAAATATAAAATAAAACTAACTCGGAAGATTACATGTAATGAAATTTTCAGGAAAAGCAAAATAGGTTTTATTAGTTGTTTCTCAGTTGATGTGTTTTGTGAAGTATTCCAGTTCATAGATTCTTGTGGTTTTGGAAAAAACAAAATTAAAATATAACAAGAAATGGACTTTCTAATTCCTTTCAATGTCATGGTAAGTAAAACCTCTCTGTATGTGCTTGTGCTACATTTATATCATTTAAAAATTTTTTTGTTTAATGTTTATCTTGTAAGCTATATTACATCTTGAACTTGGTCCACTGTTAGTTCAAATTCACCTTATCATAAAATTCTGAACTTTATGTGCATATATTTTATATACAGTATTGATAGATTCAGCTCATCCTTTCTATCTCTGGATATCACATGAATTCTTCCATTTGCAACGCATCTGGAATCTTGCATTCTGAAAATATGATAACCATTACTTCCAAGGCTTCTCCAAGTTACTGATAATCCAGATGATGCTCTCTGTGGTATATTTTTAAAGACATGCCTTCATACAGGTTGTCATAAATTACTAAATACTTTAGAATTTGCATAACTATATTTTCATGTAGCCTATACATCCCAACTTTTTCATTGATAGTCTTGATAAAAAATTAAATACCATGTTTTTACCATTCCCCGCTCATCAGGCATTTTGCCACAATAATTTGTTCTCAAAGAAACTATTATTACACATGTTTTTACCTTATAATGCTTTCAAGGGTTCCACATTATTATTTTTTTATCAAGACCGTACATCTAGAGTTTTTAACATCTAATTTTTCATGTCTTAATAAATTTTGGAACCATTTGTCCACTCTCATCTTCAAGCCCTCTTTTTATTTCAAAATTATACCATATTAAGCTTCACCCATATTTCTCATAAATAACAATCTTGCCTGGGAAGTTAGGATTGTTTAAAGAACTCCAGGGCTCCCACTTCTATCTCCTTTCATATCCACAGACCAATAAAAAATTACAAGATCAACTATGCCATTGGAATAGGAAGTAAGAGAGAACATTCCTTTTACCTTGCTTGTGTGGTTCCCACAGTCCACGCTCCTTACCTGTCCCTAACAGGTCATCATTCAAAATTGACAATATTGAAAAATTGCATAGGCACAATACTAAAATTTAACGTTGGAAACTTGATGCTATTTCTACACAGAAGCAAACTAAGATCTAATTTCTCTCATACACTTTAGAGTAATCAAAAGCTCTGTGTGATTTTTTACGTTTACTTCCTGTGGCAAGTCAAAAGCCTTTGAGGGCAGAAACAACGACTCATTTACCTTTATCCTGAGCATAATAGAAATAAAAACAGTTGCTCTCACTTTGTTGTCTACTTACATTTTTGACTCTTTCATCCAAGTAAGCTAAATTATTTCTAAGTTAATAGATTTCTTCTTAACAAAAAGTCTAAAGTAAAATGTTATAAATTGTCAAATTCAAACTCCCTAACAATAACATTAAATTACCTGCTGCAATCAGCACCCTAATAGCTTCATTTTTTTTGAGTAATTTTACGGTTGATGCTATTTTTGAAAGTCAATGACAATCTTTTCATATATAGTTTATAAGGCTACCTATTTTCTCTTATTATTTCATATGTGTATTTTTAAAATTCCAGAACATCAGAGAGCATCCACATAGCCACATAAATTGACCTAAATATTTTCCTTCCTTTCTATATTATTGTAATTAATGGCAGTTGCAAGGGAGCATGCACTATTTTAGAGATCCTACCTACCTGCTTAAAAGAAAGCAGCAAATTTTAAGTGCTTTAACAATATTAATATCTGTGGATATGATATGTTTAACTTTTGTATGTTAGGATTCTATGATTCATTTATTCACAGTTTATAATAAGAAATTTATTGGCTTAGTTGAATATGTGTGATGCTAAACTATAATGAAGTATTAATCAGTGATATCTGCTATCTTTTTGTTGATCTTGATATTAAGTGATTGCCAGTTGGAGGCATCTATTGACATAAGGGTCTTTAAGATTATTATTGAAGAAACGTATACACAAAAGAAATGAGTGCTTGGCTTTTATTTTATTATTTTCTTTTGGAATATACTTTATTAGGAAGGTAAATTACATGCATTATATAAAACATTTTGGAAACTTTATATATTCATAAATATAAAACTTGTACGAAAGCTCATTTATTGGCTTATATACGACATAGTTTTTGGTTTGCTTACAGTGTAATATTAGCTTTTCTTTAATAAAATTTTTGTCAAAAAATTAATAACTTAGTTACATATTAAGAAACCAAACATTATTCAAAAACAGGACTTTAGTGCTAATATATTATATAAAGTTGTGAAGTATCCACAATTACTTCACTAATTTTGGTCTACAGCATAGTCAGAGGAATCCACTGACACAAGGAAAATTGAGGTTGCTATTGAGGATGTATAGTTTTTTTTTAATTCTCTATGATACATGGTTTTAAATTTTTTAATGTGAGGTCTTAAAGAACATAGCTACAGTTCTTTGGGGGCAAGGTCTTGCTATAATTTATTTGGATCATTCCCTTTTTTTTGCAACCATTTTAATTTTAAAAATGCTGAAGGAATAATTAAAATATATTAAAATATTTTTTCTCTAAATCTAATCAAAATTGGAAGCCCTTTTATATTTCAGGTAGTAACAGAAAAATATGAAAAAGCTAACAATGAGAGAAAATCAATAAGTCTGACCTATTCTGTTAAATTTTAAACATGTATTTGAAAGCTATAATGCATAGGATACTTCATTTAATTGCAAGATAACCTATGAGCATTTAAAGTACATTTTCTCAAATAAAAGAATGTAATATCACAAATGATTAATTTTTGCAATAATGTCTATTATACCATTGGTTTATTTCATTCCATACTCTTTCTTTTAAATAATATATTTAATATGACTGTTTCTTATTCTGATGTTCCAGAGTCCTAGACACTAACCCTTCCTTATTCACACATTTGCTTGCTCATCAAGATTTTCATTATGGTTGAAGAGGAAGAAGAAAACACTTCTATTTATTATAAATTGGTAGAATATAAGTAAACTTAAATGAGTGGGCCTTCAGTAAGCAAATTTGGAAGAACACTATAATCACTTGCGTAAGTTAAAGATCAGTGATTTTCTTAGAGCAGGAAAGCAGGAAGAAAATTTGGCAAATCAGGCACTTGTCAGTAGCCACCAAATCTGGAAAAAAAAGAGAAAAACCTGTTGGAAATGATTTTGTCTTTTGGGAGCCTTAGAATAAAAACAATGGCTTATGTGTATGATTTGTCTAAAGCAACTGCTTTAATAGAAACATTTTATTGTTAATCTAATTAAATTAATTTGGAAAGAATGATTCTACAGATCCAAAGATAATTTTTGTTTAAATGACAAGCCATACATAACCTGAGCAAATAAAATGTTTTAATTGGAATGACTAGATCATTGAGGCAGAAGCCAGTTTTACTTTTGTCAGCCAAATAAATGTGGTGATGCTGCTTTTCACTCTCTATGTGTCTCTGTCTATTTATGTGGCTGTGTGTGCATATATGTTTGTATATGTGCACACTAACAGATTAAATAAACAATGAGTCCCAAACTGTCATGCACAAATATCACTTGAGAATCTTGTGAAGGAAACAAAATTCTGGTAAGTACTTCCATTTTCCCCCCAGACACAGCAGGTTTGTCATGAAACTCGGGGATCTGAATTGTAAACTAATGATCAGTGTTTAGATTGTCATTGAACCACGCTTTGAGAAACACTGTTTTAAATAGTGAAAATATCCCTGCTTCAATGTGCATTGTAATTAAATGGCAGACTGAAAGCATGAACATTTTTATTTTACCAAATGATTTTATTTAATATAGATATATTTTGATCATCTTGAGTATATTGATGCATTCTTTCTTTCATTCATTTGTTCGTCAAATAGCTATTGAGCGTCTACGATGTTGACATCATTGTGTAAACAATCAGGGATAAGATGGAGGATAATATGTTATAATAATATGTTATAACATATTGTACAGATGGTATATTTTAGTTATTGTTTATAATAAATAACTCCAAAACTCAGTGTCCTTAAAAAACAACAATTTTATTATCTTTCACAATTATGTGGTCTATCTATCAGACACAGCCAGATAATTGTTTTATGCAATGTCTGTTGGAGGTGCACCCATCGCTTCCAGGCTTAAGTGAGCTGGTGTATCTGTCAGCTCAGGCTGCCACAACAAAACAACATAGACTGGGTGGCTTAGATAACAGAAATTCATTTTCTCACAGTTCTCGAGGCTGGAAGTCCAAAACCAGGGTGCCAGCTGGGTCAGGATCTGGTAAGAACTCTCTTCCCGGTTTTTCAGACAGCCATCTTCTTGCTGTGTCCTCATATGATAGAGAAAGAGAGAGAGATTTCTCTTCCTCTTCTCATAAGGCCACAGTCCTATCAGATTACGGCCCCATCCTTCTGACTTCATTTAATCTTAATTATCTCCTAAAGACCCTGTCTTCAGATACAGTCACTTTGGAGGTTAAGGCTTCAACATAAGAATTTTTTTGTGTGGAGGGGGACACAATTCAGTCCATAGCAGCTGGTATCTCTAAGATGGATTATTTACATGTCTGACACATTACTGGAAACGGGTGAAAGTCTGATCATCCAAGATGTGGGATGACTGAGCTTCTCTCTCTCTCTGCATAGTCTTAGAGCTTCTCTCTCTCCACATCAGCATTTCAATGTGGTCTCTCCAGCAGGGTAGAAAGTCCTTTATGTGGTAGGTCAGAGCTCCCAATGTGGAAAAAAGTCAGCTATTAGGTCTTCTTAAGGTTTAGGACAGCAACTGGCACAGCATTCCTTTCACTTCATTTTATTGTTTAAATTGACTGATAGGACCAGTTCAGTTCAATGTAGGAGAGAAATATACAAAGTCATGAAGAAGCAGGTTTATTGAAGCCATAAAAATCATGTTTTATATGTGTAATATATTTTCTATATATAAAATATATTTTAAAATATATTGTATATAGTTTAATTATGGGCTGTTTTTAATGATATGAAAGAAAAATGATACTGTGATGAATAATAAAAGAAAAGTCCTACTGTGGATAGTTGGATAAGAATAATTCTTGGAGGAAATAGTGTTTAAACTAAGACACAGAGATGAAAAGGACTCAGTTATATCAAGAACAAGCACAAGATTGTTCCAGACAGAGGAATGAATAAGCACAGGTTCCTGTGGTAAGAAGTAACCATTTTGGGGACACTCTATAACCCTGAACATCCAGTAGGAGACAAAGGCCAGCTTCTGACCTATTGAAGTTGAAATCTAGTAGCTGTGACAGACATTAAACAATTGATTATACAATTAATGTTTTAATTACATTTATGAGGTCATATTTAGAGCTCTTAGAGCTCATATTTAGTAGTACTGATTCAGTCTGAGGAATGTAATCAACAAGTGATGGGGTACATCAGCTGCAAGTTCAAAAGCCTAAGAGCTCTGGATGAAAGAGTGTCTGTGAATTCCAAAGATTTTAGGCAATTCATTTGGCAGCAAAATTTTATCTGAAATGATGTGAAGCTATTTATAACCTTTATTTATCTCACTTAGTGTGAATATTTACACATATTACTGGAAAAAATTGCTGTTTTGAATATGTATGTTGACTCAGACTCTTCTGGGAGTGTTACATAAACTAAAATCTGAAAGTTCCTAAATTCAAAAGAAACACACATAAGCTTAAAACACATTAACCTTAAAAGGTTTTCAGATAATGAGATGTAAACTTATATTTTCTAATTTTCCTGAAAGAGTCACTTAATGATATGCCAGGACTGAACCAAGAGGAAAAGTACTGCACATAAAAAACAATGAAGGAATGGTTGAAACAATTATGAAAAATAATAATAACATTGAAGGACTCACACGTCTCCATTTCAAAGATGCAGTCATCAAGACAATGTGGTACTGGCATAGGGTAGAAACATAGGTCAATGAGAAAGAATTGAGAGTCCAGAAATATACCATTACATTTATAGTCAATTTCTTCTTGACAAGGATTCCAAGACAATTTAATGAGGAGAAAAATAGACTTTTCAACAAATGATGTTGGGACAACTGGATACCAATATGCAAAGAAATGAAATTGATTCTTCCTTTACACTATATAAAAACTAACCCACAATGGATCATAAACCTAAATATAAGAGCTAAAGCTATAAAAGACTTAGAAGAAAACATAAGAGTAAATATCTGTGACTTGGATTAGCCAAGTGTTTTAGATATGACACCAAAAGCAAAAACAACAAAAGATGAATTGAAATTCATCAAATTGAAAACTTCTGTGCTTCAAAGAGCACCGTCAAGAAAGTGAAAAGACAACCTAAAAAATGGGAGACGCTATTTGCCAAACATATCTGATGAGAGACCTGTATCTAGAAAACATAAATAACTTAACAATTCAATAATAAAAACATAAATGTAAGCCTAAGGTTTTTAAAAAAATGGGCAAAGTATCTAAATAGACATTTCTCCACAGAAGATATATGAATGGCCAATAAGCACATGAAGAGATGCTCAACAGCATTAGCCATTAAAGGAATGCAAATCAAAACCAAAATTAGATAACAATTCACACCACTAGAATGGCCATAATCAAAAAGACTAAAATAACAAGATTTGGCAAGGATGTGGACAGATTGGAAATCCCATTCATTGCTTTCAGGAATAAAAAATAGTGCAGCCACTTTGGAAAACAGTTTGGCAATTCTGCAAAAAGTTTAACACAAAATTATCATATGAATGGGGCTGGCCTGGTGGCGTAGTAGTTAAGTTCACGCGCTCTGCTTTGGCAGCCTGGAGTTTGCAGGTTTGGATCCCTGGCGCAGACCTACACACCACCCATCAAGCCATGCTGTGGCAGTGTGCCACATACAAAATAAGAGGAAGAGTGGCACAGATGTTAGCTCAGTGACAATATCCTCAAACAAAAAGAGGAAGATTGGCAACAGGTGTTAGCTCAGGGCCAATCTTCCTCACCAAAATAAAATTATCATAGGGTCTAAAATTTTCACCTGTGTGTGTGTATATATAGATATATTTATATATATATATAAAACCAAAAGAATTGAAAACAGATACTCAAACTAGTACATGTACATGCAGGATCACAGCAGCACTATTCATAGTAGCCAAAAGGAGGAAAAAACCCAAATGCCAATCAACAGATGAATGAATAAATTGTCATACACACATACAATGGAATATTATTCAGCCATAAAAAGGAATGAAGTACTGATACATGCTACAACATGAATGAACCTTGAAAACATGCTAAGTGAAAGAAGCCACATAACAAAATTCACACACTCTGTGATTCCATTTCTATGAAAGGTCCAGAATAGAAAATCTATTGAAACAAAAAGTAGATTAGTGATTGCCAGAGAACTGAGGAGATGAGAATGGGGAGTGACTGCTGCTAAGTATGGATATCTTTTGGGGGAGATGAAATGTTCTAAAATGAAATATTGGTCTGGTTGTATAATCCTATAAAAATAATAAGCTGTATACTCAAAAGGGTGAATTTTATAGCATATTAATTATATCTCAATAAGGCTTTTTAAAAAGAAAAAAAGCAATGCAGGGAATGACATTTAAAAATAGATATGTTGTTGGGGCCGCCCGGTGGCGCAGCGGTTTAGTCCGCGGTTGGCAGCCCGGGGTTCGCGAGTTCGGATCCCAGGCGCCCGCCGAGGCACTGCCTGTCAGCCATGCCGTGGCGGCGTCCCATATAAAGTGGAGGAAGATGGGCACGGATGTTAGCCCAGGGCCAGTCTTCCTCAGCAAAAAGGGGAGGATTGGCGACGGATGTTAGCTCAGGGCTGGTCTTCCCCCCCCCCCACACACACACAAATATATATATATATATATATATATATATATATATATATATATATATATATATATATATATGTTGTTAATTAACCATAAATAAATAAATAAGTATTGTCTATAAAAAAGTTTATCAATAACTAAATGGGGGAGTTTAAAAGTGGAGTGGAGGGTTGTTGTTGCAGCCAGTACACTAAAGAGCTTGGATTGTCATCCCCATTCTTACAACAAGAAAAAGCCGAATAAACGGAAAGTCAAAGACTTTCCTCAGACTAACCAAAGAACAGAGGTCCCAGGGAAACCACTGCTCTGAAATCTGAAGAGAGAGGCACATCCAGAGAGACATAGAAACTTAGATCTACTTACCTGGAGTCAAAGCCACCGAACCCATAAACTAGTAAAAACACTTAAATACTAATTTTGACAAATTATTGGAGACTGAGTGTGGACTAGTGACAGCGAGTAACTCCTGGAAGTTGCACGGAGTCTTTTGAGGGTTTTTCTTCAGGGAACCTCACCAGCTGAGGACTTGAGAAAGATTCTCTCCCAGTCCTGGCAGATGGAATGAAAGAGCAACCATCATGAATCGTACCCAGATCCTTCTCCATAACAAAAGCTTACTCTCCAGGGGAATGGATTTCACCAAAGCACAATTCTGGAACCTTATCCCAGCTGGTGGAAAGGAGCTCCTCCCCTCTCTAGGCACTCCAATGTTTTTAATCTCTCCTAAGGGGGTTGAAGGAAATATTGTCAGCAGGGAACAAGACTTCAAGGAACTAGACTAAGAACAGTGCAGCCAGTGAAAGGATTAGCGGACAGGAGCAAAAAAATTACACCACTGGTGAAGAGCATTGCCCTGGGACACAGGCCCATAAAGAGGGACTTAATCATAAGATTATAGAAGGATCCTCCCTCACCCACATTGTATCATCACATCAATAAGGTTCCAATCTAATAACAAGAGATCCTGCTGAAAGAGCTGCAAAACACAGACTCTCTCTGAGGAGCAGTATATTAGAAAGCCCCAAAGCCAAGAGAGAGTTAAAAACAAGGACACTAGAGGAATTTGAGGCCTCTGGTACCTATAGTGACAACATACATTACACACAGTCCATGACCTAGCCATATGAACATAAATCCTCACACTAAAGGCCTGTTTGCCTCAGTTTCTATTACCCAATACAAGATGTACAACTTTCAACAAAAAATTACAAGTTTGCCAAAAGGTAAGAAGAAGCACAGTCTGAAGAGACAAAGCAATCATCAGAACTAGGCTCAGATATGACAGAGCTGTTGGAATTATCGTACAGGGAATTCAAAATAACTACATTATTTTGATAGATGTTAAGGCCTTTAATGGAAAAAGTAGATAACATAGAGATGGTCAATGTAAGCACAGAGGTGGAAACTTTAAGAAATAATTAATTGATCTAAAGGTAACTATTTGTTTAAAGAAATAACAGTAGCAATGCATTGGGTTACCATATAGGATGTGAGTAAATGAAATGAATGAAGAAAATGTCACGAGGGGTGGGAGGGAGAAATTCAGAACATTTTGCTTTAAAATATCTACACTATACGTCAAGTGGCATAGTGATATTTGAAGGTGAATTTAGATTATTTAAATACGTATGTTGTAAACTCTCTGACAACCACTGAAACAAATCTTAAAAAGTATAAATGAAATATATGCTAAGAGAGGAAATAAAAGGGAAACACACTGGGAAATAAAATGGAAAATGTCCAGTTAAAACTAGAGAAAGCCAAAAAACGGCAGAAAGAAACAACAAATGCAATAAACAGAAAACAGTAACAGATTTTATTCCAACTATATCAATGATCACTTTAAAGGTGAATTGAGTAAACACATCAATTAAAAGACAAAGACTGTCAGAGTAGATCAAAAATCAAGACTCAACTATGTGTGTCCACAAGAAACTCAGTTTAAATTATAAAGACAACATAGGTTAAAGGTAAAAGGATGGGGAAAAGACAAAACATGCTAACACTAATCAAAATAAGGCTGGAGTGACTAAGTTGATTTCAGACAAAGCTGAACAAGGACAATTATCAGGGAGGAAGAGGGCTATTAAATAATCACGAAGGAGCCAATTCTCTAATAAGACACAATCCTGTGTTTGCACCTAACAACAGATGTCAAAACACATGAGGCAAAAACCGATAGATCTGAAAGGAGAAGCACGCAAATCTAATAGTTGGAGACTTCAACACCTTGATCAGTACTTCTCAAAACTGCCAAAGTCATCAAAAACAAGGAAGGTCTGAGAAACTGTCACAATTCAAAGTTGCCTAAGTAAACATGACTACTAAATGCAATGTGGTATACTGGACGGGATCCTGGAACAGAAAAAAGACATTAGATAAAAACTAAAGAAACTGAAATAGAGGGCGGGCTTTAGTCCATTGCAGTTTAGCAACGCTGGTTTATTAGCTGAGACACACACGCCGTACTACATTAAGATGTTAACAGTTGGGGGAAGTGTATGTGAGAACTCTGTACAATTGCCACAACTTTTCTGTGAATCAAAACTATCTTAAAATGTTAAAAGTTTATTAAAAAATAAACTGGGTGGAAATGAAAATTTAGATGTATCTAACTTTGAAAATGGAAAAGGAGATCAGAGTTAAACAGTTCAAATATTCTTACATTATTAATAAGGAAGTAGAGATGGTAATTAAATGTATCCTTTGCTAAATTAAGTATGCTACATTAATCTTCATAGTAACCTGTTTTTCTACAGAATGGGGAATGAGATATGTTGCTAAAGAAAGCAACCTCAGAAGTTATATTTTGAACCCACATGTTCTCCGTTTCTCCCAGGAATCCCTAGTGACCTGAGAGTGCTGCCCTTTTTGGCCTACCTAAGTTCTCTGTTTTCGTAGGAAGATATCATTCCCATTGTTGCTTCCAGTAATAAAGGAGCCGTGGTGAATATCTGGGAATGAATTACCTAGAAGGTACTATTGCAACACTGAAGCTCTCAATCTATTGGTTTTCCCTAGACCCCTCCTGCTCTGGTAACCATCATCACCTCATGACACAAAACACACTTTGAGTGCTGCTACCTTCTACGGCAGTGCCTCTCATTCTGTTTGTATAACTTTGCTTCTTCAATCATATCTCATCTCTTTTCCATTGTTCATGGAGTCCATACAGTCTCTGTTCCGTCAAGAACCACGCTTATTATTTTCAAGTGCTATTCTCTCTCTCTGCCCCACCCTCACCTATCTACCTACCTAGATACTTATCTTCCATCTGTCTATTATATTATTGACAATTTTCCTATGATTTTTAGCATTTGTTGTGGAAGGGAAAGACTGGGAGAGGGGTGGTGTTTGCATGCATCATTTTGAAACAGCAATCCTTTCCACACAATTATCCATGTTTGAGTCATTCTCTCCGAGTAGTGCCTCTTTAGCTTCTGCCCAATGGGGCATTTAGCTTAAATCAATATTTCTATAAGATGCTTTTGTAGCTCAAGTCTCATGAGCTTTAAAAGACAGGAAAACTGGAATTGACAATTGAGCAATATTACATAGTAATGAACACTACTAGTGCTCACTAAGTGACCCTGATCACATCACAATTTTTTTTTCAGAGCTTTTGATCTTTTCACAGTAAATGACTCTAATAATGGATTGGAGTGGGTCATAAGCACAAAAAAATCTTTATTATTTATAAAATATCTAGAAAAGAGAAATGATATACAAATAATATATAAAAGCAAAATGTAAATTTAGAAAAGTTTTAAAATTACATTTATTTTTATATATCAGTAGTGGCAAAAAGTATATATATATATATATATATGCTTAATATAGCAATCAAAACTTGGAGTTAAATCTTACAAAATCTATATAAAATATATTTTTAAATTAAATAATGCTTATTTTATTCAACAAATTACACTATGATACTATGATAAAATGTAGTATTGAAACTTTATGTCACTAAGTATAACTCTCCAAATACTGTCTCTTTTAAATTAAGGAATTGCGTAAGTAAATTACCCTTCTCTGGTAAATATTTATACTCTAGCACTACTGAAATACTATGGAATAGTCAGTAGGATGACATATTTCAAACTAGACACATTTTTTCCTTTTATTTTTATTAAACACGTGAATTCGTGTGGATTATTCTTTACGCAATCGTATTAGTAGTTGGGAATACAAATGTTTATTCGTCAAAGTGTCTGTTAGGCAATCTCTTATGTTTTTCTTCCATATATATCAGGAGAAGCTCACCATATATGAAAGAGTGTATATGATATCATAATAAAATGTTGATATAACTACTTCTTACTTGCCATACTTCTTTCCTTAAAATAATCCACAGCCTTTATATGTGCCTATTTGTATAAGATTCTGATCCAAATCAATCCAAAGTGCTTGGTTACTGTATTATTAATCTCCAATTGGTATAAATTTCTCAATGATTATAAATGGATAAAAATAATATTAATTTTTAATACCCTTTGTCAGTTTGAATGTTACTGTCATTTCAGTTTTCACTGTTGAAGACAGTGAAAATAAAGATTTATTTTTATTTTTTATTTATTTATATTTATTTCAGCTGAAGACAGCTGAAATAAATGATTAAATAAAAATATAAATATTTAATATTATATTACAATGCATAAAAATATGTAAGCCTAGGTGTGAAAATTCACACCAGATCATATATCTTTTTCATCTAGAATGACCCAGTATTACTAAGCGTATTGCTTGAATCAGTGAGACAATAAGGTCAAAACCAAAATTTGACTACTATATTAAATTTGAGAGCTATGTTTCCATGTAAGGCAATCCTAACAACAAACCACAATGCACAGTAAAGTCACTGATTATATATTCACATCTATTTAAATAGCAGTCCACTCTCAGAATGCTGTGTCAACGTCTCAGTGACGATAGGAAGTGTTGGATATCAACACAAATACATCACCTCCCCAACAAAACAAACCCTAGCACAATGTCCTCTAAATACTGAGCTGGTAAACTTACATCTCCACATTTTAAACTTTCAGCCTGACTCCTCTATCCCTACTATCCTAATTCAAACGATAAGTATCTCTTACCCTGACCAACATAATTCACTTCCTACACCGCGATCTCTTACTTCTTTAATGTTTCTTTAAACTTTCTCTGAAAAGTCAACATCTGAAAAGCGGATATTATGATCAAAAATATTTTTGAATGATGCTAGATTCTTCATCAGAAGCTTCTAATGGTGGCTCATTGCTGAAAGCAGTGGTTCGCCAATTTGGTTGCACTTTAAAGTCATCCAGGGAACTTAAAAACAAACACACCCTAATGCTTTAGCCCAATCTCAGAAATTTTGGTTTATTGGGCCTGAGGTAGAGCCCATGAAAACTATTTTCTAAAATCTCCCTCATGTGATTCTAACGAGGGACAGGGTTGAGAATGACTGGATTAGGGGTTGAAGTCCAAAATCCTTAAAAATATAATGTTCTCCCTAACTATTCTCACAGTTTAATTGCATATTATGTATGTACTGCCCACACTCTTAATCACCACGGGCTGATCATGATCCCCAGGTCTATCCATATGCTTTCTTTGGACTAATTGTTCTTTCCAAATTCTTCACTAAAACTCAAAACTTTCTAATACCTAAAGGACCAGTTTAAGACTTGTCGTGATGAAATGTGATTTAATTACTTTTATTTGCTTCTTTAAAAAATCATTTATTATTAATTTTATCTAGCTCTATGTTTGTATACTTCCCAACTGATTGCAAACTCTACTGTGACTAGCATAACAGCTAGAATTGTTCAGTAAGGTTCTGTCAGTACTCCATTTTATTTTATGATATTGATTGGCTTAGCACAAACCTACCAGTATCACAGAAATCAGATTAGGCCTAGGTTTTCCTAAACCCTTCAGACACTTATATTGCCTTTTCAATATGTGCATTATATAAGCAACAAGTGTAGTATGATTTATTTAGTATTTGACTTATATTGACTCATGTTTTTACTTAAATATATTTATTTTAAAAGAAACTGTAATTTTGCTATAAATATAAAAGTAATATTTCTGGCTATAAAAATAAGCACAATGAGAAATGTAATTCAATTAGATCTGACCTGATATCACAGTTTTTATCTTTTTAAAGGAAGATACCAAGTTTTACAAAGTTGCCTTTGAACCTGATCATTTCTCCTTAACTAAAATAAGAAAAAATAGGAGAGATTAAAAAGGAAGTCATTCTTTGTAACTCTTTAAAATGTGATTTATATTTAATGTTATTGAATGTTCTATCAGTGTGCTACCTAAAATCATTTGATGTATCAAAAGGTTTCTTACATGTTTTTAAATTTTAACTTAAAAAATGTTCAGCTGACAGTAACTCAATCACACATACACACACAGTATAAATTTCTAGTATGAAACCATTGAGACTTGACTATATTTTGAATATCTATATTTATATACAACGACTGCCTTTTAAAAGGAAATCTTAAGACTCCATTTAGTAGTACTGGGTTATATGCTCAATTTTTCACCTATTTATATTCCATCAAATCTGTGACTCATGCTTCCAGAGAGAAAAAAAAGTAAAATTTTAGAAACATGTTAGACTGAAATATATTTTTAATTTGTTAAAGTGCTCTCTGGGCATCTACAGATTTGAAGGAAAGCTTTTTCAAGGAATCCACTTGCCTACAATTGCTGAGTAACAGCATTTTATAGGGTCTATACATAAAATCAAACTAGTTTTTAAATAATCAACAAAGTGATATATCCAGCTTGAGGAGCTAATTGAAAGCAGTTGAGACAGACAATTATAGCTCAAAAGATAATTTAAAATATAACATGTTAAAAAAAAGGATTGCCAATGCAATAGCTGTGATCTTTCAGACATAAATATTTCTTTCTTTTTTGACATTTATTTATATTAGTGGACTAATTTTGAAAAAGCTTCTTTCTTGGTCTCCTGCCTTGTATAGCTAGTATTTTTCTATTGGCTTCTTAGGAAAATGTATCACATAACCTAGGCTTCAAGATGCATTTTAACAGCTCAAGCTACCTGAGACTTTCCACAAATAGGGAAAAACCCTTATATTATTATTGTCTGCTTCACGAAATTGGAAATTAAAAATGTAAGAATTCCTCTCTGGGTGCAAAACTATAAAATCAATACTTAATGGATCAAAACAATGTTTTGCAAGACTTTAAAAGAAATGTAAAGAATCTTTGGCTGTGTGGCTTGAATGCAAGTTGTTTGAAGTCATTTTTATGTATAAACAAAGAACTTGACACCAAAATGAGGTGTTTGACTGCAATGAACAAAAAAATATATATTATAAAATGAGTCTAAGAACCATATGTTGTCAATATTTTCTAGCCTTCTGTAGGGTCACACTTGCCTGGCAATAGCCTATGTGTTCTTCTGGCCCCTTTCTGGGCAGGACGCCAACCATCTGGTATAGTAACTGTTTCTCTCAAAGAACACTTTCTGAAGGAACACAGAGCCCTTCTATGTGAGCTACTGATCCTTGAAATGCTGGCCACGCAAGGACAGTCCCTCTTGGCAAGCACATAGCCTTTGTTCCCCTGCATGTATAAGCAACCCCCTCCCTGTTCACAATAGCAAGTGCAGGTGCACAACTCCATCCAGCTGGCCACCACAGGACATTCTCCATAAATAAGACCCAATAAACCCTTATGTCTTGAACACTGTCTCCGGGCCTTTTCTTTTGTCTCTGCTCTTGCAACCTATCCCGCACTGTTTGCACAACTGGGCATGTGGCCAGACACCTTCACTGAATAGTGGAAAGGGTTCCACTCATGAACAGTACTAGTTGAGTGTGGCAAGCATAGGCCTAATATGGAGATATCTGTCACAAACTATTTTAGCTTCTTGGATTTAGCTATTAAGATCATTCATTTAATTAAATTCCCTGATTTTCCCCCACCTTTGCAAACTAAACTGTAATTAAAGCATAACTCTTAATTTCTAGGTTATTATACATTACCTAAAGGAAAGTAGTGTATGAATTCTTATTTTATATCCTGACATATACTTGCAATTTTAAGGCAATGAGTATTGAGATGGCTTCAAATTCAGCATAATATCTCTTTACTAATTGCTATTATTTATCAGGTTAAAAATAATAGTCAAAAGCTTACCCAAGACCATGTTATACTCTTTCTCTCTGCATTTAGGACCCTTGGATATGGAAATAGTCTAAAGGCTCTCTGAGCCAATATAATTTTAATAGTGGGAAAATGTATTAATGAATACTATTGTGGGTGAAAATAAAACGAGAAATTAAACGATGAAAATTCAGGAAGTGAAAACAAGTTCAGCACGGGAATATTCATGGCGATAATACCACAAGTTCAGATAACTGAAAGGACAAGACTGCCCAGGGCGTAGTCACGCAAGGCTTTCGTAAAGGCAAAGGATATGGAATGATATGGGAAAGAAAGCACGAGCAATAGCAGAGAAGTCCAAAAATTTGCAAACACAGTCCACCAGAGTCCTTTCTCTTCCCACAGGTTATGCTTTGTTTTGGGATTATGAACTACTAAGGCATGTACAACATTTCTCAGTTCCAGAGGGGCCCATACAGGAGTTTACTGAAGAGTCTTTTATACCCCACTTGTCACTTGGCTAAAGCCAAGCCCTGGATCTGTTAAAACAGGAGTAAACTATCAATGTCTACTTCCCTAAACAGTGGAGACAAGTTAGTACCACGTGCTCCCAAGAGAGTTTTGAATTTTAAACAGCATGTTATAAATCATTAGCTAGCACAATTCATTCTTTCTTGGTCAATGGCCAGTCCCAGAATTCTAGGCTTCCCCAGAAATAATCATGAAGCTACCCCAGTCCAGCTATAAGATAACTCTACCCTTGCAAACTCATCCATGACTGAATAGTACAAAACTGCGAGAATAATCTAAACCTCAGCCTCAGCCTCAGTGTGCAAATTATTTTGTGGGCCCTCTGGCCCCTATCAAGATCATGCTGAGAGCACCTGAAAAATCAAAGCTGACCCTTATATTGAGGTATAATACAACATAGCCAAGTAGTATTTATCTCAAAATTCAAAAGAGGCTTAGTATAACTAAATCTATTAACATATTGACTAATAACCACAGTAAATTATCAATAAGTAATACCTACTAACTAGAACAAACCACTCCAAAATTCCTCAGACTCGTGGTTACAAAGCAAAACAGTGTGTTTCATACATTGACTAGGGGTCAGTGCTGTGGCAGTGTTTTAGCGAAACAGCTCAGATCAATTCCAGGTCTACTGAAATTAATCTTCACAGCACAAAGTCCATGAGGTAAAAGGCTTAACAAGTAAAATAAAGAATATTAAAAATAATGACTACACATATCAAACACCTACCATATTTGAGGCCCTATGCTAAGGGCTTTGCATTGATCGCCCTTTTAACCTCATAGCAACACTGTAACT
This sequence comes from Tapirus indicus, assembly GCA_031878705.1. NCBI lineage: Eukaryota > Metazoa > Chordata > Mammalia > Perissodactyla > Tapiridae > Tapirus > Tapirus indicus. The sequence goes on from CM062926.1 coordinate 95,167,155, forward strand.
TCTCCCTACTTTTCCTCCCAACTGCGTTGAAGTACAATTTATATACAATAAAATTCAGTAATTTTAAGTGTACAGTGTGATGAGTTTTGGAAATTGTATACTGCCATGTACCACTCACAGTTGGAATACAGAACATTTTCTTCACCCTGGAGAATTATCTTGCACTCTCCCTGATCTTCAGCATAAACAATGGTTGATTTCCTTTCTGTCATTAAATCTTTATCTTTTCTAGAGTTTTATGCAAACACTTTCATAGGGAATGTAGTCTTTTATGTCCAGTTTTTTTCATTTAGTATAATGTTTATGAGATTGACCCATGTTGTTGCAGGTATCAGTTCATTCTGTTTTATTGCTGAGTAGTTTTCATTCTGAAGATGTAGTAAAATTTACCTATTCATCAGGTGATGGACATTTGGGTCATTTTCAGCTTCAGGCTATTATGTATAAACTTTTTGGTAAAAGTATTTGTGGGGACATGTTTTCATTCCTTTGGGGTAAATACTTAAAAGTGGAATTGCTGGATTGTATGGTAGTTATAAGTCTATAAGAAACTGCAAACAAACAGGAAATTGTATTCAAAGTGAATGTGCCATTTTGCATTCCTAGCAGAAAAGTATGAAATTTCCAGCTTCATATCTCTACCAATACTTAATATTGCCATTCTTTTTATTCTTAGCCACTCTGGTGAGTTATGTGTAGTGTTAACCTAGTTATAAAGAAGAACAATTTCCAAAAGAGGAGATCCTAGAAAGATAATTTATTTAGGCTACATTTCACACTGATATTATAACACTGAGCCAATTTCCTATTTATTATTCCCACAAATGTTCTGGAATAAAATGCTTAAAACTACCTATGTTAATTAAGACACGCAAATTAAGTAATGAAAGAGAAGCTTTAATTTAAATCTTGGACTTTGAAACAATATATGAAAAATAGTAAATTTAATATGCATGAGTTAAAGTTTCCCGAGACCTCCGTTGTGTGTATCTGTGTGTGTGTGTGTGTGTGTGTGTGTGTGTGTGTGAGAGAGAGAGAGAGTATGTGAGAGAGAGTGAATATCCATATTATTGCTATTTTGGAAATACTGTCAGAGATACTATAAAAGTCTGCCAAGTGATAGCCAAATAAGAAAATAAATTAAGCCTGAATTACTATTGGCTTGCCAAAAAAAAAGTGGTTAAACATGAACATCAAAGCAGTATTAGGTAATTCCCTATGAATATATTTATTATTTGAGAAATATATTCCAATATAACCAGCTGATAGGACCCAAGAGCTACCTATAAAAAATTGAAAATGTGCCAGGCAAACTTAATTTAAGAGAATTAACTAGTTTTCAGGTTGGATGGATGTTTTTAAAATTAGACATGGTGATTTGTAAATAGAACAAAGCGAACATTTTGTAAAATATTCTACCACGTTTTTATACACAAAAAAACTTCAGCATACGGTGTGCAAAAAATCTCTTCCACTCTCTCATGCTGTCCTCATTTTCAAATGCATTAACTTCATATGACTCTATAGTGAAAGATACTGTCAATCTCTCATTTTTTTAGTGGGGAGGGGTGAGTACAAAGGATACCAAATACCCTCTTACTCCACCAGCCACGTTAATGAGCTACAGGCCAACTCAATTTGTACTAGGTATAAACTTGTCAGTCTCCAAGAATGAAAATTCTTAATATAAAATATACTGAACTTAACATTATTTCTAAATAATTTCAATCTTATGTTATCACTGACCATCACCTCCTCATTGAACACTTTGCAATCCACAAAATTAATTTAAAATAATTATACATTTGATATTTGGAGAACCCTTTCTTTAAATCTCACTTTAAGGTCTTAGGAATCACTATTACAAAAAAAAAATCACTTCAATTAAAAATATTTATTAAGGCATATTTTGGAAAAAATCTTAATTACTTTGTGAAATAAAGCATATACATTTTTAAATTAGAAAGTGAAAACAATTTTATTTAGCAGTATACTAAAACCTATTAAAGGGAGTAATATTGGCAAGCTTTCCTCCAATAGCTATAAGGTTTATTTACTTAAATTGAGATCGTGACCAAAATCACCTGAGGCAACAAATTTTTATTTCATATTTATTAATCTGGCAATGTGAACTATCCACAGTCAGGTAACAATTTGTAAAGAAACCTCAGTTTCTTTTAAAAAGTCAAATTATGTGTTTAAAATTATGTGAGCAAGAGTTATATACTTGAAAAAAAGTTTACCAGATTTCATATATTACAACATAATAAAAATAGTGATTTAGGAAGAGTAGAAAAATACTACTAGAGGCAGGCCTGTTGACAGCAGCAAAAGTGACACTTGGGAAACTAAAAAATAATTTTCATTCTAGTTTCTCCACAGAAAACAGATATTAGATATCCCATGTCTAGGATATTCAGTGTAGGAAATAACCAATGTGAACAGGGCTATTGCTAAGATAAATACTGAAATATTACATTCAGTATTATTATATGACATTTTTTTCTAGAGTAATTGGTGATATTTGCTAAGACTTCAAGTATAATTACAATATCAATATAAAGAAATTCTTTCTTCTTTTTAAGAATGAAAGAGTTCAGTCATGTTCTAACTTACCTGGGAATTGGCTAGTCATCCACCTGAGTGGTCTTTGCAGCTTGGATGTGAGTTGGGTCACTCCTTTACCACTAAATCAGGCCACTTACAACTCTATGGTGGCTTTCACCAACTGTGAGCTCAGAGCCCAGGGATGCCCACAAATGGAAGCCGAGCGTCTTGTCATATCTTTTCTGAGCATGCATCTTGCACTGTTTTTGCCCTCATGGACGGTAGTCTTTCTTGGCTCTTTTTCTCCCAAGAGAATCCTCCTTAAGTTCACTTTTTCTGGGGTTTTAGATCTGTCTGCTGCTTGTCCTATACACTGCCCTCTGCTTTAGGCATGGGCAGTGTATGTCTTTAATCTTTCTACAGGTGCCCAGAAAGCAAGTTCAGCCTAAACAGGGGGAAACAAAGGTCATCCTCTGCACGGGCCCTTCAGGGAACCACCAGACAAGTCAAGTGCATGACCATAGTATTTTACGAACAAGTCCGTATTAACTCTCTGACACCAACTAGCTACACCAGGAAAGCAGACCCTGTCCACACGGATGCTGTTGCTGGGCTGGGGAATGGAGAAGGATAGGCTGGTGGGTGAAAATACCACAGTGTTCTCTTACCAAAATTCATCTGTCCTCTTCCTCTTTAAGTGGCCCTTTGAATGCTGTAAGTTTTGGATTAGACTCCAGAGTTCTGAAAAAGTTAATTCTGCCAAATTTTGTCAGTTTATGTTTGTTTTAGTGGAATGAGGGATCCTTTAAGCTCCCTGCTTGGCCATTCTCTGTGATGTCCGACTCTGTGGCTCACATTTATTTCTTATAGCTGCCTTTATTGCCTCAGACTCATGAGGTTTGCTTTTATTGTTCCAAAAGAGGATCCATTTAAACGTTTATATAGTTGTTGAATATTATTGAATATTCAAAAGAAAAGAATATTATACACACACATACACCTCCAAAGTGATATTTTATAAATATAACTATATATAATATGCATAAATTAAAAACTATATACATATATTTCTATTCATTATTTTCATTAAGATTCAAAAAGATTGTTTTCAAATCTTAACTGAGCACACTGTGTTCTAAATCCATTTGAACTATTTTTTTTTTTTTTTTTGGTGAGGAAGATAGGCCCTGGGCTAACGTCTGTGCCCATCTTCCTCTGTTTTGTATGTGGAATGTTGCCACAGCATGGCTTGATGAAGGTCCTCTCCTGGTATCTGAACCTGCAAACCCCAGGCCACTGAAGTGGAGTGCACAAACTTAACCACTATGCCACCTGGCCAGCCCCTGAACTAATTATTTTTAATGTACCACCTTGATATACAATTCAATGTATTACTTTCAGTTTGCTTATATTGTGCTCTTTTAAAGTTGTGACTTAATTTCATTTTAATGAATTGTTTTATTCGTTGCAACCAGTCAGATCAATCACAGGCTTCCAGAGAGATCGTTTCTTTGTCTTTTGCAACTTCTGGAGGTTCCCTATATTCCTTGGCTCCTGGCCCCTTCATCGCATCACTTTGGCTTCTAGTTTGTGATGTCCCATCTCTTACTCCCTCCTTTGACCTTTTTGCCTCCCTCTTATAATGACCCTTGTGATTACATCATTTAGAGCACTAAATAAGATTAAATTATTAGATTCATTTAATCTCTCCATCTCAAAATCCTTTACAGGATCATGTCTGCAAAGTCTCTTTTGTCATTTAAAGTAACATTCACAGGTTCTAGGGATTAGGATATGGATATCTTTGGGAGCGATCATTCAGCCTACCGCAGGAATGATTTTAAAGAAAACAAGAAGTATCAGTAGCAATAAAAGACATATCTTAGAACAGTAATTATAATCTATACTAGAAGTCTGTGGCATTAGAAAATTTGCACTTAAGTTTATGTTCTTTTGCTTTCTACACTAAAATATTTCACTATCACAATGTCCCTGCATAAACCCTCCAGATCAAAGGAGACGCCTGCCTTTCTCCTTTATGTTTTAATATTATGTGATTATATAGTAACAGAATTATTAGCACCAGAAAAGTTGAATGGCCCTAATTCAGCAGAGTCAGCCAGTTACTTATGGTAAAATAATTTATGGGCATCCCAGGCTACTTTCTCTTAGGAAAACATGTTAAAAGGCCCCAAGAAGATCCATACAGTAAAAGTACCCTGTGGCTAGGAGAAGTGGAGTTTGATATAGGTTGATCTCAGCCATTGAGTTGTCTGTTGAGATGAAATTGTAAAATTATTATTGTACATGGAGTATTAAATAGGAGTATAAATGTCCATGGATGTGATGTGAAGAGAAGCTGTGATACAGAGATGAGAAAGTTCTCCAGTAATGTCACCATCTTGAATTACCTTTCAGGTGTGTGTTGTTGAGTTGTTTTTTCCCCCCTTTATGTCCCCCTTTATGTCCCAGCTATAGTGTAAGATCAAATAGAGCAGGACACTTGTCTATCTTCTTCACTACTTCATCAGTGCCTGGCTGATACTAAGTATTCAATAAATAACCAATTAATGTTTTCATTTTATTTTTGTTAAATTTCTGTCGGTTTGTTTTGAGTTGCCACACATCTGCTCATGAAAAGCTTGTAAAAGTTCCTAACAACAGAACATCAAACTACATGAGGCAAAAGCTGATAGAATGCAGGGAGAAATATATAAATCTGCTATCATAGTTGGACACTTCAACATCCCTCTCCAAAGAGTAGATCCAGCAGGAAGAAAATCAGTAAGGACATAGTTGAATTCAACCCTATAAGTCAACTGTGTGTAACTGACATGTATAAATACTTCATCCAACAACAGCAAAATACACATTTTTCTCAAGCTCACATGGAACATTCACCAAAGTAGATCACATTCTAGGCCACAAAACACCCCTTAACAAATATGAAAGAATAGAAATCATATAATGGCTGCTCTCAGACCATAATGGAATTAAACTAGAAATCAATAACAGAACGATTACTGGAAATCCCAAAATATATGGAGATTAAGAAACATGCTTCTCAATAACACATGGGACAAATAAAAAATCTCAAAAGAAATTTTAGAGTATTTTGAACCAAATGAAAATGAAAACACAGCATTTCAAACATTGTGGCATGCAGTGAAAGCAGTGCTTAGAGGGAAATTTATAGCATTGAATGCATTTATTACAAAAGAAGAAAGATCTAAATTCAATAATCTGTTGCCACCTTAGGAAACTAGAAAAACAGGAGCAAATTAAATCCAAAGTAACTAGAAGAAAAGAAATAATAACCAGAGGAGAAATCAATGAAATTGTACATAGTAAATCAAGAGAAAATCAACAAAACTGAAACATGGTTCCTTGAAAAGACCAATAAAATTGAAAAGCCTCTAGCCGGCTGACTAAGAAAAAAAGATGGAGGAAACAAATAACTAATGTCAGAAGTGAAAAAGAGGACGTCACTACAGATCCAAAGGAAATCAAAATGGTAATAAAGGAATACTATGAACCACTCTATGCCCACAAATTTGATAACATAGATAAAGTAGACAGAAGTCCTTGAAAGACTCAATCTGCGAAAGCTCACCAGGAAGAAATAGACAATTTAAATAGGCTTACATCTATCAAAGACATTTAATCAGTATCAATCTTCCAAAGCAGAAAACACTAGGCCCAGATGTGTTCACTGGTGAATTCTACCAAACATTTAAGAAAGAAATTGTGCCAATTCTCTAAAATCTCTTTCAGAGGATGGAAGCAGCGAGAATACTTCCTAACTTATTCTATGAGGCCAGCATTACCCCAACATGAAAACCAAAGACATTACAAGGAAAAAAACTATGGATCAATATCTCTCATGAATATAGATGTAAAAGTTCTCAACAAAATATTAGCAAATTGAATCCAAAAAAGTGTAAAAAGAAGTATACACCACAGCCAAGGATTTATCCTGGGTATACAAGGCTGGTTCAACATTTGAAAATCAATTTATGTAATCCATCACACCAACAGACTAAAACAGAAAAATCACATGATTTTCTATAAGGAAAATATAAATAGACACAGAAAAAGCATTTGACAAAATCCAATACCCATTTATAATGAAAACTCTCAGTAAACTAGGAATAGAGGGGAACTTTCTCAGATTGATAAAGACTATCTGACACCATACCTAATTGTGAGAAACTCAAAGCTTTCCCACTAATTTCAGGTATAAAGCAAGGGTATGCCCCCCTACCACTCCTTTTCAACATTGTACGGGAAGTCCTTGCTAATGCAATAAGGCAAGAAATTAAAGATACACAGATGGTGAAGGAACACATGAAGGTGTGTTTTTTGTAGAAGACATGATCATCTATGTAGAAAATCTTAAAGAATCAACAAACTAACTCCTGGAACTAAGAGCAATTATAGCAAGTTTACAAGATATAATGTTAACATAAACAAGTCAATGAATTTCCTATATACAATAATAAATGAGTGGAATTTGAAATTAAAAACACAATGCCATTTATATTAGCACCTCCAAAATGAGATACTTAGGTACAAATCTAACAAAATATGTGCAAGATATTTATGAGGAAAACTGCAAAACGCTGACAAAGGAAATCAAAGAAGAACTAATTAAATGAAGACATAGTCTATGTCCATAAAAATGAAGACTCAATATTATTAAAATGTCAGTTCTTCCCAACTTGATCTACGGATTCAAGGCAATTCCAATCAAAATCCCAGAAAATTATTATACGAATATTGACAAACTGATTCTAAAGTTTATGTGGAGAGGCAAAAGACCCAGAATAGCCAAAACAATATTGAAGGAGAACAAAGTTGGAAGACTGACACTACTCAACTTCAAGATTTACTATAAAGCTACAGTAATCAAGACAGTGTTCTATTGATGAAGACAATAGAGAGCCCAGAAATAGACCTCCCATAAATATAATCCACTGACATTTGACAAAGGAGCAAAGGCAATACAATGGAGCAAGGAGAAACTCTTTATCAAATGGTGCTGGAACAACTGGACATCCACATCCAAAAAAAATAAACCTAGACACAGAACTTACACCTTTCACAAAAGTTAACTCAAAATAGACTTAGAGCTAAATGTAAAATTCAAAGTATAAAACTCCTAGGAGATAACATAAGAGAAAATCTAGATTATCTTAAATATGGTGATGCCTTTTCAGATACAACACTAAAGACACGATCCATGAAAGAAATAACTGATAAACTGGACTTCATTAAAGATAAAAATTCTGTTCTGTGAAAGACAGTGTCAAGAGAATGAGAGACAAGCCACAGACTGGGAGAAAATATTTGCAAAAGACACGTATGATAAAAGATTGTTATCCAAAATATACAAAAAAGCTCTTAAAACTCAACAAAAAGAAAACAAACAACCTGATTAAAAATGGGCCAAAGGGCTTAACAGATACCTCACCAAAGAAGATATAGAGATGGCAAATAAGTATATAAAAAGATGCTCCATGTTATATGTCATCAAGGAAATGCAAATTAAAATAACAAAGACATACTACTACAAACCTATTAGAATGGCCAAAATTCAGAACATGACAATGCTAAATACTGGGACGGATGTGGAGCAACGGGAACTTTCATGGATTGCTAGTGATAATGCAAAATGGTACAGCCACTTTGGAAGACAGTTTGGCAGTTTCTTACAAAACTAAACATACCCTTACCTTACAGTCCAGTAGTCGTGTTCCTTGGTATTTACCCAAAGGAACTGCAAACTTATATCCACACAAATGCCTGCATAGAGATATTTATAGCAGCTTTATTCATGATTACCAAAGGTTGGAGGCATCCAAGATGCTCTTCAGTAGGTGAATTTATAAATAAACTGTAGTACATACAGAAAATGGAATGTTACTCAGCCCTTAAAAGAAATGAACTATCAAGCTATGAAAAGACATGGATGAATGTTAAACACATATTACTAAGTGAAAGAAATCAGTCTGAAATGGCTACATACTACCTATGTGACTACATACCAACTATGTGACATTCTAAAAAAGGCAAAACTATGGAGACAACAAAAAGATTAGTGGTTGCCAGGAGGGTAGGGTTGATGAATAGGCAGAGAGAGCACAGAGAATGTTTAAGGCAGTGAAAATACTCTGTATGACAATATAATGATGGATGTATGTCATTATGCATGTGTTCAACCCCATAGAATGTACAACACCAAGAGTGAACCTTAAGGTAAACTATGGAATTTGGGTGGCTATGATATGTCAATGTAGGTTCATCTTTGTAAAAAAAAAAAAAAAAAAGTACCATTCTAGTAAGTGATATTGATAATGGGAGAGGCTATGGGAATGTGAGGGCAGGGAGTATATAGAAAATCTCTGTCCTGTACTTCCTGTCAATTTTTTTATAATGATAAAACTGCTCTAAAAAATAAAGTCTTAAAAAAACTCAGAAAAGCAAAGAAAATTACCAATGTTTTCATCTCAATTGGTTTTTTCACTCCAGAAATTTCTTCAGAATTATAGATTGTGACATAGTTGTTGGTTATTGTCTTTTCTGTGACCAACACTGGTATTTGTCTTCAAAATACAGATATGTCATTAAATTACTACAATAAATCTTTAATTTTTCTCAGGAGAGCAAAGTCCCCCATTAAAATTTGTCACCTCTCTAGGTTTCCTTGCAACTAGATGTGGTCATATGACATAGTTCTGACCAATGTGGTATAACCAGAAATGTACTGGTTGAGGATTCCAGGAAGTTATTTCCTTCAAGAAAAAAGGTCAGATACCTATATATTGCAGAGAAAGAGGAGTACTTTCCAATACCTTGGTACCATATTTGATTGATTTGATTTAAATGCCTAGATTTGATCCATTTTTTTGCATCTATATGACATCTTATCTATTGGCATTCAACCTCGAATTTCAATAAAGTTCTATTGTTAAGAGTAGTTTCCAAATCATAGATTCTTGGCTTTGTCTTCTTGCATGTTTCATCACATGCATTTTACTTCTCCAAGTAATGAATTCAAATCTATTTTACTGCTTATACAACCCTTCCCATACTCTGCTGTCTTCTCACTATTAAATCTTTGTTTCTCTTAGAACTTCTATACTTTTACTTCAGTGGGACCTCCAGAACAATGGGACAAAAGTGTACGCATGTCAATTCTAACAATTTGAGATTAGAGTTTACTCTTATAATTTCTTATTAATTTTCAATCATTAGCACTTAGTCTAACTCAATGAATAAAATGAAAAGTTACCATCTTTCATGGAAGAATGATATCTAAAATTATTTTTAAAAATGCCAGTTATATAACCATGAAATCAGAGGTACTAGATTAGTAGAAAAGAAAACACAAGAGCAGAAAATGCTAAGCCAATTAGCATACAGGTCATACCCTGATTAGTTTTCACTGTTATTATTTTTAGTCAGAAAGATCTCAACAGGTATCCAGAGTTAACAATTAGATAACCTTTTAAGTAGTTCCTCAAGCACACTCACACACACACACACACACACACACACACACACACTCTCACATGCACATTTTCTTTTTAAAAGAAAAAATTGAACTTCAGTAATGACATCCACAGAAATATTCTGAGCCACAACATATTATTTTTTAATCTGGAGAGAGAATTTGACAAATTGTTTGATCATTCAGGAAAAACCTTGCAGTAGGCTAAAGTAGAATATTAGAATCTAACCTTACTTACTTAATAAGTCTGTGATCATAGGCAAGTTATGCAATCTCCTTTATCTCCTTTTTTCTCACCTGTATTTGAGGAACATGCTTATCCCATTAAAATTAGAAGAGACAAATCTGTGTAGAAGGAAATGTATTTAGAAAAAGTAAACAATAATTTTATGGATATTTTTCATTCCTTCCCTTACCCTTCTATTCTTTTCCATCCTGTTCTGTATCCTGGGATGCTGACCTATATGGTCTATATCAATACTTTCCTTGCTGTCTGGCTTTTAGTTCAGGTTAAGCAATAAGAGGTACCAGCCAAAGACTGGAATGTAGGAGAGGCGAGATACTGATGAATGTTTCCTCCAATCTTGTCAGGTTAAAAAGGCTTAGCTGTGTTACTCTACTGAAAGACACAGCTTCTCTCCTACTGCTTCTCTCTATGTGAGTTTGAATAATGACTCCCTTCCATTGTTCATACTGTTCAAGAGATGGTAATGGCTCCCAAATTTTGCTAGTTCTGCAGTACTACTATGCCATCTCTTTTCGATGTTCTTAACCCTGCCTACATATTTATTAATAGTTTCTTTATAAAGCTTTTTAAATCAGTAGTGTGAATGTGTACCACGGCTTGCTCAGTAAAGTTCTAGTTTATGCCTCTTGTTCTGGTGTACTTATTAATAGTAGATTGGCAGGGATTGGACAGTGAGTGACATCTTCACCTTGTGAATAACGTCACTTGAGTCTGAGTACGCAATCTCTTTCCTGCTGTGACCTTGACAGATATAGATCTTTACAAAAATGTGAACTACACTTAATAATTGTTCAGTAAACGGTGTGTGAACATGATTATTTTACCTCTTAATAAACAGATTATTCACAAATATCCATCCAGAAGTCATTGAGAAATTAAATCTAAATAAAATTTTATTTCCAATGGTATTAAAATGATGATAGTTCAAATTTGATTTGTTATTAGTTCAAACTTAACTGCAGAATAGGAAATGTTGTATAAATTACTTCATTCAGCTCAGGAAGTGACCTTGTCACTGCCAAGGACATCTGATTAATGAGAAATTTTTATATTCTTTTATAGGCAGATTTTCTAGTCATATTCTGATATTATAAAAATTTTCTATGTGCTTATTCTACTTAGAATGGTCTGAATAATCCAAGACAGCTTACCTGGTTTTATAATGAGAGATTCAAAGATATTTATTGAAATCTCCACAACTGAGAAAAGCAGAATCAATAGGCTCACTGATGTTCCCACATTATTAATCCAATTGTGAACAGTACTTGCCTAGGATGAGCTAATAATATACTCTGTTTGTTCTAGTTGTTAGGAGAATCTAAAAGACTTACCTCAGCTTATTTTTACCGATACTTTTTGCTGCTTTAGGCTGCTTACTGTGAATTAGTTCCCTGAAGTTAATCTTTTCACACATCATAAATCCATAAGCTTTTAATTTTGCAAATATAACTATTTTTCCAAAGATTTAGTGAATATGTAAGTGTATTTTCTTTTATATTACATTTATTTCTTGTTACTGGTTGAATTTTGTCTCCCCTCAAAAAGGTTTGCTGGAAGTCCTAACTCCCAGTACCTCAGAATGTTACCTTATTTGGAGATAGAGTCTTCACAGCAGTAACCAAGTTAAAATGAGGTCATTAGGGTGGATCCTAATCCAATATGACTGGTATCCTTATAGCGTACAAGGGAAAAATTTAGACACAGAGACAGACACACATAGAGGGAAGATATTGTGAAGAAATACAGGGAGGAGACAGCCAACCACAAGCCCAGGAGATGGGCCTGGAATATGTCCTTTTCTCATAGCCCTCAGAAGAAACCAACCCTGTTGACATCTTGATTATGGACTTCTAGCCTCCAGAATTGTGAGACAATAAATTTCTATTATTTAAGCAACCTAGTTTATGGTACTTTGTTACAGAAGTCCTAGAAAACTAGTACACTTCCAAAAAGGGATCATATATTTCCACTAAGTCAGTCTCTGAGCTTTCAAGTAGCCAAAGCAAAGAAAGGAACAAGATCGGTTATGGATGTCATCCTTCTTTAGAAGAAAGATAAAAATACTGTACATCTTTTTCCAGTCATTGTATTCTAGACAGACTGGTTTTCATAGATCATATTAAAAATAAAGGGAAGTCAATAATGTATTGACAAAATCTTCATAGTGGGAATTGCAAGAATGTTCTTATATAAACACTTTATTAATATCAAAGTTCATTTTCTGCATCTACTAAAGAAAAATCGCTTGTTGTGATTCCTGCTTCTTCCCACCAAGACCACCTTAACAATCTGAAGTGCACTCCAAATAAACGTTTGTTTGAAGACACTGTAGAGTTATCACAGTACCCAAGACCTCAGGGAAAACAAATCCTGGGGTAAAAGAAAACACAAGCCTGGTTTTCTACACTGAAGATGTTTGCTGATTGGTAAGTGGCACAGAATAGAGAGTCTAAGAAATTGAGCAGAAAGAGACAGAAGCCAGTCCTTGAAGGACAAAAAGCGAGTCTGCAAAAGAGAAAGGGCCTTGGTAAACATTCCACACCTGCAGTTAGAATTCCAGAAAGGCTACACCCTAGAGAGAGATGAAGAAACAATCCTTAGGAAATATTAAATCCAGTCTCAAGCCAGCACAAGCCCAGACTTTATGAGGGTGACCTAGCCCTATCATCACTTTACTCCAGAAAGTCAGATTTCATCCTCACTGGATGAACTCTTAAAACAAAGCACCACCTCCCAACATTTTTCACAAGTGAGCTCAACCAAACTTGGAAAGACCAGATAATTCCATCCATATATTTTTTTCAAAGTAAATTTAGAATATATGTCAAATTTTTTAATGCAACAGGTATAATATTAATAACATTTAATCATTAATAAAAATGATTAAAATGCACAAAATAAAATTATAATGATAAAAAAGTTTTAATAACAACAATAATAAAGGTATATGCAAAACCTACATGAGGAGAACACTACAAAGTGTACTAAATGGCAACCAGACCAGAATAGAAAGACATGTCTTATTTTGGGGTAAAATGACTGAACATTATACAGGTCAATTCTTTCTAAGTTTCTAAATTGATATTTATCAACTTAATATGGTCCTAATAGAAAATATCAGTTAGGATTGTTGTTTTTTTAAACTTATTCAGTGGAGCTAGACATGTCAATACTAAAGTTCATAATGAAAAATGAATATGCAAAATAGCTGGGAAATCACTGAAGAGCTGATGAGGAAAGGCGATGATGATGGATAATTCCCTAACAGGTATTAAAACATTATGTAAGCGTAATTACACCATAATTAAATGTCGTTCTAGCTCAACAATAGGCAAACAGATCAGTGCAGAGCATAAAGAGTCAATAGGTAGACCCAAGTACATAGGGGTATCTAGCATATGACTAAAACTGGCATCTCAAATCACTAGGAAAGGGAATAACTTCCTTTTAAAGTAAAAGGTGAAGGGGTAATCTTCAACTTTTAGGTGAAGGGTATAGTCATTACAAAAAAAGTAGATACACACAAAAAAAGTAGATACATACCTATCATTACATGTAAGAATGAACTCCAACCAAATTAGAGATATAAATGTAAAAAAAAAAAAATGCAAACCCTAGAAGATAACATGGGTGTGTTTCTCTATATCAACATCAGAAAAATCAAAGACGGGTGAAAACTGCAAAAACAGTTGCGATGTAAATCAGATAAAGAGCAAACATCCCTAATGTATAAGCATCTCTTAAAACTGGGAAATATGAGACCAAAATCTGATACGAAAAATTTCATAAAAAGATATACAAATGGACTGTAAACATATAAAAAGGTGCTCATTTTCACCAAATATAAGAGAATAAGATAAATGCAAAATAATTCTCGACTGAGATACTAACTCAAGTATCAGTTTGGCAAAATTTTAAAAACCTGACAATATACTCTTTTGACAAGGTTATCATAAAACAAGCACTCAGACACTGATGTTGGGAATGTAAGATTGTACAACTGTTAAGGAGGGTAATTAGTCAATATCTGTAAAAATACCTACGAAGTTTCCTTGTGACCCAGCAAATCTGCTTTCTAACAATGTACCTTGAAAGTACATTTCCACCAATGTGAAAACACATCTGCACGGGATTATTCATTGTGGCATTATTTGTGATCATAACAGTTTGGAAATGATTTCAATACCCTCCCACAGGTTGAATAAATTGTGGTCCATCCACAAAATTGCGTACTAAATAGCTATATATTTTTAAAAGAGTAGATGTTTATAAACTGATATGTAGTAATTACTTGGATATCTTTTCAAGTGAAAAAACAGGGCACAAAAGAGTATCGATGCTATGTTACATTTTGTGTAAAAAGAGGGGAATAAGAAAATATGCAGGTATCTGATAATTTTTGTAAAATAAAACCACAGGAAGGGCAAATCAGAAACTTATCAAATTTGTTACCTATAGAGATGAGTAGGAATGGGCCAGGGATAGAGGAAGGAATAACAGATCTCTGAGTTGTCTTCTTGAACGGCAGGTCTTGCTGGGTCCAGGAAACAGCGACCTCTCCTTGCTCCTTCACATCTAGGGGTGGGGTGCGCATTACTAGCCCCAGGTGCTTCACTTTTCCTGCTTGCACTTCTGCAAATGACCCTTCGTTGAACTTCCCTCAATCACCCCTTTTGAGTAGGCCATCTGTTTACTGACAAAAACCAAATTGATATAAATGTTGCATCTATGAAAACACATCTGATTAACTGATCATCCCCATATTCTTTCCATCTTTCACCTATATCTGTGGTCTTCTTATCATTCCAATTGCAGAATTGGTGGTATGCTGAGGCTGATACATAACTTCTTCCTCAATTCTAGGATATTCAATGTCTATGTTGTTATTTTGTTTAGGTTTTTTTGTCCAAGTTATTCAACAATGAATTAATGATATGTCAGTGACATTCTATTCTGCACGTGGAGTTACTCTTTATTTTAATTTAAATTTTAAGGAATCTAGAAGTACTAGGAGACAAAGGAACATACACATCAAAAGAAAATACTCTTAAGAACAGTAAGAGTTCCATAGGCTCTAAACATATTGCAAGACAGCAAAAAACAAGAAATAACACTATCAAAAAGAAAAAGAAAAAAAATCATTTTTCAATTTTTTCCTATATCTTCTGGTTCTTGAGTTTAGAGTATTTATACTTGTACATTTATGCTCTATAGTATTCACTGCAATAAATTTGCCAAATATTTCTCACATATAGTTTCACATACGTGAGAAATTATATATAGTTCACATATCATTTATTTCCCATTTTTTGCTAAGCAGTCAGTTTTGTTTTGTTTTGTTTTTAGATGAAACATGTTCAGTCTAATTGTATCTGTGCATTTGTAGGGAATACTTAATTTCCATATACAACCAATACAGTGTAAATGACCACATTAATCAGAGAACAGTATTCAAATCTATTTGGATGTAAACCAATGTGGTAAAAAATATGAACTTTCTTAATCACTCTCATTCACATCCTAATTTTTAACACAAAAGTGGTATGAAATAATCTATATAATATCAAAATTGATATCAGCTCAATCTGATTACAAAATATTATAAAGAGCAGGTGCATAACTTCAATTTTAGTCTTCAAACAAGAGTCCTAGCTTTCAAAGCTTGCTCTGGAAAAGGAGTTTGGCACATTGGCAGCATAATATCATTACAGCAGTCTTTGTAAACTGCCAGTACCCTCTAGTGTACATTATCAATAAAACTCTCAAGTAAAATGAAAAACATTGCCTTTCTCTTTAATGATTGCTATTTCTCTACTCTCTCTCTGTTTGTTTTAATATTTCCAAGCGTGCAATCAAGCAACGATTACCTGGGTGAAATGATGAAACATGCTGATTGTAAATATTTCTTAGCCACGGTGCAATCCATAGAATCTATTTCTTGGTACAGGGCTGTAATTCCTATTCATGTTCATGTCAGTTGAAAATTTATATTGATGGAAGAATTAGACCTCAAAGTGGTTCTTATTCTAAAACTCTGTCCTGGTTATTGATTTAACTGACATTTAAATTATCATAGCATATCATAAACATACACAAATCCTTACATATCTTAGTCAAAGTCAATGAAAGTGCAGGTGCAGAAAGAAATTAAAAAAAAATAGTGAAGAGAAATATTACGTTAAGTTAGTTGTTCAG
The DNA here is from genome assembly GCA_031878705.1 of Tapirus indicus. Classification (NCBI taxonomy): domain Eukaryota; kingdom Metazoa; phylum Chordata; class Mammalia; order Perissodactyla; family Tapiridae; genus Tapirus; species Tapirus indicus. Next base: position 95,183,657 of record CM062926.1, read on the forward strand.
GAATCATCTGGATTAACCAGAATTCCAGTTATTTCTGGCATAAAGCCTGGAAGCCTAATTGTGTACAATGGGACATCCTCAACACCACCTAGATGCTACAGCTAGTACGTAATGAAATATTTTTCTACTCAATATTAAGTCATTGCTCTCAAGTTCACACAGGCTTTCCTATACATACTAGCACAAGGAAAAATCACATAAGATATGGGATATGCACATTTGAGACCAGAAAAACAGACAGACACAATCCAACAAAAACCCTCAATTTCTTAATTTATTGTGAGTCAAAGAGCATTGGTCTTGAGATCTTTATTTTGGAAAACAAAAATCCCAACAGTGTCAAAGTAGTTTACCAGTTAATATGCTCAGCTATTTGTACTTTACTGTAACAATTACATTTTGTGGTTAGTATGTAGGGTAATATTTCAAAAGCAAATTGGTTGTCAGAGGAATTTAAACATTCCTAAGAATGTAGATTTATCACCTGGAGAAAATGGCTATTTATCTCTTGTATACAAATAGATCACCATACAATGGAGTGCTTTCATACAAGAAAGCCAATATCTACTTTTCATTTTTAGATAGATAAATGCATTTTTTAAAGAAAAACCATGATAAGTTAAAAGTCATTGTTTAAAGGTTGTGAGAATACAGATTGAGTAAAAGAAAATAAGAAAATACTTCAATCATAAAACTACATCAGTGCAGTTTCTGGAATTTTCAAACAAGAAAAAAGCTAAAATAAAATATAAAAATTGTCTTGTGGTCCTTAGTTAAGCAACTTTCCCATACAGCATGGAGATTTGGAAAAACAAAAAAGAATATAAATTTTCACAATTTTCAGAATGTGTGCTCAAAGCTGAAGTAAACACACACTCACATACACTCACATGCACGCTCATACACATGCACCACTTTAGCTCTTAATCCTCATACTAGCCAGATATGAGATATGTTTGAAGAAGAATCAGAAAGATGACAACTGGAAAATGGAAAATCTCTAAACAGGTTTCTCTGTAATCACATTCCAGTGTCTCCTGGGAAGATGAAGGGAAAGAAAATTAAAATTAAATTAATCTTTATGATTAGATAAGATACTTTTCTAGAACTTGCTAAATAAGCCAGAAAAATATTATAATGGGAATAATCATATCACCTTATATAATGAATGGATATTTTCACTTCAGCTTGCTTCTTATTTTGATCTCCTTGTAATTCTTGTTAAAAGTTACATACCTCTTCAAAATCATTTTAAAGAAATGATAACATTATATGAATATTAAATATATAATAGTGGATGTAAAAGGGTAAATGTCCACTTCCGTCAGAAGTAATTATTTATTTCCATATTTTTTATGATCTCAGAATCCTGTAAAAATGATTTATTTGATGTCTTGAGGAGATCTTACTTCCTACCTCATGCTGAAGCAACGGATCCAAACAAGTTTTGGGGGGAAAAATGTAGAAATACCCTCAAGTAGTTAAATCTCAATATTGGAGAAGAGATTTGAATTAATAACCTTTTGTTTTATGACACAAAATTATTCTTTTAATTTTGTGTTTTGATTTTACTGATTATCATTTGGCTCAATGTAGAAAATGGGTTGGGGCAGGACTTTTCTTTAAAAATATTTTCTTAAAAAAATCCTCAGGACTCTGATTTCAATTTATAAAGGAATACATGAAGGTTAATCTCCTTTATGTTGATTTGAGCCATATGAAGTTGTTAATGTTCAACATTTTTGACCCTAAAAAAGACCAATATTGTATAGTTCAATCTGACAATTAATATACCTTGTAAACGTATAAAATAACTGTAAAGCTGTTTTGTCTAGTGTTCTGATAATATATTTATGAACTAAACTCAGACTTATGGTTATTTACTCTATGAATTCTATAAATTTATTGCTAAAATGTTTGTGTGTAGGGAAAATCAGCCTTAGACCTTGTCTGCTAGTAGATAAAACTTCTCGGATGCCTGTGAATACTTAGGCAGAGATCACGACCTTTGTCCTACCCAGACACGGTCTTCACAACCACTGCTTAGTTTGAACTGAACTGGCCTTTGGGAGTGAAGAAGTGACGCGATATTGGGTTAGGAGAGTTCTTCCTTCCCAGTCGGTCAAGATAACAGTTCAAGAGCAAAAACAGATTATTTTCAAAAAAGCTCAGATACGTAATATTTATATCTATGCCCTTTATCTTTTCTTTTTATAGCTGTTCTAAAATGGCTTTTAACATCCTGAGCCAAGTCTAATTATAAATAAGTAAATATTTCTTCTTATCATTTTGAATTATACTGTAAGTGCTAAACGTTCAGGATAATTACAAACGTCTTTTATCTTGAAGAAGGTTTATGAGAGCTGCCACAACTCTATATGTTGCTTTTGATAGGCTTTAAACATTTTATAATTTATTTCTTCAAAAACATGGAAAGAATCATCATTCTAGAACATCACAGAACAAAGAGAATGAAAATGTAGGATAAAGATAGTTGGTAATACTAAAATAAAGCGAATGTATTAAAAATAAAATTTGGATGAATATATCTTAAAATTTTAATCTAAACGAATATAAATAGTATACAGTGATATTTGTAACTCCAAAAGATATTTAAAATATTATTAAAGGAGATAAAAATTTTAGAGTGATTATTATATTACTACTAATAAAAATATTGATATCAAGAGTTATAAAACAAAAAATCATAGGTAGTTATTTGTAGAAGAAAATATTTCATGATATAATTTCCCTTAAATTTCTGGTTTTTACTTAACAAAGATCTGTGTAACATCCTACTCAAATTAAATAACTTTGGTAGACCATTTCATGCAGCACTCATAATCACCATGTTCAGTACATTTTGTTATCATCAATTTATTGATAAGAAAAGATTTTCAAGTTTGATATATGTAACTATGTAAGTTAGAAATTTATTTATGACAATCTGCACTTTAAATAAGGGGCAAACTTTTCAAAACATTAGCACCATATAAAATAAAAACTTAAGATAGGTTTAGAGAAAGTGGAAAAATATGCAGCAATTAACTATTTTAGAGATATAATCTAATCCATTGATATGCAAAAGATATAAACAAAAATGTTGATCTTTTTATAAGAGCAAAAAATAGAAGTAAAAATAATTGTCCATTAATAGGGAAATAATATATAAAGTAAAATTTTATTGATACTATGTAATATTATGCAGCCATTATAATGAAAGGAACAACTCTATATATGCTATTGTGAAATAATCTTTAAGAATTAATGTCCAGTGAAAAGAACTTGCAGCAAATGGTAGATATTCTTCCAACAAGTATCTGCTGCATATATACGATGTTCTAGGTGCTGTTCTACACTCCAATGTCCCATTTATTTTGGACCAGAAATCAAAAAAACCCAAATTATTTTTTTCCACCTATTTATGTTCGCATGTTTTAAACTGACTGAAAAGAATCTGGCAGGAAGCAAAAAGAAATTACTTTTGAGAAGTAGAGAGAGTGAGACTATGGTGAGAGAGACCAAATGAAATTGCATACCTGTATTGCTTATTTTTTTAGCTTCAATTTTCAAAGTTCAGTTACCATGTTTTTGTAAAATAATACCAGCGTCCCAATAATGCAGTTCAAATTTAAGTGCAAGTAGTTCCATAAAGTATAAACTTTACTGATAGCTCTCCAGTTCACAGAGCGTTATGTAAATAACAGACGCACATCATGATTGGTGGCCAATCATATCACTTCTGTCAAAGTCTATCAGTAATTGGTCACTGTGCATCTGTTACTCAGACAGCAAAACCTGTAGTTGTACTGACTCCTTGTCTCACAGTGATAAGCCCGTGTGGTATTTACAAAAATGGATAACAGAATGAGGCAATCGGCCAACGAAGGTGAAAATGCAACAAATAAATGAAAAGTGCTAACACTGAAAACAAAAAAGGGAAATCTGAATTGAATGTAAATGAAAAGATAGAAGAAATATCTGACCATGGGGATGTTGATGCTGCCACCATTCTAAAGACTATACCTGCAGCCAGAAGATCTTAGCGAAGGCAAATTTAGAGACATAATGAGAAAAAATGGTTGCAATGAAGAAGATACAGATGTCCCAGCCCAAGTACACTGGCAAAAACTTTCACATTAAGGGAGCCCTTGGAAATATTTCACAATATTAAAAGGGCCAAATTTGGCCCTCGGCCTGTTTTTGAAAGACCTATGAGCTAAGAATTTTTTTCTTTTTATGTCTTGCCTCTTTAAAGGATTGAAAAAGAAGAAGAGGAAAAGGAAGGAGAAGGAGAAGAAGAAGAAAAGTGCTTGTGGCCTACAAATCTTAAATATTTACTATGTGGCTCTTTACTGAAAAAGTTTGGAGACCCCTGCTCCAGATTATTGGACATCAATTGTAATGCAATAGGAGAAAGATTGGTTAATATGGTTTGAGACTCATGTTGCAAAAGGACTTGGATAGCATTGTAAATAATTTGCATGCGTAGGCAGCAAGGGACTGTTAAATAGTCCCTTGAAGGGAAAGTTATGGCGGGGATGCATGATGGGCCTACTGGAATTTCATGATAGTATGACCACTTAGAACTCATATATATATATGTCTATACTATCCTTACAGTTCTTAGTGTTCCGTGTGGTGGGCAGAAACGTCAGTCAAAAGTTGAGGTTCTCATATCTTTCTGTCTAAAGATATGAGTCTGTCTCAGTAGGAAAATCCTTGGTTTTATAAGGTAAATATATTGCTGAGGTGATATATTATTTTCAAGGATATGAACACTATATTTGGCAGGGGCACTGACAAAGGTCCAGCCACATAAAATCTGGAATGATAAATTGTCATTTCTCTACGAGTATTTGTAAGCTTCAAAAATAACCAAGACAAAATCTGAAGTGGACTACTGAGTAAGCCACACAGAAATATGTTATGGTCATAATATTTTATAAGGTTATTTTATCTTCAGAGGAACTGGATTACGTAAACTGCAGGGGAAGTCCTAAAGCACAGCTGTCAGAACTAATATTGTAGATTCTGGGATATAGATCTTCACAGCTCAGCCACTCATTGTAAGAGCTGAATATTCTAACTTAATAGCATCGGCATTTTAGCCTTAAGATAATTTTTATGTTTTAGGTGGACAGCCTTCTCATACGGATATATTTAACTCCTTTGTATAAAAGATGAAGAACTTAAAATTGTGAAGAGTGCCTGAAGTGGACAACAGAATAATTTAAATCCTGTCCTGACAGGTATGCTTTAAACGCTGACAAACTACTGGTCTGCTTGACCTCTTAAGTATGACTCCCCTTTCACAGGACGAAATGTGTAGAGTTTCATGTTTTTAAAGTGCCAATATTTTACTTTTCTGAAACAGACAAATAACTAAAACTTTGATTTATTGATATTCCCTGCACAAGCCTTTGGATGACATGACTGGGATTGCAATTTAAAATTTTAAACTGGCAACAGATTAGAGGATGGAAAAGAAGGTGTATGCAGGAGGCCAGAAATCCAGAGATGAGGAAACCTAAGCAGCAATTATCTTGGAAGTATAAGGTCCTAAGCTATTGTGATAACTTTGAAGATGGAAGAGAGGGTGTGAGCCACAAAAAAAACAGGAATAATCATTCTGCCAGAGATAGTTTGAATATTAGAGACAGCTTTTAACCAACTGATGTGCAATACAGACACACACACACACACACACACACACACAAATATTTTAAAATACTCAAAAATTGATGCTATTTTTTGGTGATAATTTGGCATGATGTAGATAATGTTACATTATAAAAATTATGTTTTATTTCTAAGAGTATTTTAACTCAATCTTTTAAAAAAATGTGCAATTCTTTGAGCTGAGTTTACCTTTGAAATCTTATCAAAACAGACGATAATTCCTTCCTCTCAGTAATCTGATCCCCGTGTCATTAGACAGGCTGTAATAGCATCTTGTTAGGATTAACGTGACACCATTTTTTATGCTCTTGATATTGCTGAAGGGGCATCTGCACCTGCTATTTCCCAAAATTCGAAGTACTTTGAGAAAAGACTTTAATAAAATGGTCACTTTTCAACCCTGTAAGAGAACAAAAAGAGAAAAGGGATGAAAAAAGTGTGGGTTCAGAAAGCAAATATCAGAGGAAAATCAGTAAAATAATTGTTAAAATATGGGGAAGATAAAATATCTGAAATTTTTATCCAACAAAAATTAACACAGATACATTCCCAGCAATGTGTCCTGTCATCCAGTGTTCAGGGTGATCAAGAAAACTGAGAACTAGACGTTTTTAGTTTGGTGGAAATTTTAAGATTCAATAAAGGCTCAGGTCTGATCTCTGGGCTGAACTGGAGTTTTAGGAAGTATCCTGTCAAAGTCGGACAAAAGGATGAGAGCATTTTAAGTTAAGTGAAAAGTAGTTTCTGAAAGGTTAAGCAAAACAAAAGGAAAGTGGCAGAAATGAAAATTTGGGTCAAACTCTGAAGAGATGAGAAAAGCCAGAAGAAAATATAAAACATGTGAGAATCAAGAAAGAAACAGGTTTTAGTTGGGGAGGAAATAGTATCCTGTGGTTGGAGCTGGAAATATCTCCAGACAATAAAGTGGAATAAAGATCATAGGAGAGAAGTTAGGTGTCCTCTCTCCTGGAGTCGCATATACTCTGTATACAAACAAATGCACACCACATCCAGAAAAGTCTGGTAGATCCTAGGAATCGGATGGTTATTTCAGTAATGGAATTAGTGTTTTCCACCACTGAAGTGTTCATTTGAAATCAAATGGCCTCACTTCAGGCATCTCTTATATTCCATACTAGTTTAGTAGCACGCTACAAAGATCCCAACCAAATTAATGTAATCAAATAAAGGATTCTTGAATCATGTAATGAAAATGAAAACTGCAGCTGATGCAGATACCCAGAAAATATGGCTTCTTGCTTTTTGGCTCACAGACTTTCTCTTACCAAAATGCTTGCAGGAGTTCCAGCTGCTACGTGCCCTCAAGTTCACATATAATGGAGAAGAACACCTGACTCTGTTCCAGAAGTCTAAGAAAAATGCTGTAACTATTTATTGGCTCCAATGGGAAATAGGCCCTTTATGGATGTGATCCACAGATGGGCTTGCGCTTGGGTCACAGGCTTCACGCCGGGGCCAGGTCTCTCTCACCTGAAATGCATGGACTTGGAGTTAAGTAGATAAAGAGAGGCCTCCAAATTAAACATACAGGCCTTTTCCACATGAAATAGATGTCATGTTGAAGAGGCAGATATCAAAAGGCCAATGTTATGTCTCACAAAATCTGGGAATAGGAAATTAACATCAACTCCAATTTTACTTCTCAAGTTTGCCATAAGATATCTCTAGTTATTAGAGTTTACCTGGAGAGAAGCATTATATGACAATTAATTGCGCAGGCTCTAGAGATAAACTCAAATACTGCATCCACCACTTTCTAATGATATGACTTTCAGCAAGTTATTAAATCAAGATTTCTTTTCTATAAAATGGGGATCTCAATAGTACCTATTTAATGGGGTTTTGTGATAAATAAATAAATGTATGAAAGTGCTTCACACATAAACTAGCTCATAGTTAGCATTTTATCAATAGGAAACTATATGGAGAAGGGATAATTTAAATTCAAAGATAACAAAAAACCCTGGTAAAAGGTAAGAAAAGTATAAGTAGTCTGAAAAAGCATATAAAATGAAAGCATCATGTGTGAAATTCTAATTATAAATGTCCTCATCACAGAAGAAGTAAAATTTCAAAAAATCAAACCACTAAGTGGCTTGTCCATGTGAAAACAAAATAGTAGGGAGACAAATTTCATCATCAAAACTTGGGTGAACAAAAGAGTAAACTATCTTTTCTATGTTTATGTTTAGTCCTCCCATTCCATTCAATAGATGCAAACACACCAGATTCTAGCCATTTCATGATTAACTCATCATTTCTGTGATTCCTTGGTTATTTTGAGATTTACTAAATCAATTCAGGATTTAAACTTCATCTACTAAAGATTCAGTTCCTTCATACTCTATTTCCCTGGAGTGACATCTATGTTCACCGAGGAGGGTTGCTTACATATGTCATTGGGGCTTCCAACGCTTAGTTGTAATTTGTCTGTGTTGGATTTCTTCCACTGTGGTATATAATTCCCATTGGCCTTCAGATGACATCAATCCCTGAGAGCTGAGATACTGGTCCAGCTATTGCACTTGCTCAATACATCTTCAAATCTTGAGTCCTTCCTGCCAGAAGTTCAAGGACATTTTGGTCCAACTACCTTCCGTTAAGCCTTTTAAAACTTCCTTAGAACACTGGAAATCAGTGGTACACAGGCCTGTGAATTTTCTCAGATCCCCTCTTCCTCTACACCTTGGTAGCCAATGCTGTTCTATTGCTTTGGTGTCACGCTGCATGTTGGTTCTTACACTAGGATTATAGTCTCCAGCAGGTAATTTTGATGAGTGGTTGGATTCTGACTCAATTCAAGAATCTTCCCACTCTGTGATAGAGTATTCTGACAAAAGTCTAATCAAAGCAAAAACAGAGACAGACCTTATTAAGGTTCTTTTGGGCTCTTATGCTTTCTATATTTATTACATCTTTCCTCCATCTATCTTTTCCTAATTATATTATTATGTGATGTAATTTAGTTCACAACTCATGTAAACTGTGATTAAGTTGTGAGAAATTCCTATGACTTCTTCAACCAAGGGTATTTGGACCACAGAACATATATTTGGCAATCTGGATTCTTTCTTGAATAACTTTAGTTAATATTTTTACAGTTCTCCCTGTGTCCTGAACTCACAGAAAGAGTGCAAAAAGAGAAGAAAGCAATACAATAGTTTTGCATCTGCAATTTAAAGCACGCTTTTTTTAACATATCAAGCTCAAATGGGAGAGGTGCTACATTTAAGATGAGATATTTATCACATGTAACAGATGTTTCAAATCTAACCTAACAGAAGTCAGAACATTATTAGAAAAGCTGCATTCTCGTGCTTATTGGAACTTGAGACCACTTTAAATTTCTTCTAAATCATTTGGTTGTTCACCAGGGATTTTCATCTCATAACGCCTACCAATTTTCTCTTTTCTTGCTCCAGTTCACTTTGGTTAACTCTAGAAGCTTTAGAGCCTTGCAATTGAAAGTTTGATCTATGGCCTAGCAGCATCAATATCACGTAGAAATATTTTTCAGATGCAGAATCTCAAGCCCTACCTCAGATTCACTGAATCGGAATCTTCAATTTCAACAAGATCCACAGGTAATTCATATGCGTGTTCAAGTTTGCGAAGAGCTGGATTAGATGACAAAAGTGGAATTTATGTAGCCAATGACTAATCTAATGGCACTAAGTTTAGTGCATGCCCCTAGTACCACATGGTCTGGCTCCTGTCCACGTCGATGCTGAAGCTGCTCGTGTTCAGTGTCAATAGTGCTGGTGTTTGCTCCCGGTGCATTGTCCCGCCACCACTAGAGCAACTGTAACACCATCTCCCATCACCCTTTAGGCACTATTTACATCAATGTTGTTAATGCCGTGCGTTAAAGGAATGTTTGTGTGTTTGCTTATTCTTAGTCTCTTCCTGAAGCTACCCTACCCTAGAACTGAAAACCATGAATCCAAAATGGCTAGTCAGAGCACAATCTGAGTGATAGAAATTAATTGTATTTATAATTAGTCCCTCTCCCAGATATTGGCCAACTGTCTCTAATCAAAGTGAAATGTGTTCACCCTATTCTATGGATGATTCCTTTCTTTAAAAAGATCCCTTGTGTTAAAAGCAAATTTCAGTCCTACTAATGTGTCCAGTCATACCTAAATCCTAAATTGAGACATCTTACTCAAAATCTAAGATCTTGAATATCTTAAATATCTGAACTTTTTTGAAATAGGACTGGAGATATCCAGAGTCACCAAACTGGTTGTTTATTCTTTATTTGGTTTTAAGGAGAGAGATTATTTTGACAGATTGGTGGAACATTTTAAGTTTCAGAATGATCATGTGTAATTTTCTACAATTTGGGTAAATGGTCTTTTTCTTTTAGATAATAATCTGCCACTTTTACAAAAGATAAAGTTAAATAGAAATCTCGAAACTGCTATATTGGCAAATATATCAAAATAAAGTGATAGATATTTTATATCTCAGGGCCAAAAATAATCTTATTACATAATTTCAGTCTTTTAGGAACAGAGGCTAAATCAAAATACATATTTAAATTTTGAAAAGAATGATAAGCCTTTTAGTGACAGACGAGGTGCTTTATAGTGACAGAAATCTTGAACAAGAAAGGAGGAAGGGATATAAATTATAAGAAAAATATTGACCAGTTTTCAAAAGGTGGTTTCAGTGTCACAATTAGGGAAATGCAAATGAATTTGGAATGTAAAGGAGCTTTTACAGTTTTACTTTAGTGTTAGTCTTCTAAAGCCTTGGTTTATGCAAGGATATTTTTTCTCCATTGTCTCAACCTGTTTAGATCCTCTCCTTGTTGACACACTGCCACAGCACAGCTAGTTATTAAAATGTATCCAAATTCTAGAATATCTGGCATAGTAATATGATTCTAAACAAGTTTTAATTTGAAGAGACATCAGCTTTGTCAAGCTCTCATGGTAAATTTCAAATGCAAAATTACATTCTGCATATCTATATTCCCTAGTATTTTCATTTGTTTGGCAAGTTCTTTTAAAATAAAATAAAAACAGATGAAATAAAATACAAACTACAAATTTTTCATGTAATAGAAATGCACAGGATACTTTTTTACGATATTATCTTTGGCCCCACAATGAATGTGTGAACCTCTGCTGAATATGTGTAACTTAATGAAAGCTGTATGAGGAGGTGACTTTGATAGTCTTGAAACATTTCTTATTTCATCCCAACAGGGAAATTGGGGTTCTATGAGCAAATTTATGAAAACTGTCTTTGTACATCCTTCTACTAAGGCTTGAGGAAAAAAAAAGAAACGGAATAAGGTAGACTTTATGTAAAATCATCACTCCTCTATATACAAAGACCTTGTCATTTGGATCCTGGAAGCATACCCACTGCCACCAATATTCTCTCATCTCTCACCTTGCACAGCTCATGTTGTGTATTTTAGAATCAACTTGAACAGAAAGAAGCAAAGGTAACTTTTCCTGAGAAAACATTGAGGTAGAGTTTTTTTCTGACACTTAATCTCAGACCTGTTTCTTTGTATTTTTTTTTTCCTTTTGAGCAGGCACTTCAATAAAAAACTCGGGTCACAGGCAAATCTAAGATTTTAATAGGAGGTAAAAAAGACTTTCATTCTATGTCTAGATCAGCATGATATAGAATTCAAATGCACTATTCCGCTGTGTTTACCCCTAGCAAAAATAATCTTCAAATATTAAGGACAGTTAAATAAGTATCGCCTCCTTTGTGAATGTGTCGACTTGGTAGTTGTCGAAATATCAGAAAATTATTAAGGGTTATTTTGGAAACCTCAAGGCACAGTGAGGGAATATTTCTCTATTAGGAAATATTGGCTCTAATGGTTTGCATATCAGGTGGAAAAGCGGGAAGTAGATCTGCTTTTATTTTATAACAATACAATACAGCACCTTTTCCATTGTGTTTGAGGAATTATTTAAGAGAGAGTTCACCGAGCTATGAGAAGTAAGCTATATTATCTCCCTGTTGAAAAGATGAGGGATAGTGAAATCGGAAGGTTAAATGATTTGCTCGGCATCTCGTGCTAAGTTATTGGCAGAGGAAATACAGGAGGATAGCCTCTGGACTTTAGATCTGTTGCTTAGCTACTGATCCTCAATAGCTCCCAATTGACTTGAACTATGGAGTACTAGAGAATTTGAAGATTCAAAAAAGATCATGCCTCCACTGAAATGAAAAGCAGAAAATTCTGTCAACAGATTGTTCTATACATAAACCATTTGATCACTCTCATCAAATAGATTCTTGTACTTGTATTTTCAATTTATTTTTGAATTTTCATATTGTCACAAATAAATTCCCAGGTGATACTGTGTTGTAAATATTCATTAGAAAATAACTACTTTGGCTCATCTCAAATAATCTCTTTGAAATACATGTAAGTAGAGGAAAGTCTCTAAGTAATCTTCATACTTATTTACTTAACCTCAGTTGTAATAAGGAAAGCTATTACAACTGTCAAATGATATATGTTGTTATGTACCCCACTCCACTACAAAGGAAAATTGAAATAGAGTTAAATGCTTTTGTTTCCAAGATTTACATGGTAAGTTATGTTTTGATTTAAAATATACAAGTCAGGTAAAATTTGGTTTTGGTCAGAACAGTCCGGCCAGTCTTGATTTCTAGTATTCTCCTACCAAAAAGTAAAGATGGTTTTAATTGATTGATATTTACTTTTTTATTTCTCTTTCCACATCTTAAAGGAGAAGAAACATCTCTATCCCTTCCTATCTTGTATTGGTGAGTAAGAGTTGGTGGCAGAGAGGAAATTGGAGAGAACTCTTGCTTTTCCACGTGCACGTACTGCTTATACAGATGATGGTTTGCTCTCCACTATGACCTCTTTGACCTCCTCTGCTCTGCTGGCCCTATTCTATTTCCCCATGTACGAAATGCACAAACCTCCCGGGTAATGGTATGGACAGTAACAGCCCTTTAAGCTGCAGACTGTGGGACTGCTCAGCTCTAAGGTGGAGTTACACAGGACACCAGGAGAGGGAGCTATACTTTTCTGAGACCCTGGTTTCTTTGAATCAGAGAAAGTAGCCCCAGAACATTCAAGATAACATGAATATGCAACTATAAGATTTATTACCGACACTGAATTGAATATCATCAGTGACTGCAGAAATCATCAGTACTCAGAAGCCCTCTGGAGCTTGCACACTCCAAGTAATATTTCTACACCACAGCCACATGCTCTCCTTCATGATCCAAATCTTATACTACAACAAAGAAATACCTCCCAGTTTCCTTCCTAGTGCTATTTCTGGGATCAAAATTGGCCATACAATTACTTCATTTGCAAGTATGTTTCTCAGTGTAATGTCAGTAGCGTGGTATGAAAGCCCCATTTCTGTCCTTAAAAAGAACCTCCACTTTGGTCAAACTCCTCCTTAGTTTCTCTCATCTCACAGTGGTGTTTGCAAATATGCAAATATTCTGTAATTTCTCCTCCTTTATTTATGTCGGTTTCTCATCAGGTCTTGAGGTGCTCTCTACATTTTGTGAATTCACTGACTTTTATGCATATATTTCTACTAACTTACCCTGATGATTTCCAATGTTATGTACCCATACTCCATTCATTTTTCCTGGCTTGAATATTGCCCTGTCACCATACCCCATGCAGGTGAACAAAGCAATCAAAAAGAAGGGCCTAGCATCATACTCATATACAATCAAAGCAATCATAAGGAGAAAAATCTCTGGTAAGCATTTTGTATTTTGGGGACAGGAATTTAAGATCAAATGGAGTACAGATTTGTGCCATTCCTATCATTTCTTACTTGACTACAACAAATTGCACTCTTTCTCTTTTTAAATTATCTGATAATGTTAATTATTTGATTCACCGGAAAAGATAAAGATGGGTTAGGTAAAATTATAACTTAACTTAGCTGGAGAAGCCACTCTATAATAATGTAGAAGAACATCGCAAATTCTAAATAATAGAATGTTAGTGTTTTAGTAAAATAATATACTGTTGAATTTCAAAAATACACTAAATAAAAATAAGATTTAGTAAAATACTGACATCTCCTTTTTTGATGTTGAGCAAAATAAAACACTTCAAATTAACACATTGTTAAATTGTAAGAATATGCTAAAAATTCTAACACAGGATTACATAATTACAAAATTAGATTCATTTATGCAATCTCTGTACACATTTTCAATTCTTATTTTTAACTTTCTTATAATTAAGTGGATTTTCTTCATTTCGACATGTTTTTTATACATTTATTCAAAAGGCATAAATACTTGAAATAAATGGGATAGTCAAGGCAGATTGCCAAGGTTATGACAGCACATGTAGGCAGCTAAAAACTCATTAAAATATCTCATTACCTTGATGTTTTGCCAACCAAAAGGTGAAATAGGCAAAAGGAAAATAAAATATGTATGTGTCACTTTTTTATGAAATCTTCATATTCACTTACATTAACGAGAGAAAAACTGTCGTTACGTACTCTATATCCTGTACTTTTTATAACTAAAGCTGGTGGGTCTTTGGTATAAAATAGAGACACCGTTCTTTGTTTGTTGGGTTTAGTTCTGAGAAATTGACAGTTCTCAATCTTCCTCCATTAATATTTTTTCTCCCTTGTGACCTACCTGCTTGTGTTCCAGATCTTCGTCACTCTCTAATATACTATAACTCTTGAGAATGAAATAGTCTAAAGAGAAAGAGAAAAAGTTTATTTCTGATAGAACTAGGAGTCTTGGTGTGTGTAATTAAAGATTCTAGAGAAATAAAATCACAGTGTAATGTATAATCTATACAGCAAATAACATGTTATCAAAACATGTATCTTAAATAGTTCATATAATGTTAATAAAATTATATTACAATCTTACTTTAAAAAGTCATAGGTTTAGAGTATTTTTAAAACTGGCATTAAAAAGAGAAGCTAAAATAATATCTAGTGGATTTAAATATCGTAATATACAAAATCACCAATAATTTTCTTTTTTTAAAAAATAAGTACCAATTTATTTCAAAGAATGTGCTGATAATACTAGAGTGAACATTTTTGACAGAGAATGTTACAGTGTTTTAATTACCCTTCCCAAAGACAATGCTATGGACTGCCTAAATCCCACACCTCCTTCACCAGAATGGAAAAAACGAGAAACAGCTGGCATTAATTGATAAAGTCATATGCTTCTGGATTCATATCAGCTAATATGCACTTGTATGGATATCCTGGTTGAAAGATTATTGAAATAATTCTGTAAGGTTGGTAGAGTGACTCTGAGTGAAGTGAGGGCCTCCTTTTCCTCAGACATCTCTCTCCAAATTTCTTCCATCCAATCCAGCAGTGAATAGAGTAACAATTGGCACAGAATAGGACTCCCGGAACTAGGGCTCCCGGTGGCAAGGCCAGCATCATTCAGACGTTCTGCCAGACCCCTTGATAAATAGTGTTACTCTGCAATTAAGCAATTTAAAATCTGTCACAATAAAACTTTCTATATTGACAAGTAATGAAAAATCACTCCTTTGTTGCTAAAATGAAGTCTATTTCATTTCATAGCAATATTTCTAGGCACAAGTGTCATTCAAACTGTAACCAACAACTTGGAGGAGGATGGAGTACAACAATGAGTGAGGCAGGATGCTGGAGAGGGGTGAGAGTCCTTATGGAAAGCACTATTGGAAGCCTTTCATTTGTAGTACGTGGAGTATCATTTACCCTTCAACCAGCTTCCCTAAAAGTTATTTCTTATATGAATATAGAATAATATCCAATGAGGAACATGATATTATAAATGGTATAGTGTTTTTAATTTCAGTTTCCACATGTTCATGGCTGATATATAGAACGTGATAAATTTTTGTTGTTGTTTTTGAACTTATATCCTGTGACCATGAAAACTCACTTATTAGCTCCACATTTTCTTGCAGATTCCTTGGGATTTTCCATATACATAACCATGCCACCTATAAATGGGGACAGTTTTATTTCTTCCTTTCTAATTTGTATGCCTTTTATTTCTTTCCCTTGCCTTATTATGCTGGCTAAGAACCCAGTACTGTGGTGAATGAGAGCGGAGAGGGGGCATCTGTTCCTCGTTGTCTATCTTAGGGGGACAACTCAGTCCTTCAGCCTTGAGTACAACATTAGGAGAATAAGTTGGCCGTAAGATGAAAAAGCACAGGTGAACCCTAGGTATTGTACAGCTGCTACTTATCAAATTGAAGAAGTTTTTCTCTGTTCCTGGTTTGCTGGGAGCCTTTATCATTAATGCTGTTAAATTTTGTCAAATGTTTCTTCTGCATCAATTTGGTAGGACCTTGTGCTATTTTTCTTTTTTATTCTACTGATATCGTGGGTTACATTAGTTAGTTTTTAAATATTGAACCAGTCTTGCATACTTGGAATAAACTGCACTTGGTCGTGTGTAGAATATATTTATATATATTGCTGAACTTGATTTGCTAGTATTTTGTTGAGCTTTTGCATATAAGTGCATCAGAGGTACTCATCTGGAGTTTTCCTTTCTCTATGACATCTTCATAGTTCTGTTATCAGGGTAATTACAGTCATCATAAAATGTGTTGGGGAATATTCCTTGCCTTTTATTTTCTAGAAGAGATTATATAGAATTGGTGGTAACATTTCTCTACATGTTTTGTACAATTATCAAATGAAATAATATGGGCCTGTTTTTCCAATGAAACCATCTTGGCCTTTCACAAGATTGTTAATTGTGGGTTTAAATTCATATTTCATATTGGATGAGTTGGTAGTCTATGATTTTTTGAAGAATTGGTCCATTTTATTTAAGTTATTAAATTTATGTAAGTAGAGTTGTCCATAGCTTTCTCTTATCTTTTTAGTGGCTATCGAGTCCGTAGCGATATCCTTTATTCCTGAAATTAGTAAGTTGTCTTTTCATCTTAGTCTGTCTTTCTAGATATTTATCAATTTTATTGATCTTTTCCAGGAACCACTTTTTGTTTCAATGAATCTCCATGGTTTTTCTCTCGAGGTATATTTAAAAATCAAATATGTCTTTTATTTAGTTCTATGTTGATGAGATGGTGTTGTCCTGCTGAAGGCTTCAATTTTCTTCCTTTACATTGCCAGATTCTTGAATGGTTAATTTCTAATGACCTAATTAAGTTAATTTAGCCACATGTTGTCAGATTGTGCAGAAATTTAAAATACTGACACTTAATAGAATATTTTCAGTTAATGGATTGCAGTTGTCAATCCTGGTTTTTAATTTGTGGATAATTAGAGGTTTTTGAGATAAAAGGTTAACCATTAAAATAGGGGGAAGAAGCCCTACATATAAAATTTCCCATGGAAAATCTGTTTTGGTTTTAATTAGTCAACCAGCTGTCAATGATAATGTTTTATTAAAACCAACAGATAAATATTTGTCACATGTATGAATATGATTATCGTAGTAAGACTTGGAGATACAGAGCCACACGAGAAAAACAGACTGACATTAGTTTGCAGGCTGATAGAGAAATATAATTCATTAAAATAGTATTTGAGTGTTTACTATATGCCAGGCTCTTTGCTAATTATATGATACCATTGGAGAATTATTTATTTAATATGTTGGCTGTTCCAAAATATACTATTAGCTTATAACAACCTGTACAAGTACAAGATCAATGGAGCATGGGGATTATAGTTTCTTGGAGAAAGATTATTATATTATCAGAAAAGGGCATACGAGGAGAGGTGTGTGTGTGTATGTGTACACAAAGAATGTATTACAAAGAATGGGCTTATATAATTGTGGAGGCTGGCTAAGGAAATATGAAACCAATGGGGCAGGCAGTCAGGAAGAAAAGATCAAGAGCAAGCTGTAACCTCATGGGCATCAGCTTTATAGTGTGACATAGGAAATGCCTAAACCCTCTTCACTCAGCTTCACCTGACTAGATCAGACCCTCCCAGAAGAATCTTTCTTCTGATTTACTTCAAGTCAACTGATTAGGGCTTTTAATCACATTTGCAAAATCCCTTCAGAGCAGCACCTAGATTACTGTTTGTTCAAATAATTGGGGACCCTAGTGAAGCCTGGACACAATGACATGCCACAAAGCTGTCAGTCTCATAGGCCTCACTTGTCAGTTTAAGAATTTAGGGACTATTCCACAAAAATGTAGCTATTCTAAAGTAGAATGGGCAGATTAGAAAGTATATTATTTATTTTAAAGATTCACTGGCAATTTTAAAAGTGAATATTTACTGAATACTTAATATATGTTAGGCAATTTCCAAAGTATTTTATATATTTTTGTTGCAGATAGTGTCATCAAGTTGATTCTGACTCCTAGCAACCTTGTGTACAGCAGTGTGGAACTCTGCCCAGTAATTTTTTAGCACCATCCTCTCACCTTCTGGGGCTATATCAAACAATGCTTCATTGCTGTTCATAGAATTTTCATGGCCAATTTTTTTTGGAATTGGGTGACTAGGTCCTTCTTCCTAGTCTGCCTTAGTCTGAAAGCTCTGCTGGAACCTGTCCACCATGGATGATCCTGCTGGTATTTGAAATCCCAGTGGCATAGATTTCAGCATCACAGCAACATGCAGCCACCACAGTATGACAACCGACAGACGGGGTGGTGTGGTTCCCTGACTGGAACACAAACTCAGGCCATGGTGGTAAGAGAGCCGAATCTTATCCACTAGCCCACCAGGGCTGGCTATTTTACATATATCAATTATTGAATAGAAAAACAACCTTATGAGGTAGATATTATTATCTCCATTTTGGGAAATCAAGACTCAGAGAGGTTAAATAAATTGCCTGTTTTTAAATAGCATAGCCATGTTTCATGATCAGTGTCCTGTATAGCGACACAGGGAATAGATAGATGTGGGGAGAGAAAAAGATCCAGTCAGCACATGTAACTTGACTAAGGTCTTAAATAGCATTCAGACAGTGACATAAATGGAGGCATGAAAACGAGAAAACTACATTTGGATAAATATAATGTATAAATGGGGAAATTCGTCAAAAGTTACTTCAAGATAGAGAAAATGGGAAACTATGAATACTGTGTTAGTATTGATATAATTAACATATTTTCAAAAGGAGACTGTTAGGGAATCATATGCCTTTATAGTTAGTTGAGACTTGAATCTTTCTAAAAAAATTATAAAAGATTACAGGGAGTGTTGGTGATTGCAGTTAAAGGACAGAGGAATAGCACGAACAGACAAGTAAACGAGAGAAATAAGCTAGGAAATTAGGAAGATAAAATACATAGTATAATGAAGGAGGGACAATTAATCTTGCTAAATAGATTTGAGGGTCTGAGGAGGATTTCTTTTGAATTTAGCTAGTAGAAAACCACTAGTGATATTTGAGAGGAGCTGCTCAATGGTGTTGGTTAGAATGCTAAGGACAGAAAACAAAGAAGGAGGTAGGAGTGAGAAAGTTAGATGAATTAATTATTCATGTGAGGATTATTGCTGTAAGAACACAGACATGACTGAATTACATCCAGGGGACTGCTGGGTCAGTTGAACGCTCTGTCTGAAGTGGGATTTAAAGAAGGCAGAAGAGGGGATTGATAAAAAAGAATGTATGATAGAGAGATGTATGAGAGCAAACCACATATAATATTAAATATATTCTTGGATTAGATCTCTAAACACCAGTCTGAAGTCAGACCCATGGCAAGGTCTTAAATATTAATTAATTCAGATATCATCAGATTTAATCTGGCATATTTAAATTTCAGAATCAACTAAGAATCAAAAACGTCTTATGAAAATGATTTTCAGATACAAAGGAATTTTAAAAAGGGATTTAAAAAAAAGTCATTTGGAGAAAGTTCCAAAAAAAATTCCAAACAGTGCTAAAAGTGCTCAAAGTTGAAGAATTAACACAATTCATTTTACAAATGTAGAGAACAAAGGAAATGAATATTCCAAACATATCTGATCTAATCTGACCCCTCTCACTTCCAAGTGTTGGGTCATTCAAGTTTGCATGCCAATACTGAAATGGTGCGTTTATGCTCTTAAAATTCATATTGAGTGACTTTCTTTTCTTAATCAATTACTAACTTTCAGCTTTGACTGCACTGTCATACCTTTTTATTTTCTTCCAGTCTCTTGCAGTTCAGGGCCCAATCCACCTTGATAACAAAAGAATTGCAAAATAGATAATCCACATTTTATACACTAAAGTCCTCAGACATTTAAATGTGTATAGCTCCAATTTGCATTAAGAAAATGATGTTCACATACAAGTATAAGGTTAGTTCATGTTGGAAAAGACTCAAAAAATGTGCTGTCCAGGGAAAGACAAATTATTTTCAGGACAGTGTCTTACTATTTTCTCTAGCCATATATTCAGTGACATTTCTTTTAATTTAGTGACAGGTTATTTGGTAGACAGCTATGTCTTTTAGTTTAAGTTACCTTAACATGGAATCCTCCTACATCAATTGGCATCACTGAACATGTGCCCACATCAAAGACAAGGATAGAAAAAATAACATATAAGACAAAATAGGAAACATGGACTTGTAATATGATGCATCCATGTGATGTTGTGGGACTACTTCTGATAGTGAAAAATGGAAAAATTAGTAGTTTATTGGTAAGTAACCTCATCTGTCAATTGTAATACTGACTTGTTTGTTTTTGCAAAATGGTAAAGTCATAAAGGATGCTATATTTAAAAAAAGGAATCAGCTTTACTAATTCCAATTAAACAATGCCAATTCTTACAAACTAGATTACTTACATTATTTAAATGGTAGAATGCTAATTAATCCTTCTTTCTTTAACATAATATAGTCACTAACATGTTAACATCATGACCCACTTTTCAGATCTTTCATTCTGAATTTTGATTATGCATCCTTTCACAGGCTATGCATGTGTATAAATTTTTAAGAAACAAAACAGTAAATGTATGAATATGTTAAGAATATTCAAAGTAATTTAGGTGCAGTGTAGCAAACAACCCTATGATCTAGATGAATGTTTTAGTTCTAGGCCAAAATAGGATATGTTTAGGGAGCAGAGATCCAGTGATACCTTATTAATCAAATCACGTAGAATTCCATCTATACTTGTACAACGGCACTTGCCAACTGCATTTATCTTTTTGGAACTGAGGTCTTCTGACATGGCAGAAATCATCCTCTAGGTTTTTCTTTTTTATGTTGTTAATAATTATCTTTAGTTTGTTTCCTACTCTTCCACATTTCTTCTCTCCCTCTACAATGTTATCTTAAATGTTTCTATGCTATTAAAGGTAAAGATGCATGTACAAAAACCTTACACATATATGAATACTATCTGAGACCAAATCTTGCTTTCCTATGTTCATTATCCCCAGAGTCCAACTGAAGAACAGAATGAAATACATCCACTGCCCAACTGGCTACTGGCAACTAAATCTTGGAGTAAAACTTTCAGAGGCATCAATCATGTGCCAATGTTATGAAAAGGACTGACAGCCATCCGATCCAGTCCTAACTGGATATTACAGTGGAGTTAATCTCACTTATTCCCTGGTAATGGTCTCTCCTCTGGTTGCAGTTTATTTTTAATTCCTCATTAACCTCTCTATATTACTCCAGTGTACTGTAGAAAAATCATGTTTCCCAGGCTATGTTATATAATTTGATGTGAAACAAACCCATACCTGTCACACTAGGAAATAAATGACACTCCCAAACCACAAGCAAGCAATACA
The DNA here is from genome assembly GCA_031878705.1 of Tapirus indicus. NCBI lineage: Eukaryota > Metazoa > Chordata > Mammalia > Perissodactyla > Tapiridae > Tapirus > Tapirus indicus. Next base: position 95,205,092 of record CM062926.1, read on the forward strand.
AATTTAAAAAGTCTCCTCTATTATAAATATGCTGTCTCTCAACCTCACAAGAGCAACACTCCAGTGAACTTCATCCTTCCTGCTTCACCTTGATATAGTCATCACATATATGTTCATATACTGGCAGCCTTACACTACTGTACTCTATAAAATTTGATGTTATCTTTGATATTATGGAAAACTGAGATCATATGGGAAATATCCTTTTTTGTGTTATTTTTTGTGAGATTTCAGGCACATTACAGAGACTCTCTTGTTGTATCACTCTATTCACTTAGAAAATACAGGTAAAGGCATTAAACCCACAGTCTCTTCATCATAAAGTCCTTTGAATAAAGCCCCTTCCCATCAATTTATGTTAACATTTCACTTACTGGTTAGTTTATAAATTTCATAATACTTTTATATCTTAATTTTTATTGGTTATTACTTATTATAGAGAAAACCAAAGAAGTACAGAAATGGGAGCAATAACCAAATTTAAAGCAGTTAGTTTTCCTATTAAAAGAAGAGTTTAAATTAATTTTTTAACATGAAGATTGGGATTTTCTAACTGGATGCAATTTAAATGTCCAATAATACAAAAATTTTAACATAAAATATTCTACATTTATAGAATACAATACTATACAGAAATTAGAAACAATGATGTAACTTACATTTATTAACATGAAAAAGATGAACAAAATATCATTAAATAAAAAATTAAAACTATAACTATGTTACAGAAAAATATATATGTGCATATATATGTGCGCTCATGTGTATTTTTTAAACAGTAATTTACTGAGGTATTGATGTAAGGGATAATTTCCCTCATCTTTTATCTATTTCTTAAATTTCTAAAATGAGTATCAGTTATTATTATGAAAGTATAATACAACATTAAATTGAATTTAAATATGTCAGTCTATTATAATGTGTATTTCACCTTTGCCTTTTTTTATTAGCAATTGATGTGAGTGCTCAGTCACAACTGATGTGACATTATATGACAATATATGTCTATTATGCAGGTTTATTATTTATTTATTTTTAAGAATAATAAAGTTATTTTAATAGCCATAGCCAATTCTTAGCACCCAGCAAGGCATGTCCTGTTTCACCGTAGTAGGACCAGAGATTGAGCAAGCTTTGGGCTGGGGTAGAGACACGCATCTAAGGAATGAGGCCCAAACACAGTTGCAGGCCTTGAAGGAAACAGTCTGGCAGTAACAATGTATTATCCCTAAAGTGTGCGAATGGACAATATTTATATTAGACCACACAAAGAGACAACACTGCAGAGTGGGGAAAGGGTGATACCAATAGAAAATGATAGGGAGGGTTGATATGTAGAGGAAGAGAAAGGTAATTAGTCATCAAAGAGATGTCAATATATGGAAACATAATCACCAGTTTTTGGCATTTGGGAAGTCTGTGTGGAACTATAAAGGAATTTTGCAAGCAAGATTTGATACAAAGAACCAGACTCTACTTTTTGAATGGAATACTTTATAAGAGTGAACCAGGTATCAGGCGAGTTAACTAGAGGGATGTTCAGATGCAGAGACAGGACGAATGTTAGAAAAATGATCTGCATCTTTTACAGAAGCAGGGTGAAGTTAAAGCCAGACTGTGACAAAACAAATACAATATAATAAATGCTATAGACAGAAACAAAAAAGTAAGGGAGTAACAGTTATCAAATGCATTAATGGAATTTTTGTATACAATACTGTATACAAATTGTATACAATAATGCATTTTTGGAAATATAGATAAAAATTTATGCCCATATATTATTCTGTTACAATAATAAAAAATTAAAATCTGAGGCTAACAATTAAAAAATTTTAAACACAAATAGAAACCAGAAGTGATCATAAAGAAGGACAAAGTTCAATTAACGAGTGCTATTACTGTTCGCTTCAAATTTACTTTTTTAATTGCAGGAATATTTAGTGCCGTAGGGGTTAGAGAAACAAATTTAGCCCAAAGTGTCCCTCAAATTATTTTAAATTGTTATGAATTTTCTGTTTAAATGAACATGTGTGGCTGAGTCAGTGTGTTTGTTGTATAATTTTCCCAATGAATTTCTATGTAAAGGACAATGTTTACTAAAGAATAAGTAGTAATATTGTACTAATTTGATAGTTGTGTGTACAGTAAAGCCAGTTCTCACTTCCAATAGTAGTTGAGACAGAAAAAATAACTTTGCAAGCTGAAACTGTGCAAAGTGATTTTAATAATCAGTGGAAAATTTACAATTGTTCCATGACTTTTAAAATTTTTTGTCAAAACATTAAAAACTCTCTTACTGTTGGTTATAAATGTATAGGGCAGTGAAAAAGAGTAAAACTGTTATTTAACTATAATCTAAAACATTGAAATTAAAGTATTTTATTTCTTAGTAAAAATACTTGCCTTCTTGTCATATAATTTTTGATGTTAAATGAGCATTTTTTTCTATAGATTGAGAAATTATCCTCCGTTCTAGTTTTGGATCAACTTCTAATATTTTAATCTTTGTGATTTCAATGTTGTTAAATATCTCCAACGGTTCCTTTAATGTGAAGGTTTTTGCCAGATGTACTTGCTCTGGGAAATCTGCATCGTTTTCATTGCAACCACTTTCTTCATTATGTCTCTAAATGTGTCTTCACTGAGATCTTCTGGCTACATACCTAGAGTCTCTAGGATGGTGGCAGCATCAACTTTCCCATGATCAGCTATTTCTTCAACATCTGCACTTAAATTAGATTCAGATTTCACTTTTTCCAGCATTATCAGTTTTCATGTCTTGCTGCATTTTCGTCTGTATCAGCCAGTTGCTTCGTTTTAATATCCAATTTTGTAAATGCCACACGGCCTATCACTGTGAGACAAGGAGTCGGCAGAACTACAGGCTCCGCTGTCTGCGTGTTAACTGAATAACAGATCCACAGTGACCAGTCACTGACAGACATTGAAAGAAGTAACGTAATGGCCACTGATCGTGATGTACATCCGTTATTTACATAATGATTCGTGGACTGAAGACCTACCAGTGAAATTTATACTGTCTGCAACTACTCACACTTAATAAAGTGTGATAACTAAAATTTAAACTGTGTTGTTGGGTCACTGGTATTATTTTATTAAAACGTGGTAACTGAAATTTGTGTACATCAGGAACATACAAAGTGAGGACCGCCTGTATTGAAAATCAGTAACTGCAACAATTGTTTAGAATTCAGGCCACAAATTATTTTTCAGGGAGGTATGTATTTTATTGTTCACATTATTTAGAATTGCCAATGCATGCATTTTATCTGATTTTTTATTGTTCTTAAATTCTTTATAGAAAATGCTTTCCTTTATTGTCTGTATCAGGGACAGACTGCTCTCACCTTCCCACCATTAGTAAGCCGCTTAGGCAAGGAAGATTGTCATGACTGGGAGACCATTGGGAACTACAGCGGTCACTTCTACCACTTGACCACAGGGAAAAAAAGGGCTGGATGATGAGATTATGCAGCAAGGTTGTAAATAAGGCCCATTAAAGATTCCTTTGGGCCAACTATGGAAAGGAGCACAAAAGGACTACTGGCGTTGTGGGAACAACTGGACAGAAGCAAGGGATTTCTCAGTGTTACCCTTGTCTTTCTCACATAGCTAAATATCTCACAGAAAACTCTGGTCAAAATTCTCAGTCCTTTGCTTCTTTATACTTAGTGAAAGGCAGTCTCAACTAAATTAAATTTCTTAATATAGTATGTTGCTGTTATTACTAAGACCTATTCAGAATTTTAAACTACACTTTCTCCTGCTAGAGTGAATTCTGTTGTTAAAAACTTATTTAATGACAAATTCATTTAATTTTTTTCAGGGGTCCTGTTAAATCTGTAATTGGTATACTTATTATTGGATTGGTCTTGCTTCCATGTCGTGTCCATGTATTTTCTTTAATACATATTTAACAAGTATTTCCCCCTCAGTCTGGGGGTGGGGTGGAGAAGGCAAAAGCTCAGTTTAAAATCTCCAGTGTTAAAATGTTCTTCCTTTCCTTTCCTAAGAAAATTCTTTCCCTATACACTGAGTCTCTCTCTGCTCCCAATGACTTTACTTTCTCCTTGTGTGTAAGCTATTTGCTGCCTCCTCATTCTGCACATCTCTGAAACATGGTCTAGTCTTTCACCTTATTCATGCCCATATTTTAAGGTTTCCACCATTAAATCTTAAACACTGAACAAATCTAAATATTTACTTTCTCTGTTCTGTAATAAAACTGTTGAATGTTTTGGATAAAATTATCCATATGTTTGTACTGACCCTACATGAAATCCACTTTCAGAAATCTCATCTGATGACTAAATGACACCCAGAAGTCTTTCACTATTGTTCCACTCAAGCATTTTACAATTTTCATAATAATCATTTTAAAATATTTTTCTTCTCTGAAAACTTCTGCCAAGCTCCAACACTCCCAATGGTTTCCAGCAAATGACCTTGCCTTTTACTTCACAGAGAAAGTATGTCATCAGATGTTTACTAACACAACTTCTTGACATCAATCTGAAAAAAAAAAAATATCTGCACCAATACACACAAACATACACACACATATAGATACAAATGTTTTATTTATATACATGTAGACATTATATATGTGTTTTATACACACTATTTTTTTCTTTCCTCATGTTATAAGGAAAATTCTGTCACATTCTAAGTGCTGATCGTGTAGCTGTACACTCTATTTCAGCCTCTATGTCTTTTCCAAGGAAATGTCTTATCAATTATCCTCCTTCTCATTTATATCTTCAACTCCTCCCTCTCATATTAGCTTTTAAAATATGATCAGGTTTATTTCATCTTTCAAGACATTTGTTCTATTTATCTTCCTCTTCATTTACTGCCTTTTTTCCCTCCTCTTCACAGTCTAATGTCATGCACAAGTTGTTTACACACTTTCCCTGTATTTCCCCATCTCCCAGTTATTCCTCAAACTACTATAATCTGGGACTTGCCTGAATCAGCTAATCAATATGATGACAAAGAACCAAAATATTACCCAATCCTACAAGGTCTTGTCCAACCCAATGCCACATTTGAAACTGTTGGCAGCTATCTCTTCAAAGTACACAATTATCTTAAAATCTTTTGTCATCACATGATATCAGAACCATCTCCTGTGAAATAATAATATGCAGACAAAATAAATACAAAAGTGATTAACAAAAATGTATACACAGATTCAAGAAACTGAGCAAACTAAGATAAATTCAAAAGCCACATTAAAATACATCTTAGTCAAATTCCTCAGAATGAAAGAAAAGAAAAAAGTTCTTAAAAGTGTCGAGAGTAAAAAGAAAGACATATTTCTTTAAAAGCCTAGGAAATATTAAAACCGGGAGCTGATTTTTTTAATCTTTTCAAAAGAGATGGTGAAAGTCAGAAGTCAACAGAATGGCAAACTTTAACATGATGAAAGAAACAAACAGGCAAAGAAACAAAAACAACTTTCAATCTAGAATTTATACTCAAGAAAAACATGTCAAAACATATGAGAAAATAAAATTTCAGTCAAAGAAAGTGTAAGGGAATTTGTCACCAAGTAGTCTTGCACTAAACGAAATCCTAAAGTGAATTTTTCATGCAGAAGAAAAATATTCTAGGTGGAAACAAAAATTAATAAGGAAATAGAAAAAAGAGCAGAAAGGGCAAATATATGTGAAAGTAAATGAATATTAATTGTACAAATAACTAATTTTATCTTCTGGAGTTTAAAATATGCAAAACTAAATTGCTTGCATTCAATACTGAAAAAGAAGGAAGTTATTAATGCTACTGATTTTGTTAGAATGTATTAAGACAAGGGTTCATGTTACAAACACTAAAAAAATAGTAAAATCATGTAGGATTAACAGCTATTACCAAAAAAAGGAAAAAATATTAATACTCCCAAAAAAGTGAAAGAGAAACATGATACAGTTGGGTCACATAAAACTTAAATAGATAGTAGATTTAAAGTCATATATACTAGTAATCATACTGCATGTTAACGAATAAAATACTCCAAGTAAAATCGGAAGATTTTCATACTGCTTAAAAAAAGCAACATAAATATTGTTAGAAATGAAGAGGGATATTTCACAATGTTAAGCATACAATCTAACAACAATGTATTATTCTCCTAATCCTAAATCCAGACAATATAGCTTTGAAATATATATAGTAAAAGTCCAAAGGATAAATATACAAATCCACAATAATAAATTCAGAGAGTGCTTTTAGCAATAAAGAAAAAAAAAATCCCTCGAAGATCACAATACAGAACAATGAAAAAACACAAATCACAAATTTGACCTAATTGACATATATTGAGTCCTACACCTCAAAGGAACCCAATTCACAATCTTTTCAAATGCACTTAAAACATTTACCAAAATATGTTGAGCCACAAAGAAATCCTTCTGACTTTTAAACAATTGAAATCACTCAGAGTATATTTTTCCAAGAACAATGGAATTCGACTAAAGATCAATAACAGGAGAATCACCAACCTGCTATTATTTAGACATTGCGTTTCTAAATAACCCAAAATTGAAAGAAAAAAAAAGTATTGAAGTATGAATTAGAATATATTTGGAACAGAAAAAATAACAAAGTATCTTTACTAACACAATGCAGAAAATCTGTGTTTAGAAGGAAATGTATAGAAGAAAATACTTACATAAGAAAGAATAAAAAGCGTTTCTAAGTAATTTACTCTCCCATCTAGAAAAACTAGAAACAGAAAAATCAAACCTAAAAATAACAGAATAGAAATAACATAGACAATAGCATAATTGAGTGAAACAGAAAACAAATGGAATAAAGGAGAACAACAAAATCAAATTTGGTTTTGAAACAATGTATAAAATTAATAAACTCCTACCAAAACTGACCAATAAAAAGAAAAACATGTATTTCCAGTTAAGAAAATGAAAAAGGAGGTATCCATATAGATCATATAGAGATTACAACAGATAGCAAGATGACATTTTAAACAACTTCATACCCATAAATGTAAAAATTTGGATGAATTTCTTCAAAACTACAACTTTTCAAAGTTTTCAAAAGATGAGAAAATATCAATAGATATTTATTAAAGAAAAATTTTCTGTTATTTAAAAAGAATATCCACACAAATACATACATATCAAAATTGATTTTACCAATGTAGTCTTCCAGATTGTGAAAGAAAAATTCTCTCTAAACTTACACAATCTTTTCCAGTGAATGGCAAAACAGAGATCACCTCCTAAAGCTTTTCATATGCCCACATACCCTGAAAAGAATATTAGAAGAAAGGAAATTTACATGACAAAGTCCTCAGGGTCATGAATGCAAAAATTTTATATTATATGTACTTAAATTTTCTTGTATTTGCTAAAAACATATTAGAATCTGTCAATATATAAAAGAATTATAAATCATAATGGGTGGGGAGGCTTTATTCAAGGAGTAGAAGATTGGTTTGAAAGGCAATCTACGTAATTCATAAGATTAATGAAAAGAAAGAGAAAAGTCAAATGATCATCTTAATAACTGCCAAAAAAAAGTCTGACAATGAAATACTCATTCATGATAAGAACCCTTAACAAACTAGGAATAAAAGGAAACAGTGTTTATCTAATAAAGAATAACTGCAAAAATTCCATGGTAGACATCACCTTAAATGGTACAGTATTAAAAGCATTTTCATTGGGATTGGAAGTAATATAAAGGACCCACTCTCACTACAGTGTATCAGGAGACAAAGCCAGTGCAATAGGGAACTTTAAAAAAATCAAGTCATAAAGATAGAAGACATAAAATTGTCATTATTTGAAGATGACAAGATTACATAAAAATTTCAAAAGGATTTATAATCTATTCAATTACGTTATTATGGCAAGGTCCTAGAAGCAATATCTGTATAAATAAATCAATTGTATTTCTGTACACTAGTAAGAAATAGTAAATAAACATAGAAATCATATCAATTTCAATACCGTCAACAAAATATAAAATTCCTGTGAGCAAATCTAAAAAGTGCTACAAATCTCTACACTGAAGACTACAAAAAAATATTGAGAGAAATTAAGGAAAACTTAAATAAATGTTTATGACTAATAAATGTAATGTAAGTATGGCAATGCTTCTCAAATTAATCTGTATATTTACAGTAATATCAATAGAAATCCTAGCTTTGTTTTGCAAAAACCAAAAGCCAATTTTGAAATTCAGATCCATAGGGTTTAGTAGGCCAGTCAATATTGGAGAAAAATAACAAAGTTGGAGGAATTATATTCTCTGATATCAAGACCTATTTTAAACTAACAGTTAAGATGGTGTGGTATTGTTTGAAGGAAAATCAAATAAACCAATGAAATAGAATATAAAGTCCAGAAAAATACCCTCATATATATTGTCTCCTATATTATGATAGAGGTGACAAGCATACAAAAGGAAAGGATAATGTTTTCAATAAAAGTTTCTTTGCAGCTCTTCCCGTTGAGGGGTTTTGCCTCTTTTCCCAGACTTGAATCTGGGCAGGCCTAGTCACTTGCTTTCCCAGTTGAATGTGATAGACCTAGATCTCAAAACACCTTGTCACTTCCACCAGGTGGAAGTGTTTCCAATGCTGGAAGTATTCTGAGGCTAAAGAATGTAAGAAAGGCAATCAAGCTTAATGGTGGATACAAAGGCAAGTGGAGGAGAATTGAGGCACCTCAGCTGAGAGCTAGCACAACTGCCACATGTATCAGAGAAGCTGTCTGGGACCTTCCCACCAGCTGAATGATGCTGCATAAATAAACTCAGCTGAAACCAGCCAAAAAACTGGACAGATAACCCATAGAACATGAGAAATAATAAATGCTTGTTAGATTATGTGTAAGTTTTCAGTGATTTATAATACAGCACTAGATACCTGATACATTTAGTAGTAAAGAGAATGCAAATAAAAATTACAATGCAACACAAGCACACCAAAAGCAGAATGACTAAGATGAAAAAAAAGAGGAAAGTAACAAGTGTTGCCTGGCAGGAGTGTCAAGTGTTGCAATCATTCTGGAAATGTCTTTGGCAGTATCTACTAAAGCTATCCTTATGTGTACTCTGTGACCCGTCCATCCTATTTTTAGGTATACACCTACAAAAATGCATACATGTGTTCACCAAGATGTATGTACTATAATAATATTGTTGCCAACACTATTCATAGTCAAAAATTGGAAAGTACTCTAATTTCCATAGATAGAATAAATAACTTTAATGTATTTACACAATGGAGTACAGTAATAAAAAAAGAAAGAGCTACAGCTACCCTAAAGAGAAGAGATGAATCAGTGTAATGTTGGTTAAAGAACCCAGCCACAAAAGATTACATACTGAATGACACTATTCACCAGAAGTACAAAATCAAAATTAATATGTGCTGTTAGAAGACAGAAGAGCAGTTAACCTTGGAGTGATATGGATGGACAAGGGGCACAAAGGGCGACGCTAGGTTGTAGGCATTTTTGTTGTTAATTCTAGATATGATCACTTTCTTAAATTGTAGACAATTTAATGTGTGTGATTTTAATCGGCGTTTTCATAATGACTGAGTTTCAGCGTTCTCTATGTGTTTATTTGCCATAAATCTCTTTAGGTCTGTTCAAATTCCATGCCCATTTTTGAGTGGGTTATTTGGTTTCTTATTATTGTTTTCTTATTATATGGTTTCCTTATTTATTCTGGATATAAGATCTTAATCAGGTAACAGTTCTTTACTAGGTATTATGTCCCAGTCATTCCCATGGTAGCCTCTGTCAAAGAGAAGTTCTTAAACCAGCCTGCCACCTGTTTTCAGAAATAACACTTTTTTATTAGAGCAAAGTCATACTCATGTTACATATCTATGGCTGTTTTTGTGCTACAATGGTAAAGTTAAGTAGTTTGCAACAGAGACCATATGACTAAAATATTTACTATCTGGTCTGTTAGAAACAAAGTTTACAAGCCCCTGCCAAAATTTACAGTACATTGTTATTATTTTTGCTTTAAATATTTATCTTTCAGAGGAATTAAAAATAAAAAAGTTCATTTATTTTTCCTTATTCCATTTCGAAATATTCTTCATTATACTGTAAAGACCCCAAATTTTTGATTAATACCATATCCTTTTTGCCTGAAGAACTTCTTTAGCATTGTTTTTGGGTTAGGTCTGCTGGCAATGAATTACTCAGTTTTTGTTTGCCCGAGAGTCTTTAATTCTCATTTACTGTTGAGGAGGATTTTTGCTGTTATTAATATCTGAGTCGACGGTGTTTTTCTTTCAGCCATTTAAAAATATTGTTCATTTTGTTCTTACTTGCATTGTTCCTGAAAAAAATCTACTTTAATTCTTACCCTTGTTGCTTTGTAAGATTTTCTTTTGGTCTTTGGTTGCAGCAATTTGAATATAATACACCTAGGAGTGTGTGTGTGTGTGTGTGTGTGTGTGCATGTGTGCACATGTCATGCAATCACACACACACTTGCTTATTTTGGTGTGCATTCTGACTGATGTCCTCAGAGATACTTGGATCTATGGAAAATCATTTGATTTATTCCCACTCTTTCTTCTTTCCTAATTTCAATATTTAAGACCATATTTTTCTTAAATCTTCATTTGTACTACATTGCACGTATTTTGATATGGGGTATTTTTAATATTCAGTTGTTATTAAAATTTCATTATTATTATTTACTTGACTCAGAAATTTTAAACAGTGACAGTTTTTAAATTTCAAAATGAATAGATATATTTACTTTTTATTATCAGCATCTAAATTAATGTTGTACTGTTATATGATATGAATTATTTAAATTTTAGTGTAAAATTTCAAAATGTTCAGTGGAAAATAAATATGAATAGATTTCTGTGGAGGGAATAATTTACCAAACTAGACCCAGAAGTATCATCTCTAAAAAATTTCATTACTGTTGGATATAAGAAAATTAAATTTTCTGTTTACCAAACTAAAATAAAATGACAAAATATTAAATATTTTGAATATATTTACTGAGCAAATGTATTTACAATACATGTGATAGACAAAGGGAATAATATCAAAAATAGCATATACACATATACATATCACACACACACACTTTTCTATAAATCAATTAACCTAATAAAATATGGACAAATTCAAACCATAATTAAGTCAAATTTTAATGGCATTTGATTAAAACGCATGAGAGTTCTGATGATACCAAATATTATAGTAGACATATATCAATAGTTTTCTTTATAAATCACTGGCTGGAATGTAAATGAGTACAACCAATTTTGGAAAATAGTTTGGAATTCTGTTTTAATGCTAATACTCTCTCTCCCTCTGTCTCTCTTATTTGTCCTCCTATATGGAGAGGAGCACTGGGATCAGAAATGCATGTAGGTAAATTATTTTCAATATTCTAATTGTATTAGCTGTTGTGTTCACAGATATTTATAATACTATTAAATGTAGTGTGTAATGAATCAGAATTCTCTGTAACCTATTTCAATTTTTTATTATTTCTATTATTTTTCTGTTCTTCACATTGCACTAGGGAGAAATTTGTTTTTTTAAACTCTGTTTTAACAAATAGAAAACAGGTTTAAGCTCAAATCCTTGTCAGGCAGCAATATCTAGGGAGAATCTAATAATTTTTTCCACTATGTATTTTTAGAGTTTGCTTTTATATATGGTAAGTGGTATTAGTTTTCTTTTTATCATAATGATATTGTTAGCCTTTAAGGTGAAATAGTACATAGAATAGTGAGTTGATATAAACAAAAGAAATTAAAGCAAAGGTGATATGGTGTGGGAACAATTGTGAATGTGCTAGGCATATGACTGATATTTGGGAACAAAGAAATTGAGAGTAGGTTTAAAGCAGATTCCCATATCAAACATAGACAGTACTGAAGGTATCGGATTCCAGGAACACTAGAGAATGCTTTACTAACCACAAAATAGGACAACAAAGAATTTTTAATGAGGATATTTGGGTGGAATATTCATTAATTTTGCTTAATATTTAGATCAGTAATATAAATTTTTGCAGTATTTCTACCTGTAAGCCATATTTATTCTCTTATAGAGATATATTCATTTCATATTATCATATTCTTAAATATTTGCATTAATACTAATTTTTATTAACTAACCTAGAAATTTATTTTACAATAATTTTGTGGGCTTTAGAACTACAAATATAGCACTTGAATTTTTCAGTAATTAATAATACAGCACACATTTTCAGACCCATAACAGTTGCCACAACTCTCTGATTTGATACGAGGATCTGTAGCCCAATGCCACAAACCACGTGGTTCGCTATCTCACCCATTAGTGAAATTCAGATTTGAACTCTTCAGGGCAGACTCCTGTTGCAGGCTGAGCGCAGGCTGAATGAAAGCCTCTCTGACACAGCTGGGATTTACATAATAGGACCTATATCTTAATATGAAAATTCAATCCTTAGAAAACTCCAAGCAAGTAAATTTGGATATCCAATGACAGAAGGCTTGGGCATCTATGAGTAGCAGAATTAAACTCATTTGTAGTCTTATTTGCAAATCATCAGTTTGAACTGAAAGCCAATACTGCTGTTGGCGAGTTCACCAACAGAAGTAAATTCATATGTTATATAGACTCATCCTTAATAAAATCTGGAATAGATTTGTTTCTTTTCCTTTTTCTCACCATTTTGATTTTTAGGGGGTCCTGCATGATTAGAGATATATGAGATGGTGGGGAAGAGAATTTATTTAGATGTACTTAAATACTTTTAGGGTTTTTTCAGATAATTTAGATAATTTTTAGATAATTACCTGTGAGTCCTATTTATCCTCCTTATCAAAACCACTAATAGCACAGATGTTTATTTTCCATGAAGTAATATATTTGAGCAGCATAAACTATGTATCAAATTTTTGCTTACAGATTCTACCACAGGGTATATCAAGTATAGGATATATCAAATACATTATTTCATTAATCAACAATAGTGGGAAGGTCATTCCAAACTGGTACATGTATGTATTTAAGTTGATCAAAATAAATATGTTATACTTGTAATTCAGGTGGACGAGCCAGTACAGTTCTATATGGTGTCCTTGAAATCTCCTCTTGTCCCTCACTTTCTCACTAAGCCCCAGGGACCTGAGTCTCCTGCCAGTCCCTGAACACAGCACACCATTTCTTATCTCATGAGCTTCATGTTTTTTCTTCTACACCTGAAACAAAGAGTTTCTCAAATCTTTGATTATCTGGATCATTCTGTGATCAAAAGTAGTCTTCAACTTTTATTGTCTCCCACTGCATTAAGGCATCAAGTTTTTGTTTTCCTTAATAACAACCTCTCATTATTGCTTTTAGCTTTTTGTTATATTTTAACAGTATTTATATTTCTGATCACATTAAATCTCATGAACTCTCATTTGATTTTCAGAAAAAGTAATCTGACTGTTCTGGTATTGAATTTCAAGTCTTTAGGCCTTTGAAAAATTTCCAAGTTTGCCATTCTACTCTTTTTTTTTTTTGGTGAAGAAGACCAGCCCTGAGCTAACACCTGTTGCCAATCCTCCTCTTTGGCTGAGGAAGATTGGCCCTGGGCTAATATCCGTGCTCATCATCCTCTACTTAATATGTGGGATGACTGCCACAGTGTGGCTCGATAAGCAGTGTGTAGGTCTGTGCCTAGAATTCAAACCTGTGAACCGAGGCTGCCAAAGCGGAGTGCATGAATTTAACCACTACACCACTGGGCCAGTCCCTGCTATTCTACTCACTCTCCCTTCTCTATTTTATTTTGAACACTGTTTCTTAGGTTAGGAATTACTGTTCCGAAATCCTGGGTATTTTTAGAAACTGGCTTTATCTATATTTTTAAATGGTAATGAATGGGGCATTGCTTGCCTCTAAAATTGTCTGACGTTATTTTAACATATTAAGCTAAATAATATTCTATTCAAAAGTAAATTAAGCTTAACTTTTAAATATCTTATCCTTAAGTATCTAAAATGTAGTAATGATACAAAGAGTGATGTAATTTTGCTCCATGTCCAATTATTATATACCATGCTTTTAAAGTGCTTTTTCTGTTGCTTATTAGTTTTTTCATTAATAGAAACTATGTTTCATAAGCTACTGTTCTGTTCTTAAGGAATTGAGTAATTGAGGTTGAAATTAGAAACATGTGGGTTCTTATCATGATGTGTAATATGAAGTTTTCAAAAAATCCATTTTAGGCCAAATTTCTGTCATAGCGAAAGCATGTGATGCTTTTCATATTTTCACTCATAAATTAAATCTAACTAAAGACATGTTTTATCTATAATAAAACTTAATATACTGAAGAATCCCCAAGATACATGCTATTTACATAAATGATTATACATCAAAGTCTTGAAAGCCTAAATATTTCAAGAGCTTCAGTATGATTCATTAGGGCATTGAGCAACTTGTTTGGAATATTTTTGAAAAACAATTAGATTGGTCTGTGAGGATTATAATATTAATAAAATATGGTCTTTAATTAAGAATCAGTTTAGGAAAAATTTTAATTTCAGTAGTGGGATGACTCACTGTGTAGCTATTATAGAAGCCCAATAACTATTCTAAGAAATTTCTTCTTTCTGTATGATGCACCTCAATAAAAATAAGCCCTAAATAAATTTCCATTCAAGTAATAGCTTATTTTAGCTTATTTTAATTGAAGACACAGTGCTGAATATTCTTTTCTTATTTAATATGTATGCCAAGGAGTCGATAACGAGATAGCTGGAAAACCACAAATACTTGGAAATTAAACAACACACTTCTAAATAACACATGAGTCAAGAAGTCTCATGAGAAATTAATAAATATTTTGAACAAATGAAAATGAAAATATAACAAAAATTTGTGAGATGTAGTGTAAAGAATACTTAGAGAAAATTTTGTACCATTGAATGCATATATTAGAAAAGAAGAGACATAAAATTAAAAAGTCTAAGCTTCCAGCATAGTCACCTAGAAAAAGAAAGAAAATTAAATCCAAAGTAGACAGAAGAAGATAAACAACAAAAATTAGAGGAGAAATCGATGAAACTGAAAATGGGAAAACCATAGAGAAAATCAACAAAACCAAAAGCTGGTTCTTTGGAAAGATCAATAAAATTGATAAAACTCTAGATAGGCTAACAAAGAAATAAAGAGAGAAGACACAAATTGCTAATATCAGAAATGAAAGAGGGGTCATCACTACTGATCCCTAGAACATGAAAAGGATAATACAGGAATATTATGAAAACCCTGTGCTCACAAAATTGGTAACTTAGATGAAATAGACCAATTCTTCGAAAAATATAATCTACCAAAACACACAAGGAAAAATAATCAGAATAACATCATATCTATTAAAGAAATTAAATAAATAATCAACAATTTTCCAAAACGGAAAGCACCAGACTCAGATGGGTTCACCAGTGAATTCTACCAAACACTTAAGGAAAGAATGATACCAGTTCTCCACAATCTCTTCCAGAAAATAGAAGCAGAGGGAGTACTACCTATCTCATTCTATGATACCTAATACCAACACACATAAAGATATTACAAGAAAGAAAAAGTACAGACCAATATCCCTCATGAAATGCAAAAATCTTGAACAATATATTAGCAAATAGAATCCAACAATGTATAAAAATAATTATACACCATGCCCAAGTGGGATTTGTTCCAGGTGTGCAAAGCTGGGTTAATACTCAAAAGTCAATAAATATAATTCACCACATCAACGGGGAAAAAGAGAAAAGTCACATGATCATATCAATAGATGCAAGGAAAGCATTTTACAAAACCCAACACCCCTTCATGATAAAAAAAAAAAAAAAAAAAACTCAAGTTAAAAATAGAAGGGGACTTCTAACACTTGGTAAAAAACATCTACAGAAAACCTACAGCTTATATCATACTTAATGGTGAGAAATTTAAAGCTTTCCCCCTAAGAATGGCAACAAGGCCACCACTCTTATTGAACATCATACTGGAAGTCTAGCTAGTATAATAAGAAAATACAAGTAAAAAAAGATGTACTGATTGAAAAGGAAAAAAATAAAACTTTGTTCATAGATGGCATGATTATCTATTAGAAAATTTCAAAGAATCAATAAAAAATTTCTGGAGTGGCTGGTCCAGTGGCATAGTGGTTAAATTAGCATGGTCTGCTTCAGTGGCCTGGGGTTCACAGGTTCAGATCTCGGGCATGGACCTCGCACTGCTTATCCACCTTCTGTGGCAGGTGTCCCACATATAAAGTACAGGAAGATGGGCACAGATGTTAGCCCAGGACCAATCTTCCTTAGCAAAAAGAGGAGGATTGGCAACAGATGTTAGCTCAGGGCTAATCTTTCTCAAAAAAAAAAAAAGAAAGAAAAATTCCTGGAACTAATCAGTGAGTTTAGCAAGATTGCAGGATGAAAGGTTAACGTACACTACTTAATTCCTTTCCTATACACCAGCAATGGACAACCGGAATTTTAAATTAAAATCATATATATTCACACTCCAAAATGAAATATTTATGGATAAACCTAACAAAATTTTTACTAGAAATTTATGAGGAAAACTAGAAAGTTTTGATAAAAGAAATCAAAGAAGATATAAATAAATGGAGGGATATTCCACATTCGTGGATAGTGAGACCCAATATTGTTACCTTGTCAGTTCTTCCCAACTTGTTATATAGATTCAATGCAATCCCAATCAAAATTCTAGCAAGTTACTTTCTGGTTGTTGAATAACTGATTTTGAGGTTTAAAGAGAAAGGTGAAAGACTCAGAATGGCCAAAACAAAATTGGAAAACACAGTCGTAGAAATGACACTAACCAACTTCAAGACTTACCTTACAGTTACAGTAATCAAGACAGTGCGGTATTGGCAGAAGAACAGACACATGGATCACTGTAACAGAATAGAGTGCCCAGAAACAGACCCACACAATATAGTCAAGAGACTTTGGCAAAGGAGCAAAGGCATTTTGATGGAGAAAGAATATTCTTTTCAACAAATGTTAATAGGACACCTGGAAAGCTACATGCCAAAAAAGAAATCTAGACATGGACTTTACATCTTTCACAAAAATTAACTCAATAGGGATCATATACCTAAATGTGAAACACAAAATTATAAAACTTCTAGAAGATAACATAGGAGAAAATCTAGGTGACCTTGGGTTTGGTGATGACTTTTTTGATTTTTTCCAAATTGACTTTATTTTTGGAGCAGTTTTAGGTTCACAGTAAAACTGGGTTAAAGTACAGGGAGTATATAGCATAGGAAACGATGCTCAACTTCGTATGTATTGAGGAATTGCAAATTACAACAATGAGATACCTCTACACACCTATTAGAATGGCTAAAATCTGATAACATCAAATGCTGGTGAAGATGTCGAGCAACAGAAACTCTCATTTTTTGCTGGTAGAGTGCAAAAGGCAACAGCCACTGGAAGATACTTTATTAGTTTTTTACGTAGCCAAAGATAGTCTTACCATATCATCCAACAATCATGCTGCCAGGTGTTTACCCAAATGAGTTGAAAACCTAGGTTTGCACAAAACTTGTAGGTGATTATTTATCCCACACTAATAAAAAAACTTATGTTACAGCCTTGAGACAGAATTCCTTTATATCTGGGAAAACTCAGTTTTTCTTATTAAGGCCTTCAATTTATTGGATGAGGCTCAGACCTTTTATGGAAGGTAATCTGCTTTACTCAGTTAACTGACTGTACATGTTAATCACATCTACAGGATACCTTCACAAAAACAGCAGACTAACGTTTGACCAAAGAGCTAGGCACCACAGACTAGTCAAACTGGGACATAAAATTAACTATCACAATAGGTGAGAAATGTACAGGAACTCCCTAGAGTATCTGGAATATTTCTGTAAATCTAAATCATTTCAGATTTAAAAGTTGTTTTTTTTTTAAAGGATAAAGTTCAACTTGTATCCCACTATAATAAAGCAACATTAAAACAGCTTAATGTTGATGATCTGAATAATAAAAATTAACACATGGAATAATTATTTGGGGTATATTTTCAGGTAATTCAATTTGTTTCTTAGCTATCTCTCTCTCTGTGTAATACCAAGTTACTGTTTTGTTTTTTTTTTAAGAAGAATGTCCTTTTAAAATATGGTCTTTTATTTTTATTCTTTTCACAAAATTGCTTGCACTTTTTCAAAGGTACATTTAATAGTTACTTAATATGAAATTGTGGGAGTTGTCAACTGTCTGTTTTCTGTTAACCATGCTATCATGTTTTAATTCTATAGAACACTATTACGTGCAAATTATTTTAAGTTCCTTTTTCTTCCATTTTTTGAGATAGAAATATTCATGAGGATGTGATACAAAATTTCTTTCTCCTGTGGCTTTAATTCCACTTTTCAAAGATTGCCCTCATATTTCCTCCTTCACTTCCAATTGTCTTCTATTTTCACCTTAGTTCCCTGCCATTCACTTTCCACTCACCAAAGAAGCAAGGAATAAAAGGAGATTAAATTCAGCAAAAAAGTATGCTGTTATCTGACATTTTTAAACCTCAAACTATACTTAAAGTATTTATTACTCTTGTGTCATATCCTTATTTCCTCTCCTCACCTCCAACTGCCTCCTGCTGGATCAAGTAGAGAAAGAGAAACTAACGGAATGGCCTATGTTTTGCCACTGTTAATTTTATCACCAGTATTAAGAAAATTGGACAAAGATTTGTTTTTCTATCTTAGTATTAAGATTTTCCAAAGATTTTGCAAGAAATAATAAAAATATGAATTAAATATGTCATCTCCAAACTAGAATATGTAGTGAACTCTAGAAGTACTGTTTATTGAAATTTTTTATTTGAAAATGAAACAAGATAAAATGTTCACATAATATAAATTGATTATATTTTAGTCTCGGTCTACTGATCTGCATGGAGCAGCTCAATCTTTACACCGATTGTACTGTTTTAAATAAAATAAAGAGAGTACCATCTTAAATAAGATTTAAAAGCATTATAATTAAGGGATTGAAAAAATGTAAATATTCTTAAAATTCAAGTAAATTAATTTATTAAAGAGGTAATATTTTGGGGGGATTTAAACAGATTTTTCCAGCATTTTTGTCTCTAAAAGTGAGATGAATGGGATGAGCCTTAGAATAATTACCAGATATTTCAGAATATACAAAATACATTCATTCTTCATGTTTTAAGATCAAGTGCAATGTGAAGAGATAAATGAAACTAGAAGATGGGGCAAACCTAGTGAATAAACATAAAGGTTACAGTTTATATTTTCATAAAAATACATTGCTTTGTTATATGCTACTAATTACTGGAATTTTCTTTAAGCAATATAATGTAAAGAATACTACTAGGTGCTGAAATTTATTCTAGAATAAAAATATATTTCTAAACAAACACTTACGGCTAATTTTAATAAGGAAAAGGCATTTATATTCACCCCCTTAGGGAAGATGACAGGAAAGCAACTACAGAGGGTTATAATATGGAAATTTATGCAAATCTATTGAATATGTGAAGAGCACATTATTAATGTTAGGCAATGAAAAGACAGGTAAAAGTTACAATGCTCAGTGATTTGTGCACTGGGAATTGTCCACATTCCTGATGACATTAGTTGAGGACTAGATGAGGTAGCAGTTGTGCAGGTGTCACTATGAATGGTGCACAGATGTGCACAGCTGTCAGCAGCAGGCATGCCACCTTTGTGTTTAATTTCTATATTATGTGCATGTGACAGTTTCAGTAATGAGGTACTACTGCGAGGTGAACGAGCAACAACATCTACTGTTGTCCTAGAAAACTTCAATGGGTTCCAAAACACCTAGAAGTCCATAGACAACCATTCCACATCTGCAGCATGGGATTTTAGCAAAGAAAGAAGAATTTGCCATATTAGAAAAGCAAGAGATTAATTCTAGTATTTAAAAAAAATTATGCTACAGCAGGTGGTTTGGTTGGTATTTAAAAGTCATATCATACACTTGAGATAATTCATTATATTGATAAGAATAATGGCTAATATGGTAGCTTGGAACATTTATAATAGTAGAGAATTTGTAAGAAAGTTTAATTTAAAAACTAGTAGTATGGATCATCTCTCCTCAAGGGCTTGAAATCATTCAATGACATATTTCCTTTGTGATTCTGTTGTTCCCTGCTATCTCTTAGAAAGTCAATGGGAGAAAAGTTATCTTTAATGTTACAATTTGGATACTCTTCTGATCTTTAGATCTGATATAATTCCTAAGTGGTAATTTAAATATCAATTTCCAATGGTTATAACAAAAGTGGACATTTAAATGTTAGTATTTTGTTACCAAAGAATATTATTAAATGACAAAGAACACTTGGGAACACAGTTGCTAAACATTTTTGACTTCGTGACAAAATTTTTGTTATTTGAACTTATGCTTTTTATCAAGTTTTAAAGATAACATGAAAATTCTATGACTATATAATATGAAGGTCTAGCAAGTAACCTACATTCTTTCAATAAAAAAATAACATTTTTATTCGCTCAATAAAGTATATACTTTCATATTTTTTTCGAATGATTACAGTGGACTTCTATTGATCAGTTTGTGCCCTCTTTTCCAGTTTTTATTGTCCAGGCTGTTTCACATTTGTAAGATATTGTGGGGAGGTTTTAGTGATGTCATCTGTGGCTAGGGATGAAAAGGAAATTCCCTGGCCAATACTACCCTCAAATCTCCAGTTTACCATTTATTGTTTAAATCAGTTAATTAGAAAAATCTCTAGTTCTAAGCAAGAACATATATCTAACATAGAACAAATAGTTCTGTACAAATCTACTGTACGATTTGTGACCAGCATCATGGCAAAATTGGATAGATTATTTTGATGGCCTTATGAAAATTTTCTGTATGATAATAATAAATACTTACTGATTCTCTACTCCTTTAAACTTTAATAGACTGAATAGACACAGTGAAACAAAAATATTACATCATTGTTTTGTCTGGTTCAACTGGTCATGCTATTTGAATGTGATAGGTACATGATTAGATACCTGGATAGAAGATAGATACCTGGATAGATGATACATACATCGATTAGATGATAGATAGATAGATAGATAGAGATAGATAGATAGACTTTCAATCAATAAATACATGTTGCAAGAATAAATGCATTCATATATGAGTTCATTCCAGGATACTAATGAGAGGTCAAGTATACACACCCGTATTATAATTTCTTTAGGAAATATTGATATTTCAAATCTTTCTGCATCATTATCTAAGTATGTTGCTAGCTTACATTACTGTAAATATAACTAGCTGTTAAATTTTAATACTTATGTAGTTTGGAGATTGGAGCACAATGTGTTATATATCTTAATTTAATGTGTTTTGAAGTTGCAATACAATTTTTTCCTAATTCACAGGCACTTGACAAACTTTTTTAGGAAACATTTTGAGGTGCTGTTCAAAGATAAAACAGTATTTAAAACCATCAACTCAAGAGAAATGAAAACTGTGAATTCGGGGTTGCCTCACTGGTGTAGTGGTTGAGTTTGTGGGCTCCACTTCAGTGGCCCAGGGTTCACGGGTTCAGATCCCAGGCGCGGACCTACGCACCACTCATACAGCCATGCTGTGGCAGCATCCCACATACAAAATAGAGGAAGACTGGCACAGATGTTAGCTCAGGGACAATCTTCCTCAAGCAAAAAGAGGAAGACCGGCAACAGATGTTAGCTCAAGGTCAACTCTTCCTCATCAAAAAATAAAAAAATATTTGAATTCATAAAAGCAAAATGAAAAAGATGAGTCATGGAATGGTCCTAAATCTCTTTCCTTTTTTTGCCTTTTTAAATTTTTTTGCTTTGTTTTATGGAGACTCCAATATTGTTATCTAAATAAGGATGATAAATCAGAGTTAAATATCACAAAATACAGTGTCTAGAGAAAATCCTTTCCATGAAAAAGGAACTTTCAGTGGTTTGTAAAATCTTGATCTGAGTATTCTAGTATTTTTCTACAAAATTCAAAGCAAAAAACTAAAAGAACTGAACCTCACTTAATATCAGGATCACTTAGGTAGGCTGTTTGTCAGGAGATCTCACAAACTGAAATTCACTATTTTGTTGAATTACCACAACTCAGATTTCTGTTGTTCCATCTTGCACACTCAGAAGCCTGGCATTCTAAGACCTGCCAGTGCAGACTTAGATAACTGAGGTTGCCTAGTTAACAGACATGTTAATTTATTTATTTTCTATTATAAATACAACTGACATCTATCACAATGTTCTTCTCTCCGTAGTCAGTGCAATCACTTCCCATAGCTAGGTTACACGAAAAGTCAATTCCTATTCTTCAAGTTTTATGTAGGCATAGGAAAAAAATAAAGCAAGCTAAGTAGATCAACATAATGTTTGATGGTATCCATACAACTATCCTTCTCTTTGCTTTAGAATATTGGACCACCATACTTAAAGACTATTGCCCACGACCTCATTTCCCTCGGTCTAGGATTAGATGAAGACTATTCAAGTTTCTGTGGATGAAGCTACTTTTGAAATTATCTTTTATATCTGATTGGAACACTATTTCTATAGCTATGCAAATACATTCAATCAGCCTACCATCAAATCCAGCAAGATGTGCCTGTTTGGTGGTTTTCCAGGTCTCCTTACTCACAGTTTTTGGAAAGTTCTCATTGCAGCCTCCAAGGACTGATAAGACTCACGTGTTTCCTGCCTGCAAATGTATCTGTATAGTTTCCTGAAGTTAGGTGTCCAACTTTGATTAATCTAATTATGTGAAAGCAAAGATAACAGGCATATTGAAACACAGTGCAGAATTACTCTGTCATATATAAATTTTCTGACTGAAAAATTCTTGATAACTATTTACAAAGTAGAATATTAGGTCTGTACTCTAGTTCCATTATTCTGGAGGCAGAAAAACTGTCTTTTTACAAGATAGTCTTAACTCTCTGCAGCTCATTAGTATTACCAATCTTTTAGTTAGTGGCCTTGACTATATATTCATAAGTAATGTGTATAATCTCAGGCTCCTTTGTTTAAATAATATTGAATTTAAACTAACCATAATCCCAAAACAAAAATATATAGTTAAATATATATTTAAAGAATTCTGATATTTACCTCAGTAAATAATTAAAGGCAATTTAATTTATAACCCTGAATCATACTTCTGCTTTCTCTTCTGCTGTTATTTTTTGCTTCAGGATCTTTTTTTAAATCCCCAGCCCCCCACAACAGGAGTCTCTTCTTTCTCACCCGCCCCTTTTCACTGTCATTTATCACCATAAAATTAGAATCACCCAACAAGTAAAAATTCTATTCCCTGACATCATTTTCTCCAATCTGTTCATTTCTGTGAGATAAAGTTAACCAAGAGGCAGTTGGTTCTCAAGAGTTACTGGAAATAATAAATATTTAAAGTTGCTGTGAGTAATCCTTTTTTTTTTTTGGTTGTTCTTCCAGAATTGAAAATCCTGATTTTATCAGGTAAATACTCCTGAAGAAAACAAACATGTATTTCTAAATCTAAATAGTTCTATGTGGATATCATGAAATAATATCTTATTTGCAAAAGAAACTTTTGACTTAGGGGACATGTTTCCAAGTGGACATGACCATAGAGTAAAGCACTAGATTTTGGACATTGTTTCCAAAAATTATACAACGAATGTAAAAAATCAGAATAATTTCAAGAATGCTCAACTTTACATCTAAGACACTAAATGATATTATACTTTTTTGCCACTTGAATATCAAAATAATACTTCTAATTTAACATTTTAGACTGTAAACACAGACCAATGCTGCTAACTTTTAAAATTTATACAGCAGGTACTGAAATCCATTGTCATCATTTGTTATGAAAAGCAGAGTAATGTTTTGGGGTCAAAGTAAAATATAGAGAAAAATGACCCTTCATTTTATAGAAAAAAAATTCATAAAACCAAAGAAAGCTATACAAAATGGATAAATCAGTGACTAAGTTTTTATTCAGCATTAATTTTATGTCTCATTGTGAATTAAATGATATGATTTTTTAAAAACAACACAACATGGACTTTTAAAAATATTTAAGTCTAGTATTGAGTTACGGTTACCATTCTTAAAAGAATGAAGAACAAAGAAGAGTGCATAAGAGCTAAATAATGCTATATAGACTAGTTTCAAAATATACAGTTTTTGGTGTAGTACTTTTTATTTTTTGTATATGGATTGAGAAATAAAAATAAAATCACTTTTTCACTGCAATATCTAGTATTTTACATGATTTTAAAATTACATACATGGTACCCGGTTATTTTAGGATATATTGGAATTTCAAAATAGCAAAACTATAAAAACTATATGCCATCTAATTCTATTTGCTAGAGTGTTTTTATCAACAATTTGATATAATCCTTCCTATCAAACAATTTCGAAATGCTAAATATTTATCATTGAGAATTTTTTTTAAGTTTTTAAATGATTATTTCATTCTTTATTCCCTTAATATAGCATAATTTTATATATTTTATATTTTGGACATACAGATGGGCAAAACTTTATTTTGATGAGGGAGAGGAACAGCACTTCATCTTATCATTCATGAGAGATCATGTGTTCCTTACATAATTGTTTTTCCCCAGATGTCACCTTCAAAATGCACTTTATCTAGTCTTCAAGTGACTACCATGGACTCCACTAAAAGGCTAATGTCAATTCTATACATATGGCTTTGATATGGTGAATATAGGTTATCCTTATCAAATAGGATCAGTACAAAAGGTCATATCTTAATAGCTGCTAGGCAGATACAATAAGAAATGTAGATTATCAAATAACTTAGGTTTCTACTATTTTGAGAGTTATAAGAAACAAGAGCCATAAGTTTATGTAAAGTTTAAGGTTATACACATAGTTGAGATAAGAAATACACATGAAAAATTTTGAAAAGGAGCATGGAAGATGATTGGTTCGTTTCTTTTAATATTGATTTTGGAAATCTTTGGAACTCCAAATGTGGAGGTCTAGTACTAGGACATTAGATATATAGATCTGCTGATATCAATTTGGGGGTTAGACATTCATAGGCAGCACTTCCGACAAGAACTTGGATTAAGTTAAATAAAATATCTATTTAGAATGAAAATAGCATGAGGCCAAGGGAATAGAGTGAAAACCAACATAGTTGGATGATTGGAAGAAGATAATAAGGAGTTAGAGCAACAAGAGAGAAAGTAGAAGATAGAGAAGAAAGTTCAAGAAAGGAGTGACCAATAATAACAAATACTAAAGAGAGGTAATGTGAGAAGCAAAATGAAAATTTACATTCAATTTATTCTTTTGTTATGACTGACTGTTGAGTGTAGTTTTGGTGAAACTGTGAGGGCAGAAATTGAACGGCAGTGAGATGAGGGAAAGATGGGAGAGAGATGACTAAGTGGATTGGTGAGCATAGACCTCCCTTATTTTCAAGGAGCTCAACTGTTAAGAATGGCAGAGATGATAGGACAATGGTTAGTAGATAACTTGAGTCATTATTATTGAGTTCTATATTATAATATTATACATTATATATAATGATATTATATATTATACAATATATAGTATATATTAATTATTAATTATAATAGATTACTAACATATTGTATACAATAAATATATATTATATTAAATACAACTTGAGTTATATATTATTTTAAAAAATAACCAAGAAAATTTAAAAAGCATGAAATTTGTAAAGGAAAATTTGAAGGTAAGAAAAAGCACTGTTGAGTGATGGAATCAAGGTCACTGTGGAGATGACTTTTAGTAAGAGTTGGGACAATTTATCACTATACTAGGAGAAAAGAAAAAACTGGTATTTTGCTAATGGAGGATAGCATTGAGATATTTCTTCCTTTGTATCTTCTAATACTCAGTACCTCAGAATGAGACCTTGTTTGGAGATAGGGTCTTTACACAGGAAATCAAGTTAAAGTGAGATCATTAAGATGGTCCTTAGTCCAAGATGTCCCTACAAAAAAGGGAAATCTGGACACAGAAACATACGCATAGGGGGAAGATTATGCAGAGACATAGGGAAAAGACGCCCATCTACAAGCCAAGGAGAGAGGCCCGGAACAGATCCTTCCTCAGCCCTCAGAAGGAACCGTCCTGCCAACTCCTTGATTTTAGAATTCTAGCCCCCAGAACTGTGAGACAACAATTTTCTGTTGTTTAAACCATCCAGTCTGTTACGGTAGTTATAACAAACTAATACAGAGGGTTAATAATACATAGGTAAAGAGCAATAAATTAAAAGATTCTGTTTAAATGATTTATGAAGATGTCCAATGCTTTTCTCCCTCCTCTCTCAATAAAAAAGGCTAAAATTTGTTCCTAGGTAAGTGAACAATTGCTCCAAGTTTTTCATTTTATTAATTTTTGAATATGTAGCATAATGAATACATTTTCACTTGAATTTATATAATGGCAGCAGAGCTTAATACAATGTACTCTGAGCTAGATGAAAAAAGATTCCGGGTAATAGTCCTGGCTCTCCCAATCAATGTCTAACCAATAATAAACTAAAAATAAATAAATACAATTATTTTTTTCACAAATTGGATATAATATACCAGCCTATCCACTTTATCTGATTGTCATAACAATAATGCAAAAATGATATATTTGTCAAAACTGTAAAATACAAAATTGTAACAAATATTAACAATTAATGTCTTTTTAAAGTACTTTGCAAATATAAAACTGAGAAAAATGTAACTTGGCCTATTAATAAAACTATAGATTACTACTGATGTCTGCAATCATTTAAAGTTCTATCTAAAAAGGGACAAGTTTTAAATGGCAAAGTTTTAGTTTTATTTTCATATTAATTCAATATAAATGGCTATAAACAGAAAATAAAAGTCATTTAAATTCTGTACACTCTTGAAGCAGGGACCATCTGTCAGTATAATAGACCCTTTAGCCTCCTGCTGGGCAAGCCCAGCTAGTAGACATTTTAAAATTGACTGAGTTTGGGAAGAAGCAATTTTTCATACAAAAGCTGGCAGTTAAGGAGGAAAATGTTTTTATCCTAATTGGATTGGATTTGGCCACTGGGATCTTTTCTATTCACCACAGTAAATTTAGAAACCTTTTGTAAATTTATACCACTCAGGATTTTTCTAGTTACCTGATAAGTTGGCTAACTCAGCTGCTGGTGCTGAGTCTGCTCTTTGCTTCTGTAATAGTTTCCTGCACTCTCTCCTTTGTGGGTTCCTGAAGGATATAAGGAGGGATCTGGCTTTTTTTAGCAGCTGTTTCTCTCCTGCTAATAGCTGACAAATGGGCACCCCTGGAACATACTATTTGCTTTGCTTCTCTCTTAACTCATCCTGCTTATTTGAGGGTGTGTTTTGTTGCTTGAACCTGTTAGGAAAACAACACATGCTTCATGAGTTACAATTAGCATCCATTATAATGTGATGCCAATTGCTTATTTATGCTTTAGACTTTTTAAGGCAACTGGAATAATGTGTTGCAAACACTGATTGTGTTTTAACAATCAAACATTGTAGTTTGATTACATTAGTACTAGCACCTAGACTGGTGTACTTTTTTAAGCCTGCAATGAAAGTGATGATACTTGGATATAGACTTGGTTTAATAGTTATTAT
Source organism: Tapirus indicus (assembly GCA_031878705.1). Classification (NCBI taxonomy): domain Eukaryota; kingdom Metazoa; phylum Chordata; class Mammalia; order Perissodactyla; family Tapiridae; genus Tapirus; species Tapirus indicus. The sequence continues at coordinate 95,232,820 of CM062926.1, forward strand.
TAATTGATTTTCCCTTAAAGTACAAACACTCATGTACACACACAAACACGTGATTATTTCCATTGATTTAATTTTCCAATTAATTAGTGTAGAACCTAGTTGAATACATTTAGTGCTGATTTTCCATTTGTTGCCAATTATGTTTAATTTTAATTTCTTCCATATCCTCAAAAATAACACTAAAATAAGTTATTTGAAAAATCCATACTCTAATAACTAGTATATTTCCATGTAATTCTGAATGGTGTTTTTCTGTTAATTTGGATTGAAAACCAGCACCTGAGTCAGGGGCAAAAAAAAAAAAGCTATATGTACCAAAAAGAGGATTAAAAAATTCAAAGCCCTCCTGAATGGGGCTAAATAAAAAGCAGTTACACCAGCTCTGTAACCCAGAAATTTAATCCCCATCTCCACACAGTCCCTTGAAGTTGTGTATGCAGAATTCTAGAAACGGAAGCAGAGGAGAACTTTTAGAATTTTCTGAAGAGTAGGGTGCCAAAAAGAGAAACCAAAACAAAACAAAGACAAAAATAACAAAAAACTAATAAAAATTGGAGAAATGGACACAAAGGAAATAACAGTATGTCACTCGAGTTAGATGTCTGCCTACTTAGGACACAAAATCACTGGCCAGCCATGTGCCTATTTGATCAAGGAAATGGGGATTTAGGGAGAGCAGGCAGGGTAAGAAAAAGGGCCTCGATGGATCTGAGTCCCTTCCCAGCATCTGCTTTGGCAAGACTGTGTTTCCCATGAATCAAATAGGCAGAGAGACCGGCAGCAGGGCATCAGCATCCTTGCTGAGATCTTGGATGACTGTAATAATTTACTGTCCTACATGGGGCAGTTTTAAGAGCAAAATACGTCACTGTTTATAGTTACTTAGACAACAGGCATAGCGGAGAGAGAACCAAGCGAACTATGTATCCCCAACTGCTATGCCACCTGACAAAATGTTCATAATTGCCCATTCTGTACCTCCTACTTTCCCTTAACCAAACTTTAGTCAGGCTTCTCTCCACCCTATAGGCCCCTGAGCCCTGCTTACCCTACAGCCTGAGCAAGCACTGCAGAGCTGAACATGCCACCTTATTAGCTATCCTGAGAACTGGCTGACAGAGCCAGACACTTCGTCCAGACCCTGCTGGCCGTTTCCCCTCATTTGCTCCTCTTCCCCAAACTTATTGCTCACCTTTCCTATAAAAGAAAAGACTTTTTCTGTTTGATTTTGAGATACTTCCCAACATGGGAAGGTTCTCCCTATTGCACTCGTCTTTCCAGTTAAGCTCTCTTTATCTAAGTCTGGGTTTGTTTTTATTTGGCACACTCAACAACTGCTTCTGGAAAAGCTGCTTCCCTTGCAATGGAGAGAAGCCCCTCAGAGCACTCTCAAGAACACATTTCCTTGCTCTCCTAGAGGATATTAACAGAGAGATGGCGGCATGAATGGATGGGGGATCACATTTATAAATCCAGCTAAGGGAAGAGTACCTTTGTGCCTTTAACAAAGCTGGTTACTCAAGTTCAGTCACTCAAGCTAAAAATCATCACTGACTCTTATTGTCTTACAGACAATCAGATATTAATGCAAAATTTATGTTCCAACTAGTTCTGCATCTGTGCTTTGTCTACATGGACTGGCAGGTAAAATCCAAGATTCTTGCCGTGACAACCCCTCTAAGACAACTCCAGCAATTTCACTTCGTATTACATACTATCTTTCAAGAACAAACTGTTGTGCCTTTAATCATTTTGCCCAATATTTTTTTCACTTGGAGTGAATGCATTCTACTATTCACTCATTTGATTTCTTCTAGAAGTTTCTCTAAATCTTAGATTATATTAACTGTCCGTTATATATTTCTATCATTGCTTCTCCTACCTTTTATTGTAAATATGTATTAATGAATTTTTACTTCCTTTGTAGATGTAGGCTTATTAAAGTGAGTCATCATATTGCCTATATTCAATAAAGGGACATCCCATGGTTTAATAAATACTGTCCCAATCAATGAATGAATGACCAAAATTCTGCAGAACTGCCTTTGCATTTGCAGCTAGTTGTACTGTAGAGATAATTTATTTAATCAAAATAATTTGCAGTCAATAGCTACAAAATTTAATGATATATTTTCCTTTGCTTGCTTCTCTTCCTCTTTACTGATATAAGGAATTTTCTGTGATATCATACTCTTATGATGTCACTATCTGCTTTTACAAAGTCACCTTTTTTGTATCAGCCTCCTCTACTCTGAACTCTAAATACTGGAGTGTTCCAGGGCTTGCACTTCCTTGGACTTTCTTATCTGTCAAACACTCTCCCTAGGTAATCACAACCTGTCCCATGCCATTATTCATTATAGGTAGTACGTGTGTGTATATGCATGTGGGTGTGTAGTGGAGTCACCAGTATTTAAACCGTGTCCCAACCTCTGAGTTCCAAATTTCTACCTATTTGATATCTCTAGTTTGATTTCTAATAAGCATCAAATTTAACACATGCATAATAATATTGTTGGTTCTCACTCTGAACTCAAAAATGTTTTTCACTCAGTTGACCCCATCTCAGTAAAAATGAACAAACTTCCATTGACTTACATGAACTAAAAATCTTGTTCTTCTCTCTTATTCTTCTATTTTCCTCACATTCCACATTCAGTAAGTCACTACATCATGTCATTTCTACTTTCTTCAAAGTGTATTTTAATCTGTCCACTTCAATTTGTTTTTATCTCAACTCTATCATCTAGCCTTGTTAACCTTATCTCTTTTCGGAACTATTGTATTGAATACAATAGCTAATCTCCTTGCTTCCAATTTTACCCCTACTGAAATTCATTCTATGTACCATAGTAGAATGATTCTCTTTTAAACCATAAACCAAATTGCATAATTTCCTCACCTAGAAACCTTTACCAACTTCTCAACGAACTTTGAGTAAAATTGAATCTCCTTACCATAGCTTTTATACCCTACATTATTGTTTCCACTGCCTACATATTTCACTTTATCTCCTGACACCTTTCTTCTCACACACTAAGCATCTTGGCTTTCTTTGGGTTCCTCAAACTAACCAAGTCAGCTTCTTCCTCAGGACATCTGTTCAGAATTCACTGTCCGGACAAAATATCACCTCTTTAAATAGGGTCACCCTTGATTATCATGTGACTTAGCTCTCTCCAATCATTTTCACATTACAGATTTTTTTTGCCTTCACCTCTCTTAGCTGTCTGGAATTGCTTTTTTAAATATTATTGCTTATTTCTGATCCTTCCTACCTACATGTAAATTCCCTGCCAATAAGAATTTTGTCTGTCATATTCACCACTGAATGCCCAGTGTCTAGGAATGCCTTCTCCACATTAAATAGGTAACATTTTATAGTAGAATAAGCAGTGAAAATGGAATTAGGTATATAAAAACCCTGAGTATATCTACCCTCTAATATTTAGCCTGTGAGTGATGTTAAAAAAATACACTGATTATTTTTCCAGATTAATTACCATATTTGTAAACTAGTAGTACAATTTTTGCTTACTTGAAATGATTGCTGTGAGAATCTAATAAAGTATGTATGAAAGAAAGTAATCGGCAAATTTTAAAGTACTGTACAAATGCAAGTTTTATGGTAGTTATTTTCTTTTTGGATATGATGTCTGTCAAAGCTACAAAGCCAGAAGACATATCTTCACCATTCACATGAGAATTTGATCTTTTCTAAACAAACTGAACTTGGTTAGAAGCTTAGTGATCCAGATATTTCATGATAATTTTTCAGAAGTTGTAGAGTAGTAAATTATGTGTGCTCTTTGTTTCAAGAATAATTGGTTTCTAATAATTCATTTTACAGTGAAAGAGACTATTATTATTTTACCAGGAAAATTATTTAGATGAATAAACTTTAAAAAGCAGTGACTTCAAATGTTGGGAACCATGTACACAGTTATACAAAGGTAGGTGTTTATACGATTATTTTATGAGCTGAGTAAAAGTGGCTAGATATTAGGAATCAGTGGCCATTGAAAATAACTGGAAAATGAAAACAAAGTGATTTTAAAATTAGAATATAAATCAATGTGAAAATATGAGTCAACTGACAGAAATTGAATTTTTAGAGTGCATCTGTTCCAGAGAGTGTGCTGCAGTTGTGGATATTTGGCTAATGATCTAGAGTACTGAAAGAAATGCTGTAGCCAAATTCAGAGTAGAAAATTTTAGCTCTTCCCACAGAACCTATGGGGTGTGTGTGTGTGTGTGTGTGTGTGTGTGTATGCATGTACTTAATCAGTTGCAAGCAAAGGGAATGATGATTTCATGAGGACAAAAGGAAAGAGGAGGTATAGATATAATAGTTCGTTTGTTGATCAAATGAAGGTTTTACTTTTAAATCGTATATTTTGGGGGACATTCAGCCATTTGGAGAGTCAACCACTTAACAACTATTGCCCAAGGACCTTATGTACTGGAGTTATAAGGATGAACTGGATAGAAATGATCTCTGCCTCGATTTTAAAATCTGTTGGAAGGGAGGGTGAGGGTCCAAAAAAAAAAAAGAAACAAATATAATAAATCATGAAAGGTGCTATGACAGGAAATTTTCATGTGTACACGGATTCTATAGGTGAAGAATTTAACTGGGACTTGATATGATGGGAAAAATAAGACTTTGCTCTAATCGCAGAAAATAATACCTGCAGAGTTCTGAGACTGTATTGGAAGGCTAGGAGGAAGTGAAGTGAAGGCAGTAAAGGGTAGGTGGTTGAAGATGATGTTGTGCAGTAGGTGGTGGCCAGAGCTGGGAGAACTTTGAGAGTCATGATTAGGGATTTGAACTTCATCTTAAGGCCATGGGAATCATGGAAGATTTTTAAGCTGGAGAATGTCATAACTGGATTTTGTTTTGGAAACAAAATGTTGATAATAGGGTAGAGAATTATCTGAAAGGTGGAAACACTGGATTAGGTTTGTCATTTTTGTGGGGTTTTTTTGTTTGTTTGTTTTTTGAGTAATCTAAGCAAGAAATAATCACCGTTGGGCTAGAGTTAAGAAAGTGTTTTTGGAGATAAGCGAGTGATTAAAAGGAATTTATGAGGTAAGCTTTGGAGAATCGTTGGATATTAAGTGCAAAGGAGATGTCAGAGGTAAACCCCAAGATGGTAACTTAGGTCACTGGAAATACAAGAAAAAAATTCAGATTAGAGGGAAAGGGGCATATATTAATTTCAATGTCATTAATTTGAGGGATGTGTGATATTCTAAAGTGATTTCTATGGGAAGATTTTCTTTTAAGAGTTTAAAACCATTTGTACTTGGCGGGACACAATCAGACAGTCTCAGAAGTTCACAGCATCTATGGCAGTATGCTAGGTTCTGACTCTACCTAATCGTCTAAAGTGATCAACAGCCTATGGACAGTTTACTAGTAGAGAAACTAAAAATTTAGAAATCCCTGTGGATTATCTGATCAGGGATAATTGAGTGTTAATTTCCTGAAATTATTCCAAGAAACAAAGTTGAACAAATATTTCTGTAATACAGATTCTGAAGAGGAAAAAAGGCAGTTTTTGAACAGTCTGTTGTGATTTTTTTTTTTTTTTTTTGGTGGGGAAGACCAGCCCTGAGCCAACATCTGTTGCCAATCCTCCTCTTTTTGCTGAGGAAGACTGGCCCTGGGCTAACATCCGTGCCCATCTTCCTCTACTTTATACGGGACGCCACCACGGCGTGGCTGACAGGCAGTTCGTCGGCGGGGCCCGGGGATCCGAACCCTCGAACCGCGGGCTGCCAAGCGCGGAGTAAACCACTGCGCCACCGGGCGGCCCTGTTGTTATGTTTTTGGAGTAGCTTAGTCACATAGTTAGGAATCAAAACAAGGGGTTGGAAAGCTTCTGCTCTGGCTCCAGCTCCATCCTCTGTTAGCGGAGTGATCTTGGAGAAGTTGCTTATCCTCTCTGGATTTTATTTTCTTTATTCTTTTCATAACTTGCAGAAAAAAATGGGCAAGACAGCTCCCAATTAAAAGGTAGTTTCTAGACTGAGTCACTTAAAAAACATACTCCTTAGACATAGAAAAGAAAAATATATAACTATGGAAAGAGATATATAGAAAGCAATTTAAATGCATGTTTACTAGAGTCTGTAGAAGAAACAATGGGAAACAGGAATAAGTTCATAAAATCTTCTCCCGCACCCTGGTCAGCTCAATATCATTTACAAATCTCACACCTACTTCTCAAATCCCTTTCCCTTTTTCATAAACTGCCTCTCAATTCTACAAAGTCTACAGTTTTAAACGATTCAATCTCTAATCACCTAACCCTGTTTATCTTCTCACAATCACTTGTCTTTCATAATGTAAATCCTTCTAGCTTATTTAATTACTTTATTTATTCTTTTGATTTCCCTGATCTAGATATATAGAAAGCCCATACAGGTTGAGGTAAAAACAACAACAACAAAAAGCTCCCGAATTTTCACATAATATATTATGTATGTCTGCACTGGAGGGTAGGGATACTGCGGGAGTGAGGAGGTCAGGGAGAAAACAGAGACTGGTGGTCATGTTTAGGTGGGGATGGAGAGAATTCTCACATTTAAGTTTCTACAGTAGTAAAAATGAACTTTAAGGAAAGCTACAAGTCTACCATTTTAAACACTATTTTCTACTACTATGCTAAAGAATATGTATTTAGGGAGAGCATTAATTGAATTCCATATTCAGTCCAAGCATAATAATTGATTTTACACACCGACATTTTCTTTATCTCATTTGTAAGCTCATTGTATTCATTGTGTCAGATTTATTTAAAGAATGTCAGGTTTATTTAAAGACTGTCTTGATTTCTTCCAATTACCAAGATATTCAATGGATACTTTGTGCTGTTCAAGATGCTGAATCTAAGATTTTTTTAATCTGGCAGTCGCAAAATAGAGATATGCGTATATGCTGATGTTTGAAATGTTAAAAATCCAGTGTAATTAAAATAAAGTCGAACCCCTGTGACTTTGTTTTTTGTGAAAGGTTTGTATACGAATCATTGTTTATTGTTTCTCTCAAGCACACTCCATATTAAAAGCTAAAAATACCCTGGTGTCCACCCAAATAGAGATGTATCTAAGTTGAAAACAATAGGCTGTAATATTCAATCCATGGTTGACAATGAAAAAATAAAAATTAAGTACGTTTGAATATAATATTGGAATGTTCTTTTGTGACATATCTTAATAAAAACTACTTATATGTCAAGACCAAATTCCAGCTGGAAAAAAAAAAGTCAATAAAATGAAACCTTTGTAAAGGATTCTAAAACCAAAGGAGATTGAAATCAAAAGGCAAATCTTGAGAAGATGAAGAGTTCAATACATATGTATGTACCCTGACATACAAGTATACTAAATCAGGTGATTTCTCCACTATAGTGTTAATGTGATCAATTACTTTGGTTGATTTTCAAACAGTAAACCAACACTGCATTCCTGAGATAACTCAGCTTTAGTCATATAGTATCCTTTTTATACATTATCATATTCGGCTTAGTAATATTTTGTTAAGGACTTTTACATATGTTTCATGAATTGATATGGGTCTGTGGTTTACTTTTTTCTTATATCTTAGTCTATTTTTGGTATCAGGTTAATACTGACCTCATAAAATGAGTTTAGAAGAGTTCCAGATTTAGGTTTCCTATTTTGTTTTGTTTTAATCTGGTAAAATGTGTCTTTCCAGACATGTACTTCTTTCATCAGAGCTTTCATATTTATTGCTATAAACTTACTCATAGTATATTCTTTATTAAATACTTTTTAATGTCCATAGGATCTGAGGTGAGTTCCTGCATGTTATTCCAGATATTGATTATTTTTATTTTTTTCTCTGTGTTTCTTGATCAGTCTGTCTAGGAATTTTTTCAAATTCATTGAACACTTCAAAGATCCAGCTTTTGATTTAATGGATTTTCTTTGTCTGTTTTCCAGTTCAACGGTTTGTGTTCTTACTCTTATTCTTTCTTTCTTCTTAATTTGAGTGTGATTTATTCTTTGTTTTTTATTAAGTTGCAACCCTAAGCTATTGGTTTTATAACTTATTTCCTAATGTAAATATTTAAACAAAAATCCCACATATGTTGATATGCTGTATATCAACTCATTTCAAAGTATTTTTAATATTCTCTGTTTATCTTTTCTTTGATGCATGCCTTACTTAAAAGGCATGTTTAGTTTAAATTTAAATTTAATTGTAATTACTGTTTAATTTTAAAATGTTTGTGAATTTTAAATAAATCTTTTCTCATTGTTTTCTAATTTAAATACATTATGGTCAAAAAACATACTCTGTATGGTTTCAATCCATCTAAATTGTTTGATATTTGTTTTATGGCCCAGTGTTTGTTCTTCCCATGTCAACTCTGCTTTGGATGAAAAGAATGTGTATTCTGCTGTTATTGGTTAATATAGACGATATAAATAATTATATTCTATAATATTAATAGGTTTAAAATAATTGCTAGTGTCATTTATATGTTTTATACATTTATTGAATTTTTGGCCTTTCAATAACTCAGAGTGGAGTGATCAACTCCTTAACTCACATTGTGCAATTGTGCGTTTATTCTTTTATTTTGGTCAAGTTTTCAGTTATGTGATATTAAGCTCTGATAGTATGTGAAACACATTTGTGATTACATCTTTTTGAAGATTTGACTTATTAATCACTATAAAATATTTCTTCATATATTTTAATATTTTCTATAATGAAGTCTATTTTATCTCATGATAATATAGTTACTTCAGCTTTCTTATGATTAAAATGAGCAAGTTATTACTTTTTATCATGTTATTTATAGGGCAATGTATACTTTTCTTGCTTTTTTATCCAGTTTGACAATGTGCATTGAAGTGTTTAGAGCATTTTTAATGAAACATTTGATATGATTTGGTTTAGTTTTACCACTATTTATTTTCTATTTTTCCTATCTATGTTTCCTCCTATTTTATCTTTAAAGTAAAACACAAAAATAATATTGCATATTATTTATAAATATATAGAAGCAAAATTATATGCATATACTATATATATATATATGTATATATAAGAGTTAATAAAGATGGGTGATAATCCCAAGGGATCTTCATTATATTATAGTCTATGTTTTTTCCACATAGTAAGCATTTTTATTATAGTTTTTCAGCTTTATTGAGATACAATTGATGAACAAAAATTGCATATATTTAAGGTGTGAAACATGGTAATTTGATAGATATAGTGAAAAGATTACCACAATCAAGCTAATTAACACATCCATCACCTCACATCATTACCATTTTTTTACCTGTGGTAAGAAAACCTAAGATATATCCTCAGTATGTTTCAAGTATACAATACAATATAGTCACCATGCTATACATTAGTACATAAGTTCCCAGAACTTATTAATCTTATAAGTGAAAGTTTGTACCCTTTGACCAACATATCCCCATTTCCCCTACTCTCTAGCCCCTGGCAACCACCATTCAACTCTCTGCTTCTGTGAGTTTGACTACTTTAGATCCCACATACAAGTGAGGTCATACAGTATTTACCTTTTTGTTTCTGGTGTATTTCACTTAGTATAATGTCCTCAAGATTCACCCATATTGTTGCAAATGACAGGATTTCCTTTTTTTTTAATGACTAAATAGCATTCATATATATATATATATATAAGATGTATATATATATATATATATATATATATACACTTCAAGATTTGTTTTCATTTTCTTAGATATATACACAGAAGTGGGACTGCAGGGTCATATGGTAGTTCTATTATTAATTTTTGAGGAACTTCCATACTGGAAAGTATGTCTTTTCAGCTTAGTACTGTAAGTCCTGGCAGGAGAAATTAGGCAAGAAAAAAAAAAATAAAAGTCATCCTAATCAGGAAGGAAAAAGTTAAATTGTCTGTTTGTAGGTGACATGATCCTATATATAGAAAACTCTAAAGACTCCACCAAAAAACTGTTAGAATTAATAAATGATTCGGTAAAGTTGCAGGATACAAAATCAGCACACAAAAATCAGTTGCATTTCTATACACTGACAGCAAACTATCTGAAAAAGAAATAAAAAATCCCATTAACATTGGCATCAAAAACAATAAAATACCTAGGAATAAACTTAACCAAGGAGGTGAAAGATCTGTCCACTGAAAATTATAAGATGTTGAAGAAAGAAATTGAAGAAGGCACAAATAAATGGAAAGATAACCTGTGTACATGTATTGAAAGAATTGGTATTGTTAAGATGTCCAAACTACCTAAAGCAATCTACAGATTGAATGCAATCTCTATAAAATTCCAATGACATTTTTCATGTAAATAGAGAGAACTATCCTAAAATTCCTATGAAACCATGAAAGAACCCAATTAACCAAAGCAATCTTGAGAAAAAAGAACAAAGCTAGAGGCACAACACTTCTTGATTTTCAAACTATATTACAAAGCTAAAGAAATAAAAATTTATGATATTGGATAAAAAAAGGACACATAGACCAAAAGAACAGAATCAAGAGCCCCAAAACAATATCATACACCAACTAATCTTTGACAAGGACACCAAGAATACACAATCAGGGGGGCCAGCCTGGTGGCATAGTGGTTAAGTTGATGCACTGCGCTGCAGCGGCCCGGGGTTCACAGGTTTGGATGCCAGGGGTGGACCTATGCACCACTTACCAAACCATGCTGTGGCAGGCATCCCACATATAAAGCAGAGGAAGATGGGCACAGATGTTAGCTCAGGGCCAATCTTTCTCAGCAAAAAAAGGGGGATTGGCAGCAGATGTTAGCTAAGGGCTAATCTTCCTCACCAAAAAAGAAAGAATACAGAATCAGAAAAGGATGGTATCTTCAATAAATGGTGTTAAGAAAACTGGATATCCAAATGCAAAAGAAAAAATAAAATTGGACCCCTATCTTATGCAATACATAAAAATTAAGTTGAAATGGATTAAAGACTTAAATGTAAGACCTGACACCATTAAACTCCTAGAAGAAACATAGGGAAAATGTTCCTTGACATTAGTCTTGCAATGATTTTTTTTGGATATAACACCAAAAGCAAAGGTAACGAAAGCAAAAATCAACAATGGGACTACATCAAACTAAAAAGCTTCTACACAGAAAAGGAAACCATCAATAACATGAAAAGGCAATCTACAGAATGGGAGAAAATATTTGAAAGTCATACATCTGATAAAGCGTTAATAACCAAAATACAAGGAACTCATATGACTCAATAATAAAAATACAAATAACCTGATTTAAAAATGGGCAAAGGATCCAAATAGACGTTTTCCCAATGAAAACACACAAACATATTTTATTATAAAAGAGAAAAAAGATTTCAAAAACTGTTGTTATAAATGTATTGCAGATACATGGGTAAGTAGATAAACAGCTGGATGTAAATGACTTTCTGAGTATAGAAAAAGTTGTGGAAGAAACAAAACATAATATCCCGTCAGTTATACTTGTTACCTCACCAGTGTGCCAGAGGATAAGAGACAAGGAGAAGCTATTTATATCTTTATCTTGTTCCACTGCATTAAAAAAGATCATATTGCTTTAAAAAAAAGAATTTTCATTTTAATAGAAACATCATTTTTAACACAGAAATTAAATTTTTGAAATGTTAGTGCATGTCTCTTAATTAGTTGTCATTTTCAAGTATAATTGAATGAATAGATTTTATTCCCAAGATTTCTATTACTCAAGCTACAATTCAATTCATTTATTTTGCAACTTTCATTTCACTCATTTTGTTATTGCTACAGATAAACTAACAATTAGTAAATTATAATTCTTATTGCATAAAACCACAGTATCAGCTTATATAAGGTCTATAAGAAAAATGCCCTTTAAATCATGGAAAATAGTTTCACTATGCATGGTGGGTGTGCTTTCTCTGAACAATTAACTCCTTATTAAACCCTTTTCATGTAAAGAAATGTTGAGTATACCGCCATTCTATTAATAGGTTCTCTCTTAAACTATCAGTTATCTAACTAGTTGCTTAAAATGTTCAATTATCTGGGTATTTAGTTTTAAGCAAAAAATGATTTCATTTTATGGGCAAAATAAAACAAAACATTACAAATTGATACAATAAACTTTTGCTATTGTTTCCTTAAATTATTAGAAGCTTATAGAGTTAGAAATATAATGCCCTCAAATTTGAAAGCAAGCATCACACATATTCATATTTAACTGTTAATTTTCTGTGCTGCTCACTAATTCCATATATGCCCTCTGGTGAGAACAAATGAAGAAACTGAAAGTACCATCCTTATAATGTAGTTCTTTTCCCCTGCAACTTACTGTTCAATTCTACTGAAATTTTGGTATTAGAGAGAGAAAAAAACAACTCAAACTAAATAAAAAAGAGATGCATAAAATAGGATTTTATATAAACTTGTTCATCTTTATCTATTATAAATCCTATTCTGGGAAATCTTCCAGCACAAATGACCTAAAGGACAGATAAACTCACCAGTCAAAGTCACTCAGTATAAATACTTATCAGTTATAGTCTTTCTCTCAAAGTCCTCTGAGGCTTATGGTCTTTACAGTCAGTGAAAATTTTGCCTGCTCATCTGTTTGACTTGCCTGCAGTACTAACCTCATGCCAAAATTATTATTGCTGCATAAATTAATAAGTGCAAGTCATTGTACAAAGCTCTCAGAACTCTGTAATTGCATACACTGGGGAAAACTATCACAAAATGTGTTTTAGATTGGTTACTTCTCAAACACAACCTGAATACTGTTGAATATATTTCTGAACATAGCTAGATCTGATATTAAGCTTTATTTATTTTGTTAGTTTTATTTTACCATTGGAACAAAATAGCTGTGTCTCAGTAATATTAGAGGAATTATGAGTTCACTCTTGGTATATCTGTATTATAGATACATAGATTAATAGATGAAATGTCACATTTTAGCCTCTGCATTTTAACAATATGGGAAAGGAAAGAAAACACATATCATGTACATTATCATAGTATATATTAACATATTAGATAAATGTGGTATAATTCTAATTTCTAAAGCCCAGCAAGATATTATCAGGATACAAATTGAAATTAATCTTAAAAATTACAAAATGATGATAATCTCATTAGTGTGAACGTATCCTCAAAAGAAATCAAGAGCTTCCCATAGCTTCAGAACGCACTGACTTTTTTCTCCAGCTTTACTGACATATAATTGACACATAACACTGTACAATTTTAAGGTATACAGTGTGTTCACTTGATACTTTATAAATTATAAAATGATTACATTTAAGATCTACTCTCTTAGCAAGATTCAAGTACATACAGTATTATTAGCTATAATCGCCTTGCTAATCAGCATATACCATATCCCCAAACCTGTTAATCTTATAGCTGGAACTTTGTACCCTTTGACCAATATCTCCACATTTCCGTCTCCCACCCCCAAACCCTAGTAACCACCACTCTACTATCCGTTTCTCTGAGCTTGACACTTTGAGATTCCATGTATAAGGGAGTCCAAACAGTATTTGTCTTTCTCTGTCTGACTTATTTTACTTAGCATAATGCCCTCAAGGCAGAACCCACTGCCTTTCTTTCCATTAACTTCTCTGTTCAAGGCCATGCAACAACTATTCACTCAGCTCAAGTATTTTAGCTCTCTCATTTACCATATCGAAGAAATTTATTCCTTAAAACAAAATCTGCTATCTCTTTCTCTTCCTGGGCCATGCAAAATATTCTTAAGTTTAAAACTGGACAATTACAATTATTTCACAAGTAGTTTTTGAGTACAGTTTGCTATCACCTTCAGTGCTGCCAGCTCAGACAATTCAGTGAGTGTTGTCTCTTTCTCTTTCTCCCTTCTCTCTCTCTGGAATTTCAATTAATTAGAAGGTAGAACCATTTATTCAGTGTTTGGTGTCTCTTTACATTTTTCTGTATTCTATCACTTTCTCTCTTTGTGTTGCATTCTGTTCAGTTTCTTAATATCTACTCTCAGTTCACCAATTTTCAACTGAGTGTGCTATTAAATCCAGAATTTTTAATATCTATTGTTATGTTTTCTTATCATGGAGACTCAAGTTATTTGACAAATGCATATTATGTCTGTTTTATATATTATATAAAGAGATTATATTTAATAGATTATATAGTTATATATCAATTTTTCAGGATTCCTGAGTAATTTATTATATCCTCTTGACTCTTATTAACTAGAAAATCATTTCTTTCATGTTTAGTCTTTCTTTTTATTTTATTTTATTTGTTTTTGGTGAGGAAGATTGTCCCTGAGCTAACATCTGTGCCCATCTTCCTCTATTTTGTATGTGGGTAGCCACCACAGCATGGTTTGATGAGCAACATGTAGGTCCGCACCCAGGATCCAAACTCATGAATCCCAAGCTGCCGAAGCAGAGTGTACAAACTTAACCATTACGCCACAGGGCCAGCCCCATAGTCTTTATTTTTAAAAATATTGACTAATGTGCTGCTATTTTCTGTATCTGAAAATTCTAGCCTATAGGATATTTGTAGAACTGTAGTTAAGAATTTTTCTGACGGTTCTTATTCATATGCCTGATTTTCTCATGTTGCCTTTAATTTTGCTCTCTGAGCTGTTCATTTCCCTTGGAAAATTATTTGAAGAAATTCTTTTAGTCTATCATGATGCTTATCATAATGTTCCTCTGGAATACATTTTGTTCACTTAGGCAACAGACTTGAGGAATCTACCAGTCCCTGTCAACTTTAAACAAAATTCATAGTTTGAGATTTTTTGAGAGGTGGGGAGTGACACAGGGGGCTTGAACTTAGGCTGCAATTCTGAGTTAAGGCTAGCTTCTGATTAAAAATTCTCGGGGATGAGTTAATTTCCCCTTCCTCTACTCAGTGATAAGGTAACGTTTGTTGCCTTCTTCTGAGTGGAAAAGGGGCTATATCTGTTTTACCTTTTCCCGACAGTGCTGTTCATTGTGTTCTCAGCTTTATGAATTGTGGGCGTCTATATTACCTCTCCAAGTTGGTCTTAGGCTTGCTTGCATTTTTTTTTTCTTTCTCCTTTACAAGAGCACATGAAATCACAGATCAAGTGCAAGATAGTAAACAGATACCATTAGGGTAAAATCAATTTATTTTGCTCAGTTTATTTCTAGTCAGTTTCTCCTTGTTCCTGTTTTCATGTAGATTTTGGCTTGATAAATTTTTAAAATTGTGTCCTGTCTTTGATGCTTTTTAAGTAGTTGTTTCCTACCAATACTGCACAAGGGAATCCCTGTTGGTGGGATGTAAATTGGTGCAGTCAGTATGGAGGTTCCTCAAAAGAAAAAGTTCTATTAAAAATAGAACTACCATACGATCCAGCAATTGCAATTCTGAGTATTTATCCAAAGAAAACAAAAACACCAACTCAGAAAGATATATGCACCCCCATGTTAATTGCAGCATTATTTACAATAGCCAAGATATGGAAACAACCTCAGTGTTCATCAATGGATGAATGGATAAAGAAATTGTGGTATATAGATACAATGAAATATTATTCAGCCATAAAAAGGAAATAAATGTTGTCATTTGCAATATGGATAGACCTCAAGGACATTATGCTAAGTGAAATAAGTCAGATAGAGAAAGACAAATATTGTATGATCTCTCTTATATGTGAAATCTGAAGAAAAATAAATTTAAAAAGAAAAAAACCAAGCATATAGATACAGAGAACAGATTGCTGGTTGCCAGAGGCAGGGAGCAAGGAATGGGAGAAACAAGTGAACTGTTTAACTTTGCCTTTGTTTTCAGTTTAAATAAACTGCGTAAAAAAATAAAAGAATTAGGAGCCGGCCCAGTGGCGTAGCAGTCAAGTTCGCATGCCCCGCTTCGGGCTGGGGTTCACAGGTTCAGATCTGCAGCGCGGACAGATGCCCTTTTTTTCAAACCATGCTCTGGCGGCGTCCTGTATAAAGCCGAGGAACGTGGGCATGGCTGTTAGCCCAGGGCCAGTCTTCCTCAGCAAAAAAGAGGAGGATTGGCAGCGGATGTTAACTCAAGGCTAGTCTTCCTCACCAAAGAATAAAATAATAAAATAAAATAAAAATAATACATAAATTTTCACTATAAAATTTTAAAAAGAATATGTCTTTGGCTTTAGAAAATACTCACAGTAGTATTTAGGACAAAGAGGCATCTTGTCTGCAACTGATTCTCAAATGGTTCAGGAAAAAATATAGATAGATGTGGATAGATAATAGAATGATAATGCAAATGTGGAAAAAGGGTAATAACTGGAAAATCTGGACAAAGGATATATGAGAGTCTATTGTGTTATTCTTGTAACTTTTTTGGTAGATTAAAATTAAAAATTAAGGGGGCTGCCCGGTGGCGCAGCGGTTTAGTCCGCGCTTGGCAGCCCGGGGTTTGCGAGTTCGGATCCCGGGCGCCCGCCGACGAACTGCCTGTCAGCCATGCCGTGGTGGCGTCCCATATAAAGTGGAGGAAGATGGGCACGGATGTTAGCCCAGGGCCAGTCTTCCTCAGCAAAAAGGGGAGGATTGGCAACAGATGTTAGCTCAGGGCTGGTCTTCCCCACCAAAAAAAAAAAAAAAATTAAAAAGATTAATGCAGGGATAGAACATTATAGCTTATCATCTAGATTTGTCCAATATGGTAGCCAGTGGCTACACGTTAAAAAATTAAACAAATACATAAATAAATAAAATCATTTTTTCATTTACATTGAGTTTAATTAATTAATCAATCAATTAGTTAATCTGAAAGAGACTGTCAAGATATGTGGCCTGTCTTATAACCAACAATGGGAGTCCACACAATTTATTTTTCAAAAAAAATCTTGGTTAATTCTATGTAAAGGAAGAGGTAAGAGTTATACTTTTAGCTCTCAGACCCACAAGTATCCCCATCAGCAATACATCGTGCTGAGAATAAGACAATAATGCCTTCATAATATTTGTGTGTTTTTAGTATTTTTTTTGACAATGCAAACAAACTGACCTTTAAGTTTTGTGCTTTTAAATATGAAAATACTTCATTTGGATATTAATACATTTAATTCTATGTTTATTTTGTTATAATCTCGAAGACAATAAATCCCACTCCAATTTGTTCTCGCCACTCATATAATTTTTAATTATTTTCTTAATATATCAGGTAAGAGAACAAGGAAGTCACGTAAGCAACATTTTTGCACCTTTTCTTTTTATTAGGTAAGTAGCATTATTTGTTAAGAAGTACATATTCCTTTACTTCTTCAGGGTTCCAACATTATTTTATTCTATAATAGCTCCTATTTTTAACATTTTGAAATGGGAAAACAATTAAATGGTAATTATTTTATTAATAATTGATAAACAAAAATAACAACATATAGTAATGGGAGTGCTATTACAGAGACAGTAATGCGGATAAACATGTATAAAGAAAATAAATGAGTCAGCTTAATAGATAAATGAGTTAACTTAAAATGACATATAAGCTCTCATATTTTAATTTTTATAGAAATATAATCATGAATATAAAGTATCATACACTGGATAATGTTGGATGTGGTTCAAGGGAATGTTTTCTTTAATCAGTAGTGGAAAATTATGAGTGGTAAACATGCCATTGCTTAAACTGTTGAAGTTAATTACTCACTTCAGTGGTGTCAGTATCATCTGAAATTGACCCAAGAAGCTCACTCTGGGTTGTCTGGACAATAACCTAACTGGTACAAGAGGCTTCCGTCTTCTCCGTGTAAAGGAATTTCACTTGAACTCAGCTTTTCACATCCATCAAATCCTCCTGGTGCTGGGTACCTGATATTTTTCGAACAACTACCATAAACAGTTGGCATCTAAACCCATATTGCCTCGTGCCCAACTAGGTTGCTTCTCTCCCCACTTGTTCTCATGAATGCCCTATAGGAGTGAGGGAAGAAAGCACAGAATCTGCCACCAGAACATATGTCCTCTCATTGCATGCCCACAGGACACTTCTCTGTGGGATTCTGGGAGGACTGGGATTGAGGGACCTCTGCCTTTGCACAGGTATCGATGCTTAGACCACTATATCTGATTTGTGAACAATATTTACCTATTTCGTGCATCCATCATTTTTGTGCCACATTCTAAGTGATAATATGCTCTGACCATATTATACCATGATTGATGAAAATAGTAAAAGTGAAAACAGACCAATTAAAGTACTATTAAATATTTATATCAAAGAGGGGTAATTTTTTCTCCCTAAACTTTATCTCTCACATCTTAGATAATGTCTGCACAATGGTAGTCAACCATTTTCTAAAAAGATAAATCCTGTCTAGGCACCACTTATTTTGTCTACAAAGATGCCAAGAATTCTGTTTTATTTTGGTTTTCCCTTTTTTATTGATTGGCAAATTGCTTTGACATTGCATAGATACAATTTCAGTTATCATAAATATGTCAGGTAGTAAGTCTGTGTTATAGATGGTAAACATGATTGAAAATATGAAAATAGGTTTAAATTGCTCCAAAACACAAAACAAGTCTGTATATCCTAACTTTCTTTGCTCCCAGAAATATACAGATACAATTACTCCTGTTTCCCAAACTGTTAACTATAAACTACAGCTTCACTCTGGCACCGCAAGAGCAACACACACATTCCATGATTTTCAAGAACTATTATTTATCAAGAATGGAAGCACTAGATAAAAATAGAAAGCTAGAGAGAAGAAGTCTACTTAAAGATGTAATATATGTATAAAAGCTATAGGAAAAAAATTTTCATGCAGCATTCTACTGTAGTCTATCCAACTTTTTTTTAACATTTAACATAACTTTCAGGTGAATTGCTAGTGGTTAAGGATGTGAGAGTACATATTAATTAGCCGGGATCATACTATTTATAGTTATCTGAGGTGTGCATTATCCTTCTACCTCCACAGGAACCATTATTGCTTTAAGGGCTGGAGCCTACACAAGGCAGCCAAGAGTGTGACAGAGACAGCAGGGGCCCACTCTGAAGGTGCCGAGTCCATCTGTCATAGCAAGGATTTTAGCATTTACTTTAAAATCAAATTTCCATTCCAAAATGGAATTTCTTCAACCACTAATTCTTGCAACATTATATCTTTTTACTCTGTTGCTATTTCTGGAGCAACTAGTCATGACTAGCTCTGCATTAAAATTTGACTGAAGATGTGTGTACGCGTTACATCTGTGGGTACATTAAACTTTATGCTATTTAAGAAGATTGAGAAAAATGATGTTTAGGGATTTAAGTAAATATGTAATTGTCATACACATTCCAAACAATATGAATAATATATTTCTCCCAAGAAATTTATAAATTTATACAGGTAATTTTCAATGTTCAGAGAGAATATCAGTTATGGGTTTTATAATGCTTAAAATCATCCTTAACACTCTTTATATTTAAATGACAGTTAATAGCAATTTTCAATTGATCAGAAAATAAAATCTAGCTAATACTATTTCTACACATGTGTGAGTGTGTATGTATAATGGCATGTATAGACAGTGTGTGTATGTACATACACACACATTAATATGCACTATATATACACACATATACATATATTGTGTGCACTGTATGTGTGTGTGTACACACAGTCCACCAAAGTGGACTACAGATATGGACTATATCCATATCTGTGTGTACACACACATCCCTGTACACATATGTATTCATACATGCATAAATTCTATATACATACATATTTTTGTGATATGATATTACAAAATCTGTAGTGTTTACTATGTGTCAGTCACTTTTCTCCTAGCTACGCAAATAATTTGAACTGATGATTTTTTTCCTCTCTCCAATTCCCTATCCTTTAACTCATTCCAAAAATAGAATATGGGATAAAGAACTCAAAGTGCTTGTTTGAATGAAATTGTGGTTGATTTATGACTGAGAGGCCCCAAGGTAATGGAGTTATATATTCAATCAATGCAGCTTAGTTGAAGATGTTTTTTAGAATTTTTTCCCACCTTATCGCTCAACAATATATTATTTCTACTAAGAATGAAACTAAAAGTGATGCAATCATTTGATGGAGTGTTTGTGCACTCTGACAGATAAATAGTCTATGAAGAGAAAATTAATGTTGATTTCATCAAAGAAAACAGTTTGTTGAAAATCAGTCAGCTCTCATACACAGGAAAATAGTCACTGCTTTTCAAGTCATCAAATGCTTTCAGGAAATGTCTAAAACTACAAGATAATTAAAATGTCAACTAGCACTTTTATTAAGCATTTTGGTGGATTTAAAAACAGAAATGAGTCGTAGCATATTTTCCCTTCTAGCTTTATGTACTCATGTTCAAAATCAAGAGCGAGCAAGCCCACCCAGAGCTGTATCTCTAAGGCCAGGTGGCCCCACATGTTTATCTGAGAGCAGACTCGGGCCCTGGCTTCCCTGACAACCCCCAGAGAAGGGCTCAATATTAGCAAGGGGCTTTGCTGGACCAGCAACAAACTGGTCAGAATCAGAATTTGCTATATTTTATTAAAGGAAGGGCAAAATTAAAATTCCCAAACTACAAGAGACCTGATTCCAAACTTATTCTAAAGTTGTAATTCATATTCTTTATAATTATTTTGTCTAATAGCATCAACTAATTTGGTGCTCCTACTATGGGCCAAACATTAAAAAGACAAAGCTGAAGGAAAAATAAGTATCTACTTGAGGATTTAAGTAAAGGTGGCAGATACGCCCACACTTACAATTGTTTTTTATTTGCTACAAAAACATTTAGAAGGAAGTGGTGAGGCATGACAGCTAATCAGAGAAGTTGATGTTTCTATTCATTCTTGAAGTGTTGATAAAGTTTTGCTTGATGAATTTTCTTGCAAATTCCATGTTTTCACAGGCTTCTATGAATTTGCTTGTATCCCTCCCTTGATTTGTTCAAGTGATTTGGTATTAGGATGTTCTATATATAATACCATGTCATTGGCAAATAGTGACAATTTCACTTCTTCCTTTTCTGAACACAATATACTTTGTTTTTAAACACTTGCTGAGTTCAACTTGCTAATTTTAATAATATAATTATGTCCACAAGGAGATTTGCCTACAATTTTCTTTCTTTGTCCTTTCATTGTGAGGAAAATCTTATAATCAAGTTTATAATAGCTTTGTAATATAATGGAATTTTTATTTATTTTTTTCTACTTTCTGAAACAGTTTGTAATAGACTGATTATCTGTTCAGTGAAAGTTTGGTAAAACTTAGGTTGGGCCTAGTGACTTTTATCATCCCTTTATTGCAAATTCATCTGCAAAAAAATTTTTTTTAATCTCTATGTTTTTCAGTATTTTGTTTATAATAATAGTTATTTTGTTTTTTTCTCTCCTTTTTAAACTGTAAGTCTCTCTAGTGTTCATTAGTTTTGTTAGTATTTTCAGCGAATAAGCTCTTGTTTTGTTGATTGCCTCTAACGATTTATTGTCTTTGCTCCTTTTCAATTAGGGTCCTTAGTTAACTATTTATTTCCTTCAATATATTCAGATTTACCTGGTTATGTTTCCTAGATTCTTGAGTTGAATATGTTGACTCATTCATTTATATTTTGGACTTCAAACACACAGAATTGCAATAATCATTTGTTTTTATTGGTTCATGACACGTTCTTGTCAATGGTCCATAAGTGAACTATGTAAAATAAAGCCATAAGATTCCAATTTAAACCCATCCAATTGTTCAAGGTAGGAAAAGACCCTCATATTACCAATTGTTGTTAAAATGTAGAAAAAAATCTCACTATTTTGGGGGATGAAAGTTTGGTGTGTACATATTAAAAAAAACTTAGAAACACATACATTTTGAAAATATATATATATATTACAATGTACAGCTGTAATTTCTAAATATAAGTCCTTGAGAAATTCTCACACAGGTAAACAGCAAGATATGTGTAGGAATGTTCATATCAGCATTGTTGTTATTGCAAAAGAATGAAAATAACATTGGAGTCCAAATATCATTGGAGGCTCAAAGTTTTTCATACATATCTATTAACTGCTCATTCATTATTTTTTATCTCTAAATTACAATGAATTAAGAGGTGAATTCTTCAATTCCAATTCTTTCCAAGCTATATTTTATTCCATATGTTGCATCTTTTATTTCAGGGACCATTTTTTTCTAAGTCTGAAAATTGGCTTCTTTTAATTCTTCAAATATTTTCAACATATTAGTTTTAAAATCATTTGATCCAACAATCCTTCTGAGTATATATCCAAAGGAAATGAAATCAAGTTTTTAAAGCGATATCTACACTTCCATGTCCACTGAAGTGTTATTCACAATAGCCAAGATATGGAAACCACCTAAGGGTCTATCGACAGATGAATGGATAAAGAAGATGTGGTATGTACAGACAATGGGATATTATTCAACCATGAGAAAGAAAGAAATTCTGCCATTTGTGACAACATGGATGAATCTCAAAGGCATTATGCTAAGTGAAGTAAGTCAGACAGAGAAAGACAAAAGCTGTATGATATCACTTATACGTGGAAACTGAAAAAGCTAAACTCATAGACACACAGGGTAGAATGGTGGTTACCAGGGGTTGAGGGGTGGGGGAAATAGGGAGATGTTAGTCAAAGGACACAAACTCCAGTTACAAGATGAATAAATTTTGGAGATCTAGTATACAGCATGGTGATTATAGTTAACAATACTGCATTATATACTTGAAAGTTGCTAAGAGAGTAGATCTCAAATGTTCTCACCACAAAAAAGAAATGGTAGTTATGTGATGTGATGGAGGTATTAGCTAACGCTATGGTGGTAATCATTTTGCAATATATAAGTGTATCAAACCAACCTGTTGTATACTTAAATTTACACAATGTTATATATCAATTATAACAAAAAATTAAAATACAATCTTTTCAGATGTTATTTAAAGTGTATTTGCTATAAGATCAGCTACTGTTCTAATTGTTCATTTTACTGGCTCAGTATGCTATTATGAGATACATTCCTACATTTTGTAGATTTGGTTTGTTTATTTTGAGTCAAAAATTCTCAATTTTTCTCTCTCCCTTCCTTCCTTTCACTCACTCTTCATTTTTTACTCATTTTGTCATTGTTTCCATCTGTCCTTCTGCACTCTGAATCCAAAATTATGTCTTTATAACAGTTAAGAATTACTCTTCTCGTGAGTGTTAAGGTCATGGAGAAACAATAAGGGAGGGAGGGAGAGTAGGTGGGTTTGTTTACTTTCTAGTAATGAGGATGATTTTTTTCCCTGCCTTCTGAGGCCAACAATTTAGAATTAAAATTGTCTCAATTAGACAATAACAACAGTAAAAACAAACAAAAAATTAGATTCTAATGAATGGGAGACCCCATCTACGCACCTAGCATCATCAATGAAACTTGCTCAGGTTTGCTGTCTAAAATAAACATTTTTAGTTCTCTTTACCCTGAAGAAGTCTCACTTCTGGCCATGAATGCCTGCTTCCAACACAAAATCTAGCTAGTTTGCTGCATCAACTTTGGTTTAATATTTTGTATTTCTTTTATGTTTCAAGCCTACAGGTAAGTAGTTATGGTTGTCAAACCCAGAGATGTCTATTTAGCTATCTATCACTTTTTATATGTGAGCTGAAGTGCTATGCATCACTTTTGGTCATTTTCACTAAAAATGCCCCATGAATGATTCTCCATGCTTTTTCCATTTCCATGAGTGTGATGTAGGTGAGAATAGTCACCTTGAAAGCCACTTGTAAATGGCGGAGAGGAAAAATGTAAGGAGCTTGAAAACTCAAATCAGAACTTGGAGGAAAAACATATGCTGATCTAGAACAACTATTTTAGTCTTTTATCTAGGAAACAAGTTTTATTATATTTCATCTATTAAACATTTTGGACTTTTTTATTAATAAAAACCCTTAGTGAAAGGGTAAATAATAAAGTGGTAGTTACTATAGAAAAGGTGGTGAAATTAGAGCAATATAAGAGCTAAAAATAGAACATTTTGATTAAATAAAGTGATATATGCCAGTAGAGTCCAGAACTATTCTTAAATCTGATTTAAGCAATTAATATTAAAGGACAAAGTATAGTATTAAGTGCATATATGACTACCAGAATTCTTGTAGGATTAAGTGGTGAGTTAAGTTTTTAAAAGTAAGTTTAGAATATTCAGGTATGTAATTAGATATATTAATATGAAACACAGGGCAAGAGAAAGAAATTTTGAATCCATCAATACAGTGTTGATGTTTTTTACAACCATAAATCTGGGATGATCAAATACTCTGAGGAGAGAGTTTTTAACTATTAAACATTACAAAATAAAAATTGCAGTTGAAAAGCAAAGTAAGAGAATTAGAATGGATAAAGACCAAATTAGAATCATCTAAGCAAATGGTACATACTATAAACAAGAATAGAATGGGAGACAATTGCGTACAGGAGCCCAGTGTTCTAAACACAGATTTATGGTGAAAATCACTGAGCTTAGATATCTAAGTAAGATTTCCCATTTTATTCCTAATTTCAATTTCAGGATCTTTTATATTTCTTGTACTCTAAGTGACTAGACAAACTTTAAAATATGGTGAGATGGAACATAGAGAAGTGCCCAGGATTAATTCTTCATGTACAAACAATGTGCAAAAGACAGCAGGGTCCTAGCTATAGCTTAGTTTACAGGTTCTGTTTATGGCATAAAAAAGAATTTCAATGGAGAGACAAGTGAACTAATTGCTAATTCTTCAGTATTGTGAAATATTAACCAAATGTTGTATATTCATGTTTTCAAGGTAGTAGCAGGAAAAAGTTTTCAAAAATCCTATTCTGGTCAAACAGGAAGAAAATTAAGGAATCATTGGTCATGTGAATATATACATACACAAGAGAGAAAAAATCCATGAGCTTCCATAAGTAAAAATGAAGGATGACTTTGTTAAATAAATAACAAAACAGATAGATATATGTCAGAAGTAAAGGACTGGTGAAGTTATAAGCATCATTCTGGAACTATTCCAAGATTTTGCACACAAGCCAATTGAGCAACTTGAGTGCCCAATATTTTACATCTTTTTTTCTGATTATATGTCTTTGATGAGCCAAGCCAACTGCTGATGTCATTTTCATGGGAGAATTTGATGGTCCCAGAGACTGTTGTTAAAACCTGTCCAGCACTCTGATGCTTGCCCAGAGTTGAATAAATGTGTACCAGAA
This sequence comes from Tapirus indicus, assembly GCA_031878705.1. Lineage (NCBI taxonomy): Eukaryota > Metazoa > Chordata > Mammalia > Perissodactyla > Tapiridae > Tapirus > Tapirus indicus. The sequence continues at coordinate 95,258,071 of CM062926.1, forward strand.
AATAAAATTCCAGCAAATCCACTCTTCTGCATCAAAGAGAACTACAAGCTGCTGGATTTCCATCTATAAGAAAGCTCTGTTCCTAAAAGGGATAAAAAATATTGACACTGAATCTTGATAAATGGGCTTCTGACTGTGACCTTCAATTTCAAGAGGGCTTAATTTGACCAGAATTATGCACATTAGAGACGCTAGATTTCAGTATTGACTCATATTTCAACGATAGTTTAACATCAGCTCTCCCCCATCTTTCACCATAGCCCTCCCACTATGTCATATGATCAATAAAATCTCTCTTCAGTTTGGCCATGTCTCTTCAACCACTGCCTGTCCCATTTTCCCTCCACGCCCACCCACCAATTTATATTTCCCTACCCTTTTCAAGAGTTTAGCTATGCTACTCCATGCTATTGCTGCCTCAGCATCCATTCTGTTTGGTCAGCTGGCCTGCAGTGACCTTAAACTGACACCAGCTCTTCATGCATGCCCTAGATAGCAGCCCATAGAGTCACAAGTAAATGTAAGTTCCTGATATGACTTCCCCAACAGCCCTTGTGATGAACAGTCTCTCCTGCCTCTTAATGCATTCCCTTTATGAACCCCTTAGATAAGATCCTCGTGGGGATTACCAAAACCCTGCTCTTTTGGTTTGAATTGACCTATCTGGTCTTAGCCCTGGAACCCCAAGGCACTCCACCCATGGACCCTGCCTTTCTATTTCTCTGTCTTACACTCTGCCTTGACCTCCCTAGGTACTTCCTCCAGGACCTGTAAGTAATAAAATTCTCTATTTCAGTTTCTCTTGTGGTTTCTTGTTGAACCATGGCTCACCATCAGCACCCCGTGCTCCACTTACCAATTGTTAATGTGATAAATTCGTAACAGCCCTTTATCGTCTTTTCCTTAGTTCAGACTATCATCATTTCACCCTGAACCAAGGCATTGCATCCTTTTGAATCTCCCCCTACTTCTAATCTCTGCTTCCATTTGGTCCCCTATACTTCCATGAGAGAAAGTTTTTAAATTTTGAATACTTTATCTACCTCTCTTTTTCTCAAAAATATTCAGTGGCTCCAAACATGTGCAGATTCTAATGCAACTCCTTAACCTCTTCTACTTACTCATTTGGCCTGTTCAGCCATTACAGCTCCTCATTCTGTACACTGCAGCAACACACTGTTTGTGAGACCACCTTTGAGTCTGTTAGAGAGTGGAGGCTGAGGTACAGTTCAGGAGTCCTTGGCACTATGTCCATACGTCTTCCTATTCTCTCAATCATGAAGATACTGCTTTGAAAAATCACTAGAAGTTCATGTTGGTAGAGGAAGTGCAGGGAGGAATTTTGAAAAATATTCCAGTGATATATAAATTACCCAGAGTTTAAGGACAGGCCAAGGCAAGAAATTAGCTTCCTTCTCAACTCTAGCAGGAAACTGTAATCTGCAGCATAGTAACTTAGATGGAAAACAGGTCAAGAAAGAGTCCCCACATGCTGCATCAGCCTCTGTTCCATGGTGTGTGTTGTGGGGAGGGCGGGGAGATGGTTGGAGGGTCTTTTAAATCTACGATGCCCTAATACATTTTTATCACTTTATGATTTTATGTATTATTTCTGATGCTTATAATTCCTCCCCCAAAATTGTTTTACGACTTCAAGTCTAAGTGATATTTTCCCCTATGTAAATATATCCCTCACCAATCTCCCCACATACATATATATCACATACGTGGACATGGACGTATAGACACTGCACCCCTCCCCATCTCTTCAGACTCACATGTTCCTTATATTTATTGGCACTAAATACTAGATAGCACTATGAATACAAGAAGAAAGTGAACAGTTAATGACTGCTAATCATTATACCAAAATAAAGAGGATTGAAGACGGAATTACATACAGAGAAAGAATAGAAAGAGCTGAAAAATTTGGAGGTTCTGACATGTCACAAAAGTAAATGAGGATATAAATGATAGAAATCTATAAATATTGGTTTCTGACATTTGAGTAATTTTCTGTATGGAGTAGATAACCAATTGTTTTTTTCTTTAAAAGTAATTCTTTTACTGGGTGTACAAATTTACATTTAATTTCCCAAATTATTTTAGACTCTTCAAAATTTCCCACTCCCTTCACTTTTATTGTCCCTGAGCTAATTTCTGTAGATGCTTGCATATTATTACTTATGCTCATAATAATATTTTACTAACATTTAAGTTGCCTTAAATAACACAAAATTTAAAATAAATAGTGAGTATTGTGTGTTTTTGATCTCCTTAAGATTATAATAATCAGTCTTTTTGAAAAATTATTTTATTCTTTTTGTCTGAATATTTTCCTTTATGATAATCATGATATTTTAAAAATAATTATATAAGGTAATTATTTTCATTGTCTTACTGCCTTGTAGTAAATTTAGTGATGCTTTATGAATTGCAAAATAAATTTAGATAATTATTAAAATGTGGGGTTTTCCAGAAGACAGTATATGAAGATAACATATATTTTTGTGTATGTATTTATACATATATGTTTATGTATATCTAAATATATACATGCACATATATCTTTATTTTAAAGTGGGATTCCTCAGATAAAAGACAGTTGTTTACATTCAAAAGGCTAACTCTAATTTAGAGCAAGATACAGCATACCTCAGAGTGTAATACCCACACCACCTGAGATATGACTTCCCTACATATACGGGGTCTCTAATCCCCTTGCCATATTCTATTTAGTAATCTAGAAGCCAAGCTTTACTCGTGTCCATATTTAGAAGGTAAATTTTGCAGAGTGTTGAACTAAAATATCTCACTCAGAATATGTTCTTTTCTAGACACATTTATGCTTTTAACTAGCTACAGTGCTCTCAGCTGGCACCACTGCTGATTTTGCTGACAGTAAAGAAACTACTGATGCTCTGGAGTCATCCTAGTCACCTTTTATACTTGGAAAATATGGCACTTTGTACTAATTTTATCCTTGATACAGAAAGTGGTGGATGTTAATGCCCAGAATAGAACAGCGGTATTTTGTTAGTGAATCTTCTTTTTTAGCATTTCCTTATTTAGAATAAAATCTTACAGGCAACTATATTTCAAAACTTTACTACAACTTACAATCTGGCTCAGTCCTATATGTATATATATACACACACACACACAGACACACGTAGATACACCATTATATTTCTACTCAGCATCAATTTGAATACTTCTTGTAATAGGTAGCTTACCAACTCCAGAAGAGGTATATTGTTGTTGTTGTTAATTTGAGATTATTATTTAATTTTTTGTGCAAAAACACCCCATTTTCTCTGGGCATTGTACCTTGATCAACAAATGGTATTTATCGAACATGCAAGAATGTATCAAAGTAATTATAATAAAAGTTTTCAGGGGCCTGCACGCTGGCATAGTGGATAAGTTCGTGTGCTCCACTTTGGTGGCCCAGGGGTTCGCGAGTTCAGATCCAGTGTACCAACCTATGCACCGTTCATCAAGCTGTGCTGTGGCAGTGTCCCATATAGGGGAAGATGGGCACAAATGTCAGCTCAAAGACCATCTTTCTTACGCAAAAAAAAAAAAAAGAGAAAGATTGGCAATGGATGTTCAGGGCCAATCTTCCTCACCAAAAAAAAAAAAGTTTTGAATAATTTTAGGTTTCTTGAAGGTATGCTTCATTCATTGTTTTATTTGAGATAATAGAAAATAAATATCTGACTAGTTTGAATATTGATAAAAGCTTTAATAATTACTAGACATGTATTTTTTTCCGTAAAATAAGATACAGTTGGCAAAACAAAGGAGTCTTGGAGGCAGATCTAGTTCAATTGTCCCAAAGAGTACATATACTGAAGGATTGTCATATTTTCTACATTTTTGTAAAACTTCCTAAATGCCTTTGTTATATTCCTTATTTATCTTTCTTGTGTCTCTCATGATGTATTTTAAACTCTTCTTTCTCTTTCACTGTATCTTTCTACTTCTCACTTTAGTTTCTTTCCTATAATGCATTGTTATTATACTTATCATTTCTCTCATGTGACCCAGGGATTTTTTTCTCTCATACTATTCTCTCTGTCTCCATATATAAACATGGTGAGGAAGATTGTATTATATATATACTATATATCTATATCTTCCTTCCCTGAAATTCAGTATAAGTTAGAATGCATTTAGTAACAGAAACCTAATCAAAGACATTTAAACACTAAAAGAAATATATTAACTGCTGTGAAAATTATACAGGAGGATGATGTTGACAAGTAAGATACAGTTGCTAAAAGATATTAGTGACGAAGAATTTCTTTCCATCTCCGCACTGCTTTCTATGATTGTTGACTTTGTCTTAAAGCTGCCTCAGTTAGTAGGCATATTTTTCTTCCACACCCAAAGGAGAAGAGATAATATTTCTAGGATCTTCTGTGCAAATAGTGGGATTCCCTTACTCTCTTTGGTCTGAATTAGATCACTTGCCCATAATTGAAATGGCTATAATGCCTGGAGAGTTGAAGAATCTATTTTCTTCTGCCATTTGGTTAGTCCCATGAGACTACTCAATGGAGCTTTGAGTGAGCTCAGCACCAATCCCCCCCCCACCCCAACACAGACTCTGAATGCTACACAGTGGAAAAGGACTGACTTTCTCAAAGGGAAACCAATGGTATATTGGTGGAAGTAAAAGTTGGGGAAGGACTCAAATGCCCATAATTTAAGGCCTCTCTCTTAATTCTGACTTTCTTTTTCTACTGTACTATTTCTTTTCATTCCCAAACTTCCAACTTGATTCTTCAGTTTTAATGAGAAACCTGGTTTGCTTTGCTCTCAAATATTTGTTTCCACAAATGTCTTGGAAGCAGATCTACCTCATATTCTTAGCTATTCTACAACTTACAATACTATCTATGTTTTCTATGAAATCATGGGTAAAAATGCCAAGGTGCTATATTTAATATTAGCTTGGTATTTCCCTGGTTATATAAACTTAAATGTACCTAATAATAAGGAAATAAACGACATAAGTCAATTTGTCTTCACAAGGGAGCTCTGTGAAGACTGCTACTTTTAAAACAATAGGGGGAAAATAAAAGTGATTTCTCATATCTAAAATCAAATACAAAAGAGAAATATAATCTACCAAGGTAGTTATAAAGACTAAACTTCAGACATACAACTTTTTAAAGTTAATAAAGAGGATAATTGAAGTGATTTTTGGAGGAAAAATAAAACAAAGAATGGAGAAATTGAATTTATATTACTGCAACCTATCTTTACTTACTACTTCCAGGGAAATATACTTTTAAACTCCAAAACAGCCATTTCCAACATCTCTATAGCACAGATGAAATAATAAGATCCCATAAATACTTCATTTTATACGGATATGCTATTTTCCATGTTCTTCATTTATTCAATATGCAAGATTTTACTAATTTTTGTAATCTTCAACATGTTAATATAGTGGAGTGTTTAGTTTCTATATATGTATTTTTATGCCTCAAAACAAAATACATACATAAAAACAAATACCGTGAATTAAGATAATTTCCTCATTGTTTTTCATTTATATTCAGTTTACTACATAAATATGTTCATCTATTTCTTTAAGTAATAATAAATTTTAATTTGTTTAGTTATTCTGGCATTTAGTTGAAAATTTTTCATTCTTAATTCTCATCCATAAATTATGGAATAAACTATGTTTAGATATGAGTCTTCTAGTTTAAAGGGTTTATCTAGTTCCAGACAGGATTGTTGTGAAAAGTTTTATAACTAACCATATCCTGATAAAATTCATGAAGTTAAAAAAAAGGGAAAATTTTAGGAGCTTCCATCCAAGAGAAAAAATTATCTCTAAAACTAAAATACAATAGTATTTCATTTCCAGTATCTTCAATTCTGTAACTCAGAAGACAGTGGAATAGCAGCTACAGAATACTGAGATGCAAGAGTCCTATATTCTTCTTAGTAAATGGTGTCACCATTCACACAGCTATTCAAGTCCCAAGCCTAGGAATTATTGTTGAATTACCTTTTTCCCTCATTACCCATATCTAAACTACTTGTTAATTTAATAAATATTTATAAATTGATATATTTTCACTTTTATGGAACTTATTTGTGTGTGTGTGTGCAAATTTCAGTGACTCTGACCAAAATTACAGTTCACTCCCTGTATACAGCTACCATTCCACTAAAGTCACAATTCTCTTTTGTTTGGATAACCGCATTGCACTACTAAATGCATTTCCTTCTCCATTCTTACTCCACTACAAAAATTTCTCCATACCACTTTCAGAATATGACACCCAGCTCTTCAAAGCACTTTGATAGCTTGCAATTTTACCTATAAAATCCAAACTCCTTACTTTGCTCTTCAATGTCCTTTGTGGTCTCAGCCCTTACCTTCCAAACACATTTCCTATCTAACACTCTCAACTTCAGTCACTCATCTGATATCTCACAGGCTTTTGTGTTTCTAAAACATCACAATTTTTTTCTGCCTTGTGGCATGTACTGGCGTGAGAAGCCTTGCTATGACTGGTTCCTTCTTGTGTTTTAGGTCTAAACTCAAAGATCACTGATTCAATGAAACCTTCCCTGACCAACTATCAGGCCTTCCAGATTCCCATATTTACTTTTTCTTAAAGCATGTGACATTAAACTTAATTTTTAAAATTATGTATTTATTAAATGCCTCTGCATCCCCATCTCCTACCATATACACTAAAATATAAGTCCTACAAGAGCAGAAAACTCTTTTTCTTGTTCTCTGATGCATAACTGGGACCTAGGAAAATGTCTGACACAGAATTGTTAGAAGAAGAAATATGATTTTCATTTTTGGAATGGATATTAAATTCACTCCATTTAGAAGTTGAGAGTCACAAGGATAATTTCAAGAGTACCTTGAACTGTACTATTTTCTTTTCAGTCTGAACTGAAACAGAAAAGGATTCTAAAAAGAATCTGACCTCATAAGTTTCATAGTAGTAGGTATTTTTTAAACACATGAGACTCGTTAGCTGATATCCTTTTTCACCTAATGACTCTTTGTCTCTGAACTTTCTTGTAATTTCATCTCTCTTGAGATCACTAGAAGGCTTCAAGCTAGGATATTAAGCTAACCACGAGCAAACCCCACAATTTCATGTGGAAATATCCAACCAAGTAATAAAATATTGAGGTAGAAAGAAACAAGCTTGAACTTACTGTTAGATGATCTTATTTATTCTGGCCCAGAGAAGCAGCTGGGTTTTTTTTTATGAGTTAAAGATAAAAAGAATGTTAAAGTTGGCACTTACATATCCAAGTTGATGACTTTTATTCTCAACTCAAATTATCTGTCAACCATTAGAGATGATTTAATTGAAGAAAGATACTTAGTAAACCATGTATATTTCTAAGATGATAAATTTTTTGTGATAGTGTCCCTAATGGATAAAGCATTTCAACTGTATGTTTGTTTCACAAGTGCTAGAAAGGAAGCAAATAAAGTTTAAATAAGTGAATAGGTGAAATGAGAAGAGAGATGTAGACCCAGAGAGGTTCAGAAAATGAGCCTACAATAAAGATAAAATATTTTGTGAGGCCTTATTGCTAAGTGAATATTCGAAGATCATTTTTTGTTTCTCATTGATACTGACGGGCAAAGGGTAAACAATTCAAATTATAATCTTGTCTGTGTAACTATTGAAAAAAAACTCTTCAATATATATAAATACTTATAGGATAATCAAAAGTAGGAATCCATCATTTCTCTTCTTTTTAATTCCACCAATGCCATTTATTTTAAAGTAAAGTATAGTCAGGATAGACTCTACTTTGCATTAAAATAATTAAATCTTATTGTGAAATGAAATTCAGAAATGATATAACACACTTATAATTACATTTGTGTGTACATGTGTGTGATTTTGGGTCAGTGAGAAAATATATGATTCCTTGACTGTAATATAAAAAAACTAAAATCAGTAATTTAAAATAAAATAGTACAATTGAAGAAATAAAGAACTGGTTTTGCTCCCAATAAAAGATTACAGAGGGTGGAATAGTTATAAATGCAGACTGATACAAGTGTGTTGTATTTGCAATACAATTTCTATGTGCATAGTTTCTGATGAACAATTTTCAGTAATGACTCCCAACAACAGCAACAAAAAAGTACTATCCTAGGGGGCCGCCTGGTGGCGCAGCCGTTTAGTTCGTGCTTGGCAACCCCGGGTTCGCTAGTTCGGATCCTGGGCGCCCACGGACGCACTGTCAGCCATGCTGTGACGGCATCCCATATAAAGTAGAGGAAGATGGGCACAGATGTTAGCCCAGGGCCGGTCTTCCTCAGCAAAAAGGGGAGGATTGGGAACGGATGTTAGCTCAGGACTGATCTTCCCCACAAAAAAAATTAAAAAAAAAAAAGTACTATCCTCCTTTTTTAATAAGCTAGTTTTATACTTAGAAATTTTAGTGAATATTAAAATCTTACAAAAGTAATTTGTGTTTATTTGTAAGATGAAGTTAGGTTTTAGAAGCAGGTCACTGTTATCAAGTATTTCACCTCTATAACAGACAGCATAGAGGTGTTGCTACTCGTAGGATGTCTCACATGTTTCACCCTGTGCCAATAAGTGTCCCAATCCTTATAATGACAACCAAAAACAGCTACTAGGATGTCATTTAACTGGAAAAGGGGTTGGCAAACTATGGTCTGTTGTGCTAAATTTTACCTGTGACTTGTTTTGCATAGCCCATGAACTAAGAATGGGTTTTACATATGTATAGGGCTGAAAGATAACAAAAAACCAAAGATTATGTAGCAGATTTACTATCTGGCCCTTATAGAAAATGATGCTTACCAACTCCTGCACTTGTTCCATGATGACATATATTTTGTCTTGTTCACCATTATAATACAACTAGAAATGCCTCCAAAACATAGAAGGCACCAAATATTTGTGTAAAGGAAGGAAGAATCTATGATTAGAGTCATAAAACTATAAAATGTTAACACTGAAAGGAAACTATAGATACCAATGATAGCAAAGAGGATCAGAATGGTTAATAAATTAGTTTATCAAAGGGACTCAGTTAGGACTGAGATGCTATTACCTATTTTATCTATGACTTCTAGTACAGTTCCTAGTTCAACACGTGCATATGTGTGTATGTGAAATTGTTACCGAACCAAAGTGAGTCCACTTCTTGGTGAGCAGAAATCAAAGACCTCACCAGAAATAGTTGTCACACAAAGTAAAATTTATTTGCAGCAAATAAAGGAGACCATGGGGAATCCCTTCCAAAGCTGTGGCTCCCCAACCAAGAGAAAGCAGGGGCCTTTTATTTCAGATGCGGAATGAATACTCAAAAGGGAGAGGTTGGTATTAGTTTGCACTGGCTCAGTTGGAAAACATGCTTCCACATACATAGCTTGTTATGGTAATAAGGCCTGAGCTCCTCCTGGGATGGAGATCTTAACATTAAAATGAGGCAAAGGTAATCTCTTAGGCACCTCTCAGCCTGTCTGCACAGGCATAGCTCTTGTGGTGGAATTTGGAACAGTTCAATGAGGTTGGTGATCGCATCTCTTAACATAACTAAAAAAAGAGTTTGGAGAAACAGGTAAGTGCTTCCAAGACCTCCTTTGAGTTACTTAGGGCAATTAATTGGTGGCAAAATAACAACATTTTGTATGCTACTGTGCACAAAATGTTATATTCTGTTTTGTTTTTCTCTTAACATTTTTGGCCAAGATTTTCCTATATCATTAAATTCTTTTTAGGAATATAGATTTTCAACATCTACTTCTATATAGTACAATGGTCTGACTGCATCCTGTTTTATCTTCTATTTCTATATTTTATGATGAATAATATCATAATAAGTACCTTTCCACTTTAAACACTGTCAAATTTCCATTTAATAAGAATTAATTTCCTCAGATTTATTACTGGTTTAAAAGATCAAAACAGTTTTAGTGTTCTGTTACATTATGTCAAATTGCTTTCACTGTATATTTCATCTGTTTACACTGTTACTAGCAGTGCACTAATTGTCTATTTTGAAAACGACTTCATTCATTCATTTAAAACAAATAAAGTAATACGTCCTTTAGATATGACAACATTCTCAGAGAAAGACGTTTATAAATTTGCCAATTTTATGACAGTGACAATTAGGTAAATTTTTCCCATAAATATGAACTACAATTTTTGAGAAATAATTTCTTGTAACATTCCAAGATGTTTCCTTTTTCTTTGCCTGCTTTGATTTGTTTCTTTATGTATGTTGCGAACAGTCTGATCTTTTTTTAACATTGTCTTTCTCTATTAATACAGTGCCCTATCCCCACAAAAAAAAATTACTTTACGTCCTATTCCCCTCAGGTTTTCATACATACCTCAACTTAATATTATTATTTCCACCTAACTTCCCTTATACACAATCACACAAGAGTGTGGGGCATAGCTTTGACAATTTTTATCCAATGAGTTTCAGTGCTGAGAGTATAAGAACAAACGGATTTGGGGAACATATTAATCAGACTCAGAATATGATACTACCGGTATTTCTATATCTATATCTACATAGGTACCTATAGTCAACAAACCAAGATATAAGACACATTAAAGTGAACTGAGGAAGAAGTATAAGGCAAAATAAAACCTAAACTTAAATGACAAAACTTATGATATTGAGTAAATTAAAAACACTATAGAAGGAACCATTGTCGGACAAATATTTATTAATTCATTTTCCCTTGGGGAAGCTCTGTGAGAATTGCATTATGTTGATTAATGCATAGTTACAGCTAGTTTAGTATGGTTCACTAAATTACACGCAAATGTAAGATAGTTCACAGATTGGTCTTAATAGTCATAATACCATATGTAATGAGTATTGATGTTGGCATAACACTCTTAGAGTAGAAATCTCCAGGACATTGTGAATGTAATTCCTGTTGGCATTAGCGATGATAAAAAAAATTTGGAATAAAAAATGAGATATAGTGAAGTTTATCCAGCTTCTAATTCACTTTGCTATCTGTTATAAGAACCAGACAGTTGAAGTTTGCCATATCTTACATCTTAGTAAGCCAGTTAGTTACATAGAAACTGCACAAAAGATGCCATTACTTCTAAATCACTTTGGTACTCCCACCTCAGACAAATATCCCAGACTATGTATTACATTATTATTTAGTCAATACATTTTTTTCTCTTACTCTATTTTTATTGCACATGTAAGACTGCATATGTAATTAGGCACATCTTCATTTCATTTTTCATTTCCCAGTTGACCATGTGATACTTTCAGATGCAATGTAAGTAAAAATCATGTCGGCAAACGGAGAGTGGATACACACTAAAATATTCATTTCTTTAAAATTGGTAAACTCTTCACTGATGGCAATATGACTAAAATATACTGACTAATCTTGCCTTTATTGAACTTACCGTGTGCCCTTTTAGTTAGTATTTTTCATCTACAAGATGTACCTTAGTCAATAAATATTCAAAAATTTATTTAAAGGTAATGTGCAAGAAAGATGCATTAATTGTGTGTGCATGCGTGTTTGTGTGTGTGTGTTTTGTCTGTATCTGTGTATTTGGCTGCCAAAGGTAAACTCCTGTTATGCATCTGTAGATGTGGTGTGTCTTTCAGTTAAGACAAACATATTTTAAATAAAACCAACTATAACCTGACTGTTCTGATCTTTTAGAGCTTATTTGGTAGATTTAAAATACCCCTATTTTTGGAAGAGGAGAATGGTTGACTCTCTAAAACTGTGAATTTATTTGGACACTACAATTGACGGTAGCAAAGCAGCAATATATTTAGTAGAAAAGTATTTTCAAAATTATTTTTCCCAGTGAATGCCAAAGCATCCATTTAATTCTTTCAAAAGTGTAGTAAAATTCTTTGATGCCTAGCAAACAAATGCAGTATTGATTATGCCATTTACTGAAAAGGCTAATCTTTAATGGTATTGTTTCATCCAGGAAAAAACTTTACCAAAGACTGTTTGCTTGAAGCAAAGTTTCCTAAACTCTTGTTCTTTCAAAATATGTTCATTCTTCATTTTTACTTTCCTCAGAAGTGCTGCATATCCAATTTCTTTCCCGTTAGACTACACTGTTATGAGTTAAGTCCCCACAAAATAAAATTGAACCCTTTTCCTTACAGTGAAGTTTATTGACTTGATCTGCATTTAAATAAAATATAAACCATTAAGACTGAAGGACGTTCTTCAATTTGTTATTTTAATGCCAAAGCCCTCTCAATCCAGCCTAAATTTTAGTGAAAATTACATTTCATGAATATTACTCTATCTCTACTGTATTGTTTGTTTTTGATATCTATATTAATATGGTATTAATACTAATATTTTAATAATATTAATATTATTATCACTATTATTAACAATAGTAACATTAACATTAAGACTAATTTGAACAGAATAATTCCAGTAACATTAATATAAAATTTAAATAATTAATTGGAAAAAAGAGGATGTCATCTACTATATTATTGACATTTAATGATAGCTCAGAAATTATTTTCTAGGCATTTATTCATAGGAATGTCAGGAGAACCTTGCATAATATTGAAAATAAAAATGTTCCAATATCACTGAGCACATTTTTCATAACTCAGATTAATATTAGCACATACTTGTAACAAAAATAATACTGTTATTAGATATTCCACAAAAGAAAAGTTGGCAGAGGTTTCAATATATTTGAGAAATATTGTAAGTAGACTTTATCTCACCATTTCATTATTTAATTGTGTCATTATCTATGTCATTCTTTGAATTATTGTAAGTGAAATTAAGAACTTAGTATTCATCTCAGGCAATTCCGGACAATTACATGAAAATATCTTTCTCTGGTATAACAAAATTGCAACACAATTGATTTTAGTCACATTTTAATGAAATATGAACTGAAATGAAAATCTCCTTGTCGATAATATTATTTTAAGAAAATAAAATAGTTTAAAATAAACATAAAACATTTGTATGATTAAAAGAGTCAATACTTTTTATATTTCACGCATTTCTTTTCAAACTTGAATTTGTATTCAAGGAAAGGAAATACATAAAGTAGCTTAGAATAACCGACATAGCTGACATTATTTTTTGTTTCTTTTCTGGATTTTATTTTGAATATGATCTGTCAGTTGATTAGCATCCTATATGTCATTGGATTGAGTTCAATCTCATTGCTATGAATAATCCTAGAAAGTGCTTGTTAGTCTCCCTAGAAACTCAGGATGGGGAACAGGATAAAGGTAAACAAGGAAACAAAAAATTATTTTGTATTTTATCCACTCATATTTTAGATTGACTGTTTTGTTAATTTAATTTCTACATTTTTACTTATTTATTTTCAATGAATTATCTAGTCATCAGTTCAGGCATCCCTGAGCTTCTTTCTCTCTCTGTGAAGCAGCTTCATTCCACTATCCCTTTGGACAGCAAAAAAGTCTGCGGATTTTTTCCTTCCTTTGACATAAAGAAATCTTTAAATTTTCACAAAAATATATTACTTTGAATTATAAAAACCTAAACCATTAACTATTTCATTTATATACTAATATACTAAATAATAGCTCACATTTCTCATACTTAGAAAAACAACACTATTTTATTGAGTATCAGAAGTCAGAACTGTTTTTGCAATTTATACATGAAATCTAAATTATCATAAGAGGAAAACTTTTATGTAAATTATAGTCTAAAGAAAATACAACAAAGAAATCAGCTACTATAAAGATTCGAATTCATAATCTTGAAATATTTACGGGACAAAAAGAGCGAACAGAATGAAAAACGGCAATGGGCCTTCTATACCCACCTGTGGAAATTCCTAACAAAATAATCACTAATAACATTGTGAAAATGAAACATTTCAATGCATGCAAGTATGTGTGTATCTGTATCTCTATTTATCCCTCTATCTACCTATATTAAATATCTTGTAGTAGCACAACTCTTTGACAAGCATGCAATTTGGTGACAGGATTATTCATAACACAGAGCTATTAAAACAAGTGTTTGTCCTGAAAAAAATACACAGGAAAAACTGCATAGGGTAATACTGCTGAAGAGCTTAAACTCCATCAGAAAAAATGCCATGTGAAAAACAAGTGCAGTGGCTAGCTGTCATCTAATATTTCTAAAATAGGACATTGATAACTAAAATAGATATAATATTTAGAGAATCAAAAGCAAAATGTTCTACTAATGTAAGTCTGACAATAATAGAAATGTATAAACGTATATTTAACTTTATTTAAATTTGTTCTATATGTTTAGATATATTAAAATATACCTATAATTTAGTTTATTACATTATTTTTATTCTCGTATCTTTGTCAAAAGGAATTACTGTTTCATCTGGAGCTATTTTAGGTTAAAATTAATTTATGAACAAATAATAAATGGAATCATGGGAGAAGGGGATGATAGAGCCAACTGCTTTTGTCTTATGAGTCTTCCACAGGAAATGATTTGGTGCTTCCTTGACCTTCTGCAGAGCAATAGTTTTCAAGCATTGCAAATATTGAAATAATTAATTAACATGTGATTTGATGGTTAGCAACTGAAATAAATATTTAAATTATAAGGATACATTATTTTGATGGTAAAAGAATTCATTTGACAACCATTTGACTTCCAAAAGTTATTATTTTAAGAAGCATATCATTCGATAACTGGCAGTCACACTTAATAAGAGTAGGTCTCTACCATGAAGAATTGCCAAGTGTAAAATGACATGCACCTAAAGAAAATGGAACAATCTTACTGAACAGAATATAAAGCAAATAAGTAAACCGTTGAGTGTTTCTGATGAAAATCTAACAACAACAAAAACCAAAATAACAAATCACCTTCCCCACATTCTCACCTGACCCAGATACAAACCAGTGTACAGGCCTAATCATTTTCTCCCACAGATCACCGAAGACAAACAGCTCCTTTCTTTTTCTTCCTGCCTGTGTCAACTAACAAAACAAACCAACAACAACCACAACAAAGCAGACACGTTGTAAATAACCCAAGACTGGCAGTGCAATTTCACCGCGTTTATGTCTTACAAAACTGTTTTTGTAAAGTTTAAACCTTAAAAAGCCAGTCAAGATTCACTCTGTTCTCCTTTGCGCTATGAGTAAGCCATGTTCTGAGGCAGGAGTAAAAGGAGAGTCAGTACAGTTCCTTTACAATGCTAGCTTTGTCACTGAGAAAGGTGGGATTGCTGGGACTGATTAATAAAGAGTCTCTTAATAGAACAGTTGAAGCCTGCTTCCTTCATGACATGAATTTGCAGCCAGGTTTTGAAGGAAAGAGGAGAAATACTTTCAGGTCAGAGATGATTAATGTGAACCAGGGCAAAGTGCTTGTACAGACTGTCATCCAAAGGGGCCATTATTTTCACTTCTCCATATTTTTGTGTTTGATGCCATCTCTGCTGAAATTGAACTTCCTCCTATTTACCTGATGAAAAAAGGCCATTCTTCATGGGCCAAGTTATATGTGTAATGAGATAATATTGTGATGTATTAGTCATCATGTTTCTCTCTGTGCACATCTGCAAATACTGCCATTTTACCCAGATAGATATGAGTTGTCCATTGACTTGAGGAGTTGTCTCGGTGAAACCAAGGTCAGACTCTGTAGTGCAAGTCCTATAATAAGCAATATATTGAAAAATTTCTGAGTCTGTCTTTTCCCTTTCCCAGAGGACATACTAACCCTCAAGGAGAAGACAGCATTAGAGAGGGAGCAGTAGAGTGAGGTACTGGTTTGAGCATTGTACCCCATTCATCCACCATCACTAGGGTTAGAATGAGGAAGGGAGACAGAAGTGAAACACACAGACACCCTGGGGGATATGTGAGTAGGTGCCATTTGTTTTCTGTGTCCTCTCTGGAACTCTGGCTGGCAGGAGCCTCACAGACTGCTTTGAACTCCCAGCATGAGCAGGGCAAAGATCAAAGAGAAGCTCTACGGAAGTGTGAGCCAGCTCTACTAAATTTTCTGCAAACCCAAAGAATGCATAAAAGTAGGTGACAGAACTCATATTTATGAGAAAGAATGGGAGAACCAGAAGACTTTTCCAATCTAAATAACTGGATATACTAGAAGACACAATGTGGGCACAAAGGGAACATAGATATCTCAGCAGATGCCCTCAGGGAGGGAGAATGGTTA
This sequence comes from Tapirus indicus, assembly GCA_031878705.1. NCBI lineage: Eukaryota > Metazoa > Chordata > Mammalia > Perissodactyla > Tapiridae > Tapirus > Tapirus indicus. Next base: position 95,274,287 of record CM062926.1, read on the forward strand.
CCAAAGATTATATGAGATAATGTAAACCTTACTGGACGCCATAGAATGACTTTTGGTGGGATTTTTGCTTATTCATCACATCCTGCCCACCTATGCCTTGAAACTAATAAATATCTCCAACATAAGTGCAAATACAGCAAACTAGAGGGGGAAAACTTTAAATTAATTCAAGAAGTACTGAAATAACTTAGTTTATTCTAAAGCTATCAAGTTAAAATATCCACTACTGGGAATAGTGGATGGTGTATTGGGTCTTTGGAAAGGACTTCAGTACAGTTACTTACATGTATTTTCACATACATGATATATGGCATTTTATATCATACTCATTACACCTGTCATCTCAGAATGAAGCCTCCTGTGTTCTTCTTCTAAGTTAAATCAAATGCTCTGTCTGCTTCACTACGGGAGTTTGTTCACTGCTATTTTCCAGCACTCAACAAAGACTTCCACATATTAGAGTCATTTATGTATATATCAGTTTCCTAGTACAATGGTAAATTTCAGATGCATGGAAAATGCCTCTTCCAATACGGCTCTCCCAGTTCCTAGCCAAGGGCTCAGTATCTAGCAGATGCACCATAAATGTGAATTTAATTGGATTTAAGCTAACTGAACTGAATTGAAATCACAGAGGAAGAGGTTCCAAGTTCAGTGAATAGCAAACATATTTGTGAAGATTAAGTGTTGGAACTGATTTTGCAGTCAAAAGCATAAAAGACATTTATAATACCAGGTGAAAATAAGAAGTTATCACAAAAGAGATATTGAAGCACAGAGAAAAGAATTTTGGATACAAATGAGAAATAATTGCTTCCTGGGCTTATTTGTGAAAACAATAGTCTATGTTCACGAAAAAATGAAAAATGTTTTACTCTTTTGAAATGGTAATAATATTTGTCTTGTAAGTCTAACAGAATTCCTAATGTAAAAATTAATATATACGAACATTTTCCTGTAACATAAATGACAGTACAATGCGAAGTGCTGTTATTGTTGCATTTATTAATATAAAGTATAATTATGAATAGATACAAGGATATTATATTGAAAAATATATTCTTTCAATAGACAATATATGCAAGGCACTGTTCTAGATGATGAATATTTAAGAGGGGAAGAAAATTTCTTTCTTTCTTCAGACAAATTTCTTTTCTCTCATGCCTTTTTATTTGATAAATTATCTAATACAATATTCTGGCCAGTTTTTGAGTAAACAGGTCAAAATTTTCAACTTTAGCTCTACAACACTTTAATTTCATACATCTATTGAGGGACATTCCTTAGAAATATTGCTGTAATAATAAATTACCAGAAAGAAGGTTCAACATTAATTATTTTTAAATATCTTCTTCTTGAAACGAAGACTTCTCTGTAGGCGAACTTGCCTTGAAGTTTCTCAGTTCTGAGTTATTAAACATTCTATCTGATCTTTCTCTAAATGACTATTGACATCCTTTGTCTAAGAAGAAATCAACCCCAACTTAGGCAAACATTGTCTTCATGGTGCTTTTTAATCATACATATGTGGGCTGCAGAAGAATATATATATTGAATATACAGAGGAATTCATATCTGTGGAAAAGTGAAAACTGGTGAAAGCAATCACAGTAAAGAAAAAAAAATTTTTTTAATGTACAGTATCTAATGAATGCTGAAGTGCAAATACTGCAAGACAATTCAATTTATCAACTAAAGTGAATTATTTATTGAATGAGCACTATAAAATAATTTTCAACATTTATATTAAATATTCTAAAGATTTTGATATGTAGATGAACTCAGTATTTGATGAATAAATGAAGGGAAAATTGGACAATTAAGTTAGTTTGTATGCCATTAATCAATGGTTGTACTTAAAGGAGATGGTAATATAAACAACAAAAAGTAAAATAGTAAGTTGACCTATTTATTCATCCCCAAAACGTATGCCCAGCATCACACTAGGTACTTGCAATGAAAGGAGAAAACATGTGCTTTTTGGTTTCAAGGATGCACAGGTTGATTTCAATAACTGTGATAGAAATAAATATTTGTGCTCTGTCTGCAGATATCTGCAAAGTGGTTTTATCTCCCCATCCGTATCATTAAGAAGCAAGAGTCGAGAGAAAAATAAAGCTCTGTTGGTAGACATGTAAGGCTTTTTTATCAGCAGTTATGTCTTTCTCCTACATTTCGCTAAACCTCAGACAAATCTGTGGAGCCCCTGCAATTGTATTTAAAATTGCTATGAGAAAAGTTAAGTCCATTTCAACAACTGTTATGCATCAAGATGACTAAATTGACTATGGTGCTCTGCTCTGTCTCCCTGCTTAGAAGTGAGAAACAATGGGCTAGAGGAAAGGAAGGTCTAAATTCTACTTTATGTTCATTGTGTCCCTAAAACAGATGTCTGACATTGCACCCCTGAAAATGGATGTCTGTTTTAAGAATGTGGATAACAAGAATTGGGCCATCAGCACACTGGAAATTAAGAATCAAGGTGCATCTTGATATCTCTACGTTTTCTCGGTCTGCTGTTGGACTTGGCAGATGCCTTTGAATTACACCATTTCTAATAATATTAAATTGGCCCAGAAATGAGTATTCTAATTCTGGGAGGTAAAGTTTAGAGTATATAGCAAGATGGATAAAATACCCATTCTGCTTGACCCATTAATTCCGTATTCAAGATTTGAGTCTAAGGGAATAGAAAGGAGCAAATTAATAATATTTACAAGAATGTTTATCACAGCATTATTTATCACAATGAAAAATTGGAAACTTCCTAAAAGTGGCAAACCAAATAAATTATAGTGTATCATTGATTTTTAAATAAACTTTCCCCAACAATTAGAAATTGAAAGATTTCACATAAAAAATCGACAGCCATACTTACCTTAGGAATCATAACATTTTTTATAAATAGCATGTTCATGGGACATGACTATAAGATGACCACATATATCTACCCTCACAATAATTTTAATTTGCTTCTAAATAAAAAGCTGTTAAAATTCCATTAGCTTCAATTTAAAAACGTGTTTAATCTCAACTCAAGATATATAAACATTCCCATAGATAGGGGAAAAGCATATCACTTGAAAAACCAAAATAATAAACAGTAACTTGAAATTAAATATATGTGGTTTGTACTCAAAATTTAGTGTAACAAAGATTTATCACATTCTCCAAAAGAAGAGAGGAAGGTGGTCGCAGATAGAGAAGGGTTGTCGGGGAGTGGTACTTTGGAAGGGCATTCTTCATTCTACAGCATTTTCTTCAAAACTTCAGGGACTCACCATTATCCTTCATTAAAATTGTACTTTAAAAAGTTATGGCACAGAAAATCACCCTTTGAATAAAATAAAACCTAAAGATAAATGTGCTTTGAGCTGCAAGGGAAAAGCATATGTGCTTCAAAATAGACTTTCAGGTCATAAAAGACGGATATGTACAGTTTGGATATGTCTACAAAGCAACAAGTTGCACAATTCAAATTTGTTCCCTATTCTGACTAGAAAATATTGTTGAGTTAAGTGGTGAGGGTATCTTCGCCTAAAACTATAATGTCAAAATATTGTATATTTACTTAGTGTTTTAACATTAAATACATTATACAAAGAAGAGTAGTCATTATCCGGAAGGTGGCATAGCTTTTTGTGAGCTATCAAGGTGCAGAGTTATAACAGAGCAGCCTGTGTGTGAGGGAAGTCTGTAGGATATTACCTTTGAGAAGAGCAGCTTGTTTGGCCTGCAGACCACCTAAAAAGTTAGAAAAAAGTCAGATTTTTAGGATATTTCTTGGAATCCCTTTCACCTTGGAGTTCTGAGAGTATAAACACATTAATTTTAGGAATTTGGTTGTACCATGCACAAGGTAACTTCTAAGCATATTAAGAGGCATATTAATTTTCCCCTAAATCATTCATATCTGCTACAAAAGGAAATCTCATTAGGTAGCTATAGCTCCATACTCTCCCCACAGGTTGCTGTTTGGCTCAACTGACCAAATACATAGTTAGAGAAAAGAGATAAAGGAAATTTTAGAAATGTTTTAAAAAGTTTATTTAATATAAAATACCATGTGAAAATACTTTCTAAGAATACAGAAGGCAGTCATGAAGGAGAAAAAAATGTCATAGAAATCATTGCGAAATTCTTACTAGAAAATAATTCTATTTACACCAAAATTTTAGACTTTAATATCCACCACATAAATATTAACATTTTCTGAAGAAGATCATAAAGAATCATTTCAGACATATAATCTTTAACATTTTTGAAATATAACCCATTAAATCTCACTTGTATTAGAGAGAAGACATACCATTTCAATTAATTTTTTTAATAGGCAACTTAACATCAACACTACATATAGAGCCTAAGGGATGTAGCCTGGGTTTTAATCAAATACAAACTCATAGGTTTAAATATATATGATTAGAATATAAATGTAATCTAGGGAAAATGAAAGAAAACATAAATACCTCATTTAAAAATGAGTGGTTGAAAATTTTATATTAACTTTCAAAGCATTGCCAAGTAACACTTTTTGGTAAAACAACCCTCAAAGAGAAGAAAATAACTGATTAGAACAATTGGCAAATATTTGAAAAAGAACATCAACATGGTTATGTTAAAAATACTCCATGGAATTTAAGATTCATTGGAGTTGCTCTTGAATTTTCCAAAAACGCAAATTCAAAATGTATATAAATTTCTTTGGAACATGTGAATTTTTTCCCATAACATGGGAAAATAACACCGACAAAACTCCAAAGAAAAATACAACTATTCTTTAACTTATTAAGGAGTTTTTTGACTTATTAAGGAGTATGATGTGATCAGTCCAAATAAATATGAATAAATGTGAATCAGTATTGAAGGAATTTAAAATTAGTTTAATATTTATTAAACATATCATCCTCAAAATACTACATTTAATATGCACATTCTCTCAAGAAACCTGGTAATATGCTAAGAAAGATAAAATCCATATAAAAACAGCTAAAGTGAAAACATCACAGGGTCAAAAAAATAGCTAAAGGGAAAACTTCATAGAGCCACGTCTTGGATCAGATCAAAGATCTACCTAAGATATCTCTTTGCTGGAACTTTGATTTTTCTAGGTTGTTACTGTTAAAATGGTGATTATAATAAGATATTGATGTGTGTAATGAAAAGATGACAACAGACGCAAACAAAAGTTACTTTCCTCCACATAGATGGCCAAATGGAGGAGAAGACATAGCCATAGCAGGATTAATGGTTATTTGGTCAAACTGATCTGATCTTCGGCTGCTCATATTACCAACTTACAGGGGTAAGATTCCCATAAGATTCAGAGGGACTTTTAATATACTCCTAGCAGTTGGTTCTGTTCACATAGTCTCAATTAACTGACACCCTAGCACATACCTATGTGATATTAACTCTGAAACTGGCTAGACCAAAGGTCCATTTCCTAGGGTCAATTTCTCAGTCATAGCATAGACCTATCCTACACTGGTAAATTCACTTGGCCACACTGTCATTCCCGTTGTTGGTAGCTGGGTTATCATGTAAGTTTACTTTCACCATACTTACACCAATCTCAGATCTTCAATGTGAAAATAAAAAATGATAACACATTCAGGATGAACTTGTCATAAAAGCAAATGACTCTAAAGTTTCCAAGATAATAGAAAGAGAAGAAAATAACTTCCTAACAAGCGTGGTCAGAAAGACAAAATATAAGTTAAATGTAGGTAAATGCCGTTTCATTGAGAAATAAATATTCCTAATGTCACGAATAAAACAAAAGTTTATGAAATTTGCTTATAACCCAAGAAAAGAACATGGGATACCATATAAATCATTTTGTAAAAATGTTGACTTCAAAGAACTAAGAAAAATATGAAACTGACATACAAAATAGTATCACATCATTAAAGATAATATCTAATGTTTCTATGGTGTCACTTTGCAATTTAAAATACCCTTCCATAGACTGTAACACATTTGATTCTCAAAACTAGCTCATTACCCCTATTTCAGAACTTATTATCTCTATTTAAGAACACCTAAATCAAGGAAGTTAGATACCTTTTTAGACCAGTGCTAATATGCAGTGATCAAAGAACTGCAATATATTAGCTCTTACTGATTCCAAATGTTTTTTTACTTCAATTTCATTTTATCTCACAAGTATTGAAACAGTTAGTGAAGCCTCCTGTCCACTTCAAATCTCTTCTCCACTCCCTTGTAAATGCCATGGGAAATACCACAAACCGGAAAATTTAAGACTGAGGGAATATATCATCAAAAGTTCAAATTCAAACTGAAAATTTCCTTGCAAATATATCTTCTAGACAGGTGAAACCTGACTGTTCTCTTCCTCATGGATTCCTTCTTTCAAATGACTCTTTTCACCTGAAGCAAACAGCTGGGATCAAGAGGATAGTTAAGCGTAAGTCAGAGCTTTGTGCCAACTGGATGCCGATATAATAGAGCATGTCTCATCATATAGGAAAATGTATGGAAGAAAAACAAACACTGGGGTTTGGAAAACAGTGTGTAGAGAAAAGAGCTGCTACCTTATTTTCTAATATGATTAGAGCAAAATTCATTTATAGGGCAGGGGAGTGAAGGCAGCCATCAAGGAATAGAAAATACAGGGGAACCTCCATATCAACAGATAGAAAAAATAGATAGAACAGCAACTTGTTTGAGACTGCAAAAATAAGGGGAAAAAGTAAAAGGGAAAAGGCAACATAAATAAGAGCTAAAGTAAGTTAGAAAAAGTTGAATCATATATGGAAGTTATTACGCTAAATGAAACTAGTAAAGAAGATTAAATGCAGCAAAGGGAATTTTCAGATTGAGTTAAGAAAGGAAAACTGAGATATATGCATTTTTAATAAAATCACACAATGCAAAGTGACAAAATAGTTGAAAATAAAAACTTGGACAAAGATATGCATAACAAATAAAAACAAAACAAGAATGATAAGTTACTATCACATGTTAGAGCAAGGATAAGTGTACTAAGATACCAAGTGTATCAAGTAACATAATGTAATGACTATGATCCAATTTATTAACATGAGTAATAGAGTAATAAACCTTAAACTATAAAATTCACACATACATTCACATACATTTTGATATTTAATATAAAACACAAAAACTATCAGAAATAAAAAAGAATTTACGAAGATGGCAATACTCCTCCTAAACTGAGAATATTACCCTTCTGTCCATTGAACATACATAAAAGTTGATTTTGTACTTCTCCATTTTAATAAATATTGGAGAGAGATAAGGTAGAGAAAAAAAGGAAATCATAGAGATATCAATAGAGATTGAGGTGTAAGTATTTATTATTTAACTTTTTATTAAGATTTAACAAAAATACAGAAACATTTATAAATTTCATTTTTCTTTGGTAAACAGCAAAATTATTTTTTTTATCAATCAATATGCACACAGGTAAAACTATCCAGATCAGATATAGAACATTTCCAATATCCCAGAAGGCTCCCTTGTGTCCCTTTCCAGTAAATAAATATCCTCTATGTTGACTTCTGTCACCATAACTTTTGCTTGTTGTAAAACTGAATTTCAACGTAGTCAAAGAATCATACTGTACGGAATCAGGTATATCTAAATTCTTTGGCTCAGCGTGTCAGTCATCTGGGAGATTTCTCTCTGAGGTTGTTTGAGTACTTCAGTAGATTGGTTTTTTTGTGACATTCCATTGTATTTGTGTTCTACAATTTAGTTAGCCATTCTCTTGTTGATGGGTTTTGAGTTAATGGGTTTTGGCAACTATGGATAAAGTTTCAATGAACATGTATTATCATAGCTATGTGCATGCAGTTCCCTTGTGTATATACCATAGTAGATATATACTCAGCAATGGGGTGTGTGAATCACAGGGGTAGAAAGATGTTAAATTTTAGTAGATTCTGAGAGAGGGATGTCCAGAATAGTTGTAAAAATGTATCGCCTATCAGCAATGTATGGGAATTCCAGTAGTTCAATATCTTTGCCATCACTTAGCATTTTCAATCTTATTAATTTTAACTCTACTGGTGTGGGTTTACTGTTATTTCATTGTAGTTTTCATTTGCATTTACCTGAAAGTAATTGTTAAACACATTTTTATTAGCTAATTGGCCATTTGGATATCATCTTTTGTGAAGTATTTTGTTCATTTTTTAATTAGGTTTTTTTCTTCTTTTTGATTGGTAGTGTGGTTATATGTTTACTTTTTTAATTTGTATATTTAAAGGAAGTTTTGTGTCTTTTGTCAGATATGGTAAATGAGCCACATCACTTGAAAATAATGCATTTAGTAGGTTAGATGTAGGTCAAGTTGATAAATATTGTTCAATTTTCTATATTTTGACTGCATTTATGTTTGCTGCTTCTATCAATTAATGAGACATATTAAAATCTCCAAATATGATAATAATTTGTCTATTTCTCCTTTTAGTTTTGTCTGTTTTTTGCTTTACATATTTTGAAAGACTATTATGCATTTCTGTTTAACAATTTCATCATTGTGAAATGTCCACCTTAACCTCTAGTAATATTTTTGCATCAAATTATACTTTAACATTACTATAATCACCTTTACTATTCTTATTATTTGAATTACACATTTTCTTCCATTAATTTACTTTCAGCCTCTCTGTGCTTTATTTTTGGTTATTTATTTATTTATTTTTTGTGAGGAAGACCAGCCTTGAGCTGACATCCATGGCCAATCCTCCTCTTTTCGCTGAGGAAGACTGGCCCTGGGCTAACACCTGTGCCCATCTTCCTCTACTCTATATGGGATGCCACCACAGTATGGCTGACAAGCAGTGTGTCAGCGGGTGCCCAGGATCAGAACCCGTGAACCCCGGGCTGCCAAATGCGAACTAAACTGCTGCACCACTGGGCCAACCCCTGTGACTTTATTTTTAAAGTGTATCTTTTGTAATAGCATACAGTTTTGCTATTTTGTGTATTTTTCCCCATTCTGGCAATCTTTATGTTTTGGTTAATGAGATCATCCCATTTTTATTTATTGGAATGACTGATACAATTGTGTTTAAAAATACAATATCACTATGTGCTTTCTATTCTTCCAAATGTTTGTTCCTATTGTTTTTCCTTTATTCTTCTTTTCTTTCTTTTATAAGAATCATATTTTTAAAAATTCTATCTGGAGATTTCTGGAATCTAGTTCCACATGTAAAGAGCTTGGAAGCCACCACTCCATTCAAGCAAGTAAAAAGCTGAACAGACTGAAAAATCAACAACTCTTCTTGGATCCATAAGAGGGAAGAAGACACAAGGCACTCTGTTGCCCACAAGATTGGAGAGTCAGGTGAATATAAGGAATCACCGCTTACTGGAGCAGAGACTCACCGACAAAACTGCCACAGTTCTAGGGAACCAGACTTACGGTAGGAAACCTGAAATGTAATTGATGAATTGCTGGAGACTCAGTGTGGACAACTCTGAGAGTTAAAAACCACAGTGGGACCAAGCAATAGGGGGTCCCCCACAATATTGTGAGATTTACCTCCAGGAGGTAAATCTCCCCTCAGCCTTCCAGCAGTGGGAAGAGAAAATGAACCATTTTGAAGTACATCAGAGTTTATCTTAACTGCCCTGCCCTAATTAAGCAGAGCCCAACCTGGTGGTATATTATCAGAGCTGAATTGATCTGGGGAAAGGAAATGTCCAACTCCAGCTGGCTCTAGCCTTCCACATGGGAGAAGGGAAATACTTAACTCCAGCTCTCTCCAGCTATCCTGTCCCAACTAAGGGAGAAGAAAAAAGAAACAGAAACACTTGTTAAGTTTGTGAAAATTAATAAAGGGAAACATCATTTAAAATGGACTTGGGGGGTGATGTAAGCAATGTGGAGGAGTAAGATATTCCCTTCATATCTCCCTCTTCGAACTATAACTAAATAGATATTCATTGATCAATGGAGGATATCCATGCAGCACAACAGGATGCCTAAGAGAACCCCACATCTATACATCTGAAGGTGGATGGACTACACCCTGGGAGGTGGTGGAGATAGGTGAGCATTCTCCAGCCCCCTAGCAGCCCTGTGCATAGATGTGACTGCTCTCCCAGCTGGAGCACCCATAGAACAGTTGAGGCCCTAAGTGGGGGAGCACACCTCAGTGTGACTGCGAGAACAGGTGACGGCAGACCTGAGCCCCTGCATGATCACTTTCCCATACAGTGGGAGAGCCCACAGTGCTGCTGTGATCCCACAGAGTGGCCCAGGCTTAGATAGGCACAGCTGCCAGGGATCATGGCAGGCTCAAAATACACAGCTCCTATGGTGGCAGGTGGAATCTGCGACCAGATACCACCACTACATAAAGCATGAATCCACCCCATCAAATAGTATGTAGAGGTATATCAGTACTACAGACCAGGAGGAAAAAGACAAACACCCAGAAATCAATCCTGAAGACACAGAAATTTATAATCTAAATGACAGAGAATTCAAAATAGCTATCATAAAAAAATCTCAATGAGTTACAAGAAAACTCAACAACAAAAAAAACAAACAACTTGATAAAAAAAAAAACGGGCAGAAGATATGAACAGGCATTTTTCTAAAGAAGATATATAGATGGCCAATGGGCACAAGAAAAGATGGTCAACATGACTAATCATTAGGGCAATGCTAATCAAAACCACATTGTGATATTACTTTACACCTGTTAGAATGGCTATAATTACCAAGACAAAACACAACAAATGTTGGAGCAGATGTGGAGAAAAGGGAACCCTCATACACTGCTGGTGGGAATACTAACTGGTGTAGCCATTATGGAAAACATTATGGAGATTTCTCAAAAAATTAGAAATACCATACAACCCAGCTATCCCACTACTGAATATTTATCCAAAGAACTTGAAATGAACAATTCAAAGAGACTTATGCCCCCCTATGTTCATTGCAGCATTATTCACAATAGCCAAGATGTGGAAGCAAGCCAAGTGCCTATCAACTGATGAATGGATAAAGAAAATATGATATATATATATATATATATATATACACACACGCGCGCGCGCGCGTGCGCACACACACACACACACACACACACACAATGGAATATTACTCAGCCATAAAAAATACAAAACCATCCCATTTGCAGCAATACAGATGGACCTGGAGATTATTATGTTAAGCAAAATAAGCCAGACAGAGAAAGCCAAACACTGTATGATTTCACTTATATGTGGAAGCCAAATAAATACATTGTCAAAAAGAACAGATTAGTGGTTACCAGAGGGGAAAGTTTTGGGGAGTGGATATAAGGGGTAAAGAGGCACATAGATATGGTGACTGACAAATAAAATGTACAACTGAAATTTCACAATGTTATAAACAATTATGATCTCAATAAAATAAAAAAATAAATAAAAAATGGATTTGGGAGTCCAGAAGAGGAAGCTCTCTTTCAGTACCACTTCTAATCATTTATAGGGATGTTAGTCAATTACAGACGCCAACTGAAAGAAGTCATCAACAGGAAGAATCACTGATTACAGACCCCAATAGGAAGAAATGTACATTGCATTCTAAACAGAAATCAACTATCCCAGCAACTCAGCCAATGAGAAACCATCACCACCCTGAACTCTTGCTTTTCTCCAATGGACTTTCATAAAAACAACCCATCCCCATTTCCTCATTTTTCCCTATAAAATAATGTTCTTCTCCTTTGACTGTTGGACTTGCCTATGGATTTTGCGACAGCATGCTAGTTTCAAAATTCTTTGGTTTTCCCCCACTAAACTCTTTTTTTTTGGTAAAATAACCAGCTGTTATATTTTTAAGTTTAATAAGTTCATAGTCCAGAGTTATAGGCTTACTAAAAGACTGAAATCTGAGACTTAATTATGGCACTATAAAACAATTTCCTTACTTCCATACCTTGACACCACATTACTAAAGCCCTATTTGCAGTAGCTCCTTTTACCTGGTTCATCATGTCCAGCTATCAAAAACAAATATTGCAAGGCATACCAAAAGTCAAAAATACAATTTAAAGAGAGTAAGCATCAGAACCACACATGGCAAAGATGTTGAAATTATCAAACTGGGAACTTAAAACAACTAGAATTAATATGCTAAGGACTCTATGGATAAGGTAGGAAACATGCAAGAAAAGATGGGCAATGTAAGTAGAGAGATTGAGACCCTAAGAAAGAATCAAAAAGAAGTTCTAGAAATTAAAAAAAAAACTGTAACATAATGAAGAATGCCATTGGTGGACTTATTAGCAGACTTGACATGGCAGAGGAAGAAAATCTCCCAGCTAGGGCATATATCAATAGAATTCTCAAAAGCCAAAGCAAAGAGAATGAAGAAAAAACTAAACCAATATCCAAGAACTGTGGGACAACTACAAACATTGCAACACATGCCAAACAGGAATACCAGAAGGAGAAGAAAGAGAAAAACAAGAACAGAAAAAATATTTGAAACAATAGTGGTGGAGAATATCCTCAAATTAGTATCAGACACCAAACCACAGATCCAGGAAGCTCAGATAACACCAAATAGGATAAATACCAAAAAAACTACATGAGGCACATCATCTTCAAACTACCAAAAAACAAAAATAAGGAAAAAAATCCTGAAAGAAGACAGAGGAAAAAATTAGAGGAATAAAAGTAAAAATTACACTGACTTCTCCTCAGAAACCATTAAAGTAATAAGAGAGTGAAGTGCTAAAAAAAAATCCTATCAAGTTAAAATTCTGTACCCCGCAAAATTATCTTACAAAAGTGAAGGAGAAATAAAGACTTTTTCAACAAACAAAACTTGAGGGAACTTGTTGCCGGTAGATCTTCCTTACAAAAAATGTTAAAAGAAATTCCTTAGAGAGAAGGAAAATAATATAGTTCAGAGATTCAGATCCACATAAAGAAAGACCACCAAAGGAATAAGTGAAGGTAAAATAAAAACTTATTTTTCTCATTCTTAATTGAACTAACAGCAGTTTTGAACCCCTCAAAGTCATCCATGAGGGTTAGAACCAACTTCTGCCAAACTTTTGTTAATACTGATATTTTGACTTCTTCCTATGAATCATGGATATTCTTAATGGCATCTAGAATGGTGAATCTTTTCCAGAGTGTTTTCAATTTACTTTGCCCTGACCGATCAGAGGAATCACTATCTCCGGCAGCTATAGCCTTATGAAATATATTTCTTAAATAATAAGACTTGAAAATCAAATTACTCCTTGATCCATGGCCTGCAGAATGGATATTGTGTAGGCAGGCATGAAAACAATGTTAATCTCATTGTATTTGGATACACTCAGAGCTCTTGGGTCAGGAGGCACATTGATAATGAGCAGTGATATTTTGAAAGGAATCTTTTTTTCTGAGTAGAAGCTCTCAACAGTGGGCTTAATATATTCAGCAAACCATGTTGTAAACAGATGTGTTGTCATCTAGGCTTTCTTGTTCCATTTATAGAACACAGGCAGAGTAGATTTACCATAATTCTTAAGAGCCCTAGGATTTTCAGAAAGGTAAGTAAGCATTGGCTTCAACTTAAAGATGCCAGCTGCATTAGCCTCTAACAAGAGAGTCAGCCTGTCCTTTGAAGCTCTGAAGCCAGGTATTTACTTCTCCTTTCTAGCTATGAAAGTCCCAGGTGGCATCTTCTTCCAATGTAAGGCTATTTTGTCTACATTGAAAATTTGTTGTTTAGTGTATCCACCTTAATTAATTATCTTAGCTAGCTCTTCTGGGTAACTTGCTGCAGACCTACTCACCACTCATCAAGCCATGCTGAGGCAGCATACTATATAGAAGAGCTGCAACTCTACAACTATGATACACAACTATGTACTGAGGCTTTGGGGAGAAAAAGAGGAAGATTGGCAACAGATGTTAGTGCAGGACCAATCTTCCTCAAAAAAATTAATAAAAAATAAACAAATAAAACATTTAAAACAAAACTCCTTTAACCAGTAAGTGATTAAAGTAAGTTGTGGGATACAAGATTAATATACAAATTTTATTGCTTTCCTACACACCAACAATGAACAAATGGATTTGAAACTAAAAACATAATACCATTTATATTAGCATCCCCAAATGAAACACTTAAGTATAAACATAACAAATATGTACAAGATCTATATGAAAACTACAAAACTCTGATGAGTGGAATCAAAGAACTAAATAAATGGAGATATAGTCCATGAACATGGATAGGAAGACTCATATTGTCAAGATGTCAGTTCTTCCCAACTTGATCTATAGATTCAATGCAATATCAATGAAAATCTCAGTAATTTATTTTATATGGAGAGGCAAAAGAATAGCCAAAACTATTGAAAGAGAAGAATAAAGTTGGAGGACTGACTATACCAACTTCAAGACCTACCATAAAGCTACAGCAATCAGAACAATGTGTTATCAGTGAAAAAACAGATGAGTAGACAAATGGAACAGAATAGAGACCCCAGAAATAGACCCCTATAAATGAAGTCAACTGATCTTTGAAAGGAGCAAAGGCAACACAATAGAGCAAAGAGAGTCTCTTCAATAAATGGTGCTAGAATAATTGGACATCCACATGCAAAAATTTGAATCTAAACATATGCCTTATACTCTTCACAAAAAAAATAACTCAAAATGGATCATAGTCCTAAATGTAAAATGCAAAAGTGTAAAACACCTACAAGATAACTTTGGAGAAAATCTAAATGACCTTGGGTGTGGTGATGCCTTTTTAGATGCACCACCAAAGACATGATCCATGAAAGAAATAATTGATAAGCTGGATTTCATTTCAATTTTAATTTTCTGCTCTGTGAAAGACAATGTCAAGAGAATTGAAACACATGTCACAGGCTGGGAAAAAATATTGCAAAAGACACACCTGATAAAGGACTGTTACCCAAAATATACAAAGAATTCTTAAAACTCAACAAGAAGAAAACAATCCAATTAAAAAATGGACCAAGGACTTTAAAAAGACAACTCACCAAAGAATATATACATATGGTAAATAATCATATGAAAATATGTTCCATAACATATGTTATCAGAGAAATACAAATTAAAACAACAGTGAGATACCACTATACTCCTATTAGAATGGTCAAAATCCAGAACACTGACCAAACCAAATGCTGGGAGGATGTGGACCAACAGGAACTCTCATTCATTGCCAGTGGGGATGAAAAAATGGTACACTCACTTTGAAAGAGAGTTTGGCAATTTCTTTCAAAACTAAACATACTCTACCATATGAGTCAGCAATCACGCTCCTTAATATTTACTCAAAGGAGTTGAAAACTTATGTACACAGAGAAACCTGCACATTGATTGCTATGGTCTGAATGTTTGTGTCCCGCCAAAATTCATAGGTTGAAATCCTAACCCCCAAAGGTGATGGTATTGATAGGTGGGCCTTTGGAAGGTCATTTGGTCATGAGGGTGGAGACTTCATCAACAGAATTAGAGCTGTTATAAAAGAGATCCTAAGCTCTTCTACCATTTGAGGATAAAAGAAGTCTGCAACCGAGAAGAGGTCCCTCACCTGACAATGCTTCACCCTGATCTCAGACTTCCAGAATCTAGAACTATTAACAATACATTTCTGCTGTTTATAAGTCATCCAGTCTGTGGCATTTTGTTATAGCAGCCCAAATAGACTAAGACATGGATGTTACAGCAGCTGTTTTCATATTTGCCAAAACTTGGAAGCAACCAAGCTATCTTTCAGTAGGTGAATGAATAAATGAACTCAGGTACATCCAAACAACAGAATATTACTCCATGTTAAAAAGAAACAAGTTTTCAAGACATGAAAAGACAGAGCAAAGCTTTAAATGCATATTACTAAGTGACAGAAGCCAATCTGAAAAGGCTACCTAATGTATTATTCCAAGTATATGTCATCCTGGAAAAGGCAAAACTATGGAGACAATGAAAAGATCAGTGGTTGCCTGGGGTACGGGTGGGGGAGAGATGAATAAGGAGAGCACAGAGGATTTGGGGGTCAGTAAAAATACTCGGCATGAAATTATAATGAAGAGGGCTGGCCCGGTGGTGTAGCAGTTAAGTTCGCGTGCTCTGCTTCGGTGGCCCGGGGTTCGTCAATTCAGATCCTGGGTGCAGACTGAAGCACCGCTCATCAAGCCATGCTGAGGCAGCATCCCACATAGAACAACTAGAAGGATGCACAACTATGACATACAGCTATCTACTGGGGCTTTGAGGAGGAAAAAAAGCAAAAAAAGGAGGAAGATTGGCAGCAGATATTAGCTCAGGGCCAATCTCCCCCACCCCAAAAAATAAAATAATTTAAAAAAAAGGAAATTATAATGATGGATACATGTTATTATACATTTATCCAAACCCATAAAATGCACAACACCAAGTGAACACTGAGGTAAACTATGGACATTGGGTGATTACGATGTGTCAATGTTTGTTCTTCATTGGTAAAAAAATGTACCATCCTGGAGGGTGATGTTGACAATGGGGGATGCTATGTATACACAGGGGAAGAGGGACTATGGGAACTCTCTCTCAATTTTGTTGTAAACCTAAAACTGCTCTAAAAATATAAAGTCAAAAAAATTCAAGTTGATCGCTAATAAATTCTAAAGATTACAATAAGTAGCTGTGACTTATTGGAGTAAACATTAACAATTTTCATACAATGCAAGCACTTTTCAGCACTGACTTCATTTACTACAAACTGTCCTTTGTATTATCATTTTTATATATTTTAATTTTATATCTGTTATAAACCTTCAAGACATCTTATTATTATTGTTGTGTTTTATTATTGCTTTTTAAATAGTTAATAGTCTTTTATATATTCCCACATAATATCTTTCCCATGATTTTCATCCTTTTCCAAATATCCATACTTCCATTTTAGATCATTTCTTCTATCTCAGATTATCTTCCTTCATCCCGAAGAACTACACTAATGTGTCTTCATTTCACCTGTCTGCTGGTAATAAAGTCTCTCAACATTTTATTCTTCTGGAGTCACATTTTGTCTTCATATCTGTAGGATACTATTCAATAGAAATAGAATTTAGGTTGATGCTTTCTTTTCATTTTCTTTTGTTTCACTTTTAGAATGCATATCAACACTTTAAAGGTGTCATTCTGTTGTCTTCTGGCTTTTATAGTTTCTGTTGAAAATTCATCTGTCAGTATTACTGTTATTTTCCTGGAGACCATGTGTCATTTATCTGAGGCTGCCTTTCAGATTAGTAGTTACCAGTTTGATTATGATTTTTATGTAGTTCTCCTTCTCTTGTATAATCCTATTTGGATATATTTACACAATGGACTATTACTCAACAATTAAAAGGAATGAGTTACTGATACTGATGTATGTAAAACATGGATTATTTTTTAAAAAACTGAGATGTTAAAGGAGAGAAACATTATACAAAAATACACACTTTATGATTTTTTGTGTGTGTGAAGTTCTAAAACAGAGAAAACTAACCATTGGTAGAAAACACCACTCTGATGGGTGAGTCAATGATTGACATGAAAGGGGCATAACAGAGCTTCCCCAGGTGATGATAATGTTCTGTTTTTTTAGTTATGCTATATGCATTTCTCAAAGCTCATTAAGTGGTACACATAAAATTGATGCATTTCACCATATATAAAAATTATCTCATCAAAATATATAAAAATATTGAATTCTAATTTTAATTATGTATGTGATAACATGTTTTGGAGTAAAGTATATTGATATATACAACTTACTTTGAAATGACTAAAAAAATAGGATGAACAGATTGATGGATGGTTATATTTATAGATAAATTAAGATAGTGCAATATATCTTAATTGGTGTCGTTCAGAACTAGTAGCATTTGTCAGCAATGTTTCTAAAAATAATTATTTCTTCATATCACCAGCATATTCAAAATTCTTATATTCTGAAAGAATTATATTGTCACCATTATTAGTGTATTCATCAAGCTGCAATAAAAATTCCTTGCTAGTTTTGTTTATTCTGTGAGATGGTCTTTCATATAATTAGCAAGCACACACTCAATATTTCAAATCGTGGTATCACTAGAAAGTGGTAGTTGAATTACCTTTTTTGCCATTGATTCACCAAATATTTTCAGATAAATATCTTCAATGCAGCCTTTCACTATAGTCTTAAAAATGCATATGATTCTTTGGTCTTAGCAGACCAAAATGCTGTTTATAAGAAGTCAACACAAATCCCACAAATGTTCAAATATAAAATATTAAACATATGCTTCTCTAAGCATTTTAATGCTTAAACATTAAATAATAATGATAATATTTTTAATGATTTTAATCCTGCCCATGCAAGGAAGTAGTGCAACCTGTTTTTAAATATCACATAAGACTGAGGGGAAAATGAAAATAATAAGCTTAGAAAAACAGAATGTCTATAGATTTTTGGATATTTTCTGTAATTTAACAGCAATTACCCTGAAGTAGGTGATAGTATATATCACATATGTGTGATTTTATTAGAAAACATCTTATAATTTGACAGTATGTTTTGAAATTTGTCTTCCATCAAAAGAATATCAATATATATGAGCTGGAATCCATTTGTTTTACCAAAAGTTAATTAAAATTTAAATATTCATTCACAGGATAACCTGTTAAACTGACTACTGATGAAGGATTAAACATAAATTTTGCAAATATAGCCTCACTTGCTTCACTTTGGAAAAATAAAAGTAAATATTATTTGAAATTGATTATTACTTGATGAAATTGCCATAAATATCTTTTTGCCATTCCCATCAACATACTTCCCTGAGAACAGCTTCTCTATGGTGAGTTATTATTGTGTACTGAGAAAAAAAATTATAGGTTTAATTGTGATTCTCCCTATTAATCATCAACATGTGCACTTTCAACGAACACAATGTATATCAATATTTAAAATTTTTAATGCAACAAAGGAAAGTGCTTCTTCTGTTTTAAGCTAACCATATCGCTATGTTTTTAGAGAAAGAAAGAAGCCTAGTACAATGCTAAGTTTTTACTTTAAGAAATGGAAGGATAGAGCAGCCATTAACTAAGGTGAGACCATGGCAGAAAAAGCAGGTTTTCTCAGAGTAGATATCAGAAGCTCAGTTTTGGCTATGCCAAGATCATGGTCTCTAATATATACAGAAATGAGCATGTTGACTAGGCAGTTAGCAGGAGTTCAGAGAAGTACAGGTTGGAAACACAAATTTGGGTGTTATCTTACGAAAGTAATTTAAAGGCATGAAAATGGAAAAGTTCCCTAAGAGAGTATATATAGCCAGAAAAGAAAAGAAAGACAGGGATTAAGGCCTTAAGAGATCTGGGAAATAAGGAGGAACCAGCAAATGAGACTGAGGGATGAACAATTTTGTGATATATTAGGGAAGCCAGGGGTGTATGATGTCTTGGAAACCAAGAGAAGCATGTGTTTTAAAGAAGAGGGAGTGATTTACTGTGACAATCGCTGATGAGGATTTAAATAAAAAGAAATGTGACAGTTAAACATTAGATTTAGAAAAAGTAAGCTCATTGGTGACTGACAAGAGCAGTTTAACTGAAGCAGTGGAAGCAAAAGACAAAAGTGTTGACTGAGTTTTAGGGAAAATGGGATGAGAAAAATTGGAGACCACCTGATTGCTCTTTCAAGAATCTTAGCTGTAAACAGAAGGATAGAAGTGGTGTTATTTACAGCGAATGAACCAAGTCCAATGGAAAGAATAACATACTTATACATACTCAATTGCTATTTTGCTTGTAAAACATTCCAAATTCTACAAAACAAACATTAAAATATGTCTTAACAAGTAATTAAATTTTCAATATATGCATTTTCTAGCCTAACATCTATTTTTCCTAGTCGGTGCTGATAAAATAGTCACAGGATGAAATTAGAATAATTTGAAAAGACTACAGTAAGAGAACACTGGATCTGCCCACACATAATGAGATGACAATTTTTTAACAGACTAGAAGCACAGCATATGTCTAATTAGTTAGAGAAAAACTGCTGATTCCATTAGGAACAAGAATTTCTGCCTCGTAAAGAAAATTTATTTGTTGTATATCATAATCACTATTTCTATTATGTAGCTACAGATTTTTATCCTGTAGCCAAATATGCTTTCTCAAAAGATATTTCAGTTAAAAACGTATGCGTGTATAGTATATGTAAAATGGAATTCTATAATATATACCAAGTAATCATACAAAACCTATTATCTCACACAAATCAACAAAATATTATAACTCTCACTATTTTATCTTTGTATAGAAACTACTACACTATTTTTCTGAATGAATATATTTTCCTCAAAGTTGGTCTAGACCGATTAAGTGTTTATCTGCTCTAACACAAAAATCACAACGTTGGATATTGGAAGGTCATATCTGTGTAAGTAAAATAATGGCATCTATAAACCCCTTTCCACTTTCCTGTGACATACTTCTGTTTAGGGGCTTCTAGTGTCTTAGACTTGTGAGTTCTTACTTGGCTAGGTCCAAAAATGATAAATAAAAACCATTTAAGGGGGGCTGTCCCAGTGGCATAGCGGTTAAGTTCACATGCTCTGCTTTGTTGGCCCGGGGGTTCTCGGGTTCGGATCCCAAGCGGACGGACACACCGCTTGTCAATCCATGCTGTGGCGGCATCCCATATAAAGTAGAGGAAGATGGGCACAGATGTTAGCCCAGAGCCAATCTTCCTCAGCAAAAAAAAAAAAAAAAAAAAAAAGAAGAAGAAGAAGAAGAGGAGGAGGATTGGCAACAAATGTTAGCTCAGGGCTAGTCTTTCTCACACACACACAAAAAAACATTTAAGGAGCAATTCTTTCAAAGAGTTTTTTTCCAGGTTAAAAGACATTAAATAATTATGTACTACACAATAATTTTGAAATTTCAAAAATTTTGTCAGAGAGTATGAAAATTTTACTGAGGGCTTCAAGAAGACATTTATTAATATTTATGAAACCCTCAAGAGGACTGTATGATTACTTCTTACTACAGTGGCTAGGGACGAAAGTCTGTAGCTGTAACTGTAGAATATATACAGATAGCTATCTAGCTGTAGTAGTCTCAGCACTGCAAAAATATACAACATTTAAGAGAGAAAAAAAATCTTTAGAAAATGCATCTGAAACTTTGGTTTCAGAATGATAGTTATAAATATGATTTGAATTTGTAATACATTTCTATGAAAATTTATTTCTTGAGGTTTTATGGGATTGAAAATCATACATGTGATTTCTTTCCTTCTATGGTTTACTTCTCCTCCTTTTCCTTCTATAGTCTTCCCAAATCAGTAAATGGTACCACTATTCACCAAGTCACTCCGGGGAAAAACCTAGAAGACATTCTTGATTCGCCCCACTGCCAACTTCCTGTGGCGGTCCACATCATTTCTCGCCTGCACTATGGAGAGAAAATTCTCTTGGCTGGGATCTGCTCTTCCTTTCTTGATACCTGCAATCTGTTCTCCACACACTAAACAAAGTGATGCTTAAACCTAAAAAGCTTACTATTTAAAATTGCTTTTCATCTACAAAATTCTGATCTGCAAATTATGACCTACAGAGCTCTACATGACTTGCCTGTGCTGACTCTCCACATCTCAAACCACTCATCAACTGCTTGTTGTGCTGTGATCATACCAGCCTTCCTTCCATTACTCAGTGAGCTAAACTAGTTCCACCTTCAGAACATTTCAATTTCTATTCCCTCTGCCCGAAACACACTATTCTCATATTGTCCTTTTGTGACCCAGGTCATAGTACAATGTCAGCATTCCAGAGAATTGTTCCTCACCAAAAGTCCATCCTTGACCACACTCAAACCTGACTCTATGTATCAGAGTTCCCCTGTATACATTTTTCTTGTCTTTTAAAACAGGACTTGGCAAATTATAGGCACAGAATATGTATTTTATAAAACAACAAATATCATTCACTAGTGAATGTAATTCTTAATTTATGGATTTCCTAATTAGTAGGAAATTGTGGAAAGGAAAGGAGAATGTTGTAGAGGGAAAGACATAGACTCTTCTATTGAAGACTAGAGTTCAAATCTCATCTCTTCCATTTAGTGACTATATAGGCAGAACATATAACACTACTGGACTTTTTCTACAAAAAAATAAAAAAACAATAGCTTCCTAAAAATAGCACTTAATAAATGAAATACAGTTGCATTTTATATGTACGGCACTATTTAAAGCTTAATAAATGTTAACTTACTCTTTTCTGTGTACTTATGCTTAAAAATAACTTCTTGAGATAACTATATTGTCTCATGCTAGGAAAATTATTAGGTAGCAAGTGTATTCAGGAGAAATAAATATAGACTTAACTGCATTGAAGAAGGATAGAGACTTGAAAAGTTTTGTCTAAAAATGTGATCACTAGACAGTTATGGATATTAATCTTACAATACAAACAGGCACAGTTTAGAAGTCTCCAAAACACTTCAGTCACTTGTATTTTTCCTACATAGAAGTCATAAAAGCCTTGTTACTATATGTGTGTTTACAGATTAAGAACAATTTAATGTACAACACATTTCATACCCGAGATGAAAATAAATAACTTTTCTCATTATCTAAATGTAGACCAAACAACTTGCTAATTTCCTTTTAAACATCCCCGTTGTTTCCAAAGAAACATTTATCACAATAGTTCTAGTTTTTTAAATTACAGAAAGAAATCTGATCTCTAACAGCAGATTTTGAATCTTCTTTCTCAGAGGGCATATTCTCGTGTTCTCCATTGCACAATTAACGTCATTAGAGAATAGAGAATTAATAGCTCTCATTAAAAACATCTGGAGAATTTCAGCACCACCACAACAGCTGCCAACTTGTTCTGCCCAAGTGGAAATCAAGGTTATATCTTGTATTCTTGCTTTTAAATCGCCTTTAACAAGTTTATGGTTATCCAAATGAAAACTACTATACCACATGAAGATTCAAATTCAGTTGTCATTCAGGAGTAGTATAAAACACTAGATTATTAATTCAGTTTAATGGATATTAAAATTATCTAAACATAACGTCAATTAATATAGGAAAACCAATACTGCTTTTATATTCTGCAGTAAGAATGACAGAATGTTATATCCTTATTATTGCCGTTATTCCTAAGGATATCAAGAGAGGGTAACTGATTTTCCACTAACTGTGCAGTTGATAAAGAACCATTATAGCTTTAGAATTGTTACTTCATATACAAAATCACATAGTGGTGATCTAATTCAGTAAGACAGAAGAGATAATCCTTAAATTATAAGTTGTTTACATTAATTTTCAGTTCTTAAATGATTATTTAAAAACTCTATTATAGCAAACAAAGCACGTGAAAGGACATTTAAATAATATATTTTTAATTCAATACCAACTAATTTGTTAACTTTATTTTACATTCTGCCTTAATTCTAAAAGTACAGAAAAATAGAGTTCATCTAGATAAAATATTTGATATATTTCAATCAGTCATAGGATAAACTGGAAATCTGAAAGAGGCAACAGAAAAATATATGATGTGAAAGTAAGGGAGGTATAGTTCTGCCAACCTGGTAATCTGAGAGTTTCAAAACTATTAGCAAATGTAGTAGGATCTTTCTTACATTGTGGCAAAATTTCTTTTTTTTTCTTTATTTTTTACTTGTTTTCTACTAAAAACTCAAAGTTTTTCATCATCAGTTTTCCTCAGAATTATCATTATTTTTTTAACCATTTCATATAGTTCCTTTATTTATCTTCAACTTAAAATTTAGAGTATTTTGGATAATTTCTCCAGAAAAATATCACTAATTATATCATTTGTACCTGACAAATCTTTCATTATCCCAAGGATAAACATAACTTTTGTAAATTACTATAGGTTAAAAATTATTTTCAAACACTAACATCCACTGAACCATTTCTATGTGCCCCATTTCAGATATATATTTTTTTTACATCAACTTTTGCCTCTGGCCATAATTAATGCATTAGTGGTTTAAAGAAGTATTTATTAACACCTATGTATTTGGTATTTCATTAAACATTGGTTGACTAACAACAAAATAAGCATAAGAATCAGTAAGTATGCTCTAAAATAACTTACTATCTATTGAGGAAGACGGAATTCACATATGTGAAAGCATTAGACAATTATGAACAGGCCACATCATCAGTTCTGCTTATCAATTTACCACGGAAGACTTCAACGTGAGCTAACATTTTGAAGAAAATCTTCATAAATAATAATGTGCATTCTAGCAATGTGATTTGTTTTCCCAAAGACCATACCTTTCTTTTCAAAAATACATCATTTTCATAAATAGTATAAGCAATAAACCTAAAGTATCAGTTTTAATGAGTTGGCATACCAGTTTCTTTCATAGATTTATAATTAAGATATCCTTCTGATTATTTAGTTTCTTTCCTTAAGTAATTCAGTCACAAAGGCTGAGATTGTATGCAAACAGTATTCTTTTTAGCAGTGTTTGTATATGTTATCTCTTAACAATCAAGTATAATATGCTGACGTCAAATAGCAGTATAGAATAGTGGTAAAAAAAAGGGTTTTGGTAAGGGGATCAAATATCTTGAATTGATTCCCACGTCTGCAGTGTAATAACGGTATGATTCTAATCATATATCTTAATTGTCCTTCAGTTTTCTCTTCTGTAAATTGGGGGCAATAATATTACCTTTCTGATGATATTGTTGTGAAATTAAATAAATACAAATAAAAAATTAGGAAGAGTACCAGGGATATATGGGATGTTAGAAATTTATTATAAATTCAGTGGCATTGACCCCAAGCAGTAGAAAGTGTTTTCCTCGATTACACACATCCAAATAGATTATATTATTCCAAGGGAAAGAACTATTACTTTTTTCTATGAAGCAGGATATTAGGTATTTGATACAGAAATGTAATCCATCACCTCAGCCATGTTAACTCCGCACTCTTAAGAGAATGTTTCCCAGAATATTCCCTGACTAAATGCTAGCTTTTAAAGACGTTCTAGAAAAAGGTTTCTGTGCCCAAATAAATTTTGAAAATATCGCACATACCTCAGTCATTTGGTGAATAACTAATCATTTACTATATTATAAATTCTGAGTAAAAACTACAGTAAAAAAACTTTAAACCCAGCAAGTCACAAAATTATATATCTACAGCATTCATTCTTATGTGTGTATGTGTGTGAGAGAGTAATTAATATATATACTGTAAAACTAGTGTTCTGTGGAATACAGTTTGGGAAATTTTGCTTTGAGTCCATAGATGTCCTTTTAAATAGGATCAAAAGGTAACTATGAGATATTGATAGTTACGAAAACTCTCAATGTGGTGAGAGTTTTATAAGTACCCAAAACTTTGACTACTTATTAAAACTCTCCAAACATCTTAGGTCTGCAAAAATTTCCTAGAAACCTAACTTCTTAAATACTAGCTGTATTATTAGATTGCAGATGATTGCTGCTTCCCTTCAGGCTAGAAACACACTTAGAACAACCTTCTAATGATTTCACTTTTTTTTGGAACCTAGGAAATGCAGACATATATAAAATATAAGAAACTTTAGAGTTGTAAAAGTTAACAAGTTTGGTGAAACTTCAAACTGCAGAAGAAGTTCAAGGAATATAATTATTAATCTAAAACAATTTTCTCACTTTTAAACTGTCATTTCTAGGGAGGATCATAAGCAGAGCCAACCAACGCCAATTTTCCTGTAGTCAGTATGTTATAATCAGTGGGTGTTTGAATTGTACTTCTTTTATCCTGTTAACTTAGCAGAAGAGGAACGTACTTAAACAATTCATAATTAATCTTTATCTTTAATTTATAATTTTCCTGTATATGTAAAGGTGAATTTATTGTTTGTAAACAGGAGTTCTGGTTGAGTGTGATAGGAATATCAGTTTGAGGAACAGATGATGTATACATTGAGTTGCCCTTATAAAATCAGCACTCCAATTTGCTTTGAGTTAGTAAACATTCTGCACTGTATGCAGTCAAAAATAGCTTGAATAAGCAGGGTAGGAAATACAGAATCAGAATAGAGGTCAAAATTTTCAAGACTGCTTCACAAAGGTAACACGATAACGAAAGCCAGAAACTAACAATATGCTCACTAATAAACTTCAATTCAACATACATATCGACATACAACAGATTCAATATTGTTTTCTCTATATGCATTTATATTTGTTTTAATCTTTCTAAACTTTAAAATCATTTCCTTGATATTTAACTTAGAAGCAGCTAGAGAAATTCTATTACTGTAAGGTAATAGAAATGCATTATCTCAAAACTCCCTTTCATTTTATTAAAAGGAGTTGTAAAAATCTACCTAAAATGTAATATCACTAAAACTTAGGAAGTTTTCTAATTTTTTTAGCTTATTCATTGGAATAAAATGGATACAGGAGAGCAGTTAAAAAGAAATTTTTACTTTCCTTGGAGAGCTTTATGCTTTCCAGGCTTATCAGATATTTCAAGCTGCCATTCTTTACTATGAAATATCCAGGTATGGTAGGGTAGAGCAGAGAGAAAAGAATGGCTACAACCTTCTTTTTTAATTGGTACTGTGATAACATGGTCACAATATCTAAGTTTGGCTGATGTTTAAAATTGACAGTTTCTTCGACGAGACACAGTCATGGGTTCTCTGAAGAACTCACTCACGCTGGGGGTGTCTAAACTTACTTTGATCTTAATAACTCTCTGTTAGATCGACTGCTTACTTTCTCATAATTTCCCAACTACCCAATAGTCACATTTCAGCTTGAGTTTCACTTAGTCTCATTCCCTGCCCAGATGGACAGAACAGCAAAGCAAAACCTATACTGGCTTTCTCTCCCATGCATGGCTTACAGCTTCACATTTAGTACTACCACGGACAGCAGAATTGAGGGGCTAACAAACTAAAAAAAAGGAACCCGAGAAAAATGAAAACAATCACCACACAATTTTCCTTTAAGGCGTTTGTCCAAAACCCCAGCTGAATAGAACAGGTCCTGATAAAACCATAGGTTTTTCTTGAGACCAGTGAAAAGCTAGATTCTAGGAGACAAGGCAAATTGGAAATACACTAGTTCCCACAGAGCATCGGACACAGAGCTTTCAATAACCTCATTCTTAGACTAAGGTGATCTGCTCTTACTCTATCGATCTGTGAAAAGAAAAGAAAATCCTCTGAAACAGAGGATTTCAGAGAATTGAGAATTATAAAAAGAAACTCACGGAAATTATAGAAATGGAAGTTTAAATAACTCTAAATAAGAAGGCAATAAATGGGATTAACAGGTGATTAGACAGATCAGAAGAGATGATTCGTTAGCCATAATAGATGTTAAGATAAAAATAAAATAAAATGCATATCGAGGAAAAAAACATAGAAAATACTGAAAACAGCAAAAGAGACAAATGGCGCATGTTGAAAATACCTAATGCATATGAAATAATAGTCCCAGATGAGGAGAAAAAAAAGTAGAGAAAAGGCAATATTTGAAGAAAAATGGCTAGAAATTTTCTCAAATTGACAAGAGACAGAACCACAGATTCAATAAACTCTACAAATCCTAAGAATATAAATATAAAGAATACTCCAGCAAGGAGACCTTGGTACACTGTGAAAACAAAAGACAGATGGAAAACATTAAAAATATCTAGATAAAACAGACATATTTACCTCAAAAAAGCAAAAATAAAGCTAATAGCTGATATTTCAACTAAAAGCATGACAGCAAGAAAACAATGAAATAGTACATTTAAAGTCCTAACAAAAAATAACTTTCAATATGACATGTGTACTAAACAACAAAATTGTCTATATCAAACATAATGTCTTTCAAAACTGAAGATAAAAATAAGGATGATTTAAGACAAAAAACTGAGATAATTCAACTCTACCACACCTATTAAAAAGAAGTATTAAAGGGAGTTCTCTAGGCAAAAGAAAAATAATTTCATATGAAGAATCACAGTGTAGGAAGGCATAAAAAGCATCAGAAAGGGAAAATCTAGAGATAAACTTAAATAAATGATAATATGTAATAATATCTAAAGAATATTAAACATATGTGAATTTAAAATAAATAGCAGTAATGGCACAGAAAGAGGGAAGGAGGGAAATAGAATTGATTAGAGTACCAATTAATAGCACACATTAAAATGTCTAAACTTAAGAATTTGGGATATAGATTTTAATCACTAGGGTACCCATCAATATAATAAAATTATGCATAACTAGCAAGCTAATTCAGAACAAAAAATTAATGATAATTAATTAAACCAAAAGGCAAGAAATGAAATTAAAGGAATAAAAATGATACAGGTATATAGAAAACCAATAATTAGATTGTA
Organism: Tapirus indicus; assembly: GCA_031878705.1. Lineage (NCBI taxonomy): Eukaryota > Metazoa > Chordata > Mammalia > Perissodactyla > Tapiridae > Tapirus > Tapirus indicus. The sequence goes on from CM062926.1 coordinate 95,302,675, forward strand.
GATGTGAACAAATATATCAGTAATTGCATTAAAATTAAATCAACTTTAATTCAAAGAAAAGATTGTCATATGATCAAATATATGTGTATATATATATATATATATATGTATACATAAAGATAGATCTTAAATATAAGTTCACATAGCTCTTTAAAGTGAAAATGACTTTTAGGAAGAAAAGATGCACTGTACAAATACTAAGAAAAGGAAATCTGTTTTAACTAAATTAAATTCAGAGGAGGAAGATTTTAAGGCAAGAAATACTACAAGAGATAAACAGGGATAGTTCCTAATGAAAAAAGATCTAGTCAATAAAATATACTTCTGTTCTAAGTATTTACACATTTAATAACAAAGCCTCAAAACATATAAAACCAAATTGAGACAATTGAAAGTAAAATTAGACAAATCCACTGTATTTGTTAACTTTTAATTTCAAATAAAAAAATTGATACATCACCACTAATAAAAGAAACAATAGCAATAAAGATATTAATAACATAACAAAATTTAATAAACTGAAGTATATAGTACATTCAAGAAACACAGAAAAAATTTTCAAAATCACAAGGAATTTTTAACAAAGCATAACATATATTTGGCTATAGAGTGTCTCAATAAATTTCAATGGAATGAATTAATCTAGTAATCAATAACAAAAGATAAATGCAAAGATTGGAAACTGAGTAATACATTTATGTCAACTTCACTGAGGCAAAATTTACATGAAACAAAATATATCCACTACAACTGTAGAGGTGGATGACTTTTGGCAATTTTACGCATATCTATACAGTAGTCCCCCTTATCTGTGAGGGATGCATTCCAAGACCCCCAGTGGATGCTTGAAACCACAAATAGTACTGAGCCCTATATATACTGTTTTTTTTCCTATACATACATACCTATGATAAAGTTTAATTTATAAATTAGGCACAATAAGAGATTAACAACAATAACTAATAATAAAATAGAACAATTATAACAATGTACTATAATAAAAGTTACCGTAGATCTTGGCAACCTCAGCATACAATTTCTTTTTTATTAAGTTGAGAACTTTCACCTTCCCATTTACATGAAGCACTTTATGACCTCTCTTAGGCGTATCCCAATTGCCAGCATCACTGCTTTCGCACTTTGAGGTCATTATTAAGTAAAATAATGTTTACCTGAACACAAGCACTGTGACACTGTGACAGTGCATCTGATAATTCAAACAGCTACTGAGTGACCAATGGGCAGGTAGTATATACAGCATGGATGCACTGGACAAAGGGATGATTCATGTCCTGGGCAGGATGGGCAGAATGGCGCCAGATTTCATCACACTACTTAGAATGGTGCCCAATTTAAAACTCATAAATTGTTTATTTCTGGAATTTTCCATTTCATATTTTCAGACTGAGGTTGACCATGGATAACTGAAACCGTGGAAAGCGAAACCGCAGATAAAGGACTGTCGTATAACTGCAACTGGAACCAAAATATAGAAAACATAAATCATCTCAAAAATGTCCTCTTGTACATTTTGCAGTCATTCTCCCTTTTCGGCTTCTGACCTCAGGCAACCACTGATCTGCTTTCTCTCACTATAGATTAGTGTTTGTGTTCAGGATTTCATATCATTGGAATCACATGGTAGGCACCCTTTTGTGTCCGGGTTCTTACACTGTAACATCTTTGAGGTTGATCCACATTGTTATGTTGTTATGTGTATCAGTAGTTAATTTTTTTTTTACTGCTGAGTAGTGATCTGCTGTATGGATATACCATAATTTGTTTATCCATTCATCCCTGGATGGACTTTTGAGTTGTTTTGAGTTAGTTTTGACTATTATGAATAAAGCTGCTGTAAACATTCATGTACGTGTCTTTGTGATAAATGGTCTTATTTCTCTTGGGTAAAACCTAGAGAGGTTGGGTCATTTCATAGGCATACATTTAACTTTTTTAAAAAATCTGTCAAATGGTTTTCCAAAGTGGTTGAATCATTTTACATTCCTGCTAGCTGAGTATGAGATTTTCAGTTCCTCCATGCTTTCCAACATTTGATATTTCAGTCTTTTAAATGTTACTTCTAATATATGCATTGGTTTATCTAATTATGGTTTTAAGTTGCAGTTCCCTTATACTTCATGATGCTGAGCATCGTTCACATGCTAACTGATCATTTATACATCTTCTTTTTTGAAGTTTTAATATTTTCCTCACTTTCATTGGTTATTTTTCTTCGTATTATTGAGTTGTAAGATTTTACATAGTCTGATTACAAGTCTTTCGCCAGTTACATGTATTGAAAATATTTCTCCCAGTCTGTGGCTTGTCTTTTCATTTTTTAACAGTGTTTTTAAAACAGTAGGTTTTAATTTTGTTGAAGTCCAAGTTATCTTTTTTTTTCTTTTATGGTTTTTGCTTTGAGGATTTTATCTAAATAAATGAAAAGATGTATCATATTTATGGAATGGAAGACAAAATTTTTTAGATATTCATTCTCCCCAAATTTACCTATAGATTTAACGCACTCTCAATCAAAGTCTTAGCAAGACGTATTTGGTAATACAAAAGCAAAAATAGCAAGTTACTCTTGAAGGAGAATTATGAAATGTGGTTGTGTTGGATATCAGGAGTTATTATGAAACCACAAGAGTGATTTGGCAGTAAACACAACAAATATAGCAATGGATCACTATAAAGAGTACAGAGGCAGACACAAACTCATACAGTCTCCTCAGTTATGACAAAATCACCACTGAAATGCAGTGGAAAAGGACGGCGTGTTCAATTAATGGTGTTTGTTTAATTGAATATCCATTTGGAAAAGGATAATTACCACTCACAGATACACTAAAAACAATCTTAGATGGATTATACAATTGAACAATAAAACTTTTAGAAGATAAATAGGAAAATATCTCTATGGCATTGAGGAAGCCAATAATTTCTTGAATGAGACACAAAAAGTACTAACAGTAAAGGAAATTTGATAAAACAGTCTACATTAAAGTTAAAAACATGTGCTCATCAAAAGAAAATATTAAGAAAGAAGTCAAGCCAGGAACTCGAATACGTTTACAGTATATATGTCAAGCAGGGGACTCATTCAGAATATACGTATATCTTAGAAATCATTAAAAAGAAGAATCTAGTAGAAAGAAATGGGCTAAAGACTTAAACAGGCATTTCAAAATAAGAAACAAACATCAGTCACCAAAGAAACGCTAATCGCAATGAGATCCCATTATCTACCCACCATAACGGGCAACATTAAAAGAAAAAAAGACAGAATGAAATATATGTGAGGTTGTGGAGTAACACACTCTCACACACTGCCTGAATATAAAATAGTACCATCGCTTTTCTTAAAGAGAGTTGAATACATTTTAATAGCAAATATACAGGAAAAGACAGTAGACAGGTAACATTAAAAATATGTACTTGTATGTTGAATAATTTACTTCAAAATTATAGCGAATGGATGTTATCTATTGTATGATTTTTTGTGTGTTTAATAAAATACCCTTTTTCATTTTATAGAATTTAGTATTTCAATATTCTTAGGAGTCTGATAATTAAGTGCCTTTTTTAAACTGAAATATAATTGACACATAATATTATATTAGCTTCGGGGTACAATATAATGATTTGATATTTGTATATGTTGCAAAAATGATCACCACAATAAGTCTAGTTAACATCCATCACCATAAAAAATTACAAAATTTTCATGGTATGATTTTTTTTAAAAGACTATGAACACCATTTAGTTAATGTCAATAAAACAATTACTTCTTTTATAAACTTCCAAATGCAGGAAAAGTCAAGGTTTATTTATAACTGTTTTAATGATGAATTGTTGAAATTTGTCCAAGAAAACGTTTTGACTTGGATTTTTTGTCCCCACGCTTTACTAAAATATTCATACCCAAATGAAAATTTAAAAGAAAATCTTGTAAAACCCTGATTTTGTCTTCTATTTTTCCTTTTGCTATTATACATTTGGTGTTCTCAAACCAATGGGGGTAAAATATGTAGTATTCAGAACTACCATAAAAAAGAGAAATTTTTTTTCAAAAGGAAATTCACGTTTCCCATTAAATTGAAACTTAAGCACTTATGTGGCATGCTATTGAATGTTTTTTGGCATAATTGTCATACATTTTGCATGGATACAAGACAGCTTAATATTTTCAAACATGTCAGACCATTGGGCTTCAGTTGTCTCAGCACATCACCAATAGCTTCATTCAGGGAGCACAGATGTCTTTTGAAGACCTGTACAATTTTCCATATTAAGTGGTGGAAGAGGAGTTTACAAATCAGAAGTTTGGGGAAATTCTGATAATGTCTGACATCCTTGTTTTTCATTGTATAGTACTATGTATGGCACACTAAGATTTTTCATCTTTCCAGTAGCCGGCAAACTCTTGCAAAGAGCTTTTGCAGCTAATTGCTTTGCAGGCAGTTGGCTTGGTGTATGGTATAAAGAATTCCTTGCTTAGCTCCCTCCATGTTTGCCTTTAGCTCACAGAGGCAGAGGCACTGCTCGGCTAGAGACTGACTGCCACCATAGAGGCAGCAGCTGCAAATTCCGGTACAATCACTTTTTAAAGTGATTTGGCATTACAATCTTAGGTTTATACCCAAACAGAGTTTAACAAAACAGATGTACAAAAGTCATCTACTCGTAAGGAGAATTGATAAATCATAGTATATTCATGTAAAATAATACCATACAGTAATGAAAATGAAGCACACTATTGGTATATGCATCAGTGTGGATGAATTCACAAGTATCAAGTTGGGTGAAAGAAGCCAAACACAGAAGAATGCATATGTATCATTACATTTAAATAAAGGTCAGAAACAGGTGAAATTAATCTCTAATTTCATTTTTTTAATTTTAAAAACATTAGTTTGTCATTGTCTAATTTTCTAGCATTTTGTCTAGTTGGTACTAAAATGCTAACACAACTATTTTGTGTGTATGATAAAACAAAAAATGATCATCTGACCTGAAAATGCATTAGGAATTGAGGGATTGTTCACTTGTCCTGCACCTCTTTCAGCATTAGGAATGCTATGCTGTTATCTTTGCAATTTTCCTGTTTTTAAAGTGCTATGTAAACAAATATGAAAACATTAATTCTACAATTTTGTTAAATGAGTGAATAAAAAACCATTAAGTACTTTTTAACACTCTAAAGCATATATATCAAATTAAATGTAGAATATATAGGTGTGTGTGACTGTGTTAGGCATCAAAATGCCTTGCTTTTATAGTGTATTTGTTATTCAAGCACAAAGATCATTCAATCATTTTTCTACAAATATAAAAGGCATGATATTAAGACTTTTGGAAAAGCTATTTTGATTTTTTAAAGGATAAGATCCATCCTTAATTTCAAAAGAGAATAATTAACAAATAATTAATTAAAGTAAAACAGATCTGTATGAAAATGATGACAAAAGAAAATAAAACTTCCATTAATTTACAAGAAAATAAACTGCTTAGACATTTTAAAACAATCTCAAAGCACTGTAGTTTGTGATCTCAGAATTCCTGTTTCCTTAAAACAGTCTCATGTGCCAGTGTGCTTTTCATTTTTGTTTTCCTTTTCTTGATTGATGAGTATTAATTGTCCCTTTCTACTCATTCTCCCTTATTCAGATTTTTCTCATCACTTCTAAAAGCTTTCAGAACATTTAATAAATTACCTAAGATATCTTTACCATTTCTACCACAGAGCGCAATAAAACAAAATTTTTAAAAAGTATACGTGTGTATTCCAAAAAGAAAACATACTTTAATACTGAAATGGATTTTGTAATACTGAAATGGGTCATCTCAAGTCATAAGCAGTACCTTAAATCTCTACTACAATTATTGCTATTGACCTTTCTGAAAGATTTTCTTAAAAATCTCTCTCTAAGTTATTTAGAATCTCTTAAAATATGCCTTCTATTATTTCACCAGATAACTTTGCTTTTTCTATACTGAAAGGACATGGAAGGCAGCAGATAATGTATTTTAGAATCTGTTTCATAATAAATCTTCTAAGAGCGATCAAGGTATAGAATTGTGATTGGATCCTTCTGAAATCTTTCTCATTTGCAATACTGGCATAGTGTAAGAAATTATATTATTTTAGAGAAACTGTCAAACACCATCAAGCATATATAGCATTAATTTTGAAGAATTACTTTTCACTCTTTCAATAATAAATTATTGAGAGGTTACAATTTGCAAAATGGTGCTACACACGGATAATACAAAGCTGAACGAGACATACTTCCTGATCTTCAGGAACTCTCAAACTAATGGAAAGTGCAGATGTGTTAATAAGTTATTATAATGCAGTCTGTAAATTTAATCTTATAGGACGTTAAGGAAAGTGATAGCACATAATATAATATGGAGTCACGAAGTCTTTCTGGGAAAGAGAGCACACAAGCAGAGATTGAAAGGAAGTAGGAGCTACCATTTTCAGCTGGAAAATGGTAAATCATTCTTGGCATGTGGGACAGAATAAGAAAAGATGCAGTGGTCACAAATTGATCGCATGCTCTGTAAAATATATTATTTGAGTAATTTTTGGAGTTAAACTAAAAATTAGGAAGGGGCAAGAGATTATCCCAGAGAAATATGCAGGGAGATTTATATTTCACATAACATTTTGACCTGCATCTTGTAGCCATTTCAGAGACACTGGGCAAAAGAAAAGACATAGTCAGATTTTAAAATTAAATAGGTTACTTTACTGAATAAAGGATTGATTTGAGGGGAGTATTCCAGAACTGACACCTTCAGAAGTAACTGAATTTGTTCATGTAGTATATGGTGGAGACCTGGTCTCGGGAAGTAATTTGGGGGATAGGGTGCAATTAGAAGTGATTACAAAATAAACTTGCCGTGTTTTTGATTATTTGAGTGTGGGAAGGAATTACCAAGTTTTTTAACTTGATAACTGAATGACTTGGCAATATTTTCTTTCAGTAAAGAACATTAGAGCCAGCCCTCGTGGTCAAGTGATTAAGATTTGGCACTCTCACCGCTGCCACAACCAGATTTTGTCTCCCTGTCAGGGAACAACACCACCCATCTGTAGGTTGTCAAAATACGGTGGCTCTGTTGCTGTGATGCTGAAAGCTATGTTATCAGGATTTCAAATACCAGCAGAGTCACCCATGGTGGACAGGTTTCAGCGGAGCTTCCAGACTAAGACAGACTAGGAAGAAGAACCTGGCCACCAACTTCCAAAAAAACTGGCCATGAAAACCCTGTGAGTAGCAGCCGAGCATTGTCTGAAATAGGGCCAGAAGGTGAGAGGATGGTGTAAAAAGACTGGGCAGGTTTCCACTCTGCTGTACACAGGGGTACTAGGAGCTGGAATCAACTCAACAGCACTAAGAAACAGCAAAGGAACATTAAGATGAATTATATTGTGGAGACAGAATATAATCACTAACTCATTTGACAAGACCTAACGTACAGTCAGCCTTCGTATCCTCAGCTTCTGTGTCTGCTGACTCAACCAACTGCAGGTTGAAAGGAGGTTTGCATCTGTGCTGAACATGTACAGACTGTTTTTTGTCGTTATTCCCTAAACAATACAGTGCTACAACTATTTACATAGGGTTTACATTGTATTAGCTTTATAAGTAACACAGAGATGACAAAGTATGTGAGAAGATGTGTGCAGGTTATGTGCAAATACTACACCATTTTGTATAAGGAAGTTGAGCATCCGTGGATTTTGGCATTCATGGGGGTCCTAAAACCAATCCCCCATGGTTACAACTGTAACCAAAGTTCTAAGGATACTTTAGATTCTTTCTGAAACTCTTTTCCATTATATGTTCTTGAAATCTTCTGGGCGGGGGGAAGTAGTCATGATTCAACATTATGAACGAAATGACTGCAATAAGGCACAGCAATAAATACATTTCTATTAAGTGTGGCAAAATGAGTGCCAATGTTATGGATGTATCTATAAACCAAATGATATTCATGTGCTCACTTATTAACTATTAATTAAACACCTGATCTAGGCAAAGCATTATAAGTATTGGGTGGAAAGTTATATATGTTCTTAAATATGTTAAAATCTACAAGACTATAAAATTTATAGGAATATAAAAAGTAACTTGATCAATTAGGCATAAGAGATCAATTTCATAAAGATGGTCCCCAAAATGTTGACAAATTTTCACCCTTTCCCTATTTTGTAAATTGTGTTATATAAATACAGTCAACTTTATGATGAATTTGTTCCAGTAATATATTTAATTATATCATTTCTGTAAGTATTGTACCATACTCCATTTAGTCACTGTTTTCTGTTTCATTAGATTTGATGAGCGATTATTTACTCTAAGGAATTTATTGTAAACAAAAGCATGTGAAAGTGTTAAACATGCTTTAATGCTGGGTTACAACTTGGATATTTAAAATTATTCAATATTCCAGGTGTATTGATACTTTTCTGACTATGAAATGTCTGTCATTATCTGTACTTATTTTTTTAACTTACATTTAATTTTTCTACAATTTTTTGGTTAGTTAGTATTAACATGAAACAATTCTTTTTTCATCCTTTCACTTTCAATCTTTGTCCTTATATTTATTGTGCCTCTCTTTTATATGACCTCCTCCAAGTTCAGTGTGAGAATCATAATCTTTTAATTGCAGTATGTAGTTGATTTACATTTTATATAAATACTGGTAATATTTGAGTTGATAGCTACAACTTTAATTTTTTACTTTGAGTGACATTTAGCACGGAACAAGATTACGTAAAACCAACCAAGGGTTAAAATGAGTAAATGAGGGCTGCCCCCATGGCCTACTGGTTGAGTTTGGTGCGCTGTGCTTTGGTGGCCCGGGGTTCAGTTCCTGAGCGCGGAAATACAACGCTCATTAGTGGCCATGCTGTGGCTGTGATCCACATACAAAATAGAGGAAGATTGGCACAGATGTTAGCTCAGGGTGAATCTTCCTCTAGTAAAAAAAAGAGTAGATGATAGGTCTTTGTGAGTCTTAGACTACTTCTGTTTCTTACTTTGAGCCTTCCCTGAAACAGAGCCTGACAAAGCAGAGCCTTGAGAGCAAGTAGCACTTTTGTTTAGGGATGTGGTTCCAGGAAACCTTAGTAAGGAAGTGACATTGTGAGACTGGTAAGGGAAAGATATGGAACATGATTTTGCCAAAATGTAAATAACTCTATTAGTCTCTGAATTTCTTGCTTGAGCCAGTCATTGATTTCTCTCTATATTTTTATCTTTCTCCTGAATGTACTCTTTCATTTGTGTGTTCTGGATCCAAATAGCACAGCCTATGCACAGAAACTGAGCCAGCAGGTTAGGTGCTGCCTCCAGAATATTTTCTTGGCGTGGTTAAATAAGGCACCCATAAATAAGGACCTTCCATCCCTGTCCCTGAGTACCACATCCATCATCATTAGTGTCAATAACCCTACATTAGGCTCTTTCTTTGGTTATCAATAAACTAGTCTAAGGTTTTGTACTTATAGCAGTCCAACCACTTTAGAAAAATTATCTCGGGCTGGCCCTGTGGCGTGGAAGTTAAAAGTTTGCACGCTCCGCTTCGGTGGCCCGGGGTTTGCAGGTTCAGATCCCTGGCACGGACAGATGCACTGCTTGTTAAGCCATGCTGTGGCGATGTCCCATATAAAGTAGAGGAAGATGGGCACGGATGTTAGCCCAGGGCCAGTCTTCCTCAGCAAAAAGAGGAGGATTGGCAACGGATGTTAGCTCAGGGCTGGTCTTCCTCACACACAAAAAAGAAAAAGTATCTCATTTGTAGGTGGAGAAGGTGTGAGAAAGTAACTCTTTTCAAGATAGGTTTGTCACAGCCTCTTTTTAACTCCATGCAACAGACTAGCTCTCATACCATTCAGGAGCATCTGCTAAAAGAAGTTTGCAGCCCCTTTGGTATTGCTGGTCTTATAACTCCATTTTTTCTAATGTAGTACCTGAAATTAACAATCCACCTTCCTAATCATTGAGTCGACATATTCGTGCCCAGGTAAACCAGGCTTCTACTACATTTCTCTTTGAAATACTCAAGTTCTTTAACAGAATATCCTTAGGATTCAATAGTCACTTGATCTTGGCCTCCAACTATAGAATTTCCTGTAATCATAGGCCTTACTTATGTTAATTTGTGAGTGAATAGGGCGGATCTCCGGATAGCACAGAAGGAAAGTAGGCCTTCCAGTGATAGGAAAAAAAGAGTTTGACAGTATTTCCCCTCGTCTTTTAAGAGTCTCATCACCCTTGCTGCCTGCTAGCAGCTACCAGGGAATAGAATTTTAATCTATTAATCTAACCCACAGGATAGGATAGACAAATCAGACCCATCAATACCAAGTTTTACTAAATAATTTGAAAGATATAAACTGCCACAAGGCTTAGATGAAGCAAAGAGAAGTCTGGTATGACAGGAGTTGCTCCTTGGATCCATCTCATGCCAAACCTGCCCCTCCAGCTCACAAAAGATGAGGTCTCTAGATGGGGTTCAAAGGATCATCTCATACAGCAGCAGCAGCACTTAAATCATTAAAGATGCTCATTTTGTACTCCAGAGACTTGTATAGCCCTGACATTCTCCAGGGAGCCACATCTTACAGATCCTTAGTTCTACTAGACAATCCTTGGCCAGGAGTACTCACTCATTGCATTTTAGAGATAAGCTATTTTCCTCCTAGCAAATATCAGTAGTTTACTTACCCAGGTTATCTTCTTTCTTTTCTTTTTCCAGGCTATCCCTCTGAAAAGGAGAATTCTCCCATCTCGTTTTCCTTCTGGCCATTGCTTCTTATCATTGCACTTAGTCAGTCCTCATGGGTCTAAATCTGTTTTCTCCAAATTCCATTGGTGACATTTGTCCCTCATAGTTTCCCTTCTGTTTTCTTTCCAAATGAGCCTGACCCAATGATTTGTGGGTCCAGAAGATAGCATTATTCATAGCACCAGTATTAGCTAACACAACACACCAATGTCATATCAAACTCACATAAATTAGAGATTTTACCCAGTATCACAAATTCCTAATAATTTCAAAGATAAAAGTGATCAAAAGCCATAGGTAAAGCAGGAAGAGGCCTGGGACATTCCACATGGTTCTCCAGGTCTTTGCTTCTTGCATTGGCACATATGTGCTTAATAGGCCTTATTAAAAGATAAGGTCTTTGATAACTCAGTAGGTTATTATCTCACACAGCTGGGAGCACTTGTTGTGAAACACCTCCGTTTCATATGTCAGAGACATATATAGCTTAGGTGAAATTCTTCTGGGATTCATGCTTCATACTCCACAGATTGCAGGTATGTTTACCACAAGAAATCCTAAACTAAGTATTATGGACTGCATGTTTGTATCTCCCCCAAAATTCATATGTTGAAACCCCACCCCTCAATGGGATGGTATTAGGAGGTGGGGCCTTGAGGAGGTAATTAGATTTAGATGAGGTCATGAGGGTGGAGACCCCATGATGGGATTAATGTCCTTATAAGAGAAAGAGAGTAGAACTTGCTCCCTCACTGCCATGTGAGGATACAGCAAGAAGATAGCCATCTGTAAGCCGGAAAGAGGGCCCTCACCAAGAACCTAACTGTGCTGTCATCCTATTCTTGTACGTACAGCCTCCAGAACTATGAGAAATAAATATTTGTTGTTTAAGTCATTCAGTCTATAGTACTTTGTTACAGTAGCCCAATCTAAGACATTAGGAATAATCTTCTCAAAGCATTTCATTGATAAGGATTCTTCTCCTCATAAATAGCATTAGTCTATTAGTCTGGAGTTCAAATTATCAAGTTTTTAATAAAATTAGACTGAATCACCTGCCTGTCTTTCTTTCCCCTGGGAATTTTCCTCAGTAAGTAGCTTATTATTAAAACATCAATTAAATTTCTTTTGAATTTAAATTGATTGTCAATAGATATGACTAAATCTTATGTGGCTTTTAATATGCCTCTCTGCCAACTCACAAACTACAAGAGTAAGAGATACGTGCTCTCATAGTTTCCTTGTGAAATATAACAGTTACATAGTTACTGTTCATCACATAATTATGTTATTTTCCTGCAAATAATAAAAAATATATACAGTTGATCCTAAAATTTTATGTCTAAACCCCAAATCAATGCTCTGGGTACTTTTGGAGTCATTCACAGGCAAATATGAGGAGGCAAAAATTTTGATGTTGAACAAGGTGACACTCTGCTTTCTTGTTTCAGCTCTCATACTGTGAACAAGTGTCTTTTTCAAGTTTTATTCAGTGTCATTTTTTCTCTTTTGCATTTTTGTGCTTTTTGCTGGTGATTCTGCTATTTAAAATGCCCCTGAGCATAGTGTTGACGTGCTATGTAGTGTTTCTAAGCACAAGACTGTGATGTGCCCTGTGTAGAAAAGAGGTGATTTAGATAAGCTTCGTTCAGGCATGAGTTATAGTGTTGCTGGCTGTGAATCCAATGTTAATGAATCAACAATATGGTACATCCAGAAAAAGGAAGAAGAAATTCACCAATCTATACATGAGGCCACTCCAGCAAGTGCTAAAGGAACATCTATCGTTTGTGATAAAACTATGGAAAAATGGCTAGATTGGTAGATTCATGAGATGACGACCAATTAAGTAAAGTATAGCAGTGAGGCTGAAAATCAAAGAAATTTACAGTCTCAGATATTCTGATTTAATAGAACTGAGATGGAAATAAGAATCTTCATATTTAGTTAGCAGAATGAATAATTTAGAATCAGGCAGTCTGTTCTTTGAGAAATAGTAGAAAACAACAGAAATACAGCTATTTTCAATGTAAGGACTTTTTTTTTTTTTTTGCTGAGGAAGATTAGCCCCAAGCTACCATCTGTGCCAATCTTCCTCCACTTTATATGTGGGTGGCTGCCACAGCATGGCTGATGAGTAGTGTAGGTCTGTGCCCAGGATCTGAACCCGCAAACCTGAGCCACCAAAGCAGGGCATGCCAAACTTAACCACTACACCACAGGGACTGGCCCCTTAAGGACCTTTTTTGTTTGTTACAAATCAAACTCTTTAAAACTATTAAAGCAACGTCACGAAGCACCAGTATTTCATAAATATCACTGAGGATCCCAATCTAGTTGGTCACAGGAAGACATTGATTTCCTTTCCCTGTAGCCTTTTATATAAAAAGAAAGAAGTGTGGTTGGAGATGGATTGATTGCTCCTATCATGTTTGAAATAGTACTGAAGAAGTTTGATAACTATTCAGTTATGTCTTCTTTTAAATCAGTTCGCTTTTATGTTGGTAGCAAACTGACCAAGGGTTGGTTTTCAAGGCTGTGTATTATTTTCTCTGCACAAAAAGTGGAGACACTGGTATATTTTATAGATTTTGAATATTTTTGAAATTTTAAAAATACTTTAAAAATTATTAGTGGTTTTATTTGAGTGGTGTTTTCATGCAACTAAAGTTCTGACCATGGCTATAACTATTTTATAGGATTAGAATGTTTTATAGATTAACATAGTTTTATAGGATGCTAATGTCAAAGCAATGTTTAAAGTGTTGCAGTTTTTTGAACAATTTTTTTAAATGTTTTTATTGTTAGTCATATTTTTGTGGATGATGTAAGCATAGTTCATTAATGTTGGCATCAATTGGAATTTGGAGATTATTGTATATCTTTTTGTCAAACATAAGCACTTTAGGTCATTAATGTTTAATTTTGTGATACGTACATGTACTGTAATTTCAGTGATAAAATAAAATTGTGACTGCTTTGTTGTATATATTTATATTACAGCATTTTGATTTATTATCTAGGGTCTGGAGAATTCAGTATTTTCCTTTATCATGTGTTTTGAATACAACGTGTTCACATTTCCTGATTACATTTCTGCAAGGGCTTTCCACCATCTGTACTCTATAGCTGCTGAAAATGTAAAACCCGAAGGGGAATAAATGACAATAATCATTAACATGAAACAACAATAAAGAATCTAAATTTGCAAGCTCAGAATTTGCCTACAGTTCATGATTAATGAAGGCAAATACATACTGAAAGCTGATTATGTGTTTCATTTTACGTGATGCCTGAGGGGCTACAGCTTAAGAGAAACAGTATTGGAACCCCTCAAATCGCAGTAAAAGCTCAATTTGTTTTCTCACTTGCATTGATTTTGGATAGTACTTAGCAAACTGAATCAGGAAGAATAACTCTTCCACCACAGTAAATTTTAAGCAGTTTGAATATATGTATCTCCTATTCCCCAAAGTTAGTGTCGTTTTATCTAATAAACCTATGACACCTTGATTCATAGATTAATAAATATTCATGAGGACAAATAAAAATGTATCCCTATGAGATTCTTGAGTCTTTTTACAAGCTCTAATGCAATTCCTGAGTTCTTTAAATAAGTTCTATGGCTTTTGAATATTTTGTCTGGTTTGATTTATTAAAGTAATCACAAAATTTGTCTTAAATAAACACCTCAAAATTTCTGTTCTTCTCAACTGCTGATCCATGATTTACTCATCAAGAAAATATAAGTAGTTTTATTTTTAAATTGTATAACCTAACAGTAGAATCATGACTGGATTGGAATTTTCACTTGTTAATTTTATTTCATCCTATCTAAGAGAAACCTAAACTTTTGCTTATATTTAGCATTCATATCTTAATTTTTTGTTATTGATTTGTGTTTTTGACCTACACATAGACATAGTTGTAAAATTTGTATTTACCTTTGATCCTATTTTGTTATGCTTATAAACTGTAAAAGTCCATATTCTAACTCGCAATTAAAACCAAAATTTTTAAATTTGTATTTAACCTGGTGAAATATTAAAAATTGGTGAATTTGGATCAAAGATATATGGGAATTCCTTGTACTATTCTTGATGTTTTTCTCTTTAAGCTTAATGTTATTTCAAAATACATAAGTGAAAGAACAAAAAAGTTTCAGAAGTTGAGCATTTCAAGCAATTAAAATGAGGAGAAATCATTGCAATTGATATCAGAGAATTGTGAAATAATAATTGTGAAATATGTTAACCACATGGACTTTGAAGACGTGCAAGATGATGGAACATGTTTAATAAGGATGAAGAGAGCAAGCCAAGTCCAATGTCGTTAACGAATGTAGAGAAATGAATGGGAGTAGATGAAATAGAAAGTTTACGATTATTAAAAAGAGTTATACATTGCTAAAAAAAAAAATGGAAACTTATGGCTTAGAAGTGACAAAAAATAAAATATTCCCCCTTCTTCCTGGCTGATAGTCAATTTTCGATTAAGATAGAGACAGAGAACATTCAGTAAAATAAAATCATATTGGGGATTTTTTTTTAATAGTTAAGTGCATGTGAACAACAAGGTTGAATGTAAGTGCTAGTAACGTATGATTTGAGTGTATACACAATACTTTTAATTTATTTACTTATTTATTTTGAGGAAGATTGGCCCTGTGCTAACATCCATTGCCAATCTTCCTCTTTTTTTTTTCCTTTTTCCCCAAAGCCTCAGTACATAGTTGTGTATCACAGTTGTAGAGTTGTAGCTCTTCTATATGGGACCCCCCTCAGCATGGCTTGATGAGCAATGAGTAGGTCCACGCCCAGGATTTGAACAGGTAAACCCGGGCTGCCAAAGTGGAATGTGCAAACTTAACAGCTGCCCGACCGGGCCAGCCTTAATATTGGAAATTTTTTAGCAAACTCCTGAGAAGTATCTTTCTAACTGCTTTATACACAATCCGTGATGGATTATCAAATCAATTTACTGGGTAATAGGCAGCATATATTTAGAATACTACAATAGAACTGATGTGCTTAGGACAAGTACTGTTCATGAATTTTTTCCAGTTATATTAGCATTTAAACTGGTAATGATTCAAAAAAGTAATTCCTAATGTAGGTTGAGGTTAAAAAATGTTTGAAAAGTTAATTACTTCAAAAAACCTTTCTGTTATTCCAGAGAATTTAATGGAAAGAACTTGAAGGGGATAGGTATCATTTACAGAAATAGATTAGTGCTAAGGAAGGACAGAGAGTATGTGCATGATAGTTCAAGAGAGGGCAGATACTTAGATGACCATTTTTGTGTGCGCTGGATAGAAAAAGATGTAGAAGTTAGCTAACCTTAGGGTTCTATATAAAAGTTTTGTATAAAGTTTACTTAATGCCAGTTTATGGGATTAGGTTAGGATCTAACATCCTTTTATGTAGATGTGACCACTAATTTTGCCACTGTGAGAGGATTTCCAGGAAATTCAACTATGTGTATGGTGACAGGCTCAGTAAATCACAAATGTAAATTTATTGCATTATTCTATTCCCTGAGTTTTCTGTTTCCATGCTGTCATACCTGGCCCACTGGCTAAGGAGCATGATTAATATAGTGAATCAAAAGGACCATTTAAGGGTTTGAATGACCTTGTAGTCACTTTGTGTGAAAGTTGCTTAGAATCATCAGGGATGCTTAAGTTATACTTATAAATTCCCGACATGGATGATTTGTATTTTTAATTGGAGTCATTAATAGACTGAATATATATGGAATGGCAGAATGTGAAGAGCATAATTAAAATAAAATTAACATCCCAGCACTAGTATTTTTGTAATCCTGAAAGAACTAATTCAGTATTTGGTAGTTTTTTTATCAGTGACAAAATATTCTTTAGGAATTTTGGACCAAGTTATTTCAAATTCCTATATATATTTGACATCATTTAAAGTTATGAATCATTCAAATAATTTACATATTTATGGGATTTGAGTCGGCATCATATATTAAAGTATCAAGTTGAAACACAATATATTTTAATTCAGGATTTATGCTAAAGGAATGTATGACATTGAAGAATGATGATAATTTTAAAGTCTGATGTTTCAAACTTTTACAAAAAGAAACAGAGGAAAAATAGATCATTGTTCTGTGCACAAAGCAATTTATATTTCCTTAAATTAAAATATCCTTCAATACCACACAGTAAAATGCACAAATCTTAATATTACTCAGATTGATTAATTTTTACATATGTTGCCTTTATGTAACTATCACTCATCAGGATATAAAATATTTCCAGCATCTCAGAAAATTCTCTCATGCCATTTTCCAGTGACTCTCCTCCCCTCCCCAAAGATAACATTATTTTGATATCTATCACCATTAGTTTTGCCTGTTCTTAAACTTCAAATAAATGAAATTATACAATATGTTCTATTTTCTGTATAAATCTTTCATTCATCCATAGCTCTTTGAGATTCATTGTATTTGCTTCGTGTAGCAAGCCATTCTTTTTTCATTGGTTTATAGTATACTATTGTTTGACTATTCTACAATTTACTTATATATTCTACTGTTAACAGACAAGTAGATTGTTCCCAGATTTGGCATTTATGAATACCCTGAAATAAATATTCTTGTGCATATTCTTTTGATGGACATATGTACTCACTATACTCGGGCACATGCAGAAAACTAGAATTTCTAGGTCATGGAATAGGATATCACTAGTTTTGCCGATATGGTCAATTAGTTTTCCAAAGGGAAATTTACCATACCCCCAGAAATATGTGAGTTTCAGTTGTTCCACACGCTCATCAGCACTTTATTTTCACTCTTCCTAATTGCAGAAAATCTGTACACGTTTGTAGATAATTTGGTGGGTGTGTAGCAGTATCTCATTATGTTTAATATGTACTTCCTGGTGAGAAAAAGTATTGAACACCTTTTCATGTGCTTATTGAACATTCCTATTTCTTCTTTTGTGTGGTGCCTGCTCAAACTGATGGACTAGTCAAGCTTTTGCTCACTTTTTTTCTTTTTGATTTTAGGATTTTTAAAAATATATTCAGGACACAAGGCCTTTTGTGGATACGTGTATTTTTAATATCTTCACTTTGTTCATTACTTTAATGGCATCTTTCAATGAAGGAACGTTTTTAATTTTAATGAAGTCCAATTTATCTATCTTGTCTTTTATGGTTAGTTCTTTTTGTATTCTCCTCTGTGAAAATATTCTCTTATATTTCCTCATAAACTATTTATTGTTTTATCTATTATGTTTAGATTCAAATTTCACATCTACTTTTTTAACAAACCGTGAGGTAGTGGATATTATTTATTTTTCTAAGTAGATATACAGTTGATGCAGCATGATGTTCAAAATAATCCTTCCCTTATGGATTTACAGTTGTACTTTACTTGTAGGTCAAATTAGAAAGATCAATATTCGTGAAATTTTTCTAGACACCTGATTGAGTACCATAAGTCTATATGTCTAACCTATCTGGTATTGTAATCTCTCCAATTTGGATCATCTTCTTCAAGACTATCTCTTAGTCCCATATAAATTTTAGAATCCGCTTGTCAATTTACCCCCCAAATCCACTGGGATTTTGTTTGTGATTGTGTGGAATCTATAAATCAATTGAGGAAAATGTATACTTTAAGATTGTTGAGACTTCAAATCCATTATGTCTTCTTAATTTGGGGATTGCATATATCTCATTATAGGCTTTACTTATTTATTTATTTACTTTAGTTATTCTGATTGTATTAAAAATAGTTTTAAAAAATTTTATTTTCCAATTACTTGCTATTAGTATATAAAAATACTATTGATACTTGTATATTCGACTTGTATTCAGCCACCTTGCTAAATTCACTTGATAACCCTACTAGTTCATTGATTTTTATGTACAGAATCATGTCATTTGAGAATAATGAAAATATAATTCTTTAATTTTTCTCCTAATTTTGTATCTGCCATTTATAGGAACTCCAGTACAATACTGAATATAGAAGTGGTTTGTTTTGTTTTAATTTTCAATTTTTAGTTTTTATTTAATTTTGTGGATCATAGCAAAACCTAGTGTCTTGAGATGTACAATGTAGAAAGAAAATAAGAAATCAAAGCGGAACTAAGCACTTATAATTTAAAGCATTTATTTCCCTGACAAGCTAAATGGCTAAGCAAACTAAAAAGGTAGGAGAAGTCTATATGAATTTCTGAACTGGTCGGACTCTCTCTGCCTTGACCGTCTCCAGGTGTATTCAGCTCACTGATAGTCTGGTGGTTCATGAAGGGAGTCAAGCAGTGGGTTGCTCAATTAGAAATTGCTCATTCGGGGGCCGATCTGGTGGCATAGTGGTTAAGTTTGAGTGCTCTGCTTTGGCGGCCAGAGTTCGCGGGTTCGGATCCTGGGTGTGGACATATGCGCCGCTCCTCAGGACGTGCTGTGGCCGCATCCCACATACAAAAAAAAAAAAAAATAGAGGAAGATTTGCATAGATGTTAGCTCAGGGACCATCTTCCTCAAGCAAAAAGAGGAAGATTGGCAACAGATGTTAGCTGAGGGCCAATCTTCCTCACCAAAATTTAAAAAAAGATAAGTTGCTCATTCATGACATGGCAGGCTAGATAGACTTGGATTCCCTAGCTCTTTCTGAGTGTGGGGCATATGTCTTACAGTTGATTGGATGGTTGTTCTATTATTTCCTATCAGTGTGCCTCCAGATATAATGACTTGGCCTGCACAAGCATTTCTGTTGTTTCACACTCACCAAATGTTTAGTAGTTTAGCCAAAGCATTTTATTCTTGCATATACTTTCATATTACACAAGTTAAAACAGGTCAAAGTGGTTCATATCTGGTCACAATAGGTAAAAACCAATTTAGTGGACAAGATGCCCTTTACAAAGCTCATAAGGGTAGACGTGTATGTCAGTCCTGTCCTCGAGGGAAAATAATTCAATTATATCATCATTTAACAGCATGTTATCCATAGGTATTTGTTACCAGGATGGAGAAGCACAATTCGCAGTTTCTTGAGAACTTTATCATAAACAGGCATTGAATTTTATCAAAACTAATTTTATCATCCTATCAAATAATTCTATGATTTTTCTTATTTTTCATGTTAAAGGGTGAAACACATTAATATTTTTTTCATGTTAGACCAAATGTAGAGACCTAGAAGACACACTAGTTAATCATATTTCTTTTTAAACATCTTGTATTGTTTTGCTCTAATACTATTTAGGGTTTTTGCATTTATATCCATGAGAGATGTTGGACTGTAATTCTGCTTTCTTGTATAATCCAGGTTGATTGGAGATTTGTTGGTTCCTAATATGAATTAAAATGTGTCCCCTTATGCTCTACTTTCTTAATGAGGTTTTGTAAGATTGTTATTACTTTTCCTTAACTGTTTGGAAGAAATCACCACTGAAACCATCTGAGCCTGAAGTGTTCTTTGGTTTCAACTGCAATTTAATTTTTAAAATTAAAAAATGTTCTAATTCTTCTTGTTTTTGTTCTGTTAATTTACGTTTTCAATAAATAGATGACTTTACATTGTAATTTTTGTCATAAAGATTATATATCTTTTATCATTATTTTTTAATCTTTCAGAACTGTGGTGATGTCAAGTGCAATGATTTGCACTTCTAATATTAGTATTTTTCATCTTCTTTCTTTTCTACTGATTGGTCTTGCTAGAGGCTTGACAATTTTATTTACCTTCCAAAAGATTGTCCATATGTCCTTGTAATGTGAATTTTTTAGTGGCTACATGTAGTCATGTAGTATTCTACATATTTTATTTAAATCAAGTTGTTAATTGTTTTGTTAGACTTTATATAAGCTTAGTGACTTTTTGTCTGAAAAATGTATGCTAAAATTTTACACTATGATATAGTTTTTTCCCCTTTTTTAGCTCTCGAATATTAGGTCTTGTTCATCCTTTATTTTTTCAGCCTCTCTGTGTTCCTACGTTTAAAGTGCATATCTTAATCACATCATAAAGTTCGATTAATTTTTTTTAACCCACTCTGATATACTTTACCTTTTATTCGAGGGCTTAGTCCATTTACATTTAATGTAGTCACTGTTATATTTAGGCTTACATCAACCATCTTGTTTGTTGTTTTCTATTTGTCTATTTTGTTTCCTGTCTCTTTATTCTTCTATTCTTGACTTCTTTGGAATAATCAAACATACTTCATATTATTCCATCCTATTAGCTTTTAAATTTGCAACTCAAATGAGTTAATGAGGGAAATTTTTCATAAAATGAAGTAGACAGATATTTAATGTACTGGTGGATGAGTTTGATGAATGTAAATCCATGTAAACAACATAGCAATCAAGATACAGAATATTTTTATCCCAATAAAAAGTTCCCTTAAAATTTCTATCAATCAATTCCTCCTCCTCTCCATCCCACCTTCACTGTCCTGATTTAGATAACAAATATTAATTTTACTTGATTTTTTTCAGTGTTAAATCAACCTTGTATTCCTGGGATAAACCCCACTTGGTCATGGTATGTTATCTTTTAGTAAATGGTTGGATTTGATTTGCAAACGTTTTTAAAAAGAATTTTGTATTCATGATCATGAGATATACATGTCTGCAGTTTTCTTTTCTGTAATATCTTTGTCTGGTTTAGTAACAGACTCATGATGGCCTAACCAACTGAATTGTGAGGTATTCCCTCCACTTACATTTTCTGAAAGTATAAGTATACAGTTTGGGATTTTTTTCCCTAAATGTTGGGTTGAATTTACCAGTGAAGCTATCTGGGCATAGAGTTTTCTTTGTGAAAAGAATTTTAAAAGTTTAATTTCATTAATAGTTAGAGTGCTATTCATACTATCTATTTCTTCTTGATCAGGCTTTGGTAGCCTGTGTATTACAAGAAATTTGTCCATTTCACCTAAATTATCAAATTCATTGGCATAAATACACAAACTTGCCCATAATATTCTGTTGTTATACTTTTAATGTCTCTGTGATCTGTAGTGATGTTTCTTCTCTAAATCTTGGTATTGTTATAGTTTGTAACTTCCACAAGAATATGTAATTGTTTAAATACATCAATGTGTAAATATTGAAAAGTGAAATAAAAAAGCTCTGTACCTTCAGGCATATTAAAAAAACAAAAGTTATAGAAATTAAAACAATGATGAACTGGAGCTTTCAGAGGCAAAGGATCAAATAAATGTCACTTAAAATGAACGTCAGATTCAAGTATACTCTATTTGAATAATATTCTTAAACTCAGTCTAATTGTCTAATGATTAGAATTACTATCAGCACTCTGAAAGACAGGGATGGGACTAAGGTGAAAGAATGAGGTGCTGAGGGCACACGTTCTAAGGAGGTATTCACTCTTAGGGTCATGCTAGTGCAGATGCAAGTGCAAAATATAAAAAAGTAGTCACTACCGGGATTAGCACTTGAAGACCTTGAGCGTGAGTGCCCCTTAAACTTCAGGCCTGTAGTGTCCTACCCTGGTCCTCACCCCGCTACGTGCACACTATGCTATGCAACATTTATATAGTTGCATTTCAATGATTTAATCATTATATCATATCTTCAAGAAATTATGAACATAATTGAAAGGCATAAGTATTTTTAAGATATTGTTATGTATATATCACTTTAAGTGCTTTTGAACCATACTTCCTTAGATTAAAACTAATAAAAATCTGGAAAGAAAATTTAAAAGAACATATCTAAAATAAAGCATTGGCACTTGGAAAATTCCAAGAAAATTGAAGTTCAGGAAACAGAGTTTCTAGTCTGCACTGCTGAGATGGAAGGATGAGATTCTGAAGGCATATTTCTTTTATTCCCTGGTGAAATTCTAGAAGATAAATTTGATCTTTCCCTATTGATCAAGGAAAAGCTTTGAGGTCACATTTTTAACTCACGTTTTGAATAAGGTCAAAATGAAAACAATTCGATATGTCTTGTTGTACAGTATTAAAAATAGTCCACTTTAAGCCATAATACTACTTGATGTCTGTTCAATGAATAATTTAAACATCTCTGGAACTCTGGGGTATTTCGAGTTATTTAAATCGGGATTCAACATTTTACCTGATCTAGAATGTCCCTTTGTAAAGTTTTTTAAGAAAACTCTCATCAAAGCAACTTATGAAATATAAATGCTGAGTATACTAAAATTTGCTAATCAAACAATAGAATGTATCCATTTGAAATTGTCCCTATTGCATAATATTTTAGTGTTAAAGAGTATTGCTTTTGGTACGAAGCAGTGTCCTAGCCCCAAACCAGCTATAATAGCTTGGACAAGTAATTTAATATCATTAAATCTGAGTCTTCTTATCCAGATAAGGTAGATAATAACTACCTTTATAGGGTGATTGTGTGATTCAATGAGAGCATTCAATAATGCACTTAGCATTTACCATACACTCTATTGACACATAGTCATTGTTAACTATCATGAATTCATGTGTCTCAGCTTGCTTTTAATTCTATTAATTAAAATATTATCTCCAACATAGTAGGTACTTAACAAACATTGAGAATAAATTACACATTAAATGTACATCAAAAACGCATTTAGGAAGGGACACTATCAGAATTGCATAGTAAGGACTTCAAAAATCCACCCCTGCATAAAAGCAACAAAACACTGGCAAAACTGTCAAAATCAACTTCTTCCTAACACTGAAAATTAAACACTTGTAGCAATCTGAATAGTATTTATTCAAGAAAAACAGCCAAATCTCAGTAAGAAGAGTAAGCTTTGCTTAACTTACCCTACTTTTATTCCCTCTCTCCCTAGCTTGATGCATGCATGAAAACAGTCTTTGTGACCAAGGTAGTGTGAAGTCAGCAGCCTAGCAGCCACTGGTGGAAGCAAAACACATCTGGAGGACCACAAAAGTCCCATTCTCAAAGAATTGTCACTATTTGATATGCTTGATTGCTCACTGGGAAGTTCCATTCTCATGACTTCTTTTGGCTGACATGATCCAGAGCCCGCTCTGAGCGAACAGCCTATTGTTGATCAATGCAATGAAGTTGAGAGTTCAGATATGAACTCATACATCTATGCTCAATTAATTTTCAACAAGGATGTCAACACAATTCATTGAGAATAGAAGATTCTTTTTAGCAAATGATGCTAGGACAACTGGGTATCTACATTTAAAAGAATAAAGTTGGACCTCTACTTCATACCATAATTTAAGTTAATTCAAAGTGAGTTGTAGATCTAAATTTAAGAGCTAAAACTATGAAATTCTTAGAAGAAAACATAGGAGTAAACATTTGGGACCTTTGATTAAACAATGGTTTCTTTAGATGCAAAACCAAAAGCACAGCAAAAAGAAAAAAATGGATAAATTAGACTATCAAAATTAAATTAGTGTCTCAAAGGACAATTATTATAGAATTGGGTTCCAATTCAGTAAACTCTCGACATTTTCAGATATCAAAAATGAAATTACATTGTCTTTCTTAGAAAAATTCATATTTGATATTTGTTAAAAAAGAAATGGATTGTTTCATTCTTTTCAAATAATTAAGGGAAATATTTCTTCAGAGAAATCAATTACTTTAAAATGAGCTGTATGTTTTCTGTTTTTTCAGAGACAGTCTACCTAGTGATGTAAGAATACTATTCTATTAAGCTAGTCAATAATACATTTTCAGTTGTCTCTCATGATATTCACTGGATATATTCTTAAATAGCTGGGTGAGTTTTTTTGTAAATCATAGTGTATTTTAATTGTATAAAACTAATATTTCACAAACTTAATGGTACTGTAGTTTAGTATATTAGTAGTGCTAATATTATACAGATTTAGTAATACTGTATTTGACTGATCATAGATTTAAAAATTTGTAGATTTTGAGCTTTAGGTTAACCTAAAGTATTAATTCACACAGTGTCCTTCAGTGACTTAATTGCTCTATATTCCACTTTATTTTCCTTTGCAAAATATAGGAACAGGATTAAGTGGTTGATAAGATCCCTCCCAATAATAAAATTCTAAGATTACAAGACTTTAAAGAAATTGTTTTCATTTCACATGAACATTTGTTGTAACAAAAAGCCAATATAATTATTTTAAAAATTAGATATTCATTATGGACAATGTCAAGCTGTCTAATATGTGTAACTGGAAACCCAGAAGGAAAGGAAAGAAAGAAAAAAATTGTGGCAGAAAAAAAAATGAAGAAATAAGGGTCAAAACCTCAAATATGATGAAAGATGTATACATTTACAAATTCAAAAAAAATCAAGCATTTTAAATACAAAGAAAATTTCACCTTAACACATTATATGAAATCCAAAGAAGGAGAGAAAATCTTGAAAGTAACCAGTAGACATATATATGGGATAACATTATTTTAAGCGCTGAAACTAAAAAAAAATCTTAACCCAGAATTTTATAGTCAGTGAAAAAAAATTTTTTAAATAAAGGTGGAATAAAGACATACTATAGGAAATTTTTTATATTGAAAGAAATGATACCAGATGGAAAAATCAGATCTTCAGAAAGGAATAAAAAGCAGTTGAAACAGTGAATATGTAGATTAATATATATTTTTAAAACTACCTTTGTTGCCCCCTCTATATTTCTTTAAAGAGACTATGGCTTTTTAATGAAATAAGATTGCATTGTGGGAATCTATAGCATATGTGTGTGTGTGTGTGTGTGTGTGTGTGTATGTGTTTCTGTGTGTCTGTGTGTGTATGAAATGACTAGAATAAAGCACAGGCAGCTAGTGAATCACACTGGTGCAAAGTTCTTATATTTTATATATAAGAATGGTAAAATATTAACTCTAAGTACACTTAGAAAGTTAAGGATGGGTAATTTAATCTGTGGAGTAATCACAAAAATTGCAACGGCATAGCTAAAATATCAGTAAAGAAATTAAAATTAAATTCTGGAACAAACATTCACTTAACATAACAGAAGGCAAGAAAGGAAAAGAACTAAGAACAAAAACAGGAGGATAAACAGAAACCAAATAGCCCCTACAAAACCAGCACCTCATAGACTCTCCTAGACCACCTGCTCCTTTACTCCTCCTCTGCCACTAACTCTACTCCAGTAAATTTTTGAGTATCCAGATTTCATTGTCTAAAATTCAATTTTGCAAATGTAGAGTATTCAATTTTGAAGGCACATAGAAGCTAGATAGCTCCTAAATGAAGCTTATGTTAATTACCTCCCAGTGAGCTGACGATGTATCACAATATCCTCTCAGGCAGAAGTGCCCTGCCTTACCTACACACTTCTTAGGGCGTCCTGACTGCACTTACATTTACATATGTAGGCCTCACCTAACCTGACTTCCCATTCAGCTTGCCTAGTTTGTCAGTATGGATTCCCAAAAGTCCCTTTCTGCCCCATTTTCACCCAGAAACTCAAAGCAGTGACTCTCCAATTTCTCTGATAAAGGAACCATTTTATTTATTTATTTTTACATTTCCAATAAGTTGCAGACTGACACTTTCATAGAGGACCTGAATATTACTTTCTTTTAAAAAATCTTTTTGTTTTGAATCATATTGTATAATTTATGTGTAAATGCTGCTGACAGTTTTATGATTGCTTCATTATCCAGTACATCTTTGCAAATGACAGACTACAGCATTAACACTTCACTATCATTTATGGCTACCACCAATTCAATATGTCAGGGATGACACATCCTAGTAAAACTAGAACCACTTTTCTTTTGTCTTTATTGCTTCAACATCACTTCCATTGTCATAATTTGGCTAATGCTACTGTCAAATTCAAAGTGGTATAACTTTTATTAACGAATAATTCCAGCGAAGCTTCTTTCACTGCCAACAAATTGGAATTAAAAATAAATATGAATTTTACATCCTTCATTTATCTAATAATCTTAAATTCTGTATTAAAAAGCCAGAGTCAGCTTAATTAAAATCAGAAAGACTGTAAAGTAATTTATTAAAATAAATGTTTACATATTTTCTTATTTTTACATAATTTTGGAGTGAAATTGATAAACCTTAAAACATCATAAATTATAACAGTTCTATCCATGATTAGGATGCAGCTTGCATCGTACGCAGCTCACATTGTTGTAAGTTTATCTACACCTGAATTGGTCTGTGTACTGTTCGACAAGATGTCTCCAGTAATTGTGTGCTGGAATGCCCTGGTAACAAACAGTTCACAGACCTGAAATACACAGACCTGCACCACCCTTCGTGTAGTGCTGCCCTAAAGAAATCAGTCACAGAATCAGTCACAACGTCCACCAAAATGAAAGTGTTCCTGCTGTTAACTCGGTTTCCTCTAGTTACCAGAGTTCTAAAGACTCTCTGTACTGAGCCTTGAAAAACTGTGGCCTATTAATCCAAAAGCTCTGTATAAAAGTAGGAACATCTTACTTGCAGCATCCCTTAAAATTAGCAGAGGCTGTGTGAAGCAGAAAAGGACACTTCACTCTTTCTGAAACTTTTCTCTATGTCTAAAATCATTTCGAAATAAAACATTTAAAAATTAATTTTCAAAACATTAAGTTCCTAGAAAAATAATTTACTACAGATAGACTACATAACATCCCCAAAGGAGGGTCCATTTGTCCCTAATTTACAGCTGCCTCAGATGAAAAGAGGTAACTGTTATGAATCAAATCGTTAATTTCATTACGATATCCTTCTCAATGTTATCCTAAAACACATTGAATCCCTGTTCTTTGCCCAAGATTTTCCAAGCGGAATTTTCTCTAAGTGTTTTGAGTAGTTGTGACTTTCTGCTGGACAAACACATCTTTGTCAGATTAGCCAATGGTAAATTATACATAAAAATCGTCCCCGAGGAACTTCATTGTCAGCTAATGAACCAGCCAAAGTGACATCAATTTGACTGCTGCTCATTTTCAAACACTGGTCAGGGTAGTTCATCAAAGTTGTTGTGGTTACAGCATCTATGGTTGAGAACAACCGGAAGCCTTGCCTACCTAGCTGTAAATCACAGCAAATCAATATATCCTTTCTGCCATTGTATACTGTTTCTGCCAATTTCTTATTGTATATTAAGGGATAGAATAATATATCAGAAAATCAAGTGATTTCAAGTTAGCATTAGTAATATACTACACTTAACACTGCACAGCATCATTTTCCTGAGTTACAATTTTTACTGTCTTAAATTTAATTTGTTTAGCCATTCATAGGTTGATACCTGTAGATTTTAAGGACAACTTTAATTTTTTGACAAGACAAGTACCAAATTTATACATTCTCAAGTAATAGCTTGCAAATATAATGTATTAGTCTGATTGGTCAGGATTGTGATTTTTTTTTTTACATGCTCTATAACTGCCAATAAATTGAACTCCAAATATTGGATACCCTTTAAATGTCAGATAATGCTGAGCCTAGAAAAATTTTGAGGAAATTAGAGAAGGGAGCTGTCTGGTCTGATACATAGCATACACATTTCCTTTCCATTGGAGTTTTCATTCTTTCTCCCTTTACTATAACACTCAGCCCAAGACATGACAGATGTTTATGATACAAATGTACTGATGTCAGCCTATAGACTCTTACTGCAATAAAAAATAGCAATACAGAATACCTCGTGTCCTGTAATAGCTTGTACACTTCTCTTACAATATAACTTTAACTGTTTGGCTCCACAGGGTATATTATTAATGCTATACTCCCTCATTTGAATACTCCTGTCTGACATTTATTTTACCAATCATTATAAAATGAATCCTGGGAAACAAATATTGGAAATGATATCATAAACTCTGTCTTCTCAGAAATCCCTTCCATGTAAATAGATCCCACAATACAAATAAATATTGTTAATTTAGAGAATACTTTACCATTACTATTGATGTTGCATTTGAAGAAGTATTTAAGTACATTTACTTAAGCTTATAATTATTATTTAGATCTGCCTAAGTACCCTAAAGAATATTTAAGTTTGATATTATGTTAGGGTAAATATGTATGTATGTGTATAATTATAAATATAATTTTACTAATTTTTTGTACTTTACTAATTAGTTTTTTAAATTATTTTTAAAGAAGCTTTTTACTGTGAAATAATTGTAGATTCACATGCAGCTGTAAGAAACAATACACAGAGATCTTAAGTACTCTTTACCCAGTTTCCCCAATGGTAACATCTTGGAAAACCATAATACACTATCCCAACCAGCATATTGACATTGATACAGCCCAGAAACAGAACATTTCTGTCACCGCAGAATCCCTCCTGTTGGCCTTTTATAGCCACTTACAGATTTCTCTCTACCTGTCCCAAACTCTCTGGTAACCTCTAATCTGTTCCATGTTCTTATAATTTTGTCTCAAAGACTGTTCTGTAAATGGGGTCGTAGAGTATGTAATCTTTTGAGACTGACATTTTTTATTAGCATAATTTTGTGAGACTTCATATATGTCATTGTGTTTGTCAATAGTTCATTCCTTTTCTTTGCTAAGTAGGTTTCATCGTATGGATGTACCATAATTTCTTTAACCATTCTCTGTTTCAGGACTTCTGGGCTTTTTGTAGTTTTGAACTATTACGAATATAGCTATGATGAAGATTCATGTGTAGGTTTTTGTGTGAACACAAGTGTTATGGACTGAATGTTTATGTATCCCCAAATTCATACATTGCATTCCTAACCCCCAATGTGATGGTATTAGTAGGTGGAGCCCTTGGGATGTGATTAGGTCATGAGGGTCGAGCCCTCATTAATGAGATTAGCGCCCTTATGAAAGAGACCCATCAAGACACTGAATCTGTCGGCACCTTGATCTTGGACTTCCCAGCCTCTAGAACCGTGAGAAATAAATTTATGTTGTTTGAAAGCCACCTAGTCTATAGTATTCTGTTACAGTAAATGGACTAAGACAACACGTTTTCATTGCTCTGGGACAAATGCCCAGAAGTACAATTGCTGGATTGAAAGTTGCATGTTTAGTTTTATGAAAAATTGACAAGCTATTTTTCAGAGTGGCTCCACCATTTTTACATTCTACCATCAAAATGTGGGTTATAGAGTTTTTCAAATCCTCACCAGAATTTGGTGTTGTCACTATTTTTTATTATAGCTCTTCTGATAGGTGTGTAGTAATATCTCATTATTGCTTTAATTGTCATTTCTCTAATGGCTAATGATGTTGGACATCTTTTCATGTGCTTATTTTCTATCTAAATATCTTCCCCAGTGAAATGTCTCTTCATGTCTTTAGCCCCTTTTCTAACTGGATAGTTTTTGTTTTGTATTTATTATTGAATTCTGAGAGTCCTTTCTACATTCTAGACACTAGTTTTTGTTAGATATGTGGTTTGCAAATATCTTCTGCTACTCTGTAGCTTGTCTATTCATTCTCCCACCAGTCTTTCAAAGGGCAAAGTTTTAAGTTTTGATGAAGACAAATTTATCTATTTCTTTTTTCTGTCATGAATTATGCTTTTGGTGTGAAGTGTAAGAACTCTTTGTCTAGTCTTAGATCCTGAAGATTGTTTCCTATTTTTTTAAAGTTTTATAGTTTTACATTTTACATTTAAGCCCATAATGCTCATAACCAATTTAGAGATAATTTGGGGGTACTAATTAACTTTTAATGACACATCGTCTATGTAAATCTCAGATGGAATGAGTGAGAACTCATGAAAATCTCTTTTAAAAATATAAATTTTGACGGCATAAAATGTATAGTCTAAAACACATCAAGATTAATGAACTTTAAAGAGTTGAAAAACATCTATATTTTGTTTACATAAAATTAAACGTACCATTAAAAGTACCCAATGTATCATGGACTTTTAAAATGTATTTAGCTTTAAATATGCCTTTGTAAAATCCCAGATATCATTAATGCACACCTGTAAGAAACTCATGGGTCACGCTATTCTATTTGCATACACATTCTGTGTTTGATTAATTTTAATACAAAGGATATTATATAATATGAGTTTACCACAGTGCAACTAATAGTGTCATCCTCATTGAAAGAAAAAATGTTGAATATAAAAGAGGTCTTCTTGAAATGGTAATTCAATATCTATGCCAAAAATTGAATTACTGACTTCGGAATTTTGCTCAGAGATATAGAGAGCTTGAAAGGGCATCCTTCTCAACTCTACAATTAAAACGAAAGAAAGAGAAAGAGAAAACAGCAAGTTCACAGAATTTCTTGAACTATAGGCAACCAAACAGCCCCAAATCTAAGGAGAGACAGATGTCTGCAGCAAGATGTAAGACGCAGATAAATACAGGTAAGAAGATTTCAACTAGCTTGAGTGGTGAAGTGGTGGAGAT
The DNA here is from genome assembly GCA_031878705.1 of Tapirus indicus. Lineage (NCBI taxonomy): Eukaryota > Metazoa > Chordata > Mammalia > Perissodactyla > Tapiridae > Tapirus > Tapirus indicus. The sequence goes on from CM062926.1 coordinate 95,333,800, forward strand.
TGGTTACATGCACACCAGTGGAAGAGGCTGAAACACCTAGGAATTGAAAATATAGTGGGATTCTACATCTTTTTGCAGGCTTTTTCTCCACAAAGCCCACTAGGGATTCACAGAAAAGATTGTGAGCATCCTGGTAAAGTCTCCCTTGTGGTGTAGAACTGGGAAAGGGAAAAGCAACCACTATGAGAGTTCCACAAAACTCACCATAACTTATCCCTCTATTTCCTCTATGGCTACTTTATCCGTAGGAGGAGAGGCAACAAACAACATTGCCCTTGAGGCAACAGAAAACCTGTTGGAGCTGGGAGAAGTAGGGTTGCCAAATATAACAAATGAAAGCATAAGACACTCAGTTACATTTCAATTTCACATAAAAATAATATTTTAATATAGGTATGTACATTTAATATTGGGGACATATTTATACTAAAACATTATCCATTATTTATACAAAATTCAAATTTAACTGGCCTTCTGTATGTTTTCTGGCAATACTATGAGTAAGGGTACAAATTTAAAAAACTCACTCTACCCTTGAAGAAGGTACAAGACTACATGCTGAGCTCAGAACTATGCCAGGGAAGGCAGGAGCACTAGAAGGTCAGCCCCTAAGTTCCAATGGCACAGAGACTCCCAAGGCTAAGACTTGATCAGAAAGACTGAGGAATTGTCACAGCTTGGGAAGAGACTATGGAGACATGAAAACTAATACATGTGGGATCCTGGATTGGATCCTAGAACAGAAGAAATACACTAGTGGAAAAACTGACAGAATTCAAATAAAATTTGTAGTTTAATTCATTGAATTACCCAATGTTAATTTCTTCATTTTGGTAATGTACTATTATTATGTAATAAGAATGCTAGGTGAAGAGTATACAGGGAGTCACCATAGAATGGGAGCAACAGTTGTACCAATCTAAAATTATTTCAAACAGAAAGCTGAAAAAATAATATTTCTATATCATCACAAAATGTAAAAATACATGGTTAATACATGATATGTAGAATATAAGCCAATCATTAATATGTAATCATAAAATTATCCTAAATATTGTTATTGTATTTGTGAAAATAAAACACACAAATACAGATATTTTAATTTACTATTAATTAACTTACATGTTTTAATTTTTATTGCATTTAATTCATCATTAGGCAGAAAATATTTTCAATCAGATGTGTATTAACTCTAAATCAGTTACCCTGTCGTATGTTCTCAGTAAAGTTTGAGGAACAGGTTAAAAAATATTATAGTCTTAAAAGTTTTCTTTCACTTTTGTTCTGAAATATTCAGATCACTACATAATTTTTCTTGAAATTTTTTCATGAATATTTATATAATTAATAAAGTGAGATCAAGTTAAAACATGCAGCGCTTGACTTTCATAATCTTAACACTTTTAAAGATTTCAGGTGACTTATTCTGTGATGTATCCCTAATTAGTTTTTTCAGACGTGTCTCACAGTAAATTCAGGTTATACACATTTGAAAAAAATATTGCAGAAAAGATTCTGTGTTCTTTACATTACACTTTATCAGGTGGCAGATAAGTTTGATTTGTCCCCTTCCTGATGCAGTTCATGTTGATAACTTGATTACATGGTTTAAAGTTATTCTCTTTCCCTATGTAATTAATAAGAATTTTGGAAATAGGATCTTTGGAAGTATGTAAATAACTTGTCCTTCATCAAATTTTCAATTTCTAAATTGAGATATTTATTTGTTTTTGCTTTTTTTCACTTTGTTCTCATGGTTTCTTATTTTATTCAATACATTTTAATCCCTCACAATAAGAAACTGTTGTTATGCCTCTCAGAAGCTTTCTGTAGGTTGTTTATACTCTGTTCAGCATGGTTCAAGAGTTTACCAAATGCGTTAAGGTTAAAAAGTAGTGAGTTGGGACAACATCCCTGCATTACTCTTCTTACAGGTTATTCTCGCTTGCCTCTCCCCACAAAAATACCCACCTTTTACTTTTTTCTCCAATCCCACAAGATTGCCATAATTTCCACTGGCTTTTCTGCAGTTTGAGCAAACAAGCTCTATGCTGACGTTCCCTCCTTGGATTTAAATGCCTTCAGGGAAGAACCCACTCTGCTCACTTCTCTGCAATTTCCCTCTCTCTGAGATCTGGGCTCCGAGCTTCTTTGTCTCAGCAATTCTGTGTTGCATTCAAATAAATGCTTGATATTTTATCTAAATTTTCTAGATGTTCTCAGCAAGAACATTGTTTTGCTGCAATCCACATCATGAAAGACCAAGAATATTTTTGTTTAAGAAAACTTTTGATAAATTATATTCTCTGGCAAGACACTTGGGTTTTCAAATACAGTGTTGCAAGTGAAAGATACATGCATTTTCTTTGCCTAAGACCTAATAAAAATGAATGTTAGTTCATGTACATGACTGCTCCACATATCAATGGGACTAGGAGGAATTAACCAAATCAGGATCAAGTTTTCCTCAGGAAATGGTTTGTGTTCAATTTTCCAGACATAGAAATGGATATTTGAGACTCTGGAATTTTATTCTAGAATCTCTTTAATCTTTACCCTTTAAAAGTAGGTGTGCTGAATTGGATGTTGGAGAAATAAAATAAAATTAACAATAATAGTCCCATTATATCTAATTCTTCTCAATTCTCCAATCATATTAATCTAATGATTAGTATAAATGGAAATCAAAGGGGGAGAGTTATTTCCAGGGACAAATTAAGTAAACCATTTATTATTTGGATGTAGTAAACAGAGATTATCAACAAAATATCTTACAACATTAGCATTAAAGAAAGAGTTATGAGTAAAATAACCAAATTCATCACCATCAGCTTCTGGTGATATGACGCAACATGATTTTCTACATACCTTTATATAATAGGCAATTGAAAAGATCTATATGTTGTAAATCTCCTGATCTTCAACTGTATCAGGTTAAGACTCTCAAAACTCTGCTCCCGGTACTACCGTCTGGAGCCCAAGCAAGTATAACCATTGGGTTGGCATATCATACATGGAGACTGAGAAATAATCGCATCTGTTGTGTTCTTTAGGGATAGCTAGAGCAATTGAAGTTCTGTGTGAAATTCACCTCCAAATTGCCACATCTAGCTCTCCTGCACCATGAACTAGACATATTTGGGAGATTAATATAAATTTTATTTCATTTAGAAAATATTTCAGTTGAATAAATGACTAAATCCTCAATTATATTAAAATTTGTTAAGAACAGTAGTTCATAAAGCCAGATAAATATATGATTCTTACTTACTCTTAAAATAAGGGCAATGATATTATTCTAAATGGAACAATTAGACAAACTTAATTAGAAGATTATGTAAGGTTTTAAAAAGCTCTTCCATAGAACTTTACATGCATTTATGCAACAAAAATATTGATCCTGAGTTTACATTCATTTAAAACATTGTTATAATTTCTAAGTAATTAAGAAATTGCATGTTTATGCATTAACTTGAGAGGAGAGATAATTTAATAGTAAATATTGAATTAATAAATTACCACTTAATTCATTAAAATAAATATAAATTTGCTGTAACAATACAGGAGAAATATCCTTTCAGGAATACGAACTATATTAAAAGCAGACCTCCTTCTCTTTTTTATTCAATAATCAGCACTCATCTATATCTGTATTCATTTTATTAGGCTTTACTTGTCAAATCTTTATTTTAAGTTTTTTTTTCTAATTCCACAAAGAAAAGATAAAGACTATTCTTGTATATGGTCCTGGATTGCTTTTATCAATAGGATGAAAACAGGAATTCCTTGACGCTGAAGAATTGACATTTATTCTATACAGGCAGTAAGAGTATTCCAAAGGTGAAAAAGAACCAATATCTTATTACTACTAGATTGAATCAATAGTTTATGAAATACTATAAGAGTTTCTCAAAGTATGTTTTCTTCTGTCATCTGCGTTCATTGGGATCAGGGCAATAAAAGATTTTTGGCTTCTCTAGGTCATGAAAGCAGCTATTGAATAATCTTCCTAGTTTGAAACTCAAATATGCAACAGATTGATAAGGAAAATGACAGAAGATATGCCCAACATTCTTAACTTCAAAATTCTCTATCCAGTTAAAGCACACATTGTATGATTCTTAAAGAATAACCCATTTTTTGGAAATTTAGAAACACAAAATTCAAGGCTAACACATTTAGTATATCAATGCACACTTTTCTCCTTTCTATTTCTCTGAAATATAACACATAGACATATATCTATAGTTTAGTAAATATTACAAAGGTAACACCTTTGTAAACCCAAACGGGCCAAGGGATAAGATAAAGCTAGCACACCTCTCGTCAACTGCAGCAGTTTCCCTCCACAGTAGAGGTGACTACTATACTGAATTAATGTTTACAGGCACACTTGTGCCTGAGTACACACACAGAATTTGTTCTCATCACCCTTTAAACTCTCCTCTGATATATAAGAGATAGATGTGAGGAAAATACATTTCCCAGATTCACTTGCCTCTACGGTTCTGAATGAAAATTAACTTCTCTCAACAAAATATATTTTCACAAAATTGGGATTCAAGAAGCTGAGTGAACCCTAAAGAGAATGCCAAGACTCATCATAAATAAGCTTCTGAAAATGGAGACAAACGAAAATCTTGAAAGCAGCCAGGGAAAAATTATACTTTATCTATAGGGGAAAAAATAATTTGAATAACAGAAACCATGTAGGCTAGAAGGAAGTGCTGTAACATTTTTTCAAGCATGGAAAGAAAAGAATTGTTAACTCTGAATTCTACACCCAGGGAATATATCCTTCAGAAATGAATGGGAAACAAGACATTGCCAGATGAATGAAACTAAAGAGAATTTTTCACCAGCAAGTCTATGCTAAAAGAAATGGCTGAATAAAATCCTCTAAACAGAAAGAAAATGATAAAAGAAGGAAACTTGGAACATCAAGAAGAAAGAAAATGGTAAACAAAAATAAGGGAAGATACAAGAGACTTTGCTTGTCCTCTTGAATTTTTTAAATTACATCAGTTGGTTGAAGAAAAAATTACACTGTCCGAGGTGGTCCTTAATGTATGTAGAGGAGATATTTAAGACAACTATGTTAAAAACAGTTCAGGTTAAAGTGACACAAAGAGAGGCAAGATTTCTATCCCTCACTTGAATTGGTAAAATAACAACAGCAGTAGACTGTGATAGACAGCAGAAAAAACATTCTTTTCATGTGTCCATAAAACATATACCAAAATAGATTATATCCTAAGCCATAAAACAAACCTCAATGAACTTCAACAATTTGACAGAATTGAAATAACACAAAACATGTTGTCCAGCCACCATCAAAATCAAACTAGAAATAATAACAGAAAGATAACAAAAAATAAATCCAAAAAACATGGAAATAAATGCCACATTTCTAAATAATCCATAGGTCAGGGAAGAAGTCTTCAGGAAACCAAAACATACATTGAACCGAATGAGAACAAAAATGCAGCATATCAAAATTTGTAGGACACAGATAAAGCAGTGCTGAGGGGGAAATTTATAGCAATAAATGTGCACAGCAGAAAAGAAGATAAGTTTCAAATCAATAATCTAACCTCCCAACTTGATAACATATAAGAAGCAAACAAAAGGAAGAAATTTAAAAAAAATGAGAGGAAAAAAAATTAATGAAATCAAAACCAGAAAAACGATACAGAAAATCAATAAAACAAAGAGTTTGAGAGTTTGTTCTTTGCAAAGATCAATAAAATTGACAAACCTTTACCAATCTGACAAAGGAAAAAAAATGACAAAATAACACAAATTACCAAAATCAGGGATAAAACAGGGAATATCAGTACAGATTCTACAGACATAAAAGGAAAATAAAGGAGTATTGCAAATAACTCTACAGCCATAAATTGGACAACTTAAATGAAATAGCAATTCCCCAAAAAGTACAATGTACCACAACCCGCCCAATATAAAATAGTCCATTTTAATAGCCCTAAAATTATTAAGGAAATAGATTCATAGTTTAAAACTTGCAAAAAATAAATCCCCAAGCCTTGATGATTTCATTGGAGAATTTTACCAAACATTTAAAGGAAAATTAACGTTGATTCTATACAATCTGTTCCAGAGACTAGAAGAGAAGGAATCACTTCCCAATTCAATTTATGAAACTGGTATTACACTGATAACAATATGAGAGAAAACCAGTACCAAAAAAAGTAAACTACAGACCAACATCCCGCATGAATATAGACAGAAAAATTCCTTCAAGTGCTAGCAAATAGAATTCTGTGATATTTAAAAAGAATTATATCCATGACCAAGTAGGACTTATTACAGGAATGCAAGCCTGGTTCAATAATCAAAAATAAATCAATATAATCCACCATCATTACCAACTATAGAAGAAAAGTCACATGATCATATCATTTGATACAGAAAAAGCATTTGATAAAATGCAACGTAAATTCATGAAAAAAAACTCTCACAAAATGAGGAATAGAGGGGAACTTTCTCAACTTGATAAAGAACTTCTACACAAAACCTACAGCTAACATTATGCTATGGTGAAACACTGAGTACTTTGTCCCTAAAATCAGGAATAAGGCAAGAATATTTACTTTCACTACTCCTATTCAACATAGTACTGAAAATTTTACCAAGCAATAGGCAAAAAACAATAAATAAAAGGCTCCAGATTAGAAAAAATAAAAAGTTATCCTTATTTGCAGTTAATATGATTATCTATGTGTAAATTTTCTTTTGTAGATTCTCAAGGAATCTACAAAAACTCCTGGAGCTAAGATAATGTATTAGCAATGAATACGTGGACACCAGAATTAGAAATATACCATTTACAATCAGTCAAAAAAATGAAATAATTAAGTGTCAATCTAGCAAACCACGTACAGGACTTTTATGCTGAAAACAACAGAATGCTAATAAAAAAAACCCTCTAGTAACATATAAATAAATGAAGAGACATACTGTGTTCATGGATTCTAAGACTTCATGGAGTAAATATGTCCATTCTCCCCAAACTGATAGACGATGTAACCCAATTCCTAACAAAATTTCAACAAGATTTTTTTAGATATAGAAAAGATTACTCTCATATTTATATGGAAAGGCAAAGGCTCTAGATTAGTGAAAATTTTGAGAAAAATGATTCAAGTGAGTGGAATAGCTACCTGATTTTGAAACTTATTGTTTAGATACAATAATCAAGACTGTCTGGTATTGACAGAGGTATAGGCATATAGATAAAGAAACAGAATAGAGAACCCAGATATAGATACACACAAATAAATCAATTGGATTTTTTTTTTTTACAAAGGTGTAAAAGTAATCCAATGGAAGAAAGATAGCTTTTTCGACAAATGGTGCTGAAGCATTTGTACATCCATAGGCAAAATAACTTACAACTAAATCTCACACCTTATGCAAAAATGAACTCAAAATGACTCATAGACTTTGATGTAAAATGTAAAATTATAAAACTTTTAGTAAAAAAAAAAATGAGAGCAAATCTTTTGGATCTAGGGATCAACAAAAATGTTTCTAAACATAACACCAAGCACAATTCATAACTGGAAAAACTGGACTTCATGAAAATTAAGAAACTTTTGCTCTGTCAAAGACCCTATTAAGAGAATTAATAGACAGAGTGAGAGAAAATATTTGCAAACCACATATTACACAAAGGACAGGTTTCTGGTATATATAAAGAACTCTCCAAAATCAAGAGTGAAAAACAAAAACAAAACAACTGAATTAGAAAATGGCATAGGATATGAACAGACATTTCACTGAAGAGAATATACAGAAGGCAAATGAGCTTATGAAGAGATGTTCATTATTAGCTATTAGGAAATTGCAAAGTAAGACCACAATAAGATATCACTACACACTTACCAGAATGGTGAACATAAAAATAAGTGACAACATCAAATGCGGGTAAGGATGTGGAGAAACAACCACGCACAAATCGACGTTGGGAACGTAGAATAGTACAGCTACTCTTGAAAACAATTTGGCAGTTTCTTACAAAACTGAACATGTTACTACCACATGACTCACCAATTGCGCTTCTGAGCATTTATCCCAGAAAAATAAAAGATTTTGTTAACACATAACCTTGTATATGAACAATACAGCAGCTTTATTCATAATCCAAAGGGACGTTGAACTCACTGTTCAGTGAGACTAGAGTATAAACAGATTTCTGTAAACAATAGATAAAGTCATTAGATGGATTGAGATATAATGGGGTGCTTTTTTTAAAGTTCTGGAATCTAAGCATTATTATTGAAATGATAATACTTATAGGTTAGCTACATTAAACTAAAACAAATGAAAGAAATGAAAAATATTTAGTTTTTATTTGGTGTTTACCATAATAGAATAGTTTAAATATCAGATATTTGGACGTTAGAAAATACCTGCTTGTTTGAATTCTTGATTATCATCTTGAAATTACAATATTGTACATACAGTTATAGTTGAGGAGTGTTTAAGTTTTAATATCTACCAAAAAGTCCATTTTACTCATCTTGCATAATGTTATACAATTGGAATAGTATAAAGTGTGTATAAACATATCTTTTTTTACTTCATTTTATTCTAAAATATTTATCAAATAATTTCAATGTGCTAGTCTCTGTTTTTGGTTCTGAGTATAGAGATTAAATCTAAAAAACCCTTTTCACATGGAACTTCCTTATAGGTGGAAACAGAAATTAAACAAGCAAGCATATACTATATAAGATGGTAAGAAGAACTATAACGAAAAATTATTCAAGATATTAAATCATTAAAGGATGATGAAGACTGACAGAGTTGTATTTCATAAAGAGCAGTCAAAATATTTAAACGGTGTTCTAAAGGAAGGGAAGGAATCAACCATGCAGACAGAGCTATGCGAGAACTCTCCAGTTGAGTAAGTGAAAATTCCTCAGGGATGAGCAAGCCTGGCATGTTCAAGGTATTATAAGAAGGCCATTGAGTTTGGGTAAGTGAACAGGGAAAGTGATAGGCAATGAGTTTCAAGACTTTAGCAAGACTTGGGGGTTTTATATTAATGAACTGGGGCGCCATTGAAGATAACAAGCAGAGAAATTATATACTCTAACTTATAAGGATAAACTATAGAAAGGTAATGAAACCAGAAAGGATGCTATTGCAATAATCCAAGTAGAAAATAATAATGGTTTGGGGTAAAATGTTAAAAGTGGAAGTGGAGAGAATGATGATATTCTGGACATATTTTGAAAAGAGGGATAACAGGATTAGCTGAAGAATTACATATGGGATGTAAGAAATAGAGAAAAGTAAACAATGTCTTCAAGATTTTTTTCCATCAACTGGAAGAATCAAGTTGTCATTTTCTGAGGTGGAGAAGTCTATGGGGAAAGAAAACCTTCCAAAATATGATTTTTGAAATATTATGTTTGAAATGATTTATTAATCATGCAAAAGGAGATGCTGAGCATGTCATTGGATATAGGAGTCTGAAGGCCAGGAACAAGGACTGACTGAAGATGTGTCAGCTGTATAGGAAGCATGTAATTTTCATATTTTAATTAACAGGATGTAGATAGCTCTTTTCAAAATTTAAGCTTTATTTGTGTCCACATTTTTTAAAAAAGAATAATAAACATACAAAAACATTTAATTTTTACTCAGAAACAAAACTTTTGTTCTTTGTTAAGATATAATTGACATATAACACTATATTAGTTTCAGGTATCAGTTCTTATTAGAATATAAGGACTTCGATATTTTTATTTTTTAAGTAGCTGTAAAAGAGCAACCTTGATAAAATGAAGTAGATTTTTTACTGTTTCCAAAAGTAAGGAGACAGACATTAAACAAATTATTTACAACTTATAAAACTTATGTAGACAATATTGAGTTTTAACGTTGTCTCAATTATTAAAGTTAATTCCTATATTTTCTACAAATTTAATAATAGTTGCAATCTGATTATTTCATTTTGCTTAAGGCAAAACCATCCAAGTTAGGAAAATCCACAGACGCCTCAAAGCACAGTATCATAACATGTTACCAAACAGTCACTTTCATAATCACTTATTTCACCAAAGATCAACCAGGCTGCTCCACATTTAAAAATGTCTTCAATGTTGCTCTTGTGTTGTCTATAATCAGGAAAAGATATATTTGTTCCTTCGATAACAAATTATAATTGAACAGTTCCCTCTGAAAGAAAAATTCCCTTTTCCCACTGCTGTAGAGTGGCATTATTCTCAAGTAGTGATATGAACCACTAAACTGGAAAGGATGGAAATGAACTTCTTTTCACAGGAGAATTTAAGCAATCTTAAATGAATCCTTTGTGTAGGTGCTGATTTAGAATGATTTCACAAGATCAAGATTTCCTTTGGAAGTCTATAGCAATGTTGCGTGAAACTACTTTTAAAAAGGTCTTTTCTTATGTGTGTAGTCATTAAACAAATAATTTTGTGTACTCACTATACTCAATATCACACTAGGCACTTGTCTCAAAAAGCATACTTATTAACCAGCATACAAAAAATTGTGGGAGAAATTCGTCTTGATTTTCATGCAGGTAGTTTATTGGAGATGCATCTTAGTAACGAGACCTACAGAGGAGTGAGTAATGCAGGGTCAGATAGAGGGAAAAACTGCATTTTAATGCTGTTGTGACAGAAGCCTCAGCTACCACCAAGGGCTTCAAAGCAGGGATGGCCCTTTAGAGATGTCACCAATTGCAGTAGGTTATGCCTTTGTGTCCTTATATCTACCAGTCCTTCAAAGAAGGCTATTCCCGAGGAGTAGGCATGGTTTGGGGTGAGGCAGCACCATTGGCAGAATGCTGTGTCCAGGGTGGAACAAAACAGTGAGCAATCAACTACCTAGCAATCTCTGCAGTTGAGTGAATGTGTACTTTGGTTCTAAAGTGGGGGACCTGGGCTCTTGGAGCTGCAAGTGATACTCATCATCTACATCCTACACTACCATTTGAGATTCCTCTTATCATTGGTGGGGTAACCAGACTTTCCTCTCAAAGGGATCTGAGTTTGTGGTCACAATCCCTTCCCAGGCTTTGGGGCTGCTGTACTTACTCATTATGAGGGAGTGACACAATATTACAGTGAATCACCTGGGTGCCAAATGTAATCTTCCCTTTGTCCACTGTGTAATAGCAGCTCTACTTATCCTGGATGATAAAGAGTATGGTTAAGCAGAGCCACTCCTGCTTTCCACCCTTGGTTTTAGAACCTGTGTATTCCACCAACTGGGATGACAGCACTAGTTATTGATCTAAGATAAATATTGCATCTTAGAGGATGAAACCCATCCTCTCAGGATATTTTTTCCAAGCTGATACCCCAACTCCACCTGTAGAAGGCCATCTTATCACTTTATATTACTGGAAGATCCCGGGTGGTTCACTCTGTAATAGAGCCAGAGAATTTCATGGTCATGTGCCTGCTGCTATACCATCTTAGTTAAGGCAGTGTTATATAGGATTCTGTGTTGGTGAATTAAGTGTTCCTCTTAGATAGTGATGCTGCCTAAGGCCTTGTGAGTAAGAAAGGCAGACCTATACCTTAAATATGTGTCATTTCCAGTTATGAAGAATCACTGTTTCTTCCTGGGAGGATGGGGTCCTTTATCATCAACTTCTGACCAAGTATCTGTTTGGTGTCCTCAGAGGACAGTACCATACTGAAGGCTCATTATTGGTCTAACAGGTAGGATATGTGGAAGTGGCAATAACTATATTAGCCTTGGTCAATGCTGCTTGGGCTATTGGGTCCATACCTGCTACTATGGCTATTCTGTTCATGCCTCCTAGTACCAACAATAGGGCAGACAAAGCCAGAGATTGAGTGGTATTAACTGGCCAAGGCACTTATCCACCCAGTCACTTAGTGCCTATTTCATGGTGGATTCTCTTTGGCAGATAATAAGTAATACAAAGATTTTCACACATTGGCCATTTCAATAAACCTAACTACATGCCTCTTCCCCAGATTACCTTGACCCCAGTCTTCCAACCTTTCTTCTTCCAGGCCCCTGACGAACCAACACAAGGCATCTGCTACTGTTGATACATTCTTAACTGATAAGCTGTCCAAATTTCTACCTACTGAAAGGATTTTCTTTCACTGCTATCTATTAGGTCCACCCTTAGTGACGCTGTAGTGCAACAGCTGTTCACATTGAGGCTGCACGCAGATAATGAACTGATTAATCCACAAACCAAGTGAGGTCACATTCCTTCTTCTCCAGCTTATTATAATAGACCTTCCATGTGACCACAGGTAAGAGCTGAGTGAGAGATAATGTTTTTCACCCAATTTTCTTACAGTGAAAATATATATAACATAAAATTTACTATCTTAACTATTGGTTTTTAACAGTGGTGGATGACGTAGGACTGGGAAACCTGCTGAAGCAGCTTACTTGTGCCCTCTGACCTGGCTCATGTCTGACTGCAGATGTACTATTTTCAATCAATGATGGATTTTTGTTGCCCTCCTCCTTCTCAATCATAATGACTGACTGTATCTGACAGAACCCATCTTATAATGGGAAACTCTTCCTATTTGTTCACTTGATGTTCTATGGTCCAGTAGCATGTCAGAAGTTGATTTTTGAATGGTCTCTATTGTCTGACATAGGTAGCATGATTTTATTCCAGAAACCAAAAAAATCTATATTATGATTCTCCTATTGAGATTTGCCATATACTTCATGTAGCATATTTTCTCACCATAGGTACCTCTACTATTATGTAATTTTCACAATACATTAAAAGAATCATACACCATGATCATGTCAGATTTATTCCAAGGATGTAAGGATGGTTCAATATGTGCACATCAATGTGATACACCACATTAACAAAATGATGGATAAAAATTGTATGATTATCTCAGTGGAAGCAAAAAAAAGCATTTGACAAAAATTCAACGTCCATTTAAGATAAAACGATAAAAACTCAACGAAGTGGGTGTTGAGGGATCATACCCCAACACAATAAATGCCATATATAACCAGCCCATAGCCAACATAATACAAAATGGTGAAAACCTAAAAGCTTTCCTTCTAAGATCGGGAGCAAGACAAGAGTGCCTACTCTCACTACTTTTATTCAAATTAGTATCGCAAGTCCTAGCCAGAACAATTAGGCAAGAAAAAGAAATAGAAGGCATCCAAATCAGAAAGGAAGAAGTAAAACTGTCACTATTTGCAGTTGACATGGTATGATAAATAGAAAACCCTAAAGACTCCACCAAAAACCTGTTAGAACTAATAAATGACTTCATTAAAGTTGCGGGATGCAAAATCAACATGCAAAAATCAATTGTGTTTCTATACACTAACAGCAAACTGTCTGAAAAAGAAATAAAGAAAACAATTCCCCTTACAATAGCATCGAAAGGAATAAAATACCTAGGAATAAATTTAACTAAGGAGGTGAAAGATCTGTACACTGAAAACTATAAGACATTGATGAAAGAAATTGAAGACCCAAGTAAATGAAGATATTCCTTGCTAATGGATTGGAAGAATTAATATTGTTAAAATGTCCATACTACCCAAGGCAATCTACAGATTCAATACAATTTCTGTAAAACTTCCAAAGGCATTTTTCACAGAGATGGAACAAACGATCCTAAAATATTTACGGAATTGCAAAAGACTCCGAACAGCCAAAGCAATCTTGAGAAAGAAGAACAAAGCTGGAGTCATTTTGCTCCCTGATTTCGAACTGTATTACAAAGCTATAGTAATCAAAACAATATGGTATTGGCATAAAAACAGACACATATATCACTGGAACAGAATAGAGATCCCAGAAATAAACCCACACATATACAGTCAATCAATTTATGACAAAGGAGCCAAGAATATACGGGGGGAAATGACTGTCTCTTCAATAAATGGCATTGGGAAAACTGGACAGCCACATGCAAAAAATGAAACTGGACCACTATCTTACACCATACACAAAAATTAACTCAAAATGGATTAAAGATTTGAATCTAAGATCTGAAACCATAAAACTCCTAGAAGAAAAAACAGGCAGTAAGCTCCTTGGCATTGGTCTTGACAGTGACTTTTTGGATTTGACACCAAAAGCAAAGGCAACAAAAGCAAAAAATCAACAAGAGGGATTACATCAAACTAAGAAGCTTCTGCACAGCAAAAGAAACCATCAACAAAATGAAAAGGCAACCTATTGAATGGGAGAAAATATTTGCCAATCATATGTCTGATAAGGAGTTAATATCCAAAAATAAGAAACTCAAACAACTTAATAGCATAAGGAAACAATCTGATTAAAAAATGGGCAGAAGATCTAAATAGACATTTTTCCAAAGAAGACATACAGATGGCCAACAGATACAAAAGTCCTCAACATCACTAATCCTCAGGGAAATGCAAATCAAAACCACAATGTGATATCACTTCACACCTGTTAGAATGGCTATTATCAAAAGACTGGAAATAACAAGTTTGGCGAGGACGTGGAGTAAAGAGAACACTTGTGCACTGTTGGTAGGAATGTAAATTGGTGCAGCCACTATGGAAAATAGTATGGAGTTTCCTCCAAATCTTAAAAATAGAACTACTATATTCAGCAGTTCCACTTCTGAGTATTTATCTGAAGCAAACAGAAATACCAACTCGAAAAGATACACGCACCCCATGTTCACTGCAGTCTTTTTTTTTTTTTTTTGTGGGGAAGACCAGCCCTGAGCTAACATCTGTTGCCAATCCTCCTCTTTTTGCTGAGGAAGACTGGCCCTGGGCTAACATCCGTGCCCATCTTCCTCCACTTTATATGGGACGCCGCCTCGGCGTGGCTGACAGGCAGTGCGTCGGCGGGCGCCCGGGATCCGAACTCGTGAACCCCGGGCTGCCAAGCGCGGACTAAACCGCTGCGCCACCAGGCTGCCCCAACTGCAGTCTTGTTTACAATAGTGAATACATGGGAAAAACCTAAGTGTCCATCGATTGATGAATGGATAAAGAAAACGTGGTATATATGAATGAATATTATTCAGTCAAAAAAAAAAAAAAAAGAAAGAAATCTTGCCACTTGCGACAACATGAATGGACCTTGAGGGCATTATGCTAAGTGAAATAAATCAGACAAAGAAAGACAAATACTGTATGGTGTCACTTATATGTGGAATATAAAACAAAAAAAAAGCCCATAAACCAAGTTTATAGATCCACAGAAGAGAATACTGGTTGCTAGAGATCTTAAAAGTTCTCATCACAAGAAAAACAATTTTTTGCAACTATACATGTTATCAGATGTTAAGTAGACTTATTATGGTGATCATTTCACAATATCTACAAGAATTTATTCATTATGTTGTACATCTGAAAACAAAATACTGTTATATGTCAATTATGCCTCAATATGTCAATTATATGCCATATAATTTTCTAGATTATATGGCACGAGTGGTAGAGCAGTTTTCATCACAGCTTGAATATGCTGCACAGCCATTTCTTGTTCTGAGGCTGGATCAGAGCTAGCAGCCTTCCATAATATTCCATAAATGGAGTAGGGGAGCATGCACAAGTGTGAAATATACTGACTGTGGGATGTAATGAGGTCTACAAGGTATTTTGCTTCCTTCTTAAGAGTAGAAGATGCAGGATGCACTTATTTGTACTTTATTTTGGATAGGATGTCCTGGCAAGCCCAAGACAATTGTGTGGCAAATATTTTACTGATGGGTGAGATCCCAGACCTTCAATAGATTTATCTCCCCCTTCTCAAGCTAACATGTCTTACACCAAGGCCTTCACTGTGCCAGCCACTTACTGCTCTTAGATCAGATTAGCTATATGTTATGGATACAGTGGACAAGTGTGATGTTCTGCTGGATGTCCATCCAATGCAGATCTCCTGAATATTATGAGAGAAGGTGAGAGAGTTGAAAAATAATGAATCTGCTGGCTCAATAGTTGCATATCTAAAGTCATGTCAATATGTTCTGGCAAAGAAATCTTACCTGGAACAATGGCTACAATTATTGTTTCAACTTGGATTTAAGATAAAGCACTTTTGCCCTTCGGGATTCATATCATTTTTGTAGGATCTAGACTGTTAAAATAAATGGGGACAGCTGTGACTCACCACCCTTGCATCCTTTAGAATCTTATGAGTGGCACTAATTTTTGCATTTACTCTGAGATGCAATACTGTTCTTGTTTTACTTTCATGACCGGATAGAGGAACTGTTTCAAAGACTTCCACTTGTCATTCCCCACCATCATAGCTTTAACCCCACAGGCCTATGAACTACTGTAGGAGTTCAGACAATTTCTAAGTGTGTCGATTCCAATTATACATTTAGAGACTGGGAAAATCAATACTGGATGTGTCTGTGAACACAGTTGACCCACTGTGAGCCAAACCTTGGCCAGGACTCCTCTATACATCTGCATTCTAATATAAGGACTATGATCACAACTTGGACATGTGTCCAACAGTTCTCAAAACTTCTGGAGATCCCTCTTTCTTACTGTACGATTGCTTGCAAAAATGCCACAGTGTCTTCTGGGCCTTACTGTAGAACATAGTCCGTTGGTAAGGTTTCCAACCTTAAACAGTATATCTCCTCCAGGCTGCCTAATTTTCTTAGCCTTTAGATCCCTTCTTCTATTGTATACCTTCTCTCTCAAAGACTGTTTTAAATTGATCTTTTTATACAACTCTTCTTTCTTCTAAATATCTTGTTACAATAACCCACCACAGGTACAAGGTTAATAATGTATGGGGTTAATTGTGGCCATAGATACTGAGATGCCATTGAACATTTTCAGCAGTAGGATGATATTCTCGAACTGTGTCTTAAAAAGAATACTAATCTGTAATATTGAGGGGGAAAAAACAAAGGTATGTTAATTACTGAAATCAGGGAAAACACTTAAAACATTTCCCACTAGTCAGGTAAGTGATGATAGAGGTCCAAATTTAAGGGAAAAGGAGAGGAGGGATAAGATAGGGAAAAAAAAGTTGTGAACTTTAGTGCTGATCCAAATTTAAAACAATTCCTTATTCTTGGTCAGGAAGATATAGTCTCTTTGATCCATACTATGATGAATTTTGTCTAGGGTAAAATCTTAAAATCAAAATTTTTCTCAGTGAAATTCTTACTATAAAATACAGAAAAGATAATTATTCTTATAAACATAAATATTTCTTGCAGCAGCACAAACATGCTGATTTGCCTGTGCTATGGTTTTCCCCATTTAAATAGTATTGCTAGTGTAAGAATATTATATATTACCCTTTTGTGTAATCACTGAGTAGTATTACAATTGGTGGCATTTCTGTCAAAACATTGCAGAGCATAACCGAAAATAAATAAATAAACAAAATAAAATAAATAACACATTCCCCGGGCACTAAAGAGTAAGCTGAAAGAGTAAAGTGTGTTTTCAGTGTATCATGACAGACCACAGCAGGGTTCTTCACAGGAAATGCCACAAAGCATATTTCAGTTGAAGCAATGAACTATAATAGGAATTCCATTTTCCACATGAATGTATACTGTGTGATAATCTCAAGTCTATTTATTCAACAGCTGGATCTCAGGATTAGAATGAAGGTGACAAGAGCATAGAGAATTATGTTCCTACAGAGTCAGAAAAATCCTATTAACCTTTAAGGACCTATTTTTCTTGAGCTTTTAGTTTAAAACTCTGATATAACCTACTGGTTATTTTGTTTTGTTTTATGGGTTAGACTCATAGTGTACAAAAGGAAATGTATATATTTTATTAATCATAGTCATTTTAATTTTGAGAGTGAATCCAAGGCCAGGGTGGGTGTTTATAGAGACTAATTTTGAAGTGGCACAGGGAAATCTAAGGAATAATATATGCAAAACATGAAAGTACTGGATGCCATCACAATGCACAGCAGCGTACATCTAGAAGTTAAATCTGTGCTACAGTACTTCCTGTACCACTCAGTACTGCCTCGGTTCATCTATCTGCACAGCTTTCAAATTACAGCAACAACAAAGCCTGTCATGACTGACTAATGGGCTATGTTATTAGTTTAATTATTGTCTGGTCGCTTAGAGATTCAACTTATTGGAAAGGAAATGGTGATTACTACGATTGGCAACTCCCTTGGCTCACACTTTATTTAGGACACTACCTCGTGGACTTATTACTTTGTTATTTTACATACAAGAAGGACCTAAATATTTCATTACTGAATTTTTTGCTATATACAATAACACTTAAATGTTTATTTTGTGAATTTTTAAATGATGAATCTTACAAATCTTTCTCCACTTGATTATTTATTTATCTGCATTTGATTGTGTTAAAATTAAAAAATAATAATATGCATTATGTTCCAGACACTGTGGTAAATGTTTGATGTGTAAGTTTATATAAAACATGCCTCATTGCCTTAAAAGAACCGCCTTAATAGAAAAAGTAGAGGATGAAGTAGAATAGTTAGAATTTAAATAAGTATTGTGTAATTGCCATATGAGCAGAACAATCTTCAAGTACAAAAGGTACGAAGTTAGAAAAATATTTATTCTGAGTATAGTGGCCAGGGTAAGCTTAGGAAGCTGAATTGGACCAAGAAGAATGGATGTGTTTTGGCGGCCGCCCGGTGGCACAGCGGTTTAGTCCGCGCTTGGCAGCCCGGGGTTCGCGAGTTCGGATCCCGGGCGCCCGCCGACGCACTGCCTATCAGCCACGCCGTGGCGGCGTCCCATATAAAGTAGAGGAAAGACAGGCACAGATGTTAGCCCAGGGCCAGTCTTCCTCAGCAAAAAGAGGAGGATTGGCGATGGATGTTAGCTCAGGGCTGGTCTTCCTCACAAAAAAAAAAAAAAAAGACTGGATGTGTTTTTAAGAGATAGTGAGGAAAGATGAGAGCTAGTTTGAGTTTTATACAGATTGAGTTTTAGGTACTTCCAGAGTGTTTAGGGAATCACTTGATTTAGGAGCTGACATCTAAGCCCGGATCTTAGAGATTGAGAGTTATCAGTAAGGGATGCTAGTTAGCAATAAGGGAGGTGGGAAGAAGGAATAATGGAGAATAAGAAAATGTAGAGATAAAATTTATTCTTTGGGAAGACCTTTCAATGAACATGGGGCAGTAGTTGCCTGGTGGAAGGAAAGCTAATGAATGAGAAAGATAAGGGGAAAATCTGGAGACTGAAGTATCATTGGACAGATGCAAGCAATTCAAGGTGGGTTGCATAGTCAAATGCTGAAGCAAGGTCAAGTAAGATGGAGCAGGGCTTTAACAGTTAGGCAAGAGTGATTTATGAAAGAGTGAAGTCAGAGAGTAAGGGATTAAAAGGTGATGCCATAATGGCAAGCTCTTGTTTAACTTGCTGAATATCTTATTGTTTCATAACATCCTAAGCTTAACAGTGGTGATGATTCTTGAAACTAATGCAAATCCACAAGATCCAAGAGACTCTAGACAAGATTGATCATGCTAAAACTTAATAATAATTTACACATACTGACATTGGTTTTCTAAGTGTTGCTCTAGGAGCTTTACGCATATGAACTTATTCATTCCTCTCAACAGCATTACTGTTACCATTTTCAGATAAGTAAACTGAGGAACAGACGCATTAGGTAACTTGCCTAATATCAGAAAGATAATAAGCAGACAAGTCAGGAAAGTCAGACCATCTGACTCCAGAATCGGTGAATTTAAGTACTAAACTATTGTTTTTGTTTATGCTCTTGTTTTTGTTTATTTGTTTTTTCCTGATTTTATTGTTGGTTAGTTCATAAAATTTCTTTCCAACAAAGTAAATGATAAGAAACTGAGTGCAAAAGGACCAAGTGATTCTTGAGTGGAATCTGATGTTTCCTAAATCAACATACTGTAGCTTTTTCTCTTTTTTAAGAAAACGTCTTCCCTTTCTTAATAATTTTACTCCTTTCACAATACATTTTTAACTATTCCTTGTAATTTTCAGTTTCCATTTCTAAATATCTATTTAATATATTAACGATAGAGTAAAAATTACTTGTCCCATTCACTCACTCTTTCAGTCAACAAATAATTGAGCATTAATCTGTGAAATACGTTATATTTGTATGTAGAATATGTATGTATAAGTGTGTGTATAGCATATATATATATATATAAAATTATGACACAGAGCACACTTATTTAACCTATATTCCTGCATTTCTATGTAACTGTAACACCTAATTTGATAGTGGTATTTATACAGTTAACCAGTAGATTTTGAAAAAAAAAAAGACAATTAAATTGATCAAATTTGTCTGAGAGCTATTAACAAGGCTATTTAAAGCAGAGAAAAAGGATATTTTCTTTCTTTTTTGTTTTTTGCGGTGTTATTTTTTAGTAGAAGCAAGGAATATAAGAGCTAACAATATACTGTGGAGAGAGAAGAAAAGTATTCTTATATGGTAGGGTAACTTTCTGAAAAAACTAATACTAAAGTACATTTTTTTCTTAAATTGCATAGATTAAACTTCCATTTTACTACTAAAATTGCCTTTGACTAACTGGAAGTTGAAAATTACATACAGAAGAATAAAACTATAGCTTCAAAATTGTCAAACAATTTGTCAATGTCTTAAATTGGTATTAAGAGCATATGAAGACAATTTAATTGAAAACAACTGACCTTGCTTATGAAACATTATTCTGGTAAGATGTTTCATCTTACAGTGAAACATCTGGCAGGCTACATGACATTTATTAAATTTGGCTTTTTCTAATACAAGGCATGCCAAAGCTTCAACATAATGAACATTGATGGCTGGTGCCTATCATTTGCTCCCTGACAGCCCAGATATACATATTTATTTGAACGTTTTGGGGCTATATGGCATCCTAAACAAAACAAGCAATGTCATTGGAGTCAAAACTGAGTCAAATTACAAAAAACGCTATATGCACATGCTAATTTAAGGTAAGTATATAGTCATTTGGAACTGTTTTATTGATATAACTTCATTCTATATGTAATGGAAAATACCAGAACAAGAAAATAGGAAGCAAATAATTGAAAGAGAAGTTCCTATATAAGTACAAACAGTGGAAAACTAGCCCTGGCACTGCTTGGCATCCCTTCAATGTTCTAGCACAGAACAAGAATGTAGAGAGTGACAATTCCTGCCACCTGTGCCTTTCATCTTTGCCCAAAATACAGACAACAATCACAGAATGTTATCCTTTGTCCTAATTATCATACGTATCTTTTTCATCATATCTTTCTGCCCCTTTAATATCATTGGAATATTCTTTCCTGTATAAACAAATCAGGCCTCCACCTCTTTATAATATTTTCTCCACCTTTCCTCCCCTGAGCACAGATTATTCTACTTAAGGCCAATTTTGTTCCAACCCCACAGAGCAAAGCCTGCACTTTCTCATACATCTATTAACTCGGGAAAGAAAGATCAGGGCTGGTCAGGACCGACTTGAGAACTCTTGAGGTTCAAGACTTTCTTTTTTAAGAGATTCCACCTTGCTTCAAATCAAGCATGAAGACATGAAGATTCATATGGATCCCATATTAAATTAAGTGTTTTCTGTAAATTTAAACATGGTTAAAATTTTGCTTTTGAAATTATTTGCTATAATTTACTCACTTAATTTAAGATCAGTTAGGGCTTCCTTTTGGCAATTATCTAGCATATTCAAACATTCTTACAAAATCCAAAAATCTAACCTTCAAATGTCTTTTTCAAATGTGGTGTCTAGCCTCTCAGCTACTATTTTCTGCTATGTTTCTTGGAGGTCCCCCTGTGCATGGACAGTTTAGGAGTTAGCCAACAAACTGAGGGGAATATTCTGGAAATCTTGTGACTTACTTTTCTGGGTCCTACCACTTTTCAGCCCAAACTCTCACCTGTGCATCCTCATTCCAAAAGGATTATTGCCATATAATACTTGGACTCTTCCAGTAAACTGGAAATTGTAAAAAGATTGTTCTCAGCAAAAAATCCAAAACGAGTGTGGTCTCTCCTCATGTTTCCCTTTTTTCAAGTATTGTAATCCTTCAAGCTGCCTAAATTGATTTTCTTTCAATGTCTTTAAACAGTATTTTGTTAAAATTCTGTCCAACACTTATAATTCCTTCAGAAGGAGGGTTAGTCCATTATAAGCTACTCCATCAAAGGTAAAACTGGAAGTCATATTTACGTGCACTGTGTGTGTGTTAGTGTGCGTGTTTCTCCTTAGGAACACTTTCATCTTTCCTTTTCATGTACAATACATTCAAGATCCACTCTATATATCGTGTTATGTATAATTCCCTCAGTAACCTCTATGGGCAGCTTTGAAAACTGTCTTACTTTGCTTATATTCTATCATGTTTTACCACTCTCATAGAAACTCCCACACATTATTGTTTTTCTTTCACATCTGTTTACTTGATTTTAGAAAACATATCTTATTAACCTTGTATCATAAGCAATTCACTCAGTTCCCAGAACATGGTAAATGATCAAAATGGTCTTGAATAAATAAATACAAGAAAAAGTCTGTGAATTCATACTTGTCATAATCATCAAAATCTTGGAATATTTGATAGAAATTTCTTTATCCATTCTACAAATAATTTAGTAGTTTTGATCTTATGGTAACACCAATCGAAAAAGAAATAAAGATAAGTTGTACTGTTTGAAAATCTACTTGAAACAAATTTTGTTATTCAAAATCCCTCATTTCAAAAGATTTTAACCTGTAAATTAGGTCTATGTCACAAACTCCAAAATAGTTCTTAAATACAGTTTTTAAAAATTACTTTACGATAGTATCCACTTAATATTTTAAGAATATAATTATATATCAGATAATCAGGATATAAAAAATTGGATTGGATATTTTTATAATCCTAGAGCAAGGAAGTATAATTTCTATGCTACATTTAGTATCAATAGCAATATCTGAGAGACGTTTTTGACAATATTTTTAAATTGACAGATAAGAATGACACAAAGTTATTTCATTGTTTTGGTATTGAAATGAGTAGCGGCATTTGAACAATTCAGTAGTGAACAATTCAAGTGCATTTTGTTAGACAAACTAAATTGACCCAAATAGAAAAAAATACAGCTGAACGCATAACTGAGTAGGCCTAAACAGAAGCTGGATTATAAAAGAAAATGCTTAATGAAAGCTTCACAGAAAAAAAATTCTTAAGAAAACCTGAAAAGTGAATAAAATTTTCTCAGTAGGAGAAGGAATAAATGATATTATATATAGAAAAAAGCATATCAAAAGGCATAGAGTCATACTACATGTAAGTACACACATTTGAAAGATTGGAGAGAAAAAAAGGCTGAAAGTGGACATGAATTATTTTTGTCATTCTAAAGAATTTTGAATTTTATACTATTATGTAAGGGAAGTTACTGAAGTATTTTAAACTGGATGGCTGAAATGATCTGATACGCATTTGAGAAGTATTACTCTGACAATTATATGGAAGAAGGAATGGCATTAAGAGCAAAAGAAGACCAGTTCAGATCTTATTTCAATAATGCAGTCAGCAGTAGCAGTGGTGATGGAAAGCAGTAGATGGAAGCAATATGACTTGGTTCGCTGCCAATATATGGGTGGAGGAAGAGAAAGGATTCAATGAGTCAATTTTTCTGACTTCAGTCATTGAACCCATGACGGTACCATGCACTAAAAAGTAAAGCATTTGACCCAGCACTAACAGCAACAAATAGAAAACAGGGAAGTAACAAGGAATTGAACCCAGGAGAGATATGACATTTAGTTCCAGAGGTTCAACAAAGCAGCAACCTGAGCTGGTATAAGAGGGATAACTTGTATATTAGAGAAGAATAAAGGGACTGCAATCTTTAAGTATGATGATTTAATAGAATAGTTAAAATTATTTCAACTTTGAAAAATCTTTATAACAGAATAAAACCAATTGATGCGTCTGAAAAGAAAAATCCTGTTAAGTTTTACTTACAATTTATTTTTGAAGAGGCTAGGAACACTGGACTCATAGATAATTAAATGCTATCATTGCAAATTCATTGTAAAGTAATATATTTGGTAATAGTTACATAAAAGCTACATATTGGTTTTTAATGTTTAGCGTCATAATATACACAAATTATGGGAGACAAAATATTATAGTGCAAAGCTGATACCATAGATGACCTTATCCTATTTCATTCTATCATGAGGAAAAATATTGTGGAAATTCCACGACAACTTTAGAATACGGTTACTGCTTGAATCATATATGTGCATTATAGGTCTGTTGAGGCTTCCTTAGCAGATTAACCTAACATCTCTTGGGCATATCTGCTATGCGGCAAAATGCTCTGGTATTCATAATGAAGGGCCCCACTATCTATACATTTCCTTTGACTAAAAAACAAACAAAATCTACCTGACAAAGCATTCCAGCAATATACTAACTGAAGCTTAAAATACTTATAAATCTCTTCAAATATTTTTACACTTATCCCATAAATAAAACATAGCTTTTTACTTCCAGAGAAGCATACATTTATATTCAAACGATAGTCTAGAATTCCTCAGTTCATTTGTCTCATGACTTTAGTTTTTCAGTCTATACTTTGTTACCTATATACCAATCATTGATTTGTCATACTCTGGAGAGTAATTGCAACAGTGGTTTTTCTTGGCATTTCTTCATCCAAGCATATCAAGATCAGCATGCAAGTTTTTTTCATCAGCTCACAGCACGAATGGTTGATAGTTTGGGGATCTGTACAGCACCTCTTGCTAAATTTCATTATTTGATTTAGTTTGACAGAGGAAAGCTTGTTACATTAGTGTGCTGACAAACTGACAAACTCTGCTTCTGCTCTTACAACTTTTTAATCAACATCATAGTTAATATTCATCTGGTGTTCCTCAACTATGTACCGCAGGAGGGCATACATTCATTACAGTTAATTGAGAAATCAGTATGAAGATTTGGACAAATATTGGAAGTGATGCTCCTAACAGTAGCAATTGATGATTCAATCCAGATTGAGAAAAATCTGTGTCAGTTTTTTCTCTTATGCAATACGTACATGTGGCAAAACGTATTTGGTTATTTCTCATGGTATTTCTTGTTGTCTACTATTTTTCTGTTGTATTTAATTTTATTCTACTATTTTATCACCTTAAATATATTATTGTTGCAATTTCATATTGAAACACCAAAATAATGAAACTTATTAAAGAGAATCTAGGTAAAACATTTAGGTAGTAAGAATAAAAATTGAATAATCCTATGGTATCGCACCAATTCTATCTATGCAAATAAACATAATGAGGCAGTGAAGGCATCTACTTTTAAACATCAGATAGACAACATGTATCAGAAGGCACTGGCCTAGGCACTAGAAGGTAGTACAAATGTAAATGTAAAAAATACATTATTCTCTTCTTCAGATTGCTTACAATCTAACCAGTGACTCCATAATTAGCTATTGACTTTATGACTGATTCCTGGCACTTGTTGGGTTCTCCTAGTTCCAACTATTCTTTAGAACCAGTGACCTCTAGCCACAGTTTGAATCACAGATGACCTTTAAAATAGAAGTTCAATAATGTAATGAATGAATGGTACAACTATTTACAAAGATATTTTCTCTCTTGTCAGAGTTAACGAAGTCATTGTGAGCAGCAGTTTTGAACTGACCGTCAAGGGTAATGTCACTCTGCCATAACTGCTTAAAATTTAATATGAAAAGTTAAAGCAGAGTAAATGAAGCTAGTGTTTTTGCATGGATTAGGCTTATTTTAATATATATTCAACATATTTTTATCATGTATAATTAACACATCCATCACTTTCATTTCAAGTCCAGGAGAAACAGATATCTCCTTAGTAAGGATCAACTTTTTCGTAATCATTCCAGATGTAACCCTTTAGGAAGGCAAAATGTTCACGACCCAATTTCAGAATATCTATACACATTACATAAACATTTCACTATATATAATTGTAGAAAAGATTGACTTGTCATTCTCAAGTCTACCTGAGCTTTTATTTCCCATGAGGCTTTCTCACATCTTTGTGTGTGCACACAGTCTCTGTTGGCCAAGAACACATGGGTGGGTTGGGCCCGCTCTAGTCTCTGCTGTGCATATGCACAATTTCTGGTCAACACAGGATATGGGATCGACTTTTCAATTTCTCTATGGCTATCTCCTCCCTAGAATCCCCTGTTAAATTCCCCAGCTAATCGACTGGTCCATTGCTGAGCCAAACAGAACCACAGCCTCAGGCTAGTGGTTTGTAGTCCTCCTGTTCTCTTGCCACTAAAGTCACCACTTTGACTGACAATGCTCCACATCAAGTGAGCAGCAACAGCAAAGCAGCCCAAATGATTTCACACCCTACCCCTACCCTGTCCAACAAACATTCTGACAGAGCCAGGTGTGGGTGGGAGCTGCTGTGCCTATCAGAATTTCAGAAGATAACCTAGATTTCATTAGAAACATGATGGCCAGCAAAATGCTTCAGAAATCATGCATCATATAGCTTCCATTTGAAGTTAGATGTAAACATAAACATAATTCTACTATATTCAAAGGCAAATTGATATAAAAATTATATGAGAATGAGTATATCTTTCATAAAACTGACAGAAACTAATTGGCCACTCATTTGGAGGAGAAGACTCCTCCAAACTACAGTCTCTTCATCTGTAAAACAGACTCAGTGTAAGCACATGGATAAAATAACAGCTGTGACATTGAATGCCAGATAGTATTTATTTAAAGCATTTTGTCGTGTCAAACTATACCACCTACAAACTATAATATCTCCTCAGAGAGCTTCTTCCTCTGAGTTTTAATCAATTGTTTTCACTCTCTTAGGTTTCTAAGTTGTCCATTATGCCAATAAAATTTCAATAAAGGCCTGATCAATTGTAATTATAGTAGAAGGTTACTCTATAAGTCCTATAAATTATAGACATATGTTACTTTTCTACATTGCTGTTTAAATAAATATATGACATCATAGGAAAAAATCTAAACTATTGAACAGAACTTTCATTGTGTCCTGTTCCATTATGGCCATTTTTCCACATATATTTTATTTAAAACAATATTTTCTGATTATTTACAGAATACATTCTCATAAAAGAAATTTTAGAAACTCCAAAAGAGAAAAAAATTGAAAATAACAAGCGTCCTATATCATACATCCAAAATAGCAAATATGAACATTAAGTATTTTCTTTCTACAGCTTGGCTTTTAAAACATATTATTTATAAGTATCATAATTTATTCTCTTATTTTGATTATTATACAGTAAAATTAAACTTTTTCCATTTGCCTAAACTACAATTGCTATTATTTCCTTTTGAATTACTTCTGGGATTCTCCATCTGTTATTTGTCAAATACCATATTTTTTTGTTTGTTTAGGCTACCCTTTTGTCAAAAAGTTTACTTAACTAATATATAAAGGAACTATCAGGATAGTTCAATTGCTTCAAAGGAATCTAGATAGAGGGAAGTATTTGTAAAGGTTGAGGGAAAGAATAGTTGAGGAAAATTTCTAATTTACATTTAAAATAAAACCAAAAGTTTGAAGTTGTAATTTTCTACACTGGAGAAAGACTAGAAATGATTACCATCTCTATTAGACAAAATTCATTTTCTTTGCTTTCACACAAAAACCATTGGCATAAATATCAGTTTTATACAAGGTAATATTTACCCTTACAGCACTGTAAAAATGTATTAATCGATAGTAATGAGTAAACAAAGATATACACACATGTAGAGAATCAGATAATCCCAGATAAGCTTCCTCAACACACCCAGTAGATACAGAAGGAATATCTAGTGATTCTGTTCGTCTATTACCAATTCTTGGGCAACTTTTCCCTAACAGTAATTCTTGTGATCATAAATAATCTTCAAAGATTATTCTTGGTTACAAAAAAAGACTAGTCCCATTGTAGTTAATCTGTTTTTGTTTTGTTTTGTTTTAATAAGTGCAAGAAGAGGTGTTACATATATGCCTTCTTGTCTTCATGAAGGTGAAAAACTATTCATGTCAAAGAATTAACTTCACTTTGGAGCTTTTATAAATATATTGGGAATGTATTTTAGATAACCTGTCTCAGTCCAGAGGTCTTTTCTTTATTATTACTATCATTCTTGTTAGCTCTATTTTTTGGAAGACTAAGAAATTTATCTCCACCAGATTTCACCTGCATTATTGATAAATGAGGCAGAATTCCTCTATCGCTGAGATCTCACAAAATTTCTAAGATTCTTGGCCTTGGAGAAATTGACCTTCCCTACTATGTGTAATTTTTGGCCCTACTAAACCATTGAACAGATGACACACAGTTTTGCTGGCACGGTTTAGTGGGAATTGGTTTCACATATGAAGTATAACTAATGTTCCTTAATAGTAGCCTTGTCATACTTATCAAATAACATTTATTCTCAATTTCCTCATAAATATGACATAAAATGAAACAAAATTGATGTTAAAAGATTGAAACATCATAGATATGCCCTTTGATCAGCATGTCATTAAATTAGAAATAAACATCAATAAAGCAACTATAAAGGCAGTGAATATCTGGAAATTAAACAACATAATTCTACGCAGCCAATTGTTAAGAAGAAGTTGCAGTGGATATTAGAAAATTGTAGAAATTCAATGATAATGAAAGC
Source organism: Tapirus indicus (assembly GCA_031878705.1). NCBI lineage: Eukaryota > Metazoa > Chordata > Mammalia > Perissodactyla > Tapiridae > Tapirus > Tapirus indicus. The sequence continues at coordinate 95,362,487 of CM062926.1, forward strand.
AAAACTTACTAAAAACTTTGGGACCTATCTTAAGCTGCACTTAGAAGAAAACTTACAGCTTTAGCATATATTAAGAAAGAAAGATTTAAAATCAAAGATATAAGCTTCCATCATGGGGAGCTAGAACAAAGGTAAAAATTTAATCAAAAGATCCAAATACATGCTGTCTACAAAAACGACTCACTTTATATTTAAGGAAACACATAAGCTGAGAGTGAAGGGGTAGAAAAAGGTATTCTATGAAATGGCAATCAAAAGAGAGCAGGGGTGGCTATGCTTATATGAGACAAAATATACTTTAAGCTAAAAACTGTCACAAGAGAAAAAAGAACATTATATAATGATAAAATGATTAATTTGACAGGAAGATATAACAATTATAAATATATATACACCTGATATCAGAGCACTTAAATATATAAAGCATACATTAACAGAACTGAAAAAAGAAACAGAGAGAAATACACTAATTGTAGGGAACTTCAATCCCCATCCTCAATAATGGAAAGATCAACCAGAAAGAAAATCAACAAAGAAATAGGGAATTTGAACAACACTATAGACCAAGTGGATCTAATAGACATATACAGAACGTTCTACCTATATACATTCTTTTCAGAATATACATTCTCCTCAAATGCACATGGAACATTCTCCAGGATAGATCACAGGTTAAGACACAAAACAAGTCTTAACAAACTTAAAAGATTGAAGTCATACCAAGTATCTTTTCCAGTCATGACGGAATGAAACTAGAGACCAATGGCAGAAGGAAAACTAGAAAATTCACAAACATGTGGAGACTAAATAGGACACTTTTGAACAACCAGTAGGTCAAAGAAGAAATCAAAGGACAACCTAGAAAACATCTTCAGACAAATGAAAATAAAAATACAACATACCAAAAATTATGAGATGCAGCAAAAGCAGTACTAAAAGGAAAGTTTATAGCAATAAACACCTATATTAAAAAAGAAGAAATATCTCCAATAAGCAACCTAACTTTACACCTCAAGGAACTACAAAAAGAAGAAAAAACTAAGTCAAAAGTTATCAGAGGAAAGGAAATAATAAAGAATAGAGCAGAGATAAACAAAATAGAGAATAGTAAAACAGTAAAAAAAAAAGGTCAAAGAAACTGAGTTGGTTTTTTAATAAGATAAAACTGATAAACCTTTAGCTAGATTAACAAAAACAAGGTGAGACTCATATAAATAAAATCAGAAATGAAAAGGAAGACATTCCAACTAATGCCACAGAAATAAAAGGGATCATAAAAGATTACTAGGAACAATTATTCACCAATAAACTGGATAAACCAGAAGAAATAGACAAATTTCTAGAAAGATACAAGTTACCAAGACTGAATTATGAAGAAAGAGAAAGTCTGAACAGATCTATAACTAAGGAGGTTGAAACAGTGATCAAAAACTTGCCAACAAAGAAAAGCCCAGGAACAGATGTCTTCACAGGTGAATTACACCAAACATTTAAACAAGAAATAATGCCAATCCTTTTCAAACTCTTCCAAAAAATTGAAGAGGAGGGAACAACTTCAAACTCATTTCATGAGGCCAACATTACTTTCATACAATAACAAAACCAGACAAAGACACCACAAGAAAAAAGAACTAAAAAACCATATTCCTGATGAATATAGATGCAAAAATCCTCAGCAAAATACTAACAAACCAAATTTAGCAGCACATTAAAAGGATTATACACCATGATCAAATGGGATTTATCCATGGAATGAAAGGAAGATTCAACATACGTAAATCACTCAATAAGGTATATCACATTAAAAGAACGAAGGTTGAAAATCACAATATCATCTTAATGCAGAAAAAGCATCTGACAAAATTCAATACCCTTTCATGATAAAAATACTCAAAAAACTAGGAATAGAAGTAAATTACCTCAACATAATAAAGACCATATAAGAAAATACCACAGCTAATATCATACTCAGAAGTGAAAAACTGAAAAGCTTTCTTCTAAGATGAGGAACAAGGCAAGGGTACCCACTCTTGCAACTTCTATTCAACATAGTACCATAAGTCCTAGCCAGAGCAATTAGGCAATAAATAGAAATAAAGAGCATCTAAATCAAAAATAAACAAGTAAAATTATCTGTTTGCAGATGACATCGCCTTATATGTAGAAAACCCTAAAGAGTCCACCAACAAAATAAAACAAAAAACACTGTTGGACTAATAAATGAATTAAGTAAAGTGGCGGGATACAAAAATCAAATAAAAAATCAGCTGCATTTCTATATGCTATGTACTGTCTGAAAAGGAAATTAAGAAAAAAATTCCCTTATGATAGCATCAAAAAGAATAAAAAACTTAGTAATAAACTTAACTAAGGAGGTGAAAGACTTGTACACTGAAAACTACCAAACACTGATGAAGGAAGATACAAATGGAAAGACACCCTATGTTGATGGAGTAGAAGACTTATTATTGTAAAAGTGTCCATACTACTCAAAGTGATCTACAGATTCAATGAAATTCAATCAAAAATCCAATGGCACTTTTTTTTTACAGAAATAGAAAAAAAATTCTAAAATTCATATGGAAGCACAAAAGAACCTAAATAAACAAAACAATCTTGAGAAAAAAGAACGAAGCTGGAGACTTCACACTTCCTTACCGAACATATCACACAGCAATAGTAATGAAAACATTATGGTACTGGCATAAAGACAGACACATAGAGCAATGGAACCAGAATAGAGAATCCAGAAATACGGTCAAATGATCTTTGACAAGGATGCCAATAATGCACAATGGGGATATGACAGTCTTTTCAACAAATGTTGTTGGGAAAATTGGATAGTCATAAGCAAAAGAACAATTTGGACCCATATTTTACACCATAGAGAAGAACCAACTGAAAACAGATTAAAGACTTAAACATAAGACCTGAAACTATAAATTCTTTGAAGAAAACATAGGGGAAAAGCTTCATGACATTGGACTTCGGAGATTACATGGATATGGCACCAAAAGCGCAGCCAAAAAAAGCAAAAATAGACAAATGGACTAGATCAAACTAAAACTTGTGCACAGAAAAGGAAACAATCGAAAGAGTGAAAAGGCAAGCTATGAAATGGCAGAAAATATTGGCAAATCAGATATCTGACAAGGGGTTGATATCCAAAATACATTAGGAATTCCTACAACTCAATAGCAAAAAACATTAATAACCCAGCTAAAAAATGGACTAAAATCATAACTAGATATTTCTCCAAGAAGACATAAAAATAGCCAATAGGTATATAAAAAGATGCTAAATGTCACTAATCATCAGGGAGATGCAAATCAAAACCACAACGAGCTATTACTTCACACCTGTTAGGATGGCCATAAAACTAAAAAGAAAAACAAACAACAAGAAAAAGATAATAACAAGTGTCAGAGAGGACGTGGAGAAATTGGGACCATTACACACTGTTAGTGGGAATGTAAAATGATGCAGCCTCTATGGAAAACAGTATGGAGGTTCACCAAAAAATTAAAAATAGAACAACCACATGATGCAGCAATCTCACTTTGAGTATTTATCCAGAAGAATTGAAACCAGCACCTTGAAGAAATATTAGTACTCCAATGTTCATTGCAGCGCTTTTCAATATAGTCAGGATGTGGAACAACCTCACTGTCCATCAATACACAATGACAATGAAAATGTGCTATATACACACAAAGGAATATTATTTCATGTTAAAAAAAAAAGAAGGAAAACCTGCAATATACAAAAACATGGATGAACCCAGAAGACATTAGGCTATATGAAATAAGTCAGTCACAGAAGAACAAATACTGCATGACTCACTTATATGAGGTATCTAAAATAGTCAAACTCATAGAATTGGAGAGTAGAGTGGTAGTTACCAGGACTTGGGTGTGTGGAGGGGGAAATGGGAAATTGCTAATCAATGGGCATAAGGTTTCAATTATGCAAGATGAATAAGTTCTAGAGATCTGCTGTAGAAATCATGCCTATTAACAAAACCATACTGTACACTAAAGAATAGATATCATTTGAAGTGTTTTTACCACAATAAAATAAAATTTAAAAAAAATACCCTGTAGGTAGACTGATCCTAAAGAGAGAGAAAACACATTATCCAAATCAGAAATTAAAAAGAGGTCATCACTATATATTATGTAGTTAAGAAAAGAGAAAAAAAAAGTTATAAAAGACTATACAGATATTAAAAAGAAGTGTGTGTATAAACTTTATTCCAATATATTTGACAACCTAGATAAAATGGACAAACACCTTGAAAGACAAATGGTATCAAATATGCCACAAGAAAAAATAGAAAATCTTAATAGTCTATTATCTAATAGAGAAATTCAACTTGTAAATGAAAATCTCCCACAAAGTGAACTCCAGGCCTTGAGGAATTCACCTATGAATTCTATATAACATTTAATAAAAAAATACGAAATCAATAAAAATTATTTTAGAAAATAGAAGAAAGGACAATTCCTAAATTATTTATGAGGATAGTATCATTCTGATACCAAATCTAATCACAGACATTACTAGAAAAGAAAATTATGGATCCAATATTCTTCATGAATACTGATGCAAAAATCACTAACCAAATATTAGCAAGTGAATATAAAAATATATAAAACATAGCACACATCATGAACAACAAATTTATATAAAAAGGCAAGGATATTTGACACAGATATAAATTGATATAATTAACCATATTACCAGAATAAAGGAGAAAATATACATGATCATCAGAATTGATGAAGAAAAAGTAAATGACAAAATTATACATCATGATAAAAACTTCTAGCAAACTAGGAATAGAAGGGAACTTTCTCAATTTGGTTAAGGCCCTCTATCAAAAATCTGATAGCATAAGTGATGGTGAAATACTGAATACTTTCCCTGCTCTACATCCAAGTAATTCTATTCCTAGATGAGGAGTCTAACTCCTGGTTAAAAACCTATTTGCAATTTTTCAGACCTGACTTAAGGCAATTACAAAGGCTTTATCTGGCAGGCCTCACAGGGGATCACACCAGACTTAGTGCACAGCCATTGCATTGCAGTCTCTGAAGGGAGTTGCAGTCAAGGTCTCAGTCATCTCTGGCCAGTCATGCTCTTCACATATTTGCATTCCTGACCAAGACAGCTTCATTCCTAAGTGTCTTTATCTGAGGCTTTGATCAGGGATCTTTTTCAGGTACCTTTGCCAAGACCTTCTTATCAACAGGAAGAGGGAGATACCGTGAACTCACTTTTCCTTCTCTAGCTCAGTACTTTTCCACTCCTAGTCCTACCCCTCATCCTCTCACTTATCCCAGGATCCATAAATCTGCCAGAGTCTTTTGTTGGGGGTTTATTCAAGAGTGGAACGATACTCACATCTCTACAGACCCACCTGACCCTGGACGGATGCACCATTCCATGGGGAAAATGGAACGTGGGGAGCTGGCACTTTCTCTGGTTTTAGCTTCTTGCTTCTACCATCAGAATAAGTGATTAAAGGCTTAACTCTTTCATTTTTGGCTTCTTCCTATAATCAGCTACTTGGAAACCTGGCAGTTCAGCTCTCTCTCCCAGGTCAGCTGAGTTTCTGACATTAGACATTTACCCAGAATAAATTAACCAAATGTCCTCACAGATGCTTGTAAATAAATGTTCAAATAGCCCAAATTGTAAACAATCCAAATGTATACCGCTGGTGAATGGAGAAACAAACTGTGGTATATCCGTATATTGAAATACTATTCAGCGATGGGAAGAACAAACTACTGAAACATAAAACTACGAGGATGAATCTCAAAAACATCATGCTGACTGAAAGAAGCCAGACACAAAAGGCTGCATGTTGTACAGTTTCATTTTTTAATTCTAGAGAAAGCAAAGGAGAAAACAGACTAGTGATTGTCTGGGAATCTGGTGTGAAGAGAAGCTCTGACTATGAAGGAGTATGAGATTTGGGTTTTCCAAGTTTGCTGTTTCTCAGCTATAACACATACCTACTGCATATGCTGCATCCACCTGGATTTCTGCATACTACCTTTTGGGACCTGAGTAGCAAAGGGGAACAATGAAGACATGAAGTTCATGCTGCTTGCTGTGCGATGAGTAATAAAGCCCTTCTTCTTTGACCCATGCATCTCTGTCTTCTTCTGACATCCAAGAAAACATGACAGGTGAAGTGGTTGGCTGACAAGTAGGATAAAATAACAAACTCTTCACAGTTCTTTACACATTTTAGTTATCAACTGTACAGATACTCTGAACCGTAAAGAAATCAGTGAAATAAAACAAGGAGTTTGCTAATAAGAAAACAAAAGAGATAAATGGAATTATAAAAGAAATAACCAATCCTAGAGATGTCAGAAAAATTAGAGAAAGGGAAAAAAGAACACATGAGGACAAATAGGAAACAAATAGCCAAATGGTAGACTTAAACTCAACAATATTAATAATCACATTAAATCCAAATCTTTCAATGTATCTCAATTAAAAATGCAGGTATTGTCAAATTGGTTAAACCAGCAAGCTCCAATGACATGCTGCCTAAAGAAATCACATTTTATATACAAAGGCACAAAGAGGTTAAAAGTAAGATACAAAAAGGTATGCCGTGCTAACTCTAACCAAAAGTAAGTGGGAGTGGCTATGTTAATGCCAGAAAAAAATAAGTTTTAGACCAAAAAATATTTAAATAAGACTAAAGAAGATCATTTCATAATGATAAAGGGGTCATCGATCAAGAGATTATAAACAGTCCTAACTAATTATGCATCTAATAACAGAGCTTTTAAATATATGAAGCAATAACTGATAGAATTTCAAGAAAAAAGAGACAAATCTACATGTATAATGTAGACTTCAATGCCTTTCTCTCAATGACTGGTACAAGTATAAAGAAAATCAGTAAGGATATTAAAGACTTGAATAACACTATCAATCAATTTGCCCTAACTGTCCTTGTGTTTATTCAATTTTCACTCTGAATTTTAACTTGATGTAACTCAGTAATTATACCCATATTCTCTGGGGATACAGGTTTCTTCACTGTGAAGTTAATATTTTCCCCTTTGTAATTTCTAAGTATTTCTAGGGAGATATTTTGGGACAATATAGGTATTCAGTTCCTCATTATACTTCCACCCACCACTTTTCTCATCCATTGATGATTTTTTCCTGAAGCCATTATTACTCTATATGCCATGGTGATCTTCTATTTCCTTCATTCGTTATGCATTTGTTTCATTTTTACACTGATTAATTGGAATTCTAATTGTAGGAAGAGTTTGCCTATCTTCCCATTCATTTGTTTATTCAATTATTTGTAATATTCAGTTAGATCATTATGGACACATGGATATTTATATTATTCTATGAGTTCTAATCCATTATCATTATTTATTTTGCAAATTGTTACAGATTTGGCCACTGGGAGTCACTTCAGGTTGGTATCTGTGTACATTTTAAATGTCTACATCATACTTCTGATATCTTGATATTAAAAGTCCAAGAGTTATTTTTGTCTGAGTCCTTCTGTTACAAGCATGTTTGAAGTTTACAAAGTAAAATTTACCTTAAACTTTTAAAATAAAGGTCTATAAAACAATGTTTTTACAAAATGATTGCATCCTGTAGAAACAGGTACTCTTCATTGTAAACTGAAGGTCTTTTTCATCTACTTTATGTGACAACCTAAGAGCAGTTACCTTGCTAACCCCTGGACATAATCATTTCTAAATCATAGAGATTCAATGTAAAATTGCATTTTAAATTCATAAGAAGAATAAATTTATCACTAGCAAACATGCTAAAATTTATAAGCTTTTCAAATTTTCTCTAGATCCTCATTGAAATTGCATATCTGTAATTTGTTTCAACAAGATTATTTCATTTATTTTCTCATGTATATTTGTGCCTGAGTGAGTTTTAATATTACTTATGCACAATTTTAGTGTCTTTTAACTTTTATTAAAGAAGTTTAATCAAGTGCAATAAAAATCCCTGATTGAAGATTGGTGATTTTCTTTCTTTCTTTATTAAAAGTAAAAGGCTGCCAAGAGTCTGGATGAGAACTATGGGATTCTATATCCAAGAGGTAATCTATTTTTTAATAAAAAGAGAGTCTTGATAAACTCTTTGCTTGAAGCAAATTTCAAAAGCATTTACTATAGCCACAGAGCCCTTTCATTCCTTAACACCCACACATAAATCTTAATAGCTTCCTTTTTAACCAGAGGTTTTAGCCACTTCTTTGAAAAGGAAATGGGTTTAATATCTACATTGTAAACTTAGCAAAAACTATATTTGAACATGTCATGTAGAATTCAAAACTTTATAGTTAATAAAATATTAATCTCATCAAATATTTGAATACTTCTAATTCTTTAAATATCGTTTCTTCTTGTTTCCTATGTAGTCAAAGGCAATTTCATGAAGAAAACTCTATGGAGAGCAAAAAGAAATATTTGGATAAAATGAATAATTCTGAAAAAATTCTTCTGTGTTTAATCATTAGTAATGCTAAAATAATCATGTATCTCTTAAATATAAATATAGAGCTGTTGGTTATTTAAGCAAGGCAAACATCAGTTTTAAATTCCCATAAGAATAAAAAAGGCTTTGTGATTAAAGCTTTCTCCTAAGGTACATATTTGGCTTCTTAGTAGAGAAAGGACAAAGATCACAATAGTGGTTAACATGGTTATCATGGAAAAAGATAGTTTTTAGGATTTATTATTCCAATCAAATTAATATACTTTAAAGGAAATTTTTCCTGTTTCTGAAGTTTTCTCTTTTGATAAATGGTCTGTTCAACGACATGCTATAAATATACTTCTTCTATAAAGCATTGGTTTCCTATAGTTTATTAGCATATCAGGTGTGCTAAATATGGATAGACTAGCTATTGATACTTTAAGTCATTATAAACGAAATTGAATTTTTGAAACTTTTAGTTTGGATTCCATTATGCCATGGCATTTGACGTTTTACTGTGATTAGTCAAAGAATGTTTGCATTTGTTGATATGCAAATAATAATGTTGTACTTATTTCAAACAAACAAAAAAAAAGACTTGATTTCTGGTTAAAGCAGATGTAAAAATGATATCCTTATTCACTACCCTCTCCAAAAATTAAGGATACTGCAAAAAACATTAAAATAAGAAAAATTAATTCCACATTCCAAAGAACAAAGATACAGCTCTATATCAGTTATCTGTTATTACACAATGAATCAATCCAAAGTTCAGTAGCTTAAAACAACCGACAATTATCATTCCATAGTTTCTGTGGTCAGGAATCCAGATATAGCATAGCTAGGTCTCTTTCTTCAGGATCTCTCACCAGGCTGCACAAGGTATAGGTCAGGGACACAAAGTCTCAAGGTTCAACAGGGGTATCTCTTTCCAAGCTTACTTAGAGGTAGTCGGCAGAATTCAGTTTCTCACAGAATGTTGAAGTGAGACTTCTTCAAGAGTCTTTGGCTTGAGGTCTCCCTCGAGTCCTTGCCATGTGGGCCTCTCTATAGATTGTTTCACAACACGGCATCTAGCTTCATTAGAGTGACCAAATAAGAAGGTAAGAGAGAGTGCCAGCAAGAGACACAGTGCTAGCAAGATGAAGGTAACTTTATTTTATAAAGTAATCATGGAAGTAAATCCCATCACCTTTGTCACATCCTGTTGGTTAGAAGCAAGTCATTAGGCCCAGTGCATACTCAAGAGGAGGGGATTACACAAGAGCTAGAAAACCCGGATGTGGGAATCATTGGGAGTCGTGTCGGATGCTGCCCAGCACAAAGCCAATTCCCAATCACAAATTGTGAAGTACGGAAGTCAACTGCTTTACCCCTGTACCAAAACAAGGGAGTATGCCATTGATCCATGTCTGTATGAATAAGGACAAGAACATTTAATTAGTTGATGAAGCAGCATGCTCACTACGAAATCAACTACCTGAGGAGAGTGGTATAATACTAAAAACCATAGGCTCTGGAGTCTGACCAAAGTGAGTTTGAACATCTCCACCTGCCACGTACTAAATCTATGATCTTGAACAATCCCCTAAACTTTCTTTGAATCGGTATATTTATCTATTTGTGGACTTAATGGTACTGCCTTCTTCAAAAACAAATTTTGAGTATTACAAGGAAGAAAGTTTGAAAAGGCATCAGTCTAGTGCCTGGAAAATTACAAGACTTCAATAAAATGGACTGAGAAAACATGAACAGCATCTCACAGAAATTTGAGGCAATAATATTTTTAAAAAATAACCTTTTTATCATCAAATTCCCAAAAGAGGACAGAGTTCAACCAAAAAGGATTTGAAGAAATTAGGATCGAAAACCTCTTAAATTGGGGAAATGACTTAATATATGCTTTGGTGGAGTTCATTAAAATACTATCCATATGGTAATATTTATTTTATATAATTTAAAAGTAGAATTATAATATGACTTTTTTAGGCTTTATTTTTTGGAAATAGATAAAGAGGAGAGATAAAGAGTATTTTTGGTGGAATAAAACTCTTGATACCTGCCTCTTAAATATTTCAAAATCAAGAATTATAATATATTCCAAAAGTAAACAAACATAATATTTAATAATTATATGTAAAAATTTCAGATGCATTTTATTATACAACTACTTTATAAAAGTAATATTTCCTAGCAGATATCTTTAAAGATGATAACATTTATTGTATTTATTCCAGCAATGACAATGATGCTTTTTCCTTATCTATTTGCAACCCTATAATCAACAGGAAATGGCCGTTTATAAATATGATATAATGATAAATAAAACTTAATATGCATTAGAAGTCAATCTATATGGATGTATTTGCAACCTTAGAGCAAAGTTTTATTTGTTTATGCTAACACTAAGAATAAAGGAAATAATTATGGAAGTGGTAATATGATACTGCCATCTCATGGCTAAATCTTCTTGAGAAAGGAATGTTGATTAGTTGTTTTATAAGTTTAGTTGTAAAATAAAAAAATCTGCTTTGTTCTTTTAGAGAACTGTCCTGTTTTACTTTATTTATAGAGTACTCTTGAGCCACATATTTGATGCCAAATAAAATGTAAATGTTCTTTTTAACAAAAAAAGACAAAAATATTATATTTGAATTAAAAAGGCATTAAGTATGTATAGAGTTATCTATGCTTTCATTATTCATTTAATACTTATATTTGTTAACATCTTGTATTTTGATAAAAAAGCTGAATCTTAGATATATAAGTTGACATCAAATAATTTCATCAGGTTCTAATTTTTCAAGGACTATGATCAAAGAGACGAGTTAATTGTTTTAGCAAATAATTTTATCCATTTATAAATCTTCATATTTCAAGGTTCAGCTAGAAACATTTCAGACAATTGCCAACAAGTGATAATTCAGTAAGGCAGAGAGCATTCATGAGGTCAGTCGAAACTGGTCCAAATGGCTAAATCATGTACCTTGGAATATATGAACAACATTCCAAGTTTGAAAGTTTTTAGCAATCACCAGAAATGTTGGACATCAAGAAGCAGAGACCAGCCATATCTCTAACAACTCTTTTCGCAGACTCTTCCATCTATCAGCAATTGTAAGGTAGAATTCTTTTTTTATATCCTACACAAAGAAAAAAAGAACTTTAATTGATAATTAGTTAAATTCGTTTCCATGATTTAGCTCTTAATGTTGTTTCATTTTTTAACAGCTGTATTGAGATACAATTCACATGCCATAAAATCCATTTCCTTAAAATGTACAATTCAGGGTTTTAGTAGCTCCACAGCATTGTACACATATCATCTCAATCTAATTTTAGAACATTTTCATCATCTCTAAAGAAACACCATACTTATTAGCAATCACTCTCCATTCCCTCCCTCCCCACACTCCAGGCCTAGGCAACCAGTAATTTACTTTCTATTTCTATAGATTTGCTTATTCTGGACATTTTTTATAAATAGCATGGTAGATTTTTGTGACTAGCTTCTTTCACTTAACATGATGCTTTCAAGCCTCACCCTTGTTGTGGCATGAATCACTACCTCATTCCTTTTTATGATCAAATACTATTACATTGTATGGATATATCACAAGTTACTTATCTATTAACAATTGATGAACATTTGGATTGTTTTCACTTTGTTTGCTATTATGAATAATGCTGCTAGGAACATGTATCTAAAAGCTTCTGTGTGGTTATAGGTTTTCATTTCTCTTGAGGATACACATAGAAATGATACTACTGGGTCATATAGTAATTCTATGTTTGACATTTTAAGGAACTGTCAAATGATTTTTGAAAGCAGTTGCACCATTTTAAATCCCCACCAGCAATGTATGAAAGTTTCAAATTCTCCACATCCTCATCAACACTTCTTATTCTTTGTCATTTTGATTATAGTCATCATGGTGGGAATGAAGTAGTCTCTCACTGTAGTTTTGACTTGTACTTCCCTAATGACTAATGATACTGACCATCTTTTCATGTGTTTATTGGTCATTTGCATTGCTTTTTTGGAGAAATGTTTATTCAAATAACTTCATTGTTACAGGAGATACTTTGTACAACTTCAATTTTTCTAAATTTATTGAGACTTGTTTTGTGGCCCAACGTATGGGCTATTCTGGAGAATGTTTCACATGCACTTGAAAAGAATGTGTGTTCTGCTTTTGTTGGGTGAAGTGTTCTATGTGTGTCTAGTAGACCAGAATAGTTGTTCAAGTCCTGTATTTCCTTACTGAACTTCTGGCTAGACATTCTATCTATTATTGAAATTTTGATATTGAAAACTCTATTATTGTGGAACTGTCAGTTACTCTTTTCAATTTTGTGGGTGTTTGCTTCATATATTTTGGGACTCTTGTTTGGTGTATACATATTTATAATTGTTATATCTTCTTGATGAATTGACCATTTTATCAATATGTAACATATAGCTTAGTCTCTTGTAAGTTTTTTACTTAAAGTCCATTTTGTCTGACATTAATATAGTCACTCCTCTCTTTTTGTTAACTATTTGTATGTAATATCTTTTCCATCTTTTCAATTTTAATCTATTTGTGTTTTTAGACACAAAGTTAGTCTTATAGACAGTATGTAGCTGGATAATTTTTTTACTCCATTCTGTCAGTCTCTGCCTTTTAACTGGAGAGTTTAATCTATTTACATTTAAAGTAATTACTGTAAAGTAAGAACTTACATCTGTCATTTTGCTGTTTGTTTTCTACATCTTTTAGCTTTTTTGTCCCTTTTTTCCTCCATTAATATCTTCTTTTTAAAAAGTTTTTGTGGTTACTATTTAGCTTCTCTTCTTATTTCCTTTGGTGTTATTTTTTTTAGATATTTTCTTGATAGATAACATAGAGATTAGAATTAGCATCCTAAATTTATTACAGTCTGGTTTTAATTGATACCTACTTAGCTTCAATAGCATACAAAACTTTCTCCTATATAGTTGCATCCCCCATTTATGTTGTTGTAGTCACAAATTATATCTTCATAATTTATGAGCCCACTAACATAGATTTATAATTATTATTTTATGCATTTGCCTTTTGAATAATACAGGAAATTAAAAAAAGAGTTACTAACCAAAAACACAATAATGTTAGCTTTTATATTGACCTATGTAGTTACTTTTACTTGAATTCTTTATTTCTTTGTAGATTTTGAGTTACTGTCTAGTGTCCTTTCATTTCATCCTGAAGAACACCCTGTTGCCTTTCTTGTAGAGCAGGTCTACTAGTACTGAACTCTTTTAGCTTTTTTTTTTTTTTAATCTAGGAAAGTCTTAATTTCTTCTTCATTTTTGAAGGATAGTTTTGTCAAATATAGAAATCTTGGTTGACAATTTTTCCTTTTACTACTTAAAAGATGTCATCCACTCCCTTCTGATTGCCATGGTTTATAATGAGAAATATGTTATTAACCCTATTGAAGATAGCATATACATGAGGAGTCACTTCTCTCTTGCTATTTTCCAAGATTTTTTCTTTGTCTTTCTCTTTCAAAAATTTGATTGGAATGTGTCTTTGTGTAGATTTCTTTGTGTTTATTTCTATCTGATTTGTTGAGTTTCTTGATTTTGTAGATTAATGTTTTTTATGAAATTTGGAAGGTTTCACCCATTATATCTTCATGTAGTCTTTCTGCCCAATTCTATCTTTCTCTTACATCTGGAATTTCCATTATGTATATGTTGGTATGCTTCATGATGATCCACAGGTCTCTTAGGCTCTGTTTCATTTTCTTTCTGCTCCTCAGAAAGAATAATTGCAATTGACCTTCAAGTTCATTGATTCTATCTTCTGCCTGCTCAGATCTGCTACTGAGATGCTCTAGTGAGGTTTCCATTTCAGTTATCATAATTTTAAGCTCCTGATTTAGTTTGTTCCTTTTTATAATTTCTAGCTCTTTATTGACATTCTCATTTTCTTCATACATCATTCTCCTGGTTTCCTTTACTTCTTGTCCATGGTCACCTTTAGCTCTTTGAACATATTTAAGACAGTCAATTTAAAGTCTTTATTTAGTAAATCTAAACTCTGTTTCCTCAGGGACAGTTTTTGTTAATTTCCATTGTAAATGGGCCATACAATCTTGTTTTTTGTTTTTTACATACTTCATAATATTTTGTTAAAAAAATTGGACACTGTAAATATTATAGTGTGGTAACTCTGAAAATCATATTCTTCCTCTTCCTCAGAGTTTTCATTCATTTTTCTATCTATTTAGTGACTCTTCAAAACTATTTTTCTAAAGTCTCTATTCTTTGTCATGTATGATATCTGAATTCTCTATTCCTTCAGCTTTGGTTCAGCTGATGTTTTCACATATATTTCCTTGAATAATGGGATGCAGAGAGAGACAAAGAAAGAGAGAGAACTCTCTCAGTCTTTGCAGATTGGCTCTGTCCTGTGGTGCCCCTTTGATGCTTAGCCAGGCTGCTTACAACTCTGCCTTAGCCCTCACTTCCTCATGGCACTGAGACTAGCAATCTACCAGAGGTAAAAGCTTAGGGTCTTCTCAGGTTTTTTTCCAAGTATGTGTCCCATCCAGGGCACACGCATGACTTTTCAAATTTCCCAGCCTACACAGGTACTTTTGAATTCTCTAATTTTCCAAAGAAACTCTTTCCCCAGATCTGTTTTTCCCCAGATTTGTTTTCCCAGACTTAGTTGCTCTATTGTGTCCTTCAACTGTAACCTTTTGCCCCAGGCAACTACAGGTTTTTGTGTTGTTTGTTTACCTTAAACTGTTTTTGAGGAATACTCACCATCTTTTCACTCTGAGTGAGTTCTGATTTAGGCAAAACAAAGACAAGCACCTTTAGTCAGTCCTTCAGGCAGTCCCCAGATAGGTTAGAACAGACAATATAAGTCTTTGAGAATAAGTTCTGCTCCGTTCCCTCTGGAACCGGGGACTAGAGACCTACATGAGAAACAAGAGGTGCTGTTTGCAAGCCACCACAATGCAGGGGAGGGAGGTAGAGCAAGGGCAAGTAAAAATGCCACAACATTTTTGTGCCTTTTTAAAGTTTCCTTTTTCTTGATTCAGCTGTAAATCTTTGACTATTTTCTAGAGTTCTAACAAAGCTTATTCTACATCTCTTGATTTTTTGATGTTTCTGTGGAGATACGGGTTCCTGGAGCTCCCTTATCCACCACTTTTGTTGATGTCTTCACTTTAGCCATTTTTTAATGGTAGGTTTGCTAAGAACAAATTCCTTTAGCCTTCCTTCATATGCCAATGTCTTTATTTCACCTTTATTACTGAAGGGTATTTTCGCTGGATACAAAATTTTCAGTTGATAGGTATTTTATTAAATTGCTTGAAATATGTTATGTTACTTCTTTCTGGCTTCCTGGGTTTCAAATGAGAAACCAAACACATTTCAAATTGATATTCTCTTGTAAATAATATATCCTTTCTTTCTGGCTGATTTCAAGATTTTTTCCTTGACTTTAGTTTTCAGAAATTTAATTATGATGTATTTTAGTGTGGATTTCCTTGAGTATTCTATTTGGTGTTTGTTCAGTTTCTTGAATCTCTCGGCTTTTGTCATTTCCCAAATTTGAGAAGTTTTTGGTCCGAATTTCTTCAAATACTTTTTTGGTCCAACTCTCTTCTCTCTTTTAGGAATTTGATGATAATAAGGTTAATTTTTTAAAAGATTTTTGCCTCAAAATTCTGTGACATGCTGTTCATATTTTTTCAGTCTATTTTCTCTGTTGTTCAGATCTGGTTCATTTTATTGATTTGTCCTTAAGTTCACTGATTCCATCCTCTGCAATCTACTCTCTACTATTGAACCCACACAGTGAGTTTTTAGTTCAGTTATTGTATTTTTCAGTTCTATCATTTCCACTTGGCTATTTTTTATATAAAATTTCTGTTTCTTTTGTGAGATTTTCTATTTTTAATTTGCTTCAAGAAAATCCATAATTGCTTGCTGAAGCATTTTTATGATAGAAGCTTAAAAATATTTGTAAGATAATTCCAGCATCTGATTCATATTAGTGTTGGAATCTATTGATTGTCTTTTGTCATTCATGTTGTCATTTTCCTGGTTCTTGGTATGATGAGTGATTTTCAATTATATCTTGAATATTTTAGACATTGTATTATGACAATCTGATTCTTACTTAATCTTCTTTTAGTAGGACATTCCCCTGGTGAGCTGAAGCACAAATCCCTGATGGATTTGTATACTCAGCTTGCCCTTAGGTCCCACCAACTCCACCTCATCAAAAGTGGGGGTACTGACCCACACTGCTTCATTGCAGATTGGTAAGGTGAAAGTTCAGCTCCCATTGGGCCAGGCTGACACCTTCCTGGTGAGAGGGGGCACTGACTCATACCACCTTATTGCCTCCTAGTGGAGGTGTAATATCACCATCAACAGGAAGGTGGACGTGGAAGGCTCACTCACACTGCTTTGTTGCTACAGGTTGGTGGCAGAAGTTCTTGTCTCCTTTTGGCACAGCTGACATCAGGAGAAAGCATGGAAGAAACAGAGTGCCAATTAGACCTTCTTCCCTCCACACCTTTCTATTTAATTGATGCTGGTTGGCTGTGGAACCTCAGCTACCCACTGGATCCCACTGATACCGAGAGGACTAAAGCATTGACTATTCCACCTTGAAGAACTTTGCTCTGCCTCACTGATGCCAAATGGATGTGGAGACTCAGTATGCCACTTGACTCATTGACATTATCTCCAGAGTTGATTACTACACCCAAACCTCCAGTAAACATTATCTTTAAGCAAGCGATATATCTAAATGTATGGCATGAACATTATCTTTAAACCAGCAATATGTCTAAATGTATGGCACATAATGTTACTCTTCATTTGTAATAGTCCAAAGGCATTTGATTACTCTGAATAAAATCCAGACTAGTTACTACTTCATGAGGCTTTTTCATTTGTTCCTTTCAGATCTCTGCTTCATCTCTGACCACTTCCCTATTTGCTGCTTGTGCTTTAGTTGTTTTGAACAATTACAATGCCCAATGCTCTCCAGTGTATTTTATACACTTTGGTGTGGACTTGCTGTTATATATACATAGTTATATTTAGTTATACAATGTGCATTGTCAATAATAACATGTTTACTATGGTAGAAAAATACTTCTATGGAATTATCCTTAATTGGTCCTAATTTTGTCATCTACATAACCAAAAAACCAATAGCTGAAATTTCAAACTAGTCAGTTGTTAATCAATTATGTCACATCTTGGGAGATCTCCAAAATACAAATATGACATTAATGTAAGTAAATACACAAGTAAATGAATCAAATGAATTAAGTCTTTATTACCTGCATTTCATAAGAAATTCTTTCAGTGAAAGAGTCACGTACTGTACATATTCATGGAGATGGTGAGACTCACTCCCCATTTATCGTTATACATATTAAATGCTAAACACAAATACGGATAAAACCAAACTTATGACACGCCACAAAGGTATTGCTAGTTGTTTGCATATATTACCATCATGTCAGGTGAAACTTTCCTTTACTGTCAAATTAGTTCCAGGTATTACATGTCGTTTATGTCTCCAGTAGTCCTGACTAATCTAAAATTGGACTGTGTTTAGATTCAAATCTGTGCCACTGTTTTGTTTGTGGTGTGATATTCTAGTATTAATACAAAATTTCTATAAACAGTAGCTCAAATGTCGTCCGATTACTGAAGGCTCTACCACCTACAAGGTCACACTATAGTGGAAATGAATGTAATTATGTAGATATATAATAATTTAATATTTGGTCAAAGAGGACAAATGTAGAACAGCTGGATATTCTGTTTTAAACTTCCCATCAATCAATTACAGTACATTGATGTGAAAACAGATGGCATTGCAATTAGGCAGAATTCTCCAGCACTGAGTATTAATATGCAGGAATTTTATCAATATAGAGTGTCATCCATAAACTAAATCCTTTATGATATTTATCACTGAGCTATTACATAATGAAATGTTTTTTTATCTTTCAATAAAATTAATCTGATTATTGTTGACTGATATGACATTATGGCATTATATTTGTATTCATTTTCTATCCTCAGTGGCCACATTCCCTGAAGAGAAGGAATAGTCAAGTTTTCAGTGGCTTTTTTTTTTTTCACTAGATGTCAATTAAATGATCAAATTTTTTGGATGAGTACTGAAACATCTGTTCTCGGTATTGTTCTGCTTTCAACAATTCAGCTTGTTATAGAAAAGTTCCCCTGTCTATGAGGTGTCTCCCATAGTTGAGACTTATAGGATTACATTTTGTGGTAATGAGTAGAAAGATTGGTAGCACCCTTATTAAAAATGTATAGATTCATTTTACAAAAATTTCACACCACACTACAGATGCTCATTGAATTACATCTCTTTATACAAAATGACAACTGCCTATAGAATGTGAATGCTAAAATATAACATATTATATTCATTGCAAGCAAATTAATTCTAAAAATGATATGCATATATACCACAACAGAGCCTAAGAAAGCAGAGTTATGCTGATTCTACCACTTAACAACCAAGTTCAATGTAAGAAAACATGTACATCTTGAGATAAATGATTAAGAAAGGAATATTGGCAAAACACTTCCTTTATTAGACAGTTTGAGATAGAATTCTCAACATTTCAATGACATAGGTACAAATAAAATTGGGGAAAAAAAGAAAAAGAATTAACAAAATTACTGGAGGATTTCTGATCCCACCAAGATAGATTATTCCTTCCAGACCCTTCCCTGTACAACTAAAACGCCACAAACAAGCATAGGAAGACTATGATGGGCGGAAAGAAGAAGGAAGTCAACCTAGAGACCTCTGGACATGATGAATCACACAATGGTGACTTCCTTGGGTTTCCTTACTGCCTCCCATATATCCTGATAAAATGCTACAGAATATAGCACCTACCACACAACAGTAACACTTCTGGATGGCAATATAGGAAAATATAATCGTAAACCTAAGGTAGGCAAAGACCATATTTCAAAACAGGATTAATTGTAAAGAGAAAACAAAATTTCTAATCTTCAAAAAATAGCACTCAGAGCAAAGGGGAAAGCTATAAACTTCGAAAAGATCATATAAAGCATAAATAACTTTTACCACAATATATATATCGCATCAATTTTTTTAAAATACAAAGAATTGCATAGAAAACTGGGTAAAACTTTGAATGGGGATGTCACAAAAAAACATATGCAAATGACAAATATATAAAAAGGTGTTCAATCTCATAGCAATTAGAGATACGCAAATTAAAACCCAATGTAATACACTACATATCTACCAGAATGATTGACTCACAGTCATCAGTTTGAAAGTAATTTTATTGATTGAACTATAGATCTGAATAATAAGTTTTTTTAACATGCATAAATCACTTTTTATCATTATATACACCTAGAAAATAGAGTTTAATCTACACTAGAATATCATTAAAAATAAACTTTTTATATCTGAATTTAAAATGTTCATTTTCTATAAAGCTGTGATGTTTCTCTTAAGAGTGAATTGCTGAAATAGTCTAATTAAGTTATTGTTTGGATGGGTTCTGATAAAACAGACTACAGTGACAACTTTATTTTGCGTTCAACACCTGGTAGAAGTAAACTCTAAAATCATTGGTATTTTCTTTCCTAAAGCAATTGCAGTTGAATATTTGTAGCTTTCAATTAGCAATATAATTTCAATCAAGAAAATTGATGTTATAGTTGGATTGTACTGAACTAAAAGTGTCAATTGCCTAAAAGCTCTCACGGAAAGTTTCTTATGAAGGATGCCATATACAATTAAATTTCACAGTCAAAGGAAAAAGGCTTTTAAATGCTTTTATTAGTGTGATCACTACACATTTTCAAAAGGAATATAGTATCAAGCTTTATAGTAACATTTCTATTTTTTCCCACTCAGAACAGCATTGTCAAATTATAGTTAATGACCCATTTTGAATCCCTCAAATTATAGAGTGAATGATGTGAGTTAAGGTGCCCCATTACCTTTTTAACATTTCTTAAGTAGTTTTTCAAAGAGAATATGTTTCAGTCACATCAAAAGTTATGTTCAAGTTTTCCAGATATGGAGGATTCTTTTTCTAATTTCATTTATTTTACAATAGATTTGAAAATTAAGATAAAGCAGTGTCTATAAACATATCACTTGATTTAACTCACTTAAAGTTTATGTTTAAGAAAAAAATCAAAATACAACATTTTGGAAATAAAAAATATTTTATAATAGGAAATGATGTTAAAATTTATATTTTCCTCTCAATTATCCACTCCACTTAATTGAATATTAGGTTTATGGTAAGAAAACACTTCTCTATTCACATAGTGATTCCTATTTCATATGAGTAGGTCTTTCTGTATATTCCTGTCATCATCTGCAACTTGACAGAACTATGCATTCATAGGCATCAATTCATATTTGAAGGAAATGCCTTAGAGGATAGGAGTTCCCTATATGTTCCTTAGCTAATAGGAACCTTTTCATGGAAGCTTCTCCCTGGAAGTCCAGTGGCAACTGCTTGGGCACATTTATTCCAAAAATTACAATACATTACCCTCATGTGTCAACAAAATATGAAGAGGGAAGAATTGACTAATAAAACTCAGGTAACACTGAATATTGTCATTATGGTATATACAACTATAACAGCCACACAATAAGCAAAATTATTTTTAACTGTTTAGAGTTACAGGGTATAGATCTATAGTGTTCTTTCTTTCTTTAGTCAATAAGTGTTCACTGTCTTAGCAAATTTGGTGAGGTGATGGATGTGTTAATTAATTTGACTGTGATAATCATTTCACAATGTATATGTATATATTAAATCATCCCATTGTACACCTTAAAAAAATCACATTGTACAATCTAAAAATATACAATTTTTATTTGTCAATCATACCTCAATAAAGCCAGAAAAATGTAATAAAAAATAAGGCCATAAATAAATAAAATACAGATGGTTCTCATAAAAAAATATGTGAGTAAATGTTTACTAACTGCAGTTGCCAAGAACTGAGCTAGGCATTTATCTGGAGTAATTAAAAAAATAAAATATTTTTCCAAGTATGTAGGTAGAGTTTTTAAATGATGATTTACTGTAATTATTGTTTTGCTTCCTTTTCTTCTGTGAATTGAAATGATGAAATGTCTCTTATTTGAATTGAGTAGAAAACTTCTGAACTGCTTAAAGATACTGAAGTGGAGTATTTTGTGGTTATTGTAAGACAGTGGATCAAAGAATTCTAGACATTCTCCTGCCATAAACATCTGGAAATCCTAGGTAAAACCCAACAAATCTATTTTAAATTCAAATCTGATCTTGCCTTAAAGAAAAGGGAATTCCAGTTTCCAGTTTTCAGAAATAAGGTAAAAACTGAAAACTAGTGAGGAAAGCAGACAAGCTGATGCTCCTGTGTGAGGTCTCAGTGGATAGGTGTACACCTTAGGAGAGGGTTACAGCCACAGAAACGCAGGGCTAGGCCGCATGCCCATGTACGATAGAGGGAGAAAATAAGATCACTGAAAATAAACTAGGAACCTCAATTGTCTGTAAATCCAGAAAAGTAAGTGGACAGAGAAACATAGAGATTATTACAAGCTTCTCTGTATCTGCGTAAGCTTGGATGAAAACAAACAAAAAAATAGGCTTTTCAGTTCAGCCCAGAGATGCTTTGGGCAGCCCCAAGCCATGAAATTAACATAGAAATTGGCCATTGGCTTTTGAAGTCCTAATATGTCTGATGAAAGTAAACCAAAACCCACTGTGGAGATAGATACCCTCCAACTCTCAACTCAGACCACCACAGGCTTCTCCCAGACAGGTCTCACTGAAAAGAACCTCACAGGCAAAAACCACAAACATGTATGAAAACAAGACCGTATGAGCAAGTGGCATCAGAAACAATTAACAGCATAATTTTATCCTCAAGTATTATTATTCTTATATTAATCATTGAAAAAATGTGCTAGGTACAATAAATGAATATTTTCAATAAAGACATATAAAATAAAGGCTTGTAAAAAATGAAAAATAAGAAAAAACACCTGTGAAAATGAACAAACACATAAATAAAAAAAAAGAATTTAAATAGAAAAACAAAAATGTATTAAGCAAAAGATGTAAAAATAATTATTGAATTAGAAGACATCTCAAATTACTTCCCAGAATAAAACTAAAAGAGATGAAAAAACAGGTAAGGAGAAACAGAGGTTAGAATTTTATATATATATACAATAGGATTTTCTAAAAAATACAACGAAGGAAAGACAAATTTTTAGAGATAAAATTTACCAGAAATGAATAAAAGATAAGATTTTTCAATGCAAAGAAGCATAAAAGTTTTCAAGTAGGATAAATGAATAAAAATCCATAGCTAAACACAGTGAAATTTCAAACAACTGAAAATAAAGAGATCTTAACAACAGTCACAGTTAAGAGAGAAAATAAGATCTATAGCAAACTTTTCATGAGCAACAAGGAGTCAACTGAATATGTTTAAAATACTAAGAAAAAAAGGTAAGGGAAAAACAAAGATTTCTAATCAAAATATGTCAATCACTGACCACTTTCCAATAAAAAATATTTGGATATGTAATTAAAGAAGTAGAGAATCAGGTATAGAGGGTGGTGGGAGAGAAGAATTGTATAAAGAAGACAAGAAGTGGCTAAAGAAATGTCTAAAGCATGGATTGTATAACACAACAAAAAATAACAATGAAAATGCAAAAATAAAGCAGAATGAAAATATTGGGCAGCAACAACATCTACCTGAGATTAATTATCAGAAGTTCTGCCATCGTTTGGGAGGAGAGTACATCTCCTGATTATCTTTAGAGTTTAAAATTAAATATATATGATGAATTTTTAAGAGTAAGCTCTAAAAGAAAAGAAGCAAAAATGTATAATTTCAGATCATTAGAGAGGAAAAAAGATCTGTCCAATAGAAAAATAAAAAATGAGAACTATAGAAGCAAATAAAAAGCAGTCTGGAGCATTTCTTATAATAAGAACATGGTATATGCATCCTCAAATTTCCCAAAAGAGGTGGGGGGAGTGGTCAGAGTCAGGATAGCAAAAGAAAAACCACTAACATCCTCATTAACATGAGGTGACAAGGCAATTTATATATTCAGGCAGCTCTAGAATACATTGGGAGTAGCTACTATATTTCTACAGCTTCAAGACCAGCATAAGACCCTAAGGTGTTTAGTGTTAATGGCACAGGGTCTGATGAGTCACAGAACCCAGAAATCACCAACAAATACCCATAAAAGGAATGCCACTACATTTTGTGATAATCTCAGCAAGCAAATCAGAGAACAACCTGTGAAATGCCAAGAAGCCTTCTTGGGCTCTAAGTTGTGGGTGAGTGCAAAAAGAAGACAGTAACTACTAAGGGGCTTCAAAACACTTAAACAGCTCTGAAGACCTCTGGAACTCTAAGGAAGTC
This sequence comes from Tapirus indicus, assembly GCA_031878705.1. Lineage (NCBI taxonomy): Eukaryota > Metazoa > Chordata > Mammalia > Perissodactyla > Tapiridae > Tapirus > Tapirus indicus. Next base: position 95,386,494 of record CM062926.1, read on the forward strand.
TAGGAGAACATTTTATCTTTATTTATGAGCTGTAAAAACAAACAAAATAAAACAAGACAAACTCAAGTAAAATTATGAAACTTGTGTCCGCATTCTATCTATACTTCCAAGCAAGAACAAAATTTGCAACTGATTTTATATTCTATTTAATTGAAATAACTTAATTTCCTTATGTTTTTGTCTGTTTAAATATAGAACAATTGTTCTTTGAAATATAAATAGTATCCCTTACTACACTAAAAGATCACTTGCCAAGAAGCATACTTTGCTTTCATTTCTTGCTTATTTGTTTAGGAGTGTCAGACCGTGTCTGAGCCTATAAAGGCAGTAAAAATTACACTGTTCAGAGATGATTGCCTACCAGGCTTCATACTCTGGGTGTGCTGGCAAGTTTTGTTCATTTTAAGCAAAGCTAGCTCCTGTTTTAGTTCTAACTGTCAGCAGGTGACAGTTATCTAAGCAAAATGTTAAGGGGAAAAAAAACCTTTCTTACTTCTTTCTTTGTAGCAGCCACAATGATTACATATCATAATACAATATGATATATGATGCATAAGTAGTATTAAAAGCCACTCGACGTTTAGTTGTATTCACACAGGGCTGGTGGGTCAAAGCACAGACCAGAACTCATTTGCCTTTCTCCCGGGTTCTGCAAGAATAAGAATTTTAACTGGCACACAAAGAGCAGTGAAAGAAGAAACTCTAGCATCATTTTTTGGTCATTAAAATTTCCCTTCTTAATTAATGAGCAAAAGCAGGAGAAAAGTCACTTCTTTAGAAAAAAAAATACAGTGATGTACATAAATGTACTTCCAATGCCCAACAAAGCCCCAGAAAATAACTTAGATCATTAAAGGCAATAGAAGAGAGCTATTTATTTAGAATAAAAATATAGCCAAAGTTGAGACAAGGTCAATGTCCTTTACTTAAGTATGTAATGTGATAAAAGAATCTTTGCTTTTGCACCAAAAGGTTCACCTTTGTAATTCTAGAGTCTTTAGCATTCTCTCAGCTGTTACTGCTGGGAACTTGACACTGGTACCATGAATGAGTAAAGTTATATTTATATATTGATAATGCTGTATTGACTTTTGATCCATTTCCTCTAGAAGCAGTTAGACAAAGATAAAGAACTTTTTTCTCCTGTTCATTTGATGCCATGACCTTGCTATGTCCCAATCCCTTTTTTACCTCACATTATGCCTACATAAAATAATAATGTAAGTGAATAGTGCCTTTCTTTCCCCAAACTTCTTTGTGTCTTCTTTCTGTGCTTAGGTCCTTAGATTAAAAAAAGACAAGACAAACATGGGTGGCTTACAGCAATGAAACAAAATATTTTAATTACAAATGGGAATGAATCTGTCAAGATAAATTATTCACATTAGTCTAATTTTACCAATTCACGAAGTTCTCAACTTCCCTTATGACAGAAAACTTTATGTGAGTGATCTGCCCATATATTTGCTTCTCACAAACTTATTATTCCCAAGGAGATTTATGTGTTTATGTAATTCTAATAACATTTATTATGGTCCAAGTTTAAGAGAATCCCTCCAAGGAAGCTGAACTATGTAATTGTCCAGTTCAAATATTTCATTAAAAATTTTAATTGTACAATTTATGATATTAATATATTTTGTCAAAATACATGTCTAAACATAATTGTCCTAAATATTAGTTTTATTGTTACATCAATCAATGTTATACCTTTTATTTTTGCATATATCTTTAATAGACATGTAATCATAGAGTATGTACAATTATGTGTCCTGTTTTTGCACTTAGCCTTTTTCTAAAAATTTTTCATATTGTTGCATAAGCTGAATGGTTATTTTAATAATTGTTTAGCTGTCCATTGGTTTTTGACCAAAATATATATATATGTCTTACTTTGGTGACTCTGTATAAATATTTTCCTGATGTTTAGGTATAAGAGGAGCCCCATTTACTTTGATAATAAAAGATGACATATGTAAATATCAATAAAACGGTTACAGAAGCATTCTCATTAAATTATGCTTATGTGTAGACTGTTAATATACATGTCCTTGGAAATTCTCTTGCCAAATGTAGAAAATGAAAGTGTATATTGGGTACTCACTATGTTTGATGAACTAAGGTATGAGAGAGAAAGAGAGAGAGAGAGGGATGACTAGGATCCATTACAACAGAAGCGTATAGTCTAGTCAGAGAACAGAGTATAAGCAATTAATTTAATATAGTGTAAAAGGTTATTCAACCAGTATTTGTATTCATGGTAGTCCCTGAAGGAACCTCATCAAATTGTGTATTTCTTGAACATAAATAGGAAAGGGTTATGGATTTGTATGGGATGAGGCTGAAGAATTAGACCAGAGAAGGACATGTTTAGGATATGCTAGAATCTTGCTATTTATTCTGTAGGAGATAAAAACTATGTAAATTATGTTAACTAAAAGAAAGATTACATTTTTTATCTCACCTCATAATTTGTATTATCGTACTGGTCTATAATAGAGTAGTATAGTAAAGTATGTACATAATTTATAAAAATACTAATATAAGTACCAGAGAGCTTAATACATTTTCCCAATAAGGTCAATTGCACATAAGGTGTGCAATTGATCAAGTTTTGACACCACATTGTTTTAGAGGAAAAATTTGAGAAATGAAGATGAGAGGTAGAAGGCCGCTAAGAGGATAGAGCAATAATCTGGAGATAATTACAGACTAAACTAAGGAAAAGGCCTCCACTTGAATAATAGATCATCCTATGAGGACTGCAGGATTTGTCCTGGGTAGTCCCAACTATGATATGACTCATGATACTTGGCAATTTGGCATCATATTATAGTACCTCTGTATTCAAGGATTAAACATTGTCATAGCTCCCCATGACTTTAGGTTATTTAGACAATGCATTCTGCACTCCGCTGTCTTGAAGTCTGTCAGCCCACCTACAGCCACTTATGTTGTTCCTTTCCTGTGCCCTATGGCCAGAAGAAATCTGGAGAACTGTCTAGGTTCTTTCTTCCTAAAAAGTCAATGATGCGCTACAGGGTTGCAGACAGCAAGCAGAAACAAGTTCTCCCTCTTCTTATATGTAAAAAACTATCTGGAGCTTTCTGTTACATCCCAGATTTTGGCCTGAGAGAGATGAGTGGAGTTAGCTGAGGGAAATTTTCTTTATTACAAGGATGGATAGAGAAGCAATTGTCAACTGGCAGAGACTAAAAAAATATCAGATAATGCTCACCTACAGGGACTTACAATGTCTTAATCAGGTTGTATTGCAATTTCAACCTCATAAAAGCCTGTGACATCTGTGACCTGTGGCAGTTGTGTCATTGCAGCAACCATAAGCAAATGACAAATAACCTTTCAGGCCTTCCATAAACCTTTATAGAGAAATGAAAGCATTCACTCTAATTTGATACACAAAGATAATGCTGAACTGTCTACTAACCCAATGAAATCAGTGTCTATCACAAATTTCTCCATCATTGGAGGATTAAACTTGTCACAGATATTTCAGTAGGTCACAGTGTCCATAGTACATTCATAATAGAACCTATTATTTTATTTCTCAATTTTGCTTTCCTAGTAGTGGTTTTTGGAGGATGTCAAGAAGTAATTTAGACTTTAACCATGAGGTCAAAAGGATCAAGAAGTGTTTTTGGTTTTGTTTTTGCTTTTCTAAGTTGCAGATAGTTCATTGGTATTAGTATGTTTTAAAATAGAACCCATCTTGCAATATACTTTTCTGTGAAAGAGTAACAGTAAATCAAACTGCATTTAGGAAGAATAGTTTTATATTGTTAGTGGCAGTAAAACAATAGCCTTGAGAAAATATTTTCAAAGGCCACCAATTACTAACCACTTTCAAAATTGCTTCATGCTATAATAATATGCCCAAACTTAATTTTATTATTAAAATCTTTCTAAAAAAATAAATGGAAGTGGAATGGGAAGACCAGGTTTTTAAAAATATTCTCTATGTTACTTACAGTCTAAGACAGAAATAACAGTAGGGGAAGCTTTAGAAATAATATAGTTTATAATTCCCAATCTCTTTTGGAATTTATGCAAAATCAACAACATAAGCATTAAGGATTAGCTAGTAAGCAAGCCATTTGTTGATTTAACAAATATTTATTGAATTATATTGTGCAAGAGGCTCTGTTCCAGGTGCTAAAAGATAATAGCAAACAGGATAGATAGAGCTTTGACCTCAATAGTTTATAACAGACAGTAAAGAAACCTATGGATAAATTAAAAAGTGGATCAGTGAATGATATTCTAAACTTTCAATTTATAGGTAATGTGAATCAAGTGCCTGCAAAGTGCAGGTTGATGTCATAGAGACATTTAACTATATGTACAATAATGATACAAAGTATGATTATTCCAATTGGAATAAACTGAAACAGGTGCAGACAAATTAAAAATATCATGAAGCTAGTGAGTAGTTGAGTCGGGTTTAAAACCTTTTCTTGTTTCCCCAAAGCCTGTGTGTGTTCTTCCTCTTAGTGTTCTTCGTGCTTCTACTTTCCAAAATTAGCATTTTCTTAAAAACAGATTAGCTGCCAATTAGGGGGGCAGTTATCTCTATAGCTGCTTTCAGGTTGAGGTCTTTGAAAAGGGCCTATTAAAAAAATAATAAAACTCGTTAGCATTTTTCAACGGCTGTGGGGATTATCTGTGCAAGATGTTTTGCTGAAAAATTTCCTAAATTGCAAGAAATGAAACACCTTTCTCTTTTGGTCTTTTGCTACCACTAATGGTTGCTCATATCTGGATGGCAGAGAAAGAACAGGCTTAAAAAAGAATAGCCAGGCCCAATAGACTGTCATTTGTGCCAACACAGAATCATGCAGGTTGTCCTCTGTAACCAAACTGCATCACCGGTGTGATCCCCAGTGAAAACTAAAACGAATCTACCTTCACCAAGAGCTGTAAGTGACTTTGATAACCTACCTCATGGAATATTAGTAGATTTCTGACTGTATTATATGCATTATATAAAAAGGAGAAAGTCCAATTGCTTTCCTTTTCTTAATTACATCTCTTTGTGAATCAGAATTTATATAAATGAGAAAAGCATTGCTAACAAACAGAATGAACATCTATGGTTTTGACAGAGATGAGCAGGGATGACAGAAACATAATTCTGATCCTGTATTCACTGTACGGAATATTGCAGTATAACAGCCAGTAAGGCACATAGAAGAATTCGCAATAAAGTACAGATATATAAAGGTAAGTAAATTTAGTAATTCTACACAATGGCCAAGTTCACCAATGAAAAATCCAGCTACTACAATGACTAGGTCAAAAAACAACCAACCAACCTACCCTGATTACATACGCCATCACTTTCTACCTGTTTCATTTTATAGAAAGTAGTCATAAAAAATACAGTCAGGATAAACCAGTTAACAAATAATGTTTAAATGGTATAAAAATAGATATAAATAAAGTAGGTTTCACTTCACTTACACTCCATCTCATTTTTGGATTTTTTAAAATAGACTTGACTCCAGGCTGACATACAGAACGTCTAGATCCTATGGAAAATGAAGACAACATGCACATGAAAAGAACTTAATTTTGATTAATTTCTTTTTTTTTTTTTTTTTTTGGTGAGGAAGACTAGCCCTGAGCTAATATCTGTTGCCAATCTTCTTTTTGCTGAGGAAAATTGGCCCTAAGCTAACATATGTGCCCATCTTCCTCTATTTTTTATATTGGGACGTCTGGCACAGCATGGCTTGATGAGCAGTGAGGAAGTCCATGCCTGGAATCCGAACCTGCGAACCCTGGACTGCCAAAGCAGAGCATGTGAACTTAACCACTGTGCCACAGGCAGGCCCCTAAATTTGCTTTTTCAAACAGAAAGAAAATGTACTTTTCCATACTGATTTCCTCAGTAGTCCTAGTCCAGGAATAATTGTCTATCTACCAAACACAAACCAGAGGAAAGCAGTGCTTTAATCTCACATGTCTGCTTATTGAAGACTTTAACTGTGGTACAAGACCTTTTAAATCTCAAATAGAGTGAAACAAATAAAACATTGGTGCCGGGTTCATTAGCATTTAATGAATAACAAATTAGCGTGCCTGGGCTAGTCATCTGAATAAGTCTTCCTCCTGAGTTTTTCATTTATGTTATCTTCTTTCATGCAAATTAAGGAACTACACAAACACAATTAGATGTTGCAGCTATCTCTGTAGCAAGTAACAGGAAATGGGCTTTACAAAATGAATTACAGATATATTTCCCCTTATACCAATAGCAATCAAACACTCCAGGGAAATTTTTGACTTCTTTTCACCATCTCCTATAAGTTAGAGGGTAAGGTAATGCAAAGTAAAAGTTTTTAAGAAAATGAATTAAGCTGTTTTCCCCATTCAGCTTTTCCTCATGAAGAGTTGATTTCATGAAGTCTCATGGGAGAGGCAGTTAGAGTATTTCTGCTGAATCTAAAGCTGCGCTCTTCCTGGAGCCCACTGCTCTCACCAAGCACAGGCATGAGCACATCTGCTCTCGTCCCCACTTGTCCACTTGATTCAGCTTTATGCCCTCAGCAGCAAAAGTTGGGTTCTTTAAACAAAAATAAAATTTAATTCCAGTTCTTCAGCAATATTCTTTTCAGACATAAATAAAAAGTGACCGCCTCATGGCACAACTGGCTCCTGGCGAAACTGTCGAGTAAGCAAAATTTGTCTACAGCTGCTGTAATATTGTTCCACTTCAGCAAAAACATTCCAGGCAATAAATTTACCTTAGCTGAACATTACTCCATTTTGTGTGTGTTAAATAATTTAATCCTCCCCATAAGTCTGTGAATTAAAATGAGCTAAATTTTAATTCAGAGAAGCTAAGTAAGTGGCAACAAATTACACAGCCGGTAAATGATAGAGCCAGTGCTTAAACGTAAGTCTGAATAACTCCAAAAGAAGTGCTCTTAACTCTTTATCACACTGCCTGCCAGAAAACTGTGTTTTTCACAATTTCTTGAACATGGTAATTTAGACTAAAGGCTCACCTCATGGGGTCCAATTCTTTAACTAGGTCAACACTACTTGATCTACTTCTCTTCTCCTTTAAGCCCAGAATGCCTATGGCAACCAACATTAGAGCCTTCATTGCTGATTTTTAAGCACTTGGTAGAAGTGAGCTGTTATTTTAGTATCAAAGGGCATGGTTTCTGTGCTAAAGTAGTTTGGAGTCCAACAGGACAACAGATAGATGATGAATTCCTGGAGAGTGTGATTAATGCTAAGGTAAAGGGATGCAGGGCAGGCTGTGGAAAAAGAATCTAATGTGTTCTACAAGATTCTGCAAATTTCCAGGGGAAAAACATTTACATGTGATCTCTGGTTCTAATGCCATGACTCCATTTCTTTGTTCAGCACCATACAAGCATTATTTTTTTCAATGACACAAATGTGGAACTTAGCTCTTTTCTTTATACTACTACACATAAAACTAAACTAAAAGACAACAAACTGCCAGCCTAATCCTGAAAATGAAGCATTGTAACTGGGTAAAGAGAGGAGAAAGAGAAGAGAGTTAACTCGAAACAAAATGAACATTAGTCAAACATTAAATATCTTTATCCTTGACGTTCCTCAACTATTATTCTGTGTTGCCCTTACTATATCCCACTCTCTCTTCTCACTCTCTCTTCTTTCTTCTATTGTTCCTCCACCCCAGGCTCCCTGTTGGTTCTGTTGATTAGAAATCTAACAATCTGTGCGTGTGTGTGTATGTGTGTGTGTATATCTCCAAACAAGGAAGGCACTCATATTTTATCCCAAGTGAGTATCAATTGTACTTTCCTAAACACAAGCTCTTTCTCCCTAACAGAAACTTGGATGATAGCTCCTGAAGATACGCAGGCAGGTAAAGTCTCTCAAAGGAGAGTATGAAAAACAGAGGACCAAGAGTAAATTTACAGGAGTTATCTATGTAGGGCAGAAAAGGATAAAAATGAGCTTATAAATACTGAGAAGGAACTTCCAGTATGATGGGTTTCATAGAATCCCAGGAGAGAAAAACTTTCAGGAAGGAAGAATGAGTAAACAGTGTCAAATGCCAGAGAGATGAAGGACAAGAGAGAAAACAGGCCATTGCCTCTGGCAATGTGGCACTTATTGCTGATTTCAGCAAGAAGAGTTTCAATATCATATGTAATGCTGGCCAACTCTTCTATAAAGATTTAACTGAAAGATAAGTACTGTTCACAGCGAGAACGTTTTCCTCAAAAGCTCAGGTAAAAAAAGGAAAAGGAGCTCGAATAAATGTTTTAACATAATATCTTAGTTTGATTAGTGTGTTACTATTTTTAAAGAGCTCCAGGTGGATCTACAGTTTTCACAAGTTACACACCAGATAAGTGCACACACATCCCCTTCATTTGAAATAAAAGAAATAATTTCATTCCTGTATATAATTACAATTATTATATTTTTAGGATAAAAATATCTCACCTATAATTGAAGCATGAAAAATGTCATAAAAATTCTAATCATAAATACAAATGAAAACAGGGGGCATTTGTATATGTCAAAAGACAAGTTAGTAATATTATTCACAATGTATACATAACATTCTTGTTCCTTATCATGCTTGCTTATTGGTAAGCACAATGATGGATGATCAAGATATGTAAGTATCACAGGCTCTGATAAAACAACTAGCTGTATATATTTATATATACGTCTTTGAGTGTCAAAAAGAACGAGTACATCCAGAGGAGCCACTTACCCTTCCCCAAAGTGTCTGAGACCTCTCTGGCTCTCCCGAGGAGGATTTGCTACTTTCTGATCCTAGTCCTGTAGATCTCCTACCCTGTTCTCCAGTCTCTCATAGCCTCAGAGAGAAAAGTATCCCACAGGGATTCTCTTGATCACATCCTCCACATTTGACCTATGTACTGGCATAAGCAGGTACTTGGACCCAGAGCAGAGGATGACTGAAATAGGAGTTGGGCAGAAACTGAGGTAAGGCACATTTATGTTGCCAGTTTCTTGAATCCCTGTACCTTTTTTAAAACCTAACTTTTATTTTATCTATTTATAGCATTTATTATTAGAATATTTTGAAATTAGGTTGTTCATTTGTTTATGTTTCTTATATTTTATACAATATTAGCCATTTCAGAAGGATAAAACTGTTTGTCAAATGATGTGTTGACATCCTCTCAACACCATATGTTGAAATTCTACCCTTTCATGTGAAGATATTAGGAGATGGGAACTTTGGGAGGTAATTAGGTCATGAGAGTAGAACTCTCCTGATGAAGTTAGTGCCCTTACAAGAGACAAGTGAAAGATAATCTCTTTCACTTCCATGTGAGGACACGAGAAGATGGCCATCTGTAAGCCAGGAAGACGGCCTTCACAAAGAATGCCACCATACTGTCAGTTGGATCTTAGACTTCCAGCCTCCAGAACTGTGAGAAATAACTGTTTGCTGTTTAAGCCACCCAGTCAATGGTATTCTATCATAGCAGCCCTAAGTCATTCAGTATTATGAAAAAAGCAGTATTGTTCAGTTTCTTGCTTGTTATTCTTCTGTTTGACCAAAAGCTCATCGAAGACCTGCTAACTTGACTTGACCAAATTTTATTCAGGTTTCTTTCCTTTTCCCAGTCCCCTGAACCTTGTCCCACCCTTGAGAATAAGCGCTGAAAGGCAGAGCAATGTCCTATTAATGGCATCTTCTGAAAATCAGCTGATCACAAAGAAAAACATTTTCTATTCAGTTCTTTGATCATGCCACCTGCTCACTCCACTCCTCCACACCTGTTTCTTTCTAGTCTTGTCTTGCTTCTCCCTGTGAAAGAAGGAATCCCCCTCTTTTTTCACTCTGAGGCACTCTGAATAAAATCCTTCCTTATTTAAGTCTGGGCTTGTTTTATTATGATATGTTAAAATAGTTCATATGTTGGATAGACCTTGGATAAAGTTAGGAGAAATATTTTTGAGGACATAAAAGATGGCTGTGTTGAAGACAGCTTTCATTACTATCCTGAAATCTTTAATTAAAAAAGATGAGCAATTTCAGAGTATAAACTAGCTTTTTAATGTTGACAAAAAGCAACTGAATAATTCATTTTAACTAATTATCATTGAGTACCTGCAATGAGACAGAAAATGTATTGTATGCTTCCAAATACCTTGTCACCTTCATTTTTCCTATGAACTCTATGCAAGTTTAACTCATTTTCTGAAAGAGGAAAATGAATTTCACAGAAGGAATGGTATGTTTTGACCAAGGTCACACAACTAGCAGTAATATGGACAGTTGCCATTTGAATGCAAGTCTCATGATGCCAAACCAAATGTTTACACACAACAGCTGCAGCACAAAATGTGTGCACTATTTGCTTATAAAAGAAAAAAAAGCTTCTCTGTATAATATTGAAAGTTGAACACTTTCAAAGCCATCTTGGAATCTACAGGCTTAGACAACTTTGTTACTAGACAAGCAAACAAAAACAGTAAGGACACTAAAGGAAGTCTTTTTTCACATATAAAAGATGAGGTTACTTACGGATATTTTACAATTTTTCCATTTGCGGATGGTATTCAAGGGAACTGAGAATCCTATTTTAAGCGTGTGAGGTATTTTGGATGTTTGCCAAGTACTTATTTTTCCCTTACTTGTGAAGAATTGGGTTTTATAAACTGCCATCATTTGAAAAAGTATGTGAATTCTCTCAAAATGATTTGAAAACCAGTGCAGGTTATATTTTATTATTATTCAAAATTATTTTGGGTAGATATAAAAGACTAAAGAAAACTTTTTTGTGTTATAATTGTCTCTTGATATTCTTAAGGTTTTTTTTCTGCTTGATAAAAGAAGCAATAAATTATTTGGATACAGCAAATGAAGAGAGTCATTATTAATCTTGACAAGACTCTAAATAGATATTCTCACATTTCAAGGTCATGTATGCTATATCCCCTGAGCAATTTTTCCAGTCTGTGTGGGACTGAAAGTTAATAAACCCATCTAGAATACAGGTCTTGGACTATGAATCTGGTGCAGTTGCAAGTCCAGTTAAAAGAAAAAAAAATTCTAGCTCTAAGAAAACCACTTGACAAATGGTAAATTCTGATGTATATAATTCTTTCTTTCTTTTTTTCTTTTCTTTCTTTTTCTTTTTTAGTAATATGGTTTTCTTTTTTTTAGTAATGTGCATATTCTGTTCAGAACTTGTTTTCACTTGTGCAAGGAAACGTGATTTGGCAAGTTTCAAGTGCCAAAGCCCAAGTATTTCCATTACCTGCACATTACAATAAAGTGATTCTGTGGTATCTTTAAGTAGGATAACTAGTCACTCTTAGAGACTATGCCTCTCCTAAGAAAACCCCACTTCTTTCATATTTCCACCTATTTACCATTTCATTGTGTTTTAAGCATAATTTGTATTTTATTTCGACCCCAGTGTGTGCTCTGAGTCATGTTAGGAAAGTATCCTTCTAACTCCTTGGCAATTCCTTATGTCAAGGAACAATCAAAACGCATTCATTCATTTCTTCAAGGAATATTTATGAAGCAATTACCATGTAACATGAACTGTAGAGATTCTACAGTAGGGAAAAAAGACAGTGCTGGTTTTCTTGAAACTTACATTCCATTAGGGGAAAAGGGCAAGAAATTAATAAATAAACATGCAATGTACTATAAGGCCATAATAAAAATTATGTTAAGAAATAAGCAGGAGACAGAAATATAGAATTCAGGTGGCAGTGAGGGGCTAAAACACATTTTAGCTAGGGTAGTTAGGGAAAACTTCAGTGAGAAGATATTTGCACACAGACCTGAAGAGAGATGGAGGAAAACATTCCAGACAGAAGGAACAGAAAGTGTGAGAGTTCTTAGGTGGAAATATCCTTGAACTAGTGAAAGAACAATAGGCCTACTTGGCAAATGTTAGAGTAGAGTGAGCAATGGAAAGAATAATGAGTGCTGAAGTAGGTAAAGTAGCCTGGGTTAGAACCTTTGCTTTGAATTATACTGTTTTTAAGAACATGATCAAAGAGAAAAATGAATGTGTGCCATAAAGTTCACGGAACTTCCTAAATCTAAGCCAGAGAGCTCCTGGGGGAAAATCTAAAATCAAGGATATTCCATATAGTGTGAATTCTCACAGGCATACTAGGGATGTCATAATAAATACAGAAACATCATGGGTAAGTTGAAGAACCAAATTTAAGAATGTTGAACCAAAGTAACAAGTAATTAACATGATTCCACATACTAAATGTGTCACTCTCATAAGTAATGAGGAACCTAAATTTCAAATCTGAACCAACAGTTTGTTTTACTCAAGAGCTACACAGGCTCAACCAGAACCATCTCCACCTTGTGCCATGAAATTCCTCGATCTGGATGTAGCTCTAACAATGAACAGTTCCATTAGTAGCCAGAATATGATGATGTTCACTTTGGGGCTACAGATAGAGAAGAAACAGAACTGGGTTCTGTCAACTTCTCAGTCATGATGTTTCCCAGCAGCAAACATGGTTTACCAGGAGGAGAAATGAACACACGAGGTAACCTAATACATGTATTTTTCAAGCACTTTTGATTATAAGAAACAGTCAAATTTTCTGAGGAAATAAAGAAGTTTTTGAAAACAAGTAGCCAAAAACTCAGACTGCAAGAAGAGCAGAAACTAAATTAATTCAAGATATTGGCCACTCACTAATCTTTCTTTTTCACAACGCTTTTAGGTCACATTATCCTGTGTTCCCCTCTCACCTAACTTTTTGCTTCTGCTTCCCTTTTTCTCAAAATGCATAGGATTTACATTGACTTTGATCATGATATTTACCCTAACCCTCTCTTATTAATACTCCACTCAAATTGCTCTGGCATAGCAGGGACATTCTCATTCACCCAGTTCCAGTAGCATGACCAGTTATGTAACTCGAAAGACCCAGTGAAAAGTGAAAATGAGGGGCTTCTTGTTCAAAAATTATTAAGAATTTGAAGACGGTGGTAGCAGAATAGACAGAATATTAAACCAGAGGAGGAGTCCTTCTAAGTGTGGAGTGTGACTGTCACACTGGCCCATAAAACTGGCCCTGCTTAGAAATAGAATTAAAATACTCAAATTCTTTTTTCTCCCAACCAAATCATAGATTTTGGCCAGTTAATAGATGAGCTCCTTATAAGTCTAAGGTTAGTGCTTGTACCAGTATAAGTTATAACTTTGTTATAGAGTGTGGTCACAGGGTGTATTGTTTAGAGTAAAGATAGCTGCTATAACAAATACACCCAAAATATAAAACACAGTAGAAGTTTCCTCTTATTGAAATGATGATTCAGGAACCTGCACTCCATCGCTGCTACTGCTCCACTATCCCTTATGGCCTCATTGCCATTGTATGTAGCTAGTAGAAAAATAAAAGTTAATACAGAAGAAGCATACCTTCTCTTAACAATAACAGCCCAGAATGGCACACAGGATTTCTACTCACATCTGATTGGCTGGAATGAGTCACAGTCGCACACCTAACTTAAGGGAGACCGAGCATATAGTCTAGTACTGTTGCCAGGAAGAAAAGGAAATGGATTTCTGATGAATGGGTACTATTCTATGCCACACATGGCATACAACATAGCTGCCTGGGCCAGCCTTATTAGCATGATACAGATTTTACGCAAGGAATCCTTTCCAGATCCTCCAGTCTAAGTTAGCTTCCTTTGTTATGTCCTCATATAAACTTGTGACATCTTTCAGTGTGTCCCTCTCATATAACAATAATATATCCATTAGCATTGATTTCATTAATATCTATCTCCTCCACTAAATTCATGAGTAAACACACCATGTGTGTTTTAACTTAGCATTTTATCCACTACCCAGTGCTCACAGAGTAGCCAGCCAAATCTGACTGTACATTTGAACCTTGGACTTTGTGGACTCTCTTCCCATATAGTTTAAGCCCCTTCAGTTTTCCTCTTTTTGTGACCTGGCATTAGGCCCCAGAACCTCATTCAGGTGTTAGTCAGTCTAGGCACTGACTTACTCAGACTTGCCTTGGACCCACGTAAAAGAGAAATCGTATAATTTTACCACAAAACTAAAATTCCCAGCCAGTACTATTGCTGCCACGTAAGACTCTGGAGCGACTGAAAATATAGAAAATTAAAATCCCAAATCCTTTGAAACAATAAGGTATACTAGAGAGGTTCTTGGTTGCAGAGATCAAGCAAAATTTCTGGCAGTCCTTTAAAGTTGTTACAGCACCAAAGTAACAGATAATAATCAATTCCTGATAGATCCTGGGCCAAAGACGGCATATTATCTTCCAAAATAAGGTCTTTCCCTCTAATCTTTAGGAATAGAGCTACCTAAGCTTTAGCCAAGCCCATGCCACCCACTTGGAGATTATATTTCCCAGCCCCCCTCACAAATCCATTTGGTTATGTGGTTAAGTTCTTACCAATGGAATATGAGCAAAAGTAATGTATACAATGTCTGAGTCTTGCTTATAAAGCGATTAGATGGATAATCCCTTTTATCTTTTCACTTTCACAAAGCTACAATATAAGACAGTGTGCTAGTGAGATTAGAGTCTAACCGTCACTAACTATGCAGATGACGCAGTAGATACATAACCCAGCAGATGATGGACCAATATGGTAGAAGTAACCCAGGTATTTGGGTGACTATGTGGGGCAGAACAGCCTATCAGTATGTCTGCATGTAGCTTCTCAATATCTCCAGAATGTTAAGCAAGAGAAAAATAAAGTTCTAGCTTGTTAGAGACTTGCAGTTTTGAGCTTTGGGGTAGAAGCTTAGCCTGTAGTTTTACCAATACAGAGGTGTTACATTTGATGAAGAATAAACACAAGGCCAGAATACCAGCCTGAACCAGAAACACTTACAATATTTCTTTCTTTAAAGCTGATTGGGCAAGAAATTCCAAAATAAGTATGCAAAGTATCAAGATGAAGATATATTTTTAAAAACACAGAGAACAAAACAATCATATCTGTATTTGCCCCAATTGAGTCAAACTATTTGTAACAGCTCAACTCATATAAAATATTCAAACTGTTTTTAATATCCATACTCATGAAAAGTAGTAAGTCTTAGTTAAGTTTTAGGACTATAGCAACCACAACATGTCAGGAGACTTGTGGTCGTGGAAGAGATAAAGAAACAACAACAATCTTCACACTTTTTTGCAAATATTCACCTCAGATGAAGACATTGGGAAGCTGTAGGAAAGCTAAGAAAAACACTTGATATAATCATTTAAACCAAAAATTTCTGAAGAGATATCATGTTTGTAATATATCAAGAACCCTGTGCATAAATGTTTGTATGTTACTTCCATAGGTAAATATGCTGTAGTCCATCAGTAACCAAAGCCATATTTCTCCCTATAGGTCAAAAAACAAAGGATAAATAACCCTTTGGCTCCTGACTTTTGTTTTCCCAAATTTTCTCCCCAGGACGTGAGATGAAATGAATAGCATAGTCCAAAGCACACCCAGGCGAGATGAGTTGTGCTTTCTTTGATGTGAACTGATTTTCTGTTCTCCTGAAGATCCTGTTATGCTTTCTCTTCACCTTGCTCGAGGCTTTTCCACTGTAGATCACAGACACATGCCTCTTCTAAACCCCCTTGCTCAGAAACATTTTCTTTCTTCATCCGAACCATTCACCCTAACTTCCATCTATGGTGGAATATCATGTAAGCAGGACAATGTTCAGACCAAGAACAGCAATAATGTAATTTTTTACATTTATTATTTAAAATTTTCAGTTTAAAGTAATTAGAGAACTAAAGGTATCCAGGGCTAGAAGGGCCAAGATCTTGAGAAGAAGGGAATTTTTCAGGGTAAACCCAATTTTCTATGTACAACTTTTCTTTTCAGGAATTTTTTAACCCAATTTTCTGTGTACAATTTTTCAGGAAATTTTTGCCACCAGACTTCACACACACAAATCATTTATATATGTTTGTATAAAGTTCCTTGTGTAGAAGGATAGGCTGAGAAGCCAGGTGAGAGTCAATATTAAGTCAACCTCAGAGAAAATGAAGGGGAATAGAAGTAAATCTGGCACACAACAGTTTTTTCCCTTTGAGGCCTTTGCCAAATTCTTATTAAGCAGGGCAAGAAGTTAATAAGTCAAGAAAAAGCCACTGAAACACAAAACAGTTTCTGGCACTCTCATGATACTGAGGAGGAAAACTGTATTTAGTATTCACCAAGAATGAAGGGCACTGGTAAACACTCCAAGCCTCCAGTTGGTTTGCTTGGAGACCCACACCATAGGAATTATTGTCAACAAGAGATAGACTGAGCTTTTCAAAAGTGCAATCTCATCTGGAGTCAGTCACCCCCAGTCTGTAGTTTATTTGTGACTATCTTCCCCATTCTAGTACTTTGAGGAAGGATAAGGTAAATGTTCTCTGACAGAAAATCAAATAAGTCATAGCCTCTAAGATTTGACATAGATAGCATCAAAAATGTTATTAAAAATTGTCACTTATGACAACAACAAAAAACAGAAACGAAACAAAGAAACCAGCCTATAGAAACAAACTCAGGGATGATCCATATTTGAACTTATCAGTGATTTTTTTTTTGAAAAATGAGATTAAAACAATGAAGGAAACAGTAAGTGATATATAGAATTTTACCAGAGCACTGGAAAATATAAATAAGAATTGAATGCAGATTGTGGAACTAAAAAGAGCAATACGTGAAATTCAGAACTTAAGAACTGTATTCAGTAATAGATTGGACACTGCAGAAGACAGATTAAATGAACTAATTAGGTCAGTAATAAATGATTCAGCTGAGATAAAAAGATAAGAAAAAAAGTATAGTAAACATATAGGACTTGACTAAAAGTACTAAAATATATGTAAGTAGAGTACTAGAAAAGGAAGAAAATGGGACAGAAGTAATCTCTGAAGATATGGAAGATAAAAATCTTCTAAAATTAATGAAAAACATTAAGACAACTTCATGAAAATCTAGAAAGATAAACATGTAGAAAACTACAAATAGTCACATCCTACACAAAGCTTCTGCTAATCAAAAGAAAAATAGAAAATCATAAATTGGCTAGAGAAAAGATATATTATTTTCAATGATGGAACAATAAAAGTGACAGTTTACTTCTCAAAGAATCTACAGAAGAGAAAAACAAAGAATGATGCCTTTACCAATACAGGGGAAAAAAGGTAACATTACTATAGATCCTATAGATAATAAAAAGATATTATGGGTAATTTTATGGGAATATGAAAATTACTTGAATGAACAAATTCCTAGAAAATGTAGCTAAAAATGAAAACAGAAGAAATATAAAAATCTAAATTTTATTTTGAAATTGAAACCATAAATAAAAGCCTTTCCTAGAAAGAAAACGTTGGTTCTAGATGATTAAATGTAAGGCCTCCCTAACATTTAACTAAATATAAAAGAGCACCAATGTTACAAAAACTTTTCCAGAAAACAAAATGATTGAGCATTTACGGTTTGCTTTCATGCTGGTAACAACTTTTATTCCAAATTTTGACAAGAATATTCCAGAAAAGGAAAAGTACTGGTTAATCTTGTTCATTATCATAAATGTAAAAGTCTCTAAAAATTTTATCGAAGTCTGGCCATCTTTAAAAAGAATAATACATCATGACAAAGTCGGTTTATTCCAAGATTATAAAATATTTCAAAGTGGGGAGTTAATAATAAAAAGGACAAATGGAAAAATCATATGATCTATGTCAATATATACAGGAAATAGTCAATAAAATCCAAATTCAGCTATCTTAAAACTTTTAGCAAACTAAAAATAAAAGAGAACTCATCTATGAAATTTTTCCTTAAAATTCCTATGGTATACATCATATTAATATTAAAATATTGAAGGTTTTCTCCTTCAGATTCCGAATGAGACAGGGCGACTGTTATCACTAATATTTAACATTACACTTAAAGGGCTTGCTAGTGCAATAAGGCAAATTAAAGAAATAAAGCACATGAAGATCAGAGAAGAAATAAACTGTTGATATTCATAGATGACATAATTTCATATATAGAAAATCCGAGGGAATCTACAAACTGTTAAAATTAAGAGAAGAATTTAAATAAATTGTTAGATATAAGGACAATATAAAAAATTTTAATATATGCAATGAAAATTGGAAAATAATATTTATAATAGCATCATTTTCAACTGCATCAAGAATCATCAATACATAGTAGTCAGTGTAATGAAAGATGTAGAAGCATTCTATGAAAAAAGATTAAAGAAGACATATAAATGTAGTATTATGACAATTTATAGATTGAAAAATTCTATTGTGAAGATGTCAGAGTTTTGAGGGGTTCTTTTGTAAATTTATCAGCTGATTCTAAAATTTAGGTGAAAATTCAAATTCAAAATAGAAAATAAGTTATTCAAGAAAAGTTGTCAAAATTAGCCTCTTAAATAAAATTAAATATTTCACAGGAAAACAAAGAATACTTTCCCGATCTAGCAGTCAGCAAAGATTTCTTAAAAAGGACAATATTCTGATTTTTTTTTAAGTTAATTTTTAATCAATTTTAATTTTAATTAATGTACTATTCCACTTTAAGAATGTCCTATGTTTTTGTTAGTTTATTTGCTGGGAAAGATTCGCTCTGAGCTAACATTTGTTGAACAATCTTCCTCTCTTTCTTTTTCTCCCCAAAGCCCCAGTACATAGTTGTGTATTCTAGTTGTGAGTCCTTCTAGTTCTTCTATGTGAGCCACCACCACAGAATGGCTACTGACAAAGTGCTGTGGTTCCGCACCCGGGAACTGAACCTGGGCCGCCAAAGTGGAGTGCACCGAACTTTAACCGCTAGGCCATCATGGCTGGCTTGAAAATATTCTGATCTTAAAGAAAAATATTAATATAGTGAAATAAATTAAGCTTAATAAATGCTACTCATTTTGGTGTGCATTAAGAGAGTGAAAATTCAACATGCCTAAAGGTAATATATATATGTTAAAAATTTTATATTCTTAAAACATTATAAATTTTTAAATACTGTATATATATATATATAATTTTTTAAGAATTCCAACAAATCAATATGAAACAGAAAAACAGAAAAATAGATAAAAGGACTTGAACAAGCACTTCACATAAAAATATCCAAATTAATAATAAACATATGAAAATGTGCCCAACATCATTAGTTATCAAGAAAATTCCAATTCAAACTGCAATAAAATACTATGACACAATAACCAGAGGGTTAAAATTTAAAAATAAACTGACAATAAATACGTTAGCACAAATACAGAGCTACACTGTGTATTAAATTATACACAGTCAATGGAACAGTAATTTGGTAGAACGATTTTGGATAACAATAAAATCCATCATATGTTTACTTCCCCAGTCAAGGAATTCCACTCCTCATCAATTAACTAAGAGAAATGCTTACATATATGTGCACTAAAAGACATATATACAAGAATGTTCACAATAGTACTACTCCTAATAGTCAATAACTAGGAAGAATCCAAATGTCTATCAAGAGTAGAATGGAAAAATTGTATATTCACACAGTAGTATAAAGTAAAATAAAATATTAAGCAAAATAAGTTGGATAATGAAAACATGGCATGACTACATTTATATAAGATTCAAAAATAGGCATAATGGCCTTGGTCTTAGATATCTGATGAGATTTTTAGGGTGAGGGTACTCACTATGGACATTCCGAGGGGGGCTTCTGGCTTGCTGATAGTGTTCTTTTCGTTGATCTGAGTTACAGTTGTCTCTGCTGACTTACTTTGAAGAAACTCATTAGGCTGTAAACTTTTGATATGGACGTTTTTTTCAAATATATCAAGAAAAATTTACTCTTGACCTTAGCCAAAAGGCCAAGAAAACGATAAGAAAAATTTACAAACAAACAAAACACCCTGTTAAAAAAGAAATGTGAAGTGCTTTTTATTATAATGTAATATATTCCAAAAGAAAGTCCTCATATATCTAGGACATATTTTTATTATCATCCATTTGGATACCCAGTTAAAATTTGGCCTTAATAGTAAGAGTACCTTTCTCCCTCCCTTCCTCCTTCCCTCCCTCCGTCCCTCTTTCTCTGTTTCTTCCTTTCTTTCTCTCTCTTTCTTTCTTTCATTCCTTAAAATTTGGCCTACTTTTCCCGCACTAATTTAATTTTATCTGTATCTGTAATTACAGATAAACTCAGTCTTTTATAGGCGTAATTAGTTACTTGCATACAATGCTTCTTCTAATTAACATGATCAATACAGAGGAAAAGCACCAGCTCAGGTGATAAGCACTTGAGCATCATATACACGAACTTTAAGTGCAGAGTGCATGTTTACCTATGTCAAATGTATTTGGCTTTTATCCTTTGCCTCTTATTATAACATTAATTTTCTATGCAAATAAATAAGGAAAAATCAGAGGAAAAGTCTTTCATTGTTATCAAGTTCATTATTATCCTGACCTTACTAAGTAAGGTTAAGTTAACCTTGAAGGAAATTCAAATCACATTAGCCGCTGCGTGGACTATTCTACACTGATGGGAAGAACTAGCACTTGATGGAACACTTCAACAAGATGGTTCCATCTTGAGATCTTAAGATCTTTTTATCTTTCCAGATGCCAGCTTTTTGTAAAATTATGACATTATTTTATTTTCCCACAAACTCATAAATTATTGTGAGACTATTAAAACAATGCTTTGAAATATTTATTAAATGAAAAGCGTTTTACAAATACAGGGTAGTAGTGTTATTTTATAGGTTAAGATTCTGACCTTAAATTTTCCTGGAATTTAAGTTTTAAGAAATAAATAACAAGTACAATTTTAGTATTTCTGGTCTATGTTTTTGTCTATAAACACGTAAATTTGATGTAGGCCTTTTTCCTATGGATGTTTACATGGCATCTCTAACAGGAAAAGCCCCATTTTCTAAGTGTTTGTGACTCATTAGCTGAGTCTGACATGGTTCTGACAAAATTTGGAGCATGGTGGTTTACCACTGTACCTGAAGTCTCAGGCTTTGTTTTTAATAGATCACAATAACCACATCTTAGATGTTAATAAGAAATTAATTCTGAACAAAAAGAGTGCCTTAGTGTTGAAAGTCTATATATGAAGCAATTATATCCCCGGATGTATTTTCTCAAACCCTGGCAGACAGAAACCTACTCTTCCCAGACTCATTCAAGAGTTAAATGTTTTCTTCAGAGCTTATGAACCAGGGACATTCTGGACTTAAAGACTGAACACAGTAGGTTTAGGTGCTGAAATGAAAATAAGGTGACTACAAGATAAAGATCCCCCATTCTCACCCATCATCTCCCTTTCCCCTCTTAATCCAAACACTGGAGCCACACTTAGGCACTCTCAGAAAAAGTGTGCAGGATTTCTCCCTGCAAAAACTAACTAGCCTAAGAGAAAGGAACTATGCTTGCCGGCATGGGATTCCCCATCAAAATATCTTCATCCCCCACTTGATCACTCTGCAGGGAAAGACACCAATTGATTAGACTTGCCCATGCCCTTTAGTCCTCATTCTAAATATAAATGAACAGTCATGGACCAGACATTTGACAAGGTCTTCAACTTGAAAAAAAAAATATCCTTAAATCAATCAAATAGGAAAAAAAAAAAAAAGGAAGAGGGTGAAGGTCAGATGAAAAAGACTACACATAAAACAAAAAAATTTAAATAAACCTTTAATTAATAACCTCAGACTTAAGAGAAAATATGGAATCGTTGAAATATAAAAGAACACGATAAAATATAACATTTAGTTAAGCTATTAGAAAAAAACTATGATGGCATAAAGAAAATATTAAAGTGAAGAGAGATAAAGTTAGAAAAAACTTTCAGAAACTAGAACCAAAATGTAAAAAGATTAAAAAGAGAGAGAGAAAAGCAAAGCAAACAAAAACAAGAAAGTAGATCTAGAAAATTCTGTAAAAGTGCATGTGAATAATATGATTATCAAAACTTTCCCATATAAAAATATATTGAAATAATTCTGACTCTCATGATTCCACTATCAAAACTATTTTTTAAGGTAACATTAAATGTTTATTTTAAACTCCAGAGTTTTTTTAACTGTTTATTGCTTTCCAGATACTTTGTAACGATCTAAACAACATGCATTTGCCTTTCATGTCTTTCCCAATAGCCTCAAATTATAGGTGACAAATGAGGCAAATAAATTTGCCCTGTAGTACTGCCAAGAAAGCTGGTTGAGAAACATATAACAAGGTTGTTTTTTCTAACAGATATTTACTAACTTTTTACTAAATTTCTGTGGCAGGCATTTTTAAATATTGGAAGATGAATAAGCCACAGACCCTTACCTCACAAATGGTGGTTATAGGAATAAGATGGATAAGACATATACACCCACAATAAATTACCCTTCTATTTTCTCATTATCATTGATTTCAAATACTAACCTTTCTAGACTCAAGATTGTAACTGCAATTTTTTTTCTTGATACTACAGTATGCCTCAAGGAATCAGCGTAAAAATGTGGTGGCAAAATTATTTTAATAGATCAACTTCAGACTGTCACCTGTTAAAGACCAGGTGTTGCCACAAACCCCATCTCCTATTCTAGGGTTTGGCATCTTTAAGTAGTGTATTTTTCAGGAAAATCCTAGATACTACTAATCATTAAAAATATAGCCCTATTAAAAATAACTTCTGGATAATTTTTAAATTTAATTTTTATTAGAGTATCAAACATGCACCTTAGTTTAAAAGTATAAAATAGTGTTCCAAGGTTTATAATGGAAAATAGCATTCTCCTACTTCATTACTGCCATCTCTCCAGACGAACAGACTTTCAACTCTTTTATTTGTTCTGGTTATTGCATTCACATTTCTAAATAGCAATACTTTACTGCTATTTCTTGCTTTTTATCTTTCTCATATGTTTATTGGCTCTCTATCATAGAAAATTATTTAGCTTACATGAAATACCTCCTCTTTCTCCACACACGTCTGTTTCACTGCACTCCTTCTTCTCAATACAGTTATACCAAAATATTTGAGTAAATAAGTATTCAATTTTTATAATAGTATGATAATATAGTATTGTTTATAGATACATCACAGGGTTAGTTGGGATTACATATACTTCTATGGTTTTTCTGGAATTAATAATTTTTTCAATTTTTAAAAATTTTCACCTATCATTCAATTCTCCTCAAATTCTCCAACAGATTTTTTTACATGCCTATCAGTGTATTCAAATAATATAAGCCAAAGAGTTTACTTTTCCCTAGGGACATGTTATGTAGACTCTTCTAAAAATGTATTCAAGTCAGCATTAATTGTCATTTAGACCAGCAAGAAAAAGTTCATCTTGGAACGAGGCATCACCACTGATTTCCTTGCCCTTGTCCTCTGTGTTGGATTTCTCATTTCCTCTAACACCTGTCTTTCCTTTTCTGGGATTATTCCCTTCTTTTCATAGAGTATATCCTCTGTATTAGTCATAACTGGTTTAGTTAAGCTGTAGTAAAAAAAAAATCTCAGTGACTTTACACAACACAAGTATACTTCTCTTGCATGTCATATCTACCATGGGCTACCAGGGCAGCAATGACTTAGTGATTTGGGCTATTTATTCATGCATCCCTGCCATCTCCAAATGAGGCCACCTTTGTCACACTAGAGAGAAAGAGAAAAGTAGGAAATAGAAATTTTTTTTTTCAATTCAATACGTCTTTATTGAGCTCCCACAGAGTGCATGAATTTAGGATCTATAATTTACATAAGTACAAAAGTATTACTTTAACTAGACCCTTAAAAATAAAGAAAAGCAAATTACAACTTCTCTACATATTTCAAGTGAATTATTTGATGTGAGTGAAACTCAGTTTGATTTCACTATAAGAATTAACAGAAGAAATTTGGAAAGTATAAACATTTTCTCTTCTACCAAAAGAGTTTGGTGCCAGGATAAACTAGCCCATTTGTCTAACCATAGCTGATCAAAAAGGCTAAAGAATTTGGGAGTAAAAAATGTACTTGGAAGCACTGTCCTCTGAGGCTCATTCCCCTAGGGGCAGGAAAATGCTGAAAAAATTAACTAGCTCAGAAATTATATTGAGAGACCAAGAAGAGGAATTAGTCACATCTTGGAAAAAATTTGAGAATAGCTCACACTAAATGTAGCTAGAATAATGATTCTGAAGTTTCCCTGGAGTTGAAATAGCAATCTTAGAAAAGTCCAGAGAAAGGGAAAAGTAGAAGTCCAGGGAAGAGAAAAGACCAGAAATTCACCATCAGCTCTTTAACTCATAATCCATCAATGGCACATGTCATTTCCACACACAGCTCATTGGCCAGAACTAGCATGCCACCCAAGCAACGGCAAGGAGGTAGGAAGTATAGTCATCTGGGTGCCCAGTAAAAAGAAAGGAATCGAATAGTGGTAGGTACTTTAAAATGTTGGCAGCAGAGACGAAATATTTTTTGAAGCTTTGCATGTCTGAAAACATCATTTTTATACCATCATTTTTGATCGGTAGTTTGTGTCAGTATTGAATTCTATGGAATTAATTTAACCAGAATTTTAAATACATTTTTCTATTATTTTATTGCTTCCAACAAATAAAGAATTGCTTCCAATAACTGATAAATCTAATCGTCATCATGATTCTTGGCCCCTTGCATTGTATAATTTTACAAAGATGTGTCTTACATTAGACATTAAAAATTGGCATAAAATATCAACCTGCAGAATAATTTCTGTCCTTTCTGAAGATTTTTAATTCTTTGATCACTATTCCCACCTTTGTATTCCTTCTGGAAGTCTTATTATTTAGGTATTGGGCCAAGAGAATTGAGATCCTGAACTAATTAATAAAAATATTTCAAATTCTTTGAAGCCCGAAATATACCTCTGCCCTCAATTTTGCACTTGTGTCTGATTTGTATTAAAAGTAGAAGTGAAAGATAATCTGGGTTAATTTCTTCAGCATTACTATCTCATAGTTGATCAACAACCCTATCTACAGTACTTTCCTCCTCTTACAAAGGCATGAGCATCACTCCTGTCCAAGTCTAACATCTTAAGTCAACACTTTCGTTTCTATCTTCTGACTCTCCCACAGCTTGTTCCTCCATCAAATGACTTTTATGTTTCACCCCACCTCCCTAAGCACTTGCATATTTTGTTTTTATTGAGGTGAAATTCACATGATATAAAATTAACCTTTTCTTTTGGCTGGAGAAGATTTGCCCTGAGTTAACATTTGTTGCCAATCTTCCTTTCTTTATTTTCCTCCCCAAAGCCCCAGTACATAGTTGTATATTCTAGTTTCAGTCTTGCTAGTTCTATGTGAGCTGCTGCCACAGCATGGCTACTGACAGATGAGTGGTGTGGGTCCACGTCTGGGAACTGAACCTGGGCCACTGAACTGGAACACACCAAACTTTAACCACTAGGACATCAGGACTGGCTCTAAAATTGACCATTTTAGAGTTAAAAAACCAGTGGCATGTAGCACATGTACAATGTTGTGCAATTATCGTGTTTATCTAGTTTCAAAACATTTTCATCATCTCAAAAGGAAACTCCTTATTCATTAAATATTTACTCCCCATTCCGTGCTCTCCCCATTCACGGCCCAGTCCCTGGAACCAATCTGCATTATATCCCAATGGATTTATTTTTTCTGGATACTTCATATAAACGGAATCATACAATAAATGATCTTTTGTGTCTGGCTTCTTTCACTTAGCATAATGTTTTTAAGGTTTATCTATGCTGTAGTGTGTCAGTCCTACATTCCTTTTTATGGTTGAATAACATTTTATTTTATGAATATACCACATTTTGTTTATCCATCCATCAGTTGTTGGACGTTTGGGTAGCTTCCATCTTTTGGCTATTGTGGATCATGCAATTATGACATATACGTACAAGTTTTTGTTTCAGTACCTATTTTCATGTAGGGGGGTATATACCTAGGAGTGGAATCCTGGGTTATATGGTAATTCTATGTTTAACTTTCTGAGGAATGGCCAAACTGTTTTCCAAAATGGCTGAGCCAATTTACATTTCCACCAGCAAGGTATGAAGGTTCCTATTTATCTGCATCCTCACCACCACTTATTATTTTCTGTTTTATCATTAAAATAGAAAAACTGGAAGTGGCAAGACAAACAATTGAATTAAATTCCAAAGAGTGATAAGCTTCATGAAGGAGAGACATCACATAGAAACATTTTTGGCTCTAGGAAAGCACAGCAGATAAAGGTGGCTGCCATATGAGAAAGAAAGAAAAAATTGGGTAAAATTTTAACAAATTTGAAAAGGCATAGCATGGGATAGTATGCTAGTTTAGACTAGCTGATACTCCAGCCATAAAGGGAGTTCATACTCACTTGCAGGCTCTTTTCTACGGCCTCTTCTGAGTGCTCATGAAAAGAATTCAGAGCAGAGCCTATGCCCGAAGACAGGCAAAGATCCATGGCTCCAGGGAGAGAGACAAAACTCTCTTCCCTCCTTGGGGCTTCTTGGACCCAGGATTCTTCATCAATACACAGTAGAGACTGGCTACCATTGAGGAAGGTGAAGGAAACTATTTCCCATCCGAGATCCACCAAAAATACAGACTAGAGCTCAACTTTCATTGGGAGAAGGGATAGTAATACTGAGAAAGACCTACCCCCAAGAATCAGGCACATATGCCTAAGACTTGGACACTGGAGGAAGAATGGAGCATCAGGTAACAAGCATCACCAGTCTGCCACTGGGAGAGGGACAAGAGCACAGAGCCAGGCCCCATTTGTGGCACAGACTTACAAGAGCTACTGAAAACTGAAGGTGGAGCAGAAACACTGAGGAAAACCCTCTGACACCACAGATGGTTTTCTAAGCATAAGATAAGAGCAGCCCATTGCTGAGGAATTTGAAGTCTGTGGTGAACTGAAGCAAAAACAAAACTCAAACTCAGTTCAAGTACTACTAGCTAGACTCCATCTCCTACACCAGCAGCCTGACAGAAGAAGAGGCATGCCCATTTTTGGATATAAACATTAGTTACCTCAGTCTTCTACACACAATGTATAATGTGTAATCAAATGTTACAAAAACACAACAAGGAAAAACAAACCATTTTCAAGAGAGAAAGTAAACTATAGAACCACACTGAGAGATGATCCTACTGTTGGTACTATCACACAGGAGCTTTAAACTAACAATGATTTACAAGTTAAACAAACCAGCAGAAAATGTGGAAATACCCATGCATGTATAGGGAATTTGAGCAAAGATATGAAAGCTATAACAATAATCAAATGGAAATGTTAGGAGGGAAATCATGATGTAAGAGTTGAAGAATTCCTTTAATGGATTCGACAGCAGAATGACCACAGCTGAGGAAGAGTCAATTAACCTGAAGATAGAGCAACAGAAATTATCACAAGTGAAACAAACAGATGGAAAAAATAATGAAGAAAAACCACTACAGAGTATCTAAAAGCCATAGAATAATATCAAAGGCATAACACATGTATAGTTTAAATCTTTGAGGGAAAAGAATGAGGTAGATAAAAAATTTCAAGAGATAATGGCTGAGATTTTGCAAAATTAATGGATGACAACAAACACAGATCCTAAAAGCTCCTATTGTTATACTATTTGTTTGGATTTAAAATCTAAAGTCCAAGATGGTCAATCATATATATAATTGGAATAGAATTTGAAACACAATTCAATTTTATAAAAATGTAAGGGATATATGAGAAGGATGAAAGTATTAATTTCCAACCTCATAGAGTAATATCACTGTATTAAATGACTTTAAATGCCCATCATGACTAGGACAGCTTCTATCACACAGTGTTTGCTAAATAAATATCAGTTTTCTTGTCATTCTCCCCTCTCTCTTTTGATACATTTTAGTTGGCGATTTTTTTAAACATGCATTAAAGATTGACAGACGCATTCACAATTCTATTTTCTTTCTTTTTAACTGTGAAATTAAAGGTAGAGAATTTATAGTTCCTTCTACATTAAGAAGCAGATAATCTGTTATTAGATATCACTGTGCACCGTCAAATAAATACATATTCTTTATTTTTCAACAGATATTGAATCTTATTCAAGTTAGGAATTTGTCTAAACACTTTCAATTGCTATGGCTATGTAATTATACTTCTATCCTGAAAACAAGGAAAATGGAAATTTCTAAAGCACAAAAGATAACTCTAGTGTAACAGGATGTAAAAAACAGAGTATTGTTCCAAAAATGTTTCAAGACATTCTTTCCTTAGAGTAGTTTTGCAATCATCAGAATGCCAAAAATGTATTATTGTTGTAAACAAGGACAATATCATACAAATTGACAGCATTATTCATTTAAATAAATTACTGAAAAGCAATCATCATCATCACCATCATCTAACATTTATATTATGCTTATTATGCACCAGACACTGTTCAAGCCCTTTAGATTTATTGTTATTCAATCCCCCCAATATCCCTATAACGGCTCTTTCTTTTATACAGATGCAAAACCTGAAGCACAGGAAACTTAAAAAAGTAAAAATAAAAATACTTGTGTGATATCACACAAGATACATGTGTTAGAACTGGCCTTTAACTCAGGCAGTCTGAAGTGTTGTGCTCTTAATCACCCTATTGATCTGGTTTTTTTTCAATGTAAGTGTCCATTTCAGTCAGTTTGAGCAGATATAACAGAATACCTTAGACTGGGTGGCTTAAACAACTGAAATTTATTACTCACAGTTCTGAAGGCTGGGAAGTCCAAGATCAAGGCACCAGCAGAACCAGTGTCTGGTGAGAGCTTGCTGCCTGGTTTGCAGATGGCAATTTCTCATTGTATCCTCACATAGAGGAGAGCATGGGAGAGAGAAAGCAAGCTTTCTGTGTATTTTTATAAGAGCATTAATCACAGGGCTCCACTTCCGTGACCTAATCACCTCCCAAAGGCCCCATCTCCTAGCACCATCACATTGGGTACTAGGATCTCAACACATGAATTTGGGGGCACACAAACATTCAGTCCATAGCAATGTCGTTATTCAAATCAATATATTACATTGATCCTTGAGTGAAAGGAAATTTAAACTAGAGCACTTTATTTTTCTAAACTTGGTATCACTTTAACATTAAACTACACTTATTTCATTAATCTATGAATTCTGGATTGTGTGAACTAATTCCTTTGCACAAAACTGGTATAGAGGGAAATAATCTTATATTTTCTACTAAAACAGCTTTAACAGAAGCATTATTTTTTTGCTTTTTCTGGCTGTTTAAGTATTATTTTGAGAACTAAATTAGATAATGACTAGAAGTAAATGTCAAATATGTATAACTTGCTCTTAAAATACTGACAAGTTTAAGAAAAGCAATAAAATAGCTTAATATATTACATTTCAATAGTGATTTAAAATGACAATATCATTCAAAGTGTTGTCTTCGAGTGGGATTTTTATATTTCTGTATATTTGTTACATTTTGTTTTATCTTTCCAATAATGAATTAAAGTATTCTGACTAGTGAAAGCAGTAGTACTCTGTTTAAGTTACTCAAGATATTCTACATAAAATAGCTAGAGAGTGAGAAAAAGTGAAGATTTTTTGAGTACACTACAGGAACCAAATTCTCTCAAAGTAAATGGTACCAATAAGGGAAACATTAACTACAAATAAAATACTTTTTTAGATGTCAGAGGATGTACTTTGTATTAATACTTGCAAATATACATGTAGGTCTCTAAAAAGAGATCAGGGGCTATTTTTTAGATAAAGTAAAATAAATTATTACTATTGATCTTTATATTTCTATTTCCTACTTTGATATGAGAGTGATCATCTAGAATGTAGACATTATACCTCTTAAATATTTCCAGGCACAATAAAGAAGTGATCACTTATGTGGTTAATTACTCTTAAATGTCTGTGTGTTTATTTACTTAATCTAATTGAGAGGTCAATTTTAAAACTCTCAAAGCTCTACAAGTTGGCAATACTGCTATAAATTTTCTTTCTGCCTTAAAACTGTAGGTTCCAAATACTTTCTTGATATGAATTAAAATACCTCCATTTAAACAGAGAAATTTGGGGAAAATATTTTGCAATAGAAGAAACATTAACATTGTGCATGAATATTTCCAAAACATGACTCTTCTAACCGCATCTCTTAGTAAGTATACTGAGCATTTTTATAGAGAGCAAAATTTCCATATGATGTTTGATCTTTGTTGCTGTTATGGATTGTAGAGGTATGTCATTTGGTCAAAGATTTGTCTCCTGTATTATAACATGCATCTACTATTCTCTACCAGATATGACCACTTGTAGCTTCACCAGCTACCTCAAACCTACCATTTCCATAATTTCCATCAAATTCTTCTCTCTCAAATGTTTGTCTTTTTGCATCCACAGTCTCATGGCACTACTACCTTCCTAACCAGCTAAGTCAACCATCTGGGAGTCTTAACTACATGAATCTCTCTCCCTCGTATCCTTCCTAACACTTTAACAGTGACCTGGTTTCTTGCTCTTTTTTTTTTCTGACTTTATATCCAATAATTTCTCTCATTTATATACTGCCTTAATTCAGATCCTTGTCAGCTCTTATTTTCCAACTCTTATGCTCTTATCCATTCTTCACATTAAGTCCAGAGTGATTATTTTTTTCTAAAATGCTCAACCAGTAATGTCACACTCCATGAGAAAATTCTCCAAAGATTTCCTGTCGTCCATAGACAAAAGCACAAATTTCCTTGCCTGGAGGTTGAGACTCACAAACACAAAATTCTGACCTGATTCTCTAGCCTCTTTTACTTTACATTAAAAAATATAATGAACTGGATCTAGTTTCTCAGTCATTTCAAGTACTTTCATACTCTTTCCTAGGCCAAAGGAAAAAGCCACATGGCTCTCTAAAAGAGATTCAGACAGGTTTTGGAAACATTTTTGTGGGCTGGGTTAGGTTCTTGACCTTGAAATCTTATTACAGGGACTGATAATCATTTTGTTTCTGGAAATTACCTAAATTACAGTTGGATGATGAGTCCTTACAAGAATTGTAAGTGCTACCTCACAACCATTATCACATCAGATGGTTTAACAATTGATCTTACAACAAAAGCAACAGGAAGAAACAGTTCTAATCTAACCACAATTAACATTTTCCAGACAACCTACTGATCAACAGAATCCTGGTAATAGATCACAAGATTGATATACTGTGGCCTGACTTTATCTGTCCTTGAGCAAAATATGGGGAAGACTGAGAAAGAGCAAAAAATACAAAGAAAATAAAATGGCCCTGAAAGCAGTTATCAATTAGGCTATGGTATTTCCTACTGAACGAAAGTTAAGAAAAATCAGACAAGGTCATTTTGTGACTGTGGTGAAATAAGACCATTCTGTAATCATGCCTGAGCATAATACAAAGAGGATTCTGCACCTTCACAAAAATAACCAAACAGCCCCCTCTCCCACCTAAAATGAATGAATGCTATTCCTTTACCAATGACAGCTATAGCTTCATGTCCTCACTCCCATCTCCTACATATAAAGTGTTAAGAGATCCTGTCACTGAATTGCCCTCACTTTCTGACAGCACTGAATCCTTGAACACTCCCCCAAATCACCTAAAAATCCATTCTAATTCTTTCATGCCAAGATGCTCCATGTTTCTCTTTGGTATGCATTCTCCTTGCTATGGAAAATTAATACACTTAACTGTGCTTGAATACAGTCAGTGTGTTCCTGGAGCTTTTTGCATATAGGACTTCAACAATACTTCAATCCTTTCTCTCCTTTACTATCCATGCCTAATCACTCATTGAGTCTTTGAAAATTTCCTTCTTAAGAACTTTCAGATATTACAAATTTTTACACCTCCATTGCAACTACTTGGTTTAATCCATGTCTATCCCTTTTTGGAATTATTAATCCCTAATAGATCTCCCAAAACTCAGGGTTAGACCCATCAACAATGCAGTGAAAGTGAGCTTACATTCAAAATCCACCTTAAAATATATAAATTGTTTTTCCACTACCCTTTGGACCTGACTTACAAAGATGTTTAAGATCTGCACAGTAATTACCGCTACAATCTTCTCATCACGCTACAATCTTCTCATCAGCCAATCTAACTTTTGTTATCTATACTCCAATCTTACTGATTATTTACAGTTTGCTGGTTTCTTCATGATGTTGTTTACCTCAGCTCTATCTCTAATCTCCTCTCTCTTCACATACCTTACTGTATATTTTTTAGATCTCACTGTATATGTCACTTACTTCAGGAAGACATTCCTGAATATATTTGGATCCCTCGAAGCACTTACTACACATCAAAATAGTATCTTACAAGCTTCTTCCCCACCTCCCTTCTCCCTCATCCCTCAAAGTTTCATGAGAGCAAGAAACATGCTTTTTTTCATCCCCTCAATGTCTACATCTGAAAGAGGCCTCCTTTTATTTATTTACTTTTTTGTGAGAAAGACTAGCCCTGAGCTAACATCCATTGCCAATCCTCCTCTTTTTGCTAACATCCATGCCCATCTTCCTCTACTTTATATGGGATGCCACCACAGCATGCCTTGACAAGTGATGCATCGGTCCGTGCCCAGGATCCGAACCTGCAAACCCCAGGCTGCCAAAGCAGAGTGTGCAAACTTAACCACTACTTCACCGGGCCAGCCCCAAGAGGTCTTCTTTTAATGTTTCCAAATCTTGTGGAAAATTTATTACATATTTAATTAAGTGCAATTTTATGTAAAAAGACTGATAAATTAATAAACTCTTGTGTGAGAATAACTGGTAAGTGTCTGGGACATCACATAATCATGCTGTGAAACTTTATAAATGAAATAAATATCATAGGATTCAGTTAATTCATCAAAGAAGATGAAAATATTTACCTCAGAAGTATTGCCATGAATATTTAATTTATTAATTGATATACAGAGTATAATATATGCAATTTCCAGTATAGGTAAACATATATATATATACACATACATATAAATATGTTAACTAATTTAATCTTTCATTTTTTATAGGTATTCACATGTATTTTTTTCTCTTTCAGACAATTTTTGTATTTTAGACTAATAATTTCTAAATTTCCCTTTAAATTTTGAGATCTTCCTTAATTCGTAATGAAACTCTTCAGTTCTTAAACTTTTTCTGTTGAAGATGCCTTTACTTTCACAAAAATTATTGAAGATCATAAACAGCTTTCATTTTTGTGGGCTATATCTACTAATATCTTGTGTATTGAAAATTAAAGTGTTAAAACATTTATTTATTGATTCATTTAAAAATTAAAATCATACACCAACCACGTGTTCATTTAAAAAACATATTTTCATGAAAAATAACCACATTGTGAAAATAAAAAATAGTGAAAAGAGGGGCATTGTCTTGCATTTTTGAAAATCTCTTTAATATTTAAATGAGAGCTAGATTCTTTATCTGCTTTCATTCAATCTTTTGCAAATATGTTGTTTCATTTGAAATAGATGAAGAAAACCCAGCCTCAAACAGATATGTAGTAGGATAAAAGAGGAGCACTTCAGTAGTCTTTTCAGATTATGTAGATATTATTCTTTGATACTACTCCAAAATTCAACTAGTGTTGATTTCTTAAAAGCTATCCAAAATGTAGACTCCGAAACCATGTCAATGTTACATTAAAATCTGTTGGTCCGTCTTGTAATTTGAATGGATTTTTTCACCCATGCATGATTTTATAGCATCATGCACTGGTCATTTGGAAAATATTAATTCACTGAATAATGAAGATCTTCCAATTGTTAATAAATTTCAGTACAAAATATCAAAAAATTGCATTTATTTAATATCACTACTGTTCTGACCAGAAGTCTCTTTAAGTATTGGGAAGCTGTCAAGGTCATGATGGTAAAGGTAAGTCTTCCAAAGTTCTAATTTTAGCTAAATCTTACATTTTATCATTGGCAAAATATCTTCATTGTTTTCCTTGAAGTGACAGGCTCACTCTAGTCATTTTTGAGATCTAAATAACCATAGTTTGCCTAGTAAACCTGTCCCATGAAAAAACAACTAGCACAGCTCACAACTCAAACAATCAAATTCTTTTACTGAAGACAACTACCATATTTCTATATGAAGCATAATTCTTCATTCATATTTCCCATTTTGTCACACAGCCTATTGAAAAGGATTTTACTCAAGGGTCAAGGATTTAATAAAATCTTTTACTGTTTTATCAAGAACATTCTTAAGTGAAACTGACATTTAAAAAAAATTGTTATGGTATGGAGATGATGAATACAATAATTTCTAACAACTGGAATGTACAAAGCTTTCACCTAGCTAAATTTTGGTTGGCCCACTTGCTGAATTTACAAGCAAAGTGGAGCCAGCTCACAGTACTGTACTTGAGATAAAAATTGGCAGAGTGAGTAAAGTAAGACAACCCATGGAAGAAGATAAATTGAGAATCAAATAAAACACTTGAAAAAGTATCAACACACAGAGACATAGTTAGACAGAAAAAAATATTCAAAACATTGCTCAATAATTATAGATAACAAAGCAATTTTGGAAAACAGTTTGCAAATAAAGCCTGAAGAGAGTCCCTAAGTTACTAGTTAGTAGCAATCCAGTTATCAAGCAGAGAAGTTAGTTAGTTGCATCGTTTCCAGGATGCTGGTGCAAAGCAGGTGAGTAGAAATACAAGAGATTTAGAATGTTGAGGATGCTGGCAAGCACTTGTTTATAGTGTCACACAATGGAATTTAGGCTACATAGAGAATGAAATAGGACAATAAGAAGACTGGTGGCTACAGTTATAAGAGTAGGTTTAGTGAGGGTAAAGGATCCAATTTCAAAGTTTATTAACTTTTATAAATTCACTAAATAACCACATTAATGGGAGTGGATGAATGAAGTACATGAAGACATAGTCCAATCATAGTCTAATCATAGTAGTAGTGATTATTAAGCATGAATTACTGACTCATTCACAAATAGGCACACAGAATACTAGAAGAAGGAATCCATCCAAAACGAGAGAAAAATGTTGTAACTGAGCCATTGGACAGTCACTTACATTAATGTTACACTTTTCCAGAAAGAAAGCCTTACTTGAATTAGAGAGAAAAGATATCAGTTTGATTCCAAAGGCGTTGATCAATGGAAGAAAGAGTGGGTATAGGGGGCAAGAAGCAAGCAGATGGTGTCAACAAAGAGCAATAAAGAGAAAGGTAGAACCAAACACAAACATAAAATGAAGATGAGTTTCTGTATAATAGAGGAATATGAAGAGTTTGAAAACCATAGTGGGAATCAAGGAATCCTCAGTATCCTCAAGTGGTAAAACGAGGCATGTGCAGATGCTGGCTCTATAATCTAAGGACTGTGGTATATAGGGTTAGAGAGCAAGATACACGTGCGACTATTTCTGAGAAAATGCCATTCTCTTAGAGGAGCCACGTTTGTTATAGGAATAAGAATAAAGGTTGTTTTGCAAAGACATCCTGAAGGGGAGGTGTGAGCATTAATTTATAGAGGACACAAGGAATGAAATGTCAGCAATGGAATGAAAAAAAGGAGCACGTAGAGGAATATGGGGTCATATGTGAAATTATATGATAATATTGACTAGAGTTGACTTGAAGAGCTTGCATTTTGGAGGATGGCTGATGTTGACAAGGATGAGCATAATCATGGATTTACCTAGGTCCAAGGTTTTGAAAAGATGTATGCAGAGCCTAGGAAGTGTCAGAGGTAAGGTGAGACTTATGAGTGTTCCAACTCCACTATTGGTGAGAAAGTTTTGGAGACGCTTGAAATGGATAGAATTGTAGTATGAGGTGACAAGGAGACATCTGGTATTAAAGAGATCATTTTTCTATGTGTTTGTTAGATGAAATATACTATTTCCAAAGAAACTTACTACCCAGAAAATTAGTCACTTAAGTCCTCAGTGGTGATAAACTCATAACAAAGAATCACTAGGTTGTACTCTTGGTTCTGATATTCCATCTCTTGATCTCATTTATATGGCTATTGGTTGTAACTCTATCTGAGTTGGGAATATCACTACAAAGATATCCCCAAAATGAGGTAAACACATTAGCAAATGTATGGTATAATTTACCAACTAATGATTATTTAGTGTGAACTACTGACTCAGTTACAAATGAGTACAAAAAGAGAGTTTTTGGAAAATGGTGACATAGGAGGACCCTGAGCTTGCCTCCTCTCACAGAACAAAAAAACCTACAACTACACGTGGAATAACTTCCTCAGAGAGAGAGATCTGGAAACTGGATGAAAAGAACCTCCACAACAAGGAACAACACCGAGAGGAGAGGAAGAGGCAGAGACACAGTCCTGCTGAGGAAAAAGACACACCTTAGCTACAGTGCTTCACGGTCTGGAGTGATCTCAAAAGTATAGAGCTTTTCCCAGGGGAGCAGGGGATTCAAGCTCCGCATTACACACCCCAGCCATAGATCCAGCATAAGAGAGATGCGACCTCCAAAACACCTGGCTTTGAAAACCAACAGGGAAAACACCCAGGGAAACTATAGAACTTCAGGGAAAGGAAAGCATGCTCTTAAAGGGCCCACACACAAACTCACTTGACCCAGAAACCAGCAAAAAACCATCCGATTGAAAAGTGCATAGTCCATTGGTAAAAGAGATTCACTTACTAAGCTCAGAGCAGATCCCAGAG
Source organism: Tapirus indicus (assembly GCA_031878705.1). Taxonomy (NCBI): domain Eukaryota; kingdom Metazoa; phylum Chordata; class Mammalia; order Perissodactyla; family Tapiridae; genus Tapirus; species Tapirus indicus. Next base: position 95,423,249 of record CM062926.1, read on the forward strand.
AGGTGAGAGGTGGTTGGAGCCACCCCCAGGGACTGAGACACTGGCAGTAGCCATTCATGTGACCTAGTTCAGCCATGCTGACACAGACACTGGCAGGCAGGTGCCATTTTGGAATCCTTTCTCTAGCCTGTTACTTCAGGGGCCTGCCCCACCCACCAGCCCACACAAGGCAGTTGTGCACTGCTGGACCACATAGCCAGCCTGCACCAGAGGCCTACCTCACCCAATAGTGTGCCACAGCAGTCACAGAGGGCTGGGCCTTACAACCAGCCAGCCCAGGGGCCAGTTCCATCTATCCATGTGCTTACAGCAATAGCAGCCCCACCACAACAGGTGACCACACACAGCCCACACAGGGGACACCCCTGGAGCATCTGGCATGGGTAATGAGAGGGGAACACACTGCTGGGTCCCATAAGACATCTCTACATAAGGCCACATTTCCAAGATCAAGACATGTACCCGATCTACCTAATACATAGAAATAAGCACAGAGAAGTAGGCACAAGGAAGATACATAGAAATATGTTCCAAATAAAAGAACAAGACAAATCCTCAAATAAAGAACTAAATGAAACAGAGATAGACAATCTACCTGATAAAGAGTACAAAGTAATGGTCATAAGCATGCTCACTGAACTCAAGAGAAGAATAGATGAATGCAGTGAGAACTTCAACAAAGAATTAGAAAATATAAAAAAGAACCAATCAGAGTTGAAGAATACAATAATGGAAATGAAAAATTCACTAGAGGGAATCAACAGCAGAGTAGATGACACAGAAGAATGGATAGCCATCTGGATGACAGAGTAGAGGAAATCAAGCAGGCTGAACAGAAAAAAGAATTAAAAACAACAAGGACAGTCTACTAGACCTCTGAGACAACATCAAGCATACTAACATTCACATTATAGGTGTCCCAGAAGGAGAAGAGAGAGATAAAGGAGCAGAGAACTTATTTGAAGAAATAATAGCTGAAAACTTCCCTAACCTGGGGAAAGAAACAGACATCCAGGTATAGGAAGCACAAGGAGTACCAAACATGATGAACCTAAAGAGGCCCACACCAAGACACATCATAATTACAGTGTCAAGAATTAAAGATAAAGAGAGAATCTTAAAAGCTGCAAGAGAAAAGCAACAAGTTACATAAAAGGGAAACCCCATAAGGCTATCAGCTGATGTTTCAATAGAAACCTTACAGGCTAGAAGGGGGTGGCAAGATATATTCAAAGTGTTAAAAGGAAAAAAAAAACTACATCCAATAGTCTACTCAGCAAGGTTATCATTCAGAATGGAAGGAGAGATAAAGAGTTTTCTAGACAAGCAAAAACTAAAGGAGTTCATCACCACTAAACTGACCTTACAAGAAATGCTAAAAGGACTTCTTTAAGTAGAAAAGAAAAGGCCACAAATAGAAATAAGACAATTGTCAGAGAAAAAATATCACTGGTAAAGGCAAATATATAGTAAAGGTAGTGGATCAACCACTTATACAAATGGGCACAAAAGTAGAATACTAGAAGAAGGAATCTATCCAAAGGGAGAGAAAAATCTTGTTTCAGAGATAAAAAATGATACTATTTTTAATCACCATAATACAATAGAAAATTCCATGGAGTTAACAAAATGAAGTTAAGTTCTTGAGCCAAATTGAGAAAGTGACTCAAAATAATATTTTTATAATATTACTCTAACTAAAGAATTATTAATTAAATATTTTCATGTAAATTTCAGAAACTCAATATTAGTATCTAGCAGTTTTGTTTTAAATTAATGCCGTTGATGCTAAATATATCTTTTTCCCTTGCCTATAAAACTTATTGTATCATATAAACATTGGTAGATAAGTTTATCTATTTGCAAAATAACTGTATATTTTATATATCATATACAGGGTCTTAGAATATTTCCCTCTGTACTCCTATGAAGTTTTTATCTGTGTACTTCAAATCATTGCCTACTGATAAATTAAGAGATTATAATGAAGATTGAAGTATACAGTCATCCCTTGGTATCTACAGAGGATTGGTTCCAGGACCGCAGATGCTCAAGACCTTTATATAAAATGACGTAGTATTTGCAAATAACCTACACACATCTTCTCATATACTTTAAATCATTTCTAGATTACTTATAACACCTAATACAATGTAAATACTATGTAAATAGTTATTACACTGTAGTGTTTAGGGAATAATGAGAAGGAAAAGGTTTGTACATGTTCACTACAGACTCAGCCATCATAGGCCTTTCGATCTGGGGTTTCAGAACCCACAGATATGGCAGGCCAACTGTATTTCTGTAAAAAAACACTCACAGACTTCATATTTTTATTAATTGCAACATTACAGTATTCCTAAGGAGCATTTAAGAACACTAAATTTGATGATAAGCTTTTACAAGTTAAAGGCGGTTGGAATTAATTTCTTGTTGCAAGCCTTTTTCTTTGAAACCCATATAGCCACTGCTCAAAGAGTGGAAAACTAAGTCCTTATTACTAGGAAAATGGTTTATATAATCAGAATATAAATCAACATGATTAAATATTTATGATATAGTATGACAGAATAATTTGGTACTTGATTTATGTCCAGAAATCAAAACATTATAAGAAGTAAAACTATAAATACACGTTTTAAAAGTCAACATTTATTATTATACACTCCATTTACTCCATAGTTCTAATGCTAGTTCCGTAATATGACATCTGACTCCTGGAGGGATGATACTTGGTATGACTTTAGTGTGTTGTCTGAACAGTCACAGACAATTTAACATTCTCAGACTGTATTGTTTTGACTGTTGCTTTAAAAGAACAAAATTAAATTCCCCACAGAGACTTTTAACTGCTATATTAGGGTGTATAAAAATATTTTCTTAACAAGAGGGACTGCAACAATGACATGTGAATTTCATTTTGATTATGACAGATGTTGCAGAAACAAAAGAGGAATTCTAAATTACTTTTTGGAAATTTTTATTATAATTTCATCTATTGCAACATTTGAAATGCCTATAGTGCAGACATGTAAAGAGAGAATAAATATATACTCACTGCAAATATCTATATAACTTATCATTGTTCATATCTTCCTAAAGACTACTTCACTCCCTGCTGTCTTGATTGAGTTTCCTAATTGTCAAAATAAATATTAAAATGGGTAAACATACATTTGCATTTTGGAATCAACTATATATCAAACATGAGCTTTTTTTTTTAACTTGTAGCTTTTTTTTTTTGGAAGATTGGACCTGAGCTAACATCTGTTGCCAATCTCCCTCTTTTTTTTTAAATTTTTTCTCCCCAAAGCCCCCAGTACATAGTTCTATATCCCAGTTGTAGGTCCTTCTAGTTCTTCTGTGTGGGACACCACCTCAGCATGGCTTGATGAGTGGTGAGTAGGTCCACACCCAGGTTCTGAACTGGTGAACCCCGGGTGGCCGAAGTGGAATACTTGAACTTAACCACTGTACCACCGGGTGGGCCCCCATGAACTTTTATTTACAAATCAATATGAACTTATTCAAAGCATTGTGAGTATTTCATTGTCTGGTTTTTAATCAAAGAGTTCTCCATGATTTGGTGTAAATTCGGAAAGGGCGTCTGTTTGGCTTTTACATTTTTCTGAAATTTTATATTATAAAATTTGACACTCCCAAAAGTATGCTTCAGATTTGGTTTATTGTGAATTTTTCATCTTTCTTTCATCAGGAGTGCCTCTAATATAGCAACATTAGAGATTTTGATGAATGAGATACTGTCTATTCAATCACTTAAAATTCTCAATATGGTTGCAAGTACTCCAGTCACCTTGGAACACAGGGATTCCCAGGTGTTTTAGACCATAAGGAAGAATCCGAGATTAATCAAAAAAACACTGAGGTTTTGATCCTGCTGGCTCTATTACTGTTGTTTTTTTCCTGGTTCCTGCGGAAGGAACTGTTCAGATGATACCACATCAATCTTGCTTCCACAGGTAAGACAGATGGTGCAAAAACTGCTTTAAACTAAAAATGCAATGATTCAGTTTATATATAATGTATGTTGATTATTCTTCAAATTCTATAATTAAAAGTACTTGACTTACAAAATGTTACTTTTCTAGATCATGTATGTTTTGCATGCTGGTCTCAGATTATCAATAACCAATGCTATGGCTGGACCAGCCCTTGTGGTTCTTATTATGATTCCAAGACACCCTTCAGCTGTAACCATCAGGAAATTTTGAAAAAAAAAATGGCTTATTACCCATAAAAAGCCCTGTGTGCCCTGTGAGGAAAGCACAGGGCACACCTGGGCCCACCCAGTGAGGTTAGGGCAGAGAGAGAAAGAGAGAGAGTGCAGGAGCCTGGGGCTCTACTTTTACTGGGGTCAAGGGTGGGCTCACTCTTTATTGGTGAATTTAAAACATAAAAGTGGGAATTTAAATTTAAAGACAAAAAAATAAGGGACCCAAATGATTAGTTATTGAAATCAACCAAGATTTCTAAAACAATGGAGCCTGGGGCGGTGGGGGTAGGGGTGCACACAGCCTGACTCTTTATTTAGTACTGTGGATGACAATGTGTTTATTGGAGATAGCCATCTTTGAAGTGGTTGCCTCTTTGAAGTGGATGTCTCTGCAATCAAAGCTTAAGTCAGGCACTTACTTTACAAAAAGGAATAAAACAACTGTAAAGGCCCACACTACAATGTAGTAATGGGTATAGTACTAGTAACAGCATTTATATGCAATTAGTACAGAATACAATTTCCAGATTTAAGCTGTTCCCAGTCATAATAGTATGTTTTTTATTACAGATAAAATAACCATTAATCCAAATGATGTGATCCAAAGATTTCCAAAGGACCATCTAGACAACAACCCCCTCCTCCTTACCAGCTTATAATTTTGAGTGAAGGTCTTGTGGGGACCAGAACTGGCCACCTCAAGATGTGTCTCTTTACCTTATTATCACTGAAGGAGGCTTTGACCTTCCCTGAACCCACTAACTGTCTGAAGGGATTTGGGATGGAAGGCCTGTCCCTGGGACAGGCAGTCACCATGGATAACTCTGGGTATGGATAGACTGGGAGGGTCTTTGCTGGGCCCATTCTTATCAAAGTTCTGTTTACCATACATTTACATTTGTAAGGGAAATCTCCATTTGTAAACCTATCTCCTTCTCTGTACTGGGAAGAGGGGCAGATGACCTCATCTCCAGAAACTTGTCAATGTGGAAGTTGAGGCCTTAAATCTGCATAATAGCCTTACCGTGTTTTTCTGATAATCTCCCATAACTGACCCAACCCCCAATATCCTCATTCATCTACTTAAGAGGAGAACCTCTGACATTTTGTTGAGAGAAACTCAGTTTCTCCGAGTCTCTCCCATGCATACATGTTATAAAGCTTTGTTTGATTTTCTCCTGCTGGTCAGCCTCATGTCAATTTAATTTGTAGCCCAGCCATAAAGGACCCAGAGTGGGTAGAGAATGCTCTTTCTCTCCTTCAGTCTCAGATATACTGGTGGTCTCCATAGCTGACAACCATTAAGAACACACATGAAATCAAACAAAACTTAGATTTATTAACTTGCTGTAGGAAGAGAGAAAATCTAACCATGCAACTGAGATGGTCTTGTTGTAGGACGTAGGCTTGTGCTGGGTGATTTGGGAGAAATTAAGGAAGTGGGAGCCTGTTTTGAATTTGGTGCCATTAGGAAGTGGGGCATGTCTTCACAGTTTCCCTTAGCAGAAGCATGCTCCTCTTAGGAACCAGGATCTCTAATCTGGCAGAGTGTAAAATTGCATACAGCAAGCATAAATTTCACACACTGGTGGCTAGGAATGATATGGAGAAGTCCAATCTTATTTTTACCTTTGGATTACAAAATTTGTGCTTTCTAACTACAGGGTGCATAGCACCATATATCTCAATCGTAGGTTTAGTACATATACCAAATTCTGGAAGACATCACCCCACAGGCTGTCATTCCTGAGTTGCCAGTTTAGCCTTGACCCTATTGTCACACCATCTTTGCAATGAAATCAGACATTTCATTGAAGGACATCATGCCATCTGCAAACTTTCAGATAATGGTGTTGGCAGAGGCACTCCAGGCAGGAAAAACAAAACTATGTCTGGAGTAGATGTCAATTCCAGTAAGAACAAATTTCATCCCCCTCCAGGGTGGAAAGAGATCAAATATAATCAAACTGCCACCAAATGGCTAGCTAGTTGAGAGATGGTGCTATATTAAGAACTCAGTCTCAGGCTCTGCAGCAGGCACACTGGGTATTGAGAAACAGCAGTAGCTGTGATACTGAGCAAGGTCTTGATCTGTTCACCATGAGACAAAGCCAATCCATCAAGAGGCAAGCTAGTGGAGAGAGAGAAAACTTTTATTTAAGTGATGAGCTAGCTGATCAGAAGATGGTGGACTATCACCCCCCCAAAAAAATCTTAAAGGGGAACTGAGGGGCTGGCCCCATGGTTTAGTGGTTAAGTTTGGCACCCTCTGCTTTGGCAGCCTGGGTTTAGCTCCCAGGCATGGACCTACACCACTTGTCAGTGACCATGCTGTGGTGGTGACCCACATACAAAATAGAGGAAGATTGGCATAGATGTTAGCTCAGGGAGAATCTTCCTTAGCAAAAGAAAAAAAAATGTTAAATAAAAGGGGAACTGATTTACAACTTATATAAGGGAAACAGGTTTGGTGGGGGTGCTCAGAAACGCCAGGTGTTGGGTGACCACAGAACATTGGGCACCCTCCATAAACAAAAGTTTCAGCTCTGCTGAATGTGACATTCCTGAGGAATCTAAGAAAACATTAGTTATTTTCTTATCAGTGAGAGAAGACACAGTTTGGGTAGAGGACTTAAATCTTCTGCTAACAAGTCATTCTCTTTATTGGCTACTGACTAGTTACTGATTAGCTTGCCTACATGCAGTTCTAAGTGTTTCTCCAAAGCACACTATGAGAATAAGAGGGGTGGTTTTAGACATGGAGTCTGTCATGCTAACCTTGTCTCAGCTACATTGACCTTATGAAAGATTTCATGATGTTTCTTCTGGTTAGCTATTGCTGTGTAACCAGACACTCTCAAAATTAGTATCTTACAATAAATTATTTTATTATCTATTATGGTTTCTTTAGGTCAACAATTTAGGAAAGTTTTCACTGGACTGCTGTCTCATGCACTCTCATGTCACTGCAGTCAGATGGTGACTGAAACTGAAACAGTCGGGGATGGAACAGCTGGGGACTAGCCAAGCATCTGTCTCTCTTTATAGTTGCAGGACCTCCACACACTGGGCTATACTGGGCTTCCTCACAGCTTGACTGGCTCAGCGACACCAGGCTTCTTACTTGGTGGCTGGAGGATTCAAAAGCAAGAACTCCAGCAAGATTGCATTATTTATGACCTAGACTGGGAAGTCACATACTGTTACTTTTCTGAAGTTCTCTCTATTGGTTGAAAAAGTTACAAAATTACAAGAATAGTGAAAATAGACCCTCCCTTCTCAATGGGAATAGTGTCCAACTAAATCTATGTAAAAGTGGAAAAGTTAATGGTATGGATCTAAAGCATTAGATAATGTTTTTATATCTATATCTATCTATCCATCTGTACATACATATGAAATATATATATGTATTCTATGTACACATTTTATATATATTCTATGTATACATATATAAATTTTATTAAATAAACTGTGGAAATGTGAATAGGCTAATAAAGAGTGTTAAAAAATAAATAACAGGCCCCAAATGAAGTCCTTTGCCCTCATGACAACAAATCAAACTTAATTACATGTTCAACCTATCCCAGGAATGTGACCTTTTTAACAGTCAATCCAAAATTTCCTGAAAACACTGCATGATAAATGAGGTAATCTGCATGATAAAACCCCTGCCTTTCCCCTCAACCAAAAGATGACTTGGCCTGAAATAATCCTTTATATTTTTTTGTTAATAACTTCCTTGCCCCACACTTCTGCCTAAAAAAACCTTCTGCTTTGTACAACTCCTCAGAGCACGCTTCTATTTGCTAGATAGGATGCTGCATAATTTATAAATCATTTAATAAAGCTATTAGATCTTCAAATTTACTCAGCTAAATGTTGTTTTTTCACAACAGTTATAATAAGACCAAATTTTATTAGTACTCATCTTACATCTAACTCTCCTTCCCCAAAAAGGATAGAACACAAACATATCCTTCTTTTAATAACATTCAATGTCATATTTTCTTTTAATAACATTCAATGTCTGTTCAACTATTCCCTTTTCCTCAGTAGAGTTTTTCAGCTCCACTAACATAATTTAGTTGTACATGATTTATTTTTTCTACATCTGAAGAGATAGGACACATTTTATTGCAAATTCTTAACATTAGTTTATATTTAAATGTATTTTTAAATTACCTGATTAAAGGAAATTGTTCAGCAAAAACAATATATATTTTAATTGCATTCTTTCTAACAGCTCAAAATTATAGAAAGTTAAAATGTGTTTTCCTTATTTTTTATTTTGGTTTATTTTCTCTTAAAAAATCACAAGGGTTTTATTCCCATATTTGCACTTTATTTTCTCGTATAAAATTCAGATATATATCTGGAATATTTATGTAACTCTGTTTTCCATCTGGGCCACTAACATTTGCTCTGAACCTGGCATGTGTTTCTAACCTTCTTTTCTCTGGCATGATGCTTTAAAAATTAATAAGTTACATGTAAAAATAAAAAATAATGGAAACTTGGGGTTAGGAAACAGAAGGAACTAAAGTAAAGGGGAGTTTTAAAATCAGAGATGACAATTTTGAACAAGATGCTAAAATCAATAGGAGCTAGCAAAATTGTAATATTTGAATAGAGGGGGAAAATGGTAATAATTCTAGGGGAAGGCTATATTAATAAGCCATTACCAACTCTCTGCAATGCACAAATAAAAAGGCGAAATATGCAAAACTCAGAAAGGCATAAGGTAAAGTGTAAAGTCGCTTACTAGTTCCTGGAATTATAATGGGGGCAAAGCCGACATTGCCAGATTGGTAATGTTGCTGTTGCAGAAAAGATCATCTGGCCTCGTGGCTTTGACATGCCATCCGTATGCTTCATTCCAGACCTCTTGCCCAAATTTTGCTTTCTAATTGACACCTGACTACTCTACATCCTCAGCTGAATGTCTATTAGACATGTCAAACTCAACATGTCCAAACATAAACTCTCCTTCCACGGTTGCCATCAAAATTAATGGCAGTTCCATTTTTTTCAATAGGTCTGGCCAGAAACCTTGATGTCAATTTTAACCCCTTTATTTCTCTCTTACATCTTGTATCAGATTAAGTAGGAAATCTACTGACTTTGTTTTCTTGTTAGTGCCATTATGTGGATTCCAACTCCTAGCAACTCTTTGTACAGCACAGCCAAACCCTGCCCAGTCTTTTCGCGCCATCCTCTCACCTTCCGGCGCTATATCAGACAATGCTTCACTGCTATTCACAGGGTTTTCATGACCAGTTTTTTTGGAAGTGAGTGGCCAGATCCTTCTTCCTAGTCTGTCTTAGTCTGGAAGCTCTGTTGAAACCTGTCCACCATGGCTGACCCTGCTGGTATTTGAAATTCCAGTGGCATAGCTTTCAGCATGACAGCAACATGCAGCTGCCACAATATGAGGACTGAAAGACCCACTGACTTTAACCAAATATATATCCAGAATCCTACCAATTCTTCCCACCTTCACAATGATTGTCTTGCTCAGCCACCACCACCTCTCACTTGAAACAGAAAAATCATGTCCTAACCATTCTCCCAGATGCTATATTTTCCTGTCCGCTTTTAACAGAAAATCATTTGAAAATATGCCACTTCAGTCTCTGCTTCACTTAAATAAAAGCCAAAATGTTTGTGATGTCCTCTGTGATATCACCCTGTCTCAGTTCCACGATACATCATCCCCTCACATTCCCTATTCCATGCACCCTGCTTTGCTGACATACCAGGGACACTGCTGCATTGGCACCTTTACTTTAGCTTTTTCCTCTGTCTGCAGCAGTCCATCCTCAAACATCTGCACAAAATTCCCTTACTTTTTTCAAGTAGTTTCTCAGCTGTCACCTTCTCAGTAAGTTCTGTTCTTACCACCATATTCAGTGCTGCATTCTGCAATATCTCATGCCACATACTTGTGAGCCTTCTTCCCTGCTCTCTTGTTTATTTCTTCCACAGCACTTATCACCTTGTAACATGTTAGATTGTTTATTTTCTTTATTGTTTGTCATCTGCCTCTCCTCATTAAATAATAAGCTTCAAAAAAGGCAAGAATTTTTATTGGACTTGGTCACTGATGTATCCCAAGTGACTAAAAGAGTGTCTGGTACATAGTGTGTACTCAATAAATGTTTGTCTTAAAAATTTTAGAAATATACTGTCCATAATGATAAGGATATATATTTAGATGGCAAGGATAACCTCAATATAACAACTTCTCTATAGATCTGCATATTAAAAAAACCTAAGGTAGTAAATAAGCCTCCATTATCAGTTTATAATAAATACAATAGATTATCCATAAATAGCTTAAGTCTATAGGTCAGTAATTCTAACAAAAAATCATCAAACAAGAAAAAATATCAAATAAAGTAGTGTTAGCAACAGTATTGCTACAAAATTTTCTGATTTCCAAAAATATTTCACATAATTTTTCATAGCTAAGGCTCAAAATTGTGGACTAACTGGATCAGTCTCACCTCAAATGCTTAATTACTGTGCTAGTTTCTGTGGCTCCATCTCTAACCAGAATTTAGGGGAATGGGATGGATGTCACCTGGGAATATGAAGTTTTCCAATTTTTTTCCAGATAAATTTTTGGTGGCCAGCGTTTAATACAATTTTTTATTTCTTTGAGAATAATGACAGAAAAGCTAAATGCATTTGCCTTCCCTACTTCCATTTGAATTAACTCTTCTAGTGATTTGACACCATTCATTTGAGATTCCTTCATTCGATATACACAGTTTGTATCTTACTTCCCTTGTAAAATGCTGGACCAATTGTATCTTCTTCGGCTTCTCACCCATATCCTCTGATATTTTCCCTTCAGAATACAAACATGATAAAACTCCACCAGTCTAAACCTCCACAGTCTCTGAACTTTTACAAAGAACCAGATTGTTAAATCAGACTTTCATATATCAGACATCTTATCCAGTGCCAAACTTTACTAAAATTCCAAGGATACAGGAAATTAAGAGCCACAAGTGGAGCAGGAAGTGGTCCAGGATTATTAATACAAATCTCCCTAGGTCCTGCTTCTCTTTATCAGATGGAATTTCTAAGTGATGAGGATGGTTTACTTCACTTACACAGAAAGAATTAACTCAGTTATGTAGAATATATACTTATATTTAGATAGTTATGTAGCTTATTTGACATTTTCCTAGGAGATAATCTCCCATAATCTAAAATTTCATGTTTGTCTAACATAAATAATGAGGCCACAGACATTCTTCTTAAAACATTTTCGAATTTTAATCTTCTCAATAACAAAAATAATGATTTTCCAAGTAATTGTTTATGACAATGTTCATAAGAATATTAGACTGGGTCACCGGCCCTCTTTCCTTCCAGGAGCGTATCCTCCCCTCACAATAGGAGAAAAATTGTTGTCTGGACAGTCATGTGCAAAAGAATAAAATGGGACCCCTATCTTACCCATACACAAAAATTAACTCAAAATGGATTAAAGACTTTAACATAAGACCTGAAATCATAAAACTCCTAGAAGAAAACATAGGTGGTAAGTTCCTTGACATCAGCCTTGGCAATAATTTATTGGATTCAATACCAAAAGGAAAGGCAACAAAAGTAAAAATCAACAAAGTGGGACTACATCAAACTAAAAAGCTTCTGCATAGCAAAGGAAACCATCAACCAAATGAAAAGGCAACCTACCAAATAGGAGAAAATATTTGCAAGTTATATATCTGATAAGGGATTAATATCCAAAATATATAAAGAACTCACGTAACTTAATAGTAAAACAACAAATAATCTGATTTAAAAATGGGCAGAGGATCTGAATAGAAATATTTCCAAAGAAGACATACAGATGGCCAACAGGTACGTGAAAAGCTGCTCAACATCACTAATCATCAGGAAAATGTAAATCAAAACCAAATCAAACCATTACAAATCATTTTTGTAAATCAAACCAAAATTAAATGAGACATCACCTTATATCTGTTATAACAGTTATTATCAAAAAGGAGAAGAAATAACAAATTTTGGCCAGGATGTGGATAAAGGGAACACTTGGGCACTGTGGGTGGGAATGTAAATTGCTGCAGCCACTATGGAAAACAGTATGGAGGTTCCTCAAAAAATTACACATAGAACTACCTTATGATCCAGCAATCCCACTTCTCAGCATTTAACCAAAGAAAACAAAAACACTAACTTGAAAAGATATCTTCACCCCATGGGTGCACCAATTTACATTAAATCTAATGAAGAGAATCCTAACATTTGCCTAGTTGGATTTAAAAACTATTTTGGACCAATGACTCTTTTATGTTTCCATTTCCCCCTTTTTTTGATCAGTGTCTGCAGTTACTATTCTATGCTTGTCCTCCATTGCACATTGGGAGTGTTGGGGGCAGGTAACTTGTCTCTTTAGTTTCACAGTCCCACAGACAGCCAGGAATTATGTCCCATGAGTTGAACATAATAGATTGCACTCAAGACCCTCATCTATACCTGACTTAGATGATTTAAATGAGATTTGGGACTTTGAATTGATGCTATAATGGTATTAAACTCTTGGGTTCTTGGGAGGGGGTCAATGTATGCTGCACGGGGGAGGAATATGAATTTTTAATGACCAGAGTGAAGACTATGGTAGGCAGAATTTTCAGATGGGCCCCAAGATTCCCCCAGGAGCTTATTAATTGTGTTACCCAGAAATTCAATACTCTTATTATTTTCTTAACGTAGCAGATTCTGAAAATGGTGTGTTAAAATCTCAAGTAATAATTGTTAATTTTTATATTTCTCCCTACAGTTTTGTCAATAATTATTTAAGGCTATATTGTTAGGTGCATATATTTTCAAACTCATAATAAGATTTTTTCAATTTATAAATTCTTTTAACAATATTCTTCACATTCCTTAGGATAATATTTAGTCTAAATGTTTTTAGACATTTATTAAAATTGCTACACTGGCAATCCTGTCATTCAATTTTTATGGTCTTTATTTGCCATCCTTGAGATTTTCTACCTAGTCATATCTTTTAATTTTTTATAATCTGTTATATAACACATTTTCTTGAATTTTTATAATTGAATCTGATAATCTGAAATTGACCAACAATTTTAACTCATTTATTTGCATTTTCTAATTAATATTATATTCAGTTTTAATTTTATTATCTATTTTCTGTTTATCATTACAATGCCCACTAGGGAATCTTTTAGGTTCAACCAAACGTTCAAACTCACAGAACTAAGAAGGTCACATTTGGCATCAGAGTTACTTAAAAGGATGTAGGACAAGAAATACAGCTTGTTGTCAGGAAAGTATGTTTTCCTTTACATTAGGAGTGATCTTTGCAGCAGTTTATATAGCTATCCAGGAGATATTCTCTAATCTCTCAGCGAGTTAAGGTGCCAGGAGACCAGAATCACACCAGCGGTATGGGTTTCATTTTGGTTTGGAAATCTCATGCCACACATGAGCTAATATCTCCTGAAACAACTCCAAAATAGATCTTAGAAAGGCGTGGGCTCCATCACCAGAAAAACACAAAGTTCAGGTTACCTCTCCATATTTATTTGTGGTTCCTCCAAGTTCAGTTTCAATTTACTAACCAGTAGTTAATTGTACCATAAGTAATGTTGCCTAGTAATACAGCTGATATTCCAATTTTATCAGGTTTACAGAGAGAGAAAGCTAGAAAGTCAACAATAAGTCAATTATTATGAAGAATACGAAAAAGTTTCCTTAACACTTAACCAAAATCACATTTTCTTTTTCTCTCTTTTCTCTTTTTCTCCCTTCAATTACATGTATCAAAATATTTATACAATATTTTTAACTGGTTTAAAAAATTCTCTGTTATTTTATTATTCTGATTACTCCTAACAACTCATTTGAAGTTATTTTTGCTTATTCATTTCTTAAGCTTAGCAACATTTATACTTCATCCGGAAACTGCAGACATATCTCTCTGTTATTTCTCTCTGCCCATTCTCTAACATTATGTTACTTTAAGATTTCAGCTATGAATGTTGCAGATGTTTTATCTCTTTCTTAATATCATCGCTTATCTAGATATCAGTAAACTTAATTTAGAATTACTCACCCTTCCTTCCCATAATTCTAGTGTTCCCCAAGATTTTTTTTTCTTTTGCCAGAATACTTTCTCCAAGAATGCTTTCAAAGAGGGCCTTCATGTGATAAATATTCTGAGGTTGTATATGCCAAGGAATATTTTTATTTCTTCTGTTCCCTTAAGTAGTAGTTTACCTGAATATAATTAATCATTTTTTCTTGAACCTAAGTGTGGCAGTCAGAGTTCTAGTATTATCTCCAAGATTCCTGCCCCCTGGAGTACTTAGCCTGTATCCCTACCCTTGAGTTGAGCAGGACCTGTGAACGTGATGTGACATCATTTCTGCAATTAGATTGTTATATGGCGAAGGTGAAGATGTGATTAGGTCCCTAATCAATTGAGTTTAAGCTAATGTAAAGGGAAATTATGTGGAGTGGTCTTGAACTAATCAAATAAGCACTTTCAAAGAGGTCCTATAGGTCAGAGATTGGAAGAAGTCAAAAAAATTTTCCTGTTGTCCTTGAAGTAAGCCACCATACTGTGAGGGGGGGCCACATTGCAAAGACCTGAGAGTGACCCCAAGAGCAAGCAATCCCTGATCAACACCCAGCAAGAAAATGGAGACCTCAGTTCTGTAATTGCAAAGAACTGAATTCTCTCAACAATCTCAACGAGCTTGGAATAGAAATTCATCTTGGAACTCCAGATGAAAACACATCTGGATAAAAACAACAATCTGGACAGCATCTGGTTAATAACACAGTCTGGCTAACAACTTGTGCTTTGTGAGATCTGAGAAGACCCAATTAACCCTTGCCCTAACTCCTGACCCATGGAAATGGTGTTACCACAAATTTGTGTAATTTTTTAAGGTAATAGATGTTTGGATTGAATTGTGCCCCCTAAAAAGATATATTGAAGTCCTCGCACCCGGTACCTGATACTTGTGAATGTGACCTTATTTGGAAATAGGGTCTTTGCAGATGTAATCAAGTTAAGATAAAGTCTTTAGGGTGAGCCTTAATCCAGTACAACCTGTGTACTTATAAGAGGGAAATTTAGACACAGACACACACAGAGAGGAGACTAACACCATGTAAAAAAAGAGACAAAGAGAGAACACCATGTTTGATGGAAGCAGAGACTGAAGTGCTTCACCTGCAAGCCAAGAAATGCCAAGGATTGCCAGTAAACCGCCGGAACTTAGGAAGAGGCAAGGAAAGGTTCTCTCCTACAGCTTTCAGAGAGCGTGGATGGCCCTGCTGACACCTTGAGTTCAGATTTCTAGCCTTCAGAACCATGTGACAATGAATTTATGTTGTTTTAAGCTACTCAGTTTGTGCTACTTTGTTATGGCAGTGCTAGGAAATTAATATAGTGAGCTTGGGGTAATTTATTACATAGCACAGAAAACAAATACACCAAGTTTGGTGGAGCAGTCTGATGTCAATTTAATTCTTTCATTATTTTTCTGAAATTTTTAGAATATCATCTTTTTTTGCTATTTTTAACTTCAAAATATTTTTTCTCATTTTTAACTTGTTTGACATCTACCATTGTTTTCAACCTGAAGTACTACATCTTCCTTTAATTCTTGGCAATTCTTAATCATATTTCTGCAAAATCTTCTATATTGCATTTATTGTTTTCATTTATTATGAAACATGTATTCTATCCCCTATTATATATTTGATATTATGTATGTTTTTCAATAGATATGTTATATGTGTGTGTGTTATATGTGTATGTGCATACACAATTTATATCATGACAAGATTATTAATAGTAACACACTCATGTATCTCACACCCAGCTTAGGACTTAGAACAGTAACGTTAGCTTTAAAATCTCCTGTGTGCCCCACCACAACGAGTTCTTTGAATCTTCAGTGATGATTATTTGAGAGGAAGACAACTCTTTGTATAAGTGTGTCATCTTGTCAGGAACTGAAAGTCCCATATTTAATTTCATGGATTAATTTAAACAATGTATTTCCTCATTCAAAATTAAAATCCCTAATTAACTCTTGGCTACTTCAGATTCTAATTACCAAGGCTTCCCTCCAGGGTTGGCATGTTTGGCTGGTTGGAATAAAAAAAAAATGTGAAGGTAAATTCTCTCTTCTCCTTTTTTCTAATCTGCTTAAAGTCTGTTTTTATGGCAGTTTGAGATTATCTTAAGCACTTCAATTTTCCTAGTTGGCTCAAATGATCACCTCAGTATCCCATTTCAATAAACTACTTTTGTTGTTTTGATTCTCAGTGCTCACAGACTATTGGCAAGGGTTGAATTCAAGCAATTCAAGCAATAGATGGGTTTTGTTTACCATGTATGGGAGGTTTAAAAATCATGTTTGAATACCTTAAGTGGACATGAAACATAACCCCAACAAGTTTTGTCCCCTCAGTGCCCACTGAGTAATGCAGTAATCACTTGTGATACCTGTCTTATCCACAAATATAAGAAAATTTATACTTTATGGATTAGATAGCAAATCTTGGAATATCAATTTAGGATCCACAAGGGAGGGGGGCAACAAAATTGCCCCAAGTCTTTATAGTGCATTTTAAAACTTAATCACTAACATAATTCTCATTTTTTTTATTAAGAATTAGGTAGAATATGAATTAATGAGTGGACAAAACCTATATTGTTCCTGTAAAATTCAGTTTCAGCGTTAACTTACACTCTCCTTTTCCACCCTTCTATATCTTCCATCCAGTGAAGATTTAGATACTCCTAATGTTTCCAATTTTCCCTGTTTGAGGTGTATATATTTTGATTTACAGAAATTGTATTGTGATATACTATTATATTACTATATATAATAACTATACATATCACTATACATAACATAGTTATATATAACTATACATATCATGTATATAATTCTTTTTTATATATAAACTTTTAAAAAATATTCATCCATGTTCCTCTGTGTCCATCTAATCTATTTTTTCTACTTCAGACATAGAATTCCACTTTGTAGCTATACCACACTTATTGAGACCAAGTTAGCATGAGAGACTCCATGTCTAACACCACCTCCCTTCACCCCCCATCTTTTTCTCACACTGTGCTTTGGAGAAATGCTTCAAACTGCAAGTAGGCAAGCTAATCGGAAACCAGTCAGTAACCAGTAGAGAAAAGGACTTGTTAGCAGAAGATTTAAGTCCTCTCCCCAAACTGTTCCTTCTCTCCCTGGTAAGAAAATAACTAATATTTTCTTGGATTCCTCAGGAATGTCACATTCAGCAGATCGGAAACTTTTGTCTGTGAAGAGGCACCCAACAATCTGGCACCCCTGAGGCCCCTCCTCAAATCTGTTTGCCTTACATAAGTTATTTCCAAAGCAGTTCCCCTTTTAGATGGTTTTTTGGGGATGATAGTCCACCATCTTCTGATCAGCTAGCTTATCACTTAAACGAAGTTCCTCTCTCTACCATCTTGCCTCTTGATGGATTAGCTTTGTCTCATGGGGAGCAGATTGAGCCCTTGCTTGGTATCATTATCTATCCGCTCACCTAGTAATAGCCACTGATGTTGTCTCCATCTCCTTGGCACCACAGATAGCACTTAAATAAACATTGTAATGCGTGTCCCATTATTGAACTGTGTGAGAAGTTTGGTGGGAGAGGGGAGTAGAGGGTGCAATATATAGCGAGGAGCACAATTGCTAGGAAAGAGGGTATCAGTATAATTAATTAGGCTGAGCAATGTCAGACTGTTCACCTGAATGGCTGCCCCATTATACATTCCCAAAGGTGAAGGATTGTTTTACATATTTCCACATCCCAGAACACTTGGCTGAGTTCTGTCTAAATGCTTTTGTCCTCCTGCACCTGACCCTCCTGATGAAAGGTCTGTGTGTCAGCAGGAGATAACTGGACAAAAAGTAAAGTCATAATTACTATTGTGGGGGATCAGAATTGGCCACCACAAAATGTATCTCTTTGGCATAGGTTTATTTTGGGCTGGTTACTTTTAAAAACTGCAGACATAGGAAAAGCTCTGAAAATCAAGTAAAAGTAGAAGTCATCCTTTGTAAGATACATTTACATTTGTAAGGAAATCTCCATTTGTAAAGGTATCTCCCTCTCTGTGCCAGGAAGAAGGGTGGATGACCTTATCTCTAGAAACTCTTATCAATGAGGAAGGTGAGGATTTAAATCTGCATAATAATCTTATTCTTATTTACTGTGTTTTTCTGGTAATCTCCCATAACCGACTCCTCCCACCCCCAACATCCTCCTTTCTCTTCAGCTAAAGATGGTATTTAAGATGAGATCCTCTGCCATTTTGGCAAGTTGCTCAGTTTTCCTGAATGTCTCCCATGTATACACGTTATAAAGCTTTGCTTGATTTTCTCTTGTTATTCTGTCTCATGTCAATTTAATTCATAGCCCAACCAGAAGGACCCAGAGGGTAGAGGACTTATCTACCCTCCTACACTGTCACGGGGTATACAGAATCTGTGGGTGCACAGAGAGAGCCACAACTTGGTATTGGGAAGGGACACCTTAGACTCTCGGAGGAATGGAGGAGGGAGAAACATTAATGATCTTTTGTATTTCAGAACTGCCCTTGCAGCCTTCTTCATGAAGGGAAATTCTCTGGTAGGGCTTTCCCAAATTGCACTCACAAACTTGCAAGCATCACAAATTTAACTGACCACTGGGTCTGTGATGTCCCTCCAGATAATTCTGGCCATGACTTGTTTGCCATTCCATTTGACTATACTGAAAGAGCTATCAAAAAGTGCAGGAGCTATTTCCAGTTCCTGTACCTCTTGTGTAAACACTTCCAGGTATCTTCCATGCCTTTGTTCTCAGTTATTCCACAGGTGTGGGAAGCAGGCCACCTAGCTGGTAGTGTGAACAAACAGGACTCATTAGATTAACTATCCTCAGGCAGCAAACCAAAAACAAGGATAGACTCTATTTAAACTGAACTGGGGACCCTAAAGCTTACCAGCCTGCAGCAAGACCACATCAGAGGCATTTTCCAACTGTGCCGCTGTCTGATATAGGCCTCATTGGTGGGGGGAGGGCAATAATTGTAAACATTATTTTCTTTTGTGGGGATCAGAATTGGCCACCTCAAGCACTGAAGGAGGTTTTGAACTTCACCCCTCCTCAACTGTCTAAAGGGATTTGGGATGGAAGGCCTGTCCCTGGGAGGGGCCTTCACTTTGGATAACTCTGGATGTCCACAGACTGGGAGGGTCTTTGCTGGGCCCATTCTTATCAAAGTTCTGTTCACCAGACATTTACATGTGTAAGGAAAATCTCCATTTGTAAAGGTATCTCTTTCTCTGTACTGGGAAGAGGGGAGGATGGCCTCATCTCTAGAAACCTGTCAATGTGGAAGGTGAGGACTTAAATCTGCATAATAAACTCACTGTGCTTTTCTGGTAATCGCCCATAACTGACCCAACCCTCAGTATCCTCTTTTGTCTATTTAAGAGGAGAACTTCTGCCATTTTGTCGAGAGATACTCAGTTTCGCTGGTCTCTCCCATGTACACATGTTATAAAGCTTTGTTTGATTTTCTCCTCTATTTGGCCTCATGTCAATTAATTTGTAGCCCAGCCAGAAAGGACCCAAAGTGGATGGAGAATGCTCTTTCTCCCCTTCACTTTCCAAGGGTACACATGTGCTCCCAGAATTGTACACCTTATGTGGAAGCCAGCCATAAACTGGCCTGTCTTCTGAAAGCACAGTAACTTTCACCTCAGGGGTGCTCCTAAACAACTTAAAAGTAGATTATATAGTTCTCAGATGACTGAGGAGATTTCACCAAAATGAGGCTGTACTTATTTATGTCCATGCTGCAGGCAGTTTTCCTTGTAATGGGAGTCATTCAATTAGGAAAGTGGGCACAAAATTTGTCCCAGATTTTAGCTGAAGTGATCAATGACACCATCTTGGCCATGGAAGGTATTCAGGCAGACTTCGACTCCCTAGATAAGGTAGTTCGAGAGTATAGTACTGCCAAGTGGAAAGGCCAGCACAGAAACTTAAAAAGGTAATCATCTGACTCTCTAAATTAGACCCTGAGAGTTTATAGGATTTATTCAATAAGTTGAGACTGGGACTCTAGAAAGCAAGGTTGAAATCAATAATGCATGTTGACTCATCCTGCTGGTTCTAGCCCTGTTGATAGTGACCTTATTTATATGCTGTACCAAACAAATTGGATAGACTTGGTCCCAGCTCTTGTCAGTCAGATTAATCAGAGTGGTTGACAGAGTGACATACACATGGGAGATTTGCCAGAGGCAAAAACAGTGTAGAAATGAGAGGCGGATATTGTTGGGAGACATTTCTCCAGGGGTCTCTTGCACTTCTGCATGTCTTATGAGCAGAAACACTGACAGTTTTTGTTCATCCTATCTTTTCAAGGATGTTTGTATAGCAAACAACTTTGGAAGATGGAGATAGTATCACCCATTGGAATAAAGGACAGACTTGTTTGCTGCCCAGTATAATGAAGATAATGTCTTCCTCCAGGGCAAAGGTTGTGCAGGCTTGCTTGCAGAACCTTATAATGAATTTGGGTTTCCAAGCTCACAGTTACTCAGTTGTAATGCAAATCCACTGTGTATTCAGCATCCACCTGTGTCCTCTTCCACTTCACTTGGGAGATTGGGGGCCAATGTAAACTAATACAAACAGGAAATTTATATGACCTTCTGTGCTGTGAGTAATAAATCCTTCATCTCTGACCGAGGAGTCTCAAGCCATCTTCCAGCATCCATGAAGCCAAGTTGTTAACTTACAAGTAGGGTAAAACCTCAGACCCTTCACAGTTCATGACATTACTATAGGTTTAACAGATGTCCATGAAGAAACATTGTCTTACACTTATTTTCTCTCCCCTAGTACAGGATCTAATTCATTTTTAAAAGTATAACCTGCATAGCTAAACTCACAGACATGCATTATATCTCATAACATCTAATCTAATACCATAGGATCGACTGCTTACATCAATATGACTTTATTCCATTTAAAAGATATACTCATGTGGTACATTACAGACATAAAAAAAGGAAAATATACTGTGATGTTTCTACCTTTCACAAACAGAGTTATCTCTTTTAAGATTATTTATTTCAATCTACTCTGTGAATTTTACTAATTTAACCGAATATTTTAGAAATAAATTGAAAACATTATTGTAGGAATCTTGTAGGAATACTAGAAAAAAGTACAACATGGACTCAGAATTAAAAAGTTTTACATTCTACAGCATTGTCTCTAGATATCCCACACACGCAGCATCATTTCAAAGACATTTTTTTCTAATCAATACACAGTGATACCTGAGAAAGAAGCATCCTTTTTCTGTGCTCATTTACATATATTTACTCAATGAATATTAAATTAACACATGGCTAATTTACAGCTGTACAAACAAATGGCCTGTTCAAAGAATGACAATGGCCCACTTTTGAAAAAAAAATACTTCTTACTTGTTTGTTATTCCTTATGTTCCTCTCTAAGTCATTTTAGGAATTGTCTGAAATTACGCTGAATAATATTGTTGTCAGATTACTTTGCTTGGTTGACACTTTAATAGATTGAACAGATGCAAGCTAGTTTTCTAAAATTAAATACAAACAATTTTGTAGTTTGAATTTAAAACTATTTTCTAAGCATAGTCACATCATGAACTAGATATGTAAGCATCCAAACCTCAGAATATATATTTGGAATCATTTTGAGCTGTCTCAAAATACAATGATGTCAAGAAAATCAGGGTCACCTTTTTCTATTATTCCAAGTTGATGATTAGCAAGCAATTGTGTATAAGCATGAAAACTCTACATATATTCACTCTGTAAGTTTTCCATATTCATTTTTCTTTTCAATCCATTTTATTTTGTCAAGCATAAAGTTTAGACCAACCAAAATACAGGAAAAAAAATATTTTATGCTATAAATGTAGGAAATTATTTAAGATTACTCATATACCTTCCTATCTGCCAAAGAAATGCAATAATTGCTGATTTCTTCTAAGGCAATACCTAATGAGCTTCTGGGGTAATTAGATCAATTAACAAATATTTGAGAAAATATGCTCATGTTTTAGGCATCATAAATTGGCAAATGACAAACCACTGTAATTCTTTCCAAAAAGAGAGAACATACAAATGTATTATAAATGATTTAACCACTCTTTTTTTAAGACAAAAATATTTAAGAAGGAAAAAGCAAGAGAGACCAACTTGAAAAGACAATACAGCATGTAAGCTTTAGACTTCAAATAAAAGAATTTCTTTCACAGCAAATTAAATTGTACACAATATGCTAGTCTTTACATTCATGGTTTACATTCATAGGTAGCTTCTAGTACTATCAAAATGACTGTAAACAATGTAATGATATTGAACTTAGAATTCAAAAATAGTTCATTATAAACATGTCATGCAAGAATTAGAAAATTGTCTTTATGATTTATTTTGCTCAGCTATGTTCACATGACATTTGAAAAAGAAGAGGGAAAATCAGTATGAGAAAAATGTAGTTTACAAATGATCCCATGTTAAATCCTACGAAGAGTTATTCATCCTGAATTAAAAATAAAAACAACTGAGCCTCATGACCAACATCAAATTGTTTTAAGAACAATGGATGGATACAAAGGTATCTGTATTTCTAGTGTATGTACGAAAAATCAAATGAAAACAAAGATAAAGGAAATGTTTCCTAACTCTAAGAATATCTGCTTCGGTAACTATGGATTCAATTATATCTTGATTTTTTTTATTGTTTGTGCTCATGTACAAGGTAATGATAACCTTGTGAGAAGCAATTTCAAATGTTGAATAAGTCTATGAATTAACACAAGTGTTACATTTAGACATCCATGTGTTCTTTTTTTATATTCTGTATAATACTTAGGCCAATAGTAAACACTTAACCCTAATTACTGCTTTCATCTTAACATGGGACATGGTGCTCTACTTTCAGTATGATAACTTTTGATGTCTTAACCTTTAGACTATATTTTTTTGCATTCCCTTATTCTTGCTCCAAGGGCCCAGCATCATCCAACATTTTCACAAAGTTTTTTGTTTGTTTGCTTGTTTGTTTTCTTATTGTATCTGTATCTGGCACATACAACAAACCAGACACTGAAAATGTGGTCAGATGGGACTTCCCAGGTCATTTGAATACTCTAGATCTTACATGTCTTTATTTGAAAACGTATATTTTAAATAGATAATATGTGATGTATTTTCAAAATATAAAACTACATTTTATTAAGACGAAACAGATCTAAAAACAAAAAAGTGAAAATAAATCAATAGTCTCCCAAATAAAAACCACATAGAGAGTGCTTTAACTGAGGATGGATGTATAATGGAAACAAGTGGGAGAGAATGAGTGGAGAAGCACAAGGATACACTATAAAAGTCCTATGTGACAAGCAGCTTTACTAAGAATACATGCTGGAATTACCATACTGCAAACTGAGCAGTTGAAAGCATTGGGAGAAGACAATGTGAGTTGTATACTACCCATATCTTGCTAAGAAATGAAGTACACTGGTACCCAGTCCAGATCGGCTGAATTGATAATATCAAGGAAAGGGAAAATATTTTACCATAACTACTTCATTGTTGTTGGAAAAAGATACACATTTTAATAACAATAATAATTAAAAATAATAATAATAAAAGAAAAAAGCAACATATTATACAAAGTTAAAAGGGGAAAATCACATTTTGCCTAAAAGCAGAGACATGCTAAATAAGGTATAAAATATTCAATACATCTCTGAGATAAAAATAAAGAGAAACAACCAAGTGCCAGAAAAGAAAAGAATAAATAAATTCAGAAAAATAGATGCAAGAAGATGCTCTAGTTTTGACTCTTGGAGAGGGTATGAATAGTGTGGATTTTTTATACCCATGTAGTTCCCCTTTCTGTCTCCATGAGGCAGGAACTGGGATTGCCATACCAGATTTCAAAATATATTTTAAAGCCATTGTTTTAGGATAAATTTTCTTCCACATTAAAAAAAAAAAAAGTTGATTGAGGCTTTATCTTTGTGAATAAGTGATGCTGATAAGAAAGGGGAAGAAAACATTTCTAGAGGATACAATTAATTCATTCTAATGGAATAACAGACCTATCTGAGTCTATTGTAATCTACATATTTAACAAGATTCCCAGCTGATTCTTAGGCACATTAGAGTTCAAGTAGCACTGACTTGGGCATATGGTCCAATAAAAATGAAAGAATTCTATTCCAGATAGTTTAATTCAAACTGACTTTAAAGGAAAGAGGGTTTATTCCATTTGATTCACCATCAACACTCAGTTATTTTATATTTAATGCTGAAATAAGATTATATAGGGTATCTGCTGTCTAAATAGAGGCAGAAAAACATTTTTCTTTCATGCAAATACATAATAGAGAAATTATTCTAATAAATCTATTTTATATCATAAGTTTTTTATTTATGTTTTAATGGCATAAGTAGCTAAGCTAAGTCAGTGTCATTTTTAAGAACAAGGTCATTTCCAGAAATTTAGTAGTGAAATAAAATATACTTTACAATCAAAGGCAGATTTTTGGCTATGTTATTTCTTAGACAATGGAAAAATTGCTTTAATTGTTCTAAAGGATTCTTTCCTTTCTCCTAGGGACTATTTAATGAGCCAAAGACATCACTATCTAGGAAAAAGGTTTGATTATCAATTGCTTAAATCAAAATCAAAATCAATTCAAAATTATGTGGATTCTGAATCTGAGAGATTTTGATGGCTTGTTAATTTATAACAAATATTTATTAATGCCTTCTACAAAGAAGTGACTGAATAGTATAGACACTCCCTGTGTCTCATTGAATTTACCTTCCAGCATGGGATAGTTATAATTCATTGAAGTCAAGATTTGGGGCTGAACATTCACTCTTTTATCCTCCCCTGTATTAAGAGAGAAAATGAATATTGAAAATTGGATTATTTGGAGTACATGAGTTTGTTTATCTTCTGAAAGGAATTTGAATTTTGGTCATAAATGCTTAGAGCACATCTGGCATATAGGACAAGTAAAATGATAAGTCATTAGACAAACAGCAAAGGGTCACAATGGAGCATGTGCCCACACATGAATATGGGGACTTCACCCTCAGGGAGTGCTGAGGCATGTTTGGCCTGCTGCTTTAATTTGTTCTACATGATTTGTTAGGCAAACAAAAGAATATGGGAAGCTTGCTTGTCTGAGCATGCCAAGGCTGCAATCAGGCACTTCACCCATTCTTTCCAGCCCGCCACCCTGTGAGAGCTGCAGATGCAGAAGAGCTGGCTGCTGTACCACGGTAAATATGGCACAGTAGCCAGAAAGAATTATGAACTACAAAAATGTAAGCTACAGATGCTGCGCTGGAAGGATACACAGAGATGGAAAAAACAAAAACAAAAGAAAAAAAGGCATAAAATATTCATGGAAGGGAAAAACTAAAACTCACTCTCTTAGATATCTAGATAAGCAAAGTTTGTGTATTTAAATACACTACAGGTAACTGATACAAATATTGCTGTGAATTGTATGATAATAATATAGAAACTCAAATATAATGGAAACTCAATTTACAGTGGAGAAAAACTGTCACCTGTGAGGGAAAATGGTTTGCCAAGTCACACCATAAATTTGAAGCAGGGTTGAAATTACAACCCAAGCCTCATAATGCCTAGTCTAGTCCTCTCTCCCATAATCATAACATGCTCTCTATATCACCAATAGCACTCACATTACATTGCTGTTCAACATGCTGCTTGATTATTTTCTCAAATATTACTGCTTAATACATTCAAATTATTACTTTATGTTTTGATAATATATGAAATGAACATGCACAACTTTTGTTAAATTTCTCATTTTATTAAACAAATTATAATAGTAGTTTTAAAATATTTTAAGTAATATAACATATATTATAATTTTCCTGTAACATTATTCTTATTATTGAACTCTTGTTGTTTTTGGTTATATTTACTTTTTTATTTTATTTTATTCATTTTTGTGTGTGTGAGGAATATTAGCCCTGAGCTAGCATCTGTTGCCAATTCTTCTCTTTTTGCTGAGGAAGACTGGCCCTGGGCTAACATCCATGCTCAACTTCCTCTACTTTATAAGGGACGCCGCCACGGCATGGCTCGACAAGTGCTTTGTTGGTCCTCGCCTGGGATGTGAACCTGCAAACCCTGGGCCACCAGAAGGGGAGCACACAAACTTAACTGCTATGCCACTGGGCCAGCCCCCTGGTTTTATTTTTTCAGTTCCTTAAAAAACTGTATATGCTGTACTCTTAATCCTTTTAAGGAATATTAATTACATTTTTAAAAAGTCTCTTCTATTCTTTACATTACCTCTATTTGTTTTGGAATCTGTGGTTCAGTTTTTATATCCTGATTTTTCCCTTTCTGCTGCCAGCTTTCTTCAAATATTTGTTAATCCTTGATTAGTATTTCATATTTATAAATGAAGGATTATGTTGATTAGTATTGGTATTGCAATTTATTCTTTTGCAATGGTGAAAGTGTGCAAACAATTTAATTTTCTTTGCATTATGCTAGGAACAAACCTACGCTCTGAAAAAATGGGCAGGTTCTAAGTAGAGGCAGCCTCCCATTTAAGGTATCCTATTAGGGAGATGCTTAACACCCTCCAACTCGCTATAATAATACAGTGCTACTCTGGGGTTGGCACACGATATTTATTTCAAAACTGAGTGGCACTGAATCCCTTTGCCATTTTTTTTTCCTTGTCTAATTTGGAGATTGAAAATTGTCTTAACCTCTCTGTCTGCTCTCCAATTCTCATACTAGTACCCTTCTGTGGAATGGTTATTTAGAAAGTATTTCTTGGGTTTAGGTAATGGCAAATGCTAAAGCCAGTGGCTCCTTGTATACAGAACATATACATTTTCAAAGACAGTTCTTTAATTTATTACCATGATTTCCTCTCCAACAGCCAATTAACTGCATTCAGATTCTCTACTGAATTTCGTTCTATGCAAAAGTAGAGTTACACATTCTCCCCTTCAGATGTCTCAGTCAATAAATCATCTGCTCTCTCTCCTCAGAAAGTTGTCAATTTTCTCTTCTGCTGATGGCACTATTTCTTATTTTGATAAGGATTTATAATTTTGTTATTACTATTTTGTATAATCACCTCTCACTTCAATTAGATTTTATGATAGAGAAAGCATAAATTATATACTCGGACATCTTGAATTAGATACTCATTTGCTTTTTATCTTTATTTTTCATTATTTGTTTTGACTATACATTTTAAAAAATTCATATAAATCTGTGTCTATCTTTTTTGTAGTTTCTGTAGTTTTTAGGAGTCTTTGCATTTTTATTAGCAATATTTTGCCCTCTCTAAGAAAACACAGTATTTTATTATTAATTTAAATTATTTCAAGCTTTTATCCATTTTTTTCTCTTTCTACATGATGCTGAGAAACACAATGGGCAAAAATATAAACAATAATTATGGGCCTCAACATATGATATACCAATCTCCACTTGGAGGAGAAATGAGGGTGGAGTTCTAGAGGGTATTGTGTAAAGAACCAAGGGTAGGACCAAGAAGATGTGGACTTGGGTTTTAAGTAGATTGTACTATAACAGGAATACAGTTAACGTATTTATGGGATATCACAACCCTATATTTCTCCCAACTATCATGAGTTATAATCAGTGTAAATAAACTAAACATTAAGAAATCTATATGTTTACATCTTCTATCTTGGCATTGCTTCCTGGAAGGAAACTTCAGAGCTAGGAAATGATGGTACCCATACCCTGGCTTCACCTGTGATCTGGCTTAGGATATTACCATCTTGCTGATCTGTATGATCTTCTTATTCTTACTTTTAACAAAAGAGGTACCAAATAAATCCAAAGGGAGAGTCACTATATTGACCATACAGGATTTTTGTGTTATAGTCTGACTTTGCAATTTTGGATTCTGTTAAACTTTCTGTGGAAATATAATGAATATGTTCAATTCAATATATTTATGACTTGACTTTTTCTTTGTCTAATGTTGTGGTATCTTTTAAATTTTTCTTTTGGATGTCTTTTTTAAAAAGTAAGTGTTTAATTTGGTTCATGTGTGAAACATTAAAAATTGCATGTTATAGTTAGTTTTTTTTTTTATTAAGCCTAGTTTTTAGAGAAGTTTAAGGTTCACAGCAAAATTGAGGGGAAGGTTCAGAGATTTCCCACATACCTCCTGTCCTCACACATAGTTTTTTTAAGCCTGTCTAAGAATCCTTGTTTTCTCTTTCCCACCTCTACACTACTCTACCCCTATAGGAGATCTTCACTCAATCATATATGTAAAAAGTGCCATACTCAGACTTGCTTCTGATATCTGGCTTCATTCTTTCTGTTTTTAGTTTCTTTTTTTTTTTTGTCTTTATGTGTTTCATTTTTGCAAAATGCAGATTGTCTTTTAAACTTTACTAAATTTAAAAAGAAAAACATTTCTATTATTTAAGCCTACTTGAAACTAAATTCTACTGACCTTCAATATCATAAATGAGACAGTATCTATTGGCCAATCCCACCAATAATTTCCAAGTGCTTCTTTGAGTTTGATGATGTATGCTGGAAAATTCATTGCCGACAAATAACAATAAAATAGTTTACATTATGCATTTTCTTTATCAAAAAGAATAGCTTCTTTTCTTTCCAGTTATAGTCAACAATTACATAGACATTTAGGTCTTCATTTTCTCTTTCAATATTGTCAAAGTACACCATCACTCATGTATTCTTTCTCTCTCCCTTCCCTCATCTACTCCTAACATATACTTTGCCCAAAGTGCTCTTCTTCCTTCTACCTCTTTCATGATCCCACCCCCTAATCATTTGTGCAAGGCAGAATATGTAAATTATTCTTGACTCCTATTTCCTAACTCTCAACATTTATTAATCAATCAATGATACCTCTGTACCATTCAAATCCATTCACTTTTCTCCTTTACCTTGCTTTTGTTTTTCATACCACCATTGTTTCTTGTTTTCCAAACCTCTGAAAGGTTTCTTGCATTACTCCTCCTTAAATAATTTCACACACTGCAAGTATAGACTTTTTTCTTCTTTCTGGATTAAGTCATATTTACAATATATTAACTATAAATAAAAATATTTTCCGAAGTGAATAGCCATGCAGACTTAATCAATAAAGTGGGCTCATCATGTTTGTATTTATGGATTTTATTAATGTCTTTTTTACTCCTGCACAATCTTAACTTTCAGACATGAGTACATTTAGGCTAGCAATTATTTTTATTAAAGTTGAGGTATCTTGTGCAATAGAATCAAACATTAATATTGGCAAATATGTTCATGTATGCATTTACTAAACATATTTTCAAAACTGTCAAGTAGAATTCATTTCATTCTTAAAAGATTCATGAATATTTATTTTTTTAATATATCATGATGAATTGAAACTGTCATTAAAATTCTGGGGTGTTTCAGAATCAGCTCCATGGTGACATTACCTTCAGAGACAATTTAGAAATAAAGAGAAATATGATATATTTTCTAGAGAATTATGCACGATAACCTTGCTCACAATGTATAGCAAAATAATATTCCAGGAGCTAAACTATCTAGAATAATGATAAGATGGGAGATGAGAATAAAATAAAAAGTATTAATTATGCATATCTCTTCAGTTTAGGAGATTATTGCTTATGAATTCTTATGAACTGTTGGCATCAGGATATAACTCTTAATTATTTAAATTTGCAGAATAAAAAGTGACCCATTATAGCCCGTTTCCTATTTGATAATGAGTTTATATTGATTCCCAATTATTTCTTTGTATAACTTGTAAAAATTATAACATTGGAAGTTAACATTGCTATTGCAGTTTTAAAAGTATTTGTACATTCTATCAAGACTATTAATCTTATAATATTTTAATAAACTGAACTTGAAAATCTGTTCTGAAGATTTTCCTATAATGTTAGGATCTATGGGGAAGAAGCACATTTTTCAATTTTCTAATGCTATTTTAGTCCTATAAGCTCAATGTCCTTTCTCCATGTAATTTTACCTAGTGGAATAGATAAATTTGAGAACTTGTCTTATTAATAAAAGAAAATATGCAAGAATCAGCTTTCTTTTTTTCTTGGAGATTGATACTGTGAATATCTGTAAAAAATTTAGTTCAACCACAACAAAAAGTTACCCAGAATGAAGTACTATAAAGAAGGGAATTACAAAGAAAGAGAATTCCAGAGGTCAACTGCTTTTTGACAAAGAAGCAAAAACAATTTAATTAAGAAAGGACAGTCTTTTCAACAAATGGAGCTGGAACAGCTGGACATCCATATGCAAAAAGAAAAAAAATGCAAACCTTACACCCTTCACAAAATTAATTCAAAATAGATCATAGACAAAAAATACAAAACTATAAAACTCCTAGAACATAACATAGGAGAAAATCTAGCTAATAGTGGGTTTAATGATGACTTCTTAGGTATAGCACCAAGCATGATCTGTGAAAGAAAAAAACTGATAAGATGAGGGCTGGCCCCATGGCCAAGTGGTTAAAGTTCCCTGTGCTCTGTTTCCATGGTCCGGGGTCACGGGTTTGGATCAGAGGCATGGACCTATGCCACTCATCAGCTGTACTGTGGCAGTAACCCACATACAAAATAGAGGAAGATGGACACAGATGTTAGCTCAGGGCTAATATTTCTCAAGCAAGAAAAAGAGGAAGATTGGCAATAGATGTTAGCTCAGGACAAATCTTCCTCGGCAAAAAAAAACCCTGATAGGTTGAAATTTAATAAAATTAAACACTTTTCCACTGTAAAAGACACTGTTAAGAGAATAAAAGACAAGCCACAGAGTGGGAGGAAATATTTGCAAAACACATGTCTGATAAAGGACTGGTATCCAAAATATGCAAAGAACTCAATAATATACAAAATATTAAAAAAAAGTCAACAACCCAATTAAAAAATGGACAAAAGATTTGAACAGACACCTCACCCAAGAAGATATACAGATGGTAAATGAGCATATGAATATATGTTTAACATAATATGTCATTAGGGAATTGCAAATTAAAACAATAAGATATCACTACACACATATTAAAATGACTAAAATCTAAAACACTAACAACATCAAATCTTGGTGGTGGGATGTGGAGCAACAGAAACTTTCACTTATTGCTGTTGGAAATGCAAAATTGTACAACCACTTTAGAAGACACTTCAGCAATTTCTTACAAAACCAAACTTACTATTAACCACATGATCCAGCAATTGCATTGCTTGGTATTTACTTTATCCAAATGTATTGAGAATTTATGTCCTCAAAAATGTCTGCTGATAGCAGCTTTATTCATGATTGCCAAAACCTGGAAGCAGCCAAGATGAACTTCAATAGGTGAATGGATAAACAAACTGTAGTATATTCTTTATCCTGTCACAATCTTCCTAAGTATTATACAGAATATAAAATACCTGGAAGCAGCCAAGATGAACTTCAATAGGTGAATGGATAAACAAACTGTAGTATATTCTTTATCCTGTCACAATCTTATAATATCATGTTGGAAGAGAGTTCTGTGGATACCCTGAATTACTAGAAAGATAAACAAGTGCGTACTAGAGCAAATTAAGCCTGGACTATCGCTGGAGGCAAAAATGATAAAACTGTGCCCTACCTTGGGCACATCACAAGAAGGTGGGATTCTTTGGAAAAGACAATAATGCTGGGAAAAGTAGCAGGTAGCAGGAAAAGAGAAAGACCAAATATGAGATGGATTGACTCCATTAAGGAAGACATAGGCATGGCTCCACAGAAACTGAGTAGGGCTGTTGAGGACAGAACATTGTGGACATCACTCATTCATAGAGTCATCAGGTCAGAGCTGGCTTGATGGCATGTAACAACAAATGTTTAAAGAACTACTGAATCTATATATTGGAAATTCATATAATTTCTTCAACCAACTGAGTCTGAAAATTCAAATACTAGCATGATAAATTGTTGAAATATTTTGGTATTTAAAGGGTCCCATGCTCAAAATATGTGGAAACCAATTCTTTTTTTAAGTGACTTTGATTATTTCTTATGTTATTTAGTCCCTATATAAATTTAACACTGAAAAGGAAATTTAGAAATCTCATGGTTGGGCATCTGAGAAAATTTATCTTTTTAAAAAATAAAATAAATCAATTATCTTCCTTAAAACCCTCCAATGATTTCATCTTTTCCTATAAAATCCAATTATTTTGAATTCCTTATATCTGTGCATTACTTTGCTTTATCTCAATACTGGTCCATTGCAAATTTTAAAAGTCTTCTTCTCTGGCTAAGATCTCCCTTTTTCCCAATGCTTTGTCAAGACTCTTATATATCATCCCATCGTATATTTATGAAGTGTATTCACCATACCATATTGTAAGTATCTAACTAAAATGTTTCATCTCTTGAAAATAAGCTGCTTGAAAATAGAGAATGTGCCTTAGTAATCGTTACATGTAAAGTACTTAGCAAAGGTCTGGGGACAATAAAATCTCAATAGAGAATTATTGAGATTGCTGGGAAGATGGTGGTATAGGAGGACTCTGAACTCGCCTCCTCCCATGGACACAACAAATTTACAACTACCGTTGGAACAATTACTCCTGAGAGAGAATCAGAAACTGGACAAAAAGACCCCCCCCCCCCAAAAAAAGGGACAGTGCTGACTAGGGTGGAAGAGGCAGAAATACATTTCTGGAGAGGAAAAAAGTCACATTCTAGCTACGGTGCTTCACGGCCAGGAGCAATCTTATGGTACTAAGCTTTTCCTGGAGGAGTAGAAGATCTGAGCAGAAGAGCTCTGCCACAATAAGCAACTTTTGAACTCAGCACAACTGAGATGAGGGTCATAATATCTGGCTTTGCTGGCTATTAAATACAATGAGGACTACTGCCAGAAAAGCTATTGAACATAAGAGAAAGAAAAGTCTGCTCTTAAAGGACCCAAGCACAAATTCACCTGTTTCAGAAAGCAACACAAAATTGCCAGAAGGGTACACAGCTCTTTGGTAAAAAGAGACTCACTTTATAGCTCTGGGAGCATCTCAGGGAGGCAAAAGTGATTGAGACCACCTTCCCAGAGACTGAGACATTGGTGGCAGCAATTATTGTGACCTAGCACAGGTGTGCTGACACAGATGCTGGCAGACACCATTGGAGTTCTTCCCTGGCCTGTTACCATAGTGATTTGTCCTGCTCATTAGAGCACTGATTTAATCCAGCTCAGCCAGGGCAGGCAGCCCACCCTAGGGACTGGCCCCACTCACCAGCAAGCCCTTGGGCAACTTGTGGGCCTGCATAGTTAGGGTGTGTGGGACCTCTGCAGCAGAGGGTCCACTTCAGTGGGGTGGAGTGTGCACACAGGGCAGGACTGTGTTGATGGGTGTATGGGCTTACACGTAGTAAGGCTTATCAGCTCCAGCAGGCTTGTGCTTCTCAAACAGCCACATAGGGGATCTGCCCCATCTTTCAACACCTGAAACAACTGTGTGCTTCCATACTTGGGCTGGCCCCAAACAGCTACACTACTGAGAAAGCTGACAACAGCCTTGCAGGCCAGAGGCCTACAGCAATTGTGAACCTCTAACTCTAACAACTAGCCTTGCTGGAGGCCTACTCACTTAAGAGAAAAACTGCATCAGGCATGTGCTATTAGAACTTGCAGCTGAATGTGCTATTAGAACTTGCAGTGCTGAGGTTCCCCCACCCAATAAATTGACTAAAGGAACCACAGCAGCTGCACACAGCAGACCCTTACAACCAGCTGGCCAGGAGGACAGCTAGCATCCCCATGCAGCTGCAGCAAGAGAAAACCTGCCCCAACAGAGGGACACATGTAGCCTACACAGAGGACACTCCTGGAACATTTGGAACTGGTGATGAGAGAGAAGCATTGCTGGGCTTCATAAGGCATTGCTTACATAAGGCCACTTCTCCAAGATTGGGAGACACAGCTGATCTATGTAAAATATAGATATAAGTACAGAGAAATAGGCAAATGAGGGGACAAAGGAATATGTTCCAAATAAGGGAACAGGACAAATCCTCGGATAAAGAACTAAACAAAACAGTTAAACAATCTACCTGATAAA
The DNA here is from genome assembly GCA_031878705.1 of Tapirus indicus. Lineage (NCBI taxonomy): Eukaryota > Metazoa > Chordata > Mammalia > Perissodactyla > Tapiridae > Tapirus > Tapirus indicus. The sequence goes on from CM062926.1 coordinate 95,457,761, forward strand.
GAGTACAAACTAATAGTCATAATGATGCTCACTGATCTTGGGAGAAGAATAGATGAATACAGTGAGAACTTCAACAAAGAATTGGAAAGTACAAAAAAGAACCAATCAGAACTGAAGAAAACAAAAATGGAAATGAAAAATTCACTAGAGGGAATCAACTGCAGAGAAGATGATACAGAAGAACAGATCAGCGAGGTGGATGAAAGACTAGAGGAAATCACACCAGCTGAACAGAAAAAAAGAATTAGAAAGAATGAAGACAGTCTAAGGGACCTCAGGGAAAACATTAAGCACACTAACATCTGTATTATAGGTGTCCCAGAGGAGAGGAGAGAGCCAAAGGGGCAGAGAATCTATTCAAAAAAATAATAGCTGAAAACTTTCCAAACCTAAGCAAGGAAACAGACATCCAGGTTCAGGAAGCACAGAGAGCAGCAAATGAGATAAACCCAAAGAGGCCTACAACAAGGCACATTATAATTAAAATGCCAAGAATTAAAGATAAAGAGAGACTCCTAAAAGCCACAAAAGAAAGGCAACAAGTTACATACACAGGAAAAACCGTAAGGTTATCAGCTGACTTCTCAGCAGAAACCTCACAGGCTAGAAGAGAGGGGCATGATAGATTTAAAGTGTTGAAAGGAAAAAACATACAGCCAAGAATACTCCACCCAGCAGGGTTATCATTCAGAATGAAGGAAAGAAGGAGTTTTCAAGACAAGCAAAAGCTACAGGAGTTTTTCACCAATAAACCAGCCTTACAAGAAATGATAAAGGACTTATTTAAGAGGAAAATAAAAGACCATAAATAGGGATAAGAAAATTATCAAAAAATAAAAATAAAATCACTGGTAAAGGCAAATACACAATAAAGGAAGCAGATCAACAACCCATGAAGCTAATATGAAAGTCAAAAGACAAAAGTACTAAAATTATCTATTTCCATGAAAAGAGTTTAATGGACACATGTACACAAAAAAGAGGTTAAATATAATATCAAAAACATAAAATGTGGGAGGAAGGGAGTAAAAGAGCAGAGCTTTAGCAGGAGGTCAAACTTAAGAGACAACTTAATATAGATTGCTATATATGTAGGTTATTATACATGAACCTCATGGTAATTGCAAACTAGAAACTTATAATAAATTCACAAGAAATTAAGAGGAAGGAACCCAAACATAATACTAAAGAAAGCCATCAAACCACAAAGGAAGAGAACAAGAAAAGAAGAAAGGAACGGAGAACTACTAAAACACCCAGAAAAAAAAGTAACAAAATGGCTACAAATACATTCTTATCAATAGCTACTTTAAATGTCAAGGGACTAAATGCTCCAATCAAAAGACATAGGGTGGCTGATTGGATAAAAGAACAAGACCCATATATATGCTGCATACAAGAGACACACTCCAGACTTAAAGACACTCACAAATTGAAAGGGAAGGAATGCAAAAAGATACTCCATGCAAATGGCAATGAAAAGAAAGCTAGGGTAGCAACACTTATATCAGACAAAATAGACTTTAAAACAAAAACTGTAAAAAGAGATAAAGAAGGGCACAACATAATGATCAAGGGAACAATCCAACAAGAGGATACAACACTTGTAAATATCTATGGACCCAACATAGGGGCACCTAAATATACAAAGCAATTATTAACAGACATAAAAGGAGAAATAGACAGTGACACAATAATAGTAGGAGAGTTTAACACTCCACTTATATCAATGGATAGATCCTCCATACAGAAGATCAATAAGGAAACAGCCTTGAATAACACATTAGGCCAGATGGATTAACTAGATATATACAGAACATTCCATCCAAAAACCACAGAATACACATTCTTTTCAAATGCACATGGAACATTCTCTAGGATAGATCACATATTAGGCCACAAAACAAGTCTCAATAAATTTAACAAGATTGAAATAATATCAAACATCTTTTATGACCACAACAGTATGAAACTAGAAATCAACTACAGGAAGAAAACTAGAAAAGCCACAAATATGTGGAGATTAAACAAAATATTACTGAACATCTATTGGGTCAATGAAGAAGTCAAAGGAGAAATTAAAAAGTACCTGCATACAAATGAAAATAAAAATATGACATGCCAAAATTTATAGGGTAGAGCAAAAGGGGTTCTAAGAGGGAAGTTTACAGCAATACAGTCTTACCTCAATAAACAAGAAAAATGCCAGATAAACAATCTAACAGTGCATCTAAAGGAACTAGAATAAGAACAAAGTCCCAGATCAGTGGAAGCGAGGAAATAATAAAAATCAGAGCAAAAATAGAGACTCAAAAAGCAATAGAAAAAAATCAATGTAACTAACATCTGCTTCTTTGAAAAGATAAACAAAATTGACAAACCTTAGCTAGACTCACCAGGAAAAAAAAGAAGAAAGGGCTCAAATAAATAAAATCAGAAATAAGAGAGAATAAATTACAATGGCCACCACAGAAATACAAAAGGTTATAAGAGAATACTGTGAAAAGCTATACACCAACAAATTGGATAATCTAGAAGAAATGGATGTTTTTAGAATCATACAACCTCCCAAAACTGAATCAAGAAGAAATAGAGAATTTGAATAGACCAAGCACCAGTAAGGAAATCAAAACAGTAATCAAAACCCTCCAAAAAATAAAAGTCCAGGACGAGATGGCTTCCCTGGTGAATTATACCAAACATTCAAAGACTTGATACCTATTATTATTAAATTCTTCCAAAAAATTGAAGATGAGGGGGAGCTTCCTAACTCATTCTATGAGGCCAACATTTCCCTGATACCAAAATCAGACAAGGACAACACACAAAAAAAGAAAATTACAGGCCAATATCACTGATGAACATTGATGCAAAAATCCTCAACAAAATGCTAGCAAATTGAATATGACAATACGTCAAAAAATCATACCATGATCAAGTGGGATTTATCCCAGGGATGCAGGGATGGTTCAACAACTGCAAATTAATCAATGTGATACACCACATTAACAAAATGAAAAACAAAAATCATATGATCATCTCAATAGACACAGGGAAAGCATTTGACAATATATAGCTTCCATTTATGATAAAAACTCTGAATAAAATGGGTATAGAAGGAAAGTATTTCAACATAATAAGGGACATGTATGACAAACCCATAGCTAATACCATACTCTATGGAGAAAAACTGAAAGTTATCTTTTTAAGAACAGGAACCAGACAAAGTTCCCCATGTTCACCATTCTTATTAAACATAATATTGGAAGTCCTGGCCAGAGCAATCAGGCAAGAAAAAGAAATAAAAGTGATGAGAATTTGAAAGGAAGAAGTGAAACTGCCACTATTTGTAGATGACATGATTTTATATATAGAAAACCCTTAAGAATCCACCAAAAACTTTCAGAAATAATAAATGAATACACTAAAGTTGCAGGATACAAAATCAACATACAAAAACCAGTTGCATTTCTATGCACTAACAATGAAGCAGAAGAAAGAGAAATTAAGAACGCAATCCCATTTACAATTGGAACAAAAAGAATAAAATACCCAGGAATAAATTTAACCAAGAGGTGAAAGACCTATACACCAAAAACTATAAAACATTGTTGAAAGTAATTAAAGAAGACACAAAGAAATGGAAAGATAATCTGTGCCCTTGGATTGGAAGAATTAACATAGAACATCCATAATTCCTAAAGCAATCTACAGATTCAATGCAATCCCTATCAAAATTCCAATGACATTTTTCACAGAAATAGAACAAAGAATCCTAAAATTTATATGGAACAACAAAAGACCCCATATAGCCAAAGGAATCATGATAAAAAAGAACAAAGCTGGAGATATCACACCACCTGATTTCCAAATATACTGCAAAGCTATAGTAATTAAAACAGCGTGGTACTGGCACAAAAACAGACACACAGATCAATGGAACAGAATTGAGAGCCCAGAAATAAGCTCACGCATCCATAGACAGCTAATTTTTGACAAAGGAGCCAAGAACATACAATGGAGAAAGGAGTGTCTCTTCAATAAATGGTGTTGGGGAAAGTGGACATTCATATGCAAAAAAATGAAAGTAGACCATTATCCTACACCATACACAAAAATTAACTCAAAATGGATTAAAGACTTGAATGTAAGAGGTGAAACCATAAAACTTCTAGAAGAAAACATAGGCAGTATGCTCCTCAACATCAATCTTAGCAGCATATTTTCACATACCATGTCTGACCAGGCAAGGGAAACAAAAGAAAAAATAAACAAATGGGACTGCATCAAACTAAAAATCTTCTGCACAGCAAAGGAAATCATCAACAAAATGAAAAGACAACCTAACAACTGGGAGAAGATATTTGCAAATCATGTTTCTGATAGGGGGTTAATATCCAAAATATATAAAGAACTCATACATTTCAACAACAACAAAAAACAACCCAATTAAAAAATGGGCAAAAGATCTGAACAGACATTTTTACAAAGAAGATATACAAATGGCCAACAGGCACATTAAAAGATGGTCAACATCACTAATTATTAGAGAAATGCAAATAAAAACTACAATGAGATGTTACCTCATGCCCATCAGAAATGGCTATAATTAACAGGACAAGAAATAACAGTGTTGGAGAGAATGTGGAGAAAATGGAACTCTAATACACTGCTGGTGGGAATGCAAACTGGTACAGCCTCTATGGAAACAGTACGAAGATTTCTCAAAAAATTAAGAATAGGACTACCATATGATCCAGCTATTTCACTTCTGGGTATTTATCCAAAGAACATGAAAACACAAATGTGTAAAGGTGTATTCATTCCTATGTTCATTGTGGCATTATTCACAATAGCCAAGACATGGAAACATTCTAAGTGCCCATCAAGGGAAGAACAGATAAAGAAGATGTGGTATATATACTCAATGGAATATGTCTCAGCTATAAAAAAAAAAAAAAGATGAAATCTTGCCATTTGCAACAACATGGACGGACTTTGAGGTTATTATGCTAAGTGAAATAAGTCAGATGGAGAAAGTCGAATACCATATGTTCTCACCATAAATAGAAGATAAAAACAACAGCAGCAACAACAAACACACACATAGATGCACAGACTATATTGATGGTTATCAGAGGGGAAGGGGAGAGAGAAGAGGGCAAAAGGGGTAACTGGGCACATGTGTATGGTCATGAATGGTAATTAGTCTTTGGGTGTCGAACATGATGTCATCTACACACAAATCAAAATATAACTATGTACACCTGAAATTTATATAACGTTATAAACCAGTTACCTCAAGTAACAAAAAAGCAAGATAAAAGAATTATTGATTAAACAAAGTTCTATCAATTGAATTTTACGGTATATACTAAACTTACTTTTCCATCATTTATGTCATACTTTTGAATCTCAAATACAATATTAGAAATACAGATCAGAAAAAGCTTATTAGGCAAAATCCTAGTCCCTTTATTCTAGAGTCTCTTGAACACCCAGGCAGGACAGGAAACTAAAATATACAAACATCATAAGAAAGGCAAAGCGAAATTCTTGTGACCGGCAGAATCCTTACTATTTGGATGTGACCCAGGAATTCATATGTATTCTGGTAGCACATTATGAGAGCTCATACTTCAATATTTCCATCAGTGTTGGAATTATTTTACAACATTCCATATTCTTTACTAATAAACATTGTATCCTTTTATTTTTTTCTGTACCACATTTATGACAATCTCACCACTATTCCCCAGAATTCTCTTCCTAGTATATTTCCAGTTAGAGTGGGCTACAGGGGATATTTTCTTATGAGAGTTGGAGAGAAGGACAACAACAGTCATTTTATACCATATCCACACCTTCTTCTGGTGATTCAATACAGTGTGCCACTGGAAAGGGATTCTGTAAATATTATTAAAGTCCCTAATCAGATGATTTTAAGTTAATCTGAAGAGACCTGTTGGAAGCACTTTAAAAGAGAGCTTAGCACTTACCTGACCAGAGACTCCAAATAGCAGCTGGATCTGCAATTGCTCTCCCTTCTCCATGGATCTTCTTTCCTGATTGCCCATCTGTGCACAATAAGCTTCGGGTCATGCTCATGGCATTTCATACTGCTCATAATCTACCCTTCCTGCCTGCCTGCCCTGTGGACTTTGGGGCCTGCTTAGCCAGCTCCCACAATTGCAGAAACCAATTCTGCATAATAAATAAACAAACAAACATACCTATTCATTTTCTTACTGGTTCTGTTTCTCTGATTGAGTCCTGATTAGTATACAGTATCTTAAAAATTTACAGCTGAACGTGGCCACATGTGTAATTACTTGTTAGCTTTAATATGTTTTAGAAAACATGCCGGATATGCTTTTTGCCCCTTAACAGGAAGTGAAAGAGTAAACTATTAGATCAGGAGTCTGGTTTATGAGGAAAAGTGGTACTGCAACTGTATATCTCAAGGTCTAACCTTGAGGGACTTTGTAAGGAATGGTAAATAGCTGCAAGACTCACTCAGCCTCTACAACATATTAGCCAGAAGTTTTCAGGCCAAAATTTGATGGTTTCAGAGATTTATATGTGAAAGGAGGAAGGAACAAAGATAAGAAGTGATTTAACTCTCACTGGGTTGACTTACCCTGAAGAAGTTGTCTGATAAAGGAACTATCATATAAGGTGAATTATCCTGCAACTTTACTGAATTTGTTTATTAGTTCTAACAGTGTTTTGGTGGAATTTTTAGGGTTTTATATATATAATATCATGCATCTGCAAAGAGAGACAATATTATTTCTCCCTTTCTGATTTGGATTGCCTTGTAGTTCTCTTTCTTGCCTAATTGCTCTGGCTAAGATTTCAGTACTATGTTGAATAGAAGTAGGCACAATTTTCTTGTACCTGATCTTGGACGAAAAGCTTTCAAGCTTTCAAACTCTTCAAATGATGTCAGTTGTGTGTTTATCATATATGGTCTTCACTATGCTGAGATATGTTCCTTCTATACCCAATATAATCAAGGCTTTTATCACAAAAGGGTGTTGAATTTTGTCAAATGCTTTTGCTATATCTGTTGAGAGGATCATATGATCTTTATCCCTTATTCTATTAATGTGGTGTATGACATCTATTGATTTGTGTAGCTTAAACCATCCTTGAATCCCATGGATAAATCCCACTTGATCATGGTATATGATCATTCATGTGTGCTTTTGAATTTGATTTGCTAGTATTTTGTTTAGAATTTTTGCATCTATATTCATCAGGGATATCGGCTGGTAGTTTTCTTTTCTTATAGTGTCCTTATCTGACTTGGGTATCAGAGTAATGTTGCCTCATAAAATGAGTTTGAGAGTGTTCTCTCCTCTTCAATTTTTAGGAAGAGTTGGAGAAGGATTCGTGTTAATTCTTTAAATGTTGGGTAGAATTCACCAGTGAAACCACCTGGTCCTGGGCTTCTTTTTGTAGGGAGAATTTTGATTACTGCTCAATCTCTGTAGTCAGTATTGGTATGTTCAGATTTTGTGTTTCTTTATGATTCAGTCTTGGTAAGTTTATCCATTTCTTATAAGTTATCCAGTTTGTTGTCATATAACTGTTCATAGTAGATTCTTATAATATTTTGTATTTATGTGGTGTCGATTGTAACTAATCCTCTTTTATTTATAATTTTTTATATTTGAGTCCTCCCTTTTCTGGCTAGGCTAGCTTAAGGTTTGTTAATTTTGTTTATCTTTTCAAAAAACCAACTCGTTTTTTATTGATTTTTTTCTACTGTCTTTCTAGTATCTATTTCACTTATTTCTGCTGTAATCTCTATTATTTCCTTCCTACTGCTAACCTGGAATGTAGTTTGTTCTTCTTTTTCAAATTCCTTGAGCTGTCAAGTTAAATTTTTTATTTGAGATCCTTCTTTTTCTTAATGTAGGCATTTATTGCTATAAATTTTCCTCTTAGAACTGTTTTGCTCCATCCTACATATTTTGGTATGTTCTGTCTTCATTTTCATTTGTCCCAAGATAACTTTCTGATTTCCCTTTTGATTTCTTCTTTCACCCATTGGTTCCTCAGGAGTGTGTTGTTTAATTTCCAAGTATTTGTAAATTTTTCCATTTTCCTCCTATTATCGATTTCTAGTTTCAAACCATTGTGATCAGCAAAAGTACTTGATATGATTTCAATCTTCTTAAATTTATTAAGACTTGCTTCATGGTCCAACATGTGATCTATCCTAGAGAATGTTTTGTGTGCATTGAGAAGTATATGCATTCTGGTGCTCTTGGATGGAATGTTTTGTATACATCTGTTAGGCCCACTTGTCTACAGTGTTATTCAGGTCCACTACTTCCTTATTAATTTTCTGTCTGGATGGTTTATCTAATGTTAAAAGTGGGGTATTGAAATCCTCTAGTAGTATTATATTACTGTCTATTTCTCCTTTCTGTTCTCTTAATATTTGCTTTATATATTTAGATGCTCATTATATTCTTCAACCCCAGGATTTCTGTTTGATTCTTTTATATAGTTTCTATTTCTTTATTAAATTTCTAATTTTGTTAATGCATTTTTTTCTTGATTTTGTTTAGCTGTCTATCTGTGTCCTCTTGTATTTCACTGAGTTTCTTGAAGATGATGATTTTGAATTCTTTGTCAGGCAATTCAGAGATCTCCATTTCTTTGGGGTTAGTTACTGGAGCTTTATAAATTTCCTTTGGTGGTGTCATATTTGCCTGATTCTTCATGATCCATGTGGCTTTGCATTGATGTCTGTGTATTTGAAGGAGCAAACACCTCTTCCAGTATTAGCAGACTGGTTCCAGCAGATAAAGAACTTATCCTGTCAGTTCCCCAGTCTGATAGGATTACCTCTGAATCACAGTCATGCTGGGTTGGAGCTCATTTATGAGGCAGTTACAGGGTCTGCAGAGGGGTCCATTGTAGGCAGGCTTGTTACCAAGGGTTTGAATGGGTATGGATTTTGTCTGGTCCATGGGTAGACATGACTGCCTCCTGTACCTTATTCAGCAGGGTGGTGCTGGGACAATGGTCTGCTTCAGCATCAAGAGTTGGGTCCTCATATAGCAGGCCTATTACCAGGCACGTGTATGGCTGTGGCTCTCACCAGGCCCCTGTAAGGACTTCTGCCTGGTCACTGGATAGTTCCCTGGGTGGGCAAGACTGGCCCTGGACCACGGCTGAGAGGGGCTGAAATCAAGTTCCCAGGCTGTTTCAGAGTCCACAGCCAACATTGAGGTCTGCAGACCTGGTTCCAGGGGCATGGATGGACATGTCTCTCACGAGGTCCCTGGGTGGGCTGTACTGCTTCCTGACTGTGGTTGGGAGAGGCGGGAGCTGAGGATAGGGCCTTTTCAGAATCTATAGTCAGACCAAGTTTGGTGGGCTTACACCTAAGAGCTCCTGGATCACAGGCAACAGGCTCTGGAGCTGGTTCACCAGCCAATTCAGGGTCCATGGTTGGTAATTAGGTCTGTGTGCCTATTACCCAAGGCACAAACGGGCAACTCCTCCCAGGTCACTTGGCATATGGTGTTGGTGACAGGACCATGGCTAATGGGGCTGTTGCCTACTCCTTGGTGTACAGAGCTATTTCTGGCTCTCTAATCAGGACAACAGTTGGAGAGTCAGTCTATTGGGTGCAGGCCTGCCTTCTCAAAATGGCTTTCCTCAGTAATGGACTCCACTGGGGTTTCACAACCTCATACCTGGATCCCAAAGTTCCCACAAAGGCACTTTTGCCTATGATGGTTGCCAAATTATTGTTGCTGAGGAGGGATATGAACGAGGACATCTTATCCCTCCATCTTGCTCACTTCATCAATTTCTTCTTGCCATTTTGTCTTGTATCTTTTCTCTTCAAAAGATGTTTATCATGTCAATTTCTTTCCATTTTATTTCCTTTTATTGAGGTGCCCAGAAAAGAAGAGGCAGACATGACTGAGGTGGAGGTAACTGGCAGTGTTGGAAAATGGTTAAACAGAGGGGGCATGAAGAAATAAGGAAATTTATTAAGGATAATGGACACCAGAAGGGAATTAAAAGGTGAGAAAGATGAAGACAATAATGAATCCTGTGGCACTGGACTGGAATCGGATGCATTGGTGTCATCTCATGTTGTTAATATAGGGAGATGAATAAACATAGAAATAGATATAGGTCTGTGTGTGTTAGTGTATCTTAGCTCTGTCTACTGAAAATGCCTAGAATCAATGACACATTTAGTGTCCAGGGTTTCTTTTAAATAGAAGTTTCAAAAACAACAACAATAACAAAAGGGAACAAGAGTTGAGAATGAATAAATAAATAAAGGAGAAGGAAAAGACCATTTTACAGTATAATCTCAACTAATAAGTTCTACATAAATAAAAGGAATGGTGGAATTAGAAAAAAATCGAAATTTGGTAAACATTTTTTTTAGGCAACTATCCTCAGTGGATACTAACATTCATGGATGAATAAGTGTTGAGAAAGAGATATTTAGATAGTCTCACAGTATCTCCCACAAGATTTGCGTTAACTACAATAGGAAAAATAGTGGCTTTACAGCAGAGAAACCTGAAAAACACCATTTCACACAGTGAACTAAGTTAAGAGCACAAGCAGTGAGACAAATTAATTTCATCTCCTGATAAGATATATTGAGAACAATGCAGTACAGCATCTGTGTATTCTAGTCCAATATTCTTAACCTGAATCTAATCACAAGGAAATATTATACAAAAATGAGGAAAATTCTACAAAATAACTGGCCTCAGCCTAAAATCATATCAAGAAGACAAAAGACAAGACTAAGAAATTTTTCTATATTGAAGGAGTTTAAGTAGACATGACTTCTCTAACACATAATCCTAGACTGAGTCCTGGACTAAAATAAATGAATGAATGAATTCATTCATTCATTCATTCTGCCACAATGGATATCATTGGACAGTTGGTGAAATTTGAATGGGATCTTTGTATTAGATGGTAATATTACTGTTAAATTTCTGATTTTGATCAATGTCAAAAAACTTGAACAAACACTTTACAAAAGAGGATATACAAATGGCCAATAGCATATGAAAACTGTGCAACATCATTAGTCATCAGAGAAATGAAAATTAGATACCACTGCATGTCTACCAGAAAGCTAAAATAAAATAACAACAATAACAACTGATTATACTAATTGTTGGTGAGGATGTGGAGAACTAGAACTTTTCTGTGCTACTCGTTAGAGTACAAATTAGAAATCCACTTTGGAAAATAGTTTGCAATATGTACTAAAGCTGAAAATATTCATGGTATCACTTATACTTCTGTTCCAGAAATACATATATGTGTGCATCAAAGAGCATGTACAAGAATTTTCATAGCATCATTATTTGTAATATCTTCAAACTGAAAAGAACCCAAATGCCCATCAATAATGAAACGGAAAAGTACAGTTTGCTATATCCATACAGTGAAATACCATTCAATGGACTACTCCTACATATGACAACAGGAATGAATCTCCAGACATAACATTGAATAAGATAACCCAAGCACAAATGGTACATACTGTTAGATTCCACTTATGTAATATACAAACCATTCAAATTTCATCTATAGTGATAGACGTCAGAATATTTTCTTTGGAGGTATCTATAGAGAGACTTCTGGTGTGCTGGTAATGTTCTAGATCTTGACCTAGGTGACAGTTACACAGGTGAGTTCATTTTGTAAAACTCATAGAGATATATGATTAATATTTGTGCATTTTACTGGATGTAGAGTATGCATCAAGGGAAAGATAAATGAACAATAAGAAATTGAGCCCCAACTCATGCAGTTTGATCAGCTTCATTGCAATTTGTGGCTTAGAGAAGACTGACAGCACTAAGCCAGCAGAAATCTCCTATTTATTTTAATAAGTTAAAGAAGCTGTTATAATAATTTTGAAAACAAATATCAAAAATGTGAAATGAAAATTGATGGCAATGTGTGACGCTCAACATTTAACTAAGACATTTTTTAAATTTTGTCTCATAATTTTAAGATTAGTGTATTCATACTCAAAGAGAGATTGCAACTCGGACTGACTTTTAATACTCAAGATACAAATCCAGGGGGAAAAGTTGGAAAGGAACTACATATTAAAGTTCTGATCACTTATTGTTTGAATATTTATATTTCATTTTATTATAATATAAATACATATGGCATCATTTGTTCTAGAAATAAGAAGATAAAATGCTTAATTTTATCAAATATAAAGAAAATATTATAACTGTGCTAGATTATCTCTTGTGTACTTGTCCCTACCATAAATCTTGGTAAGGATAAAAATTACTATTTCTGGAATCTTCTTCCTTGTTTGGCTCTAGATTAGAATTTGCCAATGAAAGTAATTTGTGTGAAATACGGAAGGCAGAAGTGAAGCAAAAGCCATTATTTTCAGAGATCAGTCATGGGGCCTTAATCAGAGTGACTTTGCAGATGACTTTACAAGCTCACACTGTCACATTGTGGCAGACTTTGCAGAACTCTCCATGAGCTCCCTCTTCAGGATCCCACCTTTGGCTAGACACATCCCATTACTGCACTTCCCTTTGAACACCAACTTTTTCTCCTACTCCTGTGCTTCAGGCTGAAGCTGCTGCTGTTTCACTGATCGTCCAGCTGTAGCGTTCTGGATGTTCATACTAGCTCTTCCTGCTTTTGTGTAAACTCTAATTCCTTTTCTTAAACCCCTTACTCCTATAAAATTTTAACGGCTCAGTTTTGCTGAGTGAGAAGCCACTTCGATATTTCACATATTGAAGTTTTCCAACTCTACTGTCACGTTCACATATTTCTTTACTAAAAAAAGAAAGATAACTTATTGACAGAATATTTAAGTACTTCAAAATAATTTTAAAAGATGCGTTTTATAATAATAAGCACAATATATGAATGTTAGCAGGGAAAGAATATTTTCTATATTCCATATGTCAACTTTAGATTTCACTACTGGATACACTTTTAATAAAGCAACAATCTTCTTACTTTCAAAGGTTAGTCTACTTCCTTTATCACTCTAAAAGTCTTTGCAAACTTAACCAGGTAGTTAACAAACTTGAATTACTTGCCACAAGAAAGATGTTTTAAAAATTCTTGCACTTTATGAAGATTACAGGAATAGTTACTTTCAATAATTTTGGTTTTGAAATATATTTTATGAAGCATTATAGATATTAAGATTTTGCAATGTTAGCATTTTGCAATGTTAGAACGATGACAATTAGCAAAGGTCAAAAATTGTTCTTATTTCTGATTAGCTGCAAACAAATGAGGAATTTAAATGTACTATCTGAACATCTTTGGGCAACCAGATAATCATTAGTAAGAGTTTCCCCCTTAGTAGTAAAATAGTCTCCAAATAAATGCAATGAAAATACTATCTTTCAAGCAATTTTTAATAAAATTTGATAAAACTCACAGAAAACTGCATTAAGTAAAAAATTAATGAGGAAAGTGAAAGTTGTCCAAAGAGACTGAATATGCATCCAAATCATATGGTCCAGGCAGGCATTATATATTCAAGTTCTCATAAGAGTTCTTGCTTCCATAGGGGGAAAAGGAAAAAACTATATAAAGGAGAAGACAAAGAAGATAACATTTACTGAGGACTCTATAAACCATTGCACAACTCCTCCACATATGCTATTTCATCGTTTTAATTCCACAATTATTTAAAATATATATTATTATTGCCATTTTATGAATTTAAAAACTGAAGTGCATAGCTCATTCAGTTGGGAATTGGTAAAGATGAAGTTAAGATTATCTTGTACAAAAGCCTGTTGGTTTTTTTTTATTAGTGTGACAAAGTAAATTATTTTTATGAACACACTAATATATAAGAACTCTAGAGTAAGGTAGGAATAAATGTCTAATTCTGTAAACTTGAACAAGTTATTAACCCTGAGATGACACAAAGGATTACATTTTCAAATCAGACAACATAATTCAAAGATATTATCCAGGATAAAGCTTTCCTAATAATTTCAAGGATACAATCAATTGAGAAGCACCAGCAAAGCAAGGAGAGGTCTCAGATCCTGTGTGCATCCACCATGGCCTTTTCTTTTCAAACTATATACATTACATAATATATTAAAATATACATGATATATATTTATATACTTATACATAATAAATATATATCATATACTGTATGTTTATACATCATATATATATATGATCCTATATATCATTTATCATAATATATCAATATAATACATATTATATATTATATATATGTATATCAGAATAATGGATGAGGTAATTAAGTAAGATGTGCAGTTCACCACATAGATCAGTTAGCATTTGGGTATGGAAATCTCCATTTTATTTATTTATTTATTTTACTTCTTTTGTGTGTGTGAGGAAGATTAGCCCTGAGCTAACATTCGTTGCCAATCTTCCTCTTTTTGCTGAGGAAAACTGGCACTGAGCTAACATCTGTGCCCATCTTCCTCTACTTTATATGGGATGCCACCACAGCATGGCTGGACAAGCGGTGCGTTGGACTGCGCCTGGGATCCAGGCCTGTGAACCCCAGGCCACCAAAGCAGAGCACACAAACTTAACACTACGTCACCAGGCCAGCCCGTGGAAATCTCCATTTTATTCCCAGAAAGTTACATACCTTATGTGACATTTTCCAAGGATCCATGACAAATAAATCCATAGATGCTAGGTTTGTGTACCACAAGCAATTCTAAACCAAAGGCATCCTGCTCAGAGCATTCTATACATAAGAACTCTTCTCCAAGCAAACACCATCAATTCATTCTTGTTATAGTTATTAGCATGTTTCCCATAAGATTTTAGGAAATCACCTGTCCTATTTTCCGCCAGGAGCACCCTCCACTCCTACCACGGGAGAGAAATAGATTGCAGGTCAGCCGCTTTTGTAAGGATCCAACGAACTTATCCACGTAAAGCACTTAGTACAATGCTGTTAAAATATTAACAATGCCAATAGTAATTATTATTATCAGTATTAGCTACACTATTTACATTGTAAGATTACAAATGGTTGGCAACAACGTAATAAGAGCTAAGATGTACTTAGTTTTGAAAAATGCAAAACTGCTGGTATCCTCTTACATTCATTTTTGGTCTAATCATCTAGTGGAAAATATCTTCTTAGGAAGCATACTTTAACAAAAACATTACAAATCACAAATTACTATCCAGGTATTGAACAACAGTGCAAACAATGGAAGGAAGAAATAAAGAAAGAGAACAAGTGGGAGAAGGAGGAGAGATGAAAGGAGAGAGAATGAAAGAATGAAAAAAATCAATAATGTAAAAGATTTAGATAATTCGATTTACGGTAACAATGCTGTGCTGAAGTATACACAAAATTTTTCCAGTAATTTGACACTTTTTTCTAAATGTTTAATTCAAAAGTACATCACTAATAATTCACTTTTATTTAACAAAATAAATGATATATAGGTTTCCCTCGCGATCTGAAAGTTCACTTTATGCCAGTTCACTTTTACAAAATACTTAGATTAGTACTACCTGTTTTTGCTAACCACTAACCAGTAAATCCATGGTAAATGCTTCTTCGCTTTCCGCCATTAGCTTAGGAAAGGTTTTATAGGAACACTCTACATTCGGATAGTAGAGGAAACCTACTAAGCATATTTCCTTCACATTTCAATCACATTGTTTAATATTGCCAATTTAGAGAAATTATAAAAATTATTACTATTTTTGTAATACCAATAATCATCATATAAAGGTGTACTTACAAATCTATACTCTTGTAGCAAAGCAAATACATTTTATTACAAAACAACAGTTTGTGAGACGAAATTACGTTTAAAGAAAATTTTTAAATTGCACACTTTTGATAAAACATGGTGCAAGCATCTAAACATTAAATTCTAATTTAGACTAATCACTTGCTTTATTCTTCCTGCTACTAAACAAGGAAAGAAAAGAAACCTGGAAAAAAAGTTTAATAAGCTGTTCTCTAACACCCTAAAATCTTCCCTTGTAAGGATTGTCTTTCAAGATATAACTGTTTTTACATAATTAACTACCTACAAAAATAACGGTTTCAGTGATTACCAAGGTTACCCAAGGCAAACACAATAAATTTAAAATGAGAACAAGTCTAAAACATGTGTTTCCAATATTCAGACCCATCAGAGACTAATAAGATCAAATTTGAAATGAAGCACCTATGTAAATGAGGGCATATGGAATATTCGATCCTTAAATGACAAATTTTCTCTGAATTTTCTTCTTTCTCACTTAAAGAAAACATTTTATTTTTTGTATCTTCAAGATCTCCGCAAGAAACAATGGCTCTAATGGTCTCTTAAGTTTGGCCAGAATTTTCAATGTGCACTCCCTAGGTCAAAATGAAAATATCAAGAGCACATCCTTCTGAGTCCATAATTGAAAATAATTATTATTACTTTTTGTGTAAAGATATCAAAAATATTTAGAAGCAATATTTATAAGGCAGTTAAGACCTTTAATAAATTAAACAAGAGAGAGAGAGAAAGTCACCTAAAGAATCTTAGTAAATATAGCATAAAATAATTTGACTGAGTGCAACATACATATTATTTATGGGTTAATCTATTAAGCGGGTTAATGTATTAAATTTTTAATAAGAAAATTTCAAATTGTTCCACAAAACAAAACTCCACTGTTTTCTGTATGTAGGAGATATATCTAAAACAAAGAGATTTAGAAGGATTTAAAATAAAGAGATAAGATGGTATGACAAACACTAATACAACAGGGGTGAGCTCCTAATATCAGACAACATAGAATTCACACAGAAAAGCCTCAAATAAGGGAGGGAAGAATTGAGATTTTTTTTCCTGCAGAATGTCTGCTGAAGTCTTTTTATTCCCACCTTCATTACTTTTGAAACCATACTGAAGATAAAACTTTTCTGACTGTTCACTAATTAAGTGAAAAATTTAACCAATGAAACAAAAAAAACAAAAGCCCCATAACTAATAAGCTGCTTCCTGGAATAATCCTGTGATCCCCCTCAATGCTAATATAAACGACCAGCTGGCAGAAGACGATAAGGACGTAGTAATATTTTTAATTGGTGCTTATTCTGAACACTTACATTAGAATAGTTATAATACCAACTACATGAAGAGGTGACAGTTACTCCAAGTTAACAAAAAACAAATCTCTCAATTCAATATTAGAAGGATAAAAAAAGTAAAGAAATTATATGACCACAATGAGAGGAACTTTATTTAAATAAATGTTTATTCTTTAAAGAAATTGAAAAGAACTACCACATTTCTATGGTGATTGTACTTACCTTAAACAAATGTGTTTATTGAAAAAAACTCTTGATGCCAGTTTCAGTCTAATGAGTAGAACGGATCCAAAGTTACATGCTTGGACAGCATAAAGCATTATATTCTCTTAAGCTCTATGATTTGATGGAAAATTGACAGAAGACTTGAGTTACAACCTTAAATCTCCCACTAATCTAATTTGTAATTTTGAAAGATTTCATTTTACTGATCCCTTGTATCCTTATTTGTAAAATAAA
The DNA here is from genome assembly GCA_031878705.1 of Tapirus indicus. Classification (NCBI taxonomy): domain Eukaryota; kingdom Metazoa; phylum Chordata; class Mammalia; order Perissodactyla; family Tapiridae; genus Tapirus; species Tapirus indicus. The sequence continues at coordinate 95,475,342 of CM062926.1, forward strand.
AGTGTTTATTTAAATGATGTCCAATAGCATTTTCTGTTCTATTTTGAAGGGTTTTCACATTTTAGAATCTTTTACCGAAATATAAATGCTCATAATCCATTATCTTGTGTCACTTTCAAACTTCCCTTCCTTAAACTCATAATACACACATAATATAACATATATTTACATAAGCAAAATATGTAAATTATACATCTATAATTAAAACAAATTTGCATAAAGTAATACTCTTGCTAAATCTGAAAGATACTATTTTCTATTCTTTTCTCTTCTGTTTTATCTTTAAAAACGTTGTCTTGATCCACTGAGTTAATTTCACAAGTTACTAACAGTTTTTGACCCTCCATTTAACAAAATAATTACATCTTTATGCAGATCAATAAGCCCTGTACTTTGTTTAATCTGCAGATACTGATAGGTTTTATAAGCATCAGTGTATGAAGGCTGAACAATCATGATTAAAATATTCTGATGCAGTCAAAGTATGCAACAAAGTTACCAGTACTGATTTAATAGCGTACCTATTCATTAAATAAATAAATGAATGAAAGAGAAGAATGACAAGCTATAACATAGTTTTTAACTCTTCCATAACTCATGTTCTTAACATTGTGTAGGAAAACAATAATTTAGGAGTTAAAAATGTGAGATGCTATCTAGAAGAAGACAGTGTCAATTAGAAGGATCACTACTGAGAGAGGGGTGCCAAAAAAACCCCACAAAAAGACAAAAAAACTCCAGAGATATCTTAAAGTAAACATTGGTAATGTCCATTTAAGCAGCAACCAAGAAAAAAAGATAACTGATTCACTCATTTACTGAAGTGATATTTATTCAATACCTACTGTTGAGTCTTTTCTATTTAATAATAATTACTGGGCATTGTTTTAGTTATTAAAGAGTGCATTGAACCAGACAGACAAAAATCTTCCCTCAGGAATTTTCATTTTATTGTGATGAGACTGACTCACATGCTCACATGGTCCTCCCTCTGTAACTGTCTGTGTCCTAATCTCCTCTTCTCATAAGGATACCAGTCATATTAGATTAAGGCCCATCCTAATGACCTCACTTTAACTTAATTACCTTTTTAAAGACTCTCTCTCCAAACAGAGTCACATTCAGAGGTACTGAGGGTGAGGATTTCAACATATGAATTTTAGACAGACACAATTCAGACTATTACAGAGACCAAGGTTTTTATGGTGGCTGATCATGTAAGCACATGCTGCCTAGCACATATCAAAGTTCCAGACTCCCCAACAGAAAGCATGTGTACAGCATAAACCACATTGTTTTCACAGTCTAGGCACAGCGAACCAGTGTTATCAGTTCATGAATGGCTCAACTGTCAAGTTTCCAGATGCTAGAAACAGAGAACCTTGTGAGTAGGCTTCTCTAAAAGATAGCAGTCTCAGGCCTACTGTATTAACTCTTTTGTGCACAGTCAGGCTGACAAGTTCAAGGTTGTTTTTAATTAGTGATACGTTTTAGGCCTAATATATCCATACATTTATTATGATTATTAAACTTTGCTTTGATTTTTAAAGGATATAAAAATTATAATATTTTGCAAGTTAGTCCATAATAAGCAACTTGGCCACTACTTTCCTTTTACTCATCCCTTAAGCTTATAGAATTTTAAAAATCACAGAAAATTACCCAGTAATTTTGCTTAAAGTTAGCAGAATAAAAGTTTCAAAATAAAATATAGAGAGCATAAAACTTGGGGGAAAAGAGTCTCTATTGTCTCTGAAACAAAGAAATCAAAAATTTAGAAAACCTATTTTTAACCATTACTTGAAAACCACAACCTATGAGAAAGATCTATCCAGGATAGAAAGAAGACATGAACAGCAGGCACGTACCTTATCAAATCTCCATTTGTGGGAGGATAAACTAGTGTAACTGCTTTGAAGGAAACATGACAATATCTATAAGAAAAAAAAGAAATCAACATACCTTTTAATCCAGAAATCTATGTAAAAGGATGCTTGTTATAGAATTTCTGTACCAGAAAAAAATCTAAAAATTCATAAGTAGAAGACTAGTTCAATAAATTATGGTAATTACAGCACTAAATATCATATATGCCTAGTTAAACAGTAAATTAAATCACAGGGTGCTCATATGGAATGATCTTCAAGATACATTGCTCAGTGAAAAATGTAACATGTGGAACTCTGAACACTAAATGCTTTGTAAGATATGACTGAATGTGAATACTGATACACAGACTACTGTTGTTTGCTTCAGGGTTGAGAGTCTTAGGATCTGGGAATAAGAGTGAATTATTTTACTTTTTTTATTGTTTAGATTTTTATCCACACATATTTTACTTTACCAACATGAAATTCTGCCTCCTGTGCTTCTGAGGGACACCAAAATGATTAAATTAATTAATAGAAGGATGAGATTTGAGAAGGGCTATATAGAAATCAATACATCTTGGAATTTAAGATAACATAAGGGTCAGATTGATAATGCAGACTCACAGGACTCAGAGATCTTACCCAGTATCAAGCTTTACTAATAATTTCAAAGGTACATGTAGTCATGAGGCCAGGAAAAACAGAGAGGCCCAGGACCTCTAGGGCAGTTCCTCAAATTCTATCATCCACATTAGATGCACTTGGGCCCAAGTGAACAGATGAGGTTCCTGTGAGGTATGTAGTTACCTCACTTTCATAGAAGGAGCCAGTTACCAGTTAAGTTAGGAGATATTTACATACTATATTGAGAAGGTTACATAGATTATGTAACATTTCCCAATTAGCCATTATCCAGAAATCCATATATTCCAGTTTGTTTACCATCAGGAATTCTAGACAGTTAGGCACCTCCTGCTAAAACATTCCACAGAAAGACTCTTTTGCCAGCATAAACCTTTGTCATTGTTGTTGTGCCAGTAGGGTTGTCCTAGGTATGTTTACAAGGGGATGAGTTCAGGTCACTTGCCTCTTTCTTTCCCTGAAGCACCCCTAGTAAAGGGAGAGACTGTATTTCAGACCTGCAACTTCACTTTTTCCTTTCCAGATGACAAGGATGAGCTACCATGGACATATTGATCAAATATACTTACCTTAGAATCAGAGAGGGAGTTAACTCTTAGGGACCAAGAGAGAAATTGGTATTTAATTCATAATATAGTGTATTTACATTCTTCTGTATTAAGCACAGAAAATTACTAAAATGGATGAAAATAAAAATCGATTTTGATAAGTAGATGAATGGGATCATAATGAATTATTGAAGTATGTAAAGTAGTTTAGAGATCGTATCTTTAACATCTGAGATAGAATCAAGGAGAGAAATCAGTACATCAGTCCTTTTATAACCTGCCCCTTGTGCCTTTCAGGCTCTGTCAGGGTCATAATGGTGCACAGCATAGATGATGAAGCTACATCCATGTGGTGGTTTTATTCTTCGTTTTCTATCATTCTCTCTAATTTTATACTAATGAAGTCCAACATGAGAAGCACATATGGACATAGTTTTTCAAAATTTAAGAGGAGGGGGAATTGTAGGAAGGTGATCACAAGGTACAAGCTTCCCATTATAAGAAAATAAGTAGTGGGGTTGTAATGTACAACATGACAACTATAGTTAACACTGCTGTATGATATATATATATGAAAGTTGTTAAGAAAGTAAATCCTAACAGTTATCATCACAAGGAATTTTTTTCTTTTTTTGCTTTTTCTTTTTATTGTATCTATATGAGAGGATGGATGCTAACTGAACTTATTGTGGTAGTCATTTCACAATATCTGTAAGTCAAACCGTTATGCTGTACACCTTAAACTTATACAGTGATGTATGTCAATTATATCTCAATAAAACTGGAAAAAATTTAAGATGTAAGAAATAATTTTATTTAAATAATGATGAGGAGAAAGGATAATTGTTTGCTGGTTAAGAATCTCTTAGGGAGTGACTTCAGCATCATGGTGGAGTGAGATACCCTCTTTGAATCTCTGCCCCCTAAGACACAATGAAAACATCATTCGCATTCCAACAGAGGTCAACCAAACACTACAAAGGACTTTTAAGAAACCCCTGCTGCCATACATTGAACGGTGGAGGCACAGTAAGCCCCAAAGGACCTGAGGAGAGGTAAGAAGTTTTACTCCCCCTCCCCAATCGATCAGCAAAGACAGACAGCACAGCTCGCAGACAGAGGGGGGAGGAACGGCCCTCTGCAGGGAAAACTATCACCCTCCAGGTGCTGTCACAGACTGTCAAGAGATCCCCACCAGGAAGTGATGACGCACTGTTTCGGGGGTGTGACAAACGCCCCAAGAGAGCCAGAAAGGAAACCCCTGGGTCGAGCAGGAGAGAGAGAGAACCCCTCCCCCCACACACCCTGTGTTTCAGCATAATCCCTCCGGGGACTGCAGCGGGCTCAGAGCACACCACTCATCATGTCCATCCAGTGGCAGCAGGTGGAAACTGCAGGACCAACTTCAAGATGAGAGGAAAAAGTAAAGCTGTGGGATCCATGCAACAGTTTGTTATGTATACAGACCAAAAGGAAAATGACAAACACCCAGAAACCAATGCTGAAGGCACAGAATTCGATAACCTGCATGAGAGAGAATTCAAAATAGCTGTCATAAACAAACTCAATGAAATACAAGAGAACACACAGAAACAAATCAATGAATTCAGGGATTTCATCACAAAAGAGATTGAAACCATAAAGAAAAACCAATCAGAATTATTGAAGATGAAAAACAAAATGAACAAGATAGTGGAAAAAATGGAGTCTTTAAAGAGCAGAACTGACAATATGAAGGAACAAATTAGTATTATCAAGGATAGCCACACAGAAATGCTCCAGATAGAGGAGGAGAGAGAGCTAAGACTAAAAAGAAATGAAGAAATCCTTCAAGAAATATCAGACTCAATGAGGAAAAGCAACATAAGGATAATAGGTATTCCAGAAGGAGAAGAAAAAGAAAAAGGAGCAGAGAGTTTGTTCAAAGAAATAATAGCTGAGAACTACCCTAACCTAGGGAAGGAGATGGAAATAACAGTGAATGAAATCAATAGATCACCTAAATATATAAACAGGAATAAACAATCATCACGACACATAGTAGCAAAATTGACAAGATTCCATGACAAGGAAATAATATTAAGGGCAGCTAAACAAAAAAAAAAAAAACCAAAATAACATACAAAGGAAACCCCATCAGGCTCTCAGCAGATTTCTCAACAGAAACTCTACAGGCTAGGAGAGACTGGAATGATATATTCAAAATCATGAAAGACAAAAACCTTCAGCCAAGAATACTTTATCCAGCAAAAATATCCCTCAAATATGAAGGAGAAATAATAACTCTCCCTGATAAACAAAAGATAAGAGAGTTCATCACCACAAGACCCCCAGTACAAGAAATGCTCAAGAAGGCCCCTAGGCCTGAAAAAAAAACAAAGGAGAAAGGGGATACAAAGGTTTCAGCAAGGAGAAAAGCAAGGAGACTAAACCAGAACAAACTACAGTTGGATAGCATGAAAAATTAATTCAAACTCATCACTGTAAACACACACTCACGACACAAGATGGAATAAGTAGTGACAACAACAAATAAGGAGGGGAAGAGGAAAGGGATTGAATCAACTCAGCCTAAGGAAACAGGAGGCATCTGAAAATGTACTATCTTATCCAGGAGATCTCTTATATAAACCTCACGGTAACCACTAAACAAATAACCAGAAGAGAACCACACATGACAAATAAAGAGAAAACTAAGAGAATGAGCATGCAGAAATACCAAACTGAATTTGGAGTCCAAAACACATGTGACAAGAAATGAAGGAAATGCGGGGCTGGCCCAGTGGCGCAGAGGTTTAGTTCATGCTTGGCAGCCCGAGATTCACGGGTTCGGATCGTGGGCACCTGCTGACACACTGCTTGTCAGCCATGCCGTGGCAGCGTCCCATGTAAAGTAGAGGAAGATGGGCACAGATGTTAGCCCAGGGCCAGTCTTCCTCAGCAAAAAGAGGAGGATTAGCAACAGATGTTAGCTCAGGGCTGGTCTTCCTCACAAAAAAAGAAATGAAGGAAATGCAAAAGAACTAGAAAATGAACAATAAAATAGCAACATTAAACCCTCAGATATCAATAATCACTCTAAATGTAAATGGATTGAATTCTCCAATCAAAAGACACAGAGTGGCAGGATGGATTAAAAACCAAGATCCAACAATTTGCTGCCTCCAGGAAACACATCGCAGCTCTAAGGACAAACACAGATTCAAAATAAAAGGATGGAAAACGATACTCCAAGCTAATGGCAAACAAAAGAAATAGATAGAAATAGAGTTGCCATACTTATATCAGAGAAAGTAGACTTCAAGATAAAAAAGGTAATGAGAGACAAAGAAGAGCAATATATAATGATAAAAGGGACACTTCACCAAAAAGACCTAACAATTATAAATATCTCTGCACCCAACACAGGAGCATCAAAGTACATAAAACAACTGATAAAAAACCTAAAAGGAGATATTAATAATAATAATAATAGTAGGGGATTTTAACACCCCCCTTACATCAATGGATAGATCATCCAGACAAAAAGTCAATAAGGAAATAATGGACTTAAATGAAAAACTAGACGCGATGGACTTAATAGATATATACAGAGCACTCTACCCCAAAAAAGCAGAGTACACATTCTTCTCAAGTGCACATGGAACATTCTCAAGGATAGGCTATATATTAGGAAACAAGGAAAACCTCTATAAATTTAAGAAGATTGAAATCATTACAAGCATCTTTCCTGATCATAATGCTGTGAAACTAGAAATCAACTGCAAGGAAAAAACTGGGAAAGGGACAAAGATGTGGAGACTAAACAACATGCTACTGAACAACCAATGGGTCATTGATGAAATTAAAGGAGAAATCAAAAGCTATCTGGAGACAAATGAAAAAGAAAATACACCATACCAACTCATATGGGATGCAGCAAAAGTGGTCCCGAGAGGGAAATTCATAGCAATACAAGCCCACCTTAAGAAACAAGAAAAATCCCAAATAAATAACCTTAAACGGCACCTAACAGAATTAGAAAGAGAAGAACAGACAAAGCCCTGAATCAGCAGAAGGAGGGAAATAATAAAAATCAGAGCAGAAATAAATGAAATTGAAACCAAAAAAAAAAACAGTAGAAAGGATCAATGAAACAAAGAGCTGGTTCTTTGAGAAGATAAATAAAATTGACAAACCCTTAGCCAGACTCACTAAGAAAAAAAGGGAGAAGACTCAAATAAATAAAATTAGAAATGAAAGAGGAGAAATTACAATGGAGAGCACAGAAATACAGGGGATTATTAGGGAATACTATGAAAAACTTTACGCCAATAAATCGGACAACCTAAAGGAAATGGACAAATTCTTGGACACATACAACCTCCCAAAACTGAATCAAGAAGAAAGAGAGAATCAGAAGAGACCAATCACAAGTAAAGAGATTGAAACAGTAATTAAAAGCCTCCGCAAAAATAAAAGCCCAGGACCAGATGGCTTCCCTGGAGAATTTTACCAAACATTCAAAGAAGATTTAGCACCTTTCCTTCTCAAACTATTCCAAAAAATAGAGGACGATGGAACACTTCCTAACACATTCTATGAGGACAACATCATCCTGATACCAAAGCCAGACAAGGACAATACAAAGAAGGAAAACTACAGGCCAAGATCACTGATGAACATAGATGCAAAAATCCTCAACAAAATATTGGCAAACCGAATACAGCGATACATTAAAAAGATCATACACCACGATCAAGTGGGATTTATACCAGGGACACAGGGATGGTTCAATCAATCAATGTAATACACCACATTAACAAAATGAAGAATAAAAACCACATGATCATCTCAATTGATGCAGAGAAGGCTTTCGACAAGATCCAGCATCCATTTATGATAAAAACTCTCAACAAAATGGGTATAGCAGGAAAGTACCTCAACATAATAAGGGCCATACATGACAAACCTGCAGCTAACATCCTACTCAATGGGGAAAAACTGAAAGCCATTCCTTTGAGGACAGGAACAAGACAAGGGTGCCCACTCTCACCGCTCTTATTCAACATAGTACTGGAAGTTCTGGCCAGAGCAATTAGGCAAGAAAAAGGAATAAAAGGACTCCAAATAGGCAATGAAGAAGTGAAACCCTCACTATTTGCAGACAACATGATCTTATACATAGAAAACCCAAAAAATTCCATCAGAAAACTACTAGAAATAATCAACAACTACAGTAAAGTGGCAGGGTATAAAATCAACTTACAAAAATCAGTTGCATTTCTATACACTAATGATGAACTAATATAAAGAGAACTCAAAAAGACAATCCCATTTACAATTGCAACAAAAGAATAAAATATCTGGGAATAAATTTAACCAAGGAGGTAAAAGACCTATACAATGAAAACTGTAAGACACTATTGAACGAAATCGAGGAAGACATAAAGAAATGGAAAAATATTCCATGCACATGGATTGGAAGAATAAATATAGTTAAAATGTCCATTCTACCTAAAGCAATCTACAGATTCAATGCAATCCCAATCAGAATCCCAATGTCATTCTTCATGGTAATGGAACAAAAATACTGAAATTCGTATGGGGCAACAAAAGACCCCAAATAGCTAAAGCAATCCTGAAAAAAAAGAACAAAGCTGGAGGCATCACAATCCCTGATTTCAAAATATACTATAGAGCTATAGTAATCAAAACAGCATGGTACTGGTACAAAAATAGACACACAGATCAATGGAATAGAATTGGAAGCCCAGAAATAAAACCACACACCTATGGACAACTAATCTTCAACAAAGGAGTAAAGAACATACACTGGAGCGAGGGAAGTATCTTCAATAAATAGTGTTGGGAAAATTGGACAGCAACATGCAAAAAAATGAAAGTAGACCATCTCCTATCTCCATATACAAAAATCAATTCAAAATGGATTAAGGACCTGAAAGTGAGACCTGAAACTATAAAACTCCCTGGAAGAAAATATAGGCAGTACACTAATTGACATTGGATCCTTTCAGATTCCATGTCTACTCGGACAAGGGAAACAAAAGAAAAAATAAACAAGTGGGACCTCATCAGACTACAGAGCTTCTACAAGGCAAATGAAACCAGGATCAAAATGAATAGACAACCCACCAGCTGGGAGAAAATATTCACAAATTGTTTAGCCAACAAGGGATTAATCTCTGTAATATATATATAGAACTCATACAATTGAGCAACAAAAAAACAAACAACCTGATCAAAAAATGGGCAGAGGATATGAACAGACATTTTTCCAAGGAAGAGATACAGATGGCCAACAGACACATGAAAAGATGTTCAACATCACTAATCATCAGAGAAATGCAAATCAAAACTACACTAAGATATCACCTGACACCCGTTAGAATGGCTATAACCACCAAGGCAAAAAACAACAAATGCTGGAGAGAATGTGGAGAAACGGGAACCCTCATTCACTGTGGTGGGAATGCAGACTGGTGCAGCCTCTATGGAAAACAGTATGGAGAGTCCTCAAAAAATTAAAAATAGAAATATCTTATGATCCAGCAATCCCACTCTTGGGCATCTACCCAATGGACATGAAATCAACCATCACAAGAGGCTTATGCACCCCTATGTTCATTGCAGCATTATTCACTATAGCCAAGAAGTGGAAGCAACCCAAGTGTCCCTCAACTGATGATTGGTTAAAGAAGATGTGGTATATACATACAATGGAATACTACTCAGCCATAAGAAAAGACAGAATTGTCCCATTTGCAACAACATGGATGGAACTAGAGGGTATTATGTTAAGTGAAATAAGCCAGAGAGAGGACAGACACTGCATGAATTCACTCATATATGGAATATAAATGAACACACGGACAGAGAGAACTGATTGGTGGTTACCAAGGTGAAGGGGGGTGGAGGGTGGGCATAAGGGGTGAAGGGATGCATCCACATGGTGACAGACAAATAATAAAGTACAACTAAAATCCCACAGTGTTATAAACTATTAAGATATAAATAAAAAATTAAAAAAGTTAAAAAAATCTGTACATGGGGAGGAAAAAGAACAGATAAAATGATTCATCTTAAATAAATTTAGCCTTTAATCTGGAAAAAAAGAAGAATCTCTTAGATCTGAGCCAATTTCAAAGCTTTATGATGGCAGGCAAATTAATTTCTCCAAGCCCAAATTTCCTCTTTGTAAAATGGAGATTGCAATAACTGCCTCACCATGTTAATGAAAGGATTTCATGATATACACCTTGCTAGCTGCCTACCACAATGAATGGTATAGAGTAAGCATTAGTTATCTATTGCTGTGTTGCAAATTGTTCCAAAATTTAACAGCTTAAAACAACAAACATTTAGTATCTCCCAGTTCCTGAGCTTGAGGAACTGGGTCCAGCTTAGCCTGTGCATCTGGCTCAAGGTCTCTCACAAGTCTGCAATTAAGCTGTTGGCCAGGGCTGATATTTTAAAAACAAACCACAGCTCCTTGATTAATAGAGCAAAAGTACTCATTAGGGTCATGAGTAATACTCATACTCTATTATTTTTCAAACGTTTTTTCCCCAAACACACCAAATGTATACAACATACTCCCATTAATAACAGTGATTGGGATTGTGGGGGCAATGTAGTCCAACGATTAAAACGAAAAGAAATAAATCTATACTAACCAAAAAGTCCAGTCCCTCAGTGTCTCAAAGATTTGAAGCTAGAAGACATGGTACAGTGGCCAGTATTACACTGACCTGGGGCAGACTGCCCACTCTTTAAATTAATCATGTCTCTATTAATGCCACTCAATCCAAGTAATGCTAATAATAAAACTATCATCGATTGGGCATCTCTATGGGCCATGCATTTTACTAAGTGTTTTTATCAATGTAACTCATTTAACAATCCTATGTTATAAGGATTATCATCATGCTAATTTTAGAGATGAGGAAACTAAAGCCAAAAGTTGAAATAAATAGGATTTAAACCTTAACTCTGCACTATTAGTACTATACCATATATTCCTAATGCCTCTTGCTACCAAGGAATTTTTCCCCACATGTCATGTGTCGTATGACTGGCTAACTTAAATTTTATGCTGTGCTCATTTGAAAGCTTAAACTGTAAATACGTTTGAATGTTGCTTTTTATGTAATATTTCACTATGATTTGTTTGTGCTATCTCCTAAAATATATGTAGAAAATATATGAATAAAGTTCCCAAGCAATATTTAATTTGGTCCCCTTCTTTCTGTTTGGTCTGCACCATTTACCAAATCAGGAATCTGTATTCAGTATCAACTTCACATCATCATTAAGGTAAATGTAATATGTTTTTTAAAAACAATACAAGTATAATGCAAAGTGTTTAAATAGGTGGGATATTGGCAAAGAGACATACCTCATATTATTAAAAGATACTTTGTGGTCATTACTAGATTGTGTGTGTGTGTGTGTGTGTGTGCGCGCGCTCGCGCACGCTATTTAGCAGTGACTAAAGGGTAATCAAGAGATACCGAGCAGCTTGAGTGCCTAGCACAGCCCTGGGCACCACTGACCCGGGAGATTCAAGCAATGTAACTCTCATCAGAGGGACCTAGAATCTTACTTGGGACATAAGACCCACAGAGAGTCATCAAGCAATGACAGACAAGGGCCAGGCAATAAAAAATCAGGTGCTAATTTGTTCTGTTGTAAAGGCAGTGAAGTGCTAGTGATAAGGATAAAATTTCTCTTACCATGAGGCTGGTCCAGTGGTGTAGTGGTTAAGTTCACATGCTCTGCTTTGGTGGCCCAGGGTTAGCAGGTTCAGATTCCATGCATGGACCTACGCACCGCTTATCAAGCCATGCTGTGGCGGCATCCTATATAAAGTAGAGGAAGATGGGCATGGATGTTAGCCCAGGGCCAGTCTTCCTCAGCAAAAAGAGGAGGATTGGCAGTGGATGTTAGCTCAGGGCTGGTCTTCCTCACACGCGCGCGCACGCACACACACACACACACATCAAAAAACAAAAATTTTCTCTTACCAGATTTTTAATATAAACTTTCATTTCTCTTTTGTAAAGATGATAACTATTTGAAAAAAATCTAAAACATCAGCAAATAAGTTATTTTACAGATATATGAAAAAAGTTACCTTACATGTGATAAATTACATATCTTCAGAGGATGGTTTACTTTAAAATTTGAGTCAGTTTTGTCAGCAATACAAGAAGCAGTGCTTAATCAGACGCAGTAACTAATCAGAAGCTAAGCTTTTGCCTGGCAGAAATAGACCACTTTAGGGAGTAAGGGTGGGTGATACTCATTTATGCTTTTTGCCTACTTTTACTGAATCAATTATAGCAGGTCAGATAATTTCATTCTATCTCTGTAGGTTCTGGGATTGTTTAGAAACTCACATACATCATGGTGATTCTGATGTCTATATTTTTGTTATTACTAGACAGATTCTTATTTTGAGCCCTCTGTCTAATCAATATCCTAACAAAGCCTTTTTGACATGTAAATATATCAATTTTATCCCATCAGCAGGATGTTCTATATCTTTTTATACTTGGTTGAATGGTGTTCCCCCAAAATTTAGGTCCAGTCAGAACCACAGACTGTGAAATTATTTAGAAATAGAGAATTTACAGATGTAATCTGGTTAAGATGAGGTCATACTGGATTAATTAGTGGGCTCTAATCCAATGATTGGTGTCCTTATAAGAGGGAAATCTGGACACAGAGACACACACAGATGGAAGACAGCCATCTGAAGGTGGAGGCAAAGACTGAAGTGATATATCTACAAGAAAAAGGAATGCCAAGGATGCCAGCAAACACCATGAGCTAGGAAGAGGTAAGGAAGGATCCTCCCTTAAAGCCTTTGGAGAGAGCATGGCCTTGCCAATACTTGATTTTGGACTTCTAGCCTCCAGAACTGTGAGAGAATAAATTTCAGTTGTTTTAATCCACCCAGTTTGTGGTTCTTTATTAATATAGCCCTAAGAAACTAATACACCCTTATAGTACTATGTTTATATTTCTCTGAAGGGAGTTGTATTACTCTGCCCTTCGTTTTGGGTTAATATTTCACCTTAATTACTATATATTTTAATATCTCTATTTCATTTCTCAGGCATTTGTTTAGATTTCACAATGAAATCATTACTATACATTTCTAGGAAGAAGCTTTCAAACTTTTTGCCTTTTTAAAATGGTTATGTCAGTTCCAGGTTTCTTAGTTTCACTCTATTCTATTTCAAGTATAGTCAGTCAAGCATCGCATAACGATGTTTCAGTCAATGACCGACTGCATATAGGATGGTGGTCCCATAAGATTAGTACTATACAGTCTAGATGTGTAGTAGGCTATACCATCTAGATTTGTGTAAGTACACCCTATGATGTTTGCACAATGACAAAATTGCCTAAGGATGAGTTTCCCAGAACATATCCCTGTCGTTAAGTGATACATGACTGTATTTCTATTAAATTATAATCTAATAGGCCCCTTTTCTAGTAATTTTAGGCATACTCTATGTGAGGACTGCTCTTATAACTGTTAAATGTATTACCATCACTGCAATATAATACTGACAACATTTTCTGATTAATTTATTAATATCAATGATTATAAATTGTAAGGTTCAGTTATCAAATTTGGACAATATATATTTGGGAAGGCAAGGAAAATTAATTTTTAATAAAAGTTTACTTTTTATTTCTACTAAGAAATCTTGTTTAGGAAGAAGAGATAAGGCTATTGGAAGAATGTTGGTCCACCAAATATTAATAAAAGGGGGTATTATAAAGAAAGAGTTATCCCTATTAATATTCCCATTATTATAGAAGATATATCAAAGACATGAATGAACCCTTAAGCATTCAAGAAATTAAGGAGGTAAATATAGTTAAATAAAAATTAAAGATAAATACAATCAGGAAAATTTATAACTAGATCGAACCCATGTAAGACAGTATTAACTGAATACAGTGTTTAAAGAGAATACCTGAAATCAGAGTGTTTTTCCCAAACTAAAATGATCAACTTCTATTTTCCAGGTTCAGAATTTAATTCAGCTTAACAAAATAAACAAAGAATGAGGATCTGTGGTTGTTAATTTCATATGTCTACTTTGGTGGGCCACAGTGCCCAGATATTTGGTCAAACGTTATTCTGGAAGTTTCTGTGAGGTTCTGTTTTGGATGAGGTTAACATTTAAATCAATGGACTTTGAGTAAAGCTGATTGCTCTTCATAATGTGAGTGGGCCTCAGCCAATCAGTTGAAGTAGAACAAAACTGACCTTCATGAGCAAGAAGGAATTCTGCCAGCAGATCTCTTTGGATTGAAACTGCCACTCTTCCCTAAGTCTCCAGCCTACTGGCCTATTCCATGACATTTAGGACTTGCCAAGCCTCTACAATTTCATGCACCAACTCTTTAAATCAATCAATCAATCAATCTATCTATCTATCTATCTATCTATCTATCTATCTATCTATCTATCTCTTTCTCTCTCTCTCTCCACACACACAAACACACACATATATCCCAATGGCTTGTTTCTCTGGGGAATACTGACCTAAAACAGGATCGTAAATATCTTAGGTTTCATTTCTTAACCAGACATAAGGAGGTAGTAAAACCCAAGCATTTGAATCTTCTACTCATAGTTACATTGAGAAATCATAAACAAAAATGAAGAGGAATTGGGAGTACAGTGACTATTATATGAGCTAGGGATTTGAGTTGCAAATAGACAATATATAAGAAAGTTTGGTATCCAAGTTGAGGAAAACGGGACAGGAGGCCATAGAATTCTAAGTAACCTAGGTGAGGAAATACAATATCAGGTCACAGATGCAGCTGGATTAAAATGTTGCCTCTGGTACTATGACTGGAAATTAGCCACTGCCCTGTCTTCGTGGTCCTTTACAGTCCAAGAATCTTTGTGTTGATTCCTTTTCAGGATACAAAGTCACATGCCTGTGGCCTTGCTGCCAGGGCATGCAGGATGGAATATGTGCCTCATCTTTGGTTTCACTTAAAAGTGGGGTTGAATGCCTACCAAGATTCAGATATGCAGAATTTTCCTCAAATTAGAAGGGTGATCCCTAGTCAACGAATCAAACTTTGATTATCAAACTGAAGTTGAGTTCTACTTCCTGTCAAGAGAGAGTAACAAGGACCAGATTTACCCTCCTGAAAACCACCTGACACATCTGAAAAACAGACAAAATGTATGAAGCAACAGTTTTCAAGCCACTGGACATTAGGCAGTGCAGGATAATAATCTCTGAGAGACAATAAACAAAAGAGGTGAGGCATAGTATTGCCCGTGCTTACTGACTGGAGAGAGTTTCCAGACTACAGCGTCTCCCAAACCCAGGGAGACCAATATGGCTAGAGTGTGAGGGACAGAGAATCAGGGAGACAAGAGTTGCACACAACAAGAACTCCCAAGATGTGCAGAGGGTCATCTTTGAGTATTCCCTGCCCATTGGTCAGCACGCATGTGTGAGAGAACTACCAGATGCCATGGAAAGAACCACTCAAAAGGATTTGAGATAGTGCTGGTCACTCACAACAGAGCTGGAAATAATATTGCCTGTTCCCACAGCCAATCAGGAGAAAATCTCCTGATTGATGGGGCATACCACACAGGAAGGTCTTGCCCCAGGATTGAGCAATAATTAGCCCTAGAGAGAGACTATTCTTGTCCTTTCTGACAAATCTCAAAAGTTGGATCCAAAAGGAACAGTTTCCTAATAACTTTAGAAGGAGCTGATTCCAGCTCTCAGCCTTCAGTCTTCCAGCTGAATTTCCAAACATCACAGAGCAGAGACAAGCTGATTCCTCTGTGCCTCATCTGAATCCCTAAACAACAGAAACCACTAGAGATAAGAAGTGATTACTGTTGTTTGAAGCCTAAAGTTTTGGGGAAACTTGTTACTCAGCTACAGATAACTAATTCAACTTGGTTTTTAGTTCATAGATCTCTCAATTAATAAAGGCAGTATCCAAGGAGCTGCCCCTGGACATGATTGTAGATCACAAGATACTGAACTTTAAGCCTAACATAATTGAACAAGACTTTTGGTAGTGTTAGGAGGAGTAGGGTTTTAAATATGGCAGGAACATAAATCATAGCGGTCAGAGAATAATCTATGATGATTTTTGTAGCAATGACCTCCAAGGATGCAAGCCTTACTGTATCCAAACCCTTGGGTAGTTCCCTCCCATGCTGACTCTCAGTTTGGCCATGTAACTTGCTTTGACTAATGGGATAACAGAAAATGTGATGCTAGCAAAGATTTGAAAAGCACATTAATCTTTATCCTTTCTTGATGCTGGGAACCCTGAGACTTCCATGTAAAAAAGCATGATCTAACCACGCAGAGGATGAAAAGATCTGTAGAGAGTGGTCCAGCAATCCCAACCATTCCAGCCATCCTAGCTGACGCCCTGGACTTGTTGAGTGAAGCCATCCTAGATAATCCAGCCCTAGCTGAGCTAACCCAGACCAAAGAAATGCCAGCCAACCCAGAGAGTTGTGGGAAATAATAAATCATTGTTTAAAGCCATTAAATTTTGTAAATGGTTTGTTATGAAGCAAAGGCCAATAAATATAGTCTCTGAAAAGACCCCAAAGTTCATAAAATATCATAGACTTCTTGTCTCTCTGTTCTTGCTTTCCTTATAAAAAGAACTCATCTGTTTGATGTAGTTTTTTTAGGGAATTCATTTGCTTTTCTGCTTAACTGTTTCCTCCAGAATCCAAGCTTGTCATCTACCCTGTCAGCTTCACAACAGCAAGCATTCCCTCCAACTCTGTTGTCTTTAAACTAGGTGAGATGAGGAAGAACCAAAAGTTACAACATTGTTGCCTCAAATGTCTCTCAAACCCATTCTCTCCCCTTCATCCCTATTGTCTTTGACTCGTCATCTCAGGACTTGATTGTTTCTTGCCTATGAGACGACACATCATGAAGTCTCCCAGGCCTTCAGTCACACCCCTACAAATCCACCCTCTATATTGTCACCAGAAGGATCTTCAAAAATGAGAATTTGCTTAAAACCCTACAATGGGTTCTCATTCAGGTCTGCATAAGTCAAGACAACAAAAATATACTTAGGGCTCACTAAATGTTTGCTAGGCACTAGGATAAGTACTGTGCATATAAAGTTGAATAAGCCAATATCTGCTTTCAAGGAGTTTCCATTCTTTTAAAGGGAGACTGACAGGTAAAGAGATATTTTTGATGTAATGTGAAAAGTGCTAAGATGGAGGGAAGCACAGAGGAAGAGAATTTGGCAAAAGCTTACAATGTCAGAAAGGCTTCCTAGAGGTGACGATACTTAAGCAGTCTTAAAGATTGATTGAAATTAGCCAAGCAATGAAGTGCAAAAGGCTGCCAGGCAGGGGGAAGAGCACAGAGAAGACAGAGTCTTGAATCAGCAGGCAGTGTAGAGAACTAACTACAAACAGTTTTACATCATTTGAGGTTCAACTTTGAGAGGTGGCATAGGGGAGTTGTGTCTTAGAAAGGGAGAAAAGGGCTGTAGTAGGCAGTATGATACCCCCCAAAGGTGCCTACATCTTAATTTCCAAGACCTGTGAACATACTATGTTTCATGGCAAAGGGAAATTAAGATTGCCGATGGAATTAAGGTTGCTAATCAGCTGACCCTAAAAAAGAAATTATCCTGGGTCATTCAGATGGGCCGAACGTAATCAAAAGATGTTTAATTATAGAAGAGGGAGGCAGAGGTCTGAGTCAGAGAAAGATATGAAGATGCTACATGCTGGATTTGAAGAGAGAGGAAAGGGAAGCTTCTAGAAGCTGGAAAGAGCAAGGACATAGATTGTGCCCTACAGCCTCCAGAAGAACGCAGTCTTGCCAACACCTTCATTTCAGCACAGTGAGATTCACTTCAGACTGCTGATCTCAATTATTGTAAGATAATACTTTTGTGTTGTTTTAAGCCACTAAAATTGTGATAATTTGTTACAGCAGCAATAGGAAACTAATACAAGGACCAAGTCACGGAGGCTGTTACATGCTTGGTGGTAGGTCTTCCTGAAAGCAATTGGGAATTTAATGCAGGGGAGAGAAATGGCATCAAAGATCAACTTGCTAGAAGATGGATTGTTGGGATGAATGGTAGCAGGGAGATGTTATAAGGCTGTGGCAATCACACAGACAAAAAAAACAATAATGAGTGGCTTAACTGGGGGACTGGTGCAGAGATAGATCGGAGAGAACCAATTAATGTCAGTGATAAAATCAGTAGGACTAAGAGATCAACTGAATGTGGGCAACAAGGGAAGTATTTAGGAGCATTTCTCAGTTTCTGGCTTGGATAAATACTGGTATTGTCTCTGAGACGGGAAATGCAGGAAGACTAGGGTCTCTGTTTTGTCCTGTTTGGGTGAAGGGGGTGGGTTGAGATTTGACTTCATTGAATTTGAGACGATTGTGAGACATCCATGTGGAGAGCTGGCAGTGGACTACATCCCAAGGTTAGATTACAACTTTAGGAGTCCTAAGTATATGCATGGCATTAGAACAAATAAAGCAGATGTAAAAGTAAAATGTATCAATTAAGAAACTGCCTCTAGGGCCACTACTTAATAGTGATTATCATTCTTATTTAATCTTTGAAAAAAGGGGGTAATTATTGAAAAGGCTGCTATAAAGATTAAGTGTGGTGAGTGTTTAGCACAGTATCTGGAGTTAGCAAATTCTCAATCAGTGGTAGGTATTATTAGCAAATGGCCCAGAAACAACACTGGGCTAAGGAATCTAACAGGCTAAGTCCAAATTCCTGACAAATCAGATACAGCCTCTATCCTTCAGGTACTCACAGTCTAGTCAGCTCCTTGAAGGAAGGGGCCATATTTTACTCAACGCTGTATCCTCAGTGCCCCCCTCAATGACTGGCCCAGAGGAGTCAGGCACTTTAAATTTTGGCTGGATGGTTGAGAGGAGGAGAAAAGGGGATATAGGAGAAAGCAAGGGAGGCAGAGGGGAGGGAGCAGGAGACAGAGATGAAGAGAGCTAGAAAGGACAGGGAAGACTGGAAGAGGGAGGAGGACAGGAGGAAGCCCATAAGGAAGTCAAGGTGCGTTACTTGGGACCTGGAGCGGCAAGAGCCTGTGGGAGTCTGGGGATGGGTGTGGTCACAGTGTCTGTTAGGAAGAACATGTAGAAAGCCAGGCCTCTGGCCCTACAATGGGCCATACAGTCACTCCTGGGTGGTTTTTCCGCACGGAACCATAGCTCCTTGGAGGCCGAAGGAAATTAGCGCGCTACCCGCGCCAAAGCCTCACGCACTTCGGTTCGGGTTTGGTTTGACTGAGGGGCGTCGCTTTCGGGAGCAGCGGCCCCCGGGACGGATTTCCCCGCTCTGAGCGCGGGGGCCGGCCCTCGGCAGCGCGCCCTGTCGGGGCCCCCACGTTCGGAGCCCGGAACGCCGCGAGGGCGGGGCCTCGGGCCGGGTACCGGCCATTCCGGGGCCGGTCGGGACCGAGGGACGACGACCGGGAAGGGCTGCGAGGGCAGGCGAGCGGGGAGGGCGGCGGGGGGCACAGCGGCCCGGGCCGGCTATGGAGCTGTACCTCAGCGCCTGCTCCAAGGCTGCCAACGTCGCCGCCGCCAGCACGGCCGCCAGCAGCCTGGCCGCCGACAGCCAGCAGTGCGGAGACGTGAGTGGCGGCCAGCTGGCGTCGGGGTCCTCCTCCGGCCGCGGCCTGGCGGGGCGGGGCGGGGGCCGCCGGCGACGGCGCGGGTCCTAACCGTCGAGCCCCTGGCGCCCTCGCGCGGCGCGGCCGGTGGCGGGGCCCGGGCAGCGCGGACCGCAACGGGCTGTGTCCGCCTGGGGAGAGGCGGGGAGCCTGGAAGCGGGGTGGTCAGGGCTGTGTGACAGGGCGGGGACCCTTCGACCCTGTTGTCCGATCTGCGGTTCCTTTGGTTGGGGTAGGAGTAGGCCGGCCTAAACCAGATGAATACTACCCAAAAGGAAAGACACACCTCTCCGATTGTACCTGACAGGGCGCGCACAAAACCCACTTGCCGGGGGTCGGGGCGGCTCAACTACTGGATCTGCCTCTTGGGGTCAAGCTGCCTGTGATCCCAGGAAGCAATACTTTATACTATACTACCAAGTTAAGTGAAAAGGTAAAGTAATTTTTAATTGTCTTCCGTTGGTTTTCTTTGCCCCTTTCCACTCGCTGTTCAATTCAGGAGCTCCATCATACAACGTCCATTAAGGGAATTTGCACTAACATTCACAGGAAAAGATAGTCAAACCCACATCTAATCTAAGGTATTTCTAGGATGCATCCAAAGCAACTTCATCGAGTATGGTTTGGATAGCACCATGGACTAGAAAGTTTAGATTCTTAGTTCTGTCTTAATTTATAATTTATGGATCCATTTTAACTTTTCTTTATAATAACACTTCATATATATCTATTTAGTGAGATTTTATTTTCTTAGAAACGTTTGATTGAAAAGTGGAAGGTTATCCATGCTGGCTGGCATTTAATTATATGTTATGATTTTCACTAATAACAACTTGGACAAAACTTTCACTACAGAACTATGATTTTGTTTTGAGCTGAATTCTGTTTCACATACAATGTGAGAAAAAAGTGGAGTTGAAATGAGTTACCATGTTTAGTACTGTAACCTCACTTTAATGGAAGAAGGCTGTGCTTCCCTGAGGAGACTCCATGATTTGCCGCTGTGTTCCCATCTAGTCTTTTCTTTGGCCCAAAGCCTCAGCTCCTTCCAGCTGGGGTCTCGCATACCGACTCACACATACCATGTTAATATTTCTGTACCTTTGTTCACCTTGCCTCCCAAACCTGGCATGGCCTTTCTTCTTCCCCTCAATCTGTGAATTTGATTCATCTTCCAAGATTCTTTCTGAACTATCACAGCCCCCAATTAGCTTATGTTTCCTTAGAAATTGCATTGCTCTTGGTTTATATAATTTTACTCAATGCTATAATTTTATAATTATATATTTATAATTTAAATTATACTGGGTTGTAGTGTGTACTTCCCTCAAAGCCTTTCATGTTTCCAGTCCTCAGTGCTACTCTCATCTTCAAACCTCCCCAGCCTTTGACTCAGTAACTAATGCTGAGGGAGGTTCAGTACATTCTTTTGGCCTGGTTGCTTTGATCAACATTGCCAAAAGTTCTACAAGAATGAATTCTGAGTGACCCCTTAGCCTTCTACTGTCTATGATGTCATCAGAAATGAGTAGGGCCCCTTGGTATTTGGTACTTGGCTAATAAACATGATTTCTTAAAGTAAATTTTGTTGCTAGAAAATATACAATTTCCCTTTTTAGAAACAAATCTGTTCTGCCAGAATAGAGCAAGCAAACTAAAAATATGCTAACCTCACACAATTTGACTGAGTCACATCCACACAAACTAGCTTTCCTAAGGCATGCTGGAAACCTATATGCCTTGTTTTTAGTGTGTAAACTTAGCCCTCTCTTTTGTCTGCTTCTTCAAATATATTGTTTGCTGTATTACCATTTTATCTGTCAAATATTAATTCACTTGTCAACTACTTTTTAAAAAGATGTTCTCTCTATTCTTTATTACATTCATTCCTCCCCAAACTGTCTTCATTTAATCATAATTAGGCACCAGACTATTTCCCTGAAGACTGACTTTGTGAGATCTTTCTTTTTCTTTCAATACAATCTCCTCAATGAAGTAATGCTTTATATTTACACTGTTAGTTTTTTTTTTTTTATAGGGGAACAAATTATTTTAATTGACAACAGAAGGGTTACCCTGGCTCTAATGAATGCATTTGTTTAAAAGGTGTTCTTTGTTTACAGGTCAGTAGCCCAGGTTTGGTCTTGAGAAACATATGCCATCATGCCTAAAATTCAACAGCTAAAAGAAGTTGACAGCTAAATGTCAACATCTAAAAGAAATGATCAGTTCACTCCTTGACTCATGATTGTTGACGGTTTCCTTTTCAGGAAAGATAAGGCTTCATATCTGGTCTCACTGAATTCAAAACATTACCCTGTAAGATTCCTTTCTTTGCCTTCTCAGAGAAGCATTGGTCATTAGGGAATTCTGCTTTACGATTTAGGCCCCTTGGAAGTGATTGAAGTCTGGTGTTAAGCAAGAGGTCAGAAAGTTACCAAGGAAGCCTTTAAATGGAAAAGGAAAACTAGCATTCTATCAGGTTCCTCCAAGCCTGCCCCTTTGCCCACATATGAAGCATCCCCCCACCTGCCTTGAGGGAGTTCCTTTAGGGTTCCACCCAGCCAGGCTTCTTAGTATTCAGAATCTGACTGAGGTGGCTACTGACATACGAAATACAGAGGTCACAAATTGGTACCTGCAGACAGGTCTGGATTGGTGCACAATGTGTGGGGTCTTCTAAATTAAACTGGATGCCTGCAAACAGGGCGGGTGCTCTCAGGTTTGCCACATCTCCTACATATTTCAGTTGCCTTTCACTTGAGCCAGTTTCTGCTTTGAATTACTTTAGACTGAAAACTTCTCTTATTCTGGCCAAGAAAACTTAAAGGAAAGCAAAAAAAGAAAGCAAAGGCAACATTAGGACAACTTCCCCACCTACTTTCATCCTCCACTTTTTCCCTGTCAGAGCTTCTCTCACAATCCATTATCACCATCCTGCTATTGAAAAGTGGACTAACAACTCACACCAGAAAAATCCTCACTTTGGTAGTGTTTTAATTTACAAACGAGATTAAATAACTCAGCTGTTTCCTCTAAAGTAACAGATGTAGAAACATGACTATTAACTGATAGTTTCCTCCTTTTATATGTTAGTGGCTATTGCATAAGAATGTATTTGGTCTATACGCATATGGAGAAACCTCAATCCCTATCAATATTCTTTGTAACTGGTTCTTCCATATAGTGACTTTATAGACATTGAATTTTTTTTCCTGACTGTAGCACTCAGAGATCGTTGGGTTTCTTGTATTAGGTAAGTCCCCAAGATACAACTCTTTACTCCATCATCTTTAACATCTAAGTTTTACTTCTACTATTTTTGTTAACGTTGTTGACATGAATCTTAGTGAAAGATTTTCTATTTTTCTTCATTTTCAGATTATTGAGATACAATAATCATAATTAATATTATCCATTTATCCTTTGAATACAGTGCCTTGACCTGGAAAAGGGAGGAGGAAAAGGGAGATTCTTAGCATTAGCCTTATACATTAAAACAGATTTTACTCTATTGCCTTTCTTTTCATTTCCTCCTTTCTTCTTTGGCTCAGGGCCAAGAACTGATGGTGATCAGGGGAGGAATTAATTGAGTGAGGGTGGGTATTAGAATAATTCATGTCAGTGGGGAAAAGAGGTAGGGATAAGCAATTAATGTTGCCCAATCCAAATCTTTCTGTTGCTAGTTTTCCCCTGCTTCAAATACTTTTTGCATGCTTTATTTTCAATAAACAGTCTAATCATTTCAATAGATTGATATTTAAAAGCGAAATTTATTAATTTTACATTTACAATATTTTTAAATATCTTTGCAGCTTTTTCGACCTTCTTATGGTTTTAACCTCACTGATCCTTACTGTCGACTTTTGGAAAACCAGTATAAAAGTCTCCATGATCCACATTTAAGAGCATACTATAAGCGCAAAGATATCCTGAGGAGATTAAAGAAAGGTGGCTACATCACCAGCAATAATAAAGTGGGTTGAAGATGACTTTTTAATCATTGAAAACCTCCAAGACTTGATATAAGCTTGCTTCTGTACCTCACTAGGGGGGACCTGTACCACCTTTAACTTGGCCATGAGAGCGACTTAATGGAAAATTCCATAAATTATTCATTATTTAGGTCAAGAGGAGTCAGACAACAGTTGTTTCTAAATGAAACAACTTCTTCCTTTAGCAAAATCAGCCTGATAGAATCCTGATAGACTATTCTTTTTTGGGGTGGAACTTTATTATTACATTGGTATTTTATTTTAATAACTCCAGTTGTGAGTACTAAATTCCATATCATGGCATAAGTCATATTAATAAAGTAATGTTATTTGGATAAAAATTTCCTGTTGATTAACAATTGTAGAGAGATACT
Source organism: Tapirus indicus (assembly GCA_031878705.1). Taxonomy (NCBI): domain Eukaryota; kingdom Metazoa; phylum Chordata; class Mammalia; order Perissodactyla; family Tapiridae; genus Tapirus; species Tapirus indicus. Next base: position 95,499,510 of record CM062926.1, read on the forward strand.
TCTTACAAAATTGTTAGCAGTTTATTACTCTTGATACCAAAATGTTATCAAATGATATGTTATTACTATTTTTCCTCTGGGAAGTGGTTGCTATGATTTTTAAATATTTGTGTTTATATATATTTTGTTATTGTTGTTTTTGTTTTTGCTTTTTTTTAGATTGTATGTACCTTGAGGGAATTGAATAAGTACAGGCAATATCTTACCAGTTTAAAATTAGACTTTGAAAGAAACTATATAAGAGAACAAGTAAGTTACATACTTAAATTTGGTTTCTTTACATAGGGTTTGGAAGAAAGGTTTGTTTGTATGCCAAGTATTTTCTTACAATATTTTTACCTTTAATTTTGACAAACTAGATAATTTTTCCAAATGAAAATTTAGGGCACGAATAAATATTTTGAGGTTGCTATATTGGGCCAAGAAAGGGAAAGGGACCGGGTCATCAATTAATATGCCAGTGGTAGCTGATCTAATTTAGTTATTAAATTGCTATTCAGATGTGTCCCTTCTACCTGAGCTGGGGCCAATAGGAAGAGTCTAATTTGGCAGCAAGATTCTTAAGCTGGAACCCAAAACAGCTTGAGTAACAGGAGAGGAACAGTATGAATAGTTATAATGTCCTAGAGGTGACTCAAAGAACATGTACACTGTGTTTGTACCCACACGCATGCAGCTGTGTTTATCCAGTAGAAAATGTTGTTCTAAAAGGTGAAGTGGAATGATGTGGTATAGAGTGCGTGGGTGCAGATAGTGACTTCCTTTCAGTTTTTAACGCAAAGTTTGTGTGAGAGTATGTGTGTGTGTGTGCATGCACATACACGTGTGTGAATGAATTCAAGTTTTAGCGTCAAGAGAATTGGATAAAAATGAGAAAGGTGTATGTGTACTTTTACAAATTTATTTCTAAGATTGAGAGTTGTATAGAAATAAGAATCACTTCCCTATACTTGTGTTCTATACTTCCCCCATTTCCCCATCTATGCCTAGAGTTTCTCCTCTACTTTTTCAATGTTTTCATTTAATTTCTTCAGAATGGGTAGAAAAATAAGATAAAATATTTATCTGTTATTTTCAGAGAGAGAAATCTTTATTTTGGTTCAGTTGTCCATGTCTGTCATGGATGTAAAACAGATTTAAATGCTGTTAAACAGAATTAGCTATTTACAAAGTATAGGAATTTTACTAAACACTAAATATAAAAAGGTATATCAAAGGACCGTTTTATTTCTAGGAAATTAAAAAAAATTTATATATATACACACACATATATACATATATATGATACATTCACACTTTTTTTTAATAGAAAATGCTTGCAAAACAAGTAAATAAACTACAGGAAAATAATCAAATACCTCGACGTTCTGATGTTGCACAGTTCCAAAATTGGTTGTTGCAGGAGGGCACTGAATCTATTAAGGACCAGGAACGGCTAATAAGGCACAGGTAAGTTGAAGTTAATGCATATTTTATGTATATATTGTAAACTAAAAGAAGATGGAAAATACTAGAAAGAATTGAAGGTAGGATTTTTTAAAAAGTACTAGACAGCGTTTAACTCCACTATTGCCCTCAGTATGGAGAGGAAGGGAGAACAAGAGGTACAGGAATTGGGAACTTTGGTGCTATGAAGAGGAATTTCTGGCAGAGAAGACAGGTTGCTGAGAGTCCAAGAGGTAATCCAAACTGATAACCGAAGAACAGACTAGATCCAAAATCCTTTCTATAGTAGGAGATGGAAAGTAATTTTAGCACATGCCTCTAATAGTAGGTTTTTATAATTCATCTTTAAGGGCTGACGACATTAAGTTTGAGCAAGTTAGTGCAAAGCCAAAAAAGGAGGTTTCATATAACTTTAATGCCAATACAAATATGTAATATCTCTAAAAAAACCTGCATGAGTGTTTCAGATATTACCTGCCTCACATTCAGTCATTACCATTCCGTGGTCAAGCCCATTTCTTAAGTGAAGGGGTATTATAGTTCTTTTTCCTCCTCTTTCATTAAGGTGAGGGACTAGTGGTTCCATGACATATGCTGACAAACCAGAGACCCAAACTATAAGTGGAAGATTTCTTCACGGCCTTGTAAGTTATGAGGGATTCAGTATACATATTTTTCTTAGGCGATTCAAATCTGGTTTTTTCCAGATTTGAAGTCAATGTTTCAGTTATTGCAGCCTTCTTTGCAATTTCATATTCCTAAACCTATTGAGTTATGAATACTTAGTGTGCAAAACGTTCTAAATCAGTCTGCTCCATGTTTTACCATTGTCTCGGCCATAAAACAGCTGCTTATCTAGTAGGGAGACCTGTATAATGAAAAAATATGGTGAGTTGGTGGGTCAGGCTGACTTAAAGGTGCATGAACAGAGCTAATAGAAAAACTGTAAAATTCCTGTAATTCAAGAAATAAAAAGCAAGCAAGGAAGTGGTTTGAGAATGTGAAAGCAGATGATGCCATCAAAAGGGAAACACCCAATTCACCTTCCCTTCTATTTTCACTTTTACTTAGGTATTTGGATATGATAAGTAGGGAATTAGAACAACTCGAGCACACAGCAGAAGAGCAACGCCTACTCCGGATGGATAGAGAAGAAAGACAACAGCGGGAACACACGAGAAGAAAACTGATTCTTCGTCGAAGAATTGAAGAGGTGAGAGAGAACAGAGAAAAATTGTGTATGGTGGATTCACTTGTAAATAATTTTAGCTGTCCATCATGCTGCTTGAAGTTATTTCAGGTCTAAATAATTTACCCACATTGGTCTCTCTTCACAGCTATAATACACAAGTTGTTACATAAAATAATGAAGCTGATACCACAAACTATACGTATGAGCCAATATCTGCTCTTAAAGAGATGTGTGAAAGTTACTGAACACTATTTAATTCCCCTATAGCCCTCAGTGTGGGGAGCAAAAAAATTTTAATTTAGGTTTAGTAAAAAATAATCATGCCTGCATTCCTAATAGGAGTGCAGTAAAGAAAGCCCATTCTAAAACCGGCGTATGACTTTCATTATGCTTGACCTGATTTCTGTTAGGCCCTTGACTTGTTCTAATTGGTTTGTTGGTGGGGGACAAACTACAGAGATTTATTGTGAACCCGTTTGAGTACAGTAACATTGTGCTCTCTAGGAATGGAAGACAAAAGAGATGTTACTTCTGACAAAGATTGGAGAAGATGTTAGAAGAGAAGCTAGGATAGAGGAACAACGGCGTAGAAGCAGAGAAGAGAGTGACAGGAAGGTAGGGTGAGCTTTAACCTCCAACTTGGGCTGTTTGAGATGAAGCTTTTGCTAGTTTTGATTTTTGAAAGTACACTTTGTGAGGTGATGGTAGACCAGTTACCCTAAACGATATGCATTACACAAAACCGAAAGTTATGAAATTTATTACTGTGTTTTGGCCATATTATATTCTGACTATAATATAAAAAGCGCTGCCCTATTATTTGATATAACTACTCTTGACTTTGTCTCACACCATAAACTATGCTTGTAATTCCTATACAAAAAGTGACATGACTGATTAAATTCTTCTTAGAATCAGATTTCCTGGAAAAAGTTCTCAATTTTTCCCCACCAGTTAATTTTTTAGAATAATTGTTTTTAATTTTAAATATTATGTATTTTATGATTTAGAGTGTAAATCAGTATAAAGAGAAAGAGAAACAATTTGTAATCCCAGCACCACCCTGTTAACTTATTGGTACACACAGCTACATACATGCACACATTTGCATAATATTTCTATGAATATTTATTATTCCAATAAACAAACAAATTCATGTTTTTGTACCTTACAGGCTGTTTTTTAGATTGCTTTTTCATGTAATAAAATAACATTGACAACTTTTCATGTCAATAAATGTTGGTCTAAAATTCTAAATAATCATTTCAGATAGTGTATTGTTGACAAACCTAGATGTAAGTGTAAGAGTTACATAATTTGGTTATATTGATATATACTGCTATATAGCAACTTTCTTTAAATATTGGAAATTGAAATATGTATGATAATCTTTTATTCTACTTTTGTTACATACACCTTGTAGTATCATCAGGGACTCACCACTCATATGGCAAGCTCAGCTCATTCCAATTTACTGTCACTATTATTTTCTAATATTCAATTTTCACCACTTTTTTCAGTGGGAGTTCTCTTTAAGTTGGCCTGTTTTGCTTTCAGACATCTCTGAAAGTATCTTTGTTTTTGGAGAGCAACACGATGCCTCAAGTTTCCTCTTACTTTTTGCCTGATAGCAATTACTATTCAAGGAGTCCCAGCCAGTTTTAGTGGCAACTAGTGCAATGGATCAAATTCTGGCACTTGGGGTGCCCATTATACATGACCATTGATGTAGGCACTGTAGGCTGCTTGAGCCATGTTAATGGCAGAGCTATCTGAATTATTGATATTTCCAGTGGGGTTTTTCTAAATTGTCTTTTTTGAATCATGTTTTAATACAAGAGATTTTCAATTCATTTTTGTGTGTTTCTTAATATTTTTATCTTTCCTTTCAGATTTGACATTATATATATATATTTACTCCAAATTATGTGCTTAAATTACAGTTATAAAAATCTTTAAAAGATTTTGCCTTTGCATCTTTGTTAAAAATCAGTTGTGTCAGTCCATTTTTGGACTCTTTTCTGCTCTTTGACCTAATTTGTCTATTATAATGTCTTGATTATTATACTTTTAATAATTATTTTTTAATTGAGGTAAAATTGGTATATAGCATTATAAAAGTTTCAGGTGTACAACATTATAATTTGACATCTATGTACACTACAAAGTGATCATCACCAAAAGTCTAGCTGCCGTCCATCACCATACAGTTGACTTCTTTCACCCATTTTGTGCACCCCCCAATCTTCTTCCCCTCTGGTAGCCACTAATCTGTTCTCTGTTTCTGAGTTTGCTTTTGTTTTTCTTTAGTTTGTTCACCCTTTTGTTTTTTTAGATTCCACATATGAGTGAATTCCACATACCACATATGGTATTTGTCTTTCTCCATCTGACTTATTTCACTTAGCATAATACTCTTAAGGTCCGTCCATGTTGTCACAAATGGCAAGATTTCATTCTTTTTTATAACTGAGTACTATTCCATTGTATATATAAACCACAATCTTCTTTATCCAGTGAACACTTAAGTTGTTTCCATATCTTGGCTATTGTAAATAATGCTGCAGTGAACATAGGGGTGCACATATCTTTTCAAATTAGTGTTCTTGTATTCTTTGGATATATATACCCAGAAGTAGAACAGCTGGGTTATATGGTGGTTCTATTATTAATTTTTTGAGCAATTTCCATACTGTTTTCTATGGTGGCTGCACCAGTTTACATTCTGACCAGCAGTGAATGAGGGTTCCCTTTTCTCTACATCCTCACCAACATGTTATTTCTTGTCCTTTTGATAATAGCCATTCTAACGGGTGTGAGGTGATACCTTGTGATTTTGATTTGCATTTCCCTAATAATTAGTGATGTTGAACATCTTTTCATATGCCCATTGGCCATCTGTATGTCTTCTTTGGAAAAATGTCCATTTAGATCCTCTTCTCGTTTTTTTTTTTTTGCGTGAGGAAGATTAGCCCTGAGCTAACATCCGTTGCCAATCCTCCTCTTTTTTGCTGAGGAAGATTGGTCCTGGCCTAACATCTGTGCTCATGTTCCTCTACTTTTATGGGACGCTTCCACAGCATGGCTTGACAAGCGGTGCATTGGTCCACACCGGGGATCCAAACCCGCGAACCCCGGGCCGCCAGAAGCGGAGTGTGTGAACTCAACTGCTATGCCACCAGGCCGGCCCCCCATTCCCATTTTTTAATTGGGTTGTTTGTTTTTTTGTTGTTGAGTTGTATGAGTTCTTTATATATTTTGGATGTTAACTCCTTGTCATTTGTGTGATTTACAAATATCTTTTCCATTCAGTAGGCTGCCTTTTGTTTTGATGTTGGTTTCCTTCACTGTACAAAAGCATTTTAGTTTGTTGTAGTCCCATTTGTTTATTTTTGCTTTTGTTTCCCTTGCCTTTGGACTCAGATCCACATAGTTATCACTAAGATGGATAACAAGGAGCTTACCATCTATATTTTCTTCTAGGAATTTTATGGTTTCAGGCCTTATATTTGCGTCTAAGCCGTTTTGAGTTAATTTTTGTGTATGGTGTAAGATAGTGGTCTGATTTCATTCTTTTGCATGCAGCTGTCCAGTTTTCCCAACATCATTCATTGAAGAGACTGTCCTTTCTCCATTGCATGTTCTTGGCTTTTTTGTCATCAATTAATTGTACATATATGTGTGGGTTTAATTCTGGGCTCTCATTTCTGTTCCATCTATCTATGTGTTTTGTTTTTATGTCAATACGATACTATCTTGACTACTACAGCTTTGTAGTATAGATTGAAATCAGGGAGCATTATACCTCCAGCTTTGCTGTTCTTTGTCAAGGTTGCTTTGGCTATCTGGACTCTTTTTTGGTTCCATACAAATTTTGGAATTATTTGTTCTAGTTCTGTGGAAAATGCCATTGGAATTTTGATGGGGATTGCATTGAATCTGTAGATTGCTTTTGGTAGTATGGACATTTTAACAATATTAATTCTTCCAGTCCATGAGCATGGAATATCTTTCCATTTATTTGTGTCTTCTTCAATTTTTTTCATCAGTGTCCTATAGTTCTCAGTGTACAGGTCTTTTACCTCCTTGTTAAATTTACTCCTAGGTAATTTATTCTTTTTGATGCAATTGTAAATTGTTTTCTTAATTTCTCTTTCTGATAGTTTGTTATTAGTGTATAGGAATGCACAGATTTTTGTGTATTGATTTTTTATCCTGATAATTTACTGAATTCATTTATTCTAACAATTTTTTGGTGGAGTTTTGAGTTTTCTATGTATAGTTTTATATCATCTGCAAATATTGACAGTTTTACTTCTTCCTTTCTGATTTGGATGACTTTTATTTCTTTTTCTTGCCTAACTGCTGTGGCTAGGACTTCCAATAGTATTTTGAATAAGGTAGTGAGAGTGGGCATCCTTGTCTTGTTCTTGATCTTAGGGAAAAAGCTTTCAGCTTTTCACCATTGAGTATGATGTTAGGTGTGTGTTTGTCATATATAGCCTCATTATGTTTATGTACATTCCCTCCGTGTCCACTTTGTTCAGTGTTTTTATCATAAATGGATGCTTGCATCTTCTCCGATCACAGTAATATGAAACTAAAATCAATTACAAGAAGAAAACTAGAAAAGCCACAAAAATGTGGAGATTAAACAATATGCTACTGAACAACCAATGGGTCATTGAAGAAATCAAAAAATACCTAGAGACAAATGAAAACAGAAATATGACATACCAAATCATTGGCATGCAGCAAAAGCAAGTCTAAGAGGGAAGTTCTAAGTGGAGCTTATTTATTTGTTTATTTGAGATCCCTCCTGATTGTGGGTCACCACACCAGGGGTGGGGTTTTTGGTAAGAGCACCTCTCTCCTCTCCTACTTGTCTGTTGTGGCCCTTTTATTCTTTGTTGTGGAGCAGGTATTCAGTTAGTTCTCAAATTCTTTTCAGAGGGATTCGTTCCATATGTAGCTGTATATTTGTTATGTCCATGGGAGGAGGTGAGTTCAGGATCTTCCTGCACCACCATCTTGAACCTATCCCAATAATTCCTTAAATCAGTAGTGCTTCCAGCTTTGTTCTTCTGTTTCAAAGTTGTTTTGGCTAATCTAAGCCCTTTACATTTCATATATATTTTAGAATCAGCTTGTCAATTTTTACCAAGAAATCTTGCTGAGATTTAGATTAGAATTGTGTTGACTCTATAGGTCAGTATGGGCACAATTGATTTGATAATATAGTCATGCAGCGCTTAATGACAGGGATATGTTCTGAGAAATATGTCGGTAGGCAGTTTCATCATTGTGTGAACATCATAAGAGTGTACTTACACAAACCTAGATGGAATAGCCTACTACACACCTAGGCTATATGGTGTGTAGCCTAGTCTAATCTTATGGGACCACTGTCATATATGCAGTCTGCCATTGACTGAAACCAAATATGTTTTTCCACTTATTTGTTTCTAGTCGTGTTTTTCTAGATGCCAACTGATATTCTACATAAATGATCATGTTGTCTGTGAATAAAGGTAGTTTCATTTTTTACTTCGAATGTGGATGCCTTTTTATTTCTTTTTCTTCCCTGACTGCACTGACTAGAACCTTCAGTATAACATGTAGAAGCAGTGATAGTGGGCATTATCATCAAAGATTTCTTTTATATTCTCTCTCCTCAATACAGATATATTAGGCTGCTTATGTTGTCCCACATCTCACTGATATTCTTTCCATTTTGCAATGTTTTTTCTCTCAGTGTTTCCTTTTTGATGGTTTCTGTTCCTAAGTAGATATTAATTAATCTCTTCTTCTGCAATGTCTACTGTGCTATTAATGAATCCATTGTATTACTCATCTCGCAAGTTAAACAACCTGATTTTGGTCCTTTTTATATCTTCCATGTCTCTTCTTTACCTTGTAAGTATATGGAATGCAGTTATGTTATCTGTTTTAATGTTCTTATCTTGACTTCTAACATTTGTGTCATTTATGGATAAATTTTGATTGATTTACTCATTTTATGGGTCATATTTCTCTGATTCTTTGTATACTTGGTATCCTTTGATTGGATGCTAGATATTATGAATTTTACTTTTTGGGTGCTGGGTATTTTCATATTCTTATATATATTCTTTAGCTTTTTTTCTTGGATGTAGATAATTTATTTGGAAACAGTTTGATTGTTATAAGCCTTGCTTTTTAAGATTTGTTAGACTGGGCTAGAGACATGTTTAATCTGGGAGTAGTGATTCCCCACTATGGAGGCAAGACTTGTTTTTGTACTCTACCCAACACTCTGTGACTTATGAAATTTTTCCAGAGTGGCTGGTAAGAATAGGCATGATAGATATGTGCCAAGCACTGTTCTTGCTAATCCTTTAGGATGTCCCTTCTGTGTGCTTGGGTAATTTCCTCACACACATGTACTGATCCATTCTCTTGTTGAATACTCTAGGGAGCCCTCTGAGGATTGCTGGGGTTCTTTTTCTGTGCAGTTATCTCCTTTCTAGTACATCCAGGGAAATATTAGCCCAGAAATTCAAAAAGGGAAGTCATATTTCATGTAGTATGTTATATTTCCCTATGGTAGGCCTGAGTGAATCCTGCAATTGAAGATGATTTAGAAATTGCCTAAACTCACCAGGATAGCTATGGATTAAGAGACCCTATCTAATCTGAAACTAGACTAGTTCCCTGAAGGGGTGCAGTGAGGTAAATTGCATCTGTGTTAAATATATTCTCCATGTTTGACCATGGATGGAAATTTATCCCTTACTACCCTCCCAAATTTGTGCTCAGCGTAACCTTACAAGTCACAAGACGGGAATGACTATTCATTTTCAATACAGTTGTGCATTGCCTGATGACAGGGATACATTCTGAGAAATATGTTGTTAGGCAATTTTGTTGTTGTGTGAATATCATACATGTAGTGTACCTACACAAACCTAGATGGTATAGCCTACTACACACCTAGGCTATATGGTACTAATCTTAGGGGCCACCACTGTATATGCAGTCTGTTATTGAACAAAATGTCATCATGCAGTGCATGACTATATGCTGTCACATTTTAAATATTTGTTTTGCATTTCTAGATAGCAAGTTGGTATTAACCAATATATTTTCTTTAATATTTTAGAAACAAGCTCTTCTAGAAAAAAAAATGGCTTATCATTTACAAAAATTGCAAGAAAATGGCTTTAAAAGAGATGAGATGAGAAAAAATGCATTTGATTACGGAGGACAAGATGGAACACATTGTGAACGTGAGAACATTAAAAGCTGATATAGCTATGTAGAAAGTACTTACCTATGTAATTATGTAAAAATATTTTTGTAGACTCCATTTGTTTACACTTGCTACCTGCTTTGTACCACACACGGTTCTAAGCATTTCCCTATTACAGTTCAAGTTGAAAAGCAGACATATGTGTAAAAATTAAAACAAACTAAAATAATCTTATCAAGTGGTTCAGTAGACAAGCTTGCCTATACTGCAGTTCTAACCAACTTCCCTATACTTAAAATAGTGTGCTTTTTGCTATTGAAACTTTAAAAACTTGCGTGTAAGATAATTATTATTATATAGCAACACGGTGTTCTACTATGTTGCCAGCCAGAAAGAGTAGACAGTGCCAGAAAAAAACAAAGGGAAGAAGGAAGGGAAGAGGGAAAGGAGGGAAGAAAGGAAGGAAAAAAAGAAGAAAGTTTAGAGGAGGAACATCAAGTGGTGACTTTGCTATGCCCAATTTCTACCACCTTCCTTTTATTTATGACATTATAAGACTATAGTGGAATTTATTAAATTAATTTAATCAATGACGTTAATTAAAACTTCATGGCCAGAATGCAAAAATGTAGACTTGTTTTAATTAGCTGAGGCTATGTAGTATCAGGAAAGAACATGATCATCTTCCATGCAGTTATCATCGTAGCATCCCACCAGTCCTCTCTCTGTCTCATCAATCCCGTTTCCAAGTGAGAGCCTCCCTGTGTCACTCCGGTAGATTACCAACTAGTCTCCATTGGCTCTTATTTTTACCTACCTTAAATCCATTTTTTACGCTGCTATGTAATTACACTTAAAACTGTGTTCTGATGATTTCTTCTCCTGGCCACCAAACTTAAAGATCCCCATTACCTCCTTAAATGAACCTCAGACTTCTTAGGCGACCATTCATCACCATCTAGAGTCCAACTCAAACCTAACTTTTTAACTTAATTTCACACTACCTCCTTGAGGAAGACAGCTATGATCGAGGAGTGACGTGTATAGTCTCTGGAGCAAATCTGCTGAAGTCCAAGTCCTGCTTTACCCTTTTCTAATCATGTAAACAGCTTGGACAAATTGCTTAACCTCTTTAAGCCACAGTTTCATCATTTGAAACAAAGATAATACTCCTAAATAATTCCCACAAAGAGCCCAAATGTTCTAGCTCATAGTAAGCACTCAGTTTAGTTTCAAGTAGACAGTAACTTTTGTTTTGTTACCTCAGATCCCCTCTTTTGAAAAAGTAGGCTATAAATGAATTTAATTTATATGATCAAAGTGACAGAAGACTATCCATTTCATAAATGAAATCGAATTATACCTCTATAGTATTGTGATTTTCCACCAAGTAGAATGCCTCCAGAGGGACAGAGAGAATGAGAGATGAAGGGAATATTAGGTGAATCTGCTCCAGTGGGGAGACAGATCACACTCACATTTTGCATCTCTAATGAAAACCCATTGAGCGCACATTCTATGAGGATCCCTCACCCTCCTAAATGGTTAGAAATAGGAACTATAATTACCTCTCTCACAAAGGAGGAATATATATATATATACACACATACATACATATACATATATATATATATATGGTTGCTTATGCCAGGCTGTGAGGCACATCCAAGAATTGCAATTGCAGTAGTCACTGTGGGCTAGTGAGTCTCCAGCCAGTAGCTATGTTGTATGAATCCCCACAGAAAGGAAATGACACGTTACAGTTGATCTGGGTGTAGCTTTTCTCTCTGCCAGAAGAAAATTCTGTCCCTCCAAGTGTATCTTTTAACTTGAAGGGATAACGTTTCAAGAGTAATTGTCTTTCCTCCCATTTCACCTCTCTCCATCTTCTCCAATACCTCCCCATAATCTCACATTAAATTGGCATATGGCTTACTTCCTCTTGGGCATGAAAAAAATAGTCTTTCTTGGGTAATTCTGTCATCACCATTATTAAAAATAAATGTTTTCTTATATTTCTTTTAGCTTCTTCTCCAAAGAAGAAAAAGAAGGTTTCTGAAGATGTAAAGTTAGTTTATTCTGCTGGTGACCAGAAAGCAAATAAAGGAGGATATGGTAATTGAATATTGTGATAAGAAATACTAAATAGTAATTTGGGGAAAGACTGAGTTTGGATGGCTTCTTTTGCTTAAATGCAGATAAATCCTCTATTCTCTGTTATCAAATGACTGATTTAGAGTGATACTTACTAACAATGATACAACTTCCATTGCTTTCAGAATTTGATCTCTAGTTACTGATTTAGTGTTTTGAACTTAACATTATATCATCATTTTATTTTATTTATTTATTTTTTTTTTGTGGGGAAGACCAGCCCTGAGCTAACATCTGTTGCCAATCCTCCTCTTTTTGCTGAGGAAGACTGGCCCTGGGCTAACATCCATGCCCATCTTCCTCCACTTTATATGGGACGCCGCCACGGCATGGCTGACAGGCAGTGCGTCAGCGGGCGCCCGGGATCCGAACCCGCGAACCCCGGGCTGCCAAGCGCGGACTAAACCGCTGCGTCACCGGGCGGCCCCTATATCATCATTTTAGAAAAACTAAATGAAGCGTCTATTGCTCTTAAGTGAACATTACATGAAACCTAACAAATTGCAAAAAAAATTTTATAATGCACGAAATGATTTTAGAAAACTCTGAAGTGGGTCAGCAGTTAAGTATATTAACTCCAAAGCCACCGTGAAGCCTTTTGAAATATCACTTTCTTTATTATTTATCTCATACTATGTTACTTCGTGTTATCTATTAGAGCTCACTGGATTAGCCTAGGAACTCAAACGATAGCATAAAAATCCTCCAAATAATACACTATCAAAAGTATAAGACTATTCAAAACCAAACAATATAAATCTCTTCCCACTGTTCAATTTCCAGGGAAAAAATTAAAATATGAAAGTTAAACTCTTTGTCCTATCAGTTAAAATCCAAAGAAAAAAATTCCAAAATCTTTCCCCCCTGAGTATGTAATTTGGTTAGCCCCATCAAGATCCAGAAACCTGGGGAGAGACAGGTTTGCCTTAGCCAAGGCTGTCTTCCACTCTCAGGACCACTGAGGTTGAGTTAATTCAACTCTAAGCTTTGTGGGTCCCATTTTTAAAGTCTCCAAAGATTTTTTATAATACACCAAAGAGTTATTACAGCACACACAATTATGACAACACCAGCCCCACATCTGTTAAATGTAGACAATAAAACTAAATTCTCAGTCTCTAAAGCAGTTATCTCATGCAGAGTGATTTTCTAAAACTCTAGTGCTTAATGCAGCCCAGACTGGTCTCACTGGTGTCAAAAGATTTCAGTAGTATTGGACGAAAGGATGGTAGATGAAAAACATTGTTTTCAGCCTCACCAGGCTACCACTCTATCTGTGACAATTGTCCAGGGATCAAACCTATAAATTTGATTAAGCATAGTTGGGAGACATATTCCACCAAAAGATGAATTCTGAAACTATATTGATAGATATCTGGGGTTGGGATCTATCCTTATCTATTCTCCACTCTAAGAGAGTGGCATGTGAGTCATTTATCTTTTTTGTCAATTTTAGAAATGTATGGTAGTGACAACACAAGTCATTATGTATTATTAGAAGTGCCGCTCTTTCTCATTCACCATAATCAAACCTTCGTTTCCATTTCATCATGGAACCCTGAGTGTGAACTTTGTAAGGTGTCACAGCCTTTACACTCTTATGGGCACTTTGCCCCACATTTTGTAGCTGGCAACTCTCCAAGCAGAGTTCAGAGCTTGAATTCTCTATAGTCCCTGCATCTGATCTTGTCTCTGTATTTTTTCATTCTCATAAAAATATCCTGAGGCATTTATTTTGTTTTTTAAAGTACTCTAAAGCAAAATGGAATTTTTTGTACCATTGCATGAATTGTAACACATGTATAGATTTGTGTGACCTCTACCACAATCATATAAGAAAAGTTCCAACATTCCAAAATTTTCCTTTTGCAGTCACACCTTCCTCCCTCCCACTGATAACCCCAGGTAACCACCAATATGTTCTCCATCACTATTGTTCTTTTTCCTTTAGAGAATACCTTATACATGGAATTAGATAGTATTTGACCTTTTGATAATCCAGCATATAATGCCTTAAAAATTCATTCAAGTTATCACATGTATCAGTAGTTTAATCCTTTTAACTGCTGAGTAGTATTCCATTGTATGTATGCACCAGAGATTTTTTATGCATTCACCAGTTGAAGGAAATTTGCGTTGTTTCCAGCTTCTGGTGATTATGAATGGAAAGATTAGCAGTATATGTATTCAGCTTTTTGTGTGAACAAGGGATTGTTGGGTCATACGGTAAGTGTATGTTTATTAAAAAATACCCAACTGTTTTCCAGAGTGGCTGTAACATTTTGCATTCCTCTCAGTAATGAACGAAAGATCCATTTGCTATACCTCCTTGCAACCATTGGTATTATTTTATTTTAGCCATTCTATTTTTATTTTATTTTTTTTTTTAGCCATTCTAATAGATGTAGTGGTATCTCACCATGGTTTTCATTTGCATTTCCCTGATGGCTAATGATGATGAATATCTTTTCATATGCTGTTTGCCTTTTGTAAATCCTGCTTGGTAAAGTATCTGTTGAACACTCTTGCTCGTTTTTTAATTGGGTAGTTTTCTTACTGTTGAGTTTCGGGAGTTACTTCTATATTCTGAATACAAGTCTTTTTCAGATATGCAATTTGCAAATCTTTTATCTCAGTCTGTGACTTGCCTTTTCATTTTCTGTTCCATTGATTTATCTATGTGTCTATCCCTTTGCCAATACTGCACTGTCTTGATTATTGTAGCTTTTTTTTGTCTTAAAATCAGGTAGTATGGGGGCCTGTCTGGTGGCATAGCGGTTGAGTTCGCATGCTCTGCTTCGGCAGCCCGGGGTTTGCGGGTTTGGATCCTGGGTGTGGACCTACGCACTGCTCATCAAACTGCACTGCAGTGGCATCCCACATATAAAGTGGAGGAAGATGGGCACAGATATTAGCTCAGCAACAATCTTCCTCACACACACACACACACACACACACACAAATCAGGTAGTACAATTCTACCAACTTTATTTTTCTTCTTCAAAATTTTTATGCCTATTTTAATTCATTTGCCTTTTCCATACAAATTTTATAATCAGCCTTACAAAAAGTATGCTGAGATTTTTTTAATGAAGTACATTAAATCAACCTATAGATTAATTTGGGGAAAAAGAAATCTTTACTATGCAAGGTCTTCCAATCCATAAACATGACATCTTTTTCTATTTGGTTAGGTGGTCCTTGCTTTACTTAATAAGTATTTTGTAGTTTTCATCTTGTATATGTTGTGTTATATTTACACATAAATACTTCATCTTTTTAGTACTATTGTACATGGTATTTTTAAAATTTGGTTTCCAGTTTTCCATGGCCATTGTTTCTACTTTGTCTATTTGTACAGATTTTTTTTTAGTGATTGTTCTAGATAACAGTGTACTTAGTTAGCTTTTCACAATCAGCTATGAATAAATATTTTACTTCTTTAAGTGGAATGTGGAAACCTTACCCCTATATATGTCTCCTTATCCCTCTCCCCTTTGTTGTAGTTACCTTATGTATTACATCTACATGCATCAAACATCCATTCAGGCAATGTAACAAGTTTTATTTTAAATAACTGAATAGGGGGAGCATAGTCTATTATATTTACTCAGATAGTTACCATTTTGGTTGCCCTTTAATTCCTGATGTCCCAGGTTTCCTTCTGCTGTCATTTTTCTTCAGTCTATAGAACTTCCCTTGCTGTCTCTTTTAGAACAGATTTTCTGGCACTGAATTATTTTAATTTCCTTTATCTAATAATGTCTTTTTTACTTTCATTCCTGAACAATACCATTTTCACTTGATATAGACTTGTAAGTTGACAGTTTTTTTTTTCCAGAACTTTAAAACCGTTGTTCCACTTCATTGTGTTCTCCATGGTTCTGATGAGATATCTGCAATGTTTGAATTGTTGATCCTCTATAAATAATGTGATATTTTTCTCTGGTTGTTAAGATTTTTGGAGGGGATATTTTTCAGCAATTTGATTATGATATGTCTTGGTGTGGATTTCTTGTTTTTGTGATTTTTTTCTCCCTTTAGTGTTCTCTGAGTTTCTCTAAACTAAGTTTATATCATTTGCCAAAATTCTCTTAAGCATACCTCCTTCCCCCACAAAGGGAACTATTATCCAAATCTGTTGATTATCATAACCATTATTTTAAAAATTTATTTACTACATGACTGTGTATTCTTCAACTACATATAGACATCTATAGAGATACCATTATTAAGATATTTTAATGTAATTGATATGATATTGTATCCAGTTTTATGTGACTTGCTTTTTACACTCAGTGTTATGTTTTAAAAATTTCATCTATGTGTTGCCTGACATTTTACTTCATTTTATGACTACTGATTCTATCCCACTGTGTGAATATGCTACAATTTATACATCTGTTTTTCTGCTGATGGAAGTATCTGTTCTTTGAACAATATTGCACTGAACATTCTTGTACATACATATCTCCTGGTAATCATGGACAAGAGATTCTCTAGGGATTATATGCCTGGATATGGGATTTCTGGGTCATGTTTCCTCTTCTGAGCAATTATCTTTTCAAATCTCTTGTCATTTTCCTACTGGGTTGTTTTTCTTATGGATTTGAAAGATTTTTTTAGTCTTACTAGACACTCATCTATTATGTACATATATATGGTATAGCAGATATCTTCTTCCAATTTGTGGTTTGTTTCTGTTCTTTCTTTTTATCTTTTGATGTACAGAAGTTCTTAATTCAAGGTAATAAAATTTTACATTTTTTTTCTTCATGGTTTGTATATTTTGTTACTTTTTATTTGAGGTTCATTATATGAGTTCTCTTTGATGTGGCAAAGACATTAATCTTTTGTCTTGTTTGTGGCAAATATTTCCACAGTTAATGACTTTTTTTCGCTTTTCTTATTAAATGTTTCAAACATAAACAAAAACCTACAGAACCCTTATGTGCCTATCCTTCAACTTCAACAACCCATGGACAATTTTGTTTTGTCTATACCCTCAACCTCTCCCTGCTGCCATATTGTTTTAAAGCACATCCCACATATAATATCATTTCATCTATCAATATGTCAATATATATTTAGCGATATGGATTATTTTTAATGTATAACACAATACCATTATGACATTGCACAAATTAATAATTCCTTAATGTAGTCAAATGTTTAATCACTACTCAACTTTCCAAAAATCTCATAAATGTCACAAAAATATTTTGATGTTA
This sequence comes from Tapirus indicus, assembly GCA_031878705.1. Taxonomy (NCBI): domain Eukaryota; kingdom Metazoa; phylum Chordata; class Mammalia; order Perissodactyla; family Tapiridae; genus Tapirus; species Tapirus indicus. Next base: position 95,516,764 of record CM062926.1, read on the forward strand.
ATTTGAATCTACATCGACACACATTGCAACAGTTTATGTCTTTTGAGTCTGTATTAATCTATAGGTTCTCCTTCCACATATCCCTCTTCCTCCTCTCCTCTTCTTTTAAAGTATAGTTTATTTGTTGGAGAAACAGTTGCTTGTCCTGTAGAGTTCCTCACAGGCTGGGCTTTTGCTGATTGCATCTATATGGTGTAGTTATGTATGTCATTTTTTCTGTATTTCCTAAAAAGTATTAGTTAGATCTATACATCTTCAGGTTCAATTTCTCTACAAGACTGATTTATAGATGGTGGTGTGTCTTCTCATCAGGAGGTATACAATATCTCGTGTCTTTCTCTTTGTGATGTTAGCAGCCATTTATGTTCAAGGCCTAGATCCATGAATTAATTGGGGTTGCAAAATTGGGATATTTTAATTCTATCATTCCTTCTTCATAAATTAGCTGGAATGCTTCTATAAAAAGAAACTTCCCCTCAGTTACTATTTGGTTACGTTGTGGTACAGGATACTTAGGAAAAGCAAACTCATGCTTAATATTTTACCATCATTTATCAGTTTTCAAAGTAATGAATTGTTTCAATAGCATCCTGCAACAGTGAGCAATTAGTTTTGTGTCATTGTGCCTTCACGGGTTTAAATAAATTCGATGTGCTTCAGTACATTGCTGTTATTATGTTTAGTAATGCTGAAATTGAGACAGCTCTGACCAGAGGGAGCCCCTTCAAAATAAGTCTTGAGTCATTTGTGACATAACCCTAGTAATTTTCCATAGTTTCCTTGCTATCTGGGAAAACAGGATTATCCAAGTTTATCTTGTACATATTTCAATTGCTTCACCACCATTGAGTTTCACTAGCATCTTTGGAGAGATAAAGTTGTCATATATAAATGGACCTATTTCTGGACATTCTCTTCTGTTTTATTGATCTGTTTGTCCCTATGTGAATACAGTATTCTCTTAAACATCATAGCTTTATAATAAGTCTTAAAATTTGGAAGTTTGAGTTCTTTAACGTTTGTTTTTCTAGGTTGACTTGGTTATTCTAGGGCCTTTGCATTTCCATAGAAATTTTAGAATTAGCTTTCCAATTTCTACAACATAATCTGGTGGGATTTTATTTGGGTTCACTTTTCATTTCTTTTTCTTGCTGGCTAGGACCTCCAGGACAGTGTTGAATAAAATAGTGATTGTGTACATCCTGATCTTGTTAAAAACTTAAGGGAAAGTGATCAATAAAAATTAGAATATTAGCTCTAGAAATCTGAAGATAGCTTTTATCAAAGGAAGGACATACCCTCAAATTCCTAGTTCACTAAAAGGTTTTATGGTGAATGGATGTTGAATTTTAGCATATTTCCCCCGCGTCTTTGAGATAATCATCTAAATTTTCTCCTTTTTTCTCTTAATGTGGAGAATTATTTTGACTTATTTTTGAATGTTAAATCAACCCTGCATTCTTGGGATAAACCTCACTTAATTGTTATGCATTATCTTTATTATATATTGTTAGATTCAGTTTATTTTATTTATAATTTTTGCATCTTTGTTCATGGGGGCTATTGACTGAGGTTTTCTTTTCTTGTAATGTCTTGCAATGATTTCGGTATCAGAGTGATCCTGGTATCAAAGTAGGAGTTAGGAGAGGAGTTCACTCCTCTTCAATTTTCTGCAAGAGTTTCTGTAGAATTACTGTAATTTCTTCCTTAGATATTTGGTATAATTCAGAAGTGAAGTCATTTGAGACTGAAATTTTCTTTGTGGAAATGTTTTCAACTACATATTCAGTTTTTGTAATAGATATCAGGTTCTTCATATTATCTGTTTATTCATCAATGAGATTTGGTAATTTGTGTTTTGCAAGGAATTTGTCCCTCTCATATAAGTTTTTAAATTTATTGCCACACAATTTTCATAATATTCCTATATTATTATTTTTAGTATTATCCATTGACTCTGTTGTGCTGTTGTCTCTAATTTTCCTGATGCTAGAAATTTGTGTCTTCTCTTTTTCCTGATCAATCTGGCTTATCACTTTTATTGAACGTCTCAAAGAGTCAGCTGTTAATTTCATTATTTTCTTTCTTGTTTTTCTATCTATTTGATTTTCACTTTACTATTTACTTTCTTCTCCTTACTGAGTGTTGACAAGGATGTGGAATAACTGCAGCTCTGATGCGGTGTTGAATGGTATGTAAAATGGTACAACCACTTTGGAAAACAATTTGGCGTTTCTTCAAAGTTAAACGTTTACCTACCATATGACCTCGTCATTCCACTACTAGGTACTTACCCAATAGAAAGGAAAATATATGTCCACACAAAGACTTCTGTGTGAAAGTTATAAAAGTTTATTTGTATGAGGCCAAAACTGGAAACGACCCAAACTACATGTGAGTGGATAAAAATATTGTGACATATCCATACAATGAAATACTTCTTGGAAATAAAAAGAACAAATTATTAAAATATATGACAACATTATGTTGAGTGAAAGAAGCCAGGAAAAAAAAAAGAGTATATAATAAATTATTCCATTTATATAAAATTCTAGGAAATTCAAACTAATCTTGTGTGAGAGATACAGAGCAGTGTTGACAGGGGATGGGAGGAGAGAGATGGATGGATTACAAAGGTAGATGAGAAAACTTGTAGGAGTATTGGAAATGTTATTTTGATTGTAGTGATGGTTTCACAGTTGCAGATATATTTGAAAATTGATAAAACCATTCAATTTAAATAAGTACAGTTTATTGTACTTCAATTATACTTCAATAAGTTGTCAAAAAAAAAAAAAAAAACTATGGTGTTTCTCTTTCATTTGCTTTTAGGACCTGCAGCAAATGCCATTCATCAACCTCTAAGTAATTCAAAGAATGTTGTCAAAAAATCAGCAACTTCAGTTGTTTGTCAGCCAGATGTACAAGATAATGGTACTGAACAAAAGGTATAAAATTATGTCTCAAACTTTTGTATGGTGATTATTAATTTATTTAGTTAACTTTCACTTCTGTGAACTATCTCCTTCACTAGCATGGTGCTGACTGGCTAGGGATATTAGGGTCTATTCAGGAGACCTGATTCCTTTCTTTGAAAGTGTTGAGTTACCTTTGTGCTAAACTTACTATGCAATTTAGCAGAAATTAATCCAAACATTTAGCAATTATAATGATAATGGATAATATTTACTGAGCATCTACAAGTGACCAAGCCCTGTCCTAAGCCAGAAGGAAGGGAAAATGAGGAAGTTGGGTCACATAGAATACAAAGATGAATAAGACATAATCACTCCCCCTGAGGAATCATTGTCTAGTGGGGCAGACAGATACAGAAAAATGCTACTACAGTAAAATGAGAGTCTGGGATGATAAATTTTATGTTGAGTCTGAGCAATGTGTTCATTAAGTGTTAGATTGGATTGGAATGGGTTGGGTTATATTCCCCTGAAACAAATTGAATGACTTTAAACTTTTTAAAACCAACCATTGAATGGATTACCATGCCTTTAAACAAAATACGGAATACTGGAAGAGGAGCACGTTGTACATTGCCACATATTGAACTTAATTTTGAACTAGTTAAATTTGAGACCTTTGTGGAAGGTATCTTAGGAGGTTGGTAATATGTATTGTTCCTGAGATGTTTTCATGAGAAAGTTAGGGGATAAAGCAGAAAAAAATCTGTATTAATTTGGTTATTGATAGAAGGCAAAATCTCTTTCAGAAGTACAATTACTAATGAACATTTTCTCTTTAATGTTGTACCATATAGAAAGATGGAGTGATAACTAAAAAATCAAGTCTTCTTGATGATAGAGGTAAGAGAATGAAAAATATTCATAATTGTTCTGTTATTTAAGTACATAATTATGGTTTCATCATATAGTTTTTCACGTTATTTGTTTTACCTGATTATAAAAATCATGGTTATTTTGGAAAATAAAGCATGGTATAAAATTGTTTATGAATATAGATATTATAATTAGCCCCTATATTTGAGTGATTGCTTGATGAGTGTGTCTTTTGAAATCTGTGAAGTGTGGAAAAGTTAGGGTCCCTGCTGTGGCTGTTTATAGTGACAGGTAGAATAAGTTACTGACATACAGTGGCTCAGTAGGTTACAGTACAGAGGACTGTCCCCAGGAAGGTCACCATACCCCACTGCTATCAATTTCCCACAGACAATACATCCTATTTTCTATCTTAACTTGAGTGGAATATACATTAGCTAAGTTTTTCTGTGCCTTGTTATATTTCTGGAAGTCACTAAAAATGCTCCCATGCATATCTTACATATACACACAGAAAATACTAGACACCTCCATCCAGTGGCCAATGACCACCTCAAATTCAATTCAAAATCAAATTCATCTTTTCCTGATCATTCTGTTTTCACCCAGGCATAAAACCTGAGTTATCTCTGACTCTTCCTCATGTATTTTGCATCCCAAAGTTGCCACTTTCTGTCTAATCAACCTCCTTAATTTCTCTTGCCCTCTCTTCTTTTCCATTCCCACAGCTCCTGCCCTTGTTTTACCCCATCCTTGACTATTTCAGTAGCCTTCCTCCAATCTCTTCTTCCTCTCTTTAACTCACCATACATGTTGTGTGAAAGCAATCTTCTTAAACACAGCTTTGGTTATTCCCCTATTCAAGTTATGAGGTTTTTTTCTTGTGGACTGAATGAAATGCAAACAGTTAATTCTGGCAGTGGGCTGTGGTTAGTTACAGGGATTAATCTGGCATAATATTAAATAATTAGGATCAGAGGTTAAGGGTTACAGACTTGTTCCTGAGGGCACTGGTGAACCACTGGAAATCTATAGGCAGTGAACATCAAAAAAGGTCATGTTATTCTTGGAGATACTTCCTTAACCTAAATAAATCCCTGATTGTGGTAATCCAGCGATTGTGGCAGCTCAGCAGAGGAACAATTGGATCAATTAGATTTGTTAAGATTCACCCTTGTTCCAGCAATATTATCTTCTCACGTTTAAAAGTATCTCTTCTTTCTCTAGGAGCTACGTACATCTCAGCTCGAGAGTCAATTATTTCAGCCCAAACTTCACCCACAAGAAATTATCCCAGACCTTCACAGTCTTATTTGGATCCTCCAAAATATGAGGTATATGATATTTCTTTTGCCCCAAATGCAAACAGAATAAATGAGGTACAATCTTATGATCATAATCGATATAAAAAATTTCACTCTTAAAGTGATGATACAGAATAGATTTATTACCTGAAATTAATCATACCATAATAAAATTTTAATAGCCCTAGGATAATTTTCCTAAATATAGGCTACAACATGGTAGTTCATAGTGCATACCTGCAGCCTTCAGAGGGAGTATCAAATCAGGCTTCTTTGATTGGGCTTTGACTAGTACTGATGAGTTGTTCAGAGATAGCCATACTATCTTACCCCTTTCCCTTTTGACCAGTGATCAGTTACCTGCTACTGGAAAGTTACCAGCAAAGATTCAGGGTATGGCTTCTGGATATAACATAGATTTTTTTCTCTGTGGGTTGCCAACTTATTATCATAGAAGTCAAAACCACATTTTTCATTCCATTAGTAGCACAGTGTTAACTGGTTCAACTGTGCCAAAGAGTTAACATGTTTTGAAAGAGATTTCAATAAACTGGAAATTTACTAAATTCTTTGCAAATGAATTCTACTTGATTAGGGTAGAAAGTAGCATCATTTCCCATGTTCTCTAATGCATAACAATTGACAGACTACATTATGCATAACTCCTAAAATGTAATATGTTTACCATAATATACTTCTCTGCAGTACAGTTTTATTATAAATAAACGTTTTACAGTTCAGTGTTCTACTTTGTCAATATCCACATTGTATGCTAAGAGTCAGAAAAAGAAATTTCTTAACTTTGACATTTAAAATCCTTATATTGCCAAGCAGATTTCAAAGACTTTTGTCTTTTACTAAAAAACAAAACAAAAAACTCCTTTAAAAAGTGTCTAAAATGTATTATTGACCTTTTTTGAGTAATGTATGTATTATTAAATTTGCCATGCATATTAATCTCAAATGAGTATCAAATGTCCACAAATATCTAATTTATTACAAGAAATAGCCTGAGCATTTTATTATGGTAAGTATTACATCCTGTTTCCAACATGTCATACACAGCCTACCACTGTGAAAAAATGTATTTCTGGTGGCCTATGTTCAGCTCTCTGACCTGGGAAAAAAGAAGTCTATTGCACTGGATTTACCTCCCTGAGCAGGTTGAGTTCTTGGACAAGTCTAAAGAGCCACATCCCTGTGTTTTCAAAGAACCTGTTCTCTGCATTCCAGCTCTGCTTAAACTTTTCTCCTACTGTTAACTTTGTTTAAAAAAACACACCTATTCTTCTGTCCCATTGAGCTGATTAACTTACTAGTTAGCACACTCCACAGATAGTTAATTTTAAGATAGTGGAGAATACTATTGTGCAGAAGAGAGGTAACATAAAAGGCTTGAGACTGCTGTCTTTAGAAGGCCCTCCTCACAAAGTTGGCCTTTGGCTAGTGTTTGAGAACCTGGCTTTTCTGACATTCCCTAGTTGATATGGAAATTTCCCTAACTGAATGAGTGGTGCACTGTACCTAGACTTTGCAAACAATGTGATTTTTGCCGAACATCTGATTTCCTTTTGGGAGGCTGGAATTTGGTATGCGCTAAGGCGGAGGGTGTCTTCATGACCAGCCTTCAATAAAAACCTTGAGTGTTGAGTTTCTAATGGATTTCCCTGGGCAGAAACATTGCACACATTAGTGCAATTTTTGTTGCTGGAGAAAAGAGCATGCTCAGGTGTGTCCTCTCACAGGACAGAGAGAGCATAAGGAAGACTGTGCATGGATTTTTCCAGATTCAGCCTGTATCTTTTCTTCTTCTTTATCCTATAGTGTATGTATCCTTTTACTGTAGTCAATCTTAAATGTGAGTACAACTATATTCTGAGTGCCGTGAGTCTTAGCAAATCACCATGTGAGGGTTATCATGTGGACCTCCTATGATACAACTATGAATTTTTGAATTCTGTAAATAATAGGTATAATATAAACATCACAAAATGTGTGCATTTCTTAAAAATTGACATCTAAGAGAAGTTCTCAAAATCTTTAATTTCTGTATTTTAAATTTATAAATAATACTTGATGTTCAAATCCTGGAAAAAAAATCCTCTGAGAATGTTTGTTTTGTTGTTTGAATTATATAGAAGGAGATAAATGCTGATTGGAAAGAAAGAGCAAACAGGAAACCAAGCTACCTCTGTGAATCAGGTAAAGGTCAGCAACAACTATCTAGTAAATCATGCAATCTGTTAATTCACTCTTTCAACTAACATTTATTTAAATTATGAATTTTGTTTTATGAAATTAAATTATGAATTTTAGGTAAAGCCTTTTCCAGCACCTATTGATATAATCATATAATTTTTTTCTCCTTTAATTTATAAGGATTATGTTGATAGATTCTATCATATACTATCTTCCCATTTCAGAAATAAATCATGCTTGTCATAGTATACTTTTGTATATTTTTAAAATTGGAGTAAAACATACAATCAGAAAAGACCACAAAATAACATACAGCTAAATGAATTATCACAAAGCAAAACACCCATGAAACCACTACATAGATCAAGAAGAAGAATATTGGAAATCTCACAGAAACTCTCATTCTGCCCATTCCTAATCAATATTCTCTCTGTCCTCCCCAAATACTATCATTATCTTGAAATCTGATATTATAGTTTAGTTTGTATATCCATTTGTGTATATTTGTGCAGTTCCTCATCATCTTATTATTAGGCCAGTACTACACTGTCTTAATTACAAAAGCATTTTAATAAATCTTAATATCCAGTAGAGCAAGTAGAGTATCTTGGCTTTCCATATAAATTGTAAAATGAGCTTGTTAAGTTCCAAAAAAATTCTTACTGGGATTTTTTATTGGAATGGCACTAATCTAGAGATCTATTTCAGGAGAATTGACATCTTTAAAGTGTTATAGTCTCCAATCCAAGGACATGATATTTAAATTTCCTTTAATTTCTCTCAATAATATTTACACTTTTCTGTGTCTTGAATATTTTTCATTGGATTTATTCCTAGGAACTTGATTTTGTATGATATTTTAAAGAATACCTTTTAAAATTTCATTTTATATTTATTGATGCTCTAATGAAATACAACTAATTCTTCAGCTCCAAATTTCTGTTTGGTACTTTTTAATATTTTCTCTCTTGTTGAAATTCTCACTTGCTTCATGCCTTGCTCTCCTGACCTTGGTAAGCATCTTTGTGACTATTATTTTGAATTCTCTATTGGTAAATCACTTATTTCTGTTTCATTAAGATCGGTTTCTGGAGATTCATCTTGTTCTTTGTTTAGAACACATTCCCTTGTTTCTTCATTTTCCTTGACTCTCTGTGCTGGTTTCTGCCCATTAGATAAAACAGCCACTCTCCCAGTACTGACAGACAGGGCTTGTGTAGGAGATAAATCTTGTCAGTCAGCCTGGCCGGAGCTCCTGGTTGCCTCTTGAACTTTTGTTATTGTCCAAGCCATAATCTTTGTTCCCGGTGGCTCCCAGTAGTTGAAGAGCCACTAAGTCAGTGTCCTAAATAGTGGATCACAGTCAGCACCTACATGCAGGCTGATTATAAGTCAGATGCTCAAGGTGGGAAAGTTTGCAGTCAAACTTCTTCCACGGAGAAACTGGGAGATGGGCATTTTTGCCTGCTCCCTCTACACTAAGCTTGGGTGTATAGCTGTGGTGGGGTGCTCTTGTGCCCTTTTAAAAATTGCTTCATTTGCTATAGTCCTGTGGAACTCATGAATGCAAGGCTCATTGACTGTCAGAGCTAGGTGATTTGGGGACCTGTCCCTGTGGTGGCAGCCATAAAATTTGGGGTGCAATATGTGTGAATAAGCTCCCTCCAGAGAGATATTGGCAACTTGGTTTGGAGTGAGCTGGAGGCAGAAGGCCGGGAAGTGCCTACTGGCTGCCCCGGGACTCTGGAGAGGATTTCAGCCAGCATCTTGATGGGTGCTTTTTTGGAAGGTGGACCCTCAAATAACAGCTTGTAAAGTATGCTGCCCCATCCCTTCCAGGGAAGCATGGAGAGATGGGTGTTTTTGTCTGCTCCCTCTGCACCGAACCCTGGGGGGATAGCCTTGGCAAGTGCTCCTGTGCCTGTTGAAAACTACTTTGTTTGCTATGGTCCAGTGGGACTCTTGAATGTAAGCCCCATTGGCTTTCAAAGCTAGTGTTTTGGGGGCCTGTCCCTTAGGTGGGATGCTATATGTGTGATCCAAACCCTTCACTCTTCATGGAGAAGCAGGGAGTTGGAGGCTTCCTCTCAATTGTATGGCACTGTGCTGGGGGTGGGGTTTAAGTGAAGAGTGTGTCTCAGCCTTTCCCACCCATTTTGATGTGGGTATTTTATTAGTTTCCTGATGTGATGGTGTCACTCAGCTAGTTTCTGGATTTCTCTGAGAGGAAATTCTTCCACGTGTATTTGTCTATTTAGAGCATCCATGGGAGGAAGAAAATTCAGGAGCCTCCTATGTCACTATCCTGGTCTGGAGTCTGGCCAATGTTTCTTAATATTATCTTGTAGAAGATTTATTGTCTTGCCTTTCATCCATTTGGAATTGATTTTTATGTATAGAGTGTTATAAGACTATTCAGACTTTTTATTTCTTTTGTGAGATTTTGTAAGTTATGTTTTTTTCTTGGAATTTTATCATAATAAAAAATTTCAAAATTATTTATATAAACTTTTTCTTAATATTATCTATTTTTTGAAAGACTATTAGATCTGTAATGATGTCCTCTTTTTCATTCCTGTCATTGCTTATTTGTACCTTCTCTCTCTATTTTTCTTGATCACTCTCACAGGGTCTTACTGATTTCAGTGGTCTTAAAAAAACAAAAACAACTTTTGAATTTGTTGATTCTCTGTTGTTTTTTTATATCATTTTGATAATTTCTACTTCATCTTTATTCACTTTTTCCTTCTACTTCTTTTTGGTTTATTTTTTGTTTTGTTTTGATTATAATTCTTTTGTTTTTTCCTAGTTTTATGACATGGATGCTAAGCTCTTTGATTTTTCAGACATTCTTTTTTCCTAATACATTCACTTAAGGCAGTATTTCTTATCACGGTTTTAGCTGTATACCAGAAGTTTTGATTTTTGTATTTTCATTTATAGAAAAATATTAACTAATTTCTACTGTGATTTCTGTCTGTGAGTTATTTAGAAATATACTATTAAGTTTCTAAATATATGGGAATTTTCTCCAATTTCTTGGACTTCTAACAATTTCACTCTTATCAGGAAAATAATCTGTATTAAAAAATCATTGAGGCTTGCTCTTTTGGCCAGCATATCTGGTCAATTGTTATAAATATTCCGTGTGTCCTTGTAATGAATGTGTATTTGGCTGGTTTTGGATGCAAGGGTCTATATATGTCAATTAGTTCCAGTTTGTTAATCATTTTGTTCATATCATTTACATCCTCATTACTGAGAAGTGTGTTTTCAACACTCCACTATGTGATGGTGGATTTGTCTATTTCTCCATCTAGTTCTTTCAATTTTTGCTATATTTTTATTAGGTGGATGCAAATTTACAATTGGTTTGTTTTCTGGGTGAACCAAAACCTTTTTGAATATGAAGTGATGAATCTGTAAAAATGCTATTTTGCCTTGAAATATACTTTGTCAGATGTTAATATACCAAATTGATTAGTGTTTATATGGTATACCACTTTCATACTTTTTCATTCAATTCTCTATTTTAGATATTTCTTTTAAGTGGCACACAGATTGGTTTTGTTTTTACTTTGTCTTTAAATAAAGCACTTAAGTATTGAACTTTTTACTTTTTTAATAAATATTTGTAAAATGTATAATTTACATACAGAAAAAAGCAAGATAAATTATCTCAAAATGAACACACTATCCACTATCCAAATCAAGAAATACAACATTGACAGCATGCCAGAAACTCCCCTCCACCTCCCACCTCCCAATCACTAGCCTCTCTGTTCTACACAAAGGTAACTACTATCCTGTCTTCTAATTTCATAGATGAGTTTTAGCTATTTTAAGTCTTCATGTAAATGGTATTTTATAGGTATGCATTTTTTATTTGTTTCTGACTTCTTTTACTTTTAAATATGTTTCGGAGGTTTAGCCAAGTTGTTGCTTATAGTACTAATTCATTCTCGTCATCCCTGTATGAATCAATCACAGTTTATCCATTCTTCTGGTGAGGCACATTTGATTATTTCCAGTCTTTGGTTGTTATGGGAGAATCTGCTTTGAACATTCCTGTTCATGTCTTTTGGCACACAGGTACATACATTTACATTAGGTATATTCCTACTAGTGTTATTGTTGGTTCATATGGTATGTTTATGTTCAACTTTAGTAGAGAGTACCAAATGGTTTTCTAAAGTGGATTGTATAAATTTTCACTTCCATCAACAGTATGTGAGAACTATTAAGGCCCCACAGTCTCACTTTCCTATTTTCTGTCTTTTTAACTTTCATCTTTCATGTGGATGTTTCATGCTATATCATGTGATTTTAATGATGAATTCCCTGATGACTATTAAAGTTGAGCATCTTTTAGGTGTTTGGGGTTTTTTGACTATTTGAGTATCCTGTTTTCTAAAGTGTCTGTTCCAGTATTTTTGCCCACTTCTATTTGACTATCTCTATTGTGGATTTGTATGAGTTCTTTGTATAATCTAGATAAGAATCTTTTGTCCATTGTATATATATCAGACATCTTCCGTTCTGTGGCTTGCCTTTTCACTTTCTTGAGTGATGTCATTTTATAAATAGAAGTTCCTTTTTTCAATGCAGTCCAGTATCTCAATCTTGTCATCCCATTTAAGAAATCTTTGCCTACCTAATGTCAAAAATGTATTCTATATTACTTTCTAGAAGTTTTATTATTTTACCTTTTGCATTTACATTTGCAGTCCAAATAGAACTGATGTTTGTGAATGGCATGAGGATAGGATGGATCATGCATATTTAATGAAATTTGCAATTTTGTTTGGTTCTGGTCTACCATCTTCTTACTTGTTTCTATTTGTGTCAAATGTACATTTTCCCCCCTCTTTTCCTACTTTTTTATGACTTTTAATATGTTTTGACATTCCATATTATTTCTTCTGTTGACTTACTGTATAAAATACTTTGTTGTTGTTATTAGCAGTTTGTCTAGGATTTAGCATATTTATCTGCAGCTTATCACACTCTACCTCCAAATATTATACCACTTCACATTTAATGTAAGAATCTTATAGCAGTATACTTCCATTTAAACTATCCAGAACTTTATATTTGTCATCAAATATTTTACTTCTACATGTTTTAAATTTAGAATATATTATCATTTTTGCTTTAAATAGTCAAGTATTTTTTAAATAAATTAAAAAATGATTTTAAAAAGTATTCTATATTAACCCACACATTTACCATTTCTGTCACTCTTTCTTCCTTTGTGTAGAGCTGAGTCTCTGAAGAATTTTCATTAGCATCCCTTATAGTGCAGGTCTACTGGGGACATATTAACTTTTGTTTGAAAATATCATTTGACTTCTTTTTAAAAGTTTTGCATTCCTGGGCATGAATTCTAGGATGACAGGGGTTTTGTCTATTTTGTTTTTCTTATAGCATTTTAAAGAGGCCATTCCATTGTTTTCCAATTTGCATTATATTTTTAGTGGTGAGTCTGTGGTGATTTCTATCTTTCTTCCTTTGTATGTAATGTGTCTTTTCCCCTCTTTTGGCAGCTTATAATATTTCTCTTTATACTCTTTTATCATCAATTTGATTATGATGTTACTTAGCATGAGTTTCTTTTTGTTATCCTTTTTTGAGTTAAGTTTTTGGATCTCTGTATTTAAAGATTTGAGTATCCTGTTTTCTAAAGTGTCTGTTCCAGTATTTTTGCCCACTTCTATTTGACTATTCACCAAATTTGGAGAACTTTTGGTCATTATTTTTAAAAATGTTTTTCTGCCCCCTCTTCCTCTTCTGACACTCCAATTAAACATACGTTAGATCACTTGATACCTTCACATGGGTCACTGAGTCTGTCAATTATTTTTAAAGCTTTTGTAAATGCACGTGCTTCAGTTTTAATAGTTTCTAGTGCTATGTCTTTGAGATCATCTTGTCTATAGTGTCTTTTCTGCTGTCTTCTTTTATTATTGAGATATAATTGACATATGGCATTATGTGAGGTGTACAACATGAATCAATATTTGTATATATTGCAAAACAATCACAATAAGTCTAGTTAACATCCATCACCATACAGTTACAATTTTTTTTGAGATCATTTTGTCTGTAGTGTCTTATCTGCTGTTAATCACACCAATGAATTTTTACTTTTAGATATTGTGTTTTTTACAAGTTCTATTTGGTTCTTTCTTTATATCTTTAATTTCTCTCCTCTTTATTAATATTTTCCTTTAAATCCTTGAACATATTTATAATTACTGTTTCCAAAGTCTTTTCTCCTAATTCCATCATCTCTGTTATTCCTGGATCTGCTTCTTTTAATGGATTTTTCTCCTGGTTATATAGCATTTTCTTGTTTCCTTATATGTTTTCTATATTTTAATGCATGCTGGACATGCTTATGCTACATTGTTGAGTGCATGGACTTGGTCTTGGCTGCCTTTAAAGATTGAAGAATTTTGTTTTAGTGGGTTTTTGTATCATCTTGATTCATTTAAGCCTTATTTACACTTTGTTGTAGAATGTACCATGTCAATTGTATTCTATAGCTCTTTCAGCCCTCCTACTGAAGGGTGATTTTTCTGGGGTCTTTAGGATGTGCTAGATATAACAAAGGCACTCCTCTCTAACTAGTTGGAAATGAAATATCTCCCAGGCTTACACACCTTACACACCTCCCCAGTAATTATTTTTTTACCAGTAGTTGTCGTTTGCCTAGGCCATCAAACTAGAATGTACAACTTTAATATAGAGTGAAAAAGATTCAAGAGAATGCTTTTTAGATGCATAGACCTCTTTCCATACATAGTTCCATGTTTTTCTGGAACTATACCCCATAGTTTGCAGCTGCCCCAGCTTCATGAATTCAAATTTCTAACTTTTCAAATTAATGAAATCACTATCTTGTGCCATTGCCTTGAAAGTGCCTTCAAGTAAGAAATCCATTTTAATTATAGGCCTTGCCTCGTTTGCATCCTTTTGCTTAGGGAGTATACTGTTGTGATCCCTGTTGTCCATGTCTGAAAAGAGCTGTTTCATATATTCTTTCCAATTTTCTGGTTGATTATGGTTGGAGGGCTAGTCCAGTAGCAGTCTTTCCATCATGGCTGGCAGCCTTCAGTCATGATTTTAAGTACTGAAAGAGGTCGTACATATTATTCTTTTAATACATGGCTGGATTTTGTTTTCTATTATCTCATTTAAGATATTTTTATCTGTAAGTGGGGTTGATCTATTATTTTCTTTACTCTATCATTCTCAGGCTTAGATATTAAAGTTATAGTGCTTTTGTAAAACAAATGATAAACTTTCCACCTTTTTATTCTCTGGAATGCTCAATGTAGCATTTTAATTATCTGTTCTTTAAAGGCAAAGTAAAATTCAGCTGCTAATCCTTCAGGTCCCATTAACTTTTTCAACAGTAGATCTTTATCTCTTTTCCATTTTCTTTCATGGTGTTGCCTTTTCAAGTTTGCCATCCTTGAGTTAATTTTGTTAGTTTGTATTTTGCTAGGAAATCACAAATTATCCTTATTGTTCTCGAATTGCATATAGTTACTATTATAACAATTCTAATCTCTCCCATATTTGTGGTCATATCACCTAACATTGACTAGCCTGCTTTTATTCCTTAATCATGCTCATAAGCAATTTTCTATTTTATTGGTATATTCAAAAGTTCATTGTTTTAAATTCAAGTAAGAATTTAATTCTCTATCTTTGTAGTCCCTTTAATTCATTTTGCTGTTCTTTTAACATTTCTTTGAATGAATTCACTATTGCAAGTTTGGATACTTGAAAGGACTCACAAGACTCCATTGAGCATACCCACATAGACACATTCAGGCATGAACTCCCCAGAGCCCTTATTTACACTTCATATAGACACACTTCATCTGTGGATTGAACCACCTAGATCTGTATGAAAAATTTTGGCTTCTGGAGAGCTCAAAGTAGAAGTTCCCACTAGAGTGTTTCCCTCTATTTACTTAGCTAAGCCATGTTGTGTAAGTGCTTATTCCAGGTGAAAACCATCAGTAAACAAACGCTACCATGAAGGCTCCAGAGAAGTTTGGGATTTTAAATTTCAGATCATAAATCTTAATCCCCTTATCTTGGTCAAAAGTCAAGATCAGACATCTGTTCTTCCACAGAGAGAATGATAGAGCATTCCCAGCCCAGCTGTTAATTCTGTCTTCCCAAATCATGGGATTTGTTTTTTATTCTATTCTGATAGTAACAGCCATTATACTATACATTTTCCTGTGAGTACAGCTCAAAACTGTAGGTTTTGGTGAAAGTTGTTCAGCTTTTCATTGGTTTATACATAGATTTTACTTTCTCTCTTAAATTCTCTTTCAATACAATGGTTATCTAGGTATATATTTCTTAATTTCCAATAAAAATAATTTTAGTATCATTATTTTTAATTTCTTTGAGTTAGTATCAGAAAATACAGCCAGTAAATCTCTCTTCATTGAAGTTAAGTTTTCTTCATAGCCAAATACGTATTGATACACACACATATATATATATATATATTTTGGCAATCTTTATTGTTCAGAATCTCAATGAACTGAGTTAGTCCTCATAAGAACAACAACAAAAAAGGGTAAGTCAAGCACATATTTGGAAAATCCAGTTTTGAGAATGAGGTCTACAGATCATACATTCATTGCAAATTTGAGCAGTTCAAATAAAGTCCACAGAAGCAACATATGAGAAAGCTCAATCTGAGAAACATATTAGATTCAAACAGCAACACACCCCTAAAGGGACAACTCCATCAGCTACATAAGTAGTGGATAACATGTGCGGGATCTGCATCAGAAGAGATGCATGGGTTTGATTTTCTAGCCAGACCTAGAAAGCAGGTGGAAACCTGGGACTGGCGTAATTTTAACTATGTACAGCAGAGTCAATGACCTAAAAGAATTCACAGATAATAGCTTGCTGCCATCCATATACAAAAAGTGAATCTACTAAATCATGGACTGTAAGCCATGTACTTTGATTTGATTAGGATTTTTTTTCAATACTTTTATCCATCACCATATATATGTGCCACTTTACCCCTTTTACCCACACCCAACCCCCTTCCCCTCTGGTAACCACTAATCTGTTCTCTTTGTCCATGTGTTTATCTTTCACATATGAGTAAAATCATAAAGTGTTTTTCTCTCTCTGGCTTATTTTGCTTAACGTAATACCCCCTGGGTCTATCCATGTTGTTACAAATGAGACGATTTTGATTTGTTTTTATGGCTGAGTAGTATCCCATTGTATATATATACCACATATTCTTTATCCATTCATCAGTTGATGGGCACTTAAGTTGCCTCCAATGTCTTGGCTATTGTGAATAATGCTACAGTGAACATAGGGGTGCATAAGTCTCTTTGAATTGTTGATTTCAAATTCTTTGGATAAATAGCTGGGTCATATGGTATTTCTATTTTTAACTTTTTGAGAAATCTCCATACTGTTTTCCATAGTGGCTGCACCCATTTGCATTCCCACCAGCAGTGTATGAGAGTTCCCTTGTCTCCACATCCTCTCCAGCATTTGTTATTTTTTGTCTAGGTAATTATAGCCATTCTAACAGGTATAAGGTGATATCTTACTGTAGTTTTGATTTGCATTTCCCTAATGATTAGTGACATTGAACATCTTTTCATGTGCCTGTTGGCCATCTGTATATCTTCTTTGGAAAAACGTCTGTTCATATCTCCTGCCCATTTTTTGATCGAGTTGTTTGTTGTTGGGTTGTATGAGTTCTTTATATATTTTGGAGATTAACCCCTTGTCAGATATATGATTTACAAATATTTTGTCCCATTTAGTGGGTTATCTTTTCGTTTTGTTCCTGGTTTCCTTTGCCTTGCAGAAGCTCTTTAATCTGCTGTAGTCCCATTTGTTTATTTTTTCTTTTGTTTCCCACGCCTGAGTAACATAGTATTTCAAAAGATGCTGCTAAGACTAATGTCAAAGAGTGTACTGCTTATATTTTCTTTTGGGAGTTTTATGGTTTCAGGGCTTACATTCAAGTCTTTAATCCATTTTGAGTTAATTTTTGTGTCTGGCATAAGATAATGGTCTACTTTCATTCTTTTACATGTGGCTGTCCAGTTTTCCCAAGACCATTTATTGAAAACACTTTCTTTTCTCCATTGTATGTTCTTGGCTCCTTTGTCGAAGATTAGCTGTCCTTAGATGTGTGGTTTTATTTCTGGGCTTTCAATTCTGTTCCGTTGATTTGTGTGTCTGTTTTTGTACCAATACCCTGCTCTTTTGATTACTATAGCTTTGTAATATATTTTGAAGTCAGGGATTGTGATGCCTCCAGCTTTGTTGTTTTTTCTCAGGACTGCTTTCACTATTCGGGGTCTTTTGTTGCTCCATATAAATTTTAGGATTCTTTGTTCTATTTCCATGAAGAATGTAATTGGGATTCTGATTGGGATTGCACTGAATCTGTAGATTGCTTTAGGTAAAATGGACATTTTAACTATGTTTATTCTTCCAATCCATGTGTGTGGAATATCTTTCCATTTCTTTATGTCATCTTTGATTTCTTTCAATAATGTCTTATAGTTTTCAGTGTATAGGTCTTTCACCTCCTTGGTTCAGTTTATTCCTAGATATTTTATTCTTTTTGTTGCAATTTTAAATGAGATTGTATTCTTGGGTTCTCTTACTGTTAGTTTGTTATTAGAGTATAAAAATGCATCTGATTTTTCTAAGTTGATTTTGTACCCTGCAACTTTTCTGTAGTTGTTGATTATTTCTAATAGTTTTCTGATGGATTGTTTAGGGTTTTCTCTATACAGAATCATATCATCTGCAAACAGTGGGAGTTTCACTTCTTCCTTACCAATTTGGATACCTTTTATTTCTTTTTCTTCCCTAATTCCTCTGGCCAAAACCTCCAGTACTATGCTGAATAAGAATGGAGAGAGTGGGCATCCTTATCTTGTTCCTGTTCTCAGAGGGATGGCTTTCAGTTTTTCACTGTTGAGTATGATGTTAGTGTGGTTTTTTCATATATGGCCTTTATTATGTTGAGGTACTTTCCTTCTATACCCATTTTATTGAGAGTTTTTATCAAAACTGGATGTTGGATCTTGTCAAATGCTTTCTCTGCATCTATTGAGATGATCATGTGATTTTTATTCCTCATTTTATTAATGTGGTATATCACATTGATTGATTTGCAGATGTTGAACCATCCCTGCGTCCTTGCTATAAATCCCACTTGATCGTGGTGTATGGTCCTTTTAATGTTTTGTTGTATTCAGTTTGCCAATATTTTGTTGAGGATTTTTGCATCTATGTTCATCAGCAATATTGGCCTGTAATTTTCCTTCCTTGTGTTGTCCTTGTCTGGCTTAGGGATCAGCATGATGTTGGCCTCATAGAATGACTTAGGAAGCATTTTGTGTTCTTCAATTTTTTGGAGTAATTTGAGAAGGATGGTATTAATTCTTCTTTGAATATTTGGTATAATTCTCCAGAGAAGCCATCTGGTCCTGGACTTTTACAGAGGTCCCCTACTATCATTGTCTTGCTATTAATTTCTGCCTTTTGGTCTCTTAATATTTGCTTTATGTACTTTGGTGCTCCTGTGTTAGGTGCATATATATTCATAAGTATTATATCCTCATGGTGAAATGTCCCTTTTATCATTATTACTTTTATTTTGGGGGAGGTTTTTGATTACTGTTTCAATCTCCTTACTTATGATTGGTCTATTCAGATTCTCTATTTCTTCTTGATTCAGTTTTGGGAAGGTGTATGAGTCTAAGAAATTACTTGTTTCTTCTAGGTTGTCCAATTTGTGGGCATATAGTTTTTCATAGTATTCTCTCATAATCCTTTGTACTTCTGTGGTATCCATTGTAATTTCTCCTCTTTCATTTCTAATCTTATTTATTTGAGCCTTCTCTCTTTTTTTCTTTAGTGAGTTTGGCTGAGGGTTTGTCAATTTTGTTTATCTTCTCAAAGAACCAGCTCTTTTATTGATCCTTTCTGCTGGTTTTTTTGGTTTCTATTACATTTATCTCTGCTCTAATTTTTATTATTTCCCTACTTCTGCTGTCTTTGGGCTTTGTTTGTTCTCTTTTTCTAGTTCTGTTAGGTGTAGTTTAAGATTACTTATTTGAGATTTTTCTTGTTTGTTGAGCTGGGACTGTATTACTATAAATTTCCCTCTTAGGACAGCTTTTGCTGGATCCAATCAGTTGGTATGATGCATTTTAATTTTCACTTGTGTCCAGATTTTTTTTTAATTTCTCCTTTGATTTCTTCATTGATCCATTGGTTGTTCAGTAGGATGTTGTTTAGTCTCCACATCTTTGTCACTTTCCCAGCTTTTTCCTTGAGTTGATTTCTAGTTTCATAGCATTATGGTTAGAAAAGATGCTTGATTTGATTTTAATCTTCTTAAATTTATTGAGGCTTGCCTGGTTTCCCAACATATGGTGTGTCTTTGAGAATGTTCCATATGCACTTGAGAAGAAGGTGTATTCTGCTGTATTTGGATGGAGTGCTCTCTGTATATATCTATTAAGTCCATCTGGTCTAGTTTTTCATTTAATTCCACTATTTCCTTGTTGACTTCTATCTGGATGATCTATCCATTGATGTAAGTGGGGTGTTGAGGCCCCCTACTATAATAGTGTTGCTGTTAATCTCTCCAGTTAGGTTTATTAATGGTTGCTTTCTGTACTTTGGTACTCCTGTGTTAGGTGCATATATATTCATGTGTTATGTCCCCTTGATGGAATGTCCCTTTTATCATTATATACTTCCCCTCTTTGTCTCTCATTGCCTTTTTTATCTTGAGTCTGCTTTGTCTGATATAAATATGGCATACATGCTTTCTTTTGTTTCCTGTTAGCTTGGAGTATTATCTTCCATCCCTTCACTCTGAGCCTGTGTTTGTCTTTAGAGATGAGATGTGTTTCCTGGAGGTAGCATGTTGTTGGGTCTTGTTTTGTAATGCATCCAGCCACTCTGTGTCTTTTGATTAGAGAATTCAATCCATTTACATTTAGAGTGATTATTGATTTATAAGGGCTAAATATTGCCATTTTATCTCTTGTTTTTCAGTTGTTCTATATTTCCCTTGTTTCTCATCCCATGTATTTCTGACTGCCATTTCATTTGGTGATTTTCTATGATGGTTTTCTGTCTTCTCTTTATTTATCATTTGTGTCTCTGTTCTAATTTTTTATTTACTGGTTACCATGCAGTTTGTATAAAAGATCTCGTAGATGAGATAGTCCCTTTTCTGATAGCCTCTTATCTCCTTAGCCTAAGCAGGTTCCAGTCATTTCCTCTTCCTCGTCTAAGATATAGTTTTCACAACTTATTCCATTTTGTGTTGTGAGTTTGTGATTAAAATGAAATGTTTATCATTATTTTTGATGCTTTCCTTCTCTTTATCTTTAATGTCATAATTGTTTGCTAACCTGTTCTGACAGAGAGCTGCAATTATCTGATTTTTTCTGTCTATTTATCTCCTTGCTCAAGGCTTTGTGAACCTTTTCTTTTCTGCTTTCTGTATGAGGGCCTTCTTGATCAAATCTTGTAGAGGGGACTCTTGTAGAGATGAACTTCCTCAGCTTTGTTTATCTGGGAAAGTTTTTACTTCTCCATCCTATCTGAAGGATAGTTTCACTGGATAGAGTATTCTTGGCCGAAAGTTTTTGTCTTTCAGTATTTTGAATATATCTTTCCACCCTCTCCTAGCCTATAAGATTTCTGCTGAGAAGTCCACTGAAAGCCTAATAGGAGTTCCTTTGTAGGTTATTTTCTTCTGCCTTGCTGCTCTTAATATTTTTTCTGTGTCATTGACTTTTGCCAGTTTTACTAATATATTCCTTGGAGAAGGTATTTTTACCTTGGTGTAATTAGGAGTTCTATTGGCCTCATTTACTTATATTTCAGCTCCTCCTCCAGGTTTGGGAAGTTCTCAACTATTATTTCTTTGAACAAGCTCTCTGCTCCTTTTTCCTTCCCTTCTCCCTCTGGAATACCTATAATCTTCATGTTGCATTTTCTAATTGAGTCAGATATTTCTCAGAGAATTTCTTCATTTCTTTTCATCTTAGTTGTCTCGCCTCCTCCACCTGAAACATTTCTATATTTCTGTCCTCTAAATTACTACTTCTGTCCTCCATAATGTCAGCTCCACTTTTTAAGGTTTCTAGATTGTTTTTTATCTCATTCATTGTGTTCTTCATCTCCAGCATTTCTGTTTTGTTTAGAGTTCCAACCTCTTTTGTGACTAATTCTTTCTGCTCATTAATTTTATTCCTGAGTTTATTGAACTATTTTTTTGAGTTTTCTGGTAACTTGTTGAGTTTCTTTATGATAACTATTTTGAATTCTCTGTCATTTAGATTGTAAATGTCTGTGACTTCAGGATTGGTGACTTGAGACTTTCATTTTCCTTCTGCTCTGGAGTATTAATGTATTTCTTCATGGTGTTTGATGAAGTGGACCTTTGCCAGCACATACTGGTAGTATCTGGTTGCAGATTCCACCTGCCACCAACTGGGGATGGGCAGGAGCTGTGTTTTCTGAGCCTGCCGCATCCACTAGCAGTTGTGCCTGTCTGTTGGAAGTTGTGCCTGTAGGGCTCTCTGCATTTTCCCACTGGCCACCGCTGCTTCACACATGCAGGCACAGGCACTTTGGTTTGGATCCGCTGCCCTGGCTGACTGGCTGAGCTGGTGCACCAGGCAAGAGAGGCACTTTCTTTCCCCTGTGTGCTCCCACTCTGCACTCTTTGGTGGCCTGCCAGGGCTGCTCAGCTTGGTGAGGGCACCCACACAGAGTCTTAGCCACCTCAGTGTGGAGCATTCCCACAGGCTGGGAAGCAACTCTGAGAGTGAAAGCACTCCCACAGAGGGCTCTCTGTTCCCCTATCTCCTCTCAGAGTTGCATGCTGGCCACTGCATGAGGTCCTGTGCCCTAGGTCACTGCTACTGGGGAGGATGAGATCTGCTTACCTCCTTCCACTGCTTCCCAGGGATCCAGTACCCCCATGTGCAGACAGTTGTCTGTGTGGATCACTCAGACGTCCTGTTGTGTTGTGTGGATGCCATCTATTGGTTAATGAATGTCATTTTCATTGAATCTTAGTGGGGAGAGACTAAGGGAACAGCTCTCTGCCATTATGCTGATGTCCTCTCCTGATATTTATAAATGTTCCATAGATATACTAAAAAAATGTCTATTCTCTATTTGAGATATGTAAAGTTCTAATTTGTGTTGGCCTGCCATAATAAAAGTCTCTATTGCAACTGTTCAACTCTGCCATTCTTGCTGGAAATCAGCCATAGACAATATGCAATGAACAGGCATGACTGTTAATCTTCCATCAGTTTTGCTTCTGAGAATGTCAAGTGTAGTCCTCAGTCCTGTGATTGCTGGGTTCCTCTTAAGTGAGTTTTTAATTTTCCCTACTTGGTCATGCTTTTTATATAACCTCAGCTGTTGGGTCTATGTATTAGCAGAAGTAGAAGAAAACACCATTGTTTCTACATAAAGGGGATAGGTGAATAGACTAATAACTATCAAGCCCTCTGCCAAGAAAAAGTCTCTGCTCTTAACCTCCCTGTGGTATAATTTGCAGCCCTCTCTTATCTTCAGGGTCTAGAGTAACACAGTCTACCAGTGGATCTCCCCTTCAGGTTCTCTCAGTGTAAAATTGTTTCTCAGTCCCCTGCCTTCCTTACCTTCCTCTCCACATGAATAACTGTTTGCCCCAGAACTATTCCTTGAATAGTCTGTCCTCACCTACCGATCTGGAATAGTATCTCATTAACATATTGAGATAGCATGTATGTGCTGATCTGTTTCTTTCTTTATTCTGTTCCAAAAGACCAGCCTTTCTGTCATTGCCCTAGTATCACACTGTTGATGATTCATAATATCTTGACATAAACAAGGGCAAAACACCTCACCCACCGCCCCCACCTGCTGCCCCTCCCACCACCTTCTTGTCCTTTTCTGGGAGTGCCTTGCTAATTTTTATCCTACCTTCCTCCATATAAATTTGAAATTGACCTGCCCATCTCTCTCTCTCTCACACACACAGACACACACACACACGCGTACACACACATAATGTTGATTGAGATTTCATTAAAACTGTATATCAATATGGGGAGAAAAGATGTCTTTACAGTACTGATTCTTCTTGTCAGTGTAAATGGTTTATCACTCCATTTTGTGGAAATTTCATTTTTACTTGAAGTTTAGTCATTTTCTCCAGGACTAGCTTGCATATCTTTTGTTAGATTTATTCCTAAGTACTGAATACTTCTGTTGCTATTAAAAATGGTGTATTCTCTAACTGCTTGTTGCTAATATATAGAAATGTGATTGATTTTTGTATGATTATATGCCCAGCAACCATTCCAGATTCTCTAATTAATTCTTCTTTCTAATCTGTTGATTCTTTTATTTTTTAATATAATCATAGCATCTGCAAATAATGAAAGCTTAGTTATTTCCCTTGCAGTCTTAATATTTTTATATTATTTCCTGTACTCCTCCCATTCCTAGGACCTTCAGAGAAATGGTGAATAAAGTGATGAAAGTGGTTTTCTTGTCTTCTTTCTGATTTTTACAGAAAATATGATGTAATATTTTGGGAGATAACAATTCCAGGTTAAAAAAATACTCTTCTATTTCTAATTTGTTAAGGTTTTTATCAGTGTATTTTATGCATCTGTTGAGACTCTCACTTTTTGTTATATTATTTGATTAAATCAATTTTATTCATCATGTATTATCTTCTTTATGTATTTCTAGATTAGGTTTTCTAGTAATTCTTTAAGATTTTAGCATTTAGGTTCTTGAGAGAAGTTGGGTTATAATTTTCCTTTCTCATACTTTCCTTCTCTGGTTTTCATATCAAGATTACACTAGCTTCTTGAGTTAAGTTGCCTCTTTTTTATTGTTTTCCAGAAGTTTATAAAGCTGGAATTATATATTCCTTGAATATTTGGTAGAAATCGCTGACAAAATATTTAACCTTGTCCTGGCTCTCAGGGAGAAATATTTTAAACTACAGATTCAATTACTTTAGTGATTCAGAACTAGTCATATTTTCTAGTTCCTTTCAAGTTTTTTTGGCAAGTTATACTTTCTTGTAAATTTATTCAATTCATCTAAATTTTCAAATTTGACACAAAGTTGTCATAGATCCTATCCATAGAGATCAGATTTTTGAAAGTCAGTATAGCTTAATGAAAAAAAATGATACATGTACAGAACATATACCCTGACCTCAGACTACCTAAGTTGAATCCACACTCTAGCATTTAAAATTTGTTTGGCCTAGTTATTTAACTTCTATGTTCTTTAGTTTTCTAACTATAAAATAAAAAAATACTAGTACATACTTCATTTGATTGCAATGGCAATTCAATAAGTTAAACTTTGTAAAGTGCTTAGAACCGTGTGTGGTACTTAACTGGTGACATGTAAATTAGAGATGTTAAATGTACGACAAAACTTGATATGCAATGTTTTCATCCTTTTCTAAATCACATCTAAGTTCCAATTTTGTGTATTATTTTGTATTCATTAATTAGTTTTTAAATTCCAAGTATACTGATTTTTGTTATTGGTTTTCTTTTTGTTTTTGATTTCTAATTTAATTGCTTTGTGGCCTTTATGGTACCAGCCTTTCGAAATATGTGAAGAATTGACTTATTGGCTTAACACATATGATTAATTTTTTAATGTTCTGTATGGTTGAAAAGAATGAATATTGTCAGTTTGGTGGTGCAGTGTTCTAAATGTTTCCATTCAGTCAAGATGTTTAATTGTGTAGTTCAAATATTCTATATACTTTCTTTTACTCTTTGTTCTTAAAATTACTGGAAATAAGATAATTTGTCAACTCCTCCATGTAGTTCTGTCAATTTTTGCTTTTCTTTCTTTCTCTAGGTTATTAGGCATATTCAAGGTTATCCTGGTGAATTGAGTCTTTTATTGTTATGCAGTGACCTTGAGTCTTTTATTGTTATGCAGTGACCTTTATAATAAGTAATAAGATTCTTTGTCTTAAGTTCAATGTGTCTAATATTAATATAGCTATATCAGCTTTCAATGTAAGTGTCTTTATATGTTTAGATGTGTCTCCTGTAAACACTCTACCTTGGGTTTTGCCTTATTTTTATTCACTCTTAGAATTTCTGACTTTTAACTGAATTTGAGCCATTTACATTTATGTTGCTTACAAATATTTGGAATATTTTTATTGCCTTATTTGTGGTTTGTTTGTTCTGCTTTTTAATAATTTTTAAAATTTTTCCTTTCTTTCTTTTAGAGTATTAATTTTTTAATCCAGTTTTACCTTTGTGTTTGAAATTGTATATTATATGTATATTCCTTTTGACAATTACCCTTAAATTTTAACATATATACTTAAAGTAAAAGTCAAAGTTACAATAATTTTCTTCTAATCACTATCTTATATCATATTTAACCAATAGTTTAGTTTTAAATTTTTTACCAGCTAAATTATTTTCCTATTTTCTATACAGTCAGATTTTGTTTATATTTTCTCATGTTTACCAATTTATTTTTTATTCACCATTCCTTTTTGCATTTCATACTTTATAGAATCACCTTCAATCTTTCCAAAGTACATCCATCCTTTAGAAATGTAATTACTAAATGTGTTTTGGGAGTAAACTCTCAGACTTTATTTGATAAAACTGTCTATTTTAACCATGTTCTGGAATATAATTATGGCTGGGCATACAAGTTCTCAGGGACAGTTATTTTTTTCTTAGTGCTTTAAAGATATTGTTCTACTTAAAGGTTCTACCTTTTGTTCTACTTAATTCCTATGTAAGTGAACCCTCCTCCTTATATATATATATATAATATATTATATATATTATAAATTATACATGTATATTATAAAAATATATGTTATAAATGTATACTTATATTTATATATTATAAAATAATATATTATAAAATATATATTATAAATATATTATGTATAACATGTATATCATAAAATTTCTGAATAGTCACTTTTCAAATGTGACTGGACTTTTTTGATAGGTTCTTATTACATTCCTGTGTTTTCCAATCCCTTCTTTATACATTTAAACATATAAAATGCACTCATTTTATATTCTATATCTGGTAATTCACATATCTGAAATCTTTGAAGTCTAATTCTAATGTATGGGTTTATTTTCCTGCTAACAGGCATGGTGGTTTCTTTCTTCATATTTGTCTGTGTGTGTAGTATGTGTGTATGTGTTGAGGGGGTATTGTTATATGTGAGCTAATTTTTGACATAAATGTATCATTGAGAGTTCTATATTTGCATAGGATGTATTACTCTATAGAAACTCATCAAATTGAACACATTAAATATGTGCAGTTCTTTGAATATCTATTATACCTCAATAAAACTGTTAATAATTTTCATATGCTTCTGCTAGGCATCTAGGAGAGCTATAAATACAGGTTCATTTTAAATTAGTTTCTCATTTGGAGTTTCATGGATCATACAGTGGATTTGAACATTGAAGTCATATAAGAGATAATATGTGATTATGAATTCTTAAGAGATATTTTTATTTTTTCCTCCTCTCCTTTAACCACAGCTGAAGCCCAGACATAATTTATTTGTGCTACTACCTCTGTGGCATGATTTTTTTTTTAAACAACTCTTTCACCAAGGGTGTACATCTGTTGGATCCAGCATATTTTTAGGGGCTTTTAGTTTTAATTTCTCATCTTGTTTGACGCTGATGTCTTGTTTTAAATCCTCTGGCCAGCCATTAAGTATTTGGGTATTGCCAGTGCCCATAGGGCAAACATCAGCTTCAACACTTGCTTATCATTCCAGATTTGTGTTCTCCCCAATTTTTTACTCTAAACGATTTCACTTACCTCCTTGAAAGCTTAACTGTTTTTAAGATGATGGTTCTAATGTTTTATACAGAATTCTAGGCAAAATTATTTTAGGATATTTACTCCAGCATATTACTGGAAACCACAGAAGTTTTTTGTTTGTTTTTTATTTTGCTGTTAAAAAGTATTGTCTTCACACTTAATATCTCAGGTCTGTGCACTCTTAATTCCAGTTACTTCTTCTCCAAAACTGAACACACACAAAAACATATCTACACAAACTCAAAAAGTTTCATAGGATTTCAGTAGGACTTTTTATATACATCATTGGTACCTATTGGTTACTCATTTATTGGAAGAAACAGAAGTTACCACTTAAACTTGACTTTGAACTGGCTCTAATTATTAATACTACTTTCTATAACCAGGGCATTCTTTTTGTCTAAAACTTTTATTCATTTGTGTATTTGCATAATTGACATGCACCAATCCAGTATGCCTGTAGAGATGTTCTGCAAACATATTCCTGTTTCATCTGTATCCAGAGTGTTTACTAAAATCCAGTAATGGAATCTTGCCAGATTATTGCTAGACAATATTTGAGTGGAAGGAGGTTAATGGCAGACGAATCAGTGAATAAATATTAAGTAAAAATATTCATTAAATAATGTATTCAACAAATAAATGTTATTGAATACTTCCTATGCATTAAGTAAGTGCTAAGGATATAGTGGTAAATTTATGTCATAGTCAAGGAGACCGAAGAGTAAACATTTAACTACAATATAGCATAATGAGTTTTATAATAGAAATGTGTAGAATGCTTTAGAAGCACTAGAGAAAGATATTTATTTACTTAGGCAAGTTTCAAGGAAGGCTTTCTAGAGGAGTTAACACAAGCTGAATGAGACCTAAAAGATGAGAAGTTAGAAGAAGGCATAGCGTGCTCCAGACAAGGGAATGGCAAAAACAAGGGCCCAGGGGCATGGAAAACATGATACATTTAGGAAATTATAAGTTATTTTGTGTCTCTGGACGATAGAATCCTTATGGAAGACTAGCCACAGAAGACACTGGAGAGGTAGGTAAGAACTTTAGATCATCTGCTATATTTTATGCCCTGCTAAGGAATTTGGATTTTATTGTGGAGAGTCTCTGGAAGCTTTTAAACAAGACGGTGACAACAGAGAATAAAGACCTATTAGAGAATGTTAATTACCATTTTACAAGTTTCTGGGGAAGGATACAAACTAATTATAATTTTCATTTTCTGATAAATAGGACCTCAGGCTCATGCTAGAGACCAGACTATTTTCACTTCTCATGTTTTCTCAAATACGTAAGTATCTAATAAAAATAATGTGTAATTATAAATTAATATTTTAATAATTACATGAGTGTGATTTAAAAGCAAATGATTACATAGAATCCTCCATTCTTGTTCTACTTGGATTTAGTGAAACTTCTGTCTTTTGCAAACTGTTAGCACTAAGCTTAAATTGTAAAAAGACAAAGTGGATGTTCTTCCTCTTCCTTCTCCATTTCCTTATCTCCACTGTGATTCTACTCTTCCCCTCTATTCCGAGTCTTCATGCCTCTTTCAAGTATATCCTACCATTATCTCTTCAGGTAACTTTCCAGGATCTGGACTTGTCCCTTTGCCTTTCTCCCCTTTGAAATATTTACCATTCTTTAGGCCTTTTGAGATTATTGGCTTCCTAAGGATAGTTAGTTTACTATAAGTATTAATAACTTAATCAATTATTCCTCTCCTAAAGGGTATTTGCAGTATAATCCAAAATGATAATCTCTAATGATGGAAATTTCAAGTCTTTGAAGAAGATATTTTTGGGGCCTGAGGGATTTTCATTCCTCAAACCTTGGTGGCCACCTATTCTGTTAGTGTTTATGTACGGTTTTCTCAACTTTAGAGGAGAAAGACTATTGTTTTATACCCAACACCACCATCTTTCTAATAAATTAATAAGCCAAATAAGGCCCAGGATAGATTTTACAAACCCTAAATTCCTATGAAAATGGTTGAGTAAAGTTAAATGGTGTCTGGTGGCAAGTGGTGTTCACATATTCAGACTAAGCTTCCTTGGAGGAAGGATCTTGACTTCAGGACTGATGGATGTCAGTTTGACTGACTTACTGAGAGTTCATAGGATACATAGCACTGTAACAGATGCAGAAGGAAGGAAACTGATTAGTCCTATTGAAAGCAATAGAACAAGGTGGAAGAATGATGATCACATCTACAAAATGACCATTTTTATTTTATTTATTAAATAAATATGTTTTTACTTATTAAAAATGTAAATACTTGCCACTTTATAAAAAACGTTAGAGGTTGCTCATAATAAAGTCTTAATTCTTGCCTCTTCATTTTCCCCTACCTAAGATTACAGAACTACAAAGTCACTTGAATCTTTCATAGCAAATACTTTGGATACCCTTTCATTAAAAATCTTAGCTCAGCTAAGATGAATAACTCTATGCACGACCTGGAGCTTCTTCACCACTCCCAACCAAACTGACAGGAATAAAATACTTTTGGCTGCACCCACCCAGCCTAACATCAGGTCAGAGTACAAACAAAACACAGCTAACAATACTTTCTGGTCTGACTCTACCCATCATACACAGGTCATGTTCTTGTTCTGATTTAACTCCAGATTTCATGACTTTACTGTAGAATTATCACATCCATTCTACCATCCACCTCATCTCTCCTCCCTCTCCTCTATTCCTTAGTTCTGTTTTTTTCTAATGTTAATACAAAACATATATAGAAAAGTTTATAAAATAGACGTGAAAATTCAGGACCAAGAGAATGAAGACAAAGCAAATATGATAGCAGTGGGGTAAACAAAGTTGCAATAATTAAGGATTGCACTTAGATAATGAGTAAGTCTGTATTATTTGGATGGAAGATGTAAGGAGTTACAGAATGAAGAAGGCAATAAGTCTGCTACACTGCAGACTGTGGTCAGAAATTTGTAGTTTATTTATTGGGTGACACTCTGATGGTTTGAGGTGGGGATGTTATGATCAAATTAGGATACATAATGGATAACTGTGACAGAAATATATAAGAAAAATTGAAGGCAGAAAATTAGGAACCAGTTCCAGAAGTCCATTAGTGGCCTGCACAAAGACTTCATTTTGGATTAGAGAGTAGGCCCAGATCCAGAAGACTGTAAATGGGAATTTATTTATCAAATATTTACTGAGAATCTACTATGTTCAAAGCATAATGCTCAATGTTAGGCAGATACCACAATGAACAAAACTGTCCTTGTGATTGTGAGGTGGTGTTTTTTAAGGATACCATGGATCTGGAGAAAAGGGATGGAAATAGGGCAAGTTAAAACATCACAAAGCTCACTGTTCTTACCCAGATCAGTCATTTTTCTTGAATAAACACTCTCTGGAATGCCATTTCACTGATATCATCCTTTATCTGGTTATTACAATAGTTTTTTAGTGGTCTTCATTGAAGCTTTCTCAGTTATTTGGTTAATTTAATATTAGGTCTTTGCTCTTTGTTTGGATCTGTGTACATGCCTTTGGGGTAGAAAGCCTGTGTGCACAGATATCAATCAATACACTGGACTCCTTGAGTTCCATTTGGTGCCTACAGTATAATGTAAAGAGCACAGAAAGATGAATCTGGGAGAGTTAGGTTGCAGAGTATCTAAAAGAATAAAACTATGCTTAGGTTGACCTAAGAAACCAGATCCTGAGAAAATAAATAAGGCCAAAAGATAGAGAACATGTCACTGATACCAGCTTTCAGGCTCCAGATTTCATATTGCAAAAAGGTACTGGTCTAAGTATGAGCTGTTGCTACCAAGCCCAATTTCTGAGCTGCAACCAGTGAAGTTTTCGTTTTCTGCCAAGATTTAGTATATAATTCTCAGTCTTGTTTCTCATAATTGAATTTTAGACTTTGAGAAAAATTAAATTTTATAATGTAAAGTACAGGCCTACAAAAAATGAAAAAGGAGTGTCAATTTTCTTTCAAGAAAGTAGGAAGAAGTTAAGCAAAGGGCCCATGCTGAAATATATGAAAATATATATCATATATCTGAAAATAAATCCAAACTACAGTCTTAGATTTTATTTTACTGATGATTTGTTTTGTTATTCTATAATTTTTATTATTGAGTTGTTCTTTTATTTGTTACAATTCAAAACACTATGTTTTTGCTTCATTAGTGTTTTATTATAAATAATTGTAATTATAACACATTATAGAATATTGGTATACATTGAAAAGGGCTACATCTAAATTGGTCTTGAATGTGGCTAGATACCTATGATTTTAACCCATAGTTATTGAATAATTATTCACGTACTCCCTTCCTACTCTTTGATGAGAGTTTGGGTAGGACTATGGGATTTGAAAGGGTAAGTAATTGAAGGATTATCAGAAAGCTCTGCTTACATGCTTTGCCACCTCATGGTGCCTTTTAGCAGACAGAAAGGACTACCCCACCTCTCTCCCTCCAGTTCCATGTTCTTTCCCAGAGAACCACAAAACAGGCATGGCTAAGGTGGGTCAGAAGTAGAATTTTCAGAAAGATATATTTTTCATGCTGTAGCTACAATTCTACTCCTCTGAGTAATAAAGCATATGGGCCAATATTGAAGGAGGAGGAGAGACTGGTGGGTGGGTGGGAGGGCAGTGGACAAAAAATATAGTTTATTCTTCCTTTTGAATTTCTGTAGAAAAACTGTCAGATATAAAGAGAAGAAATTGATTCAATGATTAGAAATTTTGGAAAAAGTTACATAAATTCTGGGCTAGCCCAGTGGCGTAGTGGTTAAGTTCATGCTCCACTTCTGGCGGCCCGAGGTTCATGGGTTTGGATCCTGGGCACAGACCGACGGACCACTGCTTGTCAAGCCATGCTGTGCCGGCATCCCATGTAAAGTAGAGGAAGATGGGCACGGATGTTAGCCCAGGGCCAATCTTTCTCAGCAAAAAGAGGAGGATTGGCAATGGATGTTAGCTCAGGGCTGATCTTCCTCACACACACACAAAATAAAATGAAAAGTTACATAAATTCTTGACACTAGGTAATAACTAAATGACCAACCCCTCTTGATTTTACAGACAACAGAACCTCCTACAAAATTGCTTGCGAGAAAAAGTATGTATCTTAAAAATCCATTGATAAAGCAGCATATTAATGATACTTGCTAATGTGTCATAATAGAAAAAAAATCTGTGAATCAGTAATGAGTAATCATCTATTGATATTAGCCAGTCTCCCTCTTCGCCCTTTTTTTCTTCTTTAAAGTTTACTTTCAGTTAATTCTTAGATTTTGCAGTGGTCTTATCCAAAGATAACATTGGCCCTTCAGGAAGGGGTTTCATGGGGATAGAAGGGGCAAGCATTAAGGGAACTAGCTATCAAAGAATAGCATCAAATACCACAGACCCATTCTGCCATGGGAAGCCATTAAGCGACATGGCTTTGCAGACTTGGCTGGTGAGGTAGGATGCCCGGGTCTGTCTCTATCCATTTTTGTGAGAGGAGACCTGGTCACCTAAGAAGTCACCTAAAAAGGTATGATCTGAGACTTGCAACAGGCAGACAAGACAGTATATTTATAAGGCCCAGCTCTGGATCTAGTCAGACCAGTCAGAAAAGAGAAAGGGATTAGAGAACAACCATACTCAGACATACTTTTTCACATGGACACCTGCTCGATTCATAGACTGTGTAGCAAATACAAAAGCTTTGATTCCAGGGAATATTTCTCAGTTTAGTATTGTAATGGAAAGCGACTAAAAACTAGGGTCTATTTACCACATTTCACTACATAGAAAACTTTAAGAACATCTCTCTTTCATGTATCAGGGTTGGAAGCTCTTTCTCACACCTAGCCTAAGAGTAACAATGTAGGTCCATTGTTTATTATCTCTGGTAATATGAAAAATAATATATATTGAGTGTCTTAGTTATATGTGTTGTAGTGGACTAGAACAATTACTTTCTCTGTTAAAATTTAGGTTTATTTTTAAAATACGTGATTTAGGATGTGATTATATAAGGCAAATATTATACACTGCCATCCAAAATATGTTTTTCAAACTACTGGCCATTGTCTGTACAATAAGAGAAAAAATATATTAGGAGATTGAGGGATTGGAGCAGAATAAAATGGTTTTCCCCCAAACACTCTCAAATAAGTCAGGAAAGAATACTCCATAGGTGTATTCATAGAATACAACATAGATGTTAACTTTTCTTTGAATGTTGGCCCAAAACATGAATAATTTCATGCTAACTTAAAGCAACATTTTGGGTGTAAACAGCCCCTTTACAGGAATCCTATTGTTCACCCTGATGCCCACATACCAGCCTTCCAGGCTTTGCTGCCAGTTACTTATGTTTACAACCTTTGTGTCTTAAGAGTAATAACAACTTAAAAACAGACTACTAGTTGACTATAGGCAAGAGGATTTTTGAAAGCCCAAAATATATTTCCAGTAAGTAGGTAGAGGTATATAGAATTCTAAAGATGCATTCTGTAGAAAATACTATTGGTCCAGTTTAATCTGTGACAGCACCATTGACCACTAAGGAAATAGTCATCCAAATCTGGTCCCTGGGTTTTTATTTCCAGCTCAAAATGAGGAATTCTCCAACTTCCCTACCCTTGCTCAGCCCTCCTGCCTCTTTGAGACCCAGTTCTAGCTTGGCCCTTATTTTCTATCTAAACCAATTTATTCCTTCACTGCATTGTCTTTTCTCAGCCTTCCTATCTAAGACAGTTTGCAGTGATAATCTGTTTTTTGGATACAAAGCCATTCTATCTCTGTAAAGCATTAACTTTTTTGTGTTACCTATCCAATCATTCTTAACAATTAGCAGTAGCCATTTCCATATATACAGATAGCAGTCTCACCCCTTCAGCAGGAAATGGGGAGGAGAGATGGCTTATTTTTCATCCTTATGTCTTACCTAGACAGATACTTCTGAAGGCACCCAAATGTTTTGACCACATCTCTTTTGAGAAATACTTTGTTAGAAATAATCTGCGTTATTTTAAATAAAACATAGGGGCATAGACACTGTTTCTCCTGACAAAATACTTTCATGTTATGTGCTTAGACAGCAATTTGGTGATTTTTTTTTTCTCTTTTTTACCAGAAAGTCATTTATGCTAGTAATAAATGTTGGGGGAAAAAAAACTTTTCAGGGAATGTGAATCAAATGGGAACATATAAAAAGTAGTTTACTGTAGTACAGAATAAACAAACTTGAAATTAATCTGAAATTCTAAATAGATGCTTTACTATGTTCTCTTTATAACCATGATGGTATCCAGCTATGCTTTGTTTGATATAAAAAATTAAATGTTACCCTCTGTCCCAGAATATAGTAAGTTGATATGTGATTTTCTTTTCATTCCCGCTTGCCTCTTTTCCAGGTAACTTCTGAAGAACTGAATAGTATAATTCAGAATATAATGACCTGGGTCGTGGCTACAGTGACCAGTATATTATACCCAGCCATCACAAAGTATGAAGAAAGGTTGCGAAATAATGCGTACCCAGTGTCTGATGACTCCATCCTCTCTTCAGATAGTTCGAGTTTCTGTAGCACATGCAGTGAAGAGTTTACATATGGAAGCTACACATCTGCAATGACTAAAACATTTCAAGGAGAGCCCTGTGCATTTGCAGTTGACATATCAGTAAGGCAACCAACACCA
Organism: Tapirus indicus; assembly: GCA_031878705.1. Lineage (NCBI taxonomy): Eukaryota > Metazoa > Chordata > Mammalia > Perissodactyla > Tapiridae > Tapirus > Tapirus indicus. The sequence continues at coordinate 95,551,700 of CM062926.1, forward strand.
CCTTTAAAAACACCTCCTGCCCATGTGGAAAAAACAGTTGTGGGAAAAAGATATCACATGGAAGGACAGTCTATAACATCTAAACTCAAATATAATAAAACCAGTATGACATATGCATACCCTAAGCTCAGAAGCTGTAAATCTGATAGTTACGTTTTAGCATCATTTGAAACAGGCACAAAAAAATCTAAGGATGCTACTACTGAAACAGATGGCTTAGAGAGTCCACTGTTTTCTGATCAAAAAGCAAAAGCAATGTATGAAATGAAGAATTTAAAGAATGTTTTTGTTAACTTCAAGTGTCACTTAAAAGGGGAAACTGAATTGATTTTAGAAAGCATTTTTCAAGAAATAATGTCTGATTTAACACAGGCCATTCCCTCTATCTCTTCTGTTACTGCTGAAGTTTTTGTTGACCAAAGAGAGCCTGAAAAAGGAGACTTGCCCTCCAATGTTGATATCTGCTCAGTAGCTTCAGAGATCGTGGAAAATTTGCTTGAGAAGCTACAGTCTGCTATTGAGAAAAAATGTGTTGAGGTATTTTCACAAGAAGATTTGTCAGTCGATGTTAAACCAAGCTTAACACCCAGTGGAGAACATCTCGCTCCATCAAATGGAAAACCTTTAAAAGCGTCACTGCCTTTGGACCCCATGTGTGATATTGCAGAGGATATGGTGTGTGCCATTTTGGCAAAGCTGGTGACTCTTGCATCTTGTAAGCAAAATGAACTTGAAGATGCAACTAAACTTTCCTGTCAGCAACATATGATAGACTCAAAAGCCGACAAAAAGAAGTGTAGTCCTGAACCTGATACAGCTAGTTTAATTAAGGAAGAGATACAAAATTTAATATCAAATATTTTTTCCCAGTCCTCTTTGGTTGGCCAAATAGAGGAAGCAATCAGCACTATACTAGGATATGTACAAACTGAACTTAAGAATGAGAGACTTATTGCATCTGAAGAAACAGTAATACTCCTTCAGCTACTTGATGATATCTTCACTCAGCTACATCAGGAGCCAGTAAAAGCAGATGTTCAAAAATGTAAACACTCTAGACTGACAAATCCTTCTGACACTGAAGAAAAGTACAGACTCACTGGCACTAGATTATCTCATGGTCCTAGGTCTGGAAGACCATTTCCACCTATTAATGTTCCTGGCATGGTCCTTTATTCTGAAGATGATAATGAAGAAATAGACAAAATTGTGGAACATGTGCTTGATTCATCTTTCAAAGATGAAAAAACAAAATCACAAGAACAGATTCCCGAGCATTGGTTTACAAAAGGAAACACTTGTTTTGAATACAAAGGAAATAGCAAACCACCTACAAAGCCTGCTTCTAGAAGAAGCAAAGTTGCATTTCACGATGGGGGATTAAAGACTGAGCTACCATCTTCTAATAATAAAGAAATTTTAAAAGAAAAACCCTGTTTGAATAAGGACATTTTGATTTTCAGCCAACATCAAAAGCATCAAATACAAAAGGCTTCAGAAAACATAGTTACAAGTATTTTAACAGAAATGCTCAAGGACATGTCTTCTGTTCCTCCTGGTCACTTAGACAGTAAAACTGACAAGGAAGTTTCAGTTCTTGTTTCAGAAAAACCTCAAGGACTGTCACATCAAGATTGGATGGACCAGATGTTCTCTGTTTCAGAAATTAGTGCAGTGGCTCAAGAAATAACAGATGCTGTGTTAAATATACTTCATAAGGCATCAAGCTGCATTCCCCAAACCACCAGAAGTTCCATTTCATCATCAGTTCATCAAACTTCTCTAAATAGTTCTGACACTCCCCACATGATCAAAGAAGCACCAAATAAAAAGCCATTAAAATTATGGTTTGACAGTGAAAATAAAATGAAATACTTATCTTCACTTGATGTAGATCCTGCAAAGCCTTCCCTGTTAAAATCTGAAGAAAGTGCACCTAAACCTATAGATGGCATTACTGATAAGATCATTAATACAATTTTTAAAAAGCTGAAGTTATTCATTTGTTCAAAATTGCAAATGTGCTTTAAACCTTCACCTGCAGAGCAATCTTCATTACAATCTCAACTTAGTACTTATACAACTAAAGTGGTAAACATTGTTTTGCATGCTATTCAGAATGAACTGGAACTCAATAAGAAAAACCTAAATCTTAGGGAAATAGACCATACCAAACCCCTTAAAGGTAAAGGATTTTTTGCCGACACTGATAACTTAGAATCTCTTGTCCCAAATCTCAATGATGACATGATGGCATCTCCATTATTAACTTGTATTTGTGAAATTTTATCAAGTGGGCATTCAGATCAAAGCAATATTTCACTCTCTTCAGATAAGTCAAGGCCCACAATTTCATATGGATCTGACAATGTTGATAAACAAAACGTTTTGCCAAGTAGGCAGGATAAAAAATCTTTTACCCAATATTTAGCTACTCCATGTACTTTCCATAGTGTCTTTAATGAAAAAGATTTCAAAGAGAATGCCAGATTGCAAGTGTTAGATAGTATTGGGGAAACGGTGTATGAAATGTTATACAAGCTCATAGGAGCCCATCCTCACTGTCAGCCATCTTGTAGTAAGCTAAACAGAGAGGGGATAAATGAGAATCAGCAAATGGCTACTGAATTGCAGTCTAATATTCAGCTCACTTCCAAAACAATTTTGGATTATATCCTTGCAAAATTATGTAGTGTTGACATGGATACCAGTTTTGCAAGTTCTGGATATAAAACTGTCTCAGAGTCTCTTGATATTGACAGCCTATCATTTGCTTCAGTTATTGAGGAAATGGCCAAATGCACTGACATAATCTCCAGCGTATTTTCCAGGATGGTTCAGGAGGGTAACAAAGAGGTGACTAAAAGCAAGGCAAAAACTGTTCCTCCTGTGCCTTCCAAACCAGGGAGCTCAAAAGAAATGCATCCAAATAAACTGAAGGCTATGGCTTCAGATATTCTTAATATGGTTTTTGCTAAACTGGAAGGGTTTGCCAATGGAAATTTAGAAACTCTGGGTTCTATTAATGATGGAAATAAAAAAAATAGTAAGATGGATTTGGCATGTGAAAGTCCCAGTGTTTTCACAGACACACATGAAGAACTATTGCATTCTGCTTTAAAAATGAGTGCAAAGAAGGTATCAAGTACTATTCTGAAAGCTATTCAAACAGAATTAAATATGAACTCATTAGATTTGAGGACAAATGTAAAAACCCCACCACCTGAGAAACAAATACTTAAGAATATAGTCAATTTAATTTTAGATGCAGTATCCTCAGATATATTTAATGAAACTGAATCTGAAGAGAGAGGCATTGAAACTTATCGATACAGGCCAACCTATGGAAATTTTCTGCCTGGAGGAGCTGAATCAGATTCATCTCTAGAAGATGCTGCACATACAGAGAAAGAATTCACTGGAGAGAGAACATCACTAAGAGAAGAAACTAAATCAGATTCTCTTAAACAATGGTTTCTAGAAAGAACCTTAAACAAAATTGAAATGAAACTCAAAGAAACACAGAAATCTCCAATCATTCCTATTATAAGAAATATTTTGAATGAAATTTTTCAAAGTGCTTTGGTCAATCAATTAAATGTGCTTTCTCTCTCCCACTCTCATTTAAGTGGCATCCCTCACAATGTTGATGAGCCAGTTGCTCAAACATCTGTTCAATTTATAGATAAAATGATGGGTCCTTTAGTGTCTGAAGCAGATGTAACCACAGTGGCAGATGATGTTGTTAGAACTGTATTTCATAAACTTTATTCAGCTGCCATAACAGAGAGAAATGCAAGTGGAAATCAGTGTAAAACCATCACCTTTTCAGCAAATGTTTCTTTTCATGAACACACTTATGGAGGAATGTCCTCTGTTACTGTGCTGGACAAGAATCCATGTACCCTTCAGTCCAGATTCAATGTTCACAAACAGGCCAAAGTAAATGTAGTTGAAGATATTGTGCAGGCAATCTTAACTAATTTAGAAACTTTTGCTACTTCCAAAGTAAAATCTCTCCTTTGTCCCCAAATCAGCTTCACCATTCCAATGGCCTTACCTGTTCAGCAGGATAAGAGTGTATTAAGCAAAGCATCATCAGCCAAAGATTCACATTCTGATGATCAATTTTGCTGTTGCTCAGTGGATCATATTACATCAGAAAAGACCAACTCATTGTGTCAACTCCCTTTGAGTAAATTAAATACATATGCAACAGAAGTGGCCAGAAAAATTTTACAAGGAATCAAACATGAGTTAGATAAAGAAAGAGAAAGTCCTTTCTTTACTCATAACATTGTGGTTTCTGAAGGTATTGCAAGTCAGATTGTTAACACAGTGTTAGACATTGTATCATCTAAAGGCAAATGTGACAAAAACAGTTCTGATGAAGAGATTGATTCAGATCAGCATGCAGGTATTATTGAAAAGCTGTTTAATAAGACTGAATATCGAAAAGTACTTCAGTTTAAAATACAAGATACCATTGAAGGTATCTTATGTGATATTTATGAAAAAACATTGTATCAGAATAATCTCTCATTTACCACACCCACTCTGAATTGTAGCATAGCTGGTAAGCATTCCCGAGCAAATTCTGGAATGTTCATTGAGGGTGCAAATAAGATTATTCCAAAACTTTCAGTTCCTAAATCAGATGTCATTTTGGTATCCAATGATATAGTGGATATTGTTCTTCATAATCTCAGCTCTTCTGTCATGCTTGGCATAAAGGCAAAGGATCCTACTTCTGCAAGATTGCCCCTGACGTTTTGTGATATGTTTCCAAAAACAGTGTGTCAACAGCCTCATCTTACAGAGTCAAAAAGTGAAGGAAAAACAGAGTATTTTCCATCTTCAAGAAATCTGAAATTAGTCTACACTGATGATAGTCAGATAACTGTGGTAGAGAAAGAAGACACCAAGAAATTTGCTCCTGGCCCATGTGAGGAAAATGCTAACTTTATTACTAAAACTATTTTCAATCGGTTAGAATCTTTTGCCACAGAAAGAATAGATTCATTAATTACTCTTGCTTTCCAGCCTAAAGAAAAGTCATTCGTTAGCCTGGAACTGGAAAATGGTAAACAAGATGACAGCATCTTTCATGAATCAAGCCAAGTGGAATCAAATGTGGATGTCCTGAAAATATCAACTGAAACTATCCTCAGCCAAGAGCTCACAGATTCCTCTTTTGCCAGTTACAGAGAAAAACTTGGACCCACAATCCATCTATCAAAAGCCAGTCTTAAGGAATATGCTGACATCATTGCCAGCACCATTTTGAAGCTTATTAAAAATGACTTAGACCTTGAAATCCAAAAGACATATCCATATCCAAACAATATTTCATTCCAAGAAAACATTATTGTGAGTGAAATTGTCAACAGTGTCTTAAAGATTTTATGTGATAAAAGATCTGTAAAGGAAATTAGTTTTTACTCAAAAGACAATCCTAACTTATTTTCACAACTAACTGTATCAAATGAAATATTACTGGGACAAAGAGAGCAGGAAAAAAACACCAAACTATCTCTGTTTCCAGTGTATCCATTAGAACAAAACCAAATGACATTGGAAAAGGAAAGCCAGAAAATTGTTTTGGAAGAAATATTTATGAGAAATGGAGAATCAAAGCAAAAAGAAAAAACTGAATTGCTCAGTGCAGTGGAAGAAGTTTTAAAGAAAGTGTATCAAAGAATAATGGAAATCATGGGCCATTTGCCTCCATTTAATGAAATCCCTCACTTTATATCTAATTCTAAAATTAAAACATCAGACATAACACAATCACATATTAACAGTGCAGCAAATGATGTAGTTGAAAGTGTCTTGGGGAAAATATACTCTGTAGTTGTGGCAGCATTATATGAAAGTAATAAAAAAGTAGAAGCATCTGACAACAATGACACCTTACCCAAGAAACCATCATGCGTCAGAGAAGCTAAACAAGCAGGAAAAGGAAGTAATCCCACTAGATGTGTAATACCACAGGTTTATCCTCATGCAGCGAGTCGAAATGTCTCTCTATTGGAAAACACTTTTCTGCAATATTCACCATTGCAAGTGGGAAAGGATTTAGTCCAAATGGTTCTCAGTAAGATCACAAATTTTGCCTCACTTCATCTAGAATGGACTTTGTCCCCTGAAGGTTGTTCCAATGAGTTACAACCTCTAAGCCTAAGCAATTCTAAAGTGAGCCCTAAGGGCAGCCCCAAGCCAGGTTTTAAAACAAGTTTAAAAGCAAGATCAAAAGTTACTCCTTTGCCTAAATTGAGAACAAAACCACAACTAGGATCTAGTAGTGCTAAGGCCAAAAGTAAGACCAGGTTAGGTCCTGGAGACAAGATTCCAAAAGACCACCGATCCAAGACTGCCCCTGGGCTGCCACACATCCTATCAACAGGAGATGCCAGAAACCTACTGGAAATGAAATTGCCCACTTCAGAACTAAAAATATATGCCAAGAATATAATAAGTAATATCCTGGAAACAATTGTGAAAGAATTTGAAAAGGTGAAGCAAACTAGAGCAATGGTAAATGTTAAAGCTTTACCATCTGATCAAATCACGGCAGCAAATAAAATAGTTAAAACAGTTTTACGAGAATTATATGCTACAAATAACCACAATTTGGTTTATCCGATCAAATCTTCACATCTGGATGATCTCAGACTTTCACAGGGAACTATAGGTGCAGGGTCTATTGCCAAACCACAAGCATGTTTTTATTTGGAAAATGTTTCTTCACAGCTAGAACAGATTTTTCCTAAAGAAGGTATTTTTAAAAAAATGTTTGACAAATGGCAGGCAGAATCAAGTGACATGGAAAATGAAAAATGTAAGCTATTGAAGATAGCTGAAAATGTTTTGACTGAAATTTCAACAAAAGCAAAGGAATTAGAATATTCTCTTTCACTTTTAAATTTGCCTTGTCTTGAGGATTGTGAAAGCAGGCTCCATAGTCATTTCAAAGGAGCTTCTGCTAGAGCTGAAGATACCAAAGCACAAATTAATATGTTTGGAAGGGAAATTGTTGAAATGCTATTTGAAAAATTACAGCTGTGCTTTTTGTCCCAGATACCCACCCCAGATAGTAAAGAAACTCTAGCAAGTAGGAAAGAACACATTACTACTAAAAGTAAATATGGTTTTCCAACCAAGGACATCCTCGGCAGTGTACCAATCTATAACATGAAGACAAAAGACCAAATTTCTTTGGGCTCTAGCAACCAAATTATTCAAAAAATTGTTGAAAGGGTTTTAAATATGTTAGAGTCATTTGTAGACTTACAGTTTAAACATATCTCTAAATATGAGTTTTCCGAAATAGTGAAAATGCCTATAGAAAACCTTTTTCCTGTCCAACAGATACTATTAAGCAAAAAAATGTTGCCAAAATTACAACCCCTGAAAATGTTTTCTGATGAACTCAAGTCAAGTACTATTATTTCCAAGGAAAATGTACAGAATATCCTTCTACAGCTTCATTCATTCCAATCAGAATTACTTACTTATGCTCTTAATATAGTCAATGACATGCTTGGTATAATTAAGAACAAGCTAGACAAAGAAATAAGCCAAGTGGAACCATCTTCAATTAGCTTATTGAAAGAGAACATGATAGCAAGTGAGATCATTGCCACACTGATGGACCAGTGTACTCATTTCAGTGGATCTCTGATCAAAAACCTTCCAAAGAAAAGTTTGTTCCAAGGAGTGGAAAATACCTACATTGTTAATCAGGTTGAATTAGCAACTAGTATGAAAATGCCCAAGTCAAAGTTAAAGGAAGTTAGTTTGGGAAATAATCCTCCACAAATCAGTGTACCCAGTTTGGTGTTTTATTCAGAAGAAGATATGAAAAAAAAGTATAGGCCTTCATCAAATTTACCCTCATATGCCACAGCCTCTGTAGAAGACACAATTAGAAGCTCAGAGCCAATGGAAAGGCTTGATTCAGAAAATACACTGCCATGTTCTATCAACAAAGTACAAGATTTAAGCCCAAGGGAATCTAACTTTGGCCATTTTGACCAAGCCATGAAAGGAAATAGCTCTCTCCCTGAAGGCAGTGTCTTACAAAAACTGTTTAAGAAAGCGAATGAATCCACAGAAGCAGCGTTAAGGCAAGTCATGTCATTCATGGAACTGGGAAAATGTGAAAATCCAAGAGTTTTTCATTATGAGACCCTAAAACCAGTTGTTGAGCCAAACCAATTTCAGACAACTGTTTCTCCACTCAAAATATGTTTAGCTGCAGAAAGTATTGTCAACACTGTGCTGTCAAGCTATGGCTTTCCAAGTCAACCACACAATAATGAACATATGGAAACAATGAAACCATTTTTCATATCAAAGCAAACTCCTTTGTCTGTAATTTCTGGAGGACAAAAGAATGAGGAACAAACTTTGCTTAGAATGTGTGATAAAAGAATCAGCTGTATACCTGAAGAAGAAAACAAAAAACCTGAGGCCAGCAGGGGAGATTTTTCTTTATTGCAAAAATGGGAAAATAAGAGGTACCCAGGGATAAGGACCCTGAAGGAAGTTGAAGTCATTGCTTTTGCTGATCATGAACTGGGTCCAAATGAAATTCATTTTATTGCAAGACATGTCACCACATCTGTGGTCACATATTTCAAGAACTTTGAAACTCGAGGTAAGCAAGAGACAAGCTATTTTAAAAGTTGGCATAATTTAGAAAAAATAGATATGTTTAAAAGATATCCTGTCCAAGAGGCTGCATTTACTATTTTTCTAGAAATAGCCTTGGAGATGGGGTATTTAATTACTTCTTAATAAACCAGGATACTAAAGAAAGGAAAAAAAGTTATGCATTCACATGGTTTGAATCTGAAAGAGTCTGCTGTTCAGTTTTCAATATCTGCAGATAAGAGAAAATAGGACTACTTTACAGTAGGGGATTTTGGTTGAGTATGAGGTATGAGGTCCAAATAGTTTTTAAAGTTCTTATGCATGACTTCTTTATAATCATAAAAAATGTACAGTTATTGATTGAAAGTTAGTGATTCATCTTTTCAAGGTGTACAGTTGAAATCTTTGCCATTATTAATCAAGTTTATAAGAACAGTTGTATTAAACATCTTGTTTTGTTTGCATTCTAGTGTTCTTAAACTCCTTTTAGGTATAATACTCTAAACATATCCTTACAAAGATATTTTTACTCCCCTTCTAAGAATGCTTATCTGTATTTATTAGGTTGAACCATATGTAATAGCCATTTCTGTATGTCCAAACCTGTTGATTATTTGCAATTTCATAAAATTCAATCTAATAATACTATAATAGCCCTGAACTGGATCAATAATTCCAGTTACCAGTAATTAGTTGCTACATTACCAGTCCAGACACATCACTTGCCCGTCCTTAAAATAAGAGAACACATACTACCAGTCCTACCCACTTGCACTAGGAGATCATTTCCCATCCTTAATACTGGTATTCTTTCAAGGTGGACAGTTGTGTGCCTGCAATTGCAAGCTCATAAATATATTTTCTTCAAGCATTGCCTAATTGAACTTAGAGAATTAATAAAGAAAATCAAAACAAACGAGAAGATCCATGATTCCATCCTATTGGTATTTGGCTTTTCCTATCAAATCTATTCTCTATTCTCAGACATGCCCAGGGCCTTACAGGGATTTCACTCATAGTCCTTCTCCTTGGAATATTCTTTCCTCCCTCAGCATAAAGCCTCCCATCCCCACAGAGTCTTGCTTGATTCCACAGCCAGAGGTATAATAGATGATCAAGTTCTGAGGAAGTTTTGAGAAAAAAGATTGTGTGGCTCTGGCTGCCACTCTGAGAAGTTGGCCATCCCAAGTAGGCATATGATTTGCAATAAATACTCTGTTGAATGAAGAAAGATTAGAGTCCTGTGCCTAGCTGGGCTGGTCCTCCATCTTTGTGGCGACCTGTAATCTAGGAGTTGAAGTACTACTGCCACTGCAGTCTATGCATAAACTTTCTGAAGTTGCACACTTTTATTTCAGTCAAGTCGTCATTGCAACACAACTCCTTAGCTTCCTAAACATAATATATAGCACGACGTTAAATGTTTTTACTAAAAATCGTTTTTAATTATATAAGGTCTTGAAATCACTGCAGACATGCTATGGTGTAACAATAAACTTGGAAATCATTTTCTGCCCCAGAATTTCCAGCTTCTTAAAGCCCATAACCATTTAAGTGAGATAGAAATCAGCACTTGACTTGGAGATTTGAATTCTTCAGGCTTATTTTCTCAACTTTCTGGCTAAAATTAAGATTCCACAAGGTAGAAAATAAATATCTGGAAAAAAAATCCAATTTCTTTCTTAGCTAGGTTTTTCTTTTTCTTTAGTGAGGTGCTCCTAAGGTGAATTCATATGTAAATAATTACCAATATATTGAATTTCCATATTTCCCTTAATGTATGCTAAAAATGGTAATGTTTTCTTTTTTAAGTTTTCAGTGAGGAGAAGGTGTCTATTATTTCTACATTGCCAAGGAAAAAATATGAATCAAAACAGCTTCTAAGAAGCATATACAAGGATCCTTCACTTTATCAATTTTGTGAACATCTCACTGAATCTGTCATTTGCCATTTAATTTCAAGCATTTCTGATAGCACCAGAGATGGTGGAGAAAAAGAGAAAGCATGGGAAAGCCAAAATGCAGCATTTAACAAGATCATTTCAATTGATTCTCAAGTGTTTGAGAACAGGTCACTTTCTATTGGAGAGCTTGCTTTAAATATTTCTGAAATCATTATTGAAATCCTTTTAAATAGTAACATTATAGAGGCTGACATTGCACAGCAAATGTTTTCTTTAAAAACAAAGTACATTTATTGCCCAGGAGTAACTGCTGCTGACTTTGATGACCTCTTTCAGGATTTTTTAATAGGAGTGATTCATGTACTATCCAAAGAAATAGGAATAAATCACCACCTTGAAAGCACTGGAAGAAATAAATCATTTTCCACGCTTAGAAGCAACAGTGTGCCCATTTGCAACAAAACAAATACAATAGAAAGACAGAAAGGCTCCAGAGATTGGGAGTCATCTACTCACCAAATTGATCATCTCATTCAAAAAAATAAATTAAATTATCTGGCATATAAGTTAGACAGTCTGGTTGGTGGCCTAAAAACTCGTGAATCCAAAGAAGTAGTCAATAAAGTTTTTAATATTGTTTTACATTTATTTTTACCAGATGAACACCCAGGTGAGGCTATGGGTTCTGATAAAAAAGCAAGAACATTTTTCTCATCCGCAAATGATGAGCAAAGTAATAGCATACTTGGAAATAACTTAGAGATCACTCCAAAGTCATTTTTTCTTCTCAATGTTGTGTGTGAAAAACTTATTAGAACACTTTTGGAAAAATGCACAAACACTGTCTTTGTTGATAATTTACCTCTTTCTGATGGAATATCAGCAGAAGAATGTCAACTTTTAAAAATACTTAAAAGTGTAGAAGATGAAGAATTTGATTATTGTAAGGGAACAATGGACTGTGAACAATTTCAAGGAGATTATACATCAGACCTTTGGGAAAACCTGGCAGAAATGGACCAGAATTTATTGTCATCAGACTCTATGCTTACTATTATTTCACACAGCTTGGTTAAATCATTGATGGACAAACTACGTCACAGTATACAACTCCCCCAAAGTCCACCTTTTGCAAACAAGCATTTAATGTATAGAACAAGAGAAATACAGTCTAGTTTCATAAAAGCAAAAGGGTCAGAATTAACAAAATTGGGACAAGGTAAAGGCTCTTTAGGATTCAAGAGTTATAATGGTAATGCTTTGACAGGATCCCTGAATAATCCCAGTGTGATTAGCTCCAAAATACAAGCACCATTTGGCAAGAAACGTGCAGTAAATTCTTCTGTATCACCTCTTCTTAAAAGAAAGGGAACAAAGGATATGGATGCAATAGCCATCCATGATAAGCTGTATCCAGGAGATGTGAATACAGGTATTTATTCAGCCACATTTTTGGAGGAAATAATTTCAGAACTGTTTTTTAATCTCTCTACTTCATTGTGGGGCAAAAATGAAAACATCACTGAGGCACGGCTCAATGAGATGAATACATTATTTGTCAACAATGTAGTGAATGAGTTTAATAATGCACAAGTCACCGTTTTACGGAATGCTGACGAAAGGCTGTGTTTTCCACCAATCCATAAAGAAACTGTTAGTAGGATTGTTGGTTCTGTTTATTATGATGTTTTACAGCAATATAAATTGATAGTGACCTGTGGTAGTAATCTGGCACATGACAATACCTCAATAGCTGAACAAATAACTAATGGCATATTGTTAGAGATTTTAGACTATCAACTCCCATCTTGCTTCAGGGGAAAGCTCATACCTAATTCATATTACCCTCTCAAAGCTGAAATTATACTGCAGAAACTTCAAAATAACCTGAGAGAATTTAATTTTCAACACAGATCTTCAAAAGGCTATAGCACCATGTTATCACACACATTTTTAGAAGATATCATCAGAAGACTTTTATCTCAACTCATTCCTCTACCCAGTAAGGCTTCTTCTTTGGGAAACAAATATTTCATGAGTTCAGATTTTAATGAAATGTCTACCTGTATAATAAATAAGGTTATATCAGCCATTTCAAAACATAAAATTTGGCTCACTATATATAACAATCAATATCTATGCACAGGAAAAAACCTCCAGAAGATGGTGGATTCTGTTTATAGCAATCTTGTACAAATGTCTGACTCTCTTGATGCAATACAGAAAAGTATAATCAGCCGAAGTCCGATTATGGTTGACCGAATAGCCAGTTTTATTATCCAAGAGATTATTGAAAATCATCTTCAGCCATTTTTGTGTGGAGAAGGTTTACCTCGTCCAAACACTCCATTGGATGCAATATCAGATATGGTTAAACAGGTTCTCAGTGAAGTCATAGAGTCGCACAGACCCCAGACACCCTCACCTGTAGGTATTTACCCTCAAACATTTGTAGGGGATATTGTTGCCAGACTTTTATCAAAGATTTTCAGTCCAAAGCATAACACTGAAATTGAACTGGAAAACATGACCCAAAAAATAGTAAACTCAATAAATAACCATTTTGACAAAGCTAAAATTGACATTCTATATGATGACAAAGAACAGTCTTACTCCTCTGCAGATACAGATATTGTGGATGAACTCGTCAGCTCAGTTTATAGAAACGTTTTAAAACAGCATGGGCTAGACCCTGAGGTTGATAAAGAGTCTGAAGACAGTGATATTTTTGTGGAAAATATTACCAATTTAATTGTGCCAGCTATTACAAATTACCTTCTCCATCCACTGTTTTCCGGGGATTTGTCATCTTCCTATTCTATTTCAACAGCTGAGAATATTTTTCAGGACATTCTTAGTAACATCAGTAAATCTACCATGCCAAGTCAGAGTTTATCTCCATATAACACCTTGCTGCCATACACATTTTTAGAAGACATGATCAGAGTACTATTATCTAGGATCTTTCCTTCTGCATCTAGCATTGGTCCAAACAGAGAAACTCCAAAAGATAGATCAAGAGTGAATTTCAATGAAATTGCTTCAAAGATAATCAGTGATATTAGGATGAAAATTTCCCAACATGAAATTCGGTTTTCAAAAGATGAAGAAGAAACCAAGTTTGTTTATTCAGAAGAGGATGTTCAGCATCTCGTTGACTCAGTATTGAAAAATATTTCACAAAACTCTGACTCTCAAGAATCAGTTGAGCAAAATATCACAAGCAGTAATGATGTTCTTATTGATAGAATAGCAGGTTTTATCATTAAACATATCTGTCAACAACATCTCCAGCCATTTGTGGATGGGAAGTCATTACCTTCTTCATCATACACATATTTTGACAGTGAGAGAAGGCAGTGGTTTTATGCCAGTGTTTATTCCTCAACTTTCTTGGAAGATGTGGTCTCTGGTGTTTTAAGCAAAATATTCCACAGGATGTTAGGCATTGTACAAACGAAATCAGTAAGAGATTCAGAAGATGAACTGTTTGATAAAGCTGAAAAACTCATACATTTGATAGCAGAGGAATTTTCAAAAGCCAAAGTTAGCATTCTAGAGAATGCTGAGGAACAATGGTGTTTGCCTCCAGTGAAGAGAGATGTAGTCAAAAACATTATTGACATGGTGTACAGCAAAGTTTTGAAAGAATATGATCTGGAAATAATGCCTGACAAAGATTTTCTAAATGACACAAAGACACTGGCTGCAAAGATAACTAAAATCATCTTGGCTGAAACTTTTGATTTCCAAATTCATCCAAATCTTATACAAAAGCTTCCTTTTACGTCACACTCAAAACTCAGTACTAATGTTTTGATAAAGAGAGTTCAGTGTGACATTAGTAAATCAAGGTTCCAAAAACAGGCTTCAACAATATATACTACTATGCTATCACATACCCATTTGGAAAAAATCATCAGTCAGCTTATAGCTCAGATGAGTCCACTGGCCTCCAGTACAGAACACCCAGATACTTGTCAATCAGACTTAAGTAATACAGTCATAAAACTGATAAATGAAATCATGTCAATAATTTCAAAACATGCAATATGTATTATTAAACATGGGAATGAAAAACAAAGTATGATTTCAGAAAAAGATATCCAGTCTATGGTTGATTCCATTTATGCTGATCTTTCATGTTCAAATGTATACCAGTCTCTTACAAAAGATAAAAAAGGGATAAGTAACATACCTGTTTCAAAAATAGCAAGTTTTATAATAAAAGAAATCTTTAACCATCATCTTCAGTCATTTTTATCTGGAGATAAAACTCTCCTTTCAGCTGCAGTTGATCAAACTTATAAACAAAAAGCAATAGATCCTAAACAAAGAGAGTTGTCTTTCATTGTGAACTCAGCTGTCTTTTTGGAGGAAGTAATTTCTGAGCTTTTATGTAAACTCCTTTATGCATTCTCACATAATGTCTTGGCTGCTGAAAACCCAGATATAGTAAAAGCCAAAATTACTGGCATTGTTATAACATTAGTAAAATCAATTGTTCTGGAATTCACCACATCAGAGATTTTAGTTGCAGATAATTCTGATGATGATATGTGTTTTTCAGAAGGATATAAAGAAATGGTTCAAAAAATGGTCAACCTAATCTATGAAAAAATATTAGATGAATATAAATCTCTGGTTCAAGTATATAGTGCTATACAAAGTGACAGTATTTGTTTTGGAAGGAAAATATATCATTTGCTATTGGAAGAAATTTATGATTATCAGGTGCAGTCATTGGTTTCAGGAGAATTAGTATCTTCTTCCTATTCTTCCCTTCAAGCTGATAATATCATCAGAAATGTGCTCAATGTCATTGTGAAGGATGGCCACTCCTTGCCATCGTGTGTTACTGTGCTGCCTCGTTCTCTTTTAGAAGATATGATTTACAAGCTTCTAGTGCATATCTTCACTTCAACTGGCACTGAAAGTGAACTAGAAGAGGAAGAAGTTTTACCAGATTGTGAGTTCGTGGATGCAACTTCAAAACTGACTGATGAAATTATCAAAGAAATTTTTGAACACGAGATCCGTCTTGCCACAGCAGAAGAGAATGCAGAAAGTATGCAATTAGAAGTGATTGATAATTTGATGGACTCTATATGTAATAATATTTTGAAAAAATCTGAATTTCAGGCTGAAGTACAGAAAGATGCAGACAAAAGAGGAGGCTCATTCCTCAGTAAAATAGCTGGTTTCATTATGAAGGAAATCATGGATCATCATCTGCAGCCATTTTTACATGGTGAAGAATCATCTTCCAGTAACTTATCTGATTATGACTGTGTCTCTGTACTTACTAAACCTGGTAAAGAAAAGACACAGCCTTCTCTATATTCAGCGACATTTTTGGAAGATGTCATTGTTGACCTTGTTCACAAATTTTTTTCTTTTCCAAGTATTACTGAAGATTCTAAGAAAAAAGAAATCCCCGAGCCAGACATTGTGGGCTTGGCTATAAAATTTGCAAACTCTCTGATAGGAGAATTTAGGAAAAGTGAAATTAAAGTTCTACCAAATGCTGAAGAAATGTTCTCTTTTCCACCAATTGATAAAGAGACAGTTGATAAAATATCCAATTTTGTGTATGATCAGTTCATAGGAAATTATGGATCTAAAGATATTCAGAAGGATGATAAAGGTAACATTGTTATAGAAATGATTGCTGCTTTAGCCCAGAAGGCAATCTCTGCTTTCAAGATTCAACCACTTTTTTCAGGAGACTGGTCTTCCACCTTCTTTTCATTTCTAAATCCAGATAACATCACCCAAAGGGTTCAACACCTACCACAGAAAATCTCTACACAGATAAACAGATGCTTAAAAGGGAACCAACTTACTTTACCAGAAGAATCACATAAATACAATTCCCCAACCTCAGACCAGAAAAATCTGTTAGACACCTTGGAAATAGATAGAGGTGCAATGAGTAGAAAGAAGAGTTTCAAAACTGAGGAGACATCAATGAATAAAGGTGACATCCAAGATCCCATAGTTACCTCTATAACTGAAATTATGAAAAACAACATGGTTAACCTGTTATCAGGGTCACCCGCAGGTGTGGCAAATAAAAACAAAGAGAATAAAAACAAAATGCGGATTTTTTCAATTCAAAAACATAATGAGAATGTATCAAAAGTTACTTCTCCAAATACTAGTGTGAAAAGTAAAGATACTCAGGAGTCAGATTTGAGGATAATACTTAAAAATGGAGAAATGGGAAAGAAAAGCATATCAGCTTCAAAAGATGAGGAGGTGCAAGGTAATGAGGTAGCTCCAGATGATACAGAATGTGAGAAGAAAATGCTTGGATCAGATTTTGAAATAGACAATGAAAAGAAGATTGACAAAACAAGAGAAGATTCATTAAAAAAAGAAGACAAGTTCTTTCAGTTATCTTCTTTGACATCCAAAATAAGAAATACAGGGACCTCAACAGAGAAAACTTTGAAAACAGTTGCCCAAAGGCCAAACAATGAGGGGAGAAAAGACTCTCCAGTTCAAATAGATATAAATGAGGAACAATACTCAGATTATGAACGTGTTCAAAACGTCATTGAAAATATTTATGATGATGTCTTAGAAATACGTTATTCTCAAGAACCAGCAGATTATTCAAAACTCCAGAGTCCCCCAAGTGATACAGCATTGGATGTAATTCAAGAAGTTCACAAAGATTTTGCACAGCCTATTTCAGCAAAGGATGTATCCCTCTCAATTAACAAAAATCTCCCTGCCACAGAGAAAGAGAAGGAGAGGGAGAGAGAAAGAGAGAAAGAGAGAGAGGGGGGAGAAAGAAAAGAGAAAGAGAGAGAAAAAGAGAAAGGGAAAATTAAGGAGATTAAAAATGAACCTAGTAAACGAGACAGTCCTCAGTATCCACCAAAAAGTAAACCTGGAATTTTTCCTGCTAAATTTTTAGAAGACGTTATCACTGAAATGGTCAACAAATTGATCTTTTCTTCCTCACCTGAAACACAAGAATGTGATAGATGTCAAAATGTAAGCGATGATGAAAATCAAGCTGAACTCTATGACACAGCTATGGAACTTATTGATTCACTATTAAAGGAGTTTTCAAATGCTCAAATTAAGGTCTTTAGGCCAGATAAGGGAAATCAGTTTTTTTCACATGTAGATAAAGTGTCCTCAGTTCCTAAAGTACCTCCTAGGCATAAAGAATCAACTATAGATGAAGCATCTAGCATTAAGAAAATAACTGTGGATAATATGCCACATATACATAAAGTGACTAAAAAGTCCTCTTCAAATAAGATACCTTTTCTAGATAAAATACCAGCAATTGATAAAACATTAGTCAGCAAAGTTGTTCACTCCTCTGTATGCAATATTTTGAAGGAACATAGATCTCAAGACTCCATTTGTAAGAATATAAAGAGTAATGGGGAAAATTTAGCAAGAAGACTAACTAGTGCAGTGATAAAGGAAATTTTTCAACATCACCTTAATTTGATATTTTATGATGAGGTTCCAGCTTCAGCATGTTTCCCTCTGGAATCTAAGGATGTTGTTAAAAATGTCCAAAAGGTGGCTCAAACAGCTAGCAAAGAATGTCAAACATCATCACCATACACAGTCATGCTGCCTCATGAATTTTTAGAGAATGTGATTTCTGCTCTTTTATCTAAAATTTTCTCAACAGTATCCAACACTAAAGCAGAAACATCTGAGGGCAATTGGTTCACAGAACTAGATTTCCTTCAAATGAAGTTATTAAGTACAATTACAACAGAGATCTCCAAAGATGAAGATATGATTATACAGTATGTTGAATCCTTACATCCCGATGATGATGAAATTATTCAATTAGTGGTTGATTCTATTTATAATAATCTCTTGTCACAGTTTGGATCACAAGAGATGATACAAAATTGTGCAGCTGGTGGATGCAGAATCCTTTCAGAAACCATAGTTGACTTAGTTCTACGAGAAGTAGCTGGCAATCAGTTGCAGAACTATTTTTCTGCAGACCTAACTCCACATCAGTGTGCAGAAGTTGACAGTGTTGTTGAAAATATTCTTAAAGATGTTATCCAAACTGCTGATGCTCCCCAGCCTCAACCATCACATGCTCATATACTGCCTTGTAACATAATAGAAGACATTGCTGTAAACTTTTTATCAAAGCTTTTATCTATGTTTCCAAAAGTGGAGAAGGAAAGAAACAAATCTCTAGAAGCTGAAATGCAAAAAATAACCTCAAAAATATTAAATTCAATACAAGAATTTATCTCCAAAAGTAAGATTAAACTTGTACCACCAGCCAAGGAATTGCCTACTGTACCTTTAGCTGACAATGAAACTATTGAAAAAGTAGTTAATTCTGTTTTCAGTAGTGTTTTAAAGCACTCTGGCTCCCATACTTCTATATTTAAAGATTTGATGGGTAACAGTAATATCCTCTCTGATATGATAGGTTTTTTAATGGTGAAGGAAATTTCCAATTCTGAATTTCAACCTCAAGTAAAGGAAGAAGTATCAGGTTCAGAATTAGTTCTTGAAGCTGTCAAAATTATGGAAAAAGTGGTCAAAATTGTTGATGAATTTAAGTACCAGGAAAAGTCTTCATCCAAAAAAGGTTCTATGTTAGATGCCACGTTTTTGGAGGAAGCATTGGCCTTGTTCTTGGCTAAAATATCAAGGTTGCCAAGTGCCTCAAGCAAAGATGCAAAAAACTTATCAAAGCCTGAGTTAAATAAAATTGCATCTCAACTGACAAAATCTGTGACAGCTGAAATCTCCAGAAGTAATATTAGTCTTGTTGCTGCTGAACCCGAGGAACACTTTTTAAATCCAGAAAGTATAGAAATTATTTCTCAGGTTATTGACTCTGTTTATAGTAATGTACTGCAACAATCTGGAACCCATAAAGAACTTTATTATGATATAAAAGGTACAAACAGAGTTTTCCCTAAAAAAGTGGCTAGTTTAATTGTTAATGGAGTTTCCAATTTTCCATTAGATACAGCTACCTCAAAGAATTCAAATCCAAATCTCTTTGGAGATCTGGACATTAATAGAATTGTTCAAAAGGCACAAGAGCATGCTGTTAGAATGATCCCTGACTTAGAAGAAGAAGAGTCAGCTCAAGATTCAGTTGGGGAGGAATTTCCAATTAAAATAGTTCCACATGTTGGAAATAAACCAATCAAAATAGATCCACACATTATCTCAGAACACTTGGCAGTAATTTCTGTAAAAACTCAACCTCTTGAGAAACTTAAGATGGAGTGTTTAAGGAAAACTGGACATAGCATTGAAGAACTGAGAAGAGTGTCAATAAGTGGGAGAGGGTACTCCTTAGACACATCTGATGTAGGAAAGATGAAGAGAGAAAGACGTATCTCATTGAATAAGACTGGACGACTGGATGTAAAACCCTTAGAGGTAAGTGCAAAAGCAATAGCAAAAAAACAAAAAAGAATAGTGAGACATGGTTGTTCTCTGGTTCCCTTCCTCAAATATGTATGTGAGGATCTTTTTGTTATTGTCCAGCCCAGTAGTAGAATTGGTTGCACTGGTTCATCCATATAATCATATGATTTACTGGGACTTGCCATGTCAGCTCTGTGGCTCACTCTAAAGGTCTCAGGCTAGTTTTCCCAAGACAATCAATTTAAACTGACGGGAGCTTTTTGTTTGTTTTTTATAGAATGGGAATACCGGGACATACCCTTAACAGTAAAATCAGGTTGACTGAAATTATAATCTTCATTGGAAGATTCAGAAGATATACAATCTCATATAGTTCCTCTAGTTCTTCATTGTGGATACCTAAAGGTGTTTAAAAGGACCAGTCAATAGATTATCAGGATATATGCAGTTTCAAAAACTAAAATAGTTTTAATTTCTCACACTTAAGGCTCTACAGCATTAGTACTTTTTACTTTTAGCAACATTCATCAACAAAGACTAGAAAAATTCTTAGATTATACTTATTATTATTTCACTTTAATTATATTAGCCTTCCTCAATTTCTTCTACACTCTAAAGAAGTACCAGTTTCTTTCCTCTTCTATCCTTCTTCTAGACTCAGCTGCCCTAATGCTGCCATTTTTATGAAGCCATTTTCTCTTGCTATGGACCTAGTTCTGCGCTGCAGCTCCATACTCGAGCCCCAAATATATTAAACTAACTGGGACTTTAAAATGCCAAAATGATGTCCATGTTAAAAGGAAATTATACCACTGAGGACAAAGGACTTGTCTGGCCAATAGAGTTATACTGATCCACTACACATTTTGATTTTTATGAAAGCCCCTTGTACTGATGGTCTTCACTCATAAAAGGACCTAGTGTGTTTAGGGATATAATCTGTGGCCTGGAAAATGAGCAAAGTTTCATAGAACCATTCTCTCTGGAGCATAAACTTGAAATGAATTTTTTCCAGCACTGTCCTGCAACCCACTGAACTAAGTCTCAGGGCTGGTAAATATGTTAATTAGTGCTGTATGTTTTCATGCCCCAATACTGAGATTATCATAGGCTGAGGCACTAACTTAATCTGCTTTGCCCTAAACTTTTTGGGCCAGATGACATCCTTTCCAGCTCTAAAATTTCCTCTTCCATATGAGTTCTCATCATTGCATTAGTGTTTTACTGAATATCTTCATTCATATATAAGTAATCCCTTGGGAGTAGAATTTGTGTGAATAGACTGTAGAATAACATTACCCAACATCAGTTTTTAATTATCTGTAGAATTGCCTTTTACAAATCTCACTCTTAGTTACAAGTTCTCTTCACTTAAGTCATTTATAGACTACAGAAAACAAGAAGAGAATATTTCAACCAAAACAATTACTCCTGTCTTCTTAAAAAGAAGAAAAACATTCTAAAAATAAAAAAACAAGCAAATAAATCAGAAGACATAGAGAATTCTATTAAGACATATGATATGTACCAATCTTGGTACCAATGCTATCTATCGCCAGCATAGAGACAAGAGAATAAACAGAACACTAGATTCAATCAGAGAAACTAAACACTTGTTGGTTTCACCCTAGAGTTTTATTTTCTGTTGTGAGGTACCATAAATTCCCAGCACACCAGGTATATACATATTAAAACTATATATGGTAACAAATTCCAGAGCTGTATAGAATGATTTTGGATTTTCTAAACCACTGGTTCCCTCCACTAACAGAATATCAAACTTGACTGTATTTTAATTTCTTAAGGAGGCTGTTTCTGTATTTTGTTTTTAAAAAAGATATTCTTTTAGGGTTCCATTATCTGAAAAATGGGCTTATAGTGTTACAAAGGGATGTTGAGGTGTATCATTATTAACTCAAATCAATTTGGGGGTTTTGTGGCATCACCAAAGACTATAGAATTGGGGAAATTCTGTTATTTAATTATAATTGTCTTTTCTTTGATCTGTCTTTAGACATTGAAAATGGAAAGTAAGATTTGACTAGAGAGATGAGATAAAAATGAAGATTTATGTTTTGAAGATTCTTTTGGAAAATGTGTCCAAAGGATCAGGAGTAGGAGGATAGGAATTAGAGTCAAAGACCTTCACAATTTTTGTTATTCATGACTTTTACAAGTCAAGATCATACAATACCTTGCTTTTTTGTTGAAAATATGTGCATTTAGGTTTATCTATGATTCTCTATCTAGAATTTTAGAAAAAATAGATGATCATATCTACTTCTGCCACAAAACTTTCAAAGTAAATGAAGAAAACAAAAAATAACTTATGATGCAACAAAATATAAAGTTTAAGCAAAAAAAAAAAAGAACCTATGTTAGACCTTCCTCTACATTTTGTAGTAAGTTGTAGTAGATTACATGATCTCTGAATGTAAAAGAAATGATAGACACCAACAAATACTTCTTCTAATTTTCATTTGTTTCTTCTTTTTAAAATATTGCTAATATACAAGTGGCATTTGAAGACAATACTACTTAAGTTGAAACTAGAAATCATATTAAAATATCTATATTACAATAGAACCACAGGAAAAGTGATTGAGGCATTTGTTTTTAATATTCATTGTACTTTCAATTTCAGGCTGTTTGCAGAAATTCATTTCAGAATATAAGAAAGCCTGATATCACCAAGGTAGAGCTTTTAAAAGATGTTCAGAGCAAAAAAGATCTTATCATTCGGTTAGTAGCTCATGATATTGATCAGGAAGATTCAGAAAGTAACACAGAAGAGGGACCGATGTCTGATGAAGATGAAGTTGTTTTAAGAGAGATTGTGCAAGAAGAATGCTCAGAAGAACAACTTGAAGATCAAGTGAAAGAAGCCATGAAACCAGTAAAAAACAAAGTTGTTTCTCCTAAGCCAACACGAAGCACAAGCAGCCTGAAAAAACTTTTGTCATTAAGCACATGTTGTCAACCCACATCCAGTGCAAATATTGAAAGTACTGAAGCAACCCCAAATCATATAATAGAACCTAAGGAGAGACAAGTTAAAAGAGCTGCTGCTGAGCTTGACATGGCCACTTACTCAACAACCATGATGGAAACACACTCCTCTTGGGAGAAAAAAACACAGCATAAGGTGAGTGAGAAACAGAACTGTCAGTGGCCAGATATTTATGGAAAGATTAGAGATCTCAGAAATTCTATCTATGAATGTACCTTAATTAGGCAGAAAAGAATACTAAAATGATTCCAGACAGTCTCCTCCTAAGCCTGGTAATATTTACAGTAAGAGAGAAATAATTAACAAATGAAGCCATGAAACTCATTTGAAGGAAAGCAAATAATGGAAAGAGACCTAGATTAGTTAGAAGCCCAAGGAGAACAGAAGATGAAAACCATTTAAGACAAATGCAAGATAATTATTTAAATCCATTATTCAATAGATTCCAGCCCTTTATATTCTGGCTTGTAGATTCCCACTGAATATTTTGTGTAAAGAAGCCTTATGCAAGTAGGACAGGACTGGAAGGTGGGCCAAGGTAGGAGGAAGTTAAAAAAAGATCCACACAAATACAGATTTGAATACTGACTCTCACTTAATAGCTATGTGTCCTTTGGGCAAGTTACATAGCCAACATTTTTTTAAAGTTACTTGACAACTTGCCCAAAGTTAACAATCAAAATATTTTAAATATCACCCTTGTAATCAGCCCATAAACTCCACTATCATCATGGGGTACAGCTCTTGTCCATAGTACTATACCCCTCAAATGATGATCTGGATTTCAATGACGCTTTGTGTTGGCCCTGTCCAAAAATTTATGTCAAAACATGTTTCTGGAAAATGTGTGTGATTTAAGATTTCCGGTGAGACAGTTCTATTGATTATTCACTTGACATGATTCCCAGGTTAACACAAAAGCTGAGATGAACCAGAGAAAAAAGAACAGAAATGCAACTCTGTTCCATTCAGAAGCTTAACAAGTAAATCATCTTAATGCATACTCTAATCTATTTGTTGGGAAACTATGTGTGATTTCATGACCAGATACAGTCTGCAGGACAGTTTTCTTGAGCCTCATAGTCAGAAATGCTGGCTTCATAGATAGCTAAAGAAATGTTATAGTATAATATTAGCAAAAGTCAAAATGGATTATATGAACAATAATTGTGTCCTATATTGTTTTTTGAGATTCTGACAGATGTCACAATAAAGGTATTCTCATAAAAGGTAAGGCCATGAAATCACACATGACTTCCCAACAAATAGATCAGAGAACAGATCAAGATGATCTGACAAACTTCTGAATTGACCAGAGTTATATCTCTGTTCTTTTTCTTTTTGAACTCAGTAAGATATGATTAAAAATATTTGTAAAGCACAGGAATGGAAAACTATATTCTTCAAACATTGTGCTAGGTTTGCCTTTAAAATTTATTCAAACTCCAATATCATAATATAAGTCATCTTCACTGAGCCATTTCCAAGGAATTATATTGGAAAGAGACATTTTAGTTAGAATTATAGGTGTCATCCATCTTTTAAGTAATCTCTAAAACTTTTTTCATTATAGTGTAAATTAGAGTGCAGACTATGCCAATAAGGTGAGAAAGTACATATCAAATGCTGCTTTATGTAATACTTCATTTGCATTTTTCCAGAAAGAAGAAAAGAATCTTATTACTGAACCAACACATTACTTCATACACAGAATTATGAGTTTATCTTCATACAATCAAGAAGATCTCATTTCATATGCCAGGTACATGAAATTAAAGCAATATAAAAATAGAAATCTGAGATGAAAGTAATGCTAATGGAAAGAATGGGATCCCTGATAAAACTATAATTGGGCAAGTCAGCTATAGACTTGGGCAAGTCCCCACTGTGGACACTAAGGCCTCCCCTTTCTACCTGATCCACCATTTCTAGTTACCCGACCTCTATATCCATTCTAGTATAGCAGTGTCTTGGATCAAGAATTTGTCAGTGTGTTTTCTTTCTGTTTTTTTGTTTTTAATCTGGGAGATAGGTAATGGGTCACAATAGTATCTGTGCTATCAGCCCAAACGGTTCCTGCTCAACTCTAAGTAGCTAAATTTTCCAGTGTGCATAACTGCCTATAAGAAGAATCCAAAGAAAGAAGGGAGCAGTGTAAGTTGGAGCATTCAGAGATGAATTCTAGAAAGCAATGGAGTTGTATGTGGACCGGTAAGGATAGACAGCATTTACATGAGGAAAAGACAGCCCAAGTTTGGATGACTGTAGGAGCAAAGTCTGGACTGTTTGGCATTTACAGAGGAGAGAGAGAAAAAAGTATACTGTTGACTTGAAATCTAATTAATAACTCTATCTAGAATAATTAAAACTTGTCTAAAATCATTAAGTTTATAGAAATACTCATAACTTAGAAGAGGTGGGAGAAGCAATGGGTATAAGGAGAAAAATCTACCTGGTTACATTTTTTTTCCACATGGCATAATGGAATTGTTTCTTTTTAATAATGACACTGACACTATTTTGGGACATCTCCCCTGGCCCATCATTGCCTTTTTTCCCTGCATAATGGTGTTTTTAACATACTTAATTGGTAATACAAGCACTTCTCTATTGTTTATATCAATGACAAAGGTGGAGAATACAGATAATACCAAATAGAAATCAATTTAGAGCAAGATGGCAAACCAGGAAATTGCATGCCTTGTTTCCTCAGGGAAACAAAAAATAAAGAACTACAGACTGATAAAACAACTTTATAGGCCAAAAACTAGGAGAAGTAGCTGTTTCTTCAAGTGTTCAAATTTCAACATTACAAGATCTTTACATGCATAAGATCGCAATGCATACAAAGAAACATGGAAATAGGGCCCATTTAAAGAAAACAAATCTTCAGAAAATGTCCATAAAGAAGTACACCAATTGGATATACATGGCAAAGACTTTAAAATAAGTTTTAAATATATTCAAAAGCTATAGGAAAACACAGACAAAAAAACTAGAGGAAATCAGGGGAAAGGTATATGAACAAAATGAGAATAAAAACAAAGAGATATAAATTGTAAAAAAAGAACCAGACAGAAATTCTGGAGCTGAAAAAATATAATAGCTGAATTGAAAAATTCACTAGATGGATTCAAGAGCAGACTCAATAAAGCAGAAGAAAGAATCAATGAACTTGAATGAAAGTCATTTGAAATTATTGAATCTGAGGAGTAAAAAGAAAAATGACTGAAAATAATTAAAGTGAACAGAGCCTGAGGGACTTATGGGATACCATCAAGCAAACCAATATATGCATCATAGGAGTCCCAGGAGAGAAAGAGAGAGGAAGGGACAGAGAGATTACTTGAGGAAATAATGTCTAAAACCTCCCCAAATTTGAAAAAAGTCATGAATATCATCATATAATAAGCTTAATGAATTCCAAGTAGCACAAACACAGAGATCACACTGAGACATATTATAATCAAACTGTCAAAAGCCAAAGACAAAAAGAGAATCTTTAAAGCAGCAAGAGAGAAATGATTTGTCATGTAAAAGAGACCTCCATAAAACTATGAGTGAAATTTTCAGAAGAAACCTTACAGACCAGAAGACAGTAGACGATATATTTAAAGGGCTGAAAGACACCTTAAATAACTAGGAAAAGAAAAACAAACTCAAAACTAGCAGAAGGAAGTAATAAAGATTAAAGCAGAGATAAACAAAATAGAGAACAGAAAACAATAGAGAAAATAGTGAAACCAATAGTTTGTTCTTCAAAAAGATCAACAAAAATTGAGAAATTTTTAGCTAGATTGCCTAAGGAAAAAAACTAGAAGACTCAAATAACTAAAATCATAAACAAAAGAAGGGACATTGCAACTGATTTTACAGAAGTAAAAAATATTATGAGAGTACTATCAACAATTGTTTGTCAACAATTGGATAACCTAGATGAAATAAATGAACAAACCCATGACCCACTGAGACTGAATCATGAAGAAATAAAAAATCTGAACAGACCTATATCTAGTAAGGAGACTGAATCAGTAATTTAAAACTTCCTGACAAAGAAAAGCTCAGGATCACATGGTTTCACTGGTGAATTCTAGCAAACATTTAAAGAAGAATACCAACTCTTCTCAAACTCTTCCAAAAAATTGAAGAGGAAGGAGTAACTCCAAACTCATGAGGCCAGCATTACTTTGATATCAAAGCTAGACAAAGACACTACAAGAAAAGAAAACTACAGACTAATATCTCTGATGAATATTAATGCAAAAATCTTCAACAAAATACTAGCAAACAGAATTCAACAGCACATTAAAAGAAATATATACCATGACTACGTGGGATTTATCCCAGGAATACAAGGGAAGTTCAATATATGAAAATCAGTCCATGTAATACAACACATTAACAGGATAAAGGAAAAACACACACACACACATTCTCATCTAAATTGGTGCAGAAAAAACATCTGACAAAATTCAATACTTTTTCATGATAGTAACACTCAGCAAACGAGGAATAGACGAAAATTACCTTGAAATAATAAAGCCATAAATAGAAAATCTACAACTAACATCATACTCAGGGTGAAAGATTGAAGGGTTTTCCTCTAGGATCAGGAAGACAAGGGTGCCCACCCTCATCAAAGACACAAATTAATGAAAAGACATCCCATATTCATGGATTGGAAGACTTATTGTCAAAATGTCAATGCTACCCAAAGTATTCTACAAATTAAATGCAATCCTTATAAAAATACTAAAGATATTTTTTTCAGAAATAGAAAAAAAATTCATTTTAAAATTTGTATGGTATCTCAAGGGACTCCTAATAGCCAAAATAGTCTTGAAAAGGAAGAACAAATTTGGACTTCCTGATTTCAAACTTACTGCAAAGCTACAGTAACCAAAAGAGTGTGGTACTGACATAAAGACAGACATGTAGACTAACGGAATAGCATACAGAGCCCAGAAACAAATCCTTCATATATAGTCAAATGATTTTTGATAAGCATGCCAAGACCATTTAATGGGGAAAGAACAGTCTTTTGAACAAATGGTGTTGGGAAAACTAGATAACCACATGCAAAAAAAAAAAAATGAAGTTAGACCCATACCTTATGCCATATGTAAAAATTTACTCAAAATAGATCAAAGACATAAACAAAACTATAGAACTCATAAGAAAACACAGGGGAAAAGCCTCCTGACATTGGATTTGGCAATAATTTCTTGGATATGACACTAAAAGCATAAGCAACAAAAGAAAAATTAGATAAACTGGACTTCACCAAAATTAAAAACTTTTGTGCTTCAAAGGACAGAGTAAAAAGTCAACCCACAGAATGGGAGAAAATATTTGCAAATAATATATCTGGTAAAGGTATACTATCCAGAATATATAAAGAACTCCTGTAACTCAACAACAACAAAAACCAAATAATCTGATTAAAAATTGGGCAAAGGACTTGAATAGACATTTCTCCAAAGAAGATACACAAATGGACAATAAGCACATGAAAAGATACTCAACATCACTAATCATTAGGGAAATGCAAATCAAAACCACAATGAGATGCTATTTCACATCCGTTACAATAGCTATTATCAAAAAAGAAAATCAGAAAATAACAAGTGTCGGCAAGAATGTGAAGAAGTTGGAGCTCTTGTAATTGCTATTGGGAATTTAAAATGGTGCAGTCGCTGTGGAAAGCAGTATGACAGTTTTTCAAAAAATTAAATTGACATTTACCATATGATCCTGCAATTCCTCTTCTGGGTTACATATCCAACAGAATTGAAAATAGGGACTTGAACAGATATTTGTACACTCATGTTCATAGCAACATTGTTCACAATAGCCAAATGATGGAAGCATTCTAAGAGTTCATTGATGGGTGAGTGGATAAACAAAATGTGCTATATGTATACAATACAATATTATTCAGCCTTAGCAAAGAAGGAAATTCTGACACATGCTACAACACGTATAAACCTTGAAAACATGATGCTAAGTGAAATGTCAGTCACAAAAGGACAAATATTACATGATTTCCACTTAGGTTAGATACCTAGAGTAGTCAAATAATAGAGGCAGAAAGTAGAATAGTGGTTCCAGGGGATAGAGAGAGATGGAAATTGGCTGTTAGTATTTAATGAGTATAGAGTTTCAGTTAGGAAAGATAAAAACGTTGTGGAGATGGATGGTGATGATGGTTGCACAAAAATGTGAAGGTACCTAAGCATAGAACTATATACTTAAAAATGGTTAAGATGGTAAATTTTATGTTGTGTATATTTAACCAAAATTTTTAAAGTGGGAAAAACATCAATTTAGAAATCATTTTCACTTGATTTGGAAACTCAGCGATATACTATTCCAGATTTACTTCCATATGAAGAAGGGTTGACAGGTTGTTCTTTTGCTTAACTAGTAATTTCTTCATTCATTAAATACACAGAAAATGAAATGTTCTTTTTCTTTTGTTTTAGTGAGACTGAAGATGTTACCCCAGATCCAAGTGCTAAAATATTAGGTTAGATTTATTATTTTTCTTAATTTAAATTAGAATGTATTCAAAAGGAAACTTTGTTTACTGCTTATCGGAATGAATTTTTAGTTACCAAATCTGAAGTTGATACTTTTTTTTTTCCTGTGAGCATATCTACTTTTGGAAAATGATCCAGGTGTTAAAATGAGCCAACTAGTTTGCCTTGTCTGAATTTCTATTAAGGTTTTATTAATTATTTTGGTCAAGAATATGGTGTGATATTATGAATTTATATTTACCATGTTCCTGTGAGAAATAACCACAAAATAAGGGTGTATGATAATTTCTATCTGAGCCAGAACCCATGATACTAGGATTTAACAATTTGAGAGGTTATCCTTCCTTTATGCCTAGCCCTACCAAAATGAACAAAAAAAAAAAAAGCCAGCTTTTAGAGCTAAATTTTTTTTGCTCACATTAAAATCAAGACCTCACTTTCTTCTTTCTTATCTCTAGTAGTACTGACTCCTTAGCACATTTGTGAAGACTTTCTGGTTCTCTATTTGTTGAAACCTCAGAGGATCAATGTGGTTCTAACAATGATAGCATGTACAAGAGGTAGAGCATCATGTTTACTATAAAGTAACCTTGAAACTCAAACCACAGGTTTACCCGAGCTATTTCAAACATACAACCCACTCAAGGAGTAACTCAAGAAACACATTCTCTCAACTTTGAAATAGAAATCATTTTCATTAAGATAATTCAAAGAATAGCAGTAAGTATGCTAGAATTTTATGAACATACCATAACCAGAAGGTGTCACAATAATCGCTGGTATGATACCTGTATTATGGAATCATAGGCTGTTAGAGTCAGATAGAAATCACTTAATACAACCTCCCTCATTGTTTACATGAGGAAACTCAAGCTCAGGGTGAGGAAGTGACTTGTCCAGGGTTATGTTGAGTAAGAGGGAGAGCCCAGTCTGGACCCCAAGTTTTCTGACCCTAAATTCAGTGCTTTATTTTTTTCCAACTTTGTTGAAATGATCATGCTTAATTCTTATACTCTTCAGTAATATTGCAGCTGTCTAATTCAATCATTTATTTATTCATTCATTGAAAGATTTACTGAGCATCTCCTTTGTGTTCTAAGATCCCATGTGTGAACAAAACTGAAAAAGTCCTTGATCTCATAGAATTTACATTGTAACTTGGGGTGGGGCATCAACAAGTAAGGACATAAACAAGATAATTCCAGATATTGATAAGCTCTTCTGTCTCACTGGGACAAAAGCCAAAGAAATTGCAATAGCTTGCAAAACTCACATCATCTGGACATCACCCCAGTGCCCTATTACCTCTCTAACATCCTCCTCCATTCTCTTTCTAGGTCACTCTGCTCCAGCCTCACTGACCTCCTTAATGTTCCTTAAACATTCCAGGCATTCAGCGCCTTTGCACTTGCTGATCCTTGTGCAGTGCTCTTCCCCTATATCTGCATTGCTCATTCCTCACCTTCAGATCTTTGCACAAATGTCACCTTCTCAGTGAGGTCTTCTTTGACCACACTTTGAAACTGTAACTTCATTCCCACCATGGCACTGCCTATTCCAGTTCTATGCTTATTTTTCTCCCTAGCTCTTACTACTGTCTAGCAGACTGTGTATTTTAATTAATTATTTTTTCACTATCTCCCTCTAGAATGTAAGTTCCATGAAGATCACAGCTGTATCCCCAAGAACCTAAAACAGGCATATAGTAGGAAGAGGCATTTAGTAAAATAGGAGAGACTATGGAAGTAACTAAGGGGGTGTGAAGGAGAGCACAAGAATTCTGATTTATGGTTATGTTATGGTTTATTGGTTGTGTTGAGATTGAGGTCCCATTAGATATTCAAGTTGAGGTGTCATATAAGCAATAAGATATTTATGTCTGGAGTTCAACGGAGAGGTCAGAACTGGGCATATACTTTCTTAGTTTCGTGTAGAATATACAATAAAATATCAAATAACTTAAATCTGAATATCCAACATCCTCAACTATCAGAAATTTTTCTGTGACTCCTTATCAAAACAAATTTCTAGTATATCCTGGAAAGTTGATAGCCATTTAGCCTAGAAACTTGGAAGATGTTTGGAATGATAACCCTGGGAGTGAATCTAAATGTTCTCAGTCACTTAAAAGCAAAGGTCTAAGCAAAAGTATATGCAACACAGAGTCAGACATCTTAGAAAGATTATCAACCAACAATGAAATCTTATCAGTTTTGTCAGATAATTCAATCAGTCCCTCTCATATTTGCATCAATTGATGTTTTACTAGTACTTTTTTTTCCCCTCGAACCTACATTGGCCTAAGGGTAATTCAGAAAGTGACCACTTGCGTTGGCTCTTGATGATTATGTGTCTAAAAATGCAGAGTTTTTACATGTAAGATATCTCGTGTCCTCTTGTGAAACAGGCAGAAGATAATCTCATTCACATTCTACATACAAGGAAACTGAGAGTCACAGAAGTTAAATTCAATTTGCCAGTGCTTACACAGCTCTTAGTAGTGAAGCTAAGACTGAAACCT
The DNA here is from genome assembly GCA_031878705.1 of Tapirus indicus. NCBI lineage: Eukaryota > Metazoa > Chordata > Mammalia > Perissodactyla > Tapiridae > Tapirus > Tapirus indicus. The sequence goes on from CM062926.1 coordinate 95,583,737, forward strand.
GGGTTTCTGACTCCCTAGCAGGTTAGCTGCCTCCCTAGTGGTGGGTTTTTGTGAAACTTCTCTCACAGCATCATTTCTGCCTCCTTGGCTGATTTTCTTTCACTGGAAATAAATATTGACCTCCCCTGGAACTTAGGCAACTTTTAGTTATGTAGCAACTCCCTAGATTTCCTCTTGGTATTGCCTCAAAATTCTCCTGATTCTCACCCAAAGTATTTTATATGTCCAGCACCTTCCTCTTGGTTCCAAGTATCTGGTTTTAATTAGCTATCTAAAATCAAAGAGTTTTGGAGCTGGAAAGGCCTTTAAGAATCATCTATATGGTAACCCCTCATTTTATAGGTAAACAAATAGGGCTGTAGACATTGAATGGTTGTGCACAGATGTGTAGCTGCTAAATTACAGAGTCTGCCTCTCCTAAATGAAGGGCTAAGACATGCCCCAGAATTCTAGGGATCTCACTTATTTCAGTTTTGTTCCCATTGTCTATATGCTAAAATTAATAATAATAATTTCTTCTATCTGTCTAAATTCTATGACATTTTAGTGAAAAATAATAAGATCTGGTTTGTGTCAACACTATTCATGCCTCAGAAAAAATACTGTTTTTCCTTCCTCCCACCCAACAGAAAGTTCTCAGGAACAAAAGCCAGAGACTTCAAGCAGTGTTAAGGTAAGTATTTTTCAATAGCCTCTAATTGGTATATATGGAGTCCAGTTGAATATAGCCTAGTTTTCAAGGTCAGATCAGGAACTGGGTGCGGAGATTTGAAGGACAATAGGAAGCATTCCCTTTTCAAAATTCCTTCATGCTCAGATCTCTCCCCCTGGCTGAGATCTGTCCCCGCTTCCTGAGAAATCCCTTAATCAAAATTCTCACCTTAGAGCTATCATTCCTTGTTTAAGTGTTTAAGTGTACTTGTTTAAGTTCCTCCCTAGGACCTAAATACAATTCCATTCCTTAACTCTATTCCTGCACTCCCTAAAGGGAGTGAGTCACTTGGCCCTGCCCAAGGCAGGTGGACCCAAGTGAGGAACTTGGTGGAGGCAGGGAGGGAATAGAAGCTTCAAAAATGGAGGAGAGTGGCTTGCAGGAAGTGAGTGCTGTTTCTGTCTATTTCTCTGTATTCCTAAGGACTGACTTTCAAAGGCAGCTTTCCAGAAGGCCCACCTACTCTCCAGTGTAAACTCAGGAAATTTCCCTAATCCTTTTTAGAAAGTTTCCAATGAGGGCTGAAGCTACAGATTCTCTTCTCTGTTTTTTCACTTTGTTTCTTGGCTCAATTTAATCCATCTTTAAGCAAGTCTTCTCAGTTCCATGCACACACAATCCATCATTTATCCAGGCACTTCTCATTATCAGAGTAATTTTCAGAACCAAATCTTACAACTCATACTTAACTTTTGCCAAACCTCCACACGTGCTGGGTTAGTTCTTCACTCAACCTAATCCTCATTTATGAATATAAACATCTCTTTGGCAACCTCAGGCTTCACTTAAGCCCTACTCTCTAAGTAAAATCATATGGCAATAAAAGGGAGACACTGAATCTTTAGTCTGAGGACCTGATGACAAGGCCATTCCTTGTGCCAAGCTGAATTTCTGGCTAATCTGGACCCTTCTGGCTCTTTGTCTTTTCCCTCACTTGATGCTTTTTCCATGGTGAAACTATGGCTAAAGTTGTTATCCAATTCAGTTTCAAGTAAGGTGGAGTAAGCACATTCCACTCTGTATCTCTCACTGATTAAAACTAAAAACTCTGAACAACTAATGAGGATTCTGAAAAATAAATAAAAGGAGTTTGAGGAGGGAAATCAACTCAAAGAACAACCAATATCATTTTGAGTTTCCTGAGTTTTTTTCCTCCCATATCTTCTAGCTTAGACTCAGGGAAGTTCAAATCCTGGAATTACAGTCACATGCCACATAATGACATCTCAGTCAACGATGGACCACAAATATGACAGTGGTCCCATAAGATTAGTACCATATAGCCTAGGTGTGTAGTAGGCTATACCGTCTAGGTTTGTGTAAGTACACTCTATCATGTTTGCACAATGACAAAATTGCCTAACGATGCATTTCTCAGAACATGTCCCTGTCATTAATCAACTGACTGTACATAGAGGGAATGGACAGAATAAAGCTCCAAGAGAAACCATTGCTGTCTTGCCAAAATTCGAAAGAAGTTCCTGTGGAATGGAAAGTGAAGAAGCCCACTTTTCCCCCCTCTTGGTCTTGCCTTGAGGCAAGGTTCAGCCATAAAGCTGCATGGCAATGGCAGCTGAGACACTTAAAAATCTGAGAGAAGATCCTTCTCTCTGATCAGAGGAATTAGGAAAAGGTCTCTGGTAACCTGAAGAATATTACAGGGTAAACTGCTACTTTTTTCTCTGCTTTCTCTTGTCACTTTACCCTGGACATGGCTATAGTCATGGGATGTGTAAGACAGCACACACAGGGAGGCTCGAGCCACAGCATTCTAGCCATGGAACCAGAAATGGGGACTGCTGAGAGTTAGAGACACTGAAAGAAATCACAGAGAGTAGGGACCTTATAAAAGGATCTCCTACAAATCTGTTTATAAAGTCTTTCCTGAGTTGTGCATGCATGGAACTGACCTGAAGTTATATAGACAAAAGGCTTTGAGAACTTGAACTATAGCCTTAATACTGGTGCACACACAGGGATACTAAAAAAATACTGCCAAGATTTTGAAAACTGAATTTACACTGGAACTCCAGCTGTAGAATGCAGGATAGGTTGTATGGTCTGAACCTAAGTGGATTAATTACCTATGTAAGCAAACAAACACACAAAAAAATCAATCTTCTCCAGAGGATTTTAACAGTGCTTAGAACCTCATAAATTGTTATAAATGCCCAGGATACAATCCAAAATTACTCAACATACAAAGAACTAAGACAATGTTTACAACCTTTAAGGGAAAGGACATGAGATGCCAACTCCAACATAGCCAAGATTTTGAAATTTTCAGACAAAAACTTTAGTGATTAAAACAATTTTCCATGAAGTAATGGCAGATACTCTTGAATCTAATGGAAAGATAGATGTTCTCAGCAGAACTTAAGTATATTTATTCATCTCAGACACATGAAGCATCTGCTCTCTTTTAGATTAGGGATTCTCAACTCTAATTCTCGCTCATTAGAGTCATGTGTGCATTTTTTTCTTTTTTAAATATCAGTATCTGCCCCAACCTCAGGGATTTCAACTCAATTGGTGTGGGACCCAGGGATTCATATTTTTTTTTAAATTTCCGCAGATACTCTATTGCGCAGCCAATGATGAGAATCAGTTACTTTAGGTAGTCTCTGCTCCATTTTATTCCTCAGGTGTCCTGTTTGAAATATCTTAATACATGAGCTGCCTTAAGTCCACTAGGAGGAACTATGGTAAAACTCTTATAATAATATCTGGTGGTGTTTACATAATCTATACGGAACACACTTTATGTTGCATGTAGTTAGGACTGACTTCATTGATTTTTCACTTCCTTTTTTAATTGCTAGCATTATAGAACAGCTACAATAAAGCCCAGCTACCTGTCCTAGACAATTTTATGCCTTTCTGGGAAAACTGCTGCCTCTGCATTCAAAGAGGTGATAAAGGCCTGCAGGGTAAAGCCAGTATTTGAGCCACATTCCCTGTTCTACCAGGTCCACACAGTTTACTGCTCCAGACCCCAAAATGGGGAAGATTTCCATAAAAGGAAATTGCAGTTATGTAGTGAACATCCATTTTCCTTCTCTCCTTGTAATTATATCTATTATCAGAATTTATAACTTATTACATATTCCAATTCAGCCAAAGGTGGGAGGGGGCAGACAGAACTGATAATTTTTGTGACTTAAGATGCCTGAGCCTTTGATCATAATTTAATGATAGCCTAGGCCCATATCTATGACCAAGGGTCAATCCTTGGTGTCAAAATTTATGGCAAAAATTATGAGCCTACGTCTCAGGATAATTCTTTGAGACTAAGGAGCACAGATATTAGTTACAGAAAATGCTACAATGGTTGTACTACATCTCTTGAGGATTTCTAGGTATCCATAGTGTGCAGTGTCCAACAAAAGACTAAGTTAGTACTTTGCTTTGCCTTGGCAGTTTATCACCATCTTTGAAGGAAACAAGAACATCCGTGGCAGTGCGCATCCCTCAAAAGAAGTCATTTCAGGTACAAAATATACGATCCTTTTAACAACTAGTATAATAAATCTATCAATTACATTGTTTTGAATTTAGAATTTTTGACCATTTACCCTCCTGGAATGAGCGTTTACTCCCTTGCAGTATTGATACCTATTATCAATGCAAGATTGAAATAATATTCTTACTATTTATATATATAGCAATTTCAGTTTATTATGCAGTTCTCTTACTTTAACCTCAGACAAAATGGATAATAGATAATGGAACTAATATTTATTAGGTACCAACTATCTTCATTTTAATCAAGAGGAAAGTGAGAGTCATTGAGGAGGAAAGTGAGAGTAGGTTACTCAAGATCACCCCACAGCTGGGAAGCTGCAGAGCTGGGATTCAAACACAGATCTGCCTGACTTCAAAGCCTAAGTTCATTCAACATGACCATAGTCCACACACTCAAATGTTCACAGAAGACAGGTAGGTAATATAAACAAGAGCAGTAGGTTGAGCAGGGGTCTATTGTCCACTGGAGATGACATATCTCATCTAAAGGAGCAAGATGCTACTCAGGGCCAATCACTGGCATACTGGATTGTTGACATATCTCATCTAAAGGAGCAAGATGCTACTCAGGGCCAATCATTGGCATACTGGATTGTTGCCAGGTCTTCCAATTCAGGTCTTACCATTTTCAAAAGCAGCTGGAAATGGAAGCTTTATGTAAAAATTCCTGACTTTTAAATTTTATCAAATAATTCAGAGCTTTTGTGAAACACTTTGTAGACAGAACAAAACTTGTCCACATACCCTATACCATACTATTCTCCCTCTGCAAATCTTAAAGCTCTAATTTACAAAAGAAAAAATGGAAGTAAATAACTGCCTGAGGTTACACAGTCAACAAATGGAGAGCTTTCAGGGCTCAGAAAAAGGTCTTCTGACTTTGACCCCACATTCTTCTTCCCTCCATACTGTGGTTCCATATAGTTGGCATTGCATCACCGAATGAGGTCCACATTGGGTAATGACCAAACACAGCCTATGGTTTTGCTGTGAAAAGAACTATTAATTGATGAACACAAGAACTCACTCTTCTCCCTGGGGATAAGCTTCATGTGTGCCATTAACCTGGGACACTAGCCACCTACCAATCTTGAACAAGACGCAGCAATCTAACAGTGAATGCAGACTTGGGACAGTGTTCTCAGTGTTTCCAGAAACTGCTTTGCATTAGAACCACCCAGTATCCTTTTTAACAATGCAGATTCTTGGGCCCTCTCCAGACTGGCTAAGTTAGCATCTCAATAATGGTGCCCAGAAATCTGCATTTTTAACAAGACCAACAAGTTTCAAGAACAGAAACTCTTTTCATCCCTCCACTGAGAATTTCAGAAGTCTTGCAACAATGCCTCAATCATGTTAGTAAAATTTTTATCTTGCTTTTTCAGAATGTACATCTTTCTCTTTCATACATTCTTTTGTCTCATTTGCTGCAGATTTTGGCTTTTTCCTTTTTACTTAGGTCATTTAAAGAATAATAGCACAGTAAAAAACCTAAGCATAATTTTTTGTTCTTTATTTATGTTTAAATTTTCTTACAGCTATCTTAGCTCTAACCATAGAAGATTATCTTGCTAGAAAAAACAGATCTAAGTAACTGCAAGAGATATAGTCATGGACTTTGGTGTGTGCTGGAATTAAGAAAATATGGGCTTTTAATGTCATGCATGTTTTCATGTCCTGTCACCTCCTATCATAAAGTTTCAAAAAAGTACATAAATGCTCACTTCTGTCCTTACATGTAAAATAATCATTTTGTTAAATTAAAATATGAAATTCTCTACGAGCCCATGTGCTGTATAAGTGGTGCAGAAAAACAAATCCAAATGGAAACTCCTATCTGTACACTCTTATCCCACATGACAAACAAAATACTTGAAGTTAGCCAACTGAAAATTTACCCAAATAGGTGAGAAATTATAGCAGTTTTAAGGCATTTCTGCATTCACTTGAGCACTCTGAACTCTTTACCCTCATGGAAAGAGCTGAAAGTTACTTTCCCATGTGAGTTTAGCTCATCAGGCTTTTTCAGAGAGCTTTCTGCTAGAAAAAGAAGGGCATTCTTGCACACCTAACTAGAGAAGCATCAGAGTGCAGTCGGTATAATGATGCCACAAAAGTCAGAAAACCTGGACCCTATCCCAGGCACTTTCTACTCGTGTGACCTTAGACAAGGTATTTGATCTTGCTAAGATAAGTGTCCAAAAATGGAGATATCATTCTTCCTGTTTTCTTCACAGGAGTGTTGGAAAGATCAAATAAAAGAATCTTTGTGACTGTTCTTTAAATCCCATAAAGTATTTTATAAATGTCAATTTGTGACTTCTAAGTCATCAATGCTGTAGTATGATTACCTCAGTTAAAATGTCTAATAAATATCCATATTATTTTTTGCTTTGTCCACAGAAACTCCCAAGCCCAGTATTTTGAAACAAAGATCTAAAATGCTGGGGAAGGTATCTTCAGCTCTGTCAAAGGTGTTTTCTAGAACTAACACCAATATTTCCAAATCTTCTTCACCACCTCACCAGGATGAGCACTGAAGCTTCTATACCTGATATAACTATGCTTACTTCCTTAGAAAATAAAATGGCTTTTAAAGCATAAAATAGTGTCCTATGACATGATTCTTATGATACTGAGCAAAAAATTAAGAGTGAAAGAAGGCATAATAGAGACCTGGGTTAGAGAAGGGTTTGATAAATACTTTTGACAAGCATTTTAGCATAAGAAGATGCTGAGTGCTAGTATTACCTGTGTGCCATGAGGAGAAAGAGAAAAAGTGCACCTGATAAACCACTCAGTCCTCAGTACCTACCAGAAAATGAACTTGGATTTTTCCTGTTAACATTTTAGAAGATATTATCACCAAAATAGTTAGCAAATTGAGATGAAACTCAAGCTGAATTCTATGACACAGCTATGAAACTGATGGGCTCACTGTTAAAGGTGTATTCAGATATTCAAATAAAAGTATTGATACCACATTAGAAATCAGTTTTCCCCACCTGCAGATAAAGTTTCATCAGTTTATAAAATACCTCCCAAGCAAAAAGATCCAACTATGGATAAAGCACCATCTGGAAGCAAATAATTACTGTGGATAAAAATGTTTTATGTGCATAAAATGACCCATGTGACTGAAAAAAATCCTTTTCAGATAAGGATAAAATATCACCCATAAATAAACTGTTGGTCAGTGAAGTTATTAAATCCTTTATATAAATATTTTTATGTGAATACAGACAAAGACTCTACTTGTAAGAACACAAAAAGTAATGAGGAAAAGTTAACAAGGTGGCTAGCTAGTATAGTGATACAAGAAATTTTTCAAAATTAGTTAATTGCTACTTGTGCTATGGATCCAGCTTTAGCATTTGCCTCTGAAATCTAAGAATGTTGTTTAAAAATATCCAAAAAGTGGACCAAACAGCAAAGAATGTCAATCATCATCATGTCTACTCTAATGCTACTCAAATTTTTAGAGAATATGATATTGTCTCTTTTATCTAAAATTTTCTTGACAGTAGCCAGTGCTAAAGCAGAAACATCTGAGAAAATTTTGTTTTACAAAATTGAATTTCCTTTAGTGTAGTTAGTTATTGAGGTTATGACGTGAGCTCCAGAGATAAGGCTGTGATTATATAGTAGAGTTTTTACATTCCCGTGATAATGAAGTTATTCAATTAGTAATTTAATCTGTTTATAATAATCTCATAAGTTATTTGATCTCAAAGATAATACATAATCATGTAACCTGTGAATGCAGACCTTTTCAAAAATTATAGTTGATGAGGAATGACTAGCAATCCAGTTCAAAACTATTTTGAAGAGAACTAATTCTATCAATGTGCATAAGCTGACATGGTGTTGAAAGTATTCTTACACATGTCATCCAAACCACTGATGCTCCCCAGCCTTAGATATCACATGCTTTTAAGCTGCCTTTTAAAATAACAGACTATTTTACTGTAAAAAATTTTTTATCAAAGCTTTTATCCATGCTGTTAAAAGTTAAAGAAACAAGCAAATTTCTAGCAGCTGAAATACACTCTGATGTGTGTGTGTGTGTAAGTACAGCCCTGAGCTAACATCCACTGCCAATCCTCCTCTTTTTTTTTTTTTTTGCTAAGGAAGATTGGCCCTGGGCTAACATCCCTGCCCATCTTCCTCTTCTTTATATGGGACGCCACCACAGTATGGCTTGACAAGCAGTGCATCAGTCTGCACCCGAGATCAGAACCTGCGAACCCTGGGCCGCCAAAGTGGAGCACATGAACTTAACTGCTAAACCACCAGGCCAGCCCCTACATGCTAATTTTTAAGGCACTCTGGTTCACATACTTCTATAGTTAAAGACTTAATATATAAGAGTAATGTACTCTCTTATATGAGGTTTTTTTAATGGTAAGGGAGATTTCCAGTTTTTTCCAACTCAAGTACAAGAAGCATCAAGTTCAGAATTAGTGCTTGAAGCTCTCAAAATTGTGGGGAAAGTGGTTAAAATTATTGATAAATTTCAGTTCCAGGAAAAGCCTTAATTCAGAAAAGGTTCTGTGTTAGATATGATGTGTTAAATGAAACTTTGTGCATATTTGGCTAATGTAGTGAAAAAATGCTAAAAGTATCAGGGATTTTTATTGAAAAAAATGCATATTACCTGATAAAATCTGTAGTAGTTGAAATTTCTAGAAAAACAGTCTTCGAGCTGTGGATCCTGAAGAATGCCTTTTAAATCTATAAGGCATTGGAATGATTTCTCAGATTGTTGATTCTCTTTATGTTGTACTAAAATAGAGGTTGGCAAACTTTTTAGGTGAAGGGCTAGGTAGTAAACATCATAGTTTTGTAGAGCATATGGTCTCTAAAACTACTCGATTGTGACTTTGTAGCACAAGAGCAGACATACACAAAATATCAACAATAAAAATTTATTTATGAACAATTAAACTTGAATTTTATTTAATCTTCACATCACAAAATATTATTCTTTTGACTTTTTTTCAGTGATTAAAAAATGTAATACCAGGTCCAGCATGGTGGCATAGTGGCTAAGTTTGCACGCTCCACTTCAGAGGCTCAGGGTTCACAGGTTCGGATTCCAGGCACGGACATACACATTGCTCACCAAGCCATGCTGTGGTGGTGCCCCACATACAAAATAGAGGAAAGACTGGCACAGATGTTAGCTCAGGGCCAATCTTCCTCACATATAAAAAAGTAAAACCATTCTTTGCAGTCTAGTCAAAAATAGATGCAGGCCAAATTTATCCCATGGGTGGTGGTTTGCTCACCCCTGTACTATGAAAATTTGGGATCCATAAATTAGTTGAGTATGATATGAAGTGCACAGAATATTTCTCAAAACAATTACTTTTACAGGTGAAATTTCAAATTTTATTACAAAAATTAGTATATAAGGTTCAAATAGGAAGAATGACCTGGCCACCCACTTCTGAAAAAAGTTGGCCATGAAAATCCTATGAACAGCAGTGGAGCATTGTCTGATATCACATCAGAAGGTGACAGGATGGAGTAAAAAGACTGAGCAGGTTTCCACTTTGCTATACGCGGGGTCCTTAGGAGTCAGAACCAACTCAACAGCACTATCAGCAGAAGGTTCAAATGTTCATCTCTTTAGTGATTTGGTTATTGAGTACATTGCTGAGATGGCGCATGAGCATTCTGCTAAAATATAACGAGTTAGAAAAAGATAAGTTAAATCAAGATTTAATTTAAAGCTGAATTTCTAGTAAAAATTGTTTCTTACCATGGGACTAGCCAATCAAAATGGATCCAGACATGATTTCAGAACACTTGGTAGTCACATTTGTAAAAAAACTCAACATTAGTCTTCACTGCAACAAATTGAGTAAGCAGCTCCAAGTTCTCATGCCCCTTCAGAGACACTGACAAATAAGCAAAACTGTCGAAACCCACTTTGTCAGAACTCTGAAAGACAGTCAAAGGTTTATAGCAACTACTCAAGCACTGAATAAGCAAAAGGTAACTTCAAAATGGTAACAAAGATTTGTGGTGTTTTTATTTGCCCTTGCCGCACCCCTTCCCCAGCACAGTAGCAGTCTTGAAGAAAGAAACCTGCCTTCTTAGTGTAATCCTTGATCCCTGGTTCTGGAGAGAGCAGAGCAGACCTTACTGGAAAATTATTGTGTATATCTGTCCATTCCAAACTGTCTGGGAGCTGCATGAATGAGTGATGCAAGGCACTTGTCTCTGTTTTACCTAACTGGGAGCTCAGATCAGAAAAGCAGTGAGCATTGCTCAAAAAAGGTGCAAACCAAACTAACAACTCACAGATGCCTAGGGAAGTGAATAGATGGAAACATAAAACAGATGCCAAAGGCCCTGGAACAAAAGTTAGGGGGCTTCAATAAGAAATTAGGACATTTAAAAGCACCCATGTGAGGGAATTTAGAAAGCCACGCACATGCCTAGGGCAAAACTCATGCTTAGAAAAGATATGAAAGGCCCTAAGCTTTCACCTCTGGCTGATCCTTAGTTCTTAGTGCAAGCCAAGCCTAGTATTGAAGTAGAGCCCTAGAATAGACCCAATCGCACAGACTGGGGGATGTATTATTTCATTTCCTTATTTGTTTGTTGTTGTTTTTAATTTTATTTTATTGAGGTCATAATAGTTTATAATACTGTGAAATTTCAGTTGTACATTATTATTTGTCAGTCACCATATATATGCACCTTTACGCCTTATGCCCAAGCCCCATCCCCCTTCCCCTCTCGTAACCACTAATCTGTACTCTATGGTATTTCTATTTTTAATTTTTTGAGAAATCTCCACACTGTTTTCCATAGTGGCTGCACCAGTTTGCATTCCCACCAGCAGTGCATAAGGGTTCCCTTTTCTCCACATCCTTGCCAACATTTCTTGTTTTTTGTCTTGGTAATTACAGCCATTCTAAAAGGTGTAAGGTGATATCTCATTGTAGTTTTGATTTGCATTTCCCTGGTGATTAGTGATGTTGAACATCTTTTCACATTCGTGTTGAAATGTTTCATATTTTCATGTTTCATGTTGGCCATCTATATATCTTCTTTGGAAAAATATCTGTTCATATTCTCTGCCCATTTTTTGATCAGGTTGTTTGTTGTTATTTTCTTTTTTATTTTGTGTGTGTGTTTTTTTAGCTCCAGGTATTTAAAGGACTATCAAAACTCTAGTTTAACACTAGGAACAAGAGACTTCAGTGACCACACAAGACAAGGAACATAGCCTTTGAAAACATAATTTGGGAAAGTCAGTAAACAAATGGACTACTATAGCCTTCAACAATCAAAAAAACAACAAACCCTGGAAAAGAGGGAGATCTTATTAGCAGAGTTACTACATTATAATAATCAAAAGTCCAGTGTTCAACAACAAAAACAAAAAAACACGAGTACAAAGAAACAGGAAAGGATGGCCTATTTAGAGGAAAAAAATAAATGTTAAGAAACCATCTCTGAGGAAATCCAGACTTTGGACTAATTATACAAAGATTATAGGACAATTGTATTAAATACTCAAAAAGCTAAAGGAAAACAGAGACAAAGACTGAAGGAAATCAGGAAAACAATGTATGAATTAAATGAGAATATCAATAAAGACATATAAAAAAAGGAAACAAACAGCCACTGTGGAAAATTTTGACATTTCCTCAAAAGGTTAAACATAGAATTACCATATGATCTATTAATTGCACTTCTAGGTATATACTTTAAAAAATTGAAAGCAGGGACTCAGATACTTGTACACCAATGTTCATAGAAGCTCTATTCACAATAGTCAAAGGTGGAAACAACCCAAATGTCTATCAATAGGTGAATGGATAAACAAGATGTAGTATATATGTACAATGAAATATTATTCACCTATAAAAAGGAATAAAATTCTGATACATGCTACAACATGGATGAACCTTGAAAATATTATGCTAAGTGAATAAACCAGACACAAAAGGGCAAATGTCATATGATTCCACTTACTTGAGATGCATAGAATAGGCAAATTCATAGAGAAAGTAGAATAGATGTTAACAGAACCAGAGAGAATGTGGAACGGGAAGTTATTGTTTAATGGGTTCAGAGTTTCTGCTTGAGATGAATGAACAAATTCTGGAAATGGATAGGGGCGATAGTTGCACAACACTGTAAGTGTACTTAATGCCACTGAATTATTCACTTGAAATGGTTAAAATGGTAAATTTTCTGTTATGTATTTTTACCATAATAATAATAAATAGGAATATGTTAAAAAAAAGGGAATCACAAAATCAAGAGCTAAAGCTCAATAACTGAAGTGAAAAAAAATCACTAGAGGGACTCAACAGCAGATTTAAGCAAGGAAAAGAAATAATCAGTTAACTTGAAGATAGGACAATTGAAATTATTTAGTCTGAGGATGAGGGGAAAAGAAAACTAGGATAAACTCAGATATTCACACAAAGACACATTATAATCAAACTATCAAAAGACAAAGGCCAAGAGTCATGAAAGCAATGAGAGAATTGATACCTCACATTCATGTACAAGGATCCTCAATGAGATTAACAAGTAATTTCTCATCAGAAACTGATGAGGGGGGCCATCTATGAAACCAAGAGCTGGTTCTTTGAAAAGATAAACAAAATTGACAAACCTTTAGCTAGATTCACCAAGAAAAAAAGAGAGAAGTCTCCAATAAATAAAATCGGAAATGAAAGAGGAGAAATTACAATGGACATCTCAGAAATACAAAAGATTATAACAGAATACTACAAAAAGCTACACACCAACAAATTGGATAATCTAGAAGAAATGGATAAGTTCATAGAAGCACACAACCTTCCAAACCAGAATCAGGAAGAAATAGAGAATTTGAATAGATTAATCACCAGTAAGGAGATGGAAACAGTAATCAAAAACCTCCCCAAAAATAAAAGTCCATGACCATACAGCTTCCCTGGTGAATTCTACCAAACATTCAAAGACTTAATGCCTATCCTTCTCAAACTCTTCCAATAATTGAAGAGGAGAGGAAGCTTGCTAACTCATTCCATGAAGCCATCATTACCCTGATACCAAAACCAGACAATTACAACACCAAAAAAGAAAATTACATGCCAATGTCACTGATGAACATCAATGCAAAAATCCTCAACAAAATACTAGCAAATTGAATACAACAATACATTAAAAAGATCATACACCATGATCAAGTGAGATTTATTCCAGGGATGCAGGGGTGGTTCAACATCCACAAATCAATCAATGGAATACACCACATTAACAAAATGAAGACTAAAAATCACATGATCATCTCAATAGATGCAGAGAAAGCATTTGACAAGATACAGCATCCACTTATGATAAAAACTCTGAAGAAAATGGGTATAGAAGGTAAGTAAGTCAACATAATAAAGGCCATATATGACAAACCTACAGCTAATATCATTCTCAATGGGAAAAACTGAAAGCTATCCCTCTCAGAGAAGGAACCAGACAAGGATGCCCACTTTCACCAGTCTGATTTAATATAGTATTGGAAGTCCTGGCTAGAGCAATCAGGCAAGAAAAAGAAATAAAAGGGATCCAAATTGGAAAGGAAGAAGTGAAACTGTCACTATTTGCAGATATCATGATTTTACATTTAGAAAACTCTAAAGAATCCACCAAAAAGCTTTTAGAAATAATAAATGAATACAGCAAAGTTCCAGGATACAAAATCAACATACAAAAATCAGTTGTGTTTCTACACTAACAATAAAGGAGCAGAAAGGGAAGTTAAGAATACAATGCCACTTACAATTGCAACAAAAGGAATAAAATACATAGGAATAAACTTAACCAATGAGGTGAAAGGTCTGTGCACTGAAAACTATAAAACATTATTGAAAGAAATTGAAAACACAAAGAAATGGAAAGATATTTCATGCTCTTGGATTAGAATAATTAACATAGTTAAAATGTCCATAGTTCCTAAAGCAATCTGTAGGTTCAATGCAATCTCTATCAAATTTCCAACAGCACTTTTCACAGAAATAGAACAAAGAATCCTAAAATTTATATGGAACAACAAAAGACACTGAATAGCTAAAGGAATCCTGAGAAAAAAGAACAAAGCTGGAGGCTTCACACTCCCTGATTTCAAACTATCCTACAAAGCTATAATAACCAAAAAAGCATGGTACTGGCACAAAAAAAGACACATAGATCAATGGAACAGAATCAAGAGACCAGAAATAAACCCACACATCTATAGACAGCTAATTTTTGACAAGGGAGCCAAGAACATACAATGGAGAAAGGAAAGTCTCTTCAATAAATGGTGCTGGGAAAACTGGACAGCCACATGCAAAAGAATGAAAGTAGACCATTATCTTACACCATCCACAAAAATTAACTCAAAATGGATTAAAGACTTTAATGTAAGACCTGAAACCACAAAACTTTTAGAAGAAAACATAGTCAGTATGGTCTTCGACATTGGTCTTAGCAACATGTTGTCAAGTACCATGTCTGACTAGGTAAGGGAAACAATAGAAAAAATAAACAGGTGGGACTACATCAAACTAAAAAGGCTCTGCACAGCAAAAGAAACTATCAACAAAATGAAAAGACAACCTAACAATTGGGAGAAGATATTTGCAAACCATGTGTCTAATAAGAGGTTAACCTCCAAAATATATAAAGAACACATACATCTCAACAACAAAAAAACTAACAACCCAATTAAAAAATGGGCAAAAGATCTGAACAGACATTTCTCCAAGGAAGATATACACATGGCCAACAGGCACATGAAAAGATATTCAAAATCATTAACTATCAGGGAAACGCAAATCAAAACTACAATGAGATATCACCTCACGCCCATCAGAATGGGTATAATTAACAAGACAGGAAACAATACATGTTGGAGAGGATGTGGAGAAAAGAAAACTCTCATACAGTGCTGGTGGGAGTGCAAATTGGTGCAGCCACTATGGAAAATAGTATGAAGATTCCTCAAAAAATTAAGAACAGAACTACCATATGATCCAGCTATTCCACTGCTGGGTATTTATCCAAAGAACATGAGAACACCAATACATAAAGATACATGCACCTCTATGTTCACTGCAGCATCATTCACAATAGCCAAGACTTGAATTCAACCTAGGTGCCCATCAAGGGATGAATGGATAAAAAAGATGTGGTATATATACACAATGAATTACTACTCAGCCATAAGAAACAATGAAATCCAGCCATTTGTGACAACATGGATGGACCTTGAGGGTATTATGTTAAGCAAAATAAGTCAGAGGGAGAAAATCCAATACCATTGATCTCACTCATAAGTAAAAGATAAAAACAACAACAAACAATAACATAGAGACAGAGATTGGATTGATGGTTACCAGAAGGGAAGGGGGGAGGGAGGAGGGCAAAAGGGATAGTTAGGCACATGTGTGTAGTGATGGATTGTAATTAGTCTTTGGGTGGTGAACATGATGTAATCTATACAGAAATTGAAATATAATGATGCACATCTGAAATGTATATAATGCTATAAGCCAATGTTACTGCAATAAAAATTTTAAAAATAAAGAGATTGACAAGCAAAGAATTTTTAAAAAAAGAAACTGTGGGTGGCAGAAGATAGTGGAATGACATATTTGAAGTGATGAAAGAAAAAAATTCTCAACTAGGAGTTCTATATCCAACAAAACTGTCTTTAACAAAGAGAGAGACATTAAGACATTCCTAGATAAAAGCTAAGGGAGTTTGTTACCACTAAACCTGCCCTACAAAATTGATAAAGAGAGTCCTTCAGGTTGAAATGAAAGGACACTAGATAGTAGTGTCAAAAACTAGTAGAAGAGACAAAGAATTGCATTATATTGATAAAAGGGTCAATACACTAAGAAAATAAAACAATTATAAACATATATGCACCAAACAACAGAGCCCCCAAACTATATGAAGCAAATATTAACAGAATTCAAAGGAGAAATAGTTCTTAAATAAGTTGGAGTCTTCAATATCCTACTTCCAATAATGAATAGAAGTTCCATCCAAACAATCAATAAATAGAAGACTTGAATAAAATGATAAATTGGTTAGACCTGACATATAGAACACTCCACCCAACAACAGCAAAATACACAAGTACACATAGAATATTCTTCATATGTTAGGCCACAAAACAAATCACAATAAATTTTAAAAAACTGAATCATACAAAGTATCTTTTCTGACCACAATGGAGTGATGCTAGATATCAATAAGGAAAACTAGGAAATTCACAAGTACGTGGAAATTAACATGCTTTTAAACAACCGATGAGTCAAAGAAGAAATCTCAAGAAGAATTAGAAAATACTTATAAATTAATGAAGACAAGGACAACACATAATAAAACTTATGAAATACAGCAAAGGCAGTGTTCAGAGGGAAATTTATAGCTATAAATACCTACATTAAAAAAGAATAAAGATCTCAAATCAATAACCTTAACTTTACACCTTGAGGAACTAGAAAAAGGAGCAAACTAAACCAAAAGCTAGCAGACACATGAAATAATAAAAATTAGAGTGAAGAAATAAAACAGAGACTAGAAAAACAATTGACTCTATGAAGCCATAAACTGTTTTTGAAAAGATGAACAACAGTGGTGGATCTTGTCAAATGCCTTTTCTCTGTCAGTTAGGTGATCATGAAGTTTTTCTTTATTCTGTTAGTGTGGTCTGTGTTAGTTTCCTAGGGCTGCTGTAACAAAGTACCACAAACTGAGTGGCTTCAAATATAGAAATGTCCCACAGTTTTGGGGACTGGAATTCAGAAATCAGAGTATTGGCAGGGCCATGATCCCCCTGAAGGCACTAGAAAATGATCTGTTCTAAGCCTCTCTCCTAGCTTCTGATAGTTCCTTGGCTTGGAGCAGCATAATTCCAAACTTCACATTGCACTTTCCTGTGTGTGTCTTTTTACATGACATTCCTTTTAGAAGAACACCAGTCATATTGAATTAGGGGCTCACCCTACTCCAGTACAACCTCATCCTAACAAATAATTACATCTTTGATGACCCTATTTCCAAATAAGGTGACCTTATGAGGTGTAGAAATTAAATCATCAACATATGAATTTAAACACAATTTAAATTGTGGGAACAACACAATTCAACCCATAATATGGTGTATTACATTGGTTGGTTTTCTTATGTTGAAACTCCCTTACATTGCTGGGATAAATCTCACTGAGTCATGGTGTATAATCCTTTTAATATGTCGTTAAATTCCATATACTAGCATTTTACTAAGGATTTTTGCATCTATATTCATAAAGGATGTTTAATTTTCTTTTCTTGTAATGTCTTCACATGGTTTTGGTGTCAGGGCAATGCTGGCCTTATAGAATGAGTTAGGAAATGTTCCCTCCTCTTCCATTTTTGGAAGAGTTTGAGAAATATTGGTGTTAATTCTCATTTAAATGTTTGGTAGAATTCACTAGTAAAGCCACCTAGGTCTGGATTTTTCTTTTCTGGGAGGTTTTTTAATGCCTTGTTTCATCACTGCTATTCAACATTGTAATAGAAATTTTAGCCAGGGTAATTAGACAATAAAAAGAAACAAAGGCATCCAAGTTGGAGAGGAAGAAGTAAAACTCTTTCTATTTACATATGAGAATAGAGATACTCTATATACGCAAATTCACAAGAAGGCTACTAGAACTAATAAAGGAATTCAGAAAGGTTGTGGCATAGAAGATGAACTCAAAAAGTCAGCTGTATTTCTATACACCTGAAATAAATAATCCAAAAAAGAAATTAAGAAATTTCTTTTACAATAGCATCTAAAGTAATAAAATAATAGGAATAAATTTAACCAAGCATGTAAAAGACTTATACAATGAAAAGTACACAACATTGCTGAAAGAAATTTTAAAAGAACTAGATAAATGGAAAAGGCCTTCATGCCATTAGATTTTGGCAATGGATTATTGGATATGATACCAAAAGCATAAGCAACAAAATTGGATGTCATTAAAATTAAAAACTTCTATGCATCAAGGACATGATCAAGAAAGTGAAAAGAGTACCTACAGAATGGGTCAAAATATTTTCAAATCATGTATCTGATAAATGTTTAACATCCAGAATATATAAAGAACTCATACGGGGCCACCCAGTGGCGCAGCAGTTTAGTTCGCGCTTGGCAGCCCGGGCTTCGCAGGCCCGGATCCCGGGCACTCACCGATGCACTGCTCGTCAGCCACGCCGTGGCGGCGTCCCATATAAAGTAGAGGAAGATGGGCACGGATGTTAGCCTGGGGCCAGTCTTCCTCAGCAAAAAGAGGAGGATCGGCGATGGATGTTAGCTCAGGGCTGGTCTTCCTCACAAAAAAAAAAAATAAAGAAAAAGAAAAAGAACTCATACAACTCAAAATAAAAAACAAAAGATGGTCAAAGGACTTGAATAGACATTTCTCCAAATAAGATATAAAAATGGCCAATAAGATTATGTAAGATCTTCATCATTCGTCATTAGGAAATTCAAATCAAAACCACAATGTGTTACCATTTCACACTATGATGACGATTTTTTTTAAAAGAAAAATGATGTGTTGGCCAGGATGTGGAGAAATTAGAATACTCATACAATGCTGGTGGGGATTGCAGCAGCTGTGGAAAACAGTTTGGTGGTTTCTCAAAAAGCTAAACATTGATTTACCATATGATCTAGCAACTCCACTCCTAGGTATGTACCAAAAAGAACCGAAAACAAGAACTCAATGAGATACTTACATGTTAATGTTCATCGCAGCCTTATTCGCCAAAAGGTGGAGACTCAAGTATCTATCAAAAGATAAATGGACCAAAAAAATGTGATTTATACATGCAATGGAATATTATTCAGCCATCCAAAGGAATGAAGCCCTGATACATGCTACAATATGAATGAACCTTGAAAACATTACGCTTAATTAGTGAAATAGTCCAGACAAAAAGGACAAACATTGATTCCATTTAAATTATACATTATATGCAATAGGCAAATTCATAGAGATAGCAAGTAGATTAGAGGTTACCAGGAGCAGGGGTTGGAGGTAGGAACAGGGAGTTACTGCTTAATTGTTGCAGTTTCTGTTTGGAGTAATGAAAATTTTTGGAAATAGTGGTGATGGTTGCTCAACACTGTGAATGTAATGTTATTGAATTTTGCACTTGAAAATGTTTAAAATGACAAATGTATGTTCAACCACAATTTAAAAAAAATGTAAACCCTCAACTTCTAGGGCAACTGAAGATATTATATTTAACTAGAACTGGTCATAGAATAACTGAACTGAGAAGAGCATCAATAAGTAGAAAGAGTTACTTATTAGGCACATCTGATGCAGGAAACAGAAAGAAAGACCTATTTCATTGGATAAACCTAGAAAACTGGACGTAAATTTCTTAGAGGTAAGAGAAAAAGGCAAAGATAGGAAGAAATGAGTGGGAAGTGAGACACGGTTTTTCTGTTTCTCTCTTCCTCAAACTGGACTCTGGGAATGGGAATACAGTAAAACTGACTGGCTGAAACGGTAATCCTCATTGACTATTCAGAAGAAATGCAATCTTTTATAGTTTCTGCAGTTCTTTATTATAGATATTCATTATCATGACACTGCAGGGATGCAAAAGAGCCAGTAAATAGAATATCGGATAAACTAAACTCTACTATAGTGTTAAATCCTCAAATTTAGTGTTCCACAGTAGTACTGTTCTTAATTTAACAACATTAATTAACTTTAAACACTAGATTTTCCTCACTTTTTATTTTAGTTTCATTATTCGACCTTTCTCAGTTCCCATATATTTTCACATTCTCATTATATACCCAAATTCTCTCCTCTTTTACCCTGTCCTAAAGCCTGCTGTCCTAATGTTGCTAATTTTATGCACCAGTTTCAATTCAGGAGCTTACCAGGTCAATAGTTTTATCTCATACTCTATTTTTTGGAAAGCATAAATTTCACGACCAAATGCAATGTACAGTTTCTCCCTGCTAAACAGTCAGAAATGCTGGCATATAGGAATTTAAGGAAATTTTATGGTATTTTTTTCTTAATTTATATCAAACTCTACTTTGTCGAATACCTTACTTGCGTTTTTTCCTAAAGAAGAAAGGAAACCAATCACTAAACCAACACATTACTTCATACATAGAATTGTGAATTCACCCTCATATACCCAAGAGGATCTGATTTGCTGGTTACATTAAATTAAATCATTTAAAAAATATAAATCTGAGATGTAAGTTATGCATACAGCAAGATGGAGCCCTTGATAAAACTTTGAGGAAATCAGTGATTAGCCCTCAGTCTTTGCTGACTGCTTGATCATTCCTCTATTCCCTGACTCCGTCCTATGGTCAGTTCCTAGATGTCCCTTTCCCATCCGCTTCCCCATTCCTGCTTCCCTGGTTTCTACTTCCTTTTCTTGACACCTGCTTTGTTGTGCAGCGATGTAAAGGATCAAATTTTTGTTAATATGTTAGATTCTTTAATTGTGAGATAGGCACTGAGTCAATAATAGTACAGTGCCTGCACTATGGGCTCCAAAGTTCCCTGATTCATAGCTTACATTTTAGTTTTAGTGATCAATTTATTCGGTTTATAAATCTAAGTCTTTGTAAACTTGTAAACACAATTTACAATCTGTCACTTACAATAGTCACTTGTAAATACAGTGATTTGTGTTAAAATTAAAAGCACTTACTTTTACTTATGTTCTTTGTTTAAAACTCAGTTTATCATTTTTGACAATGTAGAATTACCTTAAACATTTGCCACAGTTTATAAATTTCATTATGTAAATTTCTTAAGGTATTTCAAACTATATGAAAAAATTAGTCTATTTTTCTCAAGCACTCAAAATATCCACATCTCAATCTAGATAACAAATGCTTCCTACCACTTATAAAGTTCTTTTAAATCTAATAAATTAGACTTTTAAATTTAAAAAAATCAAACACTCTAAAGTATTTCAAACAAAGCATAAAGAAAAGCATAATGGTAACAAAATTTGTCTCTATATTTCTTAAACATAAATAAATTAGCAATGCCATGAATTTTTGTAAACATGCACACATTCAAATACACACAGACACATTTATACAGATGAACATTTATACAAGTGAATCATTTATTATGATTGCAAGATAGCCTTAAGCTTTGTGACCAAAAACAAAGTTTGGGGTGACAGATTCATTGGTGGGCATCATTAGAGTGCCTGAAATGAATGCAAGTTACCAGACACACCACAGTGACCACCAATCTAAGGACCAGACTAATCTAAGAGCAATCATTATGAAGGAAACCCAACTGACAATATTTACTCAAATAAGCAAAGTCATCCCCCAAAGACTATTTGTTCTGATAGGTTGTCTAAATTGACTGAATATATAACCAAAAGAGACTATTTAAACAAGAAGAATCTAAGATGTTGTCAGTTAAGAAGTTTATTTCCCTATGAGCAGAGTGAGATCCCATGAAAGTCCAAGGGAAGGAATATTAGAACACTTAGAAAAATACAAAGAGACTAATGTTTTCTCTGAGTGCCTGAGTACTGTCTGAGTAAATTTGCAAAGTTGGGCTGGGACTTTGGGCTATGGCTTTAAGGAGTTTAATGGATCCTCTTCCTCAAAAACAAGTATAAAACTAGAGAAAATCATCAAAACAAATCATATCAAGAATCTGGAAATAGACCAAGGGCAAACAAGAAATTAGAAAGTTATTATTCATAATAACCTACCAGAATTTCAAGTAAAAATCTGAGATGAGTAAGAGAAGTGAGAGAGTCTGTTTTTGCATGGGGCTGCTCCCTTCTTTCTCTCTCCCCATCTTGGTCAGCTAGGACAGTTTTCCCAAAGCATGGCTGACCACCATAACCAGAAGCTTTGCTTCCAGAAAGGACACACTTGATTTGGGGCAGAAGGTAAAAACCTGCACGATTTTTTCATTTATAGTAGTGAACTCAGTAGGAAAGAAAGGGGAAAACCCGCAACTCTGCTAGGACTAGTTTATAATCGTGGTTGTGCACAGGGTGCACTTGCCAGCGATTCCGGATATTGGAGAGCTTTATAAGGGTGAGATAAGCTGTCCACATATTCTTGGCTGACTAAGAAACTATGTACATGCATAGGGGATACTCAAGAGATCCTGAGATCTCTGAGACCTGAGATACTTCAGTTACCTGAGAAGTGTAAGCCAAGGAAGACTGGAAGACTGGCTTATTTTGAATGCATTCCAACATACACACAGATAATTCAGCTGAGGTCTAAAACCTTAAGGACTTCAGGCATATGAGCATATCCTCTTCCTCAGTCATTGGCTGACACTTAGCTTTGCAGCCCTAGAGGTGACCTCTAAGACACCTGGCTAAAAAATAAATTAGAATACAAAATGTGAGGAGATACGTAACCAGACAAAATCTTCTAGGTGACAGATTCAGCAGTTTAATCCAGGAAAATTACAAAATTTTTTTTTAAATAAAGGAGAATTCATATTTATAATATGTTACTGAAAATGCACAGTTGTTAAAAATGTTAGGAAAAATGCAAAGAATCAGGAAACAGTGATCCATATTCTGGAAGAATAAGCAGGCAAGATAAATGGATGTTAAAAGTGCCTAGATATTGGATTTAGTAGACAAAGACTTCAACTATTATACATATGCCTAAAAAATTAAAATAGGATAAAAATGACTCAATAAAGAGGGATTTTCCAGCTATCTTCTGTTATTTCTGGTTTAATTCCATTATGGTCTGAGGCACACATTATATGATTTCTATTCTTTTAAACTTATTAAGGTGTATTTTATGGCCCAGAATGTAGTCTATCTTTTGAAAAAAATATGTACTTTGCTGTTGTTGGATAAAGCAGTCCATAGATATCAATTATATCCACTTGACTGTCCTTATTAATTTTCTGCCTTCTACCTCTGTCCATTTGTAATAGAAATCTCCAATTATGATAGTGGATTTATCTATTTCTCCTTGCAATTTTATTAGTTTTTGCCTCACATAGTTTGCTGTCTGTTATTAGGTGCATATCTGTTAAGGACTGTTATATCGTCTTGGAGAATTGACCCCTTTAACATTATGCAATGGCCTTTTTTATCTCTGATACCTTTCCTTGCTTTGAAGTCTGTTCTGTCTAAAATTAATATAGCTACTCCTGCTTTCTGTTAATTAGTGTTAGCATGGTGTCTTTTTCTTCACCCTTTTACCTTTAATTTATATGTGTTTTTATATTAAATGGAGTTTCTTACAGACAACACATAATTAAGTCTTTTTTTTTTGACCCAGTCTGACAATTTTTTTCAGTTGGTGTATTTAGACCACTGATGTTCAAACTAATTATTAAGTATAAAAGAAATTAGAGATCAACACCACCAATCTTCTGAAACTTCACAGATCACTTTTTACCATTTTAATGTCAGAACCTTTACTGGAAAAAAAACTGTGCAAATATTGTTATATTATAAATTAACTTGATCATATGAAGTTTTCAAAAATAACACTAAATTATAAAATTTCCAATATCACAAAGAAAAACTGTGCTCTCAAACATTTCTATGCCATAGCACTTATAACAATGCTATTTAATTTAAGAATGCTATTTAAGCTTTCGAAAATTGAAAAGCATAGTGAAATATATTTTGTGTGTGGGAGATTATTTTATGATAGCACATACAATAATTATAGGCTTTACTTTGATAGAATAAAATCACCACATTTGGAATTTCTAAGAAAAATCTTACTTGAAAACTCTTACTGAAATTTCAAGAAAGTTATAGCAGAGAGGTGATTTGGGAAAGATGGAAGAGTTATAAGAATTAAATGATTTTCAATGTGTAAAGCACTTAGGACAGCCTGACACACAGTAAATTTAAGAGTGCTCAAATGAAATCATTACCATACATACCCAAAAAACCTCTCTTTCCTAATTTCTTCTCTGCAGAATTCAAACAATCCAGGAAATCATATTGCAAGAGAAATGAGGGTTCATGTAAGGTACTCACTTTGCTTTAGACCAAAAGCCATGCAATTTTATTTCAAAGGTAGTTGGTGACAGCTGCGGAACCTATGGCACGAACGTCTTGTGATACTTCCATGTGAGGTAAAACTTAAATTTGGAGCTGTTCTAAGAGTTCTGGGGGTAAAAAAATAAATATATTTTTATAAAAAATAAATATATTTAACTGATATGAGCAATTTAAAATTAAAATTAAATTGCTCATATCAGTTAAATTTGGTTCTTTGAAGAGCTAACTAGCTCTTTTCTACCCCACTAAACATGTAAAGATGCTATGTTGGTGAGATACATTGCTCCCAGTAGGCACAGTGACTTCCTAAGAGAATATTGCCACTCGTATCCAGAAAGATCTGAGGTAAGAGAGACAAGAGAGTGATAACGACTTTTCACCTCAGTATGTGTGAACTACAAGTGCTATGCCGATGATCTCAAAAACTAAATTAAATTGCACACAGAATTTTAGATTTATATTCTGATGCTCTTGAATGCCATAAAGGGGAAGGCATTGAATCTTTACTGAGCTTCTACTATGTCTCGGGCATTGCGTAATACAGAGGGGAATACAAGAATAAGTAAAACAGCTTGCAGCCTTCGGTTCAATATAATATACCAGGAATACATATTAACTGATAATCCCAATACTGGCAATAACTGGTATGGCTAATGTAAAGAAAGCAAATACAAGAAAGATAAATGAAAGATAAAAGAAAAGTAAATGAAAAACATATGTAAATGTACCAAATAACAAAATTTTTAAATTACCAAACTTGCAGTTCTGTGGGAATTACATAGATAAATTTGTAGAAAGTGAAAATAGAAATATGTCTTTTGTGATTAAAAAAAGATGACTGGGGGCTGGCCTGGTGGCATAGCTGTTAAGTTTGCCTGTTCTGCTTCAGTGACCCAGGGTTTGCTGGTTTGGATCCTGGGCACAGACCTACTCACCGCTCATCAAGCCATGCTGAGGCGGCGTCTCATATAGAAGAGCTGCAACTCTACAACAATGATACACAACTAGGTACTGGGGTGTGGGAGAGAAAAAAGAAAAGAGGAAGATTGGCCCTGCGCTAACATCTGTTGCCAATCTTCCTAACCAAAAAAAAAAAATTCACTTTTTTATTTCAATGTCACAGAGTTTCAAGCACTTTTTACCATTGAAATGCTTGAAATAATGATGAATTTAGCAATGTTAGAAAAAGAATTATATAAAAGTGCATACTTACAAGCCACCTTTCTCTCACTACATCAAATACATTTGGGTAGGAAAATTTTGAAACATGAATTTCATTGTAACTTTCTGGCTTCCACAGAAGTACTTCTGTGGTAATCCCTCACTATAGTCGATTACACAATCGCATGATGTGGAAAAAATCATCAGGTTTTTTTACATATTTCCAGATTTATGGTCAGGATTTTTTCAATTCATTTTTTCCAGTAAAATAAACATTAGGAAGAGAAGACAAAATAATTTTTAATTTTTCTCAAATATTCATTGAGTAGTCTAGATATGCTTCCTCAAATAGTCACATTTCAAACATATTTGTTAATTGCTAAATGTTATGCCTCTGTTATGTTTTGAATAAGCTGGGAGTCCATGTTTAATTATTACTAAAATATATTAGGTAATAAGTGCATTGTTCTGATGCTTATTACAGCACAATAATCAATATTCTTAGCTCATTTACATAAAAAAATTAAATTTTCATTGCAATTCACTGAAAGTAAGATTAATATTTAAACAAAATGAAAATTTTATATAAGAACAAAAAGACATTGTCAATTTATTTATCCTCAATTTCAACCATTTTACAGGTGAAGATCATGTTTCAAAACACTTTTCTAATGAATTTTTAATAAATAAGCAAAGGCTACACGTTCCCAAAACCCTGTAATCAAATGTGAGATGTGTAAGCAACATATCCTCATTCAATTTAGTCAACAAATATTATACGAGGTAAGCACCATATGACTGGAGAATAAGACCTGTTATTGCATTAACTATTTATGTGATGACTTTTTAAAACTTTATTAATTCATTCAGAAGACACTACTGCACACATATTCTGAATCCTTTCCTTAATCTTAGTATAACAACTGTTAAAATCTCACATGATCTTATAAAGCTAAAAAACTGATCCATATAAATTATATTATTATATTCCATACAACTGCAACTAAAAAACACAACAGTGAAGTATATAGAAAAATATCCATATGTCGAAAATACTGGTGAAAGTGGAACCTCTTACAAAGAATATTTACAAAGACTTTTTATAATATTAAATACCTAACACTAGGAAAAGAAAGGAAAATTTGAAATTTTTTTTCTGAATAATTTTATCAATGAGAGAATACCCCAAATCTGGAAAAGATGGCAGCATGTGACCAAGTGCCAACCACCCTCTCTCCACCCTTACTTACTGAAACTTGACAAAATAGCCAAAGAAAAATTTACTTACAGAAAAATTAAACATATGATGAAACTAAACAATGGGGATAACTTCCTAAGATAACCTTCAGTGAATACAAAGCAATGACTTGAATAATGGCCAACTAGTAATTTTCATTTCTAAAATATCACTGTAACATTCTTAAAATAATTCTGGGAAACCTCATTGACTATCTAACTCGACCAGATATGAAAAGGACTGTGAGTGAGAAAGAACCACCTTCTACCACCCACCACATAGTTTTGTAAACACATAGAACAAAGATGAAGGAAAAGGGATCCAAACACAAGGCCAAATGAGTTTTGGGAGTATATTTTCTTGTATTTGGGGACCAGACATTGTATCATTACTCAGTGATTAAAGATAGGAAAGAACATGAAAAAATGGTCATGTCTTTATTTGGAGCTACATTTGCCACCACCATGGTTCAACAGTAGTTAGATATTGGATGAAGCCAGCAGACATGTTGGGGCAATAGAGAAAAAAAGATGAATTGATATCACAAAATTTATACTTAAATTTATTCTCTATGGATATCCATATGGCAAAAAAAAAAAAAGAAAATTAACATCAACTCTTACCTCACATAACATACAAAAATTCACTCTAAATGGATTACAGGTCTAGATGTGAAAGCTAAAACTATAAAATTTCTGGAAAAAAATATTAGAGAAATTCTTTGCCATCTACTGTAAGAAAAGATTTCTTTAGAAGGAGGCAAAGTATTTTAACAGACACTTTATCAAAAAAAATTCATGGATGGCCAATAAATACATAAGATGCTCAGCAGGTAAGTGGATTAAAAATGATGGTCTACCTATACAATGGAATACAACCCTACAATAAAAAGAAAATGAACTACTGCTGATTCATGCAACTACATGAATGAATCTAAATATCATTTTCCTGTGTGAAATGAAATAGACACAAAGTGCATACTACATGATTCTACTTGTATAAAATTCCAGAAAATGGAAACATATATGGTGACAAGCGGCAGATCAGTGATTGTCAGGGGCAGCCAGGGGCAGATGAAGGGATGGGCTGCAAAGGTGCATAGGGAATCTTTTTTGGCATGATGGATGGATGTGGTCTTCATCTTGACTGTGGTAATGATGGCTCAGACTTCATAGAATTTTATACTTTCAATGGATTATTTTACATAAATTATAACTCAAAAATTCAATAAAACAAATATTTAAAAGGATTTTTGTGCAAGGATGTGTATTGTGCTACAATTTTAAATAGAACAAAGTAAAACATGATTAATTTTCAATATATGAGTTCAAATAAATTATAATCCAGTTGCCTAAATCAATTCCACTAAAAATAGAACTTATTCTTAATGGGCAATGTAACATCATCATAAATAAAGTTTATTGGACTGTCAAACTATCTTGGCCCAGGAGATCAGAGTGAGTCTTCCTGTTTTTAGCATTTGGTTTTGTAAATACTTAGAATAATTACATTGATCTTCCTTTCTTTTTTCACATTAATCATCTACTACTGTGTATTCCTTCTATTATGAAGTACATGTCCAAACACATGGTTTTTGGTTAATCCATATCTAAGCATTATAATGTGGTGAATAATAAGAGAGTTGGGAAAGAAACATACCCAGGTTCACATTCCCTGTCATTTACTAGTGATTTTATGTTGGACAGTTTACTTACTCTCACTGTAAAAAGGAACACTAAGAATCCTTATTTCATAGAAATGTGAAGAATTATCCAGACATGTAGATGATGCTCAATAACTGTTGCTATTACTTTCAAATATTATCAATTACAGACCTTGTTTAGCAATTTCATTTTACAGATGAGAAAACTGAGATCCAGAAAAGTTCATAGACGTATCCAAGGCCATTGATTGTAAAATTTAAAGGTTTACAACTATTTATTCCAAATAACAATTACTTTGCTGTACAACATGTTGATGGACGTTAGTTGAATTTACCATTCCTTCAATATTTTCTAAAATTAATGAATTAATATTTCTATAATTCATGGGTAGTTTTCATTCAGATAAAATATCCTTAACCCCATAACTTAGAACAATGCCTTAATGTTCCTTCCCAGGTCAGAAAAAGTCACTCCCCTAGTGAAGTCTTGTGCAGATGTTCCACACTCTACAAAGTGAGGAGAAGATGAAAGTCTCACCTGCCCCCCACCCCACACCCAGAAACCCTTCTTGCATTGCAGTGAGAAACCTGCTCCTAGGTGACAATTTGGGAAAATTCGCAGGATTCCCCTTGATTTTTTTTTTCTTTTTTGAAAGGATCACAGACTTACACTATATTTCGTCCAGTGTCTGAAAACAATTATTTCATATATTTTGTCTCCTTTTAGATTTTATTTTTGCATAGGCAGAGAGAGTAATTCCAGTCCATTACTCTGTCATGGATGGAAAGGGAAGTTATTGTTTTATTTTCACTATTCTTATTTTTAAATTATTTTATTGGCAAGCCATTAGGTAATTTGGTTGGAAACTTTGTACCCAGTTCTATTCAGCTGGCATATTAAAATATTTTATACATCAGGGTTTTGTCAATTCAAGTATCTTATACACTAGGGTTTTATCAGTTCAGTTCATGATCAAGAGGGTTTTATATACATCTCTGTTGTGCACATGAATTCCCTCTGAGCTTGAACCACCAAGTCTAAATAGACCTGACCTTAGAAAACAACTAAGAGTGTATGAGTTTAGTTTTTTTGTGACTGGAGAAGTGTGATTTAGATAAATCACATTTTTATGTGCTAAACTGGTTCATCATATCATTCAGGAACAATTATATTTTGTGTTTTTCAAGTTTTCCATTGCTAATATGTGCCAGGCTCTGATATACTTAAATATATTTATAAAAAATTTACATCTGATCATCTTTTGTAGATGATTACACAAAAGATTCCAAATTCACAAGCTGCAATTTTCTTTAAAAGTTTGAAATATGGGTATTTTGTTTGTCTTAACTGCGAAATAAAAGTTTCAAAATAATCCTATAACACAATTAGAATCATTGATCATTATCAATATGCTTTGGTTTAAATTATATATTCATTTTCTGGAAATTATATATTTCTAACTTGCTGACAGTCTCTTTTAAACACTGAATAAACTATTTTACTCTCTAATGTATTTTTCTTCTGATTTATTTTTTATTGTAGTATAGGGAGAAGAAAGCAGCTGTGTTCTCCAGCTGTGACAAAGTGTTTCAATAAATGAGGTAAGCAACATCAGTAATAAATAAAGCAATTTACTTCTTTACAAAAATGACTATCTCTATTTAATATCAAAGCTGTAGCCAGTGGTAGAGCCTAGCACCTGGTATGGCTAAAGTGAATACTCACTGGGAAATTAGGTTGCCACTATATCAGCAATATGATACTGACAAGGGCATACTAAGATTCCTGGGGAAAACATTTAAGAGCTTTCCTTTTGAATTCAGTACCAAGAAACTATCTCATTTCACTTAGGTCACTGAAATCAGTTGAGTGACAGAATGCAACCCATTGCTGCTACCACAAAGCAATTAACTTCCACTTCCCATTGTAGGCAGAGAGTCCAGAGTGCTCTTTAATGATAAATAGGAGGAAATGCACTAAACCCATAAGTTTGATGCAAAAAAATATTATATTGCATCTTCAGAGATTGCTGTTTCTAGAACAGCTAGGGGTCATGGAAATAGAGCATGTCTCAATAAGAAGCTCTCAGGAAATTCATCATTTTACACACACACACACACACACACACACACACACACTCCCCCCCACACACACACACACTTCCCCTCGTTATCAACTAAGACAAGTTAGACTACTAAAACAAAATCAAAATTTCCCAAAGTGTCTTCAGAACTCATTGTATTTTCTAGCAACCACTAAATCTATATCTATGGTTAAACTGAGTTTTCTGTCATTGTTCACTGGAGAAACTGCACAACTACCCAACAGCTATGCATCAACTCTCAATCTAATCATATTCTCACACTAATATCTGGATATTAGAGATCAAGGCATCATCTATTCATGGATCCAGGTATGTGTATTGAATTTACATATATCAACAGCTAAGGACTAGTATTGTGTTCACACTTCATTGAAATATTTATAGCTTATATATGTATATCACCTTACAGTTTACATTATATTTTTGTATATATTAATATATTTAATAACTATGTAAGATAGATATGAGAGGAATTATAGCCCCACTTGTGATGAGACCACTGATTTCAGAAAGGTAAATAATAGCCTAATGCTACATATCTTATCATTTGCAATCTTTCTGTCTTCTAGACTGTGAAAAGGGAAAATTCTACAGAATAACCGTCAAAATAAAGTGATTATTATTACATTAATACACCAAGTTTGGGAAATAAGTTAATGATGGGATAAAAAAAGAAAAATCTTATCATAGAGAATTAATGGAGAAAGGAGATGATTACAAAGGAATTTCAGATGAACTTGGATGTTCTCATCAATATTTGATCCTAGATCTTTTTATAGTATGGCCTGACATGCATTTCTGTACATAAAAACCCAATTATTATGCATATTCTTTGTGGGGAACATCTGTATTCTGATTGTGCTGACATTCTTGTTGACTTGCTTGAGCTGCTAAACGCTCAGCAGGTACATACTGATCAGAATTTTTATACCCCCAAAGGTCTGACACTGAGGACAAATTAGAGACTTTTTCCATAGCTGTCAAATGGTACAATAAATGATTATAGCAAACTAATAGGTAACGTAAAAGGCTGCTTCTTGATTTTCTATATCCCATAAAATGGTCAATGAGATCAAAACTATTTTCTTAAGAAGAAGAAGAAAAGTTTGCCTTTTTCATCCTCACTTTTATGAGTATTCCAGACCCCATGATGTGTGACATTACAGCAGATTGAATAATCTCTCTTCTATTAAACTAAACATGAAAGAGATTTTCAAAATGATAAAATAATGCATTTCTTCTTGCTATGTTTTGCTTTCTATAATAAAGTTATTTTTATAGCTCTATAAATATATGGAATATTTTATAAATCATGAAATATATTTGTATTATTTATGTTTGTTACATATTATATATAATAGCTATTTTAAATTAATAAATATTTTAAAAATTCTCCATTTAAATTTCTAATATGATAGGTATAGATAGAACTTACCCACATTAAGGTTCTCAATAATTTTTAAGAATTTAACAAGTTCCTAAGAGCAAATTTTGAGAGCCACTGCCCTAAATTAAGTGTTAGAGTGTGTTACACCAGGTACATTAATAATATATCCATCTTTTCAAATGAGAACAGAGTTCTGCTTATGCTACATATAATTTAATGAGTTCTTTTTTTCTGGCCTACTGGTTAAAAGTCTTAGGATAAATATTTTCTACTAAATATTTTGCAAATATTGACAAATTATCATTAAGCATAAGAAAATGAAATAAAAATTCATATTAATGATGTGGGTAAGAAAATTGTTATTTAATTTAATAGGTTACCATGATAAGTAAAGAACTTTCCATATTTATGAAAATTAATTAATTAATTATTATTTTGGTAAGTGTCTATAAAACGTCTATACCAGGAGTAGTATATGTTGAAGTAGAGGGAATACATGTAAACACTCTTCTGGCAATGGTCAAAATGGATTATGGTAAATGACTCCAATAACAATAGCCTCTCCTTTGGTATTCTCAATAAATAAATCTAAAAGCTTCCTGACAGTAAATTTTAGGAACATCTCAAAAGCACATAGGTATTAAGGAATTTTTTTAATGAATGTAATTCTCTCCCTTACAATATGAAATATTTTAAATAATCAGAAGTTAGAAACAACCCATAGAATGAGAATGAGAAATTTAAAACTGAAATGATTTTAACATTTACTGTGGGATGTAGATTGGCATATCTTATCCCACCTAAATTATTCCATAGTCCTATCTTTCACAATTTCTAGAGTATGAATATATGAGGCTACATTTTTACTTAGAAAACATTTATTTAACACATACTATGTGTCAGAAATTATGAGTAAAACTGGAACACAAATTTAAAATGTTTAAGTCTCAGACTTGGACTTCACAAAATTCCAAGTCTCTTGCTACAAAAAATGAATTTTTTTGCTTTTATTGGATTATTTATATATACATACACACAGGTTATGTAGACAAAATCTTAATTTATGTAGAACTGGGATGACCTGAAATAGACTAAGGGGTTCTATCAGTCTACTGTGGCTCCTGAAGCTCTGACTAATATTATGGTGGGTCATTTTGCATGACCTTGGGTAGGTCCGTTTCATTATGAAATTAATTGAATATTTGATTTGTTTTATTCTTTTCTGAAGGAAATCTAAGAGGACTCGCTTGATCTGAGTTATCTTAGTTTTGCCTGCCTTGGCCTAAAAGTTAACCTTAGAGTCTATCTTGGTTTACTTTGTTTCAGCACCAATTTTCAGTCCATATTTAACTGTTTGGATATAATTGGAAGAAAACTATATATTATATAATTTGATATTCACAGATCATAATAGTAGAACTAAATATCTCACCACTACCTAATTTAAGTTTTCTGGCTATACTACATTATTAACCTGACCACCTGCTTGTGCTTCAACAGTTGAATAGACTTTCTAACTTATTGAAGCTGATTGTATATTGCAATTCTACTACTTGGGAATTATTACTAGAGCTCATACACTGAGATTCTAGAAATCTAGTTAAACTAGCTAATCTTGGTTGTCTTGCATTAGGAAATAGCTTAAGCAAACCATGCCAATAATAAAAGATATTTCTCTAAATTAACCAGTGCTCTTCTACTATTCAGTTGTAAGGACAGATAGGTCTCCACAGCAAAGAAATAAAATCATACAATGAAACATTTTCTTTACTATGTAAAGCAGTCTATTAAAATATCAACACTGTGAATCTCTTGTATGTATGAAGAAGCAACTGTAGTGGGACATGCCCTCTCCCTGTAAATAACTATAAAACTGAAAAACATGAAACATTGGCATCTGGATTTTGCAAATTAGGCAGCACAGAAATAAAACACTTGAGAAAAAAGGAACAGAAGGGCAAAAATTATTTCCAAAACATCTGCATTGAAAATCCACCAATATATTAAAAGCCTAATACAGGACACTTCTGTTTCCAACAAGATGGACTAAACATATTTTTCTTTATCCTAATATTACGTATAAAATAAATGTAAGACTCTGAAAGGTAAAGAAAGAAGGCAGACCAACTATGGAATTTGGGACCTGAAGAAAGACAGAGCATTGAGTTTCCAGGGCTTTCTTTTTGCCTTGTATATTTGAGAGTGGATACCTGAGATGCTGGCAACTTGGAAACAAGTACATACGAAACAAACAAACATGCCCTTTTTATCCAAAAGGCCAGGAAAGAGAAAGTCTAGAAAGACAGATAACTTTTATATAATAACTACTTTACTCCAGCCCAACACCACAGAAAACACTACTGCTCCAGCAAAGGCAGGGTAGAAAGTCTAGATTTCCACCATTGCTGGGCTGTAACAAGGTGTGCCAAATCCCCCACTAGATCTTTCATCACCACTGGGCAGTAACAAGTTGTACTTTTCCACAGTGTCAGTAGAGACCATGTTGAGAGCCCAGACTTCACCCACAAGTTGGTGAGGATGAGGCATCCTCTACCTTTTTGCTGGGATTATGTTAAAGGAGACCTAGTCAAGAGTCAAGGTTTTCACAACCACTCAGTGGTAACAAGAATATCCCTCTCCCCATTGTGTTAGTGATGCTACATGGGAATCAGGAACAAGGTACTCATATCCCTCCCAACTAGGGTTGTATGAGATTATATTAGAAAAGAGGAAAAATCTCAAATAATCTAAGCGCTTGTTATGGTTAATTTCATGTATCAACTTGGCTGGGCCACAAGGTGACCAGATATTTGGCTAAACATATTTCTGAGTATGTCTCTGAGAGTGTTTCTGGATAAGATTGACATTTGAATTAGTAAAGTGAATAAAGCAGATTGCCCTCCTCAATGTGAATGGGCCTTACCAAGCCACTGAAGGCATGAATGGACTAAAAGACTAAATAAGAAAAAATTATTTCTCTCTGCCTGACTGTCTTCAAGCTGGGACAACAGTCTTCTCCTGCCCTCAAACTCAGTCTGGAACTTACACCCTTGTCTCTCCTGGGTCTCCAGTTGCTAACTACAGATCTTAGACTTCTCAGCCTCCATAATCATCACAGAACCCAATTCCTTATCATAAACCTCTCTCTCTCATATGTATATATGGGGGGGAGGGAGTGTTCTGTTTCTCAGGAGAACACAGACTAATATAGACCTCACCTCAAAAAAAAAAAAAACTAGAAAAAGAACAAAATAAACCCAAAGTGAGCAGAAAGAATGATAATAAAGATAATACCAAAAATCAATGATATTGAAAAGAGAAAAATTGGGGAAAAAATTAATGGAACCAAAGGAGAAGACCCAAGTTAGTAATATCAGGAATTAAACAAGAATTATCACTATAGAGCTTCCAGACATCAATGAATAATAAGGGAATACTACAAACAACTCCACAAACATAAATTTGACTATTTAGATAAAATGGGTTAATTCCTCAAAAATTACTACCACAATTCAACCAATATGAAACAGAGAATTTGATATAGGTAAATTTAATAGCCCTATAACTATTAAATAAATTGAGTTTGTATGTTCCTAAAAAGAATCTCCAGTCCCAGATGGTTTCACTGGGGAATTCTACCAAATGTTTAAAGAAGAATTAACATTAATTCTACATAAGAACTTCCAGAAAATAAAAGAGGAGGGACTACTTCTGAACTCATTTTATAAAACAAGTATTATTCTCATACCCAAACCAAAATACAAGAAAAGAAAACTACAGGCCAATATCTTCATGAAAATAGATGCAAAAATTTTTAACAAAATACTACCAAATAGAATTCAGCAATATATAAAAATAATTACATACCATGACAAAGTAGTGTTTATTCTAGGGATGCAAGGCTGGTTCAGCAATCAAAAATCAATCAACATGATCCACCATATTAACAAGCTAAAGAAGAGTCACATTATCATATGAACTCTATAAAAAAAAAAGTCAAAATTCAATACTCAGTGATCAAAACTCTCAGAAAAATACGAATAGAGACAATTTCCACAGATTGACGAAGAACAGCTACAAAAAAAAAAAAAAAAAAAAAACTACAGCTAACATCATACTTAATGGTGAAAAATTGAATGCTTTCCTTCTAAAATTGGGAACAAGGAAATAATGTTCACTCTCATCACTGGTATTAAATATCATACAGGAAGTTCTAGCCAGTGCACTAAGGCAAGAAAGGTAAATAAAAGGCATATATATTGGAAAAAAGAAACAAAATTTTCCTTATTTGCAGGTGATATGATAGTCTACACATAAAATCCCAAGGAATCTATATAAACCTTCTAGAAGTAATTAGCAAGTTCAATAAGGTTGCATGTCAACATACAAATATCAATTGTATTTCTGTATATTAGCAATGAACACATGGAAACTGAAATTAAAAAATACAAATGCTTAAAAAATATTATACTATGAAGATGTAGAGTTTATCCCAGAAATAAAAGATTGGTTTAATATTTAAAAATAAATTATACAAATATCAAATCATTATACCTGAAACTAATATAATATTATATGTCAATTATACCTAAATTTAAAAAATCAATTAAATTCACATTATTAAGGAAATAAAGGATAAAAATCATATGCTCATTTTGATAAATCTAGGCACATTTGAAAACATATTAACACTCATTTATGATAGAAACACTCTACAAATTGGTAATAATAAGAAAATTCCTGCACAATCTTAAGACTTCTCCTTCAGGGCAAAGAGAGAGAAGTGGAGCTTGCACTTAGCCTTTCAGCATTCTAGAATACTCTCCTGGGGAAAAGGAGAAGGTGGCTTGTGGTGCCCATCATGGCTCAGTGAGATTGGAAAAAGGTGCAGAACCCTGAAACTTCCCCAGAAGGAGAGAGAAAAAAGAGTGACACATGCATATCCACAGAAAATGTTTGAGAGGCTCCCAAGGATCTCTAGCCAGACTGATTGGTGAATATTTTTCCCTATGTAAAGCAATCCATAAAGAATGGAAGAGGTTGCTGCTTCTTCAAATGCACAAATATCAATATGAGGCTGCAGGGAATGCAAAGAATCAGAGAAATATGATACTATCAAAGAAATAAATCTCTAGTAACTGACTCTAAAGAAATGGAGATATATGAATTGTCTGACAAAGAATTTAAATTAGTCATCTTTAAGAAACTCAGTGAGCTACAAAATAACATGGAAAACTAAACAAAATCAGGAAAACAATATATGAACAAAATGAAAATATCATAAAGCCAGAACCATAAAAAAGAAACTAACAGAAATTCTCATGCTAAAGAATACAATAACTGAACTGAAAAATTCAACAGAGAATTTTAACAACACACTTGATCAAGCAGATGAAAAAGTCAGTGACCTTGAAAATAAGTCATTAGAAATTATCCAGTAAGCGGAGCAAAAAGAAAAAAGAATGTAATAGAGTGAAGAAAGCCTACAGTACTTATGGGAAACAATAAATGAGTCATGGGATATGCATTATGGGAATCCCAGAATGAGAAGAGAGAAAGAGCTAGGAAGCTTGTTTCAACAAATAATGGCAGAAAACTTCTCAAATCTGGAAAGAGAAATGGAAATTTAGATTCATGAAGCCCAAAGATACCAAATAGGATGAACTCAAAGAAGTTTATACTTTTGAAAATAATCAAATTGTCAAAAATCAAAGAAAAAGAGAGAATTTTGAACGCAGCAAGAGAAAAACAACTCATCATACACAAGGGAGACCCTATAAGACTATTAGTGGATTTCTCAGTAGAATTTGCAGGCAAGAAGAGAGTGGGATAATATATTCAAAGCACTGAAAGAAAAAACCTACCACTCAGAATACTGTATCTGGCAAAACTGAAGGAGAGATAAAGAGTTTCTCAGACAAACAAAAGCTGAGGTAGTTTGTCACTACTAGACCTATTTTACAAAAAATGCTAAAAGGAGTTATTCAAGTTAATTCAAGTTATTCAAGTTATTATGAAATGAAAGGATGCTAAACAGCAATACAAAAACTATGAAAGTATAAAATTCACTAATAAAAGTGAATATATAAATAAATAGAGAATGCCATAATACTGTATTGGTGACACACAAATCACTTTTAATATTAGTATAAAAGTTAAAATACAAAAATATTAAGAATAATTATCATTACAAAAATTTAATGACTCAATATTAAAGGATGCAAATTATGACATTAACAACATAAAGTGTGGGAAGGGAGAAGTAAAAGTGTAGTTTTTGTATGGGATTGAAGTTAGGTTGCTAACAGCTTCAAATAGACTGTTATAACTATAAGATGTTTTATGTAAGCCTCATGGTAACCACACCAGAAAAAAAAAAAAAAACCTTAAAGAACTTACATAGAAGAAAAAGAGAAAGGGATCAAAGAATATCAGTACAACAAATTAAAACACAAATGAAGGCATCAAGAAAGGAAAAGAGGGACAGAAGAACTACAAAACAAACAGAAAACAATTAGCAAAATGACAATAGTAAGTCCTCTCCTATCAATAACTACTTTAAAGGTAAATGGGTAATCCTCCCCAAGCAAGATACTTAGAATAGCTGAATGGATAACAATACAGTATGCAACTATATCATGTGTACAAGACTCACTTTGGACTTAAGGACACACACAGGCTGAAAGTGAAGGGATGAAAAAAGATATTCCATGCAAATAGTAAACAAAATAGAGCAGGACTGGCTATATGTATATCAGACAAAATAGACTTTAAGTCAAAAAACTGTCACAAAGGAAAAAGAAGGACATTATATAACGATTAAAGAATCCATTCATCGGGAAGATATAACAATTATAAATATATATATACCCAACATCAGAGCACCTAAATATATAAAGCAAATATTAACAGACTTGAGGAAAGAAGTATAATAATAGTGTGAGACTTCAATGCTCCACTTTCAACAATGGATAGGTCATTCAGACAGAAAACCAAAAAGAAAACAGTGGACTTGAACCGCACTCAGACAAAATGGAACTAACAGACTTATACAGGACATTCCACCCAACAGCAGCAGGATACACATTCTTCTCAAGCACACAAGAAACATTCTGCAGAATAGATCACATGTTAGGTCACAAAACAAGACTTAACAAATTTAAGAAGATTGAAATCATACCAAGTATCTTTTCTGATCACAATGGCATGAAACTAGAAGGAAAATTGGGAAATTCAAAAATATGTGGAAATTAAAAAACATACTCATAAACAACCAATGGGTCAGTGATCAAATCAAAAGGGAAACCATAAAATATCTTGAGACAAATCAAAATTAAATCACAACACACCAAAATTTATGGGATACAGCAAAAGAAGTTCTAAGAGAAAAATTTATACTGATAAATACCTACATTAAAAAAGAAGAAAGATTTCAAATAGACAACCTAACTTTACATGTCAAGGAACTAGAAAAAGGACAAACTCAGCCCAAAGTTAGTAGATAGAAGAAAAACAAAGCTAGAGCAGAAATAAATGAAATACAGACTAAAAAGACAGTAGAAAAGATCAATAAATCTGAGCTACTTTTTTTAAAAGATAAAATAGAAAAACCTTTAGTTAAACTTTTTAAGAAAAAAAGAGAGGACTCAAATAAATAAAAATTAGAAATGAAGGAGGAGATATTACTACTGATACCACACAAATACAAAAGAATCATAAGAGACTGCTAAGAAATTGGACAACCTAGAAGAAATAAACAAATTTCTAGAAACAACCAACCTACCAAGACTGAATCATGAAGAAACAGAAAATCTGAGCAGACCAATTACTAGTAAGGAGATTGAATCAGTAATCAAAAACCTCCCAACAAAGGAAAATCCAGGACGAGATGGCTTCACCGATGAATGCTACAAAACACTTAAAGAATTAATACCTACACTTCTCAAACTCTTCCAAAAAATAGAAGAGGAGGGAACATGTCCAAACTCATTTTAAGAGGCCAGCAGTATGGTGATACCCAAACCAGCCAAGGACATTACAAGAAAAGAAAATTACAAGCCAATAACCCTGATAAACATACACAAAACTCAACTCAAAATGGATGAAAGACTTAAATGTAAGACCTGAAACTGTAAAACTCTTAGAAGAAAACCTTCTTAATGTTGGTCTTTACAATGATTTCTTGATATGACACCAGAAACACAAGCTACAAATGCCATTAATAAACAAGTGGGACTACATTAAACTAAAAGCTACTGCACAGCAAAGGAAACAATCAATGGAGTGAAAAGGCAACCTAGAGAATGGGAGAAATTATTTTCAAACCATATATCTGATAAGGGGTTAATTAATTATAAAATATATAAGGAGTTCCTACAACTCAAAAGCAAACAAACAAAAACACCCAGTTAAAAACTAGGCACAGGAGCCAGCTCTGATGGCCTAGTGGTTAAAGCTCGGCACTTTCACAGCTTTGGCAGCCCAGGTTTCTGTCCCAGTTACGGAACCACACCACCCATCTGTCAGTTGCCATGCTGTGGTGGCAGCTTACACAGAAGAACTAGAAGGACTTACAACTAGGATCTACAACCATACACTGAGGCTTTGAGGAAGAAAAAAAAAAGAGGAAGATTGGCAACAGATGTTAGCTCAGGGCAAATCTTTCCCTGCAAAAAAACCCCACGAAGTTTCTTATAAAAACATAGGCACACGACTTGAATAGACATTTCTCCAAAGAAGGCATACAATGGCCAACACATATATGAAATGCTCAAAACTACGAGATATCACCTCATACCTGCTAGGATGGCTACAAAAGTGTGGTAGGTAGATAGTGGAAAATTGGAACTCTTATGCACTGTTGATGGAAATGTAAAATGGTGCAACAGCTATGGAAAATAGCATGGAGATTCCCAGAAAAGTTAAAAGGAGAACTGTCATGTGATCCAGTAATCCCACCTCTAAGTACATATTCAAAATAATTGAAATCAAGATCATGAAGAGATGGCTGTACTCCTACGTTCATAGCGCACTATTCACAATAGCCAAGATTTGGAAACAACCCAAGTGTCCATGTACACATGAATGTATAAAGAAAATATGATATGTACATACAATGGAATATTATTCAGCCTTAAAAAGAAAGGAAATCCTGCCACTTTCAACAGCATGGATGAAACTGGAGGACATTACGCTAAGTGAAATAAACCAGTCACAGAAGGACAAATATTACATGATTCCACTTATATGAGATATCTAAAATAGTCAAATTTATAAAAGCAGAGAATACAATAGTGTTTGCCAGGGGCTAGTGGGTGGGGAAAAGGGGGAATTGTTATTCAATGGGTATAAAGTTTCAATTATGCTGGATGAATAAATTTTATTCATAGTACCACAACATAGTACCTAAAATTAACAATACAGTATTGTGTACTTCAAAATTTGTTAAGAACATAGATCTCATATTAAGTGTTCTTACCACACAAAAAATTTAAAAATAAAATAGGAACACAAGAAAACTCCGGGAGGTGTTGAATATGTATATTACTTTGATTGTAGTGATGGTACCATGGGTGTTTGCATATGTCCATACTCATCAAATTGTACACATTAAACATGTGCAATTCTTTGTATATCAGTTATATCTCTGTAAAGTTGTTAAAAAAATGATAAGGACCTTCCTCAATCAAGAAAGTGAATCTAAGAAATACCTACAGTCTAGATCTTCTTTAAGTAAGAAGTAAACCTTTTACAGACGTATAATTGTTTAAACAGAAAATTTCATAGAATCACAAAAAAAATCACCAAAATTTATGAATGAATATGGCAAAGTTCAAGGATAAAAGGTTGAAATGCCAAAATCAGTTGTATTTTCATTAACTAGTGGCAACAATTATAAACTAAAATATTTAAATTTCCATTTACTATACACAAAAAATAAAATACCTAGGAAAAATTCTAACAAAAGATGTACAATATCTCTACAAGGTAAACTACAAGTCATTAATGATAGAAAATAAAAAGGCAAAATTAAATGAAGAGATACACAATATTCACAGACTAAAACACCCAATATTTTTAGGATAGCAACCCCCTCACCCATCTGAACTATGCATTAAGTACAATTCCAATTATACAAATTGACAAGCTCATTGTAAAAATAATTTTGAATAAAAATATTGGAAGATTTACTCCATGTGATTTTAAGAATAAAGCTACTAAAATCAAAACAGTTTGGTATTAGTGAAAAGATAGACGCATAGATCAACGTAACAAAATGGAGCCCCAGAAACAGGCCCACACATATAGGGTCAATTTGTTTTTGACAAAGATGCCAAAGCAATTAAAATTAATCTGTATGCAGAAAGAGTAAGCATTCTTCCTTTTTTCATGCCAACCATAAAAATTAACTCAAAATGAAAAGCACACCTAAATGTTCAACGAAAAACTACAAAATTTCTTAAAGAAGACAGTTTATTTGTGATCTTGCAAAGATTTCTTAGATAGGCTAAACCCAACATGAAACATAAAAGAAGAAAATTATAAATTGAGACTCATAAAAAATTGTTTTCCAAAAGACATCATTTATACAATTAAGAGAAAAGCTGTTGATGGGGCTGGCTCGGTGGCACAGTGTTAAGTTCATGTGCTCTGCCTCGGCAGCCCAGGGTTTGCAGGTTTGGATCCTGGGCATGGACCCACACATCGCTCATCAAGCCATGTTGTGGCAGTGTTCCATATATAAGAGAGGAAGATGGGCACAGATGTTAGCTCAAGGCTAATCTTCCTCAGCAAAAAGAGGAGGACTGTAAACAGATGTTAGCTCAGGGCCAATCTTCCTCACCAAAGGAAAAAAAAAAGAGAAAAGCTGTTGAGCTGCCAGGTGTCAAGGTAGTAAATTAGGACAATGAGCCAAACCAAAGGTAACAATCAAGACTTTATCACTTACTCTTTGTGTATATTAGTCAGTTAGGGCTGCCATAACAAAGTACCACAAACTGGGTGGTTTGGACTCACAGTTCTGAAGGCCAGAAGTCTGAGATCAAGGTATCAGCAGGGCCATTGCTTCTGAGGCCTCTCCCCTGGGCTTGTAGATAGCCATCTTCTCCCTATGTCTTCACATGGCTTCCCTGTGTGTCTCTGTCCTAAAATCCTCTTCTTCTAAGGATACTGGTCATATTGGATTAGGGCCCATTCCAATGACCTCATTTAAAGGTAATTACCTCTTTAAGGCTGTATTTCCAAATACAGTCACATTCTGAGGTACTGGAGGTTACGATTTCAACATATGAACTGTGCAAGGACACAATTCAGCCCATAACACTGCGATGGTGATGGCTAGAGACAAAGAAAAAGAAAAATGCAGGCTGGCCAGTGTTCCATTTTCCCCTACAGACTGGTATTGGGAGAGGGTCAGTCAGATGACTCGCAGTCCAGTGGGGGAAAACATCCCAAGGTTGAGAATCCTCAAGAAAAAAAGAACCCCCCTGCTTTTTATAGACCCAGGTGGCCAGGAGGAAGGGGAGGAGGATGCGCTAGGAGTGAAAAAGTGCTGAGTCAGAGTAAAGTTTCTTAGTAAGGAGGTCTCAGCTGACACACCTAAAAAGTGTCTCAACTCTGGTCTCTGAATAAAGGCAACTGGGCTAGGAATGCTGATATATACACGAGCGTGGCTGGCCCAGGGGTGGGGACTGCGTCCTTGACTGCCACTCCCTCCACACTTAAACTCTCAAAACTGGGTGTTCATGAATACAATGTATAAGTAAGTGAAAGTCTACATTTTTAATGTAGTATTAGGAACATGTAATCTAGAAACAATTAAAACAAATTGCCAGTGTCCTAATAAAGGAACTGTGGAAATAAATGAAGACTACCCAAATGAGAATGCGCAAAGGCTACTTCCTCAGAGTTTGGAGCAAGGGTGTCAGCCATCAACCTTTTTGTGTGGCAGAGACACAAAGGCAGGCAGATGAATGGGAAAGCTTCATATGGGAACAGCGGGTAGGCTTCCAGCATCATCTTGGAGGATGATCTGTTGAGAAGCTGAGTGGGCTAACTGGAAGCAGGGCATCTTACATGATTGATTATGGGAGCATATTGACCTTTCTCTGGTTGCTCCTAAGCTAGAAATAGCGGCAAAAATTAGGGAAGCTGTCAACTATAGATCAATGACTACTGAGGCTTTTGTTCAGCTTTCTGGACTGGTTGCTCCAGGTTGAGGATCAGAATTCTACTTTTACATATGTCTGGCTATCGTCCATTTGTATATTCAGCCTCTCGGTGAGAAAGCAGTATAACATTAGCACAGAATTTTATGACCAAATTATACTGTCAGTTTCTGAAAAATGCCTGAGTGATATAGATTCTTTTACATTTTTCTCTGAAAACCGGATTTATAAGTGGAATTGACAGTAACACTAACATGTCCTATATAGTAAGAATTAAAATTACATTGTAAAGTAGGAAAAGTGTTCACAAAGCACAAAATTAAGTGCAATAAGCATGAACGTACCATAAAACACTGAGGAAGAAAAATCAGAGCCTGGACTTCCCCAGAGCACAGTGAATGCAATGCAAATCACAAAAAGGCACG
Source organism: Tapirus indicus (assembly GCA_031878705.1). Taxonomy (NCBI): domain Eukaryota; kingdom Metazoa; phylum Chordata; class Mammalia; order Perissodactyla; family Tapiridae; genus Tapirus; species Tapirus indicus. Next base: position 95,628,189 of record CM062926.1, read on the forward strand.
GCACAAGATCAGCAGATCAGAGATCCTCAAAGCAAACTATCCTTTTTAATTCACCAATATTTTTAATTCAGCATATTTTCCCAGAAAAAAAAAAAAAGCGCTTGGAATAGCACTTCAGAGAAGGCACATATTCCCAGGCATTGATGAAATGAATGATTGGAGAGCAAACAAAACTTGGAGCTGTCTCCCAGCCAGGGTAAAAATAAACGTCAATTGCATTTGCTCTCTTTATTTAAAAGAATGAAGAGTACCAAAACCTCAAAGAAGAGAAAGTAATGTTTTACTTTAAATACTAAAAGAGGTTTCTCATAGTCTGGTCATTTGATATGATGATTAACAGTGATTAACAGTCTCTGAAATCAAACTGCCTAAGGTCAAATCCTCTCTCTGCCACTTATAAGCTGGTTGTTTCTCTCTATAACATGATTCTTTTCACGATTAGGTATCATATATTTAAACCACTTCATGTAATACCTAGCACCTGGGTTAATATCTCTTCAAAGTTAGCTGTAAACATATTATTCACATAAGAAATAAGTATTGAGTGCCTAATCCTTTCCAATCACTGTTTTAATCACTGCGGATACAGTACTCAACAAAATAGACACAATCCTGGTTTCAGAGTTGCATACTGGAGCAATACAAATGCTGTAAAGAAGACTAGGGCAAAGTAACAGCCAGAGAGTGATAGTGCAGAGAGCCAGCCGTGTTCTATAGAATAGTCCAAGAAGAACTCTCTCAGACAAGGTAACCTTTGAGCAGAGACCTGAAAGAAGAGAGAGGAAAAGCCACGTGGAGATGTAGAAGAGTTACTTGATCAAGGAGTTTTGGAGTGTCAAGTACATTTCAATGCATTCTTAGTATGTTCCAAGAACAAGGCTATATTGGTGAAATGGAAACCATGGAGCATTTTGATGACTTGATTTTATTTTCAAAGGATTGTACTGGCTGCAGATTATAGTGGCTGCTCTTAGTAGTGTGGACTATAGGAAGGCATATAAAAGATAGAAGAAAGATCATTATCTTTGGCAATGTCTCTCCTCCCCTCATCTCTCTCTCTATATCATCTATTTATCTATCATCTATCTTTTTATCTATCTATCTATCTATCTATCTATCTATCTATCTATCTATCTATCTATCTATCTCTGTTGTTGTTAGTGCCATCCAGTCGATTCGGACTCCTAGAGACCCTGTGTATAGCAGAGCTGAACCCTGCCCGGTCTTTTTGCACCATCTTCTCACCTTCCAGCCCTATATCAGGCAATGCTCTGCTGCTAGTCATAGGGTTTTCATGGCCAATTTTTTCAGAAGTGGGTGGCCAGGTCCTTCTTCATAGTCTGTCTTAGTCTGAAACCTGAAACCTGTCCACCATGGGTGATCCTGCTGGTATTTGAAATCCTAGTGGCACAGTTTTCAGTATCACAGCAACATGCAGCCACCACAGTATAACTTACAGAGGGGTGGTGTGGTTCCTTACCAGGAAACCAACCCAGGCCGTTGTGGTGACAGTGCCAAAATCTTAACCACTAGACCACCAGGGCTGACCATCTATCTATCTAGAGTATATTATATTATACATATATAATATATATAATATACATATGTCATGTGTATAAAAGAAGAAAGACAATTATATATGCTTTGTTTATCTGAGGTGACATAATGAGGACTCAGAGAGAACTTTTAAAACAAAAGTAAATGGAGGACATTGTTTTGCTCCATTTTTCCTTTTTGTTTGTCTTGCTATAATTTTAATAAAAGTTCAGGACCCAGTAAAGTGAAATTCAGTAAAGGCAAGTTTGTAAACATCTAAGATAAGTATGCCTGAGTTTGAATCTTGGTTCTGTAACCTTGGGCAAATTACTTAACTTCTCTGTGATTCGATTTCTTCATTTTTAAATTGGAATAATACTAATACCTATAGAAAAGGTTTTTTTGTTGAGAATTAAGTAAATATATGTAAATACTTAGGGAAATGCCTGCAATATAATAAGCATTTAATAAATATTGGTTCTTCTTCTTATTATTATTATTGGAGGAAAGAAAGAAAAAAAATGATTTCATTGGCCAATCATCAATGTGGCTGTAAAAGAGCATTTTAAATAGTAACTTTAGCTAGTAGAATTGTGTCAGTGTAGGGATGGCACTGAGCAGCACAGTGCGGGGGTCTCTGGGTCAGAGAGCTCTGAAGGACAGCAGCAGCTTGGGGTCTTTTATAGACCGGTTTATCATATGTATGGCTAGCAGATGTTGAGTGCAGTTTTGCAGGATAAGCAAACAGTGTCTACATGGCCTAATCTGAAAAATCTGAATTTGGTGCTGGTGGGCTTTTGAGCTAATGGGTCCCAGGCTGCTATGAAGAAATAAACAACATAGGGCCAATATACAAAGGCCATCTTTGTCTCCTTTATTTAGCAGAGACACCCATGTTTACCATGTGATGTGGACATGGTTGGTTCAGAGCCAACTGAGTGGTCATGAACCCTGAAGTAGCAAGGTTCCAGAAAGAAGCAAGTGCCAGAGGCTGATCTGATGGAGAAGTAAAGAGGTACTCTTCCACTCAGGATCAAAGGAAAACTGAGAGTGACCAGGATTATTAGTGGGCCCTGATCAAGGCACAGAGAGCAGGGTATTTGTTACCCTGGCATGGACCTTGGCTGCAAAGGTTATCTGGGCAAAAAGTGACCCTAAAGACAGAAACATCCCGCCTCTTTACCTTAAGAAAAGGTCCCATAAGCCACACTGCCAAACACTTCTCCATCATTTGTAGATGAAGTCTGAGAAGCCTGAGAGACTAAGCATTTTTACCTAGAGAGACTGAATATTCCCATAAGAGATTCTTAAGTCATTTATTTTCTACACTAAGCCTAGCTTTTCTGTTGATTTTCCTTTAGCTGCTATCCCAGAAAGGGGTGGGGGAAGGCCTGTGAAGAAAAAGAAATTATTTCTACACAAAGAAATCACCTTTCATCTGCACATATGTGTGCTTGTTTGGAGATTTTCACAGGCCTTCTATATATTCATGATTTGAGATTTCCGTACGGGGGGAGGCGTGGCTTCTGTGTTTGGTAAAGAACTTTCACAGTTGCTTATATTTTCATTAGAGCTTGATTGCTTCAATTTACAAATTTAAAAATCTACTTTCCTTTAAACTCCTAAACACAGCTTATAATCTAGTATCTTCAATTATAAATATAGTAATGTAGGTTATCATTAAATACATTTATTTGGGATATTTCGGGTTTTTTAACAGCTCTATTGAGGCATGATTGATATACAAAGAACTAGACGTATTTGATGTCTACCGTTTGATGAGTTTGGACACAAGCAAACACCCATGATACCATCACTACAATCAAGGTAATAGACATATCCCATACCTCCCAAAGTTTCCTTCTGCCCCTCTGTTGTCGTTGTTGTTTAATTTTTCAGTAACACTTAACATGAGATCAACCTTAGCAAATTTTGAAAGGCACCATACCTTAGTATTAACCATAGGCACTATGTTAGACAGCAGATCTCTAGAATTTATTCACCTAGCACAACTGAAACGTTATATCCATTGAACAATAACTCCCCATTCCCCCCACCTCCCAGTTCCTGGCAACTAATATTCTATTCTTTGTTTTTATGAGTTTAATTATTTTAGATTTCTCATATAAGTGGAATCAGGTTTAATGCTTAATTTTTGTGTGTGTGTCTGTGAGGAAGACCAGCCCTGAGTTAACCTCCTCTTTTTGCTGAGGAAGATTGGGCCTGAGCTAACATCTGTACCCATCTTCCTCTATTTTATATGGGACACCACACACCATGGCTTGACAAGCCGTGCATCGGTCCACGGCCAGGATCCGAACCTGGGAACCCCGGGCCGACGAAGCTAGTGCGCGAACGTCACCACTACACCACCAGGCCAGCCCCAATTAATTTTCATTTTGATGAGTATATTTCCCTATACCTTTAGCAATGTTTACAAACTTGACTTTATCAATTCCTTAAGACATTTCAAACTACATGTAAAAATTTAGTCTATTTCCCTCAACCATTTGAAATACCTACTTCTAAGTGTAGCCAGCTTCCTAATGTTTGAAAAACACTTTTACATCTACTATACCAGAATAAATTATTTAAATATCCTTAAGTGTTTCAAACAAACATACAGATAAGCACAGTGATTATAAAACTTGTCACTATACCTGTTAAATACAATTTAAAGTATCAATATTATAGATTTTGATTAAAAACATGCACACATACAAACACTCGCATGCATAAATGTGGATAAGTATTGGCATGTGGACAGCATTCAAAATAGATATATCAACTACTTGAACACTGATCCACTCATAGACACCTCCCACTTTCTCTCATTCCCATGTCCACTCACTCTTACATCATATTCAAACCATCCATACATGCCCATATGAAGACCCATACACCCAAACGCACACATAGGCTCGCATTTGTATATACGTGTATAAGTATAACTGGAATGCACTTATAAATATTATTGGAATATTATCAATCCTAAAATAATCTTGCCATATTAATGTATTCTGATGCTTTAAATATATATGTGCTATAATAAATAGTATCAAAATACTTATAACAATTGAATTGCTTCATTCGGTGTTGCAAAATAGAGTATTCACACAAAGAATTCTTGTGGGAGTGGCAGCTATATAGCATATCTATCCCTTTGAGCTTCAAATATGTCATTTCTTGGGTGGAGATTTGCTCCAGGTCTCCAAGGAGTCACTTTTAGTCTCAAAGAGGACATCATAAAGAACGGGACCTTTTTGTGTCCTATGTTTCCTTAGGTACCGTCACCTATTTCAGCCATTTTTATGCTTATTTTAGGCTTTGCATCTTTTAATCTGGCCATCAGAGTTTCTGCTGCAACTTTCGAACACACTTACTACTAGGTCATGGAGCTGGAAATGAGTAGCTGAGAAGAGCCACTATAAAACCACCTGAGCTGTATACTCAGCCATAATGGGATTTGCAAAATGAAGGAAAAACAAACGCTAACGCATTCTGTTAAGATTAGACTTTAAAATACAAAAAAATAATTTTATGTAGTAAACGGTTGATTCATTTCTCAAAATAAAAACCTCCTGCTAGTTACCTTCTGAATAAAAAATGTTTGCTTTGGGGGCTGCCCGGTGGCGCAGCAGTTAAGTTCGCGCTTGGCAGCCCGGGGTTCGCGAGTTCGGATCCCGGGCGCCCGCCGACGCACTGCCTGTCAGCCATGCTGTGGCGGCGTCCCATATAAAGTGGAGGAAGATGGGCACGGATGTTAGCCCAGGGCCAGTCTTCCTCAGCAAAAAGGGGAGGATTGGCAACAGATGTTAGCTCAGGGCTGGTCTTCCCCACAAAAAAAAAAAAAAAAAATGTTTGCTTTGTTCTGTATATATACAAACATGAAGTTTTAAGGCTTTAACATATACGTAGATTCAGATATTCATCTGAAGAAACAGTGTATTTAAATATACTTTAATATTAATGTTGAAAAATGTTATAATTCATCAACAAGTTTATTTTTGGTTTCAGTATGAATTCATAATTAGACCAACCACGGTTTGAACATAGTTTATGCTGGCAAACGAGAAACTGAATATTTTGTATAATTGAATCATAAATTGTACCCATTATACCTGGACTTTACATCCATATCCTTTAGCAGAGCTCCAACATCCTTAATTGCATCCTGTATTATTTTTGCAAAATAGCTTTGTTTTATAGATTTATTGCACAATTATTTCAGAACAATGTGAGGACACAGAGATATCACATTCATTTTATAAGCATATTTTTCTTTCCCTTGTGTTTTATGGTTTTATAGGAAACTGTAGTTTTGAATATTTTATTTGAATATCGGATACTACATTAATTTAGTTGAAATTTTTAAAAGCGTACGTAGTCCATAGTGAAGAAACTTTATTTCAGCCTTCTTGGTAGATATGGAGACTTACCACCAGATCTCCCATTAGGAAGGCTTACTTCCTAACAGTGAAGAGAAAGGTGAACAGACAGCTTCCAGCTTGTAACTTCTTCAGAGCCTGCCTCAGCTGCAGAGAGCTGGGCTCACCCAACTTCACGCCCTTCCTGGGGCAACCTGCAGCCAGTGACTGAGAGAGATGAGAGGACAAGGGCCTGATCCAGAATATCATCCAATGGGATCAGGAACTCCTGAGAGCTCCCTGCCGGGCTGGCCAAGACCTTTCTTGAGTGTGAGTAGTACGTTACCATTTGACTATTTTTCTACACAAAGCTGAAAGCAGCAGCAGCAGCAGCAACTGGGATCTTTTTAAAAACGCAAATTTTCAGCTGATCTCAGAACTACTGAATCAGATATTCCGGGAGTGGATATCAACAATTTCTGATAGATGCTGAAGTTTGAAAAACACTGCTTTCCTCTCTCCTTCTTCCTCTCCTTTCTCATTACAGACATTAATCTCTAATGAATATCTTTCAGCCCAATTCTTTCTCAGCACCTGCTAATTGGTAACCCGACTTGTGACAACTTTGTTGTACCGGTACCTACATGAACCAAGGCTCTTAATATCAACCTGAAAATAAATATTATGACATTTTTAAGAGCTCACAGAACTTTATATATGGCCAGGTCTTTAGTAACCTAAAAGCATTACAACATTCTGTTAGGGAGCACTTACTTATCTTTAGTGTCTTAGTTTCAAGCTTACCCCTCCAAACTCTGCTCAGTGATGCTGGGGTTAGAAATATGCAATCTATTTAGCCAACTCCCTCACCAGTTGAGAGTTGATCTCTCCTAGTGGTAGTTGCTGGTGGAAGGTTAGAAAGCTAGAAGTGAGGAGAAGACCTTCCAGCTCCCTGGTCCAGTTGACCTCTCTCTGGTTAGGACGGCTAGGTCCAGAATCCAGCTTCTTTTGACACGCCCAGCAGCCGTGTGCTACTCCCTTTGGAATAAGAATAACAACCCAGAAACGTCCACTCAGGAGTTAGAGTTTCAGAAGCACCAAGTTGCATCCTCCTCTCCTCTTCTGTCTGAATGCCATCAAACCCAGCCTCTCATCAGAAGTCTGAGCACCTGCCCCAGGATGTCCCCTCCACTAGGTGCAGGTAGTAGCACCTCTGCCCTTTGGTTTCCCTGCTCAAAGGGTGGGGAGTGCTTTACGCAGTTTTGATTCTCTCGGTTCCATCAGCATCTCTCTTATCCTCTTTTAGACTTCACCTATGAAAACAGCTGCCTGTATTAAATCTCTGTTTTTTTTTTTTTTTTTTACTGGACCCTGACTGATACAGCATGTTTTCTCTGAACTGGAGTGGAAGGGTCTAAATTCTTATACATCAAGCATTTTAGTGTATAAACATAAACATTGTGAAGACACAATGTGAAAAGATGGGGTAGCCTGGGAGCACAAGCCAAGTGTTATGGAAATTCCTATACTGGAAAAATCAATAAAAAATGCATGTTTAAGTAGTGGTCTTCTTTTTCACAGTGCATACATATATAAAACAAGAGCTAGGAAGTATGAAAAAAATGTAACTTCACCTACATCTGATCAGAATCTGCTAAACTATACCTTAACAGATACATCGAGGGACTTTTCCACCCATTCAAGGTTTGTGGTTTCCCCTTTAAGACGTGAAGTATATCTTTTGTAAAAACATTGAGACTGGGGGTAATATTTAATTCGATAGTATAGCCAATTCCAAATCATTACTGGAATGTATTTATACAAAACTATTGTAGTACGTAGCCTTGAAGATGCTCCCCTCCCCAGCCCCCCACTGCCCCAATCCCAGAGATCCCTGCCTGCTGGTATTCAAGCCCTTATGTAATACCCTATTCTTAAATGTGGGCTGGGCATATTGACTCATTTCTAGGGAACAGAATACAGCAGAAGTGAAGAGACATCACTTCTGATATTAGGTCACAAAAAGACTGTAGCCTTTGTCTTTAGCACTCTCTCTTGCTCTGTCTTAGATTGCCCACTCAGGGGGAAACCAGCTGGCAAGTAGTGGGGCAGCCCTGTGGAGAGGTCCATATCACTACTATGTCTAGAAGCAGATCTTCTGAGGCATTCCAAGAATCAGGAGAGTAAGCTTGGAAGTGAGTCCTATCCTCATTAAAATATGAGACAAATGCTGTCCCAGCTGATACCTTGATTGTAGTCTCTTGGGAGACCCAGTAGGCAGAAATACCCAGCGAATCTGTGCTTGGCTTCCTGACCAAGAGAAGATGAAATAATGAATGTTTGCTGTTTTCAACCACTAAGTTTTGGAGTCATTTATTAGACTACAACAGATTTCTAATCTATTTTGATGCCTGAATGTGGAGATTGCCATTACAAAAACCTAAAATGTGGGAACAGCTTTGAAATTGAGCAACGGACTTCGAGAAGAGTGTAGTGAAAACTTAAAAGTGCCCTGAACATGCTGTTTGTGGAATTTGGGACTTTGAGTATGCTGTGGGTAAGGGCTTACAGGAAAGTGAGGAAAATCTCTTTGAAAACTGGAAGAAGAGGAACGCTTGTTATTTAGTGGCAGAAAGATTGGCAACACTAAAGCGGATTGTGTAGAATGTAGAAAATGTGCCTAATAAACTGGGTGATCTCCTTAAAGAGATGTCTAAGAAAAGTCTGAAGGTGGGGCCTGGTTGCTTCATGCTGCTGATAGTGAAATGCAAAAGAAATGAGATAAACTGAAAGAAAGATATTAAAAAGAGCCAGGACTTGATGGTTTGAAGCATCTTCAGCCTCTCTAGACAGCACATGATGCTAAAATTAAGAAAGCACCACATAAGAAGAGGCCTTTAACCTCCAGAATTCCACTTGCAGGACGCAGGCTACTGAATCTGCTTAGCTAGAAAAAACTGCTACTTTTCATGCAAAAGAAAAAATGACTCACAGGGTGAAACCAAGAGCCCAGAGAGCAGACATGAGTGCCAAGGAGAATTATCCCTGGGCTTTGAGACATAATCAAGGAGCTTCCAACATTTGGATAGATTTTAGAATTCTTATGGACAAGTGACTACTTTTTGCCTCTCTTTTCCCTCCTTTGTAAACTGGAATGTCCATAGCAGTTATCCTTTGCCTGTCTCACCACTTATGTTAGGTATATTAAGGGCCAATAACATGTCTTTTTGGTTTCTTGCTTCCACAGATTGAGGGGAACTATAATTGAGGAGCTATATTTATGAAACACACCTAAAGGGCTTCATCCATGTATGGACCTGATTTAGATGATGAGATTCTGGACTTTGAGCTGAGTCAGTAATGGAATAAAGAGCTCTCTAAGGAGAGCAATGATGTATATCAGAGAATAAACTGTTTTGAAATTGGAAAGACTTCACAAAAATTATCCAAACTTCATTAATTTTTTAAAAAGTATAAGGAGAAAAAAAGTAAATTTCTTGTAATACTTTGAAAGAAAAAATAGTTAATTTTTAGTCCAAAGTAAAAAAAAAAAAAATGAAATGGTAAACAAATGAATGTCCACTGGTATTCTTACACATAATTTCTTGCAAAGTTTGAAAAATTATTTCTGTTTTATACTTCAAAATTATATCAGTTCCAAATTTCTTAAATGTTAGACATGGCAATTTGATTCAGAGTAGAATTAACAGAAAATATAAAGATTATATTTAAACATATAATTTTAAATATAGCAATTTAAAGAGGAATTACTTAGAGATTATAAGTGCATATTATAAAAATTCTAGTGTTTTATTTAAAAGTAAAAAAGAAAGTGAAAGATATTTAGCAAAATAATAAAGGCGTGGGGCCGGCCCAGTGGCATAGTGGTGAAGTTTGCATGCTCCGCTTCAGCAACCCTGGGTTCATAGGTTCAGATCCTGGGCACAGACCTACGTACCGCTTATCAAGCCATGCTGTGGCAGGCGTCCCACATATAACATGGAGGAAGACGGGCACAGATGTTAGCTCAGGGCCAATCTTCCTCAGCAAAAAGAGGAGGATTGGCAACACGGCTAATATTCCTCACAAAAAAATTAAAAAATAAAAATAAATAAAAAAGGCATTCTCCTTAAAAGTATATACTTGTATATGTGTTAATATAGTTTTAAGAATGAGGGGACAAAAAATACTTCCTACTCAAGCCAATTTCCTTAACTGAGTTATGATGGTTTCTTTAAACTAAATTTATAAATGGAGTCTAGTAGACATAAAGCCACCATCATAATGCATTCTGTTTATATATGAAACTGTCAGGCCAATATCCCTGATGAACATAGATGCAAAAATCCTCAACAAAATATTAGCAAACCAAATTCAACAATACATGAAAAGGATTATACACTGTGATCAAGAGGGGTTTATTCCAGGATGCAAGGATGGTTCAACATCTGCACATCAGTCAATGTGATACACCACATTAACAAAATGAAGGATAAAAATCATATGATCATATGACACCAAAAGCAAAGGCAGCAAAAGCAAAAATAAACAAGTGGGACTAAAAAGTTTCTGTACAGCAAAGAAACCCTCAACAAAATGAAAAGGTAACCTACAAAATGAGAGAAAATATTTGCAAATCATATATCTGGTGAGGGGTTACTATCCAAAATATATAAAGAACTCCTACAACTAAACAGCAAAAATACAATCAGATTAAAAAATGAGCAGAAGATCTGAATAGACATTTTTCCAAAGAAGACATACAGATGGCCAATAGGTACATGAAAAGGTGCTCAACATCACTAATTATTAGGGAAATGCAAATCAAAACCACAATGAGATGTCTCCTCACCCCTGTTAGAATGGCTATTATCAAAAAGACAAATAGCATGTGTTGATGAGGATGTAGAGAACATTGGTGTAGCCACTATGGAAAATGGTATGGAGTTTCCTCAAAAAATTAAAAATGGAACTAACATATGATCCAGCAATTCCATTTCTGGATATTTATCCAAAGAAAAGAAAACACTAACTCAAAAAGATATATGCACCCCCATTGTCACTGAAGCATTATTTACAATAACCAATATATGGAAACAACCTAAGTGTCCATCAAGGGATGAAGAGACAAAGAGAATGTGGTATATATATATACAATGGAATATTATTCAGCCATAAAAAAGAATGAAGTCTTCCCATTTGCAACAACAGGGATGGGTCTGGAGGGCATTATGCTAAGTGAAATAAGTCAAAGAAAGACAAATACCATATGATCTCACTTATATGTGGAATCTAAAAAAAAGAGCTCATAGATGCAGAGAAAAGGTTGGTGGTTGCCAGAGATGGGGAGGTGGAGGGTGGGCAAAACAGGTAAAGGGGGTCAAAAGATACAAACTTCCAGTTATAAATGAATGTCATGGGGATGTAATGTATAGGATGGTGGCTATAGTTAATAATACTGTATTGCATATTTGAAAGTTGCTAAGACAGTAAGTCTTAAAAGTTCTCAACACGAAAAAAATTTTGTAACTGTGTACGGATGTTAACTAGACATTGTGGTGATCATTTTGCAATATATACACATATGGAATCATGTTGTACACCTAAAACTAATATTATATTATGTCACTTATACCTCAATTTAAAAAAATCTGTCTACAAAAAAAACAAACAAAACCCAACTTTTTGGGACCTTGGGTATTTTGCATGCAGGAAGGATATGAATCACTGGGGACCAGAAAGTGTACGGCGATCAGTGCCTCTATGATGACCCCAACATTCTATGCTTCCTGGTATTCACTCCCTTGTGTAATAGTCTTACCTTGTGTATGCACTGAACTTACTGACTCACTTCTAATGAATAGAATGAGACAGAAGCGATGGGATGTCATTTTGAAATTAGGTAATAAAAAGGTTTTTGTCTGCCATCTCTTGAGACACTCCTGTGCAGAGAGGTCCATGTGACTGAGACAGCAAGTAGATCTTCTGAGGCCTTCCAGCAGCCATGTGTGTGAATTTGGAAGCTAATCCACGCCCAGCCGAGCCTGAAGATGACTGCAGCATTTGTCTGCGACTTGCTTGCTGTCCTATGAGAGACTGTGCAGTAGATAAATCTAGCCAACTCCTCCCAGATTCTTGGCCTACAGACACTGTGAAGCAATAAATGTTTCTTGCTTTTGGTTGCTAAGTCTTGAGTAATTTAGCACATAGCAGTAGATAAGCCATAAGTCAAGCCATAGGGTGGAAGAAAATATTTTCAAAACTCAGTAACAACAAGAACATAATCTTCACCTTATTTTTATTAGATTGTTCTTGTTATTATTGGGTTACAACTGTTCATTATCTATGTGTGTACAAGTGCTTTATCAAATACACGTTTTGAAAATATTTCCTTCCTTTCCCTGGCTTGCCACTTTATTTTCTTACAGTGACTACTAAAGAGCATCATAATTTTAATTTTGAAGTCTTATTTATCATTTTTTGGATGTTATGATTCACGATTTTTGTGTTCATTTGAAGAAATTATTGCCTCGCCCAAGGTCACAAGATTTGTTTTTGTTCTCTTCTAGAAGCTTTACAGTTTTACTTTTTACATTTAGGTCAAAGATTAATTCTGAATTAAGCATTGTAAATGGTGTAAATTAAAATTTTAGGTTCAGTTTTTTCCCTTGTGGATATTCAACTTACCCATCACCATTTCTTTTAAAGACTGTCGTTTTCCCCACTGAACTTCTTTGGCACCTTTATCAATACTGAGTTAACCATATATGTGTAGGTTTATTTCTAAACTCTCTTTTTTATACCACAAATATATATGTCTATACTTAAGTAATACCACAATATATTAAATAATGTAGCTTTACGATAAATCTTGAAATCAGGCAGTTTAAGTCCTGCAACTTTGCTCTTCATTTTCTAAATTGTTTTGGCTGCTCTAGGTCCTTCATATTTTCTAATCAATTTTAGAATCAGCTTGTCTATTTCTGTTTTGATGGAATCTAGTATTTGCAATGTTTTACATATGGCTGTTTGCTAAAGACTGGTAGTATACAGAAGAAAATAAGTTAGCTTTCAGAACTGCTTACTCTAGGAAAATATAAATTATAAATAGACAGCAACATGGAGAAACATCTTGGCAAACTGGTTTTTAATCGATTAATGATTTTCTTCATTAAAATACATAAATCCTGAAATAGTTCTTAAATATAAGAAATACAATATTGTCCAACTCCCTTTCTGTATCTATCTAGCTTTACATCATTAAAATATCTTCCTCACTAGATTACAGGTGAAAATTAAAATGTTGGTGCAAATTAACAAGATTGCTATAATAAGCACAGCGTAGACTCTTCTTAATGTTTTTAATATTCATTAATGTGACATCAGCACATCTTATTTATATATTAGTATCTTTCATTATAAACATAATTAGCACTCTTATTCTTCTCAGATGCACCACCTAATGAGTTTGATGATACAATTCTCAAGAGAGAGCAATATATAGTTCTGCATGGCTAAAAGCAAAGTTTCCTTTAACAGTTTGTCTCTCTAACAGACTCAAAAAGTGCATATAGTTCTTAAAAACACTTGAACTCTGTTTAAATTATAGGACACCAATTTAGCAATGCACATCAAAAATTTTTTAGGTTTAAGTAAACACATTTTAAAACACTCCCAACATAGCTCTCATCTCTTTTGGTCCATGTTGATAATACACAGTCTTCCTATAGAAGCATCACTGGAAACTTGCACATTTATTGGCTGAAATGACAACAGGAAATCATGTAGAATGGAACCTGGAGAAATATATTTAAGTATTCTCCCCTCTGGGGAGCAAATGCTCTGAAATATCTCAACCTGGCACTGTTCCTACTGAGTGAGCTGAAAAGGGCAGGTAGGAGTCCCCAGGGAATTGGAAGGGTCAGTGTTTACAGAAATGGTAGGTTATCTGTTCCTCAGTTTCTCTGGATGATCAATTATGGGACTGCCAACTGGTTAACCAACATTCATAGTATGTCTAGACTAAGCCATATATCTGAAACTCTGACCACTTCTTACTACATCCACTGCTACTAACCTGTACCACCACCATTTCTCAGCTGGATCATTATAATAGATTCCTAACTGGTCTTTCTTTGCATTTCTAATGTTTATTTTCTACTCAAAAGCCAGAGTGAGCCTTTAAAATCATCATTCAGATCATCTCATTCTATTGTTCAAAACTATTCAGTAGCTCTCCATTTCACTCACAGCCAAAGCCAAAGTTCTCACAATGGTCTGCATTACCCCAGGAGGTCTGTGATTCTCAGTCAAGTTATGTCTCTACTTCTTTCAAGACAATATTAAAGTCCACAGGAATGAACCAACACAATTCTATAGTCTGCCATTTTTCTACTTAATTCTCAAAACTTCCAAATCCTGTAGGCATATATGCCCTTCCCCAACACACACACACACAAACACACACACACACACAGATAATTTAACCAGCTGCTTTGCTATCAAATAAGGGTTGCCAAATTCCCAGTTGTTAGTGGAGGAATGTTCACATACATATAACAACACCAAAAATTTCATACTTTAGAGCTTGTCACATGTAAAGCCCTACTTCCAAGTATCAGATTAAGCATTAGGAAACTTTCAACTGCCAATGATATCAATACACCTCAAGCTAGTTCTAACAAAAGAAAACACAGTGCCAAACTTGAGAATTTGAAGAGAGGTCCTGAATCCAGGCCTCTCTTTTCCTATTGACTTGACTTTGCTTCCTACTGTGTGGGGCTCGTTTTGTGAGCTCTACAGATGGGCTTCTGCCATTCAAATAGATTAGACAACCACCAGAGGCTCCAGTGTCACATCTCATAGTTTACCAAGTTTGGAGAGATTTTTCTCTTTCCTTGTTTCTTAAAAATCAATATCTGAGAGTGTATCTCATTGGCACTGTTTTGATTACATTCCCAATTCTCTGACAAACACTGTTGAAGAAAGAGAAACCATAATTGGCCTGATATTGGTCATTTTTCCTCTCAAACCTGGATGTCCAGATTCTTGCAGTGCTTCACCAGGATGACGTGACATGTAAGAAAGGGTAATTCCGCAAAGGAAGGGATGCTACACACTCCACTTAGGTGTAGCTGGGAAGAGGAAAATTTTCTGATTATTTTGCTATTATATAGTGTATCTGCCCTTCAGCGATAAGATACGGAAGCTAATAACATTTGCCACCTTGCAAATTCTGCATCTTTCACTATAACAAGGATTTCTACCCTAAACAAGAATGCAACATTTTCATAAGAGAAATTAGCAACCGGCTCAGTATTGAAGTTTTACTCTCAAGAAACTTTATGGGTGAACTTTATCAATGAGGAGTCAGAGGGCTACTGTAGTACTTATGAAAATATAATATGATTTAAAGGCATATATGGGTAAAGTCTCACAAAGTTTAAATTCTATGATACAAATAGAAACAAACTGCTATAGCTACTAATAGAAAGAGGAAAGGTTGTTGGATCTAAGGAAAACTTAAAAATTGATAGTGTTTTTCAATATAAAAGACAACCAATTATAAAACAGTAGGAAAAATAAATAGATATATGGATTCACCTAACAAAAATATATATAAGAATTTTATGCATAATGTTCTCTACTAAAGAACATAAAAGAATTCCTAGGCAAATGCAGGCGTATAACATGTTCATAGAGTGATGCAAAATATCAATATAGCAAATAAATTTAATTTATAAATTAAATAAATACAAACCAAAATATGAAATTATATCAAAGGGTCCTAAAATTTACATGGGAAAATAAATACCATAGTGAGAAAAGAAATTAAAAAGGACACATATAAGAGAAGCTAAGGAAAATGCACCCTAACAGACATTAAGGTATCTGAAGCTGTTGCAATTAAAACAATAAGGAACTGATACAGACAAATAGACCAAATAGAACCCAGAAATCACTATGATTTATGTAGGGGTACTATCACAAATAAATGTGAAAATAATAGAATTTCAATAAATTATTTTGGGAAATTTGACTCATTTTATGAAAAAAATAGGATTTTATTATCACTAACTCACATCATATATGAAAATAAACCCCAAGTGGATTAAATACCCTGACATGACAAGCAAAATTTAAAAGCCCAAGAAGATAAAGCTAAGATGATTTTATGGAATGGAAAGGGCCTACAAAACACAAACTCTAAGGTAAATTTTTGATGAGTTTTACTACAAAATTTAATGATAAATGCATGTTCATTAGTTACTATAACTTTGATCTAAACAATCTCCATATCCAATATAAATTCATCAATAATTATTAAGTAACTTATAAGCTAAAATATAAAAAGTACTACTAGGTATACAAAAAAGTAAATAAGACAAGAATCCCTATTTTCATGAAATTCATATGTGCATTAATAATTATAAGTTGAATTTGATAGATTTTTAAAGATAACTCAAATTACTGGTCATTTTTTCCCATCTTGTATGTTATAAAGCACAATTTGCTGTATATATGTAATCTTCTCTCTATTTCAGGGAATTCAGAATAAAAGACATGTTCAATAATTTTTATATGTTTTTGTTTATGATGATACCAATCAGTCAAATTTGTTGATATGTTTGCAAAGCAGCTTCAAAGTATGTATTCATTTCCACTTAACTTTAAACTAATCTCAACAGGAAAATGTATAAATGTTTACAATAGATTTTGGCCAACAAAACCATGTGCTTTAATTATTGTTGTTAAAATCCTCCGTGATTGTATATTGAAAATTTCTACATAAGCCATATACCATATGGACCACACCAGATAAAATTCATTTAATACATTATAAAAGGCTGTACTCCTCTCTGTAATTAGGACTTTAATGCCAACCAATTAAATCACATTAGCCAGTGCATCCTGAGTTAGCCACAAAATTATTAACTACAGTGCTAAGATTTAATTAAACATTTTGTAATCCCTTTTAACCCAGCAAAGATGTTCACCCTTCTCCCATGTCCAATTATAATAGAATGGTAAATAGCTAATAAATTAGAATTAGGTTTATAATTTTTATATCCAGAAAAATTAGGTGTTTTTAATATGCATTTTAGCTTATTTGGAAATAACCTACAAGTGATTGTCAAGATCCAGCCAGGTAACATGGTGGCATCTGTTCTGTTATATTCAAATATAAACTAGTGGGTGCTGTGTGTTCAATGACCGCAGTTTTCCAAAAACACACAGAATAATGTATCACAGATCGTAAATGTTAAATATCCATTTCTTGTCCTTTCTCTTAAGACAAAAGATAACATGTACTTATTTATGGAATGTTGTAATGATCTCCTGACTATACTCTCCACCACCAGCTTCTCTCCTTTGAATTATCCCAACGCAGTGCTTCTTGCTTTTTCTTTCAAAAGCACTCTCAAAAGATTTCTCTGTTCACGAGTCATCAATTCTCCACTGCCTGTAGGAAAAATGTCGACATTCATTATCTTACTTAATGTGTTTTATACTCTTGCCCAAACAGTTTTTCAACTATATTTCTCATTAATATCTTACAGGAAATTTGCATTTAAAGATCAACGGTCTACCTACCATCACATAACTCACTTGTAATCTACTCAAATCATTGAGTACCTACTATGTGTCAGGTGCCACTTTAGCACATGTGTTCATCTAGTGTACATCACATGACGTCCTCTGGTGTTTCTAATTAGTGAAAGTCTGTGTGTCTTTCACATCCCAGAACAGACCCCCATCTGTACGGTGATAGCTTTTTTATCTACTTAAGCTCAGTCCTCTCTGCTTGCACCAAGAATCTATGTTGTGTGCAGTTGGAAATACTGACATAACATACTTCCTTGTGTAGCGTGGTATATTTTCTCATATTGTTATTCCAAGTTTTGATATTTATTGGTTTGTTTTACTAAAATTCATATGTAATATGTCTTGCAGAAAAAGATCATTAGTCCCTTCAGTGTGGAGACAAAATATGGAATGCAAATAAAATATTGTTGCTGCTTTCAAGTGCTTACAGGCCCCAAACAGACAGCAGATGACCACTCAAATGTTTTTCTCTGCTATAAGCCTCAATAGGCATCCATTATATCAATACACTCACACACACTCTGTGCCATCACACTAACTTCAGGAAGTGCTTCTCCATAATTTGTTTACATTTTCCTCTTTCACTCACTATCCATCTATCTTCAACTACTTTCCTATCTTTTGCTCTCTTTTCAAACCTCTAATATCTCTTTCTTCTTCTCACTCTCTGCCGAGGACCTTGTTTCCTGTTTCACTGATTGAAACAAATGAACAACACAACTCCCACCATCTTGTCTAGTAACCTAGTTAATCTGTTCCTGTACACTCTGCCTTTCCTTCTGTTATTATGGTCAACCTGTTCTAGGTTCTATCTAAGGCCAAACACTCCCCTTATGCCTTGAATCTGAGGTTATTATACATCCTTAATTTGCCCAGGATAGTCTTGGTTTATAGATGTGTTTCTAGTATAATTACCACTAGTATGTTTATATATATAAAGTTCAAAAAAAGAAAATTTCACTGTCAGTATTTCTTTTCAGATTATTACTATTATTTGGGTTTTTTTTTCATTGTTATAACTGAAAAGGATTTTGTTGTATAGAGGAGGAAAGAGTTAAGAAATGATCCGCTCTAGGTGTCAAATATATTAAGTATGCTATTGTCTCCATGTAGACAAATCCAATGATCAGTTTCCTCCCTTTGACCTATCAGCAAAGGTTAACATAGCTGATCACTTCCTCCACCTTGAATATTCTTTCCTTCAGGACATCATTCTCTTAGTAACCCTCCCTCTCATCAACCACCGCTGTTTAGTCTCTTTTCCTGGTACCCATTCATCTACCTGGCCTCTAACTGTTGCAGTGGACACCTCAGATCTTATCTCTTACTCCCAAGGTTATCTCATCCAAAATAGAAGCTCTTATTAAAGCATAACTTAAAAAATGTTAAAATTATGATTCTTTGAATGAATTGTTAAAATAGATAAATCTCTAGGTAGGCTGATAGGGAAAATAGAGAATAGAAATAAATTATAAAGTATCAATATAAGGAACAGTAGAGGGGATCTCACTACAAATACTATAGAAATTAAAGGATAATAATAAAATATGATGGAGAAGTTATGCCCATCAATTTTATAATACAAATTAAATAGACAAATTACTTGAAAAATACAAACTATCAAGGATCTGGGGAAGCGTGCGATACTTTCTTGCTGCCTCCCAAGCAACTCCTGCCTTCCTGCACCATTGAACAGAGCTCTCCATTCTTTCTTTCTATTTATGTATTTATTTATTTTATTGCAGTAACATTGGTTTATAGTATTATATAAGTTTCAGGTGTACATAATTATATTTCGATTTCTGTGTAGCCTCCATCATGTTTACCACCCACAGACTAATCTATTCTTTCTTATGAGCCCACAGTGACTCTCAAAGAAAAGTTTGCAAGTGATTGTGAACTTCTCCTGTGTCTGCAACTTCAGTCTTCCTCAACTGATACACTAACTCACACATCGCATTTAGAAATTTGTTAAAATTATAATTGATATTTTTCTCACCTATTTTTACAGCAATCGGTTCTCATGTGCTCTAACGAAGCTGAAACAGTTTCTGTGACCTGTTTTTCCTTGGAGCAGCTTGTCATTCCTTGAAACTCAGGTTACTTGATTGCCTTACAACATCAGATCTCTGATGGATTTAAGTAACAGTATCTGGCCTTTTCTCCTTGTCAGGATGGCAAGGATGTTCTCTTACAGGTTTCTACTGAAGCACAAACAGAACTCCTTCTAGAGACTTTTTAAATTATATAAATTTTTAGAATTCTTGAATTGCTTAACATTTACATTTGTTCTTGTTTTAAAATGTGGGGTTTTTTTTTTGTATTCTTTTTGTTTACAGCTTTAACAACATTTAAATGATTTACCAAAAAATTGCATATATTTAATGTATACAATTTGTTGAGTTAGCATAGTCATTCTAATGGATGTGAGGTAATATCTCATCGTGGTTTTGATTTGTATTTCTCTGATTAATGATGTTGAGCACTTTTTCATATACCTTTGGCCATTTGTATGTCTTCTTTGGAGAAATGTCTGTTCAAGTCCTTGGCCCATTTCTTAATTGGTTTATTTGGTTTTTAGCTATTGAGTTGTAAGAGTTCCTTATATATTTTGGATATTAGTACCTTATCAGATGTGGTTTGCAAATATTTTCTTCCATTCTGCAGGTTCCCTTTTTATTCTGTTGATTGTTTCCTTTGCTGTTCAGAAGCTTTTTAGTTTGATGTAGTCCCACTTGTCTATTTTTGGTTTTGTTGCTTTTGGTGTCATTTGCCACAAAACCATTGCCAAGACCAATGTCATGAAGCTTTTCCCTATGTTTTCTTCTAGGAATTTTAGTTTCAGTTCTTATGCTTAAGTCTTTAATCCATTTTAAGTTGACTTTTGTGTATGGTGTAAGATAGGAGTCCAATTTCATTCTTTTGCACGTGGATAACCAGTTTTCCAGACACCATTTGTTGAAGAGACTACCTTTCCCCATTAAGTATTCTTGACAGTCTTGTTGAAGATCAGATGCCCATATATGTGTGGATTTATTTCTGGGCTCTCTATTCTGTCCTGTTGGTCTATATGTCTGGTTTTATGTCAGTAGTATACTTCTTACATTACTCTAGTTTTGTAATATAATTTGAAATCAGAAACTATGCTTCCAGCTCTGTTCTTCTTTTTTTGAGGAAGATTGGCCCTGAGCTAACATCTGTTACCAATCTTCCTTCTTTTATTTTCCTTTTTTTTTTTCTCTCCAAAGCCCCAGTAGATAGCTATATGTCAAAGCTGTGCATCCTTCTGGTTGCTCTACGTGGGATGCCATCTCAGCATGGCTTGATGAGCGATGTGTAAGTCCACGCCCGGGATCTGAACCAGTGAACCCCAGGCGACTGAAGGAGAGCAGATGAACTTAACCGCTGCTCCACTGGGCCAGCCCCAGCTCTGTTCTTCTTTCTCAGGATTGCTTCGGTTATTCAGGTTCTTTTGTGGTTCCATATGCATTTTAGGATGATTTTTTTCTATTTCTGTAAGAAATACCACTGGGATTTTGATGGAAATAGCATTGAATATCTAGATCACTTTGATTTGTATGGACTATTTAACAATATTCTAACAGTTTTCCAATCCATGAATACAGATGTCTTTCTATTTATTTGTGTCTCCTTTAATTTCTTTCATTGAAGTTTGTGGTTTACTGTACAAGTCTTTTATTTCCTTGGTAAGTTTATTCCTAATTGTTTTCTTCTTTTGCATATTAGTGTAAATGGGATTTTTTTCTTAGTTGCTTTTTATTAATATAAAGAATTTACAAGTAGCAACAATAGCAATATAAATCTGGTAGTTTCTATTCATTTTACCCTCTTGCATAAAACCTTTCAAAATATAAACTCCTGAACATATGTGCTGTTCATACACTGGCTGTCACTCTGTTTTTTCTCTCAGGAACTCGTAGATGCTGTTTCCTCTACCTAAAATTCCTCCCCTATATTCTCAAAAGCAAAATCTTTTTCATTCTTAATATCTCAGCTTAATTTTAATTACTTCATGATATTTTCCCTGGCTATCCCATCAAAATGATGAGCTCACACCCATCTTTACCATTCACTCTCAAAGTACTCACCACTGTTTCATAAGAGCATCTATATAATTTTCCTTCTCCCTGAAGAACTTTTTATCACATATCTTAATGGCAGGTCTGCTGGTGATGGAGTCCCTCAGTTTTCGTTTGTTTAAGAAAGTCTTTTTCTCATCTTCCCTTTTGAAGAATGATTTCATTGGATATAGAATCCTAGATAGGTGGGGATTTTTTTCTTTCAACACTTTAAATGTTTTACCCCACTCTCTTCTTGTTTACATAGTTTCTCATGAGAAGTCTGCTGTAATTATTATCCTTATTCTTCTATAGATAAGGAGTTTGTTTTCTTCTCTGGCTTCTTTCAAGATTTTATCTCTGTCTTTGGTTTTCTGAATTTTTAATATGCTATGCCTAGGTGTAGAATTTTTGGTAGTTATCCTGCTTGCTTTACTCTGAGCTTCCTGGATCTGTGGTTTGGTGTCTGTCATAAATTTTGGAAAATTCTCAGCCATTTTTACTTCAAATATGTCCTCTACTCTACGGTCTCTTTCATCTCCTTCTGCCATTCTAATAGTATGTGTGTTATACCTCTTGTAACTGTCCCCCAGTTGTTGAATGTTCTGCTTTTTGTTTGTTTGTTTCATTCTCCTTTCTCTTTGCATTTCAGTTGGGAAGTTTCTACTGACCTATTGTCAAGCTCACTAATTCTTTCCTCAGCCATGTTCAGTCGACTGATGATCCCATTGGAGGCATTCTTCACTTCTATTACAGTGTTATTGATTTCTAGCATTTCCTTTTGATTCTTTCTTACAGTTTTTACAACTCTTCTTACAATAACCATTGTTCTTCAATGTTTTTTACTTTTCTCATTAGAGCCCTTAACATATTTGTGGGGCCTGGGCCTTGCTTGGCTCAGCAAAAGCCCACAAGCCCATTGCAACCAGGTGTGCTTCTGGCTCCCTTCTGGGCAGGCTGCCCAACTGCTGGGTTTTGTAATGATCCAGGGCCTGGCTAGCCCGGATCTTACCTTAGCTCACTTAAAGAATATCACGTCTTAAAGGGACACAGGGCCCCTCCACATGAGCCACTATGCCTGGGAATGCTGGTCATACCAGGGACAGCCCCTCTTGGCAAGCATATAGGCTTTGTGTCCCCTGACTATATATAAGCAACCCCCTCCCCACCTGCAGGTTGTGGGTGCACACTGCTGTCCAGCCGGCCGCCATTGGACCTCCTAAGTAACTCCCATTAAACGTATATGTCTTGCTCGCCATCTCTGGGGCTTTTCTTTGGTCTCTCCCCAACCTATCCTGCACTGCTCACCGGACTAGGTATGTGGCCAGACAACATTAGTCATACTTATTTTAAGTTCCCTGATAATTCCAATCTCTTTGTCATATCTGACAGTTCTTATGTTTGCTTTGTCTCTTCAGACTGTGTTTTATTCTTGCCTTTAACATGCCTTGTAATTTTTTGTTAAAGTAAAAAATGATGTATTAGGCAATAAGAAGTGTTTAATGTGAGGTTTTATGTCAGTTTCGCTAGGAGTTTGGCTTTGTTTAATGTTTGCTGTGGCTGTAGCTTCATCCTCCTCTAAGGGACTTGTTTTTGTCTACAGTATGGGCTTGGGGCTTCCTTCTCCTCACAAGTGTTTCTTCTCCACCATCCTCTTTTGGTGAAAGAAGGCTTCAGGGGGCTGAGTGAGAGATATGCCCTGTGGGATTAAGACTCTGGTAATATCTTTTCCCATGGAGAGCAGGTCTTTGTTATGGAAATTGCCCTGGCCATATTCCTCAGTGGTTAATCTTCCTCTGCTTCTTTGTGAGCCATGAAGGGATCTTTCCTAGCTCTCCACTGTGAGAACCTAGTGGGGTTCCTGAAGACACACACAAAAGTGTGGGTCACGCATAAGATTGAAGCCCTCAGTAGTTTCTCACTCTCACAATAATCAACACTCAGCCTCTAGCAATTTGTCAAAATTACCACTTAAATGTTCCTAACAGTTTATGGCTCCAGCAGCTTCTGTGGATGTGCCTGTCTTCCCAGATTTTGGATTGGCAGTTTGCCATGAGATCTCAGTTCTCTGATAGGCCTTAAAAAATCATTGATTTTCAGTTTATTCAGCTTGTTTCCTGTTATAAGGACAAGAGTGAAAATTTCCAAACTCTTTACATGTCAGAGGTGAAAGTGGAAGTCCTTATGTATTTATTTGTACGTTTATTATTTCTTTATTTTTTTCCCTCCAAAACTTATAAATTCCTTGAGCACAAGGATTGTGTGTCTTCACCATTGTGGACCTAGTTCCTAGCACAGATTCTGGCATATGGTAGCTACTCTATTAATATCTTTGAATTAATGAAAATTCAATATTGCATTTAAGTGAAGCATTTCAGGACCAGGGTATATTATCCAGTGCTAATTACAACTCTGTGGGGAAAAAATGGATATTTGGTAAAAGTTACATTTTTTGACTGTAAAAAAATCCTAATTTCTTCCAATGGGAAAAATTTTTTCTTGTAAATGCTGCCACAGTGATCATTCTTTCACTTTCATGTGTAATCAACAATCTTATAATTAGATATTATGAACTACAATAAAAAACTTTAAAGACATCATCCTTAAAAATGTCAACATTTTAAACTCAATTAATATCCAAAGAATTTAAAAACTAATTGTTAATCTTCTCCTTCAATAATCAGAGTAAGCAACCATTGTAGAAATAAACTTCACATTCCTTGATCTTCTCTCATAGAACACTAAATGAAATAATTATAAAAGCTTTATTACAATATAGATTACGAACGGTTTCAAAATGAACCAGAAAGGGAGGCTACAGGATTTTTCCACACGAATCAAGTTTTTTTTTTTCTTTTTTTCTGGAATAAACTGCTGGATCCTTTCTAAATTTAAAAATATGTATAATTCTACTTCATAGATCTATTATATACTTTTCATAGATAATAAACCTCCGTTTATGGAATAGAATTTAAAAGTTCATAATCCTAAATGAACAGCTGGTGTTCACTCAGTTTATCGTTTTACACAGAGTTCTAATATCTTTAAGCCAATTTTTCTAATTATAGTCAAATAAAACTCTACCCATCATTGGTACCATATAATAAACACTACAATTCTTCATTTTGCTTTCAATATCAAAAAATCAGTTTAAAAAATTAGCAGTGTTTATTTTCATGAAGAAAAATAAAGTATATAAAACTTGATATAAACAATCAATTATGCAAAAACAAGACTCCCTTATAATAAAGTTAAATGTACATACATACTTCGATCACTTTGAAAACATAGAGTTGTGATATTTTATAAGTAACCCAGTAAAGCCTGTAGCCACTGATAATCCTTTCATTTCTCTGTGGGGTGATACTGGCAAATATGCTACACGGGCCAACATTGCCTTAGTGGATATTGTGAAGGTTATCTGAATACAATCTCAGTCAGATTGCTGAACCCAGAATGAGTGCTATTCTTTACAGCAGTAATTCTAAGATTAAGGTCCTGGACTAGCAGCATCAGGATTACCCAGGAACTTGTTAGAAATGCAAATTGTCTGGCTCCACCAAGACCTACTGAATCAGAAATTCTGATAAGTGTTTTAACAAACCCTGCATGTGTCTCTGAAAAATGCTACTGTTTCAGAACCACTACTCTAGACATCTGGCTTGCCCCTTTAGCTGACTTCTCACACCTAGAAGGATAAGGACCCTCCATCTTCCAAGCCAGCAACAGCAGGCTGAGACCCTCTCATGCTTTGACTCTCTGGTCTTCTGACTCTTCTGTTTCTGACCACAGGCTGGAAAATTTTTCCACTCTTGAGGACTCATGTGATTAGATTGGGCCTGCCTAGATAATCCAGAATAACCTCCCCATCTCAAGATCTTTAACCTTCATCGTATCTACAAAGTCTCTTTTGCAGTGTAAAATAACATATTTGCAAGATTCAAGGATTAGGACCTGAAACATTTTTGGGGGTGGAGGGCATCATTCTGCCTACCACAGCTCGGAACTTTATACACCAGGTACCAGGCCAGTTTTCCCAAGAGGGCTTCATAAGGATTGGCTCCTTAACGTCAACCTTAGGCATTACCAAAATTCCAATTATGCCATGGTCACAAGGAGTATAGCTTTTTATTGAACCTATGCAAATAATTATAATGCCATGAAAATAAGAGTTTTCAATTCTGGAGGAGTCAGGCAGGGAAAATAAGATATATACGAATGTTTCATTTCTATTTACAAAAGCTTAGCCTATTAAATTGTGAATTATGGATAGCTTAAGAGAAAAGAGAAAGGGTTTCCTTACACATATAATAAATAGAATATTAAAACATCAACAATATTCCAAATAAAAATCACAGTCATGCTCATCAGCTCACACATTCCTACATAATTAATTCTTGTTCTACTCCATATTGAGTTTAGCAGCCTCACGAATCTGTCTGCTTTTCAACTAGAATTCTGGAATTCCTGACTCAGTTCACTGGTATAAGTCTCAAACATGTTTAAATGATACCTTCAGAAGCTGGTACCCAAAAGTACCTGCCATAGTCCTTTTCCATGGAGGGCCGAGACAGTCCTTTTTTGTTTAAGATGAAGTGCATGGCCTGTAGATGATGGCAAGTGCTTTCAGCGAAGCATCGGAGTAAAACAAACAACTAGTGGTAGATGACAAAAGACTTACAATTGCTGTGCTTAACTTATTACTGATAATTTTCAAAAGTGAAAAATCTGATGAGAGTTTGTATGAAGAACAGTAAAACTGACAATGAAATGTGGTTGTTTCTGTGGCATGCAAAACAAGATAATAAAATCAATACAAAAGCATTTTAGACAAAACATATATAAATATGATTACCTCTATTTTTGAAGAAAAGTGGATATTACATCTAATTTATAAAAATGGATGAACATAATCCTAACAGAGAAAATCATTTTCAGACATAACACATAATACTCCTGAGACATAATATACCAAGCATATAGTTAGACTATACCAAGAATACATCAAGAATTTCAGTTAACAAGATTCAGTAAGTCTGGAATAGGGCATAAACATATGTATATTAATAAGGCTCAATAGGTAAGTGACATGAATCTCCAGGTGTGAATCACCAGCTTAGAAGATGCAAAATTCACACCAAAGAAGTAAAGTAGCAATCAAGTTAATATTTTAAAAGCTAACTGGAATTATGGCTGATATTACTATATTGTTGATGTCTGATATCAGGTGATGCAGCCACTAGGAGTCTGATAAATAGAAACATAACCTGGATAGCTAGGCATTGACAAATCTTTAGGAACTTGCCATATACCACAGAATTTCTGAACTATTTACATTAATAACATTTTACCCCTACAAACTTAACCTAGAGAAATGATAACTCTCTCTTCTGATTTGACACTTATTCCCATGCAACTCATCAATAGTAACAAATCAAATAAACATAACTATTTCTAGCACTTCTTTTCTTATAACGTGTAAAAACAAATCTTTGTGATATCCCAGAGCTTCTCAAAGATAGTTTTTGGTGCAAAACATATCCTGAAAGGTTTATATTATTTTACATTTAGGATTTGATTTCAGAAAGACAAATATCAAAAGTTGTCAGGAAATTTGAAAACTTAAGATAGGAACCAGGTTATCATTATAGACATTTGTAATTTTTAATAAGGAACACATGTTGACCAGACCCATTGCGATGTTAATCTAATTGCCCTTCCTTTTCTTACTATAAATTAAGCTAGCCTACTAATTTATATATTTCTGTATAGTGTGCATCTTATTAGCATGAATTATCAGTCCCTAGTTCAGACTGGAGTTTAAAAAATGTTGAATTTCTTGACCGCTCAATGTATTAATCTCAGGCCAAGTCTGAATCCCAGATCCTGGGAGTATGGGCTTACATTTCTGGACTATGTTGTAGATAAGCTATGAAAAAGAAGGAGAAATTTTACTGTAGTAAAAATGAGTTAAAAAAATATGTTCTACAAATTTTTATTCATAAAATTTCTGTGACTTACTATAGAGAAGGTCCATCATATTTCCTTTTCACTGAATTAGAAAATAGAAAGCAAATATTTAGCATTTTCCCACTTCAAAATAAGAAATTTTGTTCCTATACTAGAGAAACATGTTCCTATACTAGTACAAGAATGAAGAAAAAAGAAAACAATTTATTTCGAACTTGGTGAAAAGAAATTGGAATGACAAAAAGTGGGCTTAATCACACCACAATTTTATTTGCACTTTAAAAGAAATGGGCTTTCCACAAAAGTATTAATGCTTTCTTTTTTTCTTTTTTAAAGAAAATAGAACATAATGCTGAAATAATAGCCAAGCTAAGAGTAAATGGAGGCACTTATCAGATTTTATGGACAGCTGTTTACTGCCTGACATTTAAAATATCAGGTTTCAAATTTCTGTTTTAAAATGCAGACAGACTTTATAGCAGAGAAAGAGAGTTTATGTTGCTCGAATTGAAGCATCTGTGTGGCTTTATAGTCATCTGACAGCCCCAGAGCCGTCAATAGATTGCTTTAGCAGTTTTGTGAAGATAATTCACCAAAGAGAAGCAATCACTTTCCCTCCTTCATGTTTCACTTGTATCTTCAGTGAAGCCTTCCATGAATACCCTGTTTAAAAGTGCAGCACACACTTCCCATCTCCAATACTCTGTCCTTATTTTTCTCCATAAGATGTGTGCGAATTGAAACCATTTTCAGTGTGCTCACATGGCTTACCGTCTATATTAATATGACTTCGAGTTTTCCACCACCTTCATCAACACAGCCAAGTAGACATAAGTGGTTATGGCTTTTGAGCTTTTTTGTTGTGGTTTCCAGGAAATTCTTGCCCAGGAACAGAAAAGTTACAAATAACTTTATTTTTAATTTCAAGAACTTCCTGAAAGACCTATTTCTTTGAACATCAGATTATTAAGCTTTTCAATCAATAATTTCAAACAATTGTTTTCTCTCCTAGACTCTTCTAAACCCTTTCCTCAAAACTCTCACTTTGCTGTATCCATGAGGCCTAACCTGTTATATCATGATCTTTACCCAATTCTAATCAAACTAATATCGAAAACATCACAAATTTCGCAACTCTGGCTTCTCTCCCCTGAGTTGCTGAGACTATCTAGGTAGTACTCTCTCTTATCACGGAAAGCAATGAATTCACCTTTATCTTATTAACAAATTATTTCAGATATATTTTGGGGAGGCCAGTATTTAACACTTGTCATCATTAATATATTATGCATTTGTTTATGGTCTGTGTTCCCAGCTAGAAAACTAGAAATTAAAACTAAAATCCGTAACAGTAATTAGAGAGACTAAGAATGAAAGATACTTGGGGCATAAGGTGTGATGCAGAAAGAAATAAGACCATAAGCCTAGGGAAGAAATCATATTAGATGCTTGAAACTTATCTACTTTTCACATCTGAAGAGAAATGTTGTTTCTTGGGATTTACTCTTTCTGCATTATGACATATCTTGATTATAAAAATTATTTAAAACAAAATGAAACAAAACACAACGAAAGCTTAAAAGCCACAAGCCATTTGTGTCCACTTAAAGGTAAATAAGGAAGTGATTTAGGAACCATAAATTCCATCTCCATCTCCAATTGAACCACATGGAGAAAGGAAGACAGTAGTCAGGAAATCCATGATTTCAGGGCTCATCATAATTAATCCAGGAGGAAAAAATTGTGAGAATTATTCAAGTGAAAGACCAGGCTCAGAAACTGCCTTTTTGCTCACACGTTTGTCTATAGCACTGTGTTCCAATTATGCCACCTGGACTGCACCGCCTTGTATGGGTAATGGATGTTGTTAATGGGAGACCATGTGCATGCCAACTCCTTACTTTCCATATTTAAAGGTGCAGAAACATTGAAGAAGAGTTAAGAGCAACACAAGATGAGATTGATGGGACTTTCTCCTGCCCTGATTCCCCACCAGATGCAAAGCTGCTGGTAATGCTGCCCAAGCATACTAGGGTCCAACCAGATTTGAGAAAAGTCAGTAATTACTGGCATTAAGTCTTTAATAATTCAGGTTTCCATTGCAGCAGAAAGTGGAGGTCGGGGAGAATCTACCTGTTTATTGCTTTCATTTAAGGGAATGTGAAACTGAATGTTAGGGAGGCCACGCTTTCGCCTATGGGCAAGATAAAAAGTTCACAGGTATTCTGAGAGCCATCCCTGCCCCTCCATCCAATGTCTCAAAAAGCACTGCCCTCCTGGATGTATACTGGGTAGATATTAACTTGAAAATATAATGGACTTAGGTTAAACTGCATGAATATCATGCAATGAGGAAAGGAGAGGAGACTGTGTAGGAGTGGGAGGTTGAAATTAGGAAAATTGCAGTTTCAGACAAATAATAGATGAAAATTCAGCACTCCCAGGAAACAATATTGGGATTCTGAAAAGCTACTAAAGAAACTTTAAAAATTTTTAGTTTTTACAAAAAGTGCTGGAATTATATTTATGATAGTTTGGGATGAAAGCAGAAAATGTTAAAAGTATTTGTCTGAATCATTTTACTATCATTTCTAAAGGATGTAAACATTTCTAAGAAAACTACATAATCACAATTTAGAATTTGTTGATTAAGCCCTTTCTTTTACACATGAAGAGCAGAAATAGAGAGTTTAAGTGATATACCGAAGGTTGTATAAATAGAAACAAACCTAGCCAGGAATGTAACCCCAATTCTCTTACCTCTGAGAAAGTTTTTTCCCCCTCTACAATATCACACTCTCTATTTCAATCAATTAAATTGTGTTCTAGTTATTTATTATGCAGTCAATAAATAATTTAAAGCATCTATCAGCCACTGGGCTAGGTACAAACAACAGTGATCAAAATGGATATGCCTCCTCCCCTCTTGACCTTCATAGTTTGGTATTAGGAGAAAGTAATAATGGCAGAGTACATATTTCAGTTTCCATGGTGCTTCAGATAATGTTGGGGAAGCAGGACTTCATGATTATATGCAGGTTAAAGAAATACTCGGTGGAGGGAGGTCGTAGTCCTTTAAGTCAGCATCACAGATACTATTTATATTTTACACTTGAAGAGAACAAAGAAGGCATTGCTTGCTAGAATAGTAATATAAGCAAAGAAAAGGACAACTGAGTGAGAAAAAGCAATCTTGTATTGCTTTATACTTTTAAAATTTTTTACATAACCACACAATTTAATTTTTAAAAATCTCCGTAATTCAGTTTTAATTTTTCATATTTTATATTTAAGGTAGCTTAGATTTAAAAAGGCAATTGATGTGTTCAAGGTCAGTTAAGCTAAAAAGTGCCTAAACTTGGACTAGGCCATAAGTTTCCTGATTTCTATTCCAGTGCTTTTGTACTACAGTGCTGCATAAATTACATCTCAGACACCATTTCCTGAAGCAAACAATCACAGCTGTCGCTGTGCCTGATTTTGTGCAACAAAAATTGCATCTGGTAATAGAAATGCCAATTCACAATCTTAATATCCTAATCATTCATATATGAATTTTTTTTTTCAAAATCCATACCAAATTAGTTTGGAGAAATGATTTACTTGCTTTTTCCCAAAATTTTCCAAAATATATTGTAATTTTACCACTTTAAATTGGACATTTGCTGTTAATAACCATTTTGAAAATCTTCAGTGTATTCAAATTATTTAGCTGAAAGCTAAATAAAATTTTCTCTACATTAAATAAGTACTTAATTAATAGGATAATATAAGAAAGAATATATTTGAACCCAGAAATGAATTATGGAATATAGAAAAATTATTTAATCTTTATTACATATATTATCCTACACTGTTTAGTTTTCAATCCCTGAATTTAAATTATAGACAAAGAAATATATAAAGCTAATAAAAATAAATTTATAAATAGTTAATGATGACTCTCACAAATGCTACTGCTATAACATAAATGGTAGAATTAACATATTTTCCCTTTTCTTTTTTTTTTTTTTTTTGTGAGGAAGACCAGCCCTGAGCTAACATCTGTTGCCAATCCTCCTCTTTTTGCTGAGGAAGACTGGCCCTGGGCTAACATCCGTGCCCATCTTCCTCTACTTTATATGGGACGCCGCCACGGTGTGGCTGACAAAGCAGTGCGTTGGCAGGCGCCCGGGATCCGAACCCGCGAACCCCGGGCTGCCAGGCGCGAACTAAACTGCTGTGCCACCGGGCCGGCCCCTCCCTTTTCATACTTCTTCTTAATTATTCTACACTTAAGTAATCGTGTTACTATTTACAGAACTATCAATACATTCCAGTGCTTCAAAGTGAAAAAAAGTTCACTCCTTTCCTCTGCTGAAAAATGTGTATTTCACACCAATCACCAGAGAATAGATTAGAGAAAGATAAGACAAACAAAAAAAAGAAAGTTGGACATCACAAAATCTTTGATTATGAATTTGATTTTATGGCCTTTACAGTTGTAATCATTTGATACCAGGTTATTAAGTGTTCAAAATGTGAAATGATGAAAGTAGCAAAAGTATGAGAGGGTCATTACTACATACTTAACATTTTAGAAGCCTGTGTTTTTAAATTCCTTACATAAAGAGTATATGTTTATAACTAGTTGATGTATAAAGATAGAAAGAAATAGTTGCTAATTTGTGTCCATGTCTATTATCAAGCTAATGGAGTACTTAATTCAAGCATAAAGTAACTTTTCTACTGCCACAGATTTATAATGTAATTTTAGAGCTCACAGTTTATAATGTTTATAGAGTTTTTTAGCATATGAACAGTCCTATTAGTAGATAAGCATTTACAGTCCTAGTTATAAATGATGGAAATGAAGATTTGAGTGGTTAAGTGATTTTTCTAAGACCACTTAACTAGTAAATGGTAAAGTCTAGATCCAACCATATCTTCCAAATTCAAATATCTGCACCTTTTTTTTTAGTGAGGAAGATAAGCCCTGAACTAACATTCATTGCCAATCCTCCTCTTTTTGCTGAAGAAGTTTGACCCTGGGTTAACATCTGTGCCCATCTTCCTCTACTTTATATGTGGGACACCCACCATAGCGTGGCTTGATAAGTGGTGCGTAGGTCCATGCCCAGGATCCGAACCCATGAATCCTGGGCCACCAAAGCAGAGCATGGAGACCCAAACACTACACCACTGGGCCAGCCCCTGCACTTTCTATTACTAAATAATCCCCTTTAAAATGAGTTTTCATTACTTAGTGGTCATAATTAAGGCACACATGCTCATTAACTATTAACTATAAGAACAGAAGTCAAAACAGCCTAATGCCAACTGAATTAGCTCTTTTTTCTTCCTTGCTGTGAGAAGCACCTTGAGCATGCCTGAAAATTTTCAGGTACCCAGTTCTGCTCCAGACATCAAGCATACTACCTACCAGAGAAATCACTCTGTCTCTTAGCTGTAAAATTTTGCTTCTCATCTCTTACAATTCACCTAAGTCTGGTGAGGAGAAGAAGCACTCATTTCTTTTTCTCATTTCCAAAGCTCTATTTTCTGCAAAGGGGAAGAACTCAAAGTGGAACATCCCCCTGAAATGAACCCCAGATTATAATAAGACGTGGTATGCCTCCAATGCCTGACAAAGCTCACTTAGACCCGTCTATTTTCACCGAAGTTTGTCTTTTGACTTTGTGCTTTATACTACATTATCACAAACAATGTCCCATCCTGGTAGAATAAGTTTCCTACCACATGTCCCAAACCCCTAGACCACCCGAAATAGTTACTTTTTCTGCAAGGGCTAAGAAAGGATTTAAATGCTTTCAGCTCAACAAATCAAAGATAAATCTGTTACTGATGCCCTTAAGTTCTTCTCCACACTCATCCATTGTGCCATAATTTTCCCACCATTCTAGATCACTTTGTAATCCTAATTGTAATATCCTGTCTCTTCGCCGAGCATTCTCAGGGTAGCAAAGCCTCAAAGAATTGCAGATATTGATTAGAGGAAGCTTATACAGTAAGGAGTAAATTGGAGTAATTTCTTCTAAGCCATTCCTTGTTACCTGCCACAATTATGAGGAAAATATTTCCAAGTTTATATTCACTTATCTTTATAGCCAGCACTTCAGTAGAAGCTTTGAAAATTCTTCAAGTTTCTGCAATTATATGGGCACTGGAATCAACTTATGGATGCCCATTTGTCCTTGTTTATTAATTCAATCCTTTTTATTAAATATGTACAATATGCTAAGTAAGGTATCAAGAATATACTCTGAGCAAAACAAGACATAGCTCATATATTCATGAATTTTAGAGTCTGGGATGGTTAACAATCAATTACACAATTTAAAAATGAGCATGATAATTGCCATGAAGTGATGGTGCAAAGACAGATGAGTGAATAAACAGGAGAACTTTCAGAAGACGTCTCCTTAAGGATGCGATATTGAGTTGAGGTTTGAAAAATAAGATTAACAGAATGGTGAGAATGCTCTAGGCAGAGAAAACAGTGTGGACAAAGGCCCTCTGGCAAGATAATATGACACGTTCAAAGGAATGAAAAAAGTCAATGACTGGCACAGACAGGGAAAACATGATGGATGTTGTGGTAAAATTTGACATTTCTTCTCATTTTGGTTTCTCTATTGTCTATTGCATCTACCCTTTGTGGTTTTTCTTTTCTTTATTTTTTTTTCTCTTATTTTTTCTGCTGCCCTGGTCCTTTTAGTCTTTTTTCCTCCAAAAAATGGTAAATGAAACCCATCATCAGATAATAAGTAAATTTATTAGACTTCCAAGAACTGTACCAATAAGTAAAAAATATATATGAAATACAGCACCCTTTCACATATTTTCTTTTGTTTTGTATTAAATAGTTCAAGATTTTAACTGGCATACTTATTTAAGTTATCTCCATCCTTATTCAAAAATCATGATGATTCTGAAAATGTGACAAGAATCCTTTTTGTAGTAATTTCATAGTCCATAATTTATGTATATTCATTTAGTAAAGATTAAATGATTCAAAGTCAAAAATAGCTAGATAATCATGTTTTTACTCCACTCCCCTCACTAAAGTCCATTAGAGAGAGAGTGAGAGACAGAGTGTTAATAAATGAATAACTGCCAAATAGGGAATATTTTAAGACCAACTAGTGGAGAATATCAGAACTGGATATATAAATACATATACAATTCTCATGCAAAGAAAAGAATTGGCACAGCTCTAAAGCATCCAAACAACAAAATCTTGTAGGAAATGTAATTTCCAGGAGAACAGGCCTGCCGAAGGTCAGATGTGAAGCATCCTCTAGGTTTCTCATTAGAGATTTCATAGTACCTGGGAAAGAAGAAATAAAATGGTGCTTCTTAATTTTCCGAGACCTAGTAGTATAAACTAGAACTCTGGACTGAAGAAGTTGCAGAAGTGAGAAAAAAAGTTGAGCATCAAGCAGCTGTGTAGCCACTGACCCAAGTCACTTGAAGCCAGATAAATTTCCACTCAAAAGAATTGTGAGAGCAATAACAACTTCTGCATATATGAAAAGGGGACATCAAACCTGAGGGCAGACATGCCACCTGACCCTGGGAGGAGAACCCAGTAGGTGTGGTAAGAATGTAGCCTTATAGAATATAACCTAATTACAACTTTCAGATGGTTCATCTCATTCTCCCCAACTTTCCCCCACAAATTCTTGACCTAAAAATAGACAGGGTTTTAAAAGTTGTCACTGACATGAACAAAGAGCAGCTTAGTTTTGAAGTCTCCCATTCAACATATTGATGTTCCTTCTTAGTTCATAGGACGACACAGTTAACAACAAACATACATGCACACACAAACAATAAACTCTTTCTCAGAAAAAAAAAGAGAGAGAATAAAAACACTCAGACTGGAAACTAGTACGTGATAAGAGGAAATCCTCAAATTCTAAGTTCTAACAGAAACAACAGAGAACTTTGGAGACATCAGGAAGCAGCAATGGGAGTGACAGAGTAGCATGGGGAAAGACAATGAGGCATTGAATGGCAGCTATCCAAAATCAGAAGCAAAAGAGAGCTTTCACCTTGTGTGGCATTTGCACAGGATGTGAGCACATGTGAAGGTGTAGAGAGAAAGTGTAGAAATAACCCAGTGACACGAAGGTGGCAAAAGGTGGCAGACCTCATAAACTATGAGGAATAAACATCTTCTAAAAGAGGGACATCACTTACAAGGCAGAGTCTAGGAATTTTGGTGATCGTAGCTGGTAAAGGAACTAGAGAGCGCTGGAAGATCCCCGGAACATGATTGAATTCATAAAGTCAGATGCAGCTTGGCTACCTACGGGCACCGTACTTCAAGAGAATAGTTGACTCTACAGTTCCCAGAGGCGACTTCCTTGCCTTCTTCCCTTATGCAAAAAGCTGGCGTAAGAATATTGAACTTAGAAACAAATGATAGGACTAAGTAAACAGTTAAGAAACCAGAAAACTCAGTTTCTTAGAAAACTAAAACATTTACAGAAATAAAGACACGATTTTTAGGAACACAGGAGATTATAGAGCTGGTGAATAGTAAAGTAGGGAACATAAAGGACAGAAATAAGGAAGTAGTGAATAACCCGAAACAAAAATAAACATTAAAAACTCCTAGTAAGGAACTGATCGACGAGCAGGGAAAAGGTAGCCAAATGTTATATGCATATTTGGAGTTTCCAAAGAAAAGTATCAAAACAATTGGAGAGAACAAATGTTTAGTAATGCAATTCAATAAACATTTCCTGAAATAATAGACTAGAATCTGATGTTGAAAGGACACATTTTATGCCAGAGAAAATTAACCAAGAATGTTAAACACCAAGACGAATGTTAGAGAGACATTTGGATTTTAAAGATACAATAATAATTTTTGATTATTAGGCCAAAAGATCAACCAATATATATCTTAGAAAAAAGGAATATGACTAAAAACAAATTTCTCTACATCAACATCCAAAATACAGTAAGACAGGGGTGTGCATAAGTTGGAATGGGGGTGACCACATTTGCATGTGGGAGGGTAGCCAAAGGATTGACTGCATAGAAAAATTCTAGAATTAATAAAATATTAAAATTAAGAAAACAGTTCATGATTTAACAGTAAAATAGACATAGCTAAAGAGAGAATTAGTGAACAAGCATAGAGGTCACAGATAAGTATACTGACTAAAGCACAGAGCAATAAAAGAGAAATACAGAAAAAAGTGTGAGAAATACACAGGATATGATGGAAAAGTATAACATAAACTATAAATGAAATGCTAAAAGAAGAGGAGAGAATGGGGAAGAAGAAATATTGAAGAGTTATGGTTAAGGCTGTGTAATACCAATAAAAGACTTCAACTTATTTTGTGAACACTAAACAGGAAAACATGATAAAAACCATACATAGGGCATCAGAGTAAACTTGCTGGAAAAAAAATTTTTTCTTTCATTTTCAAAAAAATGAAGTAGCTCTCTCTGATTATCAGTCCTTTCAGTACCTACTTTATAGAGTTATTTTGAGTACAAAATACAAGCAAATTGCTTTGAAGAATGCCTGGCACTTTATAAGTGTTCGCTAATTGTCACTAGTCATCAAGGGAACACAAAAAACACAGTGAGATAGCACTTCATACCCACTAAAACGGTTGAAATAAAAAGGACTGACAATACCTAGTACTCACAAGGATGTGGGGCAACTATAATTCTCATATATTTCAAGTGAGGATGTAAAATGGTACAACTACTTTGGAAAACTGTTGTACAGTTAAATATATATTTATACTGTGACCCAGCAATAGCAACTAATAGGCATTTTATGCATGAGTACAGAATGTATATGCTCACAAAAATATTTGTAAACTAATATTCATAGCATTTTTATTCAAAATAGCTGAAAACTGGAAACAGTGAAAATGCCCACAGGCAAGAGAAGGAATATGAAAATTTTGGTACTTTCTTAACATTGTAACACTACTCAGTAATAAGTTATATAAACTGATGTGCAACACAATAGAAGATTCAAAACAATTACCACGGATGAATTTTTAAAAAAATCAAAACATTGCTGACTGTAAGAAGCCAGATGAAAAATATTTTATGATTCAATTTATATGTTGTTCCAGAATAGGGAAATCGAAGTTATCTGATAAAAATCAGATCAGTGGTTACCCAGAGGCCAGGGCATTGAAGGCAAAGGTTCCGGAGAATCTTTCAATGATTATAGAAGTAATTTCTATCTTGAATGACACTGTGGTTCCACAGGTATATAAATTTGTCAAGATTCATCAAATTGTAGTTTTAAATCTGCTTTTTAATTTATGTAAACTAGACCTCAGTAAAATTGATTTTTAAAAATCTGAAAACATCCCAAATATCCATCAACAGATGAATGGATAGAACATTTGAGGTATATTCATATAATGGAATACTTCTTGGATCTAAAAATGAATGAACTACTGATTCATGCAACAATTGGATAAATCTGAAAAACATTGTGTTGAGTTTAAGAATCCAGAAATAGAAGTCATAGTGCCTTGACATAAATTTCTAAAACCAGCAAACTAAGCTAAGGAGCTAAAAGTCTGAACAGTGACTACTTTTGGGTGATTTTAGGAGGTTGACTAGAAAGGGAAAAAACATAAATTTCTGAGATGATGAGAATATTCTATATTGTGATTTGACACAGCTAATCAAATGTGCAATTAAAATTTGTTGATTTTCTTACATGTTAATTATACTTCAATAATAAACAAGAACATACATATCTATGGGTGTATGTCTTTTTAAAAATTGAGCTTTTTTTTCTATTATTTCACTTTTTAAACATATTCTGATATTTTAGATGGTATAAAATGCCTAATATACAGAAAGAAAGACATACAATAAAAATATTAAAAATTCAAACTATGTTTTTGGTAATTTTAAACTAGTATGTAAACTAAGTGATATTTCAACATGAAATTCAAGTTCTCTGGCAATAAATTCAAAACTGAGGAGAGTAGAGGGGCAAAAACTCCATTAGTCAGAGAAAACATGGATGATTCGAATTTTTGGATGGAAACATACAAAGAATAAAAACATAGAAAACCTCTTTCCTGATAACTGAATATGTTGGTTTACTATCTTATGGAAATTAAAAGAAAACAAAATATCAATGCACAGTACAGTATTTGCTTGATGTTTTCAGAGTCAGCTTCAAAAAAGCAACCTATTGTCTTATATATCAAGATCTAATCATGCAGCTCAGTGGCCTGCATCTATGACTTTACTGCTTGAGAGTGAATTTCGCCCATAACTATAACTAAAGGCCACACTGGAGCTCAAGTCAATCCATCATCTGTTTAAATTTTTTTTCATTCATGATGACAGAAAAATTATTAGGCAGACAGTGTCTAACTCTTCTTTAAGACTTCTGTGCTACTTTTTTTCCATTTTATTTAGTAGTTTTAAAAACATGTTTACAAACCAATAATTCTCCTTCGACTTAATGTAACATTTTTCTTTTTCTCTAAATTTTAGATTATATTCACATTTTAGGGAGAAAGACAGAAATCAATTCAAATACAAGTTGGAAGGCCCTAACTTGTCTCCCAGAGGAGTGTGCATCAGGACAAATGTCTGTGCACCCTGTCCTTATTTCATGTGGTCTATTGATCGTGTTCCACAATTTCAAACTGTTGTTGCCCAGTCTCCTGGCAATACTCTAATTTGTTGCCACCACCCATTTATAATTCAGACCTCATGTCATCTAATTAATATCCAGAAATTTACACTGTCTATTTGTAGTTGTAATATAAGCTCAGCCAAGACAGTATTCTCTAAAGCAGTGGTTTTTAATCATTTGGGGGCTCACAGATGCTTTTGAGAATGTTATAAAAGTACAAACCAACTCTCTCAAGGAAATTCATGTTTGCACACACACACACACACGTATGTTTGTATGTATAAATACACGTATATGTTACATATATGCATATAGGAAAATTATCATTATCAAAATATGAATATTATTAATAAGTGAAGGACCATCAATGGACACTAAGTTTTTCTGGGCACCAGGTTGAGAAATCTTGAGAAGCTTAGTTTACACAAATTTAAATAAAATAAACACTTGGTGAAAAAAAATTCTCAACATAGCATGACTGCACTATGCCTTGTTATTAATAGTCAGGGATCTAAAGTGGGTAGACCTATTTATATAAGAAAATTAGAGGTCTTGTTGGCAAGAGTGAGCAAGGAAGCAGATCAAACTCAATCTCCCTCTCTCTAAGGTTCAAAGTTCTAGAAACCTGTCAGATGGATCTGGGTATCCTTGATTAAAGGATCATTTACTATCATAAATGACATTAACTGACTGACCATGAGAGAAGAGAGAGTCAGAATTGATGATGTGAGCTTAACAAAAGGACATAAATTTCTCACACAGCTGTTGTTCTGGGAGAGATGATGCATAGACCTGGAAGCTTGGCTTGGGGTATTATAGTGGTCCAAGGAGGGTCCCCTATTAACTACCATTGGTTCCACTTCTCTGAGTGAACCCTGATGGATACAGAATTTGGCACTGAGAGTGATTCCAGCGGAACAGACTCTTAAGGATGAATTCTTTGAATTGGTTCTAGGATTTATGGAATGAGATCTCTGATCTTATTAGATATAAAAGCATTAATGACTCTGCTTCTGATCGTAAGGTAGGCACTGATAGGCCATGACATGCCATGGCAAACAGTTACTCAAATTATCATGCTGAGATGCTTGAAATCAAGTTATCTATGAAAGGCAAAGCTCTAAGTGAATATTGTAGATGGTTGGTTGGTTGCTTCTAACTGCAACAGAGAGTTTGAGGAAAGAAAATGAAGAGCTCAGGGCTTTAAATTCCTATCCAAGGCTTTGAATAAGGGAGGTGAAAGCCTCTATGACTCCCCTGAAAGAAAGTCTTATTCCTGTAACCATAGGGCCAATATTTCTGAAAACCCAAATCTAATCCAATATTTCTGAAAAACAAAACAAGCAAATTGAACTCCTAAACTTGTGGGGTCTCTTTTGTTAAAGTTAGGGCATTAATTGGAAAGGAAGGGAATTCTAACAACTGGAATGGGGTTAGAGGACAGATTCCAATGAATATGGGAAACGTGAAGTAGGCTGAGAGAACTGCTCAGCTGTGAACATGCGTTACCTTTCCTGAAAAAGGAAACGTGTCTCAAAAGAGCCCGGAAGATGAAGCTCAGAGCCATGGAGATTTATTCCCAAGCTGTCAGACCACTCAAGCAACTTCTGACATTATTCTGTATGGGTTTCAGAAAGTCTGTGGACCAGTGATTCACCTGAGCCTCCCATTTCCCACATTTTGAACAAGAATGTCTATAGTGGTTATCCTGTGTCTGCCCCACCACTGTATGTTAGGTGTGTGGGGAGCAGATAACTCATCTGTTCAGATTCACAGATCAAAAGGAACTGTTCTCAAAGAGCTACATTTAAGAAACTACATCTGAGGAGCCTCATCCACACCTGGACCTGATTTAGAGGACAAGTTTGTGGATTTTGAGCTGATGCTATAGTGGGATGAGACTTTGGGCGGCCTTGGGAGGGAGTGTATTTCATATGTGGGAGGGATGTGAATCATTGGCGGCCAGAGGGCAGACTATGGAAACCAGTATCCGAAATGGCCCCCAATTATCTCCACCTCCTGGCATTCAGTCTTTTGTATAATCGTCTCCCCTTGTGTGGGGGCTGGATTTAGTGACACACTTCTAGTAAATAAGAGATAAGGTAAGATATCACTTCTGAGATTAGGTTATAAACATTGGAGGTACATTCCTCCTCACAGTCTTTTAGATCACTTGTTCTGGGTGAAGCCAGCTGCCACATCGTGAAGTTTACTATGGAAAGGTCCACATGGAGAGGCCAACATCCAGGGGTGAATTGGCACCCTCAGTCAAACAGCCCACAAGAAATTGAGGTCTGCCAAAAATCTCGCAAGTGACGTTGGAAGCAAATTCTATTGTAGTCAAGCTTTCAAACGAGAATGCAGGCTCAGCTCATCGTTTGATGGCAAAGTCATGAGAAACCTTGAGCCAGAATTACCTGTTTCAGCTGCTCCTTAGCTCATGATCCAAAGGAATTATGAGAAAATGTTTGCAGTTTTAAGCTGCTAAATTTTGGAGTAATTTGTAGCACAATATATAACTAATATACTACTTCTAAAATGAATAAACAGAATTATAAGGCATATAGATTGTGGTTCTGAAAGCAGTATCTTAGTTTTCTACAAAGCAACCGAGAAGGAAACCCAGCAGCCTTTTCAAGGGAAAGGTATCTTTTCTGGTCTGGTTTCCATTATATTTGTTGCTCATTCTTGCCGATTCTCTTTGGTGGATCTAAT
Organism: Tapirus indicus; assembly: GCA_031878705.1. Classification (NCBI taxonomy): domain Eukaryota; kingdom Metazoa; phylum Chordata; class Mammalia; order Perissodactyla; family Tapiridae; genus Tapirus; species Tapirus indicus. The sequence continues at coordinate 95,670,122 of CM062926.1, forward strand.
ATTCTTTTATTTTGTCAAATCATCAGTATTAGAATTCACTTGTTTCACTGCCCTTCCAATGAAGTTCTTAGCCTTTACGTGTTCAATGCTGTAAGAACATCTTAAGCATTGAATCTTTATCAGTTGATTTTCAATGCAAGTCTATTTATAATGTGGTCTCCAAAATGCCAGCTCTCTGCTTTACTTGTAACCTTTGAATGTTATCTATTTGCTTGGCCCTGCAGGTCCTTCTGTAACTAATCAGTCTGCCTTGAATTCTTTTTTTTTTTTTTTTCCAGTCAGCCATGTCATCTCTGCATGCTGCGGGAAATGTGAGTTTTTATTCTTACTCTCATTATAAGTAGTAGGAAAAGGGAGTAAAAATATGCCTGCAATCTTATATAGTTATGTAATAGCTCTTTTGCTAAAAATTTATTTGGGGGTGAGCATACCTCCAGGTTATAATCCCAGTGTATGCCTGTTGTCCCAGCATAATCCTTAGGATCCTAGCAAATCCTTTCACCCTATAAGGTGTCCAGATATAAATGACAATTCTTGTCTGCTGCATTTAAATCCAAATTGTTCAATCTGGAAATTGAACTGTGATAAGGAGTGCCAGTTTTGTCACAAAAAAAAACGTAATTTAAATCCTAATGCCATCTTTTTTCAGTTTTTTGCTCTTTGGCAAATTATTTACCTGCTCGTCATTCCAAAATAGGGGGACAAAAGTAATAGGAACTTTAGGTTTGTTATGAGCATTCAGTAAATTAATACCTGTAAAATCCTGAGAAAAGTAACTGTCACACAGTAATCACTCAATAAATATGAGTATTGTCATGGTTAATTTTCTGTGTTAACTTGACTGGGCCATGAAGTGCTCAGATATTTGGTCAAATATTATTCTAGATGTTTCTATTCCAAGGGTGGATTTGGGTGAGATTAACATTGAAATTGATAGACTGAGTAAAGTAGATTGCTCTCCCTAATGTGGGTGGGCTTCATCTAATCAGTTGAAGGCCTGAAAGGAATAAAAAGGGATCCTCTGCTGAGCAGAAGAGAATTCCTCCTGCCTGACTACCTTCAAACTGGAACATTGGCTTCTTCCTGCCTTTGGAATTGAACTGAAATATCAGTACTTCCTGAGCATCGAGGCTGTAGACCTTCAGATGAGAACTACACCATCAGCTCTCCTGGGACTCCAGCTTGCTGACTCACCTATAGACCTTGAGACATATTAGCCTCCATAACTGAATAAGCCGATTCCTTATAACAGACAAACAAGCATCCTACAGGTTCTGTTTTTCTGGAGAACCCTGACTAGTACAAGTATTAAACAAGCTGTAACAAAATTGCTATAACCAATTGTGTATGCTAGAGAAGGAAAAGAACACATTCTTCAACTTTTCCACTCATGGCTTTTTAAAAAGGGAGATTTAACACTGATCCTGAGAAAATCAGTTTACAAAATTTTCTGTAGAGAATGTGATTAAATTAGCTTAGAATGAAAAAGAAAAATCAAATACTATCATGCAAGGATTGGGTTCTCAGACTTTTGATATCATGATGAAGATGTTAATGATGATGACTATGGTTATGGAAACCAAGACAACCGTTACAGTCATCATGTACCTTAATACAAAGCTACTAAAATTTGAATCCAGCTGTGAGGTAGACGATATTGAAAAAAGTCAAAGAAAAAATGTGTTGCTTATCATAAAAATACAAATTTTTCAAATTAAAATAATAATAAAGCACAATTTAACCTATCAGAATAGCAAAGTATTTTCTTTTCAAATAACAATAATTGGTTTTGAATAGTATCCTGTAAAATGGGTAGTTGCTTAGGTTTAAGGCAATTACAACCTTAGAACTAATTTGACTTTAAAAGAGCTTATCTAGGAAAATAATCAGACATGCACATCCAAAAACAAACACAACATCATACTCAACAGTGAAAAACTGAAAGCCACCCCTATGAGAATGGGAACAAGACAAGGGTGCCCACTTTTGCCACTCTTATTCCACCTAGTACTGGAGGTTTTAGCCAGAGCAATTAGGCAAGAAAAAGTAATAAAAGGTATCCAAATTGGAAAGGAAGAAATGAAACTCTTGCTGTTTGCAGATGACATGATTCTATATATAGAAAACCCAGAAGAATCCTTCAGAAAACTGTTAGAAATAATCAACAACTACAGCAAAGTTGCAGGGTACAAAATCAACTCATAAAATCAGTTGCATTTCTATACTCTAATAATGAACTAATAGTAAGAGAACTCAAGAATACAATCCCATTTACAATTGCAACAAAAAGAATAAAATATCTAGGAATAAATTTAACCAAAGAGGTGAAAGACCTATACAATGAAAACTATAAGACATTATTGAAAGGAATTGAAGACAGCATAAAGAAATGGAAAGACATTCCATGCACATGGATTGGAAGAATAAACATAGTTAAAATGCCCATATTACCTAAAGCAATCTATAGATTCAATGCAATCCCAATCAGAATCCCAATGATATACTTCATGGAAATAGAACAAAGAATCCTAAAATTTATATGGAACAATAAAAGACCCTGAATAGGGAAAATAATCCTAGAAAAAAGAACAAAGCTGGAGGCATCACAATCCCTGACTTCAAAATATACTATGAAGCTATAGTAATCAAAGCAGCATGGTACTGGTACAAAACAGACACACAGATCAATGGAACAGAACTGAAAGCCCAGAAATAAAACCACACATCTGGGGACTGCTAATCTTCAACAAAGGAGCCAAGAACATACAATGGAGAAAGGAAAGTCTCTTCAATAAATGATGTTGGGAAAACTGGAGAGCCACATGCAAAAGAATGAAAGTAGACCATTATCTTACACCATACACAAAAATTAACTCAAAATGGATTAAAGACTTGAATGTAAGACCTGAAACCATAAAACTCCCAAAAGAAAATATAGGCAGTACACTCTTTGACATCAGTCTTAGCAGCATCTTATTGAATACCATGTCTACTCAGGCATGGGGAACAAAAGAAAAAAGTAAACAAATGGGACTACATCAGACTAAAAAGCTTCTAGAAGGCAAAGGAAACCAAGAGCAAAACAAAAAGACAATGCACCAACTGCAAGAAAATATTATATCATACATCCAACAAGGGATTAATTTCCAAAATACATAAAAATTCATACAACTCAACAACAAACAACCCCATCAAAAAATGGGCAGAGGATATAACAGACATTTTTATGACAGGTACATGAAAAGATGTTCAACATCACTAATCATCAGGGAAACGCAAATCAAAACTACACTAAGATATCATCTTCCACCCATTAGAATGGCTATAATCACCAAGACAAAAAACAACAAATGTTGGGGAGGTTCTGGTGAAATGCGAATCCTAATTCACTGCTGGTGGGAATGCAAACTGGTGCAACCTCTATGGAAAACAATGTGGAGATTTCTCAAAAAATTAAAAATAGAAACACCATATGTCCCAGCTATCCCACTACTGGGTATTTATCCAAAGAATTTGAAATCAACAATTCAAAGAGACTTATGCACCCTTATGTTCATTGCAGCATTATTCACAATAGCCAAGATGTGGAAGAAACCCAAGTGCCCATCAATGGATGAATGGATATAGATGTGGTATATATATATATATATATACACACACACACACACACACACACACACACAATGGAGTACTACTCAGTCATAAAAAAGACAAAATTGTACCATTTGCAACAACATGGATGGACCCCAAGGGTATTATGTTAAGTGAAATGAGAAAGACAAACGCCACACGATTTCATTCACATGTGGAAGATAAACAAACACATGGACAAAGACAACAGATTAGTGGTTACCAGAGGGGAAGGGGGCTAGGAGGATGGGCAAAAGGAGTAAAGGGGCACATATATATGGTGATGGATAAAAATTAGACTATTGGTGGTGAGCACAATGCAGTCTATACAGAAACTGATAAATAATAATGTACACCTGAAATCTGGCAATGTTATAAACCACTATAACCTCAATAAAATAATGATAAAAAATTACTCATCTTATTTAAAAGGGAGAATATTTGAAAAAGCAATGATTATTCAAATTACATCACACTACTTTAATAGAATATAAGGCAAAATTAAAATTATGTTTACGAAAAATTTGTAACAGCATACAAAATAATGTTAAATGATCAAAAATCAGGATGTGATATGATGGCAACCAAATTTTTAAAAGTTTTAGAAGGAGGAAAATAAACCATAATGTAAATTTTATTTCTAGGTAAGAAGATTATAATTTTTAAGATGACATTCTTTAAATTTTTAAATATATTTTCCCAATTTTTCCCCAAGAAGGGATAATACTTTAATTAGATGGGACAGGGGAGAAACAGTAAATACTATAAGCAAAATAAACAAACAAACAAAAACTTCATCTGTTCATTTGCTATATCTTTTGTGCTCAGCAGCATGCCTGTAAGGAACTTACAGCCTAATTGAGGAAATAGATAAAATATTTACTGAACAAAGATGAACTTGGTTTTTGCTATGTTGATTTTAAAGCACAATAGGACTTAAAGCAATCTCTTGTGTTATGTGAGCCAGGAATCACCTCTCACTCTGAGTGCCAGTTTTGCTGACAATATAAGCCTTTCACCCTCAGGAGCAAAGTAGGAACAATCTCTCCCACATAGCAGCATCCATAATCTGACCACTGGGAGAATATGACTGAGAGAATGTATTAAAGTCCTAAATTATTACAAGGGCATTATTTTTTAATCTTTACAGTATGATGCCATTTCAATGAACTTTAATATTCTTGGCTGTTTTCCTTGAATATAAATTAATAGAAGAACAATTCCAAAAATTCCAACTCACTGTATTGTTCTAAGTGAAAATCTCCATTAAAATCATCCATAAAGGATAACCATTGTTAATAGTTCATAAAGTTCATGTTCTGTACTCTAAATGTCTTTCCAGGTATCTATGTCTTTCTGCTTGTCTGTCTATCTCTGTCTCTGTCTCTCTCTCTGTATCAGTTTATATTACTGAATCATGCTATAGAAACTATAAAATAACTGTTTCATTAAAAATATATATACAATATCTATATCTAAATCTATCCAAAATTTTGTTGACATAGCCAATAGCATGAATTTTGCAATCATAAACACTGCATTCAAATTCTACCATATACTGGCTGTGTTACTTGGAACAAAATTATGTAAATCTCTCAAAAGCCCTATTTTTTAATATATAAAATGCAGATAATGTAGTCTGACTCATAGGATTCTAATAAAAATTCAGTGAGATAATGCATGTAAAGCTCTTAGCACAATGCCTAAAAGAGGAATGTTAATTTTGTTCAGTTGCTTTCCAGTGGTTGGCATTATTTATTATTTTATATTTTACAAGAAAACAGTGTTTCATATGCATGAAAACTTTTTCCATCCATTTCTTTTGCCAATTTTTTGTTATTACAAAATACTTGTTGTTACAAATATGTAATGGATATACACACCCATGCAAATATTGCTTGAGGATTCATTTTAATAAGTGAAATTATGGATCTATATTTTTTCATCTTAAATATTTTAAAATAGTTTTGGCCGATTTACACTTCTTACAAAAATATATGAGAATTATGACAATGCTTTTTTAGCACATAAACAATGAATATTTTCTGATTTTGATTTTTTAAATTTTCCCAAGATTATTTTCTCTTCTTTTATTTTCCCAGGTCTTTAAGCACTTCAATTGAATTTTAGTACATCTATTTCTTAAAGTGTGAATATTAGAGATTTGAACTTGACAGCATATAGCAGAGAACTCCCAGTACAGTTAAATAAACAAATGAGGAATTTAAAGGTTAATTGTTTCCCATAACACATCAGGAAACAGCTTTATGCATCAAGTTCCTCTTTCAGTCACTCCTTCAGGCAGAAAGATAAAATCATGCATGCACCTATTTGAGGAACATGAAGCTTTCTAAGTGCCAATCATCTCTGCTATGTCTAATTGGCAAGAACTGTCCTGTGGCTAACTGAAAGGGATCCTGGGAAATACATCTAACTGGATTCATCACTGCCTGATTTCAGACTTCCAGCCTCCCAGACTGTGAGCAATAAATTTCAGTTTACAAGCTACCCAGTCTATGGTATTTTGTTTTAACAGCACAAATGGCCCAGGACAAAGATTGGTACCTAGAAGTGGGGGTGTTGTTGTAACAAATACCTAAAAATGTGGAAGTAGCTTTGGAACTAGGCAATGGGCAAAGGCTGGAAGAGTTTTGAGGTGCATTCTAGAAAAAGCCTATATTGCTGTGAACAGACCATTACAGGCAATTTGGGTGAGGACTCAGAAGAAGAGGAGACCCACAGAGAGAACCTCAATCTTCTAGAGAACACCAAAGTGGTTGTGAACAGAATGATAGAAATATGGACAGTAAAGGCCATTCTGAAGAGGTCTCAGATGGAAATGAGGAACATGTTATTGGAAGCTATAGGAAAGGCAATCTTTGCTATAACGCGGCAAAGAACTTGGCTGAATTGTGTTCATGTCCTAGTGTTTCACGGAAGGTAGAACTTGTGAGAAGTGATGTTGGATATTTGGCCGAAGCTATTTCTAAGCGAAGTGCTGAAAGTAAACATTGACTTCTCTTGAATACTTATAGTAAAATGTGAGAAGAGAAATGACTTAAAGAGGTAATTATTAATCAAAAGGGAAGCAGAAATTAAAAATTTGGAAAATTCTTACCCTGTTCATATTGCAAAAAATGAAAAAGCGTTTTCTGAAGAGAACACCAAGGGTGTGACCACGCAATCCTTTGATAAGGAGATTAGTATGGGTGTGAACCATGGGTTTAATTAGCCACCCCAACAGGAAAACAGCCAATTTCAACTTAAGGGGAAGAAGACAGGAAGGAATGAGGAAGGTTGTCAGACTTCTTAGATTTTACTGGAAGGGACATAGAGTTGTCCACTTGCAAATGTGCAATATTCTTCAAGACAAGGGAAGGACTCCGAAGGTGATTCAGAAATCATCAGAGCTGACTCCTTAGTTTCAAAAGGAGGGGCCATTACCTGAGTTTCAACAGGCCAGATGACCCCCAGGCAAAGCCATGGGGGTGGTGACACTCACAGCCCATGGGAGCCCTGCCCATGGGAGCCATGTGAGTGGGTCTACCCTCACAATCCCAGACTGGTAGAGCCACTGGCCTGTGATTCCAGACCAGGAGAGCTGCTGCATGGGCTGTACCCAGCAAAGCTATGGGAACTCAAGTCCCTAGTATGTCCAGAAGGCAGAATCCCCACCCCAGGAGGTCTGGAAGGTGGGACCTCTGCCTCAGAGGGCAGAGCATCAAGTTAAAAAAAAATTAGTCCCAAGCTTTAAGATCAATGTTGTTTGTCTTGTTGGGTTTGGGACTTGTTTGGAACATATCACCCCTTCCTTCTCTCCTAATTCTTCCTTTTGGAAGGGGGACATCTGTCCTATGCCTGCCTCACCATTGCATCTTGACAGCACATAACTTATTTAATTTCACAGATTCACAACTGGAGGGGAATTTGCCTCAGAATGAATCCTACTTTGAGTCTCATCCATATCTGATTTAGGTGATATTTAGATGAGACTTTGCACTTTAGACTTTTAAGTTGATGCTGGAACAAATTAAGACTTTGGAGGCTGTTGGGATGGAATGAATGTATTTGCATTCAAGAATGAAATGAATTTGGGGGGATCAAAGGTTATGGTATTAGTGGATGGGGCCTTTGGGAGAAAATTAGGTCATGAGAGTGGAGCCTTCATGAATGAGATGAGTGCTCTTATCAAAGAGATCCCACGGAGACCCCTCACTCCTTCCACCATGTGAAGGTACAGTGAGAAGTCTGTGACCTGGAAGGGGACCCCCACCCAACCACGCCGGCACCCTTACCTCAGACTTCCAGCCTCCAGAACTGTGAGAAATAAATTTCTGCTCTTTATAAGCTACTCAGACTGTGGTATTTTCTTACAACAGTCCTAACAGACTAAGACACTTCCCCAAACAAAATTGAAGTTCTATTGCTAAGGAAAAAGGAGAGAATTGAAATTACTGGATATGTTATCAATCTCTGTCACATTAACCTTTTATAATTTGTTCTTTTTTTTTTTATTTCTAAATTGCCTCTATTTTTCGGTCCACTTTTCTGTTTAGCTGCTCTATTTTTTTTCTGTTGAGATTATTATATAGTTTGATACAATGGTGTGCTGGTAAATGTTTAACAATCAGCTCTCCTAATAAAATCAAAGAGCCTAACTGGTAGCATTTGTCAATATTTTTGGTATAAATACTCCCATTGTGGCCAATTTCAAACTATCAGAGTAATATCATTGAACGTGGACTTGGAAAGAGGTGAGTAGTAACACACCATAATGTAGTATTTCTACCCTAAAGATACAATAAAAAAATAAACTCAAAAGCACAGATAATAGTAAAATGTAGTATACTAATTAGAAAGTGATGAGTTTTCAGTTTTATTAACTTTGTTTTAAAAATGATTTATTTCATCATACATACATACATATTTAATTGTACATTATATAAATATAATGGCTATATTTAACAACTGACTCACAAAATTAAATTTAACAACTGGCTCTTACAAGCTACCAGCCAGTCCCAGCACACCAATGATTTGACGTATGTGTTTGTTGTCTTTGTCTGTGTGTGAGAGTGTATATACTAGAACAACCTTATTAATTACATTTTCTGTTTATATACTATTTGTATTTATAGGTTTTTAAAAATTTGCCAAGCATTGATAGACGAGTGTTAAGATCTCTTCACTACTATTGTATTGTTGTGTAGTTCTGGTAATTTTGCATGTTATTATTAAGTGTGACTTTATTCTGCCTCACGAATGATCATTACATTTCTTTTAAGACTTTATTATTATTTTTTAGCAGTTTTAGGTCCAGAGCAAAATTAAGAGGAAGATACAGAGATTTCACATACAGCCCCTGCCCCCACAGATACAAAACCTCCCCCATTATCAACATCCCCTACCGAAGAGGTGCATTTGTTACATTTGAAGAACCTACATTGATACATCATTATCACCCAAAGGCCACAGTTTACATTAGGGTTCACTCTTGGTGCTGCCCATTCTATGGGTTTGGGCAACTGTATTATGACATGTATCCAACATTATAGTATCGGAGTATTTTCACTGCCCTAAAAATCCTCTGTGCTCTACCTATTCATCCTTCCCATGACCTCCAAAGCCTGACAACCAGATGTTTTTACTGTCTCCATAGTTTTGCTTTTCCAAAATGCCATATAGTTGAAATCACACAGTGTGTACTCAATTCAGATTGGCTTCTTTCACTATAATATGTATTTAAGTTTCCTCCATGTCTTTTCATGGTTTGATAGCTCACTTCTTTTTAGTGCTGAATAATATTCCATCATCCAGATGTACCACAGTTTATTTATCCATTCACCTACTTAAGGCCATCTTGGTTGCTTCCAATTTTTGGCATAATGAATGAAACTGCTTAAACATCCACGTGCAGGTTTTTGTATGGACATACATTTTCAACTCCTTTGGGTAAATACCAAGGAGCATGATTGCTGGATTTTATGGTAAGAGTATATTTAGTTTTGTAAGAAACCACCTAACTGTCTTGCAAAGTGGCTGTACCATTTTGCATTCCTACCAGCTATGAATAAGAGTACCTCTTGCTCCACATCCTCATCAGCATTCGATGAAATTCATTTTTTGCATGTGGATGTCCAGTTGTTCCATTACCACTTGTTGAAAGACTATCTTTGTTCCAATACGTTGTCTTTGCTCCTTTGTCAAAGATTAGTAGACTATATTTATATAGGACTATTTCTGGGCTCTATAATCTGTCCCATTGACCTATTTGTCTATTCTTTTGCCAATACCAACAGTATCTTGATTACTGTGGCTTTATAGTAAGCCTTGAAGTTGGGTAGTATCAGTCTTTCAACTTTGCTCTTCTCCTTCAATATTATGTTGGCTATTCTCAATCCTTTGCCTCTCCATATAAACTTTAGAATCAGTTTCTTGACATCCACAAAATAATTTGCTGAGATTTTGATAGGGATTGCATTGAATCTATAGATCAAGTTGGGAAGGACTGGCATCTTGACAATATTGATTCTTCCTATCCATGAACATGGAATATCTCTCCATTTATTTAATTCTTTGATTTTGTTCATCAGACTTTTATAGTTTTTGTTATAGATCTTGTACATATTTTGTTAGATTTATACCTAAATATTTCATTTGGGGGGGGTGTTAATGTAAATAATATTTTATTTTTTTCATCTTAAATTCCACTTGTTCATTGTTGGTATATGAGGAAACAATTGACTTTTGTATATTAACCTTGTATCCTGTAACCTTACTATAATCATTTATTAGGTCCAAGAGTTATTTTGTTGATTCTTTTGGATTTTCTAAATAGACAATCATGTCATTTGCAAACAAAGACAGTTTTATTTCTTCTCCCTAATTTGTATATCTGGAGTTTTTAACTCTCAGAGCTGTCCACACTAAGCCTCCAGCAATTCATTAATTACAGTTCAGACTTTCCTTACTCTGGCATTGGTTCCTGAGGCAGTTTCCACTAGTGAATCTCTGTCCCAATAAGCCATGATGCCCTATATTCACCTGTCTGTCTCACCAATCTTGGGAGCAGAAGTTTCCCTTTTGTCTTACCCTCTCTTTTTGATCCAAGAGAAGTTGATTTTTCAGTCTGCTCAGCTTTTTACTTGCTATTAGGATGGAGTAGCAACTTCCAAACTCCTTAAATGTGGAACAGGAACTGATCTTTACATTTTCTAATGACTTTTTCATTTATTTCATGTATTTATGAAAAAATTGGGGAGTATACTGTCAGGTACAGTTTTAGGCACTGGAAATACAGACGTGAAATCATGAAAGTGCCTGCTCTGAGAAAGCATACAGTATAATGAGTTTGTGTTGGGGCATGGAAAGTATATTGGAAGTGGGAAGAAAAGTGTTGGTGACTGGTCTAGAGCCCATCAATATTCTTCTGGAGACATCTACAGAGTAAAAGAAAAAATGACCAAGTCAAGTCACGTTAAAAACATAAACAGGCATCCTAGTGTTATTTACCAGCAGGAAAGAGAGTGTCTTTATCTGTGGGCTACCTTTTTTCAGGTGCACCTGGTCTAAATTGCTTATGAAATAGAAATCTGAAATTAATGGATTTATGTGGCATAGTCTGCTGGAAAATATCATGTCCCATATGTAATTATCAGAGTATAAAATGGAGATGTTTCATGACCAAAATAGCTCCTTTTGTACAAGTGATGCTCTACATGCATTACTTTGAACCTCATATGTTTAATCCAGTCCAAATGTGCCCAAGGTAGGAAAAAAAAAAACACGGAGATGTGCTGATGGTTTCAGACTTCTCCATGCTTTTCCTTTGTTTTACTATTGCCTGCATCCATTGAATTTCTAGTAACATTTCATACTGATCAGATCTCTGATTCTTGTGAGTCTGATTTGCCATCTGATCTATTGTTTTTAATTTCAGGAACACAATAAAAATAATTTAAAGAGGAAAATATCAGATACTAATAACTACTATGCAGATAATTAAAGGGATATTATTTTGAGGAAATTGAAAATGTGGCTAAATTAGGTCGGGCAGTCAGAGAAAGACTATTTGAGAAGACAATGGTTAAATTTTAAACTAAAAGATGAGTGATGTAAAGGTCCAGAGAAGCATCCCAGGCAGAGAATCAACAAGTGAAAGGGCCAAAGATGGGAACAAACTAAGTCAATTTAGGGAAAGGGGAGAAAATCCAGATGTAGAAGATGTAATGAGATTAGGTGAGAAAGGACATGAATTCAGAAAGACTGAGAGGTGTCAAATAATTCAAGCCTTATTAGATGCAAGTCATTAGATTCAATCTTTCCTTTTATATCAAGTGCAAATGTTATCAGCCGTTATTGAGGATGTGCAGCTGTATAGCATTAAGCAATTATTTACAATAATGAAAACAACTACATGCAATACTTATCAAGGTCTATATTTTGCTGCTTAAATGTGTCTGTCTATTGGGTATAGCTCTTCTTGGCTTAAAGACACCATGATTTAAGTACAATTAAACAACTACTATTAAAATAATGTATAAAAATTTTAAGAAAAAGTAATGGCTTCTGTAAAGAATAAATTCATTTAGTGATAAAAAAAAGCAATGATTGCCAATACATAGTTTTAACAGTTTGATATCATGAAGGAATCTTTGTTCTTTTTTTTGTTTGTTTTTGTAGTAAAAGTATATGGACAATCTCTTCAAATTAGTGTTTTCATTTTCTTCAGATAAATACCCAGAAGTAGAATTGTTGGATTGTATGGCAGTTCTATTTTTAATTTTTTGAGGAACCTCCATACTGTTTTCCATAGTGGCTACATCAATTTACATTCCTACCAACAATGTACAAGGATTCCCTTTTCTCCACATCCTCACTAACACTTATTTTTTTGTCTTTTTGATAATAGCCATTCTCACAGGTATGAGGTGATATCTCATTGTGATTTTAATTAGCATTTCCCTGATGATTACTGATGTTGAGCATCTTTTCATGTGTTTGTGGGCCATCTGTATGTCTTTGGGAAAATGTCTATTCAGGTCCTTGGCCCATTGTTTAATTGGATTGGGTTTTTTTTATATTAAGTTGTATAAGTTCTTTATATATTTCGTATATTAACCCCTTATTGGATGTGTGATTTGCAAATATCTTCTCCCATTCAGTAGGGCGCCTTTTCGTTTTGTTGATGGTTTCCTTCACTGTGCCAAAGCTTTTTAGTTTGTTGTTCTCTCATTTGTTTATTTTTGCTTTTGCTGCCCTTGCCTGGTCCAAAAAGATATTGCTAAGACAGATGTCAAAGAGTTGATTGCCTATGTTTTCTTCTAGGAGTTCTAGATGCGGTACATACATACAATGGAATATTACTCAGCTATTTAAAAAGAACAAAATTTTGCCATTTGTGACAACATGGTACCAAAGTTTCTAGCCAATGTAGTTAGGCAATAAAAGGAGGAGGAGCTAGAATAGCTAAAACAGTTCTGAAAAAGTAGGAAGGACTCCTCCACCTGATTTCAAGTCTTATTATTGCCACAGTAATCAAGACTGCAAAGTATTGGCAGACGGATAGACATATAGATCAATGGAATAGAATAGAGAACTCAGAAATAACTCCACAAAAATATAGCCAACTTATTTTGACAAAGGTACAAAAGCAATTTAAGGGAGCAAGGATAGTCTTTTCAATAAATGGTGCTGAAGCAATTAGATATCCACAAGCTAAAAAAAACAAAAAACAAAAAACCCTAGGTCTCACACCCTGTACAAAAATCAACTCACAATAAATCAGATTTAAATGTAGAACAATAAAAAAATTTTACAAGATAACATAAGAGAAAATCTTTGGGACCAAGGGCTGGTGAAGAGTTTTTAGAAATGACACCAAAGCACAATCCTTCAAAAGAATTTGATAAATTGGATTTCATCAATATTAAAACTTTCATTCCATGAAAGACCCTGTTAAGAGGACGAAAAGACAAGCTACAGATTAAAGAAATTGTTTGCAATACCATTTATCTGACAAAAGACTCATATAAGAACATATAAAAAATTCTTAAAATCAACTATAAAAACAATCTAATTCAAAAATGGGCAAAATATATGAAGAGAGTTCACGGAGCATATATCGATGGCAAATAAGCAATGAAAAGATGTTCAACATCACTAGCCAAAAAGACCAAGATGATATCACTACACACTTACTAGAACAGCTAAAATAAAAAGTGATAATTTTTAAATTATAAAAATAGTAACCTATGTAAAAATATTTAATTAAATGATTTAGTTAAATAATATTAATTATAAAAATAGTGATAACTAAATGCTACAAGGATGCAAAAAATCTGATTTCTCAGTCATTGCTGGTGGAAATGTAAAATGATACAACCATTCTGGAAAACTAGTTTAGCAATTTCTAAAATAAAACTAAACATACACTTAACCATACAACCCAGCAATTGTACTTCTGGGCATCTATGCCAAAAAAGGAAAACTTATGCCCTCACAAAACCTGCTCATGATTGTTCATAGTGGCTTTTTTTTTTAATTGTGGCCCCAAACTGGAAATAACCAAAATGTCCCTTGATGAGTGAATGGTTAAACACATCACAGTACATCCATACCATGGAACACTACTCAGCAATATAAAGAAACAAACTATTGATACACTCAACACTTTGGATGGATTGCAAGAATATCATGCTGAATGAAAAAAAAATCAATCTCAAAAAGTCACATACAGTATGATTTCATTTATATAAAACTCTTGAAATGTCAATATTATAGTGTTGGAAAACAGATTAATGGTTTCCAGGGGTTCCTGGGGGATCCAGATTAGTGGTTTCCAGGGATGGGGTGGCGGGGAATGGCCATAAAGGTTTAGAATGAGGGAGAACTTTGGAGTGATGGAAGAGTTCTGTGTCTCTGCTGCAGTGGTGGTTACATAAATCTACACATGCAATAAAATGACATAGAACTATACACACCAATGTCATTGTACCACTGTCAAATTCCTGATTTTTGTATTATTGTACTATAATTATGTGAGAGATAACCATTGGAGGAAATTGGATGAAAGGTATATGAGCCTTTCTGTCCTTTGCAACTTCCTTTGAATCTACAATTATGTCAAAATAAAAACTTTTTAAAAAAATGGCAGCATAATGTATATATTTCTTTGCACTTGGAAAAAAATTTATCCTGAAGATTATGCCATGCTACCTACTTCTTTATCATGGCTGTTTATTATGTCAATTTTTCATTCCAGTGTTGTTTGATGTTTTGTTTTTCTCTGACTTTTTGGTATAATAAACACTATTGCAATAAATATAAATAGCATGTGATATCAGTAAGTACTTATCACAGCAAATTCCTAATAGTTGGTTGCATTGATAATCTATTCTAAAAGATTGGGCAAATAATTTGATGGATCAGTACTGGCTGTAAAAGTTTTACATGTTGTATTTATCTATATGATAAGTTTCTAAGAGTGAAATTACTGGACAAATCTATTTTTATTAAGGAAAGTTTAAATTTGTTTTAATGCTTAGAAATATTATCTCCTCATTACTCTTTATTTTTCTATAATTTTATACACTTTCCTGGGAATCTCTTTATTTTAATGTGAATTTAGAATCAATTTTGCTAACTAAAAATTCACAGTGGCATATTATTGGACATATGTTAAAATTATAGAGTAAAATAGGGAGAGTGTCTTTCTGACATTGAGTCATCTCAAGGTCACACTGTGAGTATAATTACTAAGATCTTGTTAACTATTCCTTAATTTTTCATGTAGATCTAAAATATTTCTTGCTAAATTATTTTCATTTTTGAGGCTTTTGTAAACTGTATGTGTTCCTCTAGCACATTTTCTAACTGTACTGAAATTTTTAAATGAGAAAATCATGAATTTGTGTATTAATTTTAAAAACTGCCCTCTACAGAATATGGTTCAATCTACTGTGTCTATAACATGTTTTGTTTTCCTCCTGAGCACACAGTAAACACCTCCCAGGCACAGCGCGTGCACACACATGTGCACGCGCACGCACACAAACCCCACCTTGGAGTTAGGTATATCTATGTGATTAAGTTCTGACAAACAAATGTGGACAGAAGAGATGTGACACTTTCAGGCCTTACCCATGAAAACTACCTGCATAATCAACAAATTCTCTCTGCCAGCCAGATGTGGAGGGTCTTACAAAGGACTCTAAATCCTAAGGGATAACTTGGGCCTTAGGTCATCACACAGAAGGCCAAAGGGATGATCAATTGCTAAATGCCAGCATTAAACATGGAAGAGAAATAAAAGCCATAGAGATTTTTCTAAAGGCAAGTTGTGTGTGCAACTCTTCCACTATTCTTCAACTACTATGAACTTTGAAAATGTATTTTTATAAATATCAAGAGATTTTAAAATTTACCTATGGAATTTTTTTCTTTTTGAGTTCAGAAGAAATTGTTGGTATTTTAAATAAAACTGTATAGTTTTAGAGATGTCCAAAATTAGATTTTTTTAAATCCATAAGACAAAAACAAAAGGTGAAGAATATTAAATTATCCACTGTGAAGTTTATCTTTTAAAAATAATCCTGCCTGTTATTGAAATAAGAAATTAAAATGCACTTTTAACTTCAACAACTACTCACACTATGATAAAATTTTTAAATAAATGCTTCTATACATTTCAAATTTTATTTAAGTAATGTATGTATTCTATCTGGTTTCTTTTAAGGACTAGATACAGATAATAGAGGCATGGAAACAGACAGGTAAATAGATTATAGATGATTAGATAGATAGATACGTACATACATACATATAAATATATGGATAGATATTATTATATATATAAAATTTTAACTTTTTCAAAATGTTATAAACATTAAGTATTTAGAAATTTAGAAATTTTTCATGATTTTCAGAAAACTGAGTTTATCCAGAAAAAAAGTGCTATTCCATCTAATTTTTGTGGTGTAAAGATAAAATAATAGGAATTTTAAGCATTTTGATATCTAGTTTTCTATTGGACATCATAAGAATCAGTGTAATGTTCTCTCATTATAGAAATAAGAAAATTTTATTAATTCTAAGTTAAATCAGAGTTTCATCAGTAGAAATATATTTTCTTCTCATAATTCATATTTTTCTTTTTCTCATTTTTCTTATGGCATTTATTCTTGCTTTATAATGTCTGAGATTATCTTCATTGTATTGCTTTCTTTAAATGTCTTTTGGTAAACAGGCACATGAGGACACCTAGTATTGCTTTTATTTGTGTAATGGATCAGCTTGAATTGGCCTGGCGGTTATTGCATAATGATATTTAATACTCTGTAAAACTCATTAACTCATATAGCTCAATACTGCCAGGAACTCCTAAAACATTTATTTCTCATTCCCACTGGTTTTCTAGTTCCATTCTCCTCTAATATTTCACATTGTTTTTAATTAACATCTCTATCTACTCAATTGACAAAAACTAAAATCCTTCTACATTACTCCTAAATATTTTTCTGAATGGGCTTCTTAACTCTAGTTGTTATTTACTATTTATTCTCTTTCCCTAATGTCATAGTGCTTTTCTTAAGTTCCAAAAAGATTATTCATTTGAATTTATCACCAACCCAGAACAGTTTCACGTAGATTATATCTTCGTTTAGTTAGCCTTTCCTTTAAACAGAATTTTTTTTCAATTTAAATTACTAACATATTAGTTACTAAAATGTGTTACATTTCTCTGACTCCTACTAGCTATTCCTTTCCTTGTTAACAATTAAGAGGCACTGCTAATTTTTATATATTCAACTACAACTTTTTTCCAATATTTACAAAACACTGGGAACAAGTCATATGTTAAAGAACCTTTCATTCTCTCTTTTTCTTTTATACTAAATTTATATATATATTTTTGGTTTTCAAGGGATTTAAACGCGTTTCCAATCGGGTCATAAGAAACATTTGAAATATTTTATTTATATATTACTTTTAGGTCCTCGTTTGGAGCGAATGTAAGTGTTTGTGTGTGTGTTTGTATCTGTGCGTGCACGCGCGTGTGTGTGTGTGTGTGTGTGTGTGAGAGAGAGAGAGAGAGAAAGAGATTCTATGTGTCTCTGTGCTTTTATTTTTTCCTTTTCTGTTTTCTACTTTTATTATGTATGTGAAAGTAAATAAAGGAAACTTTATTTAAAACGGAGCCAGGAGGACCAGAAGGGGGAGCTCTCACACACGATCACTGCCTGTTGTTGGCAGACTCCATAAGGACCTTCTTTAAAGACCTCAGCAAAAAGAAAGGAAAAAATTTCCTCGTTGCCTAGCAACAGCCCAGCCAATGAGAAATGCTTCAGCTCAGCTAATGAGAAGCCATCCTCACCCTGAACTCTCATCTTCCTCCATGAACTTTCCTTCAAAATAGCCCTCCCCAATCTCCTCCCAAAATCTAATAAAAGTTAATCTTCTCTTTGTCTCCTCAGACTTGCCTGTGGCTGCCATAGCTTGCTTGTCCTGAATTGCAATTCTCTGCTCTTTCCAAATAAACTCCTTGCTAGGAAAATGACTGACTATATTATTTTTAACTTTGATAGTCATAATCACAGAATTATGATTTATTAGAATTTCAGATGTCTAACATAAGGTAATTTTTTTAAATGTTATGCCTACATAAATTCAAAAGAGAAATGAAAACAGAAGTTACGGATAACATTACTGAAACATATTGGGACACAACTAGAGCATTGCAGAGGAAAATTCTGTTTTAAATATTTACATTTCAAAAAGGAAAAATGAACATTAAACACTCACTTCAAGAAATTAGAAACAAAACAACAAAATGAACCTAAGAATATTCAATGAAAGGAATTAATAAAGAAAAATACAAACATTAATAAATTAGAAGACAAAAAAATATAGAAATAATCCATAAAAGTAAGTGTTGGTTGTTTACAACAAAAGCAAATCATAAGGTAAACAATTAGTTCTCCTATGCAAGAGAAAAAGACGAAAAGTAGAAACATACAAAATGAAAAGGAGCACACCTTTTAATTTATATGAGAAAAAACAATCTTAAATTGATCCATTCTCAATTCAGGGTGAAGATGAGATGGCAATCTACTGAAAAGAAATTTATTATATTCTATAACTCTCCAGAATTTCAAGTAAACATAGTCTATCCTAAAACTCAGTTATGTCATATAACTCAAATATCTTCTGCACTGCTTATTTGTATTCAGAGTCCAAGACAAAATATAAAGTTGAGACCAGAGAAACAGTATCGAGAATTATAATAAGGTGTGGTCCACAGAATGCTGAAGTAAAAAGTATTGATTTTTCAGAATGTGTAAGAGTCATGGGACTCAACCAAGCCATAGCAAGGAAATAATGAAATTGATTATGGGCAGCACCAACCTCTTCACACTGAGTTTGCCTTTATCTAGATAGGCTTAGTCCTGGAAGCTTTTTGATGTCCTGAATTTGTCATTGCCTTGAACAGAAAGAAGAATATCTTAGTTGCATGAAAAAATAGAATACACCACTGTATGACTGAGGACAGGGTTCAGACTGATCTTGACATGTTCTCCAGAAAACCCCTGCTTTCAGGAGTCAACAATCAGAGCAATGCCAGTGCTTCTATGAGTGACATTACTGTAAATATTGTGGCATGAAATACTCCAGAACCAATTGTTCAAGCCATCTAGGAGTCCAAATTGTCTAAACAAACCCTGGTTTGTTATTAAGCTGCCCATTTTTCTTCACCCTCTGCCAATGACGAGACTTGAAATTCAATTTTGTTGAGTCCTTCTCATGAAGCCAAAGCTGTCTACAAATGTCTTCACCTAAAAATAACAACAATAACAAACAAGGAAATGTTGAGAAATGACTGATAAATATCTAGGGTAGGGTCTATAGTAGCAGAGCATGAGAGCACCTTGACAGTGCGCTGTGCTGGGAAGCCCAGACCGCAGCCCCCTCTCCAATCTCTCTAGTCTCCATGGATGCTGTCATCACAGTGGGTAGGCAGGGGAAATAGAACAGCGAGGCATTTCAGACCCCGTCCTCAGTCATCACAGAACTACCCTCCACACACACAGCTGACTAAGGGTAAGAGCTCTCAGAATATTCTGGCCTGTTCCCTTAGCAAGTATGGGCTGCAGCAAGGCCTGAGTACAAAGCACCACTGCTCTAGTAGAGTGTGACCTAAAAGAAATACTCCATATTTTGCACAAGAAATGTTTTCAGGTCAAAATTGAGATTCAAAAAATAAGCTGTCGATGAAGTGTCCTGACAAATTCATGGAACAGAACCAAAATAGGGGCGAAAATATCAGGTTATTTAAAACCTGGAAGAACACTGCAGAGGAACCCAGGTACTCCTGCTGACTTTTACATGGTCAAGATGCTAATGTGTCTATGTATCTGACTCTTCAACAAGCGGCAGCTAGAGCAGTGGTTTCTAGTCTTGACTGCTTGTTGGATCTTTAAAAATTATTAGTAATAGTACCAAAGCACCACCCATCCTTCTGACTTGGCCTGGGCATCAGACTTTTTAAAAGTTTCCCAGAGAATTCTAACATGCAGCAAATGTTGAGATCCACTGAGTGAGAAAGACACCATTAGAATAAATGTACCTGTCGTCCCCTCCCATCCCATCCCCCAAAGCATGAAGCTTCTCAAGTGTCACTATACCTGACCAAGTAACAGGATAATAAAAATAGGATTCTTTTTTCATTTTAACTTAGGCTCTAGGGAAGAGATTGGCAAATTGTGTCCCTTTGCCTGTTTTCGTAAATAAAAATTTTATTAGAACACAACCACGCTCTTTCATTTATTTGTTGCCTGTGGCTGCTTTTGTATTACTATGCCAGAGTTGAATAGTTGCAACAGAGACTGTATGTCTGGCAAAGCCGACTGACCCTCTACAGCAAAAGTTTACTGACCCCCTGACTGAGGGTACTGGCTGGACCATTCCTGCCCCTTGCTTCTCCTCCATGCATACCCCCTCACTATGGCCAGTGAGCCAGAGGAGAGGCAGGAAGAGCAAGGCAGGCAGGGAGAGAAAAGATGCCACAGTTTTGAAGGAGGTTCACGATTTTTAAATTTTATACTGCAATAGACATCAAAATTACTGAACTGATATTGTTTGAGACTAAAGAGAAAACAAACTTTCTATTTACTAGCTGTTATGAACTGAAGGCTTGTGTCCTCCCCAAATTCATACATTGATGCCCTAACCCCCAGTGTGACCATATTTGGAGATGGAAACTCTAAGGAAGGAAGTAAGGTTAAGCGAAGTCATAAGGGTGGGATTAGTGTCCTTATAATGGGAGACGCCACAGAGCTTACTCTCTCTCTCTCTTTCTTTCTCTCTCTCATTCTCTCTCTGTTTCTCCATGCACACGCAGGAGGAAAGGCCATGTTAGGACATAGTGAGAAGGTGGCCATCTGTAAACCAGGAAGAGAGTCCTCACCAGAAAACAAATCAGCTGGAATCTTGATCTTGGACTTCTAGGCTCCAGAACTGTGAGAAAACACATTTCTGCTATTTAAGCCTCCCATTCTATTGTATTCTGTTATGGTAGCCTGAGCAGACTAAGACATTAGCAAAAAGTCAAGAGATAAGCTATAAATTTGCTCAAGTTTAAACCCAGAGAGAAAAGAAAAATTAGCCTCAACACACAGTTTTGAAAGGTCAATATGGGGAGAATAAAATGTTTTTCTAATCGGATCCTATCTCCGATTATTAAAAGAAATTTCGGACACAGGGTAGATGTTTCCTTTGATAATGACCTGGTTTTGTTTCTTCTCTTTTTTTCCTCTTTTGTTTTAGTTTTTGATGTTATTATAGTTTGTTTCCATGCATTGGGGGAACGTTTTAATTTGCTTCTTTATATAAATTTGTGACATGTATACAGAATGTGTTGAAAAAAATTACTGTTTCTTTAAGGATGTAATAAAACCTGGCTACTGTTATGAGGGACTCTCCCTTTCTTGGTCAATCCACCCCCATCTATACCACATTCCATTAGCAGGATCTTATGGAAACAAGAGAACACACACACATATATATATGCTTGTTCCACATGTACATAAAATTTTCAGAGGAAATTGTCAAAGTTAACTTTCCCTAAAATTATCGTTCAAAGTAACAGACTTTGAAAAAATTAAAACAAGATGATAAGAAATATTTTCCTTTAATATATTCTGGTTCTAACCGGGAATAAAAACTGTTTTGTTTTGTTTTTTACAAAAATGCTTGCTTGTGGGAGATGGGGAGATGTTTCTTTTCACCCTTATTATTCTCTTGACACTACTTAAAAGAGAATTTCAGTTTAGCACTTTGGAAAGTGTGGCTAGCTAGGTTACTAAGATTCTTTGCATCTACTTATGAATGACTTGTCATTTTGCATTTATTAAAACCAAATATCTTACATATATTTTAATGTTACCATAGAAACATTTTAAGTAGTTTGGAAATGAACTGTCACATAGAACTCCAAACAGACAACTTATAGTGTCTTTTTTTTCAAAAGCACCTGAACCACATTTTCTGCAAGCACAATTTCTTTCTGTTTACCAACAGACTATATGGTGCCAATCTCTTGTTTCTCTCTAGAATGAAATGTAAGCAAGCTTACTGTCCATTATAAACGGTTCATGTTCCCTAAGCTCCAGGTCATCATGTGACACAGTCACTATTTCTGTAGGCATTACCTGGCCCTCTTCAAATCTTCCTGCGGGAATTGGGACTTGGAAAACTGGTGCAAGGAAATGCTCATACTCTGGCTAATGCTATTTCTGGGAGAGCTAAAATCCTTTATCTGACACAGAAGTTGTTTGTCTGCTCCCAGCATCCATGAAACTGTGGTAAATGTATTTGCCAGCTTGCAAGTAGGGTAGAATCTCAGACCATTCACAATTCTTGACAACTTTCATCCTCCAGTAAACTAGACCGGCTGTGACGGGAAGAGTCTTAATGTAGCCTCGTGATCGTCACCTCTTGCTGTTCACACTCTGGTGGGATTCCCTCCCCTTCAGTGTGGCCTGAACCTGTGATTGGCTTCAAAACCAACAAAATATGGCAAAGGGGATGCTATGTATGTGATTACATATATGTGATTACATGACATAAGATTTCAGTACTTATCTTTTGAGTTTCTTTCTCCCTGACTGGCTTTAAGGGAGCAAGCGATCATATCCAGGAGCCCCACGTGGAAAGGAATGGCAGTATGCCTGTAGGAGAGAAGAACTGAATTCCTCCAACAACCTGAATGAGCATAGAAGTGGCTCTTTGCCCTGTCAAACCTCAGATGAGACTGCAGCCCCAGCCAATACTTCAATTGCAGCTTTGTGAGACCTTAGTCGAGAACTGAGCTAAGCTGTGCTTGGACTCCTGAACCACAGAAACTGTGATAAGATAGATAAAGATGTGTTGTTTGAACCCACTAAGTTTGTGGGAATACTGTTATGCAGCAATAGACAACTGATGTGCAGTCTTTCCACAGAGTAGCCTCAGGGATATTCCAAGGGAATAAAAGTGGAAGCTGCACGATCACTTCAAGTCTAGCTTCTAAAGTCAAATAACCTCTCTCTAGTCACATTCTATTGGTTAAAGTGAGTCAGAAGGTCAGCTTGACATCAAGAAGTGGGGAAGTAAACTCCAAGTTTTGATGGGAGGAGAAAATTGCACTATAGAGGAAAATGGGAGGAACTGTTTCAAACGTCTTTAAAAACAATCCACCACAGTCTGCTCTGTGGTCTCAATAATTAACATCCCTAACACATGCAAAATAAACTCATCCCTCCTCTCTCAAGACCCCCAAAGTCTCACCGATCATCGCTTCAAGCTCCAAGTTCATGAGATGCAGATTAGGCTTCTTGAGCATTATCATTTTAAAAGTTTTAAAAATTGTGTTTTTCTTTTTTTGTGGCTAAAAGAAGTCAAGAAAAAAATGTTCCCTGGCAATGTAACAATAATCATATGCTATCACAACAACAAATAACTGGATAAGAGCCCGCCCCTAAAAACAGAAAAATATTGCGCTCTTCCACCTCACCTTCACTCCTTCTCCTTTCTCTCCAAACTCTCAACTTAGTTTTACTTTCTGTCTTAAACTTTTCCTCTTCATATAACAACCACAACCACCACCGATATCGCCAGCTCACTCACTGGCTCGCCCTTTAGCCAATAAGAGTTTATAATCCATCTTTCTTAAAAGTGGCAAAATGAAGTTAACAGAAGGAAATGTAACAGGAGCATGTTAGAGCAGGAAGGGAGCATACAATCATCCTAGCCTAGGAATAGGGATTAATGAAGTATAGATTATTGAAGTTTTTTGGTTGATATTGTCACTATTTTATTTTCTTTTTCTTTAAGTGAAATAGCTACAATTTCAGGCACTTGAATATGTACATTTTTAACATGATGGGCAGTTCCCTTTACTAAAATATGCTACCTTTCCACTTGCTAGCTTCTATGCTTACCCACAGATTCTTGTGGGGATGAGAAAAAACCTGAAGATTGGCGTTAAATAAATCTTCCCGATTACACCTTATACTCTAGAGCAGGGTTTGGCAGACTTCCTATAAAGAGCAAGATAGTAAATATTTTAGGCTTTGCAAGCCACATATTGTCTGTCGCAACTACTTAACTCTGTCATTGTAGCTTGAAAGGAGCCATAGACAGTACAGAAACACGTGGGTGTGGCTGTTTCACAAAAATGGTCAGTGGGGGCTGGATTCGGCCCACAGGCCATAGTTTGCTGACTCCTGCCTTAGAGTAGCACTGTCCCCTAGAAATACGTGAGCCACATATCTAATTTTACATTTCCTATAGCCTCATTTTAAAAAATAAAAAGGACCAGGTAAAATTAAATTTAATACTATATTTCATTTAACCCACTATATCCAAAATATCATTTCAACCTGTAATCATAATATATATAAATTGCTATTTTATAGCAATTTTCTTATAAATTACTATATTTTACAACTTTTTAATACCTTAATGATATCTTTTAAAAAATATCTCTAGATAGTTCACATTCTTTTCCTTTTTTGTACTAACTTCAAAATTTAGTGTGTGTCTTATCCTTTACAGCACATCTCAATGTGGACTAGTGGCATTTCACATGTTTAATAGCTACTTGTGTCTAGTGGCTACATTATGGGACAGCACAGCCTTAGAGTATGAATAAAGTGAAAACAACATGAAGTCTGATCTCTTGTTAATCATATAGAATTCTCCCAGAGAGTCCATTTCAATGGGACTGGAATTTGGCCTAAAAATTTATATTTAAGAAATATCTCATCTAGTTTTTTAGAATCCAGATATGTTTATACAAAATTATCTAGTGAAGATTAAAATATGCAATGCATATACATTGATTTCTATAATAACCTTGAAATTAAAGTCTATTCTTTAAACACTTGCAGGAGCAAAAATGAACAAGAAAACACAGTCCCTTGGTACAGAAGTGGATTTTGGAAACTTCCATAATTCCTTCACTCAATAGACAATCCTTATCCATTCCCAATTTTATCTGCTTTATTTTCTCATTTGTCTTTTCTTGGTTTTATTTTCTCTTCATTTTCCCATTATCCCTTTTAAGCTTCTTCAGGTGACTTTTCTCTCACCACCTTCAGAATTTTACTATCAATTTCTCATTCATAGATTTACGCTCTTTCCTTTATCCTTACTCTTGCTTCCACACTTGGCTCCATACAGTGCCACTGTGTTCCTTATAAGATTCCTTCATTAATCTACAACTGTGTCCATGACTTGAATCATCACTTCAATAACCAGCTTTCATTTTATCTAGTTCAAAATTCTTCTTCAATAAAACTGACTGAAATAGAGCATGAGATTTCATCAATTTGCCATAGACTGGTAAAAATGAAACAGACCTCAAAAATAGTTCCTGCCCTTAGAGATCCCTGCTCCAGTGGAGAGAATTTTTCACTTATGTGATATATTCCAGAATGTTTCCAGAGGATGGGTGATTTGATGTTTTCTACATCAGTCTTCAACAGTTACAGTAATTTGGTACAATATAAAGCCAAGTAATAAATGTGAAACACTGCGGACATTTTAATTGAAGAACAGAAAGGGAAAGGCAGAGAAAGTAACACAGAAAAATAAAAATACAGAGATAGGAGTTAGAGAAAAGCAAAGAAGGATACACATAAACAAAGACAGAGAAGAAGTGCAACAAAAAAAGGTAAAAGATAAAGAGAGAAATAGGAAGGACACCCAGCAAGAGACAAGAGGAAAAAGGCTGACAGGAAATACATAAAAACAATATGATTAAGTATCTTTGGATGACATCACTAAGATATTTTCATTTTCTATCTTTCTTTATTTTTCATGTTTTCTACACATAAGCATCCATTACTTTTATAACTAGTTTTAAGATACATTTTACGTCACAATCGGAAAAATAGTATATAGTTTTGGGGTAGAATTTGACATAAAGATGAATAATTGTAGCCATCCACAGTAAAAATATGGCATATATTCACATTCTTGATCTGAAAAAAGGGTTTTTTAAATCATAGATTACTCTAAAGAGTTTTAGTATAAATATGAGTTTTAATCTCAGAGCTGCTTAACCAAGTAGTAATTAAGCTTTTGCAATTGAATCTGGGCTGTCAAAATTCTAAATGCTCTTGTTCTCTAAAACGTTAGTTTTCTTACCATTTTTCTAATAAGCAGAGTTATAAGAGCATCTAAAATCTTGATGTTAAAGATCAAAATAAAACTTTAAATCTATTCCTCTGTAAAAACTCTCAAATATTATTAAAAGGACAATAAATTAGAAATTCTTTTAAAAATGAATTAACAACAGAAGTTTAATATTGAATTGTGTGAAACATACACACATGCTCAATGTTACATTCAACACACAGTTTATTTATTTATTTATTTTTCTTTCTTTTTTTTCTTTGTGAGGAAGACCAGCCCTGAGCTAACATCCGTAGCTAATCCTCCTCTTTTTGCCGAGGAAGACTGGCCCTGGGCTACCATCCGTGCCCATCTTCCTCTACTTTATATGGGACGCCGCCACAGCATGGCTGACAAGCAGTGCGTCTGCGGGCGCCCGGGATCCGAACCTGTGAACCCCGGGCTGCCAAGCGCGAACTAAACCACTGTGCCACGGGGCCGGACCCCAGCACACATTTTATATATAAGAGCTTCCCACTGGATATCCTGAATTCTAAGGCATTATTCTTTCAGGGCTATCTATCCTCTTCTAAAAAACTAAACTACCTAAATCAACTGTTTAGTCGTTTTATAAATACATTTTAGCTTCTGCTTTATGACCAGAATTGTCGCAAATCTTACTATAAAAAGATAATTGTAAAGGGCCCTGCCTTTAAGGTCTGGTAAAATAATATCTATAGTTTAGTAAAATAAAGGGTCTAGCAAAGATAGGAATGAAGGACTATATTCAACATCACCATGCATTCAGATGAAATTTTAAAAATAGTAGATGCCCCAAAATATATTATAATAATATGTTTTAAAATCATAATTTGGGTAGTACATAATCAATATATCTGACATTTACACAGAATAGATTTTCCCTGTTTTTCACAAATTAAAAAGCAATGTTGGCATGGCCCAATTCCTTTACACATAATTTAGTCATGTACCTTGGAGAGATTATTTAGAACAAAAAAGAGAGTAAGTAGTGCTACTGGGGAAATAATTTACCAACAAGCAATCTGAAGAAGCAATACAAGATTAGTGTATCCTTTGAGGATTTTGTTTGAATCCTGTCTTTTAGAGTTTTATTTATTCTCTATCTGCCCTTATTTTTTATAAATCCATTCTATTTAAATATCCTTTAAATCTTATTCTTTTCCATCTTTGCTTTTAACTTAACAATATTTGAAGATATTGTAACTTGAAATAAAAGATTAAAAGGGTAAAAGAAAAGCAAGTAAAAAGTGATTTTTTGAGGCATATTAACCTAAAACTCTGAAACAAAAGTAAACTCAGTCTTCAAATGTCAGTAATTTTAGCAAGCAGCAATTTGCATAGGTGTACTTTGCCTCCTTTTAAAAGCCCCTTAATATCAAACATGCAAAAAGTAAGAAGGCTTCAGACAGCAGTTTTCAGAATGAGAGAATTAATGGGAGGAAGCAATTCCTTTCATCTTTCAATCCTTTTTATGTCAGATACATATGTTAATCTAACTATAATCTAGATTTGGGGCAATCAAAATACAAAGATGGTTGATTTTTACCTTTTATTTATAGAATCTGGTGTTGAGTAGATTCAGCCATTAAATCATGAGAAGAATCATTGATGAAAATAAATACCGTATAAAAATAAGAAGTAATGAAATAAATGCACAAAAGAAGTCATACTGATTAATAGCATTTTACTATAATTCTCTAAATATATAGTATTGGTATATTACAAGTTGCCTTGGAAACTATTCTAAGAGATTTTGTTTTCGGAGCTAAAATGATTTTCCCAATGAGAACAAAGGAACAGTCAAGGTACGCAGTCAATTCCTCTGCCTCCCCTCCAAAAAAAGAAATAATAAATGGAAATCCTTTGTGTTTGATGTTAGCTGCTTAATGCAACCACAAATTTCATATTTTAAGAAAAATTTTCCGTTCACAATAGTAGAGGAGGGTAATGCAGTGTTGCTATTACGAAGTTGTGTTTCTGTGCTTTGTTACAAAATCATTGCCTAGTAATTAGGCAAGTGGTGAAGCCAGAAGGCTTTGGGACCACATGGCTTGGGTTTAAATCCCAGCTCTGCAATTTATAGCTGGGTGTTCATGGATAAGGTTTTTAAACTCTCCGTGCTTAAATTTCTTCATCTGCAAAACTCAAAGAAAGTTTTGTACATGGCTCATAGTACACATGGTACAACCTCGACAAATGCTAATCACTGACAGAACAGTGATAACAGGTTACCAACAACACAATGAGAACACAATCCTGTGAGGTACCTACTGTTATTTCCAGTTTTCTCCAGTTTTCAGCTAAGAAAATGAGACAGTTAAGAAACATACCAGCTACCTAGTTAGAATCTGTGGGACTAGGGTTCTTACTCAGATCTGACTGTCAATGTACCATCCTAATCGATAACTTGGTTCATATCCTGATCAGCATCTTCCTCTATCTTACCCTCTTCTACTACCCCACTCCACCCCAGCCATCTTCATCATCACCACTACCACCACCAGAGTCAGGAGTTAACGGTTACTGATTTCTAACCATGTTCCAGTGACCGTGTTTGTTAGTTTATAATCATTATCTAATTATTTCTCATAACTCTCTGGAAATCCCAATAGAAGGGCATTTTACAAAATACCTGATCAGTACTCCTTAAAACTGCCAATGCCATCAAAAACAAAGAAAGTCTGAGAAAATGTCACAGACAAGAGAATCCTAAGGAGTTGTTGTCAGTGTCTGTGAGTCGATTCTGACTCCTAGTGACCCTGTGTACAGCAGAGCGGAACCCTGGCTGGTCTTTTTGCACTATATCCTAAGGAGATATGACAACTAAATATAATGGGGTGTCCTGAATGGAATCCTGGAACAGAAAAAAGACATTAGGTAAAAACTAGGGACACGTGAATTATACATGGACTTTAGTTAATAACAATGTATCAATATTGGTTCATTAACTATAACAATGTACCATACTAATGTAAGACTTCAATAATTGGGAAGCTGGGTGTGAGTATATGGTAACTCTCTGTACTGTCTTCAGTTTTTATTTAAATCTAAAACCGTTCTAAAATACAATGTCTATTTAAAATTAAAAACAAAACAAAAAATCAGAGGGGGGCAATAAGACTGGAATGCAAAGAAATATGAAAAGCACGAGAAATATATCTTAAAAACAACTCTAGATGTGACTATTTCCATTTGTAGATCAATGGTTGGATATGATAGTTGCCTTTCCAACTCTGCAAGGCCTCATGTTTTGCTTTTCTAGACAGAAAAACATATATTCTTAAATCACATTCAATTCCTGAGCTCACCTCCTGCTCATAACATCATGCTAAAGACAACCAACAATCTGCCCCATTAAATGTATCTTTTCTGATTGCCTCCCCTAGAGCAGTGGTTTGGTTCTCAAACGGGCAATTTTGCTCTCTGGGGTATATCTGGCAATGTCTGGAGACATTTTTGGCTTTCACATCTGGAGGAATGCTGCTAGCTTCTAGTGGGTAGAGGCCAGGTTTGCTGCTAAACATACTATGATGCAAATGACAACCCCTAACAAAAAGAATTGTCTATTGCAAAATGTCAATAGCACTGAGATTGAGAAACCTTGCCTTAGATTTACAAGTCTGACTCCCAAGTTACTTCAGATCAGAGTTTACAAATTATTTGCCATTATATTACACAGATTACCAATTTTCCAGTCTTTATTTCACTAAATAAACAAATGTCATATGTTTTAGGGTTTTGTCAATGCAGCACTCCTATTACAAGACCAAATTCTGCATCAGTCTGGGTGTACCAGGTTATACTGAAATAATAAAGGGCCACAAAATAATTTTTTAAGTTTTATTTTTCAATCATATTAAATGTCCATTTTGTATGAGTTAGAGACCCTTCTCAACCCAGGACAAAGCTGATGAAAGCTCCATCATCAAGAACTTCACTGTTTATGATGGCAGGGAGGAGAAATGGAACTGAAGACCTTCTACCATTTATAAAATACTGCAGCCCAAATTCACTTTCTTCCACAGCTTTGTGGTAAAAACTAGCCCTGTGGTACCCACACAACCGCTGGTGGACAGGGATCTATAACCATACCATGTGTCTGAAAGTAGATAACTATCAAATAGAATTAAACATATACCATTTACATGGTCATTATCAGTTATCAAGTAAATATTTTGTTCTGTTTTATGTATGTAATATTACACCTATATGCTTTTAAATATTGTCACGTAATATTCAGGATCATTATTTTGGTGTCATGATGTTTGATGAAATGAACTAACACTACATCAAGAGTCATTCCCCAGTTTGAGGTGTTTATATTGTTTCTATTTTTTCTTGGTTTACATGATGCTTGGATGGGTCAGAATCAGCCAGGTTATGCTGCAGTAACAATGTCCTAATATCAGTGGGTTAATGCAACAAAAGTTTATTTCTTTCTCATACGACATTATAAACATGGTTGAGCTATTGGCTGTGCTCTACATCTCTCTCCCTCTGGGACTCAGGCTGACTGAGCAAAATTCATCTGGACTATCTGGAATATTGCCAATTGCCACTGACGAAAGAGAGAGAGTGGGAATTAATTCTGGAAGGTCTAATATCAGCAATAAAATCTCAAAACAGAAAAATGATGTATATCATTTCTGTTTACAAATAATTGGCCAGATCTAATCACTTGATCCTATGGAAACAAAAGAGACTGGAAAGTATAGTCTTACCATATGCCTCAGAGAAGGAAGGCTGTAAATATTCAGTGAAGAGCAATCATGACTACCGAAATATGGAGACTTTGATTACCACCATTTTTTCTAGTATACTTATCAGTTCCACATGGAAATAAATATCTGAAACCACTGATAGAATTTGAACTGAAGTAACAAGAGGAAAGCTGGGTATATTAGTTACCTATTGTTGCATAACAAATCACCCCAAAAGTTGCCAGCTTAAAACCACAAAAATGTATTATCTCACATAGTTTCTAAGGATCAAGAACCCAGGCAAGACTTAGCTGTGTGTTTCTAACAGAGTCTTGAATGAAACTGTATTCAACCTGTCAACTGGACACACAGACTCTGAAAACATGATTAGGGCTGGAGGATCTATTCCAAGCACACTCATATGGCTGCTGACAGGAGACTCAGTTCCCTCCCATAAGGTTCTGCATAGGTCTACTCTATCCAGGGCTGATCGTGACTTGGCTTTCCCCAGAACTAACAATACCAAATAAAAAGAACAAGAGAGAACCTAAGATGAAAGCCTAAATATCTTGTATACCTAAATCCCAGAAATGACATATCATCACTTTTTCTATAATTCTCTTGGTCACACAGACCAATCATTGTACAGGGTGGGTGGGAGAGGGAAACTACAAAGATGTGAATTCCAGAAGGTGGAAATCATGGGGTGCCATCTTGAAGGCTGTCTTTTAGTCTATCCTCTGGTTTTCAATGATTCATATCCATTCCACACATAAAATATATGAACACCTTCTCAAGACCCCTAAATATCTCAACCCATGACTCATGACAATCAGCTCACAGTCTAGAATTTCATCATCTGAATCAGATCAGAGGGTGAACGAGATTCCTCAGGTGTTGTTCCTTATGCATAGCTACTTGAGTTTGGTTCCTTTTGATCTGAAGATTTGCACACTAAAGAGAAAGGTATCTGTCTCACACACTCAACAGACCATGTTGAGATAGGTAAATGATAAATGCTATGGAAATTCTTCCTCATAGATGGAAAATAATTGGCACACAATGGTTATTGGTGCAGAGCAATTATGAAATTAATACAAGCAAATGTTGGAACTTCCTTAATTAGAACTTAGCCCTACTCCTGCCTGGAAACGATTTTTCATGTCTCTCAACTCTGCCTACAGGGTTCTTGCTTCCATACTTCAATTCACATTTTCAATTATATTTAAAGGGGAGCATGTGTTTCAGATAAGGAGTTTTTATCAACCTGCTTCCTGTTTGTAAAAGGTTAGACATACAAAAGTCTCTTTTCATTTTATACTGTCTCTTTCAACCCAAGCTAGCAGTGTTTCAGTCCTTTCAATCCAAGCTAGCAATGTTTTTGCTGACGTAATTTCATTAAAAATATTGTGGATCTTCTGTTAATGTTGTTGTAATTTGCTCCATTAGACAAAAGCAAGACACACAAATCTATTTGAGTTAAGCACTTCTCTTCTTCGGGCTTCTGCTGAGATGACTGAGGAACAATGACCTTAAGCTTCCTAGAAGCCCTATTGTGTGATTGAGAGAATCTGAGGATACCCTTAATCATTTACAGGGCCTTTTGTATGAGCTAGATCTCAAAAAATGATTTTACAATCATACTTTGGGCTTCATCTTTAGACTACACTTTCCTAAAAGTTCCCTGGGTTTGATATTTGCTTGGAAACCATTTCTTAATTT
Organism: Tapirus indicus; assembly: GCA_031878705.1. Classification (NCBI taxonomy): domain Eukaryota; kingdom Metazoa; phylum Chordata; class Mammalia; order Perissodactyla; family Tapiridae; genus Tapirus; species Tapirus indicus. The sequence continues at coordinate 95,702,872 of CM062926.1, forward strand.
TAGCTTTCTTTGCTATCTGAATAGGTTGGTAATCTTAAAAATCAGCAAGTCTGAGCTTTTTTAATTTAATGGTCTTTCCATTAGCTTATCTTTCTCCTCTTGCATTTTACTATAATCAGCAAGAAGAAACTAGGTGGCGTTTTTCAACTCTGTAGTTATAAATTTCCTCAGCTATATAATCCAATTCATTGGGCACATTGCCTAATTTGCACATCATTACAGGCAATGAGGTTGATAAACTTTATGCCACTACATAACAAAGAACCCCCTTCTTCTAATATCCAGTAATATTTTTCTCACTGTAAGATCTCACCAGTAGCCTCTTCAGAGTTCAAAATTCTATAAACAGCATGTTTGAGGCATTTAATGCTTTAACTAATAGTCTCCTCAAAATCCTTATAGCTTTTCCCAATTCCACTCACTGCCTGATTCCAAATCACTCCCATATTTTAGGTTTTTGTTATGGCAAGACTCAACTTCTGGTCCTAAATCTGCTTTGTTATTTATTATTGTGCAAAAATTGCCTCCAAACTCAGAAGATTAAAACAACAAATACTTGCTCCCCTACATAGTGTTTGAGGTTCAGGAACTGAAGAGCATGATTTCCTGGGTTGCTCTGGCTCAGCATCTCTTATGAGGCTGCAGTCAAGCCGTCAGCCAGGGATATGGTCTAAAGACATCACCGGTGCTAAAGGATCCATTCCGATCACACTCACATGTTTTTGGCAGGAAGCTGCAGTTCCTCACAGCGTGAGTCATTCCACAATGCTGTTCACAAGCTGGCTTTCTCTAAAACAAGTGCAGAGAGAGAGGAAGAAGAAAGTAGTGATATCTTTTATAACCTAATCTTGAGAGTGACATACCGTCATTGTTTCTGTATTCTATTGGCCACACAGAACAAACCTGATACAATTTGGGCTGAGACTACACAAGGAGGTGTAATGACAGAAGTTAGGATCATTAGAGGCCATCTTTGGAGGCTAGCTACCTCAGCAAGATATGTGAGTTCCCACGCAGATAGAATAGTAGAGTTTGTTTTAAGGAGAAGTAGTTCGCTTTTTTTTTTTTCCTTCAATATAAAGCAAAGTGGCCATCTGAGACTGACTAAGGCAAAACAGCCACTAGAGTTTTGTGGGAAGGAGTGAATGTATGTGAGAGACTCTTGGAGAATGGGAAGAAAATAGAGTAAGGATGTATGGTAGACTTCTCATGCTATGCTGGGTTACCACTTACTCTTAGTAATAAATTTAAAGTGCAACCTGTCAGCAAAATGTGTTTCTCCCTAATCATGCTCTGTTGCTTATTGGTAGGCTCAGTGTAGATGAACTGTTGAGTTTAAATGAGGCAGAGGGTTTGCAACAAAAGGACAATGGATTAAAAAAAAAAGTTGCAGGAAACCAAAAGTGTTTAACAAGAAACTATTAAATGCAATCAAAGAATCTCTGCGATGGATAAATACTAGAGAGTAGAGCTCAGACAAAAGTAAAGATCAAAGAGTGAGCTACTTGAAAGATAAAATTTGGAAGTCTTCAGGCGTGTATTATTGCTTTTTCAGAGAAAGAATTGATGATATGTGAGTCATTAGGAGGTATTTGCTATTATGATTTGAGGAATTATTTCAAGGAATTGTTTTCTTAATTAAGAAAAAGAAATAAATTTAAATAAAAATTCATCTAAAAAGTTATGACAAAAAAGAGACTTGGTCCCAAAATAATTATTACACAAAATTGGTAAATGTATACTTTATGTTATACATACATACCAACCACAATTGTCTTCATATTCTACTTGTCATAGAACTGATAGATCAGAAACAATTTTTTTGTCCATTTAATTTTTCATTTTTCCATTTAATCCACTGTTTATGAAAACATCACAAATTCAAAAGATTTACCTTACTTAATTTCTTTTAAATCTATCTTTGACATTGACAAATGCATGTTTATTGGGAATGAAAAATTATTCCTCACTAAGGTTATAAATTTTGGTATAATAAAATTATATTCCCATCACTTAGTAAATTAAATAGTCTATCCAAGCTTGAGAAGATCTCAGAGAAAAAACAGATTTTTATATTATCATATTTGACGTGTGAATGAGGAAGAGACTATAACTTGTCTTCATTGTGATGGAAGTTATCTTTTCTTGATTGACTTCAACACAGAATAAATATTTTTAACAAATACCTTAAATTTCCTAAGTGATTCATTAGAAAAAGAATCGTGTTTAACCATGTTTTCATTTAAAGAGAACAATTTCTTATAAGTAGTTCAGGTGAGAATAACAGATGTTTGTCTCCTATATGCTAAATATCTCAGCATCAAAAGAGATGTATTACTTTAGCTACTTGGAAGAAAAGCTGATTGCTGAATTCTAGGTCATTCTTTCCCTCTGAAAATAACAATTTTTAAATTATAAAAAACATTCAATAAATGAAGAAAGAAATTATATCAGTAAAATATCTATTCTTAATATTCTATTTTCTAAATATTTTCTATTTGAGATAATGAGATAGAGAAAAAGAATGATTCCTTTAGGTTCTTGTGTTTATCATAAATTGTATAGAGTTTTAGTTACATAATTGTTATAATTGGAGGGAGGGTTCTGGTTAGGCCAGCTCTTTATTCAGATTTGTTTTTGTGTGGATATGGGAGAACTTATGATTAACTGATCCATTTCCCACTTTTCTTCTTTTCTAACGTCAGCATTTAATATTATGCATTTCTCTTTAAATATTCCTTTTTTATGTAGACCATAAATCCTGACAAGAGTATTTTGATTATTATTCAGTACTAAATATTTCTAATTTTCATCATAATTTATTATTTGGCACATGTTATGAAGAAGGGTGGATTTATTTTTCCAACCCTAAGGGGATTTTCAATTGTCTTTTCATTATTTAATTGTAACTTAACTGCATTGTGGCCAGCTAATTGGTCTCAAATTTTTTGAGAATTTTTTAGGGCCCAATAGATAGTCAATTTTTAAATGTTAAACATGTTGGTTTGGAAAGAATATGTATTCTTCAGTTCAAGGGTACAGTGATAAAGATAGATTGATAGGTAGATAGACATACAGACATAGATGGTAAGTCAATGTAGATGTAGGTACAGAGACAGATACAGAGATATAGAGATAGATATATGTATAATATACATATAATGGATTAGTTATTTCTGTGGTTTTCTTAAATTTTTCTATATTCTTATTGATTTTGAGTCTGAATAATCTATAAACTAGTGAGAGAAGTGTGTTAAAATATCTTTTCTGAGAAGTTGTTAATTTCTCCTGTTTAATTCTGTAGATTTTTGCTTTGCATAGTTTCAGGCTATATTATTAAGTGCACATTACTTCATGGTTGTTATATATTCTTGGATATTTGAATCTTTCAAAAACATAGACTGAATTTTTTTTAATTTCTAGCAATATTTTTTCTTTGTCAAAGTCTATAGATGTACAAACTTCTTTTCGGTTAGTCTTTTTCTTGTATTTTTTCCTATGCCTTCACTTTCAACTTTGTCTGTATTATACTCCAGGTATGATTTTAGTAAATTGTGCAAAACTACATTCTTTCTATCATCCAATTTGGCAATTTTTATCTTCTCTTTGGAGGGCTAGTCCCTTTGTATCAAGTGTTGATGGGCATATTTGAACTAACTTCTAACATCTTATTTTGTGCCTTTTATTTAACCTACTTTGTACACTGTTTTTTGGTTTTTGTCCAACCTACTTTGTATATCTTTTTTTTCTGACTTTTTTTGTATAGCTGAATTTATTTTTCTTTTCTCTGAATCCTTATTTTCCCTCTGCTTTACATGAGATTCCCTTACATAACCTCCTCCCCTCATCCTTGTCCCTTAGAGAATGGCTCAGTAAAATCAAGTCTTTGTTTCTTGGTCCCCAAGAAAGTGGCTCATTAAAACCAAGAGGCTAGGCCATCAAAAATTAACACCAAGAAAATAGCTGCCAGATCTAGAGATTTTTTTATTCAGGATCATCAGTTTATTTTGTGCAGTGAACACCATTCAAGTACCTGACTGGGTAGCAAGGGGAAATCCAACCCAGGCCTCATGTGATGAACATATTTCTCTGGAGAAAAGGGTAATTCCTGTTAATTCTACCCAAAGGTCATGTTTGATTTTTGCAACTCATTCACCTAGATTAGCTGCCTTTTTGAAATATGCACACAGTCTCCATATGTGCTAGCAGGTGCCCTGTGCTTCTCGCTTTGGATTAATGCTTTCTTGTTGGATTGTTTAATATCCTATCAAGAGAAACCTCTCTAGATATTTCAAGCAAGAGAGACTTAATGCAAGGAATTGGATAAGGGACTGGAGGAGCAAAACGGAAAAGGAGAAAATGCTTGAGGGACTGGAGGAGCAAAAGGGAAAAAGAGGTCTAGAAGCTGCTTCCTCCTTTGTGCTGGAAGCTATGAGTTTGCGTGTGTCACTGAAATGCTAGAAGTGATTGCTGAAATGCTAGGAGCAGGGCTTTGCTCCTGCTGCATTTAAAACTGGACTGCTGCCAGTCCAGAAGTCTTCAATCTTGTTGATGCTTTGAAATTACCCCTGATCCTGAGGGAATGTGGATCTATTTTCAGTCACTTGCTGCTGCTATTGCTGGCAATCACTGATAGAAGCAGAATATAAATAGCTCCTGCCGTCTTTCTGCCTTTCAATCTTTCACCTAGAATTTCTCACTGGCAAAAGCTAACAGAAAGTCAGGTGATGAGCAACTCTGGAAAATGTAATTTGCAGGCTTCCAGCCTCAATGAAAAAGAGTACAGATGTGCCAGTGTGGGAAGGAGACCCAACACACACTAGATGTTACAGTCTACCCCTTTCATAACTCAGCATCCATACACATTTCTCTACTTGCTATGGACTGAATGTTTGTGCCTTCCCAAAATTCATACATTGAAGCCTAATCTCCAATGTCTTGTTATTTGGAGGAGGAGCCTTTTGGAGGTGACTAGCTCATAAGGGTGGAGCCCACATGAATGGGATTAGTGCCTTTATAAAAGAGACCCCAGAGACCTCCCTTGCCCCTTCTGCCATGTAAGGACACAGCAAAAAGACCGCCATCTGTGAACCAAGAAGAAAGCCCCCACCAGACATTGAAACTTCCTGTGCCTTGATCTTGGACTTCCCAGCCTTCAGAACTGTGAAAAATAAATTTCTGTTGCTCACAGTCCACCCAGTTTATGATATTCTGTTACAGCAGCCCAAATGGACTAAGACATTATTCATATTTAAATTTCTACTCAACAACAATAAAAATTGTATCATTTTTCTACCTAGCAAGATGCAACTATGGATCATACAAATGAAGATAAGTTCACCCTCTCCCCAAAAAGGGGAAACAAATACTCATTAGTTCATGTATTCAACTCTGGGAGATATTAGTTCCTCTTTTGGTCTACCTGGATATTCTAGAATTTAAGATTATATTTTAAATTTATCTACCAACAATGTACTTTATATAGAATGTTAGTATAACAGGAGAATAATTAATATATTAAATTGCAAATAAGTAAGCACATATGATCTTTGTTTTGTAACTTCTTGTGAGCTCACACTTGATATTTATAATTTCCATGAGATACTACAGGTTTTTTTTTTTTCAAATCTGAGCAAGCATCTCATATGGTCAAGGATCATTACTGATGGGGTGTCCCAGTCCTCATTAAATCATTAATGGTCCTGTCTAATTGTGTTGCCTTATTTTTTATGACCTTTTAACAGATTATTTTCACTTTTTGTTGAAGAAAATATATATAAGTACTCATATAATAAATGTACAAAGAAAACTATTTTTCAAAATTGAACACACCTGTGTAATCAACACCCAAATAAAAATCAACATTACCAGCAGTCTGGAAACTCCTCTCATGCTCCCTTCCATTCACTATCTCCCCCTCTGAGAATACCCATTATGTTGAATTCAAACACCATAGACTACTTTTACCTGCTTTAAAACTTTACAAAAATGGAACCAACTTAATATAAATCTGTATTATTCAGGGTTCTCCAGAGAAACCAGTAAGATAGATAGAGGATAGATTAGATAGATAGATAGATGGATTTATTATGATGATTGGCTCAAATGCTTATGGAGACTGAGAAGTCCCATGATTTGCTATCTTCAAGGTGGAGACCTAGGACAGTCGGCAGTATAATTCAGTCTGAGAACCAGGGGAGCCAACGATGTAGATTCCAGTTTGGATCTGAAGTCCTGAGAACCAGGAACCTCAAGAGCAGGAGAAGATAGATGTCCCAGCTGAAGCAATCAAGCAATCAAGAAGGAAAGGGAGAATTCCTCCTTCCTCTGCCTTTTGTTCTATTCAGGCCTTCAATGGATTGGATGACACTCACTTACAATGCAAATGGCAATCTATTTTACTGAATTCACCAATTCAAATGCTAATCTCACCTAGAAACATTCTCACAGACATACCCAGAAATAATGTTTAATTTAGGCACCCCCATGGCCAGTCAAGTTGACATATAAAATTAACAAGCACAGTATTCTTTTGTACCTGGCATTTTTTCCTCAACATTATGTTTGTGAGACTTATCAATATTATTTATGCAGTTTTAGATTATTCATTATTCCATTCTAATGTGATGAAAATTTGGGTAGTTTCTAATTTTTAGCTATTAAAAATAGTGCTTATATATACATTCTAGTATATTGCTTTTGATAAACATATACATTCATTTTAGCTGAGTACGTATAAGGAGTGGAATCATTGGATCTTAGGAAATACATTTAGTTTTAGTAGATACTGCCAAACCATTTAATCTTTCACTAAGTTTAACACCGGACATGAAATCACTAAGTGATACACCAGAGAATGCCTTGAGTTCTAATCATAGCCTTCTCTGCTCGCATTATGTGGCAGAAACCTAACTTCTCCTTGAGTACTTGTATCAATCATTCCAGTTTATTCAATCACTCCCTATTTTGCCTGTTGATGCAGTGACATGAGAGCCCCAAATAGTCGAATGGCCATTTACCTTTAAGCTCCCTTCAGCCATTCCTCCCTAGCAAAATAACACTATTAAACAAGATTCAAGCTTCAAGAATGGAAAGGAAATTGTCCAAGTGGTTCATTAAATGAAATAGTGAAAGCAATCACTCTCGCTTCCAACCCTTGATTCCAGACCCATTCATTTTGACTAAGCAAAAAGAGCTGTACATATTAATCTGGTACAAATACAAATTCCACAACCTGTAGGACAGCAGCCCAACTTTGCAAGATGCTGTCTCCAAACGGCATGGTAAATGTCTTCAGCTGGCCATTCTTATGCTATGCAATGCCGGCTGCTTTTAGATGATAGAGTGGGTAGCAAGACCAGTGAACTCAATGAACATAAGCTGATTATTGGATATATTTTACTGATATGACAACCATGATCAGAAGCAAGGCTGTGCAAGGTAACATGGTAGTAAACACGCATTTTGTAAGTTATTGAATAGTGCTGCTAGCTGAAGCATTATAGCCAAAAAAGGCATATATCCTTATCTAGGATAAATGTCTATTTCAGTGAAATAAATAACTGCTCCTTTCTAATTAAGGTGAATTCAACTGATATTTAATTCTACAAGTAGTAATCAAGTTTTGGATTTGATATTCAACTGCTTTGGCCCTTTAGCATTTGTTTTCTGCCGATGTCTTAGCTTTATGAGGGACTGGCTAAAAATTTAAATACTTGAACTGCTCATTTTCTTTCTGTAAATTATTTACTGTTGTCAGAAGATGGCGATTGCTGAGTGTCATAGAGGCTCTGAAGGAAGTCAAGGAATGGCGAAGGATGATTAATCACCAGCATAGAGCAAAATGTGAAAGCTAGAGGACCTCTTTAGCAGCATAGAAAAAGATCTCATCTCCAATTCTGCACCTTCTCAGGATCTCCTCCAATCTTCCTCTCCTGGTCATCGGAGAAGAAAGAGGATAAAATCACAAATTAACTAAACCAGGGAAATGTTACACCTCCTAAAGGAGGAAAGGGGTTATACTTCAAAGGAGCTGCAAGAGCTAGCCAGCAGGTACCAAAGGAAGCCAGTAGTATGTGTGGGACTGGATCCTGAGAGTGCTAGATAAAAAAGTATAGACCATAAAGCTTTATAAGTCAGATAAAGAGAGTCTATCTATAGGGCAGCACTTTTCATAATACAAGATTAAACACTGAAAAAGAGCCTGGTAAATGGTGCTGGCATGCTGCTAGGATGGATCTTAAAAACTTGGAGAAAGTGGTAATCCACATTAAGTGAAGTAGAAATGCAGGATGTTCATTAGAGATGGTGGAAGAATGGATGAAAAGACTCAGAGAAGAGGATAAACTACACAAGACTGGAAAGCCTACAAGGTGGTTATGTTCTTCAGAAGAGACTAGAGAAAGTCAAAAGAATACTCCATTTATCAGGCAAGAAAGAATGTGTTGGTGAGTGGGGCACTAGTACTGTCAAGGTTAGTGGTCACTGTACTCTTTAGACAAGGGATGAGTAGGAGAGATGCTGTTAGCTACCTAGCTGCTCTGCTTGAAAGCAATGGGGAGGATCGAATCTTGAAATAATACAGATCTGGCGGCAGCACTTAATAGACAGAAACAAGGTAGGTGTAATTTCCATAATAGTGGCAAGGTTTGAATGGCAACAAGGGAAGGGGGGACCTGACTGGTCCAGAGCTATGGAGACAGTTGATAGAATATGGTTTATCTAAAGGCAATATAGATGGAAGATAGATGGTAATATAGAGGAAGCCAACAAATATATTTCTCAGTCTTTACAACTGAAAGAAATGCATGAAAGGATGATCAGAAGGCTTAGAGCAACCACCAAAATAAAAAGCCCTGATTCCTTGCCTAATTTCTGTACCTGAGCTAACTTCCAAGTCCCCAGTAGGAGAAATCTATAAAACCACAACAAGTGTATTTGGTAAGTATTCCCCCAGTCTTCTCCAAGGGATAAGTGTACTAAGAGAAAAGAGTAATACCCACAGATGTTGAAGACTGTTGGACATTGTGTCCAAGTTGACGTGAATATCCAGGCGCCCAAAATTTCAATTACAATGGAGAGCATGGAATAAATGTAATCCTAACTCATGATCAGTACAGAGTGTAACCACAGGGTCCAGAGACATCCCCAGTAGCCATATAATCAATTCACAAACATGTAATTGGAAGATATACTTAGTGCTTACCAGAACACCCACCTTGAAACCTGGCCTGCAGGTTTCTATCATAGTGCAGAAAGCTGATATGCAGCCTTTGAAACTGTCCTCTTGTCAAGTTAGTAAACCAAAAACAATATCACTACCTGGAGAAAATAGCAGAAATCAATGCAACTCTTAAAGAGCTAAAAGGATGCAGTGGTGTTGGTTCCCATTTTCTTCCCCACTGAATTCATGCATTTGTCTCCAGTAAAAGCCCAATAGATCCTGGAGGATGACTAGGGGCTACCAAAAACTCAACCAAGAAGTATTTGCAGTGGCAAACGCTTTCCAGATGTAGAGTTTTTGCTAGAGGTTATTAACACAACACAAGTACCCAATAGCTCAGAACTTTCAAGGATGAGGGTATGCATTACCCCACCAAGTAAAACACGTAGACCAGCAGAGGTGTTAGCTTATAGAAAGTAGTAGAGGAAGATAGTGATGAGTGTCATCATGACCCAGAAACCACATGGTAGTGATAAGGGCTGTAGTTACTCCCACTAATCTGTTTGTAAGTTTCCCTAGGAAAAGAAACCAACCAGAATAATGGAGGAGTGTTCCCAGATGGAGTGAAGTTAATACATAGATCTGAGCAGTACAAAGGTGGTCAGGAGCAGGTGCTGCCCTGTGCTGTCCAGCTCCTAGGATCAAGTCTCTAATTCCCCCAGCTGCTGAGAAGGCTGCCTACTGGTGGCTCCCACCTAAATGCCTCCCCAGGGATTGTCCTTGGCCAAAGAGAGTTACCTTGCCCAAGGTTACGTCCCTTCTCCAAAGGCATCTCACATCCAATGACTTGCTAATGAGGGAGTGCAAACTCTGGCTCCAGCTTCAGAGTTTACAGTACAGTTGGCAGAGGCCTCTGTAGTAACTGCATAACAGTTCAACGTCTCCCTCTGCCCAATCTTGCCTTCCTCACTCCCCAACAGCCACTTTTCCCCAGAGAACTACCCAGTAAAAAATCGAGTACACAGATTTCCATTTCAGAGTCTATATTGCCCAGGAACCCCATCTAAAATAAAGACTGAGAAAACATCACTATATTTGGTGGTTGTGAGTATATAGTGACAGTGTAAAGAGGAAATTATTTGGTTCTGCTTCTAAAATTAAAAACTAAAGAGCTCGATTATTAATTTTCTAGTTCATCCATTAATATATTCATAAAAAGGTACATATAAAATAGCAAAATGAAATACAGGGCTCAGTGGTTTTTCTTTCTATATTAGGAAACATTTATGAATTCATGTAAGTTTAAAATATTTCTCATATCTTCTGAATGAGATACAGTATCTTATTATCTCCATTTAAAAAGCAGCAATTGTTTTAAAATCAACTGATAAATGATGAGATTTGTGATTAAGCAGTTGTTCTCAAAGAGAACAATTTAAAAACATTTCTATAGTTAATTCAAAACCTTTATAACTGATTATTTATCAAAGCAATTACAAAACAAAGAAATAAATGCATTTCAGTCTATTCCAACAATATACAATTATCTTTCCTTTATAAATATAACTTACTGATTCTGAATTTGTCACTATAAAAAAATCATATCAATATGTATTATATAAAATTACCATTATGTTGCAAAGGCAAAATAATATGCTAAGGACTAAAGTAGTTTTTTCCCAACAGCATATGAATCACTTATTTCAGTTTTATTGATATTATATTCAGAATAAGCAAATGCTTATAACCAAAAGACTAAGAAAAGAAAATATAGGATTTCTTTTTCATTGTTAATGCACTTTATAATAACAGAGACAAATTGAAACTGAATAAAACCCATAAGGGTTTGTGTCCATTGAAGTGATTTTTCTAGCAGAAAAAAAGTACGTAACTACATAGGACATTCTACTAACAATAGAATGGTTCTAAAAATCTTATCAATTTTGATAATGTATCAGTTAATTCTCACTGCATGATTTCTAGCTAAGGTGCTTTTGTTGTAAGAAACAAAAATGCATTGAGGAGAACTCAGAAAAAAAGAGTTTATTTGAAAGAATATACTAACCCCCCCCCAAAAAAAAAACAAAAATCCTAGGAAACGTTGACACCCAGGCCCTAGGAGGATCAAAGACTGTTGAAGATCTGGGTAGCTACTCTATCTGCCTTCACTCTTCTCAGAAGTTCTGTTTTTCTGAGTATTGTCCCCATTTATTTTCTCTTGTGATCAGTCTGCTTCTTCTCTATATTCATCATCCACAAAGCTCATGATGCCTGCTTAAGATGCCACCACCACTGAATCTTCCCTTTGTCCCTCTTAGAATTCCAAATAAATCCAGCTTTCCCAGCTCAACTCTGTGAGATTGGCACAAATCATGAGTGCCTAGTCAGACTAGAATTGGTCCAAACACATATAGACCAGGTTTGGGATGACACGGCACTAAGGTCTCAGCAGGATCTATGTGTGGGAGCATTTTCCCCTAAAAAGGGTGACAGATGATAAACTAAAATAGACATCTTTAGATAGAATAGACTCTGAGATCTATAGTAGTTAATTTTTTTAATGCCTCCTAGGTTTTTTTATTGATTTATTTTTGTCCTTGCCAATTTACATTTGTTTTTAAATAATACATTTTCTGTTAACTCCAGGCATTGGAAAAGAACGAATAATGTTAGTGGAGAAAAGTGCTAAGTGGCAAAAAAGCTGTTGCAAAGCCCTGGGAATCAGATTCCTGGGAGAGAAGGAATCTCCCTATGACTCTGGAAACAACTATGTAAGAAATTAAGGGGGAATTCTGCTTCTGGAAAGGCAATGTGAGAGCTCCGTGGACACGTTCCCTAGCAAAACAAGAATAACTGGTGGAAAATATTATTTAAAAAAACGAAGTTTCTGGAAATTGTCCTAATGGCATACAGCAAATAACAAACATTTATTTTTAAAAAATCTATTAGAACTCAGTAAGAACAGTGAGAGTCTACGATATTTGAACTATGACCCATTGCCTCCTTTCCCTCCCAACTCTGCATGATGGAAACTCCATTTAAGATGGCTCCAGCCAAGAATACAAGAACCCCTCTCCCTCCAGTGTCCAGTCATGGGCTATAGTATCTTTCTGGGAGGAACAGGCTGCCGAGATTTCTCATCTCTGCCAGCTATGAGTTGCAAAATCTAAATCCCAGGTGAGTGTGGCAAAGATGTCAGAGGCTCTCTTCTTCTACCCAGTCCTCATTCATATGGTAGAGGATCGACCCCAGGTATGACACGTGAAGAACACTGGGCCCCAATCTACCCTCATCTGGCTCAATCTTAAAGTGGAGTTTCCACGCCAGGAGACACAAGCTGAAAAGACCAGAGGTACTGTCCCTGCCCAGTACTCTGCTCTTACAGCAGGGGTGTCACTCAGAGAAAAACAGGCCACTGTCCCTGCCCTAGACCTGGAGCCCTGGCTTAGAGATTTGGCCAGAGAGAGGCAGGCCTTAAGAACAGAGAGCTGTGAAGTTCTCCCCAGTGGAACTGACTTTATTTGAAACAGAGTGTGGCAAACTTCAAAGATAGTGGTGCTTTCAAAATAATGAAGGTTTTGGTGGTAAGTAATAAAGAGAAGGCAGGTGGCTTCAGAAGAGTAGTAAGTTAAGCCCTAGTTTATCAGAGAAAACCAAGTATAGAGACAGCTAAGAAGAGCTTTCCTGGCATCAGGACAAACCTCAAACACTGGCCTCCAAAACTACCCCTGTAAAGGGGCCTGAATTTAATTAGATCAGACTATGGAGCAATTTACATTCTAGGGCATTGTCAAAAACAGTAGAGCAATAGTGGAGTCTAACAGCTGGGTTTAATCAGGAAAAGAGACAAAGAGAGTGCTACTGAAAATACTGTCATCCAGGATGAATGTATGTAGCCGAAGACTGCACCTCTGAGGAGTAACATCAAAGGCTGCACACTGCAGAGGAGATAGATGTCACCAAAATAGTCCAGTTAGTTACTAAACAAATAAACAAGCAAACAACAAGCCCCAAGGAGAGGGGAAGAGAATCAGTGTCCAGAGCTGCTTCAATATATTATCCAAAGTGTCCAGTCCATGCAACAAATTACAAACATATGCAAATAAACAGCAACATGTGACTCAGAAAAGTCCCAAAACAATCTTGAAAAAGAAGAAAAAGGTTGGTGAACTCACGCTTTCCATTTTCAAAACTTACTACAAAGTTACAGCAATCAAGACTGTGTGGTACTGGCATAAGGATAGCTACACAGGCTGATGGAATAGAATTGAGAAACTAAAAATAAAAACCTTCATATCTGTGGTCAACTGATTTCAAGAAGGATGCCAAGACCATTCAATGGGTAAAGAATATCGTTTTCAACAAATGGGTCTGTGACAATTGGATATCCACATGCAAAAGAATGAAGATGGTCCCCTACCTCATGTAATATACAAACATTAATTCAAAATGAATCAGAGATCTTACTGTAAATGCTGAAATTATAAAACTTAAAGAAGAAAACATGGGAGTAAATTTTCATGACTTTGAATCCAGCAGTGATATGACATTCTTAGATATGACAGAAAAAGGAAAGCTACAAGAGAAAAAAATAGGTAAAGACTTCATCAAAATTTAAAAATTTTGCACTTCAAAGCATACCATCAAGAAAGTGTATAGACAACCCACCGAAAGGGAGAAAATATTTGCTCTACTGACACTAAAAAAAAGGCACTTCATAAAATTTAAAAAAAAATAAGAAAGTGAAAAGTGTAAAAAGCCTCTGAAAGATAATCATTTTTTTCACAGAAAGACAATATAGGTTAATTTGAAATCTGTCCACATAAATGGCAAGATTTCTATTACGTTTCAGTAGCGAGAACCTAGAAAAACTGAATAAAAAAAAAGATTGCAGAAGGTTTTGATGAAAATGAGCTGACAAAATAAAAAACTTGTAATTTTAACCAATCTTATTCTGACATTTTGATTTCAAAGAAAAATTTTTTTTGAGCCACAGGAATGCAAGATACATATCGGGTCATTAAAAGCTTGGCTTTTGTGTTCTCAGTATGCCAAGAAAATTGGAAGCATATCAAATTTAAGGACATTGGAGGATATCCAATGAGGGAAATAAAATTTTCTCTGATTGTTTAAAAACATGAAAGGGACTTCATATCCTTGCAGTTAGAAATGTTATGTTTCTGAAAAAATGATATGAGTGCATAAACTCATGAAATAGTCAAAACTATAAATTATGTCCTGTGAAAATACTGTTTAAAATGGCAATTTGGATATGCAATGGGTTATTAATAGATGCTATGTAGGAATATTACTAAACTGCAGATATTATGTTATATAAAGACATCTTTATGACTAATGATGCACCAAGGAGAAAATTCTGGCAAAGTAACATGTTCAAATTGGCTGCCTGTAACTCCTCCATTGAAACCTAGGGTTGATTCGGTACTAGATTTTAAGTTCTTATACCAATGTCTTACCTTTGTTTTATTGGCTCTCATGGTTTACAGAAGGTAGTCACCAGAATCAACTCAATTTTCTACCTGCAGTGTATCTACTTTGTGGAATTTCCAGTAATCCTTATGTTTTATTCTAGTCTCTTGCTTCATAAATTATAAGACTAACTAAATAAAAGCCATTTAATATAGGAAAACCATTCCAAGTCAAAAGGACAGTAGGTTGAATATTATAAAGAAAATGAAAAGGGTAAGAAATAAAATACTGTTAGAATGTGCAAAACCCAGAATTTCATATCTATAAATGTAATTATAACACAATGTGGCTCTATAATATATTCCAGAAATTACATAAGTACATGGAATATTATATGGTCCCCTATAAACTCTAGTTTCAGAGAGGGACCAAGGTGACCAACTTACAAACAGTGGAATGGGCATGAGACTCACTTGGCTTTTTTCTCTCTCTTACATGATGCATTTTCACATGTGATGAAGTCTCCTGTTCCATTACAATTTCATGATACCCAAAATGACAATTGAATTTAGCAAAATTTACCATATGTTCATGCCTTTTAAATTGTGAAAAATCATACATAGTTCTGTGGTCTGTTTTCAATGTCAACTCACCAGAGAAATTATTCCATCATATGCTTTGATGAGTAATTTCATTTTATTCAATGTTTTGGGATGTTATTTATTGACTGACCCAAATTACAACAATTTAAAAGGTTTCCTTGAATATATATAGAGAAAAATGTTTATTAAAAAAGAGAGTCATATAGTTATATTCCTAATATTTTATTTTACCCTTAAATCTCAAAAACACCATGTAGTCATAAAGAATTATTTCAGTCTATGGTATTTAAAAAAAAAAGAACTACACACCTTAACTACAGCATCTATCTTCCATATTTATCACTTGCTTAGATAATTATTTTAAACATGTAAAGTGCTACCTACTGAGTTAACTGGTAAGATAATTAGGAGTACATAGCTGAAAGAGCCTTTCTTTGCTATTATTATAATCCAGTCGCTACCATATTTCATCTCCACGATTAAGTTGTTAATCTTTAATATATGTTTATATTAACTGCATTCATATTTGCTTAATTTTTCATACTTTATTCTCCCTGCATAAGCTGTTTCATAAAATGGGTTGGGAAAAATTTGTTCACATACCGCATTTCAATGACATTAGCAAGCAAGTCATTTAGTTGATTACAAATTGTTAATAACAATTTTCTGCTCTGGTTCAAAAACCTGAAAAAACCTCTGAAAGGTAATAATTTATAACAATTTAATTTAATATCAAGAATGTTGCTATATATGGTTAAGAAAAGTTTTGAGAAAATGATTTACATGGACTTTAAAAAATCGAACCAAATGAACATTTAATCCCTTACTTTGCAGACTGTTGGAATCAAAATATCATTTTTTAGTATTTTTTGCGGCAAGCCATTATAGGTATCTAAAATATGATTAATAATAGATACAAGACATTATGGGTACCTAAACTATGATTAATAATAGACACCAGGTCTCAACTCTCCATTCTCAAAGACCATTGTGTGGCACTATATCTCCCATAGGTGGCATATGAGGGTCAGGTAACCAAGAGGTGGAAGTGGCCTTGCTTACCACACCTAGATACTTACTTAGGGAATTTGTGCTTTCCATTCTTGGTGATGTTGGTCTAGAGGTTCTGGTTCCCAAAGAGGGATTTCTACCACAGGAAACAGCAAGGTTCTCATTATATGATGGCTGCTGATAAGTGACTTCAGATTCCTTGTGCCAAGAGAACAGCAAGTAAGGAAAGGAGTCACCACATTGGCTGGTGAATTAACCTTGATTATCAAGAGGAGATGGGGATGCTATTACATACTAGATGCAGGAAAGAATATATTTATCTTCCTGGAATCCACTGGGGTGTTTCTTAGTACCCCCACTCTGTCTATTTGGGGCAGCAAATAGACAAGTGCAGCAGCCCCAGCCTGAAAAGCCCATGGTAAACAGGAGCTCAAACCCCTCAGGCGTGAAGGTCTGGGTCACTCCCACTTGTAAGTCACCTAGACTAGAAAAGGTCCTAGTTGGGGGTTAGGGAATTTAGAATGAGTCATAGATGAGGGAGACAATAAGCATCAGTTGTATCCTCAAGATCTGTTGACAATTCATACACGTATACAGTTTGGAGTTGAGTCCTTTCCACTAGCCTACTTCTTGTAAGCATGCCCCAAATTCTAGAGAAGGTATTTTTAAATGGGCTGAACTTACTACATGATGGAAGCGGATTTGAGTGGCACAGAATAGACTGTATTAGATGCTACGGTATCCCATCAAAACTGCCCTTCAGGCCTGAAGCCATCTTCCCTCACTTTGCAGGAGTATTGCCTGCTGACATGTCACATCTGATTCCCTCTCCAGGAATTGCCCTCAACCACAGATAGCTCCCTCGCCTTCTTTCTTCCTATATCCAATGATTGGTCCAGCAGGGTACTAAGATCTGGACCCTTCCACTGATCCAGGACAACTCTAAAAATCATCCAGCTCCAGAGTTCTCCATTTAATTGGCTCTGATTTGATTTTTTTGCATCACAGTTTAAGATCTTTTCTGCCCACTTCTACTTCTCTTACTTCCACACAGCTAGTGTTCCCAAGAACTCCTCCTAAGAAACCGGCTGCTCCTAAGACTCTGATCAGAAATTTTTATGCAGCAGGTTTCTTTATGCATGAGGTTTACAATAGTCAAATTGCATGATTAGGTTGAATATTTTTTAGTGTCTTGTTAAAGCATGTCAAGCAATTATGGCTGGGAAGAGTACCAAAATACTAAATAACAATAGACTTTTTAGAAAAAATGAAGTTAAGGATGTGTCTTTCTTCACAACAAAAAAAGTGAAAGCTAGGGGCTGACCAGGTGGCATAGCAGTTAAGTTCTCGTGCTCCACTTCGGTGGCCTGGGATTCACAGGTTCGGATCCTGGGTGTGGACTGATGCACCACTTGTCAGTCATGCTGTGGCGGCGTCCCATATAAAGTAGAGGAAGATGGGCACGGATGTTAGCCCAGGGCCAGTCTTCCTCAGCAAAAAGAGGAGGATTGGCAACGGATGTTAGCTCAGGGCTAATCTTCCTCACACACGCACACACACACAAATGCAAGCTATAAAAAATATTGTAAATTTGGACAATAATAAAAGAATTTCTGCTATTCAATAGATAGCACTGAACCTACCTAATCAGAATGGATTGATAAAATTGGAATATCCTCATTTTGTGGCTCACAATGAAAAAAAATGGATCTAAGCGATGATCATCAGTGACTGCCAACATTACAACAAGAGGCAACCAGACACATGTGCCTCCTGAAGGAAGTATACAGAGATGGTGATCTTTGAAGTATTTTACTAAAAATAAATATATAACCCTGAATTGTACAGGTCACTATATCTAACCACTAACTTACAAATTTATAGGAATACATTAAATGAGGCTCTAGGATATGATCCACAAAATTCAAACAACAGGAATTATGGGACAAGCTAAACTGTTTTTCTAATAAATAAATTAAGAAAGGGAGGTAGGGCGAGAGGGGTGTGTATACAATCATGAGGATTTGAACATTGGTGATATTAAGAATTATTAACTATATTTTACATATAATAATATTATTATAATTAGCTCAAATTGTTTGTGTATTTTTTAGAAATATACATTGAAATATTTACATATAAAATTGCATGATACCTGGGATGTAACTTAAAAGCAATCTATTGAAGTGTGGGGAATGAGTTGGCATTTGGATGAAAGAAGATTGGCCATAAATTACTATTAAAGCTGGGTGAAAGGCTGGTAGAGGATTATTATACTATTCTTTCTACTTCATTACATATATTTGAAATTTTCCATGTTTAGAATGAAAAAGATATAACCCATAAAAAAATGAAATGACAAGTCAACCACATTCTGTAACTGATAAGATATGTTATGACTGGGTATTTCATTTACCATATTTTTATTGTTATTGGCGTCTTTTCTTCAGGTATAGCTTCTAACTGTCTATGGTTTATATAGGATAAAATTGATTTCTTAATATTAATATTTCACCCAGCATCCTGCTAAATTCTACTATCCTCTTAGATATACCAAATAAACATAATTTTTATACTCTTGACATAACAGAAGTACATCTATGTTTTGCATCAAGTGAAATCATGGTTTTTAGATTGGGCCACATGTATATTGTATCATAAATAAGCATCCATTTATTCCAATTTCATTAAATGTAATCAAATATATTCTTGGTACCTATGGAGATGATTGATGATTTACTAATACTGGATCATCTTTTCATTACAGAATAAACTTAACTTGTTCAATGTTTATTATTCTTTCCTGTGCTGCTAATTTTTTTTTTTTTCATTTCTGTAGCAGCATTCAAAATATTAGCTTGGTTTCTGATTTTCTTATGTGGTACTACCTTTCACAGGCCTTGATATTCATGAAAAGAATTTGGAAATGTTTTGTAAATATTCTTTCTGTTTTTGTTTTTGTTTTTGAATGATCCTTTTAAAAATGTCTTGAGCTGGTGTTATTTCAGAAATAGCATTTCCCTTTTTTTATCATTTTTTATATGGGAAGTGTTCTGTTTAGATTTTGTATCTCTTTTGGCATATACAGTTTATATTTTCCTAAAAATTCATCCATTCCAACCAGGTTTTCAAATTAATTTGCATAATTTTGAGTAAAGTGAGCTTATTATTTATTAAGGTAAGGATTTAAGGCTTCAAATTTTTACTCAAGCATTCCTGAGTACTATTCTCCGTGTATTTGAAAATGGACTGTTTATGTTGTTCATTTATTCTAGGTCTTTTGCAATAATATCTTTAATTCATTCTGTGGCCTAAAAGTTGTTTAGAGCTATCTTGGGCCATTTTATTTTTAATATATTTTGTTCCAGGTTCATAGCAATTTTTTCTAGGCAAACTCTACAGGAACAAGAAAAAAGTGAGACTTCCTACAGGATATGGCACTTGGGCTGAGTGGTATGTCTTCCATATAGTGATATGTTTTCCAGTGAGGGTAACAGTCTCCCAGGAAGAAGAAGTATAAACAAAGGAATAAAACTTTGGCACTTTGCAGAGTTATCTGTAGATCAATAGTATTGTGTCATATGTAGCATGAGGAGCGTTCTACGTATTATGCTGTAGGGTTAAGCAAGAAGAGAGAGATGATAGAGGGCCTCATGTGCCATGCTATGCAATGTATACTTTATTCTAAAGACTTATTGGAGTGTTCCACATGGAAATAACATCACTAAGTTTAAATTTTACAATCAACCCAAGTCATTTACAAGAAGAATAGAATGGAGAAATAAAGATTGGAGATTACTTTAGAGATTTTCGTATTATTCAAGCAAGAAACAAAAAGAATCTGAAATAAGATGTTAGCAATGGCAGTATTGTCTTTACCAATTTTCCTGGGCTTGGTCCATGTTAGGGACTGAATATTTAGGTCACCCCCCTCACCCCCAAATTCATATATTGAAGCCTAACCCCAGTGTGGCTGTATTTGGAGATGGGGGCTCTAAGGAAGTAATTAAGTTTAAATGAGGTCATAAGGGTGGGGCCCTGATCTGATAGGATTAGTGTCCTTATAAGGACACCAGAGGACACACCAGAGAGTTCACTCACTCTCTCTCCACAAGCACACTATGAAGAGGTCATGTGAGCACACAGAGAGAGAGTTGCTGCCTACAAGTCAAGAGAAGGGGCCTTAGAATGAAATCTACCTGGGTGGCACCTTGATCTTGGACTTCCCAGTCTCCAGAGCTGTGAGAAATATATTGGTGTTGTTTAAGCCACCCAGGCTGTGGTATTTTGTTATGGCGGCCCAAGGAGATTAATACAGTCACTTACTGGATACTGGGATATGAAGGGAGGAGAAGGGAATACATACAAAAGGAAAAGAAGGATTTCCTTGACAGAATGCTTGAACAATGAATGCATTAAAGAGGTTAAAAATATATTTAATTTTTAATGATTAATTAAATGATTTAATGATTGCTCTTGAAAGTGTTCCATGTTGATATAAAATACATCTTAATGGAATACATGTGTCCATATTATTAAATTGGTTAGAATGAATATGTGTATTCATATTCATATAATTTGATTTAAAATAGCAACAGGATAAATATCATTAATTTCAAAATTCCAGTTTGAAAAGTTACAATCTTTTTAAAGTATTTTATTTTATTTCTGAGGTCTGGGATCTTATTTAATTGATAATACCTTCATGAATTTGCTGAATATTATGAGCCTGTGTAACTTCATATTCTGATGCCTCTATGTAGCTGCTATTGCTTTGAATATGAAAGGAGCAAGGTGAATGGATTCTTTGAACCATTTACTATGCTAGAACTCTAGATATTCTGACCTAGTAAATAGTAGAAAATAAAATATAATCAAAAGTCAAATCTATTTTTACAGGTATTGCAATATGTGTACATATTAAACTACATTAATTTAACGGTATGAATCACCCAACTACAGGGAAAGATGGTCATTTCCACACCTATCAGGTGAAGTCTTTCATAGACATGTTACAAAAGACCTTCATAATGCTCACACTCATCTCCAAAACACAGTCTAAAAAGGCAATGCCTGTTCACCTTAACTAACATGTTATCAACTAACGGATGGTGTGAAGGCCCTTGCAGGCAAGTACACACACACACACACACACATCCCTCACTCCAAGTTAGAGTTTACCCACAGAGGTATATGTTTTAGGTTGTTAAACAGAGCCTGGAAAGATGTCACACACTTCCAGTCTAATCAGTTATTGATTGAAATCCAATAGAAATGATATCTGAAATTGAAATCTCACGAATGAGACTATATTGAAAGACAATTTTAGAATACACTAAAAATAAATTTTTCTGATTTAACAGTGTTGCTTTTTGCTAACTCTTCAGGCATTACACCCTGTATTTGTCAGTCTCTACCCCTAAGAAAACCTTTGTACCACAGGTACAATTGTTTTAATGTCACGTAAAGTAGTTAGTATGGTGTGTCTTAGATTATACAGTCTTGACAATAGGGAATCAGTGTGTACAGCCGGCAAAATGAGGAACAGATGATGACAGCGTAAAATCAATAATTTCTTGAGTCTCCAGGCATCAGTGCCCACTGGTACTGACAAAAGTTATTGTCTTTCGGGAACCTTAGAGCTTATGGCCCTAAGCACAGCCTTGGGTGTGAGCAACTAAAATGCAGGAAAGAGCCTATAACACCATGAGAACAAATAAGAAAATAAGGAGTTACAAGGAATGCTGAAGAATTTAGCAATGCCCATAAAACCCCATTCCTTCTTCCTTTTCTCTCTCCATTTCCCCTCCTTTTTTGTCTCCTCTTTCTCTCTCTCTCTCTGTCTCTCTCTCACACACACACACACACACTCACACACATCACGCTGTCATCATCATCTGCTTGTCACTGACAGTAGAATAAAAGAGGATAAGATTACTCTATTCTTACAAAGAGAACCCAGCCTGCCAAAACCTTAAAAATTCCCTTCTCAACATCTGCTTTCACTAGTTCTCCAGTCACTCAGTCTATAATTGAACATAATTTTCTAAAACATCATCAAGAATTAAACAGAATATTTTAAGCATGTTGTGAGTAGGGACCATATCTGTCCTGCTTAATTTTGTATTCCGAGCCCAGCGGGACACCTGTTATAAGCTTGTAAATGTCTGTTCTTTAAACTAATTATCCAGCAATCCTGAACTCTAACCATTGCTTTATAGCAGACCTTGTAGATTTGTCTGCCCGGCTGCTTCACACCATCCCAACCCCCTTACCCTCACACCATCCATGGTGGGAGCAATAATGATTGTACGATACGGCCAGGGGCTAAGATCTGGAACCTGACTCAAACTCAGCAAATGAACTCCCCTGAGTAACTCAGAATTGGAACTAAGCAATTCAACAATCGGTTTGAATGCTTTCTTGAGAGGAGAAAATGTAAACTCAGAAGTTGGGAAACAAGGATGCTTGCCCACAAGGGAAGAGATGAACAAAGCTGATGTGCAAAGACAATCAGGGATCAGAAAGCAGACTACAAGGGAAGCCCCCTGTGGGGCACCCTTCCACGCTCGGAGGCCCTGGCCTCTAGTCCATCTCTGGGGCCTCGCCACAACCCTGATTGGTTTCTGTGAGAGATTTTTGTATCCTTAAAATAAGTTCCCCTTTTACAAGGTAGCTCAAGAGGAGATTTTTATTAATAATCGAAAGAGTCTTAATTAATTCAGCCCCACTATCATCTGTGAAGATTTTTCAGGATAAAGATGACAGGGCCCACCTCGGGAGATTCAGACTCAGCTTGAGATTCAGTGGGAAAGGATGGGGATGCCGGCCTCTCTCACTGTATTTAAAAGCTTCACTAATCATTCTGATTCTCAGCCAGGGTTGAAAACCACTGAACCATACTACGTGTTATAGGAAAACGTAAGAGAAAATGAGGACAGTAACGCAGTACTCGAGGGATTTTGGATTTCATTAATTATATTGGACATGCATATGTAAATAAGACTTAAGCATGCTTTCAAAGGAATGCGTCAGATGTTTGAACTATGTTTAGAAGCACTGAATGAATAGGGAGGGAAATAGGACATTGGAATTATAGCAAACTGTTTCTTTTGGAAAAGTCCATTTATCTCAATCTCAAAGATACCTTTCAGCACTATACATTAGAAAACTTTAACCTCTTAATAATGCAAAACTGATGGTCATTTAGGTAAAGACATAATTTGAGGTTAAATGAAAGGTTCAAAACGTTCAAATCATGCAAATAAATTGTAAATTAAGATTAGCTGCTTGAAATGTTAAGACCATAAAATCGAAATTTTCATTTGATTTATTGCCAGATGAATCCATCCTATGTAAATTCTGTATATCTGCTCTAGGCCATTCTTCTCTGAATTATATGCTATTCATCATCCTGACATTACTAAAATAGCATAAACTGCTATTGATAAAGATAATGCATTTTAAATGTCATTGCTGACATTCTGCTATTTCCATGTACATTAGAAGAGAGTCCTAAAAATTAGCAATGTGTAAATAATTTTATTGACCAACATACAGTTTGATCCCAGAGAAAAACATAAATGTGTAATGATTTTTCTCCATTAGAATAGCTTATTTATTTCTTACAACAACTTTCTTGATATGAGGAAACAAACACAGAGACGTTATTTACAAGTCTAGAACCACACAGGGCTCTCAACTCCTAGGCCACCCATTTCCATTTATGCCTCTATTTAAGCATTCATCTATATTTTGTATCGTATAAAATGTGAACATTCCTTCTGATTGGTAAATAAAAGATAGCCTTGCTTTCCCTTAATTCTACTTTATCACCCTGTATTCCAATAGCATTTGTCATGCTTTTGTGGCTATTCAGTAATTTTTATTGAAAAAGGTTATGATCACTCAAATATTTTCACTTTCAATCAGATGTTATCATTGTTTCTAAATTTCAACCACTCTATAAAACCTGAATGTACAAGTAATTAACCATATTGGTTTGAGAGCCAGAAGGTAGAAATGTATCTTCTAGATGAGGACTCACCACCTCCCAGGGTCTACTCTTCATCCCTAGAGGCACAGAAATGAGACGTTCATTTGCTGAGTATTTTTTCAAGATTATCAGTCATATGCATTGCTATTTTTCTGAACTGCCTATTCAATTTTTGTCCCATTCATTACAGGAGTCAGCATTTCATTATTGATTTGTAATACGTCGTATCATAAATCTTTATCATATGCTTTGCCTATATTTTTCCCAAATTTTCATTTTTCTTTGACTCTGTATTTGCTTTTTAGTTATCAGAAGTTTTAAATATATGTGTGACCCAAAATCTCTGGATTTTTTTTTCTTTATTGACTTATTTGGCCTGAAAATTATTCAGAATATTTATTATAGATAACATAGAAATGAATATCTATTAAAAAAAGCATGACTAAAGTTGGCTATATCAATGGAGATTTGGTCAGTCATCTTTCTTGGTTCTTGGCAACATGTACCCGGTTGAGTACTCCGTCTTTCTTGAAATTCTTTCTTTGTTTTCCATGATAATACAGTCTCCTGGTTTTCCTCTTTCCTCTCTTGCTCCTCCTTTTCTGTCTTCTTCATAGGTCCACCCTACTTTACCCGAACAATAAATATTGCAATTCCTTAAGGTTTGGTGCTAGGATGTCTTCTGACATCATTTTGCACTCTTAGCCTTGGATGCCTCATCCATATAATGAGTTTAACTGCTCTCTATGGCCCATTGATTACTCATATTTTCATCTCTGCAGACTGAGTCTCTCATCTGAGCCCCATATATATTCAACCGTCTACTTGATACATCTACTTACAAACCTCAAAGATAACTTGAAACTCAGCATATACAAACTGAATTCTTTAATTCCCCCTCCCTACCTAATATAATCCTCTTCCAATACCAACTAACTCAGTGAATGCTGTCAACATGCACATGAAAGTCAGAAACTTAGGAGCCATCTTTTACATCACACTTCCCTTTATTTCCATACCTGATGCATTATGAGATGGAGGTACAATTATATCTCTTGGATTCACCTATTTCTCTTTATCTTTGTAAACTACTGTCAGCTCTTGCCCAGACCACTGCAGTAGCTGAAATCAGGAGTCAATGTAGTGTCAACAGCACAGCCATAGACAGTACATAATGAATGAGCATGGCTGTGTTCCAATAAAACTTTATTTATGAGCTTGAACTTCATATAACTTTCATACGACATGAAATTTATTCTTCTTTCGATTTTCTTTCAAAGATTTAAAAATGGAAAAACAATTTTTAAATTATGGGCTATAAAACAACAGGCAGCAGGCTAGATTTGGCCCACAGATCCCTGGTTTGCTAAGCTCTTGTCTAAGTGGTCCTCCCTCTTCTACTCGCATATCTTTCAAATTTATTTTTAACACTGCAGACAGAGAGATCTTATGGAATTCAAATCCGATTATGTCAAACTCCTGGTCAGTGATTTTCCTCTGCTTTTAAGGCAAATATGAAACTATTTGACATTGTTTCAAGGTTCTATAGTGTCATATTCCTACCTTTCTCTGTTCTTATCTTACCCTACCTTGATGGATATTTTATCTCATACTCAATGCATTTCTCTCACCGATAATTTTTGACCAGTATTTCTTATCAGTATAAGATAGAGACTCTGATTCTTAATTTTTATGTCCTGCATCACATACATGACATGATTACCCAGTATATGTTAGGAAAAGTCTAGTTAGAAAAAGCTCTCTTACAAGCTGCTTATGGAAAATAAATTTCACATCTTTGCTTTCTTGCATTACAATTTACAAACAAAATATATATTTTCTGGTTGTCAGATACTATGTGATAATTGTGTGGTGTCATATAATTATAATCTTCAAGACACTTTCTAACTTTATTTCACATATTTCAGAAAATCATGCTAAACAACTAACAATCATAACCGAATACTTTTAATAAGACCTGGTAGTGGAATTTACATAGACTCACTCATTATGTGTAACAAAACAAAAATGCTTATTATTCTGAATTAAACATTGCTTTCTACATGAATAATCTGTACTGAATGCCATTTTTTAAATCAGTTTACTTGAATGACTTTTGACAAGATATTAAATAATGTCCATAAGCCAGTAAGTCAGAAATAGGAGATTATTATTACATCTGACATTTGACTGTTTGGGGCACCCTATACAATTTACTCAAAAAACTCACCTTGCTTCTATATCCATGTTGACATTCAATGGTGCCAATTAAATGGGTTATCTATGCTAAAGCTTATTAATATAATCCTTACATTAAATGGTTTTATAAAAATGATACTAGTGGTTATATAAAAATGAATTTTCACTGTCAGAGTAATAATAATAATGACAACTTGACTCTTCCTATTAAGAATCATAATGTATTCTTCAAAGTAATTATAGAAAATTGAACTAAGTCGGGAAGTTATAAATCGTGATTTCTCACAATGACCATCTAATAGGCTAAAAAAATAGATTATGAGAGCTAGACAACTTAAGAGTGAGTTAAGTAACATGATTTAAAGAAAGAACTTAGAGCTGAAAGAACTAGTTAACTGACTTCAGGCAACTCACTTAACCTTTCTTAGTCTAAGATATATAAAATGGGCTAACAGTAGCAACTCAATATAATAATAGATTTTAGATAATTATGTGTGTGTGTGTGTAAACACTGTCATACACATACAAGGTATTATAATGCTCATTTTTCCATGGAGCATTTGCCTGGAAGATGTATCAGCCAACCTTTTATTGTTGGATTGTTCTAAAATGTAATGAAATATCTGATACAAGCTTACCAACATCACTTTCAAAGTAGGTCTATTGTGATCATCCTATTTGTGTGTGTGTGTGTGTGTGTGTGTGTGTGTGTGTGTGTGAGGAAGACTAGCCCTGAGCTAACATCCGTTGCCAATCCTCCTCTTTTTTTTTTTTCTGAGGAAGACTGGCCCTGGGCTAACATCCGTGCCCATCTTCCTCCAATTTATATGGGACGCCGCCACAGCATGGCTTGACAAGCGGTGCGTCTGTCCGCACCCAGGATCCGAACCTGCGAACCCTGGGCTGCCAGAGCAGAGCGTGCGAACTTAACTGCTATACCACCGGGCTGGACCCTGATCACCCTATTTTAAACTGCAACTCAATGAACATATCCTGTATGTCACACTCACAATCTACCCTGCTCTTTTTATTCCATAGCATTTATCACAATTTAGCATACAATAATTTTTCTGTATATGACATTTCCTTTCCTTCTTCCTCCACTATACTCTTAAGTTCTGTAAGTGATGAATGCAAAAACATTTTCCTATATTCTGCAGAGCTGAGAACAATGTTTGTCACAAAGCACTTTGAAACTATTTGCTGAATAAATGAATTAATGAACTTTACACGTTGACTCTCTCATGCCTTCATTACCCTACTTAGTCCCAAAGAGTTACTTTAAGCCTCTAAAAATAACCTCTTATGCTAATCACACATGGTCCCATTGACCCAAAAGACATTCTCTAAGGCCATTTTATTTCTTTATACTGCCCATCTATTCTATATCTGATTTTAGTAGTGTTAGTGATTCAGTTATTATAAATCTTTTCAATCAGCTTTCCAAGAAAGCAAATAGGTGTTTCATCTAATCCTGTGGGAGCATTTTTGTGAATCAATGATTGATTTTTTTTCCTGGAACTCTTTGTTATACCAGGGAAATAGGTTGTCATAGTGTCTGCTGAATTTAACAACAAGCACAGATCAACCAATAAAAATTATTTAGCACAATCTAAATTCTAGGATAAAATAACATGCTGCATTATGACGACTCTAATTCCAAAGCATATCATGACTTTACCATTTATTTTTCTTCTCTCATTCTTGGCAACATATGTATTTTGGTTACTTTGAAATGACCATTTAGGAGATGGATTTTTTTAGAATATTTGAGGTAATACAAATTGGCATAAAAGAGTCTCTGGAACAAAAATTTTAGGCCATAATTCACTTTTGTGGAAGGTACTCAGTGATAATGATAACATTAGTAAGAAATTCTTTTGAGGGATGTCTGTCTCTAGATGTATGATAGAATGACCATAGAATATGATAGTTTTGGGGTAGCAATAAATGCACATGCTTCAATCAGTCAGAACGTACACTAGGCCACGAGTCAGTGCCAAGGCTTCAACTAACTTAGAAGATGGCAACATTCTCAAACTTCCAAAGCTCTTAATACTCTGAAAATAGGCCCAAAGGTGTCCTTAAAAGAGACATATATGAATCCTCAAAATCTCTCACCAGGCAGGTAAAAATATTTAAATAAAATGAAGAATTTTTTTTAACTTTAAAAGACAAGAAATAAGAAAAAGAACAATTACAAAGAAAACCAATAATTCAGGCATTTAATCTATTCCTCTGCTAGAAATTCATTCAGATTATAAAACAAGAAAATTTTAAATAAATATTTTATTTATTTATTTAAAAATTATTGGGGCTGACCCCATGACCTAGTGATTAAATTTGGCGTGCTCTGCTTTGGAGGCCCAGGTTTGGTTCCCAGGCATGGACCTACACCACTCATTGGAGGCCATGCTGTGGTGGCAACTCACATACAAAACAGAGGAAGATTGGCACAGATGTTAGTTCAGGGCAAATCTTCCTCAGGAAAAAATATTATTGCACTAACAAGTAGGCACAAATATTAATATAACAAAACAAAATATATTTTAGATTATATTTGCTTATATCTTTTATTAAATTTTTAATGGAAATGTATCTATTGTTGTGTTTGGGGTAGCAAGTAGCCAGAATTCTAACTCAACTTGCTAACAATGAGGAAGATGTAATACACCACATAATAAAATATACCAACATCAGCAACTCAAGTTTTGTTAACATTTCAAGTACCCATGTTCTTTCTATCATTCCCTCAGACATTTTCAGAGTGTTTTCTCTGATAGTTCACCTCGTGGCCACAGAATAGCTTCCATAGGTCCAAATGTCTGATGCAAATAAGACAATAGTAAGGAATATGACAGACGTCTACTCCTATGTTTCTTACTAAGACTAAGGAAATAATCTTAGAAGCCAATCAACACATATCACCTCACATCTTATCATCCAGAAAAATGTGCATGCCTATTCAAAAGGGCATTATTGGCGAAGGGAATGGGGTTATGAGGACTGATTACATGAACCACAGGGCTTTGGGAAGGAAAGTGGATTAGCTGAACAAAATGAGGATTCTGTATGAAAGGAATGGGGGATGAGGAGATTCCACTGAATATTATATGAACATTCAACAATGTCTACTACATTGATCATTTATTAAGTAAATATTTATGGAATGGCCACCGTGTTTCAGGCACTGTGAATGAAGCACTAGAAATAAAACCATGAACAGGAAAAGTGAAATCTCTGCCCTCCTGGCATTTGCTTGTTAAAGAAAAAGAAAATGTCACTATGATGAATAATAGAATTTAATATAGTGAATATTATTAAAGAAAAGTAGATGGACATAAGATATATTTTAAAGAGATAACTGTATTTGCTGATAGACGGAATGTGAATGGTGAGAGCAAAGCAGAAATCTGGGTGGATGAGTATATTTACTGAGATAATGAAAATGTGTGAGGACCAGCCATGTGGTAGAAGTGTAGGGATATCAAGAGTTTTGTTTTGGCCATGTTGCTGTTAGGTACACATGAGAATCTAAGTGAAAATATTGGCTATATGAACCTGGAGCTCCAAGGAGAATCTCTACTGGAAGATTACATATTTTATAGAACTACTTCTTGTTCCCTGGATATTTCTTATATTTACATTTTTAAAAATAAGGTTTATGGTGGTAATGCAAAATGGTATAGCCACCTAAAAAACAGTTTGGCAGTTTCTTACAAAGCTAAACATACTCTTACAATACTATTCAGCAATTGAGCTTCTTGATATTTACTCAAAGGAGTTGAAAACTTATGTCCACACAAAAATCTGGACATGGGTGATTATAGAAGCTTTATTCATAATTGCCAAAACATGGAAGCAACCAAGATGTCCTTCAATAGGTGAATGGATAAAGTGGGGTATACCTAGACAGTGGAATATTACTCAGCACTAAAAATAAATGAGCTATTTAGTCATGAAAAGTCATAGAGGAACACTAAATGCACATTACTAAGTGAAAGAAGCCAATCTGAAAAGACTACACACTCTATTATTCCAACTATATGACATTCCAGAAAAGGTAAAACTATGGAGATAGTAAAAAAATCAGTGGTTGCCAGGACTTTAGGGGTTGGGGGGGCGGGGAGGATGAATAGGTGGAGGACAGAGGATTTGGGGGCAATAAAACTACTCTATGATACCATAATGGTGGATCCATGTCATTATACATTTGCCAAAACCCACAGAATATGCAACACCAAGAGTAAACTCTAATGTAAGCTATGGACTTTGGGTGATAATGATGTGTCAATGTAGAGTCATTGATTGTAAAAAATGTACCATTCTGGCATGGCACGTGGACAGCAGGGGAGACTGTCCATGTGTGAGGGCAGGGGTATATGGGAACTGAGTACTTTCTGTTCATTTTTTTTGTGAACCTAAAACTGTTATAAAAGAAACATACATATTTTTTTTAAAAAGTTGCAGAAAGATATTAAAAAAACAGACTTTACAGTCAGAGACTAATAATTTCAAATTGTAAAAAGGAAGTTCTATCATCTAACACTTTGCTGAACTAAGCCAAAACCATCACTGAAAATTGATTACAGAAAGTGAAAATATGAAATACTGGTTAAAAAGATTATTTTCCAAATTGAGTTATCAGTAGGCGTGTTCTCCTTTTTAAAAATTATAGGCATCATAAGTTCATCAACCCTCTTTCTAGCAGATTTGCTCTTTCTTTTTCTCTTGTTTCCAAAGAGCCTTGAGGTTTTCATGTAAATAGCTTTTGCAAAATTTGGCAAGCTAATTCCTTTCTTATTGACACTCAATGAACTTGTTATTGAAACCTGCACAGTTTCTGATGCCAATGTGCCCTTTTCCTTGCAATGATGCATAACAATTGTTAATTATTTTTCCATATCAGATTTCTCTTGTAACATAAAGAGACAATTTAATTAACAATGATATATGATTGTACCAAATAATTCAAGATTAAAAAGTTAAATAAGAGAAATAACTAAGAACTTAATTTCAGGAAGCTCAATACAAGTGATATAGTCAGTTAGTAAGACATTTATGTGACACCTTGGTGGACAGGGCCCTGTAGTAGACATCCTTTGAAAATATAAGATGATGAAAACACATAAGCAGTATGAAGACCATACATATAAAGAAGAAAGCAACATTTAGAAAATTTACTAACAACATTGTGCCTGTTCTCTGGTCACTTAGAATTTAGGAAAAAAGTGGGCGGGGGGGGCTGGTTGGGGGGGGGTTTGCATTTTTCATCTCAATTTTTGAGCATGTGACAGTAAGAATTTATTTTTATCTGCAAGTATGTAATAAAAGGAACCAAAAGAAGAAAGGGAACAATTTCAAGAGGATGATAAAGGACAGAATGAGTAATTATTTATACAATTTTAGTAGATCCAGGTTTATGTATTTTGATGACTATTTGTAACTTCATGATTAAAACTATTTTGATGTACATAGATACACCAAATTTAGTCATTAAATTCACAGAAAATCCTTTGTGGTACTTGTAATTTTTTCATACCTAGAACTAGAGGGAACAAATAAGAATATTCATAACCAATGTGTGAAGCTGATTCAAAATTTCTGTGATCTTTGTTATTGAATATTTTGTAACCATGCATCAAAATCATAAATTGACCTTCGACCAAAATTGAGATTTAGTAAACTTGCTTTTCTTTACAGTCTTAGAAAGCTTTCTAAACTTTTTCAGTGAAATTCAGAAATTTCTCAGTGAAAATGTTTTATTGCTGTATATTCCATCACATTTAGTCAAATTATTTTGCTTTTGATACAGTTTGTTATTTTTCTTTGACATATCCTTTCCCATCATTTTGCTAAGTGAATTTGTTTCTCCACAAGAGCTCAATAGAAACAAGGTTTATTTTGAATTTTTATTCTGATGTATCAAAGTACTTTTTATACATTTACAGTGATAATTCTGCCTTTTACACTTAGCAATATTTCTGAATATTTAAGTACATATCTATATAATATTTTAAAATCTGACATTCAGTTGGAAACAACCCATGAAACATTTAAATAAATAGAATGCTTCAACTAATACACAAATACCAATGTGAATTTGTAAACACTGAATTAAATTCAGATATAAAATTATTTCTACCAAATAATAAAAATAAAATAAACCACTTCATGGAGTTTATTATTTGGTCCTGAAGAAATAAACTTTTTGCCACAACATATAATATGGTCATAATGGAATATAAAGTATATTATATATACCTAAACACCATAAAAATGTACAATTACTTCAAAACAAATGAAACAAATTTAATTTAATTTAAAAATTGAAAAGGAATATTTATGGTGATTTACTTGAAATTATAATATGTATTACTATATATTCATGGTTTTATATTGCTGACCAGGATTATTTATGCTAACCACAACTGTCAAGTAGTAAGATAGCTTTGACATTATCAATTTATTTACATTGTTTTAAAGATACATACATACAAAGGAACAGAAAAATGTCCTGTAAACCTCTAAAATAAAGAATATGTACCTATATAAAGTAAGTTTAATGTCTTTCAAATTTTTCTATAGCTTTTCTCATAACTCTAGACTATGTCCCTTTACAGCTACTTAGGAAGTATAAAACCACATCTTCAATCAATATTGTGGTGTTTTCTCTTGTCCTTTTCTATTGTCATACACAAATTCTTTCTGCCATTGAATATTTTATATATGAGAGAGTCACCTCAGCTCTTCTGCCTATGAATGAAGAAAAGTAGGATAATGGTGTCCAAATAAGTGGAGGTGAATGAAATTAAAACAGGGATATTCTGATTCTATGGAGTAAAAACAGCTTGACCAAGTTGATAATAAAATGCCCATATGAATTACTGTGATATATCAAGCCAATTCTAATTCCAGTCAACCTTAACGACACATTTACCAGTGTCAATTATCCAGGCGACTAGGTCAAATGACTTCTTAAAGTCCTTCCATATCTATGAATCTATTATTTAATACATTATTTGAATTTACCATTATATCTTTTCATTCCTCATGGATTAAAATTAGTATATTTCACATATGTGTAAACACGGTCTCCTTTTTTCAGTAAAAGGCCCTTTGCTCAACAAATATTTCCTTAAAAAACCTACTAACTGCTGCTTCAAGCTAGAGAGGAGTAATAACCTAGGCAAAACCTCCTCTGTAAAAAACTAGAAAAATAAAAAATTATTTAAAAACGGTTTTCAGAGACTGAAAAAGAGGCAGCTCAAAACTGTAATCCCTAAGACAAGGAAAATAAATAAGATGAACCATAAAATCATCATGACTTTCTGCCTGGGGGCAATTTCCAGACCATGACAATATAGAGGAGGAACCAGCACAAAGCCTAGTGGCCTAGTTGAGTTGAGGAAATAGAGACTGCAATTTGATATATTCATGAAGACCTAACCGGCTCAAGATTTAAAAGTAAGTTTCAACTATCTGTAGAATAAGCCTACTCCAGACCAGCCCTAGATCTAAAGAACTGGCTTTGAAGGGACCAAAATGATCTACAATAACTTAAATACCTGTCCAAACAAAGAAAAACACTCTCTAGAAGAAGATAACAAAATCCAGACACTCAACAAGGCAATGTACAATGTCCCACATACATTAAAAAATTACTATGCATATCCAAAAACAGAACAATGTAACCCATTACCCAAAGAAAAATCAGCCAATAGAAATAGACTCAGAAATGACAGAGATGATTATATTAGCATACAAGGGCAATCAAAAAAGCTATTTTAAATATACTCCATATGTTCAAGAAGGTAGATAAATAGATGAATATGATAATGAGAGAAATCACAACTATAAAAAATAACCAAATGGAAATTCTAAGATTAAAAATATAATATCTGAAGTGAAATTGTCCCTGGATGAGATTAACAGCAGATTAAACACTAAAAAAGAAAAGATCATTGAGGTTGAAGGCATTACAATGAAGTAGAGAGGAAAAAGAGCATCAGTGCAATGTGTTCTGGTTCTTTTCATTTCCTGTATTTCTTGTGTAAAGGAAATACCATATACAGAATAAAGGTAAGAATTAACACAAACCTAATTAGAAACTATGAAAGTCAGAAGATCATGAAATTACATTATTATGTGCTGAAATAAAAAGAAACTGTCAACAGAGGATTCAATATCCAGAAAAAAAGTCCTAAAAAAAAGCAAAATAAAAACTGTTTCAGAAAAACAAGAGCTGAGAGAATTCTTTGCCAGTAGAGTAACACCACAAAAAATGTTAATGAAAATTCTTTGGAAGAAGAAAAATGATTACAGATGTAAACTAAGATTTATACACAGAAATGAAAAGCATAAGATGCAGTAAACATGTTAGTAAATATAAAAGATTGCTTATTCATTTTAATTTCTTTAAAGGAAAACTGTGTGTAAATCAAAAACGTTAAAATTTTATGTGAGGTTTATAATATATGTTGAAGTAGAATGTGTTACAAAAGAGTATCAATTACAATGAGGAATAAAATGGAAACATATGGTCTAAGAATCTTACATTCAGAAGCAGTAGAAGTTTTTGAAAGTAAACTTAGATATGTTAAAGATGTGTATGGTAAATGCTACAGCAACCACTAAGGAAATAAAACAGGGAGATATAGTCACTAAGCCAATAATGGAGCTAACATGGTCAGCACAAAATTATTCCATTAATCCAAAAGAAAGAGAAAAATAGAAACACACAATAGATAAGACAAACAGAAAACATGAGAGTAAATTTAAACCTCAAAATATTGATAATACATAATATATAAACAGTCTATATTCTAATTAAAAGACATAAATTGAGTGGATAAAAAAGCAAGATCCCACTATATTATGTCTATAAGAAATCTACTTTAAATATTAGGTCACAGAAACATTTAAAAGTAAAAGGATGGAAAAAGATATATCATGCCAAAATTCATCAAAAGAAAATGGGAATGGATATAGTAATATAAGACAAATTAGATTTCAGAACAAAGAATATTACCTGAGGTAAATATGGACATTTTATAATGATGAAGGGGTTGATTCAACAGGAAGACATAACAACCCCAACTGTGCATAAACCCTTATTAAAGAACTTCAAAATACATGAAGCAAAAACCTAACAGAACTGAAAGAAGAAATAGCCAAATCTACAATTGTTGTAGTTTGAAGGGAAGAAAATAAAATCTAGTTTTATACAATGTTTTAAGGTACTACGAGCATGTTATCAATCATTCATTTGGTCATACTACTATGTGCCTGGAAATTTTCTAGATAATGGATGTAAAAATAACTGAAATACAGTCCTTTTTCTCGGGGAATTTACCACGTAATGATGCTTAACAATCTTGTAGTAGGAGTTACCATTTTGCAGATATTTAGGTAAGTCCAGGACAAAACCAAGTGGTAAATTTAGTGAAATTACCTTTTTCCTAAGTTTCATTATAAAAAATTTCAAATACAAAAAAGCTAAAATATATATATATAATAATTGCCTAAATATCTACAAGCTAGATTTTAAAATATTGATATTTTGCAATATTTCTTAAACTTTCCAGCTATTATTTTTATGCATTTAAAAGTATATTTCAGACACCAAAATATCTCTAAATAATTTAACATGCATCTCCTATAAATAAGGATATTATATTAAAAGACTCCCTCAAAAAATATTAACTTAATTTGCAATATCTGTTAAATTCAGTCTGTATTCAAAATTCTCTAATTGTCCCCCAAATTTCTTCATCGCTGTTTTTGTTAAACCAGGACTGAATCAACTTTCAAGCATTGCATTTGTCATTGTATCCCTGGTCTTTTTTTTCCTAATTTGAGAACAGCCCCTGCACACAACACACACATAGATACACACACCTTTTTTTTTTAAGCCATTGTCTTTCTGAAGACTGTGTCAAATGACAAAAATAAAAAAATTTAGTAACAAGTTTATGTCCTTCATTCAAGGGAAAACAATCCATGGATTGTGCGAGTGCAGTGCCTCACAGGCAGTGGAGCACTCTTCTGCAGGGATTTTGGGCAAGAGCCAATTTTGTAGAGCATTAGAAGCTGCAACAGGGAAACAGGGCTAGGAGGTGGGGCTCTCTTTATAAGACTAGAAGGTCCTGTTTCCTAGGGTAAGATAAACTAGCTAAATCTGAGTTGGAGGATTGTGATTGGTGTATGTTAGATTTCCTTGACAGTGAGGTGTCTCCCCTAAGTGCAGGCTGACATAGGTTCATAGGTTTCTGTTTGTGATGTGGGCCAGACCACTGGGTGGCCTCCGTTTTGTGGGTCCCAATATATGAATACCTTTTATCAAGTTCAAACCATTATTTTTCTGATTGTTTGCTTATAGTGTTGTTTATTGTGTTCCACCTCCTATATTCCTTGAACTGAAATTTTTGTATAAAATCTTGCTTTGATTCAGGATAAATTTTTTTGTACTCATATTTCATCAGTGATGCACGACAGCCTACATTGCTTCAAATCAGGAGGCACAGTGTCAATCACATAATACTATCAATGGCGCTAGGTTTGATTACTTCCTTAAGGTGGTGACTATAAGATTTCTCCACTATCAAGACACAGTTTAAAGTTACCTTTCAGTGTCCCCTATTTTCTGAGCTTTCCCTGTGGATGACATTGCCCCTCTTAAATACCCAATGACTCAATGTTCTCTTTCTTCTTTTCTGTTGTATGTAATCTTAGCCTTAGGAAGGGCTCTTTTATCACTCATAAAACGTTTGGGATGGATCTGTTCAATTACGCCTTATCTTTTAAAGTAAAATGGAAAGCACAGCCTCTTATCAAATGGGAGAGTTGAGGAGACAATTTTGGAAGTTCCCTAATATAAAAACCACAGCTTTCCCCAATTAAACATTAACTTGATACTGCTTTTGGTAATTATTGCCACTTATATGGAAATAGATAAATGCTCAATTTGTGATTGTTTAAGGATTTTTATTCATGTTGCAGAAATATTCATATTCACATGTAAGTCTAAATTCCCCAGGTATCATTTATCAAGGCAACAAAATCATGTTCACGCCTATACTCAGAGATTGATTGCTTTTTAATCACTACCTTCTGAAATAGAAACCAGCCACACCACACCCATAAAATCTCCTCCACAGTTTCCTCACTTCCCCCACTGTCTCCCAGGTGCTTTTGTATAATGCTCTGCTTTTGTTTCAGCTTCTCATATTCCAGATCCTGTATAATGTCTACTCCTGACAGTCTCCGGAAGGAGGGACTTTGCTGTCATCGCTCCTCCTTCCCTCTGTGAAGGGAATAACCAACTATTTGCCAGGTGTACTCAACACCCTAATGCTCTCAGGTCACACAGGCTGCTCCAGCTTCTCTGCACTGACAACCATACTGTGATGCCCGAATAACCAAGGGAAATGCTCTACTCCCGAACTCTGTGCGGCCTGGTCTCTGAAATCACACTGCTTATACATAAATCTCAAAGAATCTTCAGGCTTCTATCTACTTTTTATCCTCCCCGTTGTTAGACCAACTTTCTGGAACTACGCAGGGAAATAAATAACACTGTCCTATGTTTCTGCTCCTCTCATCCCTCCAGTAGGTGCCCCCTCCATCCAATGTTTTCAACTTAAGGTTCTCACAAACACTCTTGTGAATAGATGTCTAGGGGGTCACCAACCTCACAGTCAATTTCAGTTCATCATGCCATATGGAGTTAGGTTGATCTGGGTTCAAATTCAAGTTAAGCTACTTATTTACTATGACCTTGGGCAAGTTCCTTAACTTTTCTGAGTTTCAATCCCTTATCTCAAGAAAAATGGAAATACCATTATGTGTCTCATAGGTGAGACTTTTTTTGTGAGGCTTAATAAAGATAATGCACATAAATCACTTAGCTTAATACCAGGCACGAGAAATGTGCCTTATTCTGACATTGAAATCACTTCCCACCCATAAAAGTTCCTCCGGTGATTTCTTGACTCCTCCAAAACAGTTTCACATGTCTTCAGGTACAATGCTCTGTTTCTGTTTCTGTTTTTTGAATTCCAGATACCACATAATGTCTAATTCTAAGCAAATTAAACTTCAGCTAGAACTGAGGAGAATGTTCAATTTCTTAAAAGCCAATCACTCAGTGGTGTGTTATTTCCAGCCCCTTTTAGGAAGAAAGACCTATGCAATTGAGCGTAATATTATAGATATACTTTTGTGGCTTCCAGCAAGGTCTCAAAGTTGTCAATCATGGTCTAGTACATCAGCAAGACGGCTCTCCAGAGACATTACACAAGGCAAATCTTTTAATATTTTATCAGCTGCTGTTGATAGGAGGCACTTTAGCTTAGTGAGTCTTTTTATTACTTCCTTTCATTTATTCTTGAGAAGCTTTTATCTCTGTTTATTGATTGCTACCTTTTAAATTTTTATTTAACATCGGTAAGCAGAGAGATATGATTAATAAATTTGATTAAATTTTTCAGTAGAAAATTACTTGAAATGTGCTTTCACAAATGTAATTCAGTGATCTTCTCATAGATATTTTTGTATGTATTTGTATCTATTCTTTTGTTATGCTAGTTCTCTAAAGACTGATATTCAAGTGAGGAAAAAAGTAGAGTTGTAACTAAAAAGAAGCTCCACATAACTCTTGGAAAATTCTTTTTAGGCTGTTTTCAGAAGGGGCCACATGCCAAGGTTCAATCATAAACCTCAAAAAAGAAAAAATAATAACAGCTACAAATATATACACAGAAAATATTTATCCTCAAAAAAAAAAGGACTGAAATTTGCTTAGCTTCTTCCTCCTGGTATGGAACCCCAAATAACATCTAATTGTCACAAAGGAAATTTGCTAAGTAGGCAGAAAAAAATTATTCAAAAGCCTCTTTTAGCTTACTCACAGTCAGAAACTCGCTGATTTCAATCTTTCCCATTTTAGCAGCTGCAAAAAAGGAACAAAGTGAGAAATAGTTAGCAGAGCTAACAAAAGTTTATTAAACTCAATATATACCCTCATGAAACTTATTAGAAAGATGTCATTGCTGAGGAAATGGTGGTGTATTTCAAAAGACTGCTGGGTTAGCAGGCTTTACCACAGGGCTCTCATGAGCCCACTTAATCTTATGCTGGCCAGTTGTGTTTCTTAAACCAGGTGGGATGGAGCTGAAGGATCTGCTTTTTGTTGTTGTTATTATTGTTTGTTTGCTTTAATAAGAATAACCAGGCAATTCTGCCAAATATAGGAGATTGGGAAACTTTGGACTGATCCTGACCACAAGGACGATTGCTCATAGAACCCAGGAGAAAAGAAGAGAAAATATGGTAAAGGTCAGCTCTATTTAAGCCTTTGGGGAGAAGAAGCCTTACTAAGCTGATTTTTCCACATCTCCTCTCAAGGTGAGGGTAGTAATATCTAAAAGGCTGAGGTGCTGGTATGAGCCTGGGGGAAAGGAGTCCAAAGAGGCCACTTAACTTGTTTCCAGACTCCACTGAAGTCAACGGGGGCAAAAAGAGACCTCAAGCTGATAAATTTCCTAATCCACTAGCTAGTGTAAAATTCATTTTCTAGAAATGTGTTTTGTACCTAGACCCTTTGGAAAGTTTTTGAATCAGAAGCTGTCTGGCTGAGCCAGGGATTAGGGGTCCTTGCTAAATCCCACTCACATCAGGAGATATGAACATATAGAAATGAGGGTGTGTGACTGAAAATGTACGTAGAAAGAGATTATCTTCATCTAAAACACTGGTTCTCAACCTGTCAACCTTGGCTGCACATTAGAAGCACCTGGGAAGATTTCAAAAGATCATGATGCCCAAAATCTCGGGGGGATAGACGCAGACATTAAGCTTTTTTAAAAGATCCCCCAGATGAATAAATTGGGCAGCCAAAGATGAGAACAATTGCTCTAATATATAAATCCTTCCCTTTAGGCAGTATTGATCTATTTTTAGTCATTGAAAGTTTATAAATCCATGCATATAAATATACATAAGTTCCTTGCTGTTGTCAACTATTTACGACTGTGTGGTTAAAAATAATTTGCATACAACACTTAAATGTGCTATACACACACACACACACACACACACATGCTCATATGGCCTATTTACCCTCAGTCCACTGGGAAACTTGGGTGGGCTCAGATTTATGTCTCCAATGGACATAAACTAAATCTCTTCCAGTTACATATTTTCAGGTTACCTCAGTCTCTTAAGTGATGAGTTTCTCAGCACTTCCCTCACCACTAGCCCCTTCCCCCAAGATGACACCTAGGGATATAAGTGAGGAGATGTTTATAGGTTTTCCTGGCTATTGAGAAAGGACCTCTTATCTGGGAGTTCTCCTCCAGGTGGTTCATTAGTCTCTAAGGGGGTTTGCCGAGTAGCTTCAGTTCCTGGCTGTCTGACCTTAGTGCCTTTTAAGCTGTAGATGGTTTTACCTGGTTCTACTGAGTACTTGTGATCATTGCTCAAGTCTACAGTCTAGGCTGTAAAGTCCAGACCCTACACATCTATCGGAAGTTCTCCATCTTCCAGCTCCTGACTTCCTCTGTTCCATGGATTCTCTCAACACTCTTAAACACTCTCAGGATTCATGAATTCCCAGCTGTATCCTATGAGCCGCCTCTGTGAGACACACTCCAAACCACCTTCTGAGACCTCTCTCAGCCACTTATAAATGATCACTGAGTGCCCTGCTGAACTCAGAACTTCACAAAGAAATCTGAGAATTTTCCTCAGTAATTGGTCAATTAATTTCATCTCTATGATAAGGGGATATTTCAGTTAGATCCAAATGAGAAGGAGTCAGATAAATGAAGATTTGGAGAAAGTGTGTTCTAGAGAACAAATCCAAATGCCTGAGTTGGGAAAAACTTGGCCTGTTGTAGGACAAGAATGACAAAATAGATCTTAGTAAACTGGAGGGGAACAATGGTAAAAGCAGGCATGACAGAGATAAGCTGGAGCCAGACTACAGAGGGAGCATTGCAGAGCAGGGCAAGATGTTTGCATTTCACCGTAAGTGCAATAGAACACCAAGAAGATTTCTGTTGAAAAATGACATGGTCTGATTTAGTTTTAAAAGATAATTCTACCTTCTTTAGAGGAATAGATTATAGATTACAGAAGAATAGATTATAAAAGCAAGAATAGAAGTAGGAAAAAATAGGAGGCTATTACAATAGTCCACGTGAGATATGAGTATGGTTTGGACTAAGGTGGCAGCAATGGAGATTAATGGAAATCAACAGATAAGGGAAACATTTTGAAGAAAAAAATCAGCTGGATTTGCTAATATATTGCATGTGTGTGGGTGAGGAAAACAGATAAACCAAGAACTATTCCTATATTCTGGCTTGTACAACAATAGTGGTGTCATTTATTGAGGGAAGAAGAGTGGGACAAGAAGAATTAAGAATTCTCATTTGCCCATCTTATATCTGAATGCATGAGATCCAAGAGTAGATGTCAAGTAGGTAGTTATGTGTATCAGCTTTGAACTCAGCAGACACTGATTTGGGAGTTATTGACATGGAGAAAACACTTAAAACCATGGGACTGATTGACATCACATAGGCAGCAAGGAATAAGCTCTAGGGAACTTGAACATTTAGAGAGCAGGTGAAAAAAGAAAAAATTGTAAATGAAACAAAGATAGAGGAAGTCCAGGAAGGTATGTGCAGTACATCAGAAGAAAAGAGGAAATATGTCATCATGAGGGTGAAGGGAGGTCACTAGGGCACACTGCAGAGTGCCAGAGGCCGACTTGCATGAGAGAATGTCCCTGAGGAGGAGAGGAGGTGGCCCCACCTGGGCTGTTGGAGCATGAGCAGTTAATGGAGCATCCTTGCAGAGGGGAGACTTGGCACCCCATATTTGAGCCTCAGCGGGATGAGGGAGGCATCTATGCAAGGGTGGTGGCAGTGGTGTCAATAGGAGATTGGTTACATACAGAGGGATTGACCAAATAAGTACACATATTAGAGCTAGTGGGAATCAGGTTTCTGACACTCAGAGAAGGGCATATGGAAAGGGAGAAAACAAGGATGCATCCTGAGTCTCCCAGTAGAATCGAAGGTATTGACCTTAACTCAAGTATTTTAATATATACAGAGACAGACAGACAGAGACAAAGACAGACAAAGAGATAGAGAAAGAAATATAGATACCAACGTGTGTGTAGAAATAAATATAGAATTAATATAGATGTAAATGCATGTATGTTTGCACGTATGGACATACACATGTTCCTTAGCTCTGTCTACTGAGCAGGACTGGAACAGTGGCACCCCAATAGAAATAAGTGCACCTTATTAATAAGTGCAACCATACCTCGGTTTCTAAACATCAATTTTCACTAAAATGAACTGATCTTTGGAGAAATAGCTGACTGGTTCAAGGAAAGTAGAAAATGGGCCTGGAAAACCTCATTGTACCAGAAAAAAAATAAAATTCAGACAAGTCAAAAGGAAACAGAAACGAGCTTGAAGAGTTTCCCTTTGGCTAAATGTGGGATAATTTGGGTATCAAAATAAGTAATTTTATTAGTCGAAACAAATAAGTGAATAATTCAAAAGTTTAGTAAAGAATGGAATGTTTACAGTCTTAAAGTACATCTCCACAAAATTCTTATTCATGACAAAAGTAAAGTGAGTAATCTTACAGTGGAGAAGTCTGGCAGACACAACCTTAAATGCATAATCAAAATTAACATTATGAATAATGAGACAAATCAAAATACTGTGCCTCCTGATAGGGAACAACCTGATTTCTGTGATATTCCTTCTAAATGTGCATAACCAGAATCTAATCAATAGGAAACATCAGACAAACCCAAATTCAGGGGTCGTCTACAAATTAAGAGACCAATTATCTTCAAAAGTGTCAAAATTGTGAAAATCAAGGAAACTGACACACTACTCAGAACCTTCCAGGCTATTGATCCAGTATGAGATAATGAATTTTATACTGTCTGTAAAACATTGTAGATGAGAAAATGATCCCTAAAATCAAAGCATTTAAGCAACTTTTAGTTATTTTAACATAATGCCCATCTTTTCATGTTTGTGAATTAGAATTTTTAGTTTACAATCAAGTATTTTTTACTAATAAAGTGCATGACCACAACACAATAATAATCAAAGCTAAAGTGAATAGCTTTGTTTTAGAAACACAAGCAATGTTTATTTTTTTCTTATTATATGCTGCGAAGTAGAATATTGTAACTATTTTTACTACTACTAATAATAGTCCAGATATGTTTTCACATAGCTAAAATAATCTGTTTAGAAAACAATAAAATATTTCATTCCGTTAGCATCTAAATCACAGTTGTATAGTTATCTTTGAATCTTTAACTGTAACTACTTTAATTATTGAAAGAATATTTACATCAAAATTGACTTTTACTCAGTTGTAATTAGCAACTTGAACTTTCGTCAACTGAAAAGGAAGATAGTAGCTGCTAAGGACAGGAGTGCTCTGAATTTGCACCTTGCCAGGCATTTGAATTATTTCCATGTGTTTCAATAGCTTTTTAGCCAAAAATAGGATTTATAGCCTTTGTCAGTTCTGTTACATTATTCTTATATTACTTGATTAAAAGGTGAAAACTTTTTTCAAAATGATAAACGATAGAAGAGCATGACCAATTATTTTTCATCACACAAGATAAGCTGCTAATACCCAGTGTCTTCACTTGGGCTCTCCTGGACCATACATAACCTCTTTGGGTTGTCTTATGGAGCACCTAAAAGCATTTTAGCCCGCTGGTTCAGGCAACCTATATGTCAAGCAGAAAAAATAAAACCACCGTTCTCGGGTTTGTGCTTCCCCAGAGGAAGAAAACAGTTTGATGCAATTTGTCAAAAGTTGGAGTGGTACTTTAATGGACAATTTACTTTAAATGGCTGCAGTTATTGCAGAACAAAGGCCCAGAGCCC
Source organism: Tapirus indicus (assembly GCA_031878705.1). Lineage (NCBI taxonomy): Eukaryota > Metazoa > Chordata > Mammalia > Perissodactyla > Tapiridae > Tapirus > Tapirus indicus. Next base: position 95,747,227 of record CM062926.1, read on the forward strand.
GAGATAAAAAATCCTTTCCAATTGGTTTTACTCAGATAGATTTAATTCCCTAGGATTAACTAAGGATATCTAACCTTTCATACTCCCCATCTATCTAAAAGCAATAAAAGGAATAGTAAAAACTTCTGAGTTTCTGGGCTGTCTTCATCTTTAATATTTGAAATGTAACCAATTCCCTAAATCTAGCATTCTGTTCAGACATCTGAGATAAGAAGCAAATCAACAAAAATGACAACAACAACAAAAAAGCAAATTTCCCAAACTCAAAAGAGTTTTTCAGCTCCAGTGCAGAAGTTTCAAATAACCCTAAAATTTTATTAATATATTTTTATGTAAATGTATATATATGTATGTGTGTGTATATATATATATTTGCTTCAAAATGTAATTATCAAATAAACAAAAGATAAATTGAAAATTTTGACATATAAAAATTTAAGAATAATTCTATTTCACCTTACATGCAAATTTATAAACTACTGGAATATATTTCATAATTGTCATGATATGGATTTTTAAGAAATATATACTCAAATTTCATATTTTGTTCCTTTATATTTTCTTGTCACTATTAATTCCATGTTAATACTTGTAATATTTGAGATTTTACTGAAAACAGTACCATTGTGCTTCTGTATATATTTTTCTCCCTGTTCTGGACTCCTTAGCTCAAAGATTAATCCCAAGAGGCAGAAGGCAAGAAGTGCTGAATGTGAACATGTGTGTTTGCCTGAAGCTGACCAGAGTCACACATATGCAGTTTCTGCAGCGTGAACTGATGCTGGAAAAGTGGCCGGAGACAGTTAAAACAACAAAAGTTTAAGTGGTTCAAAACAGGAGTCTGATATGGTAGATTAAAACAATTTGAAATTTCTGTCTTTCTATGCATGTCTCTCAAGGCATAACGTACAAATTAACCGTTTATAAAGAAGACGACTCCAGGAGACAAAAATCAGCATCAGTTTTCAATCCCAGTCCCCATTAATTCACTGTTTCCTATAAGGACTTGTTAAAAACATACAAGTTAACTAGACTTCATAGGCTACTGTTAGCTCATATGAATATTGTATATGTTATTTTCAGGTAAAATGAATGAATGCTTTAATACCTATACATAAAATGATAATTAAAAGTTAGCTTGTGAAGTACTAGAAAGGCAAAATTTTATATTCATCACCAACTTCTATATCCTACATAACAACACATAAGAACTTATAGTTCATAATTTTATTCTTCCGTACATCCTGCCAAGAAATGAATGCCTGCATAGTAACAACTTCAAAATGTAAACTTTCTCCTCATTAAATGGAATTCTCCTCCATTTAGGAAGGAATGAACTACCGATACACACAACATGGATAAATCTCAAAATAATTTTGCTGAGTGAAAGAAGCCAGATAAAAAGAGTACATACTGTATGATTCCATTTATATAAAATTCCAGAAAATGCAAATTAATGGATTACAACAAATCAGATCAGTGGTTGCATGGGGATGGGGAGGAAAGAGGGTAGGCAGGAGGGATTATAGAGGGCACTAGGGACTTTTGGGGTGATCATTATCTTGATTGTGCTTATGGTTTCACTGGTGTGTACAAATGTCAAGCTTATTAAATTGTACTTTAAATATGGGCAGTGTTTTGTATATCAATTATCTATCAATAAACCTGTTAAACTAAAAACAAAAAGAACTTTTCTGAAAAAAATCTTAGTCCTTTACATTAATAATAATGTGTCAATATTGGTTCATCAATTGTAACAAATTGACTTACCAATTGTTATACACAAATTATAACTAACACAAGATAATAATAAGAGAAACTGGAGGCTGGAGGAGAAGAGAAGGCACATGGGAACTCTCTGTACTTCCACCCAATTCTTCTGTAAATCTAAAACTGCTCTAAAAAATAGTCTATTAATTTTTTCTAATGCATAGCTAATGCTTGAGAGAGAAGATATATGATAAGTATGTAGAATTTTAGAGTTGTGATGAGGGATTTCATATAACAAGGGTAGAAAACACAATAGACTGCAATAATCACATATCACTTCTCCCATTTTCTGTGAAAACAAGAAAATTTTGTACTGGAACCCTTGTGAAATTATATTTATTGATAAGAGTTATTTCAATATATTTATCTTTTTCCCCACATTATTCTTCAGAAATAAAGGAATAATGAATTTTTAGCAAAGGCACTATTTTATGTCCTGAATCAGGTTCATCTGAATGTAGAAGATTATATGCATATGATGTGGAAAACGTCAAATTGATCCTTACCTCCGATTTTCGTGATTCCATTCACTCTCTGAAGTTAAAACATTGTGATTCTCCTTCTCTGTGGTTGTTAATTAACACATGAACTTGCATTTATATATCTGATTCTTCATCACAATATTTTTATTAAAAAACTGAAGATGTGGTTAAAGGAGGAGAAGCCTCATTCTGATGGGATGCCACAGTGAGGACTATAGAAAATAAAGATGAATGCATAAATGAGTTCCTGTAAAAAGATGATGATGTTGAAGTAAACCAGTCCATGAAATGAAATGCTGCCTTCACTTGACCCTACAGGGATCATGAATGACCACAATGGTGACTTAAAATTTAATGTCACTCTAAGTGTACCGAACTTAGTCCTATGAAAAATTTCCTGGTTGAACAGAGCCAGGAGAGTGAGGTGTTCACCTGTATTCTTTAACATCACATAGTCATATAGCACCTAACAAGGTCTGAGTCAACTGCATCCAGACTTCTTCTCCTGCAGCTATTCTTACTTCTTTTTTTTTTTTTTGATCTTTATTGAGATATAATTGTAAAAATTGTATATGTTTAAAGTGTATAAGGGGATGGTTTGATATGTGCATACATTGTAAAACGACTACCACAACCAAGTTAATTCACATATCCATCACCTTACATAGCTTTTTTTGAGGGGGGGTGGTAAGAAAGCTTAAGATATACGATCTTAGCAAATTTCCAGTATACAATATGGTGTTATATCTTCTCAAAACTCTACTAGGTGGCAGCATCTTGGCTCTAGAGAAACTTAGTGACCTAGCCCTCATTTGACATTGCTTTCAGTTACTCCTTTCAAATGCTGCTTCTTGAAACATGATCAAAGTAATTTATTGTATATAATTACCAGAATGATACAATATATTTTTCAAACAGCAATTCTGACCATGCCCACCAGATGCATGCACATATACACACATTTCTGGGAGAGGAAATTAAACCAAGCCCATGAGTGTCAAGAAGCAGTCCATTTTGCAAAACTATTTAGCAAATAATGCAGCTGCTATGCAGAAGCTTTCAGTCTGTGGCCTCCTATTATTTTTTCAGCCATGGACTTCACCTCTGGCATGTAGTTCACCAACCAAGCAAATAAGCATTCATTGTCAAGTTCCAGGCACTGTGCTGTTCTGGGGACAGAGCAGTGAGTAAAAAAGACATACTTTCATGGAGCTTACAACATATTAAAGAAAGTACAAGGTTAAAAAGATTGTTAACACCGACAAACAATTTTGAGAGTGTACATTCAGGGTGCTGTAGGAGCATATGATAGGAAAGAGCAGGAGGATGTATTATGTAGCATCTATGACCTATCACCTTGCTACTCCAAGTACCCCCCAGCCCCCATGCACGATATGGTCCAACAGCTTTGGGATCAACAGTAAACTTTTAGAAATTCAGAATCTCGGTCCCTACTCCAGACCTACTGACCCAGAATCTGGATTTTCACAATATCTCCAGGTGATTCATATGCACATTAAAGATTGAGAAGCACTGCCCTAAAGTCAACTGAAATCCACAAGAAAAATTAACTAAAAGAAATCAAATTCATCAACTTCAAAATAGCAGGTGGCAATTCCTGATTTATGATTTCTAAATAAGGAAACTTTAGCTATTTTCTTGGTATATCAGATTATTTTTATCTGTCAATCAGCTAATTCAGGAAAGTAGATAAATTGAGATACTTAGCTACTCATTAGTGTAAATCAATCTATGAAATAATTGACAACTTTTCCCCTTTGTTACATTTTATGTGCCAGGAATTTTCTAATACAACCACAATCTCATTTAATCCTCAATTCAGATAAGGAAAGTAATGTTCCTCAATAGGCAGTAAATTCATGTAAAACTTTGTTTCAAATCAGATTTCCCTGACTTCAGAGAAAATGCTTCCCAATATCCCTAACATTCATATAGCATGAAAAACAAATATTTGTTTGCACAGAAGTTTATTATTTCTGTCTATTTCACTCGTGTAGACTAAAATATCACTTCTTCATAGAAAACAATGCTTAGAGAAATCCTAAAACTCAAATTCACCAAATTCATGTTTCAGAAAGTATTTAATGTTAATTTAGTTAGTTAACTTTTTTTATGTTCTACACCTCACAATGGTTAAATTTTAAAATATTTATGTATTATTTTAGATTTTCTGAGCTTAGAGTAGTGCATTTTATTTTCAATTATGTATTAGATAATTGAATACGTATCTCAAAGCAAATTAAAAAATTAGGAAAAAGTCAAAATTATCTTGTAAATTAAGCTGCATTTTGTCATTCTTCAGACAATGCTCATCCCACAATATAGAGGCATATTAAAATCGCATGTAATAGAATCTAGGATGGGACACAAGCATTCATTCCTTTTTTACTGGTATATTTTTAAAAATCACTTTAATTTATGACCACCTGTGCAACAACTCATCTTCCAAATAGAACATTTCTAAATCCCTTTTATTGACATTGATTAAATCAAGAACGGGAGCCACAAAATCTCTACAAATTATCTGAAACACTGTTCTAGTCCCGCTCTCCCGCCAGATAAATGACAAAGTGGGATTCCTAGTCAACAGCACCACAATATTGTAAGAAACAGAACTGCTCTTAAAACTGAAGCTGAAAGGCTTTTAACAGAAAAATTGGGGTCAGGCCCTCTAGCATGTACCAGATATACCCAGAATCAGTTTAATATGTTCTGTGATCTGAGAGTAAAAAGCAAGTGATATCTGATCAATGATGGTGTTGAGAGCGCAAAGGTTTTCAGGCATTCATAACAGTAAATCGATATATAATACAGTTTTTAACTTACTGGGCATAACAAATGACAACAAACATAGTGCAAATCACATGGTAGTGGTTAAAGAATTTGAGTGGAACATGAAATTTATAATAAAGGAATCAAATGGTACATTTAATGTCAGTGCTAACTCTATTTCTCCACAGATAATGGCTATAAATTCATGCAGCACGGTTGAGTGATTCATTTAATGCTATCAAGTGATTTTCTATGTAGTAACAGGGCATTTTTCTTCACAGCTTAACTTTTTGAAATTGTCATATTATATGTACAGAACTTACAAGATTAAAAACCATTATCAACAGTTGCACTGCAACTATATCACAGGGACTCTTAACATACTTAAGCAGTTTGGCCTTGTAAAGAGTACATCTGAGTTTTTGCAGTAATTTGCATGTCTATTTGAAACACGTTATGTTAACACTAGGTGTTACCACATTTTTAAAGATGAAATTTACAGATTTGTAGGTTATAAAAGTAATATATAGAGAGAAAATTTGGGGAAAAAATAACACCTAAGAGGGAAAGGGAGTCATTCCTAAAATGCTCACCCAGTAGTATTTTGGTATTTTCCCTTTTTTTCTGTGCATTAAGTATCTTTTTTCTAAAGCAATATCTTCACTCAGGGAAAAAAAAGGCAAACCATACAGAAAAGTTTAAAGTAAATAAATATAACCACTTTACAAGTTTCCTCATAAACCTTGTCTTTTTCCCACCCAGGTCAAAATGTGTGTTAGTTATAATTTGTAGTTCCAATCATGATTACATTTACAATATTAAATAATCTATTTAAACCTCTGTCCCTTGCTCCATCACCTTTAAACCGATCTATTGGCTGATCTAGAAAACTAGAGTACTTAACATTTTACTCCTCCTTCATCCTTCAGATTTCTGTCAGTTAAACTATTAATTTTGGTTCTGTAACTACAAAATATCTGTTTATCATCCATAGAAAAACTCTATAATTTTAAAGCTGATAATATAGCCATTACAATACTGTGACTATCATGCACTATATAAGCAAATATGTAGTGTGATTGGGAAATTTACTTGTATTTCACTTAACCATAAACTCTTGCTGCTCAAAGGCAAGTACCTCAAGCATCAAGGTTGAGTGAATTCACTTTGAATTATTGTTGACTCTCTTTACTTCTTTCAGATCCTACTTAGCTGACCGTCATTGTTGCATCTTATGTTCTGCTCTTTTGAGCTGTGAACAGAATTATAGATCCAAATTCAATTTCCCTTAGAACTTTGCATTTTCCGGTCCAGTGTTGTTGATAAGTAATCTGAAGTCATTCTCAGTTTCATTCATCTAGCTGTATTTTTTTTTTTTCGTGTATAAGCTTAAATCATTGACTTTTAGAACTGGAGTTCTGAATCTCATCAGATGTGTCCAGATATGAAGTCTTTTTTATAATCTTTTGATAGTCAATATGTCTGTTCAACCCAAAGAATGTGAGTATTTGTTCATACTCTTTCCTGAATTATCTTTTAGTCATTTTTAAACTCCAAAGTGTTTATTTAGAGAAAAGTCTTCATTATTTATGTCTGTCTTCCTAGCAATATGACCATAGCACTCGATACATACTTCCATTACTGAATTTATCACATTATTTCAGAATTACACTTTAAGTTTCCCCATCTCGACTGTGAACACTGTTGAAAAAAGGAATTCATGTTTTTATTCTCAAGTAGCCTGAAATGTAGCATGTAATCAATAATAATTTGTTGAAGCAAACTGAATTTAATATTTGGTATGAAGATTTAAGTTTGAAAGTGAAGAAACTGAACTGTCACTTAAAGAGGATTCCTAATCTTTATATTAAGGGACATATTGTTCCTTAGGTAATATAGTTGATATTCTTCTAACTGACCTCTATGAACTCTCTCAACTCCCAAGTGACGCCCGATAACCATGGCCCCCTGCACGCTGCTGGCTGGTGGGGCTGTTCTCAAGGGCTCCAACGCATGTTTGTTGCCTTCAGTTGAGAACACTTCCACAAAATGCTCATATAGGTATGGTTGGTTCTGTAACTGTAAGATTTCTGTGTTATTGTCTACAGAAAAACTCCGTAATTTTAAAGGTCTTGACAAGATCTACCCTCTTATATGGTCATTATTTAGTTTGATTAAGGTCTCTAATTGAGAGATTTGGTGATTAATTCAGGCTTTATTGAATAAGTGGATGGTGGAATGTTGAAACTTTCTGTATTCTACTACCTGATAGTGTTGGATGAGTTGGGAAAAGCAGACAGAAATCTTTGTATTTAAAAAATTAGTGCAAGAAATAGTCATTGAGTGTCCACTACGTGCAAGGCACTGTGGTAGATTCTGTAGAGATATCAATATAAGTGCAGTGCACTCTAATCTCCAGATTATAACAAAATGGAAGAGTCTTCCTTTTGGGGGAGGAAGATATAAAAAGTTATATTTGTGAAATCATTCTATAGACAATATATGTCACAGAAATACCAAAAAGAGAAATATTACTTCAGCTGGAAGAGCTGAGAAGACCTCTGGGAGGTGAACTAAACAATGGAGGGATGAGTGATTTAAAAAACATTTCGTTAAAACTAAAGGAGACAATGGGGGCCGGCCCGGTGGTGCAGCGGTATCGTTCACGCTTGGCAGCCCTGGGTTCGCCAGTTCGGATCCCGGGCGCCGGCCGACACACTGCTTGTCAGCCATGCTGTGGCGGCGTCCCATATAAAGTAGAGGAAGATGGGCACGGATGTTAGCCCAGGGCCAATCTTCCTCAGCAAAAAGAGGAGGATTGGCAATGGATGTTAGCTCAGGGTTGGGCTTCCTCACAAAAAAAAAAAAAAAAAGAAACTAAAGGAGACAGTTCTGCCTGCCATCAAAGCATTGAAAAAGAAGGAAAACACATTTGAAAATATTTTTCTCATGCTTATGTGTTTTTCTTAATTTGGGCAAGAAAGAAAAAACAAAGAGGAGATTGAATACAAATGAAGGAAGGATACAACTATTTTTCCCTTTCAAGATTTAATGTTCAAACACTGCTCAATAAAATGCTTCTCCACAGGGAATACTTTCATATAGGTCCCATTTGAAGGTGCCAAATTTAACAGTTTAAGATTCATAAAAGCATCCACAGCCCTAAAATACTAAACAAAGCAGATAGACGGAGAATACATGATGAAGTAAATGACTTAACCCCAGTAGGTCTAGCAAGGCTCTCTGTAGCGCTCTCTGCCTCTGAGATTTTAGGCATTTTTTGCCCTTGGATGTGTGGACACAATTTTACTCCAAAGATGAGAACCTCTGACTCTCTGTCAGGTTTGTCAGGGCTTTTATTTTCCCTCAACTTCAGGTAAGAAGTTTATTCATAGCAATGAATACCTCTATTTTTATTCCCTTTCAAGAGCCAATGCAAGGTCAAGATGCAAGAAGTCAATGGTTTAATATAATTTCACCTTGCTTTCTATAGAAAGTATAAAATATTTTTAAAATAATGTTCATCTTTTTTAGGATATATGATGATATCTATATACAATCCCCAGAGAGAGAAAAAGCTAAATAATTGTGCAGCTCCTGTATTTTAAGATATTTTCCTGTCAAAAGTAATGATGAAATTTTTTAAATGCACATTCTTTAGCTAAAATAAAATTTCTTGCATAAGCCAAAAAATATGCCAATTAAATGACTTTTTTTTTACCTTTTTGCAAAATCAGTAAGTTAAAAACAGAGAAATGGAACTGAAGATTTTAATTCTCAGGTACAATTGATATTAAGAAACAATAAAAGTATTTTTAAATGGTTAAAAATTATTATAAGTATGTGCTACTTACAACACGTTAATGAGACCGTGTGGCCATTTCCTTAATTATAGTTTAATCACAAAGAGCATTATGGCAATATGAATAAGTTATAAAGACCATGCTAATAACAAAAAACAGAAGGAAATGGTCCCTTTCTGCACCCAGGGCCTCGGCACCTAGAGTTTTCTGTCCCTGGAATGGTTTTTCTTTTTCCCTGTTCCTCGTTCTGACCTCTGCGGAGCAAGCTTCATCTCATCCTTTATTTTTATGTTAAATTCTCAGGAACCTTCCTAAATATCCCATATCTCATCCCATATTATTTCCTACCTCATGACTTTCTAGCAAATATCACCGATTAAAATTATTTCACTTTTTGTCTGTTTCCCTGATTAGGTCAGGAACCCTGTCCCTCTTGTTTGCCATCGTAACCCCCGTACTTAGGACAATGCTGAGAATGTTTTAAAAATAATCATTGAAATCATACCAAGTATCTTTTCCAACCACAATGATCTGAAACTAGAAATCATTAACAGGAAGAAAGGTAGAAAATTTGCAAATATGTGGAAATTGAACAATGCAATCCTGAACAACCAATGGGTCAAAGAGGAGATCAGAGAGTACCTTGAGACAAACATAAACAGAAATAAAATATACCAAAACATATCATATGCAGCAAAAGCAGCTCTAAGAGGGAAGTTTACAGTGATAAATCTACATTCAGAAAAAAAAGAAAGATCTAAAATAAACTAACTTTACACCTCCAGGAATTAGAAAAAGAAGATCAAACTACACTCAAAGTTAATAGAAAGAAGGAAATAAAAAAGATTAAAGCAGAAATAAATTAAATACAGACTAGAAACACATTAGAAAAAAATCAATGGAACTAAGAGCTAGTTTTTTGAAAATATAAACAAAATTGGCAAACCTTTAGATAGACTAACCAAGAAACAAAGGGAGGGGGCTCAAATAAAATTAAAAATGACAGAGGAGGTAATACAACTGATAACACAGAAATACAAAGGATCATAAGAGGGAACTATGAACAATTACATGCCAATAAATTGGATAATCTAGAGGAAAAGGATACATTCCTAGAAACGTGCAACCTACCAAGGTTGGTTCATGATTGAATCATGAAAAAATAGAAAATTTGAACAGACTGATAATGACTAATGAGATCAAATCAGTAATCAAAAACCTCCCAAGAAAGAAAAGCCCAGGACCAGATGGGTTTACTAGTGAATTCTACCAAACATTTAAAGAAGAATTAATGCCAGTCCTTTTCAAACTGTTCAAAAAATTAAAGAGGAGGGAACACTCCCAAATTCATTTTACAAAGCCAGCACTACCATAATACCTAAGATAGATAAGGATACTACCAGAAAAGAAAACTACAGGCCACATTCTCTGATGAATATAGACACAAAAATTCTCAACAAAATATTAGCAAACCAAATTCAACAGTACATTAAAAGGATCATACACCATGATCAATTGGGATTTATCTCCAGGATGCAAGGGTGGTTCAACATACACAAATCAATAGACATGATACACCACATTAACAGAAAGAAGGATAAAAAGGATGTGATCCTCTCAATAGATGCAGAAAATATATTTGACAAAATTCAACACCCTTTCATTATAAAAGTTCTCAAAAAATTAGACATAGAGGGCTCATACCTCAACATAAGGCCATATAGGATAAGCCCATAGCTAACATCATACTAAACAGGGAAAGTTAAAAGCTTTTCCTCTGTGATCAGTAACAGACTATGGTACACACTCTCACCACTCCTATTCAACATAGTACTAGAAGTCTTAGCCAGAGCAGTTAGGCAAGAAAAATAAATAAAAGGCATCCAAATCAGAGAGGAAGAAGTAAAATTGTCTCTGTTTGCAGATGACCTGATATTATATAGGAAACACCAAGAACTCAAAAAAATCCATGTTAGAACTAATAAACAAATTCAGTACCTTTTAGGATAAAAAAAAATCAACACACAAAAATCAGTTACATCTCTATACACTAATAATAAACTACAAGAAAGAAAAATTATGAAAACAATCAATCCCGTTAAAAATATCATCAAACATAATAAAATACCTAGGAATAAATTTAACCAAGGAGATGAAAGATCTGCACACTGAAAACAATAAGACATTGATCAAAGAAAGTGAAGAAGATACAAATAAATGGAAAGATATTGCATGTTCATTGATTGGAAGAATTAATATTTTTTAAATGTCCATGGTATCCAAAGTGATCTACAGATCCAATCCTTATCAAAATTCCAATGGTGTTTTTCACAGATAGAAGAAACAATGTGTATGGAACCACAAAAGAAACTGAATAACCAAAGCAATCCTGAGAAAGAAGAACAAAGCTAGAGGCATCACACTTCCTGATCTCAAACTATGTTACAAAGCAATAGTAATCAAAACAGTATGGTATTGCCATAAAAACAGACACATAGGCCAAGAGAACAGAATCAAGAACCCAGAAATAAACCCATGCATACATGGTCAACTAATATTTGACAAAGGGACCAAGAATACCCAATGGGGAAAGATAGTCTCTTCAAAAAATAGTGTTGGAAAAACTGGATATTTATGTGCAAAAGAATGAAACTGGAACACTGTCTTACACCACTCACAAAAATCAACCCAAAATGGATTAAGACTAAATGTAAGACTAGAAGAAGACATAGAAAAAAGTTTCCTTTACACTGGCCTTAACAATGATTTTTTTTTTTATCTGACACCAACAGCACCAGCAACAAAAGAAAAATAAACAACTGGGACTACATCAAACTAAAAAACTTCTGCACAGCAAAAGAAACAATCAACGAAATGAAGAGGCAACCTACAGAATGAGATAAGATATTTCCAAACCAAATATCTGATAAAGGGTTACTATCCAAAATATATAAAGAACTGATAAGTTCAATAACAAAAAACCCCAGGCAATCCAATTAAAAAATGGGCAGAGGAACTGAATAGACACTTTTCCAAAGAAGAAATACAGATGGCTGACAAGTCGTGAAAAGATGCTTAACATCACATAGCATCAGGGAAATGCAAATCAAAACCACAATGAGATATCACCTCATAACTGCTAGAATGGCTTTCATCAAAAAGACAAGAGATAACGAGTGTTGGCAAGGAGATGGGAGAAAGGGAACCCTTGTGCACTGTTGGTGGGAATGTAAATTGGTACAGCCACTATGGAAAACAATATAGAGGTCCTTCAAAAATTTTAAAATAGAACTACCATATGGTCCAGCAATTCCACTTCTGGACATATATACAAAGGAAACAAATCAGTATCTTGAAGAGATACCTTCACCCCCAAGTTCATTGCAGTATTATTTACAATAGCCAAGAGGGAAACAACCTAATTGTTCATCTATGGATGAAGAAAATATGATACACACACACACACACAACAAAATATTATTCAGCCATATAAAAGGAGGAAACCCTATCATATGGTACAACATGGACAAATCTTGAATGCATTATGCTAAGTGAAATAAGTTGAAAGAGAAAGACAAATACTGTATAATCTCACTTACATGTGGAACCTAAAAAAGTCTAACTCAGAAACAGTAAAATTGTGGTTGCCAGGAGCTAGAAGATGGGGGGAACGAGTGACAGTGGTCAAAATGTACAAACGTCCAGTTATAAGATGAATAAGTTCTGGGGCCACAACATACAGCATAGTGACTGTAGTTAACACCATATTGTATACTTGAAAATTGCTAATAGAGTAGATCTTAAATGTTTCCATCACACCAAAAAAAAAAAAAAGTGAGGTGATGGATGTGTTAACTAAACTTACTGTGGCACTCATTTCACCATATATAGGTGTATCAAATCATCACATTATACACCTTAAAGTTACACAATGTTCTGTGTGACATATACCTCAATAAGCTGGAAAAATAATAAATATTGACTAGTTTTAAAAATATACTATATGTGTAAAAATGTCACTGGGTAAATGAACTATTCTAATAGCAAAAACACAAGAAAAGTAACTGCAATATGAAAATTATATTGAAAAACATAATGTCAGAGTAAGTATTGAATTTCATATGCAAATGTCACGTTAAAATTTTTTCATTCATTTTCTCTATATTGAATTGAAATATATTTAGTTTTAAACCTGAGATCTATATTTAGCTTATAGGACCTCAACCCTTCTTTAAATAAAGAAAGCATTTTTGTAGTGACTTCAAAAGTTACATTCGAATGTATTCAAGATACACTATTAAGTAAAGAAAAACACATATGAGAATATTGAGATTTTAAAGTTAAATTAACTTTTTTGAGTCCTTTGGTTAAATATAGTTTCCTGCTCCTCTTGGCACTTTGAAAGTACTGAGAAAAGGGAAAGGAAATGACTGAAGTGTAGACGGTTCAAACGAAACACAACCACCACCCTGCCTGGTGTACCCCTGGCCACTGGTAAGGGGAAAGTAAAAATAAAGACAGAGACTAAGATCCCAGCACCACTGTGGAGCTGCTCTGATTTGGCTTGTTCACAACAGCCAGGACAGGTTTCATATTTTGTGGGGTCTAATACAAAATGGAGTTGTGGGGTCCCCTACTCAAATATTATTAAGAATTTCAGACGGTGACAACAGAGCATTAAACAAGTTGATGTTAGCTGTGAGCTTTTCATGTATGGCCTTTATATATTGAGGCATGTTCCCTCTGTACCCAGTTTGTTGGGAGTTTTTATCACGAAAGGGTGTTGAATTTTGTTAAATGCTTTTTATGCATCTATTGAGAGGATCATATGATTTTTATCTTCCATTTTGTTAATGTGGTGTATCACATTGTTTGATTTGTGGATGTTGAACTATCCTTGAATTCTTGGAATAAATCCCACTTGATCATGGTGCATGTCATGGTACATGATCCTTTTAATCTATTGCTGAATTCAGCTTGCTAATATTTTGTTGAGGATTTTTGTATCTATGTTCATCAGATTTTTTAAGTCTATGGCATCCTGTATTCTCTAGGCAGTGTCCCATCCAAGTGCTACCAGGCCGGCCCCTGCTTGCTTCCAAGATCAGGTGTATTTGGGATGAGTGGCTGCAGACTTTAACTTTCGAACTTAATCAAATGTCACTTATTGTTTGAAAGCTACTATGTCTAGTACACTATGTTAGATGCTATTAAAACCAGAAAATAACATAAGATGGTGGTAAATTTGTTCCTAAATTAGTGATTTTAGGGAAGTTATAATCTTAAGGTCTTCTCCATGTTTTCAGGCACTTGATAAAAATGACAATGTTCAAATGCCATATCTAAAATTTACTCCAATGATATTCTGTATTCATAATAGTACCATATGTTTATGCCAACTAAAAAAAGAAACATACTAAAGGAAGTCACATCAAACAAAAGCAATCATTTTTAAAACTTAAAAAAGTAATCCCACAAATTAAGCTGAGATGAGTCATAGTTAATAAGGCAGAAGCTGTGGGCATAAATTCACAAGAGAGCTAAGCAGTAGTACAACAGCAGTGGTATTTTTCTTTTGACTTTAAAAAAGGTATCTTTTATTTTATCAAGTCCTATTGCCACTACCAGCAGGAATCCCCAAGATAGCACCTGGCACCTGGACACTGTGACAGTACAGAGCAGTGTTTGAGAGCAAGGGCCCTATAGTCAAATTATCTGGGTTTGAAAACTGATTCATCAACCAAATGCAATACTCTAGATGAATTACTTAAATTCTCTGCACCTCAATTTCCTCATCTGTAAAATGGGGATTATCATAATGTTAACTCCTTCACTTTCTTATAAGGATTAAATGAATTAATTTATGTGAGATACTAAAAGGCAATCTTTAGCATATAGTAAGCCCTCCAAACAGCAGCCATTATTTTTATCAGACAAGACTACAATCACAGGCAGGTATGAGGTATGTGGAAAGTGGAAGTAACAGCCAGCTTGTCATGGAAACAGAAAAGAGTTCGAACACAAAAACTCAATTGATTTTACTCATCACTGAACTGCTGGTATGTTAAGAAAATTGTAGAAGAGAAAATGTCTACAATACGACGTCCCCCAAGGAATACAGGAGATAAAGCATTAACAAAAGCATCAAGCCCATATGGAATAATTGTCAGCCATGTATAAATGAGAGCTAGTGAAGTAACCTGATTACTCTCTTTGGTAAACCTTTACAAAGAAAGACAAATTGGAGGTAGAACCCAAAGAATAAACAGGAGGTCCATAGGTAGATGAGAGGAAGGAAAGTCTAGGAAATACAGACAGGAACACAAATTTGTAGGAAAGGCAGGTATATGGTGTAAACAGTAATTCATTCAGGTTAGTGGTGACATACAAAATATGGCAATATTAAAAATGGCAAATGAGTCCCCAAACGATATAAAGAGATGTCAATGTGTTTGTTCATCAGTAAAATAACAGGTAACCAAAAGAATCAATTTTTGCATAGTAGCATATTGACTCATAATCAGGCAAAAATACTCATTATCCTACCCACTTTGTTTTTCCTACTTTGCAGTAAAATAATAATGATAATAATTATCATCATAAAAGTATACCATTAATAGATAGATCGCTAAGTAGAATCCATTGTGTTTGTATGTATTTATATTTAGCAAAGCAGATACTAAAATTAAAGGACAAAAATAAGTTGTAGGACTCAAGATTTAATACTTACGCAGATAAAATTTTCTTAAACTTGTTTGGGTCTGTCATTTACTGACAAAGCAAGAGAAGGTAAAAAGCAAAAGATAAATATAAGGTACTATAACAAATGAAAATAAATAAATAGGATGATTTCTTATTTTTTAAGAACTTCTCCCTTTCCTCTGTAAATGTGTGCTAGAGATAAGGCAGAAAACTGCTCTTTCTGGCAGTAGAGTGTAACCATTAGGACAAATTTAATTTATCTTTAGGTTTTCCTTATACAATGGTTGTTGGTAATTATGTTGTTGTTAACTCTCTGACTTTGAAGCTTTCATCATTTAGAATAAGAAAAAGATTTATATGACCGTAGGCAAAAAGGATATGAAGAAGAGTGTAAAAGAAGGTGAACAAATTTCTTTCATCCTCAAAGAAAACCTCCTCCCTTCTCTTGTTGTCTACTTAGGCTTATGAAACACCAAGAGAAGAAAATTATTGCGTTTTATGAGAACTCCTGTTTTCTATGACCTTTTTACTCTGCAGAGATCTAGAATGCTACACTTTGTATCACATACTTCTACTAAAAGTGATAAAAGGAAAATGGCGTCCTTTATTTAAGAGTACCTTCCAGATCTTCAAGTGCTCCTGATAAGCCCAAACCCTCTGTACTGGCCCTAACACCCTCTCAGCAGGATTTATGGCAGGCCCCCGAATCATCTTGCAGTGATACCACCGAATGCTCCATTTAAAATCAATCCAGGAGCCCTACAGGGACCTATATTTAAGGAAAGACCCCCTCCAGAACAGCCAGTTCTAAAGCCCCCTCCATCTTCTCTGACTGCTCCATGTAAGACAATCATTCCTGCACATTAAAACACCTCGAGCCTCACCTCTGACAACTGCCTAAAAAATCAATTCCAAGAAAAAGACACAATCAGAGTTGATTAACCATCTTCCCCTAAACGATCAGCAAGACTAACCCTGATCTTGTTTACTTCAGATAAGACCAGAAGTGCAATCTCCCCAGTCTAATTCTGTGTGCACATCTTATTCCACATCTCATCAGGCTCTGACACAGCAGATCACGCCTTTCCTGAAACATCTTTTCTTTTGTTTTTACAGACATCACCCTCTCCAGATCTTCATTCCTCACAGGTTACTCTTACTCTCCACAGCTGATTCCTCTTTATGTCCAGCTTTTTAGACTTTGGAGTGGCTCAGTCCTCCATTCTTGGCACTCTTCTTTGCTCTCTCTATACTCACTTCCCAGCCAATCTCATTCAGTCTCACAAGTTTGTAGACCATATCATCAGTATGCTGAGGAACATCAAACTCATATGTCCTGAACCTTACTCTTAGTTCAAGATTCATGTATCTAGTTCTCTAGACAACATCACCACTTGGATGTCTAAAAGTAAAACCAGGCTTAACACATTAAAAAACACAGTCCTGCATCTTCCTCAGTCTCACTCATCTCAGTAAATGGCACCACCATTCTCTCAGCTATTTAAGCCAATAAAACAACATCATTTTGTATTTCTCTCTTGCTCTCACACCTCATACCTTATTCATTATCAAGTTGAGTCAGCTCTATCTTCAAAATAGAGCTGGATCCAGCCAATCCTCACCACCTCCACAGCTACAACCCTAATTCAAGCCACCAACATCTCTTGCAAGGACTTCTGAAGCAGTTTCCTAATTGGCCTCTCTTGCTTCACTCTCCACACAACCATTTCTGTCTGTTCCTGCAGATCCTTACAATACTCATGCATCTATTCTTTGACTTAACTGTTGCTCCCTTTCCTCAGCTTTGAAAAGTGAACAGACTTTTTAAAAAAATTTAGGGGGAATGTGTAGTGGCAGGAAGGAAACAAATCTTGCTTAATTTTACCACCTACCAGCTACCATTCCATTTCCTTCCCTCCTTTCACTAAAAAAAATGTCAAATGAAAAATTAACCTTCTACAGAATGGTTTAACGAATATTATTGTTCACTGATTTGTCAAGTATCATCAATGACCTCTTAGTCATGAAATATGATGCCCTTTTCTCACTTCTTATCCTCCTTGTCCTCCCAATACTACTCCTCTAAATACGGGGTATGTTTTTCTGTTTCTCCTTTTCTTGCTCTTCTCCCTAATTTCGTCATGTGGTTTCTCAATCTATTTCATGGACATTCCTTTCCTCCCTGAATACTTTTCCTATTCTAAAAAAGTTATTAATACTCTCCTCTACTTCATCAACACACCAGATTTAATTCACACCTATGATTTCAACTGTCCCCATTTTCTACACGATTAAGGAGGACTGAAATTTGGAAAAGATCTCAGGATTAGGAATATTCATATATATTCCAATTTTCCATCTTTAAATCTATTACCATCACTTTTGTGTAACCATATTTTTTCAAATATATGTTATAAAAAATGCATATAAATGATTTTTCATAGCCAGACACCTATTCTAATAATTTTACTTCTGCCTTCTATCTCTGGAGCTGTTGCTGTTAACTCAGGCTCCAGTCATCTCCAATGATTACCTTTCTCTGATGTCCCATATTCAATCAGTGACTCTTCCATTTCAATGCCTCTTACAGCTTCCCATTTCTTTCCATTTCTGTTCAGACCCTTATCACTTCTCACCTGGATTACTTCAACAGAATTATAATTGGTCTCTAGGTTTCAGACACTTCTCTTCACTCTCCATCTTGCTTACTATTGATAGATTAATCTTCCTAAAAGGCCTATAACACACTTTCCATCATGCCATTTCACTGTTCAAAAATCTTCAGTGAGAAAGGACATGGGAAAATGAAAACAGACCATTTGCTTAGAAGAAGGATGCAGGGATGAGTTGGTTTTTTTCTTTTGACTTTCTTTTTAAATCCTGCATTATTTTTATAATCATGCTTTGTGTGATTAATATAGCAAAATTAATTATCTAGAAGTTAAAATTCAAGTGACCTGTACAATATTCTTCCAACATCCTTTCTTCACTTCTCATTCCACTGCTCCACTAAATAAAACTTCTGCTCTCTCTATACTCCCTCCACTTTCAAACTATGAAAATTACATCCTTGAATTACTTTAAAGTTAAATTCCACTACTGTAAGTCTGACAAGTGTGGAAAGCAATAGAAAAAATAAGCAAATGGGACTACATCAAACTAAAAACTTCTGCACAGCAAAGGAAACCATAAACAAAACAAAAAGGCATTCTAATAATTGGGAGAAGATATTTACAAACCATATATCTGTTAAGGGGTTATTATCCAAAATATATAAAGAATTCATACATCTCAACAACAAAAAAACTAACAACCCAATTTAAAAATGGGCAAAAGATTGAACACTTTTCCAAAGAAGGTATACAGATGGCCAACAGGCAGATGAAAAGATGTCCAACATCACTAATTATGAGGGAAATGTAAATCAAAACTACAATGAAATATCACCTCATGCCCATCAGAATCACTATAATTAACAAGACAGGAAACAACAGTGTTGGAGAGGATGTGGAGAAAAAGGAACTCTCATACACTGCTGCTGGGAGTGCAGATCGGTACAGTCACTATGGAACACGGTATGGAGATTCCTCAAAAAATTAGGAATAGAACTACCATACAATCCAGCTATTCCACTGCTGGGTATTTATCCAAAGAACATGAAAACATGAATGCATAAAGATACATGCACCCCTATGTTCATTGCAGCATTATTATTGATAGCAACCTAGGTGGCTATCAAGGGACAAATGCATAAAGAAGATGTGGTCTATACACAATGGAATACTACTCAGCTATAAAAAAGGATGAAATCTGGCCATTTGTGACAACATGGGTGGACCTTCAGGGTATTATGCTAAGCGAAATAAGTCAGAGGGAGAAAGTCAAATACCGCATGATCTCACTCATAAGTAGAAGAGAAAAACAACAAACACACACACAGAAATAGAGATTGGATTGGTGGTTACCAGAGGGGAAGGGGGGAGGGAGGAGGGCAAAAGGGATGATTAGACACATGTGTGCGGTGATGGATTGTAATTAGTCTTTGGGTGGTGAACATGATGTAATCTACACAGAAATCAAAATATAATGATGTACACCTGAAATTTATGTAATGTTATAAACCACTGTTACTGCAACAACAAAAATTAAATAAATAAATAAATAAAAATTCCACTACTGTATAAATTTATTGATTATATTAGCCGGAAATAATTCCCTTTTATACACACAAACCTAATTTCATATGAAAGCCAATCATTTATTTGACCCTCAACTTTTAAGCTTTCCATTTTTTTTATTATTTTTATTTTCTCCTCAAATTGAAAGAAAAACGTATCCTTAAGAATAAGAATTGCTCCTCTCTTTGAAGTAGAGGCCACCATAACTTGAAAACACCCTGTAGGCATTTAATAAATATTTATTGTTTCATTAGGTAAATGATCAAATGTTTCAAAGGCAACAAGGTATTTTCTCATGGCGTAACTTTTGATTTTTGTTTTAAAATTAAAACCAGAAGCAGAGAAGTGTTGCCTTTGGAAACTCTTCCAAAAGAGCCAGCATTACAGCAATTGTTCAATCTAGTATCAGGAGACCGAGGACAAATGTGACACTCCCACTACAGCAACTCATTTATTGAGTATAAATGAGATGCTCTTCTCTCATCCAACTAAATTAGAAGGTGCCACTCAGCACCCAGCTCTCCCACTTCACCTCAAGGTGCAGGGAGTACGAGCAGCACTCGAACTGTCCCTTTGTTTGGCTTTGTTTTCATGTGCATCACTCAGGGACCAACACTTGCTTGAAGTGCTATCATTGTGGAACCTGGTTAGGAGAAATCTGCTGGAACCATCATCAGTGCTTTTTTAATGAAATATTAAATTGCTGTGGCACAGACTGCATGGAGAGGAATAGCTTAACAGCAGCCTACGGGGAGGAGGGACTTGTAAATAAACGCATAAATAATTAGGACATCATTTCCCTTCTTTTCCAGTGAGACAACTAGGCTGGATCAAAGAAAGCAAATGAATATATCTAGCTTCGTGGACAGATTAACTGATATTTTTACTACACATTTAATCCATGTTTCACTGCAGTAAGCAATTCAGGCGAAGATCTGATTACTCTATTTATCACTTGAAACTCTTTACAAAAGCTGAAAATTACACTCATTCTAAATCTTATGTTAGCAGGCAGTAAACATAGCTCAGAGCTGGCCAAAGGACTGCTTATAAGATGTTGATAAATTGCCAGAGGATGCTGAATAGCTCTTCTGGCCTCTGCTTTCCACCCCAGTTGATGGGAAAAGAGCGAAGTGGCAGTACAAGCACTGCCTCAGCCACCAGATACTGCTTCTGTCACAATCCACCCAATAAGAATCATAACTGGAACAATCATCTGTTAAACAGATTTCCTATATGCAAGGCACATACCCAACCTGGAGAAGCAAAGGTTTCAGCCCAGTGGTGGAATAGTCATGATAACTGCAATGACCACTGAACTCTTTAAAAAAGAGAAGGAGTTGGATCAAATTATGTAGGAAAGTATTTTCTTTATTTTTTTAATTCACAATGAATAATGAATATATAAAATACAGAAAATTTCTACTTAATTGTCTCTGTTCATGCTGACCTTGGAGTAGATTACAAAATCCTAGGAGAAAGATTCTTTTTAACTCTATTTCCTACCACTGCAACTCTTAAGTACATAAAGGAAACTCAACACATTTTTAAATTCTACCATTATCTTTTAATTCCAAATAAAATACCAGTGCCAGTCATAGATATTGTGATGCTATTTGTTGGATGAACAAATGACATATGTATCTCAGAGCAATCATATTACTTCTCTCTATGGTCAATTTCCATTTGTTAACTTCATCCAAATATATCTCTAACCAGGATTATTTCTTTCCACACTGCATAAAAGAGGTGTCTTGGTTTGTGGCACCAACGCATATCTGCGGAGTTTGGGGATGTTTGGGATGATAACTGGCTGATTTTCTGCTTCTGTTTCCCAGTGCTCTTATTTGCTTCAGTCGAAACTCTCCCTCAAGGTGTCCTTCAATAGTGTCATCTTCCACCCTTCTCATGGTTTTTGCCATTGTCATGTCTGCATTGACAGATTGTGCTTTAAGTTGATTTTATTCAATGACAGGAACACATATTTTTCTGGGACCTGGAGGCTGATCCTAATAAAGTAAGGCCTTTTTAAAACAATGAGAAAACTGCTCTACAGTGGTAGGCTTAGCTCCTCTTATCCACTGAGAAGACTGTTATGTCACCAGTTCTTTGAAAAGCTTCAACTGGATTTGCAAATGGAACCGTGATTGTGACTGTTACTGATTTTTGTCTGTTTAATTTCCTGTTTCTTTCCAAAAATAGATTCTATGAAAGTAAAGTAAAGATAGTAACACAAACACACACATCCATCTCCTACTGGATTGCTAGATGTTGGCCTCAAATTTATTACTGATATTCTCAGCAGCCAATGCAAAAAGGGAACTAAAATTTATAGTGTTTATAAGCAAAAGAATATCTTTTCTTAGGAGAAGCAAGGCATCCCTGTCACTGTCCTAAGACTATTTCTTCCATGGATCCTTATACATGGATCCTTGTATGATGTCACAAACACTGGTTGAACCCTGCAAATATAAATTATGTGCCTGTATGCTTCCCAGGGTTCATGCGGATTTAAAGTAAATTTCAGTTCCATTATTCATATTGGCCTTTTTGTTTTGCATTATCTCCTCCATCACTTATGACACTATTTGGCAAGGTGCTATCTGTTCTCAGTTTCAGTCCAAGTAAGGGCAGAGCCTTTTTCTGTTGTTTCACTGCCATATTCCCACCACCGAATCAGTACCAGGCACAAAGTCAGCTCATTAACATTTGTTGAATGAACAAGTGAAATTTGCAACTTGGAAATCATGCAACCTCTTTATATAGTCAATCTCCGTTTATTACCTTTATCCAAATATATCTAAATCCCAGGATTATTTCTTCCCAGAAGTCTTTGACTCTTTCCAATTTTTGTAAAACCAGAAATAATACTATCTTCCAGATATCTATTACTTATAAGAATGCGATAGGGGCTAGCCCAGTGGCATAGTGGTTAAGTTTGTGCACTCCACTTTGGCAGCCTGGGGTTCATGGGTTCTGATCCCGGGCACGGACCTACACACTGCTCATCAAGCCATGCTATGGAGGCATCCCACATACAAAACAGAGGAAGATTGGCACAGATGTTAGCTCAGGGCCAATCTTCCTCACCAAAAAAAAAAAAAAGAAATAATTTTCAATGTTATATTTTGTTTTATATTTCCTTATCTTTCAACATGCTGCAAAATAACAGGCTCCTGTATTGTCAGATTTTAGGTGTCAGGGTTCCAGGGACCAAAGAATGTATAGGTATAAATCAAACAAATTCAAACCTATGTAATCTGAAAAAAATGGGTAACATCTATGCTATGTTTATAACAATTTATTACAAAACACCTTTAAACAATTTTAAACCAACAACTATAAAGCAAATTCTAGACACTTCAATGGAATTTATTAACAATTTCAGTCTTGCTGAGTATATCAGTAAGAGTTCAGCAACCAAGAAGTTGGTCTACATCCATAGCTTCTGAGATTTAGAGATTACAAGTTTCCAGATGCCAGAATTACCTTGAGATTTAACCCTGAATCCAGTCAATTAAAAGATGCAATGACCTAATTTGCCTTCTCTCGCATCACAAAAGCAATAAGATTCTACTCTGCTCAAGCAGGGCTTTCCCATCCAAATTTTAGAGGAAAAAAAACTTTAAATTTCAAGTGCAAATATAGAAATGAGGATACAATTAAGGTTTATACCATATATTCATCCATAATGTTTCCTAACCCTTTTAACAATCCCGTTTCAAACCCTAATCACTTTAGATTTATCCTGCAGCAGAAATCTATCTAAATCTGACCCTTATCTTCCTCTCTCTCCTGCTCCAATTGATCAAGCTTAGTTCAGTCCAGCTGAGGAATATCAATTATTAAAAGCCAATGGGTTGGGAATTTACTAGAGGGAATCTTGCTGGATACAGTATTGCTTCCACAGTGATGACCCTGCCTAAACATTCTTTAGTGTTCCTATCTCAAAAAACTAATTTTTAGTGAAGGCTAAAAAGAAATAATTCTCATGTTCTTTCTCCAAATTTTCTATCTGGATAGCTTTATTGAACTTACTTAATTTATTTTTAAAAAAGCAAAAAAACTCTGGTTGCCAGCTGGCAGCTATAAATTTCAAACAGCAGCTCAAATGACTACAATTCAATCTATTTTATGATTCATCATTCAACTGTCCTTACTCATCGTATTGCATTTTATAAAATTCTGTGTATGCTTCCTAGACATGTATTAGAGTGATTATAAATGAATTAAACATTATTAATCCAAGACTGTAACTGGCTACTATCTGATGCTGCTCAGTGACTTAATTATGTTAGACAGACTAAATTGTTTCAAATGAACCTTTACAAAGGTCCTTAATAAAATAAAACAGTGATTTTATTTTGTGTTATCTACTTTCTGCCAGAAGGTTCTCTAGGGGCTTCTGCAGTTTTCTTTTCTTTCCTATTAGCTAGAAAGCACAATCGAGTAAGCCTGCGAACCTTGCAGGAGCTTACGCTGAAAATATTTCTCTCTTTGACAAGCACTATGGTAAGATTTGGGGCTGCTGTGTAAGCAGCAAGATTTAGTGGTTTTCTCTTAAGGGAGCTGGTTACTGAAATGACTTAGAATGCCTTAGGAAAGAAAGAAAGGAAGAAGAACTATCATACTGATAGTGTGTGGAGGGGATAACTTTATATAAAATTTTGAGTAGAGCAGATATTTGCAATAGAGAAGAAATTACCGAAGTAGAATTTAAAATGTCAGCAGATTCATAGAGGAACTGCCTCAGACAGCAGGCAGCAGAAGGTATTAAATTTTAAAATAAGGGTTTACATTGCTTCTTCAGTTTGCTTTCTGCAATACCAGTGGTTCACGAATGAGCGCAGGCAATTCGTCTATTATTTCTAAGACAGAGCGTATTAACCGTGACTTCACTCAGAAGGAGGCCCCTCACCCGTGAGAGGAGCAACGAGAGGTCGAATGTGCACAAAGTATTTCTCATTCCCACAGCAGTTTTGACAGGCAGGTCAACTACGTGAAAAAGGATAATGGATAATAAAGTTACTACACTTCTGAGCAAGATGTGCAATGTAGCAAAGTGTGGGTCTTTGTAGGAAAGTAGTAGACAAAAGTGGTTCTCTGTGGGAAAGAATTTCTTGGGACAGTGGAAGCTTTCCAGACTAGTTGTTGCTATTCTTAGTCTTCCCTCAGTATGAAACCTATGCTCTGAAGAGCCAGGCCATTGTACAGAATTATTTATTTCTCCTTCTTCTGCACATTCCCAGCAAGAAAACGCCACATGCACACCGACAATATAGAACTCTTCAATTTCCGACACTGCTGACTTATCGGTACCAAATCACGTTGGGATTTTTCCAGGTGTCTTAGTCCTTTTGTTTCTGAGTATCATCTCCCTTGTGCAGAGCACAATGGGGCTGACTGCAAAAACTGGAAACAAGAATGAGAATTCCATTTATTGTCATTGAAATTTTCTGTCATTACATTGCATACGTTAGCTTCTAGCAGGTAGATATCAAGAATATGTCTAGTTCTATCTTGATTTTTACAAATTTTAATTGGTCTATAATGACAAACATAAAGAGCCTATTAAATCTAAAAGCATTTAAATATTAGCCAAATAAGTAGCTCAGTGAAAGCCCAAAATTTTGTATGTTTTACTAGAGAGAGGAAAAAACATAAATATGGTTTATTCCACACAGGTGAAGTAGGAAGACACAAATGGGGAAGTAAACAGCTTCTTTCCAGCCAACTGGGAAAAGCATTAACAAAGAGCTCACTGAACTTTAAATATGGCTCGTGTTCAGAAGAGGCCTAGTGGGGATTCATAATTAGGCCCTGGGGGAAAGATAAGGAAGAAATATAAAGCTGAGACAGTATAAAGGAAAGTCAGTGTTCAAAAAATATATTGTCAGAAAACAAGAGCTGGTTTGGTTTTAAAATATGAACTCTCCACAAGTCATCCCTGATGCAGGATCTTTGAACATTCCAATGTAAAATACAATGGACCTTGAAAAAAATAAAAACTCTCCCTACCTCAAAAACTAAGACTGACAATCAATAATCTTGAAAGAATTTACACCAAGATATGATAAATTAGACTGGGAATCAATCATTACATTTGCCAGAAACTGAACAAAATTGCTAGCCAGAATCAAAGTTTTAGAAGTATATTTTCTTGAGTACTCCAATTTTTCCTGGGCAGATAAGTGCAAAATCTGTAAATAATAAAACTTGTCATCTCCTTCATTTCTTTCGAGTAGCTTGAGAAATGGTCACCTATCTCCTCTGTAATTACTTCTACCTTCTCTTTCTACATCCATTCTGAGATGGATTCTCTAAGAAAAGAGTGGTAAGAAAGCATACAGGAGGAGGGGGATGGAGGTAGCACAGACCACTCTGTTAAAGTGTAGATTCCAAATATAAAACTTCTAAAGGGAATGACAATGGAGTGGGAGGTAGGAAGCTCACTACTATCAGAGCATTTTAGAGATTATAGTTTTTCATGTATCTATCTTATGTAAGTGTCATAAAACCAGTCAAAAGAGATAGATTTGGTATAGATGAGTCTAACATAACTATACTAGATGAATGCATTCTTAGGTGGGGCTAAAAGCAATGCACATTAACACGTGTTCCTGATATTTTTCTACCGATGAAGTGGATTCAATTCTTCCCCAGGCGAACTGAAAACGAAATCAAGCATTCTGACTTTTGGCAAATTTTTGGTCTGGAGAGGCCTTTCTTCCTTTGACAATAAAATAACAGAAAATAGCAATATCAATAAAAATAATAATAATAAAACTCTCCTGAATAAACACTGAAAGATAAGGTGAATTTTAGTTCTTTCAAAGTTCTGTTTGTGATTATCAAAATTTGTGTTTGTGATGCAAAAATAAAGCCAGTGTCAAGCTTTGTATGGGAAATTCCTCACATAGAATATCACTGATTCTTCTATTGGAAAAGAGAAGCGAAAGTAATACAAACATGTGGGTGTCAGAACGTGAGCGTGTTTAGACCTAAAATGTCTCATGAAACAAAATATCTTTGTACATGTCAACATCAACAAGCCAGAAGATTCTGGCTTATTATATATCTCTCCCTGAAGAAGACATTTTTAAAGTTGAGCCAACTGTAAGTACAACTCCACTACTCTAATAGGCTCTTACGAAAATCTGTAATAAACCAAAGAAAATTAGACCCTCTCATCTTACTACCTATACCCCTGAATTCCGCAATACACACACACACATCCACACCCCACACACACATACACATACACACTTCCCAAACATCTATGGTGAAGAAAGAGCCAGAAAAGGCCTAATCAGACTTTAGTGGAGTGGAGATGGGGGGGGTCACATTATAAAATTTCTTAAGCGTAATCACAGCCTCTTTCTTCTGGGGTTGCTTTATATCCATTGTATTTAGGCAATGCTCTGAGAATCAATCACATTCCCCTGATTATACAGAAATTAGAAAGATGAGAAACTAAGACATAGACCAGGACAACCAATTAACACTGTCATAGACAATATAGATCCCAAGAAAAAGAAGAGTCGAACAATGAAAATATTTCACTCTGATATTAGGAGGAAGAAAATAAGGATTGAGTGATTGTTGACACTTCTATTTTTTTCACTTTTTATTTAATAACTGCACTCCATAGACATTTATTTTTGTTTTCAAAAATTTAATCTGACTGATTCATAAAGATAAATAGAATTAAAAGAGGCCAACTGAAATTAGCCCAGGAGTCATTCACCCATTGTTTGCCATGTGTGTTTCCCAGACTGTTCTTCAAATTTTTAATTTGTTAAAATATTTGACAACATAAATATTATATTTCTATATGTTCAAATCTGATGATCTTTCCTTCAAAGATTTCACCTTTATTGTTAAGCTTAGATTATCCTTTCTCAGTCAATGTTATTACATTAGCCAATTATTAGACAATGTGGATGAATTAAAAAATAAGTATTAACAACCCTTGGAAAATGCTACATAATCATCACACTTTACTGAAAAATTGCTAAATAAAGGGAAAAGTCAGGCATTTATCTGCCTTTCCTATAAAACTCTACCTCAACGTAACCAAATTGCTGCTATGAGAAAATTTCTTTCATGAAAGTTTTATGGAATTAGAATATTACCATTTTTGCAATCCTTAATGGAATAATGGATCCAGACAATGATGATCAATGGGGGATAACAACAACAAGAAAATATATTTTGTACTTCCGCTAGAAGCACACCATGCTATCCATGAAGTAGGCTTAACCAAAACAATAGAACCTGAATCTGATCCAGTTTCTATCTTTAACTAAGAATTTATACTAAGTACACAATTAAGAGGAATATATTAAATGAAAACTACACAGGAAAAAAATGCCCCAATTTCTTCAACAATTAAAGTATAAGGAAAAATGAGAGAAAGATATTAAAGATCAATGAGCTATATTAACCAAGTACAATAAATGGACCATATTTATTCCTGATTTAAACAAATACACTATTAAAAATATTAGACAGCTAAGGATTTGTGAACACTGGATATTTAATAACATTGATAATTATATGAGGTTCATTACACTAAATTCTTTCTACATTTGTGTATGCTTGAAAATTTCCATAATAAATTTGATATAGGAACTTACAGATAGATGGATGCACTTTTAAGTGAAAAGCATTTCAATCTGTTTTGTGAAGCTAGTAAAATACGAATCAAAACCAGAAAACTGTCTGACCACCAAATTATTGATGCATAATTTCTCATTTCCCACTAATAAGACTCTCCACCAACAGTGTAACTGCCTCCAAGATCATTCTAGACAGAGAGAATAGACAGTTCAAAGGTCCTGAGGCAGGAATAAGTCTGCCTGATTAGGGAACAGCAAGACCAGTGCACCCAGAGCAGGTTGTTCAACAGGGAGAGTGATAGGAGATGAGGTCTAAAGAGGGCACAGGCCAGAATTTGAGGGTTTCCTTGCACATGAACGGTTTTTACCTGTAAGTAATGGGAAGCCATAGGAGGATTCTGAGCATGAGAGTGACAGGATTTTATTTTAAGAGTGGTTAGGCTGTTATGTGGAGAACCAATCAGATGGGAGCAAAAAGAGTGGAAGAAGGAAAAAAGTTTCAAGTTTTCTTCATTAATCCAGGCTACAACTGATGATGACTTGGTTTAGCATGGTAGCTATGGGGGTAGGTATAAAAGGTTGAATTCAGGATATATTTTGAAGGAAGTACCACCACGATGATGAATTGCTCTGGAGAAGAGTCAAGTACGACTTGAAGGTCTTTAGTCTGAACAACTGAGTGAACGATGGTGCCATTTAATGAGCTTTTACAGTCAGTGAGGAGACTGTGCATGCAGGGAGATGTGAGTTCAGTTTCCAATACCTCTTAGACATCTGATGGAAACAGCAAGCAGGCAGGTGAATATACAAGTCTGGACCACTAGCGAAGAAGCCTGGAACAGAGATATAAACTCAGGAATCATGGAAGGTATTGTATGACATTAAAGAGTGTGAAAATTTGATGAGCTGTGGGAGACTATGGGAGAATTTTAAGCAGGGAGGAGATATGCCAACAATTCTAATTATGGCAATGGTGCCTCCTAGCCCCTTGGTTTCTGGAGTGTGGGGAATGAGCGGCCTATAATAGGATTCAAAGAATCCATATCCTCCTGGAATAATTAGTTAATACAAATAGGTTTTGAAATAATAAATAAAAGAAGACCTAAATCAATAGAGTAATATATTATGTTCAGTGATAAGAAGAATCAGTATCATAAAGAAGACAGTTTTCCCCAAAATAACTTGTAAGTTCAATGCAACTCTCATCAAAATTCCAACAGTAATTTTCATAGAAATCAACAGTTTTGACATGAAATTCATATATAAGACTAAAAGACCTAGACAATTTTGAATAATATTGAGGGGACATTAATTCTCCCAGATATCAAGAATTGCTATAAAATTATGGCAATCAAAAGTTTGGATATTGATGCAAAGAGGGATAAATATATCAAGAAACATAATAGAAAGCTTAGAAATGAATCCACATATGTGTACATGAGGCATGTCTAATCAATCGGTGAACAATGGGCTAGTCAATAAATGCTAAACAAGTGGCTAGATCTATTAGCTAATAATTGCAGGGTGGCCATTATGTAGCTGGCTCTGTTATAGATATTTTACACCTGTTTTTTATGTAATCTCTTGAATAATTTATGAGTAAAGATTATCATTAATCCCATTTCATTGATGAGGACACTATGGCATGGAAAGGTTAGATAACTTGGACAAGGACACATCGCTAATAAGTGGAAGAGTTAGCACGTCTATAGGGTAAAGGATAAATCCCTACCACACACACAAAAAGTAAACTTTACACGGTTTAAAGATCTGAAAATGAAGATCACTACCATACGTTTTAGAAGGAAATATTTTGTTTAACAAAGGATTTCTTAAGGAGATAGAAAAGGCACTGATTATAAAGAGAAAGATGGATACATTTGATGTCATTAAATATAAAAACCTCTATACGTCAAAATCAAAATAAATGCACCAAATACACCATTAACAAA
Organism: Tapirus indicus; assembly: GCA_031878705.1. NCBI lineage: Eukaryota > Metazoa > Chordata > Mammalia > Perissodactyla > Tapiridae > Tapirus > Tapirus indicus. The sequence continues at coordinate 95,777,528 of CM062926.1, forward strand.
GTAAAAAAACACACAGACTGGGAGAGAATATTTATACTCAAGGCTGATCTTCAGCCAATATGCACTGGGAAAGTCACAGTTATATTGAAAATAATTCAGCACCAGTTACAATTAATAGCAGCTGCTCTGAGCTCCTCTAAGACCCCTTCTCCTGGCCTTCCCGGGCCTTTCAGGAACACCCAGACTTCTGTGTGGTCCAGCAGAGGCCCTCAAGTCACTCTTAGCAAACTGGTGCAATTATATTAGATATCACTCTTGCTTGCAACTCACGTGACCAATAAAGGGAGAGAGAAGATAGAGTAACTGTATCTATGATATTACTTCAGAAAACAAAAAAGATTGGTATGAAGCCAACGTCAAAACATTAACATGGTGGGTACATGGATGTTTATTAGGTTAGTTATTGTATGTTTGAAATATTTTTAATTAAAAAGAAAGATTTAATAATAAATGAGAATTACATATTATATATCAAAAATAATGAATGTTTCCAGGTTTTGACCCTGTAATCTCATTACCAGGGCTCAACCCCCAAAAAGTAACAGGCATGATCACTTAATATCTGAAGCTTCCTACAAGCTAAAGCCCTAGCGCTCCAGAAAAAGACTCATCTCTTACTTCATCCATTGCCTTAAGGGATATCACCAACTTTTCCCTGCACAAACCCTTTTACTCCTGGATGCTGGAGTGCATTTACACACCCTTGATTTTGTGTCTGGTTCATGTTCTCTACCAACTCCTGTAGACCCGATGTTTGGGATTTTGTCTCGTTTCCTGAGGCTACCTCATAAATTCCAGGTATCTGCCGCTCTCAGCCAGTGCCATGGCGACTCCTTTGTGCAGAGTATACAATAATCCTGAGGTTTTCCTCTTCCACTAACTCTGACCTGAAAGGTGAGCTCAGGCACTTGTTTTTGTGAGTTTTCTATTGACACCGCCAAAACATAGCAGCATAAACCACCACCATTTTATTTATCTGTAACTATGGGTTACCAATTTGTTTTGTGCTTAACTGGGTGGTTTTCTGCCATCTATACCAGGGTCACTCATGTGGTCCCACCAATCTGATGGATCAGCTGCACCTGGATGATCTAAGATGCCCTCAGTCACACATCTGGAGGCTGCTGCTGGCTATTGGCTGAGCCACCTGTTTCCAGCAGACTAGCCTATACCTCTTCACATAGCAGCAGCTTTTCAAGACAGCAAGCCCCGATATGCAAGTATTTTTCAAGCCCCTGCTTGCATTACATTTACTGATATTCCATTTATCAAAATAAGTCACATGGCCAAACTAAGAGTCTCATGTGAAGGGGGAATTTTGCAAGGACAAAAACACAGGAAGACATGAGTCATTAAAGGCAATTACTTTAAGAATCTGCTACAATTACACTAACTACACCTATACCAATCAATTAGAGGATTTGGATTAAATACAATGATAGGACAACTGTTAAGTAAATTATTAAACATTCACTTTATAAAATATTATACAGTCTTTAGTAATAATAATTACAAATCTATGGAGCAACAGAAAAATTACTGACTGTAAGAGTCTAAATGAAATAATTCAAATCTATGAGTATAATTATGAAAGTCCATTTATAAACATAAGAGTGGAAGAGGAAAATGATAATGGTATTTTAATATAATTTATTCTTCATTTCCAAATATTCTGTGATGTTGTTATACAGATTTTGCTATGAAAGTAAATTCTAAATACTTGATGGTAGACTTTGGTGTGGTATCACATCAAATTCCAGATTACAGAATTTTTGTGCATAGGTTTGTTTTTGGTCAAGCCAAAAGCAGCAGATACCAGAAATTTATGAGGTAGCCTTAGGGACATTTTAAATTGCATGTATGAATCAGATATATTAACCTTTTAAAAGACCGTTGATCATGGTTTTGTATAAATTCACTGCCTTTTCTGTTTTATTGTGCTAGCTGGTAACATGAAGGATAAAAACAAAAATGGGTAAGTGGGTAAATTTGATTAAATCTTTGATATTTGCACGCACCACCTTTCATTTTATGGGAAGTTTATTTAACACCAGTCAAGATCACTGCAAATTTGAATAGATAGTGAAAGTAATTAACCAGAACTTTAAGCTCTTTCAAAATCCTCATTCATTTTCAGAAATATCTAACATTACCTTAAATGTCAGCATATCTAAATACTTGAAATATAGTAATATTTTTATCTGCAATTTAGATTGTTCTATTTCAATTGCAGTCTTATGTAATGAATAAGATGGTGAAGTTAAGTATTAATAACTTTAAGAGACAAAAAATAGTTTTCATTTGGCCCTTAATCTTGTATTTTTAAACTAAGCATGTCATTGATATTTTTCATTTAAAATTATCTTGTATTTTTAAGTTTTAACTGTTTCATTTAATGTTAGAAAATGAATAACTGGCTTTGGGCATCATATGTTCAATGGTTAGAGATTTGACAGTTATATATAGACTTTAAAGAATGATGCCATTCTTCATTATGAGTAATTCCTCTTATGGAATCTCACTTTTGAAGTCTGAACTGGTTTCTAAAATTCAAATTTGTATTACTCCTGCAAGGTTTTATCCTCAACTTTAGCAAATGCTATTTTGGTAACAGACCATAAAACATAGCTTTCAACTCCTCTAAAATCAATATTCACATTCAACTGGAGCAGAAACTGGGTTGTTTTTTTTTTTGGTGGGGGGGAGGTTGGGGTTCTTTAAATTTTTTCAAATAATAGTGCTTTTAACTATTCAGCGTTCTATTTAGTGACTTATGCACAGCTTCCTATTTCACCTCACATGAAAAGAAAGCCAAAATGTTAAAATCAGAGTGTTCAGGACTTTGAAGGAGCCCAAGGAGGCTACTTCTTTCTAGACAAAAAAGAAGCTTAGCACAATAGGCTGACATGGCACACTGCCTGCTGATCTACAAATTAGCCGCGTGTGAGGAACCACCTTACCGAGAGAAGCTAAGGACCACACACCGACCAATACGTTAAACATCACAGGTCCTGAGAGATTTCTTGCCAGTTATAGCACTTCTTTTAAAACTCGTGATGCTGGAGGATGGTATCATTTCCCATATAAATAGGACATTTATAAATGACAATTTAAGCACTGAAAAAAAGTTTCATTATAAGCGTAATAGTTGACTCTCATCTACATGTTCTAACGGAGAAATTAAGGAACGCATTCACAGATGTTTTAAATTAGCAGAACATTTAAACATCAATCATATTTAACTTTGAAGTTTGTGAATTTATATCTTTGTGCATTAAATGTGCGCACACATTAAATGTGTGCCAGGCTACTTTGTGGAGTACTGAAGGGAGCAGAGAGGTGGGCATTCTAGAATAAATTCATACATATCACCAGAGAACCCACCAGTTGACTGTGTTCCCTTTGAAGTCCCAGAGGATGCTTCAACAAAACTATAAGAAATGAGTTAGTGAAGGTGGCACTGGCATGGGTGAAAAGCTCAGTCAGTGGCGGCTGTCCTCTGCAGACCGTGGATGACAGTCAAGAAGACTACAATAGAACTGAGCTACTTAATATGATTGGTAATGATAGGATTCTGGAATAGCAGGGGTCTTTGGGAGGCAGGTAACCATCAGAGGCAAGCGGACATAATTACCATAAAGGAAGCAAATTCAGAAAGGTGAGCTATGACTCACATGAATCCTTGGCCTTGGCTAATAGACAATGGCATTCCTAGGGATCCCTGAATATGTAATAGGTAGGGTTACTGTTACATGATAGGAGACAGGAATGAGAAAGTCTGGATCTGAAGACATTCACTGGGGTGCTTTTTACTGTTTCCACAACCAGTATTAGCTCTAAACAAGCATTTGCAGCCACTGAAATCTGAAAAGAATGGAAACCAGAAACTTACACAGTCACTGATGAGGGTGGTGTTAATCCAACCAAGGAAGTAAATCAAGAACAGCAGAAATGCTTCCTAAGAGTGAGAGGCATTTAGATCAGGCGGTAGAGAAAGGAGACAACTGTCCATGGCAGCCTCAGTACCAACTACTGCAGGATGTTTTAAGTTTTTTTATAAAGTGTAACCAGACATCACTTTGAAGCAGTCGTCAAAAGATGCCGTGAACCTAATGTAAGATGTGGGCGGATCTGAGTGGTATAAGGTGTGAACTAGAATAAACGTTCTCAGGGCTCCACATACGTCAGACCTGACCACAATCAGTGTGCTCTAGACAAATTCCAGCTTCAAGTGTCTCCATCTCTGTGCTTAAAGTCTATTTATGAAAGTCTGGGAGGCTGCTTTACCCATTTGCGAAGCCTAGCCATGCCGGGGAATTCACCACCACTGGAGGTAGCCCTCAACAAATGACTCTTGGGAATTGGTTATAAATGTCTAATCACCCTCACCACTCAGGTAAGATAAATCTTTCGAAAAAGGAAACATTGAGATGTAATTCACATACCTACTTAATATAGAGAGATAAAATCCACCTAGTTAAAGTATACAGTTTAAAATGTACAATTCAATGATTTTTATTATTTTCACAGATATGTGCAGCCATTACCTCAATCAATTTAAAATATTTTAATCACATCAAAAGGAAACACTCTACTGGTTACCTCTCATACCCCTATGCCCCCTTCCCCATCTCAGCCCCAAGTGGCCACTAATTTACTTTCTTGCTCTATAGAGTTGCCTATTGTGGACATTTTGTGTAAATGGAATCATATAATATGTGCTCTTTATGATTGGCTTCTATCATTAGGCATAAGTTTTCAAGGTCCGTCCATGCTGTAGCGTGTATCAGTACTTTATTTCTTTTTATGAGTGAATAAAATTGTCTGCCATTTTACCTTTGTTTCTATGTGTCTCGTGTCTTTTTGTTCCTCTATTCCTCCTTTATAGGTTTATTTTTCATTAAGTGAATAATTTCTTATGTAGCATTTAAATTTTTTAATATTTTCACTACTTTTTTTAAGCTATTTCCTTAGTGGTTGCTCTATGCCTTACCATATACATTGTAATTTATCAGAATCAGCTTCAGATGTGTACTAACTTAATTCCAGTGAAATATAGAAATGTTACTCCTACATAACTCTATTCCTTTTCCCCTTTTTTGTGGTATCATTGTTATAAATGTTACATCTGTAAATATCACAAAACCAACAATACAAAGTTATTAACTTATATAACTTTATGTCTTTTAAAGAAGCTGAGAGAGGAGAACAAGTGTATATTTATAGCTTTTGTCATTTTAACTTGTTTATCATTTCTTCATTTGTGGATTCAAGTTACCATCTGGTATCATTTCTTTACTCTAATACACATTTTCTCCCACTCATCTCCTTTGTGCTGTTACTGGCAAATATATTGCATTTCTATATGTTATAGGCCTAACAAAACATTATATACATATTGTTTTATACAATTGCTTTTAAATCAATTAATAGAAGAAAGGAGAAAAATATGCATGTATATTACCTTTTATAATTACATAATTGCCTTTATTAATGCTCTTTTTTTCCCCTGTGGATTCAAAATACTGTCTGAGGTTATGAGCATTTAGCCTGAAGAACTTCCTTTCGTATTTCTTGTAAGGTGGGGCTACTAACAATTTCTCTCAGTTTTTGTTTATCTCCAGATGTCTTTATTTTGTCTTCATTTTTAAAAGATAACTTTACTGAATGTAGGATTCTTGGCTGACAGTTTTTTTTTTTCTCTGAGCACTTGGAATACGATATCCCTACTGCCTGCTGGCCTCCACTGTTTCTGAGGAGATGTCAGCTGTTAATCTTAAAGGGCTACTCTGCTTTTCCCTTGCTGCTTTCAAGATTTTCTCCTAGCCTTTGGCTTTCAGCATTTTTACTATGATGTGTCTTTCTATGGATTTCTTTGAGTTTATCCTACTGGAAGTTCATTGAGCCTCCTGAATGTGTAGATTATAGTTTTTCAGTAAATTTGGGAAGTTTTAAGCCATTATTTCTGTGAAATTTTTTTCTGCTCCTTTCTCTCTCCTCTCCTTCTCATACTCCCATTACCTCTGCACTTAACAGCATCCCACATTCTCTGAGGCTGTGCTTATTTCTCTTCATTCTTTTTGTCTCTGTTCTTTGGATTTGCATAATCTCTATCAATCTATCTTCAAGTTCAATAATCTTTTCTTCTGCCAGTTCAAATCTCCTGTTGAGCCCCTCTAGTGAATTCTTCATTTTAGTTATTATACTTTTCAATTTCAGAATTTCCATTTGGTTCCTTTTTCATCATTTCTATCTTTACTTGATGCAACATTGTCATCATATCTTCTATAATCACGGTTTCCCTTTATTTCTCTGAGTATATTCATAATGACTACTGAGTGCTTAGTTGGAGGGCAGGGGCAGTAACCTCACATCTTCTCAGATTACCTCTCCCAGCATAGAACTTTATGAGCTGTAGGGCAATTGGGACCCCAGTATTCTCAGTAACTCCACACCAAGGTAGAGTCTCTGTGCCGTGAGTGGGAGTAAACAGAAGAAAGGAGCCGCCACCTCTCAGCTGTACTCATCTAGAACTTAGGCTCAACAACAGGTAGCTGGGGGCAGAATGGGACATCTTTTCTCCTCCTGGGAAGAAAGGCTCCTGACTGGGAGCTGGGGGGAGAGGGAGCCCTGTGTTCTTGGCTGCAACAGTCCAGAGTGTTCGTCTCACTGAGTTGGGAGTGGGGGAGGGAGAAAGTGGGTCTCAGTTCAAATTCCACTGACTCTCCCTGTTCTTAGTGGATTTTACTAGATTTTCTTGAGTAAATATTTCTTAATTATCTGTATGCCCTTGGGACCGTTTCCAGAGACTTAAAATGGTTGGATTTTTTTTTTTTTTTATCATTTTAGCCAGTTTCACTGAGGAGCAAGTCCACAAAACTGCTCACACTATCATGCTGGAAGTACCTCCTCTGATGGGATAATTCTGAAGCACGTGTTTTACACCTTTTCCTGATCAAGGTCTGGTTACCCACAGGGGTAGCAGACTTAAATGCCACCCTCTATTGGCTACTTTCCCTACCCTGCATCACTTCCCTGTTCCCTTACTGGTATTCCTTGAAACTTAAATAAACTCCTTGCTCTTGAATCTTTTTCTTATAGTCTGCCTTTGGATGATGCGAAACTGAAATCTCGAGGATGGTCTTTACTTTTCTGACTTCTGCAATTGAACACTTAAAAGATACAGGGACTAATGAATAATGGATAAGATACAATATGTGAGAATATAGGAAGGGAATGGGACCCAGAGCATAGATGCAAAGATTTGATTTAGCTAAGAGAAGAGACAATTCTCTATTAAAGCAGAACAGCAAGAGAAAGAAGGAGAGAATGGATGCACATGTATGCATTTGGTAGCAAGAATCACACTACTGAGATGATTTTCCAATAGGTTCTTTATGCTACTTAAAGTCCTTTAGCTTCACAGAATGCTTCGACACCCTAGAAATATGCAAATGTTGAACCTAAGGCTTTTCTCTCCCTCAAACTTCCTTTTGATGACACTACCAAAGTTTGCCTGAGACTTCTCCTCATTACTGCATCCAAGTCTAATTTAATACGATTGTCTCATCCGTTCTTTCAACACGTTAATACACTCAATCAGATTATTATTATTATAAGTCCTTTAGAACTGGGAACTATTTCTGCTCCTTTGGGTGCCCTTCTAGCTCTGCATTAATTCCATAGCATTGATTTTAAAGTTTAACTCTCTGAGGGCTAATTTACTTATAATTCTTGTGTGCATTTCTCATCATAGATGCTAAGTACTCACTAAAGACATGATAAAAAAGACATAAGGTCCTAGAGAGGTTTACAAAAGGGAAAGCATATTCAGTTAGAGATGGATCAAAAAAGACTATGCAGAAGACAAATTTGGATTTTGAAATGGACCTTGAATGATGGGCAAAGAAAAGTTAAAGGAATATTTTTACGTAAAAAGATATGAGGAAAGTATGAAGCACAAAATATGTTTGAAAAATTACAAAAAAATTAGCAAGACAGATGTCATAAAGTTTAAAGGGAAAAGTTACAGAGGTGGTTTGGAGCACATTGTGGAAGGTCTTAAAAGAGGATGTACTTAATTTGATACACAATGAATGATCACAAAAAAAGATAATAATTTAAGAATTTGTCTGATTTGAGCTATGCTTTAACAAATGCTATCCAAAATCATGTAGTTCTGTCTCCATTCTTAGTAATGCCTATTATATCATTGTGGCTACTAGCTGCCAAGTGAAGCATTGAGTCTTTCATTACAGTCATCTTGGAATCTGTGTATCCTTTTTACTTCACAATACCTGAAAACTAATTATGTTACTGGACAGTACATTTCCAGATACAATCATCTTTCCTCTATTGTTTCCACATAATGCTTATTCAGTCTTGAAAGCATGGCTGCCTACCTTCTGTGAAGTGCTTTTCTTCCTTTTGCTATTCAGCTTCCAGTTTGGAACTCTGGTATTATCTTTCTGCTTGGATGAGAATCCTTGTGCAGCTGCTTAAAAAAACATGTCAATGCCTAATGGAGAGACTACATTCTCAAACCTCATTGCCAGAGATATTACTACCAAATTTGACTTGAAATATAGGATGCAGGTGTCCACAAATGTAACTTTCCAAGTTATGATAAAAATTTTGCATTTAACTAAGCACTGCCTCTTTATGAGAAATTCATTTATGCAGTTTTCATATAGTAGCTCATCCTCACAATAATTTGGTAAAATAAGCGGGCCAATATATGTATTAGGGATAGCCCTTATCATGTATTATAATTTGGGATATAAAGTCAAAGACATATACATATATCCCAGAAATATCCCAGATATATCTCTGTGCACCAGATTTGGAATCTCAAAACTTGGGTTATTTTTCTCTTTGGTATAACTACAATCATTTGGGTCTGCCACTACAGTTTAGCCACTTCAATTCTGAAACATGATAAATATTTCACATTCATCAAAAAAGCTAGACATACTAGATCAAAAGTCCATGGTCAGAAAAAAAGATGCTTCTCGTGTTTAAATGACTATAAATGATTGGAGGACTGATATCCACCATAAATTCTAATTTCAGATCTGTCATAGGGTTCATGATACATTCAGTCTATATCAGTGTCCCATTTTTTAAAATCCAAAATTAAAAGTTGGTCCTGAAATGCACATCACAATATCTCATGTGATCATAATATCGTCTAACAGGAAAACATTCGTAAGCTGGAACACAGAAGTAGTTGAAATCTATTTCAGTCATTATAGTAATGAATTGTAAATGCAAATTATTTAATATTTTGTCCTCTTATGTAAATCAGAAAATAGAACACCTACATATTCTCGAGGCTTAAAATTGTGTGATTTTTATAATGTTTTAATGCTATTAACATCCTAATAAAGAATTTAAAATATGAACTATCTTCAAAATACTAATGTTTCAAAGAATGCAGAAAGCATCTTCAGTTTTCTATTTCCATCAAAGATGAGCCTTACCTTCCTTGGGCTTGTATCATAGTTCAAATATTGCTAGTTTTTTTCAACAACTTAAAGAATATGGAGGTTCCTCAAAAAACTAAAATTAGATCTACTATATGATCCAGCAATTCCGTTTCTGGGTATATACCCAAGGGAAAGAAAAACAGGATTTCAGAGAGATATATGCACTCCCATATTTACTGCAGCATTATTCACAATAGCGAAGCTATAGAAACAACCTGAATGTCCATCAATGGAAGAATGGGTAAAGAAGATGTGACACACACACACACACACACAACGGAACATCATTCAACCATGAGAAAGGATGACATCCTCCCAATTGTGACAACATAAATGGACCTTGAGCTCATTTTGCTAAGTGAGATAAGTCAGATAGAGAAAGACAAGTACTGAATGATATCACTTCTATCTGAAATATGAAAAAGCCAAACTCATAAAAACAGAAAGTAAAATGGTGGTTACCAGGGGATAGAACAGATGTTGTTTAAGGTTATAAACTTACAGTGATAATATATAAGCCCTAGAGATCTAACGCACGGTATAGTGAATACAGACAATATTATAATATAATCATCAAACTTTCTAAGAGACTGGAACTTAATTATTTCAACTACTGGAAAAAGGCTATTTATGTAAGATGATAGAGGTGCTAATTATTGCTACAATGGCAACCATATTATAGCATTTAAATGTATCAAATTAACATGAACACCTTAAATTTGCACAATGTTATATGCCAAATATATTTCAGTTAAAAAAAGAATACAGGGGTTAAGAGATGGAAGAAAATGATGTATTTTAAGGGAAGCAAACACAAAATAACAGTGCATTCAGACCCACTTCAAAAGCAGAAGAGAAGAATTTTCCGTTTTCCTATAAAACGTGGTCACCGTATGCACTGCTTCTGCTGTTCTACATTGTCTGTTTTAGGGTGTGTATCATTACATGTTCTAATTGCAATGTAACTTAATAGCCATTGTTCCTATGAATGATTACAAGGTGAGATGTGTATTTTATGAAACTATTCCAGAGCATGAACCAATGGGGGAAAAAAAGCCTAGATTTCCTCACAGTGGAAAGTCATAGTCAACTACGCTCCTCTTCAGCTTTTGTTATTAAATATTTTCAATGTCCAGAACCTCACTTTAATAACATTTATTTTCTACTCCATTTTTTTAATTGGCTTTTTTTTTTAGGAAGATTGGCCCTGAGCTAACATCTGTTGCCAATCTTCCTCTTTCTTTTTTTTTCCTCCCCAAAGCCCCCGTACATAGTTGTATACCCTAGTTGTAGGTCCTTCTAGTTCTTCTATGTGGGGCACCACCACAGCATGGCTTGATGAGTGGTGAGTAGGTCCATGCCCAGGATCTGAAGCAGCGAACCCCAGGCTGCCGAAGCATAACACACAAACTTAACTGCTGTGCCACCAGGCTGGCCCCTCATCCTCCATGTTTTTTATAATGTGACCAAAAACTGCACCATCATTACCAAATCATCAATTCAAAATCCCCCTCTGTGTTAGCCAGGGTCCTCCAGAGAAACAGAACCAGTAAAATATGGATAGATGCATATGAGAAGAGATTTATTGTAGGAATTAGCTCACACAGTTTTGGAGGCTGAGAAGTTCCGCAATCTGCTGTCTGCCAGCTGGAAAACCGGGAAAGTTGTTGGTATCATTTAGTCTGAGTCCAGAGGCCTGAGAACCAGGGGAGCCAATTGTTTAACTCCAGGCACCAGGCTGAAAGCCTAAGAAGTGGGGGGCCACTGGTGTAAGTCCTAGAGTCTGAAGGCCCAAGAACCAGGAGCCCTAAAGTCCAAGGGCAGGAGAAGATGGACGGATGTCCCAACTCACGAAGAGAGAGAGAGAATTTGCCCTTTTTCCATTTGGGCCCTCAACAAATTGAATAATGCCCCCTCACATTAGTGAGGGCGGATCTTCCCCACTCGGTCTGCTGAATAAAATGCTGATCTCTTCCAGAAACAACCTCAGAAATAATGTTTTACCAGCCGTCTGGCCATCCCATAACCCAATTAAGTTTACACATAAAATTAACCATGACATCGTCTCTGACTCACTTTTACATTTTTCCAGTTTACTTAAGCAGTCTTCCCAATCATGACACTTACCATAGAGAACTTACATGCACTGACCTTTCCACTTTATTCGTAAGCCTCAGGTGTCTTCACCTTTCTTCTTTTCTTGCTTAACTTCAAGAGACAGTCACTAAAATCATTTCATTACCTATATCTTCAATTTCCATTCCCCCTCTCTATCCTTCTCATATGCTCATCAAAATCTACTGATTTCCTTTGAGCTTGCATCCTAGTAGCTGAGGGTTACTAGATAAACTCACATAGATTGGCATCACTATATAATCATGATTGCCAGTATTAATGGGATAATCAACAGTGGCCATCAACCTTCTCAATTTTCAATACGGTTGGTAAAATATTCAAAACAATGACCTTTTCAATACGTTCTCTACTCTAATCAAACCTCTCACTCCCCTCATCTTTTCATCTCATTTTCAGTCAATGACCTCAATTACTACTTTGTAAAGAATCTTGATGTCATCAGACAAGAACTCACCTCATTTCATTACCGAACTGCAAACTTAACCAGAATCTGCACCAATCCTCCCTTTCTTCACTCTTGTTATAATGAGGTTTCACTTCTCCTATAAGGCTATCACTCCCATTTATTATGGATCCTATTTTTTTCCCATCTTCTCAGAGTCTTAGTTCTGTTCTATCCTCTCTTTCCTCAGGTTCTTGTCCATCAATATTCAAACATTCTCTGGTATCTCTCATATTAAAGGGAAACACAGCTCTCCTTGAATTCCTTTCTATATGCTATAATATTTTCTCACTCTTTTCAAGCCAAATTTTTTGGGAGGGATTTTTGTACATCCTACGTCATCTCCTAAACCCACATTGATCTGCACTGACTTCCCATCTGGCTTCTACCTTTGCCATTATACCAAAACTGCTCTTACTGAAGGCATCTGTAACATTTTCTGCCTGCCTTCGATCTTTCACTTGAATAATTCCTACTCAGCCTTCAGAGGGTCTTAGATTTCATTTCCTCAATGATATCTTCCACACCATCATTTAAATTATGCTGCCACAGTCCTCTGTACTTAGTCTTCTTAGCATTTATCATAGCTTGTAATTCAACACTTATTTTGTTATTGTTCCAAGCAACATGGTGATACCACCAAATAAAATTTCTGACCAGAAGCATTCCTGAGTATTGAGATGAACACTACAGGTACACCACAAAATCTGTAAAAAGAAATCTGCTTGTTGCAACTATGCCCCTAAAGACTCACTCAACAACGCGACTGCTCTCATATCTTTTCTCACTCTTTTCTGCCTAAAACAGTCTGAATTCTACCTCCAGCTAATCAACTATCCTTCTCATTTCTTACTTGATTATCCTGCTACCTCTTTATTACATATAGAAATCTAGTCTTTCCTGGCAGCACAAATAAAACATCTTCTAAGAACGAGAGATACCAGGAAAGTGGGAAAGGTTATAAACACTCCAATAATTTTTAGTTTATAACCTTCCCTACTTACCCACTCCCCATCTTTCTTCGATCTTCTATATATAAGTGAAGGAATAAATAAATGAATGTTTGAAAAAGACAACTGGCAATGACTTCTTGGTTCACTAAGAAAATGCCAAGAAAGAAGAATGAGAATTGTTAGAATGAAATATTTGTGCTATTTCATGATTTTGAAAGTCTGTCCTTTCTTTTAGAGTTCTAAGGAATTAGAATTCCAGCATTTTCAGTTAATTTTGCTTTGGTAGAGAGCTAAGAAGAGCATAACTGTGATATGTCATTTAATTACTTTCTGATGTGATGTGCCATTTCAATTAATTTGGGGTTAATTTCCCTTACTATAAGATACGATGGTAAGGGTTCATATTACCCCTTTAGTTTTCCCATTACTCTGGGGAGGAGAGGGGAGAGTACTAAAGCTTTTAATACCAAAGTTTACGAGCTGATGAAAATTTAAGTTTAGCACAGATTTTGTGCTATTCAGGTAAGACACACACCAGCTGAAGAATATTTACCCATCAAATATATTTATAGACTTTCTCAGAGATTTTTCATCTTGACAAAATAATACTGTTTCTTACAAAGTCATTGAAAGATGATTTTTGAGTCCTTTTCATGGCTGTTTTTTTTTTTTAAGCCATCAGTACTTATCCTTTACTGAAATATTTCTCTATCTAAATAAGCAGGTGCTTTCTGACACAATATTGAAATCAAAATCAGTACTGTTTCTACCAAGATTATGAAGTGCTAAACTTTTAGATTTACCCACTACCATTTGCCAACACTTTTTTCACACCCAGCCAAGTGCCAGTGACTTTGCTTCTCATCACTTGGCATACCAGTCCTCAGAATTTAGCCCAGCAGGCCATCACCAATGTGGGTTTCCTTAGTCCTTCCCCCACTCTGGATCATTTGAGAACATCTCCCTTTTATTAGGGGAGCTGCTGCCCAGTTCTCTGTATGCATAAGTCCCCAGTAAGGTACTCATGAATTTTTCTCTCCAAAATAATTTCTTGTGAATTTCATGCTCCAAGGAATAATGAAGCAAATTTGACTCACATTCATCCTCATTTTATAGAATACATTTAGTTTGCCATGGATCCATAGATTTAGGTAACTAATTATTCTAAACCAAGGGTTAGCAAACTTTTTCTATAAAAGGCCAGCTAGTAAATATTTTGGGCATTGCAGGCTATATGGTCTCTGTCACAATTGTTCTACTCTGCCACTACTCAACTCTGCCACAGTAGCACAAAAGCAGCCATATAAACAATCCACAAATGAATGAATGTGGCTGTATAACAATAAATTTTTATTTTAAAGAACTGGTGGTGTACCAGGTTTGACCCATGGACTACAGTTTGCTCACCCATGTTCTAAACTAACTATTAACATACAGGAAGGCAGAGTGGCATGGGGAAAGAGTATGGTTATCGAAATCAAACCAACATGTGTTCAAATCCTAGCTCTGGCAACTTATACAGTTTAGGGTCAGTCATAACATCCCTCTGAGTCTGTTTCATTATCTGTTAAAAGGAGATTATCTCCCACTGTGTACGTGTTCTATGAATATTAAATGAGATAAGAATGTGTGCAAAAAGTTTAAATAGGAAAATAAAAATGATAAAAGTAACATTTCTATTTTTGTAAATAATAACCATTATTATTTTCACTTCTACTAAACTTGCCTCAGACTCAGGTCCATGCTTGACTTGGGATGGTTTGCACCTATATAAACTAGACACTTTTCAGCTATGCTAGTGGGCAAAACATAATAAAGGTGAGACTTTAATTAACTCTTTGAGCAGTAATCATCAATCAGTAATTTGAGCACAACAAAATTTCACTGAGTAATCTATTATAGATTTTATTCTGCAAACCCAGACCAGTGGGTTATTATAACGTTCATCTTGAAAACCCATCTTAATTAGTAAAATAGATGACATCCAATACAATTTTGCCACATTTCTATAATATAATTATTCATTAAGATAATCTTCATACTGAAAATATTTAAATTGTTTGTAACTTATGTTTGATATACATATATTTATAACAATTTTTAAACCTGCATTTGCTTATTCTGACTAAATATATGTCACTGTCTTACTATATTATTATTTCCAAATTTTCACTAGAACAGTAATAGAAGCTACCATTAATGGAATCCATTCATCCTGTATCTTAGCATCTAAGCCAAATACGATCATTAAAAAAAGTTGCTTATGTTGCATTGTACACAAGCATATAATTTACATCACTTTCACTGGATGTGTTTTTTCAAATAAAGTATAACAATTCCATATTAAAGAAGTTGTATACATGTGTAAAAGATAGATATGGGAATACGGAAACATATATTAGGGTTATGTGAATCAAAACTTTTTTACTGTCTATTTTTTACTATTAACTACTATTTCTATATCTGTATAACAAACAACCTTGGAAGATAGATATGGTGTCTCCCTCTAGGGAATAGGGCAGATTTGTTTCTTGACCATTATAATAAAGACAGTGTCTCCCTCTGGGACAAAGATTGGGCAGGTTTGCTAACAATGCCTTATAAGATTGGGAGTTTCCTAAACCCTGGGTTCCTCAGCTAAGACACAAACCTATTGTGTGTGCAGCATCCACTTGGATTCGCTTCTGCATCAACTCCTGTGGGACTTGGGGGAGGCAAGGGAAGTAACATGAAATTAAAGTTTGTTGCAGGTTGCCGTGGCATGAGTAATAAAGTCCTTCATCTCTGATCCAGGAGTATTGTGTCTTCTACTAACATCTATGAAACTGTAACAGACTAACTTGCTAGTTTAAAAGCAGGGTAAAAGCTGAGATCCTTTAACGCTCTTGATATTCGGCACATTATAGCTTTTCTTTTCTGCATTGTCATTTTTTATCAAATCTTAAATATTGGATTACATTGTTTGAGGTTATATTTTGAAATTCCTTTCAATTCCTCATATTCGTTTAGTTGTCCAGTTAAGTTACATGGAATTTGTTGTATCTGTCTATCTTTTAAATATGTTTAGGTTGGTTCCAGAGCAGCTTTTAGCCTAGTGCTAATTTATCCCTCCCACCAAGGTAATACCCTTCAGAAGACTATGTAATACAGATTACAGTTTTCTTCTCTGGCTGGCGGTAAATTTATTTCAGCCCTGTGTGAGCTCTGGCAGTTGCTCAACCTGTGCTTACCACTGGTTTTTACCAGGCTTCAGTGGTTTCCTCTAAAGCATGTGCAGATCAGTACTCAGAAAAAGACGAAAAAGGATTCCTCCACGTATCTCCAGAATCTCTCTGTACAGCTACCATCTCTCTAGCCTTCTGCCCATAAAGTCTAACCACTTTCTCATCCCCAAATTCCATTCTGTCTCTTCAACTCAAGAGATCACAGGGCTGTTTTGGTTTCCTTCCCTGCTCTGTGACCTGGAAACTGCTTCTAGGTAATACAAAATTGACAGAATTGTAAGCCTCATTTCTTTTGTTTCTTTTCTGTCAGGGATCACGGTCCTGTGCTGCCTGTTGTCCAATGCTTAAAAATCATTGTTTGTATTTTTTGTTAAGTTTTCTAGTTGTTTACAGCAAGCGAGTATATTGAGTCCCTGTTGTCCTTTCATTGCTGACAGTGGAAGCACATTGCATTTCTAAAGTTTGCAAAATGATTAAGTTGCTGTAGAAAGAGCTTTAGAGATTAAAAAAAAAAATGAATTATATGCAAAAACGATAAATACCTGAAGACATTATGAGGAAAAAAAGACCATTTTATGAGTTTTCTCTAAACTTTAAGTGTCATTAAAATGGTACATGCTTTGTGGATGAATAGAGTTAATGATAGTAATAGCATCAATAATATAAATAATAGTTACAAAGCAACATTCTTTTAATACCAATTTTCTTAAATTTTCTGAACTCATAATCTGATAATTTTAGAGTAACTATTATGAGAAAGACATTTCATTATGTGTAGTTTGGCATGCAAAGATGTGTCTTAGCTTTTTATAGTCAGGAACTTCAACTCTAGTCATGGAAACAAGACAAGTAAGATTACTCTGTCTGCTGTTCATTATCTGTGTACTTACGAAAATCACTTAATTTATCTAAGCTCAAATTTCTTCATCTGTAAATGAAAAGTTGAACTAGAAGATATTTAAAGTAATTCTTACCTCAGAAAAGTTATGGCTCACTTAAAAAGTATTTAAAAAGCTTTATCTGTGGGCTCACCTCTATGTTAAGGGAGGATTAGAAAAAAATCTCTCAACTACCTATCTTCAAAATGTTCCAAAAATAACTGCATTTTTATGTAAACGAGAGTTTCAACAACAAAACTATAAAGTACTAAAATATGCATTGCTAATAATCAATGCAAAAATATTAACTGATATGAGTTGGGGTTCCCATTTTTATGGCTTCCCAGATAACCAGAAGATAGATCTAAAGGAATACAACTTTCTTACTACACTCCAGTCAGTGGCTCAATTTGGGAGTGACAAAAGGGAGAAGTTCATCTCTCTGAGCATGTTCTCACTAAGTAACACACTTTGTAACACTTTTAAATGCAATCCTTTAAGATAAAAAGGTGTTAGAAGGGCAAATTCCAGTCAAGATGGCAGGGAATTCATGTTTTAAGGCACCTAATTCTCCACTATAAAAACAAAACAATAATAGGTAAAACATAAAAACAGGAAATTACAATGTGGTAACTGGGCTCAAATACAAGATAAACATTTTTGAGATCCAGAAACAAAATAACACTTAACTGGCTAGTGGGACTGAAGGAGCAGGTGTGCCGCTGTGGATCCAGAGATAGGCAATGTCTCAAGTTTGGCTCTGGTGTGGTAACGAACATCAATACTTACTCCAAAAGGGACATGGACTGGAGTCAGGCTCATGACCTGATTCCAGGAGGTATTAAGACTTAGAACTGGGCCAGCATACTCTATAACAAAGGCTAATCCAAACTGTTTCCAATCTGCTGAGTGTAACTATGACAGACAGAAAGCTATAGGCAAAAAGACAAAACTAAACCACATGACCAGGAACAGACCTAGGAATACTCCCTGCTCTTAGATCTCAGATTATGAGATCTGGCTCTGAACCTGTTGCCAGAGTGTTGGATTGAGGCAGCCACAAAAAGAAATTAAAAGCTCCGTGCTAAGAAAGGCACCAATCAAATGTCAACATCAAAATAAGTATGCACTCCAGAGGAAACTTAACTTCATGGAACCAGCTAGCAAACTTTAACATAAATATTTTGGATACTCAGATAAATGTAACCTTATAAACTATGAAAGGAAAAAGCAAGAAATTGTGAAATAAAATAGGAAGAAAGGAAACAAGATCTATAGAAAAAAGGAAAAAATGTTAGTGTTGAAAAATATAATCACTGAAATGAAAAACCCAATTTAAAAATAAAATATAGACAGCACAAAGAAAGAATCTATAAAGCAAAAACAGAACTAAAGAAATCACTCAAAATACAGCATAGAGAGACAAAGATATAAATGTCATAAAAGTAGTTAAGAAACAAGTGGATGTCTAATTGGTGTTACAGAAAAAAATGAAGGAATGATGGGCAATAGTTGAGAATTTTGCACAAATGTGTATATAATTAACAGACAAAAAATATATTCTCAATATCAGGTAGAATAAATAAATAAATACAAATCCATAGCTAGTCACATGATAGTGAAACTGCAGATCATTAAGGATATAGAACAAATCTTATAAACTATCAGAGAGAAAAGACAGATTATTGTAAAGAAAATTAGCAATAAGTATGATAGAAACTTTTTCATCTATTATTAAAAGCCATAAGTCTATAAAGTAATATCTTCAAATTGCCAAGAGAAAAACCTGTCAGCATAAAACTTTATACCTAGACACCATACCATTTAAAAGCAGGAGCAAATAATGACATCAATAAACTACAGTTTCATTACATATTAGGCAAAAGAGTTGACCCACCTAACCTAACTTGCTGCACTATTAGAATATTTGAAAAATCCTAAAAACCATTGCCATCTAATAAGACTTTTATGATAACATTTCTTCCAAGATTATACTCAGTGAGTTCCACAATAAATAGAACTATGTAATAGGGGTTTCTCTGTGAAGGAAGAGAACTAATCCTCAGTATTTGGCACCTAGATTAGCATTGTCCAATAGAACTTTCTGTGATAATGGAAATATTCATTCTGAACTGTCCAATATAGTATCCACTAGCCACTTGCAGCTATTGTGCACAAGAAATAGGGCCAGTGGAACCGAGGAACTGAATTTTTAATTTTATTTAATTTAAATAATTAAAATTTAAATAGTCACATTTTGCTAGAGGCTCAGGTATTGGACAGCACAGACCTAGACAATTAGTATCCAATTCAACTTTTGACTGAATATAGTCAGAAATGAACAAAGACAAATGGAAAATATAAAAAGCAGTTGGTAGAAGTTAATTGTTAGATATTATAAAGACTTGGAGAACTAGACTTCCCGTATCTCCTTAGGTGTCCTTATACACTAATGGAATGACCATTCACCAAATTGTATATGGGCTATCCCTACTAGTTGTCAAAACTGTATCTGTGAAACCTATATGATCGATTAAACTGAAAATCTTTTCTTCCATCACGTCTCTTGTGAAAGTTAAAAAGTTTGAAACTAGTCCCAGTAATGTGAAGAACCCAATGAAGACTCATAAAGCCATGTGTTTTACTGTGGTAATTCCCACATGCTACAGTAAAAGGGTGATGACTCAGAAAACCAAGTCCTTTGATGGAGTGTGGCCTTGCACTTAGAGCAGGGCTATTCAGGCCAGGATTAAAATTCATGTGGTAATGAGAACTCAGATGCTCACTTCCCCCATTCCCATTACATGCTGCTCCCCTCATTTCTAAAACATTTTCTTCCCAACTTTCTTTTCCCCTGAAAATAATTTCTTTACTGGAGCCAAATTTCTAATTTCTTTACACGTTTAACACATTACTCCATTTCAAAGTACTCTGAGAGAGTGAGAAGTTAAAGGCAAGAAATTGAGAGCAAAGTAAAAAGTCCAAATTAAACAATCTGTTTAAGCCCAGTAGGTTTATACACCTTTGTTTCAAAGTTTTATGGACTGTTTCTTTTGAATACAACGCTCTTCAAATATCCACAAACTTAGCCCTGCCACTATCACAATATCTGGAGAGAAATAACTCTCCTAACAAATCTGTGTACTAATTACTGTAATAAGTAGATTAAATATCAATTTAAATATTATGGTTTTACATCAATTTTAATTACTTCTTCTTATTATCTCCATGAATCACATGAACTTTAAGATTAGAAGGTAAATACTTGCACTTTGGTGTATTATTCTATTTGGAAAAAGGGAAAAAAAAGTCCTCATATTTATTTTTTTGGTTTAATAGATAGGCACCCCTCAAGCACTGCCTGATATCATCAGAAGTCATGGGAAAATAGTATCAATGACAAACAAAAAAAAACAGTGCAAGTGACTTTTACTTAAGATTTAGTTTCAACCCAAATGTTTGCTCCTTTAATTCAGCTTGTGCTCTCAATTCTTTCATGCAAATGGTTTTCATTTGACTTCTTACAGCAAATCCAGAATTTGAAAATAATCGGATAGACCAGTGTGCAATTTAAGGTCCTGACAACAAGTACAGAAATGTTGTTTTATGCTTGAGGGAACTGTGCAAGACCATCTGCTACTCTGGTGATTCCCACGAAGCCTGTCAAAGCATGCATGCATGAAGAAGCAGAAAAATGAAGAGGGCAACATTCTCACAGCCATCAGAACAGGGATCTAAGAAACCACAGCATGCACGTTGGACATTATTCAGATTAATAATTATGTCCCAGTGGCATATTTTACGTTCCCCTACTGAATCCAAATCCCAAAACAAGAAGGTCATTGGAAGTTTTTATTATTATGTCATTATGCATTTCATGCAGCTGAATTTAAGAGGATAATTGAATAGAACTTCAAGCTGTGTTTGCACCACATTGTGTGACACAATGGAAACAACGTGGAAATGACATGGAAAAGGCAACTTACGCTATTTTACGAAAACAGCCTGCAACATGAGGGGTTCATGCTATCTATGAACTTATTTCCAAACCAGCCCAAAATTTCTCCTTGCCTGCTTACTCATAGAAGAATAAAAATACTTATGCTTAGCAATGCCCCAAACACCCAGAATTTGACATTTTAGTAAAAGGCAAAACAGTAGATAGGGCAGATTCATAAAGAATCTTCATACAGAATTGGAAAAGCCCTAAAAACCAAAAAAAAATATATATATATAAATTCTGAATTCCCAATCACATCTGTCTCCAAGGGTATTGAACAAGAGATTTTGGACTTGTACTAACTATTCAGGCTGTATACTAAGTTATTCCTGGAGCTAGATATGAAGGAAGGAAATAAATTATTCACAAAATTATCTAAGTGAGTAATCTGCCCCTACAGAATGACTTTTAAATGTGAGAGTCACACTTTTATTCCAGAGGGCAATCATCATATTTTTGAAAGAATTATATTTCACATGTCCAGAAATTTCATATTTGGAAGTTAGTCAGTAGAACCTATAACTGGAAATGATTCCCATATGGAAAATGGAGCCCAGCTCAGAACATACTGGGATGGAACACGGGTAGGGTTAGCACACCACCATAAGAGCATACCATTCTTACTAGCTGCATACTTGGTATGTAGACACTAATTTGTCTTTAAATAATAACCCAGGATATTGATTCTCGGCGTATTCATCCTTGAGTTCAACCATGAATTGAATGCAACTGAGTGTTTGCAACAGTTATTGGAGAACCTGACATTTAAAAGAGCCTGTTTTAATACATAGTTTGGCAGTGGTGCTGGAAAAACTCGATAAATTATATTTTATAAGTAGACAGAATACATACAGATATTGTAACTACTATAAATCATTGTATTCCAAGTCAAGGTACTGAACACATTTACACAAATACACTAAATGTTTAATGAATACTGATTTGTGACACAGTTTGGGAGATGGGGTGAAAGAAGAATATTATTGTGGGAGATTCTGGCAGATTCAATGATAGGAGTTCATCATGTTGTAATCTCTTCCTAGGCACATAGAAAGACCCTATTTTCCAACTTCCTCTCAGGAAGGTTGAGCCGCAGACTGTGATCTCGTCAATGAGGCTACGGTAGAAGTGAAGTAAGCCACTTCCAGACATGGTGATGAAAAACTTTCTGGACCACCTTATCACTTCCTCTTATCCTACTACAGTGACTTTGGAGGACATGTATTCCAGATGGGCTGGCTGCAAAATAGAGAAAGGCCAGCCAACCTTCATTAGACTTCACAAGAACGGGAATAAATCTTTGTTTTAGGAAGGTGTTAGGATTCGGGCTTCTTCTCTGCAGCTTAAGCAAGCTTATTCTGCATAATTCAAAGAATTTCTCAAAATGCATTAGAGTGTTTTTAACACCCTCTCGAGCCCCTGCAGCAACAGTGATGCTTTGGCTTCAGTTATGAGCAATTCACAAATTTCCGGGCTTTTTCATGTCTAACAGCTCTCCATTTAATTCCTTAGGTACAACATAGTTGTGCAAAGATTATCATGGCCATTAAAAGTTTACCTAACACCTTTCAAACAAAGGCCAGGTTGAAAGAATAATGATTGTTGGTTGATTAAAATGCTTTAGGAAGGAGTTTTGGAGAGAACTAGCCAAAGAATTTTCCAGTTGCTTAAATTGCCCCTCTATAAAAAAACAACAGAATCCTAGCTGCTGAGTGAATTTGCATCTCAATGCCCACCTAAACCACTTTATTTATAAATTGAGACATTTACTGAGGACATGAATTCAAAGATGAACATTTTTATGCTGTTTGTAAATATTTGCTCATTTTTATCACAAAGTTGATCCTGTCCAGGAACCATGGAATAATTACAAGTTAGTTGTTTTTTATTTCTACCATAACTGAGTCATAGGACCTTCACCATATAGAATCCATAGTATGTATGGGCCAGTGGCATTGCCATGTAGATCACTTTCAAAGGGATTCCTAAAAGGATGACGTTAAAACTATACAATTATTAGAAGCAAGTTCTCAAGAACTATCTAATATGTATACATAGTTTTTTTCAGCTACCACCGAATGCTAAAAAGGAGTCACATGCTATTTAATACCTACTGGAGTAACCCACAGGCAGCTTCAAATAAGCTTCTCTGCTGATCAAAGGATTACATTAGCTAAGGGAGGTGGTATATTATATATGCTAGATAGTTTTGTTGTATGTAATAATAGGTTTTGTTTCTTTTGCTTCCTGTAGTTGACCACCAGGGATATGTAGGAGAGAATAAACTCAGAGTTGTTCATTTGTTACCTTGCTTCTCATCTGCTTAATATTGCCTGACTGAACTCATTCATGGAAAAGAGAAAATAAAAAAATTATATTACTTGAGTAGCACACCTGCATTCAATCATCTCTCTGTCCATAATTTGCTGTAAATTTAGAAAAGTCACCTATTCTATCTATTCGGTTACCTCAGGGATAAAATGTCTTGTTTCAAGTCTAAAATTTTCTAACTATAGATCATTGAGTAACTATTTTCTATTTTTATTAGGAGTAAAAAAGAAAGGATTTAATCTTCAGCATGAAACAATCAGGGTTAAATTTACTGGAATATAGCGTTTGTGAATTGAGAAATACATTGTAGGAAACTGAAATCTCATTTCTTGGATTATTTTTGAGGAAGTAGAAACTCCTGTTTCTATAATTGTTTAGGTGTGATCTTTCTAAAGTTAGGAGAATATTCAAGGTAAATTTCCATTCTAATTTCATAATTCTAACAAGCAATTTGATTTTTTTTTTCTTTGCGTGAACTTTGTAGTACTCTATTTTAAAATCAACTGAGTCCCAGGAGTACTAAACTAGAGGCTTTGGGCTTGCCTCAGTTTTTTACACTAATTGTCCTGTCACATGACAAAGACATTCCCCCAGATATACTCTCCCCCTTTGGCTCTCATTATCTTTACCTTCGCCGTTAAGGAGGAGACCAAGATGGCCTTACGTTTCCCCTCAGCTTGGTTATACTTTAAACAGGCTTCCTCCTGCCTGAATCTTCTTGACTTCTCTCACCCCAACCCTTAGAGAATCCACATGGTCTAGCCACAGAGGTCACCTCCTCCCTTTTCTTAGAGCAGTTACTTCAGAAAATTTGTAATTGTAAATTCTTTCTCTCCCCCTTAGAGATGTAAATCTTTTAGAAAGCAACTTGCCAGTTTATAACCCAGGAACATCTTTCTCAAGGACCTGGGAGCCATCTCTTTGAAATATAATTACCAAAGAAGATAGAGCCCTTATCTCCTAGTCTCTGCAGGAGGGTAGGAGCCTAACTTGATGGGTGCCTGCTTCCAAGGATAAAGCTACCTCCCGTCACAAAGATATGACAAAGTCTGCTTTTCCTTTGGGTAAACCATTTTAGCAAACATTAAAATTCCCTTTGTTTCAGCAGATCTGAATTCAGACTACATTCTGGCCCCTTTCCCTTATTGCAATAGTCTTGAATAAAGTCATCCTTGCCTTTTTGACATTGTCCAGCGCAATATTTGCTTTAATGGGGTTTACTGGATTGTCTCCCGTGCCTTTTTTGCCAATTTTGAATTTCATGTTTCTATGAATAGGACCTTTTGGTTCGAGTTGAATTCAAAGAAAATGGTAGCCATTTTACAGAATATAAAAAGGAATATGTGATGGGGCTTCAAATTTAGCAAAATTATAGAAGGTTAGCTGCCTACCTGTATTCACTAGCACTCATCAACAGACGAGACAACCTTCCCCATTGATCTAATATTCTTCTAACTCCACTCCTCCTAACTTTGTGTAACACTACGACATCCTTTCAAGATGAAAGCCAAAGAGATATATGCATCTCCATATTCATTGCAGCATTATTTACAATAGTCAAGACATGGAAGTAACCTAAGTGTCCACTGATGAATGAATGAATAAACAAGATGAAAATGGAATAATTTTCATTATTCAGCCATAAATGGAATATCATTCAGCCATAAAAAAGAAGGAAATCCTGCCATTTGCAGCAACATGGGTGGACTTTGTGGGCATTATGTTAAGTGAAATGCGTCAGACAGAGAAAAACAAATACCAAATGATCTCACTCACCTTTGGAATCTAAAAGAAAAACACAAACTCATAGATAACAGAGAACAGATGAACAGATTTGTTGTTACCAGTGGTGGCAGGTGAGGGATGGGTGAAATGAGTGATGGTGGTCAAAAGGTACGAACTTCCAGTTATAAAATAAGTAAGTCCTGGGGATGTAATCTACAGCATTGTGACCATAGTTAATAATTCTGTATTATATATTTGAAAGTTGCTAAAGAAATAGATCTTAAGACTTAGGACAAGAAAAAATATTTGTAACTATGGGTAGTGATGGATGTTAACTAGATTTATTGTGGTGATCATTTTGCAATGCATACAAATATCAAGCCATTATGTTGTACATCTGAAACTAATATAATGTTAGATGTTATTAATTATATCTCAATTTTTAAAAAAGATGAAATCTAAAGTTTTGCTATCATCACTTGTACTACTTTATTTTTTTATTCCATTATACTATTTCAGAATCATTAATGGAGTTTGAATTCACAGATATCAGCAATTTAAACTTATATAAAAATATAGTTCATATCCTAAGAATATAGTGAGGTAAATAATCAGCTGCTTTCCTATATTTGTGAAAGACCAATTTATCTTTAGCAAAAATGAAATACAGTTGTCTGCCATATATTCACTGTTTCCTCCTTCAAAATTCACTGCTATGACCTTACCAATACTTTGTCTCAATTTTTAATACTACTGCCATCATATACAGTAAATATTTACTGACTTAATATGAGTGAATGAATGAATGAATGAAAAATTTTGTGATCATTTTCTATTATGGCATATTTTTCTGGGTTGACACATGCCAATGTAAATATCTGATATTCTTAGTAAGTACACACCTTGCATATATTTTAGATTGTTATAGAGAGGGAAGTTCACTTTTTTAATACTGCTTTGATCTAAAGTTTTGATGATTTGCCTGTCTTAAGTATTATAGTCATCATATAAATAATCTTTTACTTTTTTCCATGACAATATTCAAACCAAGAATAATATTAAACCTATAATCCTCACAAATCAACAAACAAACAAAAAAAAAATCCTGCATGAAAACAGCAAATCTTCCCCATCATTAATCACCTCACAGTTTCAATATTATTTAACAACACATCTTACCTCACAAGGAGTGCTATCCCTGGGCAAGAAATCATTTTTGTGACTCATAACAAAGAGCCCTGCAGTTTTGTTCCATAGTCGCTCAGATATTTGAAACTGCACTACATAACTCTGTGACAGTGTAATATATGATTCACAATGGAGAACACAATACAGAAAGATTTCAGGCAACTTAATTGACTAGAACTGCAGGTGACTTACTACGGTTCCCCCCAAAGGCAGAGTTTTCAGCTGCCTGAATATTCACAGTGCAGTAATGCAACTGCTGTAAACTGTGTGTTGGATGCCAAATGGTCTGAAGCACTGCTTGAAAAGTACCTAGATGAAAATCAAGATCCTTCTAAGCCTGTCCTGCCTCCCTCCCCTGTGTGATACAGTTAACACAGCTCCCAGGGCAGCAATGACAGGAGGGAATGTATCGGGTGGAGTAGAAGCACTCTTAGGGGTCTCATACTTTACCCTGTCTGCTATCTCTAGCAGCAAGAAAAAACAAAGAAAGGAGCAGGCATTCTGTTGGAGAGGAGGAAAGGAATCCTTATGTACTTGAAAGAGCTCCAAGACAACTTACCAAGAAATTTTAAATATCCAAATTACATCAAAATAGCAACTACCTTTTTAAAAACTTTTTTGTTTACCTTAAATTACAATCTGAAAGCAAAACATGGAATAAATATATGATCGTGGCCACAAACAAAAATGGGAATTCAAGAAAAGAAATATATGAGATGAATAATGGTAAAGTGATAGTAAGTTGTTCATATCCTCATCTATGAGCAGGCTTTTGTTACTGGATTATTTCACTACTTTAATGGTAAATGGTTTAATGATTGCAAAATTAAAGCCTTTAAATCTGTAGCCTCACAAACCAAGGTGATTTTCTATTACTATGAATCATCAGAAGGAAAAACTTTTCCTCAATCATGAGGAATTCTAAAGCAAGACCCAGTTTATTTGCTGCTACAAGTCATTTCGCAAGTTTTCTGTTACAATTAAGTATGAACTGCTTCGTAAACTTTACTGCCTACATGATCCTATCTTTTTTATTTCATCAGATTAACTCGAAAGCAGCTTGATTCTTCATATGCCAGATGAGCAGAAATTTGAGTATTGTCTGTTTAAATATTTAATTCTCTATAAATTACCTTAATATCTGGAATAGCTTACTCTATCCAAGATTTATTTAGTGGCTTGCGTAGGGAGTTTCCTATGACTTCAGCCTCGCTATCTGCTCACCCAATGAATGCTGCTGTTTCCTGTTGCCATATACAGTGATGTCTTTCCCACCACCCCAGGCTCCTGTATATAATGTATGCCTTAAGGTACATTGCCAGGGGCTCTACATTTCTCAGAACATTCCTCATACTCAAGGAGGATGCTGAAAAGACAACTTGAAGATATCATGCTCTAAAACACTACATTTAATTGACACTACACAACATGGTGGAATAGTCTCCATTTCTGACCCTGATTTTGTGCCAGAATTTTAAACTAAGACTCCACTGAACATTAGGAATATCATGGTAATCCCCCCAGGTGGTCATGGAGGTAAGACATGCAATGGGTAGTAAGAGTAGGGAAGACCTTGGGCAGAGAAAGCTGTTTCACTCATCTATTTTATGTACTGAGCTTTTGAATACTATTTTTAAATATGGTGTTATACATTTTTTTAAAAATAGTTTGAAACCCATTCTGGTGCATATAGGGAAAAAATGTTAAGTGAATTATATTGATACCAGCCTTATTAGCAATTTTACTATAAATTTCACTTTCTCTTCCAATGTCTTTACAATATTTACTTAGTTGCAGTCCTGAATAAATTGTCAGTTCTAGCAATTTTTTTTTAAGATTGGAGTTCACATTAACAAAGAGAATTCTATAATTACAAGATGGTTTCTCATTTATGTTTTAAATAACCTGAGGACATGCTGCTATGATTATTCTAAAAAGAAATATTTGAATGTATCTGATTAATAAATAACATAAATGGGAGACTACTGATTGGTATATTAGTGAAATATTTCTCTTGGAGTAAAAACAATGGTACAGGAAAGCAAATAATCATTAAATAAAAGTAAAAATAGGCGCCGCCTGGTGGCGCAGCGGTTTAGTCCGCGCTTGGCAGCCCAGGGTTCGCGAGTTCGGATCCCGGGCGCCCGCCGACGCACTGCATGTCAGCCACGCCGTGGCGGCGTCCCATATAAAGTAGAGGAAGATGGGCACGGATGTTAGCCCAGGGCCAGTCTTCCTCAGCAAAAAGGGGAAGATTGGCAACAGATGTTAGCTCAGGGCTGGTCTTCCCCACAAAAAAAAAAATAGTAAAAATAAAGTCTCACGTATTCAGAGAAATATTTCATTAAAGAATTGTTCTGTAGATAAGAACAGGTGGCAATAATTGGATTTCCCATCTGCAGATTGTAAAGTCATCTACAGGTTGGCTTTCACAAGTATTATAGTCAATATGCGGAAACCTATCAATTTGCAAATTATGCCAGATGGACCTTGACCAAATTCAGAGAACCACATAGGACCAATGTTCTTTCTGACATTTTTTAAAGTTTAAAGCAGATGACCATGCATTTGCACAGCAAAATAGGAAATGTGAATAGTATGTGAGCAGAATTTATTTAGGGAGTTGAGGAGTCAGTTGATGACATTAGAGCTCCTTTAAAATCCATGTCCTAATAATCAAAATCCTCTGCAGATTAGGCCCATTCAGAGGTGAAGATAAGATTGGCAATTATCTATTTTTCAACTAAAGAGTCCAGTATTTCAACTTTTTCCCAGGAAACTTTAAGAAGTTTCCAGAGATGTATAATTAAGCATTTTTGCTCTCACATTGTGACTGGGATTATTTTTCAATACTGTTACTCACCATGAAGAACTGTGCTATATAGGCTAGTCTGAAATTTTTATTTTGTTTGTGAGTTTTTATGCCGTAAAGCTGTTTCAAAGTAAAAGGATGTTTAAGCTCATCAGAAAAAGTATATCAACATTGTGTGGCTACGGCATTTGTATCAGTGTTGTCTACCGGCATCAGAGTAGTGCAGCTGAGTATTTTCTTTTTATAATCACAAAATATGCAATATCGTAGTCTTTGTCTAGCTTCCCCTTTCTCATACACTTAAGATAAGGAATATTTTGTGGTCTTCTATTCAAGGAAGGGAAGGGAGAATGGAAGGAAGAGAGGGAGGGAAGAAGAGAGGGAGGGAAGGAGGGAGGAAGGGGAAGCATGCAGCTCATAAAAGAGACATAGAAATATGATTTGGTCTAAAATCCCTTAAAAGAGGAGAAAAACAATTTTGTTGTTCATGAGCAAAGACATATTAACTGAAGAAGATGCAGGTTATGTAAAAAATATATTTATCTATAAGAAAATAAAATTGAATTAAAATGCCTTCAAATTTCAGAATTAGTTTCCTTCTCAAAACTATCCTGTCTGTCTCCAGAGCTTTGAGATTTCCTAATCATGAGAAACCTCCCTCTGATGAATTAAAACTGGCTGCTCTCTGAAGTGACATCAGCATCACGGCAGAGGGAGTTGTTCCCTTAGTCTCTCCCGGCTAAGTTACAACCAAACAGACATTCATTAACCAAAAGAAGATTCCCTATGAAGCACAATAGGAGGTCTGAGAGACACAGCCATAAATCTGAATGCGGGGGTACTGGATCACCAGTACGCAGTGGAAGGAGGTGAGCAGATCACCTCCCCCTCGCCAGTGGCAGTGATCTAGATCGCGGGTCCTCACACAGCAGCTGACATAACTGTAAGAGGAGGCAGGGGAGCGGCAGGACTTTGGGTGAATGCTTTCACTTTCAGAGTTGCGGTCTGGCTGGCAGGAATGCTCCACACCGAGTGGCGTGGCTCAGCCACCACATGGGCGCCCCCACCAAGCACAGCAGCAGGCAGACTGCCCTGGCCCATGCATGCGACAAAAAGCGCCCCTCTCCTCCCCTCCCCAGCTGATCCCCAGCCAAGGCAGTGGTTCCGCACCAGAGCACTTGTGGAATAAATTTAACCAAGGAAGTGAGAGACCTATACGCTGAAAACTATAAGACATTATTAAAAGAAAGCAAAGATGACATAAAGAAATCTTAAGATAGTCCATGCTCATGAATCGGAAGAATAAACATAGTTAAAATGTCCATATTACCTAAATCAATCTACAGATTCGATGCAATTCCAATCAGAATTCCAATGACATTCTTCATGGAGGTAGAACAAAGAATTCATAAAATTTATATGGAAAAACAAAAGACCCCAAATAACCAAAGCAATCCTGAGGAAAAAGAACAAAGCTGGAGGCATCACAATCCCTGACTTCAAAATATGCTACAAAGCTATATAGTAATCAAAACAGCATGGTACTGGTACAAAAAGAGACACACAGAATTAGGAACAGAATTGAAAGCCCAGAAATAAAACCACACATCTATGGACAGCTAATCTTCCACAAAGAAGCCAAGAACATACAATGGAGAAAGGAAATTCTCTTCAATAAATGGTGTTGGGAAATCCAGACAGTCACATGCAAAAGAATGAAAGTAGACCATTATCTTATACCATACACAAAGATTAACTCAAAATTGATTCACGACTTGAATGTAAGACCTGAAACCATAAAACTCTTAGAAGAAAATATAGACAGTACACTCTTTGACGTCGGTCTTAGTAGCATCTTTTCAAACATCATGTCTACTCAAGCAAGGGAAACAAAATAAAAAATAAACAAATGGGACTACATCAGACTAAAAAGCTTCTGCAAGACAGAGAAACATGAACAAAATGAAAAGACAACCCACCAATTGATTAAAAATATTTGCAAATCATATATCCAACAAGGGGTTAATTTCCAAAATATATAAAGAACTCATACAACTCAACAACAAAAAAACAAACAACCCAATCAAAAAATGGGCAGATGATATGAACAGACATTTCTCCAAAGAAGATATACAGTTGTCTAACAGGCACATGAAAATATGTTCAACATCACTAATTATTAGGGAAATGTAAATCAAAACTACAATGAGATATCACCTTTCACCCATCAGAATGGCTATAATTACCAAGAAAAATAATAATAAATGTTGGAGAGGATGTGGAGAAAAGGGAACCCTCATACACTGCTGGTGGGAAGGCAAACTGGTGCATCCACTATGGAAAAGAGTATGGAGATTTCTCAAAAAATTAAAAATAAAAATACCATACAATCCAGGTATCCCATGACTTGATATTTATCCAAATAACTTGAAATCAACAGTTCAAAGAGATTTATGCACCCCAATGTTCATTGCAGCATTCTTCACAATGGCCAAGACATGGAAGCAACCCAAGTGCCCATCAATGGATGAATAGATAAAGATGTGGTGTATATTTATACAATGGAGTACTACTCAGCCATAAAAAAGACAAAATCATCCCATTTGCAACAACATGGATGGATCCTGAGGGTATGATGTTAAGCAAAATAGGCCAGAAAGAGAAAGACCAACACTGCATGGTTTCACTCATATGTGGAAGATAAACAAACACAGGGATAAAGAGAAGAGATTAGTGATTACCAGAGGGGAGGGGGGTTGCGGATTGGGTGAAAGGGGTAAAGGAGCACATATATATGATGATGGATAAAAATTAGACTATAGGTAGTGAGCATGATGCATTCTATACAGAAACTGATAAATAATAACGTACACCTTAAATTACACAATGTTATAAACCATTATGACCTCAATAAAACAATTGAAAAAAAACTAGCTGCTGTCTCTTTGGAGAAAAAACAGTAAATAAGGTGGCAGGAGCCCCTTCCAAATGCCTCTTTTGGAAAGCAATAACATAGTTGTTCATTTATTTTAAGGGCATACTTCTTGAGAAATTAAAATATTTATTCATCAAATAATCTGTTATAAATTTATTGAAATTATTCTATTTCCTATCATAGGACTGTATGGAAATTATCACTAAATATTACGTATAGTTTATGGATGAATAAAACAACAAATTAAATATTGAATCAATATAATATGAATTTTGTGGAATTCTTTATACCTTTTACTGGATGAGAATCAAAGTTAAAGGTTTTAAAAGTTCCACAATCTAACATAAAAAAAATAAAATATGAAGAAAGCTTGTAATAATAAATTCCTCACATGGGGAATCATACATATTTTACAATTGTATTAAAGTATGATGGAACTATAATAAACTAGATATATTTAAGTTATTCAACTTTGGAAGTTTTGACATATCAATATACCTATGAAACCATCATTGCAAATCAAGATAATGAACATGTTCATCAGCCCCCAAAGTTTAAACCCTCTCCACTCTCTTCCCCAGGAAAACACTCATCTACATTCTACTATAGATTAATTTTCCTTTCCCAGAATTTTATATAAATGTGTCCCTTTGGTTTTGGGTTTTTTTTGTTTTATTTTGCTTTTTGATTTTTGGGGGTAAGAGCACTTAACATGAGATCTCCTCTCAACAAATTTTTAAGTGCACAATAGCATATTGCTAACTATAGGCACTATGTCATATAGCAGATCTCTAGAGCTCATTCATCATATATAATTGTAAGTTTACATCCACTGAACAACTCCCCATTTCCCCCTCTCCCCCCATCCCTTGGTAACCATCATTCTTTTATGCTTCTATAATTTGACTATTTTTTGTACTTCATATAAACAGAATCATTCAGTATTTGTCCTTCTATGTTTGACTGATTTCACTTAGCATAATGTCTTCCAGGTCCATCCATATGGTTGTAAATGGTGAGATTTCCTTCTTTTTTAAAGTTGAATAATATCCCATTGTATTATATACCACATTTTCTTTACCCATTCATCTGTCAATGGACATTGGGTTTTTTCCACATCTTGGTTATTCTGAATAATGCTGCAATGAAGACAGGAGTGGTTTCGTATATTTACATATCTTGGAAACTCACCACAATCACAAATTAGTTCTAGTAGGTTTTTCATAAATTCCTTAGCATTTCCTACATAATTAGGTATTCTGCAAATAAAAAAAGTTTTACTTCTTTCTTTCTAATCTATATGCCTTATAATCCTTTTTCTACCCTTATTACACTGGTTAGGATCTTTGGTAAAAGAGTAAAACGAAGTGAGGAGAAAGGATATGTTTGTTATCCATATTAGAGGTTAAAAAAAACAGTTTTTCTCCATTAAAGATGGTGTAAGCTGTTGCTTTTGATTAACACCCTTTATCAGATTGAGGAAGTTATATGCTATTCCTAAATGACTGAGAGTTTTATTCACAAATATAGGTTGGACTTTTCCTGACCTAATATTTTTTTCTTTTCTAGACTGTTAATATGATGAATTATATTGATTGATGTCCTAGTAGTAAACCAACCTCGCATTCTTGGGATAAAATCCCTTGGTCATGATGTATTATCTTTTTTATATATTGATGGATTCAATTGGATAAACTTTTGTTAAGAATTTTTGCATCTGTAATAAAAACAATGTTCTATATTTTTTGGGTCTTGTAAAATTTTTGTAGAATTTTTGTATTGAGAATTTTGTAGTGCTGACCTCAAAAAAGTGAGCTGATTCTCCCTCCACTTCTATTGTATGGCAGTGTATATGTATAGTATTGGAGCTATTGCTTCGTCCAATATTCCATGGAATTTACTATTGAAGGCACCTAGGCCTGGGGCTTCTTTTGCATGAAGCTTTTAAACTACATATTCATTTTCTTTAATTGATACAGGGCTTTTCAGGCTACCTCTTTCTTCTTGAGTGAGTTTTGATAGTTTCTATCTTTTGAAGAATATAGTTTCTATCTTTCAGAGAATTTGTCCATTTCTTACAAATTGTCAAATTTGTTTGTATAAAATAGTTCATAATATCCCCTTATTTTCTTTTTAAAAACTGTAGGATCTGTAATGATGTCCTCTTTTGTATTCATGATATGAGTAATTTTGTCTTATTTAGTTTTTTCTCATCAGTTATAATGGATGTTTATCAAATTCATTGATCTCAAAAAAAACATTTTTGTTTCTTCAGTTTTTTCTATTTTTGTTTTCTATTTCATTGATATCTACTCTGATCTCTACTGTTTCCTTCCTTATGCATACTTTTGGGTCTAATTATTTTAATTTCTCTAATTTCTTAAGATGGAAGTTTATATTATTGTCTTCAGATCTACCTTTTATTCTAAGCATTTAGTATTTTAAATTCCTATATAGCACTCCTTAGCTGTATTTTTTTCATTTAGCTTAAAATACTTTATAATTTCTGTTGTTTCTTCCCTTGTCCATGGGCTTTTCAGAACTATGTTCCTTAATTTTCAAATATTTTGATAGCTTCTAGATATCTTTTTATTATCGACTTCTAATTTAATTCCACTATGTTCAGAGAAAATACTTTTTATGATCTGAATCTTTTAATTTTTATTGAGACATGCATTATGGCCCAGAATATTGTGTCTATCTTAGTATTTGTTCCTTACATATTCTACTGTTTGGGGACAGAGTGTTTATGAATGTTAATTAATCAATGTTGTACCTCATTTAAATTTAGTGGAATCTCTAGGAATAACTGTAATTTGAGGCCCAGAATTGATTAAGACCAGGAAGGCTTGTCAGTTGGCGCATTTCAGCATATGTTAAAGTTTATTCAAAACCTATGTTGTAGAGGCACAAATGCTAAACCTTTTTGTTGTATGAATTATTTTAGAAAATTTTGGTTTTCAATTGGGTCAAATTGTGGAATTCTGTTTGAGGGTTGTGTTTTCTCCTCCTGTATCCAGGGTTTTGGGGGGTTTTGTTATTGTTGTTTGTTTGTTTGTTTCACTGTTTGAATTTTTTGTGGTAGTTACTGGATATACTTCAGAGAAAGAGTACCCTCTCTACACTGCTAATATTTAAAAGTTTCTTTCTCCAGAGAGTCTCAAATAAGTATTGTCAGAGTTAAAGGTGTTCCCACGGCTTTATTGGGCTTAAGAACCACAAGTTTATGCTGGGTTCATCCTTGACTATGCTACAGTAGTGCCTTGAGTTTTTTTCCCCTATAACCCTAAGGATGAGGATCATTTTTGGCAACAGAGGCAAAGGCAGCAGCAGCAAAGGCATTTTGTAGGGTGCTAATGAGCCATCATCTTTTAAGAGTATGGAACTCAGCATGCCACGTGGTGACTGCTCTTCCTCCACAGAAGCAAAGGACAAATGGGCCTATATATTGCAGAGTATGAGTCTTTCCCTTGAGCACTCTATAGAACCAGGGTGGACCAACATGATCACAGAAGGGTTTTTTTTTTCCCTTTAACATCATTATTAAAATTCATTGGTATAGGGGCCAGCCCAGTGGCAAAATGGTTAAGTTCACACACTCTGCTTCAGCGGCCCGGGGTTTGCAGGTTCAGATTCCAGGTGCAGACCTACACATCACTCATCAAGCCATGCTGTGGCACATCCCATGTACAAAATAGAGGAGGATGGGCATAGATGTTAGCTCAGGGCTAATCTTCCTCAGCAAAAGGAGGAACATTGGCAACAGATGTTAGTTCATGGCTGATCTTCCTCACCAAAAAAAAAAAAAAAATTTCATTGGTATATATTTCTATTTGAGCATCTATAATTTAGTCTTCAAATCTGTTATTTTTTTTTATTTCTTTCCAGAATTCAAATATCCTGTTTAATTTTTTCCTGTTTTTATACATTTTTCTTCTTAGTTTTTAAATTTTAGATTCAAGGTTAAATTCTGATTATTTTTATATTCCCAAATGTTTGTTTTGAGCATATTTAATTCAGCTTGGTATTTTGTGTTACAAGATAATTTTGCTTCATAGTAGTTCTTTTTTTTTTTTTTTTTTTTTTGAGGATGGAATTTTTATCAGCTAAAATGTTTTCATTCTCCTCAATTTTTTCTTATAGTAGCTTTGTGTGGAGTTTTGTGAAGACTGCTTCTGTCTCTGCATTTGATAAACAAGGTTGGTGGTTTGGAGTGGCTCACAAGACTTATTTCAAGAGAAATCTCTTCTGTTAGTGTGGTAAACTACACTTTCTTTATTAGATGGCCTTCTGGTGACTGTACGTGTGTGCTCTTCAAATTTTTCCTGTTTTCTTTTGCCTTCCACATACTTAAAATTTTCCCCCAGATTTCTTCTTCCTTTAAATGCAGTCTCTATTTTACTGTTTTTTACCTTCCTCTCTCCAAAAACCATCACCTTTCCAAAATTGCTTCCTCAACACCATGTGTACCTTTCATTCTCCAGCTTTATTAAAATAGAATTGACATATAACAATGTGTAAATTTAAGATACACATGTTGATTGATACATGTCTATATTGCAAAATGATGACCACAGTAGCATTAGTTAACACCTCCATCACCTCACATAATTATTTCTTTTCTGGTGAGAACATTAAAGATCTACTCTCTTAGCAACTTTCAAGTATGTAACACGGTATCATTAACTATAATTATGATGCTGTACACTAGATCCCCAAGACTTATTCATCTTATAATTGGAAATCTGTACCCTTTGGCCAACATCTCCCCATTTCCCCCAATCACCAGCCCCATTCTACTCTCAGTTTCTATGAGTTTGGCTTTTTGAGATTCCACATATAAATGATGTCATACAATATTTGCCTTTCTCTGTCTGACTTACTTCACTTTGCATAATGTCCTCAAGGTCCAACCATGTCATCGCAAAGGGCAGGATTTCCTTGGTTCACATGGCTGAATACTATTCCATTGTGTGTGTCTCACATCTTCTTTATCCATTCATCCATAGACAGCCACTTAGGTTGTTTCCATATCTTAATGATTGTGAATAATGCTTCAATGAACATGAGAGTGTCGATAGCTCTTTGAGATCCTGATTTGAACTCCTTTGGATATATTCCCAGAAGTGGGATTGCTGTATCCTTTCCTTCACTTCTGAAGGAAAACCTTTCTGGATAGAATACTCTTGGTTGGC
Source organism: Tapirus indicus (assembly GCA_031878705.1). Lineage (NCBI taxonomy): Eukaryota > Metazoa > Chordata > Mammalia > Perissodactyla > Tapiridae > Tapirus > Tapirus indicus. The sequence continues at coordinate 95,814,835 of CM062926.1, forward strand.
AGTGTTTTTTTTTCTTTCAGCACTTTTCATGTATCATCCCACTCTCTACTAGCCTGTAAGATTTCTGCTGAGAAATCTGTTAATAGCCTTATGGGGGTCCTTTGTAAGACATAAGCTTATTTTCTCTTGGTATTTTTAATATTCTCTCTTTCTCTTTGATTTTTGGTAGTTTTAGTGTAATTTATCTTGGAGAGGATCTCTTTAAATTGAGTTTGTTTGGTGACCTATGAGTTTCTTGAACTTGGATATCTAAATCTCTCCTCAGATTTGGGAAGTTGTCAGCCATTATTTCTTTAAATAAGCTTTCTGCTCCCTTCTCCCTCTCTTCTCCTTCTGGAACTCTAATAACTTGCAAATAATTTGATGGTATCCCACAGATTACATAGGCTTTCTTCACTCTTTCATTCTTTTTTCTTTGTCCTCCTCTGGCTAGATATTTTCAAAGTTCCTGTCTTCTAACTCACAGATTCTTTCTTCTGCTTGATCCATTTTGTTAATGCTTTCTATTGCATTTTTCATTTCATTCATCTTATTCTACTGCTCCAGAATTTGTTTGGTTCTTTTTTAAATGATTTTTTTCTCTTTGTTAAACTTCTCACTTTGTGTATTGTTTATGTTGAATTACCTTTCTGTGTTTTCTTGGAGCTTATTGAGTTTCCTTAAAACAGCTATTTTGAATTCTTCATTGAGTAAATTGCAGATCTCCATGTCTTTGGGGTTGGTTACTGGAAGATTATCATGATCCTTTGGTGATGTCATGTTTCCCTGATTTTTCATGTTCCTTGAAGTTTTGTGTTGCTCTCTTCACATTTGAAGCAGCAGTCACCTCCTCCATCTTTACTAACTACCTCAGGAGAGAAATAGCTCTCATCATCCCTATTAGGTATCCTAATGTTTCTCAGACCTTCTGTAGACACACCTGCTCCAGGATTCTTGCTCCCTCTTGTGGCAGAATTCTTAATCTTGTATGCCTTCTCTCAATCCTGGAACACACCAGGCTGAATGCTGACAGTCTCACTTTTGTTTTCCCAAAGATGATGCTGAAGTTCATGTTTGTGATCTCTCCCTGGCCTGCAGATTCAGGCCAGCATTCTGTGCATGCTCATCAGCTGTTCGCCAAAGCTTGCTCTCACCACTGCCATTGGGATCACACACAGGGAGCCAGCCACAGGGGGAGGGTATGTGGAGGTGAGGCATGCAGAGTGCTTGGGATACTTGTGGGCCACTTGGTAAAATCCACACACAAGGCATCCCCAGAGGCTTATGGGTGGGCTTCTTTGATGGAGTCTTTGATACAGTTAGCAAGATCTGGGCCCCTTTAATGCCCTGTGAGAGTCCTATCTGCCACTCTCCCAGCCTCTTACCATCCCCCAGGAATGCAGCTCACAAGTCAGTACTCTGGATGGGGTAACAGAGAAATGGGTCTCTTGGGCAGTGTTCCACACAGCTTGGGAATCTGGGAGCTCACTCACACACTCTCACTTTCCCCCATAAGAGAAATCACGACACAAGAAGATGTCTCTTGGCCCTAAGATGTGCTACCTTGGGGGAGAAATTATCCTGGTAAATCCAACTGCTCCTCTTACCCTCTCCAATGAATCCAAACTCATATTTTTTTGCTCCCACAGTGTGCTGAAACTTCTCCACTGGAAAAACCTGGACTTCCACAAAGGCTGTATCTTCCATGGGTGATTGTTTAAGACATTGTTTTCCAGGAGCTTCCGGACCACAGCTGAGAGGGGCTGGAGCCAGTTCACAGACCACTTCAAGGTCCACAGCCAGGACTGATGTCTGTATGCATAATCCCCGACACATAGGTGGGCGAGACTCCCCCCAGGTACCTTGGCATATGATGCTGGATCCCACAGGTCCCAAAAAGCCACTTTTGTTGGATAGATGCTAAATCGTTGTTTTTGGGAGGGAGGAGGAGGCATGAACAAGGCACATCTTATTTGGCCATGATGCTGATGTCATTCCCCCCACATGCACTTTTAGATTCCTTTCTCATAGTTATCACTCTGATCTTTCTGAACTCTTTTTTTGTATTTTACACTTAGAGTTGACTTCCTTTTTCGGGAGGTTATTTTAGTCTCAATTTCCTATTCTCTCTTCCACTTAAGTTTTCTGTACTCCCTAGCTCTCTGCAAGACCTTGAACTGTGAGCTTAAGAAGTAGTTCTGATGGAAATTGTGTTTTGTAATACTTATGAGAATTTGAAATTTATAGAAAGATTTGGGTGGTTTATTTGTTCTTTCTCCTGTTCAATAGTTTCTGAAAGAAGCCTGGAGAGATTTAGATTTAGTCAACCATCATTATTACTTCAATTCCTCAAAAATGATTAATCTTGAAACAAAGTTTTATACAGAAAAACTAAAGTAGATTTTGGTCTTTTTTATTTTAGAACAAAAGGTTTTTATTCTCCAAATTCCAGAAGAAAATGGTGATTATTATTTGACAATAACCCTATCCTGACTCAGAATCAATTTCAGACCATTTTACATCAATCCCCATACCTATAAAAGCAAACCACCAGTGCAGACTACAGTGATCACTCTTCTAGAAATATGCCAAATAGAATATTTTCACTCAAGTCACCATAATCTCAAAACTGAAAATTTTGAAAATCACTCAACCTATAAACACTCCTGCTTTTTAATGTTTGCCAGTTTCTTATAGCCACACTCTCCAAGACCCAATATGAGATCAACTGTTGCTTTTTGGGGAAAAACTTAACCTTCCAAGTATAGCTCTCCATAGCTTTTCGAGCAATGAATTCAGCATTTTTGTTTGTGCTATTAAGAGGTGGCCTTTTCCATTTACCCATAATATTTGGTAAATCATAAAGTTTGAATAACGTTTAGAAGTCTCTTAATATAAACACCAACCTCATATTTCATTAATTATACAGGCACATGTGTATCCAAGCTTATTTCTATTGTCCATACTTAGGTATCTCTTCCTAGTCCAATCACTCAAATAAAGATATTTCCTACGCTTCTTTCTATAACCATTCCGTCTAATATTTGGTTAATATAGTCTCCATTTATGAGTCATTTGCTCCACAGCTTCACTCCTCACTACCAGTAATTCTCAAAATACAAAGGTCTGAACTGTCAATTGACTACCACCTCAAATTCAGTCTTCATTCTGTTGGCTGCCCTGGTTGTCTCGAGAGCACCAAAAACTCAGCATATCTAAAACTAAACTTTTTTTCCATTAAATTTGCCAGTCTTTCTGAAATCTCATTTCTATTTAATTTCATTCCACTCCCACACATCATTAGGTATAAAATTTAATTTATGGTCATCATTTTTCCCCATTTCTCCCACATTCATTCAGTTGCTAAGCAATAAAGATTCTACATCTTCAATGTCTCTCATGAACATTCCTTACTTTATATTCCCAGTTCCATTGCCCTGGGTTAGACTCTGATTACTCTTCACTTGGTCTAATTCTTATTTGTAATTGGTCTTTTCTCTCCTCCAGTTTATTTCTGCCTACCCAAAGTTTCTAAAAGTATTTCCTACAAATACTGTCAGAACAAGTCTTTTTCTCACTCCGATTTTCAATGATTATTCAAAATAAAGTTTTTAGCAGACTTTCAAGACATCTCAAAATTTAAGTGTAATTGTTCTTTCCCTAGAATTTACCCTTTACACACATACACACACACACACACACACACACACACACCCTGCATATAATTTATCTTTTAGCTAAACCAGGCTATCATTCTCTAAATTAGGTCTTTAAATTTATATTTCTGTAATTGCTCATGTAATTATCTCCTTTGAAATATTATGACTTTTTATTACCACCTTTAAAACTATTAAAAACTATTTTTAAGGCCCAATTCAATTTTCCATTAATTCCTCCCCTATAAAGAAGTTCTCTCTTGTTTCTGACTGTCTTATGGAAATTATATTGTTTTATTGAAGTATAATTGACATACAACATTATATTAGCTTCAGGTGTACAACATAATGATTCAATATTTGTGTATATTGAGAAATGATCACCACAATAATTCTGGTTAACATCTGTCACCATACGCAGTTACAGAATTTTTTTTTCTTGTGATGAGAACTTTTAAGATCTACTCTTTTAGCAACTTTAAGACATGCAAAACAGTACTATTAAGTATAGTCGCCACGCTGTACATTACAACTCCAGGACTTTTATTTTATAACTGGAAGTTTGTACCTTTTGGCTCTTTCCCCCAATTTGCCCACTCCCCACCTCTGGCAACCAACAATCTATCAGTCTGTTCGCCATACCTATGAGCTTAGACCTTTTTTTTTTTTTTTAGATTCCACATGTAAGTGAGATCAGATAGTATTTGTTTTTCTCTGTCCGACTTATTTCATTTTGCATAATACTCTCAAGGTCTATCCATGTTGTCACAAATGGCAAGCTTTCTTTCTTTTTACGGTTGAATAATATTCCATTGTGTGTGTGTTTGTGTGTGTATTACATTCTCTTTATCCATTCATCCATCGATGGACACTTAGGTTGTTTCTATATCTTGGCTATTGTAAATAATGCTGCAATGAATATGGGAGTGCATGTATCTTTTTGAGTTAGTGTTTTTGTTTTCTATAGCAATTATTTTTGTCTTGTATTAAGTTTTTATTTATGCATGCCTTACATAAATAAAAGATACATAGTTACCATAATGTAATGTTACTATGGTAACATTACAGTATGACAAGATTTTTTTAAATATCCCTCTCTTTCCACCCAAATCTAAACCATTTAAGAGAGTCAAAGTAATCAGCTTATGGAAATTAAAATATCAATTTTATTACCAATCAGCCAAGGTTGGAGAACATAACTCACACCCATGTCCAAGTGAGCTCTCCACAATTAGACAAACATCCATCCAGTCACCTCTCTATGGTAGGGATAGGGTCCTACCATGGCCCTGTAAACCTCATGACAAAAAGGGACAAAGCAGATTATATGCTCTCTGCTAAAAGCTAGCCAACAAGGAGGAAGAAAAGAGGAAAGGGCTCAGCTTACAGCTAGTTATTTATCCTAAATCATCAATGAAAAAAGGTGCTCATCCTCCCTTGCAGAGGAATAAGTGATGGTGTGGAGAGAAAGCAGGTTTATCCAAATGGAGCTCCCTTTACAAGAAAGGAAGCAGCAATACTAGAGGAATTCATTCTCCATTTAACAAGCAGGTGCTCTTTTTTTGGTGAGGAATGTTGTCCCCGAGCTAACATCTGTTACTAATCTTCCTCTTTTTGCTGAGGAAGATTGGCTCCCAGCTAACATCTGTGTCCATCTTCCTCCACTTTGTATGTGAGACGCTACCACAGCATTGCCTGATGAGCAGTGTGTTGGTCCACACTCAAGATTCAAACCCACAAACCCTGGACTGCTGAAGCAGAGCACACCAAGTTAACCACTATACCACCGGGCTGGCCCCATGTGCTCCTTTTTAATGTGCATAATAATTCAAAAGCACAAGTAAGTATAAAAATTATTAATACCATGTTAAAAGCCAGTTAGGTTACCAAGAAAACAATCAAAGACAGAAAAAGGAATTAATTTCTTTTTAATTCATAGTTTGTCATGTTGAAAGTCATTTTTCTCAATCAATAACCATGTATTAAAGACCTTCTTGCTATAAGTGTCTAAGCTTTTAAATTCCACAATGTATTCCTTTAAAAGGGAAATGAGAAACTATTTGCCTTTCACATAAAACTAAATTGGAAACTATCGGCGCTTGAGATGTTAAAAGATCAGAACATTTGAAAATGAATTTAATGTGCTCCCACAAGTTATAAATCAATTATAGAACTTTATAAGCAATAATAAAACTGACTAGAATCAGGTTTGATCTGATCTGATTGGAGAAATCATTGATGGGACTGGAATTTTATCACTACTATTACCTTTCTTTTGAAAATATTCATTCAATATAATAACTGGGTAAAGAGAAAAGCTCAAGAGCCCTGCTATTCAAAATGGCCCTCTGAAGAGCAGCATTGACATCTAAGGGGCTCATTAGAAATGCAGAGTTTCAGGCCCCACTCCAACTAACTAAATTAGAATATACATTTTACTAAGATACTGAGTGATTTGTTTGCATATTAAAGTTTGAAAAGCACAAAATGTCCTACTTAGCAGAGGTGATATCTTATGAATACCTTCTTCTGAAAGTAGAAGGCTAGAGGAGCCTGATGTATTTTCACACTAATGCTATCAGTTCTCTAAGAGAACCAAATCTGTAATTCAGGGTAAATAGAGTTAAACACCAAAGTCTAAGAGCATAAATAATAAGACAAAAAAAAACCCCATAATTTTCAGAGTCCCAACTGTTGTTATCTTGTGTATCTTGCTTCAAGCCCAAACAGGTTTTGTGTTCTAAAAGGAAGGAGACCGTGCCTTATTTATACTTTATTTTTTCACTAAGTTGGTGCTCAGTAAATATCTATTGAACATCTGTCAGAAAGGAAGAATTTCCCCTAGTGAAGAGGAGGTTGCACTAGAGGATCTCTAACAGTCTTTCTAAATCTAAGACTTGATGACTCACTGAGTAATATCTATAACTTTATGTAGGTGTAAACAAATAGTGTTAAATTCATAATTCACGTGATGGAAAAAAGTGAGGAAAATTTAAACATCTCTTCTCTATAACCTGCATCTATAACTTGGGTCTATAACTTGGCATCACCATTTTCATTGGTAGTAGTTTCCCGAATTATTGGAAGTGTAATCAAATATAAGTGAATCAGCCTCCTAAAGTACCTGTCTAACTAATTAAACTTGCTTTTCCTCATTACAGCCCTGTGAACCCCCTAGTTCACCTTTCCTCCTAGTGCTTAGGGTTCACAGGTTGGGGGAGATGTTAAAGTACTCCTTCATAGATCTCCACCATAACCTTCTCCAGGCAGTGGATAACCGACCAGTTTTCTGGGTGTGCCAATGAACTAGTGCACTAACATTTAGGTTTTGCCATAATCATTTGCTACCTTATAGAAGTGTTAAATTTTGTTAATTGAGATATACAGGAACCTATGGCATCCCAGGGCTCCAACTTTCTTAAACTAAAACTTCAAAAGCAAATATCTCCAGAAAGCTACCTAGTTATGTAACCAAGATCCCTCCAGGTTTCTATCTTTGCTGTGATTTTAGATGAAGTACTATGGTTGGTTTTTTATTGATAAGTCAAATTCCATATGATGAATTCTCTGTGGGAGGACATAAGAAAAGTAGATATGCGCTCATGAAGAAAAAACTGTTGAATACATTTGTACTGGAACTAATAAGTTAGCATTTTCCTGACCATCAGGGAGTAATAGATTTTATGGCTAGGGAGAAAAGATAACCTTTAACATTACTAGAGCAGAAAGAAACTTGAAAGTGAAGTAGCTGGGCTTTAAAATATTCTGGTTCAGCAGGTGGAACACTCTTATACAAGGATCACATTTTATGATCCATAAGGATGTTTAGGTCTAAATTTTATTTAGTACATGGAGTATCTCCTTTAAAATGCTTCTGTATTACAATGGTGAGATATTTGGTACCCCCATTTATCTTTTTATTAGAAATGATTAGACATTAGTTAGCTGAGAAATTAATAAAGATTACATTGTTTTTATTTCAATAAAGCAGAAAAATAATTTTACCTAGTTATAGCTACATTGCAATCCTTAATCTCTCAACTGTATAAAGTATTTTTCATAAAAGAAAATGTTGAATTTGACAATGAATTACCTTTCATGAGCCTCAGCTTTTGTTAAAAAAATTGGGGTATTTTGTTCTGTTTTTGTTTAAAACACACACACACCACAAAATAAATCAAGAGACAGAAACAAAATACAAAAGAGAGGAAAAAAATACAAAGAAGATTTTACTTTATCCCTTGAATTCTAGATAAGTCTCAGGAATTCAAGCATCAGGACGTGGATGGATTACAGAGAAACGGAATCCCCAGCACAGTAGCGCTCAGGGAATTGAGGGTAGCGGGGAAGTTGTTCTTTGCAGACACTTTCCAATTTGTTAGTTCTTTTGAGATATACAGGTTTTTTGAAAGACTTTTATGAGATTTTTCTTATGCATAAAAATTTGGCAAAAAGTTTCTGTGTGTGTGTGTAAGTTTCAAGAAGTGTTAGAAGCAAAAAAACTTCTACCAATAAGAAAATGACAAGTTTCAGTAGGAATCAGCATCATAAAAAAGAATCAACTAATTTAGTCAGTCCATTAGCTTCAGTTATTTGGACCTGAGTTCAGAGGGAAGGCAAACTGATTGAGCAGGTGTTCTGGCAAGACCCCAATAGCAGCTGGTGAAGGAAGGCTGACAGACACATGGAACACACTCACTACTCGGCATGAAAACAACAAAGAAGACAACTTCGTGTTAAGCTGTTCAGTGACTAAAATTGTGTGCTTTTTAGCCCTCTTGGCCATGAGCAGAATTGGGCTGGTATGCCTAAACACAGGTAGAGTCCACATATGGGGATTAGAATGTTAAGGGGGCAAGGAGTCAAGCCGTCCATCATGTCTACAAACACAAAACTATGTCTTGATATTTTTACCCAAAATATATGAAAATTTGGTAATGATTACCATAAGAATATAAGGCTCTAGAATAGAGTAAAGTCTAACCCCATCATTTTACAATAGGAAGGAACTGTAGTCTACATAATATAAGCGTCACAAGTTGGGTTCTCCAGAAGAAGGTGCTGAAATGGAGTTTGGAGTGAAAGATGGTTTATTAGGCATTAACATCTACAAAAGGAAAAAGGAGAAAGCAGCAGTGGGCAGAGGCAGAAGCCGAGCTATAATGTAGATGCCACAAAGCCTCAGCCAACCCCGCTCCAGTCTGGAGCAAGTACTGTCATCAAAGATCGCATCACAGGCTAAAATGGCTGGGCTTTTCTACCTCTGTCTTACTTGGTCAAGAGATATGGGATGCCCAAGAAGCACATGACCTCAGGTAGAGCAAGGCAGTTCTCTGCAGCCCAGGCAGATCCTGAAGAAGCAACAGCCAGAGCTGCCTCCTCACTGCACTCCCTACCTCTGAGCAAGAAGTCCCCCTTTTGAAGGGGGATATGGGCAGTGCACCCTTCTGTCTACCACACCAAGACCAAAAATCAGTTCCCCAAAGGAATCCTTGTACTCTAATGTCTAGGTCTTTGTATTATGAAGATAATTTATTTTCCTTCTTCTTGAAAAAAAAAGAAAACAAAACTGAGAAAAAATATATATTTTATATGATTTCCCCCCAAAGGTGATCACTAGCGAAATGTACCAAATGAGTCACATAAAATTAACTCATTTGGTGCCAGCCCAGTGGCTTAGCGGTTAAGTTTGTGGGCTCTGCTTTGGGGGCCCAGGGTTCTCAGGTTCGGATCCCAGGAGTGGACAGGTGCACAGCTTGTCGAGCCATGCTGTGGCAGCGTCCCACGTAAAGTAAAGGAAGATGGGCACGGTCTTCCTCAGCAAAAAGAAGGGGATTGGGGGAATCTCACTAGCCATAATGCTGACGTTACTCCTCTAATGAAAAGAGGAGGATTGGCAAGGGATGTTAGGTCAGGGCTAGTCTTCCTCACACACACACAAAAAAATATTGACTCATTTGACAAAGAAAGACTCACACAGGAAAGATATCTATAAAATCAAGGAATACTTGTTTTATCTAAGATGCTAAATTCTTAAAATATAGTGCAAGGAAAATCATTAAAGAAACAAAACATAATTTGAGTGTATTACTAAATAACTGGCATAGTAAAATATCTATCTGAACAACAATGAAAAATGCTTTTAATGTCAGAACTTCCCTCTTTCTAACACCACAGGGATAGAAAAAAGGTGATAGAGAGATTAATAATACATGGCCCTTGCCCTTCAAGTACTCATAGGCTAATGCAGGAGAGAGACACATTAATAGATAAATGATAATAGAATAACTGCATCTGAAAATATGAATGCTGAGCAATCATCTAGTCCAGGCTGAGGGTGGGGGCAGTCTGGTGACATCAGGAAAGACATTGAAGAAGAAAGCTCTCCCAGCTCTCAGCATTCCCACCATCAGTCATTTACCCCCAAAGAGCGGAGGACTCATCCTTAAAGAAATCTTTGCAGAAAATCATCTGAGGAACTCTAATGCTTCTAATGTAAATATTGGCACCCCAAAGTAAAATTCTGCTCATTCTAACATTTGGGAACTCATATCTGAAGGCAAAAGCCCCAGTCAAGTCACATCCATAGAGCTCACAATCAAAATCCCAACTCAGGGAATAAAACTAATATGAAACCTATATACAGAGTGCATACATGTGTACACACATACAAATACACACACACACAGAGTAAATCCCAGCCTTTTCTTTTAAAGATATGAATGAACAAGGAGGAGTCATTCGTATATGAGGAGAACCAAGAGCATACAAGACAGAGACCAAGATAAACAAAGTGAAAAACTAATTTCAAGGAAAGGAGAGAGAAAGAGAGAGAGAATATAGTATAATTAATATTCTCAGAGAAGATCGAGAAAATATTATTTCCATAAATCAAGAATGGGATACTAAGAAGAGGAAGCAATCATATAATAAGAAAGACTCTGAAGAAAGTAAAAGTATAGTACCTAAAATGTCAGATGGGGGCTAGAAAAAAAGCCAAGGAAATCTCCCAGATCATGGATCAAAAAGAATAGAAAATATGAGGGAAATTACATAGAGGATTAATCCAGGAAGTTCCACATTCATCTTACAAGAATTCCAAAAAGAGAATGGATAGAAGAAAATAAAGAAATAATAAGCACTAAAGAAAGGCAAACCTTCAGACTAAAATGGGCTAGTAAAAAGAGAACAAATCTTAATACTTGCCAGTAAAATTTTAGACCATACTAAAAATAAAGAAAATATTTTAATAATTCCTACAAAAGAACGAGAATCAGACTGGAAACCAGTATCTCATCAAAAATACTACACGTTAAGAAAAAAAATGGAGACATAAGCTTCAAAATACAGAGGAAACTTAAAATGCAATGTTAAGTCAATATATCCATTGCGAGTGAAGGCATTTTCAGATGTGCAAAGGGTCAGTAAGTTAATTTTCCATACACCTTTTCTTAGAAGTTCCTTCAAATGTTTGGCTACTATAGCAGCAAGAAAAGTTGGGTTAATGATCAACAGAAATATTTTTCCTCAGAGGCAAGCAGAATCAGTGCCCAGGTGTCCCTGAAAAGTATTGCTGCCTAAAACTTTCCAGAGTCTCAGAAAACCCAGATTCACACCATGTCACAACCAAACAAAATAAAGCAAAAATAGTAAGACTGAAGATCTAAAGTATGGGAAGCACTGGGCCTCCTCAAGGAGCGCGGTGAAGGGGAAGTCCTGCCGTGGCACCTGTGCAGGGGGCTGGGAGGCACTGGGTCCAGTTGGAACAGGAGAAAGGGAAATGAAGACATTTGGCCATATGTAAACCTGCATTTCCTTATCTTTTCAACAGATGTGGTGTCCTGTGCTCCTCTTGTCTTAAAATGTTCCATCCTTTCCTAACAATATGTAGGATTTTAGTAATTAGGTTTTAATATAATTCATTGATTCTAGACATGAAGAAAAGTTCAAAAGACACCTTCCGTGCCAAGGTAAACAGCTGGAGTTCAGATCTTTCACTGTTTACGAGTGGTAACTTCAAATCACAAGAAACCAAAAAGCTCTGAAGATTATAGGAAGAGATGTTTGAATGTAAACGTTTCTGAATTCGAAGTACACAACTCAGAGGTGAGCTGACTTTACCTTGGATATATCCACAGTTGTCCTGGTAGTGGAAGGGTGATGAAACTGGGAGAGAACTGTGAAAAGTTGCAATTAGTGAAGAGGCAGGAGTTTGGAGTTCAAGGGTCTCTGATTATTTCTGTCCTTTTATTTGTATGCGTTGTCAAAATGAGCTAGATGAGAGATGTCCGTGACTGAGCCCCCTCACTTTTTTGCAGACCCAATCATATCACCACTGGCTCCAAAATATATGAGAGCAAACTTGGGCTGCAAGTTTTGTATGTTGTCACAGGAACACAGGGGTCACTGAAAATGAATCCAGGTGCTAGTGACAAGTTCATCCTAAAATTGCTCTGAAAATACTGATAGCTCTATTTGCTATTGTTTTTCTCAGTTGCTTTAAACATGCAATTACCCTTAACTGATAAGTTATGCAAAGTGGATACAAAGATAACCATTTGTGACTTTCACAGGTTTAAAAATTAAGAGATGGTTATCAGTACCTTGACAAAGTCATATTACCCACAGCAATCTGAACTTCATTAGGTGAAATAGCTTTACACCCAGGGATTCCTGTTGCTTTGGTTCTGCCTGACTGTTCACTACCTGCCCTTTGCAATAGAGTAAACTACTCATTAATTTTGAATATTTGGTTTGTGACATTTTCCATTCTCAAAATCCTTGTGATGAAGTACATGACACTGTGGAAACAACTGTAGAACAAAACAAAAACCCACCACATGTGGCCTGCTAACCAGGATCCTGTCACACAAAATTGGATGCTGTGTTCCCATGGTTTCCTTTCAATAGTTTCAAAAGGGAAAATGTATGCTCAGAAGCACAATTTCTGTAAATTGCTGAAAAATCTTCATATTAGTGTAGCCTAGAAAATATTTTAGTGGCAAAAAAAAGCTGCAAGGAAACTAAGTTATACTGTTTTTTTAGCGTGGTTTTTTTTTTTTTTTTTGTACTAACACAAAAGAAAAATGTTCTTTACAAGTGCACGGGCCGGAAATGATAAGAGGTCCATTTTTCTCATTCAGTAATAAATCCCATTTGGGGAGAAGGTATTTTAATGAGTAAGTGCTTTTATTTTACCTTGCTAAATAAGAATTTTAACATATCACATATGACACATAGTGAGCAGAGAAAGAGAGAGTGCATAACCGAGAAAAGAACAGGACCCGGCCCTTTGAGAATTAGCCTCCTGAAATCGATACATAATGGATGAGATTAACCATCTCCAGGAGCCTCCTGACAAGAAGGGATGTTGCCTAGGACAAAATAGGAAGACTAAAGCCTACAAATATAATTATGTCTAACAGGATTTGGAAGACAGAGTTAATTTAATCAATGGAAGGAAGATACCTAGAAGAAAAATGAAACAGAGTCACTTACGACTAAGAGGATTCTACACAAAGCCTTAGAACGGGGATCTAGGAAGTATTTTGCCAGGGTTTATTCAGGATTCTCCAAAGCAGTGTCATCTGGAGGTCTCCACTTAGAGAGACCTTGATCATCAGGCTTTGCCACAACCAGCAGAATGTATTCCAAAGCTACCTTCTGATGATCCCTTCAACTGTCCATGTTCCCAGACGCAGGGAAGGAAGCAATCTGATAGGTGATGAAGGAAGAAAATATCCCCAATTGTAAATAAATAAATTGGAATTTTGAGATCCATGCCAGTTACTCATCAGTCCCCAATTAGTAGATCAACTTTGAAAGCACTCACAAAACTAATTTTCTGTACCCAAAAACTGGAGGCCAGACCCTGAACCATTATTCCTTCATCTGGACACTATGAGTCGCCAGCTTTATATCTTCTCTGACATTTTTGTGTCAATTCTTTTCAACTCTTGGACTACATTCACCTCACACTTTTTATTTCTTAAAAAAACACTTCTACTATTCTTTTTATTATAAAAATAATACAATGCAGTGATGAAAAATTGAAAAGCACAAAGGAAGATTTTTAAATGATCCAACACCTCACTATTAACATTTTGGTGTCATTATCTATCAAGTCTTCTTAAATTTCATTTAAATTCTTGTCTTTACATTATAATATAAAATATACTTAAAGAAGAAGTGCATAAAACCTATCCCCTATGTACCACTCCCAGATCTTGTCCCACCAACTTCCTCTGCTATAGCTGTAGTCGCAATCCTGACTTTATTTTCATCCTCACTCTTTTCCAAATTAGTACCAATTTTCAACTGAAGTTAGTATTGTAACTTTTTGCCATTCAAGTGGGTATAGAATAAATATTCACGTGGCTTTTAAATTTCAGTTCCATAACGTTGAGGTTACACGACTGTGAAATTGGTCCACACAAGACCACTCTCACTTCTGACACCAATTCAAATTTGGGGGCTCCGAAAATCTCAGGTTTGAAAATTCTCCAGAAGAACTCACAGCACTCACAGAAAGCTGTTATACTCATGGTTATGATTTATTACAGGGAAGGTATACAGATTAAAATCAGCCAAGGAAAGAAGTGCATAGGAGAGAATCCAGAAAAAAGTACCCAACACAGAGCTTCTGCTGTCCTCTCCATGGAGTCAGGACAATGTCACTTTCCCCATACTGATATGTGGAAATTTGCATGGAATACTGACAACCATGGAAGCTCACCCAAGCCTTGGTGTCTAGACTATTGGAGCTCCATCACATAGGAACCTCCCGCTGGCTGATCTCAGACTCCACTCCTCCAAAGGTCAAGCTTCATGACTCAAAGCCCCACCCTAAACCATTTTGTTATCATCTGGTTTGGCCCGTGGTCTTTACTTTAAATCACATTGTTATTATCTGGTTTAGCCAGCTCCCACCCCAAATCATATTGTTAGACTATCAACACAAGGCCCCCAGGCAAACAAAGACACATCTATCAGACGTGACAATCCAGGGGTTTAGAGATTAACTCCCAGAAGATGAGGGCAAAGGCCAGCCTTCTTTGGTGGCAAAGTTATTCTTTACCACACCTGATTCTGACTAAAGCTGAGTGTCTTTTCACATATTTATTGACCATTTCATTTTCCATCTCTATGTAGTATCTAAGTCTTCCACATATATTTCAATTTAAGTAAACTGTCTTCTTTCATATTGAATTTTAGGAGTCTTTGCACATAGTGGATACCACTCCTTGGTTAAATAGGTATGGCAAAGACCTCTGGCTTGCCATGCCTTTTTCATTTTCTTCATGACATACTTTTAAGAACAGATGTTCTGAATATTAACGTAGTTGGATTTATCATGTTTCATTTAAGTTTTCATTCTGTGCCTGACAGTCATGGGTCATGACAATATTCCCTCTGTTATCTTCTAAAATGTTTATAGTTTTACTTTTCACATTTAGGTTAATAATACCCCAGAAACTGATTTTTTTTCTATATGATGTGAGCTATGGATCCAATTTTTTCCCCAATTAGATAACCCATTGTGCCAGAACCATATATTTGAAAAATCTATCTGCCTTCATCAGCTACAGGCAGGTGTGACCAGATGAGTCTCTGGTTATGCATGTGTGTTTCCAAGCTTTCTATTCTGTCCTGTTGACGAATTTGTCTATTCTTGTGCCAATATCATACCATTTTAATTAAAACTATAACTTTATAATAAATCTGCATATCTGCTAGGGCAAATCTTACTACATTGTTCTTCTAATTCGGGAGTGTCCTTTTGTGCTTTTATTTAAACTTCAGAATCAGCTTATCAAATACCACACTTGCCCCCAAAATATTGAGATTTCATTGGGATTTTAATGATTCTCTAGCTCAGATGAAGTGAAATGGACATCTTCACAATATCAAGTAAATGGTATCCATGGATAATATTTCCACAATCCATTTATAATATTATTTTCACTTTTTATAGACAACTTGTATTAGATTTTAAAAGTTTTCTCCTTTTAACCTCACAGATATTGTTATTTTGCTGTACAGAGTTAATGTTTCTTTAGATTTATCCACAGATTTACCATTTTCTTTGCTATTCACTTACTTTTGGAAACTCATAATTTCTATCAAGTGTCACTTAACTTTTGTCTGATATATAAGCTTTAGAATTTTGAATTATGAGGGTCTATTAGTAACAAACTCTGTTATTGTATTTCTGGAAATGTCTTTTTTTGCCCTCATTCTTGAAAGATCTTTTTTCTTAGTATATAATTCTAGGTTGTCAGGTATTTTCATTCAGCACATAGAAGATTTTTTAAAAATATGTGTTTTTTTGTGAAAAAACTAAAAGCACAAAGATGAAATTTTTTTAAATGCCCCAAATCAAACTGCCCAGAGATCATTACTGTTAACATTTTTGCACGTTATCTACCCAATCTTTTCAAGCATATACATGGAATTCATTTACAAAAGTTTTCAGTTTTGTACAAAAGATCTCAGTTTTTGAAACAATTTTTTTATTACTTGACAATATACTATATTACCATTCTTTGCCTAGTCTCATTTTTAAGAGTCTAGGTTTTGGAGTCAGCCACCTAAGTTCAAATCTTGACTCAACTACATGCTAATTGTTTAACCTTGGGCCCATTACTTAGCTCTCTAAATTTCTTCATACGTAATTCAGCGGAAGATTTTGTCATCTAGTTGCACAGCACAAAGCACATTGTCCTAGCCAAGCTAAAATCACTTTCCCACATTATGACTTCTCCTCCACTCCAAATACAACTCAAATACAAATACTAAATAAATCATAAAAGTTGACTGCATTATTTCCTTTCCCTTCTCTCTCTAATTTGCCCCAACCTTTAGATCAATGCTAAACTCCTGTTCATGTGCCTAACCATCTTCATAAACCTTACCAGTGCTCATCAGTATTTCCAATTCTCTCCCTTGCTGACACACAGATTGATAGGGGTGCTGATGGGCTCTTGAAGAACACAGCTAATAATTTTTTTTCTATGTGACAGTTGACCTAATATTTAAAAGAGACCTCTTAGATTCTGCCTCAGTCTTTTCTATTCCTGGCTAAATATCTCTAGTTTCTTCACTTATTTCTCAAGAGAAGTGATTCTTCATTACTTTGCACAGTTGTTACCTTATGACCGTTTTATTTTGTTTACCCCCCTTTTAAAGTGTAGCACTAAGTCCTGACTGCAGTACTCTTAAGTATTTATAAACGGTGGCTCTGTCCGAGAAACACATAAGAAAGTATTTATTAGAAGGTTGTCCAAAATATATAAAGGTAAAACAAACTACAGCAATAATTTTTTATTGTTAGCAAAGATTCAAGTG
This sequence comes from Tapirus indicus, assembly GCA_031878705.1. Lineage (NCBI taxonomy): Eukaryota > Metazoa > Chordata > Mammalia > Perissodactyla > Tapiridae > Tapirus > Tapirus indicus. The sequence continues at coordinate 95,831,817 of CM062926.1, forward strand.
TTGTGGGAAAGAGGAAAAAAACAAAGTTTAAGAAAACTCTATATAGCTTTATAAATAAGATACAAAAATCAATTATAAAAGGAGTGATCAGATATTACTTAGAAGGTCTGACATGGTGACAGACATCGTTGGAGTGAAGGGGAGTAATATATATTTTATGATGCTCCAGAGAGCCAAACTCTGTACAACGAGTAAAATTTTAAATGAAGGCTATTGTAGCTTAATATTTAGACCAAACAATATTAACTGATGTTTTCAATCAGTAGAAATAGCTGCCTCTGAAGATATAAAATAACTATTAGTTTTATTTTGAGGTCTTTTATAACCTTCCAATAAGAATAAGGCACTCATCTTCTCTGTATTCCCCTGGGACTTTATTCACACCTTGATTATTGTATTGTCTCTCTGGAATGAATTGCATAAAATCCACTCGTCTAAGGATAGAGACCTGTGGTTTTTAAAATCTTGATATCACCTCTGGTGTCTAACACATTGCTTCACACAAGACAGGCCCTCTTGACTCTTTGTTGAATGAGTGGGTGAATGAATGCTTTAGAAAATATTCATTTATTTGAAAGAAGGCATCAAGCAAATCATCCTCAGTTTCTTTACACCTCCAAGAAGCCAGGCATCCATAAAGCTGTATTTAACAAATGGTAGTTAGTCTTTCCAAGAATGTGGAAGTATCAGTAACACAGCTTTATCCAAAAAACAATTTAGGGGTGTAAAAAATAAAAGAGTTAGCCATCGCCAGTGTGCTTGATATATCAGGATTTACCAGGATTACACATTTGCATGTAAAAAAATACCTTTGGGGTACAAAATAATGAAATATAACTTTCTCTCATGGGTAAGATAATTATGTAAGGGAACATCATGATTTGAATATATTTAAACATAGTCAGTATCCTTAATTTTTTCATTTATAAATTATATATAATTCTGTATACATGTATACTAATTTCTGTATAGAAATAGATTTGCTTGAGAAAAATTTCATCACACAATATGAATACATAGTTAATCATATTTGAAGAACTATAAATAATTTTAAACCCACTACACACATATGGGTGCATTCATTTTTTGGAAATAACTCCTATTCTTACAGATAATTAGCTGAACTTTACTAGCCAGAGACTCATTGATTGGTTTTTAACAGAATACCGTGGCTAGAAAGCCCTTCAAGACATGTCCCCTGCCTATCTTTTGGGTCTCCTCTTTTCCCACACTGCTCCCATCTCACTACATTCTGTCCACAGTAGCCTTCTTTTTGTTCCATGACATGCCAGGCTTCTGTCTCTCTCTGTTCTTGCCTGGAAAGCTTTCGACCCACATCTTTGCCTGGCTGTGCTCTGTTGACAGACAATTCTCCAAGGGTTTCTCACAGTTCTGCACCTTTATGGCTATTTTTTCAATGACTTTTATAAAGTGTCTCCCTCCGGGGCAAAGAACAGGTTTATTTACTGTCCAGCCTACTAAAGATAATGCCTTCCCCTGGGGAGTTTGGGCAGGCTGGCTAGCAGCCCATTATAAAAGACTGAAGTGCACTAAGCTCAGGTTCCTCAGCTGAAACGCAAGCCCACAGCTTGCGCAGCATCCACTGGAGCCACTCTGCCTTGTCCCAGCAGGACTCAGGAGTCAAAGAAGATTGATGCAGACATCCAATTTATGCTGCTTACTCCGATGTGAGCAATAAAGTCCTTTGTCTCTGACCCAAGAATTTCATGTCTTCTGCTAGCATCCATGAAACTATGTCAAACTAAATTGTAGGCTTGCAAGTAGGTGAACTTTCAGAGTATTCACACTTCTTGACAGATCCTTCATATCATTCCCATCTCAGTTCAAAAGTCAAGTCTTCCATGAGGCCTTCCCTTTCCACCACTTTAAATTAGCTACACACCAAGTCTATTTATATTTCACCACATTTTATTTTTCTGCCTTCAATGTCACTATCAGAAACAATATTTTTTCTTTTATGTTATTTATTGTCTGTCTAACCCAACTAGATTGTAAGCTCATCTAGAGTAAGAACCTTGTCTGTCATCTTCACCATGGTATCTTCACTATGTAGAAAACTATCTGGCACCGACAGGCACTTGATCCATATATATTGACTAAAAGAATTAATGACTTCCTAAAGTCATGATTAATCTCCCTCAATTGTCTTTTTGTTTGTTTTCTTTTTACATAACTTTGTATTTTTTACAACATATTTCAATGGTCATTTTGTATTCATTCTATCTCTAGTTCCAGTGCTCTAGCTTAGACATCATTAAAAGCTTACTTTCCACTTCTTTCTCAGTGTTATAAATTTAGCAGCTCCTTTCTTCTGTGCCCTTTATCTGTAAAGCTGCTGCACATCCCACGGACTGTAGGCCACCAATGTGGATACTCCAGACACATTCATGATGCTCACAGGCTAGCACTTTCCCTTCTCACTTCTAAGTGTCGGGCTTAGTTCTCATCACTCTTCACTTGCCTTTCTGATGCTCAACGAGAGTTCCCTTTCTACACCACCTACCATAAAATTATGACTTCAGGCAAACCCCACAGAAAACTGCCCTGAAAAGACAAGCTATCTGGTGTTCATGAAGGGAATTTCCAACTCATTACAGCTCATCCATTTCTTTGACAACATTAATTGAGCACTTTCATGATTGAAGTATACTACACCAGACCATCAGAAAACAATGAATGGGACACAGTCCTGGCCTCAGGATGAAGAGATAGTCAAGAAGAAAAATTACTAAGCAGTGTGGTGCACACATTGATAGAGTTATGAACAAGATAGAGAGGATCCCAGAGAGAGCAGTTTAGGTTAAATTTGAGTTAAGCAGAGCTGACTGAGCAGGAATGGAGAGATAAATATTCCAGCAGAGACAGTAGCAGAGTTACAAGAGGGCATAAAGAGTTTGGCAAATGGTGTGACTGAATTAAAAGATGATTTGGGTGTGGGGTTAGAGCTTGATCATGATTGCACATTTCTCACTTTGCAAATGATGAATTAAACTATGTCTTTCCCTCAGAAACCTATTATTTGGGAGGAAAAAGATTGATTTAGTTTCCGAATGTTACTAAAAAATCCTGGAGGAAAATAAAATGTGGCATATTTTGGTGTTTCTACATCGAACTCTCTCCTTCATCTCAAAAATTTGACAGAGTTCACATTTTCTGTTGACTCTTTATCAACCCTTATACATGAATTAAACTACAGTAACTGTTATGGACTGAATTGTGTCCCCCAAATTCATATGTTGAAAACCTAAACCCCAATGTGATTGTGTTTGGAGATAGGGCCTTTACAGAGGTAATTAAGGTTAAATGAGGTCATAAGGGTGTGGCCCTAATCCGATAGGACTAGGGTCATTATAAGAAGAGGAAGAGACATCAAGGATGTGCTCACAAAGAGAAAAGACAATGTGAGGACACAGTGAGAAGGTGGCCATCTGCAAGCCAAGGAGAAAGCAAACCTACCACCACCTTGATCTTGGATTTCTGGCCCCAGAATTGTGAGAAAATAAATTTCTGCTGTTTAAGTCATCCAATCTGTGGTATTTTGTTATGGCAGCCCTAGCAAACTAATACAGTAATCCACATAATGGAGACTAATTTGCTTTTTAAAAATGAAACAGCTTTGGTCAGAGAATTTATATCCGGGAGTGAAAATAGATTTTCATTTATAAGCAATTTAGTTCAACGGTTATTAAGCACTTGGATCCAGGAATTATGTTAGAACTTGAGGCAACTGCCAATTTTAAAATAATTTATAGTTTACAATGCAGCATTTCTGTAACTTTCTCATAATTATTTGTGAAGGATTATAGTTTTCACATTAAAGATTAAAAAAAATTGCATCATAGAGAAGTTAAAGAATGTAGCAACATCATTCATTTGAGTCTGGAAAAGCCAGACCCAAATCCTGGCCCTCTGGTAAAGAAACAACCAATCAAACACAAATTCTTAACCACCATCCTCCAATTCAGTCTACCTCATGCCAATTAAGGATTTTGTTTTCAAAGCAGAGATCTAATTGTTTAGTCAAGTTCCAGGCTCTAAACCAAATGCCCATAAGGACCAGGCATGTAATATAAAGGAGTGAAAAAGTCCAGGTGTAACATAATGGGAAGTGATGTGATCCTAGAGGTTCCATGCACAATCAGAATGCCTTCATTACAAACTGGGTTTTAAACATTGTGCCAGCCAGCAAATCAAAACCTAAGGATAAATTCAGGCCTCAAGATGACAATCTGTGAATCCTTCAATAGGATTAAAGTGAAAGACTATTTTCTTGCATTCCTACTTCATAATGACAAAGTTAAACTTCTATAAATTCTATTCTGTGTACTAGGCAAATAGAACATATTTTATGATTTTTGTGAACAAATCTGTGATTTTATTTATCGTTTTACGCAATGCACTCTTGCACTTCTCTGCCTGTGAGAAACCACAAGGTTTTCAGATAGCTAATCCAAAATCTGGAAAGAAACCTAGATTTATTGTCACGCACTTCAGTCTCCTCCTGTAATAAAATATTATTTCCTCCTAAAAACACCGTGACAGATATTTTTGAGGAAAAGTTCAACTATATCCAATTTCAAAAAATTATCTTATGTGATATTATTTGCTGTCCACTAGCCTTGACCCATGTCTATTTTCCCCCAACTTACTAGAGTTTATCAGTGCTTCTAACATTGTTTTACATTCACATTTATATTTACATTTTCTACATGAAATAGACTGTTAAAAATAAAATGAAGAGCAATGCAAAGGAATAAGTTCATTAAGAAAATTTAGAGGATTTTTAGCTGCAAATCTCATTCAATTATTTAAAATACGTCGCAAAATTTGGTCAACATATGTAGAGATAAGCTAAACTAGGTGAATTCTGAAATAACCTCAACCGTTCATTCATTCAAAAAATATTTTAGGGGGCCCACCCCATGGCCTAGTGGTTAAGTTCAGCATGCTTCACTTTGGCAGCCCAGGTTTTGTTCTCTGGGTGCGGACCTGTGCCACTTGTCAGTGGCCATGCTGTGGTGGCAACCCACATACAAAACAGAGGAAGATTGGTATAGATGTTAGCTCGGGGTGAATCTTCCTCAGGAAAAAAAAAAAATAGTACCTTGTGGTACTGCGCTAGGCCCTAGGAGTAAATGTAAAATAAACATAATTCCTGCCCTTAGGTACTACTATTACACACCAGGTGGTAAATGCTGGAAATAGACAGATGTATATAAATTATAATGTGAGGTCAAAGAAAGCTTACCAGAAGAAATGATATGTGAGCTAAGCTTTGAAGAATGAACAGACGTTGGCTAGTCAACAAGGAAAGGATATTCCAGGTAGAGAAAACAGCAGGTTAGTAGGCAGAAAAGAAATGTAAAATGACATTGCACATTCAGGGATCCCTTAGGACTCACTGTGGCTGGAGGAAAATGCACGTGGCAATGAATAACTGAAGGTAAGTGTTACAGACATGCATGCACAGGAATCATATCATGAGACACTATGTTTGGACTTTATCTTGGGAGCATTGGGACTCTTTGGAGGTTTTAATCATGCTGTGATTTCTTTTCCTCAGACTTTAGAAGCTTCTCTGTGAAGTAGGTTAGACGGTAGGTTAGACTCAGTTCTGACAGGGCAGAGAGGTGCCACTACCAAGCCGGTTAAGAGCTTGGACCTTGATGTATTTATAGATCCAACACGAAATCCTGAGTTTGCCACTTACTTGGCAAACTTACTTGTGTGACCTTGGACAAAGTACATAATCTCTTTGAGGCTCAGCTTTTTCCACTGGGAAAATGGGACTAATAATAGTACCTACTATTATTGTGAAACTCAAGTGAAATAATTTGTGTGAGGTTTTCCAAAGGCAGTTATTGTTCAGTCAACATCATTGTTGTTACGAGCGTATGATTGATAATACTCTAGATGACCATTAACGTGAGCAGCAGAAAGGCAGTGGCAGTGGCATGGAGAGAGGTTGGGAATGTAGAATCAAAAGGGCGTGGTGGTCCTTTGGATTTGGTTGACATGGAGCTCGGGATTCTCATCAGTGTCCTGACTCGGGCAGTTGATGAACCTCCACATCATTCACCAAGACAGGGCATACAAAGGGACGAGCAAGTGTAGAAGGAGATAATAAATTCAGTTTGGGATGTGAGACATTTGAGACACCTGTGGGATGATCATATGCAGATATTCAGAAAGTAGCTGGGTGAAGGTCAGCTACTGGAGACATAAACATGGGAATCAACATCATGTAACAAGTCGTTGGAAACAAGAGTGATCCAAATGAGGCTGACAGGAAGACTCAAAGGAGCGTAATGCCAGGCGCAGAGGCCACTGAGAGTACAGACACTTAAAAGGACAATTTTTTTTAAAGATAAAAGAACATTAGAAAGGAGTTTTGATGAGAAACATATTATTTAAGAAAAAACAGTTATATAAAAGCTGAGGGGGAAGAGAGTTTCACTGAATTAGCAGGAAAACTCGTCAAGTGTCACAGAATGATCCAGTAAGATAAGGATGAACACAAATCCACTGCCTTTGGCAGTGTGGAGGTCATTGATGATCTCCTTAGCGGGGAGTAAATTTCTTTGCAATCTGCACTCTCACATTTGTTCCCCTATAAATTGAAAATTAAAAGTCGTATCTTATGATTATTTTCTGAGGATTAGAATTGAATATATAAATCTTAACTCCTGAGACATAGTTATACACAAATTAAAGAAATAAATGTATGTTTACATTATTTAACAGCATTATTTATTTACTTTTAATTCACAACCACCTTCCCAAAGGCATTATGAAAATGTCCCTGTATTTTTCAAGGTGCGGTTGAGATTTAGTTTGGAAGTAGTTCTTTTAAAATTGGGAACAAGAAAAGCTTACATAGTCCATAAATCAAGACCACTGGTAATGATAATCATTAAAATGCACTAATCTGACTCAGCACAAAAAGTCACCTTAAAACAATACCGTATTTTAAGCCCAGTCTGTGAAGAATTATGGGAAATTGACTATTGATGACTCCATCTGTGGAACTGGAAAATCTCCCCACTTTATCACTAAGGAAACACATGTAGATTGATTTCCACTATCCCACTAGTCAGCATGTACAAAAAGGATACACAGAAAATAACAAGAGAAAGACAAACTAAAATAAGATTTTTAAGCTTTTCTCTAAATCCTACCCACTTGTGTACACCGTTTTTAAATATTCCTCATGACTAAATAGGAAGCATGTATAAAGCACTTCTGTTGCACACCAAAGTATATTGGTCTCAAGAAAAAGTACTTGTGTGACTGAGTTGTGAGCTGAATTATTGTTCTTTTCATGGAACAAATAGTAACTACTGCTATTCTGACTTCAGTATTTGGCAGACATCTTCTCAAAAGTGAACCAAGTAAGCCTTCACTTTAAGAAAAACAACTAACCACATTTGTTACCAATAACAAAAAGATTTCAAGCAAAAGCTAGATCGCCAATAATCTGATAAGATTAGTAGTGATATTAACAAAATCAATTTTTGGCTATTTTATAATGAATAGATCAACATTTGGAAGATTCGCATTATTCAGAATACTAATATTTTGCAAGTGATCAATAAATTATGTCACAAAGTCATGCATAGGTAAAAAATTGATCCTAAATGCAAGATAAATCAATGGATTTTAATAAAATAGTGTACATAACATTCATTAGTATGATTTCAGATTTCACATTGTAACTGCCCTTTAAAAAACCACATTGTCACGTTTGGGTATGATATCACAAGTAACATCAGTAATTACCTGAAAACCCTATGGAAATACTCCACCCTTTTGCAACTACGTATCTGTGTGAAGCCAGACGCTCTTGAAATACTTCAACTAAATTGACATACGGCAACATATTGAAAGTAGAATGAGATAAAAGAATCCAGCCGTCTTTTATTAAGCCAAATATTAAAGAAATTTGCAAGAATATAAAACAATGCTACTCTCAATGATTTTTTTTTTGTCTGTTTTGGAAAATATAGTTACTGTTCACAAAAATGCTAATGTAATTTATCTTAAAGTGAATTAACAAATATTTTTAAAACTCTCCATTTAAATTTCTAATACAGTAAGTACATATTAATAAATAGAACTGACATAAACAAAAATTTGGGGGGATCTTGAACAAGTTTTTAGAATATAAAGCAATCGTAAGACCAAAGAATTTGAGAACCACTGTCATAAATAAATTTAAGAACCAGGTTACAACTTGAAAAAAGATATTTGCACTATCTAAAACTGACAAGAATTTACTGTTTAGAACAAACAAAGAATGCCTACAAATTGGCATTAAAAAAACAATTGGAAAAAATAGGTCAAATATATGCACTGGAAACTCACAGAAGGAAGAATTCAAAAAGTTAAGCAGAATCTGAAAAGATATTTGCTAGGTATCAAAAAAATGTAAATTAAAATAACAAGAGATAACACATACCCATCAAACGTGCAAAAATCAGTGGGATCTTATGCTCATTTAGACATTTTTTTTAGAGAAGTGTAGCGGAAGGTATCGAAGTTAAGCATTTTTATTCACTACAATTCCCAGACATACACAGAAACTTCACGCAGATCCATTCAAGTGAAGAGACAGTGACTCCCACTTTCATGCTAACTCTTCAAGTGCAGTGGTTAAAATTCCACCTTTGCAAGCCTGCTGGGCCACATGCTAACTGTCTCCTCCTGAGCAAGTCCCCTCTATTTCCTCATTTGTAAAACAAGAACAAGCATGGTTTCTACATCAGGTGCATGTGTTAAGATTAAGTGAGATCATGTGTATTAAGTACTTAGTACAAAGAACAGCATGCAGAAAGTATCACTGGGAAAATCCGATCAATGTTCTAACTCCAGAAAAATAAACAAAATGCAAATATTTGAAAGTCAGAAACAAGATGGTCATTATTTGTATTCAAAACATAAATGAAAAACTATGAAAATGTATAGGAAAACTGAGTGAGATTCCTGGATATATATTCAACACACAAAAACTGACAGCTGCCTTGTGGTCCATGAATACACAATTAGAAAGGATCATGGGAAAAGCATCCCATGGCCAACATCAATCAAAACTCAAGAATATCTAGGAAACCTGATCAGAATGGTACAAGATCTACATAAAGAAATCTACAAAACTTTACTAAAGGGCAAAAAAGAAGGCCCCAATAAATAAAGCCACATATTTATTGAATGGGAAAATTTTAAATTGTGAAGCTGTCGACTTACTCTAATTGAATTTGTAAATTCAGTGTAATCTAATCAAAATTTCATCTCCCTTTTGGGTGAATACATGGTTGCCTGATCTAAGAATATACACCCTTCTAATCTTCTAGAAATTAGTCAATTAGATTCCAAAATTTATGAAAAGAAAATTCACAAGTCTAGCCAAGGAAATATTGAGAAAGAATATTATGTGAATTTTATCCCACCAGATGTAAAAAAATATGCAGTAAATATAAAGGATCTTAAGTGGTGTCAGACTTCTGAAGACATTTACAAAATTATGAATGTAACAGTATAGAAAGTTCAGAAACCACCCCATATATGTTGTGGAGTTCAGTATAATAAAGATTTTTTTTGTTTTGTTTTTAATCATTACACACAGGATAGAGAACCGGCAATTGATAAAACCCAAAACAACAGTGGCTTTAATAAGATAAAAGCTAATTTTTCTTACATATGAAAGGACTTTGGAGGCAGGCAGTGTAGAAACTTACACAGGATCTTCATGAAATCAGGAGACATCTCGGCTTTTCTATCTTGCTTCTCTGCTGTGCTCAGCATGTGTTTCTCACTCATGGCACAAGACAGATGCCAGCAGAAAAGAGGAACAGATCAAGAAGTGTGCATCCCTACTTTAAGTAAACATCTAGAAAGCTAAATAAAAAATTTCTGCATCTATTCTCCAGAATTTTAATCAAAAAACTGGGAAATGTAGTCTTACTCTAAACAGCTATATGTTCAACTAAAAGTGAAGCTTCTACTTCTAAAGAAAAAAAGTGAGAACAGATATTAGAGAACAACTTGAAATGTGTGTCATAAATGGCTCCTCATTATAAGGTGTTAAGTCAACTAGCTCTCTATAGAAAAAAATAAAGTTAAAATCACAACATTAGAAATTCCAATGTTTTTAAAGAGCTAAATGTAAAGACTAAATTATAAAAGTGATCGTTAACTCCCACTTCTGGAAAGATGGAATAGATATACAGTCGATCCACATTATTTGCCAATTCTGTATTTGTGAACTGGCCTATTCTCTAAAATTTATTTGTAACCCCAAAATCAATACTCGTGGCACTTTTGCTGTCACTTGCAGACATGCAGAGCAGCCAAAAATCTGAGTTGCCTAAGGTGTGCATTTCCAGCTGAGATCAAATAAGATGACACTCTGTCATCTTGTTTTAGCTCCCACACTGTAAATAAATATCTTCTCACAGTCTATTTAGCGACATGTTTTTTCCTTTTTATGCTTTTCGTTGGTAATTTTGCTATTTAAAACAGCCCCCAAATGTGGTGCTGAAGTGCTGTCTAGTGTTCCTAAGCTCAGGAAAGCTATGATGTACCTTATGGGAAAAAACATGTGTTAGATAAACTCCAATCAGGCATGAGTGCTGTTGGCCGTGAGCTGAATGTCAATGAATCAACAATATATATCAAATAAGGTAACTTTAAACATAAAACAAGGTTATGTATTGATCAGTTGATGAAAATATTGAGACCAGAGGCTCACAGGACCCTAACCCTGTATTTCCTGTAGGAACCATGGGTTAGTATTTGCTAATTCAGTGTTCACGGTGACTTTTTAGAACATAACAACCATGAAAAACAAGAATCAACTGCACGTTTTTTCTATCCTTCCAATTATGGACAGCTGTTTACCCTGTACTTTAAGTATAAAACAAACATAAGATGCTGAAACATGGAGAGAAGAAGACAGATGGGCTAGGGACCTCAGGACCCAAAGAGGGAAGTAGCAGCAACTTTCCTGGGTTTTGTCTTGATTTTTGCTTCATATATTCCAGACTAGGTGCTCTAGAAGTTAGGAACCTGGAAACATTAAGAGGCATGGACCAAAAGAGTTCCAAGAAAAGCCTGCTCTCTCTAGCCAAAGGACCAGGAAGGGGGAAGCCTAGCAAGAAAGATAATTTTTAGCCAATAACCACTTGATTCCAGCCAACACTACAGAATAAGCTGTGACTCCCTGCTCACCCACATCAGCAAAGGCTGAATGAGGAGTCTAGATTTCTACCCTAGTGAGGCCATAGGAGGTACCAGGGGTCATGTCATAGAAGGGCAAGTAGGGAGCTAAGAGGAGCCCTACTCTCACGGTGTCAGTGGAGACCACATGGAGAGCCTGGATATCCACTCCCACCCAGTTTAATGAGGTGTCCCACTCCCTCCATGCTGGGCTTGTGTCAGGGAAGGCCTAGTGGAGACTCATGACTTTCACCACCACTCAGTGATAAAGGAGGCCACTCCACTCCCCACCACCACCATTTGGGTGTCAGTGGAGGCCACATGGGGAAGAGTCACAAGGCACTCTGCCTTTCCCAGCCAGAGTGGTATCAGTGTAAGTCTACATTTCTACCCCTACCCAACAATAATGAGGAGTATCACCCCTGTATCCCAGATGTGAACTGAGGTTTGGGGAAGCTGGATTTCCACCCCTACCTGGTAGCAATAAGGTGCCACCCTTCTTCCCTCATCAGAGTGGTGTCAAAGGAGACCGGCTAAGAGAGAAGGTTTAAATAAGATCCAGATGCTTAAAACCCAGTATCCCAAATGTCCAGGTTTTTATCAAAAATCATTTGTCATACCAACAGCCAGAAAAATCTCAATCTGAATGAGAAGAGACAATCAACAGATACCAAAAACCAGATGATACAGATGTTAGAATTATCTGACAACGATTTTAAAGCAGTCATCATAAAAATGCCTGAACAAGAAATTACAAACACACTTGAGACAGCTGAAAAAAATTAAAAGCCCCAGCAAAGAAATAGAAAGTCTTAGCAAAGAAAAAGCAAATGGAAATTTTAGAATTCAAAAATACAGTAACCAAAATAAAAAACTCAACAGATGGGCTCAACAGCAGAATGTAGGGGAAAGAATTAGTGAACCTGAAGATAGAAAATAGAAACTACAATGTGAAAAACAGAGAGAAAACAAATAGGTGGGGGGCAAGGGAGGATCAATAGAGCATCAGTGAGCTATGGGATTATAACAAAAGATCTAAGGTTCCCATCACAGGAGTCCCAAAGGAAGAGGAGAAAAAGGGTGGAGCTAAAAAGTTTCCCAAGAAATAATGGCTAAATATTTGCTAAATTTGGCAAAAGGCATAAACCATGGGTTCAAGAAGCTGGGCAAAATCTAAACAGGATAAACCCAAAGAAATCCATGCCAATGCACACCATAGTCAAACTGTTGAAAAACTAAATACAAAGAAAAAATCTTGAAAGCAATGAAAAAGAAAAGAAATCTTATCTACAAGGAAAACATAATTTCTCATCAGAAACATGGAGGCCAAAAGGAAGGGTCAGAATATTTTCAAGTGCTGAAAAAAAAGAATGATCAATTCTGAATCAGTGAAAGTGATAGTCAAAAGTATGAGGCTTTTTAAAAAATAATCTTGAGGTTAGTGCAAATCTTCCTTTCTAAGTAAGTCACAAATCCAAATCTTTTTTTAAAAAATTGACCAATATGACTACAATAAAAGTAAAAACATATGTGTACAGTTAAAAGACAAGCAACAGCCTAGAAGAAAATGTTTTAAAATATGTAACAAAAAAGTGTTCATTCTGGAATTTTAAAAGTTTATGATCTACCACCACACACACATTAGCCAGCTACTGTCATAAAAACAGAAAATGACAAGTGTTGGCGAGAATGTGAAGGAATTGGAATACTTGTGCACTGTTGGTGGGAACATAAACTGGTGCAACCACTATGGAAAACAGTATGGGGGTTCCATAAAAAATTAAAAATAGAATTACCACATGATCCAGTAATTCTACTTGTGAGTAAATACCCAAAAGATTCCAAGAGACATTTGTACACCCATGTTCATACAGCATTATTCACAACAGTCAAAAAGGGTGGAAGGAACCCAAGTGCCCATTGATGGATGAATGGATAAACAAAAGGTGGTATATATACACAACAGAATATTATTCAGCCTTTAAAAAGAAGGAAATTCTAACATGTGCTAAAACATGGATGAACCCAAGTGAAGCAAGTCAGTTCAAAGGGTGACTGATAACATTACTAATTTCCCTTTTAGGGAAGTTATTTCCATTTCTATTTCTGCCAGCCCAAATCACAGTTAGATACCAGTGCAGAATGCCTAGAAATATGTGGGTTTGGGAATGCCAGCCCCTACCTAATGATAAGAAAGTAGTTGCCATCATCTTCCTTATAGGTTCTACCTCTACATCCTTCCTAAGACAATGGTGTCTGATGCAGTTATGCTTCCTTCTTGTACTGAAGGGTCAAGAAATTATCCCAGAGGAAAGGTATTATGTAGGAAAAACAGAGGGAGGAACTTGCTAAGTCATTCTCTAATACACACAGGGGAAGGAGTATTATAGATTTTGATCTTGTCCTGACTGCTTCCTCTCAAATGCCCCCATATTTCCCCTATAGCCCTTTTGTCAAGCCTTCTAATCTATCTTCACCTTCTGCATCTGGAAGCCTTCTCCTGCCCTTCTGAAGGGGGAGAGAGAGGTTCCATTCCTAGGCGTGGGAAAGGTGTTGACTGTTTCTGGTCCTAATTCAGCTGCCCCACCAGTAAAAGCAGCAGTCACCTTCCCCACCGATCACCTATGAAGAAAGCACACCTAGACAAAATAAGAATTTTATTTTTCCACAGACACCACAGACAGTTCTCGCATGAGAAAATAATCTTGCTTGTGTTACTACAAACTAGCCATGCTTCTTTTGAAGCAATATCTCCAGTTTTTTTTCGTGAGGAAGATTAGCCCTGAGCTAACATCTGTTGCCAATCCTCCTCTTTTTGCTGAGGAAGATTGGCCCTGAGCTAACATCCATGGCCATCTACCTCTACTTTATACGTGGGACGCCTGCCACAGCATGGCTTGATAAGTGGTGTGTAGGTCCACCCCCGGGATCTGAACTTGTGAACCCCGGGCCGCCGATGCAGACCAGGCGAACTTAACCACTACACCACCGGGCCGACACAATGTCCCTAATTTTAATGTGCTAGAATCATTTGACTCCTTCCCGTTTCTGGTTTATTTTATTGGAGTCACCACATTAGCTGTGAATGGCTTCGTCTTACCCATCAGCAATGGGTGGCACTAGCTGCAGACAGATTCTGTCTGATTCCCAAACCCATTCCTTAACAGAATTAAGGTGGTGTAGAATTTCAGTTCATACTGGTTTATATTTAGAGAAAGAGTATACAGGACACAGATTATACAGACATACACAGAATATCCAATATAAGATATAGATATACATGCTATCTTTATTGCCACTGTATTTACCTTCACAACCACCTATAAGCTCTAAGCTGCTTTGGATTCCAAATACATTCAGACAGTAGCAGGAGCTGCTAAGCAGCAGACAGCTTTACAGGTGAGACAATGTCATTCCTCCTTCCACAATATCCTGATTCAATTCTTTATACATCTAGTCATTTTGAATATTAAAGTTTTAGCATAAAATTTTCTTTCCAACCCTTACTTCTTATTAGTTCCCTCAATGGTCCATACACTTGAATTATTTTATGGTCTTACCCAGTGTATCAATAACTTACTGAATTCATAATTCTGTGATAAGAAATTATGAATATCTGTTACATATGCATTGTAAAAATGTGAAGAGAAATAAATTATCTACATGTCTTATCAAACCAAGCTGAATGCTCCTCTTATTCTGTTGAGAGATGGGAAGAAGATAACATAAAAAAAATAGAGAGAGAATACACATTTAGAGATTAAAAAATTTAATATAAGAATAACAAGAATTGCCATAACTGAGTTTAAGAAAAACATAGAAGCACCAAAACCTGTATAATATTTCATAGATATATGACCTGCAAAATGATGACAAATTGACTAAATATGGCACAGTGAGGAATGCCAATAGAAGTTACAATAAAAATAATAATAGAAACGCTAATAATCATCATAATATAAAGGAGAAGAAAAAGGAGGAGAAGGATAGGGAAGAAGTGGAGAAAGGGGAAGAGGAAGAGGGGAGAGAAACAGGAGAAAGAGGAGAATGAGAACTTAGCTAAGGCATTAGGACAAGTGTCAAGAATTGGAAACAGTACAAGAACAACCAGAGAACAAGAATGTCAACTTTCTATTTGAAAATTCTGCTACTTTTAAAGATTTTGCACATGATACTTCTTCAAGCCAAGGTGGATGGGTGGGGATTGTGACCACAAATATTTCTTTTCATATAGTTTTAAATTTTAGAAAGATTTTCAAGCATTTCCAAAAAAACTACCTAAGGTGAATCACAATTACTAAAAAAAGACTGATATTTGTGCCAAATATCTGTGATGTAATAAAATACAGATGAAGATGGTCAAAAATTACTTCAAAAAGCCAAATATTTTGAAATACGAATTATTGGTGATATATGACTTAGGTTAACTAAGGATTTTACTAAAATTTTAACAGCTATGAGCTATATATGTTTTGAGGTACTCTAGTCAAATAACCTGAAACTGGGACAGGTGAAATATAGCTCTTCTTTTCTAAAGGGCTGAGGAGATTGGAAGGTGAGCAGTTGAAGAGTGAGGCAGGATATGACAACACTTCTGAAATTAGAGATCACGTTGCTTTAACTTCAATATCTTTCCTGATATTGGAACAAATCCCCCAGCAAGCAATTTGCAAAGCTCTAGAAAGTACAGGAGGCAGGGTAATAACCAACATGACTTGGTGGACAACAAATCATATCAGTCCAATCGAATTCCCTCTAACCCAGTGACAGCCTTATAAATGTGGGGGAACAAATGAAGTCATATATCTTGGCTTCACAAGGCTTTTGACTGTGACTCTCATAACATACTCATAAACAAGATGATAAAATACAGTTTAGACCATAATCTTGGAAAAATAATTAGTGATTGTTCATTGTTCAGGGATTTCTCTGAAAGGCGATGTATACCTAGGAAATTACCTAGAAATTTCCTTAGGAAATATTTTTATTAATGATTCAAATATTAAAATAGATGGCATTTTCCCAAAAATCACACATTCAAAAGTAGTATATATAAAGAAAATGTTAATTAAATTATTACATTTGAATAAGTAAGAAGACATTTCTATTTGGTATCCCTTGGAGACTATTTCTGAATCATTTGCACAGGGTATAATGTTATTCATAGAATGTACAGGTTTTCCCATTTTCTATCCCATCTCCATTGGAATTATACTACCTAGGGAAATTCAAGATAAGGGCACTACTCTTGGGTCAGTGGAAGGCTGTGGAATTGCTGGCCAGGAGAGAGCACTTCCCTTGTTGTTACACATCATTTTGTGTTCTGTCTTCAAGTGCTGTGCTTTTAGTATGAATTGATTAATCACAGCTACTGTATTGGGAGGCATCACTCCAAATCAAGGTGGATTACATTTCAGAAATGTAAGCAGATGATCTTAAAACTGGAAATCTATTTTAATACAAAATAACAAGAAAAGAAAATAAGATATTGATATAACCTAGAAAGTTAGGTTATACATTCATGAAATACTCTATCATTGTTGTATGATGTCAGCTTTTGACAACAGGGTTATGGTAACATTATAATAAAAATTAAGTGACTTTGTAAAAGGATTATCTGTTTTCTATAATAACTCACCAATAAAATCAACTGATCACATATATGAATATATGAATAATATATTCATATATTTTAAAATAATATATAAATATGAATATATGTGAATCATCCTCTTGTCCAGCATATCCATGCTGTATATGCTACTCGCCTGTTAGTCACTTAGTAACCAGCTGGGTTATCAGATTGACTGTCATGGTATCGCAGTGCTTGTGTTCAAGTAACCCTTGTTTTACTTAATAATGGCTCCAAAGAGCCAACAGTAGTGATGCTGCCAATTCAGATATGCCAAAGAGAAGCCATAAAGTGCTTCCTTTAAGTGAAAAGGTGAAAGTTCTTGACTTAATAAGGAAAGAATGTATACAACACAATTAAAAATAATATATGAACAATATATTTAATATATGAACATTTAATATATGATTAAGTTTAAAAGAAGGAAAGGAAGTGAGGAAGGAAGGAAAGAAGGAAGGAGGGAGAGAGAGAGGAAGAGGGAAGAAGGAGGAGGCAAGGAGAAAGAAAAGATAATAGATAATAGACAGAAAAGAAGGGAGTTTAAAAAAAAAAACAAAGGTGTCCTATATCGAGTCTCAACATTTCATATTTCCTTGTCTTCACTATAGTCATCCCTCTATAAACGATTACTTTAATCTGTCTTCAGGCTTGGTTATGGAAACAAATCTAAAATAGATTTGTTTTCAATAATTTATGATATTTTTATCTTCCACTCTTCTTTTAAGTTTTCTTGAATCTCTGGAATTATCCCCCTCACTCAACAGTTTTCATCCCAACAGTATATTGTACTGGCCCCACCCTAAGCTCCTGACATTTACTTCACCTCTCTTGGCTCCCTCCTAGAAGAGCCCTGACCACTGAGAGCTAAAGTAGGAGCTAGTGAGCTTGTCAATC
Organism: Tapirus indicus; assembly: GCA_031878705.1. NCBI lineage: Eukaryota > Metazoa > Chordata > Mammalia > Perissodactyla > Tapiridae > Tapirus > Tapirus indicus. The sequence goes on from CM062926.1 coordinate 95,849,578, forward strand.
TATTTTTTTTGTTCATGCTAACATATTAACTAGCTAATCCTGAACATGCAGATAATGAAATTACATTCATTACAATGCACTTTAAAATGATAAGCATATGTAATTTAATACAGTCAAAACCATTTGTTAGAGTGCCTTTTGAGGAAATCTAAGGAAGAAGTTTATTTTCTTTGTACTTTATCACATACTCTTTTTTAATAGCTTCCAAATTATAAGATATTCATAAGACGTTTTTTAATAAGTTCCAAATTATAAGATACTCATGAGAATTTTAAGCAACTTGGAAGGATTGTGGAAGAAGATATTTGAGGTTAAAATAGACATTTTAATATTCTTTAATAACTGGATACTCTGTTATACTTCTTCTAACTGTAGGCATCAATGACAGAAAACTGAAATTGTGATATTATTCATATTTCTTTACTCTTTTCCTTACTTTTACTCTTTTCCATTTTGTGTATGTGCATGTGTGTGTCTATATGTATCAAATACATGTGCATATATTTATGACTATATGGACTCATATATAAAATTTTGAAAGGGTTTAAAGAAAATATATTTTGCCAGTAGTGCACATCACACTTTCTTTTTCATTGAGAACAAATAAAAATACCCATGTGTCCCTTCTAATGAGTTGAATACTCCAAAAAGAGAACAAATTAGGATAAAATAGTTGGTATCAAAGGAATTCTACTGCTGGAACAAAATAAGGGGAACATAAGCAGGATCTAGAAAAACAAATCCATACATGATACATAATCTTATAAAATAACAACGTCAACTTTATTTTTTCAGAAATCATGACAGTTGTCCCCTCCATTCTGGGACTTTCTCGAGGCAGCAATATGATGAGGGCAACAAAATGTTAAGTGATGCTTTATCTTGGGTAACTGTTGGCTCTTCAGGAGCAGTCATTTTTCAATTTGCAGAAAGCAAGAAAAAGCCTTGAGTCAGATAATGAAAAACCAAAATTTTTCAAAGAGAATCAACAAAATTTCTCATTTCCAAATTGTTCTGGTAAAAAAAAATAGTCAAAATGAGAAATATCTGAAAATAGAAATACCTAAATTTTATAACTTGTTTAAATAATATCTTAGTGTGGGTTCCCAAAAGCAGATTCTTAGACAGGATTAAGTGCAAGTGATTTGTTTGGGAAATGATCCCAATTAACAAAGTATAGGGATGGGCAAGTGAGAAAGAGAAAGAAGAAGGTCAATAAAGAACGTCAGTTACTAATGTGGCAACTGGGCTCAGTTCCTGTGGGGACCTCTCTGAGGGCCACGTAGAATGCATCTCAGAATTTGCCTACCAAGGCGCTGAGGCGTTTATTCACCAACTCCCATTCCTCATTGATTATGAGCAACTCCTTGTCATGTTAGCTCCCCACCTCCTGGGTAGAAGGATGCAGTAACATCAGTATTTAGCATGTTTGTTTGCATATGACCTCTCAGGTGGGTTGAAGTAATGAACAGGGCACTGACAGTTTCCACTACAAATAGATTTAATTCATTATAGTCTAAAATAGACCTGTTCTAGAGATATACGTTCTTTATAACATAATAGAGTTTTTCCATTTTAACAATGAATATGTGTCTTTGTATTACCAATGTCTCGTATAGGTCTTGGCACATACTAAATATTTTTAGGTAGTTCTTGGATGAATAACGCATCTTTTGATGGAGAGCAGGTCTTGAATGAAGAGTGTCACAAGAAACAGAAAAAAAAATTTACATTTTTAAATAGAAGCCAAAAACCCTATCCAGAATGTTGACTGAAAAGGAGCCTTTGGAATCCTCTCAAGAGTCTGAAAAAGATGCCGTGCACTAAACAGCTCAAAGGAAGTGCACAAAATGTTGAATTCCATAAAAACCAACAAATTAACATGGTGCAACTAGATAATCCAGCAGAAATAAATGTTGCAAAATACTAAAGGAGGAAAAAAGAAAATAGAATTAGAATTTGTTTTTACACTTAAGGTTCTCAAAGTTCAACTTTGGGTGAGCCAAGTGGGACTAAGCTCATACATAACATAAAACACACTGTTGTACAAACAAATAAATAACTTCCTCTTCAGAATCATATATTTTGAAAGAATATATGCCCAAAATGCCAAAGCACTTCAAGACTGTATGAATCAAAGCTCTCTTACATCAATTAAAGGAATCTGGTTTCATAATCAAAAAGCACTTATTTGTCTTGGTTTTGAAAGAGGTTCCCTTATTTCATGTCAAATGACCAAAACTCCCAGTTTTAATACGTTGTACATGTTAAATGTACATGTTAAATGTAAGATGTACAACATTCTTAATGGACTTCACTATTATTTTGAAAGGTTGTATATAATATATGGAAATCTAAATTCTAATTTAAATCACTAAAAATCTGAACAATCCAAGAAATGAATGGAGCTGTGCTTTTTAACCCTATGTACATGATGCATCATTGAACTAGGCTCTTCCTCTCCTCCAAATAAGCAGATTGACCAGGATTCTCTTGTTCCAAGGAAAACTTATGAAAGAGCAGAATTCTTATTTTGTATGATGATCTACAATAATTGTAAGGAGAAAATATCCTTTTAATGAATTCTAATTTTTGAGTGTGTGGCCTGCCACCAGCCTTGATCTAAGATAGGATTTAAGTGTAAGTGGTTTATTTGGGAAGAGATCTCAGTTAGCAAGGTATAGGAATGGGGAAGTGAAGGAAAAAAAGACCAGTCAATAAAGCATCAGTTAAACAAAAGAAACATTTTACAAATGGCAATCTTACCTTCCCTTTCTATGTTTTTTACCTCTCATCATTATCCTCTCATTTCTTTGCATAGTCCATGCTGTTTCTTTTCTTTTTCTATTTTTTTTCAAACTGGGCTGAAATGTTGCTTTGTTCACCTGGGAACAAAGTAGAAAGCATTCTTTTTCAACTATGAAACATTTTCTTTAAGCTAACTGGAGCTTATTTATTTTGCTAGTTGTAAATAGAAAGATAGATAGATGAGATACGATAGGTAGGTAGATAGATAGAGAGAGAGAGAGAGAGAGAGAGAGAGAGAGACAGATAGATGAAAACTCCCTTACATTAAAACATTGGTCATCCTTGAGAATGAAAACTGGTACAATATAAAAACATATGCACAAGGTTATTCACTGCAACATTGTTTGACAATGTGAAATATTGGACACAACCTATACGCTCCTACATAGCAGAGTGAATAAACAGGCTGTTACTTTTTGAATCTTAAACACTCTCTCAACTTCACTTTGCTTTTCATCCCAGCTACCACCATTCCTGCTCCCTTAAAACCAAAACTCCTGGAAATATTTGTCTAAATTTGCTATCTCATTCTTATCCTTCTACCTTCTTTTAAAACCACTCCAATCAGACTTTCTACTGAACCAGCCAGAGAAATTTCCAAGTCACTGATGACCCCCATGTGGCTAATTCAATTATCAGTTCCCAGTTCCCTTCTTACTTGACCTGTGGGCATCATTTGAGAGAGTTAATCACTCCCTTCTCCTACAAATACTTTATTCGTTTGTATTCCAGGTGTCACACTCCCCTGATGTTCCTTCTACCTCACTAGATGCTCCTTCTCTGTATTTATTGTGCCATCCTCTCTTTTCCCACTTCATTATGTAGGATAGCCCCAGGGCTTAGTTCTTAGAGCTCTTCCCTATCTACATCCACTGCCTTGTGATTTCACCTGGTTTATGGCTTCAAATATTACCTATACTCTGACAACTCCTATGCTAGATATCTTCTGTTTGCCCCTCCAGATTCACTCTATACTCTTCTTGCCTTCTCTGTGCCCTAGAAGGCTGATATTTCCCTCTAACCCCCATCAGGCAATTCTCTTCATAAAATTCATTCTCCAGGTTCTATTAACCACTTCCTTTCGTGGTACCTTTAAGCCCAGGGTTGGTAAAGGCTCTCTGCTGCTACTAGCTTCAGGGTGCTGCACAATACATTGCTGCTTTCCCTAAACTTTACAAATGTTTTCTTTATTACATTTTCCTCAATTACCCAGCCTGAGTGTGGCATCTACCTGAAGTATAATAATAAAATTCATACATATCTTGAAATGCAAGTTGTAGATAATGGAAAATAAATCTTGCACCTTCATTACTAGTGGCCACATGTGTATCTAAGACAGTGGTTGGAGATATCTATGGTTGGAGACATGTAAGGTAAATAGATTCATGATGCAGAACTCCCAGAATCAAATCTTCAAAATCACCCCCATTCAAGAAAATGTAACATAAGCAGAAATGAATGCTCTGGTAGGACCTGGAGAATACATTTAAATCTCCAAACAGATCAGACTGGTTAAATACCAGAAGAAAAGACACTGAGGTACTAGAGATGGAGTTCACATCTGTAGAAGTGAATAAACAATAGGACAAAATGAATGATCTAATAATGAGCCAGATCCCCATGACGCCAAAGGATGGGCACCTTAAAGATGCTACTTGAATAACATTGTACAACACACTTGCTATATCTCTGCATAAATCGCTCTGCATGGTTGTCAGAGAATTCCATCTTTATTCTTTTCAAATTTTGTTAATTTGAAAATTCCTTAAATCACAGGGCTCCCTCCTCAATCTGCAACTATATGGACAAAATGCAGATGGCATAATATCTGATCTTTTGCCTTCATTCAACCAACAACGAACTCTGTACTTAACACCCACACCAACCCTCACACCCCTACCCAGAGACATATAATTAATACTACAACTTAACATCAATTACAGAAAAATAACTTACTAATTAAGACTTATTTTGTAATTTAAGTCAAGCTGGCTTAAACAATAAAGGAAAAATTTTAATTCACACAAATAAAACTCCAGTAGCAGGTCTGGACTCAAGCTAATCATGATCCAGTGGCTCAGATAATGTCACCATAAAACTAATTTCTCTTTCACTCTCTACTTTGCCCTCACTGGTGTCCTTAATCCTCAAGCCACCACTACCTCACATCCCCTACCAACACAAGCTTCAGATTATCCCCTTGTGATCAATAATGGTTGCCATAGTTCCAGCCCTCACACACTAACACTTCATCATCCAGGGAAATGGAATCTCTTTTTCCTTCTGTACAAAGTCCTAGAAATCACTGCCTCTCAATATCCTTAAATGTGTCATGTATCCCAACCTAATCCAGCCACTGGGCCCAATAGAATGGGATTTAACAATAGAGAAAAGTCAACAGAGATCCACCCTTGAACCAACCCACATAAATGGAAATGAAAGTGATATGAACTCTTCAAAAGAAAATTAGGGCACTACCAGTGAGAAAGAACAGAATGGGTGCCGGGAAAGAACAAATACATTTCTCTACAAAGTACAAAATATGAGAATTTGTAAAGAGTTTGTAAGAGAGGAAAAAATCCTTTTCCTTGTACCCTTCTAAGTTCTCAGCAGGGGCCCCTGTGACAGATTAACAAGAGAAAAACAAACAGATGTTTACTAACATGCATATTTCATACGTACGTGGGGGAGACTCAGGGAATGAGTAACTCAAAAAGGTGGCTTAGTACTCCAGTTTACATAGCATCTTCAACAAACAACAATAAATTTGTAGGGAAAGGAAGGACAGGACAAAAGAAAGTAGGTTTAGGCTTCTAGGGGTGGCAAACTATGGGAAGATAAATATATCAGAGGAAACTAATGAAGTAAATGTCATTTGAAGATTTTGATGCCATCTCTGAGCTGATAACAGTCTAGAGTCATCTCTAGCAAAGGAGAACTTAGGGAGAGTAGAGAAAGATTTTCCTGCATTTACTGCTTCCTAGTTGTCTTCAGCTCAACATAACTTTTTGTCAAAGAGGCATATTTAAGGGTGACATATTCTGATTTCCCTCAAGTTCTAAGTGGAGGTATTAGTCAGTTATAAGCAGAGTAATTATTTGCATAGTGCCCAAACCAGAGTACTTTTGAGAGTGGAAGTAGATGCTCTTAGTAATTAGGCTAGCAGAGCAGTTGTAAATCAGGAAAGTCCAGACAAACGGGGAAACATGCTACCTTTGGAGCTCTACACTTTTATCTCCAACTTTTGCCATTTCTTACTTGAATTAAATATGATTAAATCATTACATTCTTCACCAAACTTAGTCCTCTTCTAGTGTTCCCTGCATCAGTGAATGACACCATCATTGATCCAGAAACACAATGCAGAACTGGAAGACTTATCCTTGATACCACCCCTTTTCCTGTTAGTCACTTCTTCACCTAGTCTTTCAAATTTACTCTTTAAATGTTTTAAATCATACAAAGTCCCCATCTACACTGCAATCTCCCTAGGTCACTGGCTTAGCTCGGGCTGCTATAACAAAATACCATAGACTGGATGGCTTAAACAACAAACATTTCTCACAGTTCTGGAGGCTGAGAAGTCCAAGATCAAGGCACCTAGCAGATTCAGTGTCTGGTGAGAACCCTCTTCCCAGCCCACAGAGGGCCACCTTCTCGTGTGTACTCACTTGGCCTTTCCTCAGTGCATATGCCCTTGTGGAGAAAGAGAGGGCACTGGTCTCTCCCTCTTCTTATAAGAACATTAATCCCATCATGGGAGTTCCACCCTCATGACTCCATCTAAGTGTAATTACCTACCAAAGGCCCTACCTCCTGATGCCATCATATTGGAATTAGGGCTTCAACATGTGAATTTTGGGGGGACACATTCAGTCCATAACAGTCACTTTTTCATTACCTCCTAATGCGAGTAGTGTAACAACCTTCTAAGTGGCCTCTCAACATTTAGTTTTGCCTCCACTTCAATCTAGATTAATCTTTTCAAAACACAAACTCAGTCAAGTCAGCTACTTGTTCAAAATCATTCAGTGGTTTAGTAATGATCTTAGAGATCAAAATCCTTAACACGATATACAAGGTCCATATTGAGGCAGGATCTGCCTTTTTCTCCCACTCCTCCTCCCTAATATTCATCTCCAGCCACATTAGCTTTTGTTCACCTTCTCAAAGATGCTGTATTAGTTTTCTAGGGCTGCCATAACAAAGTACCATAAACTGGTTGGCTTAAAACAACAGAAATTTATTGTCATTCAGTTCTGGAGTCGAGTCTAGAAGTCTGAAATTAAAGTGTGAACAGAGCTACCTTCCCTCTGAAACTTGTAGGGAAGAATCCTTCCAGGCCTCTACCCAGCATCTGCTGGTTGCCAGGAGCCTTGGTATTCCTTAGTTTGCAGCTTCAAAACTTCAATCTCTGCCTCCATCATCACATAACATTCCCTCCTCATGTGTCTGTGTCTCTATGTCTCTTCTACTCTTCTTAGGGCACCAGCCATATTGGATTAAGGACCCATTCTATTCCAGCGTGACCTCATCTTAACAACTAACTATATCTGCAATGACCCTATTTCCAAATAAGGTCCTATTCTGAGGTACTGGGAATTAGGACTTCAATATATCTCTTTGGAGAACACAACTCAACCCATAACACATGCTCTATTTCCTTCATTCAAGACTTTTTCACATGCTGTTCCATCCACAGGAAACATTCTTCCCTCCCTTGTTTGCTTAGTTGATTCTTATTTATCCTTCAATCTCAACTCAAATATCACTTCCTCAGGGAAGATTTCCCTGGAACAGACTATGAGTCAACTTCCTCTATTTTTATGTACTCTCTCTATACTACAAATCTTTTCTTCATAAGAATTATCACATTTATACTTTTACTTATTATTCATGATTTATTATTTCATGTATTACTTATCCCAATGCCTAGAAGACTGCCTGGCACAATGTAGGCACTCAATATATATCTATAGATTTAAATAATGAAAGAAGGAATAAAAATGAGGACTTCCAATTTCTCTGACAACATAAATTAGCCTAGAAAAATTTACATTTTGGCACCTTGTAGTTTATGACTCCTGAACACAGGAATTACTAAACTCTGGAGATATTTTAAGTTCCAAAGTTTAATCATATTTTTGGAGTTTTGATTCTGTTCCTCTTAACTCCTTTCTTCGTACCACTGGCATGCTTAATACTCTAGAGTCTTGACACTCTAGTCTCTCTTTTCTAACATGATTCTTTTCAGTTTTAAACTCTTTAGGACAGGAGAAAAAAACAGAGATGATGGATATTCATAACTCTATTGTAAAATTTACTGTATACGCATAAAGTGTCAAAAACAACTAAAAATCTGAAATTATATGAAGAAAGAGCTGCCAAAGCAATTTGTTTTCAATCTCTCCTTTCCATTTAGTATATTATCATTTTCCTTACTTACGTTAAGACTTTTTTTGTCAAGATTCTATTGTTGACACAGTTGAGTAATGCAGAGCCTGTCAGATTTTCTACTAAAAGTGCACAGTACACTTTCATCTTCACAGTCTTGCATTACCTCAGCATGTACCAGGGCAGTTCTATTTAAAGTAGAATACACAGGCTTTGAGCTTTAGGTTGTCCTACATATCATTCAGATATCTCACTATGGATCTTATGTTTTAGTTCTGAAAGTTATCAGCAGAAATTCTTGTCAAATTCTTTTTGTTTTTTGTACTAGTGCCAACTGAAAGGAACAATCCAGCTTACTGTAGCAAAATACTTAATATAGGGGAAGAGACTGGAGAGATAAGGTGGGCGATAGGTAATATATTCTGAAAACCTAAGCCATAACAAAGCTTTTGGACTTATACTGAACACTCTACTTCTTCCTAACTTGTTTTCTGTATACTCTCTTATTCTTTTCAATTAAATTACTTTCTAACAAAACACTCTGCTCACATTCCTTAACTATCTTATAATGAGACAAATAGTAAGATCATGAATATCACTTATATAATAAAAGACAAATATATATATTTATCATTGAACATGTATATATAATGTACTTTCTACAATAAGGGAAAAATTAATTCCTAGTTTTATATATTTTCATTGAAAGCAAACTTAGATATGAAAGAAAACATGCTATCTCTTTCAAGGCTTTATTTTGGCTCCATATGAAATGATAAAGAGTATTTCCAGCATGTCAAGGTAACACAGACTTATAAATCTGCTGACCTTATCCCTGGATCTCGATATGTCTGAAGTTTCTTCACAGTGTCAATTTCAGCATACTGAAAAGATATTATATCTACCATCATTATGTCTATACCATACTTCGATATTTTATCCTGAAAATTGAACACATCAACACATGTCTGTTTATCTTATTTATTTCCTTCTATCATACCCTGAAAGTTAAACTTTCACAAACCTCTGGTCATTTTTCTTTTTCTTCCAATTTTAGAATTCTTTCAGATTCACTTTATAACCAACATAGTTTTTTTAAATTCTAATACATACCCAACCTTGAATAAATATACACTTTCTCATTTTTAATGAATAACCCATCTAGAGGCATTAACTTTGAGTTGAAGCATATAGAATATACCAAGAAAATGATTCAACATTAAATATCTCTGGGCATATTTTAAATTTGGGTTTATGCATCACATGTTCTTCTTAACTGTAGTTAATTTCAGAATTTTTGCTTTTATTCCAATGGCTTTATTTTCCTATCAGAAGTAAATTTCAGTAATATCTGATCGCCCACCAAGTTAAAGACAAACACCTACCACTGTTTTTCAAAGCTCTATATACACCAGGTCTATTCCAAGCAGGTATGGAAGACTGGCAAAGAAGAAATTAAAATGTGCTGAGAACCTGTGAGCCAGGAGCTGTGAGGTATGTGTGTCTTGGCTATGTCAATAGATACTATTTTGCATCACTATGATTTTATTTGTCATTTATCTCCTTTTTTTCTCCCCACCCCCAAATGCCTGAAGGGCCAGAGTCAGGTATATTCCTTAAAGAGCCTACAAAGCATTTGACAGTTAATAAGAATTTTTTGTATTAAATAAATACCATTTGTGACTTTAAGCTGGAGAGTTGTCAGAAAATAACAATAGGGAAATGACCAGGAGAACAATAAAACTTCTATGGTGGTTGGCAACTGTAATGTTTCTTCCCTCTAGTGATCACTTCTCAGTGCCCTGTTCTCAGTAGGGATGGCACAGCCCTATTTCCAAACCAGGGTGGTGCTGGGCCCAGGGGTGGAGACAAGCGGTTGTACCAGGCAAGTATGCAGGTAGACTCCTGGTGCCTTGCCATGAGCCCTTTATTCAGAGAGAGAGAGAGTGTGTGTGTGTATGTTCTTTTCTGCAGATGCACTCTGGATTATTTTTTCCAATGTCATTATGCCTGGCCTGAAAGTAAAAGGGACATTTCAAGTGGTAGCTCAGCCTATAGGAAATGGAATAGGTGATGAGATTCCATACAAAATGAAAGGTCTATAGTACCTAGTACAAAAACAGAAAAGTAACTGTTTGGGGCCCTTTGGTAGAGAAGAGTGGTGTCACTTATGGTGTTCTAAGCCTCCCTTTGTTGTCTAGAGTAAAAATGGAGCAATTTATGTGAATATTAGAGTCCCTCACCGAAGGGGCTTATTTACTTTATGAGCATCTGGAAATGATTTTTTTAAAGCCAATAGTATAATTGTGGATGCTCTACAGGAAACCACAAAGCCCTTGATAACATAAGATATACACACAAATGCTGAAGCTAATAAATATGCTACACCTAAGGGAGCTAGAACAATTGTATCCCCAGCACTAGCATAAGTGGTAGCTAAATAAACAAGTGAATGAATTAATGAATGAATGGATGCTAGAGCTTTGTGTTATGTGTCTCATCATATCGTCTCCACATGGGAGCTTTTCAGAACCTTGTTTTTATGCTATCACAAAGGTTGAAGACAAAACAGCTATACCAACATGTTCCTCACATGCGCTACTCACAGGGGAAGGAAAATTTTGTTCATTTCACTTGTCTTTCCTAAATCAGCATTTTGCTCTCTAAAATCAGGGCAAAAGTAGTTAGAGCTAAGATCATAATCCTGCCCTAGGTCACAACCAAACCCTAAATGATTTTGGAGAAAAAAAAAAATAATTAATAACTACATATATATCTTTAAAACTATGAGAACGCCTTTATGATAAATGTCATGACCAAATAAAATTGCTTTCTTCCTGTCAGTAATGACCCTGGCATCCCTGATGTGTAACTTACATTTAACTGGCAACATTCTGTGTTACTCATATTAACTGCAACAGTCTGAACAGCTTGAACTTCAATAAAATGTGCATTAAATGACTGAGTTAATTTAACCTCGTTAATCCTCAACCCAATAGAACCATCTGAAGCCTTCCAAGCAGCTGTGCTTCATCTACAACATAAACAAGCCCCTGTAGGAAACCAACACCCGGAACATGCTGAAGCTCTGGTTCCCAAGTTGTCACTGAGGGGCAAATGGCTGCATAATTGCCAGGACTAGTCTCCAACTGCATTACATGATTCACTCATTTTATTATTCTTGCTAACGGTGAGATGAGTTCTCTAAAAATAAATTTCTCCCTGAACTTTTTCTTGGACCTGCTTCTCTCTGCACTAAATGCTCTAATTTATCAAAGAGCAGGATTCTCGTTCAAGATACTTTTTGCTTCGTAACTTAAGAAACATATTTATCGCAAACAAAAGACTGCGCTCAATTAAAAGAAAACTTCAACCCATCTGCCTCCTACGTCTTCCCCCCATTTAGGATTAATTACAGAAGCAGCAATAGCAGTGAATTCTCAGAATTGTACTCATAAAGGGCTAAAGTTTTAAAGCACTAAGAGGTATCAACACAATTTTAATATATAGTTGAATTTTTGCAGTTGTGAATGTGACATTTTAATTTTATGTAATAGTGTGGGACGTTTATGAATCTTGATCTTGATCAACTTAAAAATGAGTCTAAATTAAGGTCCATGATTTGCACTGCATTGTTCTTTCTTATATTTAATGACACTGAAAACATCTTTTATTTGGGAGAGTCCTTTTTTTGCTCACATTGCTCTCAAGCCAAGAAAATAAGTAGTAGTATGCCTGAATGGGCCTTCATTCACTGTTAAGGGGCAGTGATCACTAAGATAAGAACATTGCATCTGGACCCAAGACACTGGGTTTGGCTTAGTTTTATGAAAATACCCAAATTTGTGAGCAGACTATATAACTGTTCGTTATTCAGCTAGTGGAAATATACCGTCCACTATCTCAATAACTTTTTGTAATGATCAAATAAGATAATTTATTCAAAGAACTTTATATACTATAATGCCTATATAAATACACCTATTCTTGGTTCTTCATAATCACAAGTTGATGGTAATAAGATCTGCATTAAAAGGTTGCTAAAGCAGAACTCAAAGTACATTATATTCATCACCAGGACTCCACAGTATTTCTAAAAGGCTGTTGAGTTTTTAAAATAATTTTATAACTTCTTTACCAAGAAATATAACAAAATATAGCAGAAACTATATATGCAAACACATCTCTGTGTTGAAAAGGAACCACCCTTCCAGGATTAATCAAGTGATTTAAAATATTATAAGCAAAAGAGTTATTGGCCTGATATGAGCTTAAAAAAAATAAAAAACATTTAGTCAAAACTAAATGTCAGAAAAACGTTTAGTCAGAATCTAAATTCTAAAACAACTATTTGGTCCAACACTTCTCAAAATCAAATCGCAAATGTTTCCACTTGGTAAAAACATGTTTTCTTTAGTCACATAACCTCATTAAATTTCCTCAATACGTTAGTTATAGAAATGGATTAATTCTTCATTTTCTGACTTCATTTGCTATAGACAGGTAACAATAAAAGCAAAAATACTATATCGTTATTCTACCACCTTTGTTAAGGTGGCATTTTCTAGAGTACTATGTTTGGGTTTTCTCCTGACTTTTTAAAAATCAATCAATGTATCATTTCAACAATTTGGTACATTTGTCCTTCTCAATTTTCATCAGTTATAGGGAATTAAATGGACCAAAAGCTCTGTAGGGATATGACTTCATAAAGCAAGCAACTCAAACTTTGGAGAAGGCAATATAGAAAAGAAATATTCCTAAGAGAGTAAAACACATTTTTCGTAGCTGTAATGAAATATAAATTAAAACACCTTCCTGCTTGGCTAGTTCCAATATTTGTCTTACCAGGTAAACACTCTACTGGCAAGCAGTTTAAACAGTTATTTCATTTAGAACTGCCAGTTTCAGAAATATGATAGTCCTCAAGTAAAACACACTTTTCAAAATATGTTATGCCAACATAGTTCTGCCATAGTCTTGGAAGACAGATTTTAAATTACTATTTAACAGAGTAGAATTTTACCCCAAGAAACAATTTATGAAAATAACATAAATCAGATGTGATAAAATCAGTAATAAATACTGTGAATGAAGGATTTTAGAAAAGATAAGCTATCTAGAAGACAGAACAATTTACATTTCCAAACTACAGTGCATAACATCCTTTAAATCATGTCCAAGATGTTGAAAAATATAAATGTATGCACATCCCTGGTTTTGAAGCCAGAATATATCTCTTGATAGCTGCTTACCTTTACATATACATGTGCATGCTTTTATAGAAGCCTGTTTCCCTTTTTTAAATCTTTTTGCAATATATTTATAAAGTAAAACAAAATTGCAACATATTCTTGGAATGATCCTAAACATAACATACATGCTATTTTCAATTTCTGAACTTTGCTATTTACAGAAAATAAATTACTCATTCTAAATAATTTTTTTAAGTACATTAGTAAGCCATGGTAATTTCCTGATGAAATAGAAAAGTGCAAATGGCCAGCCAGGTCACTTCAAGGTACCCCATCAGCACCTTTCATCTGTTCCCCACATCTGTTTTATTGCTCTAATGTCTTTTTATCTAGACTCAGGGCCATTCTTAAATGAACATATATTCCTCGTCATGTTGTGACATTCCTAACGTCTGCCCCAGGCTCACTTCAAAAATTGGTGCCCAGTTCTTTCAAGATTTGTTTCAGGAAAACTACTTCTCTGGAGCTTAATTATAATGAAAGAAAAATAATCTTTCTAATTTCTCAGGCATGATTGCCACCATAAATTTATCAAACACCAATGTAACAGTAAAGTATTAAAAGTCACAGTTCCTAGTAAAACTTTATTTCATGTCCATATCATTGCACATTTCTTACCAAGTAAGTATTCAAAATAAGCATCAGAACAAAGTTTGATTGCAATGAAAAATTGAATTATGTCACCTTTATTATTACATGGATTTCTTAGGCAAGAAAAAAAAGATCCACTTTATTTCAACTGAAGGGAATTTGTTGTCATGATACAGGAACTGGACCAGAATCAGCTCTAAGGGTTGGCTAACCTGTCTCACCATCAAGAGCTAAACTGGCTTTTTTAGTGTCACTGTTCTGTCTCCTTACCTACACCATTCATCTTTATGTGGTTTTCTCTACCCAATTTTTACTCTCTCATAACTTCAGTTTGTACATGACTTCAATGCACCAACTACCTAACAATATACTTTCAGCTGCTGTGCTTATTGCTAATGGATACTGTGTTTTCCAGTTCAATTTCTGAAGAATGGGAATCTGATTGACCTAGTTCACCTGTTTACAGAACAAGTCACAGACTACTATTAAGCCAACCTATTGGCTTTAGTTTTCTTACCATCAATTCTCACTCCTAGTCCACTTAACTATAGCCAGGAGATAGGATCTTGAGGTACAAAAATAGCCACCAAGGTAGAAGGGATTGTGTGAAATGTGTTTTACCTAGCATAATTGTGTATGTGAGCAAGCATTAACTGACATCCCTATTGTACCGTACATAAATACATTTATTTTGAATGACTATTTTAATAAGATATTCCACAACAAATCTTGTCTATAAATGAAGTCAAGTGAGTTTTTGCAATACCAATTGAAATCTTCCAAAACTAACTGGGAAACCAACTTTGAATTTAGATATGTGAGAATGAGGCTAATTTACTGCAAGTTTCCCAAACTTATCATTTAAAGTAAAGGAGAGACTATTTCTCCAATGACACTTGCATAATATTTTTACCTGGAATTAAATTTATAGAGCTGTTTAAACAGTGGTATAGCAATCAGGATAAGAACTCAGAAGATTGCCTCTCTAAACATTTACAATTGTTTAAGTGGAAGTCCAGGATTTACTGAGTTTAGTGAGCAATTTTCATATGTCTTTATGTAGTTTTATGTCACTTGAGATGATCAGACTATCTATATTTTGGTGAAGTATCTTAGATTTCATCTACCTGACCAAAAAGAACAGGTACACTCAGTATTATGAATGTGATTTCATAATTTTCAACATAATGTACATGGTTTCCACTTTTTAGTTGAATATTGAAATGGAATCTTCATCATTAATAAACATACCCAACATTTATGTAATGTTAACATGAAACATGCTTTCATACAGATTACCTCATATATCACATATAACACTTACTTTGGAAAGGAGGGAAACAGGACTTAAAAGGTTTCAATATTATAGTTTGTAAAGGGCAGAGCTAGGACTCAAACCTATTAAACCATTTGTAAATTACTACCAAAGCACTCCTCCACTAGAAAGGCATGCTTGGACAAATGGAGTAAGCAAAAGGGGGCAAAGCACATGAAAGTCTAAAATCCAAAGCATCCAGGGCTGAGATCCCAAGGATAATATCCAAATCCAGGAAAGAGAAGGTAACTAAAAGCTCATATTGAAATGATTGATGTCAAAGGAATTGATCATAATTTCTTTTGAGTTTTGTCTCTTTAGCTTGGACATAAGACCAAATTCATTTTCATTTTATATACAAACTTCAAAAAATTGGAACTAAGGACAGGATGTTAACATTCTGGCAGAGTGAGCTTTCCCCCTTAGACTCTCTCCCCCAAGATACAACAAAAAGGACATCCCAAAACCAACAGAGGACATTCACAAAACACAAAAGATGTCTGAGAGACCCACACAGCCTTACATTTGAAGGTGGAGGTAGTGGAAGGGGGTAAGGAGAACTCCTCTCCTTCCCAGATGACAGAGACCCTGGGACCAGGACTACACAGCTCTCTGGGGGGTGGCAAGGAGCGGCCTTCTATGAGTAAATCATTGCTCTCCAAGTTCTCTCACAGCCTGTGGGAAATTCCTATACAGAGGGGACTGAACTGTTGTGGGGGTGTCTTCATCAAGCTAGCACCCCAGGAGAGCAGATAGTGAGGGAAAAATGAGAAGCCCCCAGGATCAGGTAGGTGAAAGAAAAACCCCTCCCCCTGCCCAGAGCACCAGCACAGCCAGTCCACCAGAGTGCCCACAGATCATGGTGGGCTCAGAATACACAGCTCTTGACCCCCACCCAGTGGCAGCAGGTGGAAGCTGCAACCAGATATCTTCAGAATGAGGAAAAATAAGCCCATGCCCTCAAGCACTATGCATAAATCTATTAAATCTCAAGAGCAGAAGGAAAATGACAAGCACCCAGAAGTCAATCCTAAAGGCACACAAATTTATAACCTAAAAGAGAATTCAAAATACCTATCACAAAAAAAGTTCAACGAACTATAAGAAAATACAGATAGAAACTCAATGAAATCAGGAACTCCTTCACAAAAGAGATTGAAACTATAAAGAAAAACCAATCAGAAATGTTGGAGGTGAAACACAATGGAGGAGATAAAGAAAAATCTGGAATCTTTAAAGAACACAGAGCTGACAATATGAAAGAAAGAATTAGCAATGTTGAGGATAGGAATGCAGAAATGCTCCAGATGGAGGAGGAGAGAGAACTAAGACTAAAAGACATGAAGAAATTCTCTGAGAAATATCCAATTCAATCAGGAAATGCAACATAGGGATTATAGGTATTCCAGAGGGAGAAGAGAGGGAAAAAGGAGCAGAGAGCTTGTTCAAAGAAATAATAGCTGAGAACTTCCCAAATCTGGGGAAGGAGCTGGAAATACAAGTGAATGAAATCAATAGATGTCCTAAATATATCAACATGAAAAGACCCTGCCCAAGGCATATAGTAGTAAACCTGGCAAAAGTCAATGTTAAAGAAAAAATATTAGTGGCAGCAAGACAAAAAAAAAAAAAAAACAAACATACAAAGGAATTCCTATCAGGCTCTCAGCTGACATCTCAGCAGAAACTTTACATGCTAGGAGAGAGTGGAATGATATATTCAAAATTCTGAAAGACAAAAAGTTTCAGGCAAGAATACTCTATCCAGCAAAAATATCTTTCAGATATGATGGAGAAATAATAACTATCTCAGATAAACAAAAGCTGAGGGAGTTCATTGCCACAAGACCCCCGCTACAAGAACTGCTCAAGAAGTCACTCACCTGAAAAAAAAAAAAAGAGAGAGAGAGAGAGAAAAGGGATACAAAGAATCAAGCAAGGAGAAAAAATAGGTCAACAAAATCAGAAAAATTGCATCTCTCTATCAGAATAGGTTAGCAAATGCTTAATTATAACACCAAAGATTAAGGGAAGGAAAAGACCCCAAATAAATATAACCTCATCACTTTAAACACAAACTCACAACACAAGATGGAATAAGTGGTGACTATAATAACTTGTAAGGGGAAGATGAAAGGGATGGAATCAAATTAGTCTCAGGAAATAAGAGGTCATCAGAAAATAGACTATCTCATCTACAGGAATTTTTATATAAATCTCATGGTAACCACTAAACATATAATCAGAAGAGAGACACATATGATAAATAAAGAGAAAACTAAGAAGACCGTCATACAGAACTACCAAACTGAATTGGTAGTCTGAAACACACAAGATGAGAAACAAAGGAAATGCAAAAGATCTGGAAAATGAGAGATAAAGTAGCAACATTAAGCCCTCATATATCAACAATCACTCTAAATGTAAATGGAGTGAATTCTCCAATCAAAAGACACAGAGTAGCAGGATGGGTTAAAAACCAAGACCCAACAATATGCTGGCTGCAGGAAACACATCTCAGCTCTAAAGACAAACACAGACACAGAGTGAAAGGATGGAAGACAATACTCCAAGCTAATGGCAAACAAAAGAAAGCAGCTGTTGCCATAATTATATCAGACAAAGTAGACTTCAAGATAAAACAAGTAATGAGAGACAAAGAGGGGCAATACATAATGAAAAGAGGGACACTCCACCAAGAAGACATATCACTTATAAATATCTGTGCACCCAACACAGGAGCACCAAAGTACATAAAGCAACTATTAGCAAACCTAAAAGGAGATATTAACCACAGCACAATAATAGTAGGGGATCTTAACACCTCACCTACATCAATGGATAGATCATCCAGACAGAAAGTCAATAGGGAAATAGTGGACTTAAATGAGAAACTAGATGAGATGGACTGAATAGATATGTAGAGAGCACTCGATCCAAACACAGCAGATTACACATTCTTCTCAAGCACGCATGGGACATTATCAGGATAGACCATATGTTGGGAAATGAGGCAAGCCTCTATAAATTTAAGAAGATTGAAATCATAGCAAGCATCTTCTCTGACCATAATCCTATGAAACTAGAAATCAACTACAAGAAAAAAACTGGGAAAGTGACAAAGATGTGGAGACTAAACAACATGGTACTGAACAACCAATGGATCAATTAAGAAATTAAAGGAGAAATAAAAAATATCTGGAGACAAATGAAAAGGAAAACACACCATACCAACTCATGGGATGCAGCAAAAGCAGTCCTGAGAGGGAAACTCATAGCAATACAGGCCCACCTTAACAAACAAGAAAAATCCCAAATAAATAACCTTAAACTACACCAACAGAATTAGAAAAAGAAGAAGACAAAGCCCTGAATCAGCAGAAGGAGGGAAATAATAAAAATTAGAACAGAAATAAATGAAATTGAAACCAAAAAAAAAACAGCAGAAAGGATCAACAAAACGAAGAGCCGGTTCTTTGAGAAGATAAAAAAAAATCGACAAACACTTAGCCAGGCTCACTAAGAAAAAAAGGGAGAAGACTCAAATAAATAAAATTAGGAATGAAAAAGGAGAAATTACAATGGATTCCACAGAAATACAAAGGATTATTAGAAACTACTGTGAAAAACTATATGCCAACAAATTGGACAACCTAGAGGAAATGGACAAATTCTTGGATGCATACAACCTCCCAAAACTGAATCAAGAGAAATAGAGAATCTGAATAGACCAATCACAAGTAAAGAGATTGAAACAGTAATCAAAAACCTCCCCAAAAATAAAAGTCCAGGACCAGATGGCTTCTCTGGAGAATTTTACCAAACATTCAAAGAAGATTTAACACCAATTCTTCTCAAACTATTTCAAAAAGTGGAGGAAGATGGAATACTTCCTAACACATTCTATTAGGCCAACATCACCCTGATACCAAAGCCAGACAAGGACAATACAAAGAAGGAAAACTACAGGCCATTGTCACTGAGGAACATAGATTCAAAAATCCTCAACAAAATATTGGCAAACTGAATACAGCAATACATTAAAAAGATCATACACCATGATCAAGTGGGATTTATACCAGGGACACAGGGATGGTTCAACATCCACAAATCAATCAACGTGATATACCACATTAACAAAATGAAGAATAAAAACCACATGATCATCTCAATCAATGCAGAGAAGGCATTCAACAAGATCCAACATCCATTTATGATAAAAACTCTCAACAAAATGGGTATAGCAGGAAAGGACCTCAACATAATAAGGGCCATATATGACAAACCTACAGCTAACATCCTACTCAATGGGGAAAAACTGAAAGCCATTCCCTTGAGGACAGGAACAAGACAAGGATGCCCATCTCGCTGCTCTTATTCAACATAGTACTGGAGGTCTTGGCCAGAGTAATTAGGCAAGAAAAAGGAATAAAAGGACTCCAAATAGGCAATGAAGAAGTGAAACTCTCACTATTTGCAGACAACATGATCTTATACATAGAAAACCTCCCAAAATCCCTTGGAAAACTACTAGAAATAATCAACAACTACAGCAAAGTGGCAGGGTATAAAATTAACTTACAAAAATCAGTTGCTTTTCTCTATACTAATGATGAACTGACAGAAAGAGAACTCAAAAAGACAATCCCATTTACAACTGCAACAAAAAGAATAAAATATCTAGGAATAAATTTAATCAAGGAGGTTAAAGACCTATACAATGAAAACTATAAGACACTATTGAAACAAATTGATGAAGACACAAAGAAATGCAAAAATATTCCATGCACATGGATTGGAAGAATTAACATAGTTAAAATGTCCATACTACCTAAAGGAATCTACAGATTCAATGCAATCCCAATCAAAATCCCAATGTCATTCTTCATGGAAATAGAACAAAAAATACTGAAATTTGTATGGGGCAACAAAAGACCCCAAATAGCTAAAGCAATCCTGAAAAAAAAGAACAAAGCTGGAGGCATCACAATCCCTGATTTCAAAATATACTGTAGACCTATAGTAATCAAAACAGCATGGTACTCATACAAAAATAGACACACAGATCAATGGAACAGAACTGAAAGCCCAGAAATAAAACCACATACCTATGGACAGCCAATCTTTGACAAAGGAGCAAAGAATATACAATGGAGAGAGGGAAGTCTCTTCAATAAGTGGTGCTGGGAAAACTGGACAGCCACATGCAAAAGAATGAAAGTAGACCATCTTCTATCACCATACACAAAAATCAACTCAAAATGGATTAAAGACCTGAAAGTGAGATCTGAAACTATAAAACTCCTGGAAGAAAATATAGGCAGTACACTAATTGACATAGGTCATAACGGGATCCTTTCAGATTTCATGTCTATTCAGACAAGGGAAACAAAAGAAAAAATAAACAAGTGGGACTTCATCAGACTACAGAGCTTCTGCAAGGCAAATGAAACCAGATCAAAATGAATAGACAACCCACTAGCTGGGAGAAAATATTCGCAAATCGTATGTCCGACAAGGAATTAATCTCCGTAATATATGAAGAACTCACACAGCTTAGCAACAAAGAAACAAACAACCCAATCAAAAACTGGGCAGAAGATATGAACAGACATTTTGCCAAGGAAGATATATAGATGGCCAACAGACACATGAAAAGATGTTCAACATCACTAATCATCAGGGAAATGCAAATCAAAACTACACTAAGAAATCACCTGACACCTATTAGAATGGCTGTAATCACCAAGACAAAAAACAAATGTTGGAGAGGTTGTGGAGAAATGGGACCCCTAATTCACTGCTGGTGGGAATGCAAACTGGTGCAGCCTCTATGGAAAGCAGTATGGATATTCCTCAAAAAATTAAAAATAGAAATACCTTATGATCCAGCAATCCCACTCTTGGGTATCTACCCAGTGGACAGGAAATCAACCATCACAAGAGGCTTATGCACCCCTATGTTCATTGAAGCATTATTCACTATAGCCAAGAAGCAGAAGCAATCCAAGTGTCCCTCAACTGATGATTGTATAAAGAAGACATGACAGATATACAATGGAATACTACTCAGCCATAAAAAAAGACAGAATTGTCCCATTTGCAACAACATGGATGGACCTAGAGGGTATTATATGAAGTGAAATTAGCCAGAGAGAGAAGGACAAATATCACATGATGTCACTTATATGTGGAATATAAACGAACACATGGACAGAGAGAACTGGTTGGTGGTTACCAAGGGGAAGGGGGGTGGGTGGTTGGCACAAGGTGTGAAGGGATGCATCCATATGGTGTTGGAACACATGGACAGAGAGAACTGGTTGGTGGTTACCAAGGGGAAGGGGGGTGGGTGGTTGGCACAAGGTGTGAAGGGATGCATCCATATGGTGATGGACAAATAATAATGTACAACTAAATCCCCACAATGTTATAAACTATTAAGACATCAATAAAAATAAAAAAATAAATAAATACATCAACAGACAAATTCAGGTAATGGAAGTTGGAGGAATAAAGGTCTTCTCAAAGTTTCTTTCAATAGTAAATTCAAAACTGACAAAAATCCAAAGTCCAGTAATTAATAACCATGTTTGCCTCTTCCTCGGGAAACATTTTGAAGTATTATTCCAAAAGTGATCGTTGTTATTTATATATGTACATTTACATTCCTTTACTATTTCAGGTGGGATACAATAAAAATTTGATTTGTTATTATGTCTGAACGCCACATCATGGCTCAAGAAAATATTTTATAATGGTTCACTTTCTAATTCAATTTCAATTTCAAACATGTTCTCCTTTTTATCCTCTTAAAAACTGCTCCAAATGCTTTTTAAAACTCTAAAGTTCAAACTCCATTTCACTAAAACCAAGAAAGGAACCCTGAATATATGTATATAAATTGGGGAATAGAGCAAAATTTGGACATAACTTAGAAGAGGAATTTAAAATCTAGCTGGCTGCAGAGAAACACAATGACAAAAAGCTAGTCAATTTACCCAGAGAAGACTGAGAAGACGCAGGGATCTGAGCCATGAAAGGCAGAAGTGAGAAACGAGGCTGGAAACATTGGGATTGTCTGAAAGACTCTAGAGAGAAAAATAAACTATCTTCTCTCTTCTATCCACACATGTGGTATTTATTCCCTTGCTATCCAAACCATTCTCCGAGGACCAGCAACATCAACATCACTCAGAAGCTTCTTAGAAATATAGACTCTCAGACTCAACCTTAAACTATAAATCTGAACTTGGATTTTAATAAGATCCCCAGGTATTTCATATGCACATTAGTTTGAGAAACACTGTTATCAAGAAACAGGAGCATAGGATTCGAAGATATCAAGCAGGAGAGGGGTAAAGATGAGACTCTAGACTAGCAAGGATGTCCATATTAAATGGCACAACCCTCAGCTGCCTTCCCTTACCCAGCTCTAGAATACCAGCAGACTGCTTTCCTGCCTTACTCTCAACTCCTGGCAAAAATTTGAAGAAATTATCTCTAGAGAAATTGAACCTCTAAAAGTAAGCTCTCAGACAAGAGTCAGCAAATTGAAGCCCTAGGGCCAAATTTAGCTCACCTACTTTTTTTACAAATAAAGTTTTATTAAAACACAGTCACACCCATTCATTTACATATTGTCTATGGCTCCCTTCTCTACAAGGGCAGAGTTGAGCAGTTGTGATGATGACTGTATAGCCCTTATAAAGCCTAAAATATTTACTATCTGGTCCTTTACAGAAATAAATTAGTCAACCCCTGGTTTTATATACTGACATTTGAAGGTCCAATGTTTAAAAAAAGGAAGAAAAAGAACATTGATGGTTACCTGATGATCCTAGATAAAACCCACGATTCAACAATTCCCACCAATGCATATAACTTCCAGTAGTGTTTTAATGACTCACTCTTAAAATGAATGGAAAGACAAGAAATAACAAACACATAAGCAAAATCTCCACATGTAAATACATACCAAAATCCACGGCAAGAAAACAAAGGAACTCAGATGATACAGACAATAAAGGGAACAGAAGAAACTTTACAGTAAACTATAAATAATATTCTCAGTGAAATAAAAGATGATAACTATTAAAGAAAAAGACTACAAAGATCAAACTGATTATTTATAGAGCAAGAAAAAGTTCTCAGGAATGAAAAATATGACAGATGAAGTTTGTTTTCTTTTTTTGAGTGAGAAAAGTTTAGATGATAAAGTCAAAATCTCTCCCAGAAAGTAGTTGAAGAGGGAAAGCAATGGCCAGGAGGAGGAGGAAGGCAGGAAGGGAGAGGAGGGAGAGTGGGAGGGGAAAAGAAAGAGAGAGAGAAAGGACATGGAAAGGGGGGTGGGGGCAGGAAGAAAGGAGGAAGAAAGAAAGGAATGAAGGAACTAGGGATAGGACAAGGAAGCTCAAAGGTGAATTAAAATTTCCAGGAATTCTACTGTGGTAATCATTTCCCAATGTTTTACACCTTAAACTTACACAATGTCATATGTCAAATACATCTCATTAAAGCTGGAAAGAGGAAGCATTTCTAGAAAAAAATAACAGAGAAAGTGAAAGAAAGGAAATTAAACAAAAACTACAAGAAGATTTTCTAGAACAGAAGGAAAGGAGTCTCCTTTAAACAGTGCCCAGAAAATGGATGTAAAAAGATTTACACCAAGGCACATCCTTATACAATTTCAGAACAGGGAAAAAGAGATAATCCTAAAAAGATTAGGTCATATAAAAAGAATTAAAAATACTATCATCAATCTTCCTGAATGGCACACCAACAAGAAGGATAGAAGGCAGTGGAACATTGCCTTCTTTATTTCTAAGGCCAAATTATTTCTGACCTAAATGTGTATATCTTTCCCGATTATAAATCAAAAACAAAGGTAGAGGAAAAACGTTTTCTGGCATTCAGAATGTCAATATTTCACCTCTCATGTATTCAGTATCATGAGGTTACCAGAGAGAAAGACATGGAATTTAGAAAACTGGAGACCCAGGGGGAGAGACAAAAGGCATTTCCAAAATAGCACTTCTGCAGACCTTAGCAATCAACCACAGCTGAGGAGAGAGCCATTGTGTCTGATTTAAGAGCAGTTTACAAAAGAAAAACAAAATATTAACTGATAAGATTGACTTGGAAAATTTTTCTTTTTAAACTTTATTCTGAGATTCCTTCAGAGATTTGCTTTTTTTTTTTTCTCTCCCCAAAATCCCAGCACATAGTTGTACGTTCTTCTAGTTCATCTACGTGGGACACTGCCTCAGCATGGCTTGATGAGCAGTAGGTAGGTCCGCACTCAGGATCCGACCCAGTGAACCCCGGCTGCTGAAGTGGAGCATGCAAACTTAACTGCTATGCCACTGGCCAGCTCCTGACTTGGAAAATTTTAATGAAAGGCATCTTACCGAGATCTTGGAGATGGGAAAAGAACCAAGACATCATCGATTCAAGAAAATTAAACAAAGGAAAGAAAAAAAAAAAAAGAAAATGATTCTCAAAGCAGAAAAAAATATAATGATTCTTAGCTGAAAAATAAAATGTTGTAAAAGAACAGAAACGTAAACAAGGTCTTCTATTTGGTTTGGCATTTAATCTTTTTTACATCATTATACCAATGGAAAGAGTAATTACAGATTTAACAAACATGTTTATTGTCATCATACACAGTTAAGGAAGCAGGAAAGGGAAATATAAGAGAGGCAAAATCTACAGTGACTACAGGAGGAAGTCAATAGATAATGTCCAAAAGTGACAAAGCAAAACACTGCAGTATGTAACTGTTTAGACATATAGAGGGAAATGCCAGAAGAAACAACTAAAACACTAGAAGATAGTGTTGGGAAGGCAGCAGGCATGACCATTTTTAATAATATTTAGCATTTTTTTACTTGTTAAACTATGATTAGATACTTAATTTAAAATATTTTTTAAAAATTATAAAGGTGAATGCGAGACGCCTACAGGAAACTCCCCACTGCCTGAATGAATGTGATAATCTCATAGTGTATGAACAACTCTCCACAGTTGATATTTTAAAAAAAGACTCTATTTAACATCTCTTGAGAATTGTGATGACAGATATAGCCCTGAAGGCCTTTGAGAATCTGTGAAAATACAGACAAAAATAGAATTCAGAAAACTCTTTCATATAGTTCTTTTAATGAGCTCCTATGCTATCAATAAGTCTATCATTTGAGACTCACAGATTGTCTTGATGTGGATATTTAGAATTTTTTGTATTCCAAAAAAGTGGAGACTTACGTGTTTAGATACCAAGAAGTCCCAGGTGTGTTGAAACCCAGAGCTTCATTTTATATTTCTTCTTGGTCCCTTTAATTCAATTCTGTGACTCAGAATGCCTCAAGATTTGATCTGTGTGTTGTCCAAATGCTGTCGGGAGCCCAGTGAAAGATTTAATATTGTTTATTGCCAAATATGTCTCCAAAAGTTTTAATCCCCTTATCTCTCCATTACTTGTTTGTAAAGCAGGCTAATGCAATATTGGAGTCAGAGTGAGTTAATGCAGAAGCAATTCTAAATAAGAGGAAGGAAACTTGTCAGTTGTTGGAGTCTTAGCAGAATATCTTAAACTACTTTTCCAAACTTTTAAGGATGGGAAGACTTAAAGATTTTTAACTGTAGGGGTGTTTTTCTTGGTTTCTTTTTTTTTCTTTTTTTCTTTTTTTTCGTAACACTGTAAACCAGATTCTTGTAAGGGAATTTATTTACTGTGTCTAATTTGTTGGAGCTTAAATTTTACTTTTAAAGTAATTAGAATAGAGAACTAGTAATTAAGAGAACTGAGATCCTAGTCCCAGTTCTATCATTTATTCAATATATTGAACAAACACATAATGAACACCTCAAGGCCCTGTCCTGAGATATCATAAATGTGTTAAGTGGATGCATACAAGATGCAGTCCCTAGGAAGTAAGATCAAAGTATCTACCCTACAAGTTTGTAGGTTTTCCACAAAATTTTAAGTCCTTGATTAAAAGGTGATGTCAGACCTTTAAAAACTCCCTTTCGGGAAAATGACTCATATTTAGAGGATAACTATTGCAGAGTATAGACTCTACTTCATCTCAAGCGTTGATTTTACCTATTACCCATAACCACATTGACCCTGAGAAATGCAGGGAAACAAAGCAATTAGTGTTCCTCGGAGTTAGACCTGACCTTAGCCGCCTGTCTTTTATAAACTAAACATTTGGAATGTTAACTCCTATTTTGTTGTTGCTCAACGTCAAGGTTGATAAGGCAACAAAGCCTGCTCTGAAACACTTTCATGCTGTAATGGAGGGGTTTTATTCGTATATGCAGCCCTGATGGGCTTCTTCCCACAGTAATTCCTTGACCAGTCCCTTATTTCTTAGTCTCTGCATCATTACATACCTCTTAAGGCACTTCTCTAAGTATTTTGAATGTTATTGAGTACTATAGTACTAAAAGAAACAAATATAGTAAGAAAGCAGGAACTTTAAGGTTCATGAGGAAAATCACCTAATATAGCTCTCTTTGTGTCTATTAATCAAGACAGAGACAGCAAGGAAACAAGCCATCTATTCATTAGCCCCTGGATATCCCTGAGACACTTTTATTCTATTCTATTAAATTTTGCTCAGTTGAGAACATTGTGAAAGCTATTAAGGTTTAAAAACTCTGACATTCATAATCAGTAGGGATGGGTGAATTCAGTCACTTAATTATAGACATTTAAGTTAGGGAAATGGATAGCATCACCGTGGTTACTGTTATTTTATTTAAGACATAAATTACAGTGCACAAAAATTTAGCTCAGCTCTTCTGGTATGATCTCTCCCCACTCCAGCTAAAGTAATTACTCTGCTTTACATTCACTAGGGCAATCATTAAGTCTTGAATGTTCCTTTTGTGTGAATATAGTGTACCTTTCTCTCAAATTTAAATCACTCAATACCTTTTCAATGTCTCTTGCATCCATATTGAATTCAAAATAATTGATAATCATTCATTTGATCCTACTAGGATTTTCATTCCTAATAGTCAAACATTCTTTTTCTGTCTTCTACCTCTTCTCACAATTAGTTTTTTTAAGCACACTCCACATTTTCTTCTGCCCACGAGTCCAAACACCAACACTCAATGGCATTTGAAGACAAACCATGAACCTTATTTCTTCCCTCATTGATGCTTGCTCTCTCTCATTTCTTCCCAAGTTGTCCTAGAGAGTCAACCCAATCTGAATGAAAATCCCAGCAGGCTTTTATGTAGAAATTGGCAAGCTAATTCTAAAATTCATGTAGAAATGGAAAGGACCTAGAATAGTCAAAAAATTTTTGATAATGGAGAACAAAGTTGGAAGACTAACACTACCTGCTTTCAACATCTACTGTAAAGCTGCAGTGTGGTGTTGAGTTCAAGATCAACAAACAGATCAATGGAACAAAATAGAGAATCCAGAAATAGACATATACGGATAATTAATTTTACAAATATACAAAGGAAACTCAGTGTAAAAATAATGATCTTTCCAAAGAGTTTTTAGATAAAGCACCAAAAGCATGATCTGTAAAAGACAAAAGTGATAAATTGGACATTATCAAAATCAAAAACGTTTCTTTTGCAAAAAGAGAAGAAAAAGACAAGGTATGTAGGCTGGCAAAAAATACTTGTAAATCACATATCCAACAAGACTTATATCCAAAATATGTAAAGAACTCTCAAAACTTAACAGTAAGAAAACAAATAGTGCAATTTTTAAAATGGCAAAATATTTAAACAAATATTTCACCAAAGACATTCAAAAGATATAAAGATAATAAGCACATGAGAAACGTCCCACCTTTATTAGGCATTAGGGAAATGCACATTAAAACCACAATGAGATACTACTATACATATCTGGTAAAATGGAAAAAAAATTTTTAAGGCAAAAAGCTGACACTACCCAGTGCTATCGAGATTGTAGGGAAACTGGAACTCACATATTTTGCTGGTGGAAATGCAGAATGGTACAGCTACTCTCAAAAAACAGTTCAGCAGTTTCTTACCGAGTGAAATATATACCTACCGATAATGCCACGTTCTTCCTGAATCTTCAGTCACTCCTTCTCAGTCACCCACACTTGCATCTGGTGCTTTACTTAGACTGCACATATCAATATCCCTTAAGGCTCAGTTTTTGGCCCTCTTTTCTTCTTATACTCTACTTTCCTGTACTCTACTTTCTCCTCAGACAATCTAATCTACATGCATGACATCAATAAACACCCTATCACTGATAAGTCCCAATTTTATATCATGATTTTTGACCTCGTCTACAGCTTCAGATCTATATATCTGAAGATTTCCTTGATGTATCAAGTGTATTAAAGTCACCTCAAACTCAACTGTCCCAGAGATCTTTCCTCCAAAGCTAGTCTTCTTTCAGGTTTCCTTGTTCATTGAATGGTGCAACCACATATCCAATTCCTCAAGACTGAACAAGAGTCAACACTGGTAACCCTCTCTCCTTTACCACCCCTTCCTCTACAGCCTATCAATCACCAAATCTAATGATGTTTTCCTTAGCTACCTATGAATTCAATCCTTTCTTTCCGTCTCCACCATATCAGCAGCTACCATCATATTTCCCCAAGACCACAGCTAGACCCATCCAATTCATGCCATTCTTTCTTCATCTACTCTGTCTTTCCGTCCAGTCCATTCTCAAAACAGTACATGAAGTGACCTTTTAAAAATGCATTTCTCATTTCACCACTCTTCTTCTTTAACTTTTCCTCAATAGATTCATATTGCTTTTAAAATGAAATTTCAAATTCTTAATGTAGCCAAGTCCCTCTTTAATCTCTATCTCTAGCCTCAACACACCATTCTCACTCTTTTTCTCCACAGTCAGTTGCTTGAAAGTGCTGAACCTTTGCACATGCTATTTCCTGTTACTAAAATGCATTTTTTTCCTTCCTTGCTCCTACCCTTTACAAAGTGTCTCCTATTCATTATTCCAGTCTCAACTCAAACAGAACCTCTTTCAAGAAGGCTTCACTAACTATTCAATTTAATTATGTTCTCATGTTATGAATTTCCCTAGTTCACAATACTTTCTTTCACAGCAGTTTCCCAGTTTGAAACAATGGATTTATTTGTGGCTATTCTTAATGTGCATCTCCCTGCTGTGCTATAAGCTCCATTAAGTCAAGAACCATAGCTGTTCTGCTCACCATTATACCCCTAGCACTTATCCAGTGCCTAGTACATGATAAAGATTCAACAAATATTTAAGGTATAAATACATCCCTATATTAAAGATGTAGAAACTGTAACTTGGAGAGATAATAAAAATTGCTTCTAAATCATACTGCCAGAAAGAGGAGGAAGCAGGATTTGAATCCAAGTATGTAGAATTCTAAAGTCTATTCACTTATTTAGCTGAACCATTCCCTTTATCATAACTGTCTCAGCTAGTCAGATACATAGAGAAACTTAAGACAGGTTTGTCCATCCTTTTCCTATAGTTTCAACAGCTTTGATGAACAGTTTCAAATAGCAATTATTACCTCAGTACAGTGCCAACTAGCTGAACCAACGGTACCCACTCCACTGACGCAGCAGCAAAATTCTAGATGACCAATGAGAATGACAGCCAGAATATATATGACTGACATGTAAGCATAACTAGTGAATAAAAATGTTTTTAAAGAGTTAAATTTATTCTCTATTTTGTCCAACAGCTGGCAAAGCTACAGTTGGCAACTGTGAGGGAATTGGCTGCCACATGCAGGTGGTAGAGGAGAATTAAATTACAAACACATGAAAATGTGGTTTTCAGCTGTTCCACAGTGCTACTGTGTTGGCCAAGAAAGAAGTGAAATTCTGTTGCCTTGAATTTCCTGCGATTTTATATTTGAATCAAGTGAGTTCAAATTAGGGGAAAGACTTTCAAACAAAAAATATATATATGGCTTTTCCTTTTGTGACTCTACTACTATTTCATATCTAGACTAAGTTGTCTTTATTGAGTTATAATGCTGGCTGACTTGGCTAAGGTTAACTGCTTAGTATTAGCATTTATTTTTCTCTACTATTAAATGTGTTTCTAATACAGTTTAATAACTTTCTTTTTAAATTCTCTTCATAAATTTTGACAAAAATTTTAACAGAATTTTGAAAACAAAAAATGCTGAAGTAGTATCTTCTATTACCCATCTGGCAGGAAAATCTGAGTCCTATAAATACGGAAAATTCTTATGTCTTTAAATATGGAAAAGTTGATATTTCATATGATAGGGCCCTATGATAAAAATGTTAGTCGTCTGGGGGTTTTTCATCTTTTTAATTTATCACCTGTAACTTTTCACTTCCATTATTTATATTATCAGATTTTGGGTGGTGTAGGGGAGGAAAAAATTTTCCTCTGCCCTTCTAGGTTCTTCTGGCTGGTCTAAGAATTA
Source organism: Tapirus indicus (assembly GCA_031878705.1). Lineage (NCBI taxonomy): Eukaryota > Metazoa > Chordata > Mammalia > Perissodactyla > Tapiridae > Tapirus > Tapirus indicus. The sequence goes on from CM062926.1 coordinate 95,880,378, forward strand.
AATTGACATGAGATAGATTAACATGAGAAAAATCAAACAAAGTTTAATAATGTGCACACATGGGTGATCCCCAGGAAAACTGAGTAACTTACCAAAATGGCCAAAGTGACCATGTTAAATGCCACTTTCATCTAAAGACAAAAAAGGATGTTTGGAATAGTGGTTTGGGACTTCAAAGGGGAGGAAGGCAATTCACTTGGAGATGGAAAAGCAAATATTTGTTAAATAAATGTTTGCCATGCCATGAAGAGACAATGGGACATGGAGTGGACTCTGATCTCTAGCCCTGCTGAGCTCTCTCCACCACACTTAGCCCATATTCTTTGTAGATACCTCTGGCAATAGCTCTGTTCCTGTTATAGGCCATTTATATAAATTCTCTTAGGCAGTTAAGGGGGAGGTAACAAGAAAAACTTTCTGAGTCTTTTGTTTCTTAAAAATAATCAGCCTGGGGTCCAGCCCCATGACATAGTGGTTAAGTTCAGCATGCTCCGTTTGGCGGCCTGGGTACACAGGTTCAGATCCTGGGCACGGACCTACACCACTTATTAGCTATGCTGAGGTGGTGACCCACATACAAAATAGAGAAGACTGGCACAGATGTTAGTTCAGGGCTAATCTTCCTCAAGCAAAAAAGAGGAAGACTGGCAACAGATGTTAGCTCAGGGCGAATCTTCCTCACACACACAAAAATAATCAGCCTACAATAACCCTCATGATAAAGAAACACATTTTGCGGTGGCAAATTTTGTTATCCTTCAGCAGTGTTTGCTCAGTAACTTTTGTTAATAGTTTCTTGCTGCACTTCCTGTTTACTCTGAAGAGAGGAAATCTGTTGGAAAAAAACAGAATTGAATATGAAGAGGCAAATACATCAAGTTGCAAATTAATATATATAAGACAATTAACGTAACATAGTATAACATAATACAAATGAAATGCATGAAAGATGTGAAGGTGCAATTTCTCTAGGTGGTGTGTGGTTATAGGTATTTCCTTAACTCAACTGTAAGAATTAAGAAAACAGAAAAAGCTTATCCAAATCTATCCTAACCAAGTCACATAGATTTAATAAAATTATCCATCTTAAAACAATGCTTTAAAGAGCAACTCCAACTTCCCATTCCCCCCAAATCTCACACTCTCCATTGTAAGTCAGAGTGTTCCCACCTTAAAATGAGAGCTACATTAAGATGATGAAGCAACAGCGACTCCTCTAGAGCGTGACTGCTGTTCCTGGGCCCTGGCTTCTCTTGCTTACTGGGGAGCTGGAATCCAAAGAGCTGTATCTGGCATCAGCTTGATTCTCCAAACAATATATACACCCCGTTACCAAGACTCATCCAACCCTGGTGATGTCCCTCTCCTGTCACCAAAATCAGAGATCTAATTCTATGAGACACCCAAGATTGTTACATTAGAAACAGGTTTTCCCCTCCCCAACAGTCTTGAACATATCCGGCACCCGATGTGTTCTCTAATAGATTACCTACCATCAGCTTTTCCCTTCCTTTCTAATAAATTCCATTCATTCAACAAACACTTGCAGAGCACCTTACTCACTCCCAGGCTCAGAGGTAGGCATGTCTCTGACAATAAACATGACAGAGACGGTCCCTTCCCTTGCCAAGATTAGACAACTAATACGAACATCGACACGAGACAATTACAAGTTTGATTTGTGATCTCTCACTTATCATTCACAACTCGCATGCATGCTTCCCCTGCATGTACTTCCTCAAAACAATATTTCATTAACTAGATTTTTAAAAAATTTTTAATGGAATAATAACTTTTAGAGGGACATGTTATTGATATTTTTTACACCTCCTGGAAAGCCACAAAATGAAGAAAAACAGTAATTCTCCTATAGCCATTAGTATGATTCAGGAGAAGATTCCACAATTTCTTCCCTTTCTGGCTATAAAATAATGAAGATTAGGAGTGAGGTGCATTGTTGTTAAACTTTAGTGGTTTTGTTTGTTTCCCCATTAATTCCTGTAGTTTTATAACAGATGATTTAAAGGAGTTAACCTAGTAGTTTTTGCTCCCCACTGATAAATGGTAGGAAAGAGTTTTGTAGGAGAGTCATGTAATATCGTGTAATATTGAGCTGAGAATCACAGGGCTGAGAAGGGAGATCTGATGATCTCCCTTACAAGATCATCAGAATCACTTAGGGAACAAATAAAACATGATAAAGCAAACCTCACCCAAGCCCCTCATTGGCACTGGTATTTTTTTAAAGCCCTCCAAGTAATTGTAATGTGCAGTCAGAATTAAGTTGCAACCCACAAATCCAACATAACATTTACTTATGGATTTCTGCACTCTCTCCACCACAGTCTCCTTCCCAATTTTTTATTTACTGTCCCATGTCCAGAGTTTCATGCAGATTTTTTAATTGATAGAGTATATATTATTTGACCGTTTCAGTTTGCCCTCTCGCAGGACTCTCACAGAGACACTTCATTTCTGCTGACTAACTGAAAAATCGATAACTGATTTTTCAGTTCTTCCCATCCTAGTGTCCAAATTGCCTTAAAAGTCCTGCCTAGATCATTTCTGACTTTTGCAACCAAGCATTTCATTGCTGCCTTCACTTACAAAATGTTATCCCAGAGCCTATTTGACAAGCACTACTGGTGTCACTTTGATGATTGTAGCAATCTGAAGGAAAGTATTTCCACTGATTCAACACCACTGCTTGCAGATTTTCCATAGCTCACAACAAACGGCAGCACATTTTCTGTCGGGCAGAAAACAATTAGCCATTCTGATACCAAGCAAGGGCTCAACCTGCTTGCCACAAGATAAAAAAAGGCCAAGCAGGCATTGGTAGAGAAAGAACTTTAATAAGCGATAAGCTAGCAAATCGGAAGATGGTGCACTATCATTCTAAAGGAACCCATCCTAAAGGGGAACTGATTTGGAAATAACTTATATAAGGCAAATGGGGTTGGGAAGGGGGCTCAGAAATGTCAGGTGATGGATGACCGCAGAAGGTGGGGCGCCTCTCCATAGCAGATGTGCTGAATGCACCGTTCCTGAGGAATCTAAGAAAATCTGTTACTTCCTTATCTGGGACAGAAGGAACTATTTGGGGCAGATGACATAAATTTTCTGCTAACAAGTTATTCTTTCTACCAGTTACAGATTAGCTTGCCTTTGTGCAGTTCTAAGTGTTTTTCCAAAGCATATTGTGAGAATAAGACGGGGAGGGGGAGCTTGTGGCTTTGGAGGCTGAAGTTCTAAGAGTCCTCTGCGCAGCGGCAACGGTCTTTCTTCATGCGTCACATGTGCAAATTGTGGGGGAGGGTTCTATGTGTTGCATGGGGTGGATTTTTAGTCTGTGACATGTAAAGCTGACAATCGGTCATTTTAGCTTCTCAAAGCTCCTGCAAGATGCTTAGTCAGGAAGAGGGCTGTCAGCAAGCTACTCTTTTATCAGCAGTCCTCCTGCTGTTCTGCAAGGCAAGCTGAGAAACTTTGGTTACTTTGTTTCCCACGTTAACCTTGTGGGTACAGACACAGTCTCATCCTAATCCAGGGAAATTTTAACTCCTTCATCATCAAATTCAATTCTAGTAGTTCCCATTTAGGGTGGGTTTCTTTAGGACGATAGTGCACCGTCCTCCGATTTGCTAGCTGATCGGTTATTGAAGTTCTTTCTCTACCAACACCTGCTTGGCCTTTTATCTTGTGGCAAGCAGATCGAGCCCTTGCTTGGTATCAGAATGGCCAATTGTTTTCCGCCTGTATCAGAACACACAGATGGGAAAAGTATTTGTCTGTAGGAAATCATTATAAGGGAAATTTCAGGACACATACAAAAGCAAATTTACTTATGTGTTTTTTATGTGTGGAATGAAAGCATGGAACTCTCATTTATTTTTAGTAAGTAAATAACAATCTCTAAATGTCTACTTAAGTTTTATACTATGATCAGTAGAGCAGAGGTAAAGGTGAAAGAAAAAGAGAGTATAACAGAAAAAGAATAAGAGAGGGAAGAAAAAAGAAAGACATAAGAAAAGAAGATATCTCAAGAGATTAAAGGAGAGAAAGACACTTGCATCAAGAGGAGACCAGAGCCACCTCATCTCATCAGGCGGTGCAGGGTGTGCCTACCCAGGGCCCCTGGAGAGTGGGGACTGGAGATGAAGCCCTGGTTTACTAACTAATCTCTTGCATTTTGGTGCAGGCTTGCATACTCCAAGGAAGGGACACCTTTTTAAAAAAATTTGTACAAAGGTACCTGTGGGTTTGCAGAAGTCTAGAGGAAAGCACTAGAGAGAAAAGAAATTGAAAAGCAAAGCATATGCCAGAGAGAGGGGGGCTATGGAGGGAGGGTAGAGAAGAGCTTGAACAAGAAGGAAAAGGAGAAAGAAAAAGAGAAGAGAGATAGGTAAGATATTGCCATTGTGTCTTTGGAAAGCTTTTCGTTCCACCAGGAATGACCTTAGACCCCTCGTTCAACTTGTGAACACTCTTTCATAAGTGTCAGCTTAAATACCATCTCTGATGGGACGCCAATATGTGAACATATATTTACATATACACGCTGCACTAATTTGTCATATCCCCATATGTTTGTCACACTGCTCCATGTACTATAAGTTCCTTCATGAGAGATACAAAGCTTTGTTCATGACCTCAGTGCTTGACATATTTAAATGCTTAAGGCTTGCTTGATGGATAACCGAACATATGAAAGTATTTGTAAACACTACGACCTAAGCTATAAAGCAGTGTACAAAGAAAAAGGAGCCCAGGTTTTCGACAGGTTTAGGTCGAATGACTGCACCAATTCCAAGATGTGGACTTGAGTATATCAATTAATCGATTAATCCTAGGTTTCCTCATCTCTAAAATGGGGATAAAGACTACTTACATCATAGGGTTACCAAAAATTATATTACATACGATTTGAGAAACATCCTCACACGGAACAGCTCTATAATAAACATTGTTCCCATTACCAATAAAAGAATTTTGTAATTAATATATAGAGACAGAAAGCAGATTAGTGCTTGTAGGGGGCTCAGGGTGGGAAAGAGGATGAAGGAAAATGGGCTCAAGGAATCTCTTTGGGGTGATAAATGTCCTAAAACTGGATGTGGTGATATTTGTACAACTCTGTAAATTTACTAAAAGCCATTGAACTTTACATTTAAGATGGGAGAATTTGTAAATAGTTTGTAAATTACACTTCAATAAAGCAGTTTTGCTTTTAGTGCTCCAGGGGATGGGAGGAGGAAGTGGGTGGGAATTAAATGAAACAAAATTGGCTATGATAATTGCTTACACTGGGTGATAGGTACATTGGGTTTATTAAGCTATTGTTTTTAATTTTTCATATACTTGAGAATTTCCACAATAAAAAATAATTTTTAAAAGGATGTTGTAATTAATGACAATTAAGTTTTATAACTTCACCGTTAAATTTACCTAGTTCCTTAAACTACATATAAGGTCTCATTTCTTAACAAATTCAACGGTGGTAAGAAATAAGAATGAAGAATGAATGGAAAGGATAGGCCAAAGTTTCCCCAGCTGTCACTGAGAAGCACAGGTTAGTTGGAGGTTATTCTTATATCATTGCAATTATTCTTTATGTTACCATAATATCATTTCACCTATGCTAAATTGTTAAGATGAAATTTCCTCTTTTAGTGAAAATTCAACATAAACTTGAAGCAAGTAGTAGAGGTTTCTGAAAACACAGATCATCAAGAACCAGGTCATTTACACTCAATGTGTTCAAAACTAACTTTTGCCTTCCCAACTCACACCCATTTTCTACCAAAATTTAATCCTCCATTTGAATGTGTCTGAATATCAGTGTACAATCAGTCACACACAAAAAAGTTGTAACTATCTAACTCCCCTTCTCCCCTTCATTTTCCACATCCTATTGATGAGCGTGTTCTATTAATTATACCACTTAACATTTTCATGTGCCTCCACTCTTCACCCTCCACAAAAACACTCCCTTAGTTCAGATCACATCATCTTTCAAGAAGATAACTGAGATCATCTCCAATTGGTACTCCTACCTGCCTCTCTCTACTTTCTCTACATTAGTCATTCTCAGTTTGCTTTTCTTCTGGGAGTTGTTCACAAGTACACAACCAGGTTTTAATTAAACTGCAAAAAAAAGCATGTAGGTAAAGTATTAAAGTAATTTATTCATGGCTATAACTATTAAGAGTACCTCAGGGGGCCAGCTCCATGGTGTAGTGGTTAAGTTAGGCATGCTCTGCTTTGGCAGCCTGGGTTCGGGGGTCAGATCCCAGACACGGACCTACACCACTCCCCATCCATGCTGTGGTGGCAACCCACATACAAAGTAGAGGAAGACTGGCACAGATGTTAGCTCAGGACTAATCTTCCTCAGCAAAAAAAAAAAAAAAGAGTACCTCAGGAATAGCCACTTTCAAAGGGCCAAGCAGTGAAAACATAGGCCACGGGTATTGTATAATTCTAGGCCAAAAGCACTGCAGTTTCTTCCCCAAGAAAGCAAACCAGAAAATGAATGAGTAGCATTATTAATAAAGAGCATCTGTCAATATAATGACCATATTACCTTCAACTTAAATTTTTCTATGGTTCCTCATTGTCTACAGAATAGTGTACACATTCTTTAACAAGGTATATAGGCTCACCTCACCTCCTAACCTGGACTCCCTTGTCTGGACTCTACCCATATCTTCAGTCTTGACTCTTGCCATATTCCTCATCTAATTCTACATTCCAGCCATACTGAACCACTTGAACATCTCTGAATTCCTGATTGTGTCTCGTATTTTTAGAACCCCAAGACTAGTTGAAAATGTATTGTTTTTAAAAAGAGAACACTAAAAATTCATATAGCACAAGCTGTCGGTAAAAAGGGAAAATTCTCTGCATGATATGTAACAAAATGATAGAAATCTAAGGAAATTCAGAGGCCTAATCATCATCCAACTTATTCTAATCTTGGTTATCTCTACCACAGCTAAAATTATTTTGTATTTCTGCTCTTAATTCCCAAATTTGTCTCTGATCTGGAATATGTACCTTCTAATTCTGCCACACATTAAACCATTTTATCTGTAAGAACAATGAAATAACTGTAAAATAAATATTATACCATATATAATGTTTAGTATTATATGATACACTAACTAGTCATAGTTGCTGACCAAGTAGTTACATTTTTAAAGAAATCCACATGATTTTATCAGCATTTTACTTCAAATTCTGATTTTCAGAATATTTTTAAGTGCTTAAAATATACATGTCTTTATAAAATTATTTGCATAAGAAAAACTAAAATGAAGAAGATGAAGAAAAAGAAGAAAGAGAGCTGGAAGAGAAAGAAAGAAAAAGAAAAGGTGCATTTATTGATTTTCTAATTGCTAGATTAGATATTTGGTTTTGCCAATACTTTATGAAAAAATGGGAATTATTTATTTTAAGAACTACTGTAATGGAAGGAAAATAATGCCATTTATGGTACTGCTATCTAAGAATCAATAAATGAAAGGCACCATTCTTCTGCTGAGCTCTTTAATGAGTGTGTACACAATGTTTTGAGATTAGGGGCTATAAAGACATGAATTTACTGCACTGCAAAATTTGAGAATAAGTTGGGGTTACTGGGGACAATGCAGGAAAAGGGGCAGAAGTGCTGTGTAAGGTGAGACAGCCAGTGAAAAGTTCCCATTTCTTCAGGGTGGCTGAAGAACTTTTAAGACAGAAATATCCAATTTTTAAGTTGGTTTCATTGTGAGAATGCTATACTCCAAGCTCATGCAGTCACACACCTCCCTCATCAACTTAAGCAGGCATATGGCTTGAGTGAGAGTTTAGTTTATTTGTTTGTTCATTCACTTGACATAAATCATGGAACAGAGATGAATTCCAGGTCTGAGCCAACAGAGAGAGTAACCAGAGGACCCTGTTAGGGGAGGTGAGACCATCTATAACCTGAACCAAATCAGCAGAACAAGAGGCTTAGGGCAACAGGCTACTGAAGAATGAAAGTCCTGGGGGAATTCACACGAGTGCCAAAGAGGGCTACGGATGCCCACAGGGTCTGAAATGGAGGGTCGAGCTAAGCCTACCCACTTCTGAAGTGGCAGGGAGACCCCAGCTGATAATCAGGACCCATTAGCTTTCCAAAAATTTCCCACAGCCACTACTGCTAACGGACCTAGGTGTGCATTTGCTACATATCAAAAAATGACACGTCATTTGATACTTATCTAAGGGGAGCCACAGTGAGAATAGAGTTTGATGGTTTATGAGCAAAATTCCATGGATTTGATGGTGATTATCAGCTCCTTCAAAGCAGAATTATATAGAGATCTGTAATAAAATGCTATAACTATCAAGTTATTAGTATTATAATTCTATAAATCTATGCCCACTTATAATAAATTAAAAGAAATAAGGCAATATTCATACTTCATTCATAAGGATACTGAAAAGAAATACCCATGTTAACAAAATTTCCTCTGGATACTAAGACTATAAAAAATATTGTTTTGCCTCCCTCCTCCATATGGAATTTTTTTCATCGTATTTTTATTTTGTACTAAAAAACAAATTGTAAATTTTAATTGCTCATGAACATCTTAATTATGTGGATGTAGTTGGAGATAAAATGCATACAGTAGCCCCATGATTATTCTAATTACTAAGGCTATGCTACTGTGAGATTTCCAAATAAGAATTTGTATATATCAGCCCTCATTAGTTTTACATTTTCTTACAACTAGAAAGACAAAGAGACTTTGAAAAGATAATCTGTTGACAATACAGTTTAACTTTCTCCCAGACTAAAGCTACTTTAGTCTTCCACTGAAAATGTTTTTGCTCATTAACTGAATCAATTAAAATTGTATATTCCTTTCCTTAGGTGATTCATAGTTTTAAATGCTTAAGCCTAGCCGGTTGCTGCAATATTTCTCCTCACATCAGTGTCAGAAATGGCCTGGGCAGTCACCATTTATTTGTATTTGTGTTGTTAAGGATGGAAATAAGTGAAAATGGTAGAAAACTACAGTTGCTCTGCTGGACAGAGTCTGCACTCTAAACCTTTAGAGCTGTCCAACAAAGACTAAATTATTTTGTTGAGCAGAAATAGTGTCAAGCTGTCAACAGTGGGAAAAATAGAGGTGTCATTTCTCAGTAATTTAGGAGACTGGAACATATATTTTCTCAGGTAATTGGGTGTGTGTGTGTGTTTGTGTGTGTGTGTAAAATTGAGAGGGAGCTGTCAAAACTCCAGAATTTATGTTTTTTAAGAAGCCACTCTGCTTCTAAACTTTAATATCTATTATTTTTTCTTTCTCAGGTAACATAGTGCTCTCATAAGCCTTTAGAATTTCACTCACTATTTCCTCAACTTGACCATCGACCTTTGATTTAGCAATGGAAAAATCCTTACCCATTCTAGAAGATTCAACTCAAATTGTATCTTTTCTGTGGAATATTCACAGATTGCTTTGGGAATATTTTCATGCTGATACTTCTATTCAACTATATTACCCCTATAAAACAATTACCTTCTATTGAAATAGATTGTACATTTCTTGAGGATAGACACAACATGATTTCATCTTGGTATTCCACAGACCAAGCAAAATAAATATTCTTGAAAGATGGATCTTAAGAGTACGTCTGTCTAATTCTAATACTCCAACACTTACTAATCTGGGGAACATCAGCAAAAAAAGTGAAGCTTTCCAAGTCTCCATTTCTTTATTCTACAATTGGAATGATGATAAATCCATCTCATAGAAATGTTGTGAGGATTAACACAGATAATATTTATACAAGACTTGGGACAGGGTGGCACATAATAAATATTCAATAAATACTAACTCTTGTTTTAATAACCAATAATAGCTTCGCTTTTTTGTGTATCATGAAGTAAATTTCACCTATGCCAGAGAGAGAGATATAACAGAAGGACTAGACAAAAATGAAATAATCTTATTTATTTAAAAATAAAAGAGAAAACTCAATGAACGTTTTTATTAGTATTATCATTTCTCTTACTCATTATATACCATTTGGATTAAAATGGAAAATCAGGGGCTGGCCCAGTGGTATAGTGGTTAAGTTCACACATTCTGCTTCAGCAGCCCGGGTTCACGGGTTCAGATCCCGGGCATGGACCTACACACCACTTATCAAGCCATGCTGTGGTGGCATCCCACATACAAAACAGAGGAAGATGGGCACAGATGTTAGCTCAGGGCCAATCTTCCTCACCAAAAAAATAAAATAAAATGGAAAATCATTTTTATCAAAAACCTTTTACTTTGGCGCCGGCCCAGTGGTGTAGTGGTTAAGTTCACATGCTCCACTTCAGCAGCCCGAGGTTCACAGGTTTGGATCCCGAGCATGGACAGATGCACCGCTTGTCCAGCCATGCTGTGGTGGTGTCCCATAAAAAGTAGAGGAAGATGGGCATGGATGTTAGCCCAGGGCCAGTCTTCCTCAGCAAAAAAGAGGAGGACTAGAAATTGATGTTAGCTCAGGGCTAGTCTTCCCCACAAAAAAAAAAAAAAAAAAACTTTTCTTTTATGAATATATTTCATTTACTTTTTGTCATTTTATGAAAAGTTAAAAAAAAAACTTGAAAATAAAATTATACTCCTCATCAGATGTCTAATGAGAAAACACATACATGACATACTCTTAAGGTTTCTTTCCTTATCAATCATTTTCCCTGAGATTCCCATTTAATATAAGAAGGTTCTTTTCTGAACTAGAAAAGTTTAGATTCCTAGTAAATTCCTCCAAGACATGATTAAAGTCACTGTTAGAGATGGCTGGATTTGTAGGTCTTTAATTTGACTTTTAAGTTACCAGCGGATCATTAAAGGCTACATACGCCATTCTTTTAAATGTAGTCAATCTAGCTGAAATCTAAGTCATTAAATAGTAAACCCAACTGGGACAAATTTAGGCTGTCTACATCAAGAAAACTGTTTCCAAACATTTTGATACAATTATTTCTTAAAGCTAAAAATAAAAGTGTAAAAGTATTACGGATAATACGTGACCTTAAAATGTATGTGATGCATTTAGGAAATTTGGAAGTGGATCAAAGAAGGAGTAATCCTGAAAAGGTTGAAAAATAAAGCCTTTGCGAGCAGCACAACATTTATATATCCTTCTTCTAAATCCTATAGATGTTATTCCCTGTCCAAAATTCAATTTAGTGGTTTCAAGAAAATGCTTGAGTGAGTTAAGCCACTTAGGATGATTTCTTCCACCTCTAAACTATCTTTAAATTAAGGAAAGAAATGTAAAAAAAGATTTTTATCTATTTATTATCTGTAAAACACACACATGTGCACATGCACACACACATATATACAGAACAAGGATGTACCTCAACCAACCACAGAGTTTTAGGAATTTCAGGATTATTAGAGACAAATGGGATCAGAGTAAGGGATCAACAGTTGGATAAATCAGCCTAAGTTTCAACACAGGCAAAGGAGGATACTGCCTAGAAAATAATGGATGGATTTTTCCAATGGGGCACCTAGGAAGTCCCAGAATCAGAGAAAGAGAAGTTTGGAACAATAATGCATAATCAAGTAATTTGGATGCAAATTAAAAACAAAGTATTTAAGAATGATGTCGCCAAGACAGTGGAGTAGGAAATCCCAGCCCACAACCCTCCACAAAGATCAACAATTAGACAGCTATCCATGAACACAAACAGCTCTAGGAGAGCTCTAGAGTCCACTTAAGAAACTTCAACAGAGTGGAACTTAAGAATAACCACACAAAAAGGGAAGGAAGACCAACTTCATTTTGCCTGCATCAACCCATCCCCCAAGCCAGCATTAATTAGTGCCAAGAGGGAACTCCCCAGCAAGAAAGAGTTCCCCTCTCTGGGAAAGGGAGAGCAGGGCAAGCAACCAGCTTCTCTAGCCATTCAGGGCACCACACAAAGGACTCGCTTTGGTTTCACCCCACCCAAGGATCAATAAAACTGAGATGTATAAAGAAGGCTAGGAACGAGGAAGAGGAGCAGGGGCTACCAGTATCAGCCATGCAGCAGAAGTGACCACAATTCCCAGTGACCTGCTCTGCAGAGGAGCCCAGCAGTTACACCACTGAAGAAACAATGGCCAGTACAAACACTGTGGACCTCCTGCAGACTTTACCAATTTTCACCCAAGTCTTCACATTTGGTGACACCAACCACCTGATGCCCTCACCCACCACTGCCCCTGCCAGAGCCTAGGAGCACTAGCAGCCAGACCAGGCCTCTGCAGCTGCATGAGTGCAAGACACCAGCCTGGATTCTGGCACTGACCCCCACCACTGTGTGCACACTTAGGGCTAGGCCCTAAGCTGTGCAATTGCGCACTGCTGGCCTGATGCCTGTCACCAGGCCCCATTGCTGTGTGTGCACCAGAGGCAAGATTCTGTAGCCACAGAAGTGTAGATCAAGAGCCAAGGCCCCACAGCTCCTGTGGACCTGATTCAACCCTACCTCCTATCACTGCCTGCACCACTGGACTCACCTGCTGCTACTCCTCCAGCTGTGCACCTGCACGCCCCCAGCCTGACTCTCCTCACCAGAATCCACTGCTTTGCATCCGGAGCAAGACTCAGCACCCATGATAGTGTACTCTGATAGTCAGGACCACCACAGCTGCCAGTGTGCCCACAGTTGGTCCCAGCTGTTGCTGCTCACACTGGCCCCCACCACTACCTGTGTGTTTGCAACCAGCACTATCCCTACACAGGCATCTGCAGCTGGCCCCCTCAGCCAAATGTGTGCACATCACCAGCTCTGGACACCACTGCTGCCTCACTGGTCCCTAGCTGCTGGACCTGAAGGCACTGCTGAGAACCCCAAGAGCCCTTGCAGACTCTGCAGAACCCTATAGCACTCACCAAGGCTCACACAGATGTTGATGCTGTGGACATGAATGACCATGCCCCCTTGGACCCACAGCTGCCACATACCCCCTCACTTGGTGCCCTGTACTACTATACCCAGAGTCACAGCACATTGCAACATGCCCCAACTCTCAGGTGAAGGTCTTTCCTTACCTAAGTCAGTCCATAAAGTCTGGAAGAGGTGCCGGCTTCTTCAAATACGCAGGCACCTATGCAAGGCTACAGGGATGATGAAGAATCAAGGAAATGTGACACTACCAAAGAAATACAGTAAACTTCCAGTAACTGACCCCAAAGAAATGAAGATATATTAATTGCTTGACAAAGAAATCTAAATAATTGTTCTAAAGATGCTCAGAGAGCTACAAGAGAACAGAGATAAACAATTTAACAAAATCAGGAAAACAATACAAGAATAAAATGAGAAGTTCAACAAAGAGATAGAAAACAAAAAAGAACCAAATAGAAATTTTGAGGCCAAAGAATACAATGACTGAGCTGAAGAATCCTATAGAGAACTTCAACAACAATAGACTGGACCAAGCACAATAATGAGTCGGTGAGCTCGAAGACAGATCCTTTGAAATTATCAAGCCAGAGAAGCAAAAAGAATAAAAGAATGCAAAGGAATGAAGAAAGCCTATGGGACTTACAGGACACCATTAAGAGAGACAAGCTATGCATCACTGGAGTCCAGAAGGTGAAGAGAGAGAGAAAGGAGTAGAAAGCTTATTTAAAGAAATAATGGCTGACTCTCACCATTTTTATTCAACACAGTATTGGCAGTCCCATCCAGATCAATTAGAGTATGAAAAAGAAATAAAAGCCAACCAAATCAGAAAGGAAGAAGGAAAACTGTCACTATTTGCAGATGACATGATATTATATATAGAAAACCCCAAAGACTCTACTAAAAAACTGTTAGAACTAATAGACAAATTCAGTAAAGTTGCAGAATACAAAATCAATATACAAAAATCTGCTGTGTTTCTACACACTAAATCATTATTCACTCAGCTAACAGCAAACCATCAGAAAGAGAAATTAAGAAAATAATCCCATTTATGATTGCATCAAAAAGAATAAATATAATCAAGGAGGGAGGTATTTGCCCAAATGAATTGAAAACTTCTGTCCCCACAAAAACTTGCACACAGAGTTGTTTATAGCAGCTTTATTCATAATGGACAAAACTTGGAAGCAACCAAGATGTCCTTCAAAAGTGAATAGATAAATAAACTGTGGTACATCCAGACACTGGAATAAAATCAGCGCTGAAAAGAAATGAGCTACCAAGCCATGAAAAAGCATGAAAGAAACTTAAAAGTATATAACTGAATGAAAGAGGCCAACCTGAAAAGGCTGCATACTGTATGATTCCAACCATACAGCATTCTGGAAAAGGCAAAACTGTGGAGAGAGTAAAAAGATCAGTGGGTGGCAGGGGTTGGGGGTTAGTGGAATGGATGAACAGGTGGAGCACAGAGGATTTTTAGAGCAGTGAAAATACTCCATATGATATTATAATGATGGGTACATGTCATTATACATTTGTCCAAACCCACAGAATGCCCAACACCAAGAGTGAATCATAATGTAAACTAGGACTTTAGCTGATTATGATGTGTCAACGTGGGTTCATGAATTTTAACAAATGCACCACTTGGGTGGGGAATGTTGATAGTGGGGGAGGCTGTGCATGTGTGGGTGCAGGAGTTATATGAGAAATCTCTGTACCTTCCTTCAAATTTTGCTGTCAACCTAAAACTGCTCTAAAGAAAATAGTCTTAAAAAAAAAAAGACAGAGGCACTTAAATTTGTTAGAAATCTAGAAATCTATTTTCATAAGAGATGCATCTAAACTAAATTTTCACAAAAGGTTGAAATAAACAAACGGTATGAGATACATTCAAGAAATCCTCATTAGAAAGAAAGAAGAAAAGGAATGACAAGCAGATACAAATTGAATTTATAAACTTAGGTGTATAAAACACTTAAAAATGATTTATTACTTTTTTTGTATAAATTTATTTAATTTTAACTCCAAGCCTACATCCCACCGAGTGAGAACAAAATTCAGACACCAGTCATTCTTGGGACACCTCCTTATGGTAGAACTGGGGTAGATTATTTGAGTCATCATTTGTTTATTGATTGTCACTTAGTCCTCCATTATTCCAGCCCATAGGGACGTTTCAGATCATTATTCACTCTATCACTTTTGTAGCACACATTGAGTACCAAGTCTTTAATGAAGTTAGGATTCCCTGGACTGAAATCAGTTTCCTTGATGCACCCAGTGACCATTCCCTCTGAGGATTTCCACATCTGAATGTCATTACCAGGACACAGAGAGTGCATTTCTGTGGTGTACGAAACCCACAGACCTTTCATGCCTATCCCCAGCAGAAAAGGAGATTCTTTGTAGTCTGTGGGAAATCCCTCTCTGTACCCTTTCGAGGCTCTTACTCTTTCCTTGGGCCCTATTCTCTTCAATGGGCTTCGGCTTTTGGAAACAAAAGCCAGGAAACAAGAGAAATGTCTGGTATACAACTTCTACTTCTCTCCAGCCAGAAAATTCTCAAGGCAGAAAAATCACAAAATTGATTACTTGCTTGAGTGGGATGAGGAAAATGAGAAATTTGTGCCAAAGAACACACATGAGTGTGTCCAAAATTTTCATGCCACAATGATACATTGCTGATTTCACAGAACAATGTGCATCAGAGAAATCTTATTTTATAAAAATATATATGCACTTGTAGCTTTCTATGAGGGTAACTGGGATAAGACATGATACATTTTAAAAGAAACAACTCTGAATTTTTAATCACAAAACCTAGGTGTGAGGGCTTTATTATTCTCATGGGTCTGGAAAAGGTGCTTCATCTATCTGAGCCCCAATTTCCTCATTAGTGAAGTAAAGATTCCTTATAGAAATGTGGGGAAAAGGTACAAATGTAATGCAATAATATTATTATGGTTTATATTTCTTCTATGCTCGCCAGCCTACAAATAGATAGAATGTATTCATTTATATCTTAACAGATTAAAGCTATAACTAGACACTCTTGCCTTTAATATTTCTCCACTCTTTCTCTTACCATGGAAGAGAAAGAAATTTGGTAAATGTGAGAATTATCCCTGAGTGTCTCATTCAAAACAGAATGTGCTATGCTTCTACTGAGTTACCCGCTTACAAAATTCAGGAGTCCCCAAGACTACCATCACTCTGACACCAACTGCAAAGTTCAACAGTCCCCAAAACAACCCTCACTTGCAAGTGCCCAAGACTATCCTCAAGTTCCATAATTTACTATAAGAATTCACAGAATTCACTGAAATCTGTTATCCTCCTGGTTCTGGTTTTTCACAGTGGAAGGATACAGATTGAAATCAGCCAGGGGAAGAGGCACAAGCAACAGAGTCCAGATAGTTCCACATCTGGAACTTCCAGTGTCCTCTGACAGTGGAGTTGTAGACAGTGCTAACTTTTCCAGGCAATGATGTGTGACAATATTCATGGAGTATTGTCAACCAGGGAAGCTCACCCAAGCCTTGGTATCTGATCTTTATCGGGGCTTGGACACATAGACGGTGACTGACCACCTATGTGACTGACCTTCAGTTTCCAGCGCCTTTGGAGGTAGAGCTGATACTGTGTGGCCATACCACAAATCACAATGTTAGATTACACAGCATGTCCCCAGACCCCTAGGTAAACAAAGACACTCTTATCAGACAGATCAATCCAAGAGTTTAGAGATCACCTCCCAGAAGCCAAGAACAAAGGCAAGATCTCCCTGTGGGTAAGATTAATTCTTTATTACACAGCACTTTTCAAAGATAGAGTATAAAATTTGTAATTATCAATGGTGTTGACTGACAACTCCTCAAAAGACCACCACAAAACAAAAAAAGCTAAATTTTTAGACCTACTGTAATAAGGGAGACTATCTCCATCAACAAAGTCATAGTAGCGTCTCAAAAAGAAGAGGACAGGGAAAATACTATTTACATAAAGTTTTGGAGTCTAAGTTCAGGTGGTTTAACGCTGGCCTTTCAAGGCAGGAAACTAATTTGTACTGGGCAAATTTCATGATACAGTAGTTTAGGATTGGTGGACACATGAGGACACATTGTGCTCTTTCTTCATAGGAAGATGCAGCACATCTTCGTAAGTGAACTGTTTTTGATACATTTGCTATTTGCCCAAAAGAGCAATCCCTTACCAGGAAAGAATTTCCTGAAACAAAAATTTAGCCATGTTGACACAAGTAATCTCAATTTTCACTTCCAATTGTGTAGTAACATGGATGCAAGTGGTTTCAAGTCTCCATGGTAAGAATAGAATTCCAAAGCTCATTTGGAAGTCTTATAAAAACAGGAAACTACTACCACAAAAGACCATGTTAGGCTGCAGGTTTCTATCGAGTGTTTCAGTCTTCAGAGGCAGTTGAGGTTATTTTCCTCATATTTTAGCTCATCTATTCAAGAATAAACAATTAAGACCTTAAATCCTCCTGAGACTCGGTCTCTCTGTCTTTAACATGGAAGTCAAAACACCTCCACTGAGGTATTGAGCAAGATCAAACAGCTACTAAATGACAAGGCTGGGATGCAAACCCAGTCTGTTGGATTCCCAAGCCTTCCACCATACCACTTTGCCTTATGTATTCTTATTTTGATGCTGAAATAATTGAAATATTAAGTAAAATATTACATGTGGAAGCTTTTTCTAGAACTTGGCATATAGTAGGTATCAGTCGCTGTTAAATTCCTTCCTTAATTTGTGAAGATTATTGCTCTCCATTTAAGTTCA
The DNA here is from genome assembly GCA_031878705.1 of Tapirus indicus. Taxonomy (NCBI): domain Eukaryota; kingdom Metazoa; phylum Chordata; class Mammalia; order Perissodactyla; family Tapiridae; genus Tapirus; species Tapirus indicus. The sequence continues at coordinate 95,898,127 of CM062926.1, forward strand.
GTTACAAGGATAAAAGGATCAAAATAATATTAGGAACTTAAGTCACACACAGCAAAAACTTTCTGAACTTGTGCAACAAAGTTCTTTCCTTTTTCCTTGTAAATGAAATAATATGCATCTATTTGTCTGGACTGAGGGAGAGGGAGTAGAGAAGTGAGAGTGGCAGGTGAGGGGTAGGGATATAAAATGGTCTTAGAATCTAGGGCTGGAAAGGGAAGAATTTAAGAACTTCTGTACATATCTTTAATATTTAAATACTTTGATAAACTGTGAATAGAGCTTTTGTGTTTGAAATAGTTGACTTTTGTTCCCCTACCACCCACAGTCCCAAAAGGATTCTCTGTGGCCTGCAAATGAGTTAAGTGTTCTCTTTCAATCAATATGCAAGTCAAACTCAAGGCTCCATTTTAGAATAACAGTGAGAGCATTTGTCCTTGGCCCTTTCATATTGGGCGACTGACCACAAGAGTATAGAAGGACATGAAGTGAAACTGAAAACAGGCAAGATTGCTAATACTGAATGGATGGATACTAGGCATTTTCATTTATTTTAATGGCAACAAGCCTAATGTTTTTGCAATTTCATGTCTTATGTAGAAAACGTTTGGAAAAGTTGTTGTAAATAGGGTTAGTCAGATTGTCTATTAAACATACATTTCTCTAAACAAACCTTCCTAAGTTCACCTACTAAACTCAGATCTTTCTGCAACAATACCTCACAGCTTTTCCAACTCACTGCCAAGATTGGAAAAGTTGAAGCATTTTCTTTTGCTGAAGAATATTAAAAGCATTATGCTCAATAAACTTGTTCTGGCCTTCAGATAAATCCTGTTCTTTCAAATATTGATTGCTCCTTTGAAATGCCAATCACATATATGGAAACGTCAAGTTCAGGCTGATACCTGACGGGGGCATAGCTAAAAACTTAGAAGTTAGTTAAGGTTGCAGTCAGCTGCATTCAATAGAAACCGTACCACAGTGTGGTTCATATGTTACAAAAGACCCGTTGATGAGTGTCCAGGACCCATAGGGCAGAGAGTTATCCAGACCCAGAGTTATCCAGGACCCAGTTTCCTTCTAACTTACTGTTGTGTCACCTTTAGTGTATAGCTTTTGTTGGGGAAAGGGAGAATTCCCCCTCCGCTCTTTCCCTTAAGGTTCTTATGGCTGGTCAAATAATTAAAAAGGCAGTTAGCAGGAGAAAATAAAACAAAGTTTAATAGCATGTATACATGGGATAGACCCAGGAAAAATGAGTATCTCAACAAATAGCAGAGGTTTTCTTCTTAAATAGAAAGGCAATGGAGGGTGTTGGGGGATATGGGAGTCAGCTATGGGAGATTACCAGAAAAGCACAGTAACATTATTATGCAGATTTAAGGCCTCCCCTTCCACATTGACAAGTTTCTAGAGTTGAGGTCATTCCCCCCTCTTCCCAGTATGGAAAGGGCGATACTTTTACAAATGGAGATTTCCCTTACAAATGTTCTGTTTGGGAAACAGAACTTTGATAGGAATGGGTGTAACAAAGACCCTTCCAGTTTATCGATACCCAGAGTCTTCCAAGGTGAAGGCCTATCCTTGGGCCCATCCCAAATCCCTTTAGACAGTTAGGGGGAAGGTCAAATGTCCTTCAAGATTCTTCTGAGCCTTTATTGTCTTCAGCTTGAAATAATCCACATACCAGAGTGGCGCATCTTGGGGTTGCCTGCCCTGAACTCCATCACTTTCATTCTCACGACTGTAAGATGGCTACCTCATCTTGACACATTGTACACATCCGCATTCTAAGCAGGAAGAAGCAGGATGGAGGGCAAAAAGCAAAAGAAAGGCACATGCCAGCTGAGTTTGCCCTATTTCCAAATGTTCCCTGAAGTCCCTTCCAACAATTTTTTCCTTGCCCTCACAGTTCCCAAACTGTGTGCCAAAGTACCTCTTGGAGTCACAGGAAATTCATATGGGCATGACAGGACCTTTTAAATTTTCAAGGAAAGCCTAGTAATATTCAACATCTATCAGACACTGAGTGCACTACTAATTTGAGTAAATTCAGTTTCAACATTTGATCTTGCTATATTGAAATGATATATCTTTGAAAAGCTGGGATTTTAACAATACTACTATAAAAAAAATGCAAGTACATAGGAAAATCAATGTGGAACAGGAAATGAGAGCAACAGGTCCAATCTGATCCCAACATTTGAAAGGTTATGTAGCATTCAAGGCACAAACCTCTCATTAATACGCAATTTTAGTTGGTCAAGACTGGAATAAAAATAGTTTTTCTTTTAATTTATGTATTTTATTTTTTCAAATGGCTACTGCGTAGTTAGAACATAGGTATTTATTAAGTTGTTTGGATGGAACCACTTGACAAAACTGGTAGGTGTTTCTTTTGGCTTAAGGTCACTGTGACAAAATTATTGAGGCACTGAATGCTCGGTGACTAAGAACGTTTGGTCACCTTTGCCTTAGACCTTCAGCCATCTCTAGCTGCAAAGGAATGTGGGAAGACTTGAACTTTTGTTAGACACACAACCAATGTTCTATTAATAAAGAGAAAGGAAAGAATGAATATTGAGCAGGCAGCAAGCCGTTTCTGGCCCACAGACAAATCAAGAATTTTCATGCTACTCCTACTTCTTTTTCTCTTTATAACATTTTATTTTCAAATCCAAACAAAGGGCAATTCAATCATTGGAAAAAATATGATAAATTACCAGTCAATGCTGATGCTTACTAATTACATATTTGGATACAATCTTTGTGGATTTTGTAAAACTCACATCACTTTATTAGTTCAAATTATTATACATTAGTTCATGGTATTATAAATTACATTAAGTATGTTAATTATCACTGTCAATTATAAAGGATCTAATAATCTGGGGTTAAGTTAGGTATCTTATGGAGTTTCACTAACATTTAGCAAAATTGTATTCCAATAATTAAGAGAATTAGTTCAGCTTTCTAAACCCAACAGAGGAAGTAATTTAGAAACTGGAAATTTAAGATTCAATATTGAGTAATGAAAATTTTAAGTATTCAGTAAAAGAGCTTAAAATTGGCATTCTATATGGTAAATCCATTCTAAGTCAATAACCTGGGGCTATATTAAATGAGGAGAAGCAATCATTACCAAAGAATGGTGTTCTTTAAGTCTCTATTTTACCATACCATATATATTGTATGATGACAATTGTAATGCAAGTACATAAAAGAGATAACCAAACAGTACTTAAGGAACTAAAATACCCATCTTAAATTTTACTTCAGCAAGTTGATATTCATTTAGATTACAGAACATTGGTATAATGTGTTTCCTTGTAATCACACCCAGAATCACTTAAACTATAAAATACACAGCAGCTACATCAGCCTGAAGATTAGAGACACAAAATATTAAGAGTAGCTGACATATTTTATTAAAAGACACAATATCCTTGGTAAATTTGACAGAAGTTTTATTTCAAGCCAAAAGTGTCACCCGCGTCTATAGAAACTGATTTAGGTAGAGTACCTCTTATGATATGAATTGAGGCCCCTCCCCTCGCCTCCAAAATTTTTTTTTTAAAAAATCCAAAAAACATAAACTCAAATTGGGAGACCTATATCTGGAAGCCTCTTATTGTCTATTTGTTTGATGTTTGCTATAATGTGAATTTATTTATACTAAAACCCCAAATCCTCTTAATACCCAGCTCTGGCAGTAAATCAACGCCATTGTGGTTTAAGGTCTGAAATAAATTTTACGTGCTGCCTTCACATTTGAACGTGGGAGGGCCTCAAATGGCCAAACCACAGTTCCCTTCCCCACTCTGTTCTCAGGGATAAGGTCTCCTAGCCAAAACATCCCCATCATGGGAAAGAGGCACAGTGCCTGCCTATCCCTGAGTCCTGGGCTTCAGTTCACTGCCAGCCTGCAGAATTATTCAAAGAAGCCAATCAATCCTCCCACAGGAACAAGGTCTTCCCATCCTCTTGTTACCACAAAGCCTGCCTCCCACAGCCCCCGGGTGCTCACTCTGTTCCCAAGATCAAGCCCCCTGTGGCACCGGATGTGAGGTATCCTCTTCCCTCCAGCTGTGAACACATGTGGCTGATAAACCAATGTCAGTCTCATCTGTCCAGTGTCAGGTGTCTTGTGTTTGACCTTCCCCATAAGCCTGGGGCAAGAATTCTTCCCTTACTAATGGGATGAAGAGGAAGGGGTCAAAACAGTCATAAAAACATGGAACAAAACAAAATGCCATAACTCAGAGATGTAAATTAAAATAATTATTACTAATAAAATAATGATAATAATTATTTATACAGCTCTTTCTATATGCCAGGTACTGTGGTGAGTGTTCTACACACATATTGTCATTCAATCCTTTGAATAGCTCTATGAGATAGCCACATTTTATGGATTAAAAAAATAAGGTTTACAAGGGTTGAGTAATTCAATCAAGGCTATACAAATAGTTGGGCAATGAACTAAGATTTAAATTTAAGCAGTCTGACACCTTTACACTAAAAGACACAATCTCATTCATATAGCTCTAATCCCTGTAGTTCAGTTCTATTAAGAGGCTATCTCATGCCTTTCAGGGCAGAATTTATCAAACACCCATAATACAATGAACTCTTTTCAAAGAAAATAATACTTACTAAATCCTATAGTAGACAAGTAATTTCATCATCATGAGACTTAAATACATCCACATAAAATATAAACTGCTTATCAAAAATAAAATTTAAAATTAATATTAAAACTAAACTGAAAAACAATTTGATGTACTGAACTCTTTCTGAAGCTAAATTGTCATTGATGGGTTTAGTTATAGATGGATGTTATTAAAGTGACTTCTTTGATTTTGAGCATGATGGGACTTCAGTCAACATTGTTATCATGACTTTTTTAAACAGTGAACTTGAACAACGAAGGAATTATTTTGGTAGGCCCCTCTACCTAATAGTAGATACCAAAAAATTTAACATTGAAAACAATCATTAAAAAATAATTTCTTATTGTGTATTTATTTAAACATTTCAAGTCAGTGTATATAATGACAGAATCTTTGAGAAACATTTCCTCTCGATGTAGATATGGGAAACACACACACGAGCGTGTGCACACGTGCATCCTATATTGTTGGTTCTTTTGAGTTTGGAATGCCATGATGAATTGATTCTCCCAAAATTTTTTCTTTATTTGAACTACAGTGAAATGCTTAAATGAGACAGAGATGAAAATTGGCCTTCTCTTTAAAAAAACATCATTTATGCATTAACTCTGCCACTATTCTTTTCTCAGTACTATACAATAATAAAAGTAGCACATTTCTTCAATACTCCATGTCATTTTCTTGTCAGTTTAAAGCTATAGTTTATTAAACAATTTAAAGTCTTCTTGTATTAAAAGGCAAAGTGACTTGATTTCTTACTGAAAAAATAATTTTTTCTTAATAACTGCTAAAAGAATTCAACATAAGTACAAGTGCAGAAATGAGATAACTTGTCATTTTGGTACTGGAACATTCCATCTTAAGAGTCAGGCATTTTTACCAACACTTTGAAAGTCAAATGACTTTAATGTCACTTGATACAATGCAATTTTGGACACAAATAAAAATCTGGCACTAAAATTGCATGGCAGGGCTCACTTACAGGTGAAGTCCAACTAACACAGAGTCTGCACTTATTACAATTTTTCATCATCATAAACAATTCAAAACCTGTGCTAGAGGATGCACAGACCTGGGCTAATTCCTCCTAGCAATCCTAGGCAATAAGCACTATTATTGTCTCCATTTAACTATGTACTATTAAAATAAAATATACACTAACTCTTAATCAAGACAAATTTAAAATTTAATATGAAAACTAAACTGAAAAACAACAAATTTCAGTTCAAGTTAAAGATAGAAATTTTTCTGACGATAAATTAATGAAGCAAACAACATTAAAGCACCTAAAAGTATGATTCCATGCACAAATATCACTAACTATGTATTTTGTTCTTGGGGTGATCATATAATTTGTCATCCTAACTGGGACATTTTCACAGTGAAGAGAACTGTTGTTACTAATTATAGTGAGACAACAAGCATACACCAGGACTACACCAGGTAAACTGAAATTTGTGGTTATTGTACCTCTCTCACACATTTTTTTAAGGACAAGGAGATTCCTCATATCTCTAGCCATAAGACGAATATAGGCAGAAATGCAGAAAGAAAAATGAAAAGGAGTTATAAAAGCATGGAAAATGTTCTAGTTCATCACAGTCATTTTCCAACTTGTCCAAAGGGCCAAAATCTTTCCGTAAAAGTACGTGCACAATCTTTGCTACAATTTGTGAGTTGAACTAATATTAAATATAAAATATTAATAACATCCTAAAAGATTTAAATCTCTTTTAAAGAGTCATTCTTTGTTCACTTGGTAATGAACAAACCTGAAATGTGATTTTTTTTTGGCATTGTTTCATTTTCCCAGGCAAAACATTAGAGATTTTTAATGGTACTTCATTTCTACTAAGTTAAATTTATCATTTAGAACCAGGGAAAAAGTGCTGAGAGAACAAAATATTTCCCGCAGTAAGTTAAAAATAAGAGCTTGAGTGGTTATTGCGTGAAATAAAACAAAAAAAATATATGTTATGATTGTTGGGGGTCTAAGGAGTCAAATAACTAATGTTTGCTTGTTTCCCTCCTAGATTTTAAAACAATTAAGAGAGAGACTCAAGGTTCACACAAAACATCACCTTTATTTCTGATGAAACACATTGTAGAATATGGTTTTAGACCTGCAATTTTTCCAGGCATCTTAATACTTTACCCTGAATAAGACAGACACATCTTCAGGCAAAGGCAGTGTGGGACGGTTTCAGGCTTCCCCACAAAGGCAGACAGAAAGAGACCCAAATCCAAGCCCTCTGTGGCAGTCAGGCTGAAGAACACAAGAGGCAGAGCGAGAACGAGAATAAAGTTGCTCAGTTCCTCCTCCCACACTCACCAGGTGAGTCATTCTCTCTCGGAGGAACAAATGAAGTGTGGAGAAAGAAACTGGAGCATCACGCTCCATGAAGTTCCTCCAAGTGGAAACAAAAGGCCAGGGATGTGGAGGTTTCTCCCTAACAGAGATGTATGTTTCATAATTCATATTTGGATATCAGAGAAATTCCTAGGAATTTCCCTATTCTAAAATTAAAATGTTTTTAATTTTTAGTCAAAATTCAGTAAACCATTACATAAGGCAGGGAAACGTTTGTATGCTTGTGTATATGTTTTTGTTCTCCCAGGGAACTATCAATAGAAAATAAATTCAATAACTTTCTTTGAAACTCCTATATACTATAGATACAAGAAAATAGCCATGTGATGAAGGAAAATAATTAAATATGAGAACAGATAGAATCCACAAGCCAGACATCCAAAGCTATCTGGATGTGATGGAGAAGAGAATAAGTAAGGTCAAATAAAAATTTCGAAAGATGGAGAATATCTGGCCAAGACTAAAAATTACAGAGATTTCAGTAAAGGGTAGACTAAGCTACACTTGAGAGGAATGGCTACTGTATTTATTCTGAGGGTATGCTTAACCTGTAATACTATCACAATAGACAGGATTCCTAATACCCTTTTTATATTTTTCCAAGAGTGAGAGCAAATGGTGATCTGATTTCCATTTCTGGTCATACAAAGTCTCTGTTCATGTGACTGTTGAACATCAAGGACTGTAATAGTCTCTGAAACACTAAAGGATACTTTCTGTAAGTGCCAGAGCTGCTAATGTTTAATGGCCATCATAATGCCGTAAGTGGAGGATAATATGACAGAATTGGTTCTGAGGCTTATCACAGCAAATACTTTAAAGCTAAGTATGATTTTAAGAATAACTTCCTGACTAAATGTTGATAGAAGTTGTTGAATATTTAAACTATCAATATTTAGCTAAGAAAAATATATTTAAAATTACACTTGCTTGTAATCATACTTAAATTGGGATAAACTATCCAATTTCTCAAAATATGGCATTTTGTGTAATCTTCATCCCAGCCCTCATCTAAGCATCTAAACAAGTAAATTTTATTGACTACTATCAGAGAAAAATAGCTTCTTAAAATCTGCTTTTGAGATACAGATGAAATTTTTTTACTTCATCAAAAAAGATCATTTCTCAAATATTTCAACAAAAAAATTTTATTCTAATATAATCACCTGTTTTAAAATCATTTAAATCTATCAGCTGCTCTCAAAATTTACTTAATGTTTAGTATGTGCAACTGAACTACAAGTACTATGTTGTCATTTATCAAAATTATTTCCACGACGTTTATTTCTAATTATGTAACTATGAAATAAAATTGGAACTGTTCCTATGACAGAAAATAAGATAAATACCAAATTTCAAGTTCGAGTTGAACTTATTTCGTACTTCTTAGATTAATTCCATTTTTATATCTCATTCAGAGAATGATGTTATTTTGTCATTATGGTATTTAAGAGAGGGCATTAGATTAATGGAATCCCATTTTTCAGTAAAACTCCCTAAATGTCTTCACACTTTGTACTCCAGTATCTCCTCCAGTTCCAGGAAGACACTTTGAAACAGTATCCTACAGAGGAAAGAGCATTCGCCTTACCAAATCCTAAGCTATGATCTTTCCAGCAGAATCTATTTCAGAGCAAATTTTATCATAAATTTAATCCCAGAAATACTGGAGGTATATACTGTTGAACACGCACATAAAATTAAATTATCATCATAATTTAATTGACAGGAAACACACATTCTTCTCCTATGGGAGAATGAAACAAAAAGAGAATCTTTCCCTTCCATGGTATTGAATTGGAATTAATATAAAATTCTTAAACCCAAGGCAATCCTAGACCTTAATTACCAATATGATGTGTACTCTAAGGAAAACTTCTACCAGTAAAAATTGGTTTGCATTGAGTCAGCCAAGAGTTATCTCCCAGGAACTTTCGATTTGATCAGACTCATCTAACACCATTCCCTGCTCAGCTCTGCCTCTCTACATTTGCATCGGTCTGGAAGGAACCTTTGGCTATTTCTTCTTTCTTAACCTTATCGATTTTACAAGGCCCAACTGAAGTTCTGCATCATCCATGAAGCCTTCTCTGGTCTCCTCAGTCTATATCAGGCTCTTCCTCACCCCTGAATGCATATAGATCTAATTGTCTATATAACTCCCCTAGCCTTACCTTATTTTCACTTGGATAATAAGTTATACTTTCATAAATCTATAAATACATAAATATAGAGCTATGACTTGTTTTCCCAACTAGACCAGAAATTCTATAAGGAACCACACTCCTTAGCCAAGATTATGCACTCTAAGGACGAAAGGAAGCAACAAGAATTATATACTCTGTAAACTTTCAAGATAGAAATAAACAAAACCCCTATCCCCCTACTCCAGTTTATAAGAGCAGGATTTTTCCTATCATACATCTTTCATTAAGTTATTTGAGCTGATAATAAGGTGATAAATAATTATTTGTTAAATTGATCTATTTATTCAAAATGGCATTACTCTCTCAGTGTATAAATTTCATAAAAACTAAAGCACTCTGAATTGGGATTTTCCTGCCACCGTCTAAAGCATTATACATGATTAAAGCAAATGGTTCACACATGTCCTCTCCTCTACCAGCGGAGCTATCAAAGGATGCACTCAACATCACTAATCATCAGGGAAATGCAAATTCAACGACAATGCAATATCACCTCATACCTATTAGAACGAATATCATCAAGAAGCCAAGAGATAACAAGTGTTGGTGAAGATGTGGAGAAAAGGAAACCCTCGTGCACTGTTGGTGGGAATGTAAATTGGTTCAACCACCATGGAAAACAGAATGGAGGGTCCTCAAAAAATTAAAAATAGAACCACCATATGATTCAACAATCCCACCTCTGGGTCTGTATCCAAAGGAAATGAAAGCAACGTATTGAAAAGATATCTGCACTCCCATGATTATTGCAGCATTATTCACGATAGCCAAGATATGGAAGCAACCTAAATGTTTGTCAACAGATGAATGGATTACAGAAGATGTAGTGTATATATACAATGGAATATTATTCAGCCATGAGAAAAAAGGACATCCTGCCATTTGTGACAACATGGGTGGACCTTGAGGGTATTATGCTAAGTGAGACTTCAGAGAGAGAAAGACGAATACTGTATAATATCACTTATGTGTGGAATCTAAAAAAGCTGAACTTGTAGAAACAGAGTAGAATGTTGGTTACCAGGGGCTGGGGAGACAGAGGAATTGGGCAGATGTTGTTAAACGGTACAGACTTGCAACTAGAAGATGAATAAAGTCTGGAGATCTAATGTGCAGCATAGTGACTATAGTCAACAATACTATATCCTAAACTTCAAAGAAGCTGAGACTAGATCTTAAATGTTCTCACCACAAAAAAGAAATGATAATTATGTGATGTGATAGAGGCACTAGCTAATGCTACGGTGGTAATCATATTGCAATATATAAATGTGTCAAATCAACACATTGACACTTTAAACTTACACAGTGGTGTATATCAATTATATCTCAATAAAAAATAAAGCAAATGGCTCAAGTGAGCTACCTAGTGATCTTATCATCTGGAAATCTCTATCATATTTGTCAGCACAAAATCCATGGCATCCTTTTGGCCTTGGAGTAATCAATAATTTATCAACTCTAATCCCAATTAAGAAATCTCAAAAGATTTTCAAGTTGTCGTTGGAGTCAATAAGCCATAAAAAAATTAGCACAGATATTTATCTTAAGGTGTTTCTTTTCTCTTTAATAATAATTCTTCATAGAAATACATGTTAGAATGCATTGTTTTAAGTTCAGCTTTAACCTGATAAAATGTCTATTTGTCATGTTAGGTCCCAGTTCACACACTGCAGGCATACATGGGTCAATAAATTTTGCAATCCTCTGGGGCTAAAGTATCACCCTAATCCCAGCCTTTCAAATAGGACACTGTTGTTCATAAAGCTACAAAAGAAAACAGCTCAAATTCCTTCCCGTCTTAAATAATGAGATCCCAATTCAAAGACATTTGGGTTCTAGCGAACTTTCACTAAAAGTTATCATCTTCTTTAAGAATAAAAACTTGTATGCTGAAGGAAGATAAAATTTTCCCTGGCTCTTCTAAATAGTTAAAATAGGTTAAGATGAATAAAAAACATAAAATCAGTGCCTAGATTTTAATAGCATCGATTCTTTCCATCTATGCTGGTAGGTTAGTGAGGATGGTGAAAACCTCTTTCCACTTCCACTTAACTCTCAGCAGCAGACTGCAACAACAAGCTCTACAATAGAGGGATAGCCACAATTAAATGGTGTATTTCATACATTTCAGAGAAACGATATGGAACAGTGTGGTTAAAACCGGTCTCTAATGCCACACTGTCCGGGTTTGAATGCCAACTCTGACTCTCTTTAGCACAGTCACATCGGAAAACTGATTCACCCTCGCCGTGTTTCTATAATAATAGAACCTAGTTCATAGCTTTGTTATGAGGAGGTACTCCATGTAAATCACTTGGAATAACACCTGATGCATAGTAGGCATTTGATAAGCATTAGTGAAATACAAATTATGTATAATCTAAAATTTTATATCTTTAGTTAAAAAACGAGATTTAGTAATTCCTTTCACTAACTAAACCACAAAAGAGAATACTTTTTAAATTTAAAAATACAAGCCATTCGGGGGCCGCCCGGTGGCGCAGCGGTTTAGTCCACGCTTGGCAGCCCGGAGTTCACGAGTTCGGATCCCAGGCGCCCGCCGACGCACTGCAAGTCAGCCACGCTGTGGCAGCGTCCCATATAAAGTGGAGGAAGATGGGCACAGATGTTAGCCCAGGGCCAGTCTTCCTCAGCAAAAAAGGGGAGGATTGGTGACGGATGTTAGCTCAGGGCTGGTCTTCCCCACCAAAAAAAAAAAAAAAAATACAAGCCATTCTCTTTCAGTGCATAAATGCATGTACTAAAGGTAGACTTCGATTTCAGGCTAAATGAAGAGAACGGTAAAATAACTAAACATTTCATGAAAAAAATAAATAAATAACTCAGTGAGAAACATTCCTGATGTTGCCTAATTCCCCTGCCTTTGACAAGCTGCCTGTCAAACCAGCCAGTGACCCGAATTAAGTCCAGCTGTTCAGACCACATCACCTTGTTAAGCCTTTCATGTCTGCCTGCTTCCCTCATTTTTTGCTCCCAGAGTAAACCTATCCAGGACAGTTCTTCATCCACAAAAAAAGTCCCCCACCAATCTTGGTCCCTTGCCTAAAGAGGAAAATAACTTCACAGGACTGAAGTAAACTACTCTTGTAATGCCTCTCCTAACACCAAGTGCAGGCGTGTCAACATCATTTTCATTACAAAAAGAACTCTTTAACCGACTAAAGCATTGTTTAAGAATGTGTTCTATTAGTGACATTCATTAATCTTACGTTAAAATGAATATTTTGGCAGCTTATTTTCTGTGCTTTAAATGAAATATTACTTTAATCTGAGGCATTTGAGAAACAGTTTGATTTTTCTTAATTAATGTCTGCTAAATTTACTTATGATAGACACACTCTTTTGCTAGACGTAAAACAGATATACTGTGTGGTTATTAATTCCCAGTTAGCACCATGCAAAATCATTAATTGAGGTGGAATTTTTCTGCCAGTGTACTTTAATTTCTTCTTTTCAAATGAAAAGATGTAGGAGTGTGACTGACTGGCATACCCAGCCAACGAATGTAGTAATTTTTTGGTGCCTGTCAGCTTGAAGACAATGTTTCACCCCAGTGTTTTCTTTCAAAGAGCTCCAGAGGAAATTTAGCTAGATTAGGAGAGACACAATGGAACTGTACAAAAGTTATTGGCTTTTTTTTCCCCTTCTTTTACAGATTCTGTGCACAATACTGACATCTTCTGGTTGGCTGGAATATTGATGCTTGGACCAATGCTTTGAAACCATCTTACTTCTTTTCTGGTCACTCAACAAAACATGCCTCTTCTGCATAAAGGTATGCAAATATTCCTGAATCAGATATTGCGTATGAAGTATTCCTGAATCAGAAGCACTTCACCTTTAAATTTATGCCATCAAAATTCCAATTTAATTTTTTTAGAACAGAACATAATAGAAGAGCAGATACTTATTTCTTCAAAACAAATTCGAGACAGCTTGAATGTAAAATTAACTGACCTTAGAAACTCACTTGACACAATTAACAAGCCTGGTTTAAGCATCTGCTATGGAAATTTCATTTTCTAGAAAGTTCATTGACAATTGAAGAAAATTATAAAAAGGAAAAAAAGCTCAACAGGATGATATTTTCATGTTTTTAGTGAGAGATGAGAGATTCCAGGAGTCTGGGAGATGAAGGGACAAACACTAATGATACTTCTTTCCTTTCTGACTTTTTTCATAAGGGTCTATCCCTGTGTAGGCATCATGGTCCCCTGAAGATCCCCTAAGGGCACTACCCTTAATGCTAACCTCTCATTTCACTGATGTAACTCTCTCCTAGTGCAGGCAGCCACCCCAGAGCAGCACAGAGTCTAGGCTGGTTCTGGTGATAGCAACCTCGGGGACCCAGAATCCCAATCCCTTCCATGAAGACTGAGCCAGGCATTGGGCAGCTAACTATAACATATTTACATTATAACTCCTTTCTTAGGACAGCCTTTCAAAGGAAAGGGTGGTTTCAGTAATTCCAAGGTGATTTTCCTATACTTCTCTCACTAGAAAAGATGAAAAGTACCACATGTACTCATCATAGATCAATTAAATAAACAACACCAGAAAATTCTAGCCAAAGACTAAAGCAAACTTAATTTCATATCAACAACTATTGGTAAAAGTAGAGGAGAAAAAATTAAGAGAAATTGAATTAATCTTGTTCCATTAGTCATAAATGCAATGCAACAAGGAGTACTCTAAGTTCCAGTCACACATTAAAAAAATTGTAATAAGAAAAATTGTAAGAAGAAAAATTATGTAGATCAGGTGATTTAAAGAGAAACTTATTATTAGAATTATACTAATTATATTTATCCTATCATCTGGATCAGCTAATATCTTTCGATAACAGCACTTCATAATCTTGTTACTGTAAGTCGAAACAGATATTGTAAAGAACAGACCATGGACATTTTTAATGCTAGAAAATATATTAAAGAACATAGGTCACATTTTTCTTTGCATTTAGAAATAAGGGCATTTATGTTATCTGAAATTGCAAATCAAATTTGACCAAAGAAACAAGCTACAAATAATGTGTAATTATCCTTTAAAGAATGGATAAACTACTATGATTAATAGGATTTACTATTACAGTCAGGATTATATGCTGAATATATTTCTGAATTCATAAAAAATCATACTCTCAAAAGTGACAGAGATAAGCAATTGATTCATTTCCTTACCTAATCTATAAAAGCTGTGCTAGTTGTTTCTGGAATTGTTATTGCCTTATTACTCAGATTTCTAATCTCATTTTTAAAATGTTGTTTATGTAAAGAAATAAACAAGCCTCATAAAATAGATATGCCTACAGTAGACATTTTTCAAAATTTAAAGTGTCCTTCAAGTACATAGCAGTAAATAACCAAACTGTAAAGGCATGGGTTGTTATCTGGTTGACAATAAAATCGACCTCATTTCATGTAAGAAATCTAGAAAATATAAAATAAGTTTTGTCCTTAGATACAATGTGTGTGATCTATTAGCAATTTTACTCAAATATATTAGGTAAATAAAATGCTAATATTGACTTGCCCTTCTTATAATTTATAAGAGAATGGATCAATAAAAGCTACAATACTGAATTCATCTGTACCAGGATCTATCAAAACAATTGCATTAACCAAAACAACTTGTAAAAGATCCAATACCAAGAAAACTCAAATTAATCAAAATAAGTGATTACCAAGAATGCCATTCTTTTTTCTTTAATGGATCCCTTTTTTTTTCTTCTTTTTTTTTTTGGCTTGAGGAAGATTGGCCCTGAGTTAACATCTATGCCAATCTTCCTCTATTTTGTACGTGGGTCGCTGCCACAGCAGGGCTTGATGAGTGGTGTAGGTCTGTGCCCAGGATCTGAACCCGCAAACCCCAGGTCACTGAAGTGGAGGGCGCAAACTTAACCACTACACCACTGGGCCAGCCCAGGAATGTCATTCTAAGATAGCTTCTATACATAGTTTTAGAATAGCTATTTTCTATCAAAAGATTGACATTTTCAAAACAAAATTAAATGCTATTTTTTTTTTTTTTTTTTTTTTTGTGGGGAAGACCAGCCCTGAGCTAACATCCATTGCCAATCCTCCCCTTTTTGCTGAGGAAGACTGGCCTGGGCTAACATCTGTGCCCATCTTCCTCTACTTTATATGAGACGCCGCCACAGCATGGCTGACAGGCAGTGCGTCGGCCGGCGCCCGGGATCCGAACTTGCGAACCCCGGGCTGCCAAGCACGGACTAAGCCGCTGCGCCACCAGGCGGCCCCTTAAATGCTATTTTTAAAGGTGTTCATCCTTTCCAAATTATTTGCAAGGTTTAATGTAATTACAACCAAAATTCCAGGGGGATTTAATTTTACTTTTTTTTAAATTTGGGTGATCTCTAGTTCTTTAAATAAATGATTACTGAAGTATAACACATATACAGAAAGTGCACAAATCCTAAGTATATAGCTGACTTAGCTATGCCTCCCTCTTCTGAGAATTTCATAACTCTTCTTTTTAAAGCAAAGTTTGTTTGGTAGCATTGGGCTTGGTGAGACAGTATACTCTCCTAGAAACTGATTTGGGGGATTTATTGAACCTTTCTCTGTGAACTAGTTTATTGTCAATGTTTATAAATATCTCATGGGTGCTTGGAAAGAATATTTCTCTCTCTCCTCGCTGGGCATAAATTTATATATAAGCCAAAGCATACTACCTGTATTATTCTAACATTTTCACTTATTTCTTTCTTAGTGTCAAATTCTCAGAGGAATATGTTAAAATCTCCACCTATGTTTGTTGTTGGTTTATTTACTTATTTCTGTAGTTCTGTCAATTTTTGCTTTATTTATGTTAAGGCCATGTTGTCACAATTATATCTTTTTGTATGCTATATGATGTTTTGGCCATGAAGTCTATTTTGTCTGAAATTAAATTTACAACCTCAGTTTTCTTGACTCATATTTGTCTAGTCATCTTATTTTCAAACTGTGTTTATAATTTTGTAGTCATCATATTTGAAAATTTTTGAAAAACCAATCTGAGATTCTCTTCTTGTTGTCAGTGAGGCCCAGACCTGAACAGAGAAGCCTGAGGTAAGGAAGAGGAGCAGACTAATGGAAGCCTCCAGAAAGAGTCTTACTTTTTGAGCACTTTCTCATAGATTAGCCACATTTAGCATACAGATTTAATTTTCCCCTCCTACATTGTAATATTCTTTAATGACAAACTCTTCTGGGCTATTGTTGAGAATAAGTATACAACATTGTAAAGGAATATAGAGCAGCACACTGCTGGGGTATCCGTGTTCATGAATTTTCAGTACCAGCACCAAGTAAAAGGGGATTCCGTAAGGAGATGATGGGTATAGGAAAGAGTATGTTACCATAAGGAAAACTAAAAAGTCAACAACTCAAGAAGAACAAATGAAAAACTCAACAGCCTGGTACATACCAGTAGAATACAACTCTTGAAAGGGGAAAAAACCAACCCTTGTTGTACATTTAGAAACAAACATATGTCAGTCTCTGTTCTCTGAGCATAAAGTAAAACACGAAGCTATTATTCTTGTCGACACCATATGTAAGATGTAAGATGAAGTTTTGCTGTGCTTTTATTACCTCGCCCTCTTCTTTTGTTCTATTGACTAACTTCGGGAATATAGACCCAGATTATTGTTATTACTACTACCTTTTAAAATATAACCTTCTTTTTTGATAATAATTTCAAGAATGTGCATTTAACTCTGTGACAATATTTCCACTTTAAGATTTCACTCACCACCACGCCTAACTTCCAACTCCTGAGCTTTCAATTTTGATCCACTACCTGTTACCTAGATTCTTTCTTCATCCCTCAGCTAAAGCCGTGGAGATGGTCACAGAAATCTCTCGACTATTCTCCAGAAAGTCCTTCTGTTTTGGTTCAGAGGACGGAGCTTTTATCATGTTTCTTAAGCCATCCTCAGCAATTTTAAAGGATACGGGATTATCATTTCCTGTGTTTCTTATAATAAACTGTTACCCCACATTTCTCCCACTCAGGTAGGTTTTAATTTTCCATGTCTTTGTTAGCATTCCAGTCAGAAGTTGAGAAGGTCAAATCAGCTCTTTACTGTACCACCATCCTAACTTGGAAATTTAATACTTCCAATCATTGCTATCACAATCCAATTCCCAATCTTAGTTTACAGGCTGTTATCTGACTGGCCAGCCCTAACTCCTAAATAATGAACAAACACTTGAATATTACCCTTCCATTTTAAAATGATGTAGTCATACTAGAACAACCCAATGTTGTAAAGAAATAAACATTTTTTTTTTACTTCAGTCACCTCCCAGGCCTGTTTTTTCTCAGCTAAATTTTTTTACATTATTAAACCTGAAAGAAATAAAAAGTCTCGTAAATATTTTTGCCTGGAAAAGAAAATACACGAATCCTCTAAGATACACCAGAAGTATGCCCAAATGATGAACTGGGTATTTTTATAAATGCAACACATTTCAATTATAATTCATAAGTAAATTAGCGTTTTGCTGCAAAAGTGAATAAATATTTCTTAAAGTGTCAACTTATAAATAACTAAGAAATGAGCCAAGGGCATTGAAAAGAACAAACTTGTTTGCATTCCCATTTCATTTGAAAAACCAGAGTCCCTTACTGAAAGAACTTTAGAGATCATCTCGTTCATCCTGTAATGCAGTGCTCTTATTAGTCCCACCTCTGTCCTGGACTCTTTTCAATTACTTATCATATTATTACTTTTACATGATCTTCTAGGCTGTGATCTTCAAACCTATGAGAAGCAATAATGATGCACACACATTGTTTTTATTATAATATATGTCTTGCATATATTGTTGGGTAAATGTTAGAGGAAACGGTGACTAGCTAAACAGGAGCATCCATCTTTAAAAATCTCAGGCATCTGTCTTCATGCCTTGAATACTTTCTATAAAAGTGAATTTACTAATTCAATCTTAAAGAAACATATTTTGTGTTTTAACAACTCTAACTCTACAGAAGTTTTTCCAAATGCTAGACTGAAATTTGCCTTTCTTCAAATCCTACCCTTTACTTCTTTCTAGGATTGAATCAATCCATTTTTTTTTTCTGCCTTCAGACTCAGACTGAAACATCGACTCTTTCTGGGTCTCAACTTGCTGGCATTCAGTCTGTCAGCTCTCGTGAGGTACAAAGTGTGACCAACGAGAAGGTGTGCTCTACTCCAAAAGGACTGCTTGAGTTTTCTAATTTATACAGACAGAAATCCAGGGAAGATGTGTGGGAATGGCTATTAAGGGTGTGGGATAATGGTGGAAGGAACATAAAGTTGGATCGGACTGCATTTATTGATATGGGCTCATTAAGCAGAGATTCTGCATTTAATGTTGCAGCTTGGGGAGTTAGGAAGGTCTCTAACAGTTTGGTTGCTTAATTGGCTAAAACGTGGACCAAAAGGTTGCCCTCAGTAAGCAAGTTAGAAATGCCAGTCTTGCTTTGGTTTGATGTAGAGAAAGGGATTCAAAGGCTTAGGGAGATTGGAATTTTAGAGTGGATTTATCATTGAAGAGCTATTCAGTCACATTGGGAGAGTCAAGAAGACATACCTTTAACCACTATTGGGTGTAATAAATTTGTGAGGGGAGCCCTGACATCCTTGAAGAGCTCTGTGGTCACTCTTCTCTGTAAGCCAGACCTTACAGCGGGAATAACAGTCACTGTACTGAGAAATCTAAATGCAATGGGAGTGATTGGATCCCAAGGTAGCAGGGGCCAAGTGGCAGCATTCAATTGTCAATGGTAAAGTGGGTGTAGTTACTCTAATGGACAGAAGAGTTAAAGCAACAATCAGAATAGTCTAATTTGCGCACACCTATCACGTTGGCTAATTGACCATGGTCTTCCTAGAAGTGGAATGGATAAGAAGCCCACTAAATTCTTACTCGATCTGTATAAGCAGAAAAGTTCTAGATCAAGTGAACAAAAGTCTAACTTGAATCATAAAAACAGAGAGTCGTGGCCCTTCAATCAATTCCCAGATGTAAGCCAATTTACAGACCCAGAATTCCTTGAATGAAGTAGAGGCCAGGTCCCCTTGAGGAAGGACTCCAGTACACTGCCAAACATTTATACTGTTACTCTTTCTCCCAGCCTTCCCCTACAGCCTTTTACCAGAGTAACTGTACATTGGGGAAAGGAAATAATCAGATCTTTCAGGGACTGCTAGACACCAGCTCTGAACTGACACTAATTCCAGGAGACCCAAAACATCACTGTGGTCCACTAGTCAGACCAGGGGCTTATAGAGATCAGGTGATCAATGAAGTTTCAGCTCAGGTCCATCTCACAGTGGACTCAGTAGGTCCCTGAACCCATGCTGTGGTTATTTCCCCAGTTCCAGATTGCATAATTAGAATAGACGTACTCAACAGCTGGCAGAATCTTCACATGCTATTTCTCAAAGTCTTCTCCAAGACACACATTTTCACTCCTTTTTATATTTCCTTAAATGAAATTATTTCTAGGGTCTTCATCACACCTAACATTGTACTATATTTTTTAATACATAATTAATTGGAACTTACCAAAATCCCATGAGAATTTTTTCATATGAATTGCCAACAAGAGGAGTCATTCTCAAATGCACTAAAGCAAACCATTGGAGCCTAAAAAATTAAATTTACATTTACTGCTGTTAAATTTCATCTTCTTGTTTCTGGACCTACATTAAAAGCTATCAAGATGTTTTTGAATCATAAGTAATTCAATAGGCAAACATTTATTGACTGTCTACTCTGAGTCAAGGCTAGTAATGGAGCTATAAAGATGAACAAGACACTGTCTTTGACCTCCAGTTTCTCTGTCTAGTGAGAGACATAAAAAAGTAAATAATATAAATAAGCAAAGTGATAAGTACTGTGGGAGTGACATGTAAAAAAAATGAATAAATGGAATTTCTGGGAGAAAGATGGAAAAGACAATCAACCCTGAGCACAGGTTTGAGCTGCAGCTACAAGGAAGGACAGACTGTGGGCTGAGAGCTGAGAGAAATGAGCAGAAGAGATGCGAGATGAAGAAAGAGAAGAGAGGGAGGTCAGTGGAGGAGGTTAGAGGAGGGTATAAAAAAGTAAGATGGAGGGCTGGAGGAAGAATCTGAAGACTTCAGAACCCTGGATTTCCAAAGCCCTTAAAACCTGTCAATGTTCCCTTAAGTATTACTGTAAACTTTAAAAGTAATTTAAATAAATAAGTTTGAGGCAAATTGGTAAACGCAGTAAAATAAAATGCAGATCATTTGGTGAATTGATCCTTCCACAACTAAGCTTTTGATAAATTGATCTGGAGCCTAAGATTTTTAAGTTGTGGAGGATTGTATTTTCCAGAGATGGCTGCAAAAATATCTCCCATCTCCTATGCTCTTCTGCAAAGTGACTTTATCCCCATTGAGGAGCAGAGTTTATTTTTCCACCATCTTATGACTGCTTTGACCAATATAATATAGCAACTACCATGCTGTGAGAAATCCAAGTTTCCTGGAGAGTTCACATGTCGGTGCTCTGCTTAACAGCTCCAGCTGAACATCAACTGTCAACCATGTGACTGAGCCATTTTGGATGTCCAGCCCAGCCCATCCTTCAGACGATTTCCATCCAATCCAAAATCTGACTGGCAATGCATGAGAGTGTCCAAGGGAGAACTGCCCAGCTAAGTCCATCAACCCACAGGAACCTGAGCAATAATTATATGTTATTGTTTTGAGCCATTAAGTTGTGAGTTAGTTTACAAACATCAGTGGTTAACCAGAACAGAAGGGTTAGGGAAGACAGAGGGGCTTCCTAGCTGATGACTAAGGATATTTGAAGTATGATGGAATTAATTGAATCACAGAGTGGTTAGGTTAATAAGTCATGATAGTCGGGAGAGCAGATATTCTGTTCTCAGAGTTCAGATGTGCCCCCACTGTTTATTTCTGGACCAGTGAAGTTTCCTGCTTAGGAGACTATGTGAGCAGCAACGCCATTAACCAAAGAGAATTAAATGAAGAACAGTGTTTTGACCAAGAAATATAATAAACTATTTTTATTATTTTTTGTGTGTGTGAGGAAGACCAGCCGTGAGCTAACATCTGTTGCTAGTCTTCCTCTTTTCTTTTTTTGCTGAGGAAGACTGGCCCTGGGCTAACATCCGTGCCCATCTTCCTCCATTTATATGGGACTCCGCCACAGAGTGCGTCAGCGGGCGCCCTGGATCCGAACCTGCGAACCCCGGGCTGCCAAGCGCGAACTAAACTGCTGCGCCACCGGGCCGACCCAATAAACTATTTTTAATATGTTGAGTTTGAGTTGTTATAATATATTCACACGGGATGATCAATCATACCTTGTAAACACAGATTTTGAACTTGGGAAGGAGATATGAGCTGTATGTACTAGAGTCATCAGCATAGGAAAAGATATTTATTGAAGCCACAGGGAGTGGTGATATTCCCAGAGAAATTATAAACAGAAGAAGTTCCAAAAGAAAGCCATGAGAAATACCAATAATTAAAAGGTGAGCAGAAAGGAAAGGTACTTTTTGACACACTTCGATTAAACACTATCATTTTCCACTTTCAAATAGTAATTTATCTTATCATTGGGAATAGAGAAAAGAAAGAAACTGTTCTTTTTTACACAGCAATATTGTATAAATTTTAGGATTTGGACTGAGCGAAAACAGGTGATACTGTCACATATGACTGAATTCACACTAAAATTGCAAGATGAAATATTTTGTCAACACATAACTGTTTAGGAGTTGCATTGAATAAGTAATGTAAATGTGATTGAGTCCATAATTCCCCCAGTAAATTAGTATGAGATCACAGACCAAAATAGAAGTTATATGACTTATAAAACATTAGAAAATTAATTCCTTTCACACAATGCTTACAAAGCATTGACAGTTTTATCTTATTTTCATGACAACTTTAATCTTTGCACAAAGCTCACAGATCAAGTTGTAAATTCAGACTATTTGAGATCAAAAATATGTTCTATACATTTTAGTGAGAAAGTCCTGGTGAACATTATTTTAGCAAAAGCAAAACGTTTGTTCCAAGTATCAACACAAAGAAGTGCAAATCAAAGTATTCTTTGTGAGGGGCCGGCCCAGTGGCGTAGCAGTTAAGTACGCACTCTCTGCTTCGGTGGCCCAGGGTTTGCAGGTTCGGATCCCAGGCCCAGACAGACACACCACTTGTCAAGCCATGCTGTGGTGGCATTCCATATAAAGTAGAGGAAGATGGGCATGGATGTTAGCCCAGAGTCAATCTTCCTTAGCAAAAGAAAAGGAGGGTTGGCAAACGATGTTAGCTCAGGGCTAATCTTCCTCACAAAAGAAAAAAAAAAGTATTCTTTGTGAATAGATAGTTGGATTTTTTTTCCGAATTTAAACTTTTGTTTGCTCACAAAAGCATACCAATTACATTTATTGTAGGTAATGTAGAAAGTAGAAGGGCAGTGTGGTAAATTAGATGATGTTCAGCAAATATTTACTCCTTTTTCACAATCTTCCATGGAAGGAGTACATTTTCCCACCCCAGATATGATATTGGACTTGGTCATATGACTTATTTTTCCCATTGGAATGTAGGCAGAGGTGACCAAGTGTCAATTTCAAGCCCAGGGTTTAAGAGATTTCCATTCACCCTGGGAGCTTTCCACCACCACCCTTAACGAGTAAATAAATAAGTCAAATGGTCCCAGGTAGCCACTTTCCTGCACTTTGGAGACCAAAAAACATTTGGAGCAGAGCGTCCCTGGCTGATTGACACACCTGCAGCCAGAAGCAAAACCAGAGGCACTGCAATTGCTCAAAGCTCTAACTGTGAGAGTCAGTACTGTTTTAAACCACTGAGTTGGGGTGATGTTATTAAGGCAATACCTGACTAAAACAAGCAGCTCAGAAAAAGTTGATATATTAATTCATATGGAAAATATTCTCTGACATTAAATATTTCACAAACCCGTATTTAATTTGTAAGAAGTAGGAAAAAATAAAAGTATATTATATTTTTAATATAGTTAGACATTGACTGTGAGGAAAATAGAGGAGCATCATCTACCAAATATATTATATAATTAAGGTAAAGTTAAAAAGAACTAATTTCTAAATGATTTATGTCTACATTTATAGACAAAGTCATGAAAATTTAATAATTGGTCATGAATAATAAACATTCAAAAATTATAAATTTATATATTAATCAAAGAGTAGATTAATGTCTATTTCTGAAGAGGAAGAGAAAAATAGAGCGGTACACATCTATCAAAGTAGTACTCACAAAAGAAATAATGTATTGACTTGAATTCTCTAAAACTAGAGGAAGTGCTATTATGACCACGAAAGCATTTAACTTGATCTGAACTTTTGACTTCTGTAGTTAATGGGTTATTATCTGATCAGAAGTCATAAAAAATGATTCAAGGCTCTCATAAATCAGGAATTGAAAAATCTCACTAAAACAAAGATAAATTAAATGTCTCACATGAATAAATAACTCATCTTTCTCTAAATTTCTCAATGCACTTCTTGACATTTGCCAGAAAAAATGAGCGTCATTTGAAATAAAAGTCTACGTATATTTCTAAATACAAACATAGGTAACTTTTTAAAACATCTCTTCTTTTATGAAAGAGAAGAAGTTAAGATCTTCCTATCTCAGTGCCTCAACACAGAAAAAAATTTAAATATCCTTCCACAGTTAGTATTTTTTAATGTTTTATATTTGAAAGACAATTTGGGAGAATTCATTATCACGGTAATTTGGGAACAATTAAAATAATACAATTTGGTGTTTTTCATTTTTAATGATCTCTGAAAATTATGCCATGTTTGAAAAAAAGCAAACAGGCAAACAGGCTAGATTATATCAGATGATCATAAGCAAAGCAATATCAAAAATATCAAACCAGACTGAAAGAAGACCAAAGCAGGAAAAGCGCAGATATGAAATATAAAATAGTAGGAAACAGAAATGCTAGAGTGAGATTAA
Source organism: Tapirus indicus (assembly GCA_031878705.1). Lineage (NCBI taxonomy): Eukaryota > Metazoa > Chordata > Mammalia > Perissodactyla > Tapiridae > Tapirus > Tapirus indicus. Next base: position 95,922,415 of record CM062926.1, read on the forward strand.
TCTAGTTTTGAAAAAAGGAAACATTAATGAAAAGAAAACACCGTTAAGCTACCATGAAGCAGTTTAGTTATGGTAGACGCAAGTCAGATGAGAAATAAATGCAACGGGAATTATTACCACCAAAAGTCATCTTCAGTAAGCGCTGAGGCTGGAATCAAAACAACTCTCTTTGTGTTACTTTTGGCAAGATGATTCTGTGACAAAATGTTTTGCCATGGAATAAAATAGTTCATAATATTGTGGTGAGCTGTGTCTAACATATCAGCTCAGACAAGGAGATTGGTGCAGCTGTCCAAAGCATTTTCCCTTTTTATACAGGAAGTAGAAACTAGAGTAGATGATTTAAGACTGATGATGAATCATATCATGGATGATAATAAAACTTATGATCCTTAAACTAGAGTGCTTTTGAACAAAGGAATGGATTATAGCTTAGAGTCATAATAAAAATGTACATCAATTTGACATTTGAACAGTCCAACATAGCTATCTGAAATAAAATAATATGTAAATTATTATCCCAGTTTAGTAACAACCTATATATACACAAAGGGTGTAGTAGGAGAGAGAAAAAGAACGGTTTTCACAGGATGCACTGCAAATAATCATTATTTCCACAGAGTAAGGTGGTGGAATACAGTCCCTTTTTTTATGTGCTTCTCTATAGTTTGAATTTTTATAAGCTTGTCTTCTTTTTAGAATTTAAAAATGTTTTTAAAAGTCTCACCTCAGAAGTATCATTTTTGGGAACAGTGGTTGAGTTCCCTCTACTGTGCTTCCCATGCACACTCCTTCCTTCATACTTACACACAATATAGCGCATACAGAATTTAGCAAAGTGACTACACATATGATGAAAACACAAAAATCAGTTGCATCTCTAAATACAAGCATGAATCATCTAGAAAACAAATAAAAATAAGATGTCATTTACAATAGGTTCAAACACTGATGAATAAGCCTAACAAAAGATGTTTATAAGCTCTGTGGGAAAAAATACAAAACTGAAAAAAATTAAAGCAAGCTATACAGTCTTCATGGAGAGGAACAGTCAATAGTATAAAGTTCTCAATTTTCCCCAGACTAATCTACAGCCACAATGCAATTCCAGTCTGAATCCTAACGGGGTATTTTTTAACAGGAATTGATAAAATGATTTTTTTAATTATATGGACTTGCAAAAAGCCAAGGATAGTAAAATATTTTTGAAGAGCATAGACAGGGAATTACCCTGCTAGAAATTGGATCTTCTTTTACAACTATGGTAATTGAGACACTGCTGTATTACTTCAGGCATAGACAAATTGAACAATGCAGTAAAGGACCCAGAGGCAGACATAGGCATATACAGAATTTTGACATAACTGAGATGGTCTACCAGATTAGTGAAGAAAGAATGATCTATTAAATAAATGAAGCTGAAAATGAATAAGAAAAAAATAAAATCGTATCCCTACCCTACACAGAAAAAAATTTCTGATGAATCAATTACTTATATGACAAAAGCAACATTTTAAAACTATTAGCAAAAAGTCTGGTTTTGTGGTAGAAGGGTACTTCTTAAACATGATAGAAAAGAGTGCTAACTCTAAGAGAAATTATACATAAATTTAACAACTTAAAATTAAGGACTTCTATTGATTTAAAGACCCTTCAAAAACTGAGAAAAGATATAAGATATTTACAACAAATACAAAAAATCAGTATTAAGGACATTAAGAACAAAGCAATATTAAAAAAGACAATCTAATTGAAAATGAAGAAAAGACATGAACTGGCATTTTACAGAAGAGGAAAAAGCATATGTTGATAAATGTATGTGTAGATTGCCATCTTCACTCATGATCAGAGAAATGCAACAACAAAAAGAACACTTTTATTACTTGATTGGCAAAAATTAAGATGCCTGATACAACAGGTGTTAAAGATAGAATTTCTCATGCCTTGCTGGTGGAAGTATAAATTAGGATAATACTCCAGCAAGTCAATTCTTAGATATATCAATGAGAAACTCTCACGGATGTAGACCAGAAGACATGTACAACAATGTTCATAGCAGCACTATTCATAATAAAAAGTCTAGAAATAATCCAAGAGGACATTGACAGAAGAATGAATAAATTGGGGTCTAGTCACAAGTGGAATATTATATAACAGTCAAAAATAGCTTTCATATGCAAAACACGGAGTAAAAATATAGTCTGATACCCTTTTTTTGCCTTCTTTTATTAATAGGCTTTATTTTGTAGAGCAGTTTTAGAGAAAAAGTGGGTGGATAGAGTAGAGTTCCCACATACCCCTCACTCCGACAGTTTCTCCTATCATTAGCATCATGTGTAAGTGTGGTATATTTGTTACAATTAATGAATCAATATTGATACATTGTTATTAACTAAAGTCCAAGACTATATTAAGGTTCACTCTTTGTGTTGTACAGTTCTGTGGTTTTTGACAAATGCATAAGGACATGTATCCACAATCACTGTATCATACAGAATTGTTTCTCCACCTTAAAAATCCCCTGTTCTCTACCTATTCATCCTTCTCTCCTTCCCCCTCTTCTTCCCCTCAAATCCCTGGCAGCTACTGATCTTTTTACTTTCTCTATAGTTTTGCCTTTTCCAGAATGTCATACAGTTGGAATTATATAGTACGTAGCCTTTTCAGACCGGCTTCTTTTACTTAGCAATATGTGTTTACAGTTCCTGTCTTTTAATGGCTTGATAGCTCATTTCTTTTTATTGCTGAATAATATTCCATTGCATAGATTACTACAGTTTGTTTATCCAATTTTCCATTGAAGGATATCTTGGTTGCTTTCAGCTTTTGACAATTATGAATTAAGCTTCCATAAGCATTCATAAGCAAATTTATGCATTGACATAAGTTTTCAACTCATTTGGGTATATACCTAGGAGTGCAATTGCTGGATCATATGGTAAGACTATGTTTAGCCTTGTAAGAAACTGCCAAACTATCTTCCAAAGTAGCTGTAAAAGTTTACATTTGCACCAGCAATGAAGGAGAGCTCCTGTTTTTTCACATCCTCGCTAGTATTTTGTACTGTCAGCTTTATGGATTTTAGGCTTCCCAGTAGGAGTGTGATTTTATCTCATTGTTGTTTTCATGTGCAATTCCCTAATGACAGATGATGTCGAGCACCTTTTCATATTCTTCTTTGCTATCGTTATATCTTCTTTGGTGAAGTTCATATCTTTGGCAAACTATTTTTAAATTGGATTCTTTGTTTTCTTGTTGTTGAGTTTTAAGAGTTCTTTGTGTACTTGAATACAAGTCTTTTATGTGATAAGCATTTTACAGATATTTTCCCCAAGTCTATGACTTGTGTTTGCATTCTCTTAACAATGTCTTTTGCAAAGCAGAAGTTTTTAATTTTAATGAAGTTCAACTTATCAATTTTTTCTTTCATGGATCTTGCTTTCTGTGTTGTACCTAGAAACTTATCACCAAACCCAAGATCACTTAGATTTTCTCCAATTTCTAGATGTTATTTTCTAGAAGTTTCATACAAACAATCCCCAACTTAACGATGGTTCAATTTACAATTTTTTGACTTTATGATGGGATGAAAGTGATACACATTCAGTGGAAAGCATACTTCAAATTTTGAACTTTGATCGTTTCCTGGGCTACTGACAGCAGTACAATACTCCCTCGTGATGCTGGGCAGTGTGAGCTGTAGCCCCCAGTCAGGCACGTGATCACGAGGATAAACAAGCGATACACTTACAACCATTCCATACCCAATCAACCGCTCTGGTTTTCACTTTCAGTACAGTATTCAGTAAACTACCTGAGATATTCAAAACTTTATTATAAAACAGGCTTTGTGTTAGATGATTTTGCCCAACCGTAGGCTAACGTAAGTGTTCTGAGCACGTTTAAGGTAGACTAGGCTAAGCTATGATGTTCAGTAGACTAGGTGTGTTAAATGCATTTTTGACTTACGGTATTTTCAACTTAAAATGAGTTTATTAGGACATAAAAGGTCTGTAGTTTTGTGTCCTACATTGAAGTCTGTGACTCATTTTGAGTTAATTTTTGTGAAAGGTATAAGAACTGTGTTTGGATGCTTTTTTTTTTTTTTTTTTTTTTGCATATAGACATTGGTTGTTCTAGCACCATAAATTGAAAAGATTACCCTTTCTCCACTGAATTGCCTTTGCTCCTTTGTCAAAGATCAGTCAATGATATTTGTGTAGGTCTATTTCTGGGCTCTCTACTCTGTTCCATTGATCCAATTGTCTATTCTTTCTCCAATGCTACACTCTTGATTACTGTAGCTTTACAGGAATTGCTGAGGTTGGTCCTTGTCATTTCTTCAACTTTGTTTTTCTCCTTCAATGATGTGTTGCATATTCTGGGTCTTTTGCCTCTTCATATAAACTTTAGTATCAGTTTTCCAGTATCCACAAAATAACATGCTGAGATTTTGATCAGGATTTCATTGATCCCAATCAAGTTGGGAATAACTGACATCGTAACAATATCGAGTCTTCCTATCCATGAACATGGAATATCTCTGCATTTACTAAAGCTTTGATTTATTCCATCGGGGTAAGTTTTTCTCATATAGACCCTGTATATATTTTGTTAGATTTATACCTAAGTATTTCAATTTTTGGTGCTAATGTAAGAGGTATTGTGTTTTTAATTTCAAATTCAGATTGTTCAAAGGTGGTACAGAAAAGAGCAATTGCCCTTTATATAGTAACAACTTTATATCCTCTAACCTTGCTACAATCACTATTACTCCAGTAGGGATTTTTTTTTTTCATTGCCTTGGGATTTACTAACTAGATAATCATGTCATCTGCAAGGAAAAAGTGTTATTTCTTCCTTCACAATTTGTATACCTTTTATTTACTTTTCTTGTCTTATCTTGTTAGCAAGGAAATTCAGTACAATGTTAAAAAGGAGTGGTGAAAAGACACATCCTTGCCTTAGTTCTTGGCCTTAGGGGAAAGATAACTAGTTTACCACCATTAAGTATGGTGTTAGCTGTAGATTTTTTTTAACAAATTGAGGAAGTTCCCTCTATTTCTATTTTGCTGGGTTTCTATCATGAATGAGTGTTGATTTTGTCAAATGCTTTTTTTTGCATCTATGAATAACATCATATGATTTTTCTTCTTTAGCCTGTTTATGTGAAGAATCACATTAATTGATTTTCAAATGTTGAACCAACTTTGCATATACCTGCGATAAATCCCATTTGGTCTTGACGTGTAAATTTTTTCATACATTGTTGGATTCCATTTGCTAATAATTTGTTGAGGATTTTTACATCTATGTTCGTGATAGATACTATTCTGTAGTTTTTCTTTCTTGTAATGTGTTTACACAGTTTTGGTATGTATAAGACTATGCTGTCCTCATAGAATTAGTTAGGAAATGTTCTCTCTGCTTCTACATTCTAGAAGAGATTATAGAGAATTGGTATCATTTCTTCCTTAAATTGTTGGTAGAATTCACCAGGGAAACCATCTGGACCTGGTGTTTTCTTTTTTAAAATGTTATTAGTTATTATTTGATTTATTTAACAGATAGAGCCCATTCAGATTATCTAATTCTCCTTGTGTGAGTTTTGATAAATTGTGTCTTCTTTTTTCTTTTTGGTGAGGAAGACGTGCCCTGAGCTAACATCTTGCCAATCTTCCTCTTCTTTTGCTTGAGGAAGATTAGCCCTGAGCTAACATCTGTGCCAGTCTTTGTCTATTTTGTATGTGGGTTACAGCCATGGCACAGGTGACAAGTGGTATAGGTCCACACCCAGGATCCAAACCCATGAACCTGGGCCACCAAAGCAGAGTGCACTGAACTTAACCACTACACCATGGAGCTGGCCCCATAAATTGCATCTTTCAAGGAATTGGCCCATTTCATCTAGGTTATCAAATTTGTGGGCATATATTTGTTCATAATATTGCTTTATTATCCTTCTAATGTCCAGGGGATTATTAGTGATGGCTCCTCTTTCATTTCTGACTTTAGTAATTGATATCATCTCTCCCTTTTTCTTGGTTAACTAAGCTAGATAAAATTATCAATTTTATTAATCTTTTCATAAAACCAGCTTTTGGTTTTATTGATTTTTCTTTATTGATTTCCTATTTTCTATTTTGTTGATTTCTGCTCTAATTTTTATTACTTCTCTTCTGCAGTTTACTTTGGATTTAATCTGTTCTTTTTCTAGTTTCCTAAGACTGAAGTTTTGATTATTGATTTTCAGACCTTAATTTTTTTCTAATAAATGCATTCAATGCTATGAATTTCCCTCTAACTGGATCCAACAAATTTTTGATCCAACAATTTTTGATACTTTGTATTTTCATTTTCACCTGGTTCAGAATATTCTTAAATTTCTCTTGGGACTTCTCCTTTGACCTATGCATTATTTAGAAGTGTGTTGTTTAATCTCCAAATATCTTTGGATTTTTCCAGCTATCTTTTTTGTTATTAATTTCTAGTTTAATTCCATTGTGGTCTGAGAACATGCTTTGTACAGGTTTCATTCTTTTAAATTTGTTAGATGCATTTTATGGTACAGAATGTGGCCTATCTTGGTGAATGTTCCTTGAGAACATTGGTGAATGTGAACTACAGAAGAATGTAAATTCTACTCTTAAATAGAGTCCAAACCTTGTAGTTCTTTCAGCTGTATTCCCTATTTCAGCTGTAATCCCCTATTACTACACAGAAGCCCTGTTGATGTGGTGGTAAGGTGCGGGGAAGTGTTCTATAGTACTATGGTCTATAGTACTATGATTAGGTCTCAACCTTTTAGTGGGCCTGTGCCCCTGGGATTGTGACTTTCACAAGCGCTTCTCAGTTACTTTTTTCCTCCTTAGTTGAATCAGGAAGGTGAGGTGGGGCTAAAGTTGGGTATTTCCCTCTCCCCATATCAGTTAGAATCTGGTAAAATATAGTCCATTGAGGATAGCCCTTGGTTACAGAGAACAGAACTTCCTGGGCATATTTCAAAATGGTTACTTTTCACCTCCATCTGCCAGAAGCAGGAGGAACTTTTCTCAAATCTTCACCATGAGCACTTGATGGGGCTCTTGGAGGCAAAACTCACAAAAGGTTGGAGGTCCTCCTAGAACTGGGCCCCAGGAATTTTTAACTCTCAAGCTAGCCCATGTTCAGTCTCCAGCAATTTGTTATATTACTATTTATGTATTCCTACCAGTTACTGGCTCTTGTGGTTTCTGCTCCCCATAAGCTGTGATTCTCTGTATTCGCCTCTCTCTCCACTTTGAAGGGCAGAAATTTGCCATTTAACTTCAATACTCTCATGGATCTAAAAAGAGTTGCTGATTTTCAGTTTGTTCAGTGCTTTTCCTGTTGTGTGGACAGAAGTGATGACTTCCAAGTTCATTACATGTCAGAGCAGAAAATGGAAGTCTGATATCCTTTTCTTAAATATTAAAAACAAAAGAGAACTAAAATTAAACAATTTACCTTTCATAAAATATATGATAAATATGTATATTTAAAACTAAAGTAAATATAAACACAAAATCATGATAATGGTTATCCTTTCAGGATCAAGGACCCAATTCCTTGCTGCTGTCACCTGATGTCCCTCCTCAGTTTCTAGAGGCTGCTGGCTTTCCTTGGTTCATGGTTCCCTTCATCTTCAAAGCCAGTAATAGTGTGTCTATCCCTGTTCATGTCTCATCTCTCTTGTCTTCTCCTCTGCCTTTCTCTTCACCTTACAAATTTGATGTAATTAGCCTTAGCCCACCCAAATGAACCAGGATAATCTCCCCATCTCAAGGTCCATAATGTTAATCACATCTGTAAAGTCCCTTTGCCATGTAAAGTAACATATCCAGAGGTTCTGGGGATTAGGTCATGCACATCTTTTTGTGTGTGTGTGAGGAAGATTAGCCCTGAGCTAACATCTGTTGCCAATCCTCCTCTTTTTTGCTGAAGAAGATTGATCCTGGGCTAACGTCTGTGCCCATCTTCCTCTACTTTATATGGGACACCACAGCATGGCTTGATAAGCAGTGTGTAGGTCCACACCTGAGATCTGAACCTGCGAACCCCAGGCAGCTGAAGTGGAGCACGCGAACTTAACCACTACACCACCGGCTGGCCGCCACATCTTTGAAGGCCATTATTCTGCCTACCACATACAGTCACAGTAGAAAAAAGTCATTAAACTCACAAGGAAACAAGAAATCATGAAAAGAGTTAGCAAAGACCACACAGTGCTCACAATTACTGTACATAATAGAATTATGAGAAAAATACTATAAAATAAAAATGCTTAATATCTTTAAAGAAATAAAAAGAAGAGGTTGAAAGGAATACAAAGGAATAAAGGATTACCAGTACATACCAAACAGATTAGAAAAATAACTACAGAAACTCAATGGTTAGATTAGCTAAATTAGTCATATTTGGAGAGAAAACTAGTGAACTGGAATACAAATTTGAATAAATTCACCAAGAAAAAAATAGATGAAAAATTTGAAAAAAGTTTAAAAGATATGGAAGACCAAGTGAGGCTGTCCAACATACATCTCACTGCAGGTCCAGAAGGAGATGATGGACAGAATGAGAGAAAAGTAATATGTAAAGAAATAATGACAAAGAGTTGTTCAGAATTGATGTAATAAACCATTTCTGAGTTTCAGAAAACCTACCCCAAGCCTCCCTCCAAAAGAAAAATGAAACAGACACCCAATAAAAATGCAGAAAAGTAAAGGCTGAAAAATAAACAGAGGAAAAAGAGAGATTATCTACAAAGGAGTGACAATCAGTGTGTATATGGACCCTTGATCTACAGCAAATACAGCAAAACAGAACAGTGGTTAAAGAGTGATTTTTTTCAATTAGACATATCCTAAACACACAAGGAAATACATAATTAATTGTGAGTAAGAGTTAGTTAAAGCCATATACATTTACAGATCCACACAAGAAAAAAAAAAGTTGATCTCATACCAAACACTAAAATGGATTCATAGTAATTATAAATATGTATAAAGGCAAAAAAATAAAGCTTTTTGAAGATTATATAAGAGAATAAATTTCATGACTTGGGGTATTAAAAGTGTTTTTAAACAGACTTATAAAAGCATTAACCATAAAAGAAATGGTTCATAATTAGACTACTTTAAAATTAAGAACTTATGTTCACCAAAAGACATCATTGAGAGAATTAAAAGAAAAGCCACAGAGTGAAAGACATCTGCAACAAATAAAACTAAAAAGGCTCCTATTTAGAATATGTCTTAAAACCACACACATCTACAAATTAATACGGAAAAGACAAAGAATCCCCCAAAAAAGATTTTAAAAAAGCATAAAAATATGCTTTACTTTATTCAAAGAAAGCCAATGTAAAACCATAGGGAGTTAACTCTGATTTAAAAATATACTACAAAGTTATACTACTGTTTCAGTATACTGCTGTTTTGACAGTAATTGAAACAGTATGGTACTGGCAGAAAAAACAGACACACAGATCAATGGGACAGAATTGGAAGCCCAGAAATAAACCCACATGTCTACGGACAGCTAATTTTTGACAAAGGAGCCAAGAACAAACAATGGAGAAAGGAAAGTCTTTTCAACAAATGGTGTTGGGAAAACTGGACAGAATAAAAGTAGACCACTATCTTACACCATCCACAAAAATTTACTCAAAATGGATTCAACAACTCAATGTGAGACTTGAAATCATAAAACTCCTAGAAGAAAACATAGGCAGTACACTCTTTGACATTGGTCTTAGCAGTACCTTTCTGAATATGTCTCCTCAGGCAAGGGAAACAAAAGAAAAAATAAACAAATGGGATTATATCACACTAAAAAGCTTCTACGTGACAAAGGAAACCATTAACAAAATGAAAAGACAACCTACCAAATGGGAGAAGATATTTGCAAATCATATATAAAGAACTCATACAACTCAACAACAAAAAAACAAACAACCCAACTAAAAAGTGGGCAGAGGATATGAACAGACATTTTTCCAAAGAAGATATTCAGATGGCCAAAAGGTATATGAAAAAATGTTCAACATCACTAATTATTAGGGAAATGCAAACCAAAATCACAATGAGATATCACTTCAAGCTCGTCAGAATGGCTATTATTAAAAAGACAAGAAATAGGGGCTGGCCCAGTGGTGTAGTGGTTAAGTTTGCACACTCCACTTTGGTGGCCCGGGGTGTGCAGGTTCAGATCCCAGGTGTGGACCTATGCACTGCTCATCAAGCCATGCTGTGGTGACATCCATACACAAAATAGAGGAGGATGGGCATGGATGTTAGCTCAGGGCCAATCTTCCTCAGCAAAAAAAAAAAAAAAGACAAGAAATAACAAGTGTTAGAAAGGATAGGAAGAAAAAGGAATCCTCGTACACTACTGGTGGGAATGTAAACTGTGCAGCCACTATGGAAAACAGTATGGAGATTACTCAAAAAATTAAAAAGAGAACTACCATGATCCAGCTATGCCACTTCTGGGTATTTATTTAAAGAAGAGAAAAACACTAATTTGAAAAGATATATGCACCCCTATGTTCATTGCAGCACTATTCACAATAGCCAAGACTTGGAAACAACCTAAGCGCTCGTCAACAGATGAATAAATAAAGATGTGGTATGTATACAATGGAACACTACTCAGCCATAAAAATAAAATGAAATCTTGCCATTTGCAACAACATGGAAGAAGTCAGTCAGATGAAGAAAGACAAATACTGTATGATTTCACTCATATGTGGAAGATAAACAAACAAACACAAGATAGGGAAAACAGACTGGTGGTTACCAAAGGCGAAGGGAGTGGGGGGAGGACAAAGGGGTAAAAGGGCACATCTGTACGGTGATGGATGGCAACTAGACTTTTGGTGGTAAAGACTATGTAGTCTATACAGAAGCTGAAATATGATGATGTATACCTGAAATTTATATAAGATTATAAATCATTGCCTCAATTTAAAAAAGAAGAAAAGTAAATAAATAAATAAAACCATAGAGAGTTAATATTTTTACTTCATTAGATTGGTTTTAAAAAATTACAATTTGACAGCACCAAGTGTTGGAGAGGACATGGAGAATTGGGGCGCTCATCCTCTCCTGGTGCATATGTAAACTGATACAGTCCCTTGGGAAAACAATTTGGTATTTCCTCCTGCAGTTGGAGATGCACACATTCTATATCCAACAATTCTCTAGAGAAACTCTTACATATGTGCATCAGGATACAAGTGCAAGTTTATTCATAGCACAATCCATAATTTATTCATAGTTTATTCACTTATATTCAGGGCAAAAAAAAAAGTAAGGGAATAAATCAGATGTTGATCAATAATATAATGGATAAATAAACTGTGGTGTAGTAATACAGTGAAATACAAATATGTAATACTGAGCCAAAAAAGCAAGCCGCAGAAGAATGTATATAACGTAAATCCAATATTTATAGTTCAAAAGAGGGAAAACCAAACCAGGGGATTTATAGCACATGAAATAATTAGAGAGAAAGTCTAGGGAAAGCAAACCATAAAATTCAGGCTGGTGGGGAGGAAGGGAGTAGGAACCTATTAGGAAGGGAATAAGCAGGCTTCAGCGTTATTTGGTAATGTAGGCAACATTCTACTTCTTAAGCTGAGTGGTAGACACACACTCTTTGGTGTGTATGATGTATTTCACAGTAGAAAAAAATACATGAAATTTCCAGTGGTTGCCCTTCACATTACCCTAAGAATAAAATTCAGATACAAAAAGCCAACATGATCCACCTGTCCCCTACCCATTTACCTTTATCTCATCCTGGACTGTCCCAAGTTCTCTACACTCTAATCATGCAGACCTTCTTTCTATTCATTTAACACTCTAAGTTCATTCTCAACTTTGCATTTTCTCTTCCCTCTGCTTATAAATATTTCCTCCTGATCTGTGTAGAACTGGCTCCTTTTCACCATTCAGGTCTCAGCTCAAACGTCATCTCATCAGAGAGAACTTCCCTGAACATCTTATAGCAGGTAAGTGGCAGAATCAGAAATATATCTACTCTTCATGATAAAGTTTCTGACAACAAAATTTATTGGAATGTATCTTCTTTGTCAATCCATGTCCTATTGTAATATAAAGTAAAGATAGGAACATTGGAGGCTAAATTGCTTTGGCAGATTAAGGAATGTCAAATATAACTAATGAGCTGCCAGTGGAATGGAGAATGAAGACATTAGAAATAATTTGTATTGCTATTTTAAAAGTTGACTACCTCTTAACTTATAGATACTTTGCTTGAGTTCACATGTTTCTGAATGATTATAGCTTGTTAATATAAACAGTTTATTTATAGTGCTAAATTTAGGCCTTGCTATTCTTTTTCTGAACTTTTGCCCCAATCAAAGGCAACTGCTATCATTAATACTCCTCCACTTTCCCATTTTAATTCCAGGGGTTTTAAAAATTGACTCCAGTCATTTATACTTAACAATTGAATATGCTAAGAAGGAAAAAAAATCTTGATTAATTTTGAGTTCAGATTAATTCATCAGACATAAATAGCATGCATATTTCCTTTTGGAAATGAAAAAGAATACCACTCGCTACTTCAAAGGAACACAAGCAATTATCTGGATTTCTATATTCTATCTTTAAACTACTTATTAGCTCATTTGTCACTTAGACCAATTAGTTTTGGTTGCTAAAGATATTATTCAATACATAGGAAGTAGTTGCTTTGTTGTAACCTTATTATTCCTTTTTTTCTAATTTTTATTGAAACTCAGCTTTGATCATTTTAATATGTTCATTTAATTTTAAGCATTAATTCCCTGTCTCCTTGTTAGCACGGTATATCTCAAAAGAATTTGGTTTAATTTAAGACACTTCTAATTTCTGGAAATACATGACACCTTTACCAAATGTCATTATTACAAAAATTAAACCCAATTGCTTATAATTGATTGAAGTATGTAAATAATATCTAATATATTTCTGGTAAACGGCTTAAATGTCATTTCAACATAATGCAAGAGGTGAGTGATATGATTTTTCTTGTAATCTTTGACATCTTTATTTCACCAAGATAATTTTAAATATGTTTATAGTTGGTTCTATATTACCTATTAACTAAAATATTTAACTTTAATAATGTACCAAAAGAACTGTAATAATGTACCAAAGTAAAGTTCTGATTCAGGTTCTGTACAATGAAAAGTGAAAACATATATAGCCATCATATATAATCCAATATCCAAATCTCTGTGAAAGAAAAAAATAGACCACAGTCTAAATATATAACACCCATTATAAAAGTGTTAAAAGAATCTCAACATTCTTATTAGGATGTAAGCATTTCACAAACTCAAGAATTTATTTGGGTAGAATAATCTATTGATCTTTCACATACTATATCTTTTTTGTGTTCATCCTTGATAAAGGATGTTTATTCTATTGCTTATAAAAATTAAACTATAAAATTTAGAAGTTAGGTAAATCTAAAACCTTTGTACAAATCATGTCAGCTTAAGTATAAATGCCAGTTAAAAATGAGAAGCATTCAGATCAAAATCATAATTTGCATTACAGTGGAGGCCATCAAATGCAATAGGATTTGCATTATGGAATTAATGATTAATATAATCAATTATAATTGCCTCAAACTGTGAAAGTCCACATAATTTCCAGGTGCTTAAATTTTCTTTGATAGAAATATAATTTGGAAAATAACAGAAAACCGGTTCTGCAACTGTTACCTAAACTTCTTTATGTTATTTTTAATAGGACTTGGGAATTGTTATTCATTGATACCATGCTTGAAGAAAACCTGCCGGGATTAACTCCAAAAACTATCAGTTGAAGCAGATGTTAAAGGATGGTATAACTACAGCTAGAATTTCTTATCTGAATTTCTCTTTGAATAGCTCTTGGGAATGAGAGGAAGAGAGCATGGAGGTAAGAGATGTGAAGACATCACACTTGTTGCATTGATGGGTCCAACACTACGACATAAGTTAATAATCTACCCAGACTGACAAGAGTTGGTACCTGGGTTCCCGGGCCCTCAAAAGTAAGTCAATTTTTTTCCTTTCTTTAATCCATTTCTTCTCACAATGCTTCTATTACAGGATTATATCTGAAGGATCCACATATGCTTCATATGGACTTGAATTTTTTTGTTGTATTCTCTTTGAAGTCTCTCCCCATTAACTTACTTGGTCCTAAAACTGGCCAATAATACAAAATATAGAATTTTGATTTATCCATTTCTATTTTGTGATCTCAACCAACTTCATCATTGGTTAAAATAGTTCTAGTTTAGGAAATGAAACTTTCAATTCTCTGCTCTTTAAAAAAAAAAGAGGAAAAGGACACAAGTATTATGTTTCTATCACTAATGCACTTAACAATCATCACTTTTTAATAACCAAAGGTCGATATCACTTGAGAAGAAGGCAAAAGGAACATAAAATTTTCGTGACAACTCGTCTAACAGTAAGAATTTCCTCCAAAAAATTTTGTAGTCCATTTTTTTATATATTTCCAAGACAACATACAGTCTATTTTATTCTGCTAATTCTGCTCTTCAAATATAATCACAACAATTCTATTTAAAAGCTTAAATTTTACTTACTTCAATAAATACTAGTTCCTATCAAGTGATTGATTATTGTTGACAATGAGATTTACAGCATTTCATGCACCTCTAAATGCAGAAACTATTTCACAGTCCTTAAGCAACATGAGCTAAGCTGTCGCTATCTGCTTTTCCAAACTTAATTCAGAAGATCAGAAACAAACCAAACAGTAGCCACGCAAGTTATTTTTCAGAAAATAGTCCTTTGAATTGCTCAGAAACAATAACCCAAAGAGAGGGGAAACAAGATTGTTGGTTAATTAGTGTTTTTGTCTTTGTTTTTACATCAGTTAAAGATCAAAACATCCAGTGTAGATAGAATTCTATGACTGCCCCTAAAAATCCTGCCCCTGGTCTGCACACCCTATATTATATCTTCCCCTTGGGTGTGGGTAGGACTTGTGACTCTGGTGGGATAGTAGCTCCTTTGATTAGGCTACATAAGACTTCATCTTAGAAGACACAAGTCAGAATTCTCCTGCTGGCCTTGAAGAAACAAGTTGCCGTGAGTCCTACAACCACAATGATTTGAAATCTGTCAGTAACCTTAATGAGCTTGGAAGATGACCCCGAGTTCCAGATGAGAACCCAGTCCCAGCCGACACCTTGATTTCAGCCTGTGAGACCCGGAGCAGAGGACCTAGTGAGACCGTGCTGGATTTCTGACCCATGGAAATTATGACATAGTAGATTTGTGTGGTTTTAAGTCACTAAGCATGTGGTAATTTGTTACAGAGCAATAGAAAAAGAATACAAACCATACTATATTTTGTGGGTAACAACTCAGATACAGTTGTTTACACAAAAGGTGAAAAGTAAACTGACAAAAACATACAAAGTACACTGGGCATCTAGCCAATGGAAAAAGAACCCAGAATCCTCACAATCTTTTGTTGCACCTATAAAGTACTTCTGAAATATCCATATTTATGTGTAAAGATTTTTATGTGGCACCTTCAATTTGAAGACACAAAAGTGACACATTGACTATCACCATCCTTAGAATGTGTAACTATTACCCTAAATTTGATTTCTATCCTTATCAATATGTTGTTCATAAATATCCAAAAAATTAAGATTGCATTAAAAAATAATGCATGATAAATTGCTATTTGAATAGTGTTTATCTAAGATATCTAATACCTGCATTTTTTGATCAAATTCTTTTGATTTAGAGAAATACATTTTAAAGAGAAAATTCATAAGGTAGATTTTAGGATCCACTTCAGAGAAAATGATTGGAAAGAAAATTAACATCCTTATCATGCTCATAGAATTTACACAAAACAAAATATTATTTCACCTTAAATTTCTGAGTGAAAAGACAGAAGAAACATTAATGTATTCATGGAGTTACAATTCATAGGCTGACATCAGCCTATATAATTTATAAGCTATGAATTATAAAGTACTGATATTTCAATTTTATCTGCTATAATTTCCTTTAAAACATTTACCTTTTTCCTATTTTCAGTATTTCTTCATCTATTCGATATATAATGAAAAGGTTATATTTTAAATGAAAGACAGATAATGGGGCAATGCTATAATTTCCTTAAAGCTGCTATTATACAATACATATCTACTTGTTTTGTAAAAAGAACAAGTTGCCTATTTTGAAGCCACAGTTTCCACCTACTTGTTCACCTTTAGCCCTAATTAATTCTCACTGATTAAAAAGAATTATCCAATTGTAGAAACAGTAAAATTATTCTCATTATCCAGGAAGCAATCTAAGATTTGTAGATTCTTTATTTTGTTATTTTAAATGTTTCAAACATATAAAAAATGTAGATAATACAATGGAAAAGTATCATAGCTTGATCTATCATTTGATGTTAGATATTACATCAGCTTAAAATGTTTTTAAAGAATATTACTTAATTGAAATGATCTGTATGCTTCTCCACATAAACTTTTGTATCATCTGTCTCAGAGGTAACCACTCTCCAGAATTTGATATCGTGAAAATATTCACTTATATTTTCTTTAAAATTTTTGAAGAAAAAATATTCACATTGAGAGCTTTAACCCACTTGGAAAATTCCTCTGTTATACCTTGAGATAACTGTGTCATTTGCTTGTTTGTTTAAAGCTTCAGTGCAAGGTTATGTATCTTAGTTTAGTTCCCTATATGAGCCGCCGCCACAGTATGACATCTGACAGATGGATGATGTGGTTCCACGATGGGGAAATGAACCTGGGCCACAGCAGTGAGAGCACCAAATCTTAACCACTAGACCACCAGGGCTGGCTCATTTGTTTGTTTTTTTTTTTAACATGGATGATCAATTATCCAGGCACCAAATAATGATTAGATGGATCTTTCTACTCATTTGTAGTTCCACTCACACAACTATATCCATATCTCTGCCTATATGTATATCTATTTATACATATTTATGCATAATACTGATTCTGGTTTCTTTCTATTGGATTTTTATAACTATTCTTGTAACAACAATGTACTATCTTAATTTCTATAGTTTTGAATGTTTTGATCATTAGTAGGGAGAGATTCCTGACTTCAGCCATCTCCAGAATCATTTGCCTATTCTTGACTCTTTTCTCTTCCATGTTAATTAGGAACAGCTTGTCACCTTTTGTGGAGAAACTTTTTATTTTAATTGTATTTATTATAAATTGGGAATGAATAAGTTATTTAAAATATTGGGTAAACATGGCTTATTCTTTTTCACCCTTCAATATGATTTTATAAGTTTCTTCATATAGGTCTTGCACATTGTTAGATTTAGTCCTAGATATCTTATGAATTTTATGTTATTTTAAGTGGGATGTTTTTGGCACACTATATATTCTGTTTAGTGACTGGTGTATAGGGATATTATTGATTTTTTTAAGTTGGTCTGCCTTTAGGAAATTGCTAAACTCATAATTTTAATAGATTCTTTAGGATTTTCTATATAACTATAGCATCTGAAAAAAGAAGTGGATATATTTCTGTTCCAATATTATACCTCATTTGCTTCCTTATTGCATTGGTTAGG
The DNA here is from genome assembly GCA_031878705.1 of Tapirus indicus. Taxonomy (NCBI): domain Eukaryota; kingdom Metazoa; phylum Chordata; class Mammalia; order Perissodactyla; family Tapiridae; genus Tapirus; species Tapirus indicus. The sequence goes on from CM062926.1 coordinate 95,940,063, forward strand.
ACCTCTATTCCAACAATGAAGATAAGAAATGACAGAGAGTATTTTGTCTTCTTCTTTACTGAGATTGCTTATACAGTTTCACCATTGTTATGCTTGAGATCAAAAATTTTTTGGAAGCCAGCCCTGTGGCATAGTGGTTAAGTTTGCACACTTCACTTTAGCGGCCCAGGGTTCGCATGTTCAGATCCCAGGCACGGACCTATGCACCACTCATCAAGCCATGCTGTGTTGGCATCCCACATACAAAATGGAGGAATAAGGACACAGACGTTAGCTCAGGGCTAATCTTCCTCAGCAAAAACAAGGAAGATTGGCAGTGCATGATAGCTCAGGGGCCAATCTTCCTCACCAAAAAAAAAAACTTTTTTAGATATACTTTCTCAGGTTATTAAAGTTCTTTTCCACTCTTAATTTGCTAGTGGCTTTTCTTCTGATGAATAGTAAACATCAATTCACTTTTCTGCATCTACAGAAGTGATCCCTCACCCTCTTCAATCTATTGATGTTGAAATTTCTTGCATTTCTGGTATGTGCCACTGAGTTGAGACATATTATTGATTTTTACATAATGCTGAATTTGATTTGTGAGTATAGAACTTAGAATCTGACTATTTCAGTTCATAAGTGACATTGGTCTATGATTTTATTTTTGAATAACTATAGTTATTTGGGTTTGTATCAAAGTAATAATAACCTCATAAAATGACTTGAATAGCTTTTTCTCTGTTTCTACTCTCTGAAAAGAATATATACATTTACATATGTATATATATTCTTAATAAAAATATTAGAAATATCTTTTTCAAACTTGCAGTTAGAAGATGAATAAGTTCTGGGGATCTAATACACAGCACTGTGATTATCATTAACAATACTGTATTACATGCTTGAAAATTGCTAAGAGAGTAGATCTTAAACGTTTTCACCACAAGAAAAAAGTGACAATTATGTGATGTGATGGAGGTGTTAGCTAACAATATGGTGGTAATTATACTGCAATATGTAAGTGTATCAAATCAACACATTGTAAACCTTAAACTTACACAATGTTATATGTCAATTATATCTCAATTAAAATATATATATAGGGAGCCAGTCCATTGGCATAGCGGTCAAGTTCATGTGTTCCACTTCAGTGGCCTGGGGTTCACCGGTTCGGATCCTGGGCACGGACCTACTCACCTCTCATCAAGCCATGTTGAGGCAGCGTCCCTTATAGAAGACCTACAACTCTACAACTGTGATACACAACTAGGTACTAGGGCTTTGGGGAGAAAAAGAAAAAAGAGGAAGATTGGGAACAGATGTTAGTGCAAGGCCAATCTTCCTCAAAAAAAAAAAAATATATATATATATATATAAAGACATATCTTTTTTCTGGGAAGTTTGATACAATTTATCTGGAAAACCAAGTATGGCATCTTTTTTTGAGTAAGATTTTGATTACTGACTCAATTTATTGAATTTTTATTAATTTAGTTGGATTTCTATTTTTTGTTCAAATTTTTTCACTTATATTTACTACAAAAATTATCTATTTCATTCAAGTTCTGAAATATATTGGCATAAAACTGTTCAGACTTTTAAGATTTTATGTTAATCTTAATATATTTCAGGTCATGTTGCCTTTTTGTGGTGCAACTATTACTTATTTGTGCTTTTTCTCTTCATTCCTCAGTCATTCTTGCTAATAAGGATTATATTTTCCAATAACTTTCTTTGGGTTTTTTAACTTATTATTTCTAATATTTCTATTTTTTTCTGCTCATCTTTATTTTGCCTTACTCTTACTTTTTTGTTGTTTACTCTGTTGTTCTTTTCTAGATTCCTGACTTAACCCACATACTTTTTTCTGTTTTTAAGCAAATGCAATTGAGGTTCTAAATTTACCTCTTAGCCCCATTTTAACATTACTCCATAAATATTGACATGTAGTACTTTCATTTTCATTCAGGTATAAATATTTTTCATTTCCTTTACGGTGATGATAATTCTGAGAATATGACCTTGGCTCTACCTACACAGAATAGAGTGAAACCTACCATGCAAGCTGAGATTCTCGGTCTCAGTAGGTGACCTGCCACAGAGTCATGTGGAAACAACCTGTGTGATTCTGAAGGGGTAGATTAATTGTCATTAGGGCTAAAGGGAGCCAAGATAGTTGAAACTCTTTGGTGAATTTGGCAAGCTTGCATTTCAGAATGCCATTTTTCCTTTCACTCTTTCCTGAAGACTGTGGGTGAAAAGGACAATGTAGTTCCTAGTGAATAGATGAGACTCTGCAGCATTCTTTAATGAGTGTGACAGTAAAATGGGTCCCACAATCACTAGACAAGTAGGAGGCATTCTTCAGATGGGAAACATAAGGCCAAGCAACATTTTTCCCACTGTTAAAGCTGTGGCTTTCAAACAAGGGAAAGCTTTGGTCCATCCTGATGATAAGCATACAATAATCAAAACATTGTTATATCTCATTCCTGAAGGCAATTGTATAAAATGCATTTGGAGATGCTCAAAAGGGCCTCCTCAAGGCTTTGGAACCAGTTTCTACTCCAATTTTATAGTTTTTGCTGGGAGTATGTTATAGACAGGAAAGACACACACGAGAAACATCCTTGGCTGTATCTTTCAAGTTTTCTCATCATTGCTGGTTTAAAAATGTAGTCAATTTATCCCTGCCACAGCAATAAAACTAACAGCTCTGGATAATGCATTATGTTAATCATCACTAGCAGAACAGAAGAGTAGAATCATCTCTTAAGTTACAACACACAATTAATTTATAAGGATGTAGTCAAAGATTACCCTGGGAGTAGAAACGTACTATGAACAGTGCTGACCTTGAAAAAGTGCTATGACTTTTAATTAATTTTATAAAGTACTATGATTATCCCTGATTGATGAAACTTAGAAAGAAAATCACTTTATCAACCAGATATTGTACCAATATTTATGCATGAATATAAGTATGCTTCCTTTCACTTGAAAAACAATCATTAAAGTGTATTTATATTAATCTCTTTATTTCAACATAATTAAACTAAAAACAAATCTTTTGATTCACCAGTCTTTTTTATCTCAAATCTGGTAATCACAATTATTTTGAATTAATTAGATTGGGAGAAGACCAAAACAAACTTAATTATTTCTATTATCCTCCTTCTTTATAAGATGAGGGAGCAAATCTTTGTGGCATGGTGGCCATTACAGAAAACACATAGATTATTCAAGCATGAAAGATATCTTAACAGTTTTATTATTCAGAATTTAGGGTGTGATAAGGGAAAGAAAAAAGTAAAAAGAATTGTCAGGTGAGACAAGACATGAATATAAGTATTTTTTTAACACAAGATATAATTATTAATAAAAATAATATTTAAAAGCATAGCAATAAGTAACTGTGGTTTTTAGGCACGTAACATAAAAAATAAGGGCTGCTTCACCAAAATATCTTAAAAATTTGCCAGAAGTAAGAGTTAACAAAACATTTTGGCAATAAATAGAAACCTTTGTTAACTAGGCATAAAATAATTTGGTCATTTTATAACAGAAAACCTAAATTTTAGTTTTACTCTCCTAATAATTTGTAATAAAAGATGTAACAATTTGTAATGAAGGATATCCAAGATCATTGCCATATTCTAGAAAATTATTTTAATGGTATTAAAAATTGTAACGTACTTCACAATGGCCACCCTTTATGCCAATCCAAGTAGATAATCTGGACAAAGAGGAAAGAAAGCATAAGTGTTGGTGAGGATGCGGGAAAAAGGGAACCCTTGTGCTCTCTTGGTGGGAATGTAAATTGATGCAGCCACTATGGAAAACAGTATGGAGGTTCCTCAAAAAATTAAAGGTAGAATTCCCATATGATCCAGCAATTCTACTTCTGGGTATATATCTGGAGGAAATGAAATCACTAACTCGAAAAGATGTCTGCGCCCTCATGTTCATTGCAGCATTATTTACAATAGCCAAGACATGGAAAAAACCTAAATGTCCTTTGACAAATGAATAGATAAAGAAAATGCAATATATATATTATCTGGAATATTATCCAGCCATAAAAAAGAAGGAAATCTTGCCATTTGTGACAACACATGTGGCCCTGAGGGCATTATGTAAAGTGAAATAAGTCAGACAGAGAAAGACAAATACTATATGATCTCACTTATATGTGGAATCTAAAATAAAAAACCAAACTCATAGATATAGAGAGCAGACTAGTGGTTGCCAGAGAAGTGAGGGGAGGCAGGTGGGTGAAATGAGTAAAAGTGGTCAAAAGGAACAAACTTCTAGTTATAAGATAAGTCTTGGGGATATAATGTACAGCATGGTGACTGTAATTAATAATACTGTATTGTATACTTGAAAGTTGCTAAGAGAGTAGATCTTAAAAGTTCTCATCGCAAGGAAAAAAGTTTTGTAACTATGTATGGTGATGAATGTTAACTAAACTTACTGTGGTAATAACTTCACAGGATCTACATATATCAAATCATTATGTTTACACCTAAAACTAATACAATGTTATATGTCAATAACATCTCAATTTTAAAAATTAAATTAAGAAAGAAGTATGAACATGCTTAGAGAGAAGAAGAAACTCAAGATGCAGAAGACAGACAGAGAAGACTACCAGAGAGAGAGAGAGAGAGAAATTGATAGAGTGCGATCCTAAGAATAATGATCAGAACATGGCATCAAAAACACAACTTGAAGGAAATGCCTTGAACAGAAGCGTGAACATATATTCCCCTGAGACCAGTAAAAAGGGCAGGATTCTGCAAATGTAGCCATGTTGGCTAATGGTAGTCAGATTTGAGGGCATTCACACTTTTCCTGTGATGTAGAAAATAAGGTCATTTATTGTCTGAATATTTCTTAGTCCGTTTGGGCTGCTATAACAAAATACCACAGATTGGGTAGCTTATTATTGCTCACAGTTCTGGAGGCTGGGAAGTCCAAGATCAAGGCAACAACATGGCCCCTTTTGATGAGAGCCCTCTTCCTTATTTATAGCTGGAGGCTTCTCGCTGTGTCCTCACATGGTGAAAGGAGCTAAGGATCTCTCTGGAGCCTCCCCTATAAGGCAATAATCTGGTTCATGAGGGCTCTACCCTCATGGTCCGAGCATCTCCCAAAGGCCTACCTCCCAATACCACCATCTTTGGGGGTTAGGATTTCAATATATGAATTTGCGGGGGGGGAGTGTCACAAACATTCAGACCATAGCAGAATGATAAGGTGTGCATCTTAGATCGAGGACTTGAGAGGACATACTTTTGAAATAATAAATAAGAGGGAACTAAACAAAGACAAGAGGATAGTAAAGGGTATCGGGAGTTCAAATGATGTAGAAACTGAATTTGTAGGGGGACCAACTCATCAACAAGTAATTTTCTTTGCTGCACTGAGCACTCAGGCATGGGAGCAAGGAAGTCAGACTGTGAAATATGAAGTAATTTATAAGAAAGACAAGGAGATGAGGAGCTTAGGAACACAGGCAAGAGAGTGAGGTAAACTTGAAAGGGCAAGAATTTGAAGACCAAAAAGACAGGAAGAATGGAGAAGGGAATGTTTATACAGAGTCTGCAGTGAGCCAGCCACTCTGCCAGGAACTCTGTGCACATGATGTTCTTTAGTTCTCACAATAACCCTCCGTAATAGGTTTCATTTTACTGATGGATAAACTGAGGTTCAAAGATTTAAAGTGAGTTTGACCTAGGTTATCAACCTAGGAGGAAAGGAGATGATGATGAAAGAAGGGGATATTCAAGTTTAAGATTTCAAACATAGAACCAAAGAACCTGGGCATATTCGAACATAATTTACTAGTGTAATCAAATAAAATCTATAGTAATAATTTGACAGATATTAATGGCATTCATCATAGTTGTTATACATAAGGCAATTATCCATAGATGATATGCAGTTTTCATTATTTTTATTGATGACTGTCATTAGTATTAACTTTATACACCAAAGTCAAGATTTTTCTTCTCTTATTAGTTCTCTAATAGCTATAAAAACCCTCCATGGTGACAGATATCCCTGATACCGAGGATAGTCAAGTCATTATCACATAGTGTTGGAAAAATGCTTCTGAGCTAACTTATTTACTCTGCAGAGCTCCCTTTTATTTCTCCCCAGTCCACTCAATACTACCAGGCACTAAAAAGGAGAAAAGGCCTATTAATTGTGTGTAGTGAATAAAAAGAAAAAGAACAAAGAGGAATCAGTTGCCCTTTCCCCCAATCTCTACTCCTAGCTTTAGGGTAGATATTCTTCCACAGGGTAGATATAGCAAAAGACTGATGTTCAATGACCACTCTAAGGCCAAGACAAAGCCTCTGAAAGGCTACCATCTTTAATTGCTCTGTTGCTTTCTCTGGAAAAGAATTTAGCAGAGTGTACTAGTAGGGTAAGAACTGTAATCAGACCTCCTAGGTTCTAATCTCTGCCCTGCTACTTCTAGCTGTGTGATAAGGATAAATTGGTGAATGGGAGCAGAGAGAGGTAATATGGAAGACAGGAAGAGTAAACGCTCCATTAGCTATTTTTAGTATTTAAGCATCTTGTGATCAAACGAGTTAATATCCCCCAACAGTCCAACGCCTGAGAGAGGCTCTACCCCTTCTCTTATTAGCTGACTGGCAGAGAAAGGCTAATTCTTCACCAGTCTTGTGCCGTTAGGCTATCATAGAAGAAGCTGAGGACTCTTCCATTGTTTAAACTCTTTATCCAATGTGCAGATCGGTACAAAATTTTCTTTTATAAATTGTACATTTTAAACTAAAATATGCTTATTACCTGAATACTTGACATTAATATAGGATGTATTAATATAGGAAAGAGGATATTTCAAGGATAGAAAATTATAGCCACATCTTGCAAATCTCAAAACACAGGCTGACTCTTGCTGTCATCTCAGCCTCCAAGATTAGCTCATCACAAACAGGACTTTATGAACTACCTGTATGCACCAAGAAACACATTTATTGGAAAGCACATGGTTTGGGTCCAATCCAGGAGCCAGGGGATCCCAAGCCTCTCCAATCTCCAGCTGCACCTTTCAGAGTTCCTATCTCATCTGAGAGGTCTTAGGGCTACATAGCTAAAGAGTCTTTGCTGTCCAAACTTTCTTTTCTAGAGCATCCCCTTTTATGACTGCAGGAGATCTCACATGTCTCAGAGGTTGCTTGTCAGAGTGAGTTTTCTTTGCTGAATTATTACATAATCCTGAATTATTACTGTTTTCCTGGGGTCATTTTTTCTGCATGTTTATCTCAATTCTTGTGGATTAGGCTTCTTCTCTATACCCACAGATTCTTGATTGAATGTTCGTATTTAAGAATTAAGCCCTAAATAGACACCTCTCCGAAGAAGATATACAAGTATCCAATAAGCACATGAAAAAGATGCTCAACATCATTAGTCATTAGAGAAACAAAAATCAAAATTACAGAAAGATACCACTGCACACCTGTGAGGATGGCTATAATTAAAAGACAATAACAAGTGTAGGGGAGGATGTGAAGAAATTGAAATCCTCATACACCCCTGGTGGAAATATAATAGTGTTAATCACTTTAGAAAACAGTTTGGCAGTTCCTTAAGATGTTCAACACAGAGTTACCATATGTCAAAGCAAATCTACAATTATGTATATACCTGAAAGAAATGAAAATGTATGTCCGTGCAAAAATGTGTACAGTGTTCATAACAGCATTATTCATAATAGCAAAAAAGTGGAATTGAATGAGGGCAGTGGCAATGGAAATGGAGAGAAGTGGATGGGGTCGGAAAAGTTTTAGGAGCAGAATCAACAACTTGATTGATAGGGTGTAAGAGGTGAGAGAAAGGGGTGAAGGATGACTTACAGATTTTTGGCTTAAGCAAACAAATGGATGGTGTTTCCGTTTAAACACAGAAAAAAACTGAAGGCGATGGATTTTTGTAGAGAAGATCAAGAGTGCAGTACGAATACCTTAATCACTCTAAGACATGCAAGGGCAGACATCAATATATTTATTCCCTCAGTTCAGTTATTTGAAGTATTCTTTACAAACAAACATTATTTAGTTAATGAGCTTTTCTCCTCTACTTTCCAACTCCCTCAAGAATTTTGTTATATAGTCTACACAAAATGTTTTATATTTTAATTAAATCAATAGAATTAGAATATAAGCTTTGTATATAATATTACATTAAACAAAGATTAAATTTTAATACTGCAAAAAGATTTAATATTGCATTTTCCTCAATAGCAACATAAAAATACATTCTATATAATTGTCTGTAGAAGGAGAAAATCGATAGAAGTGAAGCTTAAATAGTTTCAATTTTTTCCATTCCATAACCAAGCTTCCCTTGTATAGTTACAGGGTAAAACTGAAATTACATGGCCATTCAATTACTCTGAAAAAAATGGAATCTTTTTAAGTTTCCTGTCTAGAGCTTTTGAGCCAGTAGAGAAAGACTTTTCTTCTTGACTTGTACAGAATTGAAATTCCCTTCACATTGATCTAATGTCATTTCTCTTTCAATCATGCAAGCATAGGCAATGAGTATTTGCAATTCTTTTTTGCATCACTTACCACGTTTTACTTTTAGTAATGGTAATAAAAATACTCAGATTCGTGATTTTATATCTTCTAAGGAAAAAATCTCTTCAGAATTGAACATTGCATGCATCACTTTATTATATTTTATTTCTTGTTGAACTGTGTCACAGAATACTTTTTCTGAATTTCATGTGAGACATTGAAAGTATAACTAAAATTTCCCCTTGTTAAAAATTTTTAAATATTTGTCATTATTGTCCTGTGTTCACAAATAGTTTCAAATTACTTGCGTGTACACAATTTGAAACTATACCAATAGGGAAGTAATGCATGATTTTTTGAAGAACCCTGGATAATCATAATTTTGCTCCCTGTCCTTTGAACAAAAATAGAACTATACTTCATGTAATGTGTGCTCAGTTTTTACTTTGTGCTAGAAACTGTCACACACATTATTTAATAGAACATCCTAAACAATGCAGATGAGGAAGGTGAAGAATGAACAGGTTGAGTAACTTAACCAGAGTCACCAAGGCAGTATCTGGCAAAGGCAAGACTCACTCCCCAGTCCAGGTTCCCCTCACAGAAGAAAGCATGCTAATTATTTTTCACTATCTGGAGAAAGTATGAGAGCAAAATTAGAAATTAACTTTTAAAACACTATATTGACACATTATTAAAGAAGGAAAACATTAAGTTAATATGAAAAATTACCTTAACATTCTTCATAGCTCTTTTCCCTCTCAGCTTTCTAAAAGCAAAATTTGGAATGAGTGACTCATAATGCCAATGGCATGGCCATTAGGTAGTTGCTTCTCTAAAGGGTTCAAAGCTATCGTGAAATTATTTTTTAACTGAATTAATACTCCAGTAAAGTAAATAAAGTGAAAGGGGTCAAAAATTCAGGTCTAAACATGAACTTCTCTGCAGAGCCATACTCTGAAGATCAATAATTTATTAATTAAGTATTGAATTACTGTTTTTAAAAATCCAACTAAATGGTGGTAAGTGAAATTGCATCTAACCAAAGAGTATCCCTCATTAAAACAAAACGCTGAAAGCTGACCGGTAGTCAGGCTGAAGAAGTAGCAACGGTTACTATGGAGGCAAATTGGAACAGAAAGACCACAATATATCAAACTTAACACCTCAGCTTGCTTCTTAGTAATTACTTCATACCAACATCCCGTTGCTGTAAGGCATTCTGTGCTGCTTTGTTGTCAGAGCACACTGACATGTCATTAGCCTTCGGGCTTTCACAGCTCCTGTGTTAAGTTTTTAGTATGATTCTTCTTGTTAATCTTCCTTATGTTTTTGCATTGACCTTGGCAATTATAACAACAGACTGCTGAATTTTTTTAATATAACATTTCTCACATTTTCTCAAAATTAATGAAGAATATCCTAGTTTCTAACCCAATACGATCATAAGAAAAAAACGTTCTGAGACCAAAATCAAAAGTAAACATGATCATTTTTAGGAAAGGAATGTTTACTGTTTCACATTCATAATACTTTAAATGATCCATTAAATAGGATATGCAATGGTTAAAAACAAAAACAAAAGTTGCTTTTGGGGTCGGCCCAGCAGCACAGTGGTTGACTTCGCACACTCCGCTTCAGTGGCCCAGGGTGCACAGGTTCAGATCCCAGGCGCGGACCTACGCACCACTCATCAAGCCATGCTGTGTGACAGGCGTCCCACATACAAAGTGGAGGAAGATGGGCACAGATGTTAGTTAGCTCAGGGCCAATCTTCCTCAGCAAAAGAGAAGAGGATTGGCAGCAGATGTTAGCTCAGGGCTAATCTTTCTCACCAAAAAAAAAAAGTTGCTTTCATTCCTCATTGATTAGTTCTCTGTATGAACAAGGGGTTGACTCCAGTAACTTTCATGTGCATATTTTAGATGGAATCACAAACTGAAGAAATGTTCCACAGACCTAACATTGTTAGCGTATGTATTATAGCCACAGTGTATCTATAACCATTTACATATTTTCCCAAATTTTTAGCTAAATATCCATACCTTTCACAGCAAAGTTAATAAGATTTATTTAATTTCTCTACTCCTTAGCAATTATTATCAATGGCCAAAATATGTCCAATACATCACAAATACTAAAATACTGAAATGCATATAGATTGCAAAATTACAAGTAAAAGTAGTTTATTTCCCCTAATTGCATTATGTTAACTGAAATCTATGCATGCTGGCACACCAGTTTATCTGAACATATAGTCTTCATCTAACTAAATTGGCCTAATTTATTGAGCACCTTACTATATTATACCACTTCTTTTTATTTGGTCATTCAAAGTGCCAGAAGCGGTAGCAATAAAAATAAAATAATACCCAGAAGCAACAACTACAAGTATTTACATACTTTTCCTTGTACAAATGGTCAGTTCCCATCAAAAATGCAAAATTAACTTTCTCATCTTCTCACTGTTCCAGTCACATGATGTCAATAATTAACTTCTACTAAGATTGCATATTGGCAATATTTTAGAAATGGAAGCATCAGTCATGACAGGAATCAATATAATGCACTGGAATCTGCTCAACCTTCTCTGTCACCTCTGCCAGTGAAAAGTACCTGTGCCACCAATAGATTAGACCACATGACTCTTGATTTCCCCTTCTCTCTCATTCCCTCACCACAGTCAGTCCCCAGACTCCCCTTCCTAAACAGGTCTGAATCTCTCCCTTCTTCAATATCCACAACTCCATTACTTCAATTCAGATTTACAATACTTTTCACTTGGATTAATAAGTCTCTCAATGGTCTCCCTCACTGCTTCCTCTGTCATCCCCTCTTCTCTGTTCTCCACTTTTGCCAGAGTAATCTTTCTAAAACTCAAAACTATTTATATTAGTCCCCCTACAAAATGCACCAATGGCTTTCAATTGCTTTCAGGGTAAAATCTAAACTTTTTAGCAATTCTTCATGGCTTTCATGTTGTGGTCCTTGCCTATCCAACCTCATCTCCTATCATTTCATAAAGCCTAATAACACAGCACCACTTGAAATTCCACAGGAGCAATGTTCTCTGATGCCCTCATGTGCCTGGAAGGCTCAGTTCCAACTCACCATCACTCCAAGGGTCTCCCATCTCCTTTCCCTCACAGGCGCAGTGACGTACGTCTCCTTTAGACTGTGTGCCTATCGCGTTTGTACACCACCACACTGTTTGTGTGCTTGTATTCTCCTCTAGACTCTGCTTTCTGACTGTGAGCTCTGAAAGGGCAAAATGGGTTTTAATTTCAACATCATATGTTTAATATATAGCTACATGGATACTGTTTGTATATGACCTAGATTTTTGAGACAGTCCTGATGTTATCATATAGTTTATCTCATTCTTGCCATAGTACAGAATAACATTTTAGGAATGCTACTTCCTCATTTTTAGCACAGAAATGATGGTGATAAACATAGATTTAACTGGATATGAGTCTGAGAAAGAAAATAAAATCATACACTGTGATACTTTACAGTAAATAAAAATAACAACTTTCAAAGATCTTTAAAAAAATCAAAATTTAGGTATTTCTTACTGTTAGAAGTCTTCTGGCTATAGGCCAGAATTTGGGCAGTCTTCTCTTCCAATTTATACTAAACATATTCAATTTTCTTTTTACTATAATTGCCAATTAAGATTATCTGAAAAAAAAAGACATTTACTTGCTTCTTTTGCACTCCCAATTAGCTTGAAGGCACTCAATTTTCAGTTGCACAGTTTCTTGCCTCTTCTTTTCAGTGACAACAGAGAAACACTAGAGCACAGTGGTGATGACACAGCCTTCAGTCAGAGTGACTACTATTTCTCTAATTTTGAGAGAAAATCCTAGGATCTTAATTTGTGTGTGTCTCATTCTCAACTCTCCCACCTTCCAATAGGTCACGTCAATATTAAATGTGTTACTTTAACTGAGCTCTGTGAGCATTTTACAACATGCATCATATTGTATAATATATAATTTTATACATGTGTATGTATATTCATCCCATCCCTCTTCTGTAACCTTTCTTATGAGTTCAGAGGTAGAACAATATGGAAGTCTCCCAAATGGTATGCCTCCAACAGGTTATATATGGGCCACAATATTGTATTCTCTATCTCAATGGCTTGGGCCACTACTCACTTTGTCACCCAGGTTAGAAAAATGAATCATATGTGAACCCCTCCTCTCTCTCATCACCTTTCTAATCACTAAGTTTAACTCTAAGTATCTCCCCAATTAGTCTGTTCTTTGCCATCTACACTTCCACTACTACAGTCCAACTCACCATCACCTGTCATATGGAATATGGCCTCCTAAATGATCCCTTAGTCTTTAGTTTTTTCATTTTCAAAATTGTCCTCCACAGAGCCACCTTTCCAAAATTAAATCTGACCATAGACTTTATAGCCTGGACTGCCACCGTGGTTTCCCATCATCACTACAATAAAGTCTGTGCTTCTCAAAACTGGGTCACAAAGCACTCCATGATGTGGCCAATACCTGTTTCTTCATTCTCATATTTAGCTACTTCCAGCTAAAGTTCCAGAAGTATCACACTGCTCATATTCCACCAGATACAACCAACTCTTTTTCATCTTTATGCAACGATGTGGTGTAAATTAGCTTGGGACAGGAAGGAGATGTAGGTGGAACCCTGATTTGTAACATCTTCCAATTTCTATGTTGCAAATACTCCCACCATGGCCAATTTCAAGCTACTAACTTGGCATCACTGAACATGGAGTTGGGAAGAGACGCAGAGTAGCACATAATTATACGGCAGTTCCACTACACAAATACAATAGACATAAATAAACTTACGTGCACAGATATGCTTAAGAGCATAGAAAATAGTAAAATATAGTGAAATAATTAGGAAGTGATGAGATTTCAATGTTTATCACTTTTGTTTTTAATATAATTTATTTAATTACAATCATGTAATCTAATTTTAATAATGGCTGTTTAACAAGCAGATCACAAAATTCCTGAAAATTTAACAACCAACTCTTACAAGCCAGTATGAGCTGGCTCAAGTACACCACTGCCTTAACACCTTTGCGCAAAGTGTTCCTACATCTGGAATGCCATCTTATTCAATTATCCAGCCTCTTTCCTGCCTAGCCAAGGGCTATGCATCCTTTAAGGGAGGGTTTCTCAAAGTGTGTTTGCGAACCACCTGCATCAAATCCCCTGGAGTGTTTGTTAAAATGCAGGTTCCTGGATTCACCTCCCAGGCCTGCTGAATCTAAAACCCCTGGAAGCCTAGGAATCTGTAGTTTAGCAAGCTAGCTTGCTGGGAGTGTCTGAAGAATACTCAAGTTTGAGAACCATTTGTTTAAACTACTGTTTTGCTAAGGTGTCATATCATTCAGGAAACCTGTCCTGTCTGATTCACTCCCAGGAGGGCAGGATGGGGAAAGAATGACCAAAGTCACAGTGGCCTGAAACTGGCATAGAAAACTGCAGGAGGTTCACCCAGCCTGTAGGGTGGAGGGTGAGAGGGTGAGAAGAGTAAATTGGGACACATAGGTCTAGAGAAGTTGCTAAGCGCTATCCCAGGGAAGGCCTTTCATTCCACACTGAGGACTTTGGAATTTATTGTAAAAGCAGTGAAAAATAATTGAAGTGTCTGAAGCCAAAGAGTAACAAGCAATATTTTAATAAGACAACTCAACCTCCCTCTTCCTTGTACAAATTTTTAATAAGCCATTAAACAGAAGAAAACCATTTAAATAAAAGTACATAATTTTTTTCTCAGAATAATTAAGATCCTGCATATTTGACCTATATGAGAAATTGTTTCTTGCATTAAAAACAAAAGAAAAAACAGAAGTTCTAATTCTTTTATTCCTAGTTGTGTTACCACACAAAATTGGGCTTCTCTGCCCGATGCACACAAACAAGCCAATTAATTATGGCATCAGCCCTTGGGAGACAAATCAGCTTTTATTCTGCAAGATCGATCTGCAGGGAGACAGGGGGTGTATGCCCTCAGATCAATCTCCCCAATTCAGGATTTGGGGCAAAATCTACGAGATTAGGGAGAACAGGCTGGAATGCAGAAATGCTGGTGGGACAGGCTTTGATTGTGGGCTTCAAGCATTTGTGGTAAGGTTTTGAACATTTTTTTGTTTGTTTTTTTGTGAGGAAGACCAGCCTGAGCTAACATCCGTTGCCAATCCTCCTCTTTTTGCTGAGGAAGACTGGCCCTGGGCTAACATCCGTGCCCATCTTCCTCTACTTTATATGGGACGCCGCCACAGCATGGCTGACAGGCAGTGCGTCGGCGGGCGCCCGGGATCCGAACCCGCGAACCCCGGGCTGCCAAGCGCGAACTAACCCGCCGCGCCACTGGGCCGGCCCCCCAAAACTCTATTAAATGGGTAAACAATGGATATAAATTTACCTCAAGATTAAAAAGCTAAGTTACTTCAAAGAATTATTACATATGTACTTAACAATACCTGGAGAATTACAGAGTCAAATTGTGATGTGCTTCGTGGTAGCTAGCTGACTTCACTGAACAGACAGTTTACTTGTTCCAGCTCTCCTCTTTTACATCACCTTATATTCAAATCTATGCCTCAGCAACATTGCAGATGACCACCTCAGGGGGATAGATGTGGAAAAGTTGCAAAGAGAAGTACCTTAAAATATGGAAATGCATGAATAACCATTAACATTTTTTCTTAAGGTCTGCATATTTCTTTCTAATACATTATATAAATGCAAATATTATTTTCTCCCTGACTCCTTGAACATTGAAAGATCATAATAAATATTAGCACCTTTAAACACCTAGTCCTTTTGTTCACTAAATCTTTCTCCAGTCCCAGAATAGTGATTTATATACAGTAGACCTTCAATAAATAATTTTTGAATGAATGAAAGAATGAATTTAAGGACTCCACACATGATTCTGTTTGAAAGGAGTATGTCCATCAGAATTTCCCCATTTCATAAATAAAAGTGAGGCTTTGAAAGTCTAGCTCTGTCATTTAGGTACAGCTAGAATAGAGTCCTATGGCAAATAAATGTTCTCATGATTAATTACTTATTAAATCTCATTCATTTGAAATCACTACAAGATTCCAGACATGCCTTTAAGTCCTTTTACTGTGTTTTAAAGAAACAGACTTTGTGAGGTTTTAAAAATAATTTCATGGGCCAGCCTGGTGGCATAGTGGTTAACTTTATATAATCTGCTTCAGCGGCCCAGCATTCACTGGTTCGGATCCCGGGCATGCACCTATGCACCACTCATCAAACCATGCTGTGGTGGCATCCCACATACAAAATTGAGGAAGACTGGCACAGATGTTAGCTCAGGGACAATCTTCCTTAAGCAAAAAGAGGAAGATTGGCAACAGATGTTAGCTCAGGGCCAATCTTCCTCATGGGAAAAAAAAAATTCAGGTGAAATGTAAAGATGTTCTCTCTAATTCACAGAGGGTGCCTTTAGTCAAGGATGCACTTATTCAGGAGTTTTATCTGTTGCACAAATATATCACATTTAGTTCTATTTAAAATAGTTTAAAAGTTGGAGAAAATAGTCTAAAAGAATGTTGTGTGAATTATAAGGGTGAACACAAATCCAAAAACTTTAAAGTTTTCCATGGTGTGAAAAGGAAAAGAGAACTTCCTCTCCTCTCTCTTTTCTTTAGCATTTCCATTAGAAGACTTGAAACTATAAATGCTTTCTCTGTCTCTTTGAGATGTGTGTAAATCTTTTTAAAAGCTAAATGAACCTCTTGCCAGTTTTGCATCCCAGGAAGGTCTTTCTTGGGGGCCTCAGAGTCATCCCCTTTGAAATGTGAACACCCATAAGGTGATGCCCTTTCTCCCTGTCTCTGTGGGAGCTAAGCTGAGATGCCCACTCCAAGCTGTAACTTCCTGCTTGTCAAGATAAATGAAGTTTTCTTTTTCCTTTGATAAAGACATTTAACATGAATGCCATGGATTATATCTGCCTTGCAATCTCTTTAGCATATTGCCTATGAGGCACATCACAATCTGATTTAATGATCTTACAATAATAAAACTGTTTCATTCTTTTCTACATTTTGTGGGGAGGATTCACTGGGTTGGCAGGTTTTATTTTTAATTAGATTTCCAAAACAAGATTCAGATACACTAATTTTTTAATAATTAATTTTTGTTATAAACTTGGAGTTGATTAGAAAGAAAAAGCTATGTTAAAACAAGAAGACTGAGTAAAACAAAACAATCAGACTAAGGCACTGAAAATGTTTCTTGTCTATTAAAAATAGAGTAAATGGGGGCCGCCCGGTGGCGCAGCGGTTTAGTCCGCGCTTGGCAGCCCGGGGTTCGCTGGTTCGGATCCCGGGCGCCCGCCGACGCACTGCCTGTCAGCCACGCTGCGGCGGCGTCCCATATAAAGCAGAGGAAGATGGGCACGGATGTTAGCCCAGGGCCAGTCTTCCTCAGCAAAAAGAGGAGGATTGGCAACAGATGTTAGCTCAGGGCTGGTCTTCCCCACAAAAAAAAAAAAAAAAAAATAGAGTAAATGTCTTGCACTTATGCAGAAGGAGGAAATTTTCCTCTAACCTTCTAGGTTATTCCGACCAGTCTAAGAATTAAGTTGACATTAGACAGATTAATAGGAGAAAATCAAATTTAATTGTAGATGTACAGGAACCCCACGTACATGATAGGGTCAGAGACCCCACATACTTGAGGGATTCAGAGACAGGAAGGTAAACTGAGATATGTGTGCCATCTTGAGCCAAGGAATGGGATAGGGGCCTGAGGCTTCAGAGGGAGGAGGGTAATTCACAGAGTGATAAGAAGAGCAGATGTTCACTAATTAGAGGTTTGCCCTGTCATACAAATAGGTCATAAAAATTTATTTCTGGTAATAACTCTTATTATGGGCAAGGCCTCCAATTTAAATTCTTTAAGGGAGAGGCAAAAGTTTCTCTTGAGCCCACAGGGTCTCAACTGCCTTTATCTCAAACTATTCCACATGCCAAAGTGGCACATCTTGAGGAAGCCTGTTCTGAACCCCTTCATACTTGTCCCGGCAAGGACAAAGACTGTAGAACTAATGTGCTATAAACTGGATGTTGGGAAGCAGAGTTTGAAAAGTTCAAAGAATTCAGAGCTTTTGGTCTTAGCTAAATCCATCTGTGTAGGTTAATAAAAGGAAATTCAATAGTTCTCACATCAAAGCAACCTATTTATTTCAATGACAACTAGAAAGGAATTAAACAACATGCTAATAAAAATATTTAATTAATGAAAATTGAACAAAAAGAGAAAGGCAAAGGAAATACCCTCATCAATTAATACATCAAAACCTCACTGTAGGAGCGGTTTAAAAAAATTTGATTACAAAAATAGCCCACATCAAGTTATCCCCCATTATCTGTATTATAACTAATTATCACTTGATTACATTTTACATCATCTAGTCTAGCACAAGAAGAAAACTTACTGAAGATCAAAACTCCATCCATGTGCTTCTTCAACATCCAAGTATTGTCTGTACAATTAGAAACTTTAGGTTTATAAGTAGAGTTCTAATCATATAAACTGACCAAGAGAGCCTTAACAATCCCCTCAGCCTGACTAAACTTTAGACAGGCTTCTTCCTGACTCTAGGCCCTGGCCTCTCTTAGGGCATTTTCTTTAGGAAACTTGTAGTCATAAATTCTGTCTCTGCCCCTTTGAGATCTCAATCTTTATAAAGGCCTCTTGCCAGGAAGACCTTTCTTAAGGACCTGGAAGCCATCCTTTTCAAATGTAATCATCAGGGAAGAGAGAGCCCCTATCTCCCAGTTTCTAGAAGGGTGGGAGCCTAACTTCTTTGATAAGCACCAGTTAGCAACACATATGGCCTCATCACAGAGAGAAAATATTTGGAAACTCAGGAAATAACTGAATGTGCTAAACATATCCCTTTGTTCAACCTCTCCTACTAACATCTTCTAGTACTTTTCCACTGGCTTACCTCAGTGCTTAAAAATCCTCCCGCCATTTGTATCAGTGGAATTGAGTTCAGACTCAGTTGTATTCTCATACTGCTATTGCAATAGCCTTGAATAATGTCCTCTTCCCTGTTTATCTTTGTCCAGTGCAATTTTTTCATTGATGTCTTAATAGTTTATGACATTGTGAAGTTTTAGTTGCATATTATTGTTTTTCAGTCACCAAATGAATGCACCCCTTCACCCCTCGTGCCCACCCCTCATCCCCCTTGCCCCTGATAACCATGAAATAGTTCTCTCCGTGTATTAGTTTATATTCTACATATGAGTGAAATCACGTGGTAATTGTTTTTTCTCTCTCTGGCTTATTTCACTTAACATAATACCCTCCAGGTCCATCCATGCTGTCGCAAATGGGACGATTTTGTCTTTTTTATGGCTGAGTAGTATTCAAATGTATATTTATACCACATCTTCTTGTCCAATCATCAGTTGAGGGACACTTGGGTTGCTTCCACTTCTTGGCTATAGTGAATAATGCTGCAATGAACATAGGGGTGCATAAGCCTCTTTGGATTGTTGATTTCAGGTTTGTTGGGTAGATACCCAACAGTGGGGATAGCTGGATCATAAGGTATTTCTATTTATAATTTTTTGAGGCATCTGCATACTATTTTCCATAAAGGATGCACCAGTTTGCATTCTCACCAGCAGTGAATTAGGGTTCCCATTTCTCCACAACCTCCCCAACATTTGTTGCTTTTTATCTTGGTGATTATAGCCATTCTAACAGGTGTAAGGTGATATCTTAGTGTAGTTTTAATTTGCATTTCCCTGATGATTAGTGATGTTGAACATCTTTTCTTGTGCCTGTTGGCCATCTGTATCTCTTCCTTGGAAAAATGTCTGTTCATACCCTCTGCCCTTTTTTTAATTGGGTTGTTTGTTTTTTAGTTGTTCAGTTGTGTGTGTTCTTTATATATTATGGAGATTAATCCCTTGTCAGATATACGATTTGTGAATATTTTCTCCCAGCTGATGGGTTGTCTCTTTATTTTGATCCTGGCTTCATTTGCCTTTTAGAAGCTTTTTAATCTGATGAAGTCACACTTGTTTATTTTTTCCCTGGTTTCCCTTGTCCAAGCAGACATGGAATTCGAAAGGATCCCTTTATGACTGATGTCACAGAGTGTACTGCCTATATTTTCTTCCAGGAGTTTTATAGTTTCAGGTCTCATTTTCAGGTGTTTGATCCATTTTGAGTTAATTTTTGGGTATGGTGAAAGAAAATAGTCTACTTTCATTCATTTGCATGTGGATGTCCAGATTTCCCAACACCATTTATTGACGAGACTTTCCTTTCTCCACTGTATGTTCTTAGCTCCTTTGTCAAAGATGAGCTGTCCATAGATGTGTGGTTTTATTTCTTGGCTTTCAATTCTGTTCCATTGATCTGTGTGTTTATTTTTGTACCAGTTCCATGTTGTTTTGATTACTATAGCTTTGTAGTATATTTTGAAGTCAGGGATTGTGATGCCTCCAGCTTTGCTTTTTTTCTCAGGATTGCTTTAGCTATTTGGGGTCTTTTGTTGCCCCATACAAATTTCAGTATTTTTTGTTCTATTTCTGTGAAGAATGACATTGGGATTCTGATTGGGATTGCATTGAATCTGTAGATTGCTCTAGGTAGTATGGACATTTTAACTATGTTTATTCTTCCAATCCACGTGCATGGGATATTTTTCCATTTCTTTGTGTCATCATCAATTTCTTTCAATAGTGTCTTACAGTTTCCTTTGTATAGGTCTTTCACCTCCTTGATTAAATTTATTCCCAGATATTTTGTTCTTTTTGTTGTAATTGTAAATGGGATTGTCTTTTTGAGTTCTCTTTCAGTTAGTTCATTATTAGCATATAGAAATGCAACTGATTTTTGTAAGTTGATTTTATACCCTGCAACTTTGCTGTAGTTGTTGATTATTTCTAATAGTTTTCCAATGGATTCTTTAGGGTTTTCTATATATAAAATCATATTGTCTGCAAATAGTGAGAGTTTACTTCTTCATTGCCTATTTGGATTCCTTTTATTCCTTTTTCTTGTCTAATTGCTCTGGCCAAAACCTCCAGTACTATGTTGAAAAAGAGTGGTGAGAGTGGGCACCCTTGTCTTGTTCCTGTTCTCAGAGGAATGGCTTTCACTTTTTCCCCATTGAGCATGATGTTGGCTGTGGGTTTGTCATATATGGCCTTTGTTATGTTGAGGTACTTTCCTTCTATACCCATTTTTTGAGAGATTTTATCATAAATGGATGTTGGATCTTGTTAAATTCCTTCTCTGCATGAATTGATATGATCTTGTGGTTTTCATTCTTGGTTTGTTAATGTTGTGTATCACGTTGATTGATTTGCAGATGTTGAACCAACCCTGTGTCCCTGGTAAGAATCCCACTTGGTCATGGTGTATGATATTTTTAATATACTGCTGTATTCGGTTTACCAATATTTTGTTAAGGATTTTTGCATCTATGATGTTCATCAGCAATGTTGGCCTGTAGTTTTCCTTCTTTGTATTGTCCTTGTGTGTCTTTGGTATCAGGGTGATGTTGGCCTCATAGAATGTGTTAGGGAGTGTTCCATCTTCCTCTATTTTTTGGAATAGTTTGAGAAGGATTGGTACTAAATATTCTTTGAATGTTTGGTAGAATTCTCCAGAGAAGCTATCTGGTCCTGGACTTTTATTTTGGGGGAGGTTTTTGATTACTGTTTCAATGTCTTTACTTGTGATTAGTCTATTCATATTCTCTATTTCTTCTTGATTCAGTTTTGGGAGGTGGTATCAGTCTAAGATTTTATCCATTTCCTCTAGGTTGTCCAATTTGTCAGCATATAGTTTTTCATAGTATTCTCTTATAATCCTTTGTATTTCTGTGGTATCCATTGTAATTTCTCCTCTTTCATTTCTAATTTTATTTATTTGAATCATCTCTTTTTTTCTTAGTGAATCTGGCTAAGGGTTTCTCAATTTTGTTTATCATCTCAAAGAACCAACTTTCTGTCATTGATCCTTTCCACTGCTTTTTTGGTTTCAATTTCATCTATTTCTGCTCTAATTTTTATTATTTCCCTTCATCTCTTGACTTTTGGCTTTGCTTGTTTTTCTTTTTCTAGTTCTGTTAGGTGTACTTTAAGGTTGCCTATTTGGGATTTTTCTTGTTTGTTAAGGCGGGCCTGTATTGCTATGAATTTACCTCTCAGGACCACTTTTGCTGCATCCCATATGAGTTGATATGGTGTATTTTCATTTCCATTTGTCTCCAGATAGTTTTTCATTTCATCAATAATCTATTGGTTGTTCAGTAGCATGTTGTTTAGTCTCCACATATTTGTCATTTTCCCAGTTTTTTTCTTATAGTTGTTTTCTAGTTTCATAACATTGTGGTCAGAGAAGATGCTTGTTATGATTGCAATCTTAAATTTATAGAGGCTTGCCTTGTTTCCTAACATGTGATCTATCCTTGCAAATGTACCACGCATGCTTGAGAAGAATGTGTAATCTGCTCTTTTTGGGTGGAGTGCTCTGTATGTATCTATTAAGTCCATTTTGTCTAGTTTTTCATTTAAGTCCATTATTTCCTCATTACCTTTTTGGCTGGATGATCTATCCATTGATGTAAGTGTGGTGTTAAGATCCCCTACTATTATTGTGCTGTTGTTAATATCTCCTTTTAGGTTTGTTAATAGTTGCTTTATGTACTTTGGTGCTCCTCTGTTGGGTGCATATATATTTATAAGTGATATGTCTTCTTGGTGAAGTGTCCCTTTTATCATTATATATTGCCCCTCTTTGTCTCTCATTACCTGTTTTATCTTGAAGTCTACTCTGTCTGATATAATTATGGCAACAGCTGCTTTCTTTTGTTTGCCATTAGCTTGGAGTATTGTCTTCCATTCTTTCACTCTGAGTCTGTGTTTGTCTTTAGAGCTGAGATGTGTTTCCTGCAGGCAGCATATTGTTGGGTCTTGGTTTTTAATCCATCCTGCTACTCTGTATCTTTTGATTGGAGAATTCAACCCATTTACATTTAGAGTGATTATTGATGTATGAGGGCTTACTGTTGCTATTTTATTGCTCATTTTCCAGTTCTTTTGCATTTCCTTCATTTCTTGTCTCATGTGTTTCAGACTACCAATTCAGTTTGGTATTTCTGTATGATGATTCTCTTTATGTGTCATATGTGATTCTGTTCTGATTATCTGTTTAGTGGTTACCATCATGTTTGTATAAAAATTTTCACAGGTGAGATAGTCCATTGTCTGATGGCCTCTTATTTCCTTAGACGAAGTGAACTCTATCCCTCATCTCTCCCCCTTCTAAGTTATTATTGGCACAACTTATTCCATCTTGTGTTGTGAGTGTGTTTTTAAAGTGATGAGTTTATATTTATTTTTGGTGTTTTCCCTCCCTTAATCTTGATTTTTAGTTAATTGTTTGCTAACCTATTCTGATAGACAGCTGCAATTTTTCTGATTTTGTCTACCTATTTTTTCCTTGCTCAAACCATTGTATCCCCTTTCTCTTTTATTTTTTCAGGCATGAGGGCCTTCTTGAGCATTTCTTGTAGTGAGGGTCTTATGCTAATGAACTCCCTTCGTTTTGTTTATCAGAGAAAAGTTATTATGTCTCCATCACATCTGAAGGATATTTTCACTTGATAGAGTATTCTTGGCTGAAGGTTTTTGCATTTCAGAATTTAGAATATATCATTCCCATCTCTCCTAGCCTGTAGAGTTTCTGCTGATAAAGCTGCTGAGAGCCTGATGGGAATTCCTTTGTACTTATTTTATTTTTTTGTTTGGTGCCCTTGATATATATTTGTTTTTTTGTCATTGACTTTTGCCAGTTTTACTACTATATGCCTTGGACATGGTCTTTTCATGTTTATATATTTGGGAGATCTATTGACTTCATTCACTGGTATTTCCAGTTCCTTCCCCAGGTTTGGGAAGTTCACAAAGAAATAAGTGATTATTTCTTTGAACAAGCTCTTGGCTCCTTTTTCTCTTTCTTCTTCTAGAATACCTGCAATCCTTATGTTGCCTTTCCTAATTGAGTCTGACATTTCTCAGAGAATTTCTTCACTTCTTTTCAGTCTTAATTCTCTCTCCTCCTCTGTCTGGAGCATTTCTATATTCATATCCTCAATAATGCTAATTCTTTCCTCCATATTGTCAGCTCTGTTCCAGATTCAAATCTTCCTTTATCTCATCCACTGTGTTTTTCATCGCCAAGATTTCTGACTGGTTTTTCTTTACGGTTTCTCTTTTGTGAAGAAATTCCTGATTTCATTGAATTGTCTATCTGTGTTTTCTTATAATTCATTGAGCTTTTGTATGATAGTTATTTTGAATTCTCTGTCATTTAGGTTATAGATTTTGGTGTCTCCAGGGTTGGTTTCTGGGTGCTTGTCATTTTCCTTCTGGTCTGGAAATTTAATATATTTTTGCATAGAGCCTGTGGATTTGGGCTTATTGTTTCTCATAACGAAGATATCTGTTCCAGTTTCCACCTGCCACCACTGAGTAGGGTTCAAGAGCTGTGTATTCTGAGCCCACTGCAATCTGCAGGCCCTCTGGCCAACCAGTTTGCTGAAGCACTGGGCATGTGGGGGGAGGGGCTCTCTCTTTTGCCTGCCCAATCCCAGGAGTTTTTCTTCCCTCACTATCTGCTCTCCTGGGGTGCTGGGTTGTTGACCACACCCCTGCTACAGTTCCTTCTCCTCCTTGTGGGAATTTCTCACAGTCTGTGAGAGAAGTTGGAAAGGGATAGTTTTCCCTCAGAGGGCCACTCCTCCCCTCTTTGTAAGCTGCACAGACCTGGGGTTGCCAATCGAATGGGGAGGAGGAGGATTTCTCCTTACCTCTCCCCACTTCCTCTGGGGCTTCCAGTACCTCCATCTTCAGATGTACAGCTGCATGTGCCTCTTAGACATCTTTTGTGATGTGTGTGTCCTCTGTTGGTATGCAAATGATCTTTTTGTCGTATCTTAGTGGGGAGAGATTTTTAAAGGGGAAAGCTCATTCTGCCATGATGCTGACATCACTCTGTCCAGTGCAATTTTTGCTTTGACAAAAACTATCCTAAGAATTCTTAAAATCTCTACCAAAAAAAATATGAAGTTTCAAGAGGATAAGAACTATTTAATCATTTCTTTTCTTTATGTTTCAAAGAGAATTTTGTTGATTGTAGGTAGATAACATAGATACATATTACAGATTATGGCATGTATATGTATGTGTATATATATAAACAAAATAATTATATATTCATATAAATACATTGAAGGTGACCAAAATATTCCACCTCAAAATGTGACCCTTTGGCATAAGGATTATTTTGAGCTGAAGGCAATTGAGGAAGAGCAGATGTAGGAAACACTTTAAAAATAGAGCATAAATTTCCCTTTTGTAAAGGAAATTTGCATTTATAAAGGAAATTTCCATTTGTAAAGGTATCTCTTTCTCCTGTACCAAGAAGAAGGAAGACAACTCTTAATTTAATTTAATTTAAACTCTTAATTTAAATCTCAGTTTAAGAGCATCATTTTTATCTTGTTAAAATCACTTAGCTAATTATGTACTTAATAATTTTTTGTGAGACAGAGCAAAGGAATACAGAGAGAGCATATTTATCCAGAGGGGAATTTCAAGTTAGCTCTGCTCTCTTGCTATAAACAGAGACAAAACATGAGTCTATTGAGCAGATTAAGCTATTAAATGGAGGAGTTTTGCTAAGATCTTAATGATCTTCCATCAGAAGACACAAACCAACAATGTGATTTTAAAATCATCACTTAACCTATGTAATGAGGAGGAGGGGTATAGTGTTCCCTATTCTCTGAAGGTTTTTGACATGTAAACTTTTGTTTGTTTGCTTGTTTGCCTGTTTTTGTGTTAGGCACTGAGAGTTAGGTGGTTGTATTTGATGAGAAATACTAGAGTAGATATTTATTTAATATTTTATTTTATATTTTAATACTTCAAGAAAGCAAAAATCCCAAAAAAGAGATCTTTTATAATATCCTCACTCTTCTACTGAAAGGATCCAAAGGGAATAGAGAAAGCTTGCCAAGATGTTTCAATCTATCTTTTCAGTTCCTTCTTTGACACTTGGGGCACTAAATCTTTTTTACTTTGTGAATAACACAAAACTCTAAATTCTTTTTTCCCCTAGATTAATTCAAATAAATGAAAGTCCCCTCCTTTCTTCTTTCAGAGCTTAGTCAAAGCCAGAAGTCTTTCATTCCAGAATCTGATCAGAGCTCAAGCTTCTTCTTGGGCAACTTTGTCCTGGGAAGGTTTTCAATGAAAGCATCATAGCTCCATCCAAATGAGGCCCTAATCTTTTACTTTGAACATGGATCTTGTGCTTAATGAATAAATGAAAAGCAATAAAATATATCAGAGGTATCAGGAAGCCATTTGGTTTAAAACTAATTGGGCCTGATCTTGTTTTTCTAGAAAGTCCTGACATGGCCTGTCAAGCATACATTGTACATCTGCTTTAAACATTTACAATGTCCCAGTGCCAAGAAAGATGCCCTTAAAGATAGGGATGTTGCCTCCCCCTGTATCAGCATTTCTTTAAAGATAAGCATTTTTTCCCAGAAAGGATTAATTACTGACCTGCTGTGTTCATCTTGTAAGCAATGACCTGCTGTGCTAGCAAAACATCTTGTGACTGTAGTAAAAGAGATATTCCAGTCATATTTGATGTATGTTCCTTGTTCTAAGTGGTATATACCACACTGTACACTCCACTTCTTTGAAGTGCTTCCTTCCTTGGAGAAGGTCACTCTCAGGCTATAGTTCTCAAAACTGGCTCATATAATAAACTCACTCCAATTTTTATTAATAGATTGATTATGGATTATTTGCATTGATGGACCTAAGTCAAATGTGGAGAGAAACTTTTACCTGTTCTCTCCTAAATGCCCAACTTTTAAGTTCCTAGGATAGATGGAAGGTTGATATCAAGGCACAAATGACAATACCAGATTCATAATTATTTAGTGTATCAATAAACATAAAAATAGAATCAAATTCAAGAACCAAAGGAACATTACAGTATTTAACAAATCATACACCAATTCTCTAATACAATAACATATTTTGCTTCATTGACTGATCACAGACTTAGTTTAATTGGCAAAAATGTAAAAAAAAAAAGAGAAAGGCATCGTGGCTTCAGGTTTTCTGGGTCCTGAAACAATCCTTTCCAATTGTTTGGAGTTCCCCAACTTAAAACTTGATTAGATGCTGCCATTGGAAAGACTACATATATTGAAAACATTCAAATTTTTGAAATGATAGTTCCTACAGGCCCCAAGTCTCCTACCCTGAGCACTGACACTCACAACTGCACATTCCAATTTGTCTGATATTTTCTCCATCTTCCCCTTCATTGAGGTTCTTGCACCTCAATTCTGAATTATGTGGACTCAGTCAAGAGATACAGCTTCTGCTCTTTCCCTGAAAGAGATACTTCACAATAATGCTAAGTAACCATCCAAAAAGCATTCAGGGGATTTCCCTCTTCACACTTACCATGACCTCCTCTTCTTTTTGCATGCCACACATTTATTTTTTAGTTTGGATTTCTGTCATTCTGACTGTTGTCATTACTCCTGCTTGGGAACTTCTTCTGCCTCTAGCTCCTCATTCCTATGGAAGACCCCTTCCTGGTTCTAACACTAAACACCACATTGACTCCTGAATGGCTGAATTAGGCCTATTCTTAAAATGCTTCCTAAGAACATTCTCCAGGATTGATCACATATTAGGTAAGCCACAAAACAAGTCTCCATAAATTTAAGAAGATTGAAATAATGCCAAGCATCTTTTCTGACCACAGGGTATGAAACTAGAAATCAACTATAGGAAGAAAATCAGAAAAGCCACAAACATCTGGAGATTAAACAAAATGCTAGTGAACCATGATTGGGTCAATGAAGAAGTCAAAGGAGAAATCAAAAAATACCTGGAGACAAATGAAAATGAAAATATGACATGCCAGAATGTATGGGATACAGCAAAAGCAGTTCTTAGAGGGAAGTTTATAGCAATACAAACCTATCTCAACAAACAAGAAAAATCACAAATAATCTAACAGTGCACCTAAAGGAACTGGAGAAAGAAGAACTAACAAAGTCCAAAATCAGTAGAATGAGGGAAATGATAAAAATCAGAGCAGAAATAAATGAAATAGAGACTAAGAAAACAATAGAAAAAAATCAATAAAACCAAGAGCTGGTTCTTTGAAAAGATTGACAAACCTTTAGCTAGACTCACCAAAAAGAAAAGAGAGAAGGCTCAAGTAAGTAAAACCAGAAATGAAAGAGGAGAAATTACAATGGACACCCCAGAAATACAAAAGATTATAAGAGAATATTATGAAAAGCTATATACCAACAAATTGGACAACCTAGAAGAAATGGATAAATTCTTAGACTCATACAACCTTCCAAAATTGAATCAAGAAGAAAGAGAATTTGAATAAACCAATCACCAGTAAGGAGATCAAAACAGTAATCAAAAACCTCCCTAAAAATAAAACTCCAGAAGCAGACGGCTTCCCTGGTGAATTCTACCAAACATTCAAAGAAGATTTAAGAGCTATACTTCTCAAACTCTTCCAAAAAAATTGAAGAGTAGAGGAAGCTTCCTAACTCATTCAACAAAGCCAACATTACCCTGATACCAAAACCAGACAAGGACAACACAAAAAAAGAAAATTAGAGGCCAATATCTCTGATGAACATCAATGCAAAAATCCTCAACAAAATACTAGCAAATCAAATACAACAATTCATTAAAAAGGTCATACACCATGATCAAGTGGGATTCATTCCAGGGATGCAGGGATGGTTCAACATCCACAAATCAATCAATGTGATACACCACATTAACAAAATGAAGAATAAAAATCACATGATCATCTCAATAGATGCAGAGAAAGCATTTGACAAGATACAGCATCAATTTATGATTAAAAACTCTGAATAAAATGGGTATAGAAGGAAAGTACCTCAACATGATAAAGTCCATATATGACAAACCCACAGCTAATGTCATCCTCAGTGGTGAAAAACCAAAAGCTATCCCTCTAAGAATAGGAACCAGACAAGGATGCCCACCTTCCCCACTCCTATTTACAATAGTATTGGAAGTCCTGGCTAGAGCAATCAGGCAAGAAAAAGACATTGAAGGGATCCAAATTAGAAAGGAAGAAGGGAAACTGGCACTATTGCAGATGATATGATTTTATATATAGAAAACCCTAGCGAACCCACCAAAAAACTTCTAGAAATAATAAATGAATATGGTAAAGTTGCAGGATACAAAATCAACATACAAAAATCAGTTGCGTTTCTACACACTAACAATGAAGTAGCAGAAAGAGAAATTAAGAATGCAATTCCATTTACAATTACAACAAAAAGAATAAAATACCTAGGAATAAACTTAATGAAAGAGGTGAAAGATCTGTACACTGAAAACTGTAAAACATTGTGGAAAGAAATCAAAGAAGAGACAAAGAAATGGAAAGATATTCCATGCTTTTGGATTGGAAGAATAAATGTAGTTAAAATGTCCATACTTCCTAAAGCAATCTATAGATTCAATGCAATCCCTATCAAAGTTCCAACAACATTTTTCACAGAAATAGAACAAGGAATCCTAAAATTTATATGGAACAACAAAAGACTCCAGACAGCTAAAGGAATACTGAGCAAAAAAGAACAAACCTGGAGGTATCACACTCCCTGATTTCAAAATATACTGCAAAGCTATAGCAACCAAAACAGCAAGGTACTGGCACAAAAACAGACACACAGATCAATGGAATGCAATTGACAGCCCAGAAATAAACCCACTCGTCTATAGACAGCTAATTTTCGACAAGGAAGGCAAGAACATACAATGGAGAAAGGAAAGTCTCTTCAATAAATAGTGCTGGGAAAACTGGAAAGCCACATGAAATGAAATGCAGACCATTACCTTACACCATACACAAAAGTTAACTCAAAATGGATTAAAGACTTGAATCTAAGACCTGAAACCATGAAATTTCTGGAAGAAAACATAGGGAGTACACTCTTCAACATTGGTCTTAGCAACATATTTTCAAGTACTGTGTCTGACCAGGCAAGGGAAACAATAGAAAAAATAAGCAAATGGGACTACATAAAACTAAAAAGCTTCTGCACAGCAAAGGAAACCATTAATAAAACAAAAAGACAACCTAAGAATTGGGAGAAGATATTTGCAAACCATGTATCTGATAAGGGGTTAATCTCCAAAATATATAAAGAACTCATATATCTCAACAACAAAAAAACTAACAACTCAATTAAAAAATGGGCAAAAGACCTGAACAGACATTTCTCCAAAGGAGATATACAGATGGCCAACTGGCACAGGAAAAGATGTTCAAAATCATTAACTATCAGGGAAATGCAAATCACAACTACAATGAGATATCATCTCACACCCATCAGAATGGCTATAATTAACAAGACAGGAAACAACAAGTGTTGGAGAGGATGTGGTGAGAAAGGAGCTCTCATACACTGCTGGTGGGAGTGCAGACTGGTGCAGCCACTACGGAAAACAGTATGGAGATTCCTCCAAAAATCAAGAATAGAACAACCATACGATCCAGCTATTCCACTGCTGGGTATTTATTCAAAGAACATGAAAACACCAATACGTAAAGATACATGCACCACTGTGTTCATTGCAGCATTGTTCACAACAGCCAAGACTTTTAAGCAACCTAAGTGCCCATCAAGGGACAAATAGATAAAGAAGATGTGGCATATATACACAATGGACTACTACTCAGCCATAAGAAACAATGAAATCCAGCCATTTGTGACAACATGGATGGACATTGAGGGTATTATGCTAAGCAAACTAAGTCAGAGAGAGAAGATCAAAAACTGTATGATCTCACTCATAAGTAGAAGATAAAAACAACAACAAACAAGCGCACAGAGACAGAGATTGGATTGGTGGTTACAAGAGGGGAATCGGGGAGGGAGGAGGGTAAAAGGGATTAGGCACATGTGTGTGGTGAGCGATTATAATTAGTATTTGGGTGGTGAACATGATGTAATCTATGCAGAAATAGAAGTATAATGATGTACACCTGAAATGCATGCAATGTTATAAACCAATGTTACCATAATTTTTTTAAAAAATGCTTCCTAAGATCTACCTTAAAAGTCTTTGTCTCCCTCTCCATTTTCTAAAGTCTCATTTCATCTCTTGTTTTCCCTGCCCTTGGGAATTCTTTCTACTTTGATAGTTCGTCAAATATCCTCTGCAACCATCATGTAGACCTAAATATCCTTTCGACAAGTTTTGCCATGCTGCCTGCACTTTATAGAAGTTCAGCTAGGTTAATAAATTATCAAAATGTCCCCAAAATTGGCCTCACTATACTATTACTAATTCTTCTATTTTCCCCAGTTTCTGTCTACCTCTATTTCTATTTCCCTCCGTATCTTTCTTAAAGATAAGATTTTTAAGGCTGGGGTTTTAAAAAGTTCAATTTGACCTTTAATTTTAAAGTTGGCCTTCCATGCTGTAAGAATTCCCTTTAAACACACTATATCCTGAAGACTTCCCATATAACCAATGTTTTCCTAATGTCTGAGCAAATATGGCTTTCAGATCCAGAATGTTCCAAGCAAAGACTATAAATATTCCTTCCTGATCCAGTAAATTTTCCTGTATCTCAGTCTAAGTTGGTTTCTTTTCAAACTGCCCACATAACAAAGGATCTCTCCATTTATTATTGAAGAATTTTACCTTCCAATACACTGGGTTGAGATAACTATGCCCATGATGAAGATGTATTTAAAGTCCACTAGAGATCTAAGGATTCCTAAGCAAAGAATAAAAGAATGGGGGGGGCCAAAGACACCCAGCAATGAAGCCATGCAAGCAATCATGAACTGATATCTTTTCATGTGTGTATATGTACCCACGCAATTTATTATATCCTCAAATTCTAGTTTCTCTCAAACATTCAGCACTGAAAGGCAGAAGAAATGAATCTAAACGGATTGCAGAATGACGAAAGACAATTAATGCAAATGATTCTGCCACTGCTCCGTCCTGGATCCTCAAGACAGCAAGGAAGACCATTGGGAGACCTAGGAAATAAGGTGCTTGGTATCTACCTCAAACTTCCCTGAGGAACAAGGAGAATAGGAAAAACTCCTGGCGCCAATATTCTGTAATGGCATAAACCAAGTAATAATAATATAGCAAGCAAGTGAATAGAGAAAAAAATTCTCAGTGCTACACAAAGGTTTTTTGCCACCAGAGATGAATGGAGAAGTGACAGAGAGCAGGGCATCTATAACAGGCTTCTCCTGAGACCTACATATTGTAACAGTGAATGAAAACTTACTCATTTCAAATATCTAACATATCATAAACTTTACAGTTTCAAATTAAAATACGTGAATCTAGGCTATATTTTTCCAGCCAATAAATTTATTGTGGATCTGACTAAAGTTGTTCAATATTTTAGTATTTCATGAATTATTAAGACTAAATATATTTGTACATTATTGCCTAAAACTAAATCATTACAAAGTCTATGCCTTTAAAAGAATCCTATGCCTGCAAGAGAGAGATTAAAAGTGATTAATGACTCTCTTAGTTGAGTTTTATCATTTACTATAATTGAATTACTTTAAGAATTTGGCCCAGTAATGTACTATTATTAAATATATACAGAACAGTAAAAGGAAAACATGCCAGGGAAACAATGTCTTCGACCTTCAAAAATTCACAGTTTAATTACTTAAGCAATCCAATTTATGATCAACAACACTGAACAACCTCTCAGCATAGGAGTCAAATATATACTATATACTGCCTTTGGAACACTTCCAGAACATTTCTTCAATCCATTGTATATTGTGACATACCAAATATCTCTCATTGCTATACGTTTGAATTCTGGATGCTATTTATACTTAACTATTATAGTTTTTCTCAAAATGACCTACTTTCATGATAAGCAAATTACCATTTCTCAATCATTATTTATTGGGGGTAAGAAGGGCAGTTTTCATTTAATGTCGTTTCAATTTTATATAACCTTTTTTCAATTAACTAGAAAAAATTATTCATACTGTAAAATTATAGAGTACATAATAACAAAATTGGACTAAATTATCCTGATAAAACTGTTTAAGAAAGTTTGTGATTTACAAGGTTGATATATTGAATTTCACCAACTAAACATGTTCTTTAGATATGCTTTTTTCTCCCAAATCTGAAAGATTTTTATCTGTCTCTATAACAAGGGTTTTACTTTCAGCACTCATTTTTTAACAACTTTATATTTTACATATAGTAAAATTCACTCATTTCAAGTTTACAATTCAATGTTTTTAGTAACTTTACCAAGTGGTGCAACCATCATCATAAGTTAGTATTAGTAATTTTCATTCTCCCAATAAGATCTCTTATGTCCATGTACAGTTAATAATCCATGTTCACACTCTCAGTCCCAGGAAACAACTAATTTACTTTCTGTCTTACAAACTTGTCTTTTCTGAACATTTAAGACAATAATATAAATGAGATTTTAGGTATTAGACTTAATCTACTGTGGAGAAAGGAGTTAAAGCAACTGACTGTGATTCATTTCCCTCCTCCTTTGGTGGCAGAGGGGTGACTCTCGTGGGGAAAGAAACAAGGCGTGTGTCCTGGTCCAGTCACCTTGTAAAATGTTGGTAACCGGACTGCCCGGTAAATAGAAAACATAATGATATTTGATAGAAGGATCGCCTTATCTATGGAATGCTCTGTGGAGAGTGTACATGATTTGGGATTGTTTATGGCAATCAAACTAGGATGTATAGAGTTACAGGGAAAAATGTCACATATGCAAGGTGACCATCAGGTAATAAAATGGATATATTTCATAACCTAAAGGCTACATTCTTCCCACAAAGCCCTCAGCCAAAGACTGAGCACAGCAGGGTTACTTGGATCTGGCCATTTCTTCCCAGTACAGGGTCCTAATGGGCAAGCATTTGCTCCCAAAGTTCTCCATTGAGTTTACTAAGATCTGCACTACTGGCTAAGGCTGTCCCTATGCACTTCTGCTTCCTTACCCCATTCCTTTCACAGGTGTCAGACTGACACCATGGTCTGAAAGCTTTCCTCGCCTAATTAATGCTGCTTTCTCTTTTATCTTCCATAGGTGGTACCCCTCAATAAAGCTTATTATGGACTGAATTATGAATTGTGCCTCCCCAAAATTCATATGTTGAAGCCCTAACCCTCAATGTGATTGTATTTAGAGATAGGACCTTTAAGGAGGTAATTAAGGCTAAATGAGGTCATAAGAGTGGGGCCCTAATCTTTTATGACTGGCATCCTTATAAGAAGAGGATGAGACACCAGGGATGTGTGTGCACAGAGAAAAGGCCATGTGAGGACAAGTGAGAAGAGAGCCATCTGCAAGCCAAGAAGAAAGGCCTCGGGAGAAACCAAACATGCTGGCACCTTGATCTTGGACTTCCAGCCTCCAGAACTGGAGAAAATAAATTTCTCTTGTTTAAGCCACCTAGTCTATAGTATTTTGTTATGGCAGCCCTATCTGAGTAATACAAACCTCTTGCAATCCTAACTCTCTCTCAGCACTGCTTCCCAAAGAACCCAAAAGCTACATTTTCTAAGAGTAGACCATAACCCATTAGTCTAATTAAGGATTGATTTCTTAGTCCATGAAATCAAGCTAAAGCAGATTCCTTTTTATCACAGTGAATTAGCCTTCGTAGAGATATACACACTTTCAAAGCATAGCTACACACAAGCTATCCTTAATATTCCTCTCATCCTCTTGAGATCCAGGGAGGAAGAAATCCTAGCCAAAGATGGACCATAAAGGCTACTATTTCTCACTGCCCAAGTCTGCATTCCAAGCATACCATCAAGCATACCACTTGTACTACCCTAGTGGGGTAGTACAGGTGCATCCATTCCAACTGTCTAGAGGTCCCCAAGATACTGGAATTTTCTTTGTTTGATTAGAAGAACAGCCTTTCATCTGCCTGTCTCATCAGGAGCAACAGTTGTTATACAAGTTGTTAACATACTTCTCCTGTTGACTCAGGCTGTCCTAGAGAGAAGACAATCAAGAATTCACTTTGGTAGTGCCAGTTGGATTATATTCTTACCTTTTAAAGCACAAGGCATTCAAGAATCAAGTGATCTAGGCATATCAAGGTTGTCTATGCAAGTAGGGGCTGGAATGCCTAGGAACAAAAATCTTTTTAAAAAATGTATATTCTACACTAAATTTAAAAGATTGACAACATAAAATTTGGACAGAAAGTTAGAGCATCCAGAAGTCTCTTGCATTGTTGGTTGGGGGTGTAAAGTGGCACAACCTCTTTTGAAAAAGATCTGGTGGTTTCTTATTGAACTAAACATATACCTACCCACGACCCAGAAATTCTACTTATTGGTGTTTATTCAAGAGAGATGAAAAGATATGTCCATACAAAGACTTGTACAAAAATGTTCACCATAGCTTTATTGATAATAGCCAAAGACTGGAAATAGCCCACATGTTCATATAAAGGAGAATTAATAAGCAAACTGCGGTGTATCCATAGGATGGAAACTATGCAGAAATAAAGGAAGAAATTACTGATACCCATAACAACATAGATGAATTTCAGCAATGTTACGCTGAGTGAAAGAGCCTTATCCAAAAGAGTACCATAATGTATGGTTACATTTACATGGAGATCTAGAAAAGGCAAAGCTTATTCATAATTTTTTAAACATCATAATAATGACTGACTCTTGGGTGGGGAGGGGGACAGGGATTGACTGGGAATAGACCCAAGGAAAGTTTCTGGAGTAATGCCAATGATCTATATATTGATATAGATATGTGTTTACATAGGTGTATGCATTTGTCAAACTCAGAAAATATAACTAAGTTTTATGCATTTTATTGTATGTACACTTTACCCTTAGAGAAAAAAGCTATAAAAAATATTGAACTATATAATGATATCCATGCTAAAATATGTAGGGAGAAATGTACTGATGTCTGCAATATATTTTCAAATGCATCCTGAGAGTCCTTAGGGAGTGCTTACTTTCCTGAATAAAGTCAAACAGGGATCTTAAGCAATTTCTAGTTTTCAACCAACCAAAAGATATTCAATTATTTCAGGCATCCCATCTTGTCTAAGTCAAGAAAATATTTCAAAAGAAATTTTTAACAAAGCTTAAAATTAAAAGAAGTGATTTTTGTTTAACAAATGAGTAACAAATGTTATGGTATCTAAATGCCATATTCCATAAGTTGATT
This sequence comes from Tapirus indicus, assembly GCA_031878705.1. NCBI lineage: Eukaryota > Metazoa > Chordata > Mammalia > Perissodactyla > Tapiridae > Tapirus > Tapirus indicus. Next base: position 95,976,016 of record CM062926.1, read on the forward strand.
GGTTTATTCTTACATAATGAATAAACATAAAAAAAAGTAGTCCACATTTTAGTGGATACCATAAGGTCATGCTTCTAGAACTAGGATAAGTATATTCAGTAGTATCCAAGGAAGTGTATGAAATAAGAGACCAAATATGTCTCATTCTAGTGATATATTCATGTTTTTTAAAGTAAGTCACTGTAAGCAATATATTCATATTAAAACAATATGGATATAATATGGAATAAAATGAAAAAAACTTTCATGAATATATATCTTAAAACAGGAGAAATATTATGTTTTGAATGATTTCATGAAGAAGAAGAATAAAAGTTGAGTTTCTGGACACAGATGACCTTTCACTTTTTTCCACTGACTCTGTACTAGTCAGTGAGAACAATAAATCATATAGTTGATATCTATGTTTTCTCATCAGCATCACTATATGAAATAAAACTGTAGAGATCAGGAACTCTCTGGTGCCTGATGTAAAGATTCAAAACTGTCTCAGAAATCTGCTTTTAAGATTTCTCTCCTGTCTTTATCACCAGCCAGGAATGGGGAGCAGAACAAATTGTAAATACTCTCCCGTGAACTTTGACTCTTGAGCAAGTGAGACAGGGATGTTTGCAGTGGCGCTCCTAGTGGCAGCAGGCATGGTCCAATCTCTTCCTGCAGAGCAATCTCACAGGTGGTTCTTCCTGCCAGGCCCCCCAGCTCCACCCACAGCTGCCTTGAGTCCTGCTCCTTTTCCAAGACTGGTCCTTCACACTCCTAACAATTCTGTGAGCTGAGAAAAGATTTTAAACAGATTTCTTTTTTTGCTTATGTTAACCACAATTGATTTCTGTTTCTAAGCAACCAAGACGCCTCAAACAGGACACCATCAAAGTTACACAAGCAGTCACAACACCATGGATTTCATAGTAAGCAGGAGATGGTACCAAGCCTTACATGGATATTATTTTACAGTAAGTATTCATATTTTGTTAACAGTACCTGTCCTGTTTTTCAGATATTCCAAAGTTCTGGCAGGATTCAGAGGAGGAATGTGCCAACCAACCACATTGAATCTTATGGCTGCTAGTCTAAAATGCAGCTTCTGGAGCCCACCCCAGGAGTGAATCAGAATCTTAAGAGGGAGCCTGAGAAACTGAATTTTAAACAGACTTGCATTGGTGTATATGCAAATTAAAGTTTGAGAACAATTAGCCTAGGTGAATTTTTAAAGAGGTATAAAAACAGACCTTACACATGTTTTATTAATAGCAGTTAAAAGTTTTCTTCTTGATCCTTGGTTAAAATAATATTCTTAGCATAGTCATGGTGCTAAAATATAAACAGCTGATGCCTGAATATTTCCCCCAGCTCTATAAATAACAAATTGTTATCCCCTGAAATCAATAAAACATAAAGCTTTCCTTCCTTATTTCTTTCCTCTCTGTATCTTCCTCCTCATATTTTCTGCCCTAGCAACTCACCCTGATGAAGCTAAAAATAAATAAATAAAAAGAGGGTGATGGCACATCATTCACAAACTCTTCCCTGTGTGGTATGGATCATTCAAGTGATGAATTGCATATGCTTGTTAGTGGCTCAACAACTTGGTTGTTTAGTTATTTTAGAGCTTTCAGTCAGCCTCCTTGATTTATTGCCTTGGGAAATAACAACACATTCCAAGACCAGGGAGATATCTCTGTATGTAACTAAAACAGAAGATAAATTTTATTCTAGAATCTAGGACACAAGAGAAACCATGAGAGATTGACATGAACAATGCAGGATCTTCTCATTTTTATAATACCAAGAAGTAAGGTTAGAATAAGTAAACGAATCTATAGTATTCAAAAGAAGATAAACAACTACTGTATTTTTCCCTTTTTTCATAAAATGATTTATCTTTAATAATAAAGTCTCTAAAATTTCACTTTTATACATCAAAGCCGTAATGATAAATGTATGATAGCAAATATACCATTAGGTTTTTAAAAGATCATATGGATGGGAAGTCGCTGGAGTTACAAAACAAAAAGACATAAAATGATGTCAGAGGGGACTGGCCCGGTGGTGTAGTGGTTAAGTTTGGGCACTCCACTTCTGCTGCCCAGGGTTCGCTGGTTTGCATCCCAGGTGCGGACCTATGTGCAGCTGGGTAAGCCAAGGTGTGGCGGCATCTCATATACAAAATAGGAGAAGATAGGCACAGATGTTTGCTCAGGGCTAATCTTCCTTAGCAAAAAGAGGAAGATTGGCAATCGGTGGTAGCTTAGGGCCAATCTTCCTTATGAAAAAAAAAGGATGTCAGAGGCTTAGTGAGCTCAGAAAGGATCTTAGGACCCTCTCTTTGCCCCTTCCCTTCCTTAGTCCTCTCTCCAGGGAAGGGAAGTATGAAGGGCAAGCATACTTTGATGGATCTCAGTACAACAGGTTGTGATATTCACAGTCATGAGTACAGAAGTTACAGGTCTGGACCCGTCTGGGTGTTCTCCCGCCGGCTCCCTTCAGAGCCCCTGAGTATCTATCCCGTGTGGCTGCAAGAGAAGAATCAACTGCTACTCGGAAGCTGCGCTACCCTAAAAGGTCTCTAGTGAAGTCCCTACGCCGACTCTGCTCCACATGCTAGAGCTGACCCAGCGGCCCCGCTTCTACCTGGTCATTATTCTACTAGTGAGCCTGGGCCTTTCTCACCATGTAAGCATAAATTAGAGAGACCAGAGATTGCTGGGGTTTAGGGTAAACATAATGTAGAAGATCACTTTGATTCCATGATGACGTTTATCTCCTTTAGGTATAAAGAATCCTCTACATGGTCCCACTCACCAAATGACTGAAGCAGGGTTTGGGGGGAATCTTATAATAATGATAAAGTGCTCTTCCTCCTGCCTGTATCTCATAAACCTATATATATTCTCAAAGAAAAGAAAATAGGATGAATTGGAGGGCAGAGGATGGGGGAGGTGACTCTTTAAGTAGAAGATTTGGGGATCAGCATGCCTGAGTTCAAGCAAACTCTCTGTTTGCCTCTCTCACTAGATGAGCTGATAGGGACTTTTCCCCAAAAAAGTTTGAGCTAAAGCAAGTTTTACATATATAAAAATGTGTGTGTGTCTTTGTGTGTGTACATAGATCAAGAAATTTGATTATTTGTATCTCTAATTCAACAGTAATTCAAAATACAGTCTGTCAATCTCTGTGCTATGTTATATTGCAAGGATGGTACATACAATATTCTGTGATTAAGAGTAAGAATTGAAAAACTGGATAATGACACATTTTAGAAGTCAAAATCCTCATGATTTATAATGTATTGTATATATACATACATGCACAATGTAAATTTAATCTTTCCTTAGCAAAAAAATTATTTAAATTACCACATTAATATGACAATAAAAAGAAATGTTCTGATAAATATTCCTTCCAAAACATATTATACCACTTTTTCCTTTAAAAAAATCTACCAGTCTATGAAATATGTAAGCAAAATTGTGTGTTGTTTACTTCTATTACTGATTACTGCTGTGTATTTTCCTTGGAAAAACGTTTGCTTTAAATAACTGAAGTCACTCATCACTCAGGGAAAAGTGCTCCCTTAAACTACATTCATTTCCTAGAAAAAAAAAAAAAAAAAAAGAAGCACCCTGTTTATTACTTTACAGCTGTTGTCAGGTCTATACTAATAATGAAATCAGTATCCTATATCCTTCACAATTAGAAAACACATAGAACTTGTTAAATATCCCAGATAAAAGACCTGCTACAGAATTTTAGGGACCCTCCTTCATCAGAGTAAAGACTAACTGGACATTTCTCAGTTAAGAAATATTAGCACTAGATAGCAACCCAGTATGCAGTTGGAAGTAAGGACAATTCAATTTGAGAAAAATCACACAGAATCCAGTGAAGTGGAAAAGTAGAACAGGCCAAACACGAGTCATCTCCACCATAATTTAATGCCTGAATAGATGCCCTATTAGCAATCTATTCGCAGAACATATTAGCTAATAGATACACAGAGAAAAGAGACAACCATAACTACTGCTTAAGAAGACACCCGCTGAGTCTCCTATGTGCTCAGTGATAATAGTTTGAGTGCTTTCTACATGGATCTGCACTGTATTTAGTGAGAGTTAATAATAACAGTGAACAGTTAATGAGTACCTATTTGTACCAGGCACTGTGCTAAATGTTTTACATGGATTATCTGATTTAATGCTCAGAACAAGCCCATAAAGTACTATTAACCCCATTTTCACCACTGAAATAACTGAGTCTTAGACTAAATAGACCAAGTGAAATCACATAGCTCTTACATGTTGCAGCCAAAATTCAAAACCAGCCTGTCCAATTTAAGAGCCCTTCCTCAGAAATACTATGCAATCTTTCAAAAATATTACATATATTACAAAATTTTACGAAGAGAGAAAATGAGTCCCAGAGTTTTTAAGTAATTTTCCAAAAACTGACAGTTAGGTAGAGTTTTATGGTGGACTCAGCGTGCTCATGCTCTTTGACCACACCATATACTACTGCTCTGTCAACAAAAAGATGGAATCAGAAAAAAAAAAATCAAGCTTCTGGAACAAAGACTGGGTTTGAAAATGTAATCCCTAAAAGGAGATGCAGATTTCACCATTTTCATTAATCCTTCTTTTATTTACAATCACAATGCTCTTTAGGAGCAATGCAACAGCAGGAAGCAGCATGCCCAAGTTTCATCACTCACCAGGCAGAGAAGAACAACAGTTTCCAGACTAAGCATTATTTTGTAATCACTTTGTCCTAAGATTGCCAGAAGAAGCTGTCACAGCTTTTCAGTGGAGAAACAGACACATGACTCCTGTTGGGCATAATATTCAGTCCCATCAGTAGTGAACTGAAGGATTCAAACTCCAAACTAGACACAATAACTGTGGCTGCTAAACTCAGATGATGAATTGAACTTTCAAAGTCTATTTTTCCAATGATGACTTAACTATATGTAATTAGCAACCACGTATATGTAGCACGTATATCCAGCAGGTTGGATAAACTCAGATTGAGTGGTATCATCGCTACCTGAGAAAAACAGGGACAGCTCAATTACTCTGGGCATAAGTTAATGCAAGATAGTAGGGTGGAGTTAAGGGACCTTTAAGATAATCTATTCTTATCTTTTCTATCTAGTAAGAAAAATTAAGACTCATGGATTCAATTTTCTGATTAAGATAGCATCTAACTAGAAAACCCGAACAGTTTTCTACATATGAAACGTCTAACTAGAAGAGCAGAAAACAACATTCTCATTGAAATATTTAAGAAGACACAGAATATATATGAAAACTCAACACTGTAAAACTTATACTCACATTCAACCTACTGACAGATCTATAAAGAAATTCCATAAACTACAAGATATATGGTACTTAATTAATAACCATAATCAAAATTTGACACATGCTTTATCACTGCTAACAAAGTTAGGAAAAACACCACCACACTATAGTAAATGTTGGTAGAAGATCCTTGATCTTGTTGGTTTTGCACCCTGGCTGAAAGTCCCAGGATTTGAACTGACCATAAAGTGGGCGGGAATATGGTTACCATTTGATGACATGACTAGATGACCTTGTTCACTACAATTACTGTTTCATCTTCTCCAAAAATTCAGAGATGGCCACCACAGTGGAAACTGGAAAAAGGTTAACCATCAATCCAATAGACTGAAGTACTATAGGGCTTCAGAGGCAACGTGGTGTTGATCACAGAAGCACGATCAGTGACAGCCCTCTGTGTTGAGATTGGACACTCAATTACAGTTACTTCATTTCACAAAACCACTTAAGGCTTAAGTTAAAGCAAGTCAATATATTTTTGTTTCAAGAATTTTTTGAAATTGTTGCAATGCAACTTCACACAAGGAATGCCCAACACAGTTCATTTGGGAATAAAAAGTCTACAAATAGGATTTTACATACAGAGACCTACTAGTTTACCTCCATCATTTTTTCAGATGGAACTGAGGTTCATAGGGCTGAGAAACTTGTCCAAGTTCAAGTCCACTTATGACACAGCTACTGTGTGTCTAATTCCACTATTCTTTTAACAGCCAATACTGCTCAACTATACAAATCAGAAACGGTTAAGTTTGTTATTTCTAACACTAGGAAAGAGAGGTCATATAAAGAAGAGAAAACAGCTGCAAGAGAATTGCACACTGAGTAATTATCTCTACCTTGGGGGGAAAAAAATCATGTTTTCCTTTTTTCCTAAACAGTAAAAGGGTTGTATTTATAGGAGGTTTGCTTACATTCATCATTAACTTTTCTACTAAAATTCTATGAGTGATTCAAGTGGGCCAATTTTTCTTCTGTTAATGAGCCAATGTGCAAGTATTACCTCTAGTTAATTAATCTTAACAAGCAAGCAGTGTTTCAACTTGGATTTTGATATGTGAAAAATAACTCACTTTTAGGACCTGATCCTGGCAGATCTTACTTAACAACCTATAATTTAAAAAACAGTAAGCCAGGAGTCACTCACCTCATGGTATCACTATCCTAGAACACACAATTTCAACACCAAAGCAAAGCAAAGCAAATTTTTTTCTACTGCTTGTAAATGACAAATTGAAGACACAGCAATTTATGAAGAGGCTTATTAGTGAAGAGGTGAATACTGATTTAAAAAGAGAGTCTTCTGTGTTATTCTAAATTGTGCCTTCAATAATTAGTATATAGTTTAGAGGTAACCTTTACACATACTATTGCACAAGAAAAAGTACTGGTAAATCATGGGTCAGGATCATCAACATTTTGAATTATAACAACTTCCACTACGTTATGCTTATCTGTTATTTATTTATATTCTGCCTTGCTCTTATTATGAACTAAGGGTGGCTTGCAAAAATACATAAAATACAGCAAGACAGCAGAAATGTAACATTTTTAAGAAAACTGGGGCAAAAGTAAGATTAATTCAAGAATGTCTGAAGGAACCAGGTATAAGGAAAATGAAGAGAAGGAAGAAAAGTCTAAGTATGCTAATGTCTTTAGTTATAGCTGAAAATCTGTAGCTACTCTCTAATGTTGAATGACACAATCTCTTAATTTTTTTAGAATTTTTTTAATTCTGGAGCAATACTCCAAGGCCTAAGATGACTTTGTGATTAAAAACAAACATTTAGTCTTAAGTTAAGAAATTACTTCAGTTTCAGGCTTATTATTAATGTCTGTTAAATGTTATATTTTAATTAAAAATTTCATGTAGAGTATTACCCCATCTGCTCCAAAATTATTTTCACCTAGTTATCTATCTTTCTGTCTATTTATACAAATACAAAGAGATACTATATCTTAAATGATAATCCAGCAAATAATTAAAGTGATTATTCTATCATACAGATTTTGGCTGATTTTTCACTTTCTTCTTTGTAATTTTCATATTTAGTTCTTTATACATAGTGAAACTATTCCATTCTTATGAAAATTATGAATATATTATCATTCTTTTGAAAACTGCAAATTGTGATTTAAAAAATATTTTAATGCAGGTGTTGGGCATGTGGGTGTGTTTAAATGTGTGCAATGCAATTTAACCCGCTAGTAACCTTGTTTCCAAGTTATGCCATACTTTGGGACAATCAAGAGCTAAGGTATAATTACAATCTTAATCATATAGTGCTCCAAATCCCAGTCCAGTTCTATGACTAGGACCACAACCACAGCCACACACACACACACACCCTCCTCCCCATTTGGAGACTAGTTTCCACTCTGTTTATGTGAGTGATTTCTGCAGCCAAAGAAAAAATACCATTACTCCCTCATTTCTAGGAAGTCTTACATTATTGTCATTTCTACTATTTCAACTTTCTCGCTCTTGTGCTCCTGCTAATACCAATGGAAGAATTCCTTCTCATCTTCCAGACAATCTTCAGTAATCAGACCATTAAGGACTTACAAATTGGCCTCATTTTTTCAGGCCTCATTTTTTCCTCTGCTAAGGAACCCATTGAAGTTCTAAAGGCAGACACTATAGGCCCATTTGAATTAACCTAGTGAGAAGGGTTAAATTTTCAAGGCAGTGCTTACCAGCCATGAACTAGCATTCTGAGAAGCATACAATGAGCTCTTCCTCCTGCCGTAGGAGAAGACACCAGGTCTGGGTTTGAATCCTAGTCCTGACACTTAAAGTATGTGACTTGGGCACGTGATTTAACCTCAGAGTGTCTCATTTCCTCATCCATAAAATGGGATATGCTCTGAAGTTGTGAGGATTAAGTGAGATAATTGAAATTTTCTAGCACAATATGTTACCATAACAGGCAGGAATTCAATAAACCTTTCTAGGCCTAACTTTCCAGCCTTCCATTCTTGGTTCTTTTCTTACTTTCTTAAATATTGTCCTTGCTTTTTGTCTTTAATACTCTGTTGTACTGTTCATGTCCCTTTCCTTTCCTTCTCCCTCCCATTCTTTGTCCACTCCCAGACATCAGGCAGCCTTCATATCACATTATTTTCCTGGCAAGTTCTAACCCAGAGCTCCTGAGGACCTGACTATCTGTTATAAACTCCTAACTACTTTCCCAGGAAGGATAGGAAATCCAATGGAAACTTAAAGCCTGGAGTCTAGACTTGACCTTCCACAGGCCCTGAAGTGACTAACCACATTAGGCACTGTAAATTACACTTATCTGTGCAGAGTTGAAGGGAAAGCTGACATCTTTTTCAACAGCTAACAGAGGAAAAATATAATCTGTGAAATCTTGGCTTATGATATAAAATTCATATCAAATATGAGCTACTTGACACATAAATATTAACCATATGAGTAATAAATATATGCATATAATTAATGACTGATGAATGTGCCTGTTTAAAATGAATATAATTCCAATCTTGCTCCCACATGGTTCACAGAGTATGATCTTTTGCCAGAACTTAAAACAACTGGAAGGAATTTTAGTTAGGATGTCTGACTTCTATCCTACCTCTTACAGAGTTAGCTTTGTCACCTCGAGTTAATACTTTAACATCTTTGGCCCTTGATTCCCTCGTTTATAAAAAGAGGAGTTGGGGTTATACACTCCAAATAGCGCTCCTTGCCCATGAATTCAACTGAATAGTTCATTCTTGCTTCCTATTTGTAGGAACAGGATAATGACAGTGTGTGCTACACAGAATTTCACTAAAGAATCAATGATCTGCATGACCCTTGCTTGTAACTATTGGGCATGTAATGATAGTTTAGTGCCTCTTCTTTTTTTAGAATATCCACATGATAGCACAAAACATCAACATCAATTACTCCCTGGAAACTCTGCCTGCGTTCTTAGTGTTCGTTATCCACACCCAAATGAAAAGCAATGGTATCTGTGAGTAAACATCTCTTTGGTTTACTGCTAATTTCTATCAAAATGCATATGATAAATACTAAAGAGAGGCAAAGTAGATAGCTATTTGATATTCAGCCTTCTGTCAGAAATTATTCACGCCAATTAACTAGAATGCTAAGGTGTCCCATTTATTCTAAAACATTCATTTGCTAGCCCAGTAGGTTTAGAATTTCAGGAAACAGTGTTTTATTCTACCAGGTTCAAGGAAAATTATGTTGTTCCAAATCTCCCTAAGAAATGCTATTAATGTTTTGCCTAAAGTAACCATTCATTCATTTGTTCAACATTTAATGATAATCCACGACTGTGTCAAGAGCTAATGACACCTAGATGAATAAGACAAATTCCCTGCCCTCCGGAAGCACATGGTTCAGTAAAGGAGGCAGATAAATATGCAGATCTTGACAATTCAATTTGATAATAGAGATGTGCACAGGGCAGAATGAGAAGTGCCAAGGAATCAAAGAATTATTCACAAAGAATTGACTAGCACAGTGCCTGGCACATTGTTGATGCTTAATAAGAATATCTGAATATTAAATGAGTTGATTTTTGAACCGAGAGTTTAAAGAATACAGAGAGACTTAAAGAGAAAATAGGGAAGGACATACCAAATAGAGAAAACAATTTCTACAAAAAATGTTTAATACTGCACCCTGAGGTACTTAACAGTTTAGTGAGATAGCTGAGGCCAAAGAAGTAGGCGAGGCCTGACTACTAGTGGCCTTGAATGTCAAGGTAAGAAGTTTGTTTTACCCTGATGGACATGGAGATCATTTGCACTTTAGAAAAATGACTGTGGAAGAATCTGCAGAGGAAAAAGATAGGATACAGGTCAACATGTCAGAAGGATATATAACAATCCACACTACTAAACATAAAAACTTGGAAACATCATTTTTCACAAAGTGGTTGAAACTGTGGGCAATAGAGAAATCACCTAGGAACAGTACAGAGGAGAGGGCAGAGAATGCGACTCCAAGACATGTCAGTACCCAAGAAAGTGAACAGCTGATGAAAGCGCAGGGTATGCTGAGGCCAAAGAGGAGCGTGAGAAGACCCAAGAAAAGTAGATGTTACAGAAGAGGAAAGAGGAAGGAGAGTTTAAAGAAAGAAATCATCAATAATGCTGAGTTCTGCAAAAGGTCAATTAAGATGAGGAGGAAAGCCAGCATCATTTGTTGATTACTCGTATGAACAAGCCAATAAACTAAGTTCTTTACATAACCTACTTCATTGATGATTCTCAAAAACCTTGAGTTATGTATTATTTCACCCATCTCACAGTCAGGAAATGGAGGCTCAGAGAATTGTAACTTTCCTTATAAGGGAATGAAATGGAAATCGAACGCAAGTTTGCCTGGTTCTAAAGGCCTTGTTCTTACCAGAAAAAACTAGCCTAAAATGCAAAATGAGGATGGTAAACCAGGAGACTTCAACAGTAGAAGGCTGAAAACAAATGAAGGCAATGCCAGTTTGCCATCAACAAGAAGTTAAATACTCACAAAGAGAAACAATTTGTCTACGAAGGGCCTCACAGGGAAAATGTGACAGATAATTGAGCTCACATAGGATTCACATAGGAAATGGGAGGATCAGGTATGAGCAAAGTATGGCCTTTTGCACCAACTAGAATGCCACAATGCCGTGGGACCCTATCCACAGACATAGGCTACAACTGCAAGTAAACCAATTACCCCTCTCCTCCTTCTCCAGCTATCAACGCATTTTACACACCACTGTCAGATTATATTTTCTAAAGCTTGGGACCCTTTATTTTCCCACCCAACTCAAAAGAATTTTATGATTGTCCACTATCTCCAGAAGTCCAAACTTCAGAGCCAGGGATTCAAGTCTATTCACAATATTTTCCCAAATTTATCTTCATCTTTATCACACCCACAGATATTCAGTCAAACTGAATTCATCTCAGCTCCACACAGACAGTTTCCACTTCAGTCCTCATTCCATTTTCTCTACCTGGAACTTTCTTATCCCGGGTCCTCTTATGTAACTCCCACTCATGCTTCAAGGCCTTCCTAAATATCACTTCTCCTTAAAACTGTTTCTGATTCTGCATTTCTATGTCAACTTTCTTTCTTTTAGACCACCATTTACTAGCTTTGAATTCATCTTTGTACATCATGCAAAAAAAGATCTCTGAAGCCCTGAACTCAATAGGCTTATGTAATAGAGAAGTTGAACTGATTCTCTCTTGCTAGAATAATAACATTCTTAGTATTTAAGTAAATTCATCCCAGGCACTTTTTTCATTACATGGCTCATATTCAATTTGATATTATGAATGAAGAAGAAAAAATCAACTGTATATCCCAGAAGCTTCTCTTGCATTAGGATGCCTTCAATGTATTATGAATAAAATGTCTTTTCCTTTTTCAATTCAAAACTGCTACCTATTAATATAAATACTTTGAATAACCATTATCCATGTAACATTAACTAAATGCTTGAGGTAAATATAATTAATTCATTAAAATCATAACCATTGACTTACTTGCTATATACACATGTATACATTATTGTGTCTTACAGTAAAATACGATGAAAATGCTGTGCTCTAAATGCACAGTGTTCAATAGTTCAATCAGGCATTCTAAACTATGCTTCCACTCTGGTCTGAAGTATGCTGTCCCTAATTAAAATTCACACTGATAATCTCTCCTTGAACCACTAATGTCTTACTAAACATTTGATTAATTATTCTAAAAGCATGCTTTCTACATATCACTCAGCATTTGGCAGGAGTAAAATATTTCTAATAATAGCTATTTTACATTTAAACTTTAAAGATCTAAAATAGATAAATTTCCAAAGGAGTTCTTATTCCTATAAAATTTACTTTGACCCTGCAACAACTTCCAACTCCATGCAAAAATATTGTTACCACACAAAGGGCACCATCTGCTCACGGCAAGACAAAAGCCAATCATCAAGAGGTAAGATGGTGGAGAAGAAAGGGCATTTATTACAGCTTGCTAACAAGGGGGAAGATAGCCAACTAATGTCTCAAAGAACCATCTTCTTACAGAACAGAGACTACAGGCCAGTCATATAGGGGGCTGGTCTGGTGGGGAAGGCATCTAGTCTCAGGGTCGGGCATCCATCTAGTCTTAGTTTCTGGAAGTCTTTTGTTTTACTTGACATGCATCAAAGACTGGAGCAACACCCTATACCCTGATCTTTCAGTTGTCATTGATGATGGCTATCAGCATCGATTCTCTGCCCCAGCGTCATCACATTCCTAAGGAAATTTGTTCCTAAGAGAACAAAGTTATCAACTTATAGCAGCTGGGAGGGGCCACAAAACCCACGGAGCATGTCTGGGCTAGTTAATCAGAGGTCATTCAAAATTACAATGGGGTTGCTTTTTTACAATATGGCTTCCCTTATGTCAACCTTGTGTTGAGCCAGTACCAACATTATCTTTGTGAGAGATTACTTTCTTCAAAGCATAGAAAATTTGGAAGAGGAGCAGGTTTACAACATGCAATTTGCAGGCTATCCAAGTGAAGAAGTTGGTAAGAAACTTGGAGATGTGGGTGTGGAGCTTGGAAGTGAAAGTGGATTAAGATTTAAATGTATGAATCCCACACACTGAAGGGATAATTGAAGTCATTGAAGCCATTTAAGATAATGGGACAATTCATATGGAAGAATGTACAAAAACAGAAGGAAAAAAATCTTGTCAAATACAATTTGAGGAAAGGAAGAAGAGAGACAACAAATTTAAAAAAAACACGTTAGAAGGGAGAAACAATGTAATAGAAGGTCATGGATGACAAGAGAGAAGAAAGTTTTAAGAGGAGAATGAAATATAATTATGCAGTCACTAATGATCGTGAAAAGAGCAGTTTACTGAATGGTAGAGGTAGAATCTGGAGTGGCACGGGGATAAAACTGAGCGATTGGAATAGCATAGGTTACTTCTGGAGGAAGACACGTGGTAAAAGAAAAATTAGAAAGAAATTAGAACGAGGAATCTAAAATAGTCAAACTCATAGAAACAGAGAATAGAATGGTAGTTTCCAGAGGCTGGGAGTAGGGAAAAACAGGGAAGTATTAATCAAAGGGAACTAAGTTTCAGTTATATATGATGAATAAGTCCTAGAGATCTGTATAGCATAGCTCCTATAGTTAACAACACTGCATTATAAACTTAAAATTTTACTAAGAGGGTAGATCTTATGTTGAGTGTTTTTATCACTAAATAAATAAATAAATAAGAGGTGGGAGGAAACATTCGGAGGTGATGAATATGTTTATGGCATAGATTATGGTGATGGTTTCATGGATGTACACTTAATGCCAAACTCATCAAGTTGTATATACTAAATATGTACACCTTTTTGTATGTCAATCTTACCTCATAAAGTGGTTTTAAAAAATAAAATTCAATACTTGGTCATTTCCTACTTTTTGAAATTCTTTCTTTTCTTGGCTTCTATGACACAATTTTTTCCTGTTTTCCTTCTACCTCACTCATCAGACTCCTTCATTGTCTCTTCTGCTTAACCTCTAAATGCTGGGAGTGCTCCAGTGTTGGCCATGGATCTACATCTCATCTCTGTATTCTCCTTATCTCTAGGAAATCTCATGGCTTTAAATACTACCTCTAAGTCAATAACTCTAAAATCTATACCTGTTCTGGATGACTCCCTTGAATGCCAGACTCATATATCCAACTGCTTACTGGACATCTGACTGGCTATTTAATAGGCATCTCAAACATTATATGCTTAAGAGAATTCTCAATCTTCCTACTTCCCCACCATATCTTCTCCCTACGTTCTTCAACCCCTTACCTCAGCTCTCATGTCTCCTCTAGCTCAGTAAACTGCACATTAACCATTCAGTTGTTCAAGCCAAAAACCTAGGGTCATTCTTGATTTCTTACCTTCAGTCATCATCAAATTCTATCAACTCTGCTTTCCAAAATATCTCCCTTATCTATCCATTTCACTTTATCTCCACTACTACTACCTCAGTCCAAGCCAACATCAGCTCTCACCTGCACTATGAAATAACCTTCTAACTGCTTCCTGCCTGACACTCTTGCCCCATTTCAATCCATTATCCACACAACAGCTAAAGGAATCTTCTAAAACATAAATCAGATCATATCAATGCCCTGCCCACTATACTTAAAATAAAATCTGAAATATTGTACTTAAATTGTTTCCTAAAAAAGTCCTACACCATCAAGACCTAGCCTACTTTTTAGACCTGTCTTCACCTTGCCTAATATGCTGCAGCCCCAGCCTCAGTTTATAGCCATAGCACTAACTAGTCTCTGCTTGGAATCCACTCTCCTCTGAACTTTAACTTGTGGACTTTTTCTTTCTTGCTATTCAGCTGCCTCTGATTTGTCTTTATTAATAGGTATTAAAAAAAAAAAAAAGAATTTGTCTGATCAGTAGCTATATACCAGGAACCATGGACAAAGTTAATTTGCTCAAGTAAAGAAATCACATCCAGAACAATACTTGCAAATGAAGTCACTATCTGAATAAGTGTATGATATCCCTCTATCCTTCTCCAAGTGATGTCTGTCTTCTGCACCCAAAAAATAGACAATTTTAACAGAGACGTAATATGAGTCACCATTCCTACTTCTTTCAAGTGTTTGATGGTCCCACAAATGTCTGAAATCCCTCCAGGAAAGCTGTACTGCTTTTGTTTACCATTACAGCAAAAAGCAGCAGCTCCAGGGCTTTCCATTTGACCCTCCTTGCCACTCAATAAGTCGGGAAACCGACAGGAGTACACCCACTAATCGCTGGGTATTTCCATTCTAACAATTGCTGTTCTCTGAGCCAAGCAGTAGCTGCGCCTGGCAATCTAACTTGCTGGCAGGTGTGTCATCGCTATCCACATTCTATAAAAACAGAAAAACCCATTTGGACACGACTGATCCTGAACTATTCTGTTGTGCTAATTCCATCAACATCAGCTTTAGTACATGGACCCTCCCTCGTATGTGTAACAGCAGACAACTGACACAACCATGTTTCAATCTGACTGAGACAAATTCATCTGCCTCTTCTGACACCCAAACAGCCTTGGGTTGTGCTATGAGTAGCAATCAAGGCTGCAACTACTTGATTTCACAGCCTGTGTGGCTAAACCAAACCAACGTGATGGTCATCCAAATCAGGTTTACCAACAAATTCCAAACTGGAATTACCTGTGCTCTTCAAGTTTTATGTTTGCTTGTGGAGGAGAGTGGCCACGGAACGTCTCTCCATTGGGAAGGAAGATTGTTTTTTGTACCATCTATTGTCCCTATAATTATTAGCAACGAAACCAAAGATCAGCAGGTCAGTCTAAACTCCTTTGAAAAGGTTATAATGAATAACAGCCTGGACTTAGATTACATCCTGCCTGTCTGAAATGAGACCTACTGATCTTCCTAGGGCTTATTCAGTTGACTGAGTTCAGGACCTTGGGAGGCATAGATGAGGTCAGTACTGCAGGCTGGCCTCAGCCTGATGCTTGGAGTCCTGCTGATAGTACCTTTAATTAAATGTTGTATGAAACAAACTGAATGAATTTGGTCTCAGCCTCAATCCTTCAGATTAATCAGAATGATGAATGAAGTGCACGTAAATGTGAAAATATGAGTTTTACCAAGAACATTTAAGGCCAAGGAGTAGAGTTATGGGAAAGGCATTCCACCATGGACTCTGAGCAAAACTATATGTTCTTGCCAGGTATTCCATGAATACAAGGCCCTGATTGCACTTTACCCAAGCTGTTTCTCATGGTTGTGTTTTCAGTGATCAACCTTCACATACGAGGTAATGTCTCTGCGGTCAAAGCATATGCTTGCTATAAAACACGTAGATTCCCCAAGACCACTGTTTCTCACCATTAGCACAAACCTAGAGCATGCACATCATCTATTTGAGCCCTCTGAATTATCCTTCTGAGACTTAGGCGACAAGAGGAAATGACGCAAACATTATGCCCATACCACTTGCTATGCAGTAACATAGTTGTTTATATCTGACCCCAAGAGTCTTATGTATTCCATAAAACTGTAACAAGCTAACTTATTAGCTTGTAAGAAAGGTAAAATCAAATCCCAGATCCTGACAATAGCCACTATTGGGTTCAGGTTTCGGTCAACCAACTGAGCAAACTCATAGAGCCTCTTCCATGTGCTCAAGACAACACATTGAATCCAGAGTCTTGGGTTAGTGATATACATAGAGTGATATATTCCCATATCATCCTCAAGTTTCTTTCATATAAATTGGTAAAATCTTATCATTTTTGGCAAATTTGGTATCTCCTCCTAGGTCATACTTTGTATCCATCTTCCTCTGGCCTATAGGACTTTGAGTCTAGTTATAGGTCTAGAAGAAATGAGAGCAAGTGGGACTGAATTTTAAGGATGACCAGCATTTTTCAGAAAGATGATTACTTCAGGAGAGCTCAACTGGTTTTTCATGCAAGGAGAGGCTAATCTCAGACAAGAGAAGAACTGCTTCTATTGGCAAAAGAGGCCCAGTGGGATTGGGAAGACTCTAACGGGGAACCGGTCTTGAAAAATGTAGTTTCCAGCCTCAGAAGGAAGTGGTGATGGTGCTGGGTTGACGACAGACAATCCAGCATAAGCTGTAATAAGCAGTCATCTACTGGATGATTTTCAAGCACCAGGTAAACTTAAATTTCCCCCAAATTTCCCCACTCCAATTTATGCCTAATTTGAATTTCACTTACAAGTGTAAGCAAGATTAGGACTTTTTCCTGCGTTAAAATGCAAATTGATAATGTTTACAAAAATGTCTGTTAATTTGAATGAGTCAATGAAATGCTTTCTTGAGATGGAGTTTTAAAGAGAAGACAAAAGAACAGAGAACATAAGAACTCTAAATTCCTGAGAGAGAGATCAACACCACAAAGAACAAGGAGGGAGAAGAGAAAAACAAGATAGTCAGAGAGACTAGCTGCAGTTTTGCCTAAGGGTCACCTGAATAAACTGAGGCGAAAACTGTGTTGGGTTTCCATGGTAAAACAAATAAGATAATTTAAAGTACTCATTAAATTGTCATAATAAAATTATTGGTTTAAGAATAGATCATTTCACAGAGAAATAAATATTTCATTTTGTCTTACAATTAAACTTTTAATCATTGAAGCATAAAAAGAAATTTACCATGACACTCACACTGTAAAAGATCATTGTGTCTTTATCAGTCAGATTTGAATTCCACTTTGCTCCTTTTAATAGTTGGTGAGATTTTTCTCCCTAATGTTTTATTTAGAAAAATTTCCAGTAGTAGGATTGTTTTTACGGCTCCCTCCTACCAAAAGAAGCAAACACAATCTTTTTTTTCTTAGTAAAGTCATTTACCAGCCGTTAATTGGTGGAACTCAATCATCTGAGAGGTGACCACACAATCAGGAAAGCTGTGTTTATTAGGAATACAAAAAACTGCTTCAAGATTGGACTAGCACACATACAAATCAACAAAATTGGAGTCCCTAATTCCTTTCTACTGGTTATTAGAAGAGATCTCAGGAGATACAAAAAAAAATTGTAATCCCCAAAGAAAATGCCCGAGGCAGAATTGCCTGAATGATATCTTGCTAAGGGGAAAGGGAGAGGATTAAGATAAATACCAGGTTTTCAGAACACAATCAGAAGAGCTGAGACTAGTAACCTTCTGTTGATATATGATAGGAAGCACTGATGTAAAGTGCCTTTCAAGATACTGGCACTATGAACCGAATTCATTGAAGAACATTATTTACCTGTGCTCAGTCTGTGAATGTACAATGTAGAAAATAATGATGGAGATCAAAAATTTCAATCTTACTGACAGTACCTAGGGATGATGCTGTAAGATTGTGCCGGCAACTTCATCTTAAAGTTCTGCTTTCAATTGTAATAAATTTTCTCAAAAAATAATACTTAAGTGCTGATATTTTTCAACTGGTCTCTTGGTGACTATTGTAAAGAAGATTGAGCAAAATCTATTCAACTCTTTTGTGTATTTCATCTAGTAAATATTTATTATTTCCCAATATTAATCCATAAACCTGTCATCATATGATTCCCCACACTGATCAAAATACATTCCCTGGGTCTTAGGATTAGATATACTCTGTAAACACAATAAATAGTAAATTAAGATTTTAACACAATAGAAAATGAAAAATGGAAAAACGGGCAAAAAATATATAATATAAAATATAATAAAATATATTAGCCCCAGTCACACTCTTAGGTAAAACATATTTATTACCTTATAAGTGTATTTTCACCCCAATTTAATAATGTTCTGTCAAGAAGACCCCTAAGCCTGCCTAAGGAATAAGTTGACTTGAATGATTTCACCTTCCCTAATTGACATCTTACCTAATGTCTAAAACTTCATAACTGACGATTTCTCTTTTGAACTAAAACATTAAATCAGTTGCTGAGAATAGTACATTAAGCCTTTTAGACCTTTTCCCTTTAATGTAAAGCATTTATCTGATGCCTTTCTGAGTACAGAATTCAATGTGGCAAAAGTGTGACCTCAGAAGCCATGGAAATTATCTTTTCCCTCTCCTTCCAAATTTCCCAGGGCCTACTCTGGTCCAAAATCCCAAGAAGGAAAGTCCAGGGAAACTATAACTAATTTCTGGGATCATCTCAGAAAGGAGGCAATTTCCAGTACAGGGCTAAGGGGTAGAGCATGGTTTATGAGGAAGCAAAAGAGATTTAATTAGTTCATACAATGGTTTAAGAGATATTTGAATGAAGAAGCAAAGATTAGATCAAGAAAGAGCCTGAGAAATTCATCTACCATCCCTTTCAGAGGCCCCTGAAATAATAGAATATATATAGTACTATACTATATTATATATATATGTATGTATTATACATATGTACTATATATGTAATATATGTATTCTATATATGTATGTTATATATATGGATTATATATGTATTATGTATGTACTACATTAGTATTATATTTGAACCATATTAGCATTAGTACCAAACTATATTATATATATATTAGTACTAAAAAATATATTATAGTATATTATATTATTAATATATTATAGACCTAGAAAACAATGAGCAGAATATTGAAAGACCAAATGTTTAGGGAATTCCAGGAAGATAAATTGACAGAGAAAGAAAAACAAAGGCAATTCACAGGCAAAAGAATGCAGGACAAAACTATACAAAGGTAAGAGCAATTTCAGAGATATCCAAATCTCAGAAACAGTATCTATAAAGAGAAGTAAGGGGCCCTGAAATCAAGAACTTCATAACTCTACAGCTAAACTGAAAGAGCCTTTATTCTCCTCTTTCCCGCTGCTAAACCAGAATCAGCAAGGGCTTCAGCAGAAAGAGAAGGTTGTCTAGGGAGAGCACCCAGAGCTAGACAGTAATTCCCAATATTGGCTGCACATTAGAATCGCCTGCGGAGCTTTTAAAATCCCGGTGCCCAGGCCTTACCTCCAACTAATTAAATCATAACCTTTGGGGAGGGAGGAGGGGACCCAGGCTTCACTAGTTTTTAGAGCCCCGCAGATGAATCCAATACTTAGTCAAGGCTATGAACCACAATCCTAAAATAAATAGTAGTGCTAGAGAGGGAAGTAGAAAAGAGCCTAAAAAAATTTTTAAAAATCTACTAGGAGTACCGAAAAAAAAAATTTAAAGAAAGATTAATATCAAATATTGTCTGTCTAAAGTAGAGGCTCCAACAGGATATTTGGAGTCGACTCGGGGACCAGCCTGGCAGAGCGCCTGCTTCTAGCCAGTTGCCTGTCTAAGTAGGTGGAGGTCACAGGCACAAGCCTTGTCACTAAGAACACACCAGGCACACAGCGGCTCAGGGACTGCATTTGTTAGCCTGAGTATCTTCACAGGGCAGGATCACAGAAGAAATGCAAAATGACATGCAAACAATACAAACGAAAAGAAACTACCTGGGGTAATATCAGTGTCAGTCTAAGCAGAACTTAAGGCAAGAAAGAAAACATAAACAGGGATAAAATCCCTAGGCCTTAATAATAATAAAAGGAACAAATCAAGAAGATAAAACAATCATGGTGAGGTATATACCTAAAACATTCAGTCTTGATATATATAAATCAAAAATGGACTCAAATACATACAAGGAGAATTTGAAATCTCTTCAGTCATTTGGGGAAATTTTTAACCCATATCTTTCAGCTATTGATAGATCAAGATAAATTTATTGAGTACATAAAGTTTTACAAAACACTATTAGCAACTGTGCTCTAAGAGCTATAAATACTGAACTTTTTTTTCAGATATACAAGAAATAGTTACAAAAATGACCTCATAAAAGGTAACAAAGGAAGAGTCAAAAGATGTCAAAGAATTGCATCACACACACTATGTTCTCTGACCACAAAATTTAATTAGAAATCAAGTAAAAACAGTCCCCCTTGGCAGGGGAGGGGGATACATATATATTTATGTTCGATGACAATAACAAATATTAAGAATCAAACAATGCAAGCACTAAATATGGTATGTACTGAAGTGGAATGAGAGTTTAATTACAGCTATAAATGCATATATTATAAAACAAGAGATTAAAAATAAGTGAGTTGTGTTCAATTCAACATTCTCAAATAAGAACAAAAAAGTCAATCTACAAAATGAGAGTAGGATGAAATAAAAAACGACAAGAGACATTATATAGAAAACAAAGAAAAAAACATACAAAAGCAATTTTTAATTAACAAAAGCAACATATCTCCAACAAGACTTATAGAAAAGAGAGAAACCTGAAGCTAAACAATATTGGGAATGAAAAATGAAACAAAATAGGTACATTAAAGATTGTCAACAGATTTGAAATATAATTTTCTAGAAAGATAGATTACCAAATGGACTCAAGAAGAATGGAATTAAGCAATAAACATTAAATAAACTAATCATCTACCCAAATCTCTTCTCAAGAATCCAGTTTTTCAGGCCAGTTTTCTTAACCTTACAAAAAACAAACAGAAACAGCAATTTTAAACTATAGAGAAGAAAAACAAGAACTCATATTCTGCTCATGGGTCGTTAAGTGTTAAAATCACTTCAGAGAGCAAAGAGAAATTTTGTACCATCTAATGAAATTGAGAACATCCACAGACAAGATACAATTCCAACTCTAGGTATTTACAATAGGGAAATTCTCAAATATATTCCAAGAAGTAATGTACCTGACTGTTTGCTGCAGCATCCTTTGCAATAGCAAAATTTGGAAACATCTTAACTGTTCTTCAACAGGAAAATGGATACATGTATGTTGTGATATATTCAGAATTAAATACTAATCTGCAGATTAAATAAATGAACTAGAGGTACTTATAACAACATGGAAATGTCTCAGAAAAATCATATTAAATGAAGAAAAGACATGGCTCATAATGATGTCCACAATAAGATACCAACTAAATAAAGTTTAAAAACACAAAAAAAGTATATGCTATTTATGGACATATACGAATGTAAGAGCATGTGATAACGGGAATAAACATTATTTTTAAAAAGTGCTTTCCTCTGGAGAGGAAAGAAGATACCTATAATGAAGAAAATCAAACAACATAATTTAGGCAGGTAAAGCATATTTAGATTAGTTATTTTTTAAATATGCCCTGCTTAAAATTACATTTTTATCTTGGTGTTTTAAACAATAGGAGTTAAAAAATCTCTCTTTGCTGTTAATGACAAGGTTTCTTAAGATTTGCCTTGTTTTTTTGTGATAATGTTTGAAATTACTATCCTATTTTTCAGCAAATATCCCTATTATATTCCACGATATGTCATTTCTTTATTTCTTAATACTGAAAAATCCTGAACACTGAGAGTAAGAAAATAAAAGCCAAGTACTTGTAGGAGTGTTGAGTGCAGAGAAATGCAATCAAATTCCTCATCATTAGTTGACGCTCTCTTCTAATGTTTTGAGGAAATTAAAGCATATCTATAAGCACTGGCTAATGAAAGGGAATTATGATAAGTACTAGGAAGTAACTGTGTAAACCATGAGATGCTTATTAATTATCTGATGATGATTTAATAGCAATACATATTAGTCTACTTGTGTTTAAAAAAAGTAAAGATAATCAAACCTGCTGCCAACAAGAAAAAAATTTTGTTTATTATGAGCTTAAATATCTTGTAAATGTCTATCTGGTAATCTATTAAAATAACACGTATCGATAAACATGTGCATATATACATAAAAATCAGGGGTAATATTCAAAATACTTAACAACCAGTATGGCATGGGCATCAGACAATCAGAAAAGCAGACTGACCAATCAGTACGGAAGCTGACTATAAATAAAAGGCAACTTAGACCCTACTCTTAAGGGACTAAGAAAAGCAAAAATAATGATCATTTCCTTACTATAAATGGTCCTGCTTTCTCATTTGATAGCCATGCTTCTCAAACTTTAACGTACATACGAATCAACTAAGAATCCTGATAAAATGCAGATTCTGATTCAGTAAGTCTAGAGTGGGCTATAAAACCTAGCTATTTAAAGTGTGGTCCTTAGTCCATCAAAATAAACATCATTTGGGAATTTGTTAAAAATGCAAAATCTCAAGGCTTAAAAAGAATCTGCATTTTGACAAAACCTCTGGACAATTCGTATCTCAAACATTAGAGTTGAGAAGCACTATTCTATATGACCTGGAACCTCTAATAAATCAAAGGCAAAAAAGGAGTGGGGAAGATTTTACAGAATAAAAAAGACTCAAGAAACACAACACCCAAATACAACATGTGGAACTTGGTATATGGATTGGGGTGATACTAGTGAATTATTGGTAATTCTGTTACATGTGATAATAGCATGTGATTATGTAAAACAACAACAACAAGAACAAAATATTGACAATTCTTGAAACCAGACAATGAGTATATGAAGGTATGGAGCACAAATCTCTACTTTGTGTATGTTTGAAATTTTTCATATTAAAGGTTATATAATGACCTGCAAAGGTTATTAATTCATTTACTCAAAAATAGGTACAGAAATATTGCACTAAATTTCTTCTCATGCCAACCAGAGAAATATTCAAGATATTTCCATTATATATATTTTACAAAATGCCAAATCCAAAATTTTATGTATTCAAACTCCAATTTTCACAGTACATGAGTATTTATAGTCTTCTGAGTAAGTACCCAATACAAGGCACAAAGGATAACAAGAATAATAAAAAGTTGTGAAAAAATTATTATTGCTTCTATTACAATATATTCCAGAAAGACTTTGCAAAAACTTTTCCTAGTTTTCACAATAATTTTCCTCACTTCCATGTCAGTTGCCTTTTCCTGTCTAAGCCCTTAATACCTTAAGAAATCTTGAGTTTAGGGCCGGCCCGGTGGCGCAGCGGTTTAGTCCACGCTTGGCAGCCCGGGGTTCGCCGGTTCGGATCCCGTGCGCCCGCCGACGCACTGCCTGTCAGCCACGCCGTGGCGGCGTCCCATATAAAGTAGAGGAAGATGGGCACGATGTTAGCCCAGGGCCAGTCTTCCTCAGCAAAAAAAGAGGAGGATTAGCTACAGATGTTAGCTCAGGGCTGGTCTTCCTCACAAAAAAAAAAAAAAAAAAAAAAGAAATCTTGAGTTTAGATAGCTCCCTGAATGTTTCCAAAATGTGGTGTGTGCATTACCTGCATCAGCATAACTGAGTCTGTACCATTTTCCATA
Source organism: Tapirus indicus (assembly GCA_031878705.1). Taxonomy (NCBI): domain Eukaryota; kingdom Metazoa; phylum Chordata; class Mammalia; order Perissodactyla; family Tapiridae; genus Tapirus; species Tapirus indicus. The sequence goes on from CM062926.1 coordinate 96,000,097, forward strand.
CACTCTGAAGTGGGACCATACAATCTGAGTTTATCAAGGGACCTAGATGATTTTCAAACAAACTAAAGTTGGAGGTTTTGAATTTTAAAAACATGAAAATGCTGTGAATGGATTTCCACTTCCATCATTAAGAATTAATTTTCCTCCCAATGTAAGCAAGTAGACAACTAAACAAAATGTGTAAAACTACTATTTTCAGATATTGGACAACAGACAGCATAGGACTGTGATCTCTGAGAAAATAGAGAGAAATGAGATAAGTAATAGGATTGCCCTGGTTACTGCCTGAGGCAGTCTCACCAAAGAAAGGAGGAAAATTTTGAGTTCAGAGAGTCCTAGGGCTATAATTTACAAGGCAGAGTCCAGAAGAGGAGGGGGGTACAACAAGAGAGAACTTGAAGATCTGCAAAGGAGTCCCCTCCATATTTGTATCTGCATATGCATAATATAAAAATCCCAGGGTAGAGGGAAAAAACTACCAGAAAACAGTAGGATAAACAATTCCAAGAGCAAACAAAGGACTGGTAATAACTCCTATTTGCACCAGCCAGAGTGAAGAGCCATGATAATCCACAAGGAATTGGAATGATTCTTCAGAAAGGTAACACCTTGGTAGTAGAGCTAAAGTACTCCAATAAAGGCTGTTCTGGACACATTCAAACAAAGCTTAAAAGAAAGCATGAAAGGATCAAACTAAGCCATAAATAACTGTTTGTCAGAACAAATTCCAACACTCTTTAAAAAAATACAACAAAATCCTTCTACCCAATAATTCATATTTTACAATGTCAAGCATCAAATCAAAAATCACCAGGCATGCCAAAAGCAAGAAAATATGAACTTTAAACAGGAGAAAAAATAATCAATAGAAACAAGCCCAGACATGACAAAGTAAAGCCCAGACATGATTCATAGTAAAGGACCTTAAAATAGCTATTAGAAATATAAAAATGCCCAAGGATTAAAAATAAAAACATAAACACAATATATGAAATGAAAACAGACTGGATGGAAATAACAAGAGATTAGACACTGGAGAATAAATATCAGTGAACTTGAAGACATAGTAATTGAAACGATCCAAAATGAAATAGAGAAAGAAAAAAAGAATTAAGAAAAAATAAACAGAGCCTCAGTGACACATGAGCAACATTAAAAAGTCCACAGTGTATGTAACTGGAGTTGTAGAATGAGCAGGGGGAGAAAAATTATATGACAACATGATGGCCAAAAATTTTCCAAATTTGATAGAAATTATAAAGGCAGAGATCCAAGATACTCAACAAAATCCAAGCATAATAAACAGAAACTACTCCAGAGTACACAAATTGCTGAAAACCAGGCATAAAGTGAAAATCATAAAAGCAGCAACAGAAAAAAGGCACATTATGTATGATGGAACAAAGATAAGAATGGCAGTAAAATTCTCGTTAGAAACTATGCCACCCAGAAGACAACAGAATGACATCTTTAAATTGCTGGAAGAAAATGAAAAAAGCTTAACCTAAAATTCGAGACCCAGCAAAAATATCTTTCAAAAATGGAGATGAAATAGAGACTTTTTGAAACTAACAAAAGCTAAGGGGTTTCATTGCAATGCTGCCAACCTGCAATAGAATAAATGTTAAAGAAATTTCTTCAGGCAGAAAGAAAATGATGGGAATGGTAAATTTATGGATGAATATAAAAGAATTTTTTTGTTTCAATATTGTAAAGATAGTTTATTGTTCAAAGCAAAAATAATGCATTTTGGCAGTTATAACATGTAAAGTAAAACATATGACAATAGCACAAAGGTCAGAGGTAAAAGAAATATTGTGTTGCAAAGTTCTCTCACTACATTTGCAGTAGTGTAACCTTATCCAAAGGTAGACTTTAAAAAATAAAGATATATATTGGAAATCCTAGAGCAACCACTAAAATTTTGAGGAAAAGGGGTATAATGTCAAATGTGGAGATAAAATGGAATCATTTTTAAAACTAAGTAAATCTCAATCAAAAGGAATGCAGTAAAAGAGGAAAAAGGGAACAAAAATATGTGGAACAAATGGAGAACAAAGAGCAAGATGGTAAATTTCAAACCAATGATGTTGACACATACTAAATTTCAAATGTAAATGGTCTAAAGACTCCAGTTGAAAAACAGAGTTGTCAGACTGGATAGGAGAAGCAAGAACCAATTAAGTGCTACCTACTTTAAATAAAGGACACATGTTCAAAGTAAACAGATGGAAAAAGATGTAACACATTAACATCAACCAAAACATTTTGGGAATGACTATAGACAAAATAGCCTTCTATGAAAGGAATATTACGAGGGATAAAGAATAATGATACATAATGATAAAGGGGTCAGTTTGTCAAGGAAATATAAAAATCCTAAATATATACGCATCCAAAAACAGAGCTTGAAATACATGAAGCAAGACTTATATAAATAAAATGAAAAATAAATAAACTCACAACTACCATGGGAGATTTAAATGCTGTTCTCTTGCCAATTGTTAGGACAAATAGACAAAACAAACAGACAAAAAATACAGGAGACTTGAACAATACCATGGAATACTAACCAAAAGAGATCACATATTGGGCCATAAAACAAATCTCAATAAATTGATTGAGATTAAAAAATATTGAAATCATACTAAATAGGATTTCTGATCAAAATGGAAATAATACAAACCAATAAGAAAAAGAAATCTGAATAATCCCCATATATTAGAAAATTAAACAACATACTTTTAAATGACTCACAGTTTAAAGAGAAAATCACAAAGAAAATTTTAAAATATTTTGGACTTAAAATGAAAAACGAATTATCAAAATTTATAAGATACAATTGAAAAATACTTAGAGTATAGCCACTTTGGAAGTGTGTTTGGCACTTCCTCACAAATCTAAACTTACACTTATCATATGACCTAAAAATTCCACTCCTAGGTATGTACTCAAAGAATTGAAGATATATATATATGTCCACTCAAAAATTGCATGTTTAGCGATAAATGCTGGCATGGATGTGGAGAAAAGGGAACCTCTGTGCACTGTGGATGGGATTGTAAATTGGTACAACCAATATGGAAAACAGTATGAAAATTCCTCAAAAAATTAAAAATAGAACCACCATATGATCCAGCAATTCCACTTCTGAGAATATATGCAAAGAAAATGAAAACACTAACTCCAAAAGATATCTGCACCCTCATGTTCATAGCAGCATTATTTACAATAACTAAGACATGGAAACAATCTAAGTGTCCACCAATGGAAAAATGAAGAAAGAAGTTGTGGTATATAGATACAATGGAATATTATTCAGCCATAAAAAAGGAGGAAATACTATCATTTGCAACAACATAGATGGACCTTGAAGGCATTATGCTAAGTGATGTAAGTCAGAGAAAGACAAATACTCTGTGATCTCACTTATATGTGTAATCCAAAAAAAGACACACCAAACTCATAGAAAAAGAGATCAGATTTGTGGTTACCAGAGGCAGCAGGGAGAGAGAGGGGGAATTGAAGGAAGGTGGTCAAAAGATATAAACTTCCAGTTATAAGACAAATAAGTACAAGGGATGCAATGTACAAATGATGACTATAGTTAATACTGCTGTATGATATACAGCGAACTTCCAGTTATAAAATAAATAAGTATTAGCTATGTAATGTACAACATGATGACTATAGTCCACACTGCTGTGTAATATACAGGAAAGTTGTTAAGAGAGTAGATCCTAAGAGTTCTCATCACAAGAATTTTTTTTCTTTTCTTTTTTTGTATCTATATGAGATGATGAAAAGTTAACTAAATTTATTGTGGTAATCATTTCACAATATATGTAAATCAAATAATCATGCTGTACACCTTAAACTTATACAGTGATGTATATCAATTATTTCTCAATAAAACTGGAAAAAATCTGTAAGACAAAAAATTTTTAAAAATTGTATGTGAATGTTTTAAACTATTTCACACATATATAGGGAAATGAAAAAATAGTAAAGCTGATACTTATTCAACATACTGTAATTTAAAACATTAGAAACATTAAGAATTAAAGTGCTTTCTTTGTTTAAAAAAATGCTGTCAAGAGTAATGTGAACACTGCTTCCTTCTCCTTTTTGTCATGTAATACAATACAGAGCAGGCGTCTTTTCTGTGCCTTGAAAATTGTCATATTCCTGTCTATGTTGGGATCAGCTTCCACCATTCTTGCATTTGCAATATCATGAATATTTCCAAATGTCCCTTTAATGTTACATTTTATGCCAGGGTCACTTTCTCTGGGACATCTCCTCCTTTCCATCACAACTACTTTCCTCATTTATGTTAGTAAGTTCTCCTTTACCTAGTTCCTCTGGCTGCACACCAGAGTTTCTCCAATGGCACTAGTGTTAACATTCCCACAGTCGGCTATTCCTTCTATAACTACATTTACATTCAATTGAAATTTCACTTCCAACACTATCACCTTTTGTTTCTTTGCTGCACTTTCATCTTGATTAGCCAATTTCCTCTTTCAAGTATCCATTTGTATAAAATGTCACATGGTTTTATCAACGGGCAACAAAGAGGCTACACAACTTCACACTTTGCATGAATTGAGTAACATGCATGCTGACCAATCACCAGGAAACTTTAAAAGAAGTGACATGATGGGTTACTAATCATAATGCGCATCTGTTATTTATGTAGTAATTTGTGGACTGAGAGCTGGCAGTGAAGTCTGTATTTTATGTATGGTTAATACACTGTGGCAACTGTAATTTGAATTGTGTTGTTGAGAAATTGGTATCATTCAACTAAACATGGTAACTAACGACCATGCATACTGGAATTGTGCAAAACAAGAACTGCCTTATTGAAATAAATGTTAAATTTAAATTATTTTGAGTACTTCTGCAAGTACCTTGACTATTAGAAAAATTTTACTTACATTTATAAAGGTTTTTACTTTTGAAAGTGTTTTCACATTTCTTAACTCACACAATGATTTTTGGCAAATCACAGAATTTAAAACTAGAAGGAATCTTGTCCATTTTATTAGTGAGACAGGCTAATTGCTTCAATAATAAACTCAAATTCACAGTGGCTTAATACAATAAAAGTTTATTTCTTACTCAGACAATTGCCCAATGAGAAACAGCAAAAGGAGTTCTGCTTCAGGGCCCCAGGATTATTCTGTCCTGTGAAGCTGCCCCGTCCCATGTCTTATAATCTTTTCCATTCAGCAGGTAGATAAGGAGACATTTGCCTGTGGGAATTTTTATGGGCCAGGATGGGAAATGGTATACATCACTTACCTTAGATTTCATTGGCCATAATTCAGTCACATAGGCATCTCTAAATGCAAAGGAGTTTGTGTGCCCAGTAGAAAAAGAGAATCTATTTGTTAAGCAGCTATCCGGTTTATGCCCCAGGAATCCTCTAACCTGTATGTTTTAATTTACATAGAAGGCTTTTGGGGTTCAGGGAAATAAAGGTGACATAGTGAGTGAGAGTCAGCCTGGGACCAGAATTTAACTGAACTGAAATTATCTGACTCCCATTTCAGTTCTCTTGCCTTTCTATCAAATGTCAACAATTTGCTCTCACGCATATTCTGTTTTCTTCATTGCTTATTTGCCCTTTAATTGAATTCATTTTAAATTCACATACTGAAATGGATTTAAAGATGAAAAATAAAAATTAAGCTGCTGATAAATTATACAACTGAAAATTACTTCAAAGTCAAGTTTATTAGGGGTTCAGATGAATACCACATAAACTGTAAATTCATAAATATATAAAGTGTTTTAAACTATCTCCCTTAAATAAGACATGATAGATAAATTGCATTTCATTGTATGTGCAAAGATAACAGTCGGGAAGAACTTAGCCCTGGTGTTGACTCTTGTATGCCACTGCTGCACATTTTCTTGTTTCTGCACCAACATCAGACTTTCTTAATTAAACAAATATATCATGTATATCTTGTGATTACAATTCAACAATTAAAATCTTGGAATTAAAAGAAGCATCATTTATTTTAGAGCATGCAGAGTTGTTCATCTTTCCAAATAACTAGAGAAAAGAGGCTCCCCACAGTTCATATGCTGTTTATGAAGGTAATATTGTGTAATCCATCACTAGATAAAACATGACAGGCAAGTTCAAAGAAAGCAATGGCATTTTAACTTTTGAGCCTGGATAAAGCATATATAACAGCAGAAGATTCTGCTAGTTACTATTTCATGGTATTGGAACATGAACTTTTTCCCATTTAAGCTCCAGATAACTTTACTATTAATAATTTCAGTATTATCTTTGAACTGTTATTTTCCCACATCACTAATATAAATAAATCTACTTTACATATTCTTCTACTACTTTTGCTTAAATACCCCTCATTATTTACCATTATTTTCTTTCAACTTTCCTTTTGCAATTTATGTTCCCATTCTCAGACCTCATAAAACACGGTAGATTTGGTCTATGCCCTGCTAAAGGAGGTCTAGGGCCTTCTGTCATACCTGAAAATTTGTCTTAAATAAATAGATTTCTAACTCAAATGAAGTTAAATGCTCATAATTCAAAGAGAAATTATCTACGCTGGGCTCCAAATTGACCATACACAAAAAGTACACCTATTCAAACTCAGATCATCTAGATAGGTAACTAAAAATGAAATAACCCTAATCTCTAGGAAGTTACAGTTTCATAGAAAAATCTCACCCTACACCCAGTCTCTGGAGAATCTGACAAGGATTTTTTTTTTTTTTTTTTTTGTGGGGAAGACCAGCCCTGAGCTAACATCTGTTGCCAATCCTCCCCTTTTTGCTGAGGAAGACTGGCCCTGAGCTAACATCCGTGCCCATCTTCCTCCACTTTATATGGGACGCCGCCACGGAATGGCTGACAGGCAGTGCGTCAGCAGGCGCCCGGGATCCGAACTCGCGAACCCCGGGCTGCCAAGCGCGAACTTAACTGCTGCGCCACCGGGCGGCCCCTGACAAGGATTTTTAATGTCAAATCTTACATTCCTCATTATTTCCCACGGCTTGGAGCCCAACCCAGTATAATATGCGAGTTTGTTTCACCAACACCGAAAATATCAAAAAGGGCATAAATAGCTGAAATGACCTTGAATTCTAGAAAAGTCCAGAAACATAAATTCTAAGGCAAAGACTATTTAGAAAACTTGGAAGTAATATCATAATATCTCTACTTAACATTTTAGAGATAAGTAAGGTTAATCATCTAAGGAGGAATAGTCTTCTATCAAAAACAGAACCAAAGAGCAAAGATACAGGAAGAAAATAGGTCAATTTAATGCTAATTGATGTCTGTAAGATAGACTTAAATAGCTTGGACTTTTGTTTGTTTTGCACAATTAAGATCACAAGAAGTATAACACTGTTTCCATGTATATGGAAGGAAACCCACCAGGATTAGAAATCATTAAGAAAGGACTGCACAGTTACAAACAAAGTAGCCTAGGACCCAGAACCTCTTCCCATATTACACTGACATGATAATAGTATAGTAAAGTAGATGCTCAAGCCTAATAATAGCACAAAATAAGCAGCACTTTGAGGACTATCCAGGAAGTGACACATTGCTCCTAAGGTAGAAATGGGAGGAAACCTTGTGGAGTCAAAAGAAGGAACAACGAAGGGGGGGTGTGATTTGTATTTATAAAAGTACATAAATCCAGGCATGCTTATTTACACCATCTCAGGACTGCAGAGAGTCAGTGCTGCCACTGACCCAGCAGCCAGTCAGTGTGAGTAAATCAGTGCCGTCTGAATCCTGTTGCTTCTCTTCCTCTACTCTCTGCCTTTTGGCACCTCTACAAATTCTTAGACTAGGAAGCAGAGGAGGTAACTCCCTGAGCAGTACTTGGGAATTTAATTGGTTTTGTAGCAATCCTGACAGCCAACTGACTTTTCTTGTGTTACTTACAGCTGCCAAGGAGAGGTGAGCTTGCCTAGATTAAGACAAGTAGAGAGGGGCAGTCAATAACACAACATAAGGATAGGACACAGAAGTCATAATGACATTGAGTTGTTAGCTAAGAATTAGAGTAGATACTGGAAGGAGGTAACAGCCAGCATAAACTTCATCAGGAAAACTGTAAATTAGATAAACTGTAAATTAGTTTATCTCAAATATACACAACTTTTATGCCTATTAATTATAGTCAGGAAAAAATCCGACTTTCAGTGCCTGAATTAATGGTAAGTACCTGCACCGAGAGTCTGAAGACCTGCTTTTTAACCAAGAATTTGTCCCTAAATAGCCAAGTTATCTTGAGAAAAATAGCCATTCTGGATCTTAATTTCCTTATCTTGAAAATTGTAATTTTTATTAGATTATCTCTTCTAACATAAAAATTCTATAACTACACTAAAATTAAGTATATCAAACTTTCAGCAGCAAAAGAAATTCAGGGGTTAAGTTCAAGAGTCCTGAATTCTTAGCCTTTGACTTCAGCTACGACACCAGGCACTTGACCATCACAGACCATTACAACATTATATGCAGCATGTTTTTCCGTCTTCCTTTCCCACATTTCTACCTTCTTAATTGTTTTCATGCCAAGGTGTCCAACATCACACACTGATTAACACCTGGCAGTCACTGAAGACTGATTTAACATGTCAGCATTTGGATTGCTAGGTAACCTATGAATCTTTCTGAATCTGGTCCCAATCTCGGATTTTTGGAAATGGCAGAGGGCCACAAGTCTAACATATTACAAGCTATGGAATACAGCAAAAGTAATCTTTTCTCAAAGATTAAAAGGAGAAAACCAATAGATCTTGGATAGCAATTTCAGGATGTTATAGACATTCCTGTATAAAATAATATTAAATGTTTGCCCTTTTCCATGCACACAAACACATACACACTCACATTCACACTTATCCACAGACTTCTGCCTACTCTATATTCTCTAGCAAATCCAAGCACAGTCTTCCCTCCAGAATCTTGTCAATGTGAGGAAAGAGAAAAATATTACATGAAGGAAAAAGCCTGTAAAGGCAGTTAACAAAAAGTAATTTGTAACTCCCATGCAACCTTCTGTAGTTTCTTCAGAAATAAATCCATGTAAATACATTTAGTAATTCTAGAAAACAACATTCATTCCCACCCTTAATTTTCCTACCTTTTAATAAAAAGACCACTGAAGGTAAGGGAAAAGTTTAAATCATAATTTAAAATAAAAAGACAAATGAAGTAGCAGGATCTAGTAAATCAATTTTCTATTCCTCTGCTATCAGGCACAGCAATCCCTTCATTTCCCTGAAACCATGTAGGAAGCATTTCTATTTAAAACAAACATGAGGGCCAGCCCGGTGGCCTAGCAGTTAAGTTCACACGCTCCACTTTGGCAGCCAGGAGTTCACAGGTTCGTATCCCAGGCGCGGACAGAGGCACCACTAGTCAAGCCATGCTGTGGCAGTATCCCACATAAAGTAGAGGAAGATGGGCACGGATGTTAGCCCAGGGCCAGTCTTCCTCAGCAAAAAGAGGAGGATTGGCAACAGATGTTAGCTCAGGGCTAGTCTTCCTCACACACAAAAAAAAAAAACCACACATGCAATAGGAACATAATGTCGAGACAAAAGTGATATCAGTTAGTAGTTACTGAAAGTAACTTATTCAATAAACAACTATGCATTTTGTTATAATCATATAAAGCAGCTCAAATCAACTTGTATTCAAGCATAACATGGTTAAGGTATTAACTTCCAGAACATTTTGTTTGGAGAATAAACAGATTATAGCCAAATGAAAACAAGTTACATTACTGTATAATCTGAATCCTCTCTTTTAGAAAATTTCAGAGAATCAAACATTCTGACTGGAGGATTGTGATTGATTTCTTTCGAGTTCTTCAACAAAGCAATTTTCCCTTGCTCTAACCCTGATCCCATTGGGATGAGATCCCTCAATGATCCTTAAACACATACCTTCATATATGTACACACACACAACCAGATACAAAGTTTCAGAACAAACATTTACTCAAAAGTATTTTATACTTAAGAATTTATTTCTTAAAAAAATCTGAGTTAATACAGACATCTTCTATGTCTATGGGGAGCTGGATATTCCACAAAGGTGGTGAGCCAGACACTGGCCTTCCAAAAATTTGATACTTAACAAGCATAAAATAAACTCAACTGGGCTTCCGCCAGTAACGACAAAGTAAGATCCCACCAGACCAACTCCCACAGAGAAAGAAAAAAAGAACTATAAAATCTGAATGCAGTACAAAAACAACTACCTGAAGGTATTTGTGTATTTGTCACCCCAATATAAGACGGTAAGCTTCTTGAAGGCATGGCACTTAAACATCTTCTTATACTCTGGATTATTTAATTCACTATATTGTGTTCCTCGTAGTTATTGTGCAATATATATCTGTTGATCTTAATACACTGTGCTCAACACAAGAGTGATTAGTTAATATTGGCGGAGGTACGGGAATGCCCCTTTCCCTGTCAGATCCTACACACTGATTATATGTACAGGTGCACTTCAAGAGACACAGACCAAGGCATGGTCTGACACCTTCCACTGGACAAAAGCATAGCAGAAGCACCTTTTCCAGAATTTTCCCTTCCATCACAAATATGGCAACACTTCCCACAAAGGGGATTATCTCCTCACAGAGTTCAGGATTCTTCCTGGCTACCCCCCTCGATTTGAGGGCAAATAAGGAAAATGTTAATAACATAGAAAAAACGCTGAGGATTATTCCAGAATCATCTCAATTCTTAAGAACAAAAAAATTCTGAAGAATAGAAAAAATAATTAGAGTTTAACTTATCCTCGTCTTTTTTCTCAGGTACAGGCAAACATAACAGACCAGTCCCTAGCACAGTCTGACACATAACAGGAACGCTCTGAGGGCATTCTTTACAACATCAATGCGTATCTTTGCCTGAGGTCTACAGGTGAAATTTCTCTTAGGTTTCAATACAAGAAATAACAAAAACTACATTACGAAGTTGTCCTGAAGTTCAAAAGAGATAATAGATACTAAAGTATTTAGCACACTGTCCAGCACATGAGGCCTTTATAAATGGTACTATTAATATTATTATTACTATATTCCAAAATAACTGCTTTATTCATACTTATGAACACAAAAATCACATAAATGATTTGTTCACAGCAGTTAGAAAATGAAAATCTAATATTTAACCCAGACATTTATTGACTTCCTACTATGTCCCAGGTGCCTCCTCTTTCCATAGAGGAGTTTTACTTAATTTTGATACCATGTTGCCAATATCTTCTGATCACAAAAGAGAAAATAATTGTAGCCACTGGATGATGTGGTTTGAACACTTGGGGGAACAACACCTCAATAGCAATTGAAAGGACATATTAATCGTGCTTCATGGATCAGTGCTAACAGTTGATACTTTTTTGTGACTGTTTTGTTTCTGTTTCTTGTTATGTTTTTGTTTTTTGGATTTTTCTTTTTTTTTTGGTTAGATGGTTTTGTAGCTAGAATATCATGAGGTAAGAGGAACTCTAGTGAAGGCACAGAGGATTTATATACAAGAGTAGTCAGTACACTGAGGTTAATCAGTTCATTCAGGGTAATATCTTCTTTTGGCTGGTTACTGTAAGATCAGCGAATTGTGTAAAGGAGTAAATTAGGAAAGAAACTGCACAGTCCCTACCGCTAATATCTAGAGCGTGAAGGATAAAAACAAGACTGTTGTGGTAATAAGCAGATAACACCAAATCAAAAAATCAGGTATGTGCTAACAAAGGTAATAAACAAATAAAGTAGAAGCACCCTAGCCACTGGGCCGGTCCAGTGTGTGATACAGCAGGTCACTGGGGAGCAAAGGTTGCCTCAAGAAAGGAAATGACTTTAAGATCTTAGAGCACAGGGGCATAAAGGGTTTAATTTATTTCAATAAACATATATTGCGACTGGGGTAGATGATGAGAAGCCATCTGTGGAGAAAAGGAAACGATTATTTTTTGTTTCCTGCTTTGCCATGTAGCAAAATATCATTAATGAATATTTATGGATGAATCCCTTTTAATAAGTAGAGCGGCGAATACAGAGAACGGAAAAGCTACACCTACCTAAATTTCCATTGCTGTTGCTGTCAAAGCACACTGACTATATATTATTAATAAAAAATTTCCTTTTTTCCTTTGGATATACTGGGTATAACATTCTGCATGTGGACAAAATCACCAAGTCGCTCAAGACAGTGAAGTTAACCAGGTTCAGGATGGCATATGAGGCTGTTAGAAGTTGTGTCATTCACAAAACTTAGCCCAGTAGGTACATGAAAAGATGCTCAAATTACTAATCATCAGGGAAATGCAAATCAAAACCACAATGAGATATCACCTCACACCTGTATCAAAATGACAAACAATAACAAGTATTGGTGTGGATGTGGAGAACAGGGAACCCTTGTACCCTGTTGGTGGGAATGTAAATTGGTGCAGTCATGATAGAAAATAGTACGGAAGTTCCTAAAAAAATTAAAATTAGAGCTACCATATAATCCAGCAATCTCACTTCTGGGATATATCCAAGGGAAATGAAATCAGTATCTTGAAGAGATAAATGCACTCCCATGTTCAGTGCAGCATTATTCATGATAGCCAAGCCATATACGGAAACAACCCAAGTGTCAAGTGACAGGTGAATAAATAAAGAAAATATGGCATGTATATATATATACACAATATATGTATACTATAATATATATACTATATATATACAATATATATATACATACACACACACACAATGTAGTATTATTCAGCCTGAAAAAACAAGGAAATCCTGCCATTCACCACGACATGGATGAACCTGGAGGACATTATGCTAACTGAAATAAGCCAGATGCAGAAAGACAAATACTGCATGACAGTATACTGTGAGACAAATACTCACTTATGTATAGAATCTAAAAAAGTTGAACTCATAAAAGCAGAAAGTAGAATGGTGGTTAGCAGCAGCAGGGGCAGGGAGGGAAATGAGGAAATGTTGGTTAAAGGGTATAAACTTTCAGTTATATAGGATGAATAAGTTCCGGAGATCTAAAGTACAGAATAGTGACTATAGTTAATAATACTGTATTGTATACTTGAAATTTGCTGAGAGTAGATCTTATGTTTTCATCACAAAAAAAAATGGTAACTATGTGAGGTAATGGACATGTTAATTAACTTGATTGTGGTAATCATTTCACAATGTACGCCTATATCAAAACATCAGAGCCAGTCCTGATTAAAGTTTGGTGTGCTCTACTTGGGTGGCCCAGGTTCGGTTTCCAAGCTCAGAACCACGCTACTCATTTGTCAGTCGCCATGCTGTGGCAGCGTCTCACATAGAAGAACCAGAAGGACTTACAACTGTGTACTGGGACTTTAGGGGGGGAGTGGCAGAGGAGGAAGATTGGCAACAGATGTTAGCTCAGGGCAAATCTTTCCCAGGGGAAAAAAAAAATCATGCTGTATACTTTAAATATATACAATTTCTTTTGTCAATTATACCTAAATAAAACTTGAATTTTTAAAAAAGAAATATTCCTTTGAAATTAGAAGGTTTTAACATCAGAGTTATGATGCAGGAAATAGGACTAAAGTTAGTCCAGAAATTCAGGATAAGAGCTTTCCTTCTTTTTTATTTATAAGGAAATATATTTCTTCACCTTTGCATATATTATCACTACTCTAAAAGCCTTATGTATGAATTTCTAAAGCAGTAATGCATCTTCTCATGCTTTTATAATCTAGAATAGAAATAAATGTTTTAGATAAAGAACCATACTTACATATTTATACTAGTAATACTATATAGTAATTATTAACATACTTAGAAGCTTATAATCAGATTTTATGTAGAAATGCCACTGTTACAGATGTTAATGCTTAGATTCCTCTAGACTCCAATTATGCTTCTACAGTGCTATGTTAACAGAGCAGAATATCTGTCTTAATTGAGGAATCTCTTTAAAGATGAATCATTAACATTTTCAAGTGTCAAGTTGTTAACTTGCCAAATTTTATTCACAACAAATATTCGAATGGCAGTAGGATATAGTAGATATGTACAGGAGATTTAGTTTCTAACTGCAAACTTCCATTAATAATGTGAACTTGAACAAACCATTGTGCTTTCCTGGTCTTCAGTTTTCTTATTGGCAAAATGAGGTGATTTGAGTTGAATTCTAGGATCCAGGTAGAAAATGCTTTGAAATAAAAAGCCGCAGCCTAGAACATTCTTCTCCAATTTGAAGGTGAAATAATGACACTAATTGACACAAATTAAAAGTGAGACATGACACTAATTATAGGACAAATAGGACCACAAGATGTGGCATGTTTATTGCTTTTATTGGGGGCCAATTTAGTATATAATCTTTACTGCCAAAGACAGGTGCAGAATGGCAATTTGTCCAAGTTACATAACAGGTAATTTCTTGGGACAGTGAGTTTTCCCCAGCCATATCTTCAAATTTCTTCTGCATGCCCAAATCTGAAATGACCTTTCTTTTTTCCCTCAAATGTAGCAGAAAAATTGGGAGATCAAAGTTTAATTGTCTCCACTGTTATCACAGGAGCTCAGCCAAACTCAGACCACCACAGCTATCCATCCTCTAATTGCGGGGTCCAACTATAACACTGCTTGGAAACATAAGGAACGTATGGTTAATATATATACATTATTGTTCAGATTATAATATCTAATTCTAAAAATAAATGTTTATGTCTTCATGGGCATGATTGACTTAGTTTACAAGAAAAATCAAGTAAACTTGAAACACATCCATTTAGGATGACAAAATAAATGGTTTGTTAGCAGAACTTGCTCCTCAAAAAAGTATTAGACTTTTTATACTTCTTTGCACAACAAGTTTCTGTAACTTTTTGTGGTTTAGAGAGGTGATGGCTGAGCACAAAGATGTGGGAGCCATGAGGGAATATGTATGCTGGGCATTTCTACTAAATATCTACACGAACAACTCTAAGAAATATGTCATTTTTCAATAAAATATAGCTTTTGAGCAGTGATTTTTAATCTATTCTTCCAGCAACAATTGTACCATAAAATAAAGATATTTGTCCTCCTATTCTAATTTCTAAGTATGAATGTTCAAGTGAAATACAACATGATTTTCATAATATAATTGAGATATAGTCGCTATCATTTTCTCCAACTCTACTGCTGTCATAATTCTTGGTGATTTTAATACCCATGCAATTCCTTGACCTCTACTCTTTCAATAATTTTGATCTCCAACCCTCTTAAGCCACACACTCCCCTAAACTACATCTCTTTCACAATATCAATTTTAAACATTATTCTATTTTGCCACCACCCCCTACTACATGTTTCCTTATTCCCTCTGGCACCAGATTTTCAATATTTCTTCTACCACTGGAACCTAGAATCTTTTGATTTTTTTTCGTAGTTCACTGTCCTCTTTATATTCTAACCTCTTTCCTTACACAGCTTAGTTTCTATGCTCCATTTACCCAATTTCATCCTCAACCATCTTACCCAATGTGATTAAATTCAACCTCATACTTTCTTTGCACCTGCATTCATGCAGGTACAAGTAGCTGGAGAAAAACCCACCACCATTCTGACTGGTCTCACTTTAAATTCAAGAGCACGAACCTCAAGCAGGCCTTCATGCTGCCCAAGCAATCATAGTATATTTTCCTACCTTAGTCTTTGACTTTCCTTGTGAGTATTTCACAGCTTTTTCACTTTCCTCAAACCTTTAACACCTCCACCCCCATATTATGACCTAGCTTCCATTTCACTGAGATATCTAAAGCAATCAGAAAAGAACTACCACAAGCTCCCATCACCACACCTATACACAGACCTGCATCCATGCCAAAAAAGTCCACCTTCTCTCCTTCTATCTTAGAATGACTTGTACCCTAGATCCCATCATCCTCTAGCCACTCAAGAGTATAGGAACTCTCCTCTCTTTAAGGCATCATCAAATTTCCCCATCTCTACTGGATTATCCCCCATTAGCACAGTCACTCAGTAATGTACTCTGGCTTATAAATAACTTCTTGTTACCATGTACCACCTTCACTCTATTCACCTTTATAGCAAAACTCATCAAAAAATTTACTGTACTCCTTGATGCTTTTTCTTCTATTGAATGCAATTAATCAAGGTCTTAGTTACCATTACTTCACTCAGTCTTGTCAAGTCACCAATGATCTCCTCCTCCTCAGACCTCATCTTGCTTAATGTATCCACAGCATTTGAACCAGTTGATCACTTATCCTTGTCAAAACCCTTTCTTCAACTGGCTTCCATGTGCTTTCTCTGGATTCCACTTCCACATCACAAACTATTCTTTCCAGTCTCCTTCATTTGTTTCTCCTTATTTCTCTACTTTCTTAACATTGGAATGCTCAGTACTTGGCCTCCCCTCAATCTACACTCATACTCTGGGTGATAGCTTAAAATATGACCTATATGCTGATTGCTCTCAAATTAATAATGAACCCAGAGCTCTTGCCTGGACTCAAGACTCATATATCCAACTACTTACTCAACAGCCACTGGAATGACTAATAAGCATATGCCCAATAGCTCTGGATTATCTTACTCTCAAATCTGTTCCTCTGGCAGAATTTTCCATCTCACTGAATAGCAAACCATCATTCCAATTGCTCAGCTGAAAAAGCTGGAATCATCCTTGATTCCTCTCTTTCTCATATACCACACATCTAATTCATCAGTATATCCTGTTGGCTTTATCTTCAAAATATATCCAGAAACTAACAACTTCTCACCATTTCACCACTCCAAGCCATCATATATCTCACCCAGGTTTATCTACTAACCTCTGAACTGATCTCTCTTCTTCTATACCTGCCTTCTTACAAGTTATTCTCAACACAATAGCGAGGGTAATCTATTTTATAACATAAGTTATATAACATTACTTCTCTGCTCATAACTCTCCATGATTTCCCATTTCATTTGGAGAAAAATCTAAAGCCCTTACAATGGCGTGGAAGTCCTACATGATCTACATCATCTTTCCACTCTCTCCCTCCAAAAGACCTCTGTAACATCATCTCCTACCACTCTTCCCTTTGCCACACTGGCAACCAAGCCACACTGGCCCCTTTTCTTGTTTATAGATATACCAAGCATGCCCCTAACTCAGAGTCTCTGTATTCTGTGTTCCCTCTTCAGTGAGGACTTTCCACTCTATATGACCATATAGGACCACTCTATATGAAATAACAATAGGTCCCCCATCCCAGAAGCCCCAGGCCCCTCAGGCATTTATCTTCCTTTATAGTACTCATCACCAGGTATATGACATTTATTTATTTTTCTATTGTGTCATTCCTCACTAAATGCAGGCTCCATGAGTGAAAGAATGTTTGTTTGTTTGCTTGCTTGTTTATTCACCTTTCTATCTCTAGCACCTAAACAACACCTGCTATATAGTAGTAGCTCAAAAAATATTTGTTCAATGAGGGAATCATTTTACATAATTCAAAATGGAAATCTGATTCAAAGAGAGTATGTCATGTAAAAGCACAGAATCTCAAAGCATCAGAGCTGGAAAGAACTTTAGGAACAATCTACCAAAAATAAAATATTTCCATTGTCTTCTATGGAAACCCCTCATGGGCAACGGGAGTGTGAGTTAGGATGAGGGAAACGTAAGTGCTCAGTTATCACTTTGCCCTAATTGCAACCAAAGCAGCACTATTTTTATTTGTTTTTTATTTTAGGCTTAGACAGAATGCTTTAATAAGAATTTTGAAGAAAGATCTAAAAACTAAGAACTTGAATTATAGATCTGGTGTAAATCCCCATTCACAGACAAGGAGACGGAGTCCTGGAAAATGAGGTGAGCTAACCCAGGTCAAATCACAAGAGTTTGAGACAACCAGGGCTAGAACTCAGGGTTCCTCAATGCTGTACTTGTGGTCTCCCCACTCCAGGCCAACGGTTCTCCATGTAGAGCTGTTCCACAGTGGCAGAATGCTTGAAGAAGATTTGTGCTGCCTTTCCAAAAAATCCAACTATTATTCAGTTTTAAGTAATTACTATATTCTCAATTTCTTACAAAATTTCTTAAATTTCAAATTCAATAATTACTCTTTCAGGCTGCAGAAAGTTATACATATACAGTTGAAGTTTTCATAATTTTTAATAAAGAAAACTAATCTATATTCACACTGTCAGAGCAGTGCAGAAGGCTTGATTACAATTTGCTATATTTAGGTATTTCCCTAAATAGATTATATAATCTAAATTTTCTACACACTATTTCTCAATTTTTCTTCACGCATCCATGGACAGACTCTTCAGTACACAGTCCACAAAGTTGAATTGGTTTGTGATGGAAACAAATGAGAAAGAAAATGTATGACCCATGTGCATTCTACTAAGCTAACACAATGCCTGTGTTTCTCTGCCAGGTTTAGATTAACCACTGATTTGATGGCCCATTTCTTGTAAATGGGTTTTCTTCTATTCAGTGTTTAGTAAGTTCCTTGTCAACAAGATAGCTCCCTAGGCTGAATAAAAGTCCCCTTAGACCCGGACAGCCTTGGAGGATTATTTGCTTACCATTGATTTTTAAAGACCTCTGACAACTTCATTTTGATATATTTTCCAAGAAAGTATATTACTAAAGATTCTAAACTCTTAAGCATCTGTGCTTTTAAAGTCTTAATGCTCAGAGAATAATGGGAATCCTACCAGGATTTTTGATGGCTATTTAGAAGATGGGATATCTAATCCATTCCTTCATTTATTACAAAGAAAGTAAATTTAAGGCAGCGGTAATTCACTTGATCAAAAGAAGTTTTCAGGGGCCGCCTGGTGGCGCAGCGGTTTAGTCCGCGCTTGGCAGCCCAGGGTTCGCGAGTTTGGATTCCGGGCGCCCGCCGACGCACTGCCTGTCAGCCATGCCATGGTGGCATCCCATATAAAGTGGAGGAAGATGGGCACGGATGTTAGCCCAGGGCCAGTCTTCCTCAGCAAAAAGGGGAAGATTGGCAACAGATGTTAGCTCAGGGCTGGTCTTCCCCACAAAAAAGAAAAAATAGTTTTCAGCCTCAAAGGGCTATTTGTAGTTTCCATTGACTGGTCCTGCGGGAGAAAAAAAACTAGACTGAAGGCAAACAGTTGTCCCACCCTGGGGTCCATGTACCATATACATTTCCAAGATTCTATTTTTGGTGGTTGAATGTTGAAAACTGAAAAATAGATCATGTTTACAGTTTGCAATTATAGTCCATAAAATATTATTTACAACACAATAGAACTCGTTGCTTCCTTACTTTAAGTAGTCAGTGATCCTTGTGTACTTAAAATTATTTGATATATCAATTCAGTATACTCAGACCTTGAAATCTATCTCTGTCACTAATTAGCAGTATGACATTGATGTTGGCCTCACAGGTATATGAAGACTAAATAGGATGATGTATTCAAGGTACCCAGTACAGTCCATGGCACATAATCAATGTTTACATATAACACCATATAACTACATATAACACCATAATTTCATTCATTCATTTATTTTTAAAAGTATTTATTGAGTACACACTATGTATCAGTTTCTCTGCATTGCACTGAGTAGTGGAGCTGTATACAAACCCAACAAAGTCCCTACTTCATGGAATTTACACTTTGGTGGGAGATACAGAAAAAGAGTAGTGTTTTACCTTAGATGAGTTTGTCAAAAAAGGCTTCTCTAAAGAGGTTAAGCAAAAAGTTATCCAAATTCTGGAAAGGAGCTTTCCAAAGAGAAGGGCTAATGCATAAGCCCAAAGAGCACAAGGGTGCATCAGAACGTACCACTAAGTGGGATAGTATAGCTAAAATTCTTGATGTAAGACAGAGACTTAGATGAGACTTTCTTACTCATAAAATGAAGCTGAAAAAAGCTTCTTCCAACCACTGGCTGAACCTATGCTCATGTGACACTGTGACATTAGGAGGAAGAGGATGAGGACAGCCTGTCAGCTACTGGTGAGACAAGCCACCCACAGGTTAGGTGACTAATCTGCAATATCCTCAATATGACAAAAAAGCTCCAACCTGCTCATATAAATCTGGCCCTTCCTCTGGGATCAAGGAACCAGGGAGAAGTACTTGCAAACCACTCTGTATAAGGGGGGAAAACACAGAGGAAAAAAGAGAAAATCTGTTTTAAAACCTTCCATCACCTCTCTCTCACTTGCTCACTTGCTTGCTCTGAGGGACGCCTGCCACCATGTTGTGATAAGCCCTGTGGAAAGGTCACGTGGTGAGGAACTGAGGCCTCCTGACAACAGCCATATGAGGGAGCCTTCTTGGAAGCAAGTCCACCAACCCCAGCCAAGCCTTCAGAGACTGTAGCCCCGGCCACCATCTTGAATGTGGCCTCATGAAAGACCCTGAGAAAGAACCACCCAGTTTGGCTGTTCCGGGATTGCTGACCCTAAGAAAATGTGAACAAAACTCCACCAAACAGTCTTTCCAGAGTGACAAGACATCTGCCTCTGCTAAAAATGTTTCCTTGGGGCTGTGAAAGCTCACAGGTGAAGTGTGTTTATCATTTAATGTAAAGGCCAGAGAAGGAACCTGACAGCGCACAGGTGAGAGAGTGAGCTCCTGGGCGAGACCAGTCTGGATTCTTGGCCAGGAGAAGATGCCAGCACAATTTCCTCACTTCCAGGGACACATCTTGACCGTGGACACATAGTGTGGGCTGAATCATAAACACTTCCATTCACGCTCAAAAACCTTCAACGGCTCAGATTTATGACACTGACCTTCAGCCTCCTAGACGACCTGCCTCAAGGCTCACTTCTAGCCTCACTCGACATCACTTTCTTTCCCTCATGTTCACTCCATCTGAGCACTTCAAAGCCTGGCCCAAAGGGCTCAGTGACGAACAGAAAGGTCAAAAACCACGGTCGCTGCCTCACGGTGGTTGATGAGTCATCTCTAGAGAAACGACCACGCACATGAAACTAGGCATTTCTCCCCCATCAGTAACTGTGAGTCTTTCCTCCTTGCCTGCCTCCCTTAGGGGCTTCCAGTTCAGAAACACGTACATCTCTCAACTTCTCCTCACATCTATGTCACAATTACAATCTTTGTGAGAAAGAAACCTGAGCAAATTACTCTCTCCCTCCGAGTTGTAAAGTTTCATGTGCAAACTGAGAACTTCTTTTAAATGGCTAAACAACACTTTTTCTTGCATCTCATTGATAGTCACTCAAATTTAAATACAACTGGAATCAATGATTTATTGAGAGCCACGTGCCACACAACACTTTCCTTTCATCTCATCACAACTCTCTAAGGTAGCCTCATCATTCCCTTTCTAAATAGTCCCATTTTCAATTGAGCCTCAGAGAAGTTAAGTAACTGGCCCCAGATCATACAGTTACTAAACGACAGAGGTAGTATTGAATCCACAACTCTGTTCCTGTGACATCATCAAGATGCCAACGTAGGTCGTTCTGACTTCACTGCCTCTCACAAGACCCACTAGCAACCATCCCTAGATAAGACACCATTGCGAAAATCCCAGAACCCAGGGTGGTGAGGCTAAAGCACACCCCTGGACAACAGAAACCAAGAAGGATTAGAAGGGTAAGAGGAGCAGCTACACTTTAACCACATTGCAAATATTCAGTCCCGCGCAACTGCTGAGCACAACCTCCAGTCCCACCCTTTCGGGAAGTCTGACCACCGACATCCAGCAGCTGTGGAGCACATCCTACAGCTCGGGCAGGGAGCCAAGCCAGCAGTCATGCCCAACCGTTGAGCACAGCTTCTGGCCCTGTGTAACCAGGGAGGCTGAACACTGACCCTGAGCAGCCTCGGAGCCCAGCGCACAGCCACACCGGGCAGCGGTGCCCGGCACTGGGCCCTGCCCCATTGCTGCCCGCAGCCTGCGGCCTCGCCCAGACAAGGAACGCCCCCGTGACCCCGCCCCATCGCGGAGTATAGCCTGCGGGCCACACCTGACCATGAAGCCAGGACAGCCGCCCACCTGACCATGGAGCACAGTCTCTAGCCCCCACCCAACTGGGGGCCCCACTCGACCAACGAGCCTGGGCAGCGGCCTCGCCCACCAGCGGAGCACAGCTAGTCGCCTCCCTGACTGCGAAGCCCAGGCTGCGGCCCTGCACAGCTGCAGTGCGCGGTCTGCATCCCCGCTTCATCACACAGCACTGCCTGAGGCCCGGTCCAACCGCGAAACCGGAACTGTGGCCCGGCCTGAACCCGGAGTCCCGCATGGGCACCATCCAAGCAGGGAGTCCAGCCTGAGGCTCCATCCAAGCAGGAGTGAGTGTGGAGCACAGCCTGCAGCCCTTAGCAATCGCAGAATCCAACTAGTGGCACTGACCTGCCGGGAACACGGCTGCAACAACCTCGCACAAACAGAGGTGATTGCGCGCCCATCTAGTGGCCTCAACCTGACTGTGGAGCACAGCCAGCAGCCCCACTTAAATGCAGAGCCCAGTCAACAGGCCCACCCAACCTCACAGTCCAGCCAGCGAGTTCCCCGCCCCCCACCTCAGAGCACAGGCAGTGGCTGCTCTCAATGAGAGACCCCAATAGCAAGCTCCACTTCCCCCCAGATGCTACCAGCTGACTCCTCAAGTACCCCAGACTGAGCTGACTGGTGAAGGTCTTTCCCTGCCAAAGCAAACCTGTGAAGTCTGGAAGAAGAGACTGCTTACTCGAATAATGCACAGATACCAACACAAGGATAAAAGGATCACGAAAAATTGGTAAACGTGATACCACTGAGGGGAATGAATAAAACTCCAATAACTGACTCTAAAGAAATGGAGATCTACAGGGTCCTCAAAAATTAAAAATAGAACTACCATTTGATCCAGCACTCCCACCTCTGAGTATATATCTGAAGGAGATGAAATCAATATGTTGAAGAGATATCTGCGCCCCTATGTTCATTGCAGTGTTATTTACCATAGCCAAGACATGGAAACAACCTAAGTGTCTGTCAGTGGATGAATAAAGAAAATGAAATACTATTCAGCCACACACACAAAAAGGAAACTGCAAACGCACAGCCAACATCATACTCAACAGGACAAAACTGAAAGCCATCCCTCTGAGAACAGGAAAAAGACAAGGGTGCCCACTCTCGCCACTGTTATTTGACATAGTACTGGAGGTCTTGGCCAGAGCAGTTAGGCAAGAAAAAGGGATGAAAGGAATCCAAATAGGCAACGAAGAAGTGAAACTCTCGCTGTTTGCTGATGACATGATTTTATAGATAGAAAACCCTAAAGAATCCATTGGAAAACTATTAGAAATAATCAACAGCTACAGCAAAGTTGCAGGGTACAAAAATCAACTTACAAAAATCAGTTACATTTCTACATTCTAATGACAAACTAACAGAAGGAGAACTCAAGAAGACAATCCCATTTACAATTGCAACAAAAAAGAATAAAATACCTAGTAATAAATTTAGCCAAGGAGGTAAAAGACCTATACAATGAAAACTATAAGACATTATTGAAAGAAATCGATGATGACATAAAGAAATGGGAAGATACCGCATGCACATGGACTGGAAGAATAAACATAGGTAAAATGTCCATACTACCTGAAGCAATCTATAAATTCAGTGCAATCCCAATCAGAATCCCAATGACATTCTTCACAGAAATAGAACAAAGAATCCTGAAATTCATACGGGGCAACAAAAGACCCTGAATAGCTAAAGCAATCCTGAGAAAAAAGAACAAAACTAGAGGCATCACAATCACTGACTTCAAAATATACTACAAAGTTATAATAATTAAAACAGCTGATACTGGTATAAAAAACAGACACACAGATCAATGGAACAGAATTGAAAGCCCAGAAATAAAACCACACATCTACAGACAGCTAATCTTTGACAGAGGAGCTAAGAACATACAATGGAGAAAGGAAAGTCTCTTCAATAAATGGTGCTGGGAAAACTGGACAGCCACATGCAAAAGAATGAAAGTAGACTATCACAAAAGTCAACTCAAAATGGATCAAAGACTTGAAGATAAGACTGAAACTATAAAACTCCTGGAAGAAAACATAGGCAGTACACTCTTTGACATTGGTCTTAGAGGGATCTTTTTGAATTCCATGTCTACTCGGACAAGGGAAACAAAAGAAAAAATAAGCAAGTGGGATTTCATCAGACTACAGAGCTTGTGCAAGGCAAATGAAACCAGGATCAAAATGAAAAGACAGGTGCCGGCCCGGTGGCATAAAGGTTAAGTTCGTGCGCTCCACTTCATCAGCCTGGGGTTTGCAGGTTTGGATCCTGGGCACGAACAGACACACCACTTGTCAAGCCATGCTGTGGCGGTGTCCCATATAAAGTAGAGGAAGATGGGCACGGGTGTTAGCCCAGGGCCAGTCTTCCTCAGCAAAAGAGAGGAGGATTGGCAACAGATGTTAGCTCAGGGCTAGTCTTCCTCACACACACACACAAGTGAAAAGACAACTCACCAGCTGGGAGAAAATATTTGCAAATCACATATCTGACAAGGGGTTAATGTCAATAATATACAAAGAACTCACACAACTGAACAACAAAAAAACAAATAACCGGATCAAAAAATGGGCAGAGGATATGAACAGACATTTTTCCAAGGAAGATATACAGATGGCCAACAGGCACAAGAAAAGATGTTCAACATCACTAATTATCAGGGAAATGCAAATCAAAACTATACTAAGATATCACCTTACACCTGTTAGAATGGCTATAATCACCAAGACAAAAAATAACAAATGTTGGAGAGGTTGTGGAAAAATGGGAACCCTCATTCCCTGCTGATGGGAATGCAAACTGGTGCAGCCTTTATAGAAGACAGTATGGAGATTCCTCAAAAAGTTAAAAATAGAAATACCTTATAATCCAGCTATCCCACTACTGGATATTTATCCAAAGATCCTGAAATCAACAATCCAAAGAGGCTTATGCACCCCTATGTTCATTGCAGCATTATTCGCTATAGCCAAGAGGTGGAAGCAACCCAAGTGTCCCTCAACTGATGGTTGGATAAAGAAGATGTGGTATATATATACAATGGAATACTACTCAGTGATAAAAAAAGACAAAATTGTCCCATTCGCAACAGCATGGATGGACCTGGAGGGTATTATGTTAAGCAAAGTAAACCAGACAGAGAAAGACAAACACTGCATGACTTCATTCATATGTGGAAGATAAACTAACACATAGACAGAACAGTTTGGTGGTTACCAGGGGGAAGGGGGTTGGGCACAAGTGGTGAAGGGACACATTTATATTTGACTGACAAATAATAATGTACAACTATAATTTCACAGTGTGATAAACTATTATGATATCAATTTAAAAGAGAGAAGAGACTAATCTCCCATAGAGAATTGTTCTAAATAATTTATGTAGATACTCTGTCCTCAAGGAGATGGAGCATAACTCCTCACTCCTCAAGTGTGGGCTGCACATAGTGGCTTCCTTTCAAAGAGGACAGTGTGGAAAAGGGGAAAAAAGAGTAACTTTAGAAACCTGACAAACACTACCTCAACCAAGTCATCAAGGTTAACATCAACAGTGATAAATCATGTTGACAGAATTTCCCCTTGATATGATGTGATGAAAATGGCACTTTATCTCTGTGGCCTTCCTCCCAAAAACACATAACCCCACTCTTATCATGAGAAAAACATCAGACAAATCCGATTGCAGGACATTCTACAAATCATCTGAAGAGTACTCCACAAAATTTCCAAGGTCATGAAAAACAACAAAAGTTTGAAAAGTTATCACAGCCAAGAGAGGACATGCCAAGCCAAGGAGACATGATGACTAAATATAATGTGGTATCCTAGATGAGATTCTGGAACAGAAAAAGAGCATTAGGTAAAAACTAAGGAAATATGAATAAAGTATGGACTTTAGTTTATATTAATGTATTGATATTGGATTAATTATAACAAATAGCCATACTAATATGTTGGTAATAGCAGAAATTACATGTGGTGTATATAGGAATCTCTGTATGATCTTTGCACGTGTTCTATAAATCTGCAGCTGTTCCAAAATAACAGTTTATTGGGAAAAAAAAAATACCTATCATATCCAGCAATTCCACTCCTAGGTATATACTCAAGAGAATTGAAAACAGTTACTCAAACAGATGCATGAACATGGTTGTTCACAGCAGCACTATTCACAATAGCCAAAAGGTGGAAACAGTCCCATACATCAAGGGATGAATGGATAAACATGGTATATACATACAATGGAATACTACCCAGACATAAAAGGAATGAAATACTGATACATACTACAACATGGATGAACCTCTAAAAACATAATGCTAACGGAAAGAAGCCAGACACAAAAAGTCACATACTGTATGATTCCATTTATATGAAATATCCAAAATAGCTAAATCCATAGAGACAGAATACAGATTGATGGTTTCCAGGGACTGAGGGGGGAAGGGAAGGGGAGGATACGGTTAATGGTTCAGGGTTTTATTTTGGAGTAATGGAAATGTTTTGGAACTAGACAGAAGTGGTGATTACACAACATTGTGAATGTAGTAAATGCTATTGGATTATTCATTTTAAAATCATTTTTTTTTGTTGAACTCACAGAAACAGAGAGTAGAATGGTGGTTGCCAGGGCTTGAGGGGTTGGAGGACATAGGGAGGTTGGCAAAGGGTAAAAACTTTCAGTTAAAAGATGAATAAGGTCTGAGTATCTAATGTATAACGTGGTGACTATAGTTGATAACACTGTATTGTATAGTTGAAATTGGCTAAGAGAGTAGAACTTAAATATACTCATCAAAAAAAAGTAAATACATGAGGTGATAGATGTGCTAATTAACTCAACAGGGGGAATCCTTTCACAATGCATACATATATCAAGTCACAGTGTACACTTTAAATATCTTACAATTTTATTTGTCAATTATACCTCAATAAAGCTGAAAAAAAAGAATTTTCAAGAATTAAAGACCAGAACTCTCAGATCAAAAGCTAAATTCAAATACTAGGTTTAAAAAAATCCTAGATATATTGTAGTATAATTTCTTCTTGTCTGATAAAGAAAACTCTTGGAAGAAGCCATAAAGGGAAGACAAATTATCTATAAAAGAATGGCTATTCAACTAAGACCAAACATCACCAGCAATTATAGACACTAGAGGTTAGTGAAATAATATCAGCAAAAGAGTCAGAAAAAACAACTTAATGCTATACCTAGCTAGCTATCCTTCAAAGGTAAAGGCAAAATAAAGACATTTTCAGACATAAAATGGAGCTTACTATCTCCACACCCTCACCAAAATATATATATATATATATATATATTACAGGAGCATATACCTCAACAAGATGAATGGTGAACCCAGAGGGAAAAGCCTCTTGAATAAGGATCTTGAATAAAAACAGCACTGACTAAAAAAGATGATTTAAAAAAAAATAGGCTAACAAATTTTATGGGCTACTGACTATAATATCAGTATAATCGTGTGGTTTTTGTTTTTTTTAATTGAAGCTAAAAACCTTGATAATAAAAAATCAGAGAAATAAGTCTAAATCTGTTAGTAATCCCAATAGTATAATTGGACTAAATTACCTCAAGGAAAAGAAAGAATTATTAGATTTGATTTTAAAAATATACTCAGCTGTAGCCTACTTATAAGAGACATGCCTTAAATAAAACAAAGGATTGAAAATAATGGAATGATCAAAAACATAAAGGAAGTCCTAATCAAAAGTTGGTATGGCAATATCAATATCACATAAAGTAGACTATCAGGCAAAATGTTTAATAAGGTAAACTATAAAAGGAACAGAATTACATGAGTATAAAATTACACAAATTTTTATGCTCCTGATTCAGACAGGGTATTTTAGGCTATGCTACAATAACAAATTATACTGGCTTTATAGTGGAAAGGTTTATTTCTCACTCCCACAAAGTCCTAAGCAAATTTCATAAGTCTGCAGACCAGTAACTGTCCACGTGGTGACTCAGAAATCCAGGCTGTTGGCTCAATCATCTCAACAGGCAGCTTCCTTGGTTGCCAAGGCAGAGGACAAATTAGCTGAGTGTTCCTCAGAGTTTCTTCAGTACTTCAGCCCAGCAGTGACGTGCTCAACTTCCACTAATAGGCAGTTGGCCAGGATTTGTCACATGGAGTGACCCAATTGCTAGGAGCCTGGCAGATGTGATGGGGCACATGCTTGCTCAGTGAGTACTAAATGTCTCTGTCACAGTAACTAACAAAATATTTTTGAAATTCATCATGTAAAATTGGACAATATTACAAAGGAAAAATAACAAAAAATCAATGAAAGAATTTTAATTCAATTCTGTTAGAGAAGGAGAGATCAAACAGAAGGAAATTATAGTATATGTTGTTTTCAGACATACATATATGTAGTGAAATAAAGTTTTAAGAAATGCACAGGAATGCTGAACACCATCTTCAGCACAGCATGTTGCTTCTCCAGAGAAGTGATGTAACCAGAATTAGGAAAGTCTACACAGGAGCCTTCAACATTATTTGAATATTTTATTCTTGAAAAAAATATTTGAAGCATAGCAAAATGTTGATATTTGTTCAAGCTTCATCCTGCATACCTGATAGTAGTTACATCATTCTCCAATATTTTTTGTATATTGAAATATTTCATAATAATTTTTAAAAGAATACATACATGTCTGTAATAGTTTTCTATGTTGTGTAACAAACTATCACAAACTTAATGGCTTAAAACAACATGCATTTATTATCTCAGTTTCCATAGATCAGAAGTCAGGGTTTGGCTTAGCTGAGGACTCACATTCTCACAAGGCTGCAATCAAGGTGTTGGCCAGGGCTGGAGTCTCATCTGAGGTCCAGGGTCCTCTTCCAAAGTCACCTGGTTGTTGGCAAAGTTCATTTCCTTGCATGTATAGAACTCATGGTGGCTTCCTTCTTCAAGATTCAGCAGAGGGATCTCTAACTTCAGTCAGTTAAGACAGAATTATATATAATGGAACATAATCATCTTCTTAACATATAATGTACCTAATCAAAGGATTGACGATCTGATTCATATTCACAGGTCCTGCCCACACTCAAGATGAGGGAATTATTCAGAGCATGTACAGCAGGAGGCAGGAATCTTGGGGACCATGTTAGAATTCTGCCTGTCACAGTGTCTCAAGGTTCTCATAATCTGGTGGAAGACATACACATAAGGACAATGACTCAAAACAATGTGTGTAGACATACTGAATGTGTGTCTTTGGGTCCCCTAAAAGGTGACCCAAACAGAAGACCTTGGGTATGGTTTATTGTGAGGTGATTCCAGGAAGCATATGTGAGATGGGGAAAGGAGAAGGGACAATATATAAGGTGCATTAAAGAGCAATTTACCACATGGGCACTGGGGCTAAATCCTACTGTGGACCCTCTGAGAACCATGTGAAATATGCTTCACAATTGTCCCAGGGTAGAAGAGAAAGCTGAAGCATTTTATCCACTGACTTCTGTCCCCTCTTGGCCAAGGCTCTCTCCCACTCTTCCAGGTTGTCACTGTGCATGGCAAGCTTCTATGGTGCCAGAGAAATCCCTCAGACAGTGAAGCAGAGAGATGCAGATGCTTAAAATGCAAAGTGGTCAGTGTTCCAGAAACTCCCTCTCCCAGATACAGGTGGCTCAATGCTGGGCATGTAACAACATAGGAAGGAACATTAAGAACATCTGTTACAATGTGTATATGAGGTAAGGTAAGACTTGCTGCTGTAACAGATAAATTCCCAAATCTCATTGGCTTAATACAATAAAATTTTATTTCTCACATGGTGGGACTGAGACACGGTGGAAGAGTGGCAGATGTGTTCCTTCAGTCATTCAGGAACCCAGTTGACAGAGCCTCTGGCATTTCAGCACATGTCTTCTAAAGACACTTTGTCTGTGTAAGCAAACAACTAACAGACAGGAGAAGAGAAGATTGTGTGGGAAAAATTTAGGTGTAAGTCTACATGGCCACACCAAAGCACAAGGGAGTTTGGGTAATGTAGTCTAATTGTGTGCCCAGCAAGAAAGAATAATGGATTGGTTGAACAGCGAGCAATCCTGCCACAGGTGCTGTGGAAGGCAATTAACTCACCTGGAATGCTCAGCAAAGGCTTGAAAGCATAGGTGACCTTTAGGTTAAAGAGGTGGTTAATTTAATGTGTCAACTTAACTGGCCCACCGGGAGCCCGGATATTTGTTTAAACTTTATTCTGGGTGTGTCTGTGAGGGTGCTTCTGGATGGGATTAACATTTGAATCGGTAGACTGATTAAAGTAGGTTGCCCTCCCCAATATAAGTGGACCAAATCCAATGCACTGAAGGCCTGAATAGAACAAAAAAGTAGAGTTAGAAAGAATTTGCTCTCTCTGCCTGTCTTCCAGCTGGGAAATCAGTTTTCTCTTGCTTTTGGACCCAGACGAGAACTTACACCATTGGTTCTCCCGGTTCTCAGGTCTTCAGACTTAGACTAGAACTATACCATCAGCTCTCCTGGGTCTTCAACTTGCTGACTGCAGATCCTGGGACTTCTCAGCCTCCATAACCACATGAGCCAATTTCTTACAGTAAATCTCTTTACATGTGTAATTCCTACTGGTTCTGTTTCTCTGGAGAACCCAGATTAATACAGAAGGGTAGAAATTTGCCATGGGATTAAGAAGGAATAATTGCATTCCAGGCAGAGCAAACAGTATGTACAGGGGAAGAGAAAAGAACTCAGGCAGAGTTCAGAGAACTAAAGTATATTTGTTTTGACAGGGCCCAAAGTGAATGTGGGTGTACGGAAGAAGTATCTGCAAATGCTAGCAGGAATCTGACAGTAAGCCTCCTGATTTTACACTGTCAGTGCAAAATAACCAATAGCCAATCTATAGGTAAGAGAAATAAAGTGAGCTTACTTGAGTCAAAGTGAGGATTATAACCTGGGAAGGCCTTAGAAAGCGTTCTGGAAAAGCATGGTTTTCAGTACAGTTTTATATCTTTTTAGAACAAGGAACATACATTAAACACACCCAGGATACATTTTCATCAAAATTTCAAAAGGTATTCAGTTGCAAATTAGCAGGTCAACGTGAGTGACCGTGGTGTCAGGAAAGGGACTAATCTGGGAGTTACCAATAGGGCACAGGAGGGGAAGTATGCATTCTTATCTAAAGAGAGTGTGTTCTTTACTTTAATGGTTAAGCAGATGTACAATGTATGTTTGACAGCCATAAATCAGTCTTTTTAGTTCAAGCTGAATCAGTTTTGAACCCGAAGAGTTACCCCATAGACCTCAATATGTGAGAATCTCTTGTCAACACCAAGAAGGAAATGACAGGCTAGAGGATTTTAAACAAAAGTAAAAGTAATACAAGGGGTTTTATGATACTACTTTGGCAATTGCAAGAAAGATGTTTTCCAAGAGCAAAAAGATTTTCTGCTAAATATTGTTAAATATCAACTGGCTTGAGCTCTGTGACATTTAACAAGAAAAGACGATGCATTTAGGCAAAAGTGCATGGGCCTGAAGTCAGGCGGACCCAAGTTTAACACTACTGAAGGGGAGAAAGAGCATTCTCTACCCACTCTGGGTCCTTTTCTGGCTGGGCTGCAAATTAAACTGACATGAGGCTGAATAGTAGGAGAAAATCAAACAAAGCTTTATAACATGTATGCATGGGAGAGACCCGGGGAAACTGAGTATCTCTTGACAAAATGGCAGAGGTTCTCCTCTTAAATAGACAAACAAGGATATTGGGGTTTGGGTTAGTTATGAGAGATTACCAGAAAAGCACAGTGAGGTTATTATGCAGATTTAAGGCCTCAACTTCCACACTGACAAGTTTCTAGAGATGAGGCCATCCTCCCCTCTTCCCAGTACAGAGAAGGAGACACCTTTACAAATGGAGATTTCCCTTACAACTGTAGATGTATGATAAACAGAACTTTGATAAGAATGGGCGTAGCAAAGACCCTTCCAATCTACTGATACCCAGGGTTATCCATGGTGACAACCTGTCCCGACCTGTTCCGGGGACAGACCTTCCATCCCAAATCCCTTCAGACAGTTGGTGGGGGTGGGGAAGATCAAAGCCTCCTTCAGTGCTTGAGGGGGCCAGTTCTGGTCCCCACACTACCTGGTAAGTTTGTAGTAAGAATTAGATGATTTGTATGTAAAGCTTCTAGCACAACATATGACAAATAGTATGTGCTCAAAGAAAAAATTAGTTCTTTTCTTCTCTGAACAACAAAGTTAATAGAAAGCATGAGTTTGAAAACAGGAGGAAAAAAATGAATTGGTTGAAGCTCTGACACTTAAAAACTGCATGATAGGGGGCCGCCCGGTGGCGCAGCGGTTTCGTCCGCGCTTGGCAGCCCGGGGTTCACCGGTTCGGATCCTGGGCGCCCGCCGACGCACTGCCTGTCAGCCACGCTGTGGCGGTGTCCCATATAAAGTAGAGGAAGATGGGCACGATGTTAGCCCAGGGCCAGTCTTCCTCAGCAAAAAGAGGAGGATTAGCAACGGATGTTAGCTCAGGGCTGGTCTTCCTCACAAAAAGAAAAAAAAAAAAAAAACTGCATGATAGTACTAATACCCTTTGCGAACAATTGCACCCTGTGAAAGGAATAGCCAATAAACTCTGAATTTGTAGCCAACAAACTCAAACTCTGAGTAATGCTAACCCAAGAGCTTGCTGGTATATACTAATTGGGTTTGAGAAATGTGCAGGAGAATATTTAAAGAAGATAATAATACTGAGCTCCAATATTAATATTGAGAAACATTGACAATTCATAATAAATTCATAATAAAAATGAACAAAAAAAATACTTTTGACTCTACATTAACCAGCTGTCTATTTCTTACATCCTATTCACTTTTTAATGAAATGTTTGTCTCTTAATGAGAAATCTGACTTTCATAATTAAATACATAATATTCATGCCTTGTGGTTCTCCACAGGAAACAATTTACCCTGTGTGTTCAGTTTTTTTTAAATAGGCAATATTTTTAAGAAAATTGATTTAAGACTTGGCAGGCTGAAAGCATGACTAAAAATTCCATACATGAAAATCTGAAGAAGGCAAAACTATGTTTGATAATTAAAGACCCAAATGAATGAAAACTATTTCTTTAATAAAAAAAGCTAAATCAGAGTTCTTAAATAAATAGTGCGGTTCTTTGTATAATTATTTACTTTTACTATGCTTTACACATATTAGATAGAAGCTTCCAATCCATAGAGCAGTGGTTCTCAACCTTGGCTGCACATTTAGAATCATCAGGGGAGCTTTTAAAAAATACTCATACCTAGGCTTCACCTCAGATTTACTGAAAAAGAATATTTGAGAGTGGACACCAGGCATGAGAATTCTTTTTAAAATCTCCCCAGATTGTGGAGAAACTTGCGACGCTCCTCAGTCCCTTTTCACACTTACCACTACGCTATCCAGACCTTCAGTACAGTTCACCTGGACTCTTGCCGCCCAATGTGTCTCCTCACCATCCTCCTCACCACTGCCCGATTAAATGTCCTAGAAGAGTATTTACCAAACTTGAACATGCATACAAACCATGTGAGGGTCTTGTTAATAAGGTCTTAGATAAAGGCTCTAATTCAGTAGATCTTGGGAGAAGCTTAAGCTTCTACATTTCTTTCAAGTTCCCAGGTGATGGCCATGCTGCTGATCCACAAACCACACTCTAAGAAGCAGGTCCTAATTGTTACTGCATTAACAAACAAATTGATTATAATTAAAATAACATGTGCTTTTATTCTATACCACCCTAGAGTGAACAAAATGACATTTCAAAATGAAGCAAAGTAAAAGTACATTCCTACAAGCATAAGAAGTTACACACACCCAAACAAATACACATATACATATGCATATATGCAAATTAGCAGATCAGTGTTCAATTCTTAAGTATTTCGATTACTGATCATTTTCTAGAACTTTCACTCTAGTCTTTTTCAGATTTCCTCTATTTCTCTAAGTTATTTCCTTATTTTCCTTCAATTTGAACTATAAACTTATTTTCAACCAATTAACAAATAAAGATGTATTGATTGCCATACTATATATTAAGACTTCCAGAGTCAAAGGAAACTATTGATACTGCTTCCTAATTCGAAGTATGCTTTTCTAATTTTTTTTCCTTTCTCTTATTTCTCTTAATTTCATTTGATGTTTTACATTTACAAAGCAGAATTTGGGGGCTGGCCTGGTGGCATAGTGGTTAAGTTTGCATGTTCCGCTTTGGCAGCCCAGGATTCACAGGTTCAGATGCCAGGCATGGACTTACACACTGCTCATCAAGCCATGCTGTGGCGGCATCCCACATACAAAATAGGAGAAGATTGGTATGGATGTTAGCTCAGCGACAATCTTCCTCAAGCAAGAAGAGAAAGATTGGCAATAGATGTTAGCTCAGGGCCAATCTTCCCCACCAAAAACTAAAAAGCAGAATTTTTCTTCTGCTGTTTAGTCAATGTCTATGCGGGTTAATATTTTCAAGTAAAGACACAGATTCTTTGAGGGCTTGAAGCTCTAGGACAGCTCACAGGACAAGTTTGATATATAGTAGAGAGCTCTGTTCCCTTATGGACAGGCATGGTAAGATATAATGTTTCTCCCCTGAGCAAGTTCAGGGTCATATAAACTAAATGAACCAAGGGTTGGCAAAATCACTAAAATGCTTATTTGTTAAAAACTGTAGGGGGCTGGCCCCATGGCCTAATGGTTAAGTTTGGTGCACTCTGCTTCAGCAGCCCAGGTTTGGTTCCCAGGCTCAGACCAACACCACTCATGAAGCCATGCTGTTGCAGTGACCCACATACAAAATAGAGGAAGATTGTCACAGATGTTAGTTCAGGGCAAATCTTCCTCAGCAAAAAAAAAAAAAAAAAGCAACACTGTAATTTATGGTAGGTAGAGGTGAAAAGAAAGAAATAGAATTGGAAGATTAGAGAAATACAATCTAACTTAAACTTGATTCCATAATCTTTCTAGCCATCTATGATTGGATTTTTAAAAAATAACTTTCCATTTTGATAGACTAGAAATTAGCCATGCTCTCTAGAAACTAATACATAACTAGTATAGTATATTCATTTTAAATATCAATAACTGGAAACATAAAGACTGAAAAAAATTACCAGAAATTGTTGACAAATATTATTTAATCAGACATTTCCTGCTTTTGTGGTTACCTAAAATCTATAACAAAAAAATGCTAATAATTTGGGTTTTCAAGGCTTCAGGCTCAGACTGGAACTACACATCAGCTCTCCTGGGTCTCCAGCTTGCTGACTGCAGATCTGGAGACTTCTCAGCCTCCACAGTTGCCTGAGCTGATTCCTTATAATAAATCTCTTCATTATATACATAATTAATAAATATATACACATCCTATTGTTTCTGTTTCTCTGGAAAATCCTAACTAACACACTGATCAATGGGTATGAAGTTTCAGGCATGCAAGATGAAAAAGTTCTAGAAATCTTCTATACAACATTGTCCTTATAATTAATAGTATTGTACTATACACTTAAGAAGTTGTTAAGAGTGTAGATTGCACGTGTTTTTTACCACAATAAAAAAGAGGAGGATTTACCTAATCAGGGTCAATATATTTTGAACTGCAGTCATTGAAATAAGTGTACAAACTGCTAACATAATGTTCTTGAAGAAAACACTCGCTTGTATATAGAAGTTCTGATGTTTCTAAATCCTCTCATTACTTTGTCAGTATTTAAACTGACAAAGGGTTTCATCATTAGAGAATAAGGAGTTTTGCATAGGCATTAAGATGTTTTAAGATTGGATTTTTTAAATGGATATCAACTACTAAATTATAGGAAGTTTTTTTTTAAGGAAGATTGACCGTGAGGTAACATCTGTTACCAATCTTCTTCCTTTTTTCCTTTTTTTTTTCTCCCCAAAGCTCCAGTAGATAGTCGTATGTTACAGATGCACATCCTTCTAGTTGCTCTATGTGGGATGCCGCCTCAGCATGGCTTGATGAGCAGGGCGTAGGTCTGCACCCAGGATCCGAACCGGCAAACCCTGGGCCACTGAAGCAGAGCTCATGAACTTAACTGCTACGCCACCAGGCTGGCCCCCATAGGAAGTATTTTTTATAAGCAGGCAGCTACCATTCCCTATTTAGTTATCAGTGCCAGATCCAGTGTAAATATCATGAGAGTTGCAGTTTTAATATTTAAAGTCACCACCAGAATCACAAACACATCACAAGCTATTGCACCTGTGAAACCTTGAAAGTGTAACCTGAGAGTCTTTCTGGCCTGAAATGAATTATAAGAAATGAAGTAATTTACAAATACGTCCCCAGCCTGAGGTTAGAAAGCTCATGATATATGTGATTACATGCCAAAAGAGCCCCCAAGCCCTAGATATTATTGTAAAGCTCATCTATTTGTTGTTGTGCATAGAACTATTTATAATATCAAAATAATATGATATTTGGGATTTTCCCCTGTAATTCCAGTATTCATAATAGTTCTAATTTGCTTCTCAAACGACCCTTGAGAAAAAACACACATTAACATGATCATAATGAAGTCACTGGAGGACTACTGTTGCTTAGGAACATCAAAGAATTCTGGCATGGATTGAGGATTTATTATCTTATGAGCCATTGAAATCAGCAATTGGGTGCTTTTCTTTTGATTAGATGCTATATATCAATTTGGCATCTCTCATATTTCCCAGTTAAGCTGATGAATGAAATCAATTTTACATTACATACTCAGTGTCTGCTATTTAATTTGGAAATAAAATAGTACCCTTATAAATCTGAAAATATAAACCATAGACGTGTAAACACACCATAAGAAGTCGTTTTTCTGTTGTAAATATTTTTATTGTTTCTAAGTTTTGCTCACTTTCATGCTTTCAGTTCTCCTTGTCACCTTTCCTCTTTATCAATGAAAACACAGAGTTGACATGTTTCTCAAAGGCTATTGATGCATGAGCACTTACTCAAAGCACCATTTCTGATTACTAACATTATGCGCCATAGCGACTTGATTACAACTGTAGAAATAAATGGCTCAGGTTTCAGATTTTCATGAAAAAGATAAGCCTCCAAACAGAATTTTGTTATGTATAGCATTAATTTTAAAAGTGACATCTGAATGTGGAAAATAAAAAAACCATTTCAACCATCTGCTTTGTTGGCTATCTTTTACAGTGTGTGCCAAATCATTTTTCTTAGATTAGCTGAACGTATCAGTCAGTTTGGGAGGAATAGAACTCATTCTGTGTTCCATTTAAAACCTATCCATTGATGTAGAACATAGAATGTGTCACTAGAGTCTAATTGCTCCCACCCTCTCCTTTGTATTTTATGTATCTTTATTATGATGAAAGGGTAGTAGAAAGAGGAAGGGGAGGAGAAGAACAACTGATGGGTATATTAGAAAGTCAAACTCTGAGAAAGCAAAGGGAAATTAACGTTTCCTACTTGATTTCAAATACCAGATTAATTATTAGAATAAGATAAAGAACAATTTGCCACATTGCTTGGAAATTTACTTATGAGGGCATATCAAATACAACTCTGGGTGTGAGACTAAAAATAATGACTTTCTCACATCATAGCTTAAAAGTTTTCTTATAATCAAGAAACTATAGCAGATCATTCTGATACAAAATGATTCATTCTTATCTCAAGAGAATCTAATTTCATAAACACCTGATTCATTCATTTGATCAGTCTGTCAACAAATATTTACCAAACTCCTAACTGTATGCCAGACACTATTCTAGATGCTGATAATAAAGCTGGCAACAATCCAGATAAAAATCCCTGCCTTCTTAGAGCTTTCCTTCTGGTAAGAAAGACAAGCAAAAAGTAAATAGACAAATAAAGTCAGGCAGAGCTAAGTTCTTCAAAGAAAAATAAAACAGGAATGGAATAAAGAATTACGTAGGAAAACTTTTATTTTAGAGGGAACAAGAAAAGCTTTTCTGAAGAGATGACATTTGAGCAGAGACCTGAATAAAGTAAGAGAGTAACCCTCATGAATATCTGGGGGAAACATTCCAATGAGTGGGAGCAGCAAGTGCAAAAGGCCCTGAGGTAGGAGTGTGCCTGGCATGTTCAAAAACAGCAAGGAGATCAGTATGGCTAGTAGAGTGAGTCAAGAAGAAGAGTAGCAAAAAGTACAAGTCAAAGAGCTAGCCAGGAGAAAATCATAGAAGTCCTATCAATTAGAAAAATTGTAATTCAACCACTGAGGTAGGGGAACACTGGGTAAGAAACAGGTTTTGATGAAGGATTTCTGTTGGAGACATAAGATTTCTATTTGAATTCCAAGTGGAGATTTTGAAAAAGATAGT
This sequence comes from Tapirus indicus, assembly GCA_031878705.1. Lineage (NCBI taxonomy): Eukaryota > Metazoa > Chordata > Mammalia > Perissodactyla > Tapiridae > Tapirus > Tapirus indicus. The sequence continues at coordinate 96,038,555 of CM062926.1, forward strand.
TTGATAAATGAGTCTAGAACTCATAGGAAAGGCTGGAGATATAAGTATGAATCACTGCATTGATGGACATCAAGGTCATGGGACTGGATGAGATGACCTGGGGAGTGGGTGTAACTGGAGGAGGAATGAGGGGCAGTAGAGAAGTTAAGAAGAGGAAATAAAATCAAAGGAGACTGAGAAGGTGTGACCAGTGAGGTGGGGGTAAAACCAAAAGAGAATGTTCAAAGGAAGAGAGTATTCAAGGGACGGGGACTAATTGTTGCCAAATGATGCTAATAAAGTCAGATCAGATAAAAACTGAGATTTGGTCTTTGATTTTGTCAATTTGAAAGCCATTAATGACCTTAACAAGAGTGATTCTAGAGGAATGGAGAACATGAAAGTCCTGTTGCAGTGTATTCAGGAGAAAGTTGAGGTGAAGAAATAGAAAGAGTGAATACAGACAACCCTTTTTGAAAGAGTTAAGAAAAATGGAGATAATAAATGGGTTAAGATAAAAAGGATAAGAAAAATAAGAGTAGTACCTGGAGGGGAATGTGAGGTCAAGGAGGGTTATTTTAAAGTTGGCAAATATGTTGGTATGTTGTTAGTAATGGTCCAGCAGGGAAAAGGAAATTGTTAATAAAGAAGAGAAGGGGATAATTGTAGAACCAAAATCTTTGAACAGGGTAGGATCCAGTATACAGTCGGAAGTGTTGTCCCTAATAAAAGAAGAGAGAGTGGACCCATAGTAATACATGGTAAGACAGGGTATGTGTTTACAGATACAGGAAGGTCTTAAATTTCCTGGTACAACCAGAAAATAAAGTACTTATTTTCCAAGTGCTAGTATATTTACTAATACTTTTCTGTAGCTAATCAGCTAAGTCTGCCTATTTAGTTCCATGCAAATCAGCCTGAGGATGTGGGCTGTACACAACCCTCTATGGCTAATTGATTATTTCTGTTCCATGGCTACAAACTGTATCCCATATAAGAGAGATGCCCTTCTGCAAATGCAAACCAGAGGTCTCATTATGGGATCCTGTAAGAGAAGTAAATGGATTAGAGAGAATCTATCATTATCGGTCTCCGTATGCCTCCATGTTTGGGTAATGATAGCTTGTTTCCTATAAGTTCAGCTGCATCCACTCCCTGAATCAAAGTCTTATTTAACCAACACTAAGAGTTTCTTTCCCAGTAGTAAGTGGCCTTTAGAAATAGGTGAATGATCTCCTTCTCCCATACTCAGACCGATGTGCAGGAGATGGGAGAAGAAAACAAGGTACGGAGGAGTAGAGACTGTGGAAAGTGGAAATCTCTGGTGTTAAGGTAAGCATTAAGTAGCGACCTCACTATCTGCTCCTCAGCCCAGGTCTCTGATTCTCCATGCCTAAAATAGCTGAGCCATGATCCCTCCAACCAGGTAACAGAAGACATGGAGAACCTTATCTAGTTCCTTCTACCCCATTTCCCAGGCACTATGCCCCTGATCCACACCATGACAGTCCACAAGAGGTAACAATTGCCTAAAACATTTATTCTAAGTCTGGTTTCCGCACTGAATATCAAGCCCAAGCTACATCAATCAGAACTTTTCCTTCTCCTATGCCTCAACCAGCCTCTCTGCCATTGATCATTTAAGCTCCTTTCAGAGGATGCTAATCTATCCATCCTGGTTTATTCCTTTCTTCTTCACCACCACCCACTCCTAATCTTCTATCTCATTCTTCTCCTCCATTCTAAGCTCACTTCCCCTTTCCTACACCCAGTTTGTCACTGACTATGACAATCATTTCAACTGGAATAAATGGGTCAAGGTCCCTTATAATTAATTCTCTACCTACCTCTCCCTCAAAACTTAGAACTGTCCATTCATCCTTTCCTTCTGCCATACTGAATAACTTGTGAGTTGTGTAAATGTATCATGTTGTTTCATAATCCTCTGCCTCTTCAAAAGATGCCCTTCCTTTATGACATCCCCCACTTCTTCATACATCTGAATAAAACTCAAGTCTCAACTCTTCTGGGACCCCATCTCTGAATATCCAGATCTGTGGTTCTCAAACGTGGCTGCACACTAGAATCACTTAGAAAGCTCTAAAAATAAAACTGAGGCCTGGGACCCACCCTCAGAGATTCTGATTTAACTGGTCTGGGATGCCACCTGGGCATAGGGATTAGTAGCACCTCCCCAGGGGATTCTAATGTGCAGCTGAAGTTGAGAACTACTGCGCTAGGTGATATGGATTCTTTCCTGCTGCAACGCCACACACTTTACTCATCATATCAGAACCTCACCTTGTGCGTTTAGTTCTCTGTGGACCATATTTCACTACACTTTGCATCCCCAGTGCCTGCTTCAGAAAATAGAGGAATGATCAATACACAGGTTTTGGATAAATGAAGGAATAAAATTATTTCATGTTTATATATGAATTTTATTACTGCCTAATGAGATAAGAACACCTGAAGTATCTTGGGAAAAAAATCACATAAATGGAGAATAAAGGAAATAATAGTATAGTTGGAGGTGGTTGCATGATGTGAGAGTGATGTTTGGAGACTGGAAAAACTTAGAATGGTTCTTGAACTGCATTTTAAAAAAGTCAGCAGATCTTTTACAAAAGTAACAAAATGAGATAACTGACAGTCACGTTTTCTTCCCAGTGTCCTGAAAGTGTCAACACAAATGACTCTCTAGAACTGTTCTGGTACCTGCTGTTTCATAACTCTGATGATTAGATAACACGTCCGCACTTTTGCTGTCTCCCCGATTTGATCCCAAATCATGAAGTTCTTAAGTTAGTGGAATCTAATACCCTTTATATTACTGAAGCACTTGGATTCTCCTCAGTTTCTTATCCATACTCCATCTGCTTACTTATTTGAAGGCAAACATAAGAAGATAAAAAGGAAAAAAACAAAACAAAACACCAAGTACAGTAAAATAAGCGTGAAAATAAATCCTGGTGAGCACTAGGAGATTAGATGTAATGCCTAACATTATTTTATTGGAACATCTCCCAATCATGGTATGTTTAACCTTGGGTAAATATTAACGATAAATTCAGTGATCAGATTGTCATGTATTATAAGCCAATTTTGCAAAATAAATAAATGAAACCTGAATTTTATGTTCAGGCTTAGGCATATGTTATGATAACATTTACTTTTTGTTAAGTGTGTAATAGCGATTGCAATAAGAAATCAAAGCACTTGGAGCACATATTATTTTCAAATTGAAAGGAAAAAACAATTTTTTTTAAAGCTGGCCCTGCCATTGAAGTTACAATCCCCAAAGCTGACAGTGAGAATTCAATAGAATTCTATCAGTTGTCAAAGGTGATGGAATTGAAACTGTTGATTTCCAAGATTCAAGAGTGTAGGTATGTTACAAAATTGGCCATGTTGAAAATAATGCTAATTATGGCAGGGGTTTAGGAAGTATGCTACCATTCTGAAGCTAAAAAAAGAGAGCACATCTTTTTTTTTTTTTTGCTGAGGAAGATTTGCCCTGAGCTAATAACATCCATCGCCATTCCTCCCCTTTTCGCTTGAGGAAGATTCACCCTGAGCTAACATCTGTGGCAAATCTTCCTCTATTTCGTATGTGAGCTGCCACCAAAACATGGCCACTGACCAGCAGTCCACGCCCAGGAACCGAACCCAGGCCACCAAAATGGAGCATGCCAAACTTACCCACTAGGCCACTGGTGCTGGCCCAAGAGCAGATTATTTTTATCTATCTGAGTCCAAGTTGATTTGTTTTGCTCTTTTCTGTCTTGATATAATCAGGTATTATTTTTGTCATTGCTGCTGTTTCTTTGGCTTTTGAAAGTAGTAGATGAACACTAGTTGCTGAGTTTGTATCACTGTCACTGACTCTCTAGTAGGCAATTTCCACATTCCACTCATAACTTAGGAAAGGGAAATTGTCTTGCCTAATAATAAATCCTTAGGATGGAGACTTATTTCGATGTTTCAAATCATGGACAACAAACAAATATTTATAGGAGCCACTCAGGTAATGTAAAGGAGGGAAGCTAGCCACTAAGATAACGGGGAATGTTGAGAGCTAAAGAGAATTGCAAATTTCATGTCCCATATAAAGGCATTTAGATTTTTATTATTGTTATTGTTATCATGCTGTCCACCATTTGGTCCCTACTTTAAATTCAATATTTTCTATAACGATTTTCCCTAAAATAAAGATTTCTCATAATAAAGCTGGTCAAGAATTCGCACACAGTAAACTTTTGTTTAGCGATACTCCTTAGTCCTAAGCAAACTATTTCCACTCAGCAAAATTGCACAGCTGAAATAACTCAGCACACAACTACGTGAAAATTTTTTCTTCTTGCAACACATTTTTTTAGATTTACCCATTACGTAATATACTTTGCAACCAGGAGGCAAGAATAAAGAAAATTTAGAAATAGAAATGAATATTTACTGAGTACCTAATATTTCTAGACTCTGTACTAGAATTATTTCATGTATTAGCTTATTTAATTCTAACAATAAGATTATAAAGTAGGTTGTATTAACCCCAAGGTACACATGATGGAACTGAAAATAAAGATATTAAGAGATTATAAGATCACACTAATAAACAATGGATTTAAGACTGGAATTCATGTTCTTCTTAATTCAGTCTCTTTCCACATCATAAAAAAAAAGAAATCTATCCTTAATAAACAATTATGATTATCACAATGACATTAAAGTTTATTGAAAATAGTGTGTAGATATATTTGGAACTTCATTGCCCAAAATACTCTTCACTGACATTGCTTTATTAGGTAATTTCTCTGTGAAAACACTGAACAGCAAAATATTTTTACAATGCATCAATAAAGTTGATTTTTCAATTGCATTGACACAAAGCAAACCAACTTATATAAAAATGTAAACCAATTTTACTGATGTAAGTATCGTAATTGTGCTCTCCTGTGGAAAACAACTAAGGGCAACATTTGGCATCACACAACACCTGTCATGTGAAATTTGCATTAAAATGTTACTCTGGACAAGAGGCATTTGTTAATCTCATCCAAACATCAAACATAGGAATAATCATCAAATCAATTAAATGCTGCTGACTTAAAAAATAATTGCGGGACATTGCCAGTTCAGAATAGGATCCCAATGTCATCACAATTATGCCTGAAAGCATCTGGACAACACACATTTCAATGGCATGACCTCTATCATCAGTTAGATTTGTGTGCAACTATTGAAAGATGGCTCTAAAACATGGGATCCATTTCACACTTGAAAATAAACACTTTTTTAAATATGTTTCATCATTTCTTTCTTAGAATGATTGAATGTTCAAGAGGTATTCCCAAGTAAGAATTTAAGAGCATGTAGAAAGAGGACACATATATGTATATATAATTGTTAAATGCAAGAGTGGAAAATGATCTCCAAATAACCTTAAGTAGATGATACATGCATGTTAGGAAAGCAAGAGAAAAGAGTGACCACTGTAGCACTGTTTCCTAGATTTTAGCCACTATTGTAATTAAAGAGGAGTGTTTGAAATACTTCAAACACATGCATAAACACACACATGTATCCTAGAATGACCTTCACCCTGCCCTTGCTGTAGGAAGTTGGCCTTTGTACCAATTCAGATTTTTAGCCCTATATACATATGGAGACATAATGGAGAGATATCTCATCAAAAGATCAGAGCAGCGTGTATTTTCCCGCATAGACACTCCTGTTGTTTGGATGATACTTAAATGAACCTCTTTCCCACTTCCTCTGTTCTCTAGGGTTCACAGGCTTTGCTGCAGTGACAGCTGCCAATCCCATTCTCTATGGTGCCTGAAGTCCAGACAGTGGCTAAATCTACCGCGCCTTTCTCACTTGCTAGAGGTTACAGATGCATTTATTATGCACGTGTGAAAAGGCCAGTGCAATGAGGAGTTGTTGCTATTGTGAGCAGCAATCCCTACCTTTATGCAAGAATTATGCAATTGATTCATACAAAGAAACAGATTAGCATTTCTATGATAAATATGTGAAATCCAGGATCCAGGATGGTCCCCAATGAACCTAACCCCTGGAATTCACACCCCTGAGTTTCCCCTTGCCACAATGAATAGGACTGGACTGTGATATAAATAGAATATTGTAGAAACCACAGAGTATGACTTCTGAGGCCTGGTCACAAAAGCCTTTTTTCTCTTGGATCACTCACTCTGGGGGAGCTTGTAACCATACATTGGGGAAACTCAAATAGCCCTGTGGAGAGGTCCTAGGGTAAGGAACTGAAGCCTCCTGCCAATTTCCAGCACCAACTTGTCAGCCGTGTGAGTGAACCATCTTGGAAAAGGATCCCCCAGCCCCACTCAAGCCTTCAGATGACTGCAGCCCTGACTGGCATGTAACTGCCAGTCAGAACCAACCAGTCAAGCTGCTCCAGAATTCCTGCCCCATAGGAAGTGTGTGATAGTAAGATTTATTACTGTTTTAAACCACTATACTTAGAGGTAATTATTTATGCAGCAATAAATAACCACAAAGTGCTCTAGATTCTTAGGTCACAGCCAAAACAGCAGAATTTTAGCCTCTGATTTTTCTCTGTTGATTGCACTATGAGGACAAACCATCATTTGACAATGAGAAAACAAAACAAAACTCTTCTTAAATTCACTGGTACTAAACTATTTCCTCTTTTCCAACCATACTTTGCATCCCACACTTTTCACTCTATTCCTCTGCCTGAACCCTCTTTGCCATATCTCTCCCTAGAAAGATCATTTTTTAATAGTAAGGATAAACATTGTCGCTTCTCTTGGAGTCTTCACAGATACTTTTCCCAGTATAATTAGTTGTTCACCCATCTGTCTTCCCTCAGTACATTAAACATACCACTAACAGAGTATTAAAATATAATGAATTACACTGTGTTGTAGTTCATTCCATGTGTTTTTACCTCCTCTATCAGACTGTGACCTTCCTAGGGAAAGGAATCTTGTCTTAGTCATCTTTTATTCCCAGTGCTTGGGCATGCTAAATGAGACATAGTAGGAATTTAATCAATGTTTGTTAAATAAATGAATGAGTAAATTAATGAAAGTTTGAATGCACACTCCCTCCTCTCTCTTTCTCATTCCTTCCCTCAACATTAAGTTGGTCACAAGGTTCTCTTTATTTTACTTTTGAATTGTCTCTTAAACCCATTCTTCCTTCTTTCCTCCATTTTCATTGCCTTGCTGGAACACTTGGATGCCAAGGTACACAAAATTGTATAAGCAAATGATGTGAAAAAGGGCTTTCAATATTTTTTAATACTATATGGGAGTTAGAGCAGGGAAGAAACTGTTAGTGCCTTAACACTGACATTTGGGTGGATTTCGTATTTGTCAAAACTAAATGAACCAAAAAAAAGAAAAAGAAAAAAACTAAATGAACACTAAAATAATCGTTAGAATCTCAAAATAGTATTTTTGTGGCCCATAGAAAGTTCTGGATTATCTACTAACTGGATATGCAATTATATTTTATGTTTAGTTATTCTAATATATTTAAGTTTCATAATTTCCCTAAGTTGACTACATTCTCATGTCTTTAGGAACTGTGAAACAACTTTTTTTTAACCATACTTCAAGCCAAATCAGTTGACTTGTCACTTTAACCAATTTCTTAATGTTTGATTGCTCATAACTCTTTTGTGTTTATGTGTTTGTAAATTTGCATGTGTGTCTAAAACCATTAAATATATTCAATGTGTTGATAAAAAATAACGTCATAAAAACTTAAGCAGGGGAAAATTCCAGAGTACTCTATGCACTTCTTTTTAAAATCACAAAATTTTAAATGATGTATAGGAAACATCTAATTTCATCGCTTCAAATGATGGAATTAAGTTTCTGTCCCAAGTGGGAGATTTCCCCCATGTTTACCCAAATAAAGTATGAACTGTAATCCGCCTGCCCATCCACTACATACTCAAACTGATGGATTCATTGAATAATTGCCCAACTGTCATTGGCGTTAAACACACACAAGAAAAAACAGAGCATTTATGTAAAGCAGATTCAAAACAAGCTTTTAGCCAAAATGCCACACACATTTCCAAAGTTTTCCAAAAGAGGAAATTGTCTACCTTTAATTAATTAATTAATCAAATTAAAGAGAAATAATTTTTTAACCTATTTATTTTTTTATTTATTTATTTTTTTTTTGGTGAGGAAGATTGGCCCTGAGCTAACATCTGTTGCCAATTTTCCTCTTTTTTTTGCTTGAGGAAGATTGTCCCTGGGCTAACATCTGTGCCAATCTTCCTCTATTTTGTATGTGGGACACTGCCACAGCATGGCTTGATGAGCTGTGTGTCTGTCTGTACCCAGGATCCAAACCCACAAACCCTGGGCCACCAAAGCAGAGCATGGGAACTTAACCACTATGCCACCGGGCTGGCCCATTTTAACCTATTTAAATGGTCAGCAAACAAAAAATTAATCCTAATCACACAAAACAATATCAATTTATTCAATCAAAAAGTTCACTTGATTTTTTTAAACTTCTGTTTATATGGTATTTACCTGTTTACATAGTATTATATCCTTATAGTTCTAGTCTACATTTCTGCACTATTGTAATTAGAAAATAAAAATGGTCACATATAATATTCTCCTAAATTCTGTGTAGAATTCAAGGTTAAAATTCTAAGATTTCTGCTTCCAACCATGACTGAGTAACTGACACTGAATTAACTCTTCTGCTTTGAACAACTATAAAACTAAACAAATACATGAAGCATCAGAAGTTACATTTTTGATAACAGATAGCACAGAACTATAATCTGTGAGAGAAAGGAAACCCATGAGGTGGGCCCCACAATCACCCAGACTTTGGTCTGGAGGCACATTCCAAACCACTACACAAAGATGAGGAGCCCAGGCAGAGCACAGCAGTCTCCTTTTTGTAGAAATTGACAAAGCTATTTGTAAAACCTATATGGAAGTGAAAAGGACACAGAATAGACAAAATAATCTTGAAAAATAATAATAAAGTTAGAGGATTACCTAATTTCAAAACTTACTATAAAATTTACAGTAATCAAGACACTGTGGTGTTGGCTTAAGGATAGACAAATAGATCAATGGAATAGAATGGAGAGTCCAGAAATAGACACACAGTTATATGGTCAATTGATTTTTTACAAAGGTATCAAAGTAATTCAATGGGGAAAGGAAAATTATTTCAACAAAAGGGATTGGGACAACTGGATATCCATATTGAATAAAAAATAACTTCAAATATGTCTCTGAGAATACTCAAAAATTAATTTGAGAAGGATGATAGATCTAAACACGAAAGCTATTATTATTGAGTTTTAGGAATTCTTTATATATTCTGATAAAATCCTTTTTTAAATGTAAGTATCGCATGTAGTCTCTCAAATTTATGAATGCCTATTCATTTTCTTTATGGTGTCCTTTTGATAAGCAGAAATTTTCAATTTTTTTTTCTTTTTTCTGAGGAAGATTAGCCCTGAGCTAACATCTGTGCCAATCTTCCTCTATTTTGTATGTGGATCACCGCCACAGCATGGCTGACAAGTGCTTTAGGTCTGCGCCCAGGATTTGAACTCTTGAACCCAGGCCACCAAAGTGGAGTGCATAGAACTTTAACCACTAGGCCACAGGGCCGGCCCCCAAAATTTTCAATTTTTACGAAGTCTAATTTATCATCTTATCCTATTATGATTTGTGCTTTCTGTGTGTTGTCTAAGAAATCTTTGACCCCAAGATTGCAAAGAAATTCTCCTGTGTTTTCTTTACTGTGTAGAGGCTCAGATACAAAAGATTGTGTGTAATTACTACTCAGGTGTCTTTTTCAGTGGGTATTTTAAAAAAATAAAGGATCTATCAAAGGTTGCTGAAAACATTAACTCCCACTTCCAGACCAGGCCATTTTGGAGAGAACAGAGGAAAGCTACAAATGTCAATTTTCTCTTACTTTAAATACTATGTCTTAAAGTTTGATCCAGAGGGAAAAATAAACTACATAATATCTTGCTCAATTTTTTTGCACACCATAAGAACAGGCAACATAGAGCATTTAAAATAAAACAAAAAAAAATCAAAAACAAAAAATATTTTGACCCATATAGGATTGTATTGGCAAAGAAAAACTGTGTTTAGGCTCAATAGAATTGTCCCACCAATATTGTATTTTCAATCTAGCACCATGCTGAAATTATGATAGACCCTCGTCATTTGTTTCTGAAAAAAAAACTGCCCAAATCTATTCGGTCTTACAAATTCGTATAAATTTCAAGGAAAGCATGATATGCTATAGCCTGGATTGACACAAGAAGAAATAGTACTTGGGTATGTAGCAAGGTATTGCCTTACAAGGCAGTAGGTAGGCCACTGAATGCTGACCTGGCCCCTCCTCCAGCTGATATGGCCCTCCCACAGAGTTTCTTATCTGCATTCTTATACTTTGGGCACTACATTGATCATCAAATTAAGGATGCATCTCCATGATAAACTGGAAACTTGGAGAACCTGTATCCATTCATGTATATCCATCTTAAGGTATACAAACTTTGCATTCTTGATTGTTGATTCAGCAGAAAATCAAAGAGACAGCTACTTGAGCCGAATTACATTCGTAATGTCTACCAGTCCGTGAACTTCAACTAGTCTCTGAAATCTGATCTAGTTAGCAAATGCCTAGACTTGTGCTAGATTTTAGAAATACAAAGATGAATGAGATGCAACTTAAACCCTCAAACTGAAATAGCTCTCAAATATTCTGAATGAGGCCAGTTTAACTGGGACATGACCCACAGCCAATCCACCTGACTCTCAACTTACAAGCAACTTTTGGGAGTATTATGTATCAACATTCTTTAGCAAGAGAGCTATAAATGATATTTATAAGTGACATATAGATGATACAAATAATATTTTAGATTAGAATCCATCTGTGTCTTAAAGTCTATAATATTGTAATATTATAGGTCAAAACTCTTGTTGATGCAAGTATGCATTGCCACATGCTATTGGATTAAGTGAGCAACCCCAAATTGATAAATCATTGACAAAATGACATCAAAATATCATGATTTTTAATTTAAAATCAAGACTAGCAGCAATTTCAAAATCACAACTAAAAGAGGATGAACTTGTAAAAGTATCCTTCCTGAAATTACTGGGAATTACAACTAACAAACATCACTTGGAAAAAAAATTCTAAGAATATAATAAGAAATAATAACATGATAGAGTTTATGATGCAAATTTCAGTAGTTCTTATGACTCATTTCATAAGCAATCCTTTGCCTTCATTCATAAAAAACGTATTTTGAGGGTCTTACATGTGCTAGACACTATACTAGGTGCTTGGGGTTTACACACACACAAAGGACTTTGACTTAATAACAAGGTCAGAGGAGGTCTCCTGAGGAAATGATCCTCGAGTTAAGATCCGAAAGATGAGTATGAGTTAATTAGAAGAATAAGATAGTTACATTCGTTCAGAACATCAGGAAGAGCATATGCAATGCCCATGGTGGGAGCAAACTTGGGAAACACCATGGAGTCAAGGAAGGCCTGTGTGGCTGGAGAAGGCAGTGAGAGGGAGACCACGGTGTGTGATGAGTATGGAAAATTGGGTTAGGAAGAGAATATACAACTTTTTAAGGACTAATACCTAGCAAAATGGAGTGTTTCAATTTAGTATTTAGTTTACAGAATATCCTAATGAGATTGTGAGTAAGCTAGAAGAGAAGTTAACATCTATAAGAAATAGTCTGTGTCTTCCCGTCTGGGGGAGATAGTGAGCACATTTTTATATACAAGAGATAGTTGCATCGTGCTCCATGATGTAGTTGCTATTGTCTAGATGTGTATAGTTCAAATCTGGATGATGTGAACTGTGCTAGATAGTGTGTGTTGATACTCAACAGAATAATATATAAGCTCATATGAATATAACACATACTATATTTTAAAATATACATTAATAGTATTGTGAATATGTGATCAAATATTCAACATAATCCTTGCCCTTCTAAATAAATATTCCCCTGTACCATAAGGACTAAGAACCAAAAAACTACATTTTCCAGATACCCTTGCAAGCAATTTTCTGATTTGAATTCTGTCAAAAAGAGGCATTCTCAGAAAATGTGGAATATTGAAGAGAAAGAGAAGCTTTGTTCTCCTCCAGAAGCAGTATGTAATACACGTGTGTCTTAGACCATGAGCAAGACTTTGAATGGAAAAAGCTTGTTTTGGAGTTGATTCGGATACAGAAGGGAATGGAGAAGTAAACTAGGGAAGGAAAGAAAGTCAATAAAAGGACATTAACATGTGGATTACAACTATCCTCAACTGGGGCTCAATCGTGCTGGCGACCCTCCTAGGGACTACATAGAACATATTTCAGAATTGTCCCGCTGAAGGCAGAGAAGCTGCTGCGTTTGTTCACCAACTCCTGTCCCTCAGTGGTTGATGGCTGCTCCCGAGGCATTCACTCCCTGGCTCTTAGGGGCTGCCCCACATGCGGTGTGCCCCTACACCAGATAAAGCCCTCAGAGACATAATTTCCGAATGCATAGAAATTGATCCTGTAAAGTTTCAGGAGATGATCAGGTTGATCTACAATGAGGGCAGAGCTCTTATGCCGTGCTTCAGCACTGCAGAAGTGGAGATCATCAGCATCAACTTCCCTGTGATTCCTGCATGTCTGGATCTTCTAATTACCAGAAGCACTTTCTTCTGATTTCCCCTCCCTCAGATTTCCAACAGTGTTGTGGCTAATTTCCTGTATCAAACACCTTCCAACAAAAATGGTTTCTGTTTTCCTGACCACACTAGCTGATATGGAGAGTATAGGATATAAAGTTGCAGAGATATTCAAGAAATACTTAATATCTAGAAAAAGTTGCCTTGATCAATAATCGGATGGGGGTAGCGAAGATAAGGTAAAAGAGGGAAAATCTGTAACAATTAGCTAAAGTAGGATCTATCTATCTATCTATCTATATATATATAAGAAGCAGCTTTATTCCAGTTGGAGTAAGAGGCAAGAGAGGGAAATCATTCTTTTTCAGATACGTAGAGTTTGATGAGATCCCAAGACATTTGATAGGAATTATATTTAGCAGGCAGTTTGATAGATGTATGAGTCTGCATCTCAGAAGAGATGTTTGAACTAATGCCATTGATTTAGAAGTCATATGAGTTCCAGCAATATTTGAGGCTGGATGAGATTTCTCACGAAGACAATTTAAAATGAGAGTAGATACAAACATTGAAGGTGCAAGTAGGAAGAACATGGAGAGAAAATTGAAAAGCAGCCAATAAAAAGTAGAAGGAAAGCAGGAAAGGAATGATGCCAAAGAAGCCAAAGAAGAAGAAAATTTCAAGACTGAGTACAGTGTCGAACTGAACAGATTTGACGAGAAAAACAAGGTCCTAATTGAAATGGGCAATGGTGAGGTCAATGGTGATTGGAGTTATGGCATTTTCACTGGTATAATTGGGACATAGCTTGACTGGAGAAGGTTGAAATTTAGAAACTTAGTGTGAAAGTGAGAAGAATGTGAGGGAGGTTGATAGAAAAAAATGTAAAAATGTAAATGTCTGCATTATGAATTCCGTAACAGATTCTTATAGTATTCATTTATCTATCTGTATATTCAAGTTCATAAGAACATTGTGAATACAAATACAAATACTTACATTTTTTATGCTTATTCAACATGTCAGCAGGTCTTTTTGAAGACTGTTATTCATATTGAAAAAGGATAATTTTCTCTTCATTTATTAATTTATCTCTGAGTAATCATTTTAAATGTACAAATTGTCCCCATATTTAAGTAATATTAAACAAAAATTTGAGCTCCCTCATATACTCAAATCATTTAGTTTCTATGCTCCTTCCATGTTGAAACTGATAAAGCCTTTAATACACTAGAGCTGCCTACTAGAAGCTTAGAAATGCTTATATTAATTGAGAATTTGTCAGTATGTTACCCCTGGATGCACGTGGATAAATCACACTGGTATTAGTAGAATCACAAAAATGCAATGCAATAAGGCTTAACAGCCTTTTATTTTTAAGACAATTCACGGCTCGTGGCATGTGTTACTTCTTAAAATGTTAATTTCGAAAATCCTATGCTGAGCACAGTGGAAGCAGCATTTTTTTTCCTATATTAGAATTTACATCCGCAGTGTTACGTAAAAAATTCCTTAGGTCTATATTCAACCAACAGTACTAGATCTATGCTAAACACTAGAGATATGGGCTTCAGCACGTCATGCCTTGGAGCAATTTTTCTCAAACTGCAGCTTGAAACCAATTGGATATTTGTTAAATCCATATATTGGGTTGCACCAATGTTTCTAAAGAAATGGAATGGAATCGAAAATATCAGAGTACATTTCCCATAGTAAATATAAACATTGGTTCATGGAATTTAATTTCAGTTTTATTCATAACTCACATAAAATGTATTTCTTACTATGGTTGAAGGCAAAAAAATTTGAAAGCTACTATTCCAGAGTATCTCATAGCCCAGGGTTGTGGTTGGGGGAGGTGGGGGGTGTTTGGTGATAGACATGTAAAGAGAGCATTTCAATTAATAAATAAGTGTTATGATATTCAGTGTTGTATGAAAGCTGGAGAAAAGGTATTTAACTCAGCCTGTAAGGAAACAGAAATCTTTAAGAAGGAAATAAATGCAGGTATCTGCCAGTTATACTATTTAACAACATGAGGTTATTTGTTAAATAAAATTCTAAATGTATTATGTAAAAATAATTTGAAGTACTGCCCTTGAAAATATTTTTACGCCGCATAAAATTCTGTACAATACTGCTTAGATATTAAGACTTCACAAGCTACAATAACACGCCCTTTAATTGAATTAAGAAAAAAAGTTATATAATTTTTAACCACAAATTTTTTTTAGAGTTCACTTCTCAATTTATAGTTATAAAATATGTCTTAAAACAAAGATTATGGTATTCACATTAAGATACTTTTTCAAATTGACTTTTTTACTATTTAAAGTAGGTAGCTCCATATTAAAGAAAAAGAGGCACAGATCCAAAATGCAACATACGTATTTAAAACATTTATATTAGACCTTAGAATATTATCGCCAAACAAATGGACACCCTCCCCTTGGTTCTAACTTTGATTTTTATACAGTTCTACAGGGCCTCTAGGGAGAGGGGTGTTTCAGGTTTCAGTAACCTCCAGGGATGATTTCTAAGTCTATATTCAGTTCTAAACCTGTGTCTTCCAGTATTGAACAGCCCCTCCTGAATTTCCCACAAATATCTCAAATTCAACATTTTCAAAATAAATTTACCTTATTCCAAAAATGGGATTCTCTTTCATGTACCCTTCCTAGTTAGTGGCATCACCACCTAGCTAGTCAGTTGAGCCAGGAACCTAGCAGTTATCTTAGATTCCTTCCTTTCCATCATATGTCATTTCCAATTAATTAATAAAATCAGTGGATTTTCCAAACTAAATTCACCCCCATCTTCTTTTTTATTCGCCTTCCACTGCTTTCATTCAACTTATCTATGGTGAAGGTTTAGTAGCCTCCCTTCCTCCCATCTTGGCCTCCTCTAATCCAGTCTCTTTCCTACTGTCAGAGTGATGTTTCTATAAAAGAAATCAAATGATGTTTTTCCTCTACTTAAAATTCTTTAACCCTTATTTCTTATGAAATAAGATCCTTAGTATACAGGTCCCTAGCCTACCCTCAAAGACAGCAATCCTATCTTACCATCATTATTTCTCCAGCCTAACAACTCGTTAACATGCCCAATGCCAGATGTTCATCATTGGTTGACAGCTGCTTTCCTGCCACAGCTCCCATCACCCTCTCCCCTTCACAGGCACATTATTTTCTAGCAATACTAAGCCACTTGTAGGTGCCTGAGGACACATTTCTGTCTTAAGACTTTTCACAGCCTAGTCCTTTTTCCTGCAATTATAGTTTTCCTTTCACCTTATGCTTCAAGACTCAACATAAACGTTCCCACGTAGTTTCATGCCTATACTTTTCTTCTGAACTTTTTGAAATTTTCCTTTCTAAAATCTTCAAATTATCAAGGCAAAGTTAATGATTGCCTCTTCTGTATTCCCATTGTCTCTTGTAGCTTTATTCTAATAGTTATTATAAGTACTTTAATAATATATTATCTTCATTCTTTATCAATTATAATACTTACAATATGGCCATAATTGTTTATGGTTTTATCTTCACCACTAGATATTGAACTTTCGAAGTTTGGGGCTCTATTCCTCTTTGTATCCCAAGCATGCAGCCCAGTCTGACACCTATGAAGAGAATTTAATGAAGGTCTGTCGAATAAATAAATCAGCAAAAGACAGAAACAGAAACATCATTAAGTGATTGTTATTTTAAATACTTGCTCTCTTCTGAAAAGACTCCATGACTAGAACGTGTGATCATTAGGCTATATCCAAGTTACATTTGAAGATGGTAATTGTTGTCATATGTTTATACACAATTAAATCTTATGGTTATTATGTTATCTCTGTTTTTTCAGTACCAGAGAGACCAGTTTCAACTTCGTCAGTATCCTTTTGTACACCTTGCTATGCACTTTGCATCATGGAATATCTTTTTTCAACATGGAAAAGCAAATGTGGGTGGAGACAGAAGAAAGACTAATTTGGCACGAATTGACCTGGCACGAATATACTTTCTCCTCATGACTTGGTTAACAGGTCCCTCAACATTTTGCTCAGAATCCATGTATCAGACTGTAATTTCTAGGATTCACTTTTTCCTTTCCTGCAAATCAAAATTGTTTGTCTTTAGTTGCTTCTCTTAAAAATCAAGTTGCTCATCTCTAGGTTTTCATTACTTCTCACGTTTTTCAGCATTCCTCAAAAGTTTCTGATAGTTCTTTGATCACATATATAAAGGTACTATTTATGCATTTTTTAACAATAGAATTCAACCAGCCCAAAGAGATGAATTCATTGAAGTGACTATAGTTTTAATTTTTTCTCACCGATATTAGTCTTCAATTCCCTCTTAATTATGCTTGCTTCATAATTCAAAGACCATTCCCTCTTGATAGGTAAAATAAAAGCAAAGTACACATTGAGTAGCTGGGCTTTTTCCTAATATCTGTTAACACAATGTCAACTCCTCCAAACAGCAAGCCTGCCGCTACTTCATTCTTCCTCTCCTTCTTCTTCTTGCCTCAAAATATGTTTTAATTCCATTTTTAAATTATTTGTAGGATATTTCAAAAAGTGAATTCATTTTGAACTTAATCATCCTAATTACCACTTTTGTAGGCCCATATCACTCTTTGTACTTATTTTCCTCCCACCTTCTATATGTAGCCTTTAAAGTCTCCCTTCAGCATTTGACTCACAGTGGTTTCTTCCATTGCAGCTTCCTATTCATTATCAGTAGAATACATTGTCCATTCTGCATTTAATTTCTAATTTCCCAACCATCCAGAGCCACATATCCATTTAAGTCTCCAACCATGGTTTCATGCCTATCTTTTTTTCTGAAGTTTTTGAAATTTTCTGTTCTAAAATCTACTGCATATATGTGCAGCATCCCATAGACTTTTCTCTCAAGCTGCACATCAGTTCCACATCATCAATCAATTCTTTCTTATTTAGAATTAACCACACAACAGCAATTCCCCTTAGTCTCTGTGACCTCTTGAGAGATGAGATTGTGAGTAAAATGTTGAAGAATTTATCAGAGGATCTGCTTTTACAGAATTTTACACAATTTGGTTTCTTGTAGATGCAGAAATGGTTATGACAAAGAGTGATATATTCAAAATAATTCTGATATTAGGTTCAGGGCCTTTAGATAATGCTCTACCACTTGTCATTTGTGTGACTTTATGAAAGTTACTTATCATTACTGATCCTGTTTCCTCATCTGTAAAATTAAGTTGAAAATGCCTCCTACAGTTGTTATGAAGATCAAATGAAATGATTATATAAATTTAATTAACATATGGTAGGTAACATAATATAGATATTATACACATAAAAATATTTTGATTAGATTATTATCAGTATTACCTTTCTGAAAATGATGAACCACGATATAATATTTAACAGTGTAAAACTGGGGGCCAGCCCCATGGCCTGGGGGCTAAGTTTGGCACACTCCACGTCAGCAGCCCAGGTTTGCGAGTTCGGACCTAGGCATGGACATACACTGCTTGTCAGCCACACTGTGGCAGCAACCCACATGCAAGACAGAGGAAGATTGGCACAGATGTTACCTCATGGCAAATCTTCCTCAGCAAAAAAAAAGTATAAAACTACTTAAAAAATACTTTAATATTAGAGAAGAGTAAAGATGAAGGGAGGAGTGTTATGAGCTAATCTTTTTTTTTTAGCTTTATTGTGATATAACTGACAAATAAAATTGTAATATACATTTGAAAGGATTCCCAGCATTGAGTTAATTAACACATCTGTCACCTCACATATTGACCTTTTTTTTCTTTTTGTTAAGAACACAATTTCTACTCTCTTAGCAAATTTTTTAACTATAAAGTTTCTACCTTTTTAACTGCCTCTCCCTATTTCTCCTCCCCCCCAGGCCCTGGCAACCACCATTCTCACCATTCTACTCTTTGTTTCTATGAGTTTGACTTTTTTTTTAGATTACACGTATAAGTGACGCCATGCAGTATTTTTCTGTCTCTGTCAGGCTTATTTCACTTAACATAATGTCCTTCAGGTTCACCTATGTTGTTGCAAATGGCAAGATTTCCTTCTTTTTTAAGGCTGATATTCCATTATACTTTGTATCTTTATATTTTAACAGTCTATTTTAACAGCCTGTTTTAAGCAGATAACAACTTAACCTCAAACACATACAAAAGCTCTACATTTTACACTCTCACCCCATTTTATGTTTTTGATGTCACAATTTACATCTTTTTATATTGTGCATCCATTAACAAATTATATTTTAGTTATAGTTATTTTTATTTTATTTATTTTCTGTAGTTTTCTTCAACATTTTTTTTGAGGTAACATTGGCTTATAACATTATATAAATTTCAGGTGTACATCATTGTATTTTGACTTCTGTAAGGACTACATTGTGTACACCACCCAAAGGCTGTTTGCCATTCGTCACCATAAACATGTTCCCTTTTACCCCTTTCACCCTCCCCCCACCCCACATCCCCTCTGGTAACGACCAATCTACTCTCTGTATCTACGTATTTGTTTGTTGTTATTTTTATCTTCTACATATGAGTGAAATCATATGGTATACCTAAATTATAAATGATTTATCCACCACCATTACAATATTAGAGTATCCTGAATTTAACTATATATTTACCTTTACCAATGAATTTTATACTTTCGTATGTTTTCATGTTACTAATTAGTGTCTTTTCATTTCAGCTTGAAGAACTCCCTTTAATATTCCTTGTAAGGCCAGTCTCATAGTGATGAACTTCTTCAGCTTTTGTTTGTCTGGAAACTCTACCTCTCCTTTAATTCTGAAGGACAACTTTGGTAGAGTATTCTTGGTTGGCAGTTTTTTCTTTCATCGCTTTGAATATATCATCCCATTCCCTTCTGGCCTGCAAGTTTTCTGCTGAAAAATCTGCTTATGGGGGATCTTATGGGGGTTTCCTGATATGTAGCAAGTTGATTTTCTCTTGCTACTTTTAAGATTCTCTCATCTTTATCTTCTGAGCATTTAATTGTAATGTGTCTTGGTGTGGGTCTCTTTGGATTCACTTTTTTGGAACTTTATTGGCTTCCTGGATCCAGCAGTCTGTTTCTTTCCCCAAGTCAGGGAAGTTTTCAGCCATTATTTCTTTTGAATAAGCTTTCTGTTTCTTTTTCTCCCTCTTCTCCTTCTTGGATCCCTATAACATATATATTGGTGTCCCATAAGTCTCTTGAGTTTCTTCACACTTTTTCTTTCTTTCTTTTCTTTTTCTCCTCTGATAGGATGAATTCCACTGCCCCATCTTCAAGTTTGCTGATCCTTTCTTCCACTTCATCTAGCCTTTTGCCGAACTCCTGTATTGAATTTTTCAGTTCAGTTATTGTATTCTTCAGCTCCATGACTTCTGTTTGGTACTTTTTTATATTTTCTCTCTCTTTGTTGAAATTCTCACTTTGTTCACACTCTGCTCTCCTGACCACAGTGAGCATCATTATGACCATCCTTTTGAACTATCAGACAAATTATCTCAATTTCATTAAGATTGGTTTCTGAATACATATCTCGACCTTTTGTTTGGAACATATTCTCTTGTTTCTTCATTTTTCTTAACTCTCTGTCTTGGTTTCTGTGCATTAGATAAAACAGCCACCTTGCCCAGCCTTGACAGACTGGTCTCCTGTAAGAGATGAATCTTGCCAATCAGCCTGATCCAAGCCACTGGTTGCCTCTCAAGCTTTTGTGATTGTCCAAGCCACCATCTTTGCTCTTAATGGCTCCCAGTAGTTGGGGGTGTGCCAACTACTCAGTGTCCCAAAGGGCTGAATGGAAGTCAGCATCTAGATGCAGGCTGATTAGAAGCCAGACCCTCAACCAGCAGCTGAGAAATTATGTAGTTAAGCCCCTTCCAGGGAGAAACTGGGAAACAAGCATTTTGGCCTACTCCCTCCATATTGAACCTGGGTGTACAGCTTGGGGTGGAGGTGGTGCTCCTGCATCCATTTAAAAACTGCTTCCTTGTTTGCTGTAGTCTTGTGAAACTTGTGAATGCAAGCCCCATTGGCTATCAGAGCTACATGATTTGGGGGCCCGTCCCTCAGGTAGTAGCCATAAAATTTGGGACAGTAGATGTGTGGACAAGCTCCTTCCAGAGAGATACTGACAAGTTGGTTTTATTGTTGGAATGAGCTGGAGGGAGAAAGTGGAGGAAGTGCCCACTGTCTCTTTTGGACTCTGGAGACAATCAATTACATTTAGCACCTAGACGCAGGAATGATTAGAAGCCAGACCCTCAGGCAGCAGCTTGTAAAGTATGCTGTCAAATTCCTTCCAGGGGAAGCCTGGGAGATGGGTGTTTTTGCCTGTTCCCTCTCACTGAACCCTGAAAGAATAGCCACAGTGAGTGCTCCCAGTGTACCCATTAACAACTGCTTCCTTGTTTGCTGTAGTCTTGTGGGATTCATGAGTGCAAGCCCCATTGGCTTTCAGTGGTAGGTGTTTTGAGGGCCTGTCCTTTGCATAGGAGCCTTAAAAGTTGGGGCACTAGATGTGCAGTCCAAACCCTTCACTCCTCAGGGAAAAGCTGGGAGTTTTGAGTTCCTTTCAATTGTATGGCACTGTGCTAGGGGGTGGGGTTTATGGCTAGAGAGTCTCAGGATTTCCTAATCATTTCGATGTGAGTATTTTGTTATTCATCTGATGTGTAGGAGTCATTCAGCTAGTTTCTGGATTTCTCTCAGGGGGAATTGCTTTGTGTGTAGCTGTACATTTGGTGTACCCATGGGAGAAGGGAAATTCAGGAGCCTCCTATGTCACCATCTTGGCCTGAAGTCTCTGATACATCAGAGCAAAAAGTCATTGAATAAAGTCTAGAGTTGATAAACGAAGAAATCATAGAAGAAGCAGATTATTTAGAGATGCAGAGAAAACTATAAAAAAAATTTTTAACATTGATTACATATGATAAACAAGACTGACAGTTGGGAAAAGGTGAAAAGGCAAAATACTGATTTTTTTCTTGTTAAGTCTATTTTTTTTATTTTGTGCTTATATCACTCAAATTTTTTGAAAGTAAATTTCAGGGTTTTGGGGGTGCTATTTTGCTGAGGAAGATTAACCTCGAGCTAATATCTGTTGTCAATCTTCTTTTTTTGCTTGAGGCTAATCTTAGCTCTAAGCTAACATCTGTGCCAATCTTCCCCCACTTTGTATGTGGGTCACCACCACAGCATGGTTGACAAGTGGGGTGGTTCTGCGCCCGGGATCCGAACCTGCAAACCCAGGTCACTGAAGTGGAGCACACCAAACTTAACCACTACACCATGGACCAGACCCTAAATTTCAGATTTTTACAATTCTTCAACACTACAATAAACACTTCTAATACTTCTCAAAAGCATTAACAAATAGTTCAAAAAAAAACCCAGTAAGATTCAAGACAGCTAAATCCCAATAATATGAAAAGATGTATGAATTTGTGGTCATGTTGCAAAAGTCTGTCTTTAAAAAAACAAAAAAAGCAGGCAAAATAGGCTGTGACATTTGTAGTCGATTGATTGCAAAAAATGGTCCCATTTCTCCACTTACTATATCCACACCCTTTGAACATGATTTTACAGTAGTTTTCACCCAGAAGTCAAATCTATTTTCCCAGCCCTAAAGCCTTGGCCAGTTAGCTTGTGGTGGAAGTGATAACGTGCCAGTCCCAAGCCTAAGATCCAAGAGTTCTCATGCACTTCCACTATCTCTTGGAACCCTGCCATCACCATGAGAATAAGCCATGACTAGGATGGGAAATGATAAGAAACAGAGCTGAGTCATCCCAGACAAGACCATGTCCCCAGTGAACCGACCAACAGTGGACTCACCAACTGATCACAGACTCATGAGCGAGCCCAGATGACATCAGTCAAGTCTAGCCCAGATCAGGAGACCAGATCAGCCTATCCACACATTGAGGAGTAAAAAGTAAGTGTATTTTTCCTGTCACTGAGGTTTTGTGGTTGCTTATTTCACAGTATTATTTTGGTAATAGATAGCTGATATAGAATCCTAGTTCAGAAAGTCTCCAGTTAAAATATACCAAAGACAGGTAGTTGTAATAGTTTGCCAGTCCTTCTGTATCTATTTACAGCAAATTTTCAAGAGTTTGACTTGGTGTTTCCTTTATCTCACTCCACTAATGGGAGACCAGGTGTGAAGGCAATGTGAGAGGAATTAGACATGAACGTCTGGGAAGCAAAGTTTTAGTTGTGGCTGTGCCACTAAGTAACAGGGGCCTTGAACAAGGTAAATAGTTTCTCTGGGACCGTTGTTCCCAAATCTGGCTGTGGAATAGAAGTACTGGGGAAGGTTTCGTTTGGGGTTGTTTTTTTTAAATAGATCCCCAGTAGGTCAGAGCTGGTCCCAGATAATAAAGCTGGTTATCTGAAAGATTTGAGATCTCAAAGCCTCAGTTTTCCTATTTATGTTATTTCTATGGGTTGTTCCTGATAACTTTATTAGTCTTTTCTTTCATGAGTTATTTGTATGAACAAATTTACTTCAGAAATAAGTGGCACACTAACACCAAATAAATGAAAGACATGCTCTAGCAGTAAATTAACAACTCCAATGTGAAAATTTCTGTCTTTTCTATGTAAGATGGTGTTTACAAGCACCATAAATACAGTCTGTTCTGGTAGGCAGAATGCTAAAATGGCCATCAAGATTCCCAGCCCCTGGTGTACACACATACCTTCTCTTAATTATTTAATCAAACACCCATCTGGTTGCTGGTGGGAAGGCATTTTGTAGATATAATTAAGGTCCCAAGTCAGTTGACCTAAAGATAAGGAAATGACTTTCAGTGAGTCTGACCTAATCAAGTGATCCTTAAAAGGAACCAGGTTCTTCCTGGCAAGAGAAATTCAAGCATGAGAGGGACTTGTGTGAACAAGATTCTCTATTGCTGGCTCTGAATATCATGGGAATGATGTAGCAAGGAAGGTGGGTGGCCTCTAAGAGTTGACAGCAGCCCGTGGGTGACTATCAGCAATAAAATGGGGATCTCAGTCTTCCAACCATAAGGAACTGAATCTTGCCGCAACCACGTGAGCTCCAGATGAGAACACAGCTGAGCCAACACCTTCAACTGAGAACTAGGTTGAGCTGTGACTCTATTGGTCAGACTCCTCACCTATAGAACTGTGAGCTAATAAATGTGTGGTTTTTTAAGCCATTAAGTTTGTGGTCATTTGATGCACAGAGTTAAAAAACTAACACACTGATGGAAAGAGTTCCTTATTTGAATTTTGGAATTGAGGGAAGCTGAGTTTCCTAGATCTATCGCTATAACTGACTAATGACCAAAAAACAAGGTAATGCCTTTCCTTACCCTGTTGACTACCAAAACAAAACAGCTTAATAATATACAAAGTAACATATTCATAGGTTAAGATAGCTCCTTAAAACAAATGCATAAGCAAAATCTTCACTACATTGGTCCTCTTTTCTTGCTTTATGAAGAATCCCTCCTATGCCATAAAAATGGGTTAATTTTAATTATGAATTTAACAAAAATGTAAGTATGGTATTCAAAAAATCCTCAGCTATCAGTTCTGACATACTTCCTAAGTAATATTATAAGTATTTTCATTTTTAATACCTCTGACATATTCATTAATATTACAATTTTTTCCTTAATCCTGCTGCTCTATAGGTAATTCTTGGTTAAAAACCATTGCTCTGAAAGCAAGGGTGAAAAAGGAGAGAGAGAAATCTATTCAGTTTGCCTTGTAAAATACTCTGAGGAATCTCTTTAAAGCGCACTTACACAATGAGATATCCACATTTAGAATTTCAGCAGTTTTTATTCTTTTATGATTGCTTCAGGGCTGATGTTATTAAAATAAAGAAATCACATTAAAATTACCATGATAAAGTATCAACATAATTCATCTATTTTACAAAAGGGGTTGGCTGCCATCTCTTGGACTGTCTGAGCATTGTGCTTTCAAAAAGAGCAAACAAATTAGGCCTTCAACCTTTACATCGCTAAAATTTCTTCAAGAAAGAAATAAGAAAAGTAAAGAGTTGAGCAGCAAAAAATATTATTCACGTGTACTTGATTATTTCGCTAAAAAGCTGGCTTATAAAACATTTATGTTTGTGGTTAAATTTTCCTGAATGTGTTAAGAGAGGTTTATCCAAACAAGAGGCAGGAAAAAAAATGTATACATTATCCAAACTTTATATCTTTATTTCAAATATTATTTGCACACCTCCACTTAGTGATTATTCCATCTTCTCATACAGTTATGGCTACAATACTGCTCACTTCTCTTCTTAATATATTAGTTAGTGAAATGCCAGGGCTGATTCAGTTCCTCTGAAGCTAAGTGATAATGTGAATCCTCAAGAAATAAATAATTATTGTTCCTATATAATACATATTTATATATAATAATTAGAATCAAATTTATTTTTATTTTATGAATATCATATACTGTCGGCCCTTCATATCTGTGGGTTCCACATCTGTAGATTCAACCAAACTTGGGTTGAAAGACCTACAATGGTTGCATCTGTACTGAACATATACAGACTTTTTTTCTTGTCCTTATTCACTAAACAATATAGTATAACAATTATTTACACAGCATTTACATTGAATTAGGAGTTATATGTAATCTAGTGATGATTTAAAGTATATGGAAGGATGTGCATAGGTTATATACAAATACTACACCATTTTATATAAGAGACTTGAACAGTCACAGATTTTAGTATCCATGGGGGTCCTGGAACCAGTCCCCCATGGATACCAAGAGACGACCGTAGTTGTGAATAATAGGACAAAGAAAAGGCTTAATTATTGGTATAAAACAAGAGTATAGGTAAACCATAGTCATTCTATGGAAGTTAGTGATAAAAATTCTTGTTTTAATTTTCTCACCACTCATGATTGCTTCTATACAGCATCTGTTTGTATTTCCTTAATATTTTATAACGATTTTCCAAAAGTTAAGGAGACAGCATTTGAGATGCCTCAATCTCTAAATATATATATATAGCTTTACATAGGAAATATTTGAGGTATAAGACTATAAAAATTAGGAACACAGACAATTAAAAGCAATTTATGTCTAATTTAAAAAAAGAATCCTTTAACAATGTGCAAAGAACTAAATGAAAATTCTTAAGTGGTTCTGCTTTTCAAAGTAATAAGTGTTAATAAGCTCAAACATATAATCCCATCAGGGTTCACTGTGTGTGAGAAAAGTAGAAATCTTTACTGGCAATTAGTAAATTGCAGTAACGGTATGAAAATAAAAGAACATTTTGTCACTTTTTATAACTTTGGTTTTCTATTTTTAATATGTTCTATTAAACAATTTGAGACGATTAAAAAAACACCATTTAATTGCTTCTAAAGTTGTGAAAATTGCTAGGGTATTTGAAATGATTAACTTTAAAGTAAGTATTAGTAATATGCTAAGTATTGCATGTGCATGTAATTAACAATTATTTGGTTTCTCACCAGGCAGATCATCTACGATGAAATTACAGAAAAAGTAAAGAATGGTGGGTCTGATATACAAATCATTTTGAATTCAAACTCATTTGTTCAAGTAGTAAAATTCACATTGCTTGGTTTCTTAATTATCTAGGCAAAAACCTCAAGTGAAATTCCAAATATGTGGAAAGTAAAAAAAAATGTGAATAGAAATAGAATCCCAACAATTGTTAGTGAGAGAGAAGAAATTTGTTGGTGCCTCTGGCTTAGAGTTGTAAATTCATTGTGACACCTGGTGGACATTGTTGAAAAGACAAGTAATAGCAGTATACTTCCAATCCAGCAGCCGCTAGTCACCCACGGCTGCTGAGCACTTGATATGTAGCCCAAAAGGAGATGTGGTGTTCAAAGACTTAATATGAAAAAAATGCATAATATCTCACTAATAATGTTCTATATTGATTACATATTGAAATGACAATTTTCTGGATATATTGGTTAAATAAAATATACTATTAAAATTAATTTCACTTGCTTCTATTTATTTTTTCTTATGTGGCTACCAAAAATTTTGAAGTTACATATGTGACTCACATTTGTGGTTGCATTATATTGCCATCAGATTGTGCTGTGATAGCCTCTAAGCCTTAGATATTTCAAAAGTATTACAATATTTCTCAGCTCACTTGTGAAAATAGGAAAAATATTGGTAATTTAAGATTGATATATGTGCTAGGCAGAATTTTGAGATGATTCTCAATGATCCACACCCTTGTATAATCCCCTGCCCTTGAGTGTAGGCAGGACCTGGGAATATGATGGGATATTACTCCCTTGATTAGGGTACACTGCATGGCAAAGGTGAAGAGATTTTGCAGATGTAGTGAAGGTCCCTAATGTGTGAGGAAGACCAGCCCTGAGTTAACATCCGTTGCCAATCCTCCTCTTTTTTGCTGAGGAAGACTGGCCTTGGGCTAACATCCGTGCCCATCTTCCTCTACTTTATATGGGATGCCGCCACAGCATGGCTGACAAGCAGTGCGTCGCCGCTGAAGATTAGCTCAAAGGATAGCGGTGCACATAGCTGTGCCCTGTAGCCTCGCCAATGAGTCTGAAAGTGGCGGCTGTCACCCTG
Organism: Tapirus indicus; assembly: GCA_031878705.1. Classification (NCBI taxonomy): domain Eukaryota; kingdom Metazoa; phylum Chordata; class Mammalia; order Perissodactyla; family Tapiridae; genus Tapirus; species Tapirus indicus. The sequence continues at coordinate 96,065,888 of CM062926.1, forward strand.
GCTCCTCCAATCAACTTACTATAAATTTTCCATTGCTTCCATGCCTGGAAAAGGTTACCTTTCCCTTTACCTTTTCCCCTTACCTTCTGTTGACTTCCTGGACAGCATTTGCTTTTTCCAGTTAAAGTTTTCTTCTATTCAGTGAGGCCAACTAAGGGAACAAGTGTGGCAACACTACGTGGCAGTTTTGTGATTTATTATCTACACTGATTTCGCCGGAGTCAGTGAGTGAAGCTACGGGTTTGTAAAAAAGCCTTCAGGTGCACAGGCTTGGATACACATACTTATACAAAAAATAGAAACTCCTTGTCCCTTTGTTTCCCCTCTTGACCACTTGCCCTGGGATTGCTTTAGACCCACACGTTGGTTGCTCCCATCTGCATGTTATTATAATACAGGAAGCTACCTGTCCCCTTGTTATATCTCCCTGAAGTCCTCTGGCGTTAGGCCAATGGGTCCGTTTTCTCACTATCTTTGTATTTTAGCTTCTGATTTTTGGAAGAGGCCTTTTTTTCTTAAATTACTTTTTTACTATGTCAACGCATTTCCAAAATACAAGACCTACTTTTATATCATATTACGGGTCTTGTCACCCTAAAATAGAGTTAATTGTTCTTGATACTATAGTTTCAGAACACTCTGCAGACTTCTGTTACAGAATTTACCATGTTGTATAGTAACTATCTCATGTCTATATCTACCATTAAACCAAAGACAGGGCCTGTGCCTTAATCAGCCCAGCCTCCTCAATCTCTAAAAGGCAATAAAATGAAACAAAATAAAATATACTAACTTAGCTTCTAATTAAAGCATTTAAGACAAACTTGTATTATCACTAATAGTAAATTTCCTATCCCTCTGCAATAAGCTGATTGTAAAGGAAAAACTCACAGTTTTTTCCTTCCTATGTAGAGAAAAACCAGTTCTTTCCTACTATGAGATTCTTCCCTATAAGTTTCCTTTGCTACTCACACAAAACACTCTGACAGTTCTTGTCACCAAATATGTAGGGGCTTTTCCACTCAACAACAAGTCTTCAACACCAGCTGGGAGTCCAACAATTTAACTCAATTCTGACACTTTCTACTGGAGATAGCATCAGATCTCACAGGTTGAGGGCTCAGTCCCACAAGACTGCCCCTCTCCATCCCCACTTCGGCAGCCTGTGCAAGCTCAGGTCATCACCTGTGCTTCTAACCAACCAGCTATAGATCAGAGGTTCCAACAACCCCCTCCTCAGGTTCGATTAATTTGCCAGAGTGGCTCACTGAACTCAGGGAAACACCTACTTATGTTTACCAGTTTCTCAAAGGATATGATAATGGATATAGATGAACAGCCAAATGAAGAGATACATAGGGTGAGGTCTGGGAGGATCCCAAGCGCAGGAGCTTCTGTCCCTGTGGAGTTGGGGTGTGTCACCCTTCCGGTATGGATGTGTTCACCCATGTGGAAGCCCTCTGAATCCCTTCCTATCGAGATTTTACGGAGGCTTCATGTAGGCATGATTAATTATTAACTCCCTTTCCAGGCCCTCTCCCTTCTCTGGAGGATGAGGGATGGAGCTGAAAATGCCAAGCTTCTAAATATGGCTTGGTTTTTCTGGTTACCAGCCCCCATCCAGGAGCCACCCAGAGTCACCTCATTAGAACAAAAGATGCTCCTAGTGCTTTTATCACTCTTAGGAATTTATAAAGGCTTTAGGAGCTCTGTGCCAGGGACTGGAGGCAGAGACCGGTATATATATTTCTTAATTCACACTGATGTTTTAGTTGACTGAACCAAGGGGAAAGGGGGGAAGGATAGGGGTGAATGGGCGTGAGGTTGCAACTGTTTGTGTCTCCTCTCCTTCCAGTTCCCACAGTGACTGAACCATTGTTATTATCTAAGATTTCAGAGCCAGAACTTTTTTGACAATTATTTAAGAAATTGCTAAAAATGTGACTTCCCTGTAGGCGAAGTTGACCTTGTAGATTGTAGAAGAAGGATGTGAGAGGAGGTGAAAAGAAGGATATAGTTCTGAAGAAAGAAAGATTAGAACTATGCTCCAGTTTTCCACGCTGAAGGTCATGAGTACCCTTGAGGTGTTTGGGTTAGCTTCACTTCTCATTACTGGTGATATTTATTTTGATAATTATAGTGTAGGAAGGTTTTTTTAAAAGTGAACATTTTGTGACTCCTATATTTATCTGAGTTATTATCTCTGTATGAGCTTCGCTATTGTTTGAGCCTGTCTCATCCAAGTTTATTGGCAATTGCAGTCTATTTGCTAACAACTTAAGAAGCACTTATTTTAAACTAAAATACACCCCAATCCTTAGATGCAATCCTGCCTCAGGTTCATAAAGCCAAATCAATAGAATCATTCAAATCCAAAGTTAACTCTTATCTTGGAACCAAGCTCATTCCTATTGATTAAACTCTTATTTTTACCTTATTGTGAAGAAGAAAAAGATGTTGAGAGGGCTGTAGGAAGAAAGGCACCATAAACAATCTATGTCCCTTTGTAATACCAATTAATTCATACAATTTTTACTTCCAACTTCATTCCAAATATAATAGCATATCTTCTTGTATATAAGAATTATTTTTTCCTTATTGATGGAAGACTTTTTAAATACCAACTATTGTTAGTATTTTCTAAAAATATTGGGGGAACAAGAGGAATGGGAATAAATCAGATTTATTACACATGAAACAGTCACAAAATTTCTATAAAATCAGAGAAAAAAATGTGTTTGTGGGTGCTTATTTCTAAGAATTCATCTATTTTTAAGGAATTTTAATTTACACTGGAACTGTAATTGGCACTAGAAAAGTACTTGATATTTTTATTCTCTCTGCTTTTTCCTTATGGGTGTTTTGATATCCTTTTTATTTTGTCTATGATAACAAAGGCAAATATACAGAAAACAAACTATTTGCAAGCAATATCTACTTTCTATAAGGTAACACAAATTCCTCTTGAGAGGAGGAAGAACAAAGTCAAACTATCTGCTAGTAATGGAGGGGAAATACAAATACAAAAGGAGCAAAACTCAAATTAATGTATCAAAAAATCATCATACTCATTAGGGCTGGCCTGGTGGCATAGTGGTTAAGTTAACATGCTGCAGTTCGGTGGTCTGGGGTTCACAGGTTCAGATCCCAGGTGCAGACCTACACAATGCTCATCAAGCCACGCTGTGGCAGCATCCCACATACAAAATAGAGGAAGATTGACACAAACACTAGCTCAGGGACAATCTTCCTCAAGCAAAGAGGAAGATTGGCAACAGATGTTAGCTCAGGGACAATCTTCCTCACCAAAAAAAAAAATCATCATATTCATTGATATGTTGGTAAATGTTTACCAACCAGCTCTCTGGGTGGGAGAATAGGGGGAAGGGAAGAATAAAAAACCCTGATTTGTAGGAATTGCCTATTTCCATGTTGTAATACTCCAGTTGTGGTCGATTTCAAGCTAACCATGTGAGATTACTGAACACAGTTAGAAAGAGATGTGCAGTTCACGTAACCACATAGTATTGCCAGCATATAGATAAAATAGACATAAATAACCTCAAGAGCAAGGATAATGCTGGTTAGTTATTACTTCTGTTTGCAATACAATTTGTTTCACTGTAAGTTTGTATAATTTATTTTTTTAAAATAGCTGTTTAACAACTGTCTCACAAAATTCCCCAAAATTCATCAACCCACTCTTGTGAACCAATACTTGCGGTAAGAAATGTCAAAGTCAAACACCTGGCTGCAGCACACCGCTGATCCTACTGCACAGGGACCAACCCCATGCTGTGGGAACTCTGTATAAGGAAAGTTGACTCAGCCTTTGCAAAGGCAACAGACCCAAAGTTTGTTTTATCTCTTCAGGACAGACAGAAACCTGGTGTGTTCAACTTAGGACATCCAAGTTTTACACCAGATCTGCCTCATTGGTCACCATGTACAACAGCAATTCTCAGATTTGTTGGTCTCATGACCACTTTGTGCTCTTAAAAATTATTGGGAAAACAGACAGCTTTTGTTTATGAGGGTTAATCTCTCAATATTTACCATATTAGAAATTAATACTGAGAAGTTTCTTTAACATTTATTTATTTATTTTAAAGTAATGATAATAAACCTATTACATGTTAACATAAATAGTATATTAGTAAGAAAAATGGAAAAATTTTTATGGAAAACTGTATTTTCCAGAACAAAAACATCAATGAGAAGAGTAGCAGTGCTTTACACTTTTGCAAATCTCTTTAATACCTGTCAATAGAAGATGATTGAATGCTCATATCTGCTTTTTGATTAAAATATATAATGAAAATCCAGTCTCACACAGATACACTATTAGAAAAGAGAAGTATATGTTGATATTTTTTCAAATAATTGTGAAAAGCATTCTTTGATAATAAACCAAAACTCAACAAATAATGGTTTTTTAAAAAGGTGAGTTGCAATGAGGAATCTGAAACTACATTAATAAATTTTCATACTTTGTTATATTAAAATGACCCATCTTGCACTTTGAATGGATCTTTTACCCACGTATAATTTTGTTAACTCATGCATTGCTCTTTTGAAAAATATCAGTTCAATGGGTTATTATCAGTTCAAATGTTTATTATAAAATGATTTTAAAAATCACATTTGTTAATACTACCACCCATGTTCTTTGAGACACCATTTATTTCAGCATGCAACAGAAGAGCTTTATAAATACTTCTGATTTTGTCACACAGAATGTTACAAAGACGGACTTAGGGGTCAAAGTTTAATAAAATTAATAGTTCACACTGCTTTATCAAGGACATTCTTAAGTGAAACTTGCTTTTCTTCTATGAATATGTGGCAATGAAGAATACAATGACTACTAGTACTGTCAGGTGCCACCGCTTTAGTAGGTGCTAAGATGCCAGTAGTGTTACCCATCATTGCTTTTGCACTATCAGTGCAAATGTTAACACATGTAAAAGGCAAATAAAGTTTCAATTTTATTATGAAAATAATTTTGACTTCGTGGATCCCTGAAAAGGTATTGCAGACTCCCCCGCTCCAGTGTCTATGTGCCTCAATTTAAGAACCTCTGATCTACAACACTGGAGTATTGGGAACCAAGGAATTGGCACAGTTCTTCCCTTATCTTCAGGCAGAAATGGGCAACTCAGTACCAAATAGCTGTAGTTTTATGTATTAATCCCAACCTAGAAACAGACTTCCAGACTAAGCAGGATGCAAAGTTTAAGTTTGCATAGAAGGCATTAGAAGATGAAAACCAGTAGGAGGGCATTTGCAATCATTTAAAAATAATGTAATAAGAACTTGAACCTAGGGTAGCAAAAACCTAGGGTAGAAACAAGGAAAGATATCAACCAATTTAAGAGGCATTGGAAAAGTAAATATGTCAATAATGCCCTAGCTTGGGGAAACATGGCAGAGGTGGAGTAAAAGATGATTTCTCAAGCCCAAGATTGGTGGTATTCATAGGAGAAAAATAGAATCAGGAGGAATCACTGGAAAAGAAGAATAGAAATAATAATGATAACAATAATAAAATCTAACATGTACTGAACTTTTTCTACTGTACTAAGCTTAGTAGTCTAAGCACTTTGGTTTTAGACATTTTTTTGATTTTAGATTTGGGCTTTGTTTTAAAATAAGAGAGGATGCTAATAAACTAAGAAATTATAAAATTCCTGTCCCACCTCTTTCCTAGTGTCTTTTTCTTCTTTCTCTATTACCTTATTACCACTACAGTATCTGGCAACTAGGTTATAAAGAATACCAGGAACAAGTCAAAGGTTAACACTAAAATCTTAGCATTTTTAATCTTGGTTAATGTGTAAAAACAAAAGTACATGCTTATTTAGTAGAAGGGAATGTGAGCCAGTCCACAATTAGTCTGTGAAATTATTGCTGTTAAATTAATCAATGCAGATTTTGTGGTAGGTACTTTCTAACATGACCTTCAATGATCCTAGGATCCCTGTCCTGGTATTCCCCCCCCTCCCATATGTAATCCACTCCCCTTGAGTGTGGGCTGGACTTAGTGATCCGCTTGACAAATAGAATACAGCAAAAATGGCAGGCTGTCACCTCTGAGATTAAGTTACAACAAGACTTTGGCATCCAACTTGCTCTCCCTTTCTTCATCTCTCTCTTGTTCACTCTGATAGAAGCCAGCTTTCATGTTGTGACTGTCTAATGGAGAGGCCCACCTTGTAAGGATCTAAGGGAGATCTCCAGCCCACCAACTGTGAGAAACTCAGGCACTGAGTCAAACAACCCACAAGGATATGAATCCTGTTAACAACCAGCTGAGTGAGCTTGGAATTAGATCCTTCTCTATTCGAGCCTTCAGATAAGATCATAGCCCTGGCCACTGCTTGATTGCAGCCAGAGGACCCAGTAAGCTAAGCCCACACTTCTGATAAACAGAAAGTGTGAGATGATAGATGTCTACTGTGTTAAGCCACTGAGTTTTTGGGGTACAGTAGTCCCCCCTTATCCATTGGGGCTACATTCCAAGACCCTCAGTGGATGCCTGAAACCTCAGATAATACTGAATCCTATATATACTGTGTTTTTTCCTATACATACATACCTATGATAAAGCTTAATTTATCAATTAGGCACAATAAGAGATTAACAACAATAACTAATCATGAAATAGAACAATTATAACAATATACTGTGATAAAAGTTACCACAGGTCTTAGCAACCTCAGCATATAATTTTTTTCTTTCCTTATTAAGTCAAGAACTTTCACTTTAAGGAAGCACTTTACGGCTTCTCTTTGGCATATCCAAATTGCCAGCATCACTACTCTTGCGCTTTGGGGCCATTATTAAGTAAAATAAGGGTGACTTGAACACAAGCACTGCAATACCGCAACAGTTAATCTGCTAATCGAGATGGCTACTAAGTGACTAACAAGCAGGTAGCTATACAGTGTGGATACACAGACAAAGGGATGATTCACGACCCAGGGAGGGTGGGGTGGGATGGAGCAGAGTAGCCAGAGATTTCATCATGCTACTCAGAATGGCACACAATTTAAAATTTATGAATTATTTCTGGAATTATCCATTTAATATTTTGGGGCCACGATTGACCACAGATAACCGAAATTGTGGAAAGTGAAACTGTAATCGGGGGGACTACTGTAATTCATTATGCTGCCATTGAGAACTAATACAGATGGGAACAGTTGCTCAACATTCATTTATTTATTTAGTGACTATATATTGGATATATTTGTGCCAGTCCCTGTACCAAAGAGAGGAGAAGCAGATGTGACTATGAAACTCACCCTGCCCTTGAGGAAATCAGTCTGGTGAGGGAGATATATAGGCAAATAGTTAGTATACAATATCTATAATGGAGATATAAGAAAATACTATGTGGAATTATAAAAAAAGAAAATAACTGTTTGAGAAGGTTTCACTGAGTAACTGCCATTTGAGCTAGAGCATAAAGTTTGAGCACATTAAGACTCTGGCACATGGCACTGATTCAGTTGAAGCTGCTACTTCCAGAAACCAAACCAAGGAGTCTGCATGTGATCATTTTCAAGCCACCTACGTGCAGTTATTAGATAAAGCCATGAGAGAGAATAAGATCTCTTCAGAGAAAAAAGCATATGGAGAAAAGCAAAGACTCAAGACACATGTAGGTAAAATAAGGGAAGACAATGTTTGACTGATAAGATTAATAAATATGGTGACATAAAGTGCTTGTCAGAGATGACTTTGGACAATAAACAGTCACATAATTAGAAAAACCTTGCTGAGGGAGGCAATAATTTTAGGAACTGTTTAAATCATGTAATAAAGATTTTTGGCCATACAAATAAGAAGGAAAAATACTCCTCAACCCCTTTGGTAAATGGTTAATCACAGTTTCTACATAGTAAAAGTGATAATTTTTTTCAATATTAAGAAATTTAATATCTGAAATCAGAAAAATTGACTACCAACTTAATACAGTACAAAAACCAAGGGTTTTTGTAAAAAACTAAACTTCATGAACAGAGAGATACACAATTCCCTAAGTTAGTTTAAAACTACAAAATGAAAATTTGAGCAGTTGTAATTTAATCTGATTTCACCAAGATAAATAAAAGCACAGTACCAAGAGGACACTCAATAAACATTTGTTGAACTGAAAACCAAACACTAGTAAAATTTGTGCTACCAATTACTTAAAAGCCAGGCTCTTCTACTTAATAAGTGACTCTAGACAATTAATGTATTTTATATAAGCCTGTTTTCTTATTTGAAAACTGGAGATTATCATAACTATATCTTTAAAACAAGAATTTTGTGAGCTTCCAGTAGGTAACACGTGTGAAAGCACCATGGAAATGTTTGAGCCACTATACAATTCTTGTAAGCTATTCAAGCAAGGCTATCAGACCACGGTCACTAAGACTAATTTTCAGATTACAGCAATTTAAAAACCTACTTTCTATTTACCAAAAAAAAAGTGAATTTTGATTTTCAGCCTTGACATATGGCACTGAAACATGAATTACACATTGGATTCACACATAAATGTCAGAAAAATTTCCTTGATTTTTTATATGAAATTTATTCCATTTGGAGGATCTGTTGCATTTCCACAGGAAATTAATAACTTGATCAAAGCCATGGTATTAGGTTTGCTGCATTTACTTTGCTGTGTTTTACACAATGGCTTTTTCAAACCTGTGTGTGCTACCTTTGCCTCACAGCGTGAAAGGGAGACCATTTACTGAAGGATACCATTTACTCTGTGTATGTTTGAATTTTGTTTGCACTTGACATTTGGATTAACATATCCCAACTCTCCCTCCAATTTACTTGTGAGTTTATTGTAGTTGGTTACAAAAAAAGAAGAAAAAAATCTGCAGGTAAGTTAGATAAACTGTGATTGACTAGGCCATTAATCTTCTGTAATAAGTAGGAGTCAGAAAGCTACACAGACCAGTTGAGCTTAGCATTCAATATGAAAACTGATAGTGAATCAACATGTCACTTCTTCCACCCAATTCTGTAGGTCTCAGTGAAGGAAGTGACATTTTCTTCCTCTAATAGAAGTTAGCATATTCCTTCGGAAAAAAATCCTTTCCCCGCAAGAACACATAGGAAAGAATATATTTTAAATACATTAAAAACCCCAATTAGCATAACTTTCTCCAGCAGTACTCAACGGTTCAACAGTATATGAACTGGAGAGAAAAAGTGGATTGTGGAAAGATGGCTTGCTCAAGGAGGGATCTCTCTACCTCCAAACACCTATTTTTGTGTCCACTCATAATCCATTTCCTCTTATTTCATAGAGACTGGTGCTTTCTCCACTCGCCAAAGAAAACATCTCTTCCTATGTTCTCTATCTGACCGTATTCAGCCTCCTTGATTTTCCTTTATCATTAATTCACTTATAATTTCTGCATCTAGGATGTCTTTGACTTCTCATTCCATAAACACTTTCACACTATCTGGAATGTATCTTATTTCTGTCATTGCCTCAATCTACTTTCCTTTCTTTTACTGCCAACGTCCTTGAGTCATTTATATTTACTGTTCCCACTTTCTGATTTTTCTACACATTATAATGTGGCTTTCATCACTATCAAGTCTAATAAAATTGATCCCATTTGGATCCCTAATGCCCTCCTAACCAGAACCAATAGGCTTTCAATTGTGGTACCATCTTTTACCTATAGCATTTGACACAACTACTCCTAAAAACTCACCTCCCTTGATTTTTCCAACACTAGTCTTTTCTTATTTCCCCTCTACCTCTCTGATAACTCCTTGTCTTTTTTTTCTCCAATGTCTTTGTATTAGTTATCTATTCCTATGTAACAAATTACCCTAAAACTTAGTGGCTCGAAACAACAAACATTAATTGTCTCAAAGTGTCTGTTGGTCAGGAATTCAGGAGCAGCTTGGGGTGAGGGGATGGGGGCGTTCTGGCTCAGGGTCTCTGGTTGCAGTCAAGACTTTGCCTGGAGCTATAGTCATTTAAAGGCCTGAATGGGGCCGAAGGATCCGCTTCCGTAATGATCCACCCATATGGCTATTAGCAGAAGGCCTCAGTTCCCCTCTAGCTTTTTACAGATGTCTCAGTTCCTCACTGGCTGTTTGCTAGAAGACTCAGTTCCTCACTATATGGGTCTGTCCATAGGTTGCCTGAGTGTATCCATGACATGACAGATAACTTCCCCCAGATCAAGCAAAGAGAGAGACAGAGACAGACAGACAGAAAAGCTGCAGTACCTTTTATGCCCTGGTCTCTGAAATTGTACACTGCCATTTGGACTTTAATTCTGTTCGTTGGAAGTTCAGCCCAACACCGAAGAAGAGAGGAATTAGGCTCTACCTCTTGAAGAGTGTCAATTAATTTGTGGACATATTTTTATATTACCACGGACTTTTACATTTCATTCCTTGAATGTTACTGTAACTTAGGAGTCTTAACTTCAATCTTCTTACCATCTCACTTTATTCACTCTTCCTGGTCATCTCAACTACTCCCATGGGTCCAAGTGCCATCTATATTGTTGAATATATTTGTCTATAGTGAATCTCAAATCATTATTTGAGATTTATTATTCTAGTCCTGACCCCTCTCCAAAACCCATATTTGCATTTTCAACTGCCTATCACACATCATCTAGAAAGCCAGCTCAGCCTAACCAAAACCAAATTCCGTTTTTCCTCTCTCCTTACTCCCAGTCTGGCTCTTTCTTCTGTTTCTTGCACTCAGTTACCCAAGATAGAAAATATGAAATTGTCCTCAATTCCTACCTATCCTCCCCTCTCATATCCTTTGATATAGATTTATCCTTATTGTTTATACCTCCTAAATAATTCTCAATGTATTTACTTTCTCTATCATCACTATCTTTGTACAGGTTGTCATCATTTCTCTCTAAGACTACTATAGTAGCCTAATAACTGATCTCTATGTCTAGTCTCTCCTCTTTCTAATTTATCTTTTGTCAGATTTATCTTGGCTAAAATATATATCTGAGATCATATATCTCTATAAAAACCTTGAATGGCTCACTAATCACTTCAGTTTAAAGCCCAAGTCCTTTAAAGTGATATAAAAGGTCCTTTAAAATCTGATCCTAACATGTTTTTAGCTTCATCTCTTGTCACTGTCTCAACATATCTCACCAAATCATTGTCATTCTCCCCAAAATGTCATGTCCTTTCACACATTCATATATTTGCACAGGCTATTTTCTCTACCTAGAATACCCACTACTCTTCACTCTGCTAGGTAAACTCCTATAGTATTCAGAGTTCAAACAGCACCTTCTCTAAGCTCCTCTCCCAGACTTCTCTAGATGAGAGGTTATTTTTATCTACTATGGTTCCACATCATCTCGCATATACTGATGACATATCTCTGTCACCTATATGTCATGGATGTTTTTAGGACTGTTTTGATTTCAAATGTCCTGTCTTTATGTCCTTATATAAGAACATGAATAAATTTTTCAGACTATGTTTCCCACCTTTTAATTCAGAAAATATGGTTGCTAGTGATGCTACTTGTCCCCTCCAGGAATTCCAGAATAACCTATTGCAGGAAGAGACTTACCTGTCTCTTCAGAATGTTTGGAATCTTTTCTGATTTTATGTTGCAAACATGCATCATTGAAGAAAGTAAAGTGTCATTTCAAGCCCAGAGAACAAGTAAATATTTTACCAACATGTATACATTTCTCCACATTGCCCATTCCCCATTCACCACAATCCTCAACACACTATCACAAACCCATATTCCATAATAAGCAACTGAGGTGTCATCAGAATTGGAAGAAAGGAAGACTATAAATGTGTCTGTAAAGACTGTTTATCCTCAGATGATGTCTATCCTCAGATAAAGATGTTTATCCTCAGAAGTCTCATCTATTAATTTTGTCCTTTTCTTGTGGAATCTTGGCATTTAGAGACATAGAGCATATCCCCATTATTACTGGAAAATTCCCAACGGATCTGGGTGCTCACAACAGCTTGGCACAGAGGCTTTTATTAAGTTCATCTTCAATAGATAAGATAAATACCAAAACTAAATACACACTGACAGAGCAAATGGGAAAGAACTCTCAGCTCTCATGTTAGTTCTCAGCCACTATTTATTTTTTAAACACATTTGTTGAGTTCCTACTAAGAGACAGGTTGTGTTAGATGCTACTAATGCAGTGGTAAACAAGAGTCAGGATCCCTACTCCCGTGAAGGTTACATTCTGCAGCAAGAGACACTCAATTAAGAAGTAAAGAAATAGAAACACAAAATAATTACAGATTGTGATAAATTCTATTAAAGAAATGAAGAGAGTAACGAGATAGAGATTAACTGGGAGTGGATGTAACGGTCAGGGATAGCCATTTGGAGGAACTGGCATTTGAGCTGAGACCTCTGGGATGAAAATGAGCCAGTCATGTGGAGATTTGCGAGAAGAACATACCCCAAAGAGAGAACAAGAGCAACCATAACCTAAAGACAGTACCCTAATCACAAAAAATAAAGACCCCACAAAATTGCAGGTTACCAGTAGATGGCAGTATCCATACATACATATGAGAAAAGAACTACTGTGCCAAGTTTGAAATATCTACTAATTTCAGACATCGAGGTCTTAAATTGGATGCCCAGTAAGATTTATCCTAATTCTGAATGAGTAGCCACACTTTTAAGCCAACTCCAGAGTCAAAATTACCCTGTCGACGACCTCCTACCTGAAAGGTTCCTCTCCCTAAGCATCTCTGTCACAGTTGCCTCTTCTCACTTTCCTCCCTGAGCTGCTTTTTCTATAATTGTCTTTTAAATGTTGTTCCCTCACATTCCTATTCTTTTTTCCTCTGTATAATCCCCTTCAAAGTTGTCTATTCCCATTGACATCCATATGTCCCAAAGTCTCTCCTGAGTTTCCAAGTCAAATATCCATAAGCCATTGGATTTCTCCACTAGCATCCTAAATTCAACATAGCCAAAAATGCATACATTACTCCCTTCCCTGCCCTTGCACTCCGTACATTGCTGGTGCATAACCTACCTAGCACGATCATTTTCCCATACTTGCCACCTGGAAGTCCTCTCCCACTTTCTCACTTCTTCCCCCTCAGCTCCCACATCTAGTCATGCAATCTCTCAATTTTTACATTCTTAATATTTCTTGGAGTGAGTTCCCTTAGAAATTAATGAGTCGACACTGAATTCTTTACTTCTTTACACTATGAACTGGATTATATAGTAATACAAACTAATTATGTGCTTATCATGTGCCAAGCACTCTGAGTGATTCACATGCATTGTATCATGTCATCCTTCCAATAGTCCTATGAGCTACAAACAGTATAATTATTTCTCTTTTATATATAAGGAAACTGATGCTTTGAGGTGTTCAACAATTTGCCTAAAGGCACTTATAGAAGTGGAAGGGATGAGATTTAACTCACATATTTCTGACTCGAAAATCTCATCTTCTAAACACTATATCACAGAAAAGAAGTAAAAAATTAGCTTTCATAACAGAAAAATTAAGCATTTAACTTGAGAGTTCTTTCTAGGAACAAACCCACCACTTCAAATATTTTAAGATTCTGGGATAACTGGCACTATATCCAGCTACATAGGTGACACGGTGTTCAATTAATTAAATCAGTTATTCTGAAATGTGTTCAGGTAGCAGACATCTGCAAGTTGTAGTAAAAAAAAAACTGATACATTTAATTTCACCAAAAACCTAGAGGTAATGTTTCTAAAAGAAAATAAGACTATTTTACACAAATATCCCCACACTATTTGGAATGTATATAAAACATTTTTTAGTCACATGAAATGTTTTATCCATTACTGCTTGTTTCTTCTCTGTTCATTTGTTTGATGATCCACTAGCTAAAAAATGCTAGCAACCTACCAATTTTATAAAAACAAATGTGAGCCAGAAAGCTTGAATTGAGAATAAGAGATTCTTGCGATAGCCCAAGCAAGAGATGTGTCCCTGAAATAAGGGAGTGAGGTAGGAAAGGCATAATTTGAAAGATACTTAAGAGATAGAGTCATTAGGACTTGACTGTATTTGGAGGTTGAAGAAAGAATCAAAGATGACTCACCAAAGTTTCTATTTATGGTAACTAGATGGAAAGCATATCACTGACTAGTGCCCCAAGGAACTCAAGGGTGGGCTTGGAAGCATTTAACTGTTTTTCCAAGTTGTTTTTTTATGTTAAGGAGACACAACCAGCAACCACCCAAAGCCTCCCTACAAGAGCTACACCCATGCCCTTGCCTTATTTTTAATGTGAAGATCTCTTCAAGAGGAGATTGTCTCATTACCGTAATCTGCAGTGTACATGCCTCTCCTTTTTGAATATTTATTCCCCAACCAAAATAAAAGTTGCTGCTTCCCTTTGTTTGGGAATGCCATGGCTTTGGAAATGATTCCTCGTGGCCTCCTATTTGCTGCAAATACACTTTATTTTGTGAGACAACTTCCGCTGGTGTAGAGTCTTATTTAACTCACCAAGAGGTGAGTCCACTTGGTTTGGTATCAGGTAGACAGTAGTTTTTGTTTGGGGTTATATACATAAGACTATGAAAAGCTCTAAGACAGGAGAGAGTAGTAGGTGGGATGTGGAGGTGCGAGATAGGAAAAGTTGGCCTGAAATGGGGAGTATAAATGGAAATAAAAGAAGATATAAAACAGAAGATAAATTATTGGGCTGAGGAAAGCATAAAATCCCTTGTACTTAATTCAAAGGGACATGGGAAACCATCAGAAAGCTATCACTAGGGAAATGATATGATTGATGGGAATCATGGGAAATGGTTTTAGCTTCAATGAAGCAAAAAAATCTTTGGAAATTGTACATCTTAATTTCTTGACAAATGCCGTAATAACTATTATCATAATGGCACAAAGAAATATTTCAAATAGAAACAGATAAGTCCCCCATGTAAGTCACTCACTTAAGAAAATTTTATGTTAGTGTAGGCTGAAGTGAAGGTTTACAGAATTGAAACTCAAACTGACAAGTTAAAAGAGATTTTACATGCTCTATTGAAACACTGGCAAATCTGTAATAGTTTCTTATTTTGGAGAGAAAAAAAATGTCTTAAAAGAAACTACCTACATGTCAGAAGCATTTTGAAGCATTCAATATTTAAATCAAAATACTTTCTATTATGTACTGCCTCAACCCATAAAATGATTCAGCAACTTACACGGCCAATCAAATTAGTCTTATCTTTATGACAAGAATTTATTTATATAAACTAGTAGTCTTTCCTCTACTCACCAGAATAGCAAATCCACAGCCTAGTTTGGTCCTTTATCAGTCAGAGTCTGTATTAGTTTGCTAGAGCTGCTGTAACAAAATAGCACAGATTGGGTGGCTTAAACAACAGAAATTTATATTCTTATAGTTCTGGAGCCTAGAAGTCCAAAATCAAGGTGTCGGCAGGGCTGTTATCTTCTGAGGCCTCTCTCCTTGGCTTGCAGATGGCTGTTTTCTTGCAGTGAATTCAGAGTTAAACTTATTATTTTTTTGGCGGGGGAGGAAGATCAGCCCTGAGCTAACATCCATTGCCAATCCTCCTCTTTTTGCTGAGGAAGACTGGCCCTGGGCTAACATCCGTGCCCATCTTCCTCTACTTTATATGGGACGCCGCCACAGCATGACTGACAAGTGGTGCATCTGCCAGTGCCCAGGATCCAAACCCACAAACCCCGGGCTGCCAAGCACGACCTAAACCACTGCGCCACCGGGCCAGCCCCAAGTTAGGCTTATTTTTAACCTAGTAAAAAATTACTACGAGGGGAGAGGGCTATCAGAGCAGGCATTATATTTTAAAAAGTATATTTTTCCCTTGAGGCAAGGAAAGATCTTTTTTCTCTACCTAGATCACAACTTCAGAGCAGAAACAAAAGCAAAGGTCAGAGGTGGTGCTACCGAGCCCTAAGGGACCGCTGACCCACAAGTGGGTTCTTTTGCCTGGAGCTGCCCACGCCAATAGAAGGAGACTGGGTTCGGAATAGCTAAGCAGAAACGTTATTCATTGATCAACGAATGGAGGAGGCAGAGCTCATGCTCTAAAGCACATTCTCCCCAAAGGGAAGGTGAGCAGGGTTCTTATGGGATGTGAAGGGGGAGGGATCTCCACGTCATCACTTGGGGTGGGGGCATTTGGGGCATGTGCAGATCTTCCCTTCTTGCACATGGTACCTCTTGCACACATTTCCTTTTGCATATGGCACCCTATCAGCATCTTGGTTTGGACTGGTTCTGCCATTTGGCCACCTGGCATTGTTCTCCCTTGGTTCCTATGAGTAAGCACAACTTAAAGCATTAGACATGGAAGATGTTTTAGTGACTTTTCTGGGTGATAATAGAAGACTGTTAAGAAATAAGAACCTGTGGCCACTATTATAATTTATGAGATTCTAAATTCCTTGTAATTTCCCCACATTTGTTACTTATAATTCATTGCTTTCATAAGAATGATTACCAATAAAATTCTTCAAAAAAACAAACGGCCTTGGGGCCGGCCTGGTGGCATAGTGGTTAAGTTCACGTGCTCTGCTTCAGCAGCCTGGAGTTCACAGGTTCAGATCCCAGGTACAGACCTACACACCGCTCATCAAGCCATGCTGTGGTAGGCATCCCACATACAAAACATAGAGGAAGATTGTCACAGATGTTAGCTCAGGGCCAATCTTCCTCACCGAAAAAAAAAAAAGGCTCAAAGTGGATCTCTGGGAGGACTAAAAAGAGGAAGTTTAAGGCAACTACCTTCCAGCCCACAGTAAAGGAGAGGATCCCCAAAGAATCAGATTATAATTCTGAGTAAGGATGGAAGCAGGCCGAGTCCCTCTGCTCTCTGACAACAACTACAAAATTAACAAAAGATAGGGCCAGCCCCAGTGGCCTAGGGATTAAGTTCCACATACTCTGCTTTGGCAGCCCGGGTTCAGTTCCCTGGTGTGGACCTACACCACTCCTCTGTCAGTGGCCATGCTGTTGACGCATCTCACATAGAAAAAGAGGAAGATGGGCAACGGATGTTAGCTCAGGGTGAATCTTTCTCAGGGGAAAAAAAAAACATAAATAACAAAAGATAAACAAGGAAGTAAGTAAGCAAAAGATAGAGGAGTCCATCAACCTGGTATAGGAGCCTAGATGAAGTTCGTGTGTGTACATATTTCATATTCTTTGGTATTATCTTATGTAGAAAGTTACTAAGCAAATAATCAATTGCCCTAGGGGACTTGTAGTTTTCTCCTTATGCAAATTAACAAAAAAGATTTACAACTCATCTAGAAAGATGATTCTTGGCTCCACAATGCTTCCTAACAGAAAGTTTAAACACTAACTGTGGAACAAAAGTAACAGCCAAGCATGGTACATTTTAAAAAGATAGCATGTTGGTTTGTACAAATATTAATGAGCTCCCTTCATTCATTCATCAAGTACCTTTTCAAAGACCTACTTCTGTTAGTTATAGGCATTCAGACTAAAGTCAGACTGCCAAAGTTGGAAGCCCTGGCTCAGCCCTTAACACAACCTTGGGCACATTTCTTCCTTTCTGCATTTCATTTATAAAATGTGAACAGTAACAACTCCTACCTCCATGTCGTTGTGTAACTCAATGAAATAATGGGTGCAATGTGCCAAGTAGTTTCTGGACTTATCAAGCACTTAATGAAAGTTGCCGAGGTGTGCTGTCTACCCTCAAACTAGGTTTGGTTAATTCCACATTACAAACGAGCTTTTAGGAAGCTAGGCACTTTCCTAAAGTGTGAAAATAACTTGATAAATATAGTACGTCAGAGTTCAAGTGCCTTCTCTGGACGGCCATCCCTTGCGCTCCTCAAATGAAAGGAAATTTTTTCCAATTCTTCATAAATCTTCGCAGGAACCTAAAGCAGATGGCACTCGCCGGCTGGCCAGCCCTGCCCTATCAGGGCACGGGAAGAACGTAACTCGGGACCCTGCCCTCCAAGCAGCCTCGAGTTGCTGCGACCACTCAGTGGTCACTCAAGATGGGGATGGGACAAGCAGGACAGGAAAGACAAGCCTCCACCCGAAGCAAAGATGGACCAAAAAAATCGCCCATCCTCGGCGAAACAGAACGCGTAGGAAGGACACCAGCGCAGTGGGCTCCAAGCCGCTCACCCGAATTCATCCTCAGGCCTGAGACGACCTAGAAATAGTCAGGTGAACGACATCACGCGTGACGCAGTCATTTTCCCACGTCCCGTCCCTGCCCCCTCCTGGCCGGCCGCGGCAGAGGCGCACGCGCAGCTCCGCTTCTGGGCGCCGCTCCTCGCCACCCACAATGCTCTGCGGCATCGACCTGTCGCAAAGGCCGCGTTTCGGCGGCGAGTGAGCGACCAGCTTTCCGTGCGGTGCAGGGCGACGGCGGCCCGCGTCTTCCTCCTCCTCCTGCCGCGGGGCCGGATCCCGTGACGGTGTCCAGCTGCTTTTAAGTCTGGCAGGTGCCACCTGTCTCCGCAATGCCCCCCAAGAAACAGGCTCAGGCCGGGGGCAGCAAAAAGGCGGAGCAGAAAAAGAAGGAGAAGATTATCGAAGTGAGTACCCACCCCCTCCCCCACTCACGCCGCGAGCCCTCAGGGAAGCAGCCTCCCGGTTCCCCGGCTCCTGCTCGCGTCTTCCGGGGCCACGTGTTTCTCCTTTTGGCTCAGGGTGGCCCACTGCCCCTTCTCCAGTCCCCTGGTGCTGCTCGCTGCTTCTCATCGCTCCAGTGACGCTGCTGGCCCCCCTGCCCCCAGCCTTTGCTTCTCCATCCGCACGCCCGCCTTCACCGACCCCTTCAGTGCCCGGCACAGGGTTCTGTCCTTCGTTAGTCCTCAGAAGTGAAGACGTTTCTAGGCTTGTGTTTTAAAAAACGCGGCACGGGCTCAGGCCAGACTCTTTCTGGAAGGCCGACTTATGACGAGCCTTTGTGTTCCTTTTTCTTTTTTTTTTTTTTTAAACCCATCACCTAGGAGGAGTAGTCACTTCTTTCAAGCCAACATATTACTACTTCGTGGCTTTTTCGATCCATCTCTAAACTGTTTCAAGTTCCATAAAGAGTGGAGATTTCTTTCAGTTTGCAGCCCACCGTCTTGTACGTAGCGCTTGATACGTATATTCTGAATTAATAACGCTTTCAAGGAGATTAGGTTTCAGTGCCACTACCTGTGTTAAGTGCCCTATCCGAATTTGTTAGGTATATATGTGTTCTTGTGTATATGTATATATGTATATACAGTTTTAGTGCTTGAGCCTGTAGCCCTTTAATGGCCGAGAAACGGTATTGACGTTCTTAAATATTTTATATTTGTTTTCCAACGACCGTATCAATGAGTTCCCTTAAGAGAGTGATCCATATTTGAGATTACATAAACGTGTCATAGAGCCCCGAACGATATATTTCTTCCCTCGATTCCTGCTATTAATTCTTCTCACAATTAAATAGTTCCTCGTGTGCTCTGGTGGAAAAGCCATGACCATTTTCCTGCGTAAGGTATATCTGAATAATGGACAGTCTTTTGTGGAATAGATACTTTTTATTAGAACGTGACCAAAATGCATGTTGGGTGTTTTGAAATGAGATGTTTATTTATAAATGATCATTGTTTTTAATATTTGGTATTTTGTAGCCTTGAAAAATAGCAATGAAAGCCCTCAAGGCTTCGTTGTCTAAAGCTAATCAGATCTTGTCTTTGTCAATTTTCACATAATTTTTAAAGTCACCAATTTGGCTTAACATGCTTATGAAGAATTCTACTAACCTTGGCCAAGTTCCAACTCTGAAGCTGTATTCTTAGTGCCAATTGGCACTAGTTAGAACTGTCATGAAGTAGCACAGCTAGAAATTTAAAAACAGAATGATTGTCATCTTCACACCTGTGTTAGCTATCACCTTTTTGAACAAACTGGACTTCTGACACTTGTGTAGATCTCTGGGGATGGTAATCTGATGGCATTCAGTGCTGTGTAAACCAAGGGCATTTTAGGGATGACAGTGTACTTGTCATTTTCTTTTACTGACATTGAATTAACATGGTAGACCATGATGCAAAGTAAAACTCCCATATAAATGTGAAATTAAATGTTACATGACTATTTAAAATACACTTTATGCATTATTGAGCTTTAATTATATGCAGTTGTTTTACTATTAATTGGTAGACTAGTATTTTCATTTTAGGGAGTTATACTTGAAAGTTGTTTATAGTATTTCATCAACTAAAAATGATAGGTATATTATGGCTCCATTCATCTCATAACAAGGTTATTTTTGAGGTAAAGAGAAAGCAACTTTAGTTTCTTTAATGAAGACTTTGCCAAAGAAAGATGCAAAATAAGACAGCTGCGTTCTTTAACTGACCACAAATATCCTAAGAGCGGTGAATTTAAGCCTGGGGTTTTTTTCTCTCCAAGTTTAACATATATGATGAGGGCTTTTTTTTTTTTAATGATGGTGAGGTTTTGCAGACTCAAGTGTGCTGCATGGATACTTGGTACCACTGGAGAGGTACAACAATATTGTGAATTATAGTGTTGGTATATCACTTGTTGTGAAACTAGATTTATAGAGAATATTCTGTTATCCAGCCGGTTAGGAAACAGTATATTCCACTTTATTCAATACACGGGTGACTCTTGTTTTTAACTTTCCTAAAGCCATAGCATGTCTCAATGGCTATTGCAAGGAGTTAAGGAGAGGTACAGCAGTCTTAGCTCCCAGCTCCTGAGTCAAGTTTTATCCAGAACAGCACTTTCATCAATTTTTGTATAAATTTGTACAATTTCAGTTATTAGAAAGGGTTTTTATTACCAAAGCATTTAAAAGTCAAAGTTAAATGTATTTTATTACAGACGCATAATGAACATAATTGAAACATGGTTCATACTGGTTATTGATCTCTATGACTCATAATTTTTGTGGAAAAAATTTCTTTATAATCTATTATGACAGGTAAAGACTAATATTTATTTCAGAGTCTGGTTAATTTGGGGAGGTTTTACAGAAATATGACCTGAAATTGTAAGTTGGTCAAAAGTTGATAGTTAAGTAGAACATATGCTTTTAAGCAGCGTTTTGGATAGACTTTAAAATAAGTGGTTGACCTACCTACCTGTCCCCTCTTCTGTACCTCTGTTGCTCCCACTGCCACCACCATAGGTGCTTACTATAGAAAAACAACAGCAACATGTAGCTTTTGAGAACGCGAAGGAAAGGGAGTAAAAAGAGGCATGAGAGGATGCATAATTTAATGAAAGAAGCACCAGCTTTGGGGTCAGATAGACCTGAGTTTGAGTGCCATATTTCCAATTAAAATTTCAAACTGTAGTTTTAGGGAAGTTGCATGACCTACCTCAACCACAGTTTCTTATCAGCAAAATGGAGCGAATTCCTGTATCACAGAGCTGTAGGTTAAATGAGATAACATGTAAAATACTTGACATATGGTATATATTCAATAAACGGTAGCTGTTGTTAATATTGTAAGTAAGAACTAGTTGGGGAAATAATCTAACTGAACTGCACTCTGTACAGTGCTTACTTTCTGTCACTTGAAATAATTTCCTTATATTGCCTGCATTTTTTTCTTTCCCTCTTTGAACTTCTTAAAATTTCATGAATTCCTTTGCATTAAGTGTTTTCTTTCTAAATTGAGTATATCAAAAAGGATTATAAATCTGTTAGACACAGTTGTCCCAAATGGCATATACTATTTGCTTTCTTATAGCTAAAATTTAATAAACTGAAATCGGCTTTGAGAAATAGAAAGTTTGATTATGGAAAGGGGGAAATAGTCTTTGGGTTTAGGGCAGGCAAATAAAGGATGTCCCGCCAAGGCCTTGTAGCAGCAAGAAAGTAGTAATAGAGACCTGTAGAGATGGGATCTAGATGTATAAAGGATGGAGCCAGAGAATTGATTGATTGCCAATGAAAAATTTAAGCCAAGGTCAACAGTTGATTACTTGAAGCTGCATTAACCAGCTGCAGAATATCCATTGCATGGATGGACAACAAAAATACATTAGACACTGCGTGTAAGGAGAAAGTAATGAGGTAAAACAGTGCCAGCCTCTGTTTACCCTAGTGTCCTGAAAGGTAGACCCCAGTTATCTTAGAGCACTATTCATTATTGGCCTGTCCTCCTGCCTCCTTCCTTTCTTCAAACGTCTTATTTAAGGAGTGGAGGCCAGCCTGTAAAAGAAGCAGGATTACTTAAGTGTGGGAGGGGAAGAAAGGGTCAGTTTTAAGTGAAGTCTGGAATTCAGTGAGTGTTAAGGCTCTTGGAGCTCAGGGAGCCATCCTTTTCCTAGAGTTACTCCCTTGTAAACTGTTTTCTAAACTCCTTTGTATTCAGTTTCCCAAGTCTGAAACACACAAACACACAGTTCCTTCTTTATAACCTAACCTTATTAATTCAGTTAGGATCACTATTTCCCTAGTTTTATTGTAACCATGATTTGGGGTTGATTATAACCTCCAGTCTTCCTGCCTCAAATCCCCCACCCCCAAATCCAGGTTAATTTTTGGTAAGGTCTGTCCTAAATTCCAGAAAAAGGAAAGAAGCCCTTTTTGAAGTATTCCAAATTGCATACCATCTTGTTTTCAAGAGGCGCTGTTGGTATCCCAGATCCACAATGTGGTATTCAGAAAGCTTTTTGTGTACCAACTGGCCCAATAACCTGACTAGGTTTCTCTGGGAAGTAGAGCTTCATGGTGGAAAGAATAAGGACTTTGCTTGGAGTCAAATATACCTTGGTTCAAATATCATCTGTGTCACTTAATAGTTAACACTTACTGGGCCAGATATAATTCTCAGTGTTTGGGGAAAAGAGAGAAGAGAAAAAAAGCCATCTACAAGTGATAAATTGACACAGCTCCTTTAATTCTCTCAGTGAGATAAGTATTATTCCCTTTTTACAATTGAGGAAAGAGGCACAGAGGTTAAGTAACTTGCCCAAGATCACTAAACTGGCAAGTGGCAGAGCCAAAATTCAAACCCAGGAAGTCTGGGTGCGGAGTCCTTGCTGTCAACCACTGTGGTATACTGTCTCTTCATAGTAAATCTTTTAACTTTCACAACAATCCTTAGAGCTTAGAGTGAGTCCCGGTTTACAAATAAGAAAATTGTGGCAAAGAAGGTAATTTGCCCCATTCTGTTTGGGATTAGAATTTGAGCAGTCTGACTCCAGAGATTATATTCCTAAATTTTTACACTATAGAGCCTGCCCTTTATTAGCAATGTTACTTCAAAAGAATTGTTGAACGTTTCTAGGTTTCAGTATCCACATTTACAGAGTGAGATAATAGTATATCATAGGATTGTGAAGTAAAGTATATATTCAGGAGTTTTTGTTTAGTGAATGCTAGATAAGTATCCCCTAGCTCTGTGGAAAAAAAATAATTTCTGAGTTCTAACCTAATTAGAGACTTTCAAAATGTAACTCATTCATTATATCTTTAGATTGGTTAATTATGTGCTAAAGCAGTATAATTAAACCTGAAAAACTGTTTTTCTTCTGGGATCTGAAGCTTATATACCTCTATCAGAAGCTGTCATGAGTACTTTCTTTTCTAGCTGGCCAGGTTCTCTTAGAGGACTTCTTTCTTTCCTGAGTCTTCATATATCAGTATCTACCTTGCTATTTGGCCTTGTTTATTCTTAGTTTGCTGCTTCTCTATGGTTACATATGGGGCATAGGTTAAACCCCAGTTATACTCTTCTCTGGCGAGGCATATGTAGATGCTGCTGCACTTTGATCCTAATAATATTTTTTTATCTGGAGTTTTCCATCTCTCCCATGAACGCTCATGTTTTGTAAAAAGAAAGTACAGTTGGCCCTCCATATCCGCAGATCGAAAGGCCTACAAAGGCCTACGAAGGTTGCATCTGCACTGAACCTGTACAGACATTTTTTTCTTCTCATTATTCCCTAAACAATACAGTATAACAATTATTTACATAGCATTTACGCTGTATTAGGTATTATAAGTCACCTAGAGGTGATTTAAAGTATACTGGAGGATGTCTGTAGATTATATGCAAACACTATGCCATTTTATATAAGGGACTGAGCATTTGTGGATTTTGGTATCTGCAGGGGTCCTGGAACCAATCCCCTGAAGATAACAAGGGACAGCTGTATAGCATTTCACACCTGGTTGCTGCATATGATCATTTCTCTCTACATGTCACGTTACCCATGACCCTGTTTTCTTGTAATTGGATAGAGTGTTAAACTCTCTTCTCTTTAAAAACAAGGGAAGCCAACCATAAAAAACAATGCAGAGAATTTCAGCTTGTGTGTGCCTCTTAACACCTTTTTTATGTTTTTAAAATTCTCCATGAATTTTCAATATGATGGGATATTAAAACATGAGATAGGCATTTAAGTAGGGGAAAGTGAAGTTGTGGTATATGGATGTGATGAATAAGGAGATATTTCCCAATGAGAAATAACCTTTTAGAACTAAAACCCTCTTGAACTCTGCAATCTTAAGAACATTGAAAGATCTATATTGTTGGTTTGAGATGCTGTAAAAATTATGTTGTGTTTGATGTTTTCAAATACTTATCCTATCAATACTGTTTTCCATTTCCAACTTTTCCCTATAGGTATGTAAGTATTATGTACTTAGGTATTCTTCCCATTACCTTGTCCTTCCCTTAGAAATAATACCAAAGTAAAGGCTTTAAAATGGCCGCTTAATTTATTTCAGACTAAATGCCTCTCAGAGAGTCTCAGGTTACTTTCAAAAGTTTTATGAAATTAGGAGACATCTATAATTTTGAACTTCAACAGATGAAGATTGATAGTGGCTGAATGAGTTGGTAACTGGCTTAGTAGAGCAAAGCAGTCAGGCCTGAGTTGACCACGTAGGAGTGTACTATTGAGAAGCAAGTGGATTTGCTCTGCAAAATTCTGGAAAAGCTCAAATGTGGGAGGCACTAGGTAATGCAGGAGAGAGGCTGAAAACTGGGGGCTTAAACATGTAGAAGTAGCCGATAGTTCATATCTTCTACCACTCAGCCAGATGATTACCCCTGCAAGAAACAGGAGGTGGAGTGGAATAAATCAAGAGGCATCTCTGCTTCTGGAACTTCAGGCACAAAGGAGGTGGGAGGGCGGTTAAAATGTGGGCCTGAAAATGGCCACTAAGGATTCTGTGTAAGAGGCACCCTCGTCCAACTGCTTGGAACTCCAGTCCTTTAGCCAGGCTTATTGCTCTCCTGGTTAGAGGATCCTTCTCCAGAGAAACAGAAAAGACAGGAAAAAAAACTTCGTATACCAGTTTTTGGTGGTTTCCTGACAGCTTTCTCACCCATTCACTTTAGGGTGAAGCCCACTAGTCAAGCCTCCTGTATTAGTTTCCTAGGGCTGCCATAACAAATTACCACAGACTGGATGACTTAAAACAACAGACATTTACTTTCTCACAGATGTGGAGGCTGGAAGTCTGAAATCAAGGTATAGATAGGGCCATGCTCCGTTTAAAGGCTCTAGGAAAGAATCCTTCCTTGTGTCTTCCCAGTTTCTGGTAGCTTCCGGCAGTGTTTGACATTCCTTAGCTTGTCGCTGCATCATTCCAGTCTCTGCCTCTTTCTTCACATTGCCTTCTCTGTGCCTGTGTGTCCTTTCCTCTCTGCTTTCTTATAAAGATACCAGTCATTGGATTTAGGGCCCACCCTAATCCAGTGGGCCCTAATTACATTTGCAAAGATCTATTTCCAAATAAAGTCACATTCTGAGTTTTCAGGTAGATAGGAATTTTGGGGGGATGCTATTCAACTCACTACAGTCCCCCGCCAAACACACACACTGGTGCAAAAAAACCATTCCAGAAATTAATGTATCTTCTTATGTAGTTTTCCCCAAAACATGTTCAATAGTACATAATTCCTCAGGATACTTCGCGGAAAATGCATTCTGAGGTGAAGTAAGATTTGGAATTGTTATATGCTGTATCCTCTCTGGTCAAGGCTTCAAGAGATATCTAGTGCTTAAGAACAAACAGCCCTGTTAACCAAGCATGTTCCTAAAGTTATTTGGCTATAGGACTTCTTATCCTAGTGTGACAGCTCTACACGTCCTGTAGGACTGATGTTTCAAAACACACTCTGGAAAAAAGCATCGTAGAGTTAACAGGTTTAATGATGATACTTTATGTATTGAATTGTAAAGTCTTGCCTTGACCTGATGTTTTAGTGTTTTGCATGTCTATAGCATAAGAAAGAATAATTTTCTTACCAATAAGTAAATGAAAGAATGATTTTTAGATATGACTTAAAAAAATAGGTAAGAAATTAAATTGGTAACATATTTCTATATTCTTTCTCATTTAGGACAAAACTTTTGGTCTAAAGAATAAGAAAGGAGCAAAGCAACAGAAGTTTATCAAGGCTGTCACTCATCAAGTTAAATTTGGTCAACAAAATCCACGTCAGGTAAATAACTTAAATTTGTGCATTTTCTTCATATGGATGTAATACAGCATCTATTACAGATAAAAATATTTCGTATTGTAATTGTATTTTAAAATAGAATCTAATCTGTAAACTTCTCTGCATCTTGCCATTGTTACTCAGCAGTACCTCTTAGATATTCCTCCAAGCCATTTTGTTTGTGTAGCGCTAATTTATTCTAATGGCTGCATACTATTCTACAATGTCAATATACGGTATACCTCCATTTCACTATTTGTAAGGGATTACTTTGTTTCCAACTTCTGACACTAAGAACATTTCTACAAGAAATATCCTTGTACATATGTTCTTACATGTGTTTGTGCTTTTATTTCTGTAGCATAAATTATCTGGTGACACATTTCTAGATCAAGGGAAATGGATTTCTAATTTTAATAAATTTGCCTAATCACTTTTCCCTAGAGATGGTAATACTTCACATTTTCATTTGCAGTGCATGAGTTACAGGTACTAAAGTTCTTTTTAATGTTTTTCAATCTGATAAGTATAAAGTAATACCTCATTTTTATTTTTTTTCCCTCACTACTAGTGACTTTCAGTATCTTTTCATATCCTTGTTGGCTGTTTGGGTTTGTACTTCTCTGACTTGCCTATTCAAATCCTTTGCTTCTTTTGGATATTTGTCTTTTTCTTGTCAACTTAGGAAAGACACCTTTTGTCTGCATTACAGATAATTTGTGATGTTTCTGTTATAGTTTGCTGTACAACAATATTTAGTTTTTGTCTTGTCAGATATGTCTGGCTTTTCTTTTATATGGTTAAGAGGTCTCCCCTGCCACTAGATTATGCGCGTTTTTCCTAGATTTTTTTTCTAATTATTTCATTGTCAGGCTATAATTTGTCATATAAATTTATTTTATATGTCACTAAGTTTATTTTCTTGCACATGAGTAACCACTTATACCAGCATCATTTTATCTTACTGAATTGAAATACCACTATTGACATATATTAAAGTCTCAAATGAGTTAAGATCTGTTTCTAAATTCTCTTTTCTATTCTATTTATTGTCTGTCCCTAAACCAGTATCACATTGATTTTGATTATAGTGGCCTAGTAACATGTTCTGTTAGCTACTAAGGCAAGTCCTTTCCCCCAAATGTTACTCTTTTGCTGTTTTTCTTGGCTGTTCTTAGGCATTTATTCTTCTATATGAATTTTGTGAAATTATTTTACCCATTGGCAAGTCATTCAAAAACAATTAGCCCCATTTTCTTCAGGTTCTATAGATCTTTCCCTTTCTTGAGTTTAAGATTTTATAGACACAGATCTTTATTTTAAAAAGTACTTTTTTCACCACCCTATCTCCTTTTCCTTAACTTTTGGAAAATTTTTTTCCATCTGAGATTATCAGAAATATTATATATTCATGAGATGGTTAACCCCTGTCTGAAACCAATCTCTCTCACTCATGCTGTCTATAAATGAGTACTTCCAACACTTGTCTTTCTCTTATACACAGCTTGATCCTAGAGCCAAAAGTCTATTCATCTTCCACACTGCTAACTTAGTAGTCTGGTTTAATAAAAATGTATGCTCAGGGCTTGGAGTCAAATCAACTTAGGTATGAGTCCCCTATCTTATTTGTTATGTGATCTTAAATTATTTAGCAACACTGGTCTTTATCTGTATAGTGGAAGGGCAGTAAACCCTTATAGGGTTCCTATGGTGATTAAATGAGAAGATAATGTAAATCTTCTGGTGTAATACAGGTGTGTAAGAAGAATTTACGTTCTTCCTTTGTCTCCTTTTTTCAATCCTTTACCTCCTCCCTCTACTTTTGCTTCTAGTGGGAAGTATATTGACTAGTAATTTCAGATTTTCTAGACTTGAGAAAGCCGTAAGAGTTGTGGTGGTAGTTAGGTTTGATAGCACATTCAGTATTATATTTTTGGTAATTTCTTGGGTACCTGGGCTTTTATCTGTGAACATGAGGTGCCTAACCACCATATTTAACATTGGAAATGAGCAGCAGTCCTCCTATTAGAGCTGGGCAAGAGGTGCCCCATCCTAGGCCTTGTGCTGTAGAGGATGAGCCTACTGTGTGTCTCCCCCAGACATAGCTCTCCCCACAGGCAAGGAGTCAGTGAGGCCAAGGGGATGTGCCCACTCAAAGTGTGCACCACCCCTCCCCTCAACAGCCCAGGGCCTGCAAAGGTCATGTCCCCCATGTCCATCTTAGGATATACCGCGCTACTAATATACCTGAAGTAGTCAAAGGGAGGATCTGTGCTAGGAGTGTGGACAAAGCCTGGATCGTATTGTGTCCTCCCCCGCACCTTCCACCTCCTTGCACACACACGTTGGGATGAAACTCAGGTTGGGAAGAGGAGGAGCCAGGGGTTGACTCTTGCTTTACTGCCTTGCTCCAGAGTGGAACTCCATGGGACCTGAGCATTGTAAATTTAAACCTGTCATTCCAGATCATAAGGTATTTTTGGGAAGTAGGGATACAAACCATGTTTTATTTATATTAGTTTGATTTCTAACTTATAAACATTTACAATAATGGTTTGCAGGCCTCCATTGTACTCTTACTCTGGGCCCTACAAATGTATGAGTTGGGCCTAATGAGCAAAGGCCACTTTTGTTAAAAATAAAGTGAAAAGAAATTTTAAAAAATTTTTTTCTCTTTAAAAATGTTTTCCCATTCTTCTGTTTAAACATATCCACCACATGGTCAGAGTCAGGATTTGGAATGTCTTTAACCTTATAGCATTTGGCCATTCCCTTCCTAAAATTGCCTCTTCCTTGAATACTTTTTTGTCCTGGATTTCTGCCTCTTTGTTTGATGTTTCTTGGTCCCTTCAGTGGGCTTTTTAGATTCTGTTGGCTCATTTAATATTGGTATTCTTCAGAGAACTGTGCTCTGCTCTTGTCACTTTTTTTTGCTGTCCTTGAGTAATCACGTACACACCCAAAGTTTTAATCGACTATTATCTGTCAGCTGCTATTTCTAAAACTTTTCTCTCAAAATAGACCCTCTCTCCAGGAATCAAGATCCATGTCCAGCTGCCTTCTAAATAGCTCCACCCAGATGCTCTGTAAGCATCTCGTACTCGGTACAGTCATGCACCACATAATGATGTTTCTGTCATTGACAGACTGTATATACAATGATGGTCCCGTAAGATTAGTACCGTATAGCCCAGGTGTGTAGTAGGCTGTACCATCTAGGTTTGTGTAAGTACACTCTGTGATGTTTGCACAACAATGAAATATTCTAGCAGCACATTTCTCAGAACGTATCCCCATTGCTAAGTGACGCATCACTGTATGTCTAAAACTGAGCTCATCTCCACCTCCTACTCTGAAACCTGTTCCTCCTGTATTCCCTGTCTTGTTTAACAACACTAACCATACATATGATAATCCTAGACTCTTCCCTCTCCCTTATACTTCATGTCCAGTCAGTTACTTCGTCCTATCAATTATCTCCTTAAGAACACTCTCTCTCCCCTTTTCTCCATCCTCGCTACTAATGCCTCTTTTAAGCTTTTGTATTTTCTTGCCTGCAGCAATTGTGTTAGCCTCCTAATTTCCCTTGCCTTCATTCTTGGGCTCCTTCTAGTCCACCCTTCACAAAGTTGCCATCCTAATCTTTGTAGAGTACAATCTGATTGTGTCACTGGCTTATTTTAAACCCTTGAGTCTTATCCTGTCAGCTATTGATACAGACCAAACTTCTCATTGGTGTTTCTCATACCTTGTTCCTTTTGGTCCCTGTTACCTTTGCAGTGGCTGGCTCTCTGTGCATTCTGTTTCTTGCCCATCAGAAAAATTCATCCATAAAGTATTAGCTCAGTCAAATTTTCTTAGGCATATAGGCATTTCTTGTTCCCAGAGCACCATGTATTATATTATAGTTGTTGACATGTCTGTCTTCCCACTAGATTCTGAGCTTCTTTAAATAAGCATCTTTGTCTTTTCATCTTTGTATTCCCTGTCATCTAACATAGGACCTGACATATAAATGTTTGGATGAATCCTCTAATCATATTAGGTATGTAAATCATGTGCTTGGAACTATGTCATATGTCATGTTTCTTTTGTTGTGTTGATTAACCTCCCAGATTGACCTAGCCCAGTGTTTTTCCACAAGGGTACTATAGGTATTTTGGTGGTACAGTTCTTTATTGTGTGGGACTGTACATCTCAGGATGTTTGCATTTCTGACCTTCAGAACACATCCACGTGTTTCTGGGGAGTAGGTTGTTGTCACAAGAAGAAAATCCCAGGTGAGAACCATTTGCTAAAAATGCTGGGCATGTAGTAAATGCTTAATAAATGCTTATCACTGTAAGCTTTGAATATACTTTTAACTTGGCCTGGTACCATTTATGGATTTTTTAAAAGTCAACTGCTACAAGATTTAGCAGTTTCGTTTAATAGTTTAACCACACCATTTAATATACACTGAAAGGCCATTGTAACACTGAGAGTAAGAGGTAAGGACTATATACATGGAAATATGCAAATGTCTTTGTTATGTTAGTGATATATATATTACTGTATAGTGAAAACTATTATATAAAATCAAACTTACATATTATACCTGGGAATATTATAGGTAGCACAAAGTGAAGCTGAAAAGAAATTGAAGAAAGATGATAAGAAGAAAGAATTGCAAGAGCTAAATGAGCTGTTCAAACCTGTAGTTGCTGCTCAAAAAATAAGTAAAGGTAAACTTCAAATATCAGAAATGTTGTTTTTATCAAATGTAATTCATGTTTAAAAACTCTTAATTTGTTTCAATGTATATTTTCTTCAGATTATAAGCCAATTGTGTCTGCTATGAAAATGATACTCCCTTTGTCAGAATTATCTATATTAATGACTTTTTATGGTTCCTCTATTTATGTGCACAGCCATGTCATTATACAACTATAACTCCAGCCATTAGCCTCCCACTTAAGGCAAAATTAAGAATTTGGACAGCCTACTAGTTGATTTATAATATCCAATCTTTGGTAGTAGCCCAGGCAGACCTATGGTTGTATAAACTATCTATCTATTCCAAACGCTTGGCAGTATACCTCTGTTTATGTTTCTCTTTTGCCTCCTGCCTCATTGACTCCAACTAGACAAGTAACTGTGGAATAACCTATGTGTGTGTTTGATTTCCCACCCCCTAACCCATTTTTTGGTAAGAATAAAAGAAACAAAAATAGATATAAAATGCTATAGAAAGAACTTAAAGAAATGTCTTACTAATCACCTATAAGTGGTATTTTCCTCTCACATTAATGAATGGAAAATAACAAGTTAACCAGAAGTAATTATATCTCATATAGAAGCCATACTTTATGATCTGGCAGATTGTAATACAAATACCAAATGCCGTTTAACATAGGTGCAGATCCCAAATCCGTGGTATGTGCATTCTTCAAGCAAGGACAGTGTACTAAAGGAGACAAGTGTAAGTTCTCTCATGACTTGACTCTGGAGAGAAAGTGTGAAAAGCGAAGCGTTTACATTGATGCAAGAGATGAAGAACTTGAAAAAGGTATTCTTTTTAAAGTAAATATCTATTACTTTTGGTGTGTGGTTATGAAGATATTGAATAGTTGAAGAACATTTCGGTCTTCATAGGACAAACCTTAGTAGGTTTGGAAAGAATAATTGTTATTTTTCATGAAATCTGAACTTACCACATTATGCCCTTTAATTAAGCAAATGAAGATGTTTTAGAACCGGTGACTTTGGATTTCTCTCTCACGCTTTCTTCCTGTATTACCTACTCATTTGCCTAAGCTACTTAGGAATTCAGTGAATAATCTTAGAACAGTGTTTACTCCTACCTTTGGTGTATTAAAGAAAATGTGTTAGGTCGTAAGTCTTACAATACAGCTTTCTTGTCTAAGTAGATATGCAATGTGTTTTGGGAACAGTAGATAAAATTACAGTATCTAGTCTTCATGTCTCTTTTTATTTAGATACTATGGATAATTGGGATGAGAAAAAACTGGAAGAAGTAGTGAACAAGAAGCACGGTGAGGCGGAAAAGAAAAAACCAAAAACTCAAATAGTATGTCCTTTTCTTGAATTGAGTTGCTGTGGTATTTATCATTAGGGAGGATTATGTGCAGGGTATTTGCTGCTGTTTTCTACTGGATTATTCTTTAAATTATTGGATCTTTTTATAAAGATAAGGAGCATCAAGCTTTGTTTTTGGAATTTACGAGTGTAAGTTATACAAAATTAGATTCTTGTTCAGAAGTAGCCTTTGAAAACCCGAAGTTGTTCAGATGCTGTTTTCTGAAGTGATCTTAACTTTCTCAAATATAAACACAATCACATAGATAAGAATTCTTTCCTTGTTTTTTGTGCAAAATGTAGGGAGAACTGTTAAACTAACCCACTTAATTAATAACTTATTCTATTTTAATGTTAGGGAGACTTTTTAAATCACAAAGGTGAAAATATTGTTACATATGAATTGCAGAATGAGTTTTTGGTAGGTAATGGCCCTTAGTATTCCAGGAAATGTACTTTTGAAACTTGGTGCCTTATTTCCCAGACCCTGCATTCATGTCCACATATTTATCTGTAGTGCAGTTAGAGTGAAACACCTTGTCGTGGTAGAATAATTCTAAATACTTGTTTTACTTAACATCTGTTGTATTTTTTCAGGAAAAGAATATTGTTTATTAGTTAATTTTCCCTTCTTATTTGCAAAGTTTATTACCTGAGGCTTCAGTACAGTTCCATCTTGCACCCATTCATGTTTTGAATACGTTTTTTGTATTCCTTTTGAACCTTGCTCCCTTCTTAGATGTAAGAAATTGTCTATAATTTCAGGTAATTCAAATAGTGTTTATTATCGTTACTGCATGTGGTTAGTTTTTATGAAAGATCAAACCAAAACAAAATCATTGGGTTTATTTTTTATAACCATTTATATTTTCTCATATTTAAAAATCAGACTTTCGGAGGCCAGCCTGGTGGCATAGTGGTTGAGTTCACGCTCTCTGCTTCAGCAGCTTGGGGTTCGTGGGTTCGGATCCCAGGCACAGACCTATATGCCAGTTATCAAGCCATGCTGTGGCAGTCATCCCACATATAAAGCAGAGGAAGATGGGCATGGATGTTAGCCCAGGGCCAGTCTTCCTCAACAAAAAGAGGAGGATTGGCAACAGATGTTAGCTCAGGTCTAATCTTCCTCACCAAAAAAAAATATATCAGACTTTCAGGTTACATTTACAAAGATTAAACTGAGGCAAATCCTTTTTCTGTAATTCAGAATTTAGAACAATGTTGAAAATAGAAATTTTATATAGATCCTCTCTAAAGGGAATTTATTACCATTGTATTAAATATTTTAAGATTAATCTATGTGGGGCTGGCCTGGTGGCACAGCGGTTTAGTTCGCGCTTGGCAACCCGGGGTTCGCAGGTTCGGATCCCGGGTGCCTGCTGACACATTGCCTGTCAGCCATGCTGTGGCGGCGTCCCATATAAAGTAGAGGCAGATGGGCACAGATGTTAGCCCAGGGCCAGTCTTCCTCAGTAAAAAAGAGGAGGATTGGCAACGATGTTAGCTCAGGGCTGGTCTTCCTCAAAAAAAAAAAAAAAAAAGATTAATCTATGTGTACATTTCTGCACAAAGAGTGCTCTGTACGTAAGTGGTGAGCCTAGGATGTGAATAAGAATGTACTTGTTCAGTATATGTAAGAATTTACCTTGGAGGTGAAGTACATTGAGCCGGTACTTGTGAATACTATTGTCTCTGTAGGTGTGCAAGCATTTCCTTGAAGCTATTGAAAACAACAAATATGGCTGGTTTTGGGTATGCCCTGGAGGAGGTGATGTTTGCATGTATCGTCATGCACTTCCTCCTGGATTTGTATTGAAAAAAGATAAAAAGAAAGAAGAGAAAGAAGATGAAATTTCTTTAGAAGATCTAATTGAAAGAGAGGTAACTGGTTGTCTTTTTCCTACCAAAAAACTAAAGCAGTATTTGTTGTGAAATTCTAGTATTTACCACTTGGGGGCAATAGCATGTTGTTATGAAAAGGAAAAAATATGACCTTTTCCCAAAGTTGCCTTACTCTTTAATTATTCTTGTATGTATGTCTAAAGTGTAAACCTAACCATAATTATTAGCCAATCATGACATTAATTTTAGAATTATGAAACAGTTTTTTAACTATTAGATACTGGCTTATGAAATAAATTGTTTCCATAAGATTGGTATACTAGTATATCAGTTCATTAAAATGCTTAATATTCAGATTCAACTTGAAGTTTTAGATGTTTTCCCTGATATCTTATTTTTTCACCATTTTACTAATCATTACCATGTCTGGAAGGAGACAACTACACTACAGTTTTTCAATTAAATGTTTTATTATCCTCCCTGGACTCAAAACACTCAATCTGCTGATAGAGCAGAATGAGTCTCATTGAAGAGAATCTTCAGTTACTCGTTGGTTCAGCACAAGAGTTTTATTCTGTGAGTTAGGAAATAGGGTTACTGAGTTAGCCGATGTGGCTCTTGGGAGTGACACAAAAATGTTGAGATTATTGGAAATAATAGATTTAGAATTGAGTATTTCAAACTATATGCATTTTGCCTTGTGTTGGATAATCTAAATGTGTAAATGTCTAATGTTGGGATTATATACATTTGTTCTTAAATGGACATATTGTTTGGTGTCTCAGACAGGAGGCAATGTACTGTAATAGAAAATGTAGGCTTTGGAATCAGGTATATTTGGGATTATTTGTATCCTGATTCTACCACATATTAGCTGTTAACCTTTGGTAGATTTTCCATTACCATCTGTTTGCTTATTTGTGAAGATCGATGTGTTAGCATATGTTTATAAAGCATTTAACATGAAATACTTGGCAGATGTTCAGTAAATATTATTTTTCCATATTTTTATTACTTGATTACTGGCCCTGAGAGGCAGATAGTGTTTTTTGCTTAGTTTTTTGCTTATCTCTTAAGGAACACAAATGAAACTTGGATGTTGTCATGGTGCTTTTCATATTTACTGTTTTCAGCAATTGACGTATGTTAAAACAATATCTTGTGACAAGTTTTACTCACCTTCAATTTTGAAAAGAAATCTAACTCAGAATAATGTATTTTATAATGTTTGTATCTCTGAACACTCATTTTGCTCATTGCCATGTAAAATAAAAATAAATCAGTTTATTCTACCTTCAATGTCTTTATAACTGTCATAGGCAAGGACTTAATTGCATTAAGAGAAAACTATTAAATGCTATTATAGGTGACTTTGGGGGGAAAAAATTAACTGTTTTATCTTTGCAGCGTTCTGCCCTAGGTCCAAATGTTACCAAAATCACTCTAGAATCTTTTCTTGCATGGAAGAAAAGGAAAAGACAAGAAAAGATTGATAAACTTGAGGAAGATATGGAAAGAAGGAAAGCAGACTTCAAAGCAGGGAAAGCATTAGTGGTATGTCCCAAACACCCAAATAGATTGCTTTATGCTTTCTTTCGTTTTATAATTTTTCTGTCATGCAAGATTTTATCCTTATTTAATCATGTGTATGTCTAAAATCAGTGACCAGGAAATGTTGGAATTTTGTCCTGAGTGTATATATTTGTGTATCTGAATAGATCAGTGGGCGTGAGGTGTTTGAATTTCGTCCTGAACTGGTTAATGATGATGATGAGGAAGCAGATGATACCCGTTACACCCAGGGAACAGGTGCTGATGAGGTAAGAGGAAGCTTTGGAACCTCGTCTCCTCATGTTGATTGAGAGAAACAATAGAGAATCACAACAGAGCAGCAAGGTTGAGAGTACCAACTCTGGGGCCTCAATTCAAATCCTGACTCTAACCTAGGAAATTACCTACTCTCTAAGCCTCCACCCTCATCTATAATACAAACATAACAATAATCCCTACATCACAGGGTACTTGTGAGAATTAAATGAGTTAATAATTTATATTTATTTATAGTTCTTTATAGAACTTAGGACAGTGCATTGTATATAGTTAAGAGCTTATATGTATTAGCTGTAAAAAGTATGTGTTTTATTCTCCCTCTGAAAGAAAAAAGATTTTTTTAATATTTTATACTAAAAAAATCATAGGACAGAGACACTAAATAGTACAGAATAGGGAGCAGGAGACAATAGCAGAATATTTGGTTGTAGGCAAACTTAGTAATAGCAGGTAGCTGACTGTTCATTTTTTGTATGGTTATAAAATTCTGACTTCTTTGAGTTGAAAGATAAGGATATCATACACTGTATGTAAAAATGTCTTGTCAGAGGAAGAAACTTCAAATATGCCATTGCTTTTTTCAAGAAGTTTAGGGAAAGAAGTGAATTTTGGCAATAGTCAGTCATTTGTTTTCACTTGGCATTAGTAATTTTGTTTCATTAAAATAAATGTCAGAGGTAAAAGACAAGTAATTTATAAAAACTTTTTATTAGTAACAACTTTCTTTTCTGTATGTTTTTAAAGGTTGATGATTCAGTGAGCATAAATGACATAGATTTAAGCCTGTACATCCCAAGAGATGTAGATGAGACAGGTATTACTGTAGCCAGTCTGGAAAGATTCAGCACATACACTTCAGAAAAGGATGGTAAGTATGCTAACTTTTGTGTAATTCTAAGAACTAGGAAGCTGCCCAAAGGAGTTAGATCAGGCTTGGCAAACTTAGATGCCTGCACATACCAGACTGGCAACATAAATGTGTGGTTTGGCCATTTATAAAGCAGTGAGTAGTGGAGGCTATAGAAATGAGTGGCTGGGTAGATATTGAAGTCATTAACTGAAACTTGGGGACAAAAATGAGTTTAGAGATGTAGCTAATGAGTTCAATTTGGGACCTCATGACTTTGAGATATTTTGGTTATCAAAAGTGACATTGTCTAGGATATTGTGTAGACATTTGCAAGAGGAAAAGGCTTGAAAGTCATCTGCATTGGTATCTGAGAGTGAATGAACTCACCCAGGCACAATACATAGGATGAGAACATTCTAGAACACACTGCAAAACATCAGTGTTTCAGAGTAGTCAAAAGAGGAAGATCTTGGGAGACACTGAGAAGAACAGAGAAAAATTAAGAAAGAAGAGTTTCAAAAATATAAAGTAGACTGAGAACTGGAAATAATTCTCTAGTTGTAGTTAGGGAAAGAGTTGTAGGAATAGGGTGCCAGTTTTCATCGGGACTGCAATGATACGAAGAATGAGGAGTAAAATGAGTAGAGACCACTCATTCTTAAGAACTTTGAGGGGGAGACATGGTCATGGGAAGGGCTTTTTAGGATATGGGAAATCTAAATATGTCTGTAGGCCAGAATAAAAGGACCTCGGAGAGGAGGAAAAATTGAAGATCAAAGGATACTAGTCATAGAAGCGAGATCTGGAAGTATAAATAATGAGTTCAGTTAAGAGTGAGAATGGAGGGAGGGCTGGCTGGTTGTATTTGGGAAATAAGGATTGTTGATATAGTTATATCTAATTGTGCCTTGAATGAGGAGTTTGAAGAGAGAAGTAAGTTTGGCATGGTTGCTATGAGAAAAACATAGAAAGTATACTAATCAAGGCAAACGTTGAGAGAGAAAAAGCTAAACCTTATTTTTACAATCAAGGAATACAAGTTATAACTTGAAAAACTGGCCTGCCCTCCTGAGATCTGAGAATGCTGTCAGACTTTTATCTTAATGCCAATCTGCAGACTGACTTACTCGTTTTAGAAGTAGGGCTTTGGTGACAGTAGGTACAACTGCAAGTACTTCAGAGGTTATAATCCCCAAGATTTTATCATCAGAGATGTTTTAAATAACGAAAATCTAAAGTAGGCTATTAAAATTTGTCTTTGTGTGAATATTGGTGTCATTGAACAAGAAAAGGCAGCATTTTGTTTTCTCAATAGTTTGTAACCTGTAAGGAAAGGTAGCTGTATAGCCCTAGGTTCTTTTTTCACAATTCGATGACAAGATGAAATGTTTCTGGATTGACACTCATTTACAACATGACAGCTGTGTGGTTTAACTACTGTTTGCAAAACCAAAAGCTAAGTAGCTGGTTGATCATTTTTAGATTCCATAACCATTAATTCAGACAAAATATTATGTGGAAGTCGACTGTTTAAAAACCTAATTGCTAGATCGTGTAGGGAACACAAAGTTGTATAAGATAAATCTTGGCCTCAAATGTGTGAACCATTAAGCAGTCAGATGTCTACAGTAAAAGACATACTTTATACTAGGTATAGATAATTGGTACAAATAAACTCAGAAAAGGAAGGATCAGTCCTTGTTGGAGTAATCTTAGGGAAGGTTTTCATGGAAAAAGGAAAAGAGGAAGTGTAGTATCAGTCTGTGACTGTCAATAGTGTTTTCATTTTCTAGGCCTTATTGATTTCAATTTTTATTTTTAGAAAACAAATTAAGTGAAGCTTCCGGAGGTAGGGCTGAAAATGGTGAAAGAAGTGACTTGGAAGAGGACATCGAAGGGGAGGGACAGGAAAATGGAGCCATCGATGCTGTTCCTGTTGATGAAAATCTTTTTACTGGGGAAGATTTGGATGAACTAGAAGAAGAATTAAACACACTTGATTTAGAAGAATGACACCAAACAAGTCAATGAAAAAGTTAAGCCAGCTCAGCGTGAGGTGAAATTGAC
This sequence comes from Tapirus indicus, assembly GCA_031878705.1. Lineage (NCBI taxonomy): Eukaryota > Metazoa > Chordata > Mammalia > Perissodactyla > Tapiridae > Tapirus > Tapirus indicus. Next base: position 96,105,032 of record CM062926.1, read on the forward strand.
CACATTAATTTTTTTCCACCTAGAATTCTTCAGCAGGATGTTTATTTCCCATGCTGATTCTGGAGGGCTTACTCTCCTCCAAAAAAGGAATATTCTCCCTACATCTTGTCTTCTGACTTTGGCTACATCTCATAGTAAGTTCAGAGTAGTTCAAGATAAACTGAAAATATTATTATGGTCATTGCAGAAAATGATTGTTGTAACTGTCCACTCAAGTAGGAAGTGTACCTGCTTTTCCAGCTTTTGATCTTCATTGGGCATGTGTTATTACAATGACAACATAAATTTAAGTTTAAAATATCCTTCATTTAACGCAGTTTTTAATGAGTGATTTCATTTCCTTTGCATTCATATGTTTCAAAGACTGCCTAAAATGTGAGCACTGTACTTCATAAAGGAAACTGCATATGCAGATTCAGTATTGTTTATCTTTGGACAATTAGATGGACATATAAAAATGAAACTTCTTTCATCTGACAGGATCAGCTGCAATGCCCTGTGTTAAACTGTTTTAAAGTTTTTCATCTTTTTTTTTGCCGATAAAGTTGTAAATAAAGACCATCATACATTAAAATCCAAATATGGGCCTTTTTTTTTAAGTTTTTCTATGAAAATTTTCTTAGCATTTGTAGTTTGAGGATTTTAAGAAAGATCTGTTATAGTTAACGATCACAGAAGGCAAAGACATTTAAAAGTTTCTATTAATACTGATTACAGAACTGTAGAGTACTGACAGTACTACTGTGAGTTTAATAACACTAATACCTTGAAAAGAGACTATAGGCGATGTTATATGAAAGGGTAATTCATGAACTGATAGATTATCAACCTCATTAAATATCAACTACAGTTGAACCAAATACTACTTAAGCATCATTGTGGAGATCCATGATGTTATAATAGTACATAATAAAGTTTGATTACTCTGTTTGAAAGAGTGTAAATAAATCTGCCACTGATGTTGAGATCCCCTGAAAAATTAGGGAGATACATTTAAAATGGACATAATTTGCTAAAGACATGTTTAGTACTAGTTATACCTTTTTATCATTTTTATGTAAGTATATTTTCAAATATTAATACAGTGCTTCTTTTATTTGCAAATGTAAATGGATTTTAAGGCAACTAACATAATAGCACTGAAATGTCAGTTGACCTGGACCCTAATCTCATTTCTGCCTCATAAAGTTGTATGATTTTTCAAATCTCTGAATCTTAGTTTCGTCATCTACAGATAGAAGTTAAAGTGCTTCTGAATTGTAAACCTAAGAAAACATGATTGTAAATCGTGTCAAATGGTAACATCAATGTTGGTAAAGAAAGTGACTACCTAGTTGTTCAGTACTAGTGCTATAATTGACATTTTTCAAATGTAGAATATCATAAGCCAAGTTTATTTCCCATCTGCAATGAAAGTGTACTTAAATACTTCGTGTATAAAAAAGACTGCTTGCGTTTTAAAGTTTATATCTATGAAAGATTTGTTCTTTTTATTAAAAAGTTTTAAATGTTACTTATTGCATTATTTGGTAATGAAACATTTCCAGAATAATCTAAGGAGTTTAAATCTCTGGAGACAGCCCTGTGACATAGTGGTTGAGTTCGATGCGTTCCACTTCAGCAGCCCAGGTTTATGGGTTCGGATCCTGGGCGCGAACCTACACCACTTGTCAGTCACACTGTGGCGGTGACCCGCATATAAAGTAGAGGAAGACTGACATGGGATGTTAACCTCAGGGCTAATCTTCAAGCAAAAAACTAGGAAGATTGGCAACAGATGGTAGCTCAGGGCTCATCTTCCTCAGCAAAAAAAAAAAGAATTTAAATCTTTCTAAATCTATAACCCAAGCAATCTTTTTTTTTCCATTTTTAAAACCATCTAAAACGTTCCCAAGAATTATCTTTTGAAAATTAGAATCCATTTACTTTAGACCTTAAGTCATTTTCTTTTAAATGTATATAAGGTAGGCTTGTGTAAACAAAAGTGCACTAAAGGCTTTTAGTCGTTTAATTTAAATTTTTAAAGCATTTACTACCTTACAGCAAACATGTGATTTTGAAAACAAATTTTCTTTAATAAGCAAATCAAAGGGAAAATGCTACAGTGTGGAGGTAATTTTTGATACCTACAATTCTTTAAATCTAGGATGGCCTTCATTTATCTTGCCCTTAGGTTTTTTCCATAGAAATGCAATATATACTCAGAGAATGCAAAAACATTTTAATACGAGGAAATCAAAATGCAAAATTAAATCCACTTCTGAAATAACATTTGGTACATTTAGAGGCCAGTAGATATATAATTTTTGTATTGTTCACAATACAGTTACCCTATATTCGTACAGTAAATATGAAATTAGCTCTTGTTCAAACCCATTTACACGTAACTTTAATTTTAATTAGTTTTTTCTTATAAACGGTCCTTTTCTATGATTCCCATTGTTAACATAGATCTCTGTAATCTAATTTCAATTATGTGACTTAGCTTCATTTTTAAAGATTTGTGGTTTAGAAATTCAGAAATAAATCATGTAAGCCTCCTGCAGGAGGGAAGCTATGGCTTTTCACTTAATTCCTTAATAGTCTGTAAAATGAGATAATTTTACCAAACATAAGAACTTCTCATTTTCTCCTTAATATCTAGGAGATTACATCAGCCTACATTCTTTTTATCCTATACTTAATTACAGCTTATAATGATCCCATTTTACTGAAATCTAATTCAAAATAGTTAAATTATGAATTTTACCCTATTTTTGCACAAATGACTTTTATGATACTGTAAACCCACCATAGATGGACTGATATAAAATTGTATAATTGTTGTATTATATATTTTTAATATTTGAATTAGTCTCTCTGACCATTAATGTGATAGGAATGAAACTACAGGATCAGACATTTAGTTGTAGCAGATCATTAAGAAGTGTTGCATCCATCCTCAGGTTTTAACACACAGAGGGGGTGTGACAAGTTCATACACGTAATTGATGGTATTATGAGTTCCATTCATATTCAGGGTAGTGAACTTTGTATAAAGAACTTTCAGGATCACAGACTACCCCTCACTCTGTATATTAAGTTCAGGACTGATTCTGATACATATACTATTACATTAATGCTTCCAGGTACTTAACACACTGTGTTCATACTCTGTGAACTCATATACACGTTGCACTGAATGTATCTCAAGGAATACCAGATGAGAGAATGGACTACCAAAATCTTGTGTTTTGAGTTTTTGTCTTTTCTTAAGTGCATATTCTACTGCTAATAGTAGTGTGTTCTGAATAAAGAACACCTTGTTTCTCAATAAATAAAAATTACAGAGCTAGAAATTAGTAGAAGCCCACAGCATTTGAACTCTTAAACTAGAATTTAGTGACATCTGCAAAATTTCATGACGTCTTCAGAAACAAACCTGAATGAAACATTATTACAAATTGCATTTTCATATCCCCCCATTTTAATATGTTTACCCTTTTATTGTTAATTGCTTTTTGTTGATGTGTGAAGAAGAGAAACTGATTAATTTTCATTCATTTGGTTAACATTTTTGTGCCTTTTTACAAATAAGACACTTGTATTAGGCACTATAGATAGCATGAACTGTGTGTCATTTTGAAGTCAAACTTCATTGAGTATTTAGATTTTTTTATATATGCATAAAAATGTCCTTTGTGAAAATATTGTGATGGACATTTTTCAAGCCAAGGTGGTTATTTTATATTTGGTCCCCAGAGACAGACATTTCTGTGACAGCCGATTTGGTTTTCACACAGATGTATGTAAAATTAACTGGTCCTTAGAGGCTAAGTACCAGGACTTAGTTTCCTTAGCCCTGTCTAGTTAGCCTTATGCTGTAATTCAAAAGACAATGGATACTTAGCACTTTTTTGGCAGTTAATCTTTGGGGTATACCACTGTTTTCAAAGGAACGTATATCAGTTTCATCCCACATGTGCAACTGTTTCTTTCTACCTGTGAATCTTTTACACTGTATGTTTATCTAAGTCTTAGGGAACTGTGTATTTCAGTGAAAAGGTCATCAGTACCACTTTTACTGCTGTACATATTTTAAGAATTTTGTGATGATGTTACCATGTTTGTTATTTATTTTCAGTAGTGTTGCTTTTAACTTTACAGCATGTGTGGAAATGTAGTATCAAAGAATGTATAATTGAAAGTCTTTGAGTAACTGAAACCTCTCAAGTTAGAAGTATAGTGTATAATAATACACTAGTTGTGTGGATCACTTCATGATTATGCATTATTATATATATTGTATATATTCACTTAAAATTAGAACAGTTCAATGTAGGAGAAGTAGAATCCACTGCATTAGTAGGAATGTTCGTCTTTGAATTTGTACTCAGTATTAAATAGATAATAAGGGTAAAGAATTTAGTAACTAAATCCTTTTGATAATTTTTTGAATTAACATATGATTGAAAAGCCGGTTAATTTGGGAAGATATGCATAACTAAACCAGCTGTCACCCATTCCGTCACATACAAGCTAATCAACTAACCACATTGGTGGCTCACTCCACAGATCATTTTCTTCTGATATGCTAAGAATTATTAGTTATTCCTACTTCTCTTGCACTGATTACCCACCATAGAAGGAAAAGTAAATATTTAACTTCTTTTATACTCCATACCCACTTCTACCCCTTTAGGGGGGATTATTAGTCACTAATAAATAAGCTTTAGCCTATTTATCTTCAATAAAGACTAGAACTAAAAAGAATTAAGTATAATCTAGTTTGAGCTAATCATTGCCATAAATTTTTTCCCCCAGAGCAGTCTCTTAATGGGAAGAGTAAAGCCTCAGCTATCTAATAGGCAGCCTTGAAGAACCCTTAGATGTATGGAATGGCTATATACAGGAGACCCCATCCATTCCTTGACACCCACCCCACCCCTCTCCTCTTCCAGGAAGATTTTTGGCAGCAAAGAATTCTTAATTATTAATCATTCAACATTTGACATAACTAAAAAGATTATTTAATTTGTAGGTTTATTACACAGGTGGTTTCTGACTGATATCTATAAAAGTCAAAACTGTATAAAGGACAAAAGTTGATACCCTTTATAAAAACCAGCAGAATCATTATTAGAAGTGACAGAAGTATCAACACAAGTGAGTTGTGTATAAGAAGACAATGTTTAGAAGGCTGGGAAGGCATTCACAGGGACAATAGTCCTATAACATGCTAATCATAGACCTCTGTGTCCATATACAGCATGCTACTATACAAAAATAATACTCTTTAAAGATACAGGAATGCAAGGACAAATGAAACAGTTTTAGGATCAATTCCCTTGATAATTCATTTGCACAAAATCAGAAGGTTTCATCTGGGCAAGAACATAAATGTACTCTTCAGCCTTTTCCATGTGAGTGTCATGTACACATAAAAGGAAGAAAGGAAGAAATCTCTTAAAGAAGGGTTCTAAAACTAGATATGAAAAAGTCTTACTTGATTAATATGAATGAGCATGTTGAATTCTATTCTCTTTAAAAGAAATGCATTATTGCAAACTAACACTTTTAAAAGAAAGCACAATTCCCTGCCCCCCCACCATTTCAAATTTGGGGAATGTCACTAGAGACACTTGGGAATTTCAATCAGCTATCTCTACTGAAGGGATAAACTATGATAAAGAAAATTCTCAAAATTGAAAGAACCAAGTGTACCTTGTTCAGATATCTTTGTTTCTTCCCACACACAGTTTGCTTATGTAAACACATTACTTAAAGAAATGCAAGATGAAATAAGGTGAACATTTGTTTAAGAGAGAATACTGGATAGTATTCTATTGCTGTTTGGAAATAGTTTGAGTTTTCAAAGGAATGAATTTCAGGATAGTAAGATAGCCGTACCAAAATGCTTTGTACTTTTAGCAAGCACCCTGAAATTTTTCATGGAAAACTGAAAGTGCCCTATAGAGTATTTTTTTTATTATGTTCAGAAAAACATGTCTACCTTTTTTTCAAATCAGTATTTTTTAAATGTTTGCTGAGTATTTAAGTCTCGGAGTATTTTAATTAATTTTAGTTAAAAGATACTAGTTAGAATGAGGAGAAAGACACCCCCCCCCCCAAATGCCATTCAGGGAGTAGAAATGGCAAAATTGGAATTTAAGTTTTCCCACATGGATTTAGCCAGTTAGCATTTTAAAGCTGAGGTATAATTGACACAATAAAGCCAATCGTCTTAAGCTTAATTAAATATTTATTTTATCTTCCTTTACATAGTTTGTATTAGAAATAGCAGCTATTCAAATTTAATAGGAGCTTTATATGTTGCCTAGAACTCTACCAGTTTATTTGAAATCAAATGAAAATAAAGACAGATTTTTTTTTAGGTTTCAGTAAGATTCTTAAGTACATAATGTGAGGTATCACTGCTCATTCTTCCTGAACAGAATTGCATGGTGCTAACAGTTTTCAAAAACCTGTCCCATCTTTTTCATCTTTTCTTCCCTTTGATCAGAAGACCAAATGCAAAATTAATGTCAGAACTTGTCCAGAGGCAAACAATGAAAGGATAGGAAAAAATTAAGTGAGCCAATAGGATTTCAGAGGCTTTGACAAACTTAGGCTAACAGGTTTATTCTTGTACTTACATTTTTATATCTGATTTAACTGCATACATAAACAAGCGTCATCATACTTGCCTGTAGAACTGAGAATGAGCCCTTCTGTGAGAAATAGAACAATATTTTGGAATGTTTTTGTGAAGTGACTTTCACATGGAGCTTTTTGCCGTAGGTGGGTTTTTTTTGTGTGAGGAAGACCAGCCCTGAGCTAACATCCGTTGCTAATCCTCTTCCTTTTGCTGAGGAAGACTGGCCCGGGGCTAACGTCCGTGCCCATCCTCCTCTACTTTATATGGGACGCCGCCACGGCATGGCTGACAAGCAGTGTGTCAGTGGGCACCCGGGATCCGAACCCGCGAACCCTGGGCTGCCAAGCGCAGACTAAACTGCTGCGCCACCGGACAGCCCCTGCCACAGTTTTAAATGAAATTTGTTTTTTATTTTTCAAAACATGAGCTTATATAATGAGTTACAACATTTAAAAGTGTAAAATAAGCCACATTTCAAAGAGGTAAATTGATAGACATGTCTGAATTAATTCCTCTGATAAAACTAAATGGCTTTTTATAGATCTTTACTAAACTTTTTAAACAGCTTTATTGAGTTATAATTGACACAATAAACTACATATTAAGTGTACAGTCTGATGTTGACAAATGTGTATACCTGTGAAATCATAATCACAAGATATAATGTACATATTCATCCCCACCAAGATTGCTCCTGCCCTTTGTAATCCTTCCCTCCTCAAGCAAGCACTCATCACTGTAGATTAGTTTGCATTTTTTATAATTTTATTTAAATAGAACCATACTAGATGCACATATTATTATTTTTTATTTTTTTGCTTTCACTCAGCATTATTATTTGGAGATTTATCCATGTTGTTGCAGGTATCAATAGTGCATTCTTTTTTGTTGCTAAGTAGTGTTCCTTTGTATGGATAGAACAATTTGTTTATCCATTCACCTGTTGATGGACTTTGGGGTTATTTCCAGTTCGGGGCTATTATAAATAAAGTAACTGAACATTCACGTACAGGTCTTTGTATGAACGTATGGTTTCATTTCTTTTGGGTAAATACATAAAAGTGGAATGTCTGGTTTATATGTTTAACTTGCTGAGAAATTTCCACAGTGTTTTCCAAAGTGGTTGTACCATTTTATATTCCCACCAGCAGTGTATAAGAGTTTTAGTTGCTCCACATCCTAACGCTTGATGTGGTCAGTTTTAATTTAGGTCTGTTATCCATTTTGGATTAATTTTTTTATATTGTCCAAAAGTATGGATAAAAGTTCATTTTTTTGCACATGGTGAAAATCTAATTGTTACAGGACCATTTATTGGAAGGACTATCCTACACTGACTCGCCTTTGCACGTTTGTTAAAAATCAGCTGATAACAACTGGTTTTTTTAACTCTATTCTGGGTCATTATCTCTTTGTCTTGATGTCAATACCATACTTTCTTGATGACTGTAGCTTTATACTAATAAAGTCTTGAAATCAGGTAGAATAAATCCTCCAACTTAGTTAATTTTTTACAAAGTTGCTTTGGCTATTCTAGATTCTTTGCATTTCCATTTGCATTTTAGAATGAGCTTGTTGATTTTTACCAAAAAAAAAAAAAAAACCCTGCTGGAATTTCTGTTGGGCTTGCATTAAATCTATAGATCAGATATGCAAAGAATTGACATCTCAATATTGAGTCTTCTGATCCATGTATATGGTACAGCTCTCCATTTATTTAGGTCTTCTTGAATTTCAGCAGTGTTTTGTAGTTTTGAGTATACAAGTCTTACACATCTTTTGTCATATTTATCCTTAAGTAGTTCATATTTTTTTATCCTATTGTAAATGGTATTTTTAAAATTTTCAATTTATAGTTGTTCATCCCCATATATATAGAAAAACAATTGATTTTTGCATTTTGATTGTATTTTCCAACCTTGCTGAACTCACTCACGCTGGTTACTGTTGTAAATTTCATAGTCTTCCACATAGATGATCATTTGATTGTCATCTATGCGTAAAGACAGTTTTCTTCCTTTTCCATCTGGATATGTTTTATTTATTTTTCTTGCATTATTGCGTGAGTCAAAAAACTGGGTTTTGTAAATAAATTTTTATTTAAACACATTTGTTTGTGTATTATCTTACCTGTTTCCATAGTACAATGGCAGAGTTGACTAGTTGCTACAAAGACCAAATGACCCCACAAAGTCTGATGTATTTACTGTCTGTCTCTTTACCAAAAGAATTTGTCAAACTCTGCCTTATTGCACTGGCTAGGACCTTTAGTAAGATGAAGAATAGAAATAGAGCAAACATTCTTGCCTCGTTCACGATCTTAGGTGAAAAGCATTCAGTTGTTCGCCATTAAGTAATGATGTTAGCTGTAGATTTTTCAAAGATTCTTATATAAGATTAAGTTCCCTTCTATTCCTAGTTTACTGAGAGTTGGGGGGGTTGTTTGTTTTATTGTAATCAAGAATGAGTGTTGAGGGCCAGCCCTGGTGACCTAGTGGTTGAGTTCAGTGTGCTCCACTTCAACAGCTGGCGTTTGGTGCCCGGGTGCGGACCTACACTGCTCTGTTAGTGGCCATGCTGTGCTGGTGGCCCACATAGTAAAAATAAGGGAAGATGCACAGATGTTAGCTCAGGGCAAATCTTCCTCAGCAAAAAAAAAAGAATGTTGAATTTTGTCAAATGTTTTTCTGCACCTATTGAAGTGATCATACAGCTTTTTTCTTTTTTTGAACATGTTAAGATGGTGAAGCCAGCTTTGAATTCCTGGGATAAACCCTACTTGGTCCTGATGTATTTTTTTAATGTATTGTTAAACTCAAGAAAATTTTCTTTAGAATGCATGTGTTCATAATTGATGAACTGGTCTATAGTTTTCTTGTAATGTCTTTGGGTTTTGGATCAGGATAATACTGTCCTCATAAAATGAGTTGGGAAGTATTTCCTTCTTTTCAGTTTTTTGGAAGATGTCATATACAGTATTGTATCTTTCTTGATTGTTTGGTAGAATTGACCACTGAAACCATCTGGACCTGTAGTTCCCTTTAACAGAAGCTTTTTAATTACAAATTCAGTATCTTTAATAGATAGAGGATTATTTAGATTATTCTTGTGTGAGTTTTGTTAGTTTTTGTCTTTCAGGGAATTTGTCCATTTCATATAATTTTTCAAAGTATTGGCATAAATTTCATAATTTTCCTTTATTATTTTAGTATACTACTATAGAATATGGAGCAATGTTAACTCTCTCATTCCTGATGTTAGTAGTTTGTATCTTCTCTGTTTCCTGATGAGTCTTGTCTAGAGGCTTATCAACTTTTGATCATCTCAGAGAACCAGGGTTTGGTTTCATTGATTTTTCTCTGTAATTTTACTGTTTTTGGTTTCATTGATTTGCACTGTGATCTTTATTATTTTTCTCTTACTTAGGGTTTAATTTGCTATCTTTTAGTTTCTTAACATGGCAACTGAAGTTACTGATTTGATACTTTTCTGATATGGGTGTTGAGTGCTATAAATTTCCTTCTGATTCCTGCCTTAACTACATCTTGTAAGTTTTGATATGTTATATCGCATAAATTTTATTTTTATTCAGATCAAAATACTTTGTAGTTTCCCTTTGACCAATGGGTTTCTTAGAAATGTGTTATTTCACAAATACTTGGAAATTTTATAAGAATCTTTGTTTTATTGATTTCTAATTTTATTGTGGCCAGAGAGCATACTTTCTATGACTTAGATCCTTTTAAAATTATTGAGACTTGTTTTATGCCTCAGAGTATGGTTCATTTTGGTGAATGTCCCATGTGCATTTCTGCTGCTGTTGGTTGGTATGTTTATTAGGTCAGGTTGGTCAATAGTGTTTTTCATTCCTTTTGTATCCTTACTGATAAGTGCTAGCATGGCATATCTCTCCATCCTTTTACATTTAACCCCTGTTTGTGTCTTTATATTTAAAGTGGGTTTCTTTTAGGCAGCATATAGTTGGGTCTTGCGCTTTTCATTCCAATCTAATAATCTCTGCCTTAGACCATTTACGTATTACGTGATTATTCATATGATTGGGTTAAAGTCTACCACCTTGCTGTTATTTTCTATTTGTTCTATTTGTTGTGTTCCTTTTTTTTCCTTCTACTGTCTTGTTTTTAGATTGAATATTTTGTATGATTTCATTCTATTTCCTTTCACTTATTAGCTATAATCTGTGTCAGTTTTGATTGAGTTTTCTTCTCATTATGGATTGTGTCTTCCTGCTTTTTCCTGATAATTTCTGATCAGATGATAGACATTTTAAACTTTACCTTATTGAGTGCTGGATATTTTTGTATTTCTGTAAATATTCTTGAGCTTTGTTTTGTATGCAGTTAAGTTACTTGGGAACAGATTTAGTCTAGATCTAATTTTCCTCACAAGTGAGGCAAAACCTTTCTGAGTACTGAACCAGATGCCCCTTGAATTACGAGATTTTCCTCTCTCTGAGAACAAAAACTGCTCTGGCCCTGTGTGAGCTTTCAAGTATTATTCTCTCTAAAACTTTTGGGTGTTTTTTTCTCCAGCCTTGGGTAGTTTCCTGATACGCATGGGCTGGTCAGTAGTACTCAGCTGAAGACACAAGGGGGACCCTCTGTATATCTCCAGAGTTCTCTTTGTGTGTGGCTCTCTTCTCTCTGGCACTCTGCCTTGCAAATTCTAGCTGCTGTGGCCTCCCTAGATTCTATCTCCTCTTGGGTTTCCCCTTCCTGCCTTATGGCCTGGAAACTCCAGACAGTAAGCTAGGAGTAACCATGGGGCTCACCTTTGTTTCTCTTCTCTTAGGGATCATTGCCTATTGCCTGATGTTCAGTGTCTTGAAAACCATTGTTTATATATTACATCTGAGTTTTTAATTGTTTCAAGCAGGAAGTAAATCTGATTCACTGTGCCATCTTGGCCATAAGTGGAAGTGAAGTCTAAATTTAGATTTGCACTACTTTGTTCAGGAAGTGTTTGAATAAAGTCTGCTGATGAATTTTCTCTAAAAATCTGGTGGAAATATGGGGGTTCACAAAGTACCAAACCCAAGTTCATTCTTCACCACACATCCTATGTTTACCTGGGTAGCTTATGTTTTTAGTCAATACTACTCATAAAAATCTACTTGACAGAAATATCTTTGCTAATATTAAGAATGTTCATATTCAAAACAGAATAATCTGATTTTCCCTATTAAGATTCTTTTTTAATGGTTAAGCATTTGAGTAGAAATTCTGTATATGGGAATATAGTATGATATATTAAAATCTCATGAAAACTCAGGTGTAATATAAACAAATGTTAAAAACTTCAGGGGAAATTAATATAGGAGTCTGCTGAATGGCTAAAAGAATGATCTTGTTATATAGTACATAATTCCTTTGAATTCACTGTTAAAAAGATGTATCTGTATTTCAAGTGATTCTATGAAACCAAAAAGATTCTCCCACATTACTGCTTTCCCTTTCCCAAGGCTTTTTATGTAAAAGCCACAGTAACTACTAACAAATTATTTAAAACAAAAGAACTCTATAGGAGCTAAAATATTCAGTAGATGACCTTCTCAGAGAAGATACAAATATATCTTTATGTCTTGTTTTAATTTCCATATGTTTAGATTAAACGCTGTTGCTTTAAATTGGATCTTATAGCTCAAAAAACCTTTGACCACTTTTGTTGTCCTTGGTTCCTTTACTTGCCAATGTATTGATGATGAAGCCTGAAGTTACTACCACCCTAAAAATGGGGAAAACATTTGAAGTGATCACAACCTAAGATACCAACTTCAGAAATTAGTCTCTAGAAATTCACAGAACATACAAGATGACAGTTTATTTGCCTCAACCTCTGAACGTATCATTGATATAATCATTCGGCTGTATAATCACACTGGGAAAGAGAGAACTGCTTGGCATCTGCAGAGGATATTCTTTACAAAACAAACTGCCAAAAATGGTTTGCAGGGTTTTTTAATGACATGAATATTGTAATCCATTTTCAAAAAACAAAGGTGAGACCATTAATAATGTCAAACAACGTAGTGTCTAGCTAGATCCTAGCCAGTCATTTATTGACTGTTATTACTGAATGTGGTTTACCATCAGGAACAAGCTTCCCATAGTGACTGTATTAAAAATGACCAGTTTTATGTTTGAAAGACCCAATGCCAACCTGGAAAAATTGGTTGCATTGATGAGTAATACACTCTACATATTGCAGATTCCCATACTGCCTGAATTCATTTCACAATATTGGCAAAGAATCTGAATTCTTAACTGGATACATGTATGTTTCTCTTCCCAGCAGGTATTAAAAACACATTGTCTACTTCGCAGAGAGTCGTAGCAGAGTTGCTGCACTATGTCTTTTTGACAGTAGTTTTAGGTTTGGAATGTACTGAAATTACTTGAAAAGATTCACTATCCTGCTCTATTTTCTCCTCCATAAATTTAATATAACTCCAATGGGCTGAACCATTTGTTTTTAGATATATGGAGAGATGTGATCTACTTTAAAATTGTTTTTCCTCCAAAAAGCAAATTTTGTTAAATGAGGGAAAAAATAGTTAAATAATTTCAGTCACTGTTTTCAGTTAGACTTGTAAATTATGTTATTGGTACTTACTGATAAAACATCAAAGTTTTTTAAAAATGAGACAAGCTTAAAAAGCAAGCTGGTACTCTTGCTGTTTAATTTCATCTTCCTGGACAGTTAAATGAAGTTTTGCATTTGAAGTCCTTTCATATGGCTTTGTTTTAAGGGCAAAGGAATAGGAATTCGCCTTGCAAAATGTAAAATTTTTAAATGCATTTTCTCTTCAAAGCAGCCTTGAAATTAAGTTCAAATGCCTTTTTATATATGTTTATCAATTTCTTATAGTCATTCTAAGGTGTGCCTGGTCTTTCCTGGGTGAGATTTACATCTCTATATAAATGAAACAGTAAGTCATGGGCTTTCACATGTGAACACTAAGTGACTTGTCAATATACCATGTAGTTTTGAATGCACTGACAATACAGAGCTTAATTCTGTTCTGTAGGCTTCATGTCAGCGCCGATAATTGTGGGAGAACCCTCAGCTTGACAGTGTATGGCAAGTTATGTAAGAAACAATAACATTACTTTTCTTACACATATATTAATGTACAGGAAAAGGAAAGAGAATATGGACACTTGAGTGGCCCACATCCCTTACTGCTTTATTTACCTTCTTGTATCAATCACTGTAGTCCTGGACTAAAAATATGTTTATAACATAACACTCAGGAGTTCAGATTCACAAGAAAAAAGTTGATGAAAATGTCATGAAATGAAAACAAGCAGGAAACAGTTTGTGAAGTTGCCCTTTGGTTTCTTGACTGGCTACTTTCAAACTCAGCATTCCACATGAGCAATTGGTAATTTTGACTGGGCTCACATGATCAAGTAATTATAGAACCATCTATTAACCTCATTTAGTATTTACAATTTGAGAGTTTTTCTAAATAGGTCTTCCTTGAGGTCCTCCAGGCCTCTTGGACGTCTTTGATGATTCTCTATTCCTTGGCAATCTCATTCACTTTCATGATTTCAGTAATCACTTCCACGTGGGCAATTGTATCTCCAGCCTCACATTTCCAATAAGCTACCACACAGCTCAACATGAATGTCCTGCCAAATTAAAGTCATCATTTTCTCTCCTAAATCTTTTTTTCTTCCTTTTTTGCCCCTTTTTTCCCTGTTATTAAGATTATATTATCCAGCCACTTGAACTAAAAAGTATCTATTGATCATTCTACCACACCAAGATTTCTCTCACATCCTTCCTCCCTTCTGTTCACACTGCCACTATCCTGTATTACTCAGGTTCTCGTCTCCCTTCATATTTCATCACATATTATTTCTGGGGCATTTCTGAGTGTGAACAGGACATTATGGAGAGTGAAGTAGGTTCTTTTAATACTTCCTTAGTTGTGAGGCTGAAATGGAGTATTATATGGCAAGAATGTAGCTTGGTACATAGGTACTTAGTACTTGCTGCCAAGTACTTAGTATATAGGCACTGAGGAACTGGTAGTTATTGTATTATTGTTTTGTATGTCTTAGCTACCTGTTCCTACTTTGTGAAATATTCTCTTCCTCTTCTCTAGTCTCCCAATCTCCACATTCCTAAATCCTTCCTAGCCTTAAATATTCTAAAGATGCATTCCCTTAAAATCAGCTTTGATTCCCCCCGAGCTGGGGGTCCAGAATTCACATGGCAGTTAATATGTATGTCTTTCTACCTTGTTTATTTATGTGTATATCTGTGCTTCCATAATAGAGTGTTGTTTGCTTGAGGACAGGAACTCTGTCATTCATTGTAGTGCCCTCCCCCTCAGTGCTGCACCTTTAGGCAATGAATATTTGTTAATTATTAAAATTTTTATCATTAGAGGGTTCATTCCTTTGGAAATATGAAGCCTCTGAGACCTATGGTACTACATTTGCAAAATATGGTACATTTATACAGTGAAATGCTATGCAGCTGTTTAAAAGAATGAAGTAGATTTTTCCATATACTGAAATGGAAAGATGACCATGATATTCTGGTGAGTATTAAAAAAGAAAAAAGGCAAGTATGAGAACTCTGTTGAAAAGTATTTATGGGTGTATAGTGTGGGTGTGTCTGTATATTTCTTTAAAAAGAAAGTCTTGAAGCTATACACCTGTTAACAGTAGTAGTCTTTGTAGTATGGTGTTTGTGTAGTATGTGTGTAGTAGTTTGTAGTAGGAAGGGAGTGTAATTACAGAGACAGGTGACTTTCAGCTTTTTTGTGTGTGGCAGCAAAAAAACTATACAAGATTAAATTTACTGTCTTAATAATTGTTAAGTTCAGTAGTGTTAAATATATTCACATTGTTGTGCAACAGATCTCTAGAACTTTTTCATCTTATAAAACTGAAACTCTATACTCATTAAACACTAATTCCTCCTCCTCCTTCCCCCTTCCCCAAGCCCTAGGCAGGCACCTTTCTACCTTCTACTTCTATGATTTCGAATACTTGAGATATTGCATATGAGTGGAATCATACAGTATTTATCTTTTTGTGACTGGCTTATTTCGCTTAGCATAATGTCCTCCAGGTTCATCAATGTTGAACTATGTGACAGGATTTCCTTCTTTTTAAAGGCTGCAAAATATTCCATTGTATATATATACCACATTTTCTTTGTCCATTCGTCTGTCAATGAACATCCAGGTTACTTTCACCTCTTGGCTATTGTGAATAATGCTGCAATGAACGTAGGTGTGCAAATATCTCTTCGAGATTGTGCTTTGAATTCTTTTGGACGTACACTCAGAAGTGGGATTTCTGGATCATATAGTAATTCCATTTTTAACTTTTTAAGGAAACTCCATACTGTTCCATAATGGTCACACCATTTTACATTCCCACCAACAGTGCACAAGGGTTCCAATTTCTCCACGTCCTTGTCAACACTTGTTATTCTCTATTCTTTTGATAGTGACCATCCGAATGGGTGTGAGGTGATATCTCATTGTGGTTTTGATTTGTATTTCTCTTATGATTAGTGATGTTGAGCATCTTTTCATATGCTTATTGGTCATCTGTACATCTTTGGAGAATTGTCTGTTCAAGTCCTTCACTGACTTTTTAATCAAGTTTTTTGTTGTTGTTAAGTTATAGAAGTTCCTTATATATTGTGGATATTAACCCCTTATCAGATATATGATTTGCAAATATTTTCTCCCATTCCATAGGCTGCCTTTTCATTCGACTTGCAGAATGATTTGCAGAATTTTTGTGCAGAATTTTTAAATTTTATATAGTCCCATTTCTCTATTTTTGCTTTTGTCACCTGTGCTTTTGATGTCATAGCCAAGAAATCATTGCCAAATCTAATGTCCTGAAGCTTTTCTCCTTTGTTTTCTTCTAGGAGTTATAGTTTTAGGCC
This sequence comes from Tapirus indicus, assembly GCA_031878705.1. NCBI lineage: Eukaryota > Metazoa > Chordata > Mammalia > Perissodactyla > Tapiridae > Tapirus > Tapirus indicus. The sequence goes on from CM062926.1 coordinate 96,121,617, forward strand.
TTACATTTAGCTCTTTCATCTATTTTGAGTTAATTTTTTTATATGGTGTAAGGTAAGTGTCCAACTTCATCTTTGGCATATGGAGAGCAAGTTTTCCCAACACCATTGTTGAAGAGACTGTCCTTTCCCCACTGTGTAGTCTTGGCAACCTTGTCAAAAATTGTTGTACCATATTCACAAGAATTTATTTCTGGGCTCTCTATTCTGTATCACTGGTCTATATGTCTGTCTTTATACCTGTACCACACTGTCTTGATTACTGTTGCTTTTGTAGTATGTTTTGAAGTCAGGAGGTGTGAGGCCTCCAACTTTGTTCTTCTAGATTGTTTTGGCTTCTCAGGGTCCCGTGGGATTCCATATGAGTTTTAGGAATTTTTTTCTATTTCTGCGAAGAATGTCATTGGGATTTTGATAAGGATTTCCTGAATCTATAGATTCTTTGGGTAGTGTGGACATTTTAATAATATTAAGTCTTCCAATCCCAATCCATGGAAGACTTAATATTGTTAGAACGTCCAGTTTATTTCTGTCTTCTTTAATTTGTTTTAACAGTGTTTTGTAGTTTTCCAGGTACAAGTGTTTCACCTCCTTAGTTAAATTTATTTCTAAGATTTAATCCTTTTTGATGATCTAGTAAATGGGATTGTTTTCTTAATTTCCTCTTCAGATTGGTCATTATTATTGTATCGAAATGCAACTGATTTTTGCATGTTGATTTTGTATCCTGAAACTTTGCTGAAATTGTTTATTAATTTTAATAGGGGTTTTTTTGCAAAATACTTAGGGTTTTCTACATATAAGGTCATGTCATTTGTGAACAGAGTTAATTTTACTTCTTCCTTTCCAATTTCGATGCCTTTTATTTCTTTTTCTTGTCTAATTGTTTTGGCTAGACTTTCAATACTATGTTGAACAGTAGTGGCAGGAGTGGGCATCCTTGTCTTGTTCTTGATCTTAGAGGGAAAAGTCTTTCACCTTTGAGTATGACATTAACTATGGGTTTTTCATATATGACTTTTATTATGTTGAGATACTTTCCTTCTATTCCTCATTTGTTGAGTGGTTTTGTCATGAAAGGGTATTGAATTTTGTCAAATACTTTTTTTGCATCAATTGAGATGATAATGTGGTTTTTGTACTTCATTCTGGTAATGTGATGTATCACAATGATTGGTTTTCTTATGTTGAGTTGACTTTCAGTTTTATATATCTGTTTTGTTTACATCATTTTTACAAGGATTGTGTATTCTGAAATCAAAAAAAGCTATGTATATGTGTGTATGTGTTTGTGTATATGCTTATATATGTAAGACAAGATGAATATCTTTACTGCCTAAAATGTCTTAAAAGTAGAATGTGTTTATTGTAGAAAATTTGGAAAATATAGAAAGTATAAAAATAAAAAATAAAAACCATCCAAATCCTAAAACTCATACATACCCAGTTAATATTTTTTTTTCCATTATATTGGGATTATTTTTACTCTACATTATAGCATAAGTATTTTCTCATCTTAAAACTATATTCACATTTTAATAGGTTGAGTGGCAGAAAGTTTCCTTTTCATGAGACTATGCCTAAATTTCTAAAATATTTACATAGCATGTATTTAAATAAATACTTAGATTTGTGTTTTATTATAAATACATTATAATTATAAAGACTGAAGGAGCCAGCCCCATGTTATAGTGGTTAAGTTCGATGTGCTGTGCTTCGGTGACCTGGGTTTGCGGGTTTGTATCCCGGGCGCGGACCTACACCACTCGTCAGCCACGCTGTAGCAGCAACCCACATATAAAAAAAAGAGGAAGGTTGGCAACAGATGTTAGGGCAAATCTTCCCCACACACACACACACACAAAAAAAAGTTGAAGATACTAGAATTAATTACTGGATACTTAAAGTGAAAGTACCTTGAAGGACTTTTATTTACCTATTTGGGTTTTGTCAATGATTAAATTTAGAGTTGATTTTTCCTTTACTTGGGGTTCAAACCCCATAGAGTCAAGGAGGAATAACAATCACACGTAGAAGCAGTAGTAGTGATGATGGTCATAATGATGGTGGTGGTGATCGTGGTGTTGATGATAGCACTTTATAACTATTGAGCACTCACTGTGTCCCAGGCATCATGCTAAATTCTTTACATGCTTATCTCATGTATACCTCACAACCCTCTGAGCTGAGTATTGTTATCCCATATTACATAAAAGATAAGAGTCCCAGAGAGGTTAAGAAAATGTCTCAAAGTCAAATAGCCAGTTAAGTGTCAAAAGCAGAATCAAATCTCAGTCAGTCTTAAGGGCATTATTTTATGAATAGTTCTTTATTCTTAACCTTAGCTAATATACTGTGGGGCTATTGTAATTACCAATATAAAAACCAACATTACTGTGATTTAATTAGAAGAATATCTGAGTCTATTCAGCTACTCACTTCTGGGCAATGGATCTGCAAAATGAATTAATTCAGCCAAGGCACAGCAGATCCATTCAGAATGAATACTGAACCCTGGGACCCAAAGGACTGTGCAGTAATACCAGTGAACTCCTAAAGCAAAAGCTTAGCCATTTAATGAATCCATTCATTCCATTCCTGGATCTACTCATCCCCCTTCTCACTGTGACAGTATCCTCACCTCACAACAGTCCTTATAATAGAACTATTTAATTAGAATGATCAAAACACCCCCATTAGTAATGTGCTGTCGTCATACATAGTGTTAACTGTGTGAAGCTAACGTGCTTGCTTCGCATGGACAACTCTTCCTACAAGTAATTCACTTGAAATCAATATAGGAGAAGGGGTAGGTATAGAAATTGACCATTTACGTGCTGTGTCTACTTAGCAACAACTTTAGTTTAGTCAAACATGGAGGGGGAAAAAGTAATCAAATCCCCATAGTTTTGTTCCTTTGTTGAGGAAACTTTTCATTTATTTCACAAACACTTGTGCGGCTACTATATCAAAGCACTAAGCTAGGTATTGAGGATAACAGGTTAAATTAGAAAAAAACCAAAACCTTCATGAGGTCTTCATGAGGCCCCAGTCTAATGAGGAAGACAGAAAAATAAATGGATGATTTTAGTACAGTGTAATAGAGATATGCATGTGTGCTGAGAGCACGTGAGAGGAGCACATAACTCAAACGGAGGATCCAGAAGGTATCTAATAGATACCTTCTTATAGTAATACTTTAACTAAATCTTGACGTGCAGAGGTACAGAAGTGTGAGCAAGTGTGGCTCATAGTTCAATATAATTGAACATGAAGAAAGGAGGGGTCAGGAGAAATTTCTGATTTCATGGTTGAAAACATTCCAGGCATAAGGAAACCATAATTAAGATTCAGCATCTTAAAAATCCAAAAGCAAGCTTTCACAGTCAAATAACATCGCTAAAAGTAAAGGAATTCTTTCCAAAATGATCAAATTCTTGGCTTCTTCTAAGGCTCCTAATGACTTAAGTAAACTGGTGCTCCTGGCCTTTAGATTAGGCGAGAAAGTGAGGCTGGAAGTCCCGAGGTGCTGAGGTAGCTTGTGCGGGCGAATGAGGATTACAGTGAGGCTCGTTCCTGAGGTGGCTCGAGAAAGAGCCCACACGGCAAAGAGCTAATAAGCTCCTGCTCTTAAAATGGCTTGAAAGCCCTTGCTGCCTACTGAGGCCTGCGTGTTCCCAGAGATGGTGATCTTCTCTAGCACAATTTCGTCAAACCCACACAGTAGCCACGTTAATTCTATTGACTATTTTATGCCATCAAAAAGGGCCAGATTTTGATGTCCAAAAGGTGAATTTTTCCCCTTATTTGCATATCATCCGATTCCTCCGATTCTTAATGCATTACTCAGCAACAACTTTCAAACATAGTGGTGATCCATGTCTCAGTCTAATATGCGTATAATTCGATAGACGTTAGCCCATTTATAGAGCATAAATTAGATTTGATTTAACTACATTGACCAAATTCTCTTATATTTATCGAATTAGATAACCCAGAAAAAAGAATTAAACAATACTGTCTCATTAACTTGATAAATGAAAATTTTGAAACAATAGATTGTTATACATATCCAGTATTAATATACAAAATTTATTCTTGAATTAGTTCATATATTCAATATTAAAATGAAAAAAATCTTATTTCCAGAGTTTACCCCAATTTCAAATTAATTTCTATCAACTGTGTAGGTCTTTCAACCATTACCTTAGGTTTTTCTTTCTGAAAAATAGAAAAATGACATGTTGGAGTTCAAGATTACCCATTAAATTGGAAGGTGTTACCATAAATATGTTTTGGAGTCCCATGTTTGAACATAGAAAGAAGAAGAAATATTTTTCTCTCCTTACACTCCTACATCCCTGTCCCCCATACTTATGCACAGACCACAAACTGACAAAAGTTGTATACCCCATAACTGGATAAAGAAGAAAGAATAAAATTACCTAGTAGTCATGATTCCTCATTTCTTAAGGGTCCCTGAAAATTGCCTCATGTCTGAACACATTCACAACTATCATAGATGCCTCACCCAATCTCCAGGAACCATACAAGCAAGGGATGGCTGTCAGCACCAATAAGGGTTTCTTGAATCTGTACCCTCAGAAGCCCAAAGTGGATTGGAGGGGATAGAAGTGCAGGCATAAGGGCCCTCTTGGCCTCAGAAGTAAAAATTCATAGCCAGTGTGTCATCTGTCCACCTCCCCCAGCTGTATTGTAGTCTTGTTTGCCAAGTGTTTTTCGCATCCATGTACAGACACTGCTATATATGTGTATTGAAATGTGTGGCTGATTTGGACTTGAATAAACTTTCTTGGAATCTTCTAACTGTATGATATAACACCATGAACAACTTCCTTGTTATATGAAAGGAAAGCATGATAACACACTGGTGGCCCCAAATGGAGATTGGCTGCTATTGCAAATTCTTGAGAGAGCAGAAACAAATGAAAAAATGTTTATAGGTTAAAACATTGTTTTAATTGGCACAGCACAAAACGTTAATGAGGATGAGGACATCTTCAGCAACAAACGAACTGAACATTGAAACTAAAAGGAAAAGTGGATATCAAACTAATATAGCTAGAATATCAACAATAAACCTTGGTAGGGCAGCTGTCCCAGTGAAACCCCCAAATGTTAACTTTTTATTTAAATATATGTGTATTCACAAGAATTACTGGAAAATTTTTGTATCCATTTCTCAGTATCTCAATACCGGGACTATGTAAAGTATTTTGGCACAGTTTCAAAGAATAGCAATACAAATAATTAATATGCAAGACAGATTAATGTAGAAGACATTTAAAGGATTAAATGTAGGTTGTTTATGCAAAGGATTGAGAAAGAATACCCTGCCCTTATTTCAGTTCTCCTTGCTCTGTGAAGGAGGTGAGCCGGCCTACATAAATGACTGCTTTGTGCCCAGGATATAGCTCATCCCAAATAGCTTTTGCATTGCCTGGGAACTCACAAAAGAAGCGTCCCTCAAGGATTTCTAGAGGCAATGAACTAGTTTGAGTACACCATGCTCTCTTTGTACACAGTATCCAGCAGAGTTCAAAGCACAAATAGGCACCTAATAAATAAGGTTGACTTGAGTGAATTAACTAGATTTTTTACTGTAGTTTAAAGTTAATCTCTTGGGACAAATATAAAATTATCTCTCTTTAAATGTTTCTAATGTGATATACTTTACACCACAATGTAAAAGTGAATAATCATAATTTCTTAAACATATACAAAATTTTTTTCTCACTAAAACACAAGTTCAGGGGAACCCTTAAAGCAACCCTTACCCTAGATACTAAATTGCACTGCATCTGGTAAAAACAGATGAGCTAATATAGTCTATTTATAGTTGATTGATGTCCTTCTCTGTTATAGAATGTGTTCCAGGAAATAGGTGGGATATTGTCACTGTGTGCAGTAACATTTTTATCATTCTTTAATTAGTTAGACGTGCTAATGGAAAATTTCTTTTCTTCAGTTTCTACCAAAGCCTGAGTTGCAAGATTTTAAGCTCAATGGTAAGAACACAGCCACATATTGTCACTCTTGACATTTGCAGACTGAAAAGAATTCTTTTTTTCCACTTGGTTTCTGGTTTCACTTACTGGCTCAATAAACAGGACTTATTTATTGTAGAAAGATTTAAAGACCAAACCCAGCATGGTGAAAATGGCAAGAGGATAGGTTTTGGAGTAACACAGCCTTAGTCACAAATCCTGACTATTCCCTTTTGTTTTTTGGTTTTTGTAGTTCTTTGTGAGGAAGATTGGCCCTGAGCTAACATCTGTTGCCAATCTTCCTCTTTTTTTTTTTTTTTGCTTGAGGAAGATTGTCCCTGAGCTAACATCTGTGCCAATCTTCCTCTGTTTTGTATGTGGGACGCAGCCACAGCATGGCTTGATGAGTGGTGTGTAGGTCCGTGCCAGGGATCCGAACCCACGAACCCTGGGCTACCAAAGTGGAGTGTGAACTTAACCAATATGCCACTGGGCTGGCCCAAGACTATTCCCCTTAATAGCTAGATGACCTTAACTTTCTGACCTTCCTCATCTGCAAAATGTGGAGAAAAAGATTTGCCCTGGAGATGCCGAGTTTTGAAGAAGAAAATGCATGTGAAGCACTTAGCACAAAGCCAGACAGTTTATAACTGTCATCTCCCTCCCTTTGTCTCCTTCCCCTCTCTTTTCTCTCTTCTCTTCACGTTCACAACATAATAAAGTCTCCAGAAGAAAAAATTAAGCAATACATTTCTCCAGTCTTTATTTACAAAGTTACCGTTTTCTTTCTGCTAATACTCATCCTTATACAATTCTACCACATTAAAATATGAACAATAATAAATTGTGATTAAAATGTACTAATAATGATATTTTTTTATACAAGCCCTTCCAAGTTGTTTGCCAGATATCGTAATAAACTCGGAAGGGCATGATTGCCTCATATAACAGTCCAGGGGTAGAGCTATCATTAGGCAAGGCTTGATCTAGATGCTCAAAGGATGTCATCAAGAACCTAGTTTTGAAGTTTTGACTTAATCTACAGGCTAGGTCCTCCCCTAGTGGCCCTGATGATGCCAGAGAGAGAGGAAGATTCTTTGAGAGGGATGCTGGAGAAGGCAAGAGGGGATGAGCAGAGACATTTGAGCAGATTATCTTGGGGAAGGACATTCCGGGCAGTGGGAAATCAAACTCAAAAGTAATGAAGGGAGGAGTATATTTGAGAACAGCAAGGAGGCTAGTGTGCTGGAGCAGAGTGAGCCACACAGAGAGCGGTAAGAGATGAAATCAGAAAAGCAAAAGGCCAATTAATCTAGAGCCTTGTAGGCCATCGCACAGATATCGGCTTTTGCCCTGAGTAAGATGGAGGATTTAAAACAAAGGAGTGACATGATCTGACTTACATTTTAAAAGCGTCACTCTGGTTGCTCTGTTGCACTAGACCAAAGGGGAATAAGAGACAGCAGGGACACTAATCAGTAAATTTGCAGAAGGGCAGGTGGGGACTGAAAATTGACCACATTTCAGTGAAATAGTGAGGGCAAAAGCCTGGTGGGAAGGGATTCAAGAGAGATGGGAAGAGGGGAAATAGAGACAGCTAGTGAGCACAGGCGATTCTTTTGAGGAATTTTTCTCTAAAAGGGAGCAGAGAATGAGGTGGCAGCTGGAAAGGAATGTGAGGTGCTTTGTTTTTGTTTTATTTTTTAAATTGACTATTTTTATTTTTTTGATGAGCAAGATTGTCCCTGAGCTAACATCTGTGCCAATCTTCCTCTATTTTGTGTCATGCCACAGCATGGCTTGAGGAGCAGTGTGTAGGTCTGTGCCCAGGATCTGAACCCATGAACCCTGGGCTGCTGAAGCAGAGCATGCGAACTTAACCACTATATCACTGGGCTGGCCCATAAATTGACTATTTTTAGAGCAGTTTTAGTTCACAGCAAAATGAATCAGAAGGTACAGAGATTTCCCGTATACCCCAGAGCACACACATATATCTATAGCTCCCCCACCATCAAAATCCCACACCAGAGTGGCACATTTGTTGCAATCAATGAAACTATATTGACATATCATTATCACCCAAAGTCCAAGTTTACATTATGGTTCACTCTTGATGGTGTACATTCTGTGGGTTTTGACAAATCTATAATGACATGTATCCACCATTATAGTATCATACAGAGTAATTTCATTGCCCTAAAAATCCTCTGTGCTCTACCTATTCATCCCTCCCTCCCTCAAACTCTAGCTACCACTGATCCTTTTACTTTTGCCATAGTTTTTTCTTTTCCAGAACCAAAATCTCTAAAAATCCTCTATGCTCTGCCTATTCATATCCCCACCCTAGTCCCACTCCCACAACAACTGATCTTTTTATTGCCACCATACTTTTGCCTTTTCTAGAATGTCATATAGTTGAAATCATACAGTATGTAGTCTTTTCAGATTGGCCTCTGTCGTTAGCAATATACATTTAAGGTTCCTCCCTGTCTCTTCATGGCTTGATAACTCACTTCTTTTTAGTACTGAACAATATTCCATTGACTGGATGTACCACAGTTTATGTATCCATTCACCCACCGAAGGACATTTTGGTTACTTCCACATTTTGGCAATTACGAATAAAGCTGCTATAAGCATCTTTATGTACAATTTTTTTGTGTGGACATAACTTTTCAACTCATTTCAGTAAATACCAAGGAGGGCAATTGCTGGATCTTATGCTAAGATTTGTTTAATTTTGTAAGAAATTGCCAAACTGTCTCAAAGTGGCTGTATCATTTTGCATTCTCACCAGCAATGATAGCTTCTATTGCTACATCCTCACCAGCTTTCAGTGTTGTTAGTGTTTTGGATTTTGGCCAATCTAATAGGTTTGTAGTGATACCTCATTGTTATTTTAATTTCCAATTCCCTAGTGACACATGATCTTGAACATCTTTTCCTTTCCTGTTTGCCATCTGTATATTTTCTTTGACAGGGTGTCTGTTCAGGTCTTTGGCTCATTTTTTAATGCAGTTGTTCATTTTCTTATTGTTGAGTTTTAAGAGCTCTTTGTATATTTTGGAAAATGGTCCTGTATCAGATATGTCTTCTGCAAATATTTTCTCCCACTCTAAGGCTTGTCTTCTCATTCTCTTGACATTGTCTTTTGCAGAGCAGTTCTTAATTTTAATGAAATCCACCTTATTAATTCTTTCTTTCATGGATTTGATGTTGTATCTAAAAAGTCATCGCCATACCAGGGTCATCTAGATTTCTCCTATGTTATCTTCTAGGAGTTTTATAATTTTGCATTTTACATTTTGTTCTGTGATCCACTTTGAGTTAATTTTTGTGAAGGTTGTAATTATCCTTTAAATGTCTATGGGATCTGTAGCGATGTCCTCTCTTTCATTTCTCTTTCAGGTATTCCTAATATGTGTATGTTATACCTTTTATAGTTGTCCCACAGTTCTTGGATATTCTGTTCTGGGTGGCTTTTTTTCGGTCTTTTTTCTGTTCGTTTTTCAATTTTGGAGGTTTCTATTAAGACATCCTCAAGCTCAGAGATTCTTTTCACATCTGTGTCTAGTCTACTAGTAAGCTCATCAAAGGCATTCTTCACTTCTGTTACAGCATTTTTTGAACTCTAGTATTTATCTTTTATTCTTTCTTAGAATTTCTACCTCTCTGCTTACATTACAAAATAGTAATTTTTCATGCTGTCTGCTTTATCCATTAGAGCCCTTAGCATATTAATGAAAGTTGTTTTAAATTCCTGGTCTGATAATTCCAACATCCCTGCAATATCTGAGTCTAGTTCCGGTGCTTGTTGACTCTTCAAACTTATTTTTTGCCTTTTAGTTTGCTTTTTAAATTTTTTTCTTGATAGCCGGGCCTGATATACAGTACTGAAGAAACTATGGTAAATAGGGCTTTAGTAATGTGGTGGTGGGGTGTGGGAGGAGGGAAAGCATTCGACAGTCCTCTGATTAGGTGTTGGTCTTCTAGGGAGCCTGTGACTCTGAACCGTGAGCCTCACAAGTGCTTCTCACTCTTTGCCCCCGTTAGGTGGGACAGGATGGCTAGAGGGGACTGGAATTGGGTACTTCCCTTCTCCCAGTGGAAGGCCAGAGGGATTGAAGTTGGATATTTCCCTCTTCCCATGTAGAAGGCTAGAGCGGCTGGAGTTGGTTATTTCCCTTCCCCCAGGTTGGTTAGGCTCTGATAAAATCCCAGTAGTTTAGGCTCTGGTGAAATAGTTTCTCTTGTGGGCAGGCCTTGTGAAGAAGAGAATGCTCATGCATATTTCAAAATGGTTCCTTTTCTCCTCCCCCTGCTAGAAGCACAAGCGGATTTTTCTCTGATATTCACTGGGAAAACCAGGTAGGGCTCTTGTAAGTGAAACTCACAAAACTGTGGGGCCCCCCCAGGGACTGAGTGCCCCTGGAGTTTTAAACTCTCAGACTTGTCCACACTGAGCCTCCAGCAATTTGGCAATTACAGTTCAGGGTTTCCTAGCCTGGCACTGGTTCTCATGCAGATTTCTGCTCCAATAAGTTGTTATGCTCTATATTTGCCTAGCTCTCCAATTTTGGGGGCAGTGCTATGCCTATAACCCCACCTCTCTGACGGATCCAAGAAAAGTTGTTGAGTTTTCAATTTGTTCAGCTTTTTACTTGTTGTTAGGACAGAATGACAACTGCCAAGCTCCTGACATGCCAGACCAGAAACCAGAAGTCTGTTTTTAAGAGGAGATATTACAGTATATCTGTATACTGATGGGAATGATTTAGTAGCGGTAGGAAAATTGACGATACAGCAGAGAGGATACATTTGAAAGAGAGACATCCTGGAGAAGGTAAGGGGATGGGATCCAGCACACAATAAGAAGCTAATGGATTTAGACAGGAGCATAGACTTTCATCCATGGTAGAGGTCAGGCAGAGTACATGGGGCCCAATGCAAGTAGGTTAGTAGATGGGTGGTGGAAGCAGGTGGATGTTCTCTTCTGATTGTTTCCATTTTTTCAGTGAAATGGGAAACAAATCAACAGTGGTGAATATTGGAGAAGTGGCAGCAAAGGTTTGAAGAAAGAAAAGATGTGAAATAATCAACAAACGAACCAACTTGGACAGTAGAGTAGGCTTTCGCGGCTATGCCCAGGCATGAATGTGAAGGGAGAGCAGCCAGCATGGTCGTTTCTCTTCAGCTATGTTCAGCTGAGCCCAAGTACAGGCAGGGGGAAGTACAGAGTTGAATTTAACCAGGGAGGAATTTTGCAGTAGTGCCTGGAGGCTAAGAGGACAGACTCTGGAGTCAGACTGCTGGGATTTAAATCATGGTTCTGCCATGCTGCAGCTTTGTGGTCTTGAACAAACTGCCTCCTCTCTCTGTGCTTCAGGTTCCTCATCTGTAAAATGAGTACGGACTGTTTCCTGTTTACAGAGGGACTAGAAGGATTCAGAAGAGCTCTTTTACATGCTTCCACCGCCCTGTCTCCCAACCTACCTGCATCTGGGCCCATGTACTCTGCCATATACTCATAGGGTGTCGTTGAGGGAATAGGTATACAGTGTTTAGAACGCGGTTGACACGTAGAAAATACGACAGAAGTGCTTTATTATCTGCCGAGAGAGTAAGATGGAGGGACAAAGTAGCAAGAAAACTGAGGGTATATACAACGGAGTGATTAAAGTGATGAGTAATGAGGGAGGAACTGAAATCCTGCTTCTTTGGATCTCAACAAAAGTGGAGGAAACTCTGTTTAACTTCAGGGAAACCCCTGCAGCCAAAAGAACAGTGTGGAATTTGAACCCAAACGAGAATGAGGCAGCCTTCAAACACATGATCTCTCATACGGTTCAATGATGAAAGGAGAAACATAAGCCAAGAAAATGACAAATAATGCAAATCAGAGAAATTCTGCAACTTGGTTGAAAATGGTTTCTTTTTTCTGCTGTAATTACGTTAGTGGCGTAGGATTGACTATAATCCCTGCTCAAAAGCAGGCTTAGAGCTGTTTTCATACTACCAATTTCAGGAATCTAGAGTTACATGGCAGCTTGTTGCATATCTCAAGTATTCCGTGTTCATTAGCCACAAAATTACTTCCATATTCTCATTTGTTGAAGAAAAGACAGTTTTAGTAGTTGTTGTCCTTACAAAGTTCCACCAGAGTTTCCCTATTTTCCTGTTAATTCAATGACTATGTCGTGTTTGTCATGAGAACTTTTCTCTCCTAATGCATCCTGAGGGAGTCTGTTAGAGAAGGAAAAAGAGAATCGTTTAGGAGGCAGCAAGGCATTTGGCAGTCATACAAATACACAAGTGATGTCCAGTGTGGCCTCCGAAGACAGACTGCCCGGGATCAGCGCCCACCTCCCTTTGCTACTATCAGCTGTGCATCCTTGGAGATTTCTCTTGGTTTTCTCATTTGTAAAACGGGCATCATAACAGGGTCAGGTGTGAAGATTAAATAAGCTTATATATAAAGTGTTCAGAACAGTACTTGACACAATATGCACTCAGTAAATATTATACATCGCAATTAAATAAAGAACACATGAATGGATGGTAGTTTCTGTAGTTTTCTTCCTAAGTCCCATGCTTCAGGACTCAGCATGACCAAAAAACATTTGAATACTCCCATCTTTTTTTTTTTTCTTTTTTCTCTTCTCGAATAACCTTGGGCTTGTCCCTCCAAAAACTGTTTGCTAACTTAAGGACAGTTCGGTATATGAGGAGCAGAAAAAGGCAAAGCAGAGATTTTCGGGTAGGATCATGAGTTTTTATATTCTACCATATACTTCTTGGGTTATTGTTGAGTTAATATGTGTAGAGTGCTTAAGACAATGCCTGACTGAAGTGTTTATCTGCCAGGAGGGAAAAAGGAAGAGAGTAGAGAGGAATCTGAGGGAGAACTGTCTTCAGTTATTCAAATCATTACCAAGTCCTGTTCTCTCCTAACTACCTTGGGGATGCATCCCCTTGCCTCCACATTTCCTGAACACACTATTCCCCCTCCTGCTGCAAGACCCCAGTGAATGCTCTTACCACAGTCAACCCACCCACTCTCACTTTGTAACCCCTCCTCCTCCTTCAGTTCTCCGCTCAGGTGTTGGTTCTTCCTGAGAGAAGCTTCTTTTGACTCCTCAGTCAAGTCTTCAGTTCTTCATTACAGGGAAACTTCTTAGCACTTACCTTCAGCTGTAATCATGCTTGTGATAATTTGGTTAGTCTGTCTACTCGTGGTTAGTCTAACATATGGTAAGCAATCTGTAAATATTTATTAGACAATGAATGATTATTGCTTCCATTCTCACACTTTGTAAGCTTTCTCCTTCTTCCTAACTCTTTCACTGTTAGTGGCTGGACAATGACCTAAAGAAGCCAGAGGAGAAAAGGGGCTGGGGGCTATATCTGGGGCTACATAACTGGGGCAAAAGCAAAAAAAGGCATAAAGCTCATAAAAAAAGTGCAGAACACAAGAGTTGGGAGTGTTCTTAGAGATTATCTAGTCCATCTTCTTCAGTATTGACAACACAGGAAAATTCACCATTTAGGATTTTAGTCAGGGACTCTAGCCAACCACCTTCCAGACAATAGCTTCATATACAAATAAAAAATGTGTTTCAAGCTATAAGAGCTTAAATGTGACTCATCAACATCTGCTTTCTTTAAGTATTTTTCTCTCAGAGACTAAAAACCACTAAAAGGATAGAATAAATTCTCGCAACTTAACACACGGCAAAAGACAAGTATTTTATGCCACTTTCCTTTTAATCCCCTCATTTTTCAATCTCAAATGACTCTTTCTATCAAAGGACTTTTTTGTGAGAAATGTTTGAAAGGATCTGTTGAATCATAGATGCAGAACAGCTTATTTAAGATTGCTTTAATAAGGGACTAATCAAAGTAGCATCTAATTTCAGTGGAAAACTATCACATTTTGATATTGACCCAGCAAGTAGCCCAAGTATTAGAGGACTGAAAGAACTCTAAGCCAAGGGGAGAAAAAAATCAAAGTTTGTTTTGAGAGTATTCCATTTTTTGTCTTTCTCCTTCTTCCTTCTTGACAAAGAGAAAATTCACCCTGAAGCTGCCTCCTTGCAACCCACAGCCCTCCATGACAATTCTTCAAGAATATGGGTCATGCACTGTGTTTCAAACATTCCCTACTTTACCTGTACATCTCATTCCCTCCAATAAAAATGAATGGCAAAAACATTTATTCAGGGGGTCGGCTCAGTGGCACAGAGGTTAAGTTCACACGTTCTGCCTCAGCAGCCCAGGGTTTGCCCGTTCGGATACTGGGCGCGGACCTACTCACCACTCATCAAGCCATGCTGAGGTGGCGTCCCACATAGAAGAACTAGAAGGGCCTACAACTAGGATATACAACTATGTACTGGGGGCTTTGGGGAGAAAAAGGGAAAAAAGGAGGACGATTGGCAACAGATGTTAGCTCAGGGCCAATCTTCCTCAAGAAAAGAAGTTTATTCAGAGAACATAGTCATTGTTAATGTGTTAATAGTCTTAATATCCTGTCTCAACAAGATAATAATATTGTTCACCTAGTTAAAATCCAAGTTCCCAGAAAGTTCCTTAGGAGTGACTCGTGGGGAATTTCAGTCATGGCATCAGACTCACTGGCTGAAACATATTTGAACAGTTGAGCCTTTCTCTCCTTAGCCTTTAAATAACACCATGTGGAGGGCTTCCTGTAGTTAACTTTGGGCAGGATTGACCCTAGAGATCAAACAACTAGTTACTGCCAATAAAATAGCCTAAGAACCCAAGAGTGCAAGAAATTCTGCGCAAATGAAAAGTTGTTTCCTAAAATAAACACCTTCAACAAAGCTAAAAGACAAAGGATAGACACAGATAGCAATGAAAGAATTAGCATCCAGACTATATGAAGAATTTCTACAAATTAAGGTAACATGAATAATCCAATAGAAAAGCAAGCAAAAGTTATGAACAGGAAACTTCTAGAAAATTAAATGCAAATGATCCATGAACATTTGAAAAGATGGTCAAATTCATTTGTAACAAGGAAAATGCACATTGAAAGAGCAATAAGATACATTTGTCATCTGCTAGATTAGCAAATATTTAAGTGATTTTATCAAAATTTGGATAGGAAGTAGGGAAATCTTTATTTTTTATATACTGCTAATGGGAGTGTAAAGTGCTAATGCCATTTGTAAGATTCTACAACATTTGAAATGCACCCCCTGTGGAAGCAATTCTACATCTCCCTATTCGTGCTAGAAAATACTTCACATATGCATAATGAGGCACCTACAAGGGTACTCACTGCAGCATTTGTATAACAAAATATTAAATGATATTTCTCTGTTTTATTCCCCAAACTGAAATCAATAGGTGCTAGCTCCCTCACTTTCTAGACGGATCCACTAAGGATCCCTCAAACTCAGTGCCTAAGGATCCCTGAAACTGCAGCCATGCTATTGGGGCCATGATGGGAAACAGCCTGAGGACAACCCAATAAGCAGAGAAAGAATCTGGGTCCTTCGGGATATCAGTAAGCCAATGACACTAAACTTGAGAGCAGTTCTACCTGGGGATTTCTTGTTTTGAGGTAGTCAGTGTCTATTGTTGAAGGCATTTTTAGTTAGGCTTTCTAACAATCCTTACCCAATCATCCACTAACCTCTAAAACCTGACATCTTCTTCATTGACTTTACTACTCCATCCACTGTCTTCCTCTCCACCTTAAGCCCTGTCATCCTCCCAAGGATAGACACTGAGGTATGATTCATGAAAATAATGAAAGTTAACACTAAATATTAATAAAAACTATACTTGGAGCCCTTGCTAGGTGTCAAATGTGAGACACTTTACATGTATTACCCCTTTTACTCCTCACAACAAATCTAAAAGTTGGGAACTAATATGCCCTCCATTTTACAGATGGGAAAACAGATGTGAAAAAGTTTGGTAACTTGCATAGGGTCACCCAACTGGACAGTGATAGACTGGGGCTTGGAGCCAAGGTACTCTGATCACTGGATCCTATCCCTACACAGACTTTCCTCAGTGCTTTCTGGAATTCCTGAAGCAGAGCTCCACTCCACTAGGCTACCCCCTGACAGGAACTCCCTAGAATTCATCTCCCTTGATGTTGCTCCACTTCTAAGATCTCGACCCCTGAAAATCCATATTCTAACCTCAACTTCAAGTCTTTCCATTTCTTCATGATCACTTAACTTGTTTTTAATCTTAATGGTATCTGTTTGTGTCTTGAACTCTCTCTTTTCTTCAATTTATCCTCTCTTTTCTGGGTTTATTTGTTGTATCAGTAATATACCAAGCCATATCAGTAATATACTATTAACCACCACATGTCATCCCTTGCCATTTTTATCTTCTCTTATTCCCACTTCAGCATTATCAAGCTTAATATAATGCAAAATATGTTTTCTCTGCTCTTGCTCCCTGGATGTTGAACATTTCTAGGGAAAGTCAGTGGATTGGGTCTACAGCAATTTAATGAGTCTAATTTCAGCTAAACTCTGATCAGTTCCCAGAAATTATTGTATTCAGCTCCAGTCAACTCTCAACAGCAGCTCTTCCATATGGCTCCCTTGTCCTTCAGTTCCCACCCTACTCCTGGCAATCTCTCAGAATACAGTAGTCACTTTCTTGTTTACCAGTAAGATCCAAGATATCCAATGGAGACCTCGTGCAATTCCATTTCCTCTATCTCAATCTCTTGGTAATTTTAGCCTGCCCACTCCTTTGCTTTACTCTTATCTCTAAGAAAGATGTGTGTCTCTGCCTTTAGAAAGCTCAACCCAGCCTCTGTTCCCACTCTTCCTTGTTTCCTCTAGGTTCTTATCCACCAAGGACCTTTCCTGATGGTGTCTTCATTTGCTTTCCCTGTTTGAGTTCCTACAAAGATTCTTCCTCCTTGTAAAGATCTTTCCCTTGACCTTACTTCTGCCTGAATTACTGCCCTTTTCTTCTCTTCTTCTTTGGAAAATTAAAAAGCAAACTACAGTCATAGCTTCCATTCCATTCTTCCTACTACCTACTCACTCTTCATTTCCTCATAATCTGGATTCTACCCTTGATTCCCTTTCTAAAACTGTTCTCTCTCAGTCACCAATTACCAAATTACCCCATAATTGGCAAAGCCTACACTTTTTCTCAAGCCTTTATGTACCATTTAGCAATGTTGAACATCCCCCTCCTTCCTGTAATTTTCTCCTTCCTTGGAACTGTGATGAGTATCATTCTACTTCTGGATCACTAATCTTTCCTCATGCATCTTTTCCTGGCTTCTCTTCTCTCTCCCATTTGCTATGAGTAAACACCTGGTAAGGGTCATCAGCCCTCTTTTCTCCCTATACTTTGCAGTGTTCTCAAGTGTTCTCTATGCATGTTATTCCAAAATCCATACCTTAAGCCCAAACATCCCTAAGTTCCTAACACACAGAATGAACTGCCCTCTAGATATCGTTAGTGTATATTTTAAAATATCCATCTATCTATCTACCTAATTTTTGAAGGGAGACAAATATTGAGTAGATTCTTTAAAGAACCCACAGTTAATGGAGAGGTGACAATCAAATATCTACCTAATGCAATTATAGTAGTAGTAATAGTAATTATAATAATACTAGCTAATATTTAGAGTCTTGACTGTATGCCAGTTATCATGCTGAATACATTCAAGAACTTATTAAATCTTCATGACAACTCTGTTTGGGAACTACTAGTACTATCCTCTTAAGAAACTCTATACATAGTTCATCTCATAAATCTTTGCAACAATCATATTTGTTGTAGTTATTTTTATTATCCCCATTTTTAAGATGAGCAAATCAAGGTTTAAAGAGGTTAAATAATCACACAGCTCGTAAATGACACAGCCAGTGTTTGAACCTAACTCTGTAAGGATGATGATGGTGGTGGTAGCTACCTTTTCTTAGCACCTACCACATGCCAGGACCTGCGCAAGGTAGGTACCTATGTTACCTTTTTTTTTTTTTTTTTTATGGAAGCATGGGTTTTTTTGTTTTGTTTTGCCGAGGAAGCTTTGCAACAGATTTTAGTCCAGGACCAATCTTCCTCACCAAAAAAAAAAAAAAAAAGCAAGCTGGCACTCCTGCTGTTTAACTGCATCTTCCTGGATAG
This sequence comes from Tapirus indicus, assembly GCA_031878705.1. Classification (NCBI taxonomy): domain Eukaryota; kingdom Metazoa; phylum Chordata; class Mammalia; order Perissodactyla; family Tapiridae; genus Tapirus; species Tapirus indicus. The sequence continues at coordinate 96,139,775 of CM062926.1, forward strand.
TTAAATGAAGTTTTGCATTTGCAGGTGTTTTTGTTTAATCTTTTGTGTGTGTGTGTGTGGTGAGGAAGATTGGCCCTGAGCTAACATCTGTTGCCAATCTTCCCCTTTTTTTGCTTGAGGAAGATTAGCCCTGAGCTAACATCTGTACCAGTCTTCCTCTATTTTGTATGTGGGTCACCACCACAGCACGGCTGATGAGTGTTTTAGGTCCGCACCCGGGATCCGAACCCACAAACCTGGGCCACTGAAGCAGAGCAAGCTGAACCCAACCACCAGGCCACAGGGCAGGCCCCCAATACATACGTTATCTTATCTAACTTTCAGAAGTCTACGACATACGTTTTCCCATTGACATATTAGGAAACTAAGGCTGAGAAAGCTTAAGTAAAAAGCCCTAGGTTACAGAGCTAATAAATTGCAGAATTGGTGCAGTAGATTAAAAGTGGCAATAAATTCTTCGCAGTATCTACCATAAAGAGGTAAAATCTGTTTCCCTACCAATTGAAGGATAGAATGGAGTCGGAAATGACTAGAGTTATTCACTTGAATGTCCAGTGGCATCTCAAACTCAATACCCAGGTCTGAGCTCATTGTCTTATCCCTCTAAAGCAGATCTTTTTTATATGCTTTATTCTGAAAAACCAAGGCTTAGAATCAAACAAAGAAGGAATTGAATCTCAGCTCCACCCCCATTACTCCCCTTCCCCAACCTCTGAATTGAATCTGCCTTATTAATCTTCATTAAATGTGAAGGGGTTCAGAACAGGCCTCCCCAAGATGTGCCACTTTGGCATGTAGAATATTTGGAGATAAAGGCAGTTGAGACCCTATGGGCTCAAGAGAAACTTTTACCTCTGCCTTAAAGAATTTAAATTGGGGGTCTTGCCCATAATAAGAGTTATTACCAGAAATAAATTTTTATGACCTACTTATCTAGCAGGGCAAACCTCTAATTACTGAACATCTGCTCTTATCTTCCTGTGAATTAGCCTCCTCCGCTCTGAAGCCTCAGGCCTCTATCCCATTCCTCGGCTCAAGATGGCACACATACCTCATTTGACCTTTTTATTTCTGAACCTCTCATGTATGTGGGGTTCCTGTACATACTCATTTAAATTTGATTTTCTCCTGTTAATTTCTCTCATGTCAATCTAATTCTTAGACCAGCCAGAAAAACCTAGAAGGGTAGAAGAAACATTTTTCCTCCCCCACAAATGCAACTCTAAAGTTAGTGCCCTGTTCTAAAACTTTCCATGAGTTTCCATTGTATGGCCTAAGAGCCTTTTCTTCCCCTACTTCCTCACTCGTATACTCTAAATTTCAGCCAGAATGAGTTACTTGTTGTTTCTCCACAGTTATTGCCTTGTCACCCTCCCTCTCTTGGCATATGTATCCATTTTTTTCTGCCTTCATGACATTGCTGTTTGCTTAAAATGCCCTCCCCCACCACAGTTCAGTCTGTCAAAGAAATAACCACATTAAATACTATCTCGTCCATGAGTTTTTTCTTGATGTCTCTGGATGGAAGTGATTTCTCCCTCCTTTGAACTTACCATTAAATTTGCTCTTCTTATTTTAATTATTTAGCTTGTGTTATAGTTATTTATGAAAAGTTGTCATTCCTTTTACTAGATTTCAAGCTCCCTAAGGAAGAGAGGTATCTTAGTCATCATGTATCACTTGCAGGAACCTCCCAGAACCTTACACACAATAGGTGTGGAGAATTTGGAGACCCAATAAATAAAATATTATTCTCCCTCTGAGTTAAAACCAACTGAAAAAAAGACATCAAAGTCATATTGGTGAAGAAAGATGACTTCATTACTGATAAAAACTAGATTGTAAAATATGACCAAATGATCTGATATTATACCTCTAAAATAATGGGCTTATCATCTACCCTGTCATGGAAGAGCTGAGCAAGATCAAGTCTTCCCCACAGGGCCAGGCCTCACTGCTTGGTGGAGAGCCAGACGAGAATGTACCTGGTCGGCACAATGATAGATCTGCTGACCACACAGCCCAGGTCCTTCTCCCAAACCCTCCAGGGAGAGAAATGAGTAACAGGGCAGAGATCCGAGGAAGTCCCTCCACATGGAAACGTGAGGATTAGCTTTAATGAAGATGATAAAATCTAAAAGGACAGTCTGTCTTCAACTAACACCCAACCAGATTCATGGAACAAGGAATAGAAAAAAAGTGATTTAATACAGAGGAATTTAGAGATGTACATGAATGTAATAATAATGATAGCACTGGTAGCAATATATACTGAATTTTACAATGAGTTGGGGCATTGTTCCAAGATTTTTCACTGTAGTAACTCAGTTATCATCTCAATGACTCCATAAAGCATGTACTAATGTTATCTCCACTTTAGACAAAGAAACTGGGATACAGAGAGATTTAAAAATTTGTCCAAGTTCACACAACAGTAAGTGGTAGAGCTGGAATTCAGTCTCCCTCTAGAACCCAACTATGTACAAGCTGAAAAATATTAATGCCCTTTTTCATATTGTTGTGCTAGCTAAGCCTCCCCAACTCACACTCCACTTCCCCACTGCCAGAAATTTCAGTGACTCAACGTTTCTCTTTGTCACAAACAGGGGATTATTGGTTTGGTAGCCTGCAAATGAAGAATGTCTGTTATTGTGGAGTCAAACCATTATATGGCTGCATCACTAATGAAGCCCCAGATTGCTTTCCAGAATCTAGATGGCTTTCAGCAAGTAGCAAAGAGCATCCTCCTGTTGTTCTATTTTTCATTGACTTGTTTTTCCATTGTAAAATGTATATTTAACTGATAAAGTCTCTTATCTAGAGACACCTCCCCTCCCCTCCCCCCCGCTCCCATTCTCCAACCCAAGAATGTGCTGGTTTTTGCTTTAAAAAGTTTAGTTTACTAAGACTCTTCGCTTAGCTAAGAAAACATGATAGAGGCTGTGTGGCATGAAGGAATTAGCATGGGAATGAAAAGTTCCTTGCTGATTAAATGCAGGCCTGGTAGACTAAACTGATTGTCTCTTGGGACACGCTGAGTTGGGACTAATCAAGAGCAATGGGTTATGAAAAGAAGTAGGTATTGACAGCACTCGGTTATTGAGGACAGTTGTCTCCTATGCTGCTACCAGTAGGAAACTCCAGAAAGATACCCCACACAAACCTAACACCAGAAAACAAACTCTGCCAGCATTACTGCAAGCAGAAATGTGATTGCGTCCACTTTAGAAGCCCCAGAATACCCTGGGATGCATGAGTACAGAGGGGAGGGGAGGGAAAGCAGGATAAGGTGAAGAGAGCAACCCATGCACCAATTCGCACAGTGCCACAGTCATTCAGTTGCCTTTTGATGGCTGCTTTAATGAAAAGCAAGGTTTAAATATCTTTGGAACATGGACAAAATCTGAGTAGAGTCTGATATGCCTTCACCACTTGAACAGCCCTCCTCAGCCACAACCAAGGCCTTGGATGCCCCGTAGGAAGAGTCAGCGATTTCACTTAACTGCTCAGGGAATGTCTTGTATCTGCCCCCAACCCTCCATGCCTTGTCCCATTTGCTTTGTTTTGGCAAATCTCTTGTCATGAGTATTCAACAATATTTATTAAGCAAGAGCCCTACATAAAATAACATAGTCCCTAACCTCATTAAACCTGTAGTCTAGACTAGAAGAGAATACACATTCCTGTGTAAAGCACTTAGATAGTCTTTACTCATAGTAATGATTATTAGCATTATTACTGTTGTTATTATTAATCTTACTTCCTATTGCCTCTTGCTTGGATTCGGTCTGTCTGCTTATTCCTCTTAGATTCATATCTTGGTCGGACTCTGATTTTGCTTCTTGGCACTTTCTTATATTACCCTGAATGCCACGTTTCCAATTGGTCAATTTCCATCATTCTCTGTCTCTCTGTCTGTCAAACATAGGCACACATCCCTGCCCCCGGGATCAGAGCTCAGATTCAGCACCCCAGATTTAAATGGATACTTCTCAACCTTTAAGTTGATGAATTTACACCTTAGTTACAACTGAAAGGGAAAAAAATTCACTGTCCTGCTCTGAAAAATTGTCTGTGTTCAAAAGAATAATAGCATGGACCTATCTACTAAAAACAGACTGTTAAATGATCAAAATTAATTACTTGAAATTTTTTTTCCATTCAAAATGTAAGCATTGAATGAGCAATTGTTCTGTTGAGGGATGTATACATCTTTCCAGTCAGCAGGATATTGTTCAAAATGTGTTTCCAAAGAGCATGAGTTACAATGATTTCACACTTGCCAAAAAGAATTATAATTCCTGTTTTGAAGCCAGTGGAAGCTCAAATGCTTCTGACTGTGTCAGATCTGACTGGAAACAGAGTCCTTAAGTGAATGAATCATTGAACAAAATCATTTATTAATACTGACATTATGTCACGTACCTGACTAGACCCCTGCCTTCTAGCAGCTTGGCGTATAACGAGGAGACAGGACAGATATATATATACTAAAAAGTAGCCTGAATTATATGCCAAACGAGTAGTAGAGCCCGGCACTCCTAAGACTATCTAGACTGGAGTGTGAAACAATTACTGGTACCCTTTACCCCTAAGAGAATTTCACACATAATGCCAAAGCAAGGGTATGTTTTCTCAGGATTTCCACTGTACATAATACAGTAATATTTCAACAGTGCCTACAACACACGGCAAGATAAAATAATGGGAACTGTAGTAAACATTTTTTTCTGACTGCCCAACACCTATTTACCTTACTTCTGGTAACAGCCCACAATTTATGTTTGGAGATTGACCCCTCCCCACTCCTAGTCCATGAGGTTCTTGTGCAGCTAATTCCACTTTCAGCTCTGAAGAGTGGTATGTGACCCAGACTTGGCCAGAGCATCATTTTATATGGTGTCCGTTACTAATTCACAAGCAGGTCAATCATGCTAATGAGACTCGCAGACTTTTGTTGGAGCCGTCAAGGTGGCAGACTCCTTCTTTCCTGGTGGACTCTAACCAGAAAGCTTGTGAGGTCAGGGCTGCTGCAGCTCTTTTGTCACCAGGAGGAAACTTAGAATGAAGACTGAGCATGTCACACACAGATCCTCACATGGAGATTAGAGTCAAGTTAAAAGACAGACAAAAGTCAAGAGCTTCCTGCCCCTAAATTTTTCAGTTGGGTGAGCCAGTAAATTCCTTTCTTAAGCTAGTTTGTGCTTGGGAGTTTTTTGTGTTTTGTTTTTGCCTAAGACAACTTACAAGTGTGGTATGTTTTACCTTCGGCAAACAGTGGCTAGGTCAGGAGCTAGTTCTTAAGGAAACTCCCTTTCTCTCCAATCCATTGAGTCAGTGCTATTTCTTCTCCAGAACCCATGACTCACATGGCTGCAGGCAGGGTTGTTGCTCCCTCTGTGAAAAATTCTCAGGTCAGATTTTCTCTACCACCCACTTGATCTTGGAAGTACCCCAAAGACAGTATGGTTGGGACTCTATTACCCTTTCCCACCTTCCCACCTCATGGTACTGCCACTTACTGGCTGTGGGACCTTGAAAAACCTCTCCCTGCCTCCACCCTCTCCTCCTCTCTCACTGTCATCTTTGCTGCAGTCCTTCCTCAGCACTTCTCTTGTGTAGTCATTGTTGAAGAAGGGTCTTCCCTATCCATGGAAAATGTGCGCCATCTCCTAGTGCTTTGTTCTGTGGGCAAGTAGTAATTGTTAATATATGTTGAATGAACATTAGGAGACAGTCACTGCTGAGAACTTTACATAGACTACCTCATATAATCCTTTCAACAAACCTGACATGTGGGTTTATTATTCCCACTTCACAGATCAGGAAATTGAGGCATAAATCAGTTAAATAAATTCCCCAAGGTCACACAACCGTTAAGTAGGAGTATCACAAGATGGGAAGGAATATTACAGCCTCCTGTGAATCTTGGCAATGCTTTCTTTGACTCCAGTCAGCTACTGCTAATTTATATCCGTCACAGGACCGGGGAGGAGTAGAAGCCCAGGGTCAGGCAGAGAACAGATGATTCAATTAAGTAGAGATAAAGTAGAAGAAGATATGTAAGATCTGTCTTGGGTGGGAAAGAACAAATCCATAATGTAAAACTACAAGGAAGCTGATGTCTTCCAATTTTGCAATTGTTCACAGCAAAGACTGTTCTGGAAAGATGTGATGCTTCACAAGTTCATGTATCTTTTATCTCTGAAAGGCACCATTCCAGAACCGTTGTCTTGTTGTGTGTTCTATGGCATTCTTTTCCTGTCAGTGTGTCCTCTACATATTCATTTCGTTAATTCAGCAAATGTTTATTGCTTATTTATTATATACCAGGCACTATGCCAGGCATGGAGATACAGTCGTTGGCAAAAAAGGTCAGTGTGCCTGCCTTAATGGAGCTTACACTGTCAATCTATATACTACAGAAATGAGTGTAAACTTACAACTGAGATAAGTGTTTCAAAAGAAAGACGAACGGTCACATCTACAAGAGCCTACAATGGGAGAAGTGGCCACCGAGGGAGGCTAGGCAAAAGAGAAAGGAAAAAAAAAGATCTGCATTTGGAGAACATTTGTTCAGGCCCTCAGTCCCCACATTGTTTCAGTTGAGACACACCCCTTCATGATCTTCTTTCTCATTCTCAACTTCTCAACACTTCTATGTCCTCTACACAGAATTCCCACACTCTCCCACACCCACCCACCAGACTGCCTAGGCCCACCATTCCTTACTCTTTCCCAAGTTCTCGGTCTTTTTCCAACCCTAGGTCCCAATCAAAATGTGCATGCCTTTATGTCTTTGTCTCATTCCCTGGGCCTCGTTCTGTTTTAAAATCATATAGTTGAGATCACACTGTATAGATGTGGCCAAGACTGCCAGCTGCCTGGCCAGTATCTACTGGTCCCTTCTTCCTTAGTATTAGAATCTTGATTTTATTTGATTTATTAGTGCACCTAGCTGAAAGTGCTATACTTCTTGGCTTCCCATGAAGCTAGGTGTGGCCATATGACTAAGTTCTGGCAAATGAGATATAAACAGAAAGGTTGTATGGAAGCTTCCAGAAAACTTCCTGAAAAGGCAGCTAGCATGGGCTGTTTGCCTCTTTTTGTTCCATATCTCTTTCTCTCTTCTTCTGGCTGGACACAGTAGATATCTAGATAGATACAGTATGTAAAGGAAAAAACATACTCCTATTGCTCTTTCTATGTCTCTCTACTCTCAGTACTTTACTTACACTCAGAAAACTCCACTTCACAGCACTTCTGACACCAAATGTGTAGGTTTTCTACACACTAAGCAATTTTGCGACACCAGCTGAGTGTCCTCAAATTTAACTCAACTCTGACACCATCTGCCGAGAGATAGCATCAGATCCCACAGGTTAAGGGTGCAGTCCCATAAGACCGCCCTCCTCCTCTACTTCAGATGCCAATCTCAAATCCAGGTTGTCACCTGTGCTTCTGACAGACGTTCCCCTTCCTCAGGTTCATTTGCTAGCGTGGCTCACAGAACTCAGGAAAACAGTGTACTTACTCAATTACCAGTTTATTATAAAAGAATATAACACAGGAACAGCCAGATGGAAGCGATGCATAGGGCAAGGTATGTGGGAAAGGGCACAGAGTTTCCATGCTCTCTCTGGGCATGCCACTCTCCTAGCACCTAATCCTGGTTGGTTCCCCTGGCAACCAGCCCCCATCTTTAGGGGCTTGCCCAAAGTCACCTCATTAACATAAACTCTGGTGTGGTTGAAAGATGCTTGTTATGAATAACAAAAGACACCTTTATCACTCTGGCCACTTAGGAAATTCCAAGGGTTTTAGGAGCTGTGTGCCAGAAAGCTGGATGAAAACCAAACATATATTTCTTATTATAAATCACAAGATCACGCGGTGGCTGGAACCAAGCAGCTATTTTGATCATGAGGGATCTTGGAATGGAAGCCGCTAAGAGGTATCCGACGAGAAAGAAGGAGCCTGAGATCCTGAGAGTGCTTTGGAGCAGAGTTGCCGTCTCGTCTCGGCCCTAGGCTGCCTCGCTCCTTAAGGGAATAAACCTGGATCGTATTTAAGCCACTGTTGTTTCAAGGGTCTGTCACTTTCTGTCCAACTTAATTCTAACTAAAACTAAAATTCTAACTAAAACAGTGAGACTTCTGGGAACACCCCTGCAAAAGAGGACATGCCGTTTGAATGCAACTTTCTTGCTCTTCTTTTCTTCTGCTTCCTGCCTGGAATGTGGACATGAGGGCTAGAGCATTGGCAACTATTTTAGCCAACTTTGAAGACAATAGATAGAAAGAGACAGGATGCCTGATGACTGTGGAACTGCCTTGCCAGGTCTGGACTTATTTTCTGTGAGAGCGATGCCAACTTCTCCCTTGTTTAAGCACTGCTATTTTAGTTCTTTAGTACTAGCAGCTGAACACAATTTAACCTGATAAAATCTATAATTCTGTAAAGAATCTCCTTTATTCACTAAACATAGTGAAAACTTTTTTTTGCAGTTTTATAACTTTTCTTGATAATCAGCTCTTAGTTCTCATCCACATTGACTGTAGAGTTTTTTTTTTTTTTTTTTGCTTGAGGAGGATTATCCCTGAGCTAACATCTGTGCCAATCTTCTATTTTGTATGTGGGTCACCACAGCATGGCCGATGAGTGGTGTAGGTCTATACCTGGGATCCGAACCTGCGAACCTGGGCCACCAAAGCAGAGCATGCCAAACTTTACCACTGTGCCACTGGGCTGGCCCTGTCTGTAGATTTTTGACAGTGGTGACAGGTACATAGGTAACCAATGTATAGAGCTTGTTCATTTGGCGAATCTTCATCCTCATTACGTTGTCTGGACAACCACACACAGATACAGTAGAGGACAGTCCTTATTCCTTTGGCCCAGACAGTTTTGTCAACCTGGTGTCAAAGTGCACAGCTGGAGTTCCTATCTCTTTCAGAGCAAATTTCTGGATCTCTCTGAGTGCCCAAAGGGTACGCTTCTTGAAACCCACTCCATGGATGTGCTTGTGAATGGTGATGGTGATTCTCTGGTCACTACCTCCTTGGTGGCAGAATGGCCCTTTTTCTTCTTGCTCCCCTTCTTTGCCCAAGCCATTCTGCCACATCCAGGCTGGAAAGGAAGAGCACGAGGTATCATGGGAGAGGGAAAGTAGCATCACCCAAAAGCATTCTTCAGTTATTGAAAAACTCTTTGTGATTATCGTTGTTAATGCCAGCATTATATTTCATTGCATAGGTGCATCATAGATTTTAACCACACAGGGCCCAATTTTCAGATGTTTACAACTTCTTCTTTTATTTAATAGACATTCTAATCCACACTTAGCAACGTATTCCACATTCAAGTATGATTATTATACATGTCATTTCCTCCCAAGACTCAGTTTTCATGATTCCAGTTTCATCATACCAGGCTATTTCATGAAGAAAGTTAAATTGGATCTGAATAAACTCAGTGCCCTTAGAGGCACCCTCTCCACCCCTACGAGAAGAGAACTTGGGTAACCTATAAAAAGCAACCCCATTCTATTCCAACAGCAGCTCAGTGTATCTTCCCATGATCCACTACCTGTGTGTGATTTCAAACCCTCCGCTCTCTCATTCCTGATCCCAGACTTTTGCTTGCTGCCTAAATTTTATCTATTTGCCAGCTCTCTTCTGAATGACACCTCAGCTGCACTGTCTGCCTGGATTTTTATTGTTCCTTTAGACACTGTATCTCTGTTTGCTGCATTTCCTGTAGCCTGGGTGCCCGTCCCAGGTCACCGCTGTGTCCAACCTGGGCCATTCCAGGTATAATGTCAGGTTCTCTCCTTGAGAACGCCTACTAACTTGGATGAGTGTTGCTTGGTGTCTCAGGTGCTTGAAGTTTCCAGACTGCTGGGCCTCTAACTCCAGGCATGATCTTTTGAGGGGAGTTTCACTGTTTTTCTTTTGGTTGAAGATCCATATTCCACTTGTCCTGGTTGATCAAAACTACTTTCCAGGGGCTAGCCTGTTTTCACACTCTGCTTTGCCTTGCTTCCAGATGAAATTCCTGGAATATTTTGGCTAAAGGACCTATCTGACCATCATTTATGCTCTATACATTGAAAGTTTCTTCCCATGCCCCTAATATGACTCTACTTTTATTTTAGACATTGGATAACTGGCCTTCACTAGACTGAATTTGCAGTATCCGAATTTAGCTTTTGATATTTGGCCCTTTATCCTGGGAACTGAAAATCTGTCCTAATTTACCACCAATCTTGCTAGCTTTTCACTAATTCCCTCCTTCCCTTAGGATTAGCTTTCCTTACTCTCAATTTGCCACCTTTACAGGGGAGAGGTATATTGGTAGATCCCAACCCACAGGGTCTCTCTAGTTTGCTGGAGCCACCATGACAACCAAAGGTGCTGTTGCATCTAGAAGAGAGAGAACCACCAAGTGAACGTGAACTGCGGTAGACCTATCAAACTGTTGATCTCATGAAGAGTCAACAGTCATATCAGAGATCAATCCCAGGTGAATCCCGACAATATCAGTGACAGCATTCAGCCAATGAAGGCTTACATTTATTATGCAGTTAACTATGTACTGCCACATCCCTAAGCACTTTAATCTTACCGAAACAATATGGGGTACATGCCATCAGAATCCCTATTTCACACGTGCAGATATCCAGGGTTCGAGAGGTAAGAAAACGGTTCTGGTGGCATGTAGGATGAAACTAATAGAGAGCCCTTCCTACCAATACCTAGAACTGTTAGACAAAATAAATTATATTTTAAATACCTAGGTGAGCTGCAAAAAAGAATGGGAAACTACCAGACATTAAGAGGGAACTAAAAGTTAGTGTGGTAAAGTGAGCTGACACCACATCTGCGCCGGGGTGGTTGTAAGTTTAAAATAGGCCTTCAAGACTAGAGATTTGGATCTTAACATCTGACAGAAGCAAGAGACCAGTAGAGATTTGAAACTGAGACCTCTACAGGAACCAAGACCCACACAGGTCCCCACCTTTGGTGAAAAGAGAACTAGAAAAAGTCTGCCCATGAACCCCAAGAGGAGTTCAAGGAAGCTTACCTCTGCTGGGCAATTTGGTCTGGGCCAGTGATGTTCAGTGATGCCTGGTAGAAACAAAGGAAGGGGCATTATGAGGAGCACTTCCATAAATAAAGTCACAGGAAGTCCCCTTGGCAAAAGCAATCCCTGATGAACTCTAAGATCCATAAGAAAATAATTTGTCATGAGCGAGAGTCAGCAGATTCTATATCTGGGGAGATTAGCACCTCCATGAATTTGAGAAAACAGAATAATATGAAATAGGCTACAAAATAAGTATTTTGAAAACAACTAAATATATGAAAGAAGAGAAACATAAGAAAAAAACCAAATTACAATGAAAAAAGAACAGGTGGATTTGAAAAGGACCAGATAAAATACCTAGAAAAGAAAAATATAGTCATTGAGAGATTAAGTAACTTGCTTGAGGTCACTCAGCTAAAAAGTGATGGAACTGGAACTCAAAACCCAGCTTTATCTGTCCCACACGATGTTTGAAACATCACGTCACACTAGCTTCCTACAGATCAGAATCTAAGCTAATGAATTCCACAGGAAAACCTCACTCTTTTGACTTGGCAAAATCTCTCTAGAGTGAGCATATTATTGAAAATCACATGCAGTGGCTTGAGATAAAACAAAACTAAATGCTTCCTTTTCTATAGGAATTAACAAGTTACAACAAAAACGTTTTTGAGATTGGCAAGGTCAACAGGAGGATTTTTAAGAATCACCTAGTGAACAGATCCATCGGCAGCTTTAACAATGAATGACACAACTCACCTATCTTGCTTTAAGCTTCTGAACTCTTTGTCCTTTGCTGTATGTGGTATTTGGAGGAGTGGAGTAGGAGTCCGAGTGAGATTACTGGGTGGAGATGGATCATTGAGCCACGGAGGTGATATTTAAGAGAGTTGAAGGGTAAAAAAAAAGAGAGTTGAAGAGTGTTTGCTGTTTTGAAAAATTCAGATTCTGGTCCATTTAGCTCTCTGTTCTCCTTCGTAACTATTCTACCAATCCCGACACACATACAATTTACAGATGATTAGTGCAAACTGAGTAACGATAGCAACTGAGACTTTGCTCAGGTCTATTGCTCTAGAGAACTGGCAATAACCAAATTATGGACACGCTGTGAGTCTGTGCCATATCCTGGTCATGGAGCTAGATTTTTTATATCAAACTTTACTTATGAGGTTTGTTGTATTGAACGTTTAACAAATACATTGTTGTTTTCAGGTAATACAGTCTCCAGTGCAAGGACCTATAGAGGTTATTTTTAAATGAAAAATTCATTATTTTGCCCTTCTCGTACATTAGCATTATTTGGCAGATATTTATCTCTGCATTCCCAGGATCTCAGTGCAGTTAACGCCTCCTCCTGTTCTTTCCACACTTTTCATTATGTCTCCTGAAAGCCATCTCCTGTATAAAGTGCTCAAAATGTTAGCGAAAATAAAGAAGAGAATGCGAGAATTATGTGGTTGATGCCAGGCGGTAAGCTGTAATGAAACGAACGCGATGGATCCCTCTTTCTAAGTAACTCCTGATTACAGGGCAGATTGTGTCTCCTCTCCTCCAAACATGCTAGAACCTTCGAAAAGGTGTTTATTAAAATCTGAATCATGCAACTAGGGGTTTAAATGATCTTATGCAAGGACTGGTCTTGTGTTTTCTGCTTTTTGTGTTTTCAGTGTGTAATTTAATTTTAGTTTTTGTCAGGCAACCAGAACCTGGGAAATTTAAGGGCACTAACTATCACTGGGCTGTCTGTTGACTCCAGGACCTTGCTCAGCAGCAGTGTGGAGCTGGTCATGCAGGTGAGCAGCTCTGGAGGTGTCCCTCTGCAGTTAGTCATTCCAGAAAAGGCAGCTTGGTCATCCTTTCAGGCCATAATTACATTCTATTCTGGTGACCAGTGGTAATTAATTGAACTTTGTGCCCAATGTAAAAAACAAACACAGGGAAAGAGCAGTGTCTGGTAAATGCCACAGGCATTCTTGGAATTTAGGCTAGTTTCTTTGAATGACGTAGAGGAAGTGAAAGCTTCATTTTCCCCTGGAACAATATCAGGTTGTAACATGCAGCTGACCTGTAGTAGCGCCCCACCCCCACCCCACCCCCAATGAGTCTTGAAGTTTGGTAACAAAAACAGAAGCTTTACAAAATAAAGTATTAATGTTGCTTATATTCTCTCAAAAAACATAAGTTACTTGTATAGGCCTTAGCAAAGCTGCACCTAGATAAGCACTTTGGAAGAAAGGCTACATCAAGAGTAGAATCACAGACTAAAAGGCTGGAAGAAACAATTTTAATTTGATCCTTTATTTCTTGATGGAGAAACTGAATTTAAGGAAGGTATTAAGACCTGCCCAGGTTAGTTAGTGGCAGAGCTTGGATCTGACCTGCGGCCTCTGACAGTTAGTCAAGAGCTCTTTCTATAATACAATACAGCCTCATCGCAGGGAAGGAAGAATAATTTTTCCATAGTCTAGAACCCTGGAATCTAGAGCCTAGGAGAATTCTAAAGCAGGCAACCAGGCAACCCTTTCTTTAGGGTTAGACTTTAAATTTCTTCCTTAATTCAAGCATTTTCATGCAGCTAGTGGAAATGACTGCAGAGTCTTTTTTTTCTTGTTGTTTTGTTTAAAGTATTCTAGACTTTAGTCATTGAAGTACTAATGGCTTTTTGACATATCTGCATATCAACTTTACTATGTACTTTTTAAAAAAGGTACTTAAATTTTACTTTAAGAGGCTATATATCCCTGCCATAAGTGGAAAACAAAACAAGAACAGAAAACAAAATCATCTGCCATAAATAGAAGGTAACCTTAGAAATGAATAGAAAGTAATGTTGCTAAATTCTCAGTAGATACTGTCGTCAAAGACTTCCAGTCCAAGGCTGCCCTTCTTTGTGAAAAAGGAAGATTAGCAAATGTGAGTGGGATGTGATACAAATCAGTGCCAATCTGAGACTTGACTTTTGTTATAATCAGAAAGACTGAAAGAAAATTGAAAAGGGAATAAAATTCTTACTGATTCACTTACATAACACTTCAAATAACCTCTTTAACCATTGGTTCAGTAATGTATTTACTATCATTAATACTTAAAATTAAGGTCCTTTAGGATCCTGTTATTCCCTGCAAGAACTATAAGAGGCAGTATAGACTGGTGGAGCCCTAGATATATTCAAATTCTACAGGATTTTTACCTCTAACTTGGTTTGTTTGGATTCACATCCTGTTTTTACTACCAATTATCTGTATGACCACGGGCAAATCATTATTCTCTAAGCTTCAGTTTCTTCATCTTTAAAATCGGAGTAGCAATAGTACTTGGGATTGCTACGAATATTTAAAGGTCTAACGCATATAAAAACACATAGTGAGGGCTTAATATATATCAGCTTAGCTACTGTTTTGTTATCATATTGTACACTGCACTGCTGTACCGTGGCCCAAGTCTTAATGTGTATAAGCCTCTCATGGCCGGAGGAGTAGACTACCATTATTTAGAACAAAAACATTTTTAGGTGGCTACTGCATATGCAGGACAGATCAGGTTAACTTCCTCCTCATCATGGGAGACTTCTGTTGCCCAACAGCTACTTTCTACTTTGCCCTCCCCCAGGGAAAAGTTCTCTGAAAAGGCACACTAAAGAGATAACCCACAGTTAAATGTTTGCACAACAATTTGCCATCCACCACCTAATGGTCTTGTTGTAGCTCTTCTGAGCCAACTTTTCATACTGGCAGCCTTTCAACCTGCTGATGGGCCACCTGGGGTCCGGGGCATGTGCGGGCTTCTTGAGGTTGTTTCCCAGGCCATGGTAACTACTGCTGGAGTTGGTGAAGGAGGCAGGTCAAGTAAAAGGCCTGGTCACAGATTCTAGAATGTTTGGACACAAGGTAGGGACTGGAGCAGAGAAGTGATGGAGGGTGTAGGCTAGGCATGGATTAGAGAAGAGAAGAGAATGATGATGAATGAAGCAGACAAAAAAAGCCCCGAAAACCAGGATAGATTAAAAAAAGAGACAAATATTCTGTGGAATAGCACTGCAGTGTAAATTACAAGAAACCCAAAAAGCATTCTTCAAGCGAAACAATACTGCAGAGAAGATTGTGATTTAAGGAAGATGGCATAAAAATGGATGACACTAAAGTAACAAAATTCGAAGAAAAAAGAGGAAAGCGTTTGGGTTAAGAAATATGGCTTTTGTAGAAGTTTCCCACAGCTAACTTTATGTCAACCCCTGTCTGTTTTGTGTATCTATGTGTTATATACATGCAATATTCTTATCAGTAGCTTTGAAAGCACACTTTTATTTTTGTTGACAAGTCTTTATGTGAAAAACAACAAGAACTTAAAGATTTGATTTTCTTCCTTAAGTCACATTCCTTGACTCTAGCCAAGCCTCACAAACAGTAACAGACGATAAATTCCAGTCTTTTCCAAGCCAGACTGACTCTGAGGTGGTGGCTGTTTGGTTTCCATTAGAAACACTAAGAGGAATAAATTATTTTAGACTCATGGAAAAATGTGTGTTACAGATATAAAATTTCCAAATTTGGAAAATGTTTAGCGATCTAACAGTTAAAATAATAAAATCTATTGCTTTTCTCAATTGCTTAGAAAGCGTAACTGAAAGTGGACGCATTGAAAAGACTGTGGTGCTGATTCTTCACATTTCAGTCTCTCAAGATTGCAGTTAATGTGTAATAACCATCATGCCAGTTTCTTTAAAGACTTTGCCTCCCAGCCTGGTGATAATAAACATTAACCAGAGTCAGAGTGGACTCATCAAAGACAGCGGTTCCCCACATTGGCTGCAACTGAAGAGGTGCTGGCTCCCACCTCCAGCAATTCGGGTTTAATTTGGATGGATGCAGCTTGGGCGTCAGGAGGCTTCAAAGCTCCCCAGGTGATTCTAACAAGCAGCAAAGTTTGAGAAACACTGAAAACCTTGCTTCTAAAAAGTACTCCATGGACCAGCAGTACCGCTACCACCTGGGAGCTTGTTAGAAATGCAGAATGTCAGGCCCCACCTCAGGCCGCTGAATTAGAATGTGAATTTTGCCAAGATTCCCACGTGCCTTATATGCACATTAAAGTCTGAGAATTACTGCTGCAAGGAATTGTCTTTGATAATTTTTTCTTTCTCTGATGTTAGACAGTAATTACATGACTAATAAAAGATGAAAGAAAAATAGCTCAACTTTAGTTCTGTAAAACTCAGGAAACAGACTTTCATCTCTATGACATCCTGCAGAGTAATAAAAGGTGGATGATTTGAAGTGAGATCCACATATGTAGGGCTGCCGGATAAAATATAGGATGCCTAGTTAAATGTGAACTTCAGATAAGAGATTTCTTTTTTTAAGTAAAAGTGTGTCACAAATATTGCATGGAACATACATGTGCTAAAAAAGGATTCATTGTTTATCTGAAATCCAAATTTCACCGGGCATCCTGTGTTTTTCTTTGCTAAATCTGGTAACCCTACATATATTCCCAGGAGTGTCTCTTTGCTCTCTAGGCTCTCCCAGTAAAAAG
This sequence comes from Tapirus indicus, assembly GCA_031878705.1. Lineage (NCBI taxonomy): Eukaryota > Metazoa > Chordata > Mammalia > Perissodactyla > Tapiridae > Tapirus > Tapirus indicus. The sequence goes on from CM062926.1 coordinate 96,156,398, forward strand.
GGGGAAATGATACCATAAATGGCCAAGTGGCTGCCCTCTAAGCTGTCTAGACTGATTGACTGTAATGTTGTTTCTCATCCCGCCCAGACAGTCGGCACTGTGACTTCCCTAAGCCGGGCTGTGACTCACCCAACTGGGAGAGTAATGGGAAATTTACTTGCTGACTCAGGAAGACATAAACCTTGGCAAACTTTTCCTTCAGTCTAAATGAAAAGAAAAAAATTTCCACAGCGAATGTTCAATACAGTACAATATATTTAAAGCACTCCAGCTTGAGGCAGCAGGCAAATTCAAGGCCTTGCAATCCCATGTTTTGCATTAGTTGATTAAAAGACATTTTCAGAGTTTTTATCACTATTACACTCAGAGACTGGTATTTTCTTAAGAATTACTGCTCTTTAAGCCCCCTCAGAGGCCACTTTCCAAGAATACATTTTAGATCCATTTTCTTGATACCGCATGTAGTTTGCAAGTAAAGTGGCAAATTCTTGGAGCAGAGATGTGGGTGTGGATTCTATAACCACCCTCCCTTTGTCACCAATTCACAACAGATTTTGCAACTATAAGCAAATCAGATATCTCAGTCCTTCCTCCTGGAATGATTATTTAATTTTATAATCTGTACCTAACTCCTCAGGTTGGCTTCAGTCTCTCTTTATTCTGTCCCACCATTTCACCATTTTTAAATAAGACTTCTTGCTGTTATCAAAATCACAAAGGATAAGCTATGGTAGAAGAGGAAACTAAATTTATATTAGCCAGTTCTGACTTTTTTTTGAATTTGGAAAATTTTTGATCAGAAAAATCTGTATAAAATAGTTGTGAAAATATGCAATCCTGTTCTATTAATGATTTTTCTTAAATAATTCCATACTTGCCTTTGAGTCAGTTGAAAATGGAAGGGTAGATACCCACCCACTCTTTTTTTGAGCTTCTGAATCTTTTCTGCTAACCCTTATATTTGATGTCATGATACTGACAATTCTGGTTTCAGGACCTGAAAGCAAACCAACTTGTTGCTAGCCAATACAGGCAGAAACTTCCATTGAAAAGCAAAGCCCACAAATACCGTATTCCAGAAGATTCATAACCACTTCAATTGCTGCAGACATGATGATGAAGGGTAAAAGTACTAAGTACCTAATATATGCTTAGCAATACAGTACAGTGTGTGTGGGGGAATACAGCTACATGCTTTGCAGCCGACTCTATCAAGAAATGGAGTCTATTTTCCCATACTTTGAATCTGATCTGACTTGTAACTTGCTTTGGCCAATAGAATGTGGCAGAAATGACATTGTGGGAGTAAAGCCTGGGCCTCAGGAGAGCCTGCAGCTTTCACCTTTGCCCTCTTGGAACACTGCCTTGAGAATGCCACGTAAGGAAGCCGCTCCTGGTTTCAGAAGCCAAGTAGAGGACGAGAAGCCACGGAAAGGAGAACTGAGGCACCCACCGACAGCCAGCACCGCCTGACAATGTGCGACTTAGGCCATTTTGGACCTTCCAGTCTAGCCGTGCGTGTCTCCACCAGAATGCTGCTGCCTGAGTGAGCTCCGGAGAAACTGCCAGTCAACCCACATAGAATCATGTGAAATAATAAATCGTTGCTTTAAGCCACTACGTTTTGGGGGTGGAGAGAGGACTGTTTAGCAATAAGTAACTGAAACTCCTCAAAGGAAATGGTTACAAAGGCAGATCCCACGTCCCCAACCCAGAAATTCCGATTTAGTAGGTCTGGTTTGGGATCCTGGTATCACACTTTTCACACAAGGACCCCAGATGGAGGTGGTCCTTGGGTCACCCTGTACGAAAACATCCCAGTGAGATTTCCTCAGTCCAGAGCAGGCCTGAGGCAAGTGGCCACATAACTGTGCATCGCACCTGCCAGTGGTGCTCCTGGAGCTGTGCAGCCCACGTCTGTATTACCATATGCAGCATTCAGGTACAGACAAAAGCATTTTTTTAAACGTTTGTGCGAAAAGATAGAGCAAATATATATATATATTTATATATTTGTTTATATATATAAATTTTTTTACTTATAAAATAGAAATTGAAAATGTTATTTTTATTCTTCCCATTTGCCTAATGTGGATTAATTGGGGAAGGAGTTGAATGAGGGAGCAGTAATAGCACAGGCCTCCTGGAGAAACAAAGATTTAGGGGGAGATTTTTGAATGAAATTGATATGGGCTCAAGTCTTGAAATAAGAGGTTAGGTATAAAAAAAATGCAGCAGAGTTGAGGCAGATGCAAAAGGAGTGGGCAGATTTTTTTTGCGCATCTTGAAAGGAAGAGACAAGAGAAAATAGGGAAGGCAGATGCTCAGGGAGGTTTATTTGCAGAACAAAATGAACTGCAAGTGGATAGTCTCAACCCACTCTAGAAGGATGAAGGTGAATCTGCTGGAGAGAAACGACCGCGTCTTTTACTTGCGTGGCCGCCCGCCTCGTTATCCCCGCGACGGGGCGGCTACAGAACTAACGTGGTTTGAAGCGTTTGGAGCCGTGGCTGGCGGTTGTGCAGGATGGTGACACTTGCAGCGTCTGGATCCGGCTTTTATGTGTTTTGTTGATGAGAATTCTGCCAACATGCCATCGGAAGAGAGGGTTCCACTGCCAGGAAATATTTGAAAACCAATGAGTTAAAGCGTTGAGGAAATGCTATTTAATTGAAGAGAAGGGTTAATTATCCGACGAGCGTTATGTTAGTTTCGGAGGCTCTGCTTCTCGGGGTGAATGAAAATTCACGCCTCGCCTTCTCGCGGTTCTCCTGTGCCCCCAGGAGGGGGTGAGAACCGGGGACCCCTCAACTGCTCTCTCCCCAGGGCCTTCCGTGAAGTCAGCCTGCATTTTCTACGCCACAGTGAAAGTGACATAACTTGTGGTAAAAACCCCTCTTTCTAGTATAGTAACATCACTTCTCCTCAGAAATCTCTCTTTTCAGGAGCTATTTGTGACACTTTAGTTACTGAAATAAAGACTAAGAAAAAAAAATCGAAGTTATTTACAGGTTAGTTGGTGTAGAAGATTCTTCCCGGCTTTTAGGGGCTGAAGACTCTGACACCAAATTATGATTTTTTTTTTCCCCTTTCTCTTAGGGAAAAGATGGAATTAACTGTCACTCTTAAGGAAATCACAAAAATATATGTATGTTTTTGCCTAGAATATAAATTACACATTTGTAATAAGGGAAAACATAATATTTGCATAATTATGGTGAGAATCTTTTTCTTTATGAATTATGATTACTTGCAACTTAACATCTGTATTTGTCAGGACTGGCTAGGGTATAATTACAGTATCAGATTAACTCACAAATCTCAGTGGCTTAACCCAACGAAAGCTTGTATTTCATGCTATTGCAAGTGAGACACATTTAGTAAAAATATGTGATGCAAACATCACGTTTTTATTTCTTTCTATATACCAAGACAGCATGAGTAGAAAATAACACAAATTATGCTTTCTAGCCAATAAATTTCCTATAAAAATAATGTTATGTTTTTCTGTCAAGGCTAAATAAATTGTCTCTAAATATAGTAGCAACTAAAGTGTGGTGAGGAGAAACCATTTTCAGACCACCACAGCCACAAAACTAGGGTTAACTGAGGAAATTGCTTGTTAGATTGACACAGTTTTCACGCTATCTAAAGATAAATTTATCATTTATCATACAGAGAAAAAGTTTTAAGCCAACATTGCATTTTGACCACAAAAATATTATGCCAATGATCAAATCATTTTTACACTTAGTTTAAAACTAGCAAAACCAGATTTACATAACAGTAAGGACTGAGGGAATACTTAAATGTTTTATAATCGAGATAACTGGTTAATATTGAAATTAAAAATTTGGGGCACATGTGGACATATTTTTCCCTCATATAAGTACTAAGATTTATATGAGAAAAAACTCCTTGAAGAAAAGACATGTTACTTATCAATCCACAGTGGACATATGTTGTATTTGTATGCCTGGCTGCATCCCTTTCTTTGCTGAACCACCCTTCCTTCATCCTGAATGTGGGATGAATGAATGAATGAATGAATATACTAAGGTGCTGTGCCACATCCTCACTGCCGGAGTGATCACCTGACTCAGGCATGGCCAATCATAATGTCTCACTCCTCTGAACGCAGTGATTGGTCCAGGGGTGAGCAGTTATTATAAACAACCCCAATAAGAATCATTGCCTAGAGCTGATATACTGATTTGAGTAGAAGGCAGCTTTTTCAGTTAGGATGGGATTGCTAAACTCTGACACATAGCCTGAGACTGCAGGTAACTCTCTTCCTTGGTCAGCTAGGAGAGGATAAGACTAAAACAAAGAAGGAAGCAGAGCTGGAAAAGGAAGAAGGCAGAAAGAGGAAGGGTGGGGTGGTGGGGAAAGGCTACATTCCTCGGGAATTGTGTTGTGTTTGAAGCCAGAACCAACCCCAAGCTTCCTGGTTATGTGAACCTATCCGTTCTCTTTTTGCTTTAGCGAATGTGAGTTGGGCTGTTGTCACTTGCAAATGAAGAAGTCCAGACAAACACGTCTCTCTTGAAAGCCCTGCAGGATCTGCCACAACGCCCTGGTATCTTAGTACAGAGTCAGTAAAAGTTTTAACTCAATGAAAGCACAGATGGATCTATCTTCTGGCATCGTTGAAAGGTGTTGTAGGTGACATGGCATAATTTTGTCAAAATAATTAGTATTGTCTACTCGCTTCTCTAACTCAGCTCCAAGAAAAGAAATTATCTTTTTTTTTCCTTTAAAGTTCTATTTCCTCTGTGTAACATTAGATCCTCACAGTATAGCTGAATAATTAATTAATTAATGTCCCCGTGTGAAATAGCATAAGATAAGCTCTGTCTCTATCTATATATATGTCAATCTGTTTTCAATCACGTTTTTAATCCATGTGGTTTTCATTTTTATAGGATTTGTTTTCCAAAATTTGTCCTGCCATTTTCTAGTGCTTATGAAGTATTTTCTATTGGAGACAATATTGTAAGTGGTTGTGAGATTCTCAGACGTGTTTACAAAATCTTACTTAACCCATATTATTTATGGCTATAATATAATGGGAAGATAAATGCTCTTCAAGAGCCTTGCCTTCTGGTCCCATGACACCTTTAATTAATTTTATGACTATGGCAAGTCTTCTCTGAAACTACTTTATAGTCATATACAGTTATATGGCATATATAGTTATATGAAAAAGAAAATTTTATTTCAAAATCTGGAACCAGAATCCTTTGTAGGGTAAGAAGTTTTTTTACTTAGTTTTTTATTTGAAACTTTGAGTCTGGCAATATAAGTCCCAAACATGGTCTGAAAACATAAGGCAAAACAAAGAGAAGCCTGAATTGTTCAGAATGAAAAAATGAGAGAGATTTAGACATGGCCTTGGCCTAGAGAGAAGAAATGGGGGTCTGAGAATGAGGAGAAGAGAAAAAAGAGGGTCTGGTGGAGGTGGCACAGACAATATGATGGGAGGTCAGGAGTCGGAGAAGAAGACACGGGCGGGGAGAAGTTTCCACAGCAAGAATGCAAGAACAGGGCTGTCTAATATTCACCTGCAACATAGCCTCCTCCGCCATTACCCTCCAACAGTCTACAGAATTCTGCTATGTGTATATTTAGGTCACTTTGTGGAATCAATGTAAAAGAGACCATGTTCCATCTTTGGGCTGAGAGAGAGTATGTGCAGGGTTGAGCGAACAGAGCAGATGCAGAAGTGAGGAGTGAACGAGACTGAGAACTCCCCGGAGGCCGAAGCCCCTTGGAGACTCTTGGGAAACGTTGCGAAGGATGCTGGCAATAGTGGGAATTATTTACAGCCCACCAGATGCACACCTCAGATGTGCAAGTAATAGCACGTTATTTACCTTAAAATCAACTTGAATCTGATTCAGAACCCTTATTGCTCCTGCATGACCCCATCAATTCCTGTGGCTTTGCTCCATCCAAGCAGAGATATCTCTATGAATCTGGAAGTCTCAGCATTTTGGCACAGTCTCCATAGCCTGCTACCTGGCCATCACATTTGAAGATGAGAGAGGTGTCCCAGAAAGAAAGGGCTATTGTAGGCAGTAAGAGGGAAAATCAAGAAGGTTACAAATGTTAACGCCAGTGCAGATTCTGTTTGTCCCACTGCACTTGGCACATTGTAGTTCTGTGATGACTAAATGAGTGAATGAATTAATCCCAGAGATTAGAAACAGGGAAAATTTGGTGCAGAATGGAGAAGTGGAGAGGAAGTAGAATTTAACCACTAATTTTTTGCAGCTATGGTGACATAAAGTTGGAAGAGACTTTAGAATCCATCAAATCTAATTCTTTCATCTCTGTATGAATACCATCTATGACTATACACTCCACTTTGGGAGCCATTAGCCACATATGGCTATTAAAATTAAATAAAACTTGAAATTTAATTTCTCAGTCTTACTAGCCACATTTCAAGTGCTCAATAGCCATGTGTGGCTAATGCAAGTGTTTGAGACAGTATAGATACAGAATATTGCCATCACTGCAGAAAGTTCTATTAGACAACACTGATCTATTACATGCCTATCCAATGATTATCCAGCCTTAGCTTAAGTTCTGTTTAGTAACTGTCATTCACTATTGCATTTTTGGGTCAGACATAATTGTTAAGTCATCCTTGAAGTTTTCTTCCATATATTTATCCTGGGATTTTTAGGTGTATGAAAAGATTTATTCTCTATAGGGAGCATTTTATCACAGTAACTGTTTAAAATTTTTGTTAATGATAAAGATATTCTAAATTGAAATAGAATAACTAACGTGAAATGGTTAGAAAAGTTAACTCACTTTTTAAAAAAGTCTCATTTATGCCTAAAGAGTAGCACTAAATAACCATCTCCATAATAGTAATTCTGTTTTCAAAACTCAAGAGAAAAAAAATCTAACGGTAGAAATACCTTTATGCTTCACAGAAATGCTGAACAGGCGCCAAACTTTTATTTAATTATTTTATGTTTCTATGAGCTAAACCGAATGCAATTATGTGATTAAGGGCTCTGTGTCTACCTCCTTAGTGAGTGTAATCATTTCCTATTAAATCCAAATATTTAACATTTCATGAAAATCCCCTGGCACATTTCCATAATGATTGAAAGGTGGAAATCCTTAATTAGTCTTCAACTTTTCAGAGGAAGTAAGAGTGGAGAGTTTAGAAAAACTCCCAAATGAATCATTTAAAAGGAACAAAATTGGTGAAGGCACCAACCCATCTAAAAGAAGATTGCTCACAGAACTTAATTCATACTTGTTTTATTAATATCAACAACTGAATGAGCTTCCATAGGGCATACAAAACTCTATTAGGCACTAAGAAGTAAGTTGACTCTGCTTTCTGTAAATAATAACCTTGTATCATCAAGAAAACTCTTTGACAGAGGGGCCAGCCTGGTGGCATAGTGGTTAAGTTCATGTGCTCTGCTTCAATGGCCCAGGGTTCGCAGGTTCGGATCCCGGGCATGGACATACACACCACTTATCAAGCCATGCTGTGGTGGCATCCCACATATAAAGTGGAGGAAGATGGGCACGGATGTTAGCCCAGGGCCAGTCTTCCTTAGCAAAAAGAGGAGGATTGGCAATGGATATTAGCTTAGGGCTAATCTTCCTCACCAAAAGAAAAAAAAAGTAGGAAGAGAGGTCAACATATCTAGAACAATTTCTATCAAAATAGATAAGAATACAAATGTTTGGTACTCAAAATTTAAATATATTGTTTGAGGAATTAAAGTGGATATATCAGTTAGGATTAGGTTAGTCAAGGTATAAGTGAAAAACCCTAGTAATATCTGCTTAAACAAAGATAGAGGTATATTTTTTTCTCTCACATGATATAGTCTGCAGGTTTACTGTCCAAGGCAGGAATGATGGGTTCATGGTTATAAGAAACCCAGACTTTCTGCTCTGTAATTCCTTTGTTTTTCTTTTAATATTTTTTTGCAGGGAGGAGTGAGGAAGATTGGCCTTGAGCTAACATCTCTTGCCAATCTTCCTCTTTTTGCTGAGGAAGATTAGCCCTGAGCTAACATCTGTGCCCATTTTCCTCTATTTTTTTTTTTGTATATGGGATGCTGCCATAGCATGGCTTGATGAGTGGTACGTAGGTCCACACCCAGGATCTGAAACTGTGAACCCCAGGCCACTGAAGTGAAGCACACAAACTTTACCACTATGCCACCAGGCTGGCCCCTGCTCTGTAATTCTTTGATCATGACCTGTATTACCAAGGCTGCCTCCTCATGTTTGCAATGAGGCTGCTGCAGCTCCAACCATCACATCCATGTCCCAGCCATCAGCCGTAAAGTAATTGCAGAGGAAAAGTGCTCCTGATAGTTAAGCCCTCTTCCAAGAGCTTTCCTCGTAGCTTCACTTGACAACTTCTACTGACATCTTTGGGTCATCTATAAGGGAGCTGGGAAATGCAGGGTTTTTGTTGTTTATTTTTTTCCCAGCTAGAGACATTATTGCCACCACACACGATAGGGGTTTTATTACCAAATAAGAAGGGGACAATGAATATTGGTCACTTTAGCTATGATAGACTGGCTGGAACATCTCTAACACTTTCTAACTCTGTGACCTTAGCAAATTATGTAACTTCTCTAAACTCGTTGTGCTAGTTACCTGTTGCTGAATAACAAATTATCCAAAATGTGTTGGCTTAAAGCGACAAATATTTATTATCCCCCAGTTTCATGGGTCAGTAATTAAAGGGCAGCTCAGATGGGCAGTTTCTGGCTTGGGATCTCTCTTGAGGATACATGTTGGCAGGGGCTGTCATGTGAAGGCCTGGCTGGGGAGGAGCCACTCTGAAGATGACTCACTCATGTGGCTACTGGAGGGAGGCCTCAGGTCCTCCCATGTGGGCCTCTCCATAGGGCAGCTTGTGTGTTCTCACCACAGCATCCGGCTGAGAGAGAGAGAGAGAGAGCGCGCGCAAAAGGAGGCCATGGTGCCTTTTATGACCTACAAAGTTACACAGTCACTGCTTCTTTATTCTGTGCATTCAAAGCAATTCACGAAATCCAGCCCAGCCTGGGGTGGGGAATTAGTCTCCACCTCTTAAAGGGAGCATATTTAAACATCACCACACTCACTGTTCTCTCCTGTAAAATGGGGTAAAATTATCCACATGCAGTAACTATATTGCTATGAAGACACATAATCCATATAAAGCATTTTAACAGAGCACTTGGCACATAGTAAAATATGTCCCTTAATAAATGGTAGCTAATATTATTTACTTAAGTACTTGTCTAATTAAACTATAGGTTTCTGCAGGGGTCATGTCCGATTTATTTTGGTAATTCAAGCTCCAATTAAAGTGTTGGCTCGGGGGGGGGGGGGGTCACCCGGTGGCGCAGCGGTTTAGTCCGCGCTTGGCAGCCCGGGGTTCGCGGGTTCGGATCCCCGCGTGCCCGCCGACGCACTGCCTGTCAGCCATGCCGTGGCGGCGTCCCATATAAAGTGGAGGAAGATGGGCACGGATGTTAGCCCAGGGCCAGTCTTCCTCAGCAAAAAGGGGAGGATTGGCAACGGATGTTAGCTCAGGGCTGGTCTTCCCCACAAAAAAATTAAAAAAAAAGTGTTGGGCATATGGGGGGACTTAATAACAAATATTTGGTGAATAAATGAATTATCAACATATTCTTTAGTAAGACCAATCAAGCATTTCTGTAAGTGGAAAGAAAAACAGTCCAATAGTCATGTGAATAAATTTATGTTTTATTGGTGTTAAAAATCAGATTTTCATAGCTCTTTATTTAATAGGGTATGAAAAAGTACATACCTACATACTGTGTACTAAGTTATGTAACTTTAATAATATTCCCTGGTATATAATACTATTATAGGATCACCATCTTATGTTCTCTATATTAAAATTTCTCATGTAAAATTGTGTTTTGTAGACATATGTCTAGCTATGTCTTTTTTGAGACATGTAGATTCTTTTTACTTAACAAAGAAAATATTTCAATAATAAGTTAGATGACATATTACTAAACCATAGTAGGATTAAAGCATATATCTAAGGAAAAGAATTTCAGGAACCATACACACATAAGTAATATATAAATGGTGTGTTTTGTCATTGACGACACATTTTCTTGCCATTTTTTCCAAGGAAAAAAATAAGTATATGCGTCACTTTGTAGACTATAGTTTTTAAAGATCTTCTGGTTATGAGTGTTTACATTTATCATAACTCTGAAGACAAAAAGAGTTAGAAGTTTTGGTTTCTAATCTCCATTAGCAGCAAGGCTACATTTATATGAAATGATTAGTGGGAGGAAAGTATTAGCAATCATCTATGAAGTGCCAGAAACATTTAAAATTATACCACATGATTCCTTTTATGACTCATGACAAAAATAAAACATAGAGACTTTTTTATGTATTATTTTTTAAAATGTATTTGCTAATTCTGAATATACCACAGATACTTTGCTTTCTATAGCTAAGCCTCTCATTTGACTTTTCAGTGATAGAATAGCTTGGAGAGCTGTACCCTCTTCCGAACATGGATTCTCTTGTGGTATAAGTGCTGTGATCTATTTCTGAGCACATATCAGAGCACACATCAACACTTCAAGCCTTTGAAACAAATTAAATCCCCTTAAGTAGTTATAACGTAAGAGGATGCTGTAATCTTTAATTAGTTTAAATGGAATAATAGACATGATTTTCCTTTGACATTTTTACAACATGTTGATCATGTGAAGGGAAATTCTGAAAACCACCATCAGGCATATCCTTGAAGTAAAGAATGCCTATCTTTCTTTCTTTTTTTTTTTTTTTTTGGTGAGGAAGATTGTTCCTGAGCTAACATCTGTGCCCATCTTCCTCTATTTTGTATGTGGGACACTGCCACAGCCTGGCTTGGTGAGCAATGTGTAGGTCCTTGCCTGGGATCTGAACCCACGAACCCCGGGCCACCAAAGCAGAGAGCACAAACTCAACCACTAGGCCACCAGGACAGCTGCATCTTTTTTTTTTTTTTAATTGGAGCACTCAGGGCTTTTTTTCTTCTTCTTTTCTTTTTTTCTGCTGGGAAAGATTCGCCCTGAGGTAACATCTATTGCCAATCTTCCTCCTTTTTTTTCCCCTCCCCCAAACCCCAGTACATACTTGTATATTCTAGTTGTAAGTCCTTCTAGTTCTTCTATGTGAGCCACTGCCACAGCATGGCTACTGACAGATGGGTGGTATGGTTCCGTGACCAGGAACTGAACCCAGGCCGCCGAAGCGGAGAGCACTGAACTTTAACCACTAGGCCATCAGGGCTGACTCAAGAATGCCCTGTCTTGAGAGCATGGTGGTTTTTCACAATGAGAGGCAGAGAACTCCAGGAGAACATGGGCCATTTCTTGCTATTCATGATTAATTTTTACCTTCTTCATAAACCCCAAACCCTAACCCTAGTTGCAACAAGGAATGAAAAACAGTTTATTTATTCTATTATTTATTCTATTTATTTATTCTAGATGAAGTTAGTAGTTTAATCTTATTTCTTTGCTAGTTATAAAATGAATCTACTAGATATTCTTGGGCTTTTCTACTTCTTGAAAAGTACGTATTCATTCATTCTTTATGCAAGAATATTTATTGAGTTATTACCTTCATGTGTTAATTCATAAAGGGGACAATTGCTTTTTTATTCATACACTCATTCATTCATCCTTCAACAAATACTTCTTGGTTCTTACTATTCAATAAGAACTATGCTGGGCACTGTACACTTAATGATGGATAAGATCAACATGTTTGTTACAATTTTATTTGTGAATTATACCTCAATAAAGCTGGTGGAAAGAAAGATCAACATGTTTGCTTTTCTCATAGAATTTACAGACAGTTCATCAACAAGTTCTCTGTGATTTTATGAAATATAAATTCAGCACTGTATTGAATGCTATGGGAGAATATATAAATTAAGAAAACTGCTCCTATTTTTAAGGAACTGATAATTTCACTAGGAAAAAAAAACTAAGATGCCTGAAAACATCAAGAATTAATATTAAATAGAATTATATTCAGTTACTGTCAAAAACACCAGGAAATAAATACAAGAATAATTAAATGTTAGGTAGTGAGTGGATTTGATTTGGAAATACAAGCCATTTTAAAGAGAAGGGAGAAAATGAGGTCATGTAAGGCTCCCTGGAGAAAATGAGTCTTGAGCTGAACACTGAAGTTTGGTTGGAATTGGGATGGGAAAGCAGGTGAAAGAATGATATTCTAGGTTGAGGAAAGAAGAACCTTAGGAACAGAGGCATAGAGGAAGTGCTGAGAGGGGCAAAGTTGTAAGCCTCGAGGAGACCTGCACAGGTTCTTACCTACTGAAGTTTCCTGCCCAAGATGCTGTGCTCTCTTCAGGCACAGAATTCCAAGCGCTTGTTCGTCTATTCACAGATAGGAAAGTTACCTTGTGTCGTGATTTCTATTTTGGTGCTTTGGATCTCAGATTAGGATATCTTCTATCATAGGTTATTCAAAACCTGAAAGATTGTTTGAAAAGGACTGCAAGGGAAGTGCTTTATAAGAGTACATCCCCAGGAGGAAATATGGCTGGATATTTAAAATATAAGTTTGACCCCACTAGAAACAATATGTTTTAGGTACAGTTTCTTAATCCACTCACTTTCCCTTCACGCTTGAGGTTATGTAGTGATGTCATTATTAATTTTCAAATGTGGCATTGATACACGTTACATTTGTAGGATTTTTATACAAAAGTAATCAATATGGTCTTTTCAGTTTGACCTTTAAGTCCCATGGTATTAAAAAGAAAAGATGAGGGCCAGCCCCGGTGGCTTACTGGTTAAGTTTGGCGTGCTCCGCTTTGGTGGCCCGAGTTTGCTTCTCGGGCACAGACCTACACTGTTCTGTTAGCTGCCATGCTGTGCTGGCAGCCCATATACTAAAAAATAGAGGAAGATTGGCATGGATGTTAGCTCAGGGTGAATCTTCCTCAGCAAAAAAAAAAGGAAAAGATGAAAATTTTAAAACAAGATTGTATAAATGAAATGAGTAAACTGAAAGCATGTTGCAGAGAAAAGAGATATTCAGATAGTGAAATGTTATCTATTAATCAAGCTATAGATAAAAGACAGTACTTATTTTATTTGGCTTATCAACATATTCAGTCCTGAGGGGAAAAATCAAAAGAAGCTTCCTGGATAGTAAATATTTCTATTAAGCAATAGTCCATTTAAGTTAAACCCATTTAAAAACAAAAACAAGACAGGAGGAAAGAGTTGCATTTTTGTTTTTGAAACTTCAAAAAATTACTTATCTATACCTTGTTCTTTAAACAAGGAACTAAAATATTTCCACGTTTTCCCCAACATTTATCTGAAACTTCTTAAATTTGTAACTAACTTTTCCCAGTTTATGGAAGGAGTGTCTGATCTAAAGGCAACAAATGATTGATTTCCTACAGTTATGAAAATATAATGATGAGGATGAGAAACATTTCCCTTTTTCTTTTCCTTCTTTTGGTAAGGAAGACTGTCCCTGAGCTAACATCTGTGCCAATCTTCCTCTATTTTGTTTGTGGGTCATGGCCACAGCATGGCTGCCAACCAGTCGTGTAGGCCCGCACCCAGGAACTGAACTCCCAAACCCAGGCCTCTGAAGCAGTGTGCAAACTTAACCACTGTGCCACTGGGCCAGCTCCAAAACATTTCCCTTTCTCATTCCTGATGTTCATGGATGTGAGCCAGTTTATCCTCAGTGGACGTTGTTGTTCTGCCTAATGTGAGGGAAGGATGTTTGAATGGGACCAGATGACTTCGTTTCATGGGGGCTGTCAGCAACCGCCCTGGTTACTCTGCGAAGGTCACTGAGGTTCCAGGATCTCAGGGATGGAGAAGACCTTGGAGATCATCACCAGCTCCCTTCCTTACCCACAAGATGAGATGAGAAGAGATTAGCAGACAATTAGCAAAATTGTCTCTGCTCTTTCATGTTAACCCCACAAGATATTCACTTATGACTATTTTCTTCCCAGTAAAACGTTAATAAAGACCATTTTTAGTCTTTACTGAAAGACTAATTGTTCAATTACTCTTTCATAACTTCTTTCACAAACCTTGCCAAGCTAGTGGAACTTATTTGATAAATACGATCAATAATAAAATTCGATTAAAATATTTTATTGGCAAACATTACGCTGTAAAAAATTCAGGTTAATTAAGGGTAAAGAGAATCTGTTAAGTAAATTTTCAGATCACTTTGAATATATTATATCCCTTTTATCTTTGTTTATTCTTGTATTTTTATACTATGTATTTTTGTACTGTAAAAGGCAACCTAGTACTAATGATTGTGAGCTTGGAGTTGGACCATCATACGTTCAAAATCTGCCTCTGCCATGCTACCTTTGTGACCTTGGAAAAATTATACAGCCTTGTAAAGAATCAGTTTCTTTATCTTTAAATTGGGGATACTAATAGAACCTACCTGATAGGGTTTTATGACTAATAAATGACAATATGTACCAAAATGCTTAGCACAGTGCCCAGCACATAATAAGTCAGCTTAATAAAAATGTTAGTTATTATTAAGTCTCTGGACTGTAGAATTAATTCCATTGTGGAGCTCAGTGTTGAGCTCAGAGGATACAAAAACAATAAGGCATAGTTTCTGATAGAAGCCTTCCCGAAGGACATGATGATGCCTCATACACATCTTGAAAGAAAAGTAGGAAATAGCCAGGTAGAAGACATTGTGTAGGTTTGTATGTGGCAGAAGGATGAAGGCTGGGGGAAGTGGTTAAGGGGGAGGGCTAATGTTTTCCAGGAAGAGAGAGCCCTGTGAACAAAGATGGCACTCTGGGGAAATGGTAAGTAACTAATTTAATATGGCTACAGAGACTTTGTGAGGTGGGGAGTGGTTAAGAGCATAACGATGGATAAGACCAGGCTGTGTAGAACAAGGAAGGCAGTGAATCAAGGATGGAGACCTGGACAAGCCTAACATTGAAGGGGTAGCTTAGGAAGCAAAGTCCAGAAAGGAGGCAAGTCTCCTGCCTTCCTTCTCTTCTCTCCCACCCACCCAAGGAGCACCCAGTGCTGGCTGGGATCTTTTGTGATACAGACCAGATAGGAAAAGGCAGCACTGGGGGTGGGAGGGGGGATGAAGCCAGAAAGATCAACTCCCTAATAAGTAGCTGGGAGAGGAGAGATAGAAGAGAGTCAGACAAAAAAGCAACAGTAAGAAATGCCATAGGGTTGGATTGTATAAAAGGCCCTGGAGAAATGGAGAGTAGAAGGGGAATTCAGAAGAGCTTCTGTGGGTTATGAACTGAATCCCCCTTGATGTTCTTTGAGAGAGAAAAATTTGAAATTCCCCTTAAATTATTCTGGGGTTACTGAACTGAGATTCTTTGTGTGCAGAGACAAAGCCAGGTGGACCTCTGGTTTGATGATGGTTATTGAAGGCGCTGTTGGATGGGTACCAGGAGAACTAAGAGAGTGTAATAACAGTCCTACAAATTTAGTATGACTACTGTACTAAACGGATAGTAGAAGTATCAATGGCAACAAGTACTGTTCAATTCCACAGGGTAAGTGTTATCATCCTTTCCATCTTACATATTAGAAAACTGAGGCGTAGGATGGTTGGAGTGATTTGCCCAGTCACAAAACTAACTTGCACTTGGTGAAGCCAGGAATCGAACTCAGGCATTTAAATTTACAGAAACCAATGGAATGAAGATTTTAACTAGAGGACAGAGGCGTGGAGAGAAAATCCAAAGTCAAAATTCTTTCTATTGTCTAATATTTTATTTTCTCTGTAAGAAAGTGATTATACTTAATGTAGATATATTATGCAGCTCTCAAGTTGGAAAATTGTTAGAATGTGGTTTAAACTGTTGAGCCAAAAGAATAGGGGAGGGGCATAGCTTTTCTTTGGTAGAATAAAATATACTTTTCCCTCTCCCACGCACACAGTACCCAGCACATTGTGGATTCTGAATAAGCACTGGCTGAATTGATTTGTACTGTAACACACTCCCTCAGTTTGCAAGGCGCTGGGTAGATGAGTGCTCAGGCACGACTATCCTATTTATTACAAAGATGTCTGCATGGATTAGCCGGGATGCTGGAAGGCACTGGTTAATCTGGTTCACTGTTCCTAATAGAAATGTGGTCCTGAGTTCACTCAGGTTTTGGTGGGCACACGGGTGTTGCCATTGCTTTGGCTTCTTTCTTTCCAGAGACTTCTTTCTTCCCTTGCCTGCTCTGGTCTGTTGATCCTCTGTCCTGGGTCAGAAGCTGGGGAGTGGAAGGGCTTACTGGATCCAGCCAGAGTTTAAACCTCCACACTCTTCTGTCCTCCCTATCTGGATGGATTTCCAAAGGGAGTGTTCTCAGGCTTTTAAGGCGTAAAAGACCCTTTGGGTTTATGCGAACATACCCACTGCCTCTTGGGTGTACCAGGGAAGACTGTGAGGAGAAATGTATGTTTGTATTTATGTGTAGGTATTTGTGGAGGACTGCCTGTCTCACACCGTAATTTCCCTTTAGGCAAGTGCTGGACTTTGGCTTGTAAAACATGCCCAAGGTTTTGATGCATATCTTTTAGTCAAATTTAAAAATCAAAATATATAATGCAATTAAGTACTATAAATTCAAATTAGATGTTTCATTTCAATTTATATACATATCCCTTCACAGGATTAATTAAGAGCCATTAGGTTAATATGCATAGCGATTGAGTTTTAATAGCTACTTGGGGAAAACTATTTGAAATTACTGTTCTTGTAAGTTTTTAAGGGCCACACAATGCGTTTATACTTTGTCTTGTTCACCAGATTCTTTAGCCTGTGATACACAATATGGGAAAGTCACTTCTCTGGGCAAAGCTCACTCATCATTTCATCTCCATTCATTCATTCAACATTTCATTGATTGCTTATTATCTGCCTCGCAAGGTGCTAGGATATGTGCATATAAAGAAAAAGGTCAAGGTGCCTGCCCTCAGGGAAGTCTCCCAGTGTGCCAGGAGGGGCCCGGGCGCGCTGCAACACTCCAACAGCACGCGGCCTTATTTCAATGGTGCATATTCCTTCTTCCAACTCTAAAATTTTGTTTCTACCCAAATGTCCTAAGTCGAATTAGTTATCTGAAATCATACAACTTCACCTGGTAAATTAAGAATAAGGTTTCGACTAGTCTAACTTGATTTGGAACGATCACAGCTGATTCTTTGCCTTGCTAAATCTTTCGTAGACCTGAAGTTCGTCTTGAACACAACTCGAAGAGGCTGTGCTAGCATTCTGTAAGTTTATAATTAAGTTCACCGTTTGTGCGTGGGATAGAGCAGGGAAGAAAAAGACCATTAATTATAGAGTTTCGTTCGTGAGAGCCTGCCAGGCTTTTAAGCAGCAGAAACCCGAGAAGCGGATACAGGTTTCTTCATCTTTAAACAAATGCGGCACGGGAGTTCCTAGCCGGACCGGCGAACCGGGAGTGCCCTTGGCGCTCGGGTGGCCGGGGGCGGGTTGGGACGCTTGACCATCCCTCCCACCCTCCGCCCACCCCCCGGGGGCTGGGTCCGAGGCCCTCGTCCGGGAGCGCTGCGGCTGCCCGGGGCTCTGAGGGTCTGGGGCCTCGGCCCAGGCGCCCTGCTCCCGGGACAGGAGGTAGCAGCGCGCACGGAAGTGCGCTCGGCTCTCCCACTCGGAGGACGCCTCTGCTCCTCCACTTCCTCCTGCGCGGCGGCTCAGCCTCCCGGGCCGGCTCCTCCCCCTGCTCTGCCTCCTCCCCCTGCCCGGGGCAGCACTCGGGCCGGGGGTGCGGCGCTCACCCCGGCAATCCCGAGCCCGAGACGCTGCGTTGAGCGGCCGAGCGGGAGGGAGGCGAGGGGGCGCCCGCGCTGCTGTCCCCGCCCCGCGCGCCCTGCGCCCCACTTCCCGGGCGGCCGCTCCGACGCTCAGCCCTCCTGCCTCCCCCGGCGCTGTCCCGGACCGCCGGGGAGCGAGCGGCCGGCGAGTCTCGGCGCGCGCAGGCGGCGGGCCGAGGGCACCGTGCGCTCCGGGAGGGGTGGCCGCGGCTCCGGGCTCGGTGCCCCGCGCGCACTTCGGAGATGGCTTCGCCGCCGCCGCCGCGGCTGCGCTTTCGCCCCCTGCGCCTCCTGCTCCTTCTCCTCGGATTCCTGCTGCCTCTTTGCGGCGCTTTCAACCTAGACGTGGACAGTCCTGCCGAGTACTCCGGCCCCGAGGGAAGTTACTTCGGCTTCGCGGTGGATTTCTTCGTGCCCAGCGCGACTTCGTAAGTGGCCGCGCTTGGAAGGGGAATCGGCCCCCTCCCCCACACGCGCACCCACCCTGCGTTCGTTTCCCCACTGGGAAGGATCTCTGGGAGAGATCCGGGCGTCTGTCTGTCCGTCCCCCTCACCGCCACAGGGTGGTTTAGGTTCTGGGAGGATGAGATTTTGGGGAGGTGAACCCCCGCGGCACCCACTACCCAGTACCCCCTCTCCTCTCCTCCGAGGGAGAGCTTTGAAACAGACCTGTGCTTCAAATTCGGGGACAGTGGGAAATCAACAAAGGCTGGTCGGGCGGGACCCCGCGCCGCCTCTGCCAGTGTCCGGGACTCGGTCAATTCCATCTCCGAACTTCTTTTTCTCCGGTACCAGTGAGCCTTCCCGGTAGTCTTTCTGCTTCACAGACTTAGACACCCGTCCTTTTCGCTCTCCCTAAACAAGCCCTCCCCCACTCTTTCCGCCTCTCAGTCTGATTGTTTCTCCTCATTTACTCCTTTTCCAGACGTTCTGATGACTAAAATGACCATACTGTCGTAGTAAATTCATTGTGTCTTATCTCTGGGACTGTCAGACCTATGAACATTTGAGGGTGAACAGATGAATTGAATGTGTCATCTGTTCTTTTTATAGTGATTCATTATTTAGGTCATTGTTCAGAAAGAACAAGGGTGTTTGCTGAGTTTTCACTCACTACAGGTCATTTGAATACTGCAGTGTTTAAGAGTTCAGTTATGTTTTCAAATTGCCAACGTTTCGAGTTGCAAAGACCGTTAGGATTTGTAACAGAATTATTGTCATTATTGGATTAAAAATTGTCTCTGACTTTACTGAACGCTGACATCATTCTCCCCACCCCACCCCCAAGTTAGCGTTAGAAATACTGACTTAATAAGTGTTCACTGGATGTCTTCTGATGTTTAAATCTTGTTTTCAAGAGGGAGAACTGTGCTTAGGGTTCTTTCTAAACTCTTAGAAACTGCAACAACATATTTTTGTTTATAAATTTTCTCTGTATTTTAAGGTTTTGTTTTTTGGAGGGAGAGGGAGGATAATGTTGATGGTGAGTACTTACATAGGACCATTTTTCCAATTCATACATGCCTAATTTGAGGATGATCTAAATATTTTTCCATGACCGTTAGAACATCCAGCAGGATTGATTCTTATCATCTTTCTGAATATTGCTGAATATCATTCACTTTGGTGACAACCTTTGCAGCACTAAGTAGGTTGGAAGCAGTTAGTCGTGGAAACTAGACAGTTTTATGTAGCAAACTCAATTTTGGTTGTTGTTTCCAGCTTCAGTGCTTTCTATGAGACCTGAATACAGATTCTGCAAAACAATAAAAATAATCATTAACTTTAGACAACACGTACTACCTTCTCATTTGATTTAATCATTTTACCAGCCTTATCTGTTACTTAAAAAATTTTTGTTTCCAGACATTTTTAAGTGTATGCCTTTATGGTACAGAGGATTTTAGTTGCTCCCAAGGTGCTCTTTTAGACTTAATTTGTACAGAAATTCTAATAATTTTGAAAATATATATTGTCTTTTGTCAAGAGTTAGTACTTAAAGTAGCGAGAGTTAGCACTTAGATACTTCAGAGTTGATGGAGTGTTTTGCAAACGTTGCTCTTGATTCTGTGGCAACCGTCTGAGTTCAGTAGTGTAAAGATATAGAACAAGATGATAAACTTTAAGTGTTTTTTCCATGGAAAATGCAGTGATATTGAACTGTTGGCATCAGATATTTACTGTTTTTGGTTACGAGGCTGGATGGCTCATCCTTGACTAGTGACTGTAGTTGTTGGATATACTATGACCTCACAGGTTTACATGACCTCCCATGTGGACCCTCAGTGGTAAGGTAAAAGTGAACTTGGTTTGGTTTCATATAATATTTTGAAATCTTCATCAGTGACTTGGTTGCTGATAGACTAGTGACCTCCAGGTGTAGCCTAACTTAAAAAATAGAAATCAACTTTGAGATTTTTTAAAACAAAATATTTATAAACAAAGATTTCTACTTACTGAATTTTTCAGATTTAACAAAGATGAATGCAAGATTATTCTTAATTTTGTAAAAAGGTACCTTTAAGTTTAACAAGCATTGAAATCCAAGGTACATGGGGATGCCATTTATAATATTACCAGCTGCATTTATTGTTGTTATTTGCTGTGATCATAAACTTCTAAAGAAAAAAAAATTTGCATAATGTAAAAGTGTTTGCTGATTAAAGATTCCTTTCTTCTAAAGGAAGAATGCCTCGATTAATGAGGAAGCAAATGTAACAGAGTCTCCTCTGGCTGCTTCCAGTTTCTATAGGTGTCTAGATACCTCCGGCAAGCTATGGAATTGTTTTATGTCTCATTTTTCTTGTTATAGAAAATTGTTATTGAATTATTCCCATATTGTTGTGAAAACTAATGAATCAGTGTTTATTAAGAGAAGGGAAAATAAAATACTCAAGGAAATCTCTCCGGAAATGAGTTTTAGGTTTGAAGTGAAAAGTCACAAAAATAGTGATTTAAAAATTATGAAAAATAATAAATTAGCATTCTGTTTTTTCCTGTATGTGTTAATTTATGGTGATCATATTGCCAAAAAATTTAAATTACATAAAATTTAAAGATCGTGTACAGGCCAAGAAGTAAAGTCATGTTTTTCTGGTGGAGAAAAATTGGACAAATTAAAAATTGCACCCTAGGTTTAATTTTAATAATGATATCTTACATTAGTTAACCTATTTTATAATTCACAAAGCACTTTTACTCAGGATATCTCATTTCACTCAACAGCACAAATCACCAGGCAAGGTAGGGAAGCAGATAAACTCATTCTTACAGATGAGGAAATTTGAGTGTGCAATCTTTACTTGTTTGAGTGGGTTGGTGTGGGGTAGGGGGCAAGGTGATTTCAAAAGACAGAGGGTATGAAATTCAAATCCCGTTTAATTTTTTGCTGAGGAAGATTAGCCCTGAGCTAAAGTCTGTGCCAGTCTTCCTCTGTTTTGTATGTCACCGCCACAGCATGGCTTGATCAGTGGTGTAGGTCCACACCCGGGATCTGAACTTGTGAACCCAGGCCACCAAAGTGGAGCATGCTGAGCTTAACCACTACGCCACGGCGCTGGCCTCAAATTTTAAATTTTCAACAAGAAAATAATTGAACAATTTTCTTATTTATTCTTCAAATGTGTTATACAGTTCTCATTTCATGTATATATTTATGTTTAAATAATGCTATAATGAGCAACACTGGATTAGAATTCTTGCCTTTTTCCCTGTTAAACACTAATGGAGCCTTATTTACAGTTACTTCAAGTGTTCGTATGACCCCAAAGACTAGGTATGAGTGAGTGTGCCCTGGTCGTAGAAGGTCCTGCAGAACATTTAGTGGTTCTCATTCCTAACTTCCTGTTTGCAATGTCTGGAGAACTTTTAAAAATAAAACTGCTGCCCTGTTGCATCTTAGATCTAAAAGCAGAGCTCTCACTTCATATTCCAACAGCCTGTGGATCATTTCTCCTTGACTAGCCCATCTTACCTCAATTTGACTAAAAATGAACTCTTTTTCACCATGTGATGTCAGTTGCACCTCTGTTTCTATTAATGGTGCCATCATTTTCTCTGTCGCCCTGGAAATAATTTCATATTCCTCCCTCTCGTTTTCTATTTTTCTTTGTCTCTTCTACTGCACTCTCCTAATATTAGTCAGTGATTAGTCACCAGGAAGAAGGTCCTAGAAAGAGTTCCTTGTTAATGTTGCTTGCATCCATTTCTGCTTTCCACTTCTACTTTGACCTCCTTATTTCAGCCCAGTCATCACAAGTGTGGTCTATGGTACGCAGGTCCTCATCTTCTTCTTATTATTTGGCTCTTAGACCCGCAAAACATCTTACATGTTTCTAATAGTTTGATCTTTCTGAAGCATCTTTTTGATCTGGATATTCTGCTGCTAATATTTCTTCAACAGTGCTCCCATGGCCAGAGAGAAAGTCCAAACTACTTAACCTGGATAAGGGCCCCTTTCTGTCTGTACCAATCGGCATGTACTTTTAAAAGTTCATGGCCCATTTCTCCCCTCGCCATTGTAACCATCTTCACGACCCTTTACAAAAATGATGCCAGCTCATTTTCATGAACTTAGTGCGTCTCTGGCTATATTGGTTCTTATTCCTTGTCATAAATAGTATACATGCATAGACTATAGCCTTATTATTTAGAAAGCAAATCCTATGTTGATTACTCCTGATTAAGGCCCACAGTTTATAGGACATTATAAAAAAAGAAGAGAAAATGTAAAGAATTTATAGTTACTGCAGCTGTTTTACATCATATAAATGTTGATTCTAGCATTTTTTGTTTTAATGAAAAGTAAATCTAAAACTGAAATAACATTTGGCACTATTTTATGCATATTTCTTTCTAAATAGGTAATTTTTCAGAAGTACCTTTTGGTGAAGGTTCACTGGTCAACCCAGAGTCGGCCAAATATATTAAAGCTGCTTTATCTAGGAGAAGGTAGCCAGATAACTTAGTTCATTTGGAGGGTTTAAAAAAGGTACTATTGTTTGGCTTGTCACCTCTCCTTGGTAGTCAAGGTCACATTCCCTGAAGCAACGGCTCTTAGAGTACACTGCGGATAGGAAGTGCTGCATCCTCCTGGCTGGTTTCTCTGATCCTCTTGTCTGTCTCTCTCTCACTCCCTTCCTCTGCCTTTCCCTCCCTGTCTCTTTTTTCTCTTCTTCCCCCTCCCTTGTCCTCCCTCCTCTACCTCTTCTCCCCTCCCTCCATCATTCTGTCCTCCCTGTCTCCCTTCTCCTTCATTTTCCCCCCACTCCCTCTCCCTCCCTTTCCATTAAAGTCATTTAATAGGAATGTCTCAAGTCATTTAAAAAGAATGGTGGGGATGGGGATCCTGATGTTCATGGGCAGAGTTTTTGGAGGGAGATGGAGTCTGTCAGGAGAAAGTTGCAGGCTTCAAATGTTCGAGGCTGATAATCAGTGAAATCTCTGTCAGCTCAACTAACCCTGTGTTTCTTCCCCAGTCTCCACCACTGTCAGGCAGTAAGCAAGCCAACTGTTTTCTACCCTTGTCTTTTTTTTTCCTCTTGAGATATTGCATTTGAGTTAATTAATGGCCCTTGCAGAGAACCGAGGAAAGAAAAGCCCTTTTAAAAACAAATTTTTAACTTTTATATTTCCTACTTTATTACGGAGTACTTTATTAATTGTTATTTTTAGTTCGGATGCTATCATCTTATATTTTTATGATGCTTTCAGAGTTTCTACGTTTGCTTTTATCTACTATCCATGTTCAGAAAATTTGTTTTTTAGGTAATTACAGTGGGCATTGTTGTCTCCATTCAATAGAGGAGGAAAGTGAGGCTCAGAGATTTCAAGTGACTTTCTCAATTGATTTATATGGTGATTATAGCCTTTGGTCCCAAACTGTGTCCATTAGACAATGCTGCTTGTATTGCAAACATTTTTTTTCCTGGTCTGTCACTTCCCTTATTCTAATTAAGCTGTTGTAGACATTCATTAGACCTTCTTAGATGAACTTTGAGTAACAATTATTTAATTTTTTGTAAAGCATTTCATTAACGGGCTTTTTTTGTTATTGTGGCAAAAAAAACCACATGACACAAAATTTACCCTCCCAATTCATTAACAGGCTTTTGTTTCTATAATGTCTGTTGCTTTTATATTCCTTAACTTTCTCATATAGCATTTTTTACCATCCCATACCCTTTATTCTATACAAATATTTAATTTTTCTCTACACAACTCCCTCTTAAGACTTTAACATTTGTCTAAGGCAATTTTACTTTCTCCATCTCTCCATTTTTCTCTTTTAAAAACTTCCTATAATACTCTTAAAAGTAACTTAAATATCATGTTGACATGTTAGACAAAGACCTTCATTCCTCAGCCTTTTCTCCCCCGTTAATCTAGCATTTAGAAATCAACAGTGCTCACACATTCCTTGTATATTGTTCTACCATTTCCGTGGCATTTCACCAATGTGCAAGACTGCACACGAAGGTATGCTTAGGAAAACTTGATGAACTCCCATATTAGTACGTCCGATTACCATCCTTTCATGCCTGTGACGTGCAAATGGTCTGATGAAAAGCAGCAGCCTTGTTCCTGGTCTTATCCAAGGAACTCAGCCATGTGCTGCCAATAGAGTGTTGTTTTCATCCAGAACTCTCCTACTGTGCCCTTTTTTCTCTATCTTTGCTGAAGGCCAAGTCCCCTAATTACTTCCCAGCCCTGTCTATCTTACAGTGCCAAGTAAAGAAAATATCTGAAATCCAAAATAAAGAAATTATTTTAAGGATAATTTAAATAATTGGATGTTTAATAGAAGATGATTTCTGTGTTCTAGAGGGGTTGGGGACAGTGGAAATGGCTTATTTATGCTATATGGCTATCTTGGGGCCTGCCCGATGACATAGTGGTTAAGTTCGCTCCCTCCGATTTGGCGGCCCCAGGGTTCCCTGGTTCGGATCCCGGGTACAGACCAACGCACCGCTTGTCAAGCCATGCTGTGGCGGCATCCCGTATAAAGTAGAGGAAGATGGGCACGGATGTTAGCCCAGGGCCAGTCTTCCTCAGCAAAAAAAGAGGAGGACTGGCAACGGATGTTAGCTCAGGGCTAGTCTTCCCCACAAAACAAACAAACAAACAAATAAAAATATACTATATGGCTATTTTAAGATTAAGACCTATTGCTATCGGATTTACTTGCTACTCAGCTGTCAATTTAAAAAACTTTTATTGCTATTGAATTTACTTGCTACTTAGCTGTCAATTTAAAAAACTTTCCTTGAGCACTTATTATGTGGCATTTACAAAGATAAATTAGTCTCCTACATTCAAGGAAGCAATTTATTGTAAAGTGGGAAGAAGAGCGTTGACGAAAAAATTATAAAAGATTGCGTGATGTGCTGTGTGATGACAGTCCAGAAATTAGTTTTGCTTATAGGTTTCTAGACAGATTCTGACAACTAGCTCTCCTCTCCTAACTAATGTCCTGGAACTAATGCCCTATGCCTTTTTAGTTGTAGACCCTGAAAAGTACACTTATCTGAAATATTCTTTTTCCCCATCATGCACTCAAAAATAATTTAATTCAGATGAAGGGGGAAGTTTTGTGGTCAAATTTTTTACCTGTTGAAATGAAAAATTTCATATATGTGTATATATATATAATTCAGCTGGTAACCAGCTCTGCTATAGAAAAGGAGGGTGTGATGATAGTGAGCTGCTCTCTTATTCGTAGCCTAATTTTTTTTTCTTATCCAAGGTTCTTACTGAATGAAAACTAAGTTGATTTCTTACCCAGAGTCATTTGGCCGTGATGAGAGCTAGCACTGGTGTTTTACTGATGCCAAATATGACTGCATAAAGCTTTATTACACAGGGTGTGGTTTGGTTGGGAGTTTTTTCTTTATTTCGAGTATGGAGTTTTCAGATAAGTGTCAGAGATCAGGATTCCTGTAACCTGGCAATTCATGCAGCCAGCTCCTGACTAGTCTAAATATAATTTGGCAGATACCACCCAGAAGGAATGAAATTGAAATAGACAAATAAAAGTAACATGAATGCATTCCATATTTAAGATGTAGGTTTGTTCATAATTGCACAAAAAAGTGAAATGCAGTTGTACATGTTTCCTTTGCTAGAAGAATTTCAGTGACATTGTTTAACGAGGAAATGAAATCATAATGGCGATTGCATTTATTGAGGGCCTTTTGTGTCTAATTGTATCCCACTTTTCTTCTCCTTTATTTCAGTCAGTTTCTTCTCAGTCTCTCTTACCATATCCTCTTTCTCTACCTGACTTTTAAATGTTGCCTCTCAGAGCTCCCTTTTTGGCCCTCTTCTCTCTGAGGCTTCTCCCTGCATGTTGACATTCTCTACACGTTATCTCTAAGGCAGAACCCTCCTCAGAGCTCCAGACGGACAGTTAGGTGTCTCACAGATGTTTCAGACTAACGTATTGAGAACTGAATTCTTGGTTTTCCTGTAAATACTTAATCTGCTTCCTGCTTCCCTACTTCCTAGGCTTTTCTAGCAAAGTAAATGGTTCTTCCATCCATGCACGCCAGAAGGAGACCTTGGTGACATTCTTTAGTCTTCCGTTTCTCCCATATTGAAGCCACCAGCTATATCTGTTCTTTCTACTCCAAATAGATCCCAAATCTGCTCACCATTTTCTCCATTTGCCTTCCTAACCCAGGTCACTGTCACCTCCTCCCTCAGCTGCTAAAATTCTCTTGCTTTCCTTGTTCCATTTTTGCCTCCCTTCCCCCTTAACCCTTTCCCAATAAGTCACCAAATTTAGTTTTCTTTAGTAGATTATGTCATTCTTTTGCTTAAAAAAACGTTCAGAGGCTTTACATGGAGCTTCACATGATAACATCTAAAAGTTTTTTCCTGGCTGAAGGGCCCTGCTCACCTTGGCTCTTGCTAAGCTCCCCAAATTTATCCTGTGCCATTCCCAGCTTGCTTTCCTGCTTCAGCCACACCTCTTTTCTTGTAACCCTTGGGGACCAAGCTCTTTCCTGCCTAGGGTCTTTGTACCTCTGCCTGGGGTGTGCTCATCCACCTCTTCATCCCACCCCTTATCCCACCTTTCTCCCCTCTCCCCAAAACACAAACCCTCCTTGGCCATATCCCTCCAATCCTATACATCTCAATTTACTTAGAGATAAGTTCCCTTGCTACTCTATCTAAAAGAGGTCTCTCCTCCCCATTCTTTAAAGCTAACTTCCTCAGACTTCCCTTTATCTAAAGGAAGTCTCTCCCTTCCATTCCTCAGAGGTACCCTTTACCTAAAGAAGGTCTCCCCTCCCTATTCTCAAATAATCTTTCTCAACCAATTGTTGGTTTCTTTTATAGCACTTGTAACAGTGAGTGATTTCTTTCTTGGCTAGTTTCTCGTCCTCTTCCCCAAGGGAATATAAGCCCCCCTGAGAGCTCCCCCTTATTCATCCTGGTATCTCAAGTGGCCAGCACTGTGCCATATGTACAGGAGACACTCAATCCATTTCTTTTTCTGAGTGAATAGTAAAGAACTAAAGGAAAGATCTCTTTTACTTAAAAATTTGACTCCTGAGTATTTTGTCTTCCACTTATTTTACCCTGATAAGAAATTGAGTAGTGATCCTATTCTTTGACCAGGAATTGATTAGATTAATTTTGTGAAGAGAAATTTGTTAGTCACTCTTTAAAAAAATTGAAGTACAGTAGTTCTAGAACAAGATCAGTTTTCCAAATGGAAAAATGATAATACTTAGAACTACCATACTTTAGAATCATTTTTTTTTCATTCAGCATTCAGGATATAGAAAGTGTGTAGCAAACCACAAAAAAATGAACAAAAATCAATAAACTTCTCTAACTCTAGCCAGCATATATTTTTTAACAGCTTTATTGAGATGTGATGGACATAGAATAAGCTGTCCATATTTAAATTTGACCAGCATAAAGTTTTAAATGACATGTAACCCTAAACTTGCCTTACAATACACTATTAGTATGACTAAACCATGTTGAATAATGTATGTTTGTAAGAGAGCACTGAATGAATAACGAAGATTATGCCCTCAGTGAATGGTTTTTAAAAAATATTTGTGGATAATATCAAGAGAACGCTCTTCCAAAGTCATAAGATATTGTTTATACTTTGTGCCATTTACAGTCTTGTCCTCCCTTTTGTCTTTTAGCAGGATGTTTCTTCTGGTGGGAGCCCCCAAAGCAAACACTACCCAGCCTGGGATCGTGGAAGGAGGGCAAGTCCTCAAGTGTGACTGGTCTTCTCACCGGGGCTGCCAGCCAATTGAATTTGATGCCACAGGTAAATGTTGATGCCGTGGTCCCTTTTCTTAATTTATGTGACTTGATTTTTTTTTAATATCATTTCATTTCGAAAGCACTTGCTTTGGCTTAAATGTAAAAATTTAATAAATAATGTATGTAAACACTTCAGATCCCCAGAGAAAGTTATATAAAGACGAATGATTATATGATTTTTTTCCTACAATTTTGTGGCATATAAAAGCATTAAAAATGCATTGCATTTCCATTGCTTTGGACATCTTCAACTTTAAACTGTTAGTGTCAGTCTGCAGATATCTGGGGAAAATCTTTTAAATGTTTTTTGCACCTCTGCTGAGATGAGGGAGCTCATAGATACAGCAAGGTTTTGTACTTTCTTTGTCAGCAAAATTGAAGCATGACTTACAATTGTAGAAGATCAGCTCTCCTCTAATCATGAATATATCTAAGCCTGGGGTAGTGCTACCAAAACCAGTTGAGGTATCTTTTGTATTCATTAAGAATTGGTTGACTTAAGAAAAATTCTTACCTAAAATTTCTTGGGAAAATTATGTGCTATCATTCTGATAACATTAGAGTTTTATCTATAGTGACAAATTTCAGTGTCAGTCAGGATTGTGGTAAGGAGAAAAATGGCATAAGGAAGATGAGAAATAAGAAATAACTTAAGTTTTACATTTACATCAGTGAAGTAAAACTTACATGATCCTGCACACATTTGTATTGGTATATTTATGTATATTTGTGAAAGCTTAGAGAATCCTCAAATAGTGTGACATTCTTCTGGTACAATAGTTTTACAAATTTTTTTAATGATTCTAATTTGCTGGCCATACTGTTATTTCCTGCTAGTTCTAAAATATATTTATTCTGGGAATTATAGTACCATGAAACAGGAATTATGATGTGGACTGTTCCATTTGACATCGTGATCAGTGCCAAAATGAGTGTCAGTCATTAAGCCAACTCTTATAGGAATCAGGTCACGTGTTTGTTTTTTTCCATTTGAAACCATCTGTATTAAACCTTGTTGTTTTTCCATATATGGCTGACACTTGGAAAACCCCAAGAGAATGGAAATAGGCTCAGTTTTACCACAGATGGAGAAATACAGTCATGCGTTGCATAATGACATTTCGGTCAATGACAGACTGTATGTGCGACGGTGGTCCCATACGATTAGTACCATAGAGCCTAACTGTTTAGTAGGAGATACCATCTAGCTTTGTGTAAGTACACTCTATGATGTTTGCGCAACGATGAAATCGCCTAACAATGCATTTTTCAGCACGTATCCCCGTCGTTAAGTGACATCTAACTCTACCCGCGACTCAGAATATTGTGGGTCAGGGCATTTACATCTTCTAACAAAACATGAATACTAATAAGAGGAAAGTGTAGTTTAGTTTTGATAGGTTGAATTGTTCAGATATGTTTCTGTATTCAACACCATAGTCTTTGTGTAGTGCAAGATAATTTATTAGTGGTCTTTTTTTGAAATTTGGCTTTATGTAATATTTTGTTTATTGAAAAAATAATACACGCATCTGGTAGGAAAGATTTCGAACAGTCCACAAGGGTATACAATGTAAAATAGGACTCTCTTACATCAGCCTGCTCAGAGGAATTATTCTAAATAATTTGTTTGCTCCTTCTAGAATTTTCTTATTCCTCACATGTATATATCCTTTAAAAAAAGGCAATTCACAAATAGAAATATACTAAATATACTGCCAGGTACCTGGCTCCCCCCACTCCCCCACATACCTAACAATATAAATCTCTTGTATATCTTTCCATGTGCCATATGGATTTACTGCATTCTTTGCAAATCACTGATAGTATTCTATTGTATGGGCAGCCTAATTTATTTCACTCATATGTCCTGTTGATGGGCACTTAGGTTGTTTCCAGTCTGTTGTTATTATAAACACTACTATAGTGAAAAGCTTATACACAGGTATTTGTGCAAATGTGTGAGTGTGTCTGTAGGATAAAGTCCTAGTGGGGGATTTTTAGATCAAAGTATATGTATATTTAAAGTTTCGATAGACACTGCAAATTATTCTTCACAAAGGTTTACACCCCTCCAATTATGTTTTCTTACACCCATGCCAGCACCATTCATCACGATATTTTTTCTCTTTGTCAATTTTATATTATTATTATTATTTTATTTTATTTTTTTGCTTGGGGAAGATTGTCCCTGAGCTAACATCTGTGCCAATCTTCCTCTGTTTTGTATATGCGACGCCACCACAGCATGGCTTGGTGAGCGGTGTGTAAGTCCCTGCCCGGGATCCGAACGAGCGAACCCTGGGGCGCTGAAGCAGATTGCATGGACTTAACCACTACACCACCAGACTGGCCCCTATTATAGTATTATTATATATTATGTATGTATATAATATTATATTATGTTGTTTTGTATTATTAATTTGCATTCCTTTAATTAGCAGTAAGACTAAGCATCTTTGCATTTGTTTATAAGCCATAGTATTCCTTTTCCTGTGAGCTACTTTTAGTATGTTTGCACATATTTCCTATTGACTTGTGAATATAAAAAATGAATCTCATTTGATGGCACTCCATTTTTTCGGTTGCTTAGGCCAAAATCTGGAGTCATGCTTGACATTAAATCTGTCAGCAAGTCAAAATCTAACTGCTTCTTTTCATTCTGCTGCTAATAACATCCTGATCCAAGCCACTGTTATTTCCCATCTGGACTGTTGCTCTAGACTCCTGAATTTGTAAGGGTGCTGCCAGGACAGAGATGGCACACTTAAACTGGGATAGTTCGAGGAGCTTTTAGTAAAAGGACTTTTTACAAAAGATTGTGGAGGGTCTCAGGGAACAGTAGTACCTGAGCACTAGTTAAAATTTGGCCTCCAGGCCTGAAGGGAAAAAGGGAAGGCAGCAGTTACCAGAATCTGGACAGAGGACTAGGTGGAGAGAGCCATGTGACAGGAGCTGTGGCTTTTGTCAGAGAGCAGTAGCCAGCCTAAAGTGACCGGAAGGGAGGAGCAGGGGAATAAACCCTGACCTCAGTCTCCTTCCTCTCTTTAATCTTCTGTGCATGCTTCTCACTGGCTGAATGCAATTGGGAGCCAGCGGGCAGGGCAGTCCGTGAGTTCATACTGGTCAGCATCCTGGGCAGAGAACCGACTGGAGAACGGTGGAGAGGAGCCCCGGAGGGGCAGTTGGAAGAGAGCCGGGACACCTCCTCACTGTTCTTCCCACTTCTGCCCTGGGTGCCCTGATTGTTGATTCTCTACAGCAGCCAGAGTGATTCTTTTTTGTTTTCTGGTGTGGAAGATTGGCTCTGACCTAACACGTGTTGCTGATCTTCCTGTTTGCTTGAGGAAGTGTGGCCCTGAGCTAACATCTGTGCCCATATTCCTCTATTTTGTATGTGGGTTGCCACCACAGCATGGCTTGGTGAGCAGTGTGTAGGTCCGCCCCCGGATCCAAACCTGCAGACCCGGGCTGCCAAAGCAGAGTGTGCTGAACTTAACCACTATGCCACCGGGCAGGCCCGGAGTGATTCGTTTAAAATATTCAGATCATAACACTCCTGCCTAAATTCCACTGATATGTCTCCGTGTATCTAGCTGAGAGGACTCTGAGTATTTCAGCCCGCTCTTTCTATCTTTACCTTCATCTTCTTCTATTCTTCCCTGCTTCACTCTCTTCCAGCCTCACTGGCTCTTTTTGCAGTGGCTTATAAACCATAGGCATTTTCCCACCTCACCTTTGCCTGGGCTGTTTCCCCTGCCTGGAACATTGTTTCCCCAAATGTACATTGGGTACCCCTCCACCACCAGCTTCAAGAATTGCTCAGACATCATCGTCTCAGTAATGCCGTGACCATCTTATTTAAAATTGCAATTCCCCTTTTCCCACTTTATGCTTCCATCCTCTTCGCTGCTGTGTTTTTCCCTGCAGTACTCCCATTGCTATATAAGTTATTTATTTTCTGTGACTGTCTCTTTCCCTCAATGAGGATGTGTGTTCCATTGGGATAGGTTTTTATTTTTTTTGTTCACAACTGAAACCCCAGGACCTAGAACAATGCCTGGTGCCTGGCATAAGTTGGTGACCAATAAATTGAATAGATGAATGAATGAATGAATCATAAGAGCTTTTTCTATAGGGAAGCAACAACTGAAGTCCTTTAGGTTATACGTGTACAAATAAATATATGTTTTTTTGTTCTTTCTCTTTTGTCCTTGCTGATATTTCTGTAATCATTTTGTATAACTTCTGAGACTTATGGAAAGAATATACAAATCAAGGCTTCATTTTTTACATTAGAATTTTTATTCAAATAGTTTGGATTTAAGAAAAGAGGACAATATAGATTTCAGTAATCTAGTCCTGAAAGTGTATATCTGGAAACAGCACCATTAGACTGTCTTGACTTTTTGGAAGAAATGCGTACAACTTACAGCATCCTCCTGAACTGTCCTCACAGCTCTGTCCCGAGGCAGTCTCACCCCATCCTAGCCCAAACACAGAAACATCTCTGCACCACAGACGTCTTCTATCTTTACCATTATCTCAAGGGAAATCATAGCTTCTCTTTCTTTCCCTCATTGGGTCTTATATCAAGGGAGATAGCAGCTGAGTGGATAAGTATGGTTTCTGGAAACAGACTGCCTGGGGCTCAAACCCTGGCCCTGACACTTACCAGCTGTTTGACTTGCACAGGTGACTCTCAGGTTACCGCCACCATCTCCCAGGAGCAGTGTCCTCATCAAACCTGCTCCATAGGTATGTGTTCAACTGAATGAGTTGATTTATATGTGAGTTAAGACTTACAAGTGCTTAGTACAGGGACTGGTGCGTTGCAAAGGCTCGGTCAATGTAAGCTGTTTTATGTTGTTATTACATTCTCACTTCTCAGGGACCCTGCTTGTTCCTTCATTTATCTCTATGTCCCTGCTATACATTTGCCCTTTCCCCTTTTTTTTTAAACTTTTCAAACATGCTTAAATTTTTTCTACCTGAAAAACTAATCAAAATGGCTTTCCCTTGAACAGGTGTCTTCTCTTAGTCATTTTCCTTTCTCCTTTTCTTCACATCCAGGATATTGAATACTGTGCCTCTCTTCATTACTTCCCATATTCAACCACCTCAATCTGGCAGCTACCTAAGCCCAGCCCAGCGATGGCCCTAATTGTTAGTGGCAGCCTACTTCAGTGGACACTTGGGCGCCCTCATCTTACGAAACTTCTCTTTTCCCGTTCACCCCATTGACACTCCTTCCTTATTTAAAGTCTCTGCTCTTTGTCTGTCTGAAGCTATCATGTGCCCTTATTCCTCCTGACCTTGATACTCTGGTAGAGTTTGCCCTTCGACTCTTCTTTCTTCACTCACTCCATATTTGCTGTATATCACGGTGTCATGAAAAGGAAATAGGCCTTGGAGTCAAGACAGACTTGGATTCAAATCCAGGCTCTGTTGTTTTCCCAGTGTTACCTTGGGAACATTACCTACCTTTCCACATGCTATAATCCATTCCTGGGGTGATCATGAGGAGTTTAAGTTAGTTAATCTGCTTTACTTCATTGTGTGTCTGAGTTCAGAAGAGACTTTAATGCTTAAAAAGGCTCCATCCTCATGTTTCAATTTTTGGGAAATAAAATTATTTTATTTAAGTTAGCTCTGATTTATACAATGTGGTAGATGTTGCAACCATTCATCAGTATCATGTTTCTAAAACTTTTGGGAATACCTTTGAATTTAGGTATACCCATGTGACTGTTTTCAGCTAATAAAACGTGAGCAGAAGTATGTCACTTACGGGTAGAAGGGTTTAGGAGTTGGGGCGTGATTCTGCCTCTCCCCTTATGAGATGCGATAGTGAGCAGTGATAGTTTATAGAGTCTCCGTCAGCCTGGGTCCCTGAGTGAGGAAGACGTGGAGCATAAACTTACTGACCCACAACGTATGTGCACAAAATAATCCTGTGTCATTTTTGACTAATAGATTCTGGGGATGCTTGTTACTACAGCTAATGCAGCCCAACTGAATAATACATATAGGGACATTAAAATTGAATATTCTCAATAGTCAGCTGTTGGAAAATGGTTATTGAAACTCTTTTCTATTCTGCATGCCAATTTGATCTTCTGTTAAGTTTCTTGTTCTATTTTACTGGGTTCTGAGTGGCAAAGTGACTACATATCATTGCTTATGCTAAAAATGGCCGATGGTAAATTGCGCTTAGACTGGGAGAAATACAAATAGACTATAAATACCTGATGGAGATGCTGAAGCTTTGGGGTTCCCTCAGTATAGTGACTCCTGTAACTGACGTGTCTTTCACGGGAACTCTGAAAGCAAGGGCTATGGAGTCACGACAAGACATACCATTCCTATGGGGTATGAGGCTTTCAAGCCAGGGTAGCTCCTATACCTACTAGATCTATTTTCTTCATCTCTGAGCTATCACCTGGTGAGGCAGAGAGAAGAGCTCTGGACAGCTGTGTGTACTGCTGCACAGGGGCGTTCATAAGGACTCTCCTCAAGGAGGTATGTCTGGTTCTGTCCTGTAGCCTCTAAATAGACTGGTGCTATATGTGGCCTTTGGTAGTTTTGTGAGTCTGAAAGTTTAGTTGAGTCTTGAGAAGCCCCCCTGGTGGTTGTTGCATCAACATTTGAAGTTTGTAACTGTGTGAAGTACTTCAGGCTTATTTGTTTCTTGGGCTATTTCTCCTTAGAAAAAACAGAATAGTGACTTTATCCCTTCCTATAAAAAGAACAGTCCTCAGCTAGCTCCAGAATCCCAATAAAAAATTTTACAGTAAGGTGCTTTTTGGAACTACTATAAATGCTTGGTGTTAAATAGTGTGTTGTGAACGGTCCTTTCCCATTTCCCTCCTCTTCCTTTTAGGTAAGGTTCTGCTATACAGGCAGTCTTAGTACACTAAGTGCAGCTCTTTTTCTTTATTAAGCTGAAATTTAAGTTGATTTTCTTTTTCTTTCTGGTTGTCTTATGATATGTTTGTTTTCCTGACTATACTGTAAGCTCTCCAAAGCAAGGAACAAATTTATTTATGCTCACCATTGTGTGCTAGTGTATGGAGAAGTGCCTGGCATATGCTAGGTTGCATATGTGTGTATATTGCATGTAGGTGTTGGGTTTTTCGTGAAAAGCAATAAAAATAGATTCTGGCTAAATTTAGCTGAACAGGAATTTATTGAAAGTATATTGCTAAATCATCAGTTTTCTGAAAAAGGAGCAGGAACCAAGAAATGCTAACAGAACTGTTAGTCCTGGGTTTTACTAAGCTGGAATTGCTATTGCCGACTCTGGGACATCATGAGAATAATTCCTACCCATCCCTGCCTCTGCATCACTTATAGAGAGTCAAAGCTTCCATGGTAGTATCTGATGGCTGAATCTAAGTCTTATGCCTGTGACGGTCAGGGAAAGCCTGCCTTCTCACCCAACTAAGAAATGAGAGATTATGAACTTGTATAGGGAACTAAAACTTAAGGGCCTTCAAAAGAAGAAAAAGAATAGGAATCAGAGGAATCTTTTATTCTTTTTGGTTGGAAAACAAGGTAATAGAAAGAAAATGTTCTTTACGAATACAGTGTATCTATTACTGATCAATAATTCATGGAGTAGTTTTACTTTTAGTGTTTACCAAAGATATGCCTGGATATTAGACAGTGTATAATTTATTAGAAGGCCATTTCACTGTGGCTTGTCACATGCATTAAGACGTGTAGTGGTAGCTAAGGAAGACAGTCTGGATTTTGGTTTTAAGATAGCATAACACTTAGTTTCTAGCTTTTGAAGAAGAGAGGTGATCTGGTGTGCTTTACTTCCTACCCCAAGGCATGATTTTGTGTAACAGGGGAAGAGGGAAGATATTAAAAATATATTTGGAAGACTAATCTAAATTTATTTCACTTTAATTCTGAGCAGTAGACACAAATAGATTTATACCAAAATAAAAGAGGCATAGCTGGAAAGTATCTAACTCTGCCTGGGGCTTTTGGGGAAGGCTTCCCAGATCAGTTGGTGACCTTTGAGCTAGCTAATGAAAAATGAGATGGAATTTACCAAATGTGGAAGAGGGTTCTAGGTAGAGGAAACAGTATGTGCGTAGATTAGTAAAAGATGCTTATGAATGAGAGTCAAGTAATTCCTGGTGATGCACATATATGTGTGTATATGTGAGTATTGGGTTTGTGTGTGTAGGGTGAGGGCAGTGAGCTGTGGAGGGCATGATGAGAATGAAGCTGAAGTAAGCTAAGGAAGGATCTAAATGAATTTTAGAAAGTTATTCTAAACTAGCAGTCTAACCAAATAAGTTCAGCATACAGCCTAATACACATAGAGCATTGTATTAAAAATGAAAGGCTCTAGAGCTCAGTAGGTGGATCTTGGGTCCTTGGTTCTGGGCCATGCTGAGTAGATTTGACACAAGTATTCCAGAGAAAATAACACTTTCAGTACACAGTCTGTTAATTTTCCTAGTCGTTATTTTGGGTAGAATTATACAGGTTATGATATTATCATGGATATCTTCAAAATATTGTAGACTGCCTTTTAAACAATTAAGGGAAAGTATAGGTTTCTGTGATGAAAAGTTTAATTTAGTAGGAAATTCAATCCAAGATGACAAGCTTACTTGCTGCTTTGATTTTTTGAATGATGTTTATGTGTTAGTGAGCCTGCAGGAACAAAAGGAAACCTCGGTCTAAAATTTGTCCTTACTTGGATTTGTGAAGTTTAGCTCCAAGAACGTGCTGTCTGTTAATTTTCTTTCAAACTGTTGATTCTTGCTTGTCTTCTGTTTCTTTTTCCTGCTGATTTTCTTGACATAATATGTAAACAAAGCCACAGCTAGGAGTAAAAAGGAATGCTTATTGTCTTATTTTACATGTTTGTTTAGTGATTGAAATATTACAACTTGCCTTGAAATAGTAGCTGCCCTCTTGGATATTTAAACCCTTTCATCTAGTGACACTACACAATTTGTAGGTTTTAACCAAGGTCTGCATAATGGCTGAAAACTGATGTTTCCCTAAATTGACAGAATAATATAAACTTTGAAGCATTGTGGAATTAGTGAAAGTGAAAAGATCATTTTGGGATATGATTTGTTTGCTTTACACTAGGATGATTGATATGTAGAAAACAATTTATTGAATGTGGACCTGGAAAAGTAGCATTTAAGCGAAGATTAACTTATGATTTAGTTTTAGGATTAATGATCTATGTATTTTAGAAAGTAAAAATATTCCAAAACTGTATTATATTGGGATGCAAAATAATATGGGGAATATTCATGTAGCAGGCAAAGGGTAGTCTGTTATCTCAATTTTGTCTTCATGCCTGAATCAGTTTCTTATTGCTGTCATAACAAGTTACTATAAACTTGGTGGTTTAAAAACAACACAAATTTAACATCTTCAGTTCTGAAGGTCAGATGTCAAAATGGGTCTCATTGGGCTAAAATCAAGGTGTCTGCAGTGCTGCATACCTTCTGGAGGCACCAGGGAAGAACTGTTTTTCATACCTTTTCCAGCTTCTAGAGGTCACCCACATTCCTTGGCCTGTGGCCACTTCCTCCATCTTAAAAGCCAGCAATGGCTAGTCCGGTCTTTCTCAGGCTACGTCATTCTGCCAGTAACTCTTCTGCCTCCCTGTTGTGATTACATTGGGCCTACTGAGATAATCTGGAGTAATCTGCCTGTTCAAAGTCCTTAGTTTAATCACACCTGCAAAGTCTCTTTTGCAATGTAAGGTCACATATTCACATGTAAGGTTCTGAGGATTAGGACTTGGACATCTTTGGGTGGTGGGGGGGAAGGGGCATTATTCTGTGTCCACGGTGCCCGTGTATATATTTTGTCGTCTGCTGTTGGTCATACCACAAGCTACTTTAGGGCAAGAACAGTGCTTATGTAAGGAGGCCTTGTTCCCTCTCTTGTTCCCTCTGCCTTGGCTCTGTGGTTATGAGGAATGCGAATCAGGCTTAGAAGACACAGGCTCAGATTCAGGCTCTGGCTTGGGCAAGTGACTGAAGTTTGCCAGCCTCAGTTTTTCGCATTTGTCAAATAAACGTAATACCTACTCCTCAGGGTTGTCATGTGGGTCAAATGAGATAATGTCTGTGAAGGTACTTTTGTAAACAATGAAGCAATGTACAACTGAAGAAAAGGTTGGTTATATCATGCCCATGCTGCAGCTGTGGGGAAGTGAGTAATTACGGAAAAGGAAAGAAAGAAAGATAATTGTGGCTATTCTTAAATAGATTATATCTTGGTTTGCATTTTAACCTCTGTTATGGTGACATTTGGGAAAATTCTCTCCTTGCAACATGCTTTCCTTTTCTAGGAGGCAGATGTTACTCACAGACTGACGGTTGCCCAGTTTTCCCAATAGTAAGTCTTCCAAAGAGATAGACTGATGATGCGCACTGAAGGAGGAGAACGTGTAGCACCTTGCCCCATCAAAGTGTCTGTTTAGAAATACCGGCTTGCCTGCATGATTGTTTAATACATCCCTGAAAAAAAGGAGAAGCTCCTCTCTTTATATGCCAAATTCAGTGAATGGATGTCACTTCTCACCAACAATATCTGTCCCAGAAAAGGTCAGAAGTCCGATTACTCCCCTACCCACCCAAACGGCTTGCTGGAACACTTGCCACTTGCTCCCAGAAGGGCCTGGCTGTAGGCTGTGGGCAGACCCTGGCCATGCCAGTCCCCTGGTCAAGAAAAATGCTGTGGAGTATTTTCTGGATATTACTACGCCTTGTATTTAGTAGAAAATAGAAAGCTTTTAGCTTCTTTGTGGCCTCTGTGCCATACAATTTCAACTTACTGCAATTAAAACAATCAAGCAGACTCAGAAACAGCCTCTTTAGTTTGACTTTGTCCTCTTGGTGAATTTTCTGTCTTTCAGAGTCGTGTCTAGATATCTCTACAGTTGCGACAGTTCTACAAATTAGAAAGTTAAAAACACAGAGAAAAATAGTCTCTCTTTCCTTGTTAATACAAAATACATTTATTCTAAAGAATTATTTTTTTAATGAAACTTTTTTTCCTGATATAGTCTGTCATCCCTGGTACAGAATTATACAATCGGAGAGCTGGTAGGCAACCTCTAAGTCAATTAGTCTAATTCTTCATTACTCGTTGGCTGAGACTCGTGCAGTTAGTTGGTATTTTAACACTTTAAATGTTTTACCCAAAGTAAATTCATAGGATCCTTTAAAGCCCATCCCCTTCCCTGGCCACTTTGACCTGACTCATACCCATTATTTTAAGACTTAACGTTGACTTGGCTTTTTTTTTTTTATCTTCAGTAAAGAGTTTTTGTTTAAAATGTTAGATGCTTTTTCAGGATCACTTCCTTTTCATCACTAGGAGGAAACAAACCAGCATTGATAAAGCAGTGGGTGTTTTCAAAGGGCCTGTATTCTTTGTGCTGGCTCCAGCAGAACCATCAGAATTGCTCATGGAAGGAGAGGGAGATTTTGATTCTCTGTTCCCTGTGGTAGTAATAAGTCAATAAATTAAAAAAAAAAAAACCAATTCCAGTGAAATGAGCTTCATCCTGTTTTCTTCTGGCTCCACTTTTCTGACTCTTTTTGTTTGCTCTTGGAAAACAGTTATATCTAATTTTATAAAAAGGTGTTTCTGAACAGTTCTGTGTAAATTAGTAACACTTTCTCATATTCGTAGATTATGATTTCAGAACTTATTTTTATATTCACAAAGGATGAGTTTTTCTGTAATCTGTGACTCCAAACACTTTGGATTTAGAGAACTTTATCTCTTTTCATTTTAAGTCAATATAATTATGCTTCTAGAGACATTTTTCTAAGTTTATAAAGCAAATCATCCTTTCATTAATACTAATATCTAACCACTACTTATTGTCTATCTGAGTTTCTTAAACTAAGAAACTGTATTTTCCTTTTAAGTCAGAGAAATCATTAACCCCCATTTTGGTCTTCAGTAATATCTGGAATTTTGATTTTTTTTCCATGTTTCCTTTTTTTTGATTTTGATTGATATTTTAATAGTTTATAATATTGTGAAGTTTTAGTTGTACATTATTGTTCGTCAGTCACCATATGAATGCATCCCTTCACTGATTTTTTTTTAATGAATTATTTTTTGCAATATTCTACCCTAATAGTTTGACTCGAAGACATAGAATAGAGGAAGAGGAAGGATAGTGCTTATCAAAATCGCTAGAAAGAACTTGTTCAATTTAAGTGGTCTTGAATTTTATGAACTAAAACTCCTTTATATGTGGGAAATGAAAATGTAAACATAAAGTTAATTAAGAGGGGATCTGGAAGCTCCTAACTAAGCTTTTGTATGTGAAGGTTAGTGGATACATATCCACACTACTTTTTTTTTTTTGGTGAGGAAGATTAGCCCTGAGCTAACCTCCATTGCCAATCCTCCTCTTTTTGCTGAGAAAGATTGGTCCTGGGCTAACATCTGTGCCCATCTTCCTCTATTTTATTTGTGGGATGGCTTGATAAGTGGTGTGTAGGTTTGCCCCTGGGATCTGAACCTGTGAACTGTGGGCCGCCGAAGCAGAGTGCGCGAACTTAACCACTACGCCACCGGGTCGGCCTCCACACTACTTTTTTTTTTTTTTTTACCTTTTAAAACATTATACGATTAATGCATATTCATTGAAAAAATGAGAAAACACCGAGAGGTAAAAAGAAAATAAAAATCTCCCAAATCCCTCCACCCAGGAAACCAATGGCCATAGGATATATTTGTATGTGCGTGTATAACGTGTTTGTGTATGTACCTTGTTACCTGTGTATATACTCTGTATGTGTCTGTGTGTGTGTGTGTAAATGTATAAAATTATAATGGTTATTCAGTCTGTCTCCTGTTGTGTTGGGCATTTTGCTGTGGGTTTTTTTGTTCCCATGAGGAAGATAGGCCCTGCGCTGTCTGCTGCCAGTCTTTCCTCTTTTTGCTGAGAAGACTGGCCCTGACCTAACATCCGTGCCCATCTTCCTCTATTTTATATATGGGTTGCTGCCACAGCATGGCTTGTTAAGCAGTGCATAGGTCCATGCCTGGGATCTGAAGCTGCGAACCACGGGCCACCGAAGCGGAGTGTGCGAACTTAACTACTATGCCACCAGGCCAGCCCCTTGCTGGTTTTTTTTTTAACTATCATAACAATGCTTTGAACATGCTTATTAAGTCTTTGTTCATATTTTAAATTATTTATTTAGGATTAATTTCTAAAATGAAATTTAGGAATCAAAGAAATGTGTGTTTTTAACATACTTTTGATACATATTTGCCAAGTAGGAAAACATTAAAATACAGCCCCGTCTCCAAACCAAACTTGATAGTATCTTTCTTAGTCTGACAGGTGAAACATTTACCTTGTTTTAATTTGCATTTCTGATTTCTAGTGAGGTTGTCTTTTTTCATTAGCTCTTTGTGGTTTTTTTGTTTTGTATTATCTATTCTCATTCTTGGTCTGTTACCCTACTGATGCATCTCTTTAATTCTTGTTAATTTTGAAAAAGTCTTATTATATACATACCTTTCAGTTTAATGTTGCAGTCTTTCTAAAACCTGACAAGTTTGTCATTTGTTTTTTTAAATGGCTTTATTGAGATATAATTTACCATAAAATTGACCTGTTTTAAGTGTACAATTCAATGAATTTTACCATATTTTTAGAGTTTTACAGATATTATTATAATCTAATTCCAGAGCATTTCCATCGCCCTAAAAAGAAACCTTGTGTTCATTGTTAGCCACTCCTCATTTGTACCCCCAACCCTAAGCAATCACAATTTCTATGTCTATATATTTCCCTTTTTGGGATATTTCATGTAACTTGAATTATATAGTGTGTGGTCTTCTGCACCTGGTGGTTCATCCATGTTGTCTCATGTGTCAGTGCTCTGTTCTTTTTTCATTGCCCAGGAGTATTCCATGAACCCTTGTTTATCTGTTCACCAGTGAGTGCCCACTTGGGTTGTTTCTACTCTTTGGTTATTATGAATAATGCTGCTACTTGAACATTCATGTACAAGTCTGTGTGGATATATGTTTTCATTTCTCCTGGATAGATGATACCTAGGAGTGGAGTTGCTGGGTCATATAGTAACTCTATGTTTAACTTTTTAAGAAACTGCCAAACTATTTTAAAAAGTGGCTGCACCATTTTACTTTCCTGCTAGCAATATATCAGGGTTGTAGTTTCTTCACATCCTTATGGATACTTGTTATTTTTTGTCTTTTTTTTTTTTTATTATAACCATCCTAGTGAGTATGAAGTGGTATTTTATTTTGGTTTTGATTTGCATTTATCTGATGGCTAATGATGTTGAGCGTCTTTTTATGTACCTATTGGGCATCTGTGTATCT
This sequence comes from Tapirus indicus, assembly GCA_031878705.1. Lineage (NCBI taxonomy): Eukaryota > Metazoa > Chordata > Mammalia > Perissodactyla > Tapiridae > Tapirus > Tapirus indicus. The sequence continues at coordinate 96,198,965 of CM062926.1, forward strand.
CCTTTGGAGAAATATTTATTCAAGTCCTTTGCCTATTTTTTATTAGGTTGTTTTTTAATTCTTGAGCTGTAACAGGGAGATATATATATTCGTTCTGGATACAAGTCTCCAGTTGAGTATATGCTTTGCAAATATTTTTTCCCATTCAGTGGGTTGTCTTTTCAGTTTCTGTATGGTGTTTTATGAAGCATAAAAGTTTTAAATTTTGATTAAATCCAACTTATTAACCTTTTATCTCTTGTACTTTTGGTTTCCTAAATCATTATCTAACTAAGATCATGAAGGTTTATTCTTGTTTTCTTTTTTTTTTTGTGTGAGGAAGACCAGCCCTGAGCTAACATCCGTCCAATCCTCCTCTTTTTGCTGAGGAAGACTGGCCCTGGGCTAACATCGTGCCCATCTTCGTCTATTTTATATGGGACGCCACCACGGCGTGGCTGACAGGCAGTGCATCGGCGGGCGCCCGGGATCCGAACCTGCGAACCCCGGGCTGCCAAGCGCGGACTAAACCGCTGCGCCACCGGGCGGCCCCTCTATTCTTGTTTTCTTATAAGAGTTTTATAGTTTTAGCTCTTACATTTAAGTCTGTGATCTATTTTTAGTTATTTTTTTGTATGGTTTGAGATAGGGTTCCAAATTAATCTTTTTGCATATGGATATCCAATTGTCCCAGCACCATTTGTTGAAAAGACTATTTCTTTCCCATTGAATCTTCTTGACTCCTTTGTCAAAAATCACTTGACTGTAAATGTAAGGGTGCTGTTGATATTAAAATGGACTATTTACGTACTACTAAAAAATCCTGCTCATTATAAGTCACTGTTGGCTGTAATACACATTCAGATTTCAAAGATATTAGTATCTGAATATTTGCAACTCTGAATTGATAAAATACATTATTTCACACTAGCATTACCTTACAAATATATGATACCAGCAACTGGCTGACTACGTCTCCATTATTTTCTCTCAAATTTCTTTTCGAACATTTGTGACTCTCTGAAAATATCTTATATAATCGTTATTTCTTTCCTTTGAGAGCAGGGACCTTATCTGTCCCATTTACTGCTATATTCCTTGCATTTAGACATAGGAGGTACCCATGATGTATTTAAATGGATGGTCAAAGAGATTTCTTCTGACTTGTTAATTTTCAATAATATAATATAATATAAAAGTAAGCAATATGGGGAAATTTTTCTTTCAGGCAAATTTCTTATAGGAAATTCAACTGAGCAAAAGTGATGTTGGCGGTAAAAAGCTGCTTAAGGAAGCAAATTGTCTATTTTATTAGAGGAATGTGGGGGTGGCATTGTTCATAAATAAACAACAGGGTAAATTTGCAATTCATCATAAAGGAGCATTGATGTCAGTTCTACCTCAATAAAACAAAACAAACACACCAGACCTGGGTTTTATGTTTTTCCTTCTCAGATTCTTTTTTTTTTTAATTGAGATATAATTAACATATAACATTATATTAGGTTCAGGTGTACAACATAATAATTCGATATTTGTATATGCTGCAAAATGATCACCACAATAAGTCTAGTTAACATCTGTCACCACACATAGTTACAGAGTTTTTTTTCTTGTAATGAGAACTTTTAAGATGTAATCTCGTAGCAACTTTCAAATATGCAATAGAGTATTATTAACTATAGTCGCCATGCTTTACATTACAGTGTTTTAATAGCCACTTTTTTGGATAGAAAATAAGCTCTCTGAGAACCTAAATCATTTCATTATTCAAGGAGTCAAATGGGAATGAATGGAAACAAAATGACTAAAAATACAGGTAACTTCCAAATAGCAGTTTACTGTCTTGCTTTTCTGATGCTTTGGCATTCTCCTTGACTTTGGCCTTTTCAAAAAGAATGACATAATATTGTTGCTCCAAAGGATATTCTTTAGGTGTGAAAGAAGACACAAAAAATTGAGGTTTAGAGTAATAAGATAACTTTGTCTTAAAAGTAAGCATCCCCTGTAATTCTCCAGCAAGTTGAATGTTCCACAGTGTCTTTTGAAACACTCTGAGGAAATGAGAAGAGTTGGCAGAGTCTAAGGCTATGACCATTTGCTTTGTTGAATACGCTTCTGTCTTCAAATATTCAATCATGGGAGTCTGATAAAGTGCAACTGACGAATTTAAAAGCCGAAAAGTAGCCATTAAATTTTCAAGTCTCTAGTGATTCACTTGCTAATTAACTTCAAGCTTCTTCAGCAACATTTTTTCTCTACGTATTTTTGAACTTGATAGTATAGAGTCTTATGTTCATTTATATAATACAGGTCAGTTTCTTCTCATCTTTACCATTGTGTGAGATATTCTTTCCCTTTAATTTATTTGAGAGATAAAAGCCAATAGTCCAAAGTGTTTTACAGAATTACAGACAGAAATCCTTGTTCTTTCCTGACTGTTACCTGAGGAGACATTTCCCCCAGCACCGGAATTTCCGCAGTTGTCTGTATCCAATTTCCCCTTCAAGACTGATGGCGTGGTCCAAACAGCCTGTGGAGTTCCGGCATCACTCGAAATGGTGACTTCAGGGCTGTGACTCAAAATATTTACTTCTCTCATGCGCCCGGATTAGCTGCCAGTTTCAGCCAGGTCCTGAATGAACTTCTTGTCAGTTTGTTTGGAGAGCAAGCTTTCCTTTTCTTTCTCCCCACCCACTCTATTCACACTTCCTCCAAGTGAAACTTCTGCCTGATGTTGAATCAAGTATTTTAAGACTTGGTCTCTGGAAAAAAAGTTCTGATTAGTAAAAAGAAAACTTCCTATTGAGCAAACTTCTTGAAAAGATGGTAATTTGAGGTTATGAACCTGTTGAAGCTGAAGGCATTCAAAGCAATAGCTGATACATATCTTCTTGAAGACTGTTCACAAAGTTTTGGATGCCAGTGTATGCTAATGCATTATATTCAGATATATTTGATTTCTTTTGTTTGGTAATGTAATTGAACACACATTTAATCGCATGATTAAATGTTGTTGTTTTGGGGCATATCTAAGTTTTAGTAAAGCTCCAGGTTTTTCAAATGTACTTTTTTTATCAAAAAGAGCCATGTTGCCTGATGTTTTTTCTCATTTCACTGGTGCTCCTTCATTCTCATTAAATACTATTGGTAAGTAGTTTGCCAGATGGAAAGAACTATGGATTTCTATGCTCCACAGTACTTGATGATGAAAATAAAACCAAAAAAGAAATTGTAAAACTTGTACTTATTTTCCATGACATTTTCTAGCTTAAGCTAAACCTGATGTCCACAAAGGCAGATATCGTAATCATTTTGGCGGAGGATGTTTTTGATGCTTTTTTAAAATAGGCAATAGAACATGGTAGCGATGAGAAGCATATGCCACCTGACAGAGCACAGCAGCATCCTGTGCCATCGCATGCAAATTTAGAGAAAAGTCCATTTGTTCAGAAAAAAAAAATCATGGAGACAGTTTTTCAAAGTGAGAGGAAGAGAGCCAGATAACATTTTACGAAGAGGAAAGTTCTCTACAACCTTTCAGGAATATAATTAAAGGAAAATTGCTTAGTGTAGGGGGCAATTCAAAAACACCATGAAGCCCATTCTTAGCATGGCAGAAAAGCTCTTGACAGCCACTCCTCTCCTGACCCTTCTTTCCAGTCACAGTGAACAACTCACAATTCTCTAAAAAAAAAAAAAAAAAGTCAAGAATATCCACTCTTCATTTCTTTGCACAGGATTTTCTTTTGTCCCAGAAAGTATTTCCTCCCTTGTCCTCTCCCACCCTTTTCCCAATACTCTTTTCCCATCCTCTACCGTTTCATCATTCATTAGGGTCATAAATGGACGACTGCAACTGAATTTTCAGGTAGGGTTTGAATCAAGAATGGAAGGAAGAAGGTTTTCCAGGTTAGAGGGCCTTGGATACAAAGGCCTGCAGGTGGGAATGAGCATGACTTGTGTAGGGGACTGGGAACTGAGGGTAAGGAAACTCCTACATGTAGAAATAGGTATACCTTGGAGCCTGTTAAAAATTTATCCATTAGAATAATATTCTGTATTACACATCATTTTCTGGAGGGTTTATCATTTTAATTTAGCAATAAGCCCATGTCCCAGACCCTAACAATAGCTTCATGCAGAGCTTCTTGTGTATATTGGAAGAGGAAGTAGATGTGACTTTGAGGGAATATGTAGGTCTCTCAAATTAAACCAGAAATATTTCTAAATTTGAAACTGAAGGAGATGGGGGATTGGTTAAATAAACTACTGTATGGCTGTATAACGATGTACCACGCAGCAATGAAAGTGATGCTGTAGGTCCACCTTTATAACGTATTGTTAAGGGGAAAAAAGGTATATACATTTATATGTACCTTTAATGTTTTTTAAGTACTGGTTTAAAAATATGTTTTACATATAAAAGGGTATTCGTGTATTCATGAAACAGGTATTTAGGATAGACACCAAAATGTTAGCAGAGGTCATTTCTTTCTGGTGGGATTGTGGTATTTAGATTCATCTTTACATATGGCTTTATTTTATGTTTCGTGTTTTAATTTGTCATATTTTACAATCAGAAGAAATAGAATAAAGAATTCAAATAAAGAGAAATAGAAGATACCCTGTTTTGGTCTTATAGTACATATCATGTGTACTTATTGGTTGCTGTAGTTTTATTTTGAAAATTTTCAAACTTATAGACAATTTGCAACTGTAATACAATGAACAACACAATACCCTTCACCCAGACTCACCCATTGTTGCAGACATTGTGACCCTTTACCCCTAAATATTTAAGCACGTATGTCCTAAGAACTAGGACCTTCCCTTCCATAACCAGGGTACTGTCATCACAGACTAGAAAGGTGTCATTATTACGATGATACTGTTATCTGCTCTACAGTCCATATTTAAATTTCCACAATTATGCTAATAAAGTCCTTTGTAACTTAAAAAAAAGTGTTTAGACACAAGATTCAATCTAAGATCACATACTGCCTTGGGTTGCTGTGTCTCTTTGTTCTCTTTGAATCGTGAACAGTTCCCTGCTTTTTTGCTCTTTCATGACATTGACATTTTTGAGGAATTTCTGTCAGATATCTTGTAGGCAGGAATACTTGTATCGGCAAGAATAGAACGACGTTGGTTCTGTATCATTTTGTTTTTGAAGTTTTAGACATTAAAAGAAAATATATGGAGCCTTAATTTGAACCTTTCTGTTGTGGTACTTCTGTTCAGCCTAAGATTTGCTCTCCTATAGAAAAGCCTGGCTTCTGCTTGGACATCTTTAAGGTCTTTCTGAAAAGGCTTTGTTTTAAATGAAAGCAGAGGCAGGAAGGAGTGGTTGTGAGAATGTTGCACTTTTTGTTCAAATACAGTTAGCTCATAAACTCAGTTCCCTCAGGCTAGGATTACTTGAGTTTATCATGATGCTGTGATCTCAAGGGACAGTGAGAGGAGAGAATCTTCCCAAACAGCAGCTGTTTCTTTCACAGCCGTACTGTATTTCTCCTGCTTCATTAATGTAAGGGGGAAGATGCCCCCATTTTCTTTGTAGAAAGGAATAGAATAGACAGCCAGCAACACAGTAAGAGAACACAGTTAGCTTGCTGTGGAATAAAAAAAATCCTATGAAATAACTTGTGATCGTAAATTTTATGGTTAAAATCCTTGGAGGACTATCAGTTGAATTCAATTCTTCCAGGGGCTGAGCTTCTTTATAGTTGTGGTCAGGCCCTTCTGGAAATAGCATTATATCTTTAGAATATAAATTACTCAGACTGTGTTAGACTATACTTTAGTAACAACATGCTTTATTTACAAACAAAACCCCAAATCTTACTTTAAAAAAAGATTATTTCTTGCTCATGTCGTCATCTGTTGTGGATCATTTGGCTGTTCTTCTGGTTTAGAAACTTGGACTGAGGCTGCTTCCATCAAGCATTTCTACCATCTATTCTTCTAGCCTCAGGGCTGGGGGAGAGGAAACATGGAGAACTCATATCCACTCTTTTTTGTTTGTTTGTTTTTTAATGAGTTGACTATTTTTGATTCCACATATAAGTGATATAATGAAGTATATGTCTTTCTGTGTCTGGCTTACATAATGTCCTCCAGATCCATCTGTGTTGTCTCAACTGGCACAATTTCCTCTTTTTTATGGCTGAATAATATTCCATTGTATTTATATACTACATTTTCTTTTTTTATTCATCTGTCAATACACATTTGGGTTGCTTCCATGTCTCGGCTATCGTGAATAATGCTGCAATGAACATGGCAGTACAGATATCCCTTGGAGAGAGTGATTTCATTTCCTTTGGCTATATACCCAGAAGTGGGATTTAATTTCTTGAATCACCTCCATTCTGTTTTCCATAATGGCTGTACCAATTTACATTCCCACCAACAGTGTACAAGGGTTCACTTTTCTCCACATTCTTGCCAACACTTATCTTTTGCTTTTTGATAATAGCGTCCTAACTGGTGTGAGATGATATCTTATTGTGGTTTTGATTTGCATTTCCTTGATAATTAGTAAACTCATATCTACTGTTAACTGATCTGAATTGGAAGCGACACCTGCCACTTGCTCTTAGCTTATTGGCAAGAACTAGTTATGTGGCTTTAACCTAACTGTGAAAGCATGGGAAATGTAAGGGATTCTGTGGACTATCTAGTGATCTGGACGTCACTGATGTGTATTGTTTCCAGTGGGGACAGCATGGTGAACGTATGTTTCAGATGCAAGCCAGACCTTGGTTTTCATGGTGAAGGGCATAGACTAGCTAGTTCCATATCTCCTTCCCCGTTCCCTCTACTTACATAACTGTGCCTTTGTGACCACTGACGAACAACAGTGGTGTTTAGACTACAGATAGAAAGAGGCCTTTGGAGAATGATACGTTAAGAAATTTTTTTTCAAAACAATGAAAAAGTTAAAAGAATAGTACAATGAACAATGTTACACCCTTCACCTTGCCTATAAGACATCTGGCATTATTGAAATTCTCATTAATTATTTATAACTCTTCAGTTGGTCATAAATCTTCAGAATGGAATTAGGTAACCATAAGCACTACCTTAGATGGGTGAGGTTTAGGGAACAGATCTAACCAAACCTTTTGATGCTATTTACATGCGGGCTGGCATTCTTAAAGTTGACGCTTGTCTGATGTATTTGTCCAATATAGTTATTGAAATATATGTTTATAAAGAATGATTATTATTATAAATAGATTTTAAGAGGGACAAACTAATCTTTCAAAATAGTCTGTCCTTTCCAAAATACTTTATGCATATATTTCCATAATTTTTTCCTCGACCAGATCAAGAGCTTTTCCATGGAAAAGATTTTTATCTTTTTCTCTTTTAAATTTACAGTGCTTTACCTGGTGCTTAGTACTTCGGGAATAATTTTCTCAATAATTGTTTGCATGTAGAGTGCCAAATCTAACTCTTTTTCTTACCAGCCAGATCGTGTCTCCTAGATTCTGACTCTCATGTTATTGTGTCATTGACACATCTTAGTCTTTTACTACTGGTGTTCTACAAAGATGTTTCATAGCCTTTTATTTTCATAAATATCGTTATGCTACAGAAAGAACTGTTGGGAGTACAGAAAGTAATCGTATTTGTTTAATAGTTAATCATCCTACAGATATTTGTTTAATATCAACTATTAGTTAATTATCTTATAATTTAGCAACTGAAAGACCTCACTTACTGTTACTTTCTCATATCTGCGTTGTGATAATTGACGGGGTTAATAGCAACTTTGAGACACTTCAAAGTCATCTTGTATTTTTCTGATTGGTTGAAAGTCCCTAATGCATATAAAGTATATGAGAACACCCAGTGTGAAATCTGATTTATCAAAGGCACACTCTTTGTAAACCTGGCTGCATTGGAATAAACTGAGTTATACTAAGATATATATTTGGCTTCTCATCCCTCACAATATTTTTTTAGGCAACAGAGATTATGCCAAGGATGATCCATTGGAGTTTAAGTCCCACCAGTGGTTTGGAGCATCTGTGAGATCAAAACAGGATAAAATTTTGGTAAGTCTTTCGGATATTTACTCATAGGTGAGTTTAGTCAATTTGTGTGGAAACAGGAAGTTTTATGTTTGAAAGCTGATAGTAATACTCACTATGCTCAGGGGCACAGAGCATAATGAGGCAAGGTGGCTCTGATCAAAGGCCACCCATCTAAGGGTGCTGTCTCTCTTGCCCTTCTCAGACTTGGCTTCTGCCACTTTCCACCTCCTTTCCTACATTCTCCACTTCTCCCGCCGATCTTGATAGCTCCCATCAGTTTGTTTTTATCCAGCCAGGTTTAGGAATAGAGTGCCTTTGATTAATCAAACTCCCTAGTACCTCCTCTCCTTAAAAATAAAACCACCTTCCCTTTGCCTTTTCCCTCTACTCCGGCCCCATTCCTTTGCTCCCCTTTTCAGAGACTTTTTGAAAGTGTTTTCTGTAATAACCATCTCCACGTCTTCATGTCACATTCTCTTTCCAACCATTCCAGTCAGGCTCAGGTAGCCGTGGCTGAGGTCACTCTTGGCTTTCAAGGTCACTGAAATCCACTGGTCCTTATTCTAATTTTTCTTAACCCCTCAGCACCATTCAGCAAGGTCAGTTGACCATTCTTTTTGAAATCCTTTTCTTCCCCTGACTTCTGGGACACTTCTGGTTTTTTCCCATCTCGCTGGCTGCTCCTTTGCAGTCTCCTTTAATGGCTCCTTTTTCTGTCCAGTTTCTAAATGTTGTGGTGTCCCTGAGCTTTGTTCTGAGCCCCCGGTCTTCTCTAACTACACCTTTTACCTGGCTGCTCCTATCCTGTCCCATGGCTGTAAATACAATCTGTATGTCATAATACCCAAATTTATATCTCTAGCTCTTAATTCTCCTTGGATCTTTAAAGTAATATTTCCAAACTACCTATTAGGCATTTCCATTTGGATATTTCAGCTATTACTCAGAATGAACATGGCCAAAATAGAACTCTTGTTATCTTCCATCAAAAAGGAAAAAAACACAAAAATAACTGCTTCTATAACAAAACTTGCCTAACTTATTTAGAGGCGTGACTCTCTACCCCATCCACCAACGAGCCCTGCCAATTCCACCTGCAGGCTCCAGATTATATCCCACATCCATCAATAAAGCATCATCTCCACTATTTCTACCCTGTACCCCTCCACCATCACTTGGCTGGGCCAATGCAATGGCTCTTCTCATCTCTCTGCTTCCTCTGTTGCTCAACTGCAATCCATTCTCCATAGAAGCACCGGAGTGAACCAGAGCATTTCACCTTCTTGATTAAAACAGTCAAGCAGCTTTTCATTACTCAGAATAAAAATCACATGTTCATCGTGGCTTTTATAAGCATCTCCCTAATCAGGTCTCTGGCTGCTGTCTCTTTGACATCATCTCACTCCATTTTATGTACGTTAGCTACACTGGTTTTGTTCTTCCTTCCACATGCCAAGTCATCTCAATTAGTACCTTCGTGTGTGTGTTCCTCTGCCAATCTTATGCTCATCTTGTTGATTTTCACTTGGCTAGCTCCTTGTCATTCCGATTTCAGCTTTAATTTCATTTCCTCAGAGAGCTCTTCCCTATTTCAATTACCTGCGTAGTATTTATTATTGTCTTTTTTTTTTTTCATCTGATTATGGGTCATCGGGAAAGAATTTGTTTAGGAAGTGAAATTTCTGCAGAGCTTTAAAGAAGGTGTCAAATTTTAGGAATTGGAGATGAAAGGTGGGGTTGAGAGTGGGGGCATTCTAGGCAGAAAGAGGTACAAAGAAGCAGAAATAAGCAGAAGTAGCAAATAGTCCACTCTGGAACATCAAGTACATGTAGAGAAGTAGCAATGATTACCACTTTTCAGTTTTCTCAGGGTAAATATAAAATAACCTAATGTTGATGTCTGTAGTGTTTGTGTTCATGTTTTGCTTCAAAAAATATTATAGAAAATTCATTGAACTTTTTTCCAGCAAATTAGATTGTTACACTTTTGGTAGATTACTTCGCTATTAAAACATGCATTATTCTACTGCTTATTCATGGTGTTGAAATCTGTAACTCTGAAAACAAAAAAGGTCATAGTTTATTCAGAAAGTAAATAAAATAAGCACCGCAAATTCTTTTACTCTTTTGTTACTTAATATATTACTGGCTTTATAATTTAGGGGTATATTCTACATGCCTGAGAGTGTTGCTTAGTTAGAATGTTGATTCAGCCTGAGACCTTCAACTTAGCACATAACATCGAGAAGAATGCTACCTGAAATAATAGTTTTGCTATTTTGAAAAAAAATCTAGACTACAAGTATGCCCTTCAGAAGAATATGAGAAAAGTACTTCTTTTTAAATTTTAATCTACTTTATCCATTCCTTAGTGATAGGGAATTTAAGGTACATGGTAGGTTTGATTAATTTTTATTAATGCTTAGAAAGTGATGTTATATTCTCAGGGAGTATAGATTGTCTGAAACACTAATTTTTTCAGAGAATTTCTATGTCATGGACTACTCCTTTGATTTCAGGCCTGTGCCCCACTGTACCACTGGAGGACTGAAATGAAACAGGAGAGAGAGCCGGTTGGAACATGCTTTCTTCAAGATGGAGCAAAGACTGTTGAGTATGCTCCATGCAGATCAAGTATGTATAGGAAGTTGTACCAGCTTTCAGGAAGAGGGCTGGGAAGCCTAGTTTGTTAAAAATGTGTGTGTGTGTGTTAAATTTGTAGACATATTGTGATATTTGATGACAGCAAAATGAAAATAATCCTGTTAATGTAAAGAAATTATGAATGGGCCGTCAACAGGTTTATCTTGTCTCCCTGAGAACTAATTTTCATCTTCCTTGGTTAGTAGTAACTAATATGTGATTTTGGAAACCTATTTTCAGTCCCTATTAGTCAAAAGATGCTTCACTGAGCTTCTCTACAGAGATGTGGGATCCCCACAACTAAAGATTCTGATTCAGTAGGTCTAGGTCAGGCCCAGGTACCTGCATTTTTAATAAGCTTTATAAGGTAATTCTGATGGATACTGAAGTTTGACAACTACAGCTTTATATTAATAATAAAGTTAAAAATTAAAATTTATGTCTTAAAGAGCCAGTTTACCTAGGAAGGTGAAACATTAAGCTCAGAAGTCTGTGTCTGAATTCCCCTGCTTTTAATCAGAGTTTCTTTGTCAGTCTGTTACCAAGCTTATTCCTCTTTTGATCATCCAAAAGATCTCACACTGTTCTCTATTATTTGAAATTTCAGATGAAATTGATATTGTGACTAAAGATGATTTTGAGCACTTATAATTTTGATTATGCTTTTCCAAACTCTGTACATCCTTTTCCCCTTGGAGATTCTGGTTCTTCTGCCTCCCCATCTTTGTGGAATTGGCCACCACTCCAGATCCTCTTTATTCCAGAAACATAAAAACAGCTTATTGAAACGCAGTGTGGTGTTCATACCGGAAACACCTTTTATGTTCCATTGGTCACCAGATAGTTTAGTGGAAAGAAGCAGTAACAAAAGTACAACGTTGTGTAAGAAGACTCTTACTGCTAGTTTCTTTTTTCCCATATTAGATGACTTGTGACACCAGGTCAAAAGAACTGAGTAAGTCCTCACAACTCTAAGCAGTTGAACCTCGGAGAACTGCAGATGATTTCATCAAGCACTTATTTCTTAGCTCAGCACCTTGACCCTCCTTGTTGTAAGTGAGAGGTAAACATCAAAAGAATGTTCCCTACCCAGAACCACATTGTTTATTAGGATAGGTCAGCAAGCATGCCCTACACAGGGTGGAGGAGGTTGGCAACTTTGTCCTCAGTGCTTGATGTCATCTGTGTCACGACCTTTATGTTGGTGTTTGGGTCACAGTACTGTCGTCTTTGGTGGTGTGTGGAAAATATGAGGACTAAATTTGTGTTTTTGATTTCTGTATTGCAAAAATGTTCCTATTGTGAGAAGATAATTTTATGGCTGTGAAGAATGAGCTAACTCTCCTATACCAGTTTTGTAACTTATGATTTATACGATGGACACACGTACAAAATTACCCTTGTTCTCATATGATGGATTTGGGAACTGAGATTCAGACAATTGAAGTCACTTTTTAAAGCCTGCATCTTACGGTAGTGAGTGGTCTAATGATGATTTGAACCCAGGTCTGTCTGACTCCAGAGGAACCTTTCTCCTGTATTGCTAACACTAGAAAACGTTTTCATGTCAGTTGCCTATAAGGCACAGCTTTTCTAGAAAGAACACATCCTGTTTTCATGAGTACAGGTTTGGATAATTTCTGACGTGTGAGAGTACACGAACCCTTCTGAAAACAAGCACTGTCATGATGATCCCTTGTGGATATATGGCCTGTTAGGCTAGTAGTTTTTGTCATTTTGCCTCTTCAGTAATGACCAGCTCTTTTCTCATCTATTTAAAGGATTAGGGCAGTGTTTGCATGATGTATCAGTTACAAAATGTTTTCACTTATTTGGTTTAGGCACAGAAATTATAATATCATTTAAACCTCATTTTCTAAAATATTTAACATCCAAATAGGTCAGCAAACTGGCTTGTGAGCCTGTTTTTGTAAATAAAGTTTTATTGGAACACAGCCACACCATTTGTTTACATGTTGTCTATAAAGGGAGAGTTGAGAAGTTGCCACAGAGACCGTATACCCCTAAGCCTGAACTGTTTACTCTCCGACCTTTTACAGGAAAAGTTTGCTGATCCCTGATCTAAATAAATAACAAAACCTCAAATCTTAGAAAAAGCACAAAGAACCTCAGAAAAGCAAACTGAATGCCTTTCTTCCTGATAAATCCGGCTTTAAATATCCCTTGATCATTGTACATGCTTTTTGGCTCAACCTTTGAAATATTAAGCTACCTACAGGCCCAAATTACGAGTGGCAGCCTGCCCAGAGGAAAAACACTCAGGAGTGGGAATCTGAGAACATGGGGTATGTTCTCGCATTCTGCCGACAACTCGTGTGGCTGTGGATGATTCACTTCACCACTCTGGGCCTGTTTCATCATTGGTCAAACACTGATTTGGACAAAAGACTTCAGTGGTACAATTTTAGTATTTTGTGTCTTCTTCATCCTTCCATAAATTTAATGATTGATTTTATATGGGATGCCAGTTTTGTTCGGCTATATTGCTAACTTCTTGATAACTTGTCCTGTTTTGGTGGTGGTAGGTTGTGGGGTTTTTTTGTTGCTGCTGTTCATTTGTTTGCTTTTAACATGACCTGTGTGGACACTCTGGGCACGGAACTTCACTGTCTATGGAAAACTTACCATCTTACTGATTACATTTGCTTTTGGCTTTTCAGAACTGTATCTCTGGCCATTCTCGGCATTACACAATAGGCCAAATGTCTCTGTTGTAAAAGTGCCCGAGCCACAAATCATATGACTTAAGTACCCTTTCAACTCTGTGCTCAGACTGAGTCTTTTGTTCCTTCTGTTGACTTTCTCATGATAATGTTATTTGTATGTAGGTTTTTCTCAGTTATGATTTCTAGTTGACTTTTCCTTCCACTTGTTCACTACTCAGGGAATTATAAAGCATCATTGATTTGAGGTAGTGCAGCCTAGTGGTGCAGACACGCCTAGGCTCCGATCTCTGTTCTTTTATTTACTAGCTGGTTGACCGTGGTCAACTTACTTAATTTCCATAAGCTTTAGTTTCCTTATTGGAAATTGTGAATAACAATAGTATCTCTCATAGGATTGCTGTAAAGTTCTTAAAAGATAATGCCACAGAAAATTCTTTAGTATAGTACCTGGCTCACAGTAAGGGCTTAATAAACATTAGCTGCTCTTACAATCATAATAATACTATTATTTATAATATTGTCAGGCTTAACAAATGAGAGAAATGTTAATTGTAGAAATAAAAACAAAAGGCTTCACTGAAATAGGTTATAGTCAACATAAAATTATTTGTTGGCATAAACACTCAGTTTAGTATGTACCTGTTAAGAAAAATTTAAAGGACAGCCATATTTTCTAGCTGGATGTTCTGGGAAAGCAAATAAAGCAGATAATTATACAGTATGATAATCAAAAAAGGATGTCTTTGTAAATAGCCTGAAATAGTTCCCCAGATGCAACTTGAATAAAGGAAATAAACGGCTGACTTGAGGTTAGAGCAGAATTCCTTAGTATGATTCACTAGACACTGGAAACCCCGGCCCCACATTTTCCCATTCCCTCTTGGTTAGAAAAATTTACATTGGGGTAGCATTACACTCTTGAGGCTATTTTCTGAAAAGAATTCTAAATTTAGATATTAAGTGTGTAATCTTGGGGCAGTTCCCAGGTTTTTAAAATGGGTTCAAAATTTTTGATGGGAGTATTTGAGAAAATTCTTGGAAGTCGTCCTTATGACGGAAAATATTTTTGGTTCCTGTATTTGGGTGGCAGATACAGTAATACTATAGCATAATTATTTATCTATTGTAACATTGGCTACAAGAATTCCTTGATAACTGGAGTAGTGTTTTCTGTTGTTCCTTGTTATCCTCAAAATAAAAAAAGGGAGAGTCTTCAGGTTCATCCTTACCTCTTTTCTGGGTACAATATTACTCATGATAGAGTTAATGTAAATTAATTGGCTGATTGTCCAGGAATTATCTCCTTTTGTGAGAACTGCAGAAAAAGGAGTAACTACAAAAGAGTAAAACTATTGAGTCTATTATCATTTAGAAAATACTTGAAAATGTCATGTTTAAAGATATTCACTTCCATTAGACCCCAGTACTAAGCGTGTTGTGAGGATAGTTTTATATTTTGCTCTTCACAGAACATTAAGGTAGGGTCTGACCATCTCCCGAAATTCTGAACTATGTTCTTTATAGATTTGTTTATTGTTTTTGGCTATAAAACGTTTGTATAGGAAATGTATGTATTAGGAATGTGTGTATCTCTTTAATATTCATAATAACTTAGCAAAGACCTAGCAATTTGGGTCAATAATACTAAGAAATAGGAATTTCAGAATGGAATTTTTAACTTGCAGATCACAACTCATCATTGTTTTTTGAAATCAACATAGTGGGTCATAACCAGTAATTTTTTAAAAAAGGGATTAAATATAATAAAATAGAAAACATAATATATTGTATGTAAGAATAATGATATTGTTTTGTGAAATTTTGTTTTATTTATATATTTATTGTATACACACATAATGGTTGTATGTTGGGTTGGTGGGCTGTGATATAAAATATAATTTTGCTCTGGGTTGTAGTTAAAAATAAGTAGTTTGAAATCCACCATCTTGGGTGGTCTTTCTGTTCCCTGGTGACTGGTCTAGCTACTTTAATCTCTCTCTGTTGCCATATCTGAGAAAATGGTACTGATCAACATGGATACTGACTTGTTTAGAATGTGATAATAGCTCATTAAGTGCCTGAGTGAATGAGCACCCCCAGAAACTAGTGCATTATCTTATGATTACAGTGATATCAGATTTTTCTCATGTTTTGTTTTGTGTTATTTGTTTGTTTTTGGGTTTGTGTATGTTTCCAATCTTTTTATTTTAGAAAATATTGATGCTGATGGACAGGGATTTTGTCAAGGAGGATTCAGCATTGATTTTACTAAAGTAAGTTCTCATTTAAGACTGAATGAGTTTCAGATCTACCTTCTTATCTAAACAATGGTTAAAAATTAATTGGTCAATACTTTAGCTTCTCTGTAACTCTTACCTGTTTTATGAAAACAGCTAATAAAAATGACCTATGATTCTTTGCCTTATTAATTCTCTCCCTAGTAGAGTTTGCTTATTTGAGATAGACATCAAAATGGGAGTGAAGGATAGTAGAAAGTCTCTTCAGTAGATGATAGATAACTATTATGGCTTAATATTAAAATTTCCAGTTAGATAAACTGATAGAATATTAGAGTTTTCTGGTTTTGACTGAAATTGATTTTTCACAAAAGCTATCAATAGGAGCTTTATTACAAAATCAGAATTTTAGTTACATAAAAGCTGAGAAACATGCATATTTGCCATCTATTATGTGTCTGAAGACACTAAGTAAAGCTGAAGCAATTTAATTACTATAAGAAATCTCATATGCAAGGCTCTGTGTATTTTTAACTAAGCTCATATGCTCTCCAGAATTGATAGTTTTTATCTAATTTTCTAAAATAAGAATTTTATTTATATTTTCAAAGGAAATTTTTGTTAAGTACTTTTTTTTACATAATTTTCTTGTGTGTGGGGGGGTTTTTTTTGGTGGGATATATGAACATTTGAATATCAAATTGAGACTATTACTCCTAGAGAGGTCTCAAAAATACATTGATTGATTAAAAATAAAGCTTCCTTAGAAAGCTAATATGGCTTTCTTAGAAAATGTGAGCAAAGTGTGCCTTAAATTTATTAAAACAGCAGAAACTATAATTATGTGATTCAGAAAAACTAATAAAGCATTTGCTTTTTTTTCAGTTTGTATTTTATCTTTATTTTATTAAAAACAATTTTTTTCTAGACAAGGTACTAACAATTATAGTTAACAACTCTCCTTACTAAGTAATTGATTTTAATTTACTCAATTTGAAATTCATAATTCAGAATTTACTCATAATTACTTATAATTCAAAATTTAAGGAAGCAAAACAGAGGTAAAATATATTAATAAATATTAGGTTTAAACTTACATGATATATTTTCAAATAGGTGTTGTATTAAAAAAAAAGTGTCCATGTTTTCTGTACCTATGCCTCTACAACTATAACCCCAGAAATAGTCTCGTACTGTGAATGGTCATTGCTAAATTAACTGTTCGCTTTCTTCAACTCATTTCTGAAAAAAGAGTGTCATTTTAAAGCAGACAGCCTAGAAGTATCTTTTACAGAGCCAGGGCAGGAGATTGTCTGTTGATAGCTTGAAAGGGCTGTATGTCCATTTGGAGGGGGAAAAATTTCTCTTACCTCCAGCAAGAAGAAATTTCTAAAATATTATATTCAAACACTAAATACTTTGAATTAAATACTTTTAATTTGTTAGAGATATAAGAAATGCTAGTCAACTGTAATTTGCATATATAATATACCCTGAAAAATTTGCCAACTTCATTCCTGTTTAGATCTACAAGACACTAAAAATAATTTTCCTCTAGCCGAAAAATTTTTAATGATTATTGGAAAGGAAATTTGCCTGTGTAGTCACAAACGTAATATACAAAATTAAGGAGTGACTTTTTTCCTGATTGTGACCCAGTAATCCTTTGCGGTAGTACTTCTTGCCAAGTATGCAAAGCAGCCATGATCTGCAGAATATATATATGTTTGTGTATTTTCAGGTATTAAATGAGTATAACTTTCCTTTTTGATTTTTATTGTATTTTAGAAAAGGTACAATGAAAATTACTAAAACTGAGTTAAATGAGTTTGAGATGTATGATTTTGTTTGCTTTAATATATATGTATATATTTCACATGTACATGTGTATATAGCTTTGATGTTTATTACATTGCTTTCAGTTTTTAAAGCTACCTGTTTTTAAATATATATCTTTTGTTGTTTGATTTAATCTAGGCTGACAGAGTACTTCTTGGTGGTCCTGGTAGTTTTTATTGGCAAGGTAGGTTAATATTTTTTAAATTACCCAATAATGACTGTGTTTCAAACTCACCTGGCTTATCATGTGCCTATGAGATTTTTCAAATTATTTTAAAGAAAGAAATGGAAAAATACAATTTAAATGTATAATCACTATCTGTAACAAAATATATTTTTTTAAAAGGCTATGACATCATATATATAATACATATAAAATATATGACATAATAATATATAATTTAGATCATATATATGTATTCCTAGTAGAAAAGAAACTGTATGTATTTTTTTTTGTGAGGAAGACCAGCCCTGAGCTAACATCTGTTGCCAATCCTCCCCTTTTTGCCGAGGAAGACTGGCCCTGGGCTAACATCCGTGCCCATCTTCCTCTACTTTATATGGGACGCCGCCACGGCATGGCTGACAGGCAGTGCAGCGGTGGGCACCCGGGATCCGAACCAGTGAACCCCGGGCTGTCAAAGCGCGAACTAAACCGCTGCGCCACTGGGCGGACCCGAAACTGTATATTTTTAAAGTAAATTTATAACATAATTTGAAATAATTTATTTTTATTGTTTGTGGTATGTACTTCTCCATCTCTGTACTCTAGAGACCATGACATAAGCATTAGGAAGTGTGTGGAACTGATCTGTAGTAGGTAAATTGTGGCATTCCAAAATCTCATAGTTTTAAAAGTATTTTGAATTTGCTCAGAATATTTAAATGGTTGTTTTCTCATTAATCACTGACATCAAGAATGATTTCTCTGGGGAGTTTTAAAAATAGAGGATCTTATTAAGTTTCAAAAGAATATAATTAAACTAGCATTGATATAAAGGTAAAACACTACATTCTTCAGTCATTCTGGGATGCTTAATAAAATTATCACTTGAACAGATGTATAACAGATCATTATTTGCTGACAGTTTGAAAATAGGTAACTCAATCTACTTATTAGCTTACTTTATATTTCACTTATCATTAGATAGTCACAATTATTTAGTCAGTCAATATATTCACATTTATTTTCTGCTAAAAAGTGCCTTTTACAAGGTCTGAACTTGTTTACTGGCATTCTGATAGTCAAGCATTGTCGGTATTTGGAAGAACTGGGAAACCTGTGACTCTATTGATTTGCAAGTATTTTCTGTTTCTTAATTTTATTTCTGTATTCTACACTATGCTTTCCTTACTTCTTTGTGGGAGAACCCATGCTTGCTTTTGCTTTTTAGAAAGGGAAGCTAAAGGAGACATTTGCTGAAGGAAAATAAGAAGGAATGAGAAATGGGAATAAGTGAGAAGTTGAAAGGGATGGCAAAGGAGAGAATGAAGAAAAGAGAAAAATAGGCAAAGACAGGGATCCGTATGAGAGACATACTAAAACTGAAAATTTTGAATTTCTATGAATTATATATCTATTAGAAAGTGAAATGATTTAGGAAAATTGTAATTGAGCGGTATAGGTTTTTTGTGGCTTGTTTTACAGTTTTAAAATGAAAACAAAAATGGTTCTAATTGCATATAAGAAAATAGGAAGTGTTGATACTTTCTAGTTAGGTATAAAACATGGATTTATTTTTCCCCTTTACTGCTGGGTGTGTCATTAGTGAAGGGGAGGGAAGTGTCTGATGGGCCTACCTGGGACCAAAGCTAGATCGTGTGCTTCTCAGTCAGGACTGCCTGTCAGCTGTGCGTTTTTAGACACACCGCTGTGAAAATGTTTAAATGACGTGTTGTTTTAATACCTTGAGTATTACACAATGTATGCATTCCTATTTATTATAAATTAGAACCGATATAGATACTATTGATATTATGTTCATTGGAGTTTTATTATAAATGCGCTGTAATATGTAACTAAAAGACTTAGTAACTGGGAGAGACTGTTTTGTTTTAATAAGATTAAAATCAGCAGGTTTCATCCTGAATATGTATGTTAGAATGAATTTTTCTGTAGATCTCAGAATTGTCTCTGAGAATGGTAAGAATAGAGAAAATAATGTTTTATTTCAATGAGATGATGAATTTTCCAATGTTCTTTGATTTAAGAAATATTTATTGAATTCCTCCTATGGGTTAGGTACTGTTTAGGCACAGAGGATAAAGTAGTGACCTAGAGAGCAAATGTTTCTGCCATATGAACTCAACCTCTGTGACTGGACAAATTGGAACAGGACTGAAAATTTTAGCTATTATCAGTTTTTTTTCTAAAACAGCAGAAATGAAGAGATTATTTTCCCATGTTATGGAGATGACATTTGATAAATCAGCCAACCTTTCTTGGGGCAGGAGGCAATCAGATTTTTTGTAGTTGTCTAGATTTCTTGTCTACCTAGCAACTTAAGGTTGTGAAGGAAAGTGAACTCACCCATTCAGGCTGCTTCATAGAGGTATCCAAATAACTTGTTAGAAAAAGTCAGTTGAACCAAGTATTCTTGTTATAAAGGTAAAAGTATTCCAGTAGATTTTTCAAGTTCTAATGGATTTGGTTGGGAAACAGTCCTTGATTTTATTATTCCATTTATTTAACATTGATCTTTTCGGTGGATGAAGACAAATTCTGTATTCATAAATTTTTGTTTATCCGTAGAGACTAATTTTAAGTACTAACGTGAATAGAAATAATTGTGACTTAAAAAATAATACCAAATTTTAGATTTAGTATTATGAAAGGAGGGTTATTTAAGGCTAATAATTAGAAATACTAATATCTAATGCAATTTTCTTTAACGCAGGTACCATCCATCGTCTGCGTCATAAAGATTCCATTAGAAAGTTATCATTTATTTTATCTATACATTTCAGGTCAGCTGATTTCGGATCAAGTGGCAGAAATTGTATCTAAATATGACCCCAAAGTTTATAGCATCAAATATAATAACCAGTTAGCAACTCGGACTGCACAAGCTATTTTTGATGACAGTTATTTGGGTAGGTAAAACCAAAATATGGGTTTATTTTATGGAGTTGTGGTGTATTTGTTCTGTATTTGCGTATTCTGCTCTAAGTAGGAAAATCTTTTATGTGAAATAGATTAAGATTTTTTTTTTAATGTAAGGAACATAATTTCAGATTGTTATCGAGTACTTATGTTATATTTCAGTGGCTGAAATTTGAGTGATTTTTTAATATAATTATAATGGAAAACCTTTAAACTATGCTGACTATATTCTAGGCGTTCTTCTAAGCGCTTTATCTGTATTTACTCATTTAATCCTCACGACAAGTCTATGAAAGTGTACTGTTATTATTGCCATTTTGTAGGTAAAGAGACTGAGGCACAAAAAGGCAAAATAACTTGCCTAAAGTCACTCATTTACAACTTGCTGTTCTGAAATTCAAACCCAGGCAGTCTGACTCCTAGACTTTTATTCACTATGTTAAAGTACAGTTTTGGTCTTTAAGATTTATTGACTTTTGTTCTCTCTCTTTAAATTTCTCTTACTCATTAAACCAAGTACATATGACAGAAGTAGTACTTTGCTGACTGAAAAAAATCTGTTGTTTATTGCTCCTTTATGATGAATTGCAAATTTACCCTGTTTTTTTAATTGAGATATAATTGACATATGACATTATTTTAGTTTCAGGTGTACAACATAATGATTCAATATTTGTATATATTGCAAAATGACCACACTAAGTCTAGTTAACATCCATCCCCACACATAGTTACAAATGAGAACTTGTAAGATTTACTCTCTTAGCAACTTTCAAAAATGCAACACTGTTATCAACTATAGTCACCATGCTGTACATTACATCCCCAGGACTCATTTATTTTATAGCTGGAAGTTTGTACCTTTGACTCCACGCATTTCACCCACATGCACCCCCTACCTCTGGCAACCACCAATTTGCCCTCTGTGTCAATGAGAAATTTACCGTTTTTAAATGACTCCTTTGTTAAGTTGATAAAAGTCTTATTTTTCTAATAGAGACGTATTTTTCTAATAGAGATTCATTTATCATAAACATATAAATCTGTTACCCCTGGAGGACAAGATATTACATAGTTAAAGGAATTACTTGAAAATAGTTTCAAGGAAAGCTTACTCAGCAAGCATACTGAAGGTTACCATGCCTGCCCTGACAGTGTTTCACCTTTGTTCCCTGTGTAGGTTACTCGGTGGCTGTTGGAGATTTCAATGGTGATGGTGTAGATGGTATGATATGCTTGAACTATCTTTAATCCCTTTAAAAAATTTAGACTAAGTATTTGAAACAAGTGGCATTGAGAAATCTCAGCAAAGAGTTTTCAAACCACTGTTATGGAATAACGGCAGGAGAAATGAGGGAGAAATTAGTGCATTGATATGAGCTGGGTCTGTGTTACAGTTCCTCGAGCAGTTGCTGGGATTGAGCCGGCTGTCCCCGTCTGCTTCTTTCCTGCCCCAGCATTTCCATTATTTCTTCAGCTCCTTCCTTCTCGCTTTCAGCAGATTCAGTCCTCTTGGAGAGGCTTAGTTTCTTCTCTCTTTAGGCATAATTTGTAACCTGGGCTCTGTCTCTGTAAGGTGGGGTTACCCCATCCTCTCTCTGTCCGTCCATCTTCCTTCAGAGCTCAATCTGGGAGTCATAGACTTGACCTGATTTTGATCACTTTCTCTACCCTATTTCAGTTTGCTCTGTATTGTTTTTCATTACTGTAAATATAGCTTTTCTTCATTCTTAGGTCACTTTATCTTATCTGTTCTCTCTCTCTCGCTCTCTCTTTTTTTTTTTTTTGGTGAGGAAGATTAGCCCTGAGCTAACATCTGTGCCAATCTTCCTCTGTTTTGTATGTGAGTCGCCGCCTGGCATGGCTGGCAAGTGATGTAGGTCTGCGCCCAGGAACCAAACCCGTGAACTTGGGCCTCTCCGCCTAACTCAACCACTACACCACAGGGCCGACCCCATCTGTTCTCTTTTTAATACAGTTACAAATGTCGTGAGGGCATGCATGCATTTATTTGAGGGTACTCCAGATTCTTCTGTATTTTATAAAGATTTGATTTTATGATTAAAAAATGCTGTGGTCATTTGTTATGGAGTACCAATTTTTAAAAATCTCTTATTATTTATTGTCTACTGAAATAACAGAACAAAACTTAAAGCTTCCTGACATATCCACTTCCTCTTGCAATTTCCAATATTGGTCTTAAAAATGAGTAATTAAGTTTTTTTCTTTTCAGACTTTGTTTCCGGAGTTCCGAGAGCAGCGAGGACATTGGGAATGGTAAGAAAATTAAAAGGTGTTTTTAAAAAATCTCTGGGTTCTCTTATATTTTACCATAGTTCATATACTTTTGTTTTTCCTGCACAGGTTTATATTTATGATGGGAAGAACATGACCTCCTTACACAATTTTACTGGTGAGCAGGTATGCTTTTAAAATTTTTTTTCACTTAACATTTTAATGTCAGCATTTCCTAATATCTTAAAACTTTTCCTGTCAATATCTTAATGGTTTAATATTCGATATATAATAAATATTGGTTTAATATTCAATATTATAGATATAAAATAGGCTTTAAATATTTCACCTTTGTTTTAACCAAAGTAATTTGTTTAAGCAAAGACTTCTGTAATTTTTTTTTAAAGGAAATACAAAATCAAATTGCACACACACTAAACCAAAAAAAACTTCCTTTTTTGCCGATGACATTAAATTCTCCTTTAAGGAATGATCTGTGCCTTTTCATTTTATTAGATGCAAAACTAAGCATGGCACAGACATGTGTATTATAGATATTACAAATAAACTTCATTTGTATTCTTCAGTTAAAAAGTAATACTTTTAAGTACTAGACATTCTCTACAAGTACAAGCATTTTGTAATATTCTGTATTGCATGTGTCAGAGAATTAAATGATAAGTTAATAATGATAAAGGAAAAATCAATCAGTGGGTAGAGAAAAAACAAATGTCTCCTAGTTGGCAGATCTGGGATTCAAGCCCTCTTCTGGTTCAGTCAAGATTGTTTGGCTCTGCAGGAGGAGTGACAGGATGAGGAACTGGACTCAGTCCCCAGAAACCTCTTCCCCTGTGTGTGGCAGGTCAGGGTTCATGCTGCACGGAATAGCCTGCAGTTGACAGGCTGCTAGGGTTGTGACGGTGGTTCTCCCTTTGTGCTGTGTGACTGCTTCACCTCAGACAGCTTCTCCTGTCGGATGCCCATGTGTGTCTCTGGATCATGTTGTAGGCAGTCCACAGTGCTTTCTTTATTCCTCCTCAGCCATTTTAGGGGGAGGGAAACATGGGCTTTGCGTTAGGACAGACCCAGGCTCTCCATATTCAATCTTATTGCATTGGACGAGGTATTTACTACTGTACATTTGGTGGCTCATGTATAAAAATAGGGATCCTGGTAACTTCTTCATGGGGTTTTGGAGAGAATCAAATGGGAAAAAACATTTCAGTCATAGTGCCCAAGACAAAACTTGTCTCAGTAAATGCCTTCCTTTCTTTACACTTTCAGGCTGAATACCCTGAGAGGCTATGGCCCAAGAAGAGTATTCTGTTGAATTCCAGTCAACACATCAACATGATACCCCAAATACAATACACTTTATTACACATGTTCTGATCTTGTCATTGAATACAGAATGCGCCTTTCATTTTCTCAGTTACACTGTATCAACCCAAAATAGATACACAGAAATCTCCCTTATTATTCGTTCCTGATATCTCAGCTAATCAAATTTTGCTAACTTTACTTTTTTTGGTTTGTTGACTCATTTTTCACCTTAGATCATCTTTAATCTGTATTCTCTGCTAGTTTTCCTTTGCATGTTGGGCTCTCTTTAGAACTTTCTTTTTTTGCATTTATTTCCAGCCAGCCTGCTCCATCTGTGATGGCCAGCAGTCTCCTGTGGTGGGGGAGAGGACATTCCTTCTTTCTTTGCATAATAAGCCCATGATAAACCCAAACACAAGGGCTGGCCCTATGGCGTAGTGGTTGAGTTCGGTGGGCTACGCTTCAGTGGCCTGGGTTTGCGCGTTTGGATCCTGGGCATGGACCTACACCAGACGTCAGCCACACAGTAGTGGCAACCCACATACAGAATAGGGGAAGATTGGCACAGATGTTAGCTCAGCGCGAATCTTCCTCAAGCCGAAAAAGAGCAAGATTGGCAACGGATGTTAACTCAGGGCAAATTTTCCCCAGCAAAAAAAAAAAAACCCAGACACATTTGTGCTGTGTGTGAAATTGAAAAGCAAAGCCACTGGCATAATCAATTGAGATGTGAGACAAAAATAAGCTCCATTCCATGACTTTCCAAACAGTAATTTCTTTAGAGTTGTAGTAGTTTCACATAAACCTATTAATAATTATTATCTATTATCTTTACTGCATAGACATTCATTTATAACTTCTTGGGTTCAACCAAGACATGTGTGTATGACTGTATGTCTTTCTGATAGTGTGTTTATATCTGGCGTGTTTTGCATAGTGGAGAGGAAGGGAGGAAATGGGTTAGGCCTAGGAAGAAGCACTGATTCTACTTGGACTTAAATGGCGTTGTGTTGAAGTCACTGAAATGATATTCATGGGGTATGTTTTGCGAATAAATCTGGGAAAATAAACAAGCCTCATTACCTGATTGTCACTGTGTTGGTAGAATAAACAAAAGAGAAGAATTTTAGATTGAAGCACTATATGCAGAGGAAAAAAATAACCCTTTCTATTTGATAAATATACTACAAATATTAATTGTCTAAACTAGTTGGATGAAATGTAAGCACTTCCGTTTTTTTCTTGTTATCCAGATGGCTGCATATTTTGGATTTTCTGTCGCTGCCACTGACATTAATGGGGATGAGTAAGTTTAAAAAAATGTTTCCAGAAACAGTTTTTCTCTCGTGTTTATGAACGCTTTACTGAAATTAAACATTTTTTTCTTCTGTTTCTCTCTCCCCTTCCTAGTATTTTCTATTCAAGGAACCAATTTGAAGCAACCTTATCATGAATACTAGAAAACCTCTGTGGTGTCCATAATTTCTTTTCTATTAATTTCTTTTCTATTGTATAATATGAAGAAATAATGTAATTTTATGAATTAGTCATAGTTCCTTAAAAGAGTTGAAGGTTTGCATTTGAAATCATTTTATGCTTCAGTGCGGCTATGAGAGATGTGGAAGGAGGGAAACTCAGTTTTAATAAGAAAGAAAATGATTATTAATAGTCAGATGGAATTTGATCTTGCTTTGGCAAAAGAGTCTGTTCTTTCAGGTATGCAGATGTATTTATCGGAGCACCTCTCTTCATGGATCGTGGTTCTGACGGCAAACTCCAAGAGGTGGGGCAGGTCTCAGTGTCTCTTCAAAGGGCTTCGGGAGATTTCCAGACGACCAAGCTGAATGGGTTTGAGGTCTTTGCGAGGTTTGGCAGTGCCATAGCACCTTTGGGGGATCTGGACCAGGATGGCTTCAATGGTAAGATCCAAGTTCAGCAGCTGTGGGTCCCTGATTATTCTGTGTCCACCTAGAAAAGTCCTGTACCCCCATCTGTAGAGGTTCACACAAACAAACCTCCTTCCTGGAAAGGATTGAGAGACACACCAGGTTGAATGACAGGTTACTCCTTTTCCTTAAAAACCAGAACAGAATTTTCAAAAATTTATTCTCATGAATTATGATTCGTGCAGCCTCAAATTAGAGTGTTGGAATGGTTAATTTCTGAAAGAAACCTGCCTTCTCAGGGAGCCCAGCACTTGCCAGTGATTCTGTGTCTCTGTCCTCCTTGGCGGCAGTGCCCTCTACTGTCCATTTGGTACAAGTGTAAAAACTGCTTCCAGGCACGTCCAAGGCCATGCTGACTCGGATGCAACCCTCAAAGGTGTGGTTTGCCATTGATATTTTTAAAGCCATAACTTTGTTGTGGCTGCCTAAAATATTCTGAGGGAGGTTGTATCTCCCTTCATGGGGGCAAGTAAAAGGCATACATTCATTGTTTTATTATAGTCTCATTTAATAAATTAATTAATAGTAGTAGATATCTTTAAAAATCAAAGTTGGCTTTTACTATAGTATGAAATATAGGGTACAAATTACTAAGATTTTTTTTTAAAAAGAGTACTATTAAAAACCTTTGTAGAGATCACAGAGTAGAAAGTTGGTTGGTTTGTATAATCAACAATATATAGGGGTATGGCCCTTAAAATTTAAAGAAAATTATGCATTAAAAAGAAGACTTCAAAAATACATGTGACTCTTATATCTCCCAAGCGGTAGGAGAAAAGGGAAACATAGTTTGTCCTCAAGACCCCAGACTTGCCCCGGAGGTAGTTTTATGTCATGTGCTGAAGTGTCATCTCTAAGATTAACCGTGGAATTTTTCAATGTTAGTGAAAAACTACTCAAAGGGACATTTTGCTTCCTAAAATAGAGTCTTAAAGATTTTTACTACCAAGAGAACTTAACATAAATCAAATGGAACTCTGGTATAAAGTTCACAATAGCGCTTGAGAAGAGTACCATAGAACAGACCAAACCATTACTTACTGAGAACAAAAACTACCTAGAAAACAAGGACCAAATCTGAGGTTCCACCTTGAGTAAATTGAATGAGTTCTTTGCTGTGGTTGGGCCTCTGTCTTGGTTTTTCTGGAACAGCCTGGACATGTTTGTGATCACCTTGTCTTGAGAGTATTCCAGCCACCTTAGAGAACGTGTCCTCAGTATCACGATCCAGCCAACATCTATTTTCATTAAAATGTGTTATCTGTGAACACACAATTATAAACAACAACAGCTAAAAGATATTGAAGTTTTATAACGATTTTACAAAGATATTTTACTTTGAGAGATAGATACCACAGAGGATGATGTTGTTCTCTCAAGGTTTTTCTTGGGGTCTCATTGTCCCAACTAGATTGTGAATGATAATGTCTTTAGTGGAAAATGATCTGAGCTGCATTTAGGTAACTATATATATATAGTTTATATATATATTCATAGTTTATATACACAAAATGACCTATTAGTTATAACCTAGATCTTTTCTTTGTTCAGACCTGTTGACATTAACCCTCTGTTATGCCGATGCTCTTGTATTCCTCCCTTTCCACCTACACCACCAGGACGACCCTTGGTAACATCAGGAGCGATACTGAAAACAGTGAAGTTATGTTCCACAATTCTGTGCAGTTTTTGTCAGTATCCCCCTAGAAAGGCAGAGGGAGAAAAACACAGAAAAAAGCAACTAAAATGATCAAAGGAAGAAATCAGTTGAATGAAAAAGTAGGACTCTCCAGACTGGACAGATGCCAGCCAAGAGAGAAGATGATTAGAATGGATAAAGTAATGAAAGGTTTAGAAAACTTAAAGATAACTTTTATTAAACAATCTCTCAACACTAGAGCCATCATCTGTTGGGAAATTATATTTTAATAAATACTTTCTTAATGCATATGTCAATTTAGAAGTTATGAATATCTTTTGTTTTTGTTTTTTGTGAGGAAGACTAGCCCTGAGCTAACATCTGTTGCCAGTCCTCCTCTTTTTTGCTGAGGAAGACTGGCCCTGGGCTAACATCTGTGCCCATCTTCCTCCTTCATATGGGACGCCACCATGGCATGGCTTGACAAGTGGTGCGTCTGTCTGCGCCCGGGATCCGAACCTGCGAACTCCGGGCCACCGAAGCAGAGTGCGCAAACTTAACCTCTACGCCACAGGGCCAGCCCCTATGCATATCTTTTGAAGCTTGAAGAAGGATAAAAGAAGGACTCTTACATAATTTAAATACTCCTTTTTTTTTTAAGGACAACAGATTCTTAGTTGATGCTTACTGCAGGCCAGGTACTGTTCTAAGTGCTAAAAATGAGAGGATAAATTAGAGCCCGTCCGTGTCCTTAAGGACTTTAGCATCAGTAGAGGCAAGTTTTATGTAAACAAGTAAATACTAGAATGTGATCATTGCAGTGTTGGAGATATTCCTGGGCATAATGGTCTTATATAAAAGATGAGTGATCAAGATGTCTTTGATGTCTCAGGGGGTGTGACATTGAAGAGGCTGAAAACAGTTTGGGTGTATGAAAGAAACTGAGGCAGTTTGGAATGGCTGGTACATAGGGG
The DNA here is from genome assembly GCA_031878705.1 of Tapirus indicus. Classification (NCBI taxonomy): domain Eukaryota; kingdom Metazoa; phylum Chordata; class Mammalia; order Perissodactyla; family Tapiridae; genus Tapirus; species Tapirus indicus. Next base: position 96,227,618 of record CM062926.1, read on the forward strand.
CTGTCACAGCAAGATGGACATGTCCTTGCTGTCATGAAGCTTATATTTTGTGGAGGAGCCACAGAATAAACACACAATTGGGAAATCCAGATAGTAATAAAGGCTGTAGGTTAAAACAAAAAAAGGCAATGTAATGTGATAGAGAGTGTCTAGATAGAGAGCACGATCGAGAGGCGAGAGTCCATTGTTTCATAGCGTGGCCAGGGAAGACCTCTCTGGCAAGATGACGTTTGATCTATGATTTGGACAAATGAAAAGAGCAAAGCTTGAAAAGCTCTAGAGCAAGAACTGTTGAGGCAGAGGTAGCAGCAAGTATAAACCCAGAGGTGGGAACTAGCTTGGTGTGTTTAAGAAACAGAAAAATGACTGATAGGAAGAGTGAGTGAGGGCGAGAACTGGGGCTGGGGCTGGTGGGAGTGGTGGTGGAATGAAGGGACAAAAACAGGTAGCATTTAAATGCTTTGGAGATAATCAGAGGATTTTAAGAAGGCAGGAGACATGATATTAACATTTGGCAGTTTTGAGGAGAATGGATTATAGGGGCAAGAATAGAAGTGGGAGGCCACTTAGGCTGCTTTAGGAGTCCAGGGAAAGGATGAGAATGGCTTGTTGAGGGTGGTACCAGCAGAGAGAAGGAAGTGGACATCTTTGTAATATAGTTTAGAGTTAAGAAAGGTCATAATGACCATTTGGTGTTTTGTATTTGTTTTTCTTTTTTAAACAATTTAAAACTTTTTGTTTATGTTATTTCAATGTAAGTTGAGCTGGATCGAGATGAAGTCATAACTTGCAAGTTTCTGAGCCGGAAAACCAAAAACCATGCCCAACTAAATTAACTAGAATTTTGAGAGCTAAAATGAACCTTAGATGAATCTTTTGGCATGTCTCCTCTCCTCCATTTTAAGGTGAGGCATTTGAGGTCCAGAAAGGTTAAGTGATTTGTCCAAGGTCAGACTCAGAATATCTGGCTCCAAATTAATGTCATTTCCACGCAGTTTCGCTGGAATCTCCTTCAATTAGATCGTTGAATATAGAGTATGCTACTGAACTTTGAGTCAATATTTATTGGACAAATGGGTTCTGTAAATATTAAGATCTTCTCCATATAAATAAGTGCTAAGACTTCCTTCTCTCTGTCCTTGGCCTTCCCCTTTCCTTTCCTTCTTCCTTCCTCCTCCTTCCCCTTCTGTCCCTCCTCCCCCCACCACCTTTCCCCCACAGATATTGCCATTGCTGCGCCATATGGGGGTGAAGATAAAAAAGGAATTGTCTATATTTTCAATGGAAGATCAACAGGGTTGAATGCGATGCCATCTCAGATCCTTGAAGGGAAGTGGGCTGCTCGGAGCATGCCACCAAGCTTCGGCTATTCAATGAAAGGAGCCACGGATATAGACAAAAATGGATATCCAGGTGCTTTTCTAGAAATGCATAGAGCTTAGATTTTTCAGTCCTGATGGCAAATAGTATTGGTTACTCTGCTCTTGATTTATATTATAAATCAGTTCAGTTCAGTATTTCAAGTATTGTTGAAGCCCATACTATTGTTCAAGGCGCTCTTCTCATCACTGAAAGGACAAAGCAGAGACAGCTCTGTTTGCTGGGAGCTTCCAGTATAAAACACATACTCTAGAGTTTCTTTTATTCTCTTGAAGTCTGTAATGAAATGTCAGAGAAAAATATTGTAGAAGCTGTAAAGAAAAGCTAAATGCTCGTTCTAAGTTTTTAAATGGCAGCTGTCTTTGTTTTTAATGATCGAGTGTTTTTATCTACTTGAGATCATTGTGAATTAAAATATATATATTATCTCATTTAATTCTCCCAATAAGGCTGGTGAGGAATATAAGTTTGTTCAGCTCATTGTTGTACCATTTTCTGGATGAGAAAAGAGACTGAGAAAGGTAATTTGCCCAAGGTTGCCCTCTGGTTTGAGCCAGTACAGGAAGTGAAGCCTTTTTCTGGCTCTTACATACTTTGGAATATTGTGGTGAATCTATTCTTAAATGAAATATAATGCAGGAAATTTAGATTACCTTTGTTGTTGAAACAGTTAACATGAGCTCAATATACAAGTATGTTGAAGTGCTTTTAGAAATAGGAGTGAATTTGATTCTTATCTGTGTTAGTGTTATTTCAAGAAATTTTTTGTTTTGAATGCGATATATTTATTATAGAACTTTTAGAAAATACAGCAAAGCATATCTTTCAATTTTCTTTCCAATGCATTCACACACATTTTTTAACAAAATAGAATTATGCATTGTGCGCTGGTAATAGCATATTTTATTCACTTCAAGTATCAGAAATGTTTTCTCATGTTATTAATTATTCTTCTAAAACATGAATTTTATGTTCCCCATTCTATCAAATGGTTGTATCATATATTTAACCTATTTTGGGGCATTTATATCCTTGTATATAATTCTGGTTCATACCTCTGATTATTTCCTTAGGACAAAATTCTAGAATTGCTGTGTTAAAGATATGCACTTTATTTTTTAAGACTGTTGATATACGTTGTCAAACTACAATCCCATTCCCTCCAAAAGAAGGTTTTGCACATTTTTTAAGCACTCACCAGGAGTGAGTGATCATTTTCCCACAGTTGTGCCCACACTGGGTGTCATCTTTTGTTTCTTTTAAAATAACTTTAAACTATATGATAGGTGGAAAATGTTATTTTGTTTTAATTTACAGTTTATGGTTATTAGTGAGGGTAAGCATTTATATTTACTTTTGTCAATTTGCTTTTTGTATCTTTTTTTCTCTGTTTTCTATTGGAATGTTTTTCTTTTCTTTCATTCATTCATTTTTTTTAACTTGTGGCAGTGCCTTAAATATTGAGGATATTAAGTCCTTAAATCTCATATATATTTCCCAGTTGTTCACATTTGCTTTTTGGGCATAAAGAAGTTCTTAATTTTTATTTAATCCAATCTACCCATCTTTATGGTTTCTTATGTACTTTTCTGCTTAGAAAGGGCTTCCTCAGACTTAGCTTGGGTATACTGTGGGGCAGAGCTCTGATTTCTTTTTTTCTTAATTATGAACCAGTTGTACCAGCTACATATAAAAATCACTGCATTCTGTTCTTGTTGATTTGAATGTTAAATGCTATCATTCTAAATATTCTAAGTATATATAATGTGCTTTTTTGGTTTTGTTTTCTTTTTGAAACAAAATAAATAAAATGGAAAAAAGAGAAATTTTACAATGAAATTGTATAATTGTATAATGAAATTGTAAAATCCACAGGTGTCTATAAAGCTTTTTCCTTTGGGGGTATGTGTGTTTGTGGGGGGTATACACTTCCTTATTGTTGCTGATTTTTGCTAAATATCCATTACAAAGATTCTTGTCTACTTGGATGAAAGATCAGTTTTATGATGAGCATTTGCCATTGATGGTAGCTTATTTAGAGTTTTTCTTATATTTTAGCCTTTTAGATATTATCTTACAAGTACTTGATGAATAGTTTTGAGACTAGTTTAAATCTTTATTATATACATTGGATGTTTTATAGAATGGTATGTGAATTTAAAAAAACCATTATTGTTATTAACATATTTTTTTCTACTCTCTTTGAAGACTTAATTGTAGGAGCTTTTGGTGTAGATAGAGCTGTATTATACAGGTGAGCATGTTTCCGTATCCTGAAATGGAATATTTTGAATTATTTGAAAGTTTTATAGTTAAGTCCCAGTGTTTGAATTTCAGTTTAATTTTCCTGAAGTAATGATAAAATTTGTTCTTTCTGTACAAGATTTGTTCCAGGCAAGTAGTATTGACAAGGTGTTCCCAAAGTGGAGAAAGCTGTAGATGTTTTATTTAGAAAAGTATTCAGAATTTTCCCTCTTTGTTCTTTATATTATGTTCAAAGATATTCTCCTGCATTTTAAATCTCTCTTTAAAAATTATTTGAGTTTTACATTTTCCTCTAAGAGACAAGAAGTTAACTTGGTGTTTGTGCCACAGCATTCTCTGTCCACAAGGGCAGTGTGTAATGACTTTTAGAGTAATATGTATAAATCCACATATCTGTATTTCCCAACTTCATACATATTCCCAGTTTTTCTCTGTGTTTCATCAATTCCTCATGCCTTGGAATATCACCTGGCATCCCAAGTAGATCAAGATGTTTACGCTTCTGTGGGCCGTGTTTATTCATGTCAGGAAAACTAACATTGGTGCCGGGTAGTGGGGTTTGTGATGGGTCCACTTGACTCTGGCTCTTGGGGAGGCGCGTGTCCGTGCAGATTCCTGGATTTATCGTGATTGAGACAGGCATGCTGACCTGAGCCTGCTGTATTTTTGTACAGAGTTTAAACCTGTGCATCTGAACTTTGGAAAACTATTTATTTTAATTTATTGTTTCAATTTTTAAAATTGCTGTTAAGGAGGTAATACATGCATGGAGTAAAAATTCAAACAATGCAAAAAGGGCACACTATAAAAAAGTATACTTTCTCTCATGCCAGTTACTATTTATTAGTATATCCTACCAGAAATAGTCTATGCATTAAAAAATTATGTGTATGTGTGTGTGTACACATATCTTTTGTACGTTGTGGATTCTTTTTTCTCTTATACTAAAATTCTATCTTGGCTATATTAGAGATGATCCACATCAGCACAGATGGATTTCTGGCACTCATTTCCCCCACTGTATTACATTTCATTAGGTAAACATCCCACGACTTTTACCCATTCTGCTTTAATGGACTGAGTTCAGATGCGTTGGCCAATTGACCTGCTTTGCCTGGAACTGTGGGATTTACCAGGATGTGGGACTGTCAGTGCTAAAATCAGGACAGTCCTGGGCAAACTGGGACAGTTGGTCATTCTGTGTTTAGGTTGTTTCTGTTCTTTTTGCCCTTACAAACAATGCTTTAGTAAACATTGCACTGTATATGCAGTGAATGTGAACCTAAAATGCTTAAACCAATCTTACATTTTAAACAACTTTTTTTTTCTTTCTTTTTTTTTTTTTTCACCAGGGCCAGACCAGTTATCACAGTAAATGCTGGCCTTGAAGTATACCCTAGCATTTTAAATCAAGACAATAAAACTTGCCCACTGCCTGGGACAGATCTTAAAGTTTCCTGGTAAGGGTGTTTGTTTAATAATAGTAATTATTGTGATTATTGGTTCAATCATCATAAAAACAATTGAAAATGAAGCGGGGGCTGAAATATTGCTAAAGCAGTTTCTATGGGTATACTCTATTTTCATGTCATAGATTGGATTATAGAAATATTGTTCCAAAGAAGATATGTAGAAGGCTCTAGAAATATGCTACAAACTCACATAAAATTAATTTTTTAAAAAAGGTGCATGCTTAGGGAATATTTTCTAAAAGAAGGAAAGGCTAATAAGATCTCAGAACTCATTTATATTTTAAATCTAGATAGTCCCATGAACATTTTAATTTATAAAATACATGATCTTTTTCAGATTTAATATCTGTGAATAGCTGTATGGAAAATAGTATTTTGCTCTAATATACTGGGCTTTTACTTGTTCCTTTACTAGTTTCTAAAGAAAAATATAATTATTTTTGTAAGTTCAGTGTCTGAATTCTTCTCTAGTCCAGTGTTTCTCAAGTCTTCATTATTGATATGCTACTTTTTGCTATATTGCATGAGTCTTGCTGTATTTTCACTCTACCTGTATTTATAATTTTCTTAAGATTTTTTCCTTTAAATTGACTCATGTTTTACTTTAAAACACTTTGAAATAAAATAGAAAAACTAATTTCTTTCTCATACATGTCAAAATAAATATAAAATTAATAACGAAAAATCTTGACCCATATACTATTAAAATCACCATGACTACCCTACTTTGGGAAATACTGTTCATGTTCCTTGTTCACACAGGCAAATCAGAGAGCACTTATAGATGAAGGGTAGAATGATTGGAAACTGGGAAGATTTTACTTCAGAAGAGCTAGTGAAAAAATATTTTTCCTGATTTTGTTTTGAAATTATTATTATAGTTATTATCATTTTTCAAATTTTTATTTCTTTTTATTGGATTGCATTGAAAACTCAGTAATAGTTGGTTTTCGTTTTTATTGATTGGCAGTGAAGTTGTTTTCAAGATTTTGGCTTGAAGCTTTACTGCCTTTCTTCCCTTCACTCATCCTGCCTGTCCATATGAAGTGGCCAATAATATGCTTGTAATTATGCTAATAATTATACACTGACTAGAGCAGTAGCTTTCATATGTTTTTGACTATGGCACATAGTACGAAATACATTTTGCATCACAATCCAGTAAACACATGTATGTAATAAAAAAAAGTTTAATGAACTCTTACCATTGATATTTAAGTCAATTTTATTTATTTAATTAATTTTTTTAAGATGCTGGACACATCAGACTGATTTCATCACCTGTTAATAAATTGTGGAGAACACTGTTCTAGAGGAGCTTGCTAATTAAAGGAAGCTCTGGGGGCCTTTTATTAAATGAGACATTATTTTAAATCTGAACTGTCACTTCCCTCATTTACGTTTATCAACAGGTTTTATAAACTTGAGAGGAAGTTAGGAAGTTCTTTTCTTTTCCTTTTTTTTTTTATCTTATCAAGGTACTATAGAAGGAAATGTGCTTAAATTACTGAAGGATGAGTTAGATTATTCTGTGTAGTTTTATGTTTTAAGAGTAATATTAAGACATGAAAAAAGAAGTAAGGCTTCACAATATAAATTGTGTATTAGAAATGTGAGATTTGGGTGATATTCAAAAATATGTCTAAACTGGATTATAGGACTTGTATATATTTTTATTTTCCTACAGTTTTAATGTCAGGTTCTGCTTAAAGGCAGATGGCAAAGGAGCACTTCCCACGAAACTTAGTAAGTGTTCTATGGAAAAATTATATTATTTGGAAATGTTTTAGGGTATTTGAATAGTTACTCAAATAGTTGTTAATTGTTGTTTTTTATTTGAATGTTTATGCTTAAGGACATTTAAAATTGCAGTGTAATTACTTTGGCAACTCTTAAGCCAATTCAGAAATAATACATTTATTTATTGACATTGTGAACAAAATAGCCCACTGAATAGTAAATATGGCTTTCAGAAAGTTAAACAGTTACCAATATGAGATAAATGAACTCTAGGGGAAATGATATTCTTTATAAGTAGATGATCTACTGAGAGGTTTATATTTTATGTCTTGAAGAAGCCCCTAGCAATCTCAGGAGTAGAGGTGGCTTAGAAATAGTGAAAAGAAGGAGAAAAAGTTTTGGCCACTAAATTTAACCCATACAGCAAACTCAAACTTGACTATTCCTTTCCAAAAGGTGGTTTATGAGGTCCTGAGAGCAAGGGAGGAGAGTTAAGTAATGATACTGAGATTTGTCAGTATGTTAGTGACAAGTGCTAAGGATGAATAATAAAGGGGAAGAGGGCTGGGTTTGTTGGGTTTGTGTTTGTGTGTGAGAGTTCACATCGGGTAGCAAGGCACGGGGTCACTGGAAGGTGACTCTTCAATGAAGACCTGAAGGACTTGAAGGAAGTAGGGTGTATCTGGAGGAGTGTTGTGCACAGAGGAAATGGCAGTTTCAAGAGGCCTGAGGCAGGAGCATGCTTCGTGTGTTCGAGAAACAGCACATGTGGGTGGGTGGAACAGAACTGGAAGCAAAATAACCCTGGGTTTTCACCCAGATTTGACATGAAGTTCAACATTTAGAGAAAGTTGGAAAGAGATCTGTGGTTTCAAAGATCTGTACTCCTTTAAAGAAACTACTTAAAAGAGCTGAACTACTTCTCAGAAGGAAGTAACCCTAACAACTGTGCTTCAGACTATAGGCTGCACATTCGTTTTAAGATGATTCTTGACTCAATCAACTATATTTGGTCACTTGCTTTATGAGAGACAAATTTATCTGACAATTTCATATGGTAGCTTCATTCGAAGTAGGAGTTGCAAGTGATGCAAACTGTTCATTCATCATAGTGCTTAATACAATGGTAGATTTACATTCATGCTCTCAACTTCCTCCTCTCAGCTTAAATTAAAAGAAAAAAATTTCTCCTCTCATAGTTGTTTTACTACCATCATTATCTATTGTCTGAATTAATATATGACATGACTTTGGGGATAGTTGTATTAGTTATTTAATTAATTACTAAATATTTATTCAGAATTAATGTGTTCTCACTACAATGTATAGACATTTTTAATGAATTAGAAACAAATTACTTCTTAAGGAATAAATATCTGTGTTTACGTGAAAACTCTAGATATCTGGGACAGATAGGTGTCCATAAAGATTATGTTGGTTATAAATCCTTTGGTTTGTATAGACTTCCAGGTGGAGCTTCTTTTGGATAAACTCAAGCAAAAAGGAGCAATTCGACGAGCACTGTTTCTCCATAACAGGTCCCCGGGTCACTCCAAGAACATGACCATTTCAAGGGGGGGACAGATGCAGTGCGAGGAACTAATAGCATATCTGCGGGTAAGAGAGACTTTTCGGCTTCATTATCTTCTCTTTTTACACAGTATTTTTTCTGTTCATCTCAATGATTTTCACTTTCTGCAAATTTTGGTATTAAATCAAAAGGAAAACATAGAAGAATACACTTGAGGAAATTTGGCATTTAAAGTGTCCAACCTGACTAATGGGCTTCTGCTCCTGGCAGACTGGATATTCCGAATGGCCTGTCCACAACAATGCACTGAATAAATGATGACAAACATAGTTCTTAAACATTGCTGGACTCTCAAGACAGTAAATCTCCAGGGTCCAGAAAAATAAGCAATCAATTAAAAACTCTGTTGGCAAATCTGACTTAGCCAACAGAGTGAGTGGTGTGCAAATGTGTGAGCCAGGGTTGCTGGGGAGGGGTGGAGCCAATGGGAGAGGATGAACCGGAATTGTAGACACCAGCACGGGGATTCAGACTCGCCTGGGGCCTTCATGAGCCAGGGGTCTGACTGAGCCTCCTGCTTTAGGTCCAGACATTGCATGAGGCTAAAGTGTTCCCAGGACAGAGGTGCACCCTGCTTCCAGCAAGAGCAAATGCAGCCTTTCTGGAACAATCTAGTATGGACTGCATGATTTCCACAGGTTAAGTTCAATCAAATATGAATTCATTTAAAGAAAAAAAAAAGCACTAAACACACACGGAAACAAGCCATTAGAAGAAACAATAAATTTTAAGCCTGCAAAGGCTTCAGATGTTGGAATTATCAGTTACAGAATATAAATTTGTATAAAATGTTTAAAGAAAGAAGGGATGAAATTTTTAAAAAGAAGATAAAAACATCAGTAAAGATTTACAAGATACAACACAATTAACAAGCTTGATTTCACAGACCTATATTGAACTTGGCACCCAACAACTAGAGCATATAAAAATTTGACCATATATAGTATAGGTCATAAAGGAAGTCTAAACAAATTTCAGAGAATTAGAATAATAGAAAATATGCTGTTGGATCACAGGGCAATTTTTAGAACTCAGTAGCAAAAAGATACATTGGGAATTAGGAATTGTGATTTTAAATAACTTATGGATCAAAAAAGAGATCATAATGGAAATTATTTAGAAGTGAATCATAATGAAAATACTATATATCAAAATGTGTGGGATGTCAGAGAAGCAGAATGTAAAGGTAAATGTATGGCCTTAAATGCTTTTTAATTTTGAAAAAAAATGAAAGACCAAGAAAACCTCCTAAAATTAGGAATTTAAAGGGGACATAATTACAGATAAAAGAGGGATTAAAATAATACTGTATATAACCTTGTGCTAAGACATAGAACTTAGACAAAACAGGGAAATTCTTAGAAGCACATAGCGCAACTGTCATAAGAAGAAATAGAAAACCTGAGTAATCCATTTAACCATATAAACCATTTTAAAAATTGAATTGGCAGTTAAAAATCTTTACACAAAGGAAACACAAGGCCCAGATGGTTTTATAGACAATATCTACCAAACTATAAAGAATGAGACATTCCAATATTAAACTCTTCGAAAGAATAGAAAAACAGAAAATATTTCCAACTCATTCTGTGAAGCTAGTGTAATTGGTACCCAGACTGGTCAAGAATAGTACAAGCAAGCAGAATTTCATGCCTGACTTACACAAAGACATAGATGTAAAATTACTAAACCAAATATAAGCAAACTGAATCCTAGTAATTTCTAAAAAAGGTGAAGTAAATAGACCAACTTGGATTTGTTCTAGGGTGGGTTAACATTAAAAATATAGAATTGTGACTTAACATATGAATAAACTAAAGAAAAAGCATCACCATCTTACTTAAGGGCAGGAAAAGCTTCTGACTAAATTAAATAACTATTCATGATTTAAACAAACAAGACCAATACCTCAAGTTATAACTATGAAGAAATACCATCTTACATTCAAAGAAAGTCTGCCAATACCTATTGATTGGTCAAGATGTGAATTAATGAGAATTCTTACACATCGCTGATGGCAGTGTAAATTGTTAAGAAGACTGGAAAATAATATGGTATTATCTTAAAGAGCTGACAAATCTACTTGCCACTATGTAGAAGAATAATCATTGCAACATTTTTTTTTTGTAACGGCAAAAGCAAAAAGCCAAGACAATACAGATAACCGTTGATGGGAGAATGGAGAAATAAATTGTGGATTTATTATATGATGAAATATTACTGAACAGTAAAAATTAATCTCAGCTACATGCAACAGCATGGATGAAATGTTAGCAAGAGGGTTGGACAGAAAGCACATCACAGAAGAATACATATAATCTCATTTTTAAATAAAGAAAAAAGATAAAGCAAACTGAAGAACATATTGTTTAGGGACATATGCAATATAATAAAAATACTGAAAGCAAGCAACAGAATGGGGAACTTAAAATTCAGGATAGTGGTTTCCTCTGAGAAGGAAGGCAGAGGGCTGAAGAGAAGAAGGAGCACGTGGGTAGCTTAGGTGATATTGGTAACATTCTAGTTATTATATTGGGTGTGTGTTTGCTCATTTTATTAATATGCCTCATATATTTTTGTGTGAATCAAATATTATATTATAAAACAAAAATTGGTTAAGGGTTCTCACTTGATAATGATAATCATTTTGGATACTCTGTTCTTATTCTTATGTAAGTGTAGTTTTTCAGAGAGTTTTGGTAGAATTGGATCAAGGATGAATACAGCTGGCTTTGTTTTGTGCACTTACGAATTTCTCCAGATAGTTTGATGTCATAGATGATGTCATCATTAATTTGAAGCTTTTCCATTTCTAGGATGAATCTGAATTTAGAGACAAACTCACTCCGATTACTATTTTTATGGAATATTGGTTAGATTACAGAACGGCTGCTGACGCAACAGGCTTGCAGCCCATTCTTAACCAGTTCACTCCTGCCAACGTTAGTCGACAGGTACTGTACTTTCTCCATTTCAATTCTTATAGTTCATATTTTTAAAAACCAGAAGTGATTGCTCTTATAATGTTCGGTTTTTAGTCAAAGAAGTCAGAGGGGAAGGAATCTGAATTTTCAGGTCAGAGATAGTTAAAGCCACTTAGAACTAAGTGATATGCAGAGAAAGACAGGGTCACATTTCACATACATAAATAGTAAAATAATTCAAGGAAAACAACAAAAGGCCAATGTATTTACATAGTATTTTAGTGTTTTGCTAAACAAGTTTTCTATGTTATCTTTGATTTACATTTTAATTGTAAAAAATAGTATATGTACAGACGTATATGCATATGTCTACAGTACATAAATGAATCTTTTCATAAAAGCAAATAAAACAACATAAGATTTCATAAAGACTGTACTATAAATATTTTTAGAAAATTCTATGTAAAACCCATGTATTCAAATATTATTATTTCTTTTTTTTCTCTTTTTATTACTTGTTCATATTTTTAGGTTAATATTTCTGCTCTTATAGAATGCTTTACCCTAAATTTAGGTTGTTATTTCTTTTGTCTAACTTGCTAAAATCTCATAAACTCTATATATATAGAGAGAGAGAGTTTTATATATATATATAAATATATATATATATTTATATATATATATAAAATTTGAGAAGACTATATTTGGCAGGAACATAAGGCAAATTATATTTTAGTCTTTTGTAATTTTTATAAACAATTTATTTCATATTTCATTTTACACATGAATAGTATATGTGCCTCTTTCTACCACCCGTTAACATGGAACTGGTAAATACAGTTCTGTTCCTTTTTTAATATTTTTTATTTTTAGTGGATATACAATATTGTATTTAATAATAATACAACATCTAAGCCTCTTAGGGTCTGTCATTCAATTTCATATTTTGTTAAATAGCTAATTGTTACTCATCATTTTACATTGCATGTTTTGATATTGGGCTTATGATTATTTTTTCTTTATAGTTTTAGAATTTTTTGGAAATCATTTATTAGTGTTAACATTACTTTTGATTAACTTACTGAGATCACTAATCTCTTTAATACTAATACAATTTTTTTTTTTTTTGTGAGGAAGACCAGCCCTGAGCTAACATCTGTTGCCAATCCTCCCCTTTTTGCTGAGGAAGACTGGCCCTGGTCTAACATCTGTGCCCATCTTCCTCTACTTTATATGGGACGCCACCACGGCATGGCTGACGAGCAGTGCTTCGGCAGGTGCCGGGGATCCGAACCCGCAAACGCTGGGCTGCCAAGTGCGAACTAAACTGCTGCACCACCGGGCGGCCCCTAATACTAATACAGTTTTGAAGCCATCTAACCAAATAGGTTAACTTTTGAAACTCCTTTGAGGGAAATAGTAACTTTAGTGATATTTGGCTTCCTTTTTTTCCCTCTCTAGCTCTCATTCTTCATTATCTGAATCTTTTTTTGTTTCCTTTGTGTCCTACATTTGTTTCAACAATGACATTATTTACTTTTAGGCATCTTTCCTTCTGCATTCTTAGCTTTATTATTTACTCTCATTTCTGTGTTATTTACCTACCCACTATTGTTATTCTTTCTAAAATGGATTCTTCATTTCACTGGTCACATTATAAACTTTTTTACTGCACTTTCTATGAAGTACTGCTTCCAATAGAAATGTGATGTGAGCCATATTTGTAATTTTAAATTTACTAGTCAGCAACATTTTTTAAAAAGGTAGAAAACAGATGAAATTAATTTTAATAATATATCTTTATTAGTTTGCTAGGACTGCCTTGACAAGGTAACGCAGAATGGGTGGCTTAAACAATACAAATTTATTTTCTTACAATTCTGGAGGCTTGACGTTTGAGATCAAGGGGTCGGCAGAGTGGGTTTCTTCTGAGGCCTCTCTCATTAACTTGTAGGTGGCCATCTTCTCCCTTTGTCTTCACATGGTCTTCTCTCTGTGTGTCTGTCTCCTAGTCTCCTTATAAAGCTCCAGTCATATTGGATTAGGGCCCACCCTGACGAAGCCATTTTAACTTAATTACCTCTTTAAAGACCATATCTCCAAATAAAGTCACATACTGAAGCATAGGAGGGTTAGAACTTCAACATATGAATTTTGAGGGGACACAAATTAGTCCCTAACAATATCCTAAATATTGTCATTTCAACATGTAATCAATTTAAAAATTATCAGTGAGGGGCCGGCTCAGTGATGTAGTGGTTAAGTTCATGTGCTCTGCTTTGACCGCCCGGGGTTCACAGGTTTGGATCCCAGGCGCGGACCTACATTTTTTAACATGTCTTCAAAATCTGGTACTTAAGCATATCTCAATTCAGATGCAAAAATTTCCATCAGAAATACCAGGATTGTGTTTGTATTTCATAACATTTACGACAGAAAACGTAGATTTCACATACCCAAGTTGTTCCATGTATTTTTGAATTTTCCAATAACTGAGTCAAATGGCAGTTTTAAAAGTTAAATTAATTTTAATTACATAGTATTAAAAATTCAGTTCCAGGGCTGGCTTGGTGGCTTAGTGGTTAGGTTCACACCCTCCGCTTCGGCAGCCTGGGGTTTGCAGGTTCAGATCCTGGGCGCGGACCTACACACCACTTATCAAGCCATGCTGTGGCAGGCGTCCCACATATAAAGTAGAGGAAGGTGGGCACGGATGTTAGCCCAGGGCCAGTCTTCCTCAGCAAAAAGAGGAGGATTGGCAACGGATGTTAGCTCAAGGCTAATCTTCCTCACCAAAAAAGAAAATTATCAGTGAAATATCTTACATTCTATTTTTTACTGTCTTCAAAATTCAGAGTGTAGGGCTGGCCCAGTGGCGTAGTGGTTAAGTTCTTGTGCTCCACTTCGGCAGCCCTGGGTTCACCGGTTCAGATCCTGGGCACGGACGGTTGCACTGCTCATCAAGCCATGCTGAGGTAGCGTCCCACATACAGCAACTAGAAGAATGTGCAACTATGGCATACAACTATCTACTGGGGCTTTGGGGAGAAAAAAAGCAAAAAAGGAGGAAGATTGGCAACAGATGTTAGCTCAGGGCTGGTCTGCCTCAAAAAAAAAATTCAGAGTGTATTATGTACTTATGGCATATCTCAATTCAGATTAAAATTAAATAAAATTTAAAAACCAATTTCTCAGTCACATTAGGCACATTTCAAGTGCTTAAAAGCCCCATGGGGCTTCCTAGTGGCTACTGCATTGCACAGGGCAGCTAGTCTAGGGTTTCCCTTTCTGCACCCCAGTCCTTTGGAATAGAGATTTAGTGCTTTTTGCAGAAAGAGTGTGTTTCTTTTTTCCTGCCCTCCATTTATTCTTTCAAATATATTTTAAGTTCTTACTCTGTGCAAGATATTAAGTATGTAACTGTAGAGATCTAGTTCTTTGTGAATGGAAGACATTGCTCTGTGCTTTTCCATTTCTGAAAATATCTTTCCTGATAGGATATTTTAATACTTAGTTGCATAAATGCTGGCCCAGTCTCTTTTCTTTAATATAGTGTGGTAGTCAGCCAACCATCCCTTTACCATAGTTTTATTAATATTTCGTACATACTTCTCATTCCAGACTTCAGATACTCATCATTCTACCTGGGACTGTTAATACACACCCTTTCACTAGTTAATTTATTATCTGTAAAATCCACTCTTTATTCATGAACTAATTTATCAGTGATTATATTTGATGTGACTTATGGAATCATCACGAAGTTCTCCTAATAGTCCTGACCTTTTTTTTTTTTTCTTTCTTGAAGCACATAGCAACTGATCATGTCTAGGTCATTAAATTAATTCATATACATTGTTGGGTTTCATCGTAATTAAATTGACAGTTAAGATCACTATCCTATAATTTTATTCTGGGTAGCTGCATATCCCTTGTGACTTGGAAGCATACAGTCATCATCTTTTTTTTTTAAGGAATCTTTTCATTAGTTTTCCCCTTTAAAATCTTTTTCTTTCTTCTTTTTGCCTGCCTTTGGATATTTTCAATAGACAAACCAGGAATGGCTTCATCTTTTTCTTTTCCTCTTTTCTTAATTTTATTTATTTATTTATTTATTTTGGTGAGGAAGATTGGCCCTGAGCTAACATCTGTGCCACTCTTCCTCTCTTTTGTATGTGGGATGCTGCCATAGCATGGCTTGATGGCTTGTGTAGGTCTGAGCCCAGGATCCGAACCCGGGAACCCCGGGCCACTGAAGGCAGAGTGCGTGAATTTAACCATTATACCACTGGGCCGGCCCCTTTTTTAAATTTTTGTATTCCTTCTTTCACATCCTGCCCAAGCTCTTCTGCTGTCTCCCACAATTTCCCTCTTGCGGATTTTCCGTATTGCTCCAGGTGGCACACACTCGTGGCCAGATAAGTGGGAGAAAGTTCAGATTTTTGCTTATTTCAACTATCCTGGATTGCATAACTTTAATTCTTCTAGTTCCTTTTCCTTCTTCTCTTTCCAAACTGCCATGCCTATGCTGTACTCATTCTGTTCAGTTTCTATTCCCTGTGGTCTGCCTGTCTGAATTGCTGCTATTTATCTACAGCTCATTATTATTTTACACTCAGCAGCCATATTTCCATGATGTTGGCAGAGGCATAGTCTGTAACAAGAAACCCTACAAGGGAGTTTATCTTGCCCAAGATCACACAATTTAGCAGCAGCAGATTCAAGCTGATCCCTCATTTCTTGACTATTACTTTCTTTTCTACACGATACTTCATTCTAAATCATAACAGCTAATTTAAGATATAATTAAAAAGTTTCAACTAATTGTATTATATCCTATGAATCTTTTTCTTCCTTTTCATTTTTGATTAGCTCCACTGACCTTTTTAAAAATAAGCAGTCATGATCCCTTTTGCATTCAGGTATGCAAACAAGTTGATGAGTGTTTATAATATAAATGTATGTGTGTATATGTATAGGTATATTCACATACATCCACATATATATTGGTATATACTATATGTGTATCTGTACTGTTTTTTCATGTAGAAAAAATAAAATCTTTTTTTGTAGGCTCATATTCTACTTGACTGTGGTGAAGACAATGTCTGCAAACCCAAACTGGAAGTTTCTGTAGATAGGTAAGTTTTGCTCCAAACAATAAATAGTATGAGAATTAGTTATATAGAAGGATGATGTACTATTTTCTGTAATTGTAAAACAATCAATATTGAACTGTAAAAAATGTGCACTATTTTCACTGGTTGCCTAGGTTGACAGTCTTTCCATTCAGCATTGAGTAGTGTCACAAAGTAACCTTATACTCCTTTAAAGATACACTTCATTGTAGGCATACTCTTAACTAAAGGAATCTGATTACATTTTGTATGGTATGTAAATTATATGGAAGATTGTGAGAATCACGACAAATGATTAGTTCAGCTTTTAGGAAAAAATCAGGGAATTAATAGTACTTACTAAGAGATATAAAATTACTTCAGTAATAGAGATGAATGATAGTGATATACTAGTGACATCGGTGTTTTCTTTTACTGAGAGAGGTGTTGGATTTGCACCCAGTGTGCTATTTCTAGTTTTCTATTGAGCTGTGAAGTAATCTTAAAATATCTTGAGACACTGTTGAGTGTGTCAGTGCCGTCTGTATATTTATGTCTTATTTCTTTGAACGGTCATGCTCTCCCGTGCAGTCTTTTTTCATTGTCTAGATTTGTATTAACTTGTAGTGATCAAAAGAAGATCTATATTGGGGATGACAACCCTCTGACAATGATTGTTAAAGCTCAGAATCAAGGAGAAGGTGCCTATGAAGCTGAGCTCATCGTTTCCATTCCACCGCAGGCTGATTTCATCGGGGTTGTCCGCAATAGTGAAGTAAGCAAGCTGCCTCTTTAAAAATCGAAATGCACTTGTAGGTCTCATTAACATTAATGAGCTACCCCCCTATTTAGTGTGGTACAAGCTTAGCCATTCTACCTAAGGCTAAATTGCTAGACAATTGAGTGCCTATCTTACATAATTCCTTTCAAGCCTAATACTTTGCATAATGTATTGATATGACATTTTTAAAATTGCTGGCTAAGTGTGCCTGAAACAAGGTCAGAAAGATAAAGTGTCTGAGCCTATCCATCAAATAATCTGTCAGGGGGTAATATGGTTATGTCACTAAATCCTCTGGGGATCTTTCAGAAACACTTTCACATTTCTGTGGCAATTGTACACAATTCTGGCTTCTCCTGTACCCCCTATTTGTTCAAATAGATGTATTTGCTTTGTAAAACAAGAAACTTAAATATCCAACTGCATGCTCTTATCTAGGAACTTGATAGTCTATGGCTTCTGCTTTTTTTCTTGGTCATTAATTTATTTCCTCTCAATCCTTTTTCTTGGTCTGTCAAAGGCCTTAGCAAGACTCTCCTGTGCATTTAAGACAGAAAACCAAACCCGCCAAGTGGTATGTGACCTTGGAAACCCAATGAAGGCTGGAACTCAAGTAAGACATTTTAATTAAATGGATTCTTTTTCTTTTAAAGCAAGTAGCATATTTTTCTGTGGGTTTGCCCATAGTAATTTTTAAATAAACACTTCAAAATAGTATCTTTAAATTGGTTTTGATTTAGAATGTAATGATTAGCAGACTTTTGTTTAGTTTTGACTAAGGTATTAAAATAATGGGCTGTGCTAGTACGCCGTATTCAATAAGCTGTTCTTTACACTGCCTTCAATTTGGTAAATGGATGAGAACATGGTTTAAACTAAGGACTGAAATTGTAACTTTGATATTTAAACTAGTGCTTTAATGACTCCTCAGAGCTACTCTGACAAATACCAAGACTGTTGTTTGTAGTTGAGATAGAATTATCTCATTGACTTGAAATCTGTATGGCCCTCCCAAGCAGGGTCAAAGAGCACTCCCCTTCAGGTGGTGGGGAAGGGAGCCCAGGAGCTTGAGAAGAAGCACTCGATGGGTTGCTTCCCAAATCCTCTAAAAAGTAAACAAAATAGAACTTGTAGAATTCCTAGTATCAAGGAAAAATGGCTGTATATTTTGTGTTACTTTTTCAATAGAATTGAATTTAATAGCACATATTGGTAATTTGAAGATCTGTGATAATATGGGGCTAAATATTCTATATTTACCCTTAAACAACATCTCTTCTATTAGATGTTGTTTAAGGGTACAAACCTGCAACTAGTAGTAAATAGTTTAGTCCTAGAGATCTAGTGCACAGCATAGTGAATATAGACAACGGTATTCAATATTCAGAGTATTATAATCATCAAACTTGCTAAGAGACTAGGTCTTAATTATTTCAACCACAAAAATGAAATGCTAATTATTTGGCATGATAGAGGTGCTAACTATATCTACAATGGCAATCATATTACAATTTATAAATGTATCAAATCAACATGCTGTGTACCTTAAATTTACACCCTATTATATGTCAAATATATTTCAGTTAAAGTAAATAAATATTCCATATTTCTTTAAGTACATTTTCTATTAAAAGTCATTATTATTTCTAGATGTATGATCTCTTAGGCAAGAAGGCTTGAACTACGTACCCTGAATTGCATTTTTTCACATATATTTAGCACAATATTTCATTAACAAGGGAACATGCTTTTTATTTTTTCATATCCTCATTCTCTCTAGCTTTCCCACTTACAGCTCATTCAGTATAGATAAGTTCAGCTTATTTCAAATGGCCATCTCCAGGCTGTGTAAATTGGGAGGCAGTTTGATGAAGTCCCCCAGAGGTGCCATTTTTATGTGTCATTTATATGATGCCCAAGAAGCCTGCTTTCTCTTATCTTGTAGCTCAGTTGTTCTCTTTAAATAACAATTTTCTGTCTGCAGAAGTTAGGATGTTCAGTTTTGGTGTGAGAGGTGTGGAGAAATTCCGGTTCTGGCCCTACTCATGCCTTCATTAGCCAAGTTCCGTTCCTCTTGTAAACTGTCCATTTCTTCCTTCTTGCTCCATTATCACAAGTTCAGTTGTTAGCTTCCTGTGACCAAATAATTGTGCATACTTGTACGTTCATTTGATCAACAAACATTTACTTTTGCATTTTTTAGAAAGATGGTTAATATTATAAAGAGATATAATTAATAATTGCTGTTACATAGGCTCCATTATGGATTGGGCCAAGTATCTTAAATAAAAGAGATTTGATAGAAGATCAGATTTAATTATATTTGTTAGAGTACTTTCAGTTTTATTGTAAGCTCGGAAAATCCTTATTTTACAACATTCTTTTTTTTTTTTTTTTTTTTGTGGGGAAGACCAGCCCTGAGCTAACATCTGTTGCCAATCCTCCCCTTTTTGCTGAGGAAGACTGGCCCTGGGCTAACATCCGTGCCCATCTTCCTCCACTTTATATGGGACGCCACCACGGCATGGCTGACAGGCAGTGCGTCGGCGGGCGACCGGGATCCGAACTCGCAAACCCCGAACTGCCAAGCGCGGACTAAACCGCTGCGCCACCGGGCGGCCCCGACAACATTCTTTTTTAATTTGAAAAATTTCACTAATTAGACATTGTTTTAACTCACATTGCCATCTTTTGCTCTCCCTTCAGCTCTTAGCTGGTCTTCGTTTCAGTGTGCACCAACAATCAGAGATGGATACTTCTGTGAAGTTTGATTTACAAATCCAAAGGTATGAAAGCAACTTTTTTCAGTTTATAATGACTAGTGAGGAAATACAATTTGTTATATTATGTAATACATTTTAAATATTACGGAATCGGATAGACTCAAATTTAAAGTACCTGATTATACCATTTTTTTAATCAATATTTATGTTATAAGAATAGTTTTATTGTCAGTTTTGAGTTTGTAAAACAAAACTAAAAATTGAGAAGTAAAACTTGATCATCTTTTTGGGATTAAATGCTAATGAAAACCATTATTTTAATTTGTAAGTTTTTCATTTCTTTGTTGCTTTTAATGTGTCCATTTTTAGTTTTCCTGCATTTGCTTCTTTGTGATTTTGACGATGATTATGCACAGTTCAGTCCTAAATATATTTTTTTCTTTTTCAGCTCCAATCTTTTTGACAAAGTAAGCCCAGTGGTATCTTACAAAGTTGACCTGGCTGTTTTAGCTGCTGTTGAGATAAGAGGGTCAGTATGATTACCGAGTTGAGTATCTCATTCTCTTGCTTCAAACTACTTTAAAAAGTGTTACTTTTTAAAAGTAACTCTTAGGCCCCCTAGCTTGTTTTGGATAGTAGCCACTCCATGTTTAGTGGTGGTTTTACTTGAGCTGTAGCTTTCATAGAAAAAAGAAGGTCCTAGGTGTGTTCCAAAGCCCCCAGTATCCATTTGGTAATCCCCTGGAAATAAACCAGACGTGGCAGAGCAGGCACAAAATAGGTTTATTGAACTTTTTCACAAACTGACTTATCAATTCCCCTGTTACGTTAGAGTCAATAAAGCATAGTTTGTGTGCGTGTGTGCATGTACACATACATGTATAGTTTTTTTCTATTAAATGTATGTTTTTTTTTTTTAATAGTTCTGATTTTATTCATTTGGATACAGGGTGCTTTTGAAAATGAACTGACCATATCGTTTTGATATTCATGGTAGGTTTTCTTTGGTCATTGTTTAGAGTCTCAAGTCCTGATCATATCTTTCTTCCGATTCCAAATTGGGAGCATAAGGAGAATCCTGAGACTGAAGAAGACGTTGGGCCAGTTGTTCAGCACATCTACGAGGTTTGCAGTTGTTAGATTTAACAGATACCTGGCAGAGAGCCAACAAAGAGAGGAACAGATAGACTATTTTTTTGCGTGAGGAAGGCTAGCCCTGAGCTAACATCCACTGCCAGTCCTCCCCATTTTTGCTGAGGAAGACTGGCCCTGGGCCAACATCCATGCCCATCTTCCTCCACCTTATATGGGACACCGCCACAGCATGGCCTGACAAGTGGTAGTCTCTCCGTGCCCAGGATCTGAACCCGTGAACCCCGGGCTGCCGAAGTGGAACACGGAAACCCAACTGCCATGCCACCAGGCCAGCCCTAGACTAGTTTTTAAAAACAGATCTATTTAACTTTTATGTAAACTCTGCATAATTTAAGTATGTACCAGAGATTTCTTTGAATTTTTCCCTGTTCATAAGTTCATTTTTATTAGATAAGTATCTTCAAGTGGTTAAAGAAAGCAGTTTACACAAATTGTTGTTTAAAACCAGTTAGTTCTACTTGAATAAAAGCAATAAGTTATTGAGTATTTTCACATGGACATTTTGCAGTTCTGACTAAAAACTTAAAAGTGCCTATAGCAGATCATCAAATTTTGTTTCTGTAGGAAGAAAATTTTCGATGTCATTCTCTCATCAATAACTTTTTCATATTTTCCTCTTTTGTTTATATTTTCATCCTGACACATTCTGCCCTACACTAGAGGCAAATGTTGAGTTTGATCTCTTTTGCATAGTAATGGCCATGCAGTGTTAGAGTTGCTATGGAAACTCTGCTGTTATTCAAATCCTGTTGCTAATGATCTCTAGAGTTGATGTAGGGAAAGGATTATAGAATAGATTTTTGCCCCAAATATTTACATTTTTCTTTCCTTCATTAGCTGAGAAACAATGGTCCAAGTTCATTCAGCAAGGCAATGCTAAATCTTCAGTGGCCATACAAATACAACAATAACACCTTGTTGTACATCCTTCAGTATGACATCGATGGGCCGATGAACTGCACCTCAGATATGGAGATCAACCCTTTGAGAATTAAGGTAATGTCTTTACTAGCAGTTCTTCAGTATGATGATATTTTATTGCTTTTCTTTCTAAACCTATAAAAGAAATGCGTGAAATAAAATAACTATTCTAATCCACAAACCCACTCTACAAAAATATTTTAGTTCATAACCAGTACACTAAGGATTAAATTATTTATGTGTAAAATGAGTAAGGATTAATTCTGCGAATTCCGAGTGAACCACTTATTTATGAAGTGTTTAGTGAGCCTCAGGAGAGATTCGTAAGTGACTCAATTTGACTTTAGTTCCATTGCATTGTGGTTTATCCACTATAATATTGTGTCGAGGATGTTTGTTGTTGGAATTTTTGTCATTGGGATAAGATACAACATTTTACCGCTGGCTCTCTTGACTTAAATGACCTAGAAAAATGTCATTTTATGGAATTCTGTATACTTTTGGATATAGTTATTTTCATCCTAGCACATGTTTCAGTAAGAAGCTATTGCACAATTTGGACTAAAGAAAGTTAAGAAAACGAAACAAAAAGTATGTACTCATGATTGACACTCATCACAGATGTATCCTGTGAAATTTCAGGCTGTTTCTGTGTATTTTATCAGTTTCCCTTCTACCTATGCAAGGGAAGAAAATCATGGCTAGGCGGAGGTAACTTTTTTCTCCATATTAAGGACTCTAATCTTTATTTTCTGTGCTTACTTTTCACCATATATATTAAATGGTGAATTTTCTGTCATACCAAATTTCCAGTCACTATGTTTTAATCACCTATCACAGTTGATGCCAAAATGTCAATGTAAAATGTTTTCCATTATTATTGACCAGCAGTTTATTAATATAATCCTAGATCTCAAATTCGCAGACAACTGAAAAGAATGACACAGTTGCTGGTCAAGGTGACCGGAACCATCTCATCACCAAGCGGGATCTCACCCTCACTGAAGGAGATGTTCACACTTTGGTAAGCGCCATCTCAACAACAAGCACTTTAAACATTTAAAAATAAGTGATTATAGAACTGATGCCAAAGAACATTTCAAAAATAACAACAGCTGTGCTTGAAAGAACTACATATATTTTTATACCATCCAGTCCTCTTACTTTCCTTATTCCTACTCAAATTAACACCAGATTTTCTTCAAATGATCTGAGATTATAGATTGCTAATAAAAATATTTTATGTTCCAACTTATTTTTTGTATTACTCTCTTGGCCTCACCCTGATCTTTGAGGCTTTAGCGGAATATTGCAGGAAAAACCCAGAAGGCCTCAACAAAAATGTATTACAAGAACGATTAGCATCATGGTTAACTTTTGTTGAGTCAGCCTATGTAATGACAGTAATGTTATAAAGGGGCTTATCATTTAAGTGTTTGAAATTTAGCAGCTCTGCAGACCATCCACCAGCAGAGAACCTGGTATGGTGTTTATGTTCATTAGCCGTCAGCAGTTACTTCTCATCACCACATTCTAGCTCCGTCTTAGTTCTCATCCGATTCAACTGCCCGGTGACTTCCAGCACCATGAATCACTCCCTCCTTCTTGAAATACTCGTCATTCACTTCTAGAACACTACTCTCCTGATTCTCCACTTACCACAACTGACTACTTCTTCTTCATCTCCATTTCTAGATCTTTAAACTCTGTAAGTAGTCCAAGGCTCAGATCTCAGATTTCTTGTCTGCTCCACCTACATTCATTCATTAGACCTGTGCTATCAACATTGTAGATACCTGCCACATTTCAAGTGCTCAGTGGCCACATGTGGACAGTGGCTACTGCTTTGGGAAGTGCAGATATCTCCATACTGATGATTTCCATCATTGTAGGAAGTTCTGTTGGACAGTGCTGCACTGGATGATCTTATTCACTCTCCTGGCTATAAATACCACCTCTGTGTGGATGACTTTGATTTATATTTCCAACCTGATCTTCTGCATTGAACTCCCATCTCTATTATCCAACTGTCTACTACAACTCCTCTTAAATATTTAATAGGAATCTTAAACCTAATTCTAAGAACATACCCTTGAGTTTTCCCAACTGTGCTCTTTCTACAGTGTTCCACATTTTAGTGAATGTCGACTCCATTCTCTGTCCAAAACCTGGGCATCATGTCCTCTCTTTCTCTCAAACCTCACATCCTATATATTAGCAATTTCTATCAATATGTACATTCAGAATACCCAGAATCTGGCCCCTTCTCACCAGCTGTACCACTGCCACAACCTAACCCAGGCCACCTTCCTCTCTCACTTGAACTATTGCCAAACTTCTATATTTCTGCCCTTTTCCCTACAGTTTTCCCTGTTACAGTTTATTTGCCACACAGAAGCCGTAGTGATCCTTTTAAAAATAGGTCAGGTCATGTCATTCCAGTGCCTTCCCATCTGACTCAGAGAGAGAGCCAGAGCCTGCAAAGCCCAACACGATCTCGGCCCTTCCACCTTTCTGCCTGCATCTCCTCTCCTCACCGTGCGCCTCCCATTTTGGCCAGCTTGCTTTTCATTGAACAGACAGCCCCAAGCATGTCTCTACCTCCAGGCTTTGAAAATTGCTCTCCCATCTGCCTGGAATGCTCTTTGTGCAGATATCCCTGTGGCTTACTTCCCCATCTTCTTCTGGTATCCTTAAATGGCAGATTAGGAAAGGACTTCCCTGACCAACCCATGTGAAATAGAAATTACTTTCTACCCCTACTCCACTTTTGATCTTGTACTCTCTGTCAGTCCCTGGCAACCACTAATCTGCTTTCTGTCTCTAAGGATTTGTCTATTTTGGGCATTTTGTATAAATGAAATCATACAATATATGACTTTTTGTGTTTGGCTTCTTTGACTTAGCATAATGTTTTTCAGGTTCATTGTGTTGTAGCGTGTATTAGTACTTCAATCATTTTTATGGTTGAATAATATTCCGTTCTATGGATATATCAAATTTTGTTTATCTGTTCACCAGTTGATGAACATTTGGGTTGTTTCCACTTTTTGTCAGTTTTGAATAGTGCCACTGTGAACATCCATGCACAAGCTTTTGTGTAAACATGTTTTCAATTCTCATGGAAATAAACCTAGGTGTGCAATTACTGGGTCACATGGGAACTCTGTTTAACTTTTAAAGAACTGCCAAACTGTTTTCCAAAGTGGTTGCACTTTACATTCCCAACCAGCAATGTATGAGGTTTCTAATTCCTCCACGTCCTTGCCATCACTTGCTATTGTCTTTTTAAAAAAAAATTTTTTTATAGTCATCCTTGGTGTGAAGTGGTATCTCATTATGCTTTATTTGTATTTCCCTAGTGACGGATGATGGTGAGCATCTTTTCATTTGTATATCTTCTTTTGAGAAATGTCTATTCAAATCTTTTGCCCATTTTTAATTTGGGTTGTTTACCTTTTATTGTTGAGTCAAAAAGCATTCTTTGTATATTCTGGATGCCACCGATATCAGAGCTATGATTTCACATATCTTCTCTCATTCTGTAAGTTGTCTTACAGTCTTACATTCTGTAAGTTTCTTAAGTCTATTTCTTCTTTTGTTGCTTATACTTTTGCTGTTATATTTAAGAAACCATCCCCTAAGCCAAGGTCCTGAAGATTTACACCTAAGTTTTCTGGTTTTTTAAGTTTTACATTTTTAGCTCTCACGTTTACATCTCTGATCCTTATTGAGTTAATTTTTGTATATGGTGTGAAGGAGGGGCCCAGATTCGTTCTTTTGCATGTGGCTTTCCACTTGTCCCAGCATCACTTGTTGAAAAGGATCTGTCTGTCAATTTGGGAGTATTGCCACCTTAACAATAGTAAGTCTTTCAGTCCTTGAACGTGAGATATCTTTCTGTTTATTTGGGTCTTCTTTAATTTCTTTCAAAAGTATTTTGTAGTTTTCAGTGTACAAGTCTTGCACTTCCTTGGTTAAATTACTTCTATGTATTTTATTCTTTTTGGATGCTATTTTAAATAGAATTATTTTCTTAATTTTATTTTCAGATTTTTCACTGCTAACATATAGAAATACAGCTCATCTTTGTATATTGATCTTGTGTTCTGCACCTTTTCTGTACTTACGTATTAGCTCTAATGGTTTTATTATGGATTCTTCAGTGTTTTCTATCTGTAAGATCCTGTCATCTGTAAATAGAGATAGCTTTGCGTCTTCCTTTCCAATCTTGGTATCTTTTAATATTTTTTCTTGCTTAATTGCACTGGCTAGAACCTTCTGAATAATGTTGAATAGAAGTGTCATGAGCGGGCATCATTTTCTTGTTCTGATCTTAGGGTGAAATCATCCATTCTTTTACCATTAAGTATAATATTAGCTGTGGACTTTTCATAGATGCCCTCTATCACGTCAAGGAAGCTCACTTCTGTTCCTGGTCGTCAGCTGGAGGTGCTGCTTACTGGATAGCATTGTGTGAGGTGTGTGCATGTGACATGCCTAATGCAGTCTGACTAGCACATGCCTTCAAGTTCCCAATAAAAATGCTAAATGTGGCAAAAAGACCATCAACGTGCCACTTAATTTCTACAGGCCTGACGTAGATTCACTCTGCCTCTTTTTCTTTTCCGCAGACACATTGTGATCTGATTTTTATGTCATACTAAAATCACGATGCTTGGGGTTTGCCTAAAGAATATTGAGTTCTAGCCATAAAAATAAATCTTTTAATATTATAGATCTTTTCCTTCTATAACAAATCACATTAAAACCAACCCCTTCGTGATAAAAAGTATTCACAGACTGTCCATTTTAAACCTTATTCCTATAAGGCAGAAGAATCTGGATCATCTCGTTAGCCTTCACATAAAACAGGTAAAATGTGTATTTTTCATATGTTGAAGAGATGAGAGAATGACCTCTTCTTGTAAGTCAATAATTTGTTTTGGCAGGGTTGTGGAATTGCTGAATGCTTGAAGATTGTCTGCCAGGTTGGACGGCTAGACAGAGGAAAGAGTGCCATCCTGTATGTGAGGTCTCTGCTGTGGACTGAGACCTTTATGAACGTAAGTGGACAGATGCAGCATTCAGCAAACTTCTTCATTTTTTTCAAAGAAATGAAATAGGCCTGTCATCAGGAAATCATTTCATTGTTATTTCCCTACAGAAGGAAAACCAGAATCATTCATATTCTCTGAAGTCATCTGCTTCATTTAATGTCATAGAGTTTCCCTACAAGAACCTTCCAATTGAGGATATATTCAACTCCACATTAGTAAGTCACTGATCTGGGGAAATGGAATAAACGCACTCAGTTCAATGCCATAGATATTTTTATTTTAAATAATGACAGTTTAACTATTTTGATAATTTTGAGTAATTAAGAGTTGTTTGATAGGATTATAGCCTAGTTTAATATTATTATTTTACTCCCCCACTCCAGAATTATTAAAGTAAACATTTTACTTGAGTATCTTGTCCTATGTAAGAGATTGCTAGCATATACTAAATTTCATTGGAGGAAATTTTGAGAATTTCTCTCCACAAAGTTAGAAAATTGGAAATTAACTGCAATAAATGAAAGCATTTAAAGATCTTGAATTTGAGGATTAAAAATGGGACCAATACCTCATAAACTGGATTGCATTATTTAAAAATCATTTCAGGGGCCGGCCCGGTGGTGTAGCAGTTAAGTTCGCATGCTCCACTTCTGGCGGCCTGGGATTCACAGGTTCGGATCCCGGGCGCGGACCGACGCACCGCTTGTCAAGCCATGCTGTGGCGGTGTCCCATATAAAGTAGAGGAAGATGGACATGAATGTTAGCCCAGGGCCAATCTTCCTCAGCAAAAAGAGGAGGATTGGCAATGGATTTAGCTCAGGACTAATCTTCCTCACACACACACAAAAAACATTTCAGAGGCAGTCCAAGTTAACCTATTTGGGAGAGTTTTATGTAGGTATGTGCATGCTACCAATACTAAATAAATTATCATATACAAGAAAAGAGAAGAGTGTGAATACTATTAAAATAAAATATAATAGGCATTCAGATATTTATTGACTACGTCAGTGAACTTTTTAAAACGCAGACTTTTTTTCTCCTACCAGGTCACCACTGATGTCACCTGGGGCATTCAGCCAGCACCCATGCCTGTGCCTGTGTGGGTGATCATTTTAGCAGTCCTAGCAGGGTTGTTGTTACTGGCTGTTTTGGTATTTGTAATGTACAGGGTAAGTAATAGACTAGGAAGAGAGGGAGGGAGGGGAAGCAGAAGAAAAGAGGAAGGGAGGAAGGGGAAGAAGGAGGAATAGAAGGGAAGGAAGAAAGGGACCTTTAATGATGATGCATGATGATCATTACATATTATTTGGGGGAAGAAAAATTGTACCAAGTGCTATTTAAATTTTCTTGGTAATAATATAATCACTCAGAATACTTTTAATATTCTTCACTGATGCAGCAGTAATGTTAGTTTTTCTTCAACTGACAGATGGGCTTTTTTAAACGTGTCCGGCCACCTCAAGAAGAACAAGAAAGGGAACAGCTTCAACCTCATGAAAATGGTGAAGGAAACTCGGAGACTTAACTGTGATTTTTTAAGTTATGCTACATCCTGACCCATTAGAATCACCAACTTCGTTTTAGGTTTCAGTTTTTTTTCAGGAGGAATAAAATTCCAAGACTGTACTGCTGATGGTGCCCATTGTTTTAACCATAAAATGAGAGCAATATTTGTCAGCCTTTTCGTTATAATTAAGTTCAGGCGTACATTTAATACACATCCACTGACTTGTGTTTTTAGGTATTTAATAAAATTTCAAGTGATAGTTGATCTTCAATGTACATAAGACAGGTAGTGCCAGAGTTACCACTTTATATAAAATAGTACCTCCTACAATTATTGTTTCTGATTTTGTATGTTGGATTTTGTTTGTTGTTGTTTTTGTTGTTTTAAAGCAATCCAGATTTGGACCTTAGGATCTGCATCTTTTGTACAGGTACTTAATGTTAATGCACATTACACTACAGCTGAGTTTTCAAGCTACTAACTTTATAACTGCATGAACTTGGATTTTAATATTACCTACGTGGTAGAACTTAAAAAACAAAAGCATGATCTCAAAATTCTTTCCTATGATAGCAACAGTACAATATTTTGTTTTAATATGAAAATTGGGTACATGCTATTAAATTTTTATTTATACTTAATCTACAGTCCATTGTATTACATTTTAATTTGTATAAGTTCTATTTCAAATCCTTTAAGCCAACCTATACTAAAAATTAGTTCTATAATCAGAAATGCCTCTTATGTGTGATAGTTTAATTTCCACTAAACGTCATGATGCTTAAAGCCATATGGAGTTGGAAATCATTTCCAAAGTAAATCTCTACTGTTGAATTAGTCTGGCTATTTACAATACAAAAAAAAGGCATTTTAATGAAAAGGCTCTGTTTGTAGTTCTTTGATAGAGTTGCTTATTAATAGTACATTCTTAGATTAGAGCAAGGATTTTTAGTTAGGATTAATTTATTTTCCTCCTATATATGTGTCATTCCTTTTATTTCCGAAACTGTTACTGAGAATGGATCGAGATCAATGAGGAATCTTTACAACTTAAAGGAACCTGCACCCAACCCCCCAAGCCCATAGAAAATGGTTAGAAATGAATTTCTCAAACCAGCTCACTGATTTCCTTCTAGCAATAGCAAGATGCTGCTCACGTGAGTATCACCTCAGTTTAAGCAAGGTGTAATGTGTAAAACCAGTATCAGCTATCAAAATAACTTCTAAAAGGTACTTTTATAAGCAATTCAAGTTATTGGAAACCTTTTAAGACTTTCTTAGGCTTATTAACAAAAATTACTTTTGTAGGATTTTTTAATAAAAGCTGCATAGGTGGCAAGTTGTAGTTTTATATGCCTGTAGGGTGATGAATCTTCTAGAAGAATATGTGATTTATTCACAGTTCCTCAAGGCCTGGGAATGACTATTAATTATACCTATTTTTGTGCAATTACATCATGTTGTGCGTTAGAAACTGAGAGTTTAATAGCTTTTTAACTGCTGTCTCATTAGGCAATGATAAATATTTTCCTTAAATAATTGAATATTTTTCTATGTTTTAAAAAGAGTTGAAATTTATCTTGCCATGTCTTGTGTTATGATTCCCTACACAAGTGGCTAAGCTAGAATATATTCATAAAATAGAGGCAAATGTAGGTGAGTTATATACAAGTTAGAATATTGACAAGACCCTGTATTTAGCTCTAATGAATTTCAAAATTAATAGGTTTTGTAGTATAGATTTTACTAGTAGCTTAAAAGTTCCTAGTCATATGCAATGAGTATTTTTATTACCAATAAATTTAAAATTTTTAAGAAAAAATATTTTTCTCCTAGAGCCTGCCACCAGACGGTCACTAAGTTGGTCTATAACAACTTCCACCTTACCTATTTTCCCACCTAATAGAGTCATTCCTAAAAATATATGTTGGATAGAAATTCACTCTTTGAAAAGAAGGTTACTGTTTGCTTTTGCACAATCTCTTCCTTTTATGGCCTCTGTCTCAAGGTAAAACTTTGTATAGGAGATTGAAGGATGTTTCATTGGAAATTCACATGCTGTTTTAAATTGCCTTTATCAAATGTAGTTTTAAGCAATAGTATTTTCTTTTACAAAATGAAAATTTATATCTCTACAAAAACATGGTAGAAGTATAATTTAGAAGTCTACTCTCTAAGGAAAATGTTGGGATTCTTTTTACCCTAAAGAAGCATATGAAGGTATTTGGTTGAAATGTCAAAAAATAGTCCAATGAAAACTATTTTCATTTTCAAACATTTTAAATACTACTATGTTTGTCATTTGTTGAGAATTAAAATCCATTTGAGTGTGAAATTCTTATATGATTCAGTTTAAAAAACACATATGAGTGAGGTAGACAATATTTAAAGTATTTGATATTGGTAAAAAATATTCATAATGTTATTGATTTCTTATGTAGGCATTTATTTGAGAATTGGTATTTTGAGAAACATTCTTTCCTTTTCTTCCCTGTACCTTTCTCTTGTGATCAATTATTATTGTAATTCCAATTAAGTTCCTAATTCTGAAGTGTAAAACAATTAATCAAAATATTACTGCCACAATTCTACCTGAGTTATGAAACTACTTATTCATAGTAAATTCTAATTAATACTTTATATTTATATGAAGAGAAAATTCAAGTATTAATAAAAGAGACTGTATTGGCTTCTTTAAGAGGACTGTACAGATTTTTGATCATGAATGATGACCCTAAGAGAGAAGTTTGTGTGGCAAAAGTATAGTATATAGATCAGCTGGTTTGTAGAAGGTAAACAATCTGTAAGTTGATCGTCGTTCCTGTGATGCAGAATGTAGTGCTGAGCTTGGAGAAGAATAAGTCATTCTTGGAATACTTGTGTATGACCATTGCCTATCTCAGTGTCACTTTGTACTCTTGAATAGCTTGTATATGTGGTAGTTTGATAAATAAGAAAAATATATAAAATTTGAAAATTGAATATAGGATCCAAAATGGTGAATGAGATGACTTAATACTCAGTGGTTGGAGAGTATCACCTTTAAGTTGTTGGAGGCTGGTTAGCACGATGAACCTGTGGGCCTGTAGCATGCATATATGCTTTTATTTCATTGTAATTTCTGATACATAATGAACTTTTGGGAAGAGGTACTGAATCTTTGTTTTTTGTTGTCATTGTTCTCAAGTGCAATATAACAATGTAACCAAACCTACATAATTTCAAAGTCATTTTTAATTTAGTAAATATAATCTAAACAGATTTATTAGTGTTTTTGTTAGCAGGAAGGAGCGATTTTGCTGTGGATACACAAATGAAGTTATTTACCCTGAATTGTCCATTCTACAGTTTTTTTCAGGCTGGACATGAACTATTCCCTACTGGTTTTAAACACTTTAAAATATCTTAAAGTAACTTGGAAGCTGTATATATCAAATTAATTTGCTACCTAAGTAACATAGAAAGTAATTGTCTTTGTTTAGCTTCTCTTGTGATCACCCACATTGGGTGAGACATAAAATGAGTGTGTTCTAAAATTTTGTCATTTGCTAACTTGATTTGAGTTAGTGAAAACTGGTACAGTGTTCTGCTTAGTTCCCAATGTGTAACTTGTGACTGTACAATAAACTTGTGCATATGGTGCCACTTTTGTGTATGAACTTTCCTTCTGTGATGTTTTGTTTCTTAAATCACATGAGCCAACAATCATGCACTAAAAGGATGACCTCAGACAGGTGACATACCTCTCTTAAAGTCCAAATTCTTAAGAGTGTTAGTTATTTGAGAAAAGGTAACACAAGAATAGCAAAAGAAACAACGTTAAAATACACCAATTACAGGTCATAGAATCATAGACATTTAAAATTTAAGAAGGGTTTCCAATTCCAATAATCACAGAGTAGCTTGTATCTGATAACAAACTAGGAAGGGGGAAAAAAATTTTTTTTGAAGACACTGAAGTTACCAAAAGCAGGCAGAAACTGGAGGGTGTTTGACTCTTAAGGAAGGGAACCACACTTTTCCCTGAGGTCACTCTCTGTTGTGTGGATAGAATACAATAAGAAAAATGCCCTCTCATTTCCTGAAATGATGGGACTGCCGTCGTGGCTAGAAATTGAGAGTGAAATCTTGGAAAGAAAGGAGCCACATTGTAGGAGGGGGCAATATTTTCCTCTCAAATCCTTGGCTGACCCTGACCCTGCTCTAGTGAGACTCCAAGGAGCCCCAAAGGAAAACTACAGCTGGAGGGTTGAAAGAGCTGAGCAGTTATTCCAGCTACTGTCCACTGCAAGAAGAACAAGAGATTGGAGTTCGAGTCTTACCCAGTGACACAGGCTTGGGAACACCCCAGTCTTTCCGTTGAAACTCCAGAGGATGTATGCCTTAGGAATAAATACTACATCCCAAGATTGATTAATTCACCCTAGGACAAAGGGGAAAATCAAAAGGGCCCACCGTAACAAAGCTTCCACAAGTTTAAGGTGATCCACCTACGATTTAATTGTCTGCTCCTAAAGGCAGTTACTTTCAGAGGAAGATACCACAACCTAAAGACTCTACAATGTATCATCCACAATGTCATGTATGTATGTGTGTGTGTGTGTGTGTGTGTGTGTAAATGGGAAGAAAGAAAAATGTGAACCATAGTTTTAAGAAAAATCAGTCAATAGAAACGGACCCACAGATAATTCAGCAGACATTACTTTAAATAACTATGATAAATATTAGGAAAACATGAAAATTTTGGGTGAAGAGGTGGGCATTTCAGGCAAAATTTGGAAACTAATAAAATAGACTCGGAAATCTTGGGACTGAAAAATACGATATCTAAAGTCTGAAATTCATCAGATTAAAAGGAGAGTAGATAGAAGAAAGGGTCAATGAACTTAGAGCTACATCAATAGAATTCATTCAAACTGAAGCACATAGGTCAAAAAGAAGGAAAAAAGATTAAAAAAATAAACAGCCTCAATGACCTGTAGGACAATCTAGGTGCAAAAGGAGTCTTAGAGAAAAGAGAAAATGGGGCAGACAAAATATTTTAAACCAAAAAGTTTCCAAATTTGATCAAAAATAGCAACATGTATGCCCACTCTTGCCACTCCTATTCAACATAGTACTGGAGGTTTTGGCCAGAGCAATTAGGCAAGAAAAAGAAATAAAAGGAGTCCAAATAGGCAATGAAGAAGTGAGACTTGCTGTTTCCAGATGACATGATTTTATGTATAGAAAACCCTAAAGAATCCATTGGAAAACTTAGAAATAATCAACAACTACAGCAAAGTTGCAGGGTACAAAATCAACTTACAAAAATTGGTTGCATTTCTATAATAACTAACAGAGAACTCAAGAAGACAATCCCATTTATAATCACAACAAAAAGAATAAAATATCTAAGAATAAATTTAACCAAAGAGGTGAAAGACCTATACAATGAAAACTATAAGACATTATTGAAAGAAATCCCTGGTGACATAAAGAAATGGGAAAATATTCCATGCACATGGATTGGAAGAATAAACATAGTTAAAATGTCCATACTACCTAAAGCAATCTACAGAGTCAATGCAATGCCAATCAGAATCCCAATGACATTCTTCACAGAAAAAGAACAAATAACCCTAAAATTCATATGGGGCAACAAAAGATTCCGAATCACTAAAGCAATCCTGAGAAAAAAGAACAAAGCTGGAGGCATCACAATCCCTGACTTCAAAATATACTACAAAGCTATAATAACTAAAACAGCATGGTACCAGTACAAAAACAGACACACAGATCAGTGGAACAGAATTGAAAGCCCAGAAATAAAACCACACATCTACAGACAGCTAATCTTTGACAAAGGAGCCAAGAACCTACAATGGGGAAAGGAAAGTGTCTTTAATAAATGGTGCTGGGAAAACTGGACAGCCACATGCAAAAGAATGAAAGTAGACTATTTTCTTTTGCCCTACACAAAATTAACTCAAAATGGATCAAAGACCTGAATGTAAGACCTGAAACTATAAAACTGGAAGAAAACATAGGCAGTACACTCTTTGACATTGGTCATCGAGGGATCTTTTTGAATTCCATGTCTACTCAGACAAGGAAAACAAAAGAAAAAATAAGCAAGTGGGACTTCATCAGACTAAAGAGCTTCTGCAAGGCAAATGAAACCAGGATCAAAATGAAAAGACAACCCAGCAGCTGGGAGAAAATATTTGCAAATCATATATCTGACAAGGTGTTAATCTCCAAAATATATACAGAACTCATATAAATGAACAACAAAAAAACCCTGATCCAAAAATGGGCAGAGGATATGAACAGACATTTTTCCAAAGAAGATATACAGATGGCCAATAGTCACATGAAAAGATGTTCAACATCACTAATCATTAGGGAAATGCAAATCAAAACTACACTAAGCTATCACCTTATACCCGACAGAATGGCTATAATCACCAAGACAAAAAATAACAAATGTTGGAGAGGATGTGGAGAAAAGGGAACCCTCAGATACTGCTAGTGGGAATACAAACAGGTGCAGCCACTATGGAAAACAGGATGGAGATTTCTCAAAAAATTAAAAATAGAAATACCATATGACCTAGCTATCCCACTACTGGGTATTTATCCAAAGAACTTGAAATCAACAATTCAAAGAGACTTATGTACCCCTATGTTCATTGCAGCATTATTCACTATAGCCAAGAATGGAAGCAACCCAAGTGCCCATCGACTGATGATTGGATAAAGATGTGGTATACACAATGGAATACTACTCAGCCATAAAAATGAAAAAATCATCCTATTCGCAACAACATGGATGGACCTCGAGGGAATTATGTTAAGCAAAATAAGCGAGAGAAAGACAAACACCGTATGATTTCATTCAAATGTGGAAGATAAACTAACACACGGACAAAGAGAACAGTTTAGTGGTTACCAGAGGGGAAGGGGGTGAGCACAAGAGGTGAAGGGGCACATTTATATGGTGACTGACAAATAATAATGTACAACTGGAATTTCACAATGTTATGAACTATTATGACCTCAATAAAAAAACCCAGCAACCTGTAATACTGGAAATTCGGTGAACCCAAAATAGGACAATCCAAAGAACACCATCTATGTACACCATGTCAAACTGCTGAAAACCACAAATTAGAAGGGGTTTACCTCACCCCTTCATACTGTTAATGATGCCCAGAGGGTTCATTACTTGTCCATAGCAATTACTGGCAAGATTGGGACTACAGTTTACATATTCAAACTTCTAGTCCAGAATGCCTTTCGCTGTGCAACACTCTAGATTACTAGTCACCGCTTATAAAATAGATTTGCTATTATCTAGTGAACAGGCTGAGATGCCTGAATATCAGTTGGTGTCAACACCAATACTTTTCCAAGTAACATCTTCATTCACTTTCAGCCTGTTCTGAATTGCCTAGAGAGTTATGTGGTTAGATTCCCTTTCACACTGGTTCGCTTTCCTTGTCAGCCCCATTTCCTGAAGCATAACAAATATATAAATTGGTGTTGTTTTAATAAAAGGAGTGTTTAGACATTGAATTTGAACTTTATACAGTAATTTACATTCGTGTTATTTAAAAAACCTAATTGTTTTGAAGTAACTAGTCCCAAAGTTCCACACCATTTCTCAGATATTAGAGTGTTGAAATGGAATCTTTAGGCATTACTTTTTAGTCCATCTTGCATTCAGAATATTAGTTACTACAAAGTTATTCCCCAAAAGCACTAAGTGATGTATATTATCAGTAGTAGTATTTAATTTGGAGAATTATGCTCTCTCCCTGAGTAATAGAAATCATTCTTGATCTTGTGTAGGGTACATGGTAAATTTCCCATAGGCAAGAAAGTTCTGGTGGCTTATAAATTTTCTCATCTTTGAACAGTGCAAAGTTGTTTTTGAAATTATAAGCGACATAAACACCTTTAAAATTCAGAGATATTATCACCTAATTGGCAGACAGTGAATGATTTTGCAATTTTCAGGATACCTTAAGTGAGGAAATGAAAGGAAGGAGTTTATTAAAGAATAAGCAAATTTCCTACTTCTTAGTAATACCAGTTTTGACTTTTCAACTTGAACCTTTACCACTAAACCAGAGCCAAGCACTTCACCACCATGTGGTGCTAAATTACCAAACTGAACTTCAAGGGTCTTTTCTCAATCACTCCACAAGTGTTCAGTGATTCCAAGTAATGGAGACAACATAGCAGTAACTAATTTCACCTTATTCCCACAAGACAGCCATAGCCTCTCAAGGGAACCCTAAAGCAGCTGGAGTATAGGAGTGATTCATGACAGAGCTGAGAATCTGGTTTATGCATCATACAGAAATAGTCCTTCTTCTCACCTCTAATTCTCCAAATCCAGCTCTTCACCCTCCTCACTCCATATCCTCCCCTAGATCCATGCAGGCTTGGCCACTGGATGAGCCCCATTAATTTATCATGCCTTGGACAATGAGGTAGTTTTAAATTACTGCAAAGTCCTTTTGCCATGAAGGATAACATATTCACAGAATCCAGGGATTAGGTCACGGACATCCTTTGGGGGGTGTTATTGTGTCTGCCACAGTCCACCTCTGGCCCTCAAAGAGTCACATTAGTCTCATATGCAAAATACATTCAACCCATCCCAAAGTCCTCCCAAATCAAACCATTACAGCATCAACTCAAAGTCCAAAAATCCCCTCTTAATCTCATCAGCTCGAATGCCCCAAATCTCATTGTCTAAATCATCTAAACTAGGTATGGGTGAGGCTTGGGTTATGATCCATCCTGGGATACAATTCTTCTCTATATGTGGACCTGTGAAACTAAAGAAAAAGTTATCTGCTTCCAAGATACAATGGCAGGACAGGTACATGATAAGAATTATAGATATTCTGGTTCAAAAAAGGGGAGGAAAAAAAAGAAGTCACTGGTCTGAAGCAATTTGAAAATCCAGCTGGGCAAACTCCCTTTGGTTTCAGTCTGTGAATAACTCTCTGTGGCTCATGGCTGCACTCTTTGAGTCACCCCCTCTCCACCTCCTCCCCTGCAAAACGTAGCACAAGTTTGCAGCTGAATATCGTTATCAGCCTGTTTCTACTGGCAAAATTTTGTGGGTCCAATATGCTTTTCCATTTGTACTCTGTCCCTTTTAGACCAAGCTGGCAGTGTTTCTGCTGATATAAAATTCACAAGAACCTTGTGGATCTCCTGTTTATGTCAAGGAGATTCACTCCATTAGACCAGAGATGACTACACAGATCTTTCCTAAATAATTCCATCCCTATTTTTGGCTTCTGCTGAGATGTCTGAGGGCATCTATAAGTCATATGCTTAATCTCTTCAAAGAAAATTTTCTGAAATATTAGGAAAAATTTGTACAGTCTCTGTGTTCTCTCTAGAGCAAACTTTCTTGACAGTAAATATCTTAATTTTAGCATCTTTTGCAATCTGGATTTGTTGAGAATTTCCCAAATCATAAAATCTGGTTTCCTGGGTTCTCTCTTATTTTTTAAGATTCATATCTATTTAATGAATTTAGATAATTAAGGTCAAGAAACATAAGAGAGGGTTGAAGGACTTGGCAAATAGATGGCGCAGTAATACCCCTCAATAGGATTGTCCCTAAAACAATCCAGGTTTTTGAAAATCTAGACCTGGTTTTGGAGCAAACTCCGTCTTGAGCCTTTTGGTCTAGGTTTAGTTGGCTCCATCACTTCCTATCACACATTGGGCCATCCCAGCTGGAGTGCCTAATGAACTCTTTTCTAACTAGCAACCAGACTTGGAGCAAATCTGTTGGAGGAAGGAGGTTACCTGAAATGCCATAGATAAAATTGACCGCTGTTTGACACACAGCAGATAATCCATGCGTTCTGACTTCAGAGAATCTTAATGATGTACATGCCTGTCACCTGACAAGGGCCTCTAAGCCCAGGGTTGAGTAGCTATTTGAATCATATGAGCCACTTTGGTTCATAATCCCAAACTGTCCTTATCTCCAGGAGAACGAATAATCCTACCTGGGTAAATGATTCTTTTTCAAAGAAATACAAATTTGAACCTCATTCAACTGTCTTCAACAGTTGGTCCCTTGGTTTTCAAACTCAAATTAAATGGTTCACTTTCAAATGAAGGCAGCAGTGTTTCAGGAATATTGATAATTTAAGGAAACAGTTCATTACTAAAATCTTACTAGTCATATTTTCAAAAAAGTAAAAGTTCTTGCAATATTTATTTTTCAAAAGGAGTCTGTCTTCTCCCTTACATAGTCCATTCTGGCTTGTCCTTTGTCCTGGCTGAATCTTGGTGGGGATCTCTGGAGACACTGTGGTACAGGGTCTGCCAGTGACAGTCCATCAGTGCATCATATAGCTCCTCGCTGTGCACCATGAACTCCTTGTTGGCCTCGGTCACATCCGGCTGTGGCATGGGGTCATCGAGTGCATCATCTCCAACTTCTTCATATGTCTGCATGGTACTCTAGGTATAGCCACACTGGGAGTAACTGTCACAGTGGCTGCCTGTGTTCTGGTCATAGCCCCACCAGGCATGGTAGTTCTGGTACTGCTGGTAATACTCATTGTAGTTGCAACTGTACATCTGACTACATTCCACTGGCTTCACATGGCTCACTTTAGGGATTGCCATCCTCAGCAGTGCCAGTTTAGACCCCAGTCTCACTGCTCCCTGGCACTCTGTAAGGGTTCGCTTCTGTTCCAGTTCATTGGTAAATTTCACAAAACCACAGCCTGCTGACATAAAGCAGATAATCCATGCATTCTAACCTCAGGGAATCTTAATGATTTACATGCCTGTCACCTGAGAAGGGCCTCCAAACCCAGAGTTTAGTAGCTATTTGAATCATATGACCCGCATTTCATCTGTGAATTCATCCGTGAATTTCACAAAACCATAGCCCAATGGTTTCACGATACCACAGCCCTGGTCCAAAATGGCCTTGCCTTCCCGACAGGAGGGGTAAATGTTGATGAAGAATTCTAAAAGCATGCCACCATCCACATCTGGGGTCAGGCCCCCCAGTAGAGGGAGTACTCAGGGCTATTATTTGGTTGTTTCCCATAAACTTTTGCAGGTGTGGCCCCTGGAGGACGTTTCCCATTAATTTTATGCAAACACTTCCCAGCTGTTGCCAGATCTGTGCATTCTACAAAGCAGTAGCCTGCTGGGATCCCAGTGAGGCTGTTTCAGATAATTTTGATGCTCATCATGGTCTCCCCCATGGTGGCCAAGGCTCTGGCAACAAAGTTCTCATCCACGTGGGCTCCAGGTCACCCCTCCACAGGCTGGCCTCCATAGGATTGCTGTAAATTTTGAAATCAGGAAATGTGAGTCCTCCTACTTTGTTCTTATTTTTCAAGATAGTTTTGGCTCCCTGGGGTCCCATGGAATTCCATGTGAATTTTAGAATCAGCTTATCAATTTCTACAATGAAGTCAGCTGGGATTCTGATAAGGATCGTGTTGATTCTGTAGATTAATTTGGGAGTATTGTCATCTTAACAATGTTAATTCTTCTGATTCATGAACATGGGATGTTTTTCCATTAATTTGGATCCTCTTTAATTTCTCTGAACAATGTTTCATAGTTTTCAGAGCACAAGTGTGCCCTTCTTTTGTTAAATTGATTCCTGTGTATTTTATTCTTTTAGATGCTCCTGTTAATGGAGTTGCTTCTTGGTTTCATTTTTGGATTGTTCATTGCAAGTGTTTGGAAATACAAATGGTTTTTGTAAATTGATCTTGTGTCTTGCAGTCTTTTTGAACTTGTTTATTAGTTCTAATGGTTTTTTAGGGGCTTGCTTAGGATTTTCTATATACAAGATCATGTCATCTGCAAATAGAGATGATTTTACTTCTTTTTTTCCAATCTGGATGTCTTTTTTTTTCTTGCCTAATCGCCTAATTGCTCTGGCTAGAACCTCCAGCACAATGTTGAATAGAAGTGGTAAGAGTAGACATCCTTGTCTTGTTCTCGAATGCAAAAGTATTCAGTCTTTCATCATTAAGTATCTGTGGGTTTTTTGCCCTTTATCAGCATGTGGAAGTTTCATTACATTTCTAGTTTGTTGAGCATTTTTATCATTAAAGGGTGTTGGATTTTGTCAAATGCTTTTCATGTGTCTATTGAGATAATATGTGGTTTTCATTTTTTTAAATTTAGATATAGTTGACATATAACATTATATTAGTTTCAGGTGTACAAAATTATGAGTCGAAATTTGTATATATCCTGAAATGATCACCACAATAGGTCTAGTTAATGTCTGTCACCATACATAGTTTCAAATGTTTTTTGTTTATGATAAAAACTTTTAAGACCTGCTCTCTTAGCAACTTTCAAATACACAATACAGTATTATTAACTACAGTTCCCATGCTGTACATTACATCCCCATGACATTTATATCATAGCTGGAAGTTTGTACTTTTTAACCCCATTCACACGTTTCGCCCCCCTCCTCCAGCTCTAGCAACCACCAATCTATTCTCTGCATCCATAAGCTCAGTTTTGTTTGTTTTGTTTTTTAGATTCCATGTGTAAGTGAGATCATACGGTATTTGTCTTTCTGTATTTGACTTATTTCACTTAGTGTAATACCCTCAAGTTTTAGCCATGTTGTCAAAAATGGCAAGACCTCATTCTTTTCATGGCTGATAATATTCCATTGTATATATATATATACCACATCTTTATCCATTCATCCATCAATGGACACTTAGGTTGCTTCCATATCTTGGCTATTGTAAATAATGCTGCAGTGAACACAGGGGTGTAGATATCTTTTCAAGTTAGTGTTTTCATTTTCTTTGGGTAAATATCCAGAAGTGGAATTGCTGGATCATATGGTGGGTCTATTTTTAGTTTTTTTGAGGCATTTCCATACTGTTTTCCATAGTGGCTGCACTAATTTACATTCCCAACAGTGCACAACTTTTCCCTTTTTTCCACATCTTCAGCAATACTTGTTATTTCTTGTCTTTTTGATTAACAGACATTTTAACAGATGTGAGGTGATATCTCATTGTGGTTTTGATTTGCATTTCCCTGATGATTAGTAATGCTGAGCACCTTTTCATGTGCCTGTTGGCCATCTGTATATCTTCTCTGGAAAACTGTCTATTCAGATCCTCTGCTCATTTTTTAATTGGATTGTTTGTTTTTTTGCTATTGAATTGTTAAATTCTTTGTGTATTTTGAATATTAACCCTTTATAAGATGTATGGTTAGCAACTATTTTCTCCCATTCTCTAGGTTGTTTCTTCACTCTTTTGATTGTTTCCTTTGCTGTGCAGAAGCTTGTTAGTTTATTTTTGCTTTTTCGCCTGTGCTTTTGGTGTCATATCCAAAAAATCATTGCCCAGACAGATGTCAAGGAACTTTCCCTTATGTTTCCCTCCAGTAGTTTTATAGTTTTTGGTCTTATATTTAAGTCTTTAATCCATTTTGAGTTGATTTTTGTACATGGAATGAGATAAGCTCCAATTTAGTTGTTCTGCTTGTGGATAACTAGTTTTCCCAACACCATTTATTGAAGAAACCATCCTTTCCCCATTGTGTGTTCTTGGCAACTTTGTCAAAGACCAATTGACCAAAAATGCGTGGATTTATTTCTGCATTCCCTATTCTGTTCCATTGGCCTATATGTCTGTTTTTATACCAGTACCATGCTGTTTTGACTACTATAGCTTTGCAGTATATTTTGAAATCAGGTAGTATGATGTCTCCAGCTTTATTCTTTTTGCTCAAGATTGCTTTGGCTATTCACGTTCTTTTGTGGTTCCGTGTGAATTTTAGGATTTTTTTTCTGTTTGTGTGAAAAATGCTACTGGAATTTTGATAGGCTTTGTATTGAATCTATAGATGGCTTTGGGAAGTATGGACATTTTAACAATATTAATTCTTGCAATCCATGAATAAGGGATATCTTTCCACCTATTTGTGTCTTCTTTAATTTCTTTCATCAATGTTTTATAGTTCAGTGTTTGGATCTTCTACCTCCTTGGTTAAATTTATTCTTAAGATTTGTGGGTTTTTTTGATGCTACTGTAAATTAGATTGTTTTCTTAATTTTTCTGATAGTTCATTGTTAGTGTATAGAAACAACTGATTTTTGTATGTTGATTTTGTATCCTGCAATTTTACTGAATTTGCTGATTAGTTCTAACAGTTTTGGTGGAGACTTTAGAATTTCTATATATAGGATCATGTCATCTACAAACAGAGACAATTTTATTTCTTCCTCTCTCATTGGAGGCTTTTTGTTTCTTTCTCTTGCCTAATTGTTTTGGCTCGGACTCCCAGTACTATATTTAATGGAAGTAGCCAGAGTCAACATCGTTGTCTTGTCCTGATCTTAGAGGAAAAGCTTTCTACTTTTGCCACTGAGTATGATGTTAGCTATGGGTTTGTCATATATAGCCTTTATTATGTTGAGGTACATTCTTTTAAAACCTAATTTGTTAAGAGTCTTTTTTTGTTATAGTGAAAGGGTGTTGAATTTTGTCACATGCTTCTTTTGCATATGCTGAGATGATCACATGATTTTTATCCTTCCTTTTGTTAATGTGGTGCATCACATTGATTGATTTGCCGATGTTGATGGATGTTGGTGGAAGAAGGCCTGGAGCCCGAGTCCATGCAGGCAGTTCTGGACCCTGGGTCCACTGGAGCCTAGGTCTGTGGTTGCTGGCCTGGCGCTGGAGTGGGCCTGGAGCCTGGGGCCACAGGGGTAGATTCTTTCTCACTTCTTGCATTCCTATTTTTTTTTTCCCAGAATTATTTGGCTTCCCTATAATTTTTTTATCCAATCTTTCTTACTTACACCAAAAGAAATATATTATACATATATTACACACAAAATACATGCAGTTGATCCTCGTTATTCATGATTCCATATTTCTGAATTTGCCTATTTGCTGAAATGTATTTGTAACCCCCAAATCAGTACTTTCATGGTTATTCCTGGAAATGTGCAAAGCAGTGAAAAATTCGAGTTGCCTGACAAACATATCCCCAGCTGAGTTCATACAAGGTGATCTTCTTCTTCTTCTTTCAGCTCTCACACTAGATACAAGTGTCCTTTTTGTGGTCTATTTAGTGCCAGGTTTTTTTTGTTCAGTTTTGTACTATTCGTTGGAGATTTTGTTGTTTAAAATAGCCCCCAATTATGGTGCTGAAGAGCTGTCACTGTTCCTAAGCCCAAGAAGGCCGTGCTGTGCCTTACAGAGAAAAATACATGTGTTACATAAGCTTCTTTCAGGCGTGAGTTATAGTACTGTTGCTATGAGCTCAGTGTTAATGCACCAGCAATATACAATAAATAAGGTGTCTTTAAACAAAAAGACACATAAAACAAGGTTGTGTATTGTTGGGTTGATGAAAATGTTACGACCAGAG
Organism: Tapirus indicus; assembly: GCA_031878705.1. Lineage (NCBI taxonomy): Eukaryota > Metazoa > Chordata > Mammalia > Perissodactyla > Tapiridae > Tapirus > Tapirus indicus. The sequence continues at coordinate 96,271,687 of CM062926.1, forward strand.
GCTCACAGGAACCAAACTCTATTCCTCCTAGGAGCAATGGTCCAGTATCTGCTAATTTAGTGTTTGCAGTGACTTTATAGAACATAACTTACAAGAAAAATGAGAATTGACTACATATAATATGAAATTTTATATACATTATAAAATATACACAAATGAAACAGAATAAACATACATACATTAACAAAAGAAGTAGTGGCTGACATTTACTGAACAGTTTCTATAGCAAGAAACTCTAATTTTACATTATCTCACTCTTTTTACCTCTTTTAGGCTCTATTATTTCTCCCACTATAAACTTGAGAGAACTGAGGCCTGGATCTTGTGTAAATCACACACATAGCTTTGAGTGGTGGATACCAGAGCAGTCTGATTCTGGGGCCCTCCTCCACCAATAGTTCTGCCTCATAAAATTGATTTATTGATTTAATCAACCAAGTAGTCAAAGAATCATTGTTAGGCCTTGTGGTAGGAGCTGGAGACACAGCTGTGACCATGATGGCCCTGACCCTTGTGGAGCCTACACTAGTGAGGATACAGGCAAGTAAATATCCATTTTAAATAATAGAGTTCTAAGGGGAAATATGAGGTGTCATGCAGACTCAAAGCAGGGGCAACTAATCAAAGCCAAGGGTGTCAGGAAATGTATCCTGGAGGAAGTCATGTGTAAGCTAGCCCTTCAGGCTCTACGGGAGCTTGCCAGTTAAAGAGGTGAGGGAGTAGATTTCCAGGCAGAGGAAATCGGTATGTGAAGGTCTAGTGGTAACCCAGATCAGTCTGGTTCAAGGGAATTAAAAAAATCCCTTCTCTCTCTCTCTCTGTGTATGTGTTTACATAAGAAATATTAAAAGATGAGCCTGGGTAGTCAGAGGATAGATTGTAAAGGGCTTTGTAAGTCTGTTGGGGATTTTGGACTTGATGCTAAAAACAGTGGGGAGGTACCGATAGATCTTAAGCAGGGAAGAATTATTATATTATACATGCATAGTAGTATACTTTGCTTCCTAGTGGCTCTTGTAGTAGTTTTACAAAAATGAAGAAGTTCTTTTTTTTTTTTTTTTGGTGAGGAAGATTAGCCCTGAGCTAATATCCATTGCTAATCCTCCTCTTTTTATTGAGAAAGATTGGCCCTGGGCTAACATCTGTGCCCATCTTCCTCTACTTTATATGTGGGACGCCTGCCACAGCAGGGCTTGATAAGCTGTGCATAGGTCTGCCCCCGGGATCTGAACCTGTGAACCCTAGGCAGCCAAAGCGGAGCGTGAGAAATTAACTACTACACCACCGGTGGGCCCTGCTTACTAGCCTTTTTAAATTTAATTTAATTTTTTTATTGTGGTAACAATGGTTTATAACATTATATAAATTTCAGGTGTACATCATTATATTTCAGTTTCTACATAGGTTACATCATGTTCACCACCCAAAGATGAATTACAATCCATCACCACACACATGTGTCTAATCATCTCTTTCACTCCCCTCCTTCCCCCCTCCCCTCTGCTAACCACCAATCCAAACTCTGTCTCTATGTGTTTGTTGTTGCTTTTATCTTCTACTTACGAGTGAGATCATACAGTATTTGACTTTCTCTCTCTGACTTATTTCACTTAGCATAATACCCTCAAGCTCCATCCATGCTATTGCAAATGGCAAGATTTCATCCTTTTTTATGGCTGAGTAGTATTCCATTGTGCATATATACCACATCTGAAATGAAGTTCTAACATTAATGATTATATTACATTAAGCATGAACAGTCTCATGAATTATGAACCTGAAAATAACTTCCTAGATCAACTGGCATCTTCCATTTCTTTGTAAATCACCTTAACTGACACATGAGGCACATGCATTAGCAGGATACACCTTCCTGAATGTCCACTTGGTTTTGGCCCCACCAGTTGGTGTGTGTGTGCCAAAAGTCAGTTATGTTTGTTCACTTGTTTTTGCCAGTTGTATGTGTTACAAGGAATGGATGAAATGTAAATTTGAGCAAAGTGGGGCCAGCCCAGTGGTGTGGTGGTTAAGTTTGTGTGCCTCACTTGGGTGGCCTGGGGTTCACAGGTTTGGATCCCAGGCATGGACCTATGCACCACTCATCAAGCCATGCTATGGTGGCATCCCACGTACAAAATGGAGGAAGATGGGCAAAGGATGTTGGTTCAGGGCCAATCTTCCTCAGAAAAAAGGGAAAAAAAATTGAGCTAAGTATATTTTTCTATGAAAACCAAGTTTAATACTAAGTGGGTGAGAAAATGGCAAAAATTTGGGGAAAAAATGAAAGTAGAAGGATTTGACACTCAGATTGCTTGCCAAGGGTCTTTAAGAACTCCTTCCACTTAAATTAAAAATGCATAGGAGTGCATTATAATTGTGGTTTATGACTTCAAACCCTAACATGTGGTTAGATACTAAAAAAAAAAAATTCTTAGTCTTACATCAAAAGATTGGTAAATGAATATACTTTTACTAATTTTAAGATAAAATAAGCAGTTTAAAATATATTTAAGATGTATTGATTTTTGTCTCTTCACCATCTTATTTGATTCACCAACTACTAGCCCTGATTGCATCAGATAATTTGCACATTATTGTGCACGTACATTGCACATTATTATGCATGTATATTGCACAAAAATTAAGCATAAGCTATATCAGTAATGGAGCATTTAGAAACCATCTCAAGACCATCTTGATCAACAAAACTTATTTCTTTAAACAATCCACAGTATTGAAGGATTTGATGTCCACCCTCTACTGGGGGCCATGAAATCAGTGGCTTTGCTTCTGGAAAGCCAGCTTCTAATATATTAAAGATGACTTGGCCACCATAATGCAGAATGACAGAAATCCTGGGAGCATTCCTCTCCTTCTGATTTGCCAGTCAGGTTTCTGGAGCCATTTCCATTTTCTCCAGGAGCACAGGTAAATTGGAAGAAAATGCAACAAAAACAGCTTGATGAGACCAGTGAAGGCTCTCTGCCTTCAGCCTCCCTCGATAGCTCCTGCTCACACAGGCGAGGCAGAGCCATGATGGAACAATGGTGTTCAATGTGAAAGCCCACACTTTGGCGGCTATTTTCCAAAAATTACCTAGCCCACATAGTTTATTTTTATCTAAGAAATCACTAACAAAGCAATACACCATTGTGGTAAAAGTTTCAAACAGGGCAGAAAGGCAAAGTCACGTATTAGAGTAGCTTTGGGCCAGACAGTAGCCTCTCTGATCATCAGTGCTTCCAACTGCTAAATAGGATAATGAGAGCTAATCTGTAGGATTGCTCTGAGAATACAATGAGATAATGTATGTAAAATGCCTATTATTATTATTATTAGTTTACTTTACGATTATATAGGCACTATTTTTACACCCTTGATCAAAGAATAATTTTCCACTACTGAGAAGTTTGTTCTTTTCTAGCAAGTTGGAAACATTGGGAAGAACACACGTAAGAATGGTGAGGGTGGAGAGGGACTGTCCGATCAGCTAAATCAGCTGAATCAAGTATGATGGTGAATGATGTGAGGCCACAGTCAGATCACATTTACATTAGACTGTGAGATGTCCCACAGGCACTCCAAATGCAAAGAGACTTAGTTGAACAAGCTGTGTGTGGCCTATCACCTATTCTGCAGTCTGTATCACCAGTTCATCTTGATACCGTCCTAAGCAGCCACCCAAGATCTGAACTGGGCAATTTGGCTGTTATACTAGATATTCCCATCTCTCTCCTTCTCCCTTCCCCCCACAAACGCCCAACCATCCCTGTTGATTCTAGCCCTAAATACTGAATATCTCACTCCTTTCCTCTCTTTTCCAGTCTCACAAGCCTTTGCCATCTCCTTATGGGCTTTTGGGAACACCTCTAAACTGAGCTCCTCTCCTCCAATCTATCCTGTGTAATCAATCTTCTAAACTGATAGCAAAGTGATCCTTGTAAAATGCAGACTGCTGGCGAGTCTCTACCCTGATTAATTTCTTTCATTACTTCATAATCACTTGCAGTGTAAATTCCAATTTCCTTAGATAGTATCCAAGGTTATTACAGGAGTTAACATGTATAAAGTGCTTGAACAGTGCCTGGCACACAGTAAGTATCGCAAAAGTGTTTGCTGTTACTTTTTTTTTGCGCTGCTCTTTTAATGACCTGATCTCCAGTCTCCTTTTCAATCTAAAACACTGTCATTCTGTCATAATCATTGCTCACAGTTTTCCAAGCACACTGTGCTATTAAAACACCTCTGGGCTTTGCACGCATGTGCACACACACACATACACACACATGGGCGCGCTGCTCTACTTTTTAGGTGACCTGATTGTTCCCATTGATGTGTGGAACTCTTCTTTAAACTCCACTTCCCCAAGTATTTCGCAGCCCCCCTTCCATATACCACATAGTTAATTTCTTCCAATTTATTGCAACCTCTCCATGTTGTAGTGTTTCTCCAGTGCCAACCACCACACTGGATAATAATTTGCTTATATGTTCCTTTGCCCTAACAGGTAGTAAGCTCCTAGAATGCAGGGGTTGTATCTTGCTTGTAAGCACCTAGTACGCATTTAGTACAATATTTTTTGAACAAATGAAAAATGTAGGCTATAATTAGACAAAATGTACTTAAGAATATTTTATGATACAGAAAGAGATGCCCACTTGGGCAGAAAAAGGAAGTTCGGTCAAAATCTGGAGAGCCACAATTTAATTTCAAGCTACCCAATGATGGCCGTGATGAGCAAAACCTATACTGTTAAGAGACCCTGGCTTTTTGACCCGCTGATGCTGCGTTAAGTGTTGTAGGAAGGTAATCAATGTACCACCTTCTCCTCTACGTTAGGGGCTGGTAGGGGGAATTTTCTTCCACTTCCCGCAAAATTTCCCGGAGCCTCGGTAGGCGCCGGAGGGTCTGAAGGTCTACCACCCTCAGAAAGACTCGTTTATCCTTGGAGGCTTCTGCCTGGCACAGCGCCCCAGCACGGTGCGGAGCCCTGCGGGAGACAGCGGAGCACGGCCCGGGCGCCCGGCTGGCTCGCCCCACCCCGCGCATCACGTGCTCGAGGATGCTACCTTCCCCCTCCTCCTCCTCCTCCTCCCGCTTCCCCTCCGCCTCCAGGGCTCCTCCTGCTCCCGGTGAGGGTGTGCGAGGCAGGCGGCGCGAGGGGAGCGTGCGAGCGGGCGCTGCCGGAGCCCGCAGCCCTGGCGCCCGCCGCCGCCCGGAGCCCCACAATATGCCGCCGCGGCCCTCGGGCTCTCGGCCATGGCGAGGCTCCGCCGGCGCGTCCCTTGCACCCTGCTCTTCGGCCTGGCCGCGGTGCTGCTGAAAGCACAACTGGTCCCCGCGGCCGCCAGAGCCGAGCTCAGCCGCTCGGATCTCAGCCTCATCCAGCAGCAGCAGCAGCAGCAGCAGCAGCAGCAGCAGCAGCAACGGCAGCGGGAGGAGGCGGAGGAGGAGAGGCCAGAGGTGCCTGGAACATCCTCCACCGTCACTGTTCCAGGTAGGTCCCCGCGGCCCGGCCCTGCCTTTCCATCTCTGGCGGAGATCTCATCTGGCGTCGCTGGCTTCCTCGCCCCTTCCCTAGCCCGGTCGCTTCCCATCGCCTGTCCCTACCCATCCCCATCTCCGCAATCTCGCAGACTGCCTGCCGAGGACTCGGGCTGAGCTTTGGTTTCGGGAACCTGCCCTTTGGGCGATGAGCTTTCTGGGAAGCGCAGAGCTCTGCAGTAAGGGTGGGGAGGGGTTGGGAGGGGTAGGGGGGAGTCACTGCCTCTATTGATCTTTTCTCTTCCCTCCCGTCTTCCTGAATTCTTCCCTCTGCCCTGGAAATGACTGTACACACACACACACTCACACACTCTCAAATCCCTTTAGCATTCTGTTCTTTATCCTTTTCTCTCCTAGAGACGGAAAAATCTTGCAATAGACACCCACACACCCCTTTTCCCCGTCTCGCCCCGCCTTCTGTATTTAAATTTAGACCTAGAGAAAGAAATCTTGATTTATCTTTTTCTGTCTCTTCTTATCCCGGGAAGGGTTTAAGGCAGTTTGCAAGAATGCCTTCAGTATAATAAGCTATAACAATACAAAATGAAATAAGAATTTGTAATTGAAGGAAAGGGAAAAGAAGAGGGGGACAGATAAAGTCGGTAGGGATGTTAGTGCAGCGAAGCCTGCCTCCGGAGAGGGGAATCTCCTCACTTGTTAGTAGAACTTAATGAGGCAGATTCTTGACACTATTCAGTGAGGGTGAGGAAATATGCTGTAGTATATGTGGCTGTAACAGACCCTCATTTCCTGCCTTGTTCCCGCCGCATTAAAGCTCTCCCGGTAAGCAAAAAGCTGGATTATCCGTTTTAATAGCCTCTCCCCACCCCCCACTCCAGTCCCTTCCCCACCGTAGATGCTGCCTACTGTTTGGAAAGAAAAAAAGCCACCCATTTTTTGGCAAGTGGGCTTAGGTTTCTGCAAAAACGAAAGTAAATTATAACATTTGTTTTTGTTTAAGCATCCTGCCTAGTGACATTATACAAGATGCTGAAAATGAGATTTTTAAAGAGTGGAATCAGCATCTTGTTTTGTACTGCTTGCCATCATCAAAGAGCAATACTCAGGCATGCCAGCTGCAATTCATGACACAGCCGGGAGGATTTCATTTATCAGAGTGCTGTGAGCAGAGGATGAAATCACCAAAGTGTGTGGGAGAGCATGTGTTTCTGACACCCTCTTAAACCAATTAATAACACTCAAGTGTGGCTAAAAGTCCTGAAAGGTATGGAGTGTGTGGTGATTTTCCTACCTCGGTTTTTATAACTGAAAGTGCTAACAGCATGGTTTGGGCGAGGCTGCTGTGAGACATGCTATTTGCTAAACTTAAGCAAATTAGAGCTCGGAGAGTGTTGGAGAGCCTCTCTTCATTGTCAGAAGGGTTTCATAAATTAACTGTGAAACAGAAGTCTGAGAGCGTATTGGTGGATTTTATGGTTTGCAGTATATTTTTATTTAGATTTATCTTCTTTCAGGAATATTATTAGTTAAATGGGTTTTGACTACTGTGATATAGATATGTTGTGATGAGGATTATGAATAACTACAATAAGATGAAATCTTTTGTATCGTGCACATTAAAATTGTTTTCTGATATTTGTGAGGGAATACTTTTGAGAAGGATGATTGTTTGGGAAACTAGCAGTTTTTATCTTATTTACCTATTAGAGTAATCAAGAGAAAGGAACCACTATCCCATAGATCAGACTGGAGCCTGAAAAGTAACATATGATGACTCTTTTTCATCAGAAATTCCAGCTCCCCAAGCCAGTGGCAAACAAGAGAACAGTTCAGTTGATTGTTGTTTTAGTTATTGAAATATGGAGTCTGGTCACAAAACACAACCTATAAACAAATGAACGTAAAATAGTCCTCTGAATGCATTGTGATCTCTAGGGTGAACTGGTCTTCCTGCTTCAATCTTTTTTCCTTTACTGTCTATTCTTGTCACACAGCTAGTGGTGTTTTTAAAATCATTATATAGGATCATTTCTGCTCACGGTCCTCCAGTGGTTTCCCCTCTCTCACACTGGACGGCCAGATCCTGAAAATGGCCTCCAAAGACCTAGATCCCCTGTACGCCCCTCCCCCTCCCATCGCCCACAGCTCAGTCCTTAACTCACTCCGCTCTAGCTACGCTCCCTCTCCGTTTCTTCAGTTTGCGAGGGGGCTCTAGCGTGGGGCCTTTGCACTTGCCATTTTCTCTACCTGAAATTCCTCTCTGGAATTCTGGAACTTCACATTCTTCAGGTTTGCTCAAATGTCACTATTCCTGGGAAGCTTTCCTGACCAACTACATGAAATAGTAATCTGCGTGCTCTCTCATACTGATTCTCCCCCATGGCGCTTATCATCCTCAGCCCTTCATGTAAGCCTGTCTCCCCTTACTAGAATGTAAGCTCTGTGAGGGCATGAACGTTGTTTTGTTCCCTACTATTTTAAATTATTCTATGTATTTCTAGTACCTAGAAGAGCACCTGGTATGCATAGGCTTGTTGAATGAATGAAGGAAGGAAGGAAGGAACAAACAAAAATGCTGGCATCAAGGATCACTGTCACCTTCTGAGTATTTGCTACTTAACATGTGAAATTCTTCATTGGAATTTAGCAGGGGATATCCAAAAATAAGGAACTTTTAGGTAGAAATATCTGTAAGTAGAGGTTATAAAGTATATAAATTTCAGATCTTGAATTTTAGCTAATTTTGTTATTTGTCTTATGCTGACTATAGAGAACTGATTGATACCAATACTTGACTCCACTTCTGAGGTTCTGTCAAGAGGATTCTTTGCCCAAGTGTACTTATAATCCTCTTCTGACCTAGGAGGGTGTTAACATATCTTGAAATAGCAGTGATTGAGCCTGCGTTCATTCTTTCCTCTGATTCTTTGGACATGTTATATGAAAAACTATAGGACTTTTCTCAGGCAAAATTTAGAAAACTAATAAGACACGATTAATGACTGGTATGTGACTGAGCGTATCAGTCCACAGTAGAGAAATTGACCATTGACCTTGGTTAGTATTCTCTGGATTTTATTATTCTCAAAATTTATGTCTCTTTGTATTGCTGGGAAATAAGAAAATGAGGTTTTACAAAGTTGAGTATGAGATTTAAAAAGTCAGGATTTAAAAACAGTGAATTTTTATTTTCTCATTAACTTATAAAACCCATTGTCTTCAGAGAGTGGTGAGAATAAAGACTAAGGTTGAGATCTGTCAAATCAGTTTTGTCCGATGTATGCAGCAGCTCTGATTTCCCCATCTGCACCAGTATTTGTTAGAAATGAATATTTGAGGGGCCACAGAAGAATAATTTGGGGGCTGTGGTAGCTGAGACAACCATATCGTATTCACTGTGATGGCCCACTAGAAGGGGGGCATGCTGGGGGAGGGGGCGAGAGGAGCTGGAAAAAATAATGAGCTCCATTTCAAATTCTCCATGTGAAGCACAGACACAGGGGATCTCCATGGATTTTTATAAATGTTTTCTGCATACACAGAAAGCTTCTTGAGAGGTATATTTTTATGATATAAGAATTTTTGATTGTACATTTCACTGACATATATTTTTAACCTTATTTTGGAATATGTCAAATATATAGGAAGTAAGTGGAATAGTGTAATAAAAGCCTGTACCCATCACCCAGCTTCAACAATGATAAAATTCTGCTTTAATTGTTTTACCCATACCTCCACCCGTGTCCACTATGCAGGATTTTTTTTTTTGAGGTAAAAGGTACATATGATGAAATGTGCATACCTTAATGACAAATGGATATACCCATGTAACCATCACCCCTATCAACATGTAGAACATTTACATCACCCTAGAAAATTCCCTCATGCTCCATCCAGTCCTTGGCCCGTACCCAGAGACAATTACTGTTCTGACTGTTTTCATCATATATTAATTTTGCTCTTTCTAGAACTTCATAAAATAGAATAATAGAGCATGTACTCTTTTGTGTCCAGCTTCTTTAGCTCAGTCTAACTTCCATGGTTTCATCTACGTTGTTGCATGTTCAATAGTTTATTCCTTCTTAGTGCTGAGCAGTATTCCATTGTGTGAATTACTGAGGTTTGGTTTGTCACTTCTTCTGTTGATAGATATTTGGGTTGTTTCCAGTTTTAGCTATTGTAAGTAAAGCTGCTACATTCTTGTAAAAATCTTTGTGTGGACCTGCCTTCATATCTCTCAAGTAAATGCCTAGAAGTGGAATATGCTTTTGAAGTTAAAAAAATTTTTTTTTTTCACATTCTATGTAGCTGAAACCTACTTCACTTAATAAAATGTAATTTTAAAACAATGCAATTCAATATAGACTATTACTGCATACTTAAATTCAAATAACTTGATTTAAACAAACCTGATTGAAATCTCCCATTTATGAAAGCATTTATTTATTTACTTTTTTCTGTTCAAGGATTTTGAAAATCAATAGAAGTGGGATTAGAAATTGACTGTTCTATCTAAAAAACTCATGTTTAAAGGCCGTATTCCCAGATGGAGTAATTATGATTTCTTTCCAGGATTTTAATAACTGAAGGGAGCTGTTTCTTGGTGTTGATTACAGGTTGAAAAGCACATGCCGTTGTGTTGAATTTGAGTCCAGTTTGTTTTAGTGGTGGTTTTTCAGTGTTCTTAATGTGACTGAACAGAAACTAGAAAATATTTTTCTGAAACAAAACTCTTCCCCCCAAGTATATAAATATTGAACTTGATTCTCATTCAACGTTCTGTCTGACTAGGTTAGCTGCAGTGTTGTCATTCATTCACTTGGCTTAATGTGATGTGTCTTAATTTCCTTTTGTCCAAATTGCCTTAACTGGGAAGTGGATACAATATTTTCCATCTTCTAGCGGTAGAAAGTATGCTTTGGAGTATTTATCTGGAAAATTCTAAAACTATGAAAGCTATGCATTGTAGTGGAATACGTCCTAAGCTTAAGAAAACAGCTTCAGTTGGCTTTGAAGATTGTGTTTGGAGATGTCTGTTTAATTGGCCTTTTGTGTAAGCACAATGCATATGTCCAAGACCTCAGATTCTGTGCCTTTTAAATTCTTTTTCTTTTATGGCTGTCTGTGTCATCAGGAATAGGCAGTATTCTTAAATACTTGTTGATAATGTCTGTGAGTTTAAAGGCCAGTTCACTTGGGCCTGAAATGAGTGCGTGATACTGAGTGCCATTTCATGTAGGGTAGAGGATGTCAAGGAAATGATAATCGCTTTCCATCATTACCAACATGTCAAATCTGCCTCAGTGACCTAGTGAACCAAGACTGTAAGATGCCTCGGTAATGTATTAGCTTGCCTGAAACCTCGAGTTGATAATGTCTAAGTTCTCCTTGTTAAGGTTCTATTTCTTGCGCAGAAATTAAGATTTAAAATTAACTTCATTTATATGTGAGTGAGATTTCAATTTCTAGTCAGTGTGCTTTTTTTCTTAAGTAGGTTTCTACATCATAACAATTTAGGGAATAATATAAAATTAAAATAAGCATTTGCCAATATTATCAGTTATTGTACTTAGTTTAGTTTTGTTCCTGTTTGGTAGAGAAGTATTATTTATAAACTATATAGTTTTAATTCAGTTGTTAGTTCTGCTGAAATTTAGAACATTTAGATAGCTAAGCCAATGGCAGTTCATATCTGTGGCCCTAAATGCTAGCTGGACTTTAGGTGACCAGTTGGAAGCTGGTAAAAATGTCTAGCCTCAACCCAGGCCTCAAGCTGTGAGGCCCCTGGCTTGTCTCTGGGGTAAGTACTCCAGGGATGTTGTAGAATTCCATATTCTTTAGCCTTTCTAAAATAAAATAAAACCAGTGTCCATGGTTTTATTTCCACTTACTCACTCCTGCTTTTTTGTAATAGGAATGTGACACAAACAGAAACAGGATGGGTAGATGGATGAGTTGTTTTTCCTAATGCATTAACTATAACCAGGTTGAATAGAAGCTCCCAAGGTCCTGTATTTTGTGACTTACTGGATTTTGTGACCCATTCCACCCTTGCCTGTTGTCGCCTGTGTTTTTGGAAAGGATAGAAATTAAGCTGTCAAAATATGGCTGTATATAGTTAAATGGATTATGTTTTTTCAAAACTTTAAACATGTTGCTAATGTTCTTTCATATTTGCATGAGTAGTTTGTTTATAAATGTCTGGGTGACTGAGATAAAATTACCAGAAGACTATCCGTTTACTTTAAAAGTAAAATAGAGGGAGGCCATGCTTTTTGTGTAAGGGGAAAAAATGTACCCAAGAGTAATGGGTATAGTAGGAATTATTTAACTATTTTGCTAACTAAGTAAAATGAACCATGCATGGCTCAATGGTGAGAGTGTGTTATGAAACACTGATTATGATTAATTCAATTTGTGTACCTGAAATTAAAAAAAAAATCTATTTATTTATATTTAAATGAGTTGGTATATTCCAAATATTTTCATTTAAAGATAAATAACTTCTCTTCATAAAATAAGTACTTCCCAAAGTATATTTTACAATATATTTGTGCTATTAGATTCTGGACTTTTAGCAGGAAAGCTATGATTTAATACTTCCCCAAATTGCAGTATTTCTTTATATTAATCAGAGTTTAATTCTCATTCATAACCATATGAGAAAAATATTTTTATAGTATGGTATGAAACAACTAATCTGATCTTCTAATGCTGTTTATAATGAAGCAATGTCTAATATCGATTAAAATATGTAATAATTTGAAAAAATGAAAGTTTTTCACTTTGCAGATTATAATAGGCCTTCTTGGAATCATAGGCTCTTGGAACTAGAATGAAGTAGAAATGACTTTCTCCTAAGTGTTTTGCTCTGGCAGCGTTTGAAAAGTATATGACATAAGCTAGAACACATCCACATCTTAAAAGAAACTGTGGTACCACTTGGCAGTTACAAAGTCTGATGAAACTTATAGTTAAGGATAATTTCATGATTTCCTTCTAGCAAATATGACCCAGTGAGTGAGCTTTTTTGTAATCTAAATATTTCCTACCAACTGACTCAAGTTTGTGAATGAGAAGAGTGAAAAGAATGTATTTTACAATTGCTTCCATACCATAGTATTTCAAATAGGGAAGTCTTGTGAATCAATAAAGCTTGGTAAATATAGGATGTAAAGATGTAGGAGGTGAAAACCTTGGAGGCTCCGGAGAAAAGAAGAGAGAGGTAATATAACTTGCTGTGACAAGTATGAGAGGGCGTCAAGTACGTCAGTGTTCATGGGGGAGAAAAGTTCTCACAAGTGGCAAATCTTTTTTCCCCCTGTATGTGTAAGGGACTCACTGTCCCTTATACTTTTTAAGGCAGAGATTCTAGGGAGCCAATGAAAGGGTGTAGGAGTTTCATGAGCACCCTGAAATTATGTAATCTGCAATAATCTAGTGTTCAGAGCGTCTGTATTTTCAAAGGAATCCTTGACCCCTAAAAGGTTAACAAAACTTGCCCTGGTTAATGAGTCCTTTGTGAGTGGACTCAGTAAGAAAAGAACAAAGGTAACGTTCAGACTCAAGTAACGTTTTTGTGTTTTCTTACCATGGGAGGTTTTTCTGTTACTGTGCACATGTGATTGGTAGAATTAGTAAAGGTGACAGCAACATAACCGACTCTGCCAGAAAACTTTAACCCTTAAAAGAACTGATTGCTTAGTATACACATACTTTGATCAATTCTTTCATCCTTTGGCTTTTCCATGCTGTTTGTGGAATGGCTACCAGTATGCAACAAATAGCTTTTGATAAATTACATAACTTTGAATTGTTTTATATCCAGATTTCATTATATAATAAACTGGTGGGATACTTTATACCTGAAAAAACCCTCTGTTCAGAATTCTTTGGCAGTCAACCCAGAAACTCTTTGCATCTTGGCTCTTGGTTATTCCACTGAAAGATAGGGTCACTGAGATTAAGTTAATAATCTTAATAAGGGCTCTGATGACTTTGTGAGTCATCTAATCCCTCCAGGCCTGATTATAAACCCCAAACAGTCTTAGCAGATGAGGGCCTACCCTGGTTGTTATTAATTTCCAAAGAAGGCATTTATAAAAACCTAAGCCTTTCCCCACCCGCTGAAACAAGTATTAATCTTTGGTCTTTAAACTGTTTTGGGGTCAAAATAGTAATTTCAGTCTACAGTGATTTAAGCCTGCAATTGAACTTGCTGTTTTCATCACCAATGCTGTTCCAGGCTTTTGGAATTCATGCCATCTCTAAACTCATTGAAACCCTTATTTTCCTTACTCTCTTTTTTAATTCATGCCTCTCTTGGTTTCACTAATAGCTAGATGCTACAAAGAGTGAACAGCAGAGTGAAGAATTTCTTTGTTTTGAGAAATAGCTTTATATTGCAGAATTTTTCTTTCATTTGAAAATCCAAATGGAGAAATTTGTATTTCAACACATTCTCCTGTTCCAAAGATAAATAATAGCATGCATTGAGCCTTGGAAAGCTGCAGCTTCTGAGAACAGCATGGGGCACAGATATGGAAGTAAAAAATATAGACATCCATGACAAATCCAAGTCTTACTGTGGCCTTTATGCTTCCTGTAGATGAGGACTGGCTCACAGGCTGCAACTCTATGCAGAGATGATATGTGGGGCCCATCGTGGATCCAGCAGTTTAGAGATAGATATGACAAAAGCAGATGAAAATATGGTGACCCAGTTCACTCCCTGTTATTCCTATCAATATACCTTATCAATAATACAGTATCAAGTCTTTAACTCTTAAATAATTTGTTATGCAGCAGTTATATTTTTAAAAATTATACTTAAGTATTAATGTTACAACTATAAAATGTTTGATACTATAATATATAGGTCATTAAAATATCCTTATATTCTAAAACATAAAAGTAGAAAAAAATAGTTTATTTTTCCACTTAATTTAATATTCTCTGACTCTCTTCTCACTCTCCCCTCTCACGAGGTGATCTCATTCCCTCCAGTTGCTTTAAATACCATCTATATGCTGACTCCTCAGAGCTTGCTCCTGAATATATCTACCAATTATTTTGACATCTTTATGTGGATATATCACAGGTATCTCACTGTAAGCATGTCTAACACTGGACCCTTGATTTCTCGTCACACCTCCCAGAATAAAAAAGTCTCCTTCCTTATTATTATTGTTTTTTTAAAACTATAATCAGCATGCTGTACATTATATCCCCAGAACTTGTTTATCTTATAACTGGAAGTTTTTACTTTGTGGCCACCTTCAGTGTTCATTCTTCCTTATTGTTGTGAAAAAGCTTTATTGCTTTATTTATACACTTTATTGTGCCCCACTGGCCAACGAAGGAGAGTTGAGGGTGCTGTCCTTGCCACTTCGTCTACCTTCTCCGTCTAGTCAGTCACTAGACCCCATCAAGTCTACCTCCTAAATCGTCCTCATCTGTTAATTTTCTCCGTCTTCACTGCCCCTGCTCTAGTTCAGGTTAGCATATGTCCTGGCCTCCTTAGGTCAGTTCTCGATGCTCTAAAATCCATACTCCTGAGAGCAACTACAGGGATCACCGCCTTATAGAGTTATTTTATTTTTAAGTACAAATCTGATCAGCCTTCCCATGACATGAGAACCAAGTCGAAGGTCTTAACATGACCTGTAAGGCTTTGCATGATTTCCCACTCCAGTCTCAGCTCCAGTTTCTCTCCCGCTTCCTCTCTGTGCTCAGTTCTCTGCACCTTGAGTGTGACAGGTTTTGTACTTCAGGGCCTCTGTACAGGTTGTTTCTCTGGTTGCAGCACATCCCTGAGCCAAAACACACACACCATTCACCTGGCTAACTGCACTCAAACTTCAGATGTTAGCTTAGATGCTGCTTCTTTTAAACAGGTTTTCTTTGACTTTCCAGTCTGAGCGAGATTCCTCTGTTGTGTGCTCTCATAAGCACCTCCTACTTGCTCAAGGTCTGTAATTGACCTGTAGCTAGGCACCTGTTCCGTATTTCCATATTTGTCTTCTCTAGATTGGAAGCCAGATGATGGCAGGTGCAATAATTGTTTTGGTTGGGGCTGTGTTCCTGTATAAATATTTATTGAATGAATAAATGAATGACTCTGTGTAGATAAATATTTGTGCAATTGAGTATCTTCTTTCGTTCTCAAGCTTGAACTGCCTTCTCTAGAGAGGATATGTGGAAAGGATATTACAGGGAAAAGGCTTTAGGAATTTCAGAGGAAAGTGGCCAAAGCATAAGGTTTTAGATCAAGAGTAATGCCTGCTTTGAAAAAGAGGAGAAGAGGAATTGGTATTTATTTGAATTCAACACAACGTATGTTGCTTTATATACGGGGCTAGAGATAACATACAAGATTCCTGCAGTGAATGATTTCATTCATTTTTTTTTTCCTTTTTTTAAACAAACTCATTGAGTATCTACTTTTTGCCAGGCACTTGGTTGTCACTGATTGCAGAGAACACCCAGTGGGGACATAGATAGAGACCACAAATGAGAACAGAGTGTGAGAAGTGCTATGTTAGAAGAGTGTATAAGATATTGTGGAAACACAGGTTTGGGGGGAAATAATTTGGCCTGTTTCCTGGAAGAAAGCACACTCAAAGTGAGTTTCAAAGTGATGTAGAAAAACAGAAAAAGGAAATAATTTATTTTCTTATTTTTGATTTAGATTTATTTTTTCCATTTCTTTCTGTGATAATATAATAATTCAGTTCCCCTTTATCTTTAGTATTCTCTCTGGAATTCATATTTCCTACTTTTATGGCTCATTATTCCATATTGTTAGAAAAGAAAAAAAAATAATATAGCTTCTTCTACAGTACCCACATTTCTTGAAGACACCAGACTGGTGATGTATGCTTCTTTCTTAAAGGAATTGAATTCAGAATTCAAACGTAAACCCCATTTCTATCAATTTAGATCTACTGTGAGCTAGCAATTGGTGCTACTTGCCTTTACATTGGTATATAGCAGAAATACTTTCCCCTGCCATTAAAACAGTGGGTTTTCACCACCTTGACCAAATTGTGCTGTTTTCTTAACCTCTCAGTCCTCGACATGAACATGACACAGACCAATCGTATCTCGATGTCTCCTGTAACCTCTCTCTCTCCCATCTGTGCCAGCCTGTTGGCCATTTCCCCAGTCTATCTTGAAAACAACTTGGCTTCTCTTCTTTCCCCTTCAATGACCCCAAACTTCATTTCCACGCCCCACCACAAGGCAATGAGGGATTTAAAATATATTTTCTTAATGATTGTGGTTGCACCATCTGAATTGAGACTTTTAAAATGTAATTGCACATTTACATTAAAAAATACATTTACATTAAAAATTGTAGTTGCCTGGTTTTCTGCTAAATCAGAAAGTTTATGAAAACTAATAGGAATTGTATGTATTCATGAAGTTGTTTTCCATTAAGGTTAATCTAGAGATGTACTCATAGCAAGAGTCCATTTAGCTGAAGATTACCGAAGCGCAAGAAAGGGTATCACATTTACTTTCAGCCGTATGCATTGATGTGTTTTTGTGGATACAATCAAAGTTTCCTCTTAGCACTTAAAGCACCCTGTCAGAGAGTTTTTGCATTTTTTTTACCCCTGAAATGCTGAAAATCTTCCAGGCAAGGGAACTGAGACACTGAAACAGGTGGCTTAACAGGGGGAGCATATGGGCTGACTGTGGCTGTTCTCCCTCGGGCTGCAGCCCCCATGTGTCGTCTCTCATCAGGGTCCTTGTGTGGTATGTTCTTTTGGGACCTTCAGAGAGTAAGGAGGAGATTATTCTACCTCCAGCACCATTCAGAATTTGAACTGTATTTCGTGGAAGAGGCAATATATAAATCTATTTAATGAAAGACATTGTCTTAGCCAACAGATCTGCTCCCCCTTGAGACCTTATCTATTTCTATCCTTTCTCTAATCATCTGACCTGGAAAACCTGGAATCATCATTGATTCTATCTTCTCCCTCTCCCACACTCACGTGTCCCGCGCTGGGTTCTTTTAGGTGTCCATCGCAGCATCTTTAGTGTCCATTCCGTCTGTTTTATTTTCACAGCTACCTTCTCTGTCTAGGCCCCCACTCTGTTTGGACTGTTAGAGAAATCTCCTTTTAGGTCGCCCTGTTTTTTCCTCCCTCTAACTCAAACCATACCCTTACTGCATGCATCTTCCTGAAACACTGCTTTCTTTTCTTAAGCTTTCATTATGTTGTCATTAAAATTTGAAGTCTTCTGTCAGGTATCTACCTCCCTCCAACTTGTTATAATGAATACTTTGGAATATACTGAAAAATTGAAATAGTGTATATCCTCCACCAGGATACAACAATTATTAAAATTTTGTCATATGTGCTTTATCTCTATTACTGTGTTTCTACACACACACACACACACACACACACACACACACACACACATACACACACATATATGCACATGGTATTTCAGAGCCAATTGAAACTTAGTTGTATGCATCCTGACTTTTCATCTCTACAAGCTTCAGCATGCTTGCCTTAAGATCTGGGTAACTTTCGGTGGGAAAGTACTTTTTTGAAATGGTAAAACAATTATTAAAAACTTTTAAATAAACTATGTAAAAATCAGTGAGGAAAAGGTATAGAACTTCAAGTAATGAATGAATAAATGAATCTTA
The DNA here is from genome assembly GCA_031878705.1 of Tapirus indicus. NCBI lineage: Eukaryota > Metazoa > Chordata > Mammalia > Perissodactyla > Tapiridae > Tapirus > Tapirus indicus. The sequence goes on from CM062926.1 coordinate 96,289,868, forward strand.
TAGACTGTGTGTGGCAAATTCTTAAGAAGATTTCACTGTGACTGTCTTGTTATAATATAAACATTTTATTTATATTACACGTCCACCAGATTGTGGTAAGACTGAGTTTTGTATAAAGGTAGCATTTTAGCTATATTACTCTCCAAAATGGGAGGTTCTGCCAGGCTTTCAATTTATTTTGTTCTTTGGTCATTTCCTACCAATCTAGCGTCATTTGCCATTGGTCAACTCTTTACATGTAATTTTTATGGTGGACATATATAGAATTGTCTGTGTGGCTTCCTCTTTTCCCCTTTATTCTGAGTATGCTGCCCTCATCCATCCATACTTGATGGTGGAAATGGTAAGATGTACAACCTGGGACTTGTCATCAGCCTTGCTCCCCACCGTGTGGAGAAAGCCAGTAGCTGTGAATGGAGAGGATGAAGCCAATATAGAGATGAAGTTCCTGGTTCCATTCATTGCCAAGCTCCGGCTGGATGATTGTCATCCCCATGGTTTGCTTGTACAGCCTTTCTTTGTATTCCATGAGTTGATAAATTCCCATTTTTAGCTCAGCAAATTCTGGTTGGATTTCTGTTCAACCGAAAAGCCTTATCTAGCTCAATATGTTATTTCCTACACTAAGTCCTAACTCCAAGCAAATTTTAAATCGGTTGACACTTTTCTCTCTCCATTGGCACTGCCCTGCCTCTGTCTTGTCCCTAAGTCCAGCAGAAACTAATTTAACTCTACTTTCTCCAGGAAGTTATTCCAGTCCACAATTATCTCTCTCTTTCTGGTGTGTTTATTTTGTCTCTCTCTTGAGCTTCTGAATTCCTTCAGAGCATAAATATATTCATTCTCCCATTTTACATCCCAGAATGCCTAACACTCAGTAAGTTCTCAGTAAAAGCATCCTGACTCATTCCATGTTATGATTGTATATATTAAGAGAAATATCTAAGCAACTAAGTATCTTTTCTTATTTATATATTCACTCCTCACACCTATCACAGTGCTGGACACACAGCAGATACTCCAAAATTCATGTTAACTAAAAAATGTTTGTTCTTAGATTTATGAGTTCAGGGCAAATGCTGATGCTATTAAAATAAATTGGAAGGTGATGAAGGTGATGAATTGAATAATACTATATGATGCTTTAAGATTGAGGGCTGTCAGTCACTCAGGATATTAATATACCAAATTAATTCTTATTAATATACCAATCAATTCTTAAACCTGGAGCACTTTTTAGAGTCATTTTCTTTCCCTGCTCTATATTTTTGTTTCCTTCCATTTCTACCTTTATTTTTTGTCTCTTATTAACACTTAGTTTTGTCACTTTTTGGTCTGTGATGAAAACCTCATTCCTCTCACTCCTGCTCCCCTCCTTTCTCACCTCCATTTTTCCTCTCATTTCACAGGACTAATTTAGCTGTCTTTAGGATTCCAAACAGGAATCTTTTTTCTCCTCAAAATACTGCCCTAGGACCTCTCTGACTTACAGAAATAAATTTCTAAATCTGTATTGCAAACAAGTACATTTAATTAATCAGTCCTTAATAATTATCAAATAAAAGTTCTGTTTGCCACAACAAGCATAATAAATGAGGGCAGTCATTAAACTTTTGGGGGCACTTTAAAAAAACTGGGTGACTAGCTGAATATTAGTTCATGATTGTACTGTTGGAGAGTAAAGGCCTTGGTGAATTTGAGACATGTCAGAAGGCCAGTGTGGCTGCCCTGGAGAGGGTGAGATGAGAGGGTCGTGGGATGAGGATGTAAAGGGAGGCAGGGCTCAGGTATGGCTGGTTAGGGCAGAATACTGGGCTCTGTGTGCTCACACGCGCTTCTGTGGTTGATGTCTTTACCAGAAGACGAATCATTCTAGGGCTCTGTGGTTTGGTGGCTAGAGCATGGGCTTTGGAGTTTGGACAACTGGAGTTCAAAATCTGCTCTTCTTAGGTGTGCTCTTGGGCACACTAATTAAGCTCTGAGTAGAGATAATGAGACTTAACTTGCAGCATTGTTGTTAAACATTAGAGTTGAAGTTTGTGAAATACCTAGAACTGAACAGATACTTATCAATTAATGTTATTAGATACGATTTTTAGTAAATTAAATATTTCAGAAGTATGAATATTCTGTCTTGATTTATATTTATGATATGATGTTAGTAAGGGCTGAGTTAGGTGGTCAGAAAAGGTAACATGCCAGTTTTACAACTTTCCAGTAAACGAGGGTGGATTTGTTTCCATTATATTTCCTGTAAATTGACTCGAAAGTGCATATATGTGTTTGTAGTAAGAAGTATTAAAGTACATAGTGGAATAAAATTACTGTTTTTCTTTTAAAACAACCTAGAAACAACATTGTCTTTGGAACTTTACCTAACGCAAGCAAGCAAGCAAGCAAGAAAAATACATTTGAAAGCCAAAAATCAGTATGAGGTATTCATCTGTGAGCTTCAAATTTTCACTATTACATTGATTCCTTTTGTTTTGCTGAGAAGACAAATTGGCTTTTAAGAAAGGCTGAATTCAAACAGTAGTTTTTATTATTCTTTTTTTCTGTCCATAAAATCTTAACATGAGCTAGAAAATTCTCAGCATACAAATAAGCCAACGGAGACTGGCTGTGGTCCTTTTGGAAAACTTTGTATTGAAAAGATGGTGTTTCTTCTCTATGGAAAAAACAAGAATGTTCTGCAGCTCTCCTTCTTTCTCTTTGCTAGGCATGGCATTGTGCTGGGGAATATTATTTGTCCTTTAAAATGACGTGTCCTGAAATACTCTCTTTAAAAAGAAATCTGCTGCAAAGCAGATGAAATCTTATTTGTTTTGAATATGTACCTCAGGGGGGTAGTAAATTATGTTTCTCTCTAGTATTGTGGTTACTACTCCACAGCAGAGACGGGCATTAACATCCTAATGGGGGCAGCTGATTGATTAACATATTGATTCGATCTAGAAGATTGTGTTCTGTGAAATTCGAGGCCGACTGAATTCTCAAATTGGTATGGCAGTTGCATCTAACGAGTTTAAAATTTTCTAATGTTGACAATATTCGCAAGTAAAACAACATTTTAAGGAGTTTTCATTAAAAGATGGGATGAAAGAATGGAATAGAATTACAAACTCCACATTAAGAGAAAAGTGTTCAGAAATTGTTTGCTATTCTTATTTCTATAAGTAGGAATCAGGAGAAAGTCATGAATTATAAAAGCCAAATGGGATTCATTAGGAGTTCACTAAAAATTGCTAGTCGTGATATGGGTTGTGTTCAAATTAAAATAATAAATCAGATGAAGGTTTCGAAAGCTGGTAGGACAAAAATAAATCAGAGCAAGTGTTTAGGAATTATTTTTAGTCCACTCTGAACGTAAATGAAAACAAAAGATTCAGTCATATCAAACTGCTCTTTTTTGCTCTGTATTTCCAGAGCCTGGCAAATGCCAGGAAGGCAATATCAACCCTGGACTTGTGTTGGGTTCACAGTAATAACTTCTTGAATGGTTGGATCGATGGATAAATGTTTGCTTCTTGATTGGTTAGGTGGAATTGATTGACAGGTGTGGCAAAGGCTAATGAGGCAGCTGTGTCTAAATTGATGGCTGGGTAAATTTAAGATTTGACCTCTACTGCTCAGTTCTTAACCTAAACCAGCTTATGCTATTCTCTTAGGCTTGAGAGAATTAGAAAAACTTACTTTAGAGGTGGTAATTTCTTAGTCTATAAAGTCTAATAGTTAAAAACAAAATACATTATTTTATTTTTAATTCTAAGATGGAAAATTATTCAAATAGTCAAATAGAGAGATGGGCATATAGTATAACACTCAAATTCAATATATCAAGTGCAGGTGAACATTTACTATGCAGAGCCTCTTTGACTTTTTGAAGGGACTTTGACAAGCAAGTTTTCTGATCTCAAGATAGCTAACCTTTATAGGTGGAGAGGGCATGAACATATATAAATATAATATAAGGCAAGATGCCATGATATGCCCATTAGAGTTTCAAAGTGCTGTGGGAACAGAGGGAAGGAAAGACAAACTTTGAATGATTAAGGGACTGATTTCCCAACTGTTTATGGCTCAATTACCTGCTTTTTGATCACCAGTTTTAGAACTTACATAAAAGGGGGTGGCTGGAAAGGAATAGGAGAATGTTTTTTGGCCAATTGTCTCTAAATGGAAGGTAGCTCATAGAACTTAAGGCAGGAAATAGAAACTAAGATTTTTGTTTGTATTTTTTTTTCCTGAGAAGATTCTCCCTGAGTTAACATCTGCTGCCAATTTTCCTCTTTTTTGGCTTGAGGAAGGTTAGCCCTGAGCTAATATCTGTGCCAGTCTTCCTCTGTTTTGTATGTGGGTTGGCACCACAGCATGGCTGATGAGTGGTGTAGGTCCGTGTCTGGGATCTGAACCCGCAAACTTGGACTGCCAAAGCGGAGCACACTGACCTTAACCACTATGCACGGGGCCAGCCCCTGGTTTGTAGTTTTATATTTACTGACATATTCACTGTAGGAATAAATTTTTCCATTTCTATCTGTTTTTATTTTAAAAATTTTCATCTTAATTATGAAAGATTCCAAACATATAGAAATATAGTCTATAGGTGATGGACACCCATGTGCTCATCACTGAATTTAATCAAATGTTAGCTTTTTGCTCTGTTTGCTTCAGATTTCTCTCTCCCTCTTTTTTTAAGAAATGAAAATTAAAGATAGAATCAAGCCCCACTCTCTTCCCTTTTCCCTCATTACCCAGCATTAATCACTATCCTGAAATTGGTGTCAATCTCTCTATTTAAAAACTGTAATAGATGTATGTGTATATTATACATATCTTTTTGCATTTTGATTTTTTGGAGGACTGTCCTTGTTGATACATTCACATCTCATTAATTCAATTTAATTGCTGCATAAAATTCCATTGTATAAATAAGCCACACTGATGGACAGTTAGATTTTATCTAGTGTTTTCTTTAGTTCTCAATAAGCTTCAAGAAATATTAGAAAATTTAAAAAGCACGTATACTTTTCATTCAATATGTGTAATTATCTGTACTTGGTACATCATATTTATTTAAATATGTATTCTATTCTCTTAATTTATTTTATTTATGAAGTAATATTGCTTTCAAAGCATTCAAAATGAAAGTGATCCATAAGGAAAATGATGTCATGTCATACCTAGTATTGGTGCGAAGGATGCAGTACTAGGCTTGGAAGTGTTAGCAAAATCATGTTTTAATGTGGGAAATACTGTGTTTAGTGTCCGCTAAGGCCTGAAACAACGTACTTTGTGTCAAAGGATGAGACCACTATTTGATATCTGAAACAAAAACCAAAATGCTGAATTTATTGCTTATTTGATAGGGAGAGCCATGCTGGTCAGGCAGTTTTTCTTGGCAGGGCAGAAAACTGACCTTACCTAGAGTTTTTTTGGGAAGGGTCGAGTTCAGGGATTGGGGGACTTTCAGAGGTGCTGGTGGGAAGACGTTAGTAGTAGAAGCCGGCGTCTCAGGTGAGACTGTTGTTTGGTTGGCACACAGAGGCACCATCGTTGGAGTGAGTCCATTCCCGATTGGCTGATGCTCGGGAGTGTTGGTCACTGATTGGTTGCCTTACAGACGTGAGTTCACTGAGGCACGTTGTCAATGACTGATTGGTTAAATGAGTTTTCAAACCAATTTTGTGGTTCCAAGGGTATAGAACTGTCATATATTAAGCGTATTTAAAACCTATTCTTGTGGCTGCCTATTACCATGGTTACAGTACAGTCTGTCTTAGGAGTGTGGGAACTTTTTTTATTCTTGCATGTGTAATTTGTTTTCGGAGTTGACTGCTTCAGAAATTGGATTATTATATAACTTTTTCAGAGAAACTTGTATTCAGATTTGGGGGTGGAAAAAAAGCAATGTATGTGGTTCTGTAATAAATTTGCCTCTATACAGCTTTTGGCATTGCTTGAAATAGGGAAAAGAATTATATGCAAGTCCGTCTAATGTTCTAGAATCTTTCATAATGGCTGATGTCATGTCATTGGGTGCCTCAGTTTTTCCAGCTGAGAAAGAATGTCTTTAATTGAGCAACACACCGTCTTCACTATTTTCTAGCACTGAGACCTTGAGCAGTTTCCTTTTTGAATCTTGTTTCCTCATTTTTAAATTGGGAAGAGTAATATTTAAAATGGGTTTGTGAGACTTGAGATAAGTTCATATATATATATATATATATATATATATATATGTAAGACACTTAGAACACTGTAACTCGGTAGGCAAAAGTGTTATTATCCATCCCAGTGTTAAGTTTTTGCTTCATAAATGTTTGTTGAATACATAAAATTTCTTATTTGAGCTAGACTTCCTTTTCTATCCAGTTCACTCCAGATCAGTTAAATGAAGGTTAAAGTGTATGATTAATATCCTTGCCTAACAGAAATAATAAAAACAAGTCAAAATTTTTTCTAATTAGTAACACACCAGTGTGGATCATTTATCAAAATTTGCTCTGAGACTTGTTAGCAAATATTAATTATCCTGTTCTATTGTATATGTATATTGTGTTTCATGAAAAAGTATTTTATTGAGGTTATTTAGTTTCATAGAAATAAACAGCTTGCTTATAAATTTTTCAAGGTGAAGAAAAAATTTCCAGAAAGGCCAAATTATACAAACTAAAATATACGTAAAATATGTGCTCATTTTTCTGAGGGAGGTCTTGGTAAAGTTAGCACATTAATTCAAAAATATCAGGAGACTTATGTTCAGAAGGTGAAAATGGAATAATAATACCAACCACTAGTAATACTCAGGGCCAGGAGCTGTTCTCAGCTCTCTGTTTATTATTTCATTTAATCCCTCAGTAACCTTATGGGGTATATCAATTAGGTGCTTTTATTGTTCTCATTTCATAGATGAAATTCAGGCACAGATTGGCTGTGTAACTTGCCACAGTCACATAAGTAGTAAGAGACAGAGCTGGGAGTGGAACCCTGGCTGTCTAACTCTTAAAATAGATGGTGCAGCCTCTGGGAAAATGACTCGTGTAGACCCATAAGGTTAAAACACATTTTTGAAATTAACAGTGATAGTTAAAACAATCATTTTTTTTTTTTTAAATGTGAAGCTGGGAACATACTGATCTCCTCAGCAATGTTTAGAAACCCTAGTTTATGGGAATCTTTGAGCCTAGTGAAATTACATGCAAAATTTTTGTGTATTTGTGGGTACATGCATTTTCTTCTTTTTTTTATGGGGATGGAGGTGAAGAAAGGTCATAGATTCATCAGATTCTCAAAGGGTTTGAAGATTAAAGAATTGCTGCTCTGACATAAAGAGGGGAGATCGTGTCAGTGGAGTTAGAGCATAGACTCACCAGGATGGGCAAACTTTGACAACTCATTTAATTTATGTTCCTTTCCAGAAGGACGGTAGATGAGTCTACTATAATAGACTCTGTTCAGATGCCACTCTTTCTTCTCAGTCTCCTTCTCCCTTCCATTCTGTGCTCTCATCAGGCTCTCCTGTCTCCTGTCCTCTGCTGTCTTAGGCCTCAGCATTTTGGTTCACTCTGCCTAGAATTCTCTCCTGTCTGGAAAGCTTCTGGTTGTTAAGCTGAGAGGAGCTTTCTGGTGTCAGCTTTACTTTTACCTCTCTCAGGAACCATTCTGGACCTGGAGAGTCGGGCTTAGTGACCCTGCTCTGCGTTTCCGTAGCACTTGACGTATTGAAGCACTCTTGGCTCTTAGTTGAAACGGCCTATTGATTTGTCTACGGTCCACGCTAGACCTGCCAGTCCACAGAGTAGGGACTGTTGCAGTCTTGTTCTGTTTGGCTGACTGTTAGCACCTATCACCTTGATCAACAATTATCATGTACTCAGTAAATAATTGTTAAATTAAAGAATATTATTTCTGTTCTCCTGGTCATTGAAGCTCAAAAATCCGACACCATTTAAAATTTCCCTCAATTTCAATATCGTGTCGGTTGCCAGATCCTAAATGTCTTTGCTTCTGATCCTTCTCCGGCACTGTGTCTGCTCCAGTTCTGACTTTCTTTACTTGATCGTAAACTATTTCAATAGATACCTCCAGTTTCTCACTATCCAAGTCCATTTTACCAATAGCTCCCAGAGAGGTCTTTTTATACCTCTCTTAAGAGGTCTTGTGACACACTGCTCAACCTTTCATTACATAGACAGTGGAATGAAATTCAGTCATCTCCCGTTCCCAGATTCCTTTTTTCTTTCTTGCTGCAACTGTCTGTCATTCACTTAGTAACTGCATTTATTCCCTTTTTTTTTTCTTTTTTTTTGTGAGGAAGACCAGCGCTGAGCTAACATCCACTGCCAATCCTCCTCTTTTTGCTGAGGAAGACTGGCCCTGGGCTATCATCCGTGCCCATCTTCCTATACTTTATATGGGACGCCGCCACGGCATGACTGACAAGCAGTGCGTCGGCGGGCGCCCGGGATCCAAACCGGCGAACCCTGGGCTGCCAAGCGCGAACTAAACCGCTGTGCCACCGGGCGGCCCCTATTTCCTTTTTTAAAAAATTTATCCTTGGTGCCCTTTCTGATACTGTTCCTTCTTCCTGATGTGACCTTGCCTCAACTCTGTATTTTAAAATTTGTCTACTGTTTGTAGTTCAGTCTCAATTCCTACTTGAAAATATCCTCCATTCTGTCATTTAGAATTCATATTTCCCTTTTCTGTATACCCAGAATACTTTGTTCATGTCATTTTTGTATGCTTTTCACACTAGATTTTGAACTACTTCAGACTTGAAACAGGGCAATGTTGAATATGATAACATACATAAAAACTTAGCACAGTATAGTTTCAGATACAAAGAAGATGTTGAATAAATAGAAGTTATGATATATGCTCCCAATGGACCTGGCGCTTCACCTGATGCCTGGTTAGTATTCGATAAAGGTTTACTCAAGTGGATTTAATCAATATCTGAATTTTTGAAAGTGTCGTGATGCAACTTATGAACCTTTCTTTCAAACAAAATGCATATGCATTGTCATATCTGCTTTGTCTTTTAAGATCTTTCAATTTCATGTCAATTTTTCACTGAAAAAGTAAATTAATAAATGATTTGTTTTACTTAAAATTCCCAGGCCTTTGGTCATCTGCTCATACTAGACTGCATCCCATTCATGCTGTGGTGCTGATGCTGTGTTGCATTGATGTTCTCGTAGCACCTGAATTTCTATTTACTGGTCAGTATTCCTTTCAGATGTCTAATTACAGGGAAGGTGCTACATTTTACTAAGATGTCAGAGGAGCATTGGAGAAAATGCTGGGACTCTTTGTGCTTAATCTAACCACTTCCCAGCAGGGTGGGTTTTATCTGCTTAAAGGATCTGCTGACAGTAGGTTTCAACCCTTTCTGAAAGACCTGCGGAAGCATTGTGCCCGGCAGGTTCTAAATCAGTTCCATTTTCTCTTCATTGATTTAAACATACCCTGCATGTAGAAAGGACAAGGAAAGAAAGGCTTCTGTAAAAGGGAAAATGGATGATGTTTTATTAAGTCCTTTCTGCTTTATTTTGCTGTGAATAAAGTCTATGAATTCATCAATGCAATCCCAAAACAACAAAATAGTATATATTGAACTCTGTCAGGCTCCTGTTTGTGTATTTAATTTTCTTCATAAGAGACTCTCTCAACCTATCAAGAGGGTATGAAGAAAAAAACAATAAAACAACTAACAATCTTAGGAATGAAAGGTAAAGTTAAAGGAAAATAGAATGATTTCAAAACTTTACTGAATATTCTTTTTCTTGTTAACTCCCTGGGGAGATGGAGCAGTCATGTTGATGTATTGACTACAGTAAAATAAAATAAGAATACTCTCTTGTTTACAGTATAAATTGGTATCACATTGTGGAAAGCATTTGAGTAATATATATCAAGAAGCTTTAAACAATTTATACCTTTGACCTATTTTTTTCTCCTCCCAAGCAAATAATTGAAAATTCAGATGAAGATATAAGTACATGGATTTTTAGTTAAAGCATTGTTTGCAAATGTGAAAAATTAGAAATGACTAAACCTACACCAATAGGAGGATAGTTAAATGAATAACAACCCACAGAATGTTCTTCAAGAATGAAATATGGTAATTTTGGAAAATATTTAATACCATGGATACATGTTTACAATACAAGTGTAGCTGAAAAACACAGCATATACATTCTTTATTGGCTTATTTTCTTTTTTCCTTCCTACCTATACTGCATGCTCACTGTATACGTTATAGTAAGTCAAATGGAACCCCTCCTCCCCCGATGACCCAATTGACATAGTCACTATTAACATTTGGTGAGTTTCCTTCTCACCCTACTTCATGCTTATATAAACGTATACAGTTATATACGTATATACAATATGATCTTAATTTTGTAAATCTTTTTTTCAGTATGCTTTTATAAGTACTGGATGGAATCCCAGTTACTTCTGAGAAATTGGATCAGGAAATATTTTTTATTTTCCTCTTTTTTTCTGTATTTTCAAAATTTTCTATATAGAACATTAAAAAAGAATATTGAGTGAAGCCAAACCCTGAGTTAACCAGGTTTTTTGAATATGAGAAGGACACAGAAATAAATGACTAGGAAATGGCGGATATCAGTGATTAAAGAAAAACTAACCATAACTATCAGTAGACCAGCCACCAAGGTCAGCTCTCTTCCATGTCAGTCTCCTACATCTCTCATTCTCTGGGGTGCTTGTGCCTCTAGGGGTGTGCAACAGAAGGGACCATGGGCAAGCCATGGAATACATGTGCATGCCCATTTCAATCAAAGATAAGTAATTTAAATTCTTTTATATCGAAAGAAACAGAGCAGGTGAACTGAAGAGGATGGCTTTAGGTCATATCCTTACCCTCTTGGGATATACTTTTTATCGTAGGTCAGTGGTTCTCAACCTTGGCTGTGCATTAGAAACATCTGGGACCTTTTAAAAATGTGATTCCTTGGACCCCATCTGCAGTGATTCCTATTTAATTGGTCTGGGGGGGGGGCCTGGGAATATAGCAAAAGTTCCCCAGATGATTTTAACATCTACACAGGGTTCAGAATGGCTGTCCTAGGCCAAGAGAGTTGAGCGTACTGGAAAATGTAACAATAGTTACACATTATGCAAATTTATAATCTTGAAGTTTCGTTAGATTTTCATTTAATATTTGTTGATTCAAGGAATCAGTCATGCGTTCAGAAAATAAGTAGACGTGTGTTTACAATATAAAATGTTTTTTTCAAGAGAAATTACTTCCTGGAATGTTCTTATTAAGATAATAAGTGAATAGGCACTCTTTAGAAACATGTACACTAAGAGATCAAATATGACCCATTTCTTGCTTAACATTGTTAAATAGGAATAATTTACTCATACAGTTCTCTGAACCCTCAAACACTTCATATGTACTTTTCTTGGTACTATCACTCTTCCCATTGACTCTTTCGTGTACATATTTGAAGGCAACTAATATCTTTGTATCTCTCACAGTGATTAGTACAGATCTTGCATATAGTAGGTGCTTAATAAACGTGTGTAGCATAAAATGACTCCCCAAACTTTCTTGATTCTACACTCCCTTTAGTGTCTCAGTAATTTTTTTTGTGGCCAAACTTAACTTCTAACAACTAGTAACCATTCGAAAAAAATAATATATATTTGCTAGTTACTTAATGGGATGTATTTGTTATGTTAGACACTGCACAACTTCTCAGACCTTGAAATGAGAATGAACACTGCCATCCTCATTTCCTCTTTGGCATTCGTTTTCATGCAATGTTGGCTTTTTATCAGAGCAGTCACTGAACACCCAACTTCACAAAGACATAATGTCGTTTGATTTGAGTGTAGTACATTGAATTAGGGACTCTCTTGAGTTTGTGTGGTGTCCAACAGATGTTAGTATCATTGTCCTTGCTTGAAAATTTAAAATATCTTCTGGCACCCATGTGAGTTTGCTGTGTCACTTTTGGTGGCTTTGAGTGCAGTTTGGGAACTGTGGCCCCAAGATCTCGGGCTTTTGATGTTTGTTTTAGGTACAACAAAGGATTTGTTTACTAAATTTTTGTTGGTTGTGTCATTGGCTTTAGATACTCAATTACTAAGCCTATGCATACATTCTAGCAGAGAAGACTAGTCACACTATTTCTTTGCAGCATTAAGATGTGGAACCACTAAAAATAGATACTTTAAAAAAAAGCACATATTTACATTCAAGGCACTGTACTAATAAGTACTTTGCAGTACCATGCTCTTTGATTCTGAGATGGTTTTGAAATTTGAATGCCTCATACAAACAATGGTAAAGAAAACTTCCCTATTGCAGGATAGAGAGGACTAGGTTTAGAGATGACAGTCTTTGGGCAGTGCTGGACAGGTCTCTTGGCAGAAGGAGGCTGCTGGCCTTCTCAGTTGGTAGAGAGTTGACCCTGCCTTAAAGCTGTTTTGGAGAAATGTGTTAACAGGGACTCCAGCAATGAGCTTTTACCTAGGTCCCCTGGCTTAAAGTTGTGCAGCTCAAAATAGTAACACACTTTACATTATTTGCTGTTTGGAGATATTACATCCTTTCTAGAAACTTGGCGGGAATTATTTTGGAAGATAACTTTGGGGGGACATTTTCAGTTTGATAAGCTAAATCCTTTTCGGAATATTAATTCTGTAAATAGCAATAGCTTGATTCTCCTTTTGGCCTGGATGACATAGCCCTCTCTAGACTTCGTCCATCAGTTATACTAAATTGGGAGTACTTAAGGATATTAAGTCATGAAGTTGCAAAGGAGGCTGGAGTACTCTGTGTCCAATTCAAGTAATTCATACTTAACTCATCCCCAAGGGGGTATTGTACCCTAGCTAACACATCTAACCTGACCTCTATAGTGACATTCATGAGAGGGAACGTTCAATGATGGTTCTCAAAGGTCGTCTTGTCTCTCCCATACACCATCATCACTATGTTTGAAACACCTAAGGGAAAAATGTATACTACTCAAAGATTCCTAATGCATTACTCCTTTTAAATAGCAATCTATTAAGAAACCTGTCTATGTGAAATAGATTTTATAACAACTTTGTGTTAAAACGTTTCTTTATTTTCCCAAATGGAGCTTTTTCCCTTATAGCAGTCTTTTTGTTTTCACCTGCATTGTTTCCATTTTTATTGCCAACTTCAGTTTTGGTTCCTTGGTGATATATACTGCAGAGTATTCTTCCAATAAATTATTTAAAGTTGGGTCATAATTGGTGGAAGTTAATTTTCATGTAATTGCTTTCCTAGGGAAAAGCAACAATGGTTGCCCTAACCTTGTATTTTGAAGTTCTTTCTCAACATCACAAGAATGAACATTATCTATTTAAAAAGTTACTGAAGGAAGAAGTGGTAAAGAATCAAAGAATCAAGAATCATTTCATATATTTACATCCTTCCTTGTAATTATTAAGTGGTTCTGAGCCAGTGGTCTCACTTAATGGTATCCAAGTAGGGAATTCATTAAGTCAATCATTCATTCAAAAGTAAGGATTGATATTTGAGGATAGAACAGTAAATAAAATGAAAACATCCATGACCTCGTAGGGCTAACGTTCTAGTAGAGGAAACAAAAAATGAACATAATGAGTAAATTACAAAGTGTGTAAAGAAGGTAGTATGGAAAAAATAGATGATTGTGAGGAGAGTGTCAACTCAGCAGGCTTGGTTCCTCAATCCTTGCATGTCTTCAGGTGAGCCTGGAACCATGATTTCCCCTTGGCCAGCCCCTGGGAATGTGGCCCTTGGAATGTGCTTTACGTTACTGATGAATGATGATGTTTTATATGCCCAGAACAATGGGGCATGCTGTTCCAGCTTGTCAAGATTGTTTAGCAAGTTTATGGTATACACTTGGTATCTATGCTGGGGTCCTGTGTTTTGGTTACCATGCTGGTTACATAACAGGAACGTGTCTACATGGCTAACGTCCCCAAGACAGCCTTGGACCCTAAGATTCCACTGGCCTTCCCTGCATACAGCCCCTTTGTGTGTGTCCCTGTAACTCAGAGCTAGAGAGAACTTGTGTCCTGTGCAGTTCCAGCAGGGGAAGGACTTGGAGGCCCGTGCCTGACCTCCTGGGCTTGGCTGATGCATTTATTTTTCCTGTTGTTTTTACTCTTGATTTTTTGCTGTAATAAATCTTAGTTGTGGGTGTGACCTGCCATTGAGTGGTGTAAGTCCTTGTGGTGGATCACTGAACTTGCAAGTGGTCTTGGGACCCTTGAAACATAGGGTAAGGGGGACTGCAAGGGTAGGAGTCATGAGAAGTGTAATTTTGACAGATTTTAAGGAGGTGAGGGAGTAGGCCATTTGGCTATCTGGGGGAAGACAATTCTAGGCAGAAGGAAGAGCCTGTACAAAGACCCGGAAGTGGGAACATACCTAGCACGCTCAAGGAAGTGCAAGGGGCCAGTGTGGATCAGAAGGAGTGAGGGTAGAGGGGGGAATGAGCTCAGAGACCCAGTGGGGCACATCATCAGACAAGGACATTCTTGAGGGTAAGGGATGATGTCTGTCAGTGGGTGCTTCCTGGATGAATTGCTACATTCCCATCTTTCCTCTAAGGAGGAATATCTGCCTCTCACGTTTTCTCAGCTCACCTATTTCTATTTTTGTCAGAGTCTTCACATGTTCTTCTTAACCTCCTTGTTCTTTCTTCAGTCTTTTAAAAATTTTGCTGAGTTCTCTCAGAAAAAAAAAATCTCACGTCTTTGTCTTCTTTTCATCTGTGATGCCACATATGACCCTGATAACTCAGAGTTGAGCTATGACATATCAGGACAAAGGAAGAGAAAAACCAGTTCCTCTTATCTCTCCGACATCCCTCCCACCCTGAGACTAGGCATGGTGACCCGGAGGCCTCAGTGTGGAGGTGATGTCTGAGCTGAGTCTTAAGGATAAGTGTCAGGGATTGAATTCCAGGTTTCACCCCTCCCCCACACCCTGTCTTCAAAACTCAATTCCAGTTTTGCCTGCCCACCGGAGCCCTCTCCTCCACCTTAGTCTGACTTAGGTGCCCAGTACTTGCATAGCAGCCAGGACCAATGCTTTTTCAAACACTTAAATAAACAAGTGATCCTTAACTTTTCCTCCTGGGGCTGTAGGTTCTTCCATTGCTCCACACTTAGTGCCTTCACATACAGAGTTGTTAATAAATGTATGTTAAATGAATTTGTGAGTGCGTGAATGAGTGGATAATTGTGAGTGATTCTAAGGCAGGATGAAAAATTTGGGAAGAAAAGATAAAAGGATGATAAATGCCTATGGAGGGAACTTGGACGATATGTTTTAGGAGCTTGAGTCAGATTGATTTATTTCCATGAGGAAAAGGGCCTTTGGGTAGGCAAGAGGAACTGAGTCCAGATCCTAATGGCTCAGCCTTCTTGTTTGTTCCCTACTGAGTCGTCTGCAATGTGCTTGTTCTTAAGTTATAAGGACTTTTTTAATGTCATCCATTTCATTGGTTTTGGTGAATCACTCTCATTTGAGCCTCTAGTCCTAATGGAGAAAAGGTGTGTTTTATTTACTCCATAATGTTTTTCACCTTGGGAGATCATGTCCTTATTCTATCTCTTTAATTTCTTCTTGGATCTGACATTTTCTCTGTAGTGAATATTAACTTACTGCAAATAAATTTGTTTTTGCTTCAAACACGCACAGGTTTTTTTTTCTTTTAAACTCTAAAGCCAATAGGAATTTTGGATCCAATCTGATGCTTAAGCAATGAAAAGGAGGCTTTTCTGTTTTACTGAGCTTTTTTTAAAATTCAGCACCCTTTTGTTCATTAAAAGAAGGAGGCTGTGTGTCTATGTTTGAAATGCTGTAAAGATTAAACCATTGAAGCCCTTTCCACTCTGCTTTAGGGAACGCGGAACGATATGCCCCTTTCTCCTTATAAGCTCCTTGTTGTCCTCGCTCTTTTCTAAACTGTCAGCCCTCCTTCCAATTAAATAGGGAAATTGTGCTGGTACCCTGGGAGAAAGAATTGTAAAACTGCTCTGTTATTTTGAAATAATAAAAATAAAAATTTTAAGTTTAATCTTTGCTGTAATACAGTTGCATTATATTTATTTAGCAATTTTTGTTACTTACATATTCTCTAGTCAAATTTTCCAAGTTAAATATTCTTTTTTTTTTTTTTTTGATGAGGAAGATTCGCCCCGAGCAACATCTGTTGCCAGTTTTCCTCTTTTTTTGCTTGAGGCACATTAGCCCTGAACTAACATCTGTGCCAATCTTCATCCATTTTGTATGTGGGTCACTGCCACAGCATGGCTTGACAAGTGGTATAGGTCCGTGCCCAGGATCTGAACCCATGAACCCAGGCCGCAAAAGTGGAGCACGCTGGAATTAACCACTATGCCACGGGGCCGGCCGCCCAAGTTAAATATTCTTATGAAAAAGAAGGAAAAGTTGTGTTAATTTCCAAAGGAATCTTCCTATTTATTTGTTGTGATTGTTGTAGTAATATAAAATATTTCTCACTGGCAACTGTGGGATTAAACTCAAAATTTCACCAAATACTGGGGCTACAAAGTTGGCTGTAACTTCATGTGGCCTCTGTGGAAATCCTGCAGTTTCCATTCTTTCCCTGGTTGCTTGGCCACTTCTGATCTTCTCTGCCTCCTCTCTCTTCCTTCATTCCTTCTCTTTCTCTTCTTCTTTTCTTCCTCCTTGCCCTTGTTCCGTTCCGTTAAGAATTCACATGCTAAACCCCTTACTAAACTCTGGCAAACACAAGGTTGAGTTTGAAACAATGTTGGCTGTCAAGAAGCATATTTTTATGGAGAAGACAAATATATAGAAAGTAAAAGATACACCAGACTATACCATGTGCCATTAGACTAGTCAGTACAGAACATCCCATCTAATTGGGATAAAGGCAAATTTATTTGAAGAGGGGGAGTTTGAGCTAAACTTTGAAGGATGGATTAGGATTTTGATTAGTAGAGATGAAAAAAGGGCTTTTCAGATAGAAAAAAGAAATGAATAATGTAGCAGGAAAGTGGGTTGGTCTTAGGTAGTGACCAGTGACTTATTTATGTGAGTGTATAGAGCAGAGGTCTGCAAGCTTTTTCTGTAAAGTGCCAGATAGTAAATATTTGTCTTTGCAGGCCATATGGCCTCTGATGGAACTATCAACTCTGGTGTTGTAGCAAAAGCAGCCATAGGCAATACATAAATGAATAACGTGGCGGTGTCCCAATAAAACTTTATTTATAAAAACAGGCGGCAGAGTTGGCCTGTATGATTAGTAGGAAACAAAAGAGGATGACTAATGGGAAATAAGGCTGGAAAGGGAGCTGGTGGCTCTCTGTCAGATGTTGAATGCTGGGCTGAAGATTTGGGAATCAACTGATATTCTCTTTAGTGAAACCATGATTGTTAATGTCTCTGCTAAAGGTTTTAAATACCTTGACATTTAAATTTGGAACCAGATATTTTCTGTTTACATCTTAAGATATTTGTATAGCTAGCTCTAAAGTAAGATTTCTGTGACTGAATATTTTGTATGAAAATGGTGGGTAGAAAACAAACTAGTCCTCTGAATGCCCCCAATCAAGCCTGATTTGGGTCATACCCAGAAGTTTGGCATCTTTTCAGTTCTCACCATAAAGTCTCCACTGAAATGGACCAAAAGGCGGATCATGGAAAACAGGAGAAAATGAAATGTAGGCCCTTTGGAGATCTGAACTCAAAATGTTGACATTCTGTCTGTTCATAAAATGATAGTGTGAACTGATTTTAATGTAGATATTAGATCCGCATTTTTCAATACTTATTTTTTTAAAACCACTTTATTGAAGTATGATTGACATGTAAAAACCTGTACATATGTAATGTATATAACTTAATGAGTTTGGGATAAGTATACACTTGTGAAACCATCACCATCAAAGCCATAGACATATCCATCACCTCCCAAAGTTTCCTCCAACCCCCTTTATCATTATTATTATTTCGTGGTAAGAACACTTAACATATGGTCTACCCTGTTAGCTAATGTTAAATATATAATACGGTATTGTTAGCAATTGGCACTGTGCTGTATAGTAGATCTCCAGAACTTATTTGTCTTGCATAACTGAAACTTTGTACCCTTTGACCATCACCTCCCCATATCTCTCTCCCCTCAGCCCCTTGCAATCACCATTCTATTCTGTTTCTATGAATTTGACTATTTCAGATTCCACATATAAGTGAGATCATACATTATTTTCTTTTTGTGTCTGGCTTATTTCACTTGTCATAATGTCTTCCAGATCCATCCATGTTGTTGCAAATGGCAGAATTTCCTTCTTTTTTAAAGTCTGAATAATATTCCATTGTATGGGTATACCACATTTTCTTTACCCATTCATCTGCTGATGGATGTTTAGGTTGTTTCCATATCTTGGCTATTGCAAATAATGGTGCAGTGAACATGGGAGTGTGTGGGTATCTCTCTTTGAGATTGATCCTTATTATAGAAATTGTTATACATGTTGATTCTAAATTAATTTCTACATAATTTCATGTAAGAACATATTAGGTAGTATAGAAAGTTCTCTTGTTTATGTTTCAATATTGCTTTTTTAAAATCTCCCTTGTAGTAGTATCAGATAATTCTGCGGTACTGTTTTTTCACATGTTGTTCCCTCAGATAAACTTCCTCAAGGCACGACTATGTCTTGCAGTAGGCAGTCAATAAACATTTGTTAAATGAATTAATGGAAGCGAACATTTCTAACTCTTCCCAACCATTTCATTCCACTGTATTTTTTTGCTCTTCATTTTTTTTCTAGTTCTCACTAGAATGCATAAACCTCAATAAAGTTTTTAAAATTTATTTCATTGTTGAAATATTTTATTTTTAAAATTTGATCTGTGCTCTGTTTATAAAAGCTTTGTATTTTTAGCATTATGTATTTTTAGCATTTCTAGTATATTTTTAGCATTTTCCTAGAGAGGAAAAAAGTTGTATATTAAATGAAATTATTATGGATACTTGAAACCTAATGGAAAAGAAGTAGCCTAGCTTTTGTACTGGCGAAATCTGAAAATAAGGTGGCTTCTCTGCGGGCACAGTTGTAACTTACATAATGGTAACAACATAATAGGATGGTGTCAAATTCTCTTGAAAAGAAGTGGGATTGTAATTCATCAGACCACCCACTTCAAGCTCAAGATGTCACCCAAATAAATACTTAGTGCTATTTTTTAAACCCTTTCCGGACTTTTAAGTTACCTATCTATATCCTATAGCAAAATCATAATACAGTGTTGGTTCTAATATGCTTTTTCAGGAACATTTCTTTATACTTATTTGAATTTTAGTGATTCTCACTAATTACTGCTTCTAATCATGTGCTAAATAGTTAAATCTTTCCCAGCAACCTCAGGACTTGCTTATTGATGTGTATTTTACTTTTACTTGTCTCTCCCAACATTTAGATTATATGTTTTCTAAGGGTGTGGTTGAAATCATTTGATACTGAACCATTTTTAAACCAATGTTGACATATTGAAAAGAAGATTATGTGGGCAAGACATAATGATTATAATTGAGTGACAGAGAAAATAGTATGTGCATGGAGAGCTGAAAAATACAATGGAGAAGAGTAGGTAGGTGATGGAGACAAAGCACCCCTGGTTGAAAATCATATATTCAATCTCAGTATCTGCCCAATCTAAATGTCAAAGTATTTTTGTTGGAGGAGAGAACTAGTAAGGGGGATCGTTGTGGGTATATGTTGCTTCTGGCTGCCAGCACTGTTTGCCTGATCAAACTGCTGACATCATGGAAGTCGGAAGCATCCTATTTAGGTCATGGGCAGGTAATTCTTTATACCTTTTCCTTTTATTTGGAGGAAAAAGAGTTGTTCATGCCTCTTTAATTATGTGGACCAGGCTTTCAGCCAAGTTTTATTTCGTTTTTAATGCTGTTTTTGCTGCTGCTTGTTTTGGGGCCAGACAAACCAGGCTGAGGGATGGGGATGAGAGGCTCGGAGGGTCAGCGAATGAGCACTTCCTTCTCTGCACTAGTTGGAAGGAAATAAGGAAGCTGGCAAATATGATGAAAACCAAATTCCTAACGCTTTTCAAGAGAGAGAGAGTGTGGAGTAAAACACGTGGGACTTGGAGTCACGTGAACTTGTCTGTTAATCCTGCCTATACCCTCCTTAACTGTGCAAGTTTAGCCTCAATTGCCTTGCCTTACAACTGGGGAAATGGCTTGCAAGTTTGTATTAGGATGATATTGGAGACGTGTGTAAAGTTTCTAGCTGTGGGCCTGATGTGTGTGTGTGTATCACACAAATCTCATTAATTTTCCAGTTCGAGCTAGAGAGGACTCTGCTGGTCAGACTTACAGTATGTCCTAGGTCTACTAGACAAGCTAAGGTACAGATTTAGGGCATCTCCTCTGGGAGGGAGACAGATTTTGATAGCCAAGGTTTGACCTTTGCAAATCTTTTTTTCTGAATTTGCTACTCATTTTCTCATCCAATTTATTATATTAACATTATTCTTACATGTGAAAAAATATAATCATCCATCCTGGATGAGAAAACATTTTAGAAAACATTTATGAATCAAACCCAGCTTCAGAATGTCAGGAGGTTTTAGTGGGTCTTACTTTGGCAACTGTACTCTTATAGGATGAAACAGATGGAATGTGCAGGGTTTTTTTTTTTTTTTTAATGAATTTAGCTTAAGATATTACTATGCACTGGAATTTGTGTATAAATCCAAAAGCTTTGAGAACTTCTGAAATTAATCATCAGAGCAAATGAATGAATACAAATTCCCTATTGAGTCTCATTCCTAAATACGCTGTGGAAGGAGCCATTGTAGGTATATTTGGTTTGAATAAGACCCATTATCAAATTTTAACGGGGAATCCTAATTCCCTTATCTTTTAGTTATGTGCAGTCTCCTTCTCATATGGTTTATCATATTTTTGGTACATAACATTATCCTTCTTTCCTTTGCCTTCTCTTGTAAAAGAGTAGCCCATTAAAGAAAATATCCTATATTTACAGTTGTGCCCTATGTCATTTAAGATGCTTGCTTTGGAAGCAAGCAACAGAATCAGACTCTGGCTACAAGAAATAAAGGGACTTTGGGGAGGGATTATGGTATAGCTCTCAGGTCAGCAGCAGATGCTGCACAACCCAGCTTCTGGAACGAGAGGGACCAGGGAAACGATGGGAAGGAGGTAGGAGCTCATAGACTTTCTAAGACGATTCAGCTCCAGCAACCATTAGCCTCTGTGTTTCTTCAGTCACATTTTGAGGTCCTGCCAGAATCTGTCTGGCCTGCGTTAGTTAGGTGCTTTGTGCTATCAGCTCAATAAATTTCATCCAGGGGATTAGGGGCTGGGTGGCTGGGGGAATTATTTTGAATTAGGCAGCAGGTCCTTGTCCTCTATGTATAAGTAGTTTTATGTACTAGTTGGACCTATTTAAGTACATTTGGTTTAGGAGCCCATCATGTCACATATATTACAACTTTTAATTTTTTACCCAAGTGTTATACAGATATGTGTCGCTTAATGACGGGGATACCTTCTGAGAAATGCGTCGTTAGGCAATTTTGTCATTGTGCGAACATCCTAGAGTGTACTCACACAAACCTGGATGGTATAGCCTACTCCACACCTAGGCTGTATGGTACTAATCTTATGGGACCACCTTCATGTATGTGGTCCATTGTTGACTAAAACGTCACTATGCGGTGCATGACTATTTCCCATTTGAGTTTGAGGTCGTGGTTTAGTTTAGGTCATGAGTGTGTGTGTGTGTGTGTTGGGGGGCACTTTTTTTCTTTTTAATTGATGTTATAGAAGAATTTAAGTTCTCGATGATAATTGCAATCATATATTCCTTGAACTAATTTTAGTAACGTGACCCCAAAACTCAGTGCTACATGGTACAAAAATGGCTTTGGAGTCATTCGCCGGGACACTGACATGGCCTCTTAATATCTGTGAGACTTGGGGCAGTTTGCATTATCTGTCTGAATCTTCTTTTCCTCATAGGTAAAATGAACTTGATATTACATGTTTTTCAAAGGTATATTGAGATTTTTGTGATAATATACCTACAAGGCTTGGCGCCAGGAACATATATTTACTCCCAGCCCTTCTTCATATTTTGATTTTAAATTGTTACAAACATGATTTTATTTATTTTAGAGTGAAATCATAGTAATGGGCTGAATCTATTGGGAAAATAGTTAAATAATTTGAGGAACAGTTGGAGTTAAGACCCAAGGCCTAGGAGACCTTTTGTACTTGATGCTCCTAAATTTATCTATTAAAAGTAGACACTACAATGAGATATCATCTCACATCCATCAGAATGGCTATAATTAACAAGACAGGAAACAACAAGTGTTGGAGAGGATGTGGAGAGAAGGGAACTCTCATACACTGCTGCTGGGAGTGCAAACTGGTGCAGCCACTATGGAAAACAATATGAAGATTCCTCCAAAAATTAAGAATAGAACTACCATAAGACCCATCTATTCCACTGCTGGGTATTTGTCCAAAGAACACGAAAACATCAATATGTAAAGATACATGCACCCGTGTGTTCATTGCAGCATTGTTCACAATAGCCAAGACTTGGAAGCAACCTAAGTGCCCATCAAGGGACGAATGGATAAAGAAGATGTGGTATATATACACAATGGAATACTACTCAGCCATAAGAAACGATGAAATCCAGCCATTTTTTTTTTTTTTTTTGTGGGGAAGACCAGCCCTGAGCTAACATCTGTTCCAGTCCTCCCCTTTTTTGCTGAGGAAGACTGGCCCTGAGCTAACATCCATGCCCGTCTTTCCTCTGCTCTATATGGGACGCCGCCACGGCATGGCTGACAGGCAGTGCGTCGGCGGGCGCCCGGGATCCGAACTCGCGAACCCCGGGCTGCCAAGCGCAGACTAAACCGCTGCGCCACCGGGCGGCCCCGAAATCCAGCCATTTTTTGACAACACGGATGGACATTGAGGGTATTGTGCTAAGCAAAATAAGTCAGAGGGAGAAGGTCAAAAACTGTATGATCTCACTCATAAGTAGAAGATAAAAACCACAACAAACACGTAGAGACAGAGATTGGATTGGTGGTTACCAGAGGGGAAGGGGGGAGGGAGGAGGGCGAAAGGGATGGTTAGGCACATGTGTGCGGTGATAGATTGTAATTAGTATTTGGGTGGTGAACGTGATGTAATCTATGCAGAAATAGAAGCATAATGATGAACACCTGAAATTTATACAATGTTATAAAACAATGTTACTGCAATAAAAAAAAATTAAAGACAGTAATGACTACTCACAAATAAGTTAACCCCCCACAAGGCTGTCTATTATTACAAATGCTGAGAAAGCAGAGGTGTGGATAAACTTTAGTTATCTGTATTTTGCCTTGTAATCTATTCTCCATATTTACATTTGAATATATACAAGGTTGTCCAGAAATTAACAATTTATCAGACAGACTAATGGAACCTCATTTTAAGGTATGATTCTCTAGGTTATGACCCTGCCGTTTCTTTCCTTTTCCCAATTAATTCTTCCCATCTCCACACATTAAACTGCGACTGGAGTTGCTTTTAAGAGTATAATCAGGCAATTGTAGTGCAATAGCGTAAGAGCACTAGCTTTGAGGAGAGAATGTCCCAAGTTTGTGTCCTTTTCCTCCGTCTGCTGTGAATTGGCCATGGCTGCTTTATTAGACCTCTCTAACCTGCAGTGACCAATGTACAAAATGAAGAAAATAGTCTCTCTCTAGTGAGGGTTTTTTGAAGAGTAAATGGAATGATGCACTTAAAAATTAACACAATCCCTGGCTCATTAACCCTCAACACATTTTAGTTCTTATTATGGTTATATTTATTATATAAGAGGAAATATACTAAAATTATGTTTGTGTCTGAATATATAAGGAATTGTGTTTGGATAACATTTAATCTCATTTTTAGATTCTTGAAAAGATCAGAACTATTTTCTTACTTGCTGGATTGTACCTTTGCTGAGACTAGGCAGTTATTACAGTGGTTCTGTTTGTGTTTAAAATGTCTTTGTTATGGTCTAAAAGCAATTTAAAGTCTAGTTTATTTTAACAAAGTTAGAATAGATAAGGCGTAACCAAAATTTTGTAGCAATATTGCGGCTCAATCAGTGTTGACCAGGATTTTTTTACCTGATGTGCTGTTACTGCTAAAAATCATTTTGAGTAAAATGGGTTTGTTTATGCAAATGCATGGCAGCATAATCAATCCTCATGAGATATTTCTTATCAGTGTACTCTAATACACTGGTGTAGTGTCTCTAATTGTGGAGTAATAAGTTTTATTATTAATAATGATATAAAGTGACAACCAAGCACTGTGCTGAGCACATTATTGGCATTATTTCATTTTGTTAACTCAAAGCAGTTACTATTCCACCGACTTTGAGAGGTGAGTAACTTACCCAAAGTCACACATCTAGGGAATGGCAGAGATGGACCTTGACTAACTCCAAAGCCCATTTATAGTGAAAAAGAAGGCATCTGTGGCAAAGGTGTTGTGATGCAGACTTTGCAAAGGCATTTCCATGGTGGTACAAGTTCATTATTAAAACCAGACGTTATTGCTGGTAAATCCATAAACATATTATCAGGATCTCTATGGCTGAAGGCTTAAGGAGAAATAAAATTTAATTCTTATTTTCCTCAATTTATTATCTTAGTATGTTTTTTATATACTTAATGGATAATGCTTTTTGATATTTTGGAGAAAGATTTTGTTTCTATATTTTGTAATTTGGAACTGAAACACATCCCCTGCTTTCCAGACAACAGAACAGAATAAAGGAGCTAGCCATGTACTAATGGGTGTGGTGAGATAGCATTTTATTCTAAGAACTTTGACCCTATTTTGAATTAGTATTAAATCTGTATAAATTGATAGTATTAGAAATTAGTGAGACAAAGTAAAAATGTATTTTCCTGAAGAGAAAACCTCTTTCTTTGCATTATTCACGGCTCTCCTTTCTTCTCCTTTTAATTGGCAGAAAAAAATAAGGTTAATAATACTGTGCCTTGTTAATAATAAATTCAAATTTATTCAGTTTTAAGAAGAATAATGGATTTCTTGGAATGTTTTTAATACCTTTCTATCAATCCATCCGTATGTAGTATTTCCTAAATTTATCAACAGTTTTGTATGGCTATTCAGATGTCTTGAATGACATTTTACAGTAGTGACATGCATTCCAGGGTCTAACATGCTGCAGTGTCTGGCTTTTTTCTTTCCAGTGCCTGTGTTCGTGCTGAAAGTCCAGGTGAATGACATCATCAGCCGTCAGCACCTGAGCCAAGCAGTTGTAGAAGTGTTCGTAAACCACACAAAGACCAATTCCACGTTAACTAAAAACAATGGAGCAGTGTTGATCAAAGTACCCTATAAGTTAGGACTCAGCTTAACCATTATTGCTTATAAAGATGGCTACGTGATGACGCCCCTACCTTGGAAGACCGGAAGAATGCCAAGTAAGCACTTAACCAGTGTTTTACCTTCACTAAATGGATGTGATTTTTTTCTCTGCTTTGGAAATCTCTTGTTCTGGTAAACCGAAAATGAGAATATCTATGCGAAGGCAATATAAGGAGGCTAGAAAGGAATGCCAGTTTGAAGAAAACGTGAAGGCCTTTTTCCTTCTACAGAAGCTTGAAGGAATCCTGAGCAAGAGCTCAGCTCTGGTACAAAGCGTCTCTGCGGGTGGTGGGAAGGGGCTTGGCAGGCACAAAGGATTAGTTAGAGGCAGGGTGAGCCAGGTAAAGTGGGGCCAGATGATGAAAGGACATTCTCAAAAGATGAAACAAACAGTTTAGATTTATGTGCTGAGTAATAAAGCAGTTGTTACAGATTCTTGAGCACAATGAGTGTCAGTTGTTCAGAGACTGAATTTACATAACAGTGTACAACGAATAGGCCAACAGTAGGACTGAAATGGAGTCAGGGAGCCTGGCTACAAAGCTGTGGTTGTGCTGGTGGACAGTAACCATAGCCTGACGTCAGAGGAGAGGGGGAGTACATGAGGCATACTGAAGAAGGAAGTGGTAATCATTCCACAATATATACATATATCAAATCATCACATTATATACCTTAAACTTACATGATGTTATATGTCAGTTATAGCTCAATAAAGCTGGAAAAAAAAGAATTGTTAGGACTTAGTATGACTGATTGGATTTTGGGAAGAATGGGCCGTACAAGGTACCGGAATACAAGTCTGACTGATTGGAAGGATGATACATTAGATAATCAGTTTGTTTTTTTTTTTATTGTGGTGGTTCTTGTTAGAATTTAGATATTTTTTATTTAGTTTCATATTGGAAACATTTGAATTCTTGAACCATTAATTTAGAATGAGAAAGAAAATAAAAAATGAATTAGATAATTTGATAAGATTCATGTGAACAAAATTTTAATAAAATCATAACTGAAAAATCTGAATAGAGATGTGTTTGAGGTGAATTCATGGTCTTAAATGCTTTAATTTTTTTGAAAGTCAGAAATTAAGCACAATTGTTCATTCAATGAAAGAAAAATAGAAGAAATCAATTAGAATGGGAAAAAGGAAATAATAAAAGTTAGATTAGCATAAATTAGAAAATGTAAAGAGATAATTGACAAAATGCTAGTTCTTTGAAATAAAATAAATTACATGTACATCTGGCTAAAATAAGGGCTATAAAAGAAGACAAGAAAAGAAATACATAAAAGCTTTAAAAATCATATCAAATTTGATGGCACTAATCTTAAAAAATCCAATAAAATGAACAATTTTGTGATAATATAAATAAGTATATTGATTTTAGATGGGGTAGACCAATAGCCATGGATAAAGTGTTCTAGGTAGAAACAACTTGATTCAAAGGCTATAAGAAAAAGTACTCCAAATCATTTTCCCATACCAGTACAGCCTTGATTGTGAGACCTAACAAAGGTAATACAAAATTAAATGCCTTCTTATGTGTGTGCACGCTCTCTCTCTCATATATATTATATATCTATACACACCCCTCTATAGACCATTCTTATCTATAACTTTAAATGCAAAAATCCTAAACAGAATAGTAAAAAGATTTTCACTATTATTTAAATATAGCATATTGTCAAGACCAAGGAGGATTTTTCTTCTTTGCAGGATTATAAGAATGCGTCAAATGCTGTCAATTTTTTTTTTCAATAAAACTTTATTTACAAAAACAAGCCAAGGGCCAGATTTGGCACATGGGTCATAGTTTGCTGACACCTACTCTAATCTCCAAGATACCTGGGACTTGTCTGATTACTCTCAACTGTATCCCGTTGTTTGGGCAGACAGCCCAAAATTGCAGGTGCTGATTCAATCGATGTTTGATGAATGAAGCCATGAATGAGGGAGTGACACAGGGAAGACCTCTGTGGGTGAGACTTGGGGGACATATGTGATGTGGGCTGATCGAGGGGGAGTGCACAGCTTGTGCAAACCCCTGGAGGCAGGAATGGAGGAGATGCTGTTCATCCCCAAGAGCTGCCAGGCTCGGAATCACCCAGAGGTCAAGATGGAGGGGAATTCTGGGAGTCTAAGAGCTGCCTCAGCGTGGCCGCAGCTTGGACCCACCTCCTAGGGTTACTGGGAGGGTTAAACGGGATGGGACCAGTAAGAGTCTTGGCACATGGGAAGGGCTCAACTGCCATGATTATTACTCTTGCCCTTATTAACCCAAACACCTGAAACTGCCCCCAAGCCCCCCCCAATGGCTCCAACCTGGGTCAGCAGGGCTCTCCCCCACTGGGGACAGGCCAATGATGATCACAAGAAAGCCTGTCCCTAGAGGAGCTGGGGGATGTCTGTCCTGGTGCTGGGGACACCTCACCAGCTGGGCACTCACCAGGCTGGAAGCTTCCCCAGGGTAGGGGCTGGTCTGTCCCCAGTGTCCCCAGTGCCCAGCACAGTGGCTGTGTCTCTTCTGTCAGACTGGGGAGCTTACCCTTCTGTCTCTCCCTACCCCATCTAGTCCAGCTGGTTGCCTGGGGGGACTCTGACCTGTCACCCCACTTTAGTTGGAAGCCCCCAATCTTGAGACTGGAGCTGAGAATGGGCACATTCTGAGATCAGCCTGTGGCCTTTTTTCTCAGGCTTTCTGGAAAGCCCTGGCCCATGGGACCCCTGGGCAGGGCTGGGCTGAGCCTCCAGAGGTAAATGCTGTCAATTTTATATACTGTGTTAGTAGAACAAAATATAACTACTATTTGATAATATCAACAGTTGTCTGAAATACCTTTTATAAGTTCACCACCCATGCCTAACTAAGAACAAACTCTTTAAAAACTAGGACCACAAAGATATCCTTAAGTATCTCAAAATTATACTTAAGTATAAAATATTACAGGCAATCCTACTAAAATAAGAAACTAAACACAGATGTTTTATATTATTTTATGTTGTAGTAGAAGTTCTTATCAGAGCAAAAGATATTAACAGGTAAAAAAAGGGGATAGCTATTAGAAAGGAAGAATGAAAACCATTGTTACTTCTGGTTATCTTAATATCCCTGGAAAACTACAAATTAGCATTGGTACAAATCAATACATGTTCTTATATACTAGAAGTAATAACGAGTTAGGAAGAATAATGAAAAGAAATCCCTCTCAGAACAACAGCAAGAACAAAATATGCAGGGAAACCTACAAAAAAAAAATGTGAAATAACTGCGTGTGGAGAAAATAAAACTACCAAATGTTACTGATAGATCTAAAAAATGCCAAGTAAACAAAAACACTGGATAACTTGAAAAACATCATGTTTCTTCTTAGAAAGCCTGAATATTGTAAAGATTTCAGTTCCTCCCTAATTAATTTATAGATGTAATGCAATTAAAAAAAATACTTGGCAAAAGAATCCATAAAGAATAAATGTGTAAAAATACCTGGGAATCTTCTTTTAAAAGATAATTTACTAGAAGCAGTTTGCCATTCCAGATGACTAAAATATTATGTAGCTACAAAATTAAAACTGTGTGGTATTGTCCTATGATTTGTACTCTGGTACAAATCAGATACTAGTTATGTATAAGAAATGTAATCTATGGTAAAATGCCATTATAAATCATTGAGAAAAGGCTGAATATTCAATAAGTAGTATTGGGATATTTTGGTTAACTATTTAGAGTAAATTAATTTGGATTCATTTTCCAAAATACATTGCTTAGAGTTCAAATGTGGAAAATCAAATCATATTAAGAAATAAGAAACCATCTGATTTTTTAGTCTGTTTAAACTGAAAAGCAATGGAAGATGTCATAAAAGGTAGATTTCACCATATTTTAAAAAAAGATAGGAAAAAAATATATGAAAAAATGAGTGATATCCTTAATATGCAAGGAATTTGTACAAATCAGTAAAAAATGCCAAGGCCCTGCCTAAATAAGGTAATCGACAAAATTATCACCTAGCAATTTTCAAAACAGGAAATACAAATGATTAGTAAATGTAACAAAATATTTTGCTTTCCTAATAATCTAAGATCTGTACATCAAAGAAATACACATTTCTTAGATTTTCACCTTAGAAAATTTTTTTAAAGTGAACATATCAATATTGACAGAGAGGTAAGATTGGCATTCTCAAGCACTGTTGGTGGGTTTACAAATCAGCAAAATTATCTTGATAACAATTTTGAAATATGTGTGTTAAAATCTTCATAACCTTTGACCCAATATTCCACTGCTAGGCATTTATCCTAAAAATAAACAGACAGATAAAGTGGACAGATGTTTGTGCACAAGGATGTTGATTCAAATACTATTTTGTAATAGTAGTGAAAATGGAAACGATCTAAATATACAGTATTAGTGTAGTGGTTAAGTAAATCTTGATACCTCAAGAAATGAGATATGTGACCTTGAAAATGTTATGAAAAATATCTATTGAGAAAAAGAAATGCTTATGATATTATCTGAAGTGAGAAAAGCAGGGTAAAAATATTCTGTATACAATGTGATACTCCGTATTTTAAAAAATCACAGGAAAAATTCAGGAAGAGCTAATAGTGGTTGTCTCTGTGGTGGTATTGTGATGACCATCATTTTCTTCTCATTCTTTTCTGTATTTATCAACTTTTCCAGAGCGGATATACATCCCTTTTATAATCAGAAACATTTCTCTAAGTGAAAGGAAATCTGAATGTAAGTTTTAGTGAGGTTTAATCTCCTCAGGTTTAAAAAGCTGTCAGGGCTGCCCCTTTTGTCCAAATATGGGATAATGCCCTAATTATAATTATCTCAAGGTCTAAGCTACTACTCTACCACCTCCTCTCCAATCTAATAAATCCATTAATCAGTCTAAATGTTAATGTATTTTGAATTGAAATTACACCTTCATTTGGTAGGTCTTTTTTTCTATTTAGGAAAAAAGTGTATTTCATTTTACATCCACCCATATGGCAGTGCATACTTTGTCCTGTCTTTTCCGTATTTCCTTTACAGCTCTTTGATGTACCTCAAAATGTTAAAAGTATTCCCATGCAAATGTGCTTTATCTTAAGTGATTTAGGGATATTATGTTATTTCTATTAATTTTAAATACTTATATCACATAGAGGAGAGAGATCAAATGAGAACTTGTGCTTTGGGTAACGCCTCAAAACCTATTTTTCTTTTGCAGGATTAGTAAGCTTATTCGGTCTGTTCTTGCTTATAAAATGATGGTCTTTTGTCCCAGCTTCTTGCTCCTGGTCTATGAAAAAATTTAGTTATCTTTCAGGTCATCTGCACGTACTCATCCCACCAGTTATTTCAGTGCCTACTCTTACGGGCAGGTTCAGCCCCATCCATCCTGTGTTACTACTAAAGGTTGCCTGTGGATCATTCTTTGTGTTCAACTGTCTTCTCCTCTGCCAATTCAGAGTCTGTTTGGCAAACGATATTGTATGAAGAGCACTGGACCCTTATGCAGGAATTAAAAAAGAAGAGTGGATGTAGTCTCTGTCTTAGAGAACCTTGAATCATGGAGCCAAGAAAAAAATTTTAAAAAATCATAAGGAACTAACAAGTAACAATTATTAGAGAAAATAGCAGAGGGTTGTTTAAGCGTACCATTTAAGTTGACCATATATATCTCGGGTTAGTTAGAGAACATTATTAGTCACTTTGGTACAAACTACTATATGAAATAGAAAAGATCAGTAAAATAAGATCGTGATGCCCAGTCTTTTCTTCTCACTTTATGGTGATCCTCTTTTTTCTCCTCCATTATATTTTATATTTATTCTTCCTTTGTTTTGAATTACTCTTCCCATCGCAGTTTTTTACCCACTTTTTAGGACCTGCTGGAACAGAACTATATTTATCCCAGTTTCCCCCCACATTTAATGAAGTATTCTAATTGTGCTGTATTTCACAGTATATTCGTCAGTTACACTGTCACTGTTCCCGCAAAGCCAAGCAAATATATGGCTATTTGAAGACACCGTTTTAATTACTGGAAAATTAGCTGGTAAGTAACAACACTTCTTACTCAGCTAGTAAGTAAAGACGTAAAGTGATTATTATGTAACTGTGCTTCTTCACTAATGGATCAATGTTTATTAAAAAAATCTAAACTGATCAGGGATGATTAGTACTGCCTATAAGTTGATCTGAACTGATTCTTATTTCACTATCAGACTGTAGTATGGTTTTTTGTGTGGTAGGAATCATTCTCTTCCTTACTATCTTAGCCCCCCAAATAGGAACATTTGACCTTTGGAAATATTGGAAGGAGCTTCTGAACATCTTGTCAAATCACTTCTTTCACTAGGCCTTAGTGGCTGGTGAAACTGGGAAAAGGACTCAGACGTTTGGGCTCTCTAATTTGCAGGTCCCCTCCATTCCTGCCTCTGCCATTAAACTTGCTGCCTATGTGGGACAGGCCTGAGGCTGGGTAGTTAAGTATCTGCTCAGCAGATGTGATTTACCCCAGTTGTGTATCCTAAGGGGAAGACTATAGGAAGCCTATTTTGGTTCTGAATCAAACTGTGACCTTCAGTTCTACTTTACCAACTATGGACATGATAGTGTCATCCTTACCTTACCTCCCACTGCCCTGAACTAGTCCTTAGGGAGTCCCCATTATTTTGTGACTCTTTTCTTGCATATTATATAAAACCTCTCTAAATGACAACAATTTGCTTTTTTGTTTGTTTCTTTTGTATTGGGAAATTAATGTTTAGGACTAAAACATAATACAAATGACTGGTAAAGGCAGAAAACCCTCTTGTAGAGTCCAATAAGAGAATCATGGTAAAAAGAATTGTTTGTGGGGCTGGCCCCATGGCCGAGTGGTTAGGGTTTTGCACGCTCTGCCTCGGTGGCCCAGGTTTGCAGGTTCAGAGCCCGGGCTCAGACCTACATCACTCATCAGCCATGCTGTGGCAGCATCCCACATACAAAGCAGAGGAAGATTGGCACAGATGTTAGCTCAGGGCTAATCTTCCTCAAGCCAAAAAAAAAAGAAAAGAGGAAGATTGGCAATGGTTGTTAGCACAGGGCAAATCTTCCTCAGAGCGGGGAGAAAATAATTGTTTGTGAAAGTTCTCTTCATTTTCAGAAGCTATCTTATTTATTCCTAAAGTATTAAAAAAGAAAACCTAATGACTATTTTTTGGAAAAAAATTACACTAGGGCTTGATTAATCTTGGAGTAATTTGCTGAGCGAGGCAGTAGAATCTCTTACTCTTGAAATGCTAGGGCATTTGGCAGAATTTTGAGCCACAGAGTTTGCTGGTGCATGGCAGGATGGATGGATGTGGAGTTGTGTGTAGAAGGATAAAAAGTATTTTTAAAAAGCATAAAAAACTGTTTACTACAGAGAGAGGCTATGTTGTATGCTGCTGGGACCTTTGTGAAATCAGGTTCTCCTCTTCAGTGCTTTATTTCTTTGTTTTGACACATTCCTACTCCTTACTAGCCTCTTCAAACCCCATTACAAATTGTGATTTCTCCTGGAATATATGAAGTGGATCCATATGAGCATGTCCTTGTGCCACTCCTTTGCCACTATATCAAGCAATGGTGAGCGCTCCTGTGTCTGGATAGTCCTGGCCATGCCTTAGCATGTCTCCATGAGAACACTGTGTGCCCTCTTGAATCCTCAGATCACTTGCTTTGACTGCCTCATTTCCCTAAGAGTTGACCCATTGGTAAGGCTAAGCAGGAAAGGATGGATGTTTCTGAAGATGTTAAATCTTTCCTTAGAAAATACACATCTTTACTTCTTAACTTCCATAAAATGTTTATATTTTTTCTTCTAAGATTTGATCAGGAAGATGTTCAGTTTGTACAGTGAAAATGTGTTAGGCCTGTGTGTGAAGTATATGTGGTGAAAGGAGCAAGAGAAATTGGAAACTTCAGGAATGTACAAAACCTTAGGGAAGGTCAGCCAGACATTTCCCTCAGTGTATGGGTTGTCAGTTGTAAGAAATTTGGGTCTTCAATGTAAATAAGGCACATATTTTAAGAGTAAGTTGTAGATAGTACCTGTAAGTGATCAGAAGGTATCAGATTGTACCCTCAAACAACTTAACCAAACAAGAAGAATATATTATAAATGTGTTGTTTTTATTTATATCCCTTAACTATTTATTTTACAGGTATTATTTTTCTAGCTTCATACATAAAAAGTAAACTATACACTGATTTTTAGAATTTTATCAGCATTTTATTTCATTTGTCGTAACTCTTTAGAAACTACTGCTTTTTTCATCCTAATAATTTAACTGATTGCTTCTGTCTTTGTCAGTGACTTTAAAGTCCAAAGCAAAAGCTGATGTTTCCGCTAAGTTTCAGTTTTAATGGTTTAAGAAGTTGACCTTTGAATTGTTAAATAAAATACATTGATTATAGAAATATCAATATCGTCACTGCGTTCTTGCTCTATAAATCATATTAGAGGATAGTCAATTCAGAGTTATTAACCCGAGAAATTTATAAATTGAGTGCCTGGCATTTGGAAGACTTTTAAATTCATGTTTAGTTATCTGATAGAGAAACCTACCCACTTACGTATATGGCTGAATATCATCAAAGACATTTTCTGTTGCAAGTTACTGAAGACCCAATCTTAAACTAGCTTAAGCCGAAAGGAGGCACTTATTTATTTATTGCTCAAATAATTGGTAAGTGTAGGAGTAGGACCAACTTTAGACCTGGCTTGATCAGGGCTTCAGTTGAAATAATTGAGAACTAGTTTTTCCCTCTCCATTTCCCAACTTTCTACTCTTTAACTGTTGTCTTAGTTTGCATACAAGCTCTCATTTTTGGTCACAAGATAGCTTTTGCAACTCCTGGACATATACTTGCTCACATAAAATCCAGTGGGGAAAAAGCAAGTCTTTTCCCCCAGAAGTCCAAGCAAAACTCACGTTTCATCTCATTAACTGTGGTTGTCACAGGGCCCATCATTGAACAATCACTGTGGCCAAGAAGATAATAAGATGCTTTTGATTGGTCTCAGCGCGTTCTGGCATGCACCATTAACCCTACTCCTGTTACAGAAATGAAGCCCCAAGTGGACCACACGGGCTGAAAATGGTCAGTGTGTGGTTCCTGAGAGTGAAACTCAAAAACGGGTGAGGAAGTTCTAGGCAGCAGAATGAAGCAGCCTGTGGGGCGAGGTGCCTTGTGTGATCTAAAGAAAGGGAGATCTCTTATTTATTCAGTTCTGTACTGAAAAAAATAGTTATATGAGGACATGTTACCAATGCTTAGAAATAATAACTGATCCCCTTAAAGTACGGTGTCCTGACCAATGATGCTGTGCTGAACGTGCATATTTTGTCTATATGGTAATGAGTTTCCTTTTTCCAGATGCCAAATCTCAACCAAGTGTTCAGTTTTCAAAAGCCTTAATTAAACTGCCCGACAACCATCACATCAACAACGTTACAGGCTATCTTACAGTTCTACAGCAGTTTCTGAAAGTGGACAATTTTCTGTATACAACTGGAATTACTCTCAATAAATCAGGTATTATCTAATTTTTACATAATACAATCATATTTATAAGAAACAGTACATAAATCTCTCAAATACTATTTAAGTTATTTAGATATTTGATATTCATTTAAGCATCAGAGGATGCACGTCACTTTTGAAACATAAATCTAGTTATTCAAATGTTTATAGGCAGTTCCCTTTTATCCAATGAAAGATTATAACAGTCTTCTGTATACTTTATTTCAAATTAATGGAAAATTTCAAAATAATGGATATTTTTATCCAAGGAAGGGAAACAAGATATAGAAAATAGTAATAATTATTGTATAACTTTGCAAATTAAATACATTTAAAAATAGAAATTTGATTTAAGGAAGTCTACACATATCTTTTTATAATTTGACCTATTCATTGTTATCAAATTGATCAGAAGTGTCAATAATTGTTAGATATGAAAAAGTTTATAGATTGGAGTAAGCAATTGGAAATTTTTCTTTTCAAATATATTTAATATTCTCTATGAGTAAAATTATAGATATTTTCTAGCATCAGTGGCACTAATATATTTATGTAAGGCTGTCATGACCTAAAAGTTAAGGGGTAATGGAATTTTACATTTTATTTAACAATTAACCTATGAATAACCCCCATAAAAACTGCTCATTCCCTCTGTACATCCACACTTGTTGCAACATAACAAACCCCACTGTTTTTAAAATCACTTCAGACAATATGTAATTTTGATGGTTTCAGCTGTGTCAAATTTTTGGTCTATTTCGTTTGGGGAACAGCCAGAAATTAGAGTAATAGGCATATAGGTGTTTTGGTTATATAGTTTTTTTTTTTTAACCTGCCATAGCCAATGCTCTCGGTGCCCCAGCCAGATGACCCTCACTCTTCTGTTACAAGCCTGTTTCCTATTACACACACCTGCGACTCTGCCTGAGGGCATTCCTTGGTGTAAGAGGCAGCCTCGGCCCTCATAAGGGGCAAGCTGTCAACCAATCGCAGAGAAGAGTACATAAAGAATACCTACCTGCTCATTAACACATCCTGTGTAGGCTTCCTTCCTTCTTCTCTATTAGTCCTCCACTCCCTCCATGGTGGGTGCTTCCTCCCAAGTAATCTCAGGGTTGGCTTCAGGAGGAAGCCAATCTAGGACACCTGCCAAAATTTTCCAGATGTGTTACAGGACGCTCAAAATAAAAACATTTACAGGAATGGTATTGATACAGACTATCACAAATGAAGCTCATGTTGCACTGGAGGGTTTTTATGGACAAGACTCATTAGCTTCAGTGGGAAGTGGTCATATCGTGCTCTGCCCGCCAACATTCCTCTGCCACCTACTTTTGAGATTATTCATTAAAAGTGGCTACTGTATTGGATCGCACAGTCCTAGAGTTCTATGAGTATGAAAGCATTTTTTATTAAAGTTTACTCCCTCTCACTGTCTTTCGGTTTCTCTTTTTCCCTTGTACCATTCTTTTTTCCTTCTTGAGTTGGCCTTATCCCAGATGGGGGGGTGGGTGTCGATCTGATCGGTTTCAGCTGCATTCAGTATGTGAAGCCACTGACTGCATAGCACTAGGGGATGGAGTTAAGAGCAGTCACTTGAGAAAGCCAGCTGGCTTTACTAAATAATTTGATACAAGAGGTGATTATTTACAGATTACATAATACTTTGTTTGTGCTTATGTTGGCTTACCAGTGCAACTAGTCTACAAAACATGTATGCAGTACTTTGCTTATCTTATGATTAGTGTTTCAGGAAGTTTACAAAGGCTAATTCTCTTATATTTAACTGAAATTTTTCAATAAACCAGTGGTTGCCCTGTCTGATAACCAAAGACATATACCAGATATGATAGTAGCGATGATGAGAATTCCCTTCCGTGGCTCCAAGGCCCTGTGCTATCTCCACCTCTCTCTGCCCTTCAGCTTTCTTTCTTTCTTAACCATGCTGAGATCACTTCTGATTTGGGGGCTTTGCACTTGTTTGTTTTGCCTGAAAAGCAGAAGGTCTTTGCATGGATGGCACCTTATTATTTGGCCACAGCTCAAACGTCTCCTCTTCAGAAAGGCAGCCTTCCTGACCACCCAATTACACTGCCTTTCCAGATTTTCTTCAAAGCACTGATGAGGTACCTTCTCTCATACACTTACATTCAAGTGGAGGAAAAACTGACAATGAGGAAAGAAATGAAAAACAGGATTTTTTGATAGTAATGAGGATTGCAAAAAACATCTTGCAGACAGTGTAAGAGATCATGTACTCACTGCGTCTCTGGAGCCAAAATGAATGCGTGCTGCCATTAGGGCTCTGTTGTAAATATTTGTTGAATGAATAAAACTCAAGCTTTTAAGCCAAAGATTTAAAAGTTTAACCACCAAGAGCAAATAATATGTAATAAGTATACTTTAGTCATCTCTTTCTAATGTGTTAGTAAATTACTTGGAAAATCTAAATTTATCAAATTATTTGTAGAAAATTTATATTATAATTTTAACATCATCTATAACTATATTATTTTAGTCATTGTAAGTATTTCTGGTTATATTATAACTTTATTTGGCATTGCTGATATTTCAAAAACAAAACAAAGAAAGGCATTTTCTGCTTTTCCCCTAAATAATAGAAAAATATAGGTAGCTCCTGATATTTAAGAAGGCATACTGTAAATTGTATAACCAGTTTTTCCATCAATCTCCTTTCTTCTACTTTTTAAGCTTTGAAGTCTAAGTAATATTGTAATATTAATATTACATCTAAGTTTATATTAATTCTTTCAATTATACCATTGTTAATCAATTATCTAATGAGGCCTGTTATTTTTATTAGCTACAATTTTGCTGATTTTGTTTCATGTTTGTCAAACTTATTAAAAATTGCATTTTGAATCAGAATGCTTTTTACATGAGGTAACTTGAAGGAATCCGGCTGAGTCTATTGGTTCCAGTACTTAAAACAGATGGTATTGGGAGAAGGAGAGACAGATGTTTTAGACCCATATCTGCATTGATGATATGGTAGAAAGAACCTTTATTTGGGTGAGGTGTGTCTTTTGGTTGTTGGTTTTGTAGGTTTTTAAAAAACATTGAATTAGATTCCAGCAACCTTAAATCAGATGACTCAGGGAATTAGATCTCTAGGCTCATATTGTCATATCATAATGTTACATAAGTATAGCCTATATTTATTTATGATATATTTTAAAATTATATTTTAAAAGTCCTTACTGAAGATCCAGTATCTATATGATATTAAAATGGACAGCCCTGGGTGAAATAGAGGAACTAGATATTTTAGGCCCATATTAAGTTGTTATTAATGTGTAACTACAATGTGTGTTTTACGTATGATTTTAATAAACTGTCTTCTTTTTTAGGTTTTGAAAGCATTGAATTGACTCCTCTTGCTGCAATATGTGTGAAAATATATTCCGGAGGAAAAGAATTAAAGGTGGATGGCTCTATTCAAGTTTCTCTCCCCCTTCTACATACAAATGATATAAGTGCAGGGGAGCACATCCCTGCCTGGACATTTGATATGAACACAGGTATGTGAGTTAGGAGAAAATAGTCTGAATATTTTTCTTTTGAATATTTGAATGTTTTATCTTAGAAATATGTTTCTGTTATTTTTATTAAAAAAATTCAGCTTTATTAAGGTAAAATTCACAAAATTTCTATATTTTTAATATGGGATAATATCAAAATTTAACTTAATTTGCCTTATTTAAAACATATTAAAATATATCATTTATATTTGTTTTATCTTTAGCAGAGCACTAAATCAGTAATGTTACAATTTTAAGCACTTTGTCAACAACCAAAATTGGCCCCACTTTGATTAATGTAATACAACTGTGGGGAAAATGATGCCAATATATTCCATTTAAAAATAGCATTGTTTACTTTCATTCCCCTGCCTTTTTTATATCCCCTAACGTTTTGAGCAGAAATAAAATTTATTTTTTAAGTTATTTCTGCTTTTTTGAGTTGTTTTTGTTTTGATAGGCGATATAAACCTTTATCTAAAAGCTTGGTTAAAGCAATTGAGAAATGTACGCTAGTTTCATGAAAATAAATAATATTGTGTTACTAAGTGATTATTTTCCAAAAAAAGAAAAAATCTTAGGTACCAATTTTGATGCCTGAGTTTAGCCTCCTAAATGGCAGCTGGAAGCACTTTTTCCTCCTCTGCTTCCCTTGGTTTTGTTCTTGTGTTTCCATGTACATATGGTGGGAGTCTTTAAGTTACCAAAAAAAACAAAGAAAAGGATGTGATCAGCCCACACCTGAAAAGCCCAGGGGTAGAACTGTCTTGAGTGAGTCATGACAGAGAGCCTGGACCGTTTCACAGGACTTGATCTCCTCCTCTCTCGTCTCTTTCCTCCTTGTTAACACCTTTCAGGGGGTAGGATTTCCCTTCAGAGTGGCAAGAAGTCTGTAGGTGCTCTCACTTTATACCTACCCAGTTGAAGTCCTATGGAAAGAAAGATTCTTTTCCTGGTAGCTATTGCACAAGCCCTCGGAGTCACTGCAGTCTAGAATGGAGTTTGCACGCCCATCTCGGAACCAATCATTGTGGCTTGCAAGTAGAATGTATAGATTTATTTAGGCTTGTATCACATATTGGAACTGGGGATGGAGCCCCAAACTAATCATGTGGACTGAGAATAGGGAGCGGTCAATTCTCAAAGGAGATTTGGAATGAGATTTCACTGTAACTAGAAGGGTAGATAGGCCAAAAAAAAAAAAAAAAAAAAAATCAAACACATGTTCAGTATAAAATATAAGCAGTAGTATATCCATGTTTTTAAGAAAGAGTGGAAACTATATAAGTAACAATGATAGTTGTAAGGAAAAAACTCTTCTCCTCTCAACACTCTATTCTAACTCATTACTTAGCTGTTACTTTACTTCACTTCGGAAAAAACTCTTCTCCTCTCAACACTCTATTCTAAACTCATTACTTAGCTGTTACTTTACTTCACTTCACCAGCTGGGAGTCCTAAAATTCCATTCAATTCAGACACTACCTCGAGTTAGCCTCAGATCCTTCAGGTTAAGGATGCAGTCCCACAAGACACCCCCCCAGAGGCAAATTACAAGTCCAGTTTGTCATCTGTGCTTCTGACTGATTGGCTATAAATTGGAGGTTCGTTGACCCCCTTCTCAAGTTTGATAGTTTGCTGAAACAGCTCATAAGAAAACAGTTTACTTTCTAGATTACCAGTTTATTATAAAAGGATAGAACTTAGTAATGGCCAGATGAAGAGATGCATAGGGCAAGGTATGGGAGAAGGAGCACAGAGCTTCCTTGCTCTCTCCTCTGGGTGCATCACCCTCCCAGCACCTGCACTGTTCACCAGCTCTGCTTGCTGACTCCCGTAGTTCAGGGAGTTTTATGGAGGCTTCATTCTGTAGGCATGATTGAACTCAATCTCTAGCCCCTCTCCCCTCTCTGGAGGTGTGTATGGGGTGGGGCTGAAAGCTCCAACCCACTAATCACGTGGTTGGTTCCCATGGCAACAAGCCCCCTATCCATAGGGACTTTCCAAAATCACCTCATTAACATAAACTCAGGTGTGGTTGAAAGCACTCACTGTGAACAACAAAAGACACTCTTTCCACCTATGTGGATCTTAGCATGTAGGAAATTCCAAGGGTTTCAGGAGCTCTGTGCCGGGACTGGGGACTAAGACCAAATATGTGTTTCTTTTTATAAATCATAATATCACAGTAGTATACTATTGCAGATCATTGGAATAAGAGCTCTAAGACCTGAATTCTAGTCCATTTACCAGGAGTATGATTTTGAACAAATCACTTAAATTTTTGGGGCCTCGATTTCCTAATTTGTTGAGTGAGAGAGTTGTTTTAAAACTCTTTGAAGAAGAATATTGGCTTTGTTTGAGTCCTGATTCTGATTGTTCCTCCTGACAGAGGCCTTTGTCTCTAGTGTACCTTCTAGTGACAAGTTTTTTGAATTGATTTATCACATATGTAATACTTGATTTTAATGTGACTATTGAAAAAGTAATGGGTTGACTCATTCCCATCATTTCAAGTTTGTCTACCTTATTAAAAACACTGTTTTATATGTTGTAGAGACATCATTACAATGAATCAATAAACCAAATACAAATATATGCCAAACTTATAAATAGCTTTGTTATGCTGAAATTCAGAAAATATACGGGTTTTACTGAACTCTTTTTCCTATAGATGGGATTTTATTGGCTCAGATATTGCTTTTTAAAAGTTTTCAAAAATTTAGTTCTAAAAGAGCTATACCAACAGTACTAGAACAAAACAGTATTTAATTTAAAAAGTTAATGAGGCCATAAAACGTACACTGTAAGTGTTTAATCAGAATCCCAGAGCAGTTGACAAATAACCACCTATTGATAAATTTGGATTTCACTAGTCACATCCTTAAGACATATCTCAGTATGCACAATTTAAACATTATTTGGAGAGTCATGATTTCCCTAAATATGCCTACATCCTTAGTTTATTTATAATGACTTTATTTCCTTTAGTCATAACAAATCCTTCAAGTTATTCTATTTTATATATTATTATAATATATACTATATTATTATATAATATATATATGTTATCCCATGATAATATATTGCAACAGTTTTCATAATCTTTGAAAAAGTCCTGCAGAGTATTCTGTACAGGACTTTCAGCAAACTCCTATCAGCATTAAAGATATATAAACTAACTGATTGGTATTTTTGACTTCCTTTTTAGGTGCTTGGGTAAATCACGGCCGGGGAATGGTCAAGGAATATAACAATCATTTAATTTGGACATATGATGCACCACATTTGGGCTACTGGATAGCAGCTCCCCTTCCAGGAACTAGAGGTATTTTAAAAATGAAACAAAGTGATTAAAAAAAAAATCCAAATAGTCATATTGGAATTGATATCAGCAGATCTCCATTTTATTCTAAGCATTGCCACTTACCTACTGTATGACACCGGAAAAAGCTTCTTGTCTCTGAATCTCAGCTTTATTTTTTTCATGTATATAAGAGAAGATTAAGCTCCATGAACTCAAAGGTCCTTTATAGCTGTAATGTCTGATGAATCTGTGAAGTAATGAAGTTTGTTCAAATCAAGTATTTTCTTAGTATACTTTTCATGAATAAATTCTACCCAGATCAGTTAGAGCTTTTGGTTACAAACAGCAGGAACAGATTTTGGATAATTTAAAAAAATGTATTAGGATATAGGGAGTTCACAGGATCCGGGGGAAGGGTGAAGAACCAAATTCTAAAAGGCAGGAATACCAGCGGGCCCAGTTAGCGGGCCTACTTGACTGTCTTTGCAAGATTGCTGCTGCGTGATGGCTGACTCCAACCCTCCGCGGTTTTTTCCTCCCGTTCTTCCTAATCATTCTAGGGATGAAGACTTCGGTTGGCCCAAACTTGGGTCATGAGCACACCCATTGGTGGGAGTGGGGATGAGGAAGGGCTATTGAATAATAATGCCCCCAGACTGTTTCCAAGATAAGACAGTAATACCCCAAATGAAGACTGGCCTGACATATGAACAGAAGGTGGACAAAAACCAAGAGTTGTCCACCAGGAATGATCTGTTCATATTCTAGGAGAAATAAGTGTTTCATTTTTCCTAGATTTAACAGGGTATCAAATTATCTGTATAATTTGTACCTAAGGAAATCCTACATTCATCTTGATTTGTGCAAATCTCTCAAGATACTCAAACATTGCATTTTTTATCCATTAAATCTTGTTAAAAAAAGGAAAATCTAACCTGCTATAGTGTAGACTAGTGGCACCCTGGGCCTGCTACCACTTTCCAGGCCTTTTAGGTGTTTGCTGGTATAAATTGAGTTGCTTCTTGGCGTTTCCTGCTGCCAGCTTTGGTAAAGTCATCTTTCCAGCCCTCAGCATCTTGTTGCTCTTGTCTCCTATCTCATTCTCTTACCTGTGAGTTTGTGTATTTACAAAGATAAAACAAAGCAAAACTTTCAATGTCATTTTAATGAAATTTTGGGAAAGTGTGAAAGTTGAATGCATATGTTATTCCTTCATCTTTAATCATGTGTCAGAGATAATTCTTTTGGTTGATCGAGTGTCTTGGCTCCCAGCTGAGAGACAGCTGTGACCTGGCTATTTCATGCCGGTCAGGAGTAGTCCCAGTGCACATGCTGGTCAAGGATGTGGATGACATTTTGCATACATTTTTCTTCTGCAGCATTCTATCATGGCTGTCTATTAATAATTTGAAGGCTCTCAGAGTTTCCGAAAAAGTTCTTGTTTTAATAGTTTGATTTATATTTTCATTTTACATTGACAACCTTTTTAATTTTAAACCATGCAAGGTAACAAGACTTTTTTTTCCCATGAAGCCAAAATTTAATATTCTGATAGAAGAAATATGAGCCAT
This sequence comes from Tapirus indicus, assembly GCA_031878705.1. Classification (NCBI taxonomy): domain Eukaryota; kingdom Metazoa; phylum Chordata; class Mammalia; order Perissodactyla; family Tapiridae; genus Tapirus; species Tapirus indicus. The sequence goes on from CM062926.1 coordinate 96,333,359, forward strand.
TAACCATTATGATCAAGAGGGATGTTCTCTCTGTTGCTGTTTGAACTTAGTGCTTCTGAGATTATTTATTCAGAAACCAGAGGGTGGTTACTTCTGTTCTTCATGATGTAAAATATCATGTGGTCTTGCCAGCTGTCTGACCTTACCCCATTCTAGATGTGCAACGAAATGAAATATTGATTAAAAAGAACAATTAATGTTTAATTTAATACTTCAACTCAACTAAATCCAGGTTATTTCATTTCTAATAAAAATAACCTAAAGAGCACTTGAGTTCTATAGAGAAGTGTACTTTCCACTAAAACTATATGTGAAACAGCCAATTTCCATCTATGACTATGAATTAAAAAGCTGAAATAATTTTCTAAAATAGGTGGAAGTTTTATTTTAGCCTATGTGTTGGAAAAGATTTTGTGTGAATCAGAGAACTTAAAATAGAAGTGTAGGATTCCCATTTAGTTTGAATTAGATATCTTCTAGTGATGCTTTTGAAAAATTCATTCTGCAAGCATATCACAGTCAAAGGAACACTCTATTAGAGATATGAGTGACTTGACTGTAGCTCTGGCTTTGCCAATAACTAACTGGGTGAGGTTGAAATTAGTACTTACCCATCTGAGTATTAGTTTTCTTGTTTCTAAATTGCAGGAGTTGGAAATGATGATCCTGAATGTCCCTAAACATTTTAGGATGTGAGTGTTACTGTAAAATCAAAATTGGTCCTGTGATGGGCTAGTTAGTGTCTGGTGTGCTGGAGCTCCTTTAGTTATAATTTGGTTAATAATATGGTAAGGCTATTTTTAAAATAAATCTTAAATAGGATTCTAGAATTGCTTGAAAAAAATATTAAGTGCAAGAAATTAAAATCAAGTAGTTTTTCATAGATTGCTGTAGGTGAGTGGCAGCTGAGTAGAGTTTAATAAACAAGTGCTCATTAATGTTTTTAAATATGCATTTTCAAACATACTCGAATTAAAATATATTGTAATTTCTACCTTTCTAACCCCCTTTTAGGCATGTACACACACACACACACACACACACACACACACACACACATGCAGGTGCATACTTTCTTGCCACTGTCATATAAGATTGCCACTACATATAAGATTTGGGACAAACCCAACAGTATCAGCCTCATATTTCCAAAAGTGAGTTCCGTTGGAATTCTGTGGAGTGGAAATTGTTCGCATTACTCTATTGTGGAAGCATGTATTCTTATATTCTTAGGAGCAGAAGTGGAATTTCACCCGGTTATAATCAAAGTTTACTCTGTTGCAGTTCTGGATCCTGACTAAGAATCTGCACATAGGGGCTGTCCCGGGGGTGTAGTGGTTAAGTTCACACACTCCGCTTCAGCGGCCTGGGGTTTGCAGGTTTGGATCCCAGGCGTGGACCTACGCACCACTTATCAAGCCGTGCTGTGGCAGCGTCCCACGTAAAATAGAGGAAGATGGGCACAGATGTTAGCCCAGAGCCAATCTTTCTCACCAAAACAAATAATTAATTTAAAAAAAAAAGAATCTGCAGGTAGAATTGTTACTCTTATTTCTTTTTTGTTTGAAGAAATTTCTTATTGTGCAGTGCTGTACTTGGTTGCCCTATTAGATATGATAAACACTTTATTATTTGTTACCATATAGGAGACTGTGGCCAATACTGGAGTGCCTGTTCTTTTTAAAATTTTTTTTTTTTTAAAGGAATGCCTGTTCTTACATAACCTTGAAGTTTCATTTAACAACAGCAGTGGTGTAGCACAGCTAACACTTCCTGAGTGCTTGTCATCCGCTAAGCACTGTTCTAAGTGTTTTATAAGTATCAACTCACTTGATCCTCATAACAACCCACATGGGTGAGGCACGACAGATATGAACTGAGACACAAAGAAACGAAACTTGCCCGAGACCGTAGAGAAATAAATGGGGAGGCCGGCATTCTAGTTCAGGCACTCTGGCTCCAAAGTCTGTGTGCATAACCACAATACTGCTTCTCCAAATCCTTTGATATTACTGCTATTACTTTTATCAAATCAGGTGATGCAGAAGTTAAAGGATCTAAAGACCTCATGACCCTCAGTCTTTTCCAGTGCCTTTGGTGAAGCTGAAAGCCTTCTTCTGGACATTCTCTCCTGGGAGGGATTACCAGAAAACCAGTTGTCTCACCACTCTCATTGCCTTATCACCCCAAGTACATGTTGGAATCTAGTTGATACTGATCAGTAGACTTGTTATACATTTTTGAACAAAATGAAGTCTTAATGATATTGAAACAGATTACCTCTGGATTAGTTGTATTTATGCAGAATCTTAATAGCCTGCACTGATCGTCCCAGTGCATTAGTTTGGTCTTACTGCCATTAGGCTGATTACAGTAGCGTTGTACATATGTGCTCTCATAAAGGAGGCACAGCTGGGTCAGCGGTGCCTCTGCCGGGCTTAGCTCACTGGGATTGTGGCGCTGTCCTATTCTGGAGCCCAGACTGAAGGAGTTGCACCTTTATTTTTTTTGCTGAGGAGGAGTCATCCTGGGCTAACACTCGTTGCCAATCGTCCTTTTTTTTTTTTTTTTTTTTTTGGCTTGAGGAAGATTCGTCCTGAGCTAACGTCTGTGCCAGTTTTCCTCTATTTTGTATGGGGTTGCCACCACACCATGGCTGACGAGTGGTGTAGGTACACCCCCCAGGATCCGAACCCGTGAACCTGGGCCACTGAAGCAGAACGCACCAAACTCAACCACCACGCCATGGGGCTGGCCCCAGGAGTTGCAACTTTTAATCCTTCAAGTCCCAGAATTGTTGGATTCTCTCTAGTCTTTTCATCCCTGCTTACTTGGCAAATTCTTTTTTTGAGTTTATCTTTAAAATTTCTTTTTAAATTGAATGCAGCTAATAACAGTCAACACTCACTACCAACATTCTATCTCAGAATCTCTTTGCACAAAGCTCAAATTAATTAGAAATATTTTCTCCCAGTTTATTCCACCAAATATTTTGCTCCTGCATAACTTGGGTCACTATTTTTACTACTTCCTGAGACAATTTCCTCACTGCCTGGCCTGGAAGCCAGTGTCACATATTTTGGGTTTTTGTTATAGAAGCATTTCAGCATCTAGGTACCAATTTCTGTAACAGTCAGCCATTGCTATGGTAACAAACAAACCTGCTCTTTCAGTGGCTAACGATAGCAAACATTTCTTTGCTGCTTACATTTCATGACTGTTGGGCTTGGCTTGGTTCAGTTCAACATTTTTTATCACTCTAGAACCTAGATTGAAGGAGTATCAACTCTCTGGGAAATACTATTCACATATTAGAAGGCCTTAGCAAGAGGGCAGGGCCATATCGTGCAGCCTCATTTAAAATGCCCATGTTTCACTGGACAGAGCAAGTCAATTAATTAAACCCAAAGGGTAGAGAAGGTGTAACCCACCCACAGGGAAGCCTGCCGTGGGAGAGGAGCAAACAGAAGTGTGTACACACATTTAATCTGCCTCATTCAGGATAGGACATCGTTGAAAATTTGATCTAAAATAATATATTTTCTCTTTGTTTATATTGAACCATTTAGGTTCAGGTATAAATGGAGATTCAAAGGACATAACTGCCTACCACACAGTGTTTCTTACAGCCATATTAGGAGGAACGATAGTCATTGTCCTTGGATTTTTTGCTGTACTTCTTTGTTATTGCAGGTAAGAACAGTGTTAATCAATGTATATAAACACAGAAAACTCAGACTATAGTATAATGTCAGTATGTTCTGTGTATTACAAAGTTGGTAGAAATCAATTGTATGATCTTTAAAATATGTAAAGTAAAAATGGATGTAGTCTAACAGTAGTATTGCATATATAATGTACATATTGTGGGATGATTTTTTAAAATGAACCTTCTAGATCGTAAGTTTTAAACATTTTTTGCCTTCTCTGCTACTCTAGGGATAAGTGTGGTACTCCACAGAAAAGAGAGAGAAATATCACTAAACTTGACGTCCTCAAGAGAGACCAGACAACTTCAACAACACACATAAATCACATCAGTTCAGTCAAAGTTGCATTAAAAGCCGAGGACAAATCACAGTTATTCAATACCAAAAACTCCTCATACAGCCCTCAGAAAAAGGAACCGTCAAAGGCAGAAGCAGAAGAAAGAGTTTCCATGGTAAAAACTCGGGACACTTTTAAAATCTACAATGAAGATGTTTCATTTCTGTCAGTCAATCAAAATAATTACTCAAGAAACCCAACACAGTCTTTGGAGCCCAGTGTAGGGTCCAAACAACCTAAACATATTAACAGCAATCTATCTTCATCTCTAGGTGATGCTCAAGAGGAAAAGAGGTATCTCACAGGTAATGAAGAGGTGTATGGGCGTTCCCACATTCCTGAACAGCTTATGCATATCTACAGCCAGCCCATTGCCATCCTTCAAACATCTGACCTTTTCTCCACCCCAGAGCAGTTGCATACTGCTAAGTCAGCTACTTTGCCAAGAAAGGGACAGTTAGTCTATGGCCAATTGATGGAACCAGTAAATAGAGAGAACTTTACACAGACATTGCCCAAAATGCCATTGCATTCTCACACACAGCCCCCAGATGCCAGGGAAGAGAATGTCCCCCTCGAAGGTCAACAGAGCTTGCCATCCCAAACTTCAGATTGGAGCCGGTATTCAAGCAGCTTGCTAGAATCTGTCTCTGTTCCTGGAACTCTGAATGAAGCTGTTGTGATGACTCCCTTTTCATCAGAGCTTCAAGGAATTTCAGAACAGACCCTTCTGGAACTGTCCAAAGGAAAGCCCTCCCCCCATCCCAGAGCTTGGTTTGTGTCTCTTGATGGAAAGCCAGTCGCACAAGTGAGGCATTCCTTTATAGACCTGAAAAAGGGCAAGAGAACCCAGAGCAATGACACGAGTCTGGACTCTGGGGTGGACATGAATGAGCATCACTCAAGTAGAAAACTAGAGAGGGAGAAAACTTTCATCAAAAGCATGCATCAGCCTAAGATCCTTTACTTAGAAGATTTAGACCTGAGCAGTAGTGAGAGTGGAACCACTGTCTGCTCCCCTGAGGACCCAGCTTTAAGGCACATCCTAGATGGAGGGAGTGGAGCTATCATGGAGCACCCTGGGGAAGAGTCCCCAGGAAGAAAAAACACTGTTGAAGATTTTGAAGCCAGTACATCCCCCACTAAAAAAAGGGGCAGACCACCACTAGCCAAAAGAGATAGCAAGACTAATATCTGGAAGAAACGAGAGGAACGTCCACTGATTCCCATAAATTAACACCAAGGGTGGTTGTGTCTCTGCTGTCTCTTGCTGTTTATTCTTGATTCTTGTTGTAAATTGCAGTATGAATTTAGGAAGTTGAGACTGAGCAATCTCATGGTCCCTGGACATGTCTCAAGCAGAGTAAATAGTAAAATGGTAATTCAGTAATGAGAGAAAGATACCAAGGGATGCTTTTTTCTGGCCTAGTCTTTCCATTTATTTTTGGGTGATGAATTTGAGGTGTCCAAGAGTTAAAAATGTAAAATAGCTTCAAGATGTTACTTACCCAGAAATGTTGCTCATTCGGCCAATTGAGCCCTGATTCTCTTAAGAGTAACAGTGACACGTATACTCCTAAAAGTTGCTTCCAAAAATGTTGTCTCTGCTTTGATGACTACCCCTGTAAAATGTTTAGAGATGAAACTGTATTCTTCAGGCATCATCTTCTTGTGAAATGTTCCTATTATGTTTTCTGTTGCCTATACTTGAAAGTAACTTGATAAATATTCTGGATTGATGTTATCCTAGAGTTTAAAAGCCAAACATTTTCTTTTTTGCAATAAACAGCATGTGTATTGTATCAACCCAAAAGTAAATCCCATACTCATGTAAAATGGGCAAGAAGCTACTTGGTTGTTAGGGAGGGAAACACCAGCTGTTTGGTTGTTTTTGGATATAACTTCACAGAATAAATGATAAGGTGTTAATTTGTTACTTATACGTCTGAGAAATGAATGCTCTGATACTGAATTTTTATTTTAAATTCCCCCCCCCAAAAGTGAAGTGAGCTTAGCTGTCAAGAAAAACTTTTTACCAATCTGAAAAAAACCCCATATTTTTAGTTTGACTCACTGATACGTGTAGGCTAAAATCAGTTTTAAGATATTTCTTCTATTCAAAAAAAAAATAATTCAGTCACATAAAAGCTATTAAACTTGATTTTAAAAAAATCAATTAATTGAAAGTTTGTTATGAACACCAAAAGATTAACCAAATATGTGGAGTTTTAGGAAGTAAACATTTTGATTTTTTCTGAAATGTCGATGCCATTTTCCTGAGACTCAAAAATACCTTCAGGATATTAGGTATATATCTGCATGTTTTTTTTCTGTTGACATTCATAAAAGATGTTTGGGAAAATCAGTTTCGAGTTCATGGGAAAAGTAAAAGTTTCACTTATCACTTAGAACCTTTGCAACATTTTTGCAACATCTTTTTTTCCAGTTTTGGAAGTAACATCCATATTCTTTTTATCACAGCAAAGAATTCAGTGTGAATACATTCAACTGTTTTTAATTATAAATGTCTTCAACTCTGAATTATCATTCGTGTGTCCTAAAAATAAAGCTCTGTGTTAATTAAGATCAACTCATTCTATTTTTCTTAAAATTTCCATGAAGGCAAATGTCTGAAGCAGCTTCCCTTTTCCCTTGGGGGAAAAAATGAAACTAAATTGCTTCATTTCTCATCCCTGCTAATCAACATGGGAGCAACATGGAGACCCAAGGCACACAAACAAGTTGACAGAACCAAAATTAGCCACATTAGCTTTATAGTCAAATTATATGTGGATAGACAATGAAATACAACAGCCTTTTTCCCATGATAGTTAGACTTCAGCCAATTTTTCCTGTAACCACTTCTGAAACATCCAACTTGTCAGATAACACTCCTACCTTTCTGTATTAACCCAAAGAACTTAAAGACCTAGGCAAAAGGTTGCTATATTTAACCCCAATCCATGGAAGACATCAATATTTTGGGTAATACCTAGGTATACTTTTTGGGGAGGTGGGTGGTAGTGATAAGGCCCCAAATTACAGGAGGCTTTTTATTGGTCTTATACAGAAAGATGCATTAAAAGTAGCATAAATGAAAATGACTTGGAAAAGGTTAAGGAGTTAGTGCTCTGCTGAAGTGCCTTTGATATAGACTTGCTTTCTTAGAAGGATATGATAACATCTTTCTTAAATGTGCATTTTCTTTCTGTTAGCCAAATTAAACAGATGTGCAGTTTTTATTAAAAAATATAGACCTAGTGTTTCACGTTGGAACAATGAATTTTGCATGCAAGTAACATTTATCTCGTGTGTGTGTTTAATTCTTTTTGAATCCAGTTTATATTGATATATTGTTCATGTTGGAATGAAGTTTGAAACTACATAGGAAAATGTTGCACTTCTTCAATATTTTAAGTGTGTGTTTTCCCCACCTTTAAATAAAAATGTTTCATCTCTTGCTTTGCTAATGGAATACACATGTTGATATAAGGACATGCCATTCAGGTATGCCTTTTATTCATTCTTGTGTAAAGGAAATGAGAAGATGTATCCCCAAGGGCTTTTCTAGAAATACTGTTTTTGGTTTCAGAATAAGACATTTTTTATGCACTGCACATTCTGTTCTCAATTGGGAAGCATAGGCAATTTATCTTTTCTAATGATCAAAAATGCGTAACTTCTCATTTGTGAGTAGTTCATAAATTTCCTGTTAAAAAGCTAAAGCCATCTACTTTTTTCTTAACCCAAGTGATAATAAACCTACAATATTCACAACTTTCTTAAATTTTTGAATTGAAAACCAACACAGTTTTTTGCAAGTGTAAACCTAGAGAATTTTGGTCACGAATTGTTAACATTTGTGGATCCTTTGTATATACTTTGGATATATCTTAAAAGCAAAATTATCCCTCAATTAACTGATGGATTCGTTTACTAAAGCACAGCTATATGTATTTTTGAATACATATTATGATCTTGAGACTTTATAAAATCCATTTTTATGACATTTATGCAGTTGTATAGGGATTACGCCCTTTTGTAATACACAGAATACCACGGAGGTCACAAATGTTGAGGAATAAAAGTACTTCTTTGCTTTGGCAATCATTTTCAGATCACTTCTGTGTGTTTGAATCCTCTGGTATCAATGCATAGTAGAGTTTTAGGGATCTGTGGGTTATAATATCCCTCAAAACTTCCCAGAAAGGTGAAGCTCTAAGTTCCGTGTTCATTTACAGGGAATGAGTTACTCATTTCCCCATACACTAGCATTGTAAAGAATTTGACCGTGTTAATTTCCATCTCAGACCTAGAGTTGACATTTGCCCTCTTGTTTCCAAGTGTTTCTATCATTTGTATTCTTTCATCGGAGGAATCTCACATTTCAGTGTATTTATTGCCATTACTACTATATTTACAGCTGAAAACTGTAACAATCTGAAGATTTGTAAAATGTTAAACAGTTCATTAAAGCTAATAAAATAAATCTAAAAATATACTTGATGTGTTTAATTTGGGGTAAACTACAAAATGTTCCTCCCTAAATTGTCATTTAATCAAATAAATATTCAAGTATTTTTACTTTTTTCCATATTACACTCCCTATAGTAAACATTATATATTTGAATATTTTTTATTTATATAATGAACTTGATTTCTCTGTGTAATTTGTGTTCTCCAAAGTTCACATCTTAACTATTAAATCTGAGTATAGACAAGTTATTTTTCTATTTAATGAGAAGACTTCTTAAAATCTGATAGAATGTAAAATAAATTGCACTTCCCAAAATACCTAAGTGAGAAAATGATACAATATTTCCTCCCCCCCTTAAAAAAATTGTTTGGACTTTAAAGTTAAGACTAAATGATAACACCAAAGCTGAAAGGCTGTTTACACCTAGAGTATCAGAGCTCCTTCAAGAGCCCTTCTACTCAGTTAGTTGAACAATACTTAAGTTCAGTCAGTTTGTATTTTGGGCTTTAAAATATCTTTTAGAATCATTATCCTGGCTGCCATGTTTTAGACATTTTGTATAACATATAAATTAATGTGGTACTAGAAATACTTTTGATCAGTTCTAATGAGAATTGGGAATCCACTTACAAATAAAGTGGAGATTATGACCCCCAACACTGGCATTGAGATAGACACTTCCATTTGGATCCCTGTCAAGTCCAAGCCAGGCTGTGGTGCCTTTGTTCCGGGCCGGGGCTCCCTCTAGGAGAGTCTGGAGTCTTAACAGAAATGATGCAGCTCCTAGAAGGAGTCATGCAGGACCCACATGGAACTGGTTGTAATAGAAAACAGATTTTGTGAATCACAGTCAGAAACATAGCTGCCAAGCAGATGATGTCCATGAGTCGTCATCACAATGTCATCTCAGAAAGGAAATTAATATGAGGATACTAATGCGTAAGAACTACAGGAAAGGTAGTTGGGTGAAGTTAGATATTTTAATGAGTTTATCAAAAGGGGTTCACCTATCAGTACTTGGTAATTGTGGCAGCTAATCAGGGACCCGTCCCTTGAACTACATGCTGTTTGTGTAGTAATTGTTAAACTATACACCAAGATTGCTTTATCTAGACTTCATAAAGTCACTTTTTTGGCCTTTTTCATAGGTAGATTTCTTTATCATGATATACAGTGAGACAGCTTAATTCCACCAGTAAGCTCTCTCTCAATCAATTGGGTTAATTTCTTTTGAGAAGTTTGCTCTATTGTCTTAGATTTGGATTTGTTTACTCCATCAAGATAAATATTCTTTCCTTGACCTATTTTCTTTCTTTTCCCTTTATTTTGAGCTTCTGTTTATTTTGAGACTGTGGACTTCTATTAACTTTTTTTTTTTTTTTTTTTTTTTGTGAGGAAGACCAGCCCTGAGCTAACATCCACTGCCGATCCTCCTCTTTTTGCTGAGGAAGACTGGCCCTGGGCTAACATCCGTGCCCATCTTCCTCCACTTTATATGGGACGCTGCCACGGCGTGGCTGACAGGCAGTGCGTCGGCGGGCGACTGGGATCCGAACCCGTGAACCCCGGGCTGCCAAGCGCGGACTAAACCGCTGCGCCACCGGGTGGCCCCTTTTTTTTTCTTATAAAAATATCTTCAGAGTTCGGCTAGATAAAAATTGTCTAAAAATCAATTTATAATGTTAAATACCAAAAAGTTAATACACTCAATTACAAATGATGGAAAAACATTTTCACTAAATATATATGGCAAATTTCTTAGGGAAAGAAAATCACAACTGTTTCTTTCCAAAATAGCTAAGATTAAAGATCACATTTTAAAATTCCCTGTAGCGTTTGTCAAAACATTGCCTTAACACTTTAGTCCACTTTGTAGCCATAGTAGATGAATATCTTCCTATTTCTGTTGGGAAAGTTCACATGTTGAGAAGTATATGGGATCTTTTCCTTTGGTGACCAAACCTTTCCTGGTTGAACCCTATATTTCCTGGTTTTCAAACCTACACTTGCTGTGGTTGTAAGTAATATTCCATAGTCCTATAGGGATACCCCGATTTCCCACATGATTTAGTCTTTTTTTTTTCCTTCTGTTCTTCAGGTTGACTAGAAGTTTCATAATTCATATGTTGACTGGTTGTAATCCCTGGAGACCTTATTAAAACACTAGACTAACTGCAGACAGTCTGATTCAAAACAAACCAGATAATTACATTCCCAGGAGTCTCTGGGCTTATTTTACTTGGACAGCTTAGTTAAAATCCTTTCCTAAATACTATATTGAAAAGCATAATTGTGGCTATTAAGCAATATGGAGGAGATATCTCAAAATAATTTTTTAAAATATATTTCCATATTTCAGTCCAGAAAATATGGATTTTTGTTTTACATAGAAAGTACTTTTTAGAAGTAAATTTAGCTTCAATTTATTTCTAATATCTAGCATTCTGTACTTCTATTTTGAAATCCTGATTTGTAATTTAGATAACTTCTGAAAGATTGGTGTCCACTAAGTACAGAAATGTTTAATTATTCACAAGTACTTTTACAGATATTTTATTCTGTTAAAACAACAACAACAACAGGCCAAAATGGAGTCACTTGCCCCCAAGACAGCAAACCAAGATTTAATTGCAGTTTCAGCCTTTCCCAGGAGTGGGATTTTTAACCAATCAGCCTGGACTTTCCTGACCAACACTGGTAAGGTAATGTGCCTGATAAGACCCCTGCCATTAAAGGCCCCTAAGGGAAGGTGACTTTGCCTGAAATAATCCTTTTCTTTTGCTAATAACCTCTTTGTCCTGCCCCATTTCTGCCTATAAGAGCCTTCCATTTCATACAGCTCCTTGTAGCTCCCTTTTGCTTGCTAGATGGGATGCTGCCCAATTCATGAATTGTTTAAAGTCAATTAGATCTTCAAATTTACTCAGTTGAATTGTGTGTTTTAAGAATTCTCAATTTTTTCATTTAATGCTTGTTAGTGATTATTTGGGTGACTGGGGGAAGGCTTGAGAGGAGAGGTGTCATTTTCTTTTGGATACTCTGTGTTACAAGGATCAGTGGGACATCTACGAGAGTTTTCATATGTCTTTGACTTAATCTTGGGTTAGCTATTAGGGTACCATCAGATCTTAGATCTGATGCAGAGGTTAGAGAGTTGGAGAATTCCAGATGGTTGTTTGAAGCTATAGGTGAAGGTGAGATGGCTCAGAAAGAGTCTATAGGGTGAGAAAATGTTTCCACTGATATCTGTAAAGTAGTATGTGTGTGATAGCTTAAAAATACAAGTAAAATATCAATTCTAGGTCAGAGTGTTGAGTTTTACAAATAAACTGATATGTATGTATTTAAGTTGAAAGAAAAAAAGTGACTTCAGTGTCTCCTTTTAAATTTCATAAATAGAACTTTCTCTCACTTTACATCTCAAGTTGGGTAGAAATTCAATTTTTATAGGTAGAATCTTATTTAAAAATAAGTGGTAAATTATTTTTATATAAATTTCTTCCCTCATTACTAAAATTTTTTTGTATATTGCATTTTCACAACATAGATTTTCAATAAATATTTGACAAACGGGAGCAAAAGTCACGAGATCTGGGTTCAAGTCATGGCACTTCACATTTCTCATAAACATCAGTTTCCTCTTGTTATTTGGGTCTGACAATGCTCTTGAGAGTAATACCTCCCTTACATGGCTGATGTAAGACTTAAGGCGGTACAGAGGAAAAGCACAGGCTAGGCAAATAGTGGTTATTATTCTATGACACTAACTTTGATGAATTTAATTAAATTACAAGGGGTCACTTTTGTGATTCAACCTCGTTAACCAATGGGATTGTCTCCAATTGAGAGCTGATTATCATCAGTGCAACCTAACACCCGTAGTATCACTGATAGTCAGTTATCAAAGTGCAGCCTCCAGATTCCAGAGTTCTTTTTACAGCCACTATTGTGCTTTTTCATCAGGATCATTAGATATTGGGAGAAGAAGAGAACCACTGAAATTATTTAGGGGGTTAAACAGGATTGGGGTAGTACTGCTCAACTGCTCTCGTGCGTAATTTGCCTCCCCTACGTCATATTGTCTCATATAACTCAACAATAACTGCTCAGCTCTCTAGAATGATTTAGCAACAACTGTTGAAGAGGCATGAAGAAGAGGGCCTGTTATCCAATGAGTCGTGAATCAAAGGAACCTGGGTTATTTTTAAACATCCCCCCACCCCAGTAGTTTTTTTTCTGTTTTTATTAATCTAAAGTATAAGTTATATGATTTCAAAGTATTTAATTATACAATTTCCTTCAGAAAAAAATTGTTTCCAGAAAACTTTGATTTTTTTCTTGATCTCTTCACTGATATTTTGAATGTATTCTAAAACTTGTAAGAGAATGGACAGAAATGTTGAGTGGGAGCTTTCCTGTTATCGTGAAGACTCAAATCCATAGAAGACAACAAAAGCAGCTATTTTAGGTCCAGAGAACACTCAATTATCAGGCCAACCATCTCTTTGAAGGGTTTGCTGAGAGCTGCCCTTTCAGCAGAATTGGTGCTAACCTCACACCCCCTCCCCATCTCATTAATGTAAGAGGAGGACTGGGAAGCAGAGGAAGAGCTGTTTCTGGGGAGGGGTTATTTAGGAAGGGAGCTATCCCCGCACCTCAATCTCCTGTGGTGATGAAGGAAGCACTTTACCAATATTCCTCACAGATGTTTGGGTTGGGGGACAAGAAGGTCACTGGTGAAGTTTGGAGGTGACTTCAATAAAGGGACATAGACGTCTCCGTGATTGGATTGCTCCCCTGTCCTAGCACAAGTGAGGGAAAAAGCGTTGGAGGAGATGGCATTGTGATGCCACCAGGCGAGGTGGGAATAAGAATTATTTCTTTAGCAGAGAGGCCTAGAGTTTAAGGACAGAAGGAGACTTCGGAGAGCCTCTTATTTTATTTATGAGAGAATGTGGGTTGGAGACCTTCAGTCGCTCACTGCAGGCCACAAAGCCAATTAGAAGCCAAAATCTGACAGGAATCAAATTTCTTTTGTTCCAGTCCACTAATTCTTTCTTTCTGTCAGTAATTTGAACTCTTTCTCTCTTGATCTTTTAATCCAGAGATCATTAGGTTATCCCATTTTAAAGTAGTGTTTGTTTGATTACAGTTAGAGAATATTTTCTGGAGTCCATAACCGTAAAACATCGTTTTAAACGAGTGGAGCTAACATTTATAGATTTATATTTATAGATAATATCTTCATCTTTATCAACATATTCCATATCCTCAGCCTGTAGTGTTTTGTCGGTCCTCTTCAAACTTTGTAGCTGCACCACCTGGAGAGTTTTTTTTTTTTTAATGTTCTTGGGTCCTATTTCCAGAAATTCAGACTGGGCCCACAGTGTACTTATCAGAAGATACAAGTGATTCTGATGATAAGCAAGTTTTGTAAACCTGATACCTTTCTAATGTAAATGGAGTTCTTAGCTCAGCATCACCTGTGAACTTGTTACAGATTCAGACTCTTCAGACATATTTAATTCAGACAGCTCCCCAGACATATTTAATTCACATTTGCATTTTAACAAGCTCTCCCAGGTGATTTGTAAACACAATACAGTTTGAGAGGCACAACTCTAGCACTCATCTTTGCCAAGTAGAATCTTAGCATCTGAACGACATGCTACGGGAACCTCATTAACCATCTGGAAAAGGCATTGCTTTTCTGTGTGCACCACCTGGTGCATTCTTTCCTTGGCCCATATAAAAAACTTTCTTTCTACCACTCTTCCCCACACAGGAACAGTGTATGCTAGACTCACTGTGGGGTTTTTTTTTTCCTAATTCCTTGAAAATTCCAAGATGTTTCCAGCCTTGGGATGATGCATTTGGCCTTTCCTCTTTGGAATGCTCTTGCCTGTTTCTGATCATTGTTACTCAGTTCTCTGCTGAATTCCTGAGACCTTCTCTCACCCCATCTAAGTTGGTTCTAACCCCCAATTTCTAGGCACTTCCTATCATGTAATCTTGCCCTTATTTTTTCTATTCAGTCTCACTATCTGAAATTATGTAGGTTGCCTACTTACATCCCTTCCCCAGTAGATATTAAGCTCCTTGAGGATGAGGACCTTCTCTGTCCTTTGGAACAGAGATCCAATAGTATGGTGAGTAGCTAATTGGTTTTCTGAACTGTTGTATCAAATTTAAATTGTTTCTGTAGTTATTCACTTACTTCTTGAAACTAACATTTTCCTGAAAACCCAAAATAAAGTTTTCGAAGTATACATATCTGTGTACACACACACACACACACACACACACACACACACACACACACACACACACACAGAGTCTCTTGGGTTCTAAGTGTCAGAAGCATAGAACTTCAGTGTGATATATTGAATGAAAATTATTTTAGAAAAAAAATGTTTCTTCTGATTTTAGGTGGCTTTCTAAGAAAAAAAGAGGGCATGTCTTCAATTAAATAATATTTGTAGAAGAGGAACTCTTTAAACTTTCTGGGAATTTATAATAGGGTTCTAGCCATAATAAAGATATTTGTAAAATTAAAAGAAATAAAATAATCCCCAATAACCCATTTTTTAATTAAAATAATACTTGGAGAGATCTCCTTGTATGAAGAGAAAGTTTTGGAAGCAATCAAGATGTGCTTCAGTAGGTGAATGGATAAATATGCTGTGGTACATCCAGACAATGGAATATTATTCAGAGCTAAAAAGTGATATATAAAATGGCAAGCAATAGGCTATACTGGAGTCTGTGAGGAAGCCATTTGGTGTAAAACTAATTTGGCCTGACCTTGTTTTTCCAAAAGGGCCTGACTGGACTTTGAACATGCATTGTATATCTGCTTTGAGCATTTACCCTGTCCCAGAGACAAAAACAAATGCCCTTAAGATAAGGATGCAACTTCCCCCACATTGGCATTTCCTTAAGGACAAGCATTTCTCCCTAGGAGAGGATTTGATTGTTCTGCTAATCCTGTGACCACCCAGCTCGAGACAGCAGACTTGCTACCTGCGGTGTCCATCAAAGGCTGTGCCGACAGGGCAATCTCGTGACTATTGTAAAAAGGACATTGCATTCATATGTGATATATGCTCTTTGATGGTATATAACCACTCTGTACACCCCACCTATTTGGTGCTCTTCCTTCCTTGGGGAAGGAAGGCCCTGGGCTATATGGTCCTCAAAATTTGGCTCATAATAAACTCACCCCAATTTTGATTTATAGATTGGCTATGGATTATTTGCATCGACAAAAGAAATGAGCTATCAAGCCATGAAAAGACATGCAGAAAACTTAAATGCATATTACTAAGTGAAAGAAGCCAATCTGAAGAAGCTACATATGGTATAATTCCAACAACATGATGTTCTAGAAAAAGCAAAACTATGAAGACAATAAAAGGAAGGGTGGTGGTGGTGAACATGCAGAACACAGAGGATTTTTAGGGCAGTGAAAAATACTTTGACATTATAATGATGGATATATGTCATTATACATTTGTCCAAATCCATCAAATGTACAAGACCACGAGTGAACCCTAAAGTTCATTCCTTATGAATTTTGGTGACTTAGGGACTTTGGATGATTATAATGTGTCAATATAGGTTTATCCTTGATAAAAAAAAGTACCATTTTTCGAGTGATGCTGATAATGGGGGAGGCTATACATGTATGTGAGAAATCTCAGTACCTCTCTCTCAATTTTATTGTAAAACTAAAGCTACCTGAAAAAGAAAAAAAAGGAGACAGGAACTCCTTGGGGTTCTGGTTCAAGATGGCAACACAGGAGCCTCCTGAACTCACTGCCTCCCAAGGACACAATGAATCTACAGCTACACATGGAGCAATTCTCTCTAAGAGAAATACAGAGACTAGCTGAGTGACTCCTACGTATCAGGCGAATAAGAAAATATCTGCACCACCTACCTGTGAACAGGTAGGAAAGGCTGAGACACAGTCTAGCCATAAACCCCACCACTGGCACAGAGCCATGCAATCAGGAGGGAACGCCCAACTCCCAGCTTCTCCCTGAGGAGCAAAAGGTTTGGACCCTAAATCTAGTGCCCCAACTTTTAAGACTGTCAACTAAGGAACAGGCCCTGCAAAACCTAGCTCTGAAAGCCAGTGAGGCTAGCATCCATGAGACCAACAAGACTGTAGAAAATAAACAGTTCTTACAGGGATCACAAGGACTCACTGTGGCTATCCCCCCTGGGCTCAGCTGCAGAGAGAGCAGGCAAAAAATGCCCACTTCCATCTTTCCCTGAAAGAGGCCTATTTGCATACCTTAAAAGCTGCTGCCTGAGGGTCAGCCTTCTAATTTAACATGCATCTAGGGGCTGACTGTGAGCCCCGCTGGAGACCAAGGAAGCCTGTGAATGCTTCCTCTGCCCTCTTCATCTAGCCCACTCCAAGCCACCAGTATCTTCCTGGAAGGAGCTTGTACACATGTCTGGTGCCCTAGCTCTTTGGGCTGCCAACCAAGGGATGGACCCCTAGGTCACCTGCCTCTGGTTTACATTCACAAGGATTCATACAGGGATGTAGCAAAGAAACAGTTCTTAACTGGCTGTCCTCCCAGGGATTGCATTCAGCATCTCATAGGACAGTAGCAAACAAAAAAGCAATTCTTAACAGACACAGCAGTACCCCTTGCCCCCTGCAACTATACTCCTAGGATCAGCACAGAGGGAGCAGGCAAAAAACTCCCATCTCCCAGTTTCTCCATGGAGAGTGACTAACTACATACTTTCTCAGCTTCTGCCTGAGGGTCCTTGTTTCCAAACAGCCTATATCTAGGTGCTGTGATCCTCCCCTGTGGAACACTGACATCCTTGGTACACACTCATCTACTGGGAGCCACTAAGAACAAAGAAGACATCTTGAACAATCACAAAGGATTGAGCAACAACCAAGAGCTTGGGCATGGATAAAGATAGGTTCATCTTTTGCACAGGAACATTCCTCAAAACTGGGAGAAGTGGCTATTTTATTTAATGTGTATAAATGAACACAGAGACTCAAGCAAAATGAATAAACAAAGGAATATGTCCCATACAAAAGAATAAGGTAAAACTCTAGAAATAGACCTTAATGAAATGGAGACAAGTAATTTATCTGATAGAGTTCAATATAACAGTCATAAAGATGCTCACTGAGCTCAGGAGAACAATGCATGAACAAAGTGAGAATTTTAACAACCATATAGAAAATATAAGACACTACCAAACAGAAATTACATAGCTGAAAGAATACAATAACTGAACTGAAAAATTAATTACAGGGATTCAACATCAAGCTAGATGAAGTAGGAAAAAGGATCAGTGAACTTGAACACAGGGCGGTGGAATTCATTCAATCAGAGTGGCAGAAAGAAAAAGGAATGAAGATTGCTTAAGGGGCTTATGGAACAAAATCAAGTGGAACAATATTTGCATTATAGGGATCCCAGAAGAAGAGAGAGAAAGGGGCAGAAAATTTACTTGATGAAATAATGGCTGAAAACATCACTAACCTGGGGAAGGAAACAGACATCCAGATCTAGGAAGCCTAGAGAGTTCCAAACAAAATAAATCCAAAGAGACCCACAGCAAGACACATTTTATTTAAATTGCTGAAAGTTAAAGACAAGGAGAGAATCTTAAAAGCAGCAGGAGAAAAATGACTTGTTACATAAAAGGGAACCCTCGTAAGACTATAAGCACATTTTTCTGCAGAAACTTTGCAGGCCAGAAGGGAGTAGCATGATATATTCAAAGTGCTAAATGAAAAAAACTGCCAACAAAGAATACCTGGCAAAGTTGTTCTTCAGAATTGAAGAAGAGATAAGAGTTTTCCAGAAAAAAAAGCTGAAGGAGTTCATCACCACTAGACCTGCCTTAGAAGAAATGTTAAAGGGATTTTTTTTCAAACTGAAGGGAAGGACACCAATTAATATATGACAGAGCAAATCTCAGTGGTAAATGAAAATATACAGTTAAATTTAGAATACTGCAATGTTGTAATGGTGATGGGCAAATCACTTATAACCCAGGTACAAAGATTAAAAGACAAAAGTGTTAAAAATAACTATAACTACAAGTTTGTTAATGGACAAACAAGGTAAAAAAATGTAAAATGTGACATCAAAAACAAAATGTGGAGGAAGAGAGTAGAAATGTAGCACTTTAGTGTACATTTAAAGTTAAGTTGCTATCAACCTAAAACAGACTGTTATGAATATAAAATGTTTTATGTAAGCCCCATGGTAATCACAAAGCAAAAACCTATAATAGATACACAAAATATAAAGGGAAAGGGATCTCAGCATACAACTACAAAATCATCAAATCACAGAGGAAGAGAGCAAGAGAAGAAAAAGGAAGAAAGTAATCACAAAAGAGCCAGAAAAAATTTAACAAAATGACAATAGTAAGTCCAAACCTACCAATAATTACTTTAAATGTGAATGGACTAAATTCTCTGATCAAAAGAAATAGTCTCTGAATGAATAAAAAGAAATAAGACACAACTATATGCTACCTAAAGAGACTCACTTCTGCTTTAAGGACACACACAAACTGAAAATGATGGGATGGAAAAAGATATTTTATGCAAACCGAAGCCTAGAGAAAGGAGGGGTAGGTTTACTTATATTAGACAAAATAGACTACAAGCCAAAAACTATAAGAGACAAAGAAGGTCAATATATAATGGTAAAGGTGTCAATCCAACAAGAGTATACAACATTTGTAAATATTTATGCACCCAACACAAGAGCACCTAAATATATAAAGCAAATATTAACACACCTGAAAGGAGAAAGACAGCAATACAATAATAGTAGAAGAATTCAATACCACACTTTCATCAATGGATATTTCATCCAGACAGGAAATCAGTAAGGAAACATTGAACTTAAATGACACATTACACTAGATGGACTTAAGACATTTACAGAACATTCCATCTCACAGGCATAGGATATACATTCTTTTCAAGCACACATGGAACATTCTTCAGGACAGATCATATGTTAGGTCACAAAACAATTCTTAATATTTAAGAAGATTGAAATCATATTAAGCATATTTTCTGACCACAGTGGTATGAAACTAGAAATCAACTACAAGAAAAAAAGTGGAGAATTCACAAATATGTGGAGATTAACCAACATGCTATTGAACAATGGGTTAAAGAGGAATCAAAAGAGAAGTCAAAAGTCATTAATAGTAATGAAAGAGGAGACTTTACAACTGATAACATAGAGATACAATAGATCATGAGACTACTATGAACAATTATATGCCAATGAACTGGGAAATCTAGATGAAATAGATAAATTCCTAGAAACATACAACCTACCAAGACTGAATCATGAGGAAATAGAAAATTTGAACATACTAATAACAAGTAAGGAGATTGAATCCCAACAAAAAAAATCCTGGGACATGACAGCTACACTGATGAATTCTACCAAACGTTTAAAGAAGAAATAATGACAATCCTTCTCAAACAATTCCAAAGAATAGAAGAGGAGGGGACACTTTCAAACTCATTTTACCAGACCAGTATTACCCTGATACCAAAACCAGACAAGGACACTACAAGAAAAGAAAATTCTAGACCAATATCCCCGATGAACATAGATGCAAAAATCATCAATAGGAGAGTGACATCACCAAGATTGTGAACTAGGTTGTTCCTGACTTTGTTTCCCCTCACAAGAAGAACAACTAACAACTATTAATGGACAAAACAACACGGAGAGAATCCTAGAACATGAGGGCGAGACTGAGGAACCCTCCCCCTGCATCACAGAGACCAAGGTAGACTGCATTAGAGGGGTAAGGTGACTGGCTGCATGCTGACCGCATTGCCTCTCTCCCAGGCCAGTGCAGCATGCTTAGAGGACTCTCCTGAACCTACAGTTCTTCCAGTGGGAAAAGAGAGCCCCGGTTGGACATCTAGCTCCTTCAGCATTGTCAGTCACTTCTTGGGAGCTCCACTCCAGTCTCACCCCACAGGGGTTGTGGGGCAATCTGTGGGGTTTGACCACTGGGAATCAATCAGATTCAATTCAATTCAATCAATCAATCAATTCATTCCATTACTTCATTACAATCAGTAATGGAGAATGGGGAGGATCTTGTAACAACCAACACTCAGCTCTTGGCACCTTATCTGCAGCATCCAACCAATAGTCCCAGTCAGCAACTTTGCTCATCTGTAGAACCAAGTTGGTAGCACTGTCTGACCAGAGAGTTCAGTTGAGAACAGGTCTGTGATTCAGGTCCTCAGATGAAGAGCGCTGCCAGCCCTGGAGCCTGGCCTGCCCATGCCCAGGCAGGGGAGCTTATTCATAGTCCCATCTACTGCTGAGTAAAGTTCCCAGCCCACCTAACCATAAAACCTGGTAAGCTGACCATAAAACCCAGCAAAGCTTGAACAGAAAGTCCATTAGGCAGAGCTGATAGAAAGTCCAGCACTGCAGAGCAAAGCCAGTGGGCCTGTTTTGTCAGGGAACTTGGGACATGGGTTGGCTTGAGTCAAGGTCACAAACAAAGAGCCTTACTGACCTTGGAGCTGTTTCTCCCACTGTACCTAGGCAGGGAAACTAATTCATAGCCCCACCCATTGTTGCATACAGCTTTCAGTGCACCTGACCAGGGAACCTAACCAGAGCACATGGGAAGTTGCATAGCCTATTGACCAGCCTTGCTTAAAGCGGCACTTAGAGAGTACAGCCTAGGGCTTTCCCCTTTTGCAGAGCAAAACTGGTGGGCCCATCTGGCCAGGGAATGCAGTGGATGGTATTGCCAGATTCAGGTCATCAACCAATGAGGAATGAAGGCCCTGGGGCCTGTCCTGCTGTCCAGAAAGGGCAGAGAAGCTAATTAATAAGCCCCACCTACTGCTGTCTATAGTATCCAATCCTAATCATTTAGTAAGCTTGACCAGAGAATTCAGGCAACCATAGAGCCCATCCTACAGCCTCACAAGCCAGCAGTACTATCCAACTGTTCTAGGCCAGTGGCACCCCTCAACCTCAGAACTTGGGCAGTTGCCTTGCCCCAAAATAGACTCTGATAGCAAGCCCCACCTGCCAAAGGACATTACCAGCAGACATGTCCAGAAACCAAAACTGAGTTGACTGGTGAAGAACAGTCTCTGCCAGTTCTGTAAACAAAAATCAGTAGTGTTTCTATACACTAACAACAAATTATCTGAAAAGTAAATAAAGAATACCATTGCATTTATAATAGCATCAAAAACAATAAAATACTTAGGCATAAATTTAACCAAGGAAATGAAAGATCTCTTCACGAGGAACTATAGGATATCATAAAAGAAAGTGAAGAAAATACAAATGAATGGAAAGGTATCCCATGTTCGTGGATTGGAAGAATTAACATTGTCAAAATGTCGACACTATCGAAAGCCATCTATAGATCCAATGCAATCTCTAGCCAGATTCCAATGGCAGAAGTAGAAAAAAAAAAATCCTAAAATTTACATGAATTCACAAAAGACTTGACTAGACAAATCAATCCTGTAAGGAAGATTGACCGCGAGCTAACATCCATTGCCAATCTTCCTCTTTCTGCTGAGGAAGATTAGCCCTGAGCTAACATCTGTGCCTATCTTCCTCTCTTTTCTATATGGGATGCAGCCACAGCATGGCTTGATGAATAGTGTGTAGGTCTGCACCCCAGATCTGAACCTGTGAACCCTGGGCCACTGTAGTACAGTGCATGAACTTAACCACTATGCCACCGGGCCAGCACCACACACTTCCTGATTTTAAGATACATTATAAATCTATAGCAATCAAAACAATATGATACTGGCACAAAAACAAACACATAGACCAATGGAACAGAGTCGAGAGCACAGAAATAAATCCATGCATATACAGTCAGTATCTGACAGAGGAGACAAGAATACTCAATGGAGAAGAGACAGTCTTTTCAATAAATGGTGCTGGGAAAGTTGGATATTCACACATTTAAAAGAATGAAACTAGACCCTAATCTTGCACCAGTCACAAAAATTAACTTGAAACAGATTAAAGACTTAAATGTTAGACCAGAAACTATAAAAATCCTAGAAGAAAACATAGAAAAAATCTCCTTGACATGGATCTTGGCAATGATATTTTTGATATGATATCTAAAGCCCAAGCACAAAATAAAAAATAAGCAAGTAGGACTACCTCAAACTAAAATCTTCTTTACTACAAAGAAATGATCAACAAAATGAAAAGACAATCTATAGAATAGGAGAAAATATTTGCAAAACGTATATCTGGTAAGGAGTCAACATCCAAATTATATAAAGAACTCATACAATTCAATAGCAAAAGTAATAATAATCCAATTAAAAATTGGCATAGGAGGGGCTGGCTTGGTGGCACAGTGGTTAAGTTCACACACTCCACTGCAGTGGCCTGGTGTTCACAAGTTCGAATCCCAGGCACAGATCTATGCACCGCTTATCAAACCATGCTTTGGCAGGCATCCCACATACAAAGTAGAGGAAGACAGGCACAGATGTTAGCGCAGGGCCAATCTTCCTCAGCAAAAAGAGGAGGATTGGCAACAGATGTTAGTTCAGGGCTAATCTTCCTCACCAAAAAAAAAAAAAAAGAAAAATTGACAAAGGATCTGAATAGATATTTTGCCAAAGAAGATATAGAAATGACCATCAGGTCCATGAAAGAATGCTAAACGTTGTTCATCATTAGGCAAATGCAAATCAAAACCACAATGAGAGATTGTCTCATACTTGTTAGAATGGCCAGCATCAAAAAGACAGGACATAATAATGCTGGCAAGGATGTGGAGAAAAGGGAACCATTGTGCCTATTGGTGAGATTGTAAATTAGTTCAGCCACTATAGAAAACAGTGTAGAAATTTCTCAAAAAATTAAAAATATAACTACCGTATGACCTAGCAATTCCATTTTTGAGAATATATCTAAAGGAAACAAAAACACAATGGTAAAGAAATATCTGCACCCCCATGTTCATAGCAACATTATCTATTAAATCCAAGACATAGAAACAACCTAAGTGTCCACTGAAAAATGAATAAAGAAGTTGTGGTATATATACACAATGGAATATTATTCAGCCATAAAAAATGAGGAAATTCTGCCATTTGCAACAACATGGATGGACCTTGAGGGCATTATTATTAGTAGAAAAATAACTCAGACTTAGAGAGACAAATACAGTAAGACCTCACTTATATGGGGAACCAAAAAAAGCAAAAAAGAAAAAAACTCACAGATAAAGAGATAAGATTTGTGGTTACCAGAGGTGGGAGTAGGGAGAGGGAGAACTGGATAAAGGTGGTCAAAAGTACAAACTTCCAGTCATAGGATAAAAAACTACTAGGGATGTTATGTACAATGTGATGACTATTGTTAGCCATGCTGTACGGTGTATATGAAAGTTTTTAAGAGAGTAAATCCTAAGAATTCTCATCACAGGGGAAAAAAATATTTTTTTCTTTTTTTTTTTGGTATCTATATGAGATGATAGATGTTAACTGAACTTTTTGTAATCATTTCACAATATATGTACATCAAATCTTTGTGAACACCTTCAACTTATACAGTGATGTATATCAATTATATCTCAATAAAACTGGAAAAAATAGATTAAAAAAATCCTCAACAAAATAGTGCAAACTGATTTCAGGAATACATTAAATGGATCATACATCATGATTGAGTGGATTTATTCCATGGATACAACGTTGGTTCAACATCTGCAAATCAATCAATGTGATACATAATATTAACAAGATGAAGGATAAAAATCATATGATCATTTCAATAGATGGAGAAAAACCATTTGACAAAATTCAACATCCATTCATAATAAAAGCTTTCAGTGAAGTTGGTATATAAGGGCAACATACCACAACATAATAAAGGCCGTATGTGACAAACCGCAGCTAACATCATATTCAGTGGTGCAAAGCTGAAAGCTATTTCTCTAGGATCAGGAATAAGAGAAGAATGCCCACTCTCACCATTTTTATTTAACATAATATTGGAAGTCCTAGCCAGACCTATTAGGAAAGAAAAAGAAATAAAGGTAATCCAAATTGGAAAGAAAGAAGTAAAACTGTCATAATTTGCAGATGATATGATATTATATATATAGAAAATCCTAAAGACTCCACTGAAAAACTGTTAGAACTAATAAACAAATTCAATAAAGTTACAGGATACAAAATCAATATATAAAATCAGTTGCATTTCTCTACACTAATAATGAATTATCAGAAAGAGAAATTAACACAACATGGGGGGGTGGGAATGTAGACCTTTAGAATGCATTCAACTTAAGTAGTTGTCAACTTAAAATAGATGATTATAAATATAAGTTGTTTTAAATAAACCTCATGATAGCCATGAAGCAAAAACCTATAGTTGATACACAAAAGATAAGGAGAAAAGAATCTAAGCATACCACTAGAGAAAATAATCAAATCACAAAGAAAGAGAGCAAGAGAAGATTGGAATAGAGGAATTACAAAACAGCAAAAAAAATTAACAAAATGGCAATATGTTCATACCTATCAATAATTACTTTAAATATAAGTGGACCAAATTGTCCAATCAAAAGACATAAAGTGGCTGACAGATAAATAACAAGACTCATCTATATATTGCCTACAAGAGACTCACTTCAGTTTTAAGGATACACACAGACTGAAAGTGATGTGATGGAAAGAGATATTGTATGCAAATGTAAACCAAAAGAAAGCTGAGGTAGCTCTACTTATATCAGACAATAGATTTTAATAGATTTTAAGAGAAAGTCTGTAATAACAGGCAAAGAAGTTCATTATAAAATGGAAAATTGAATCTGAGAAAAGAGAAGTGACTCCTCCACAGTTACATGGCTGGTAAGTGGCAGAGCCAGCATCTGAAGAAGGATCTCTCTGAAGCCCATGGCCAGGCTTGTTCTATTGCATCATGCTGACTCTTGCCTCACCTGGGCTGTCGCAACAATCTCCTCACAGATGTTCTTGTCTTTTGTGTTTTTTTTCCCAACCCATTCTCCAGACTCCAGTGTGCTGAACTTCCTAAAATGCCACATTGTTCACCTTGACTCAACATTGGCTTCTCTTGATATAATGGGTCCAATTGTTGGACATTTAGTGGTAGCAAGAATCAGTTTATGTGACCTTGGGCAAATCATCTTCTGTTGCAAACTGACCCAAGTCAATTTACTACCTTATTAATCATATTATCTTAATAAATATTTATTTAAAAAGATCATTATATAATCATAAAGGTGTCAATCCAACAGGAGGATATAACATTTGTGAATATTTATGCACCCAACACAGGAGCACCTAAATATATAATGCAAATATTAATGCACCTGAAGGGAGAAATAGACAATAATACAATAATAGTAGAGGACTTTTACACCCACTTTTATCAATGCATAAATAATCCAGACAGAAAGTCAATGAGGAAACATGGGCCTTAAGTGACATATTAGACCAGATGGACTTAACAGACATTTACAGAACATTTCATCCACAGCTGCAGAATATACATTTTCCCCAAGCACACAGGAAACTTTCTCCAGGATAGATCATATGTTAGGCCACAAAATAATTCTCAGTAAATTTAAGAAGACTGAGATTATATCAAGCATCTTTTCTGACCACAATGGTATATAAAACTAGAAATTAATTACAAGAAGAAAACAGGAAAATTCACAAATATATAGAGATTTAACAACATGCTAGTGACAACCAATAAGTCAAAGAAGAAACCAAAAGTGAAATCAAAAAATACCTTGAGGGAAATGAAAATGGAAATACAACATACCAAACTTAAGGGATCCAGCCAAAGCAATTATAAGAGGGAAGTTCATAGTGATGAATGACTACATTAAGAAACAAGAAAGATCTCAATAAACAACTTAACTTTACATTTCAAAGAACCAGAAAAAGAAGATCAAACTAAGCCAAGTGTTAGTAGAAGGAAGGAAACAACAAAGACTAGAGTGGAAATAAATGAAATAGAGACTAAAAAGACAATTGAAAATATCAATGAAACTAAGAGCTGTTTTTTTGAAAAGATAAACAAAATCGACAAATGTTTTGCTAGACTCACCAAGAAAAGAAGAGAGAGGACTCAAATAAGTAAGATCAGAAATGAAAGAGAAGATGTTACAACAGATACCACAGAAGTACAAAGGATCATAAGAGTCTGCCATGGACAATTATATGCCAACAAATTAGACAACCTAGAAGAAGTGAATAAATTCCTAGAAACATACAACCTACCAAGACTGATTCATGAAGAAATAGAAAATCTGAACAGACTAACTACTAATTAGGATATTGAATCAGTAATCACCCAATCAACAAAAACCCAAGAACAGATGGCTTCATTGGTGAATTGTCCCATTTAAAGAAGAATTAATACCAATCCTTCTCAAACTCTTCCAAAGAAAAGAAGAGGAGGCAATACACCCAAACTCATTTTATGAGGCCAGCATTATCCTGATAACAAAATCAGACAAGGACACTACAAGAAAAGAAAATTACAGTCCAATATCCCTGAGGAATATAGATGCAAAAATCCTCAACAAAACTTTAGCAAACTGAATTCAACAATACATTGAAATGATCATACACCATGATCAAGTGGATTTATTCCAGGGATTATGCAACAATGGTTCCACGTGTGCAAATCAATCAATGTGATACACCACATTAACTAAATGAAGGAGAAAAATCATATGATCATCCCAATAGATGCAGAAAAAGAATTTGACAAAATTCAACATCCATTTGTGATAAAAACTCTCAACAACATGAGTATAGAGGGAGTGTACCTCAACACAATAAAGGCCATATATGACAAGCCCAACATCAAACTCAATGGTGCAAAGCTGAAAACTTTTCCTCTAAGATCGGGAACAAGACAAGAATCTCCAATCTTGCCACTTTTATTCAATATAGTATTGGAAGTGCTAGACTGAGCAATTAGGCAAGAAAAAGAAAGAAAAGGCATTCAAATTGGAAAGGAAGAAGTTAAACTGTTGTAATTTGCAGATGACATATTATATAGACAGAACTCTAAAGGCTCCACTGAAAAACTGTTAGAACTAACACACAAATCCAGTAAAGTTGCAGGATATAAAATAAATATACAAAAATCACTTGTGTTCCAAACACTAATAGTGAACAATCAGAAAGATAAATTAAGAACACAATCCCACTTGCAATTGCATCAAAAAGAATAAAATACCTAGGAATAAATTTAACCCAGGAGGTAAAAGACCTGTACACTGAAAACTATGAGACAACGATAAAAGAAATCAAAGAAGATACAAATAAATCAAAGAATATTTTGTGCTCATGGATTGGAAGAATATTGTTAAAATGTTTGCATTCTACAGATTCAATGCAATCCTTTTAAAATTCGAATGGCATTTTTCACAGAAATAGAATAAACAATCCTAAAACAGGTTTATAAGAATAAACAAAATAATATAAATCTGTGTTGGTGCCATATTTTATTTTCAAAATCCATGCCACGTTTATAATGGTTTCATTATTTTATTTTAAAGTAACTATATAATTAGTAGTACAAAATTTATTTAAATAATCAAGATAAAAGTATTTTAATAATTTTCATTTTCCTTCAAAATAACTGGTTTTATGAAATTTTGCATTTAAAAACCATGACCTTCAGATTCTTTTCCTATTTATTTCTGTAATGATAATTTAGAATTTTAGCATTTTTAAAACATTAATTGTTTATAATGATGAGAAAAAACCAATAGGAAGCAAATTATTTTTATTTTATTTTATTTTTGTGAGGAAGATTGGCCCTGAGCTAACATCTGTTGCCAATCTTCCTCTTTTTGCTTGAGGAAGATTGTCCCTGAGCTAATGTCTGTGCCAGTCTTCCTCTATTTTGTATGTGGGACACCGCCATAGCATAGCTTTGATGACTGGTGTGTAGGTCCATGCCTGGGATCAGAACCCACAAACCCTGGGCCACCAAAGCAGAGCATGTGAACTTAACCACTATGCCACTGGGCTGGCCCCGGTTATTTTTATTTTAAATAATCAGTGACATGGGTATGTGAAACTTTGGAAAATTAACTGTATTATATTTTAGTGGTTTTAGAAAGTGTAAAAGGAATCTATTTTATTATTTCTAGCTTGCACAGATTTCTCCTTGAGTTATAATTCATATCGTGGTCTTTTTTGGGAGAGAGGAATTTTTGTCAGTATTCCTTGATTGTCTTATTCAGATATTATTGAAATATTATCAAAACATGCCTCTAGCCCATTATCGACATTTTTCAAAGAAAAGCAACTACTTAAAATATTTAAATTTTCTTCTCTACCTTGCTCCTTTGTACAAGAATAACATACTAGCATGTAACTACTATATTAAAGTTGCTTCTGAAGCACAATTTGATCTTTAGTGTTAGATCTTCCAGTCTTTACTCCTAGGATTTCAAATACTTGAACAAGTATACATCTTGGAAATGTGTTTCAGTTATGAGACAGATGGCCACAAAACAGTACAATTTATTTACAAACTGAAATCCAACTTTCAAACACTAGAGCCTCTCCAGTGATTTCAACCTCTGTGTTGTGCCAAATTGTCTTTTATGCGAATCCATGTTTCCTAGTCAAGCTTGAAAAATGTT
Organism: Tapirus indicus; assembly: GCA_031878705.1. NCBI lineage: Eukaryota > Metazoa > Chordata > Mammalia > Perissodactyla > Tapiridae > Tapirus > Tapirus indicus. The sequence continues at coordinate 96,362,595 of CM062926.1, forward strand.
CCCTCCACCCCAGAGAGATCAGTCACCCAATAATAATGACACTTTAACTTAAAAAAATTGGTCTTCCTCTTCAAAGAACACATTAAAAGTCGAACTCGTTTCACAGTAGTCATCACTTAGAAAAAAGCAGTTCCTCCACTGTTAACAATATTCTGCCTTTACAAGCTCCAGAGAACATTCTCTAGCCATAATCAAAAAAATTAGTTTAAAATAGGATAATATGATATTCCCTCAGTTAATAGCTGAGAGAGATTGAGCATGACTGAGAGACTGAAAGAGACTGAGAGAACATTAATATTGAACTAGGAGCAAGAAAATGTGGATCTTGTCCTCTAGTTTTGCCCCTCACCTTGGATGAGACATTAAAATCCTTTAAACTTCATTTTTGTCATAAAGAAAACAGGCTCTCAAAAAATTCTTTCAGCTCTTAAACTCTGTGACTCTGATGAAGGGCTCAGGGAGATTAAGAGACCACAGAAGAGGGTTTGAGACAATTGCTGGCCTCTGGGCTCCTTTAACCCAAGTCTCCGCCGGGTCCACTTTTCCCACCATTGCACAGCCCCACGACCACCAGCCTCCTGTTGATTTAGACTGCTGCTGCCCCACTATATGCTTTCATTGTCACAACACTTGGCAACATGGTTCGCCCTCATAAATTTGCCACTGAGAAACTGAGGCCAAGGAGCATACAATGCTGAAGCTCACACCCAACTACACGTCTCTCCACCTGACCATAACTGAGCAGGGACTAAATCTCCTAAGAGTCTTTGAAACGACCTGTTCTCTCTGCCTCAAATTCCCATTTCTTGGTCACTCCAAGTCCCATCTCGCTACCTCCCATTCTTTTTTTTTTAAATTGATGTCTTAACAGTTTATAACATTGTGAAATTTTAGTTGTACATTATTGTTTGTCAGTCGCCATATAAATGCATCCCTTCATTCCTTGTACCCACCCTCTATTCCCTTGCCCCTGGTAACCACCAAACTGTTCTCTCGGCCCATGTGTTAGTTTGTATTCCATATATGAGTGAAATCATGCGGTGTGTGTCTTTCTCTTTCTGGATTATTTTGCTTAACAAATACTCTCCAGGTCCATCCATGTTGTTGCAAATGGAACGATTTTGTCTTTTTATGGCTGAGTAGTATTCCATTATATATATATATATATATATATATATATATATATATATATATATATATATATATACACCACATCTTCTTTATCCAATCATCAGTCAAGGGACACTTGGGTTGCTTCCACTTCTTGGCTATAGTGAACAATGCTGCAATGAACATAGGGGGGCATAAGCTCCATGGATTGTTGATTTCAGGTCGTTGGGTAGATACCGAGTAGTGGAATAGCTGGATCATAAGGTATTTCTATTTTTAATTTTTTGAGGACTCTCCATACTGTTTTCCATAGAGGTTGCACCAGTTTGCATTCCCACCAGCAGTGAATTAGGGTTCTCATTTCTCCACAACCTCTCCAACATTTGTTGTTTTTTGTCTTGGTGATTATAGCCATTCTATCGGGTATAAGGTGATAGCTTAGTGTAGTTTTGATTTGCATTTCCCTGATGATTAGTGATGTTGAACATCTTTTCATGTGCCTATTCGCCATCTGTATATCTTCCTTGGAAAAATGTCTGTTCATATCCTTTACCCATTTTTTGGTCAGGTTGTTTGTTTTTTTGTTGTTCAGTTGTGTGAGTTCTGTATATATTATGGAGACTAATCTTTTGTCAGATATACGATTTGCAAATATTTTCTCCCAGCTGGTGGATTGTCTATTCATTTTGATCCTGGTTTCATTTGCCTTGTAGAAGCTCTGTAGTCTGATGAAGTCCCACTTGTTTATTTTTTCTTTTGTTTCCCTTGTCCGAGTAGACATGGAATCTGAAAGGATCCCTTTATGTCCAGTGTCAATTAGTGTACTGCCTATATTTTCTTCCAGGAGTTTTATAGTTTCAAGTCTCACTTTCAGGTCTTTGATCCATTTTGAGTTAACTTTTGTGTATGGTGAAAGAAGATGGTCTACTTTCATTCTTTTCATGTGGCTGCACAGTTTTCCCAGCACCATTTATTGAAGAGACTTTCCTTTCTCCATTGTATGTTCTTAGCTCCTTTGTCAAAGATTAGCTGTCCGTAGATGTGTGGTTTTATTTCTGGGCTCTCCATTCTGTTCTGTTGATCTGTGTGTCTGTTTTTGCACCAGTACCATGCTGTTTTAATTACTATAGTTTTGTAGTATATTTTGAAGTCACGGACTGTGATGCCTCCAGCTTTGATCTTTTTTCTCAGGATTGCTTTAGGTCTTTTGTTGCCCCACATGAATTTTAGTATTCTTTGTTCTATTTCTGTGAAGAATGTCATTGGGATTCTGATTGGCATTGCATTGACTCTGTAGATTGCTTTAGGTAGTATGGATACTTTAAATATTTTTATTCCTCCAATCCATGTGCATGGAATATTTTTCCATTTCTTTATGTCATCATAGATTTCTTTCAATATTGTCTTATAGTTTTCATTGTATAGGTCTTTCACCTCCTTGGTTAAATTTATTCCTAGATATTTTATTCTTTTTGTTGCGATTGTAAATAAGATGATCTTTTTGAGTTCTCTTTCTGTTAGTTTGTTATTAGCATATAGGAATGCAACTGACTAATGTAAGTTGATTTTGTACCCTGCAACTTTGCTGTAGTTGTTGATTATTTCTAATAGTTTTCCAGTGGATTCTTTAGGGTTTTTATCTATGAAATCATAACATCTGCAAATAGTGAGAGTTTCACTTCTTCGTTGCCTATTTGGAGTCCTTTTATTCCTTTTTCTTGCCTATTTGCTCTGGGCAAAACCTCCAGTACTATGTTGAATAAGAGTGGTGAGAGTGGGCACCCTTGTCTTGCTCCTGTCCTCAAAGGAATGGCTTTCAGTTTTTCCCCATTGAGTAGGATGTTTGCTGTAGGTTTGTCATATATGGCCCTTATTATGTTAGGGTACTTTCCTTCTATACCCATTTTGTTGAGAGTTTTTATCATAAATGGTTGTTGGATCTTGTCGAATGCCTTCTCTGCATCAATTGAGATGATCATGTGGTTTTTATTCTTCATTTTGTTAATGTGGTGTATCACGTTGATTGATTTGCGGATGTTGAACCATCCCTGTGTTCCTGGTATAAATCCCACTTGATCGTGGTGTATGATCTTTTTGATGTATTGCTGTATTCGGTTTGCCAATATTTTGTTGAGGATTTTTGCGTCTATGTTCATCAGTGATATTGGCCTGTAGTTTTCCTTCTTTGTATTGTCCTTGTCTGTCTTCAGTAACAGGATGATGTTGTTCTTGCAGAATGTGTTAGGAAGTACTCCATCTTCCTCTGTTTTTTAGAATAGTTTGAGAAGGATAGGTATTAAATCTTCTTTGAATGTTTGGTAAAATTCTGCAGAGAAGCCATCTGGTCCTGGACTTTTATTTTTTGGGAGGATTTTGATTACTGTTTCAATCTCTTTACATATGATTGGTCTATTCAGATTCTCTATTTCTTCTTGATTCAATTTTGGGAGGTTGTATGAGTCTAACAATTTATCCACTTCTTCTAGATTGTCCAATTTGTTGACATATAGTTTTTCATAGTATTCTCTTATGATCCTTTGTATTTCTGTGGTATTCCTTGTAATTTCTCCTCTTTCATTTTCATTTGTCGCCAGATATTTTTTGATTTCTCCTTTAATTTCATCAATGATCCATTGGTTGTTCAGTAGCATGTTGTTTAGTCTCCACATCTTTGTCACTTTCCCAGTTTTCTCTTGCAACTGATTTCTAGTTTCATAGCATTATGGTCAGATATGTTATGATTTCAATCTTCTTAAATTTATAGACACTTGCCTTGTTTCCTAACATATGGTCTATCCTTGAGAATGTTCCATGTGCACTCCCACATGCAGAAGAACGTGTAATCTGCTGCTTTTGGGTAGAGTGTTCTGTATGTACCTATTAAGTCCATCTGGTCTAGTTTTTCATTTAAGTCCACTATTTCCTTACTGACTTTTTGTCTGGATGATTTACCCATTGATGTGAGGTGTTAAGATCCCCTACTATTATTGTGTTGTTGTTAATATCTCCTTAGGGTTGTTAATAGTGGCTTTATGTGCTTTGGTGCTCCTGTGTTGGGTGCATATATATTTATAAGTGATATGTCTTCTTGGTGGAGTGTCCCTTTTATCATTATATATTGCCCCTCTTTGTCTCTCATTACCTTTTTTATCTTAAAGTCTACTTTTTCTGACATAAATATGGCAACACCTGCTTTCTTTTGTTTTCCATTAGCTTGGAGTATGTCTTCTATCCTTTCACTCTGAGTCTGTGTCTGTCTTTAGAGCTGAGATGTGTTTCCTGGAGGCAGCATATTGTTAAGTCTTGTTTTTTAATCCATCCTGCCACTCTGTGCCTTTTGACTGGAGAATTCAATCCATTTATATTTAGAGTGATTATTGATATATGAGGCTTAATATCGGTGCCTTTTCTCATTTTCTTGTTCTTTTACATTTCCTTTGTTTCTTGTTGCATGTGTTTCAGACCTGCAATTCAGTTTGGCAGTTCTGTATGATGAGTCTCTTAGTTTTCTCCATGTTTTTCATATGTGACTCTGTTCTATTTATTTAGTGGTTACCATGAGGTTTGTATAAAAAAATCTCATGGATGAGATAGTTCATTTTCTGATGGTCTCTTATTTCCTTAGACTAAGTCAATTTGATTCCTTTCCTCTTCCCCTTCTAAGTTATTATTGTCACAACTTATTACATCTTGTGTTGTGAGTGTGTGTTTAAACTGATGAGGTTATATTTATTTTTGGTGTTTTCCTTCCCTTAATCTTGATGTTTATAGTTAAGTGTTTGCTAACCTATTCTGACAGAGAGCTGCAATTTATCTGATTTTGTCTACCTGTTTTTCTCCTTGCTCAAAGCTTTGTATCCCTTTTCTCTCTTTTTTTTCCAGCATGAGCACCTTCTTCAGCATTTCTTGTAGTGGGGTCTTATGGCAATTAACTCCCTTAGTTTTTGTTTATCTGGGAAAGTTATTATTTCTCCATATATCTGAAGGATATTTTTGCTGAATAGAGTATTCTTGGCTGAAAGTTTTTGTCTTTCATAAGTTTGAGTATATCATTCCAGTCTCTCCTAGACTGTAGAGTTTCTGTTGAGAAATATGCTGAGAGTCTGATGGGAATTCCTTTGAATGTTATTTTATTTTTTTGTCTAACTACCCTTCATATGTTTTCTTTGTAATTGACTTTTGTCAGCTTTACCACTATATGCCTTGGAGAGGATCTTTTCATGTTGATATATTTAGGAGATCTATTGACTTCATTCACTGGTATTTCCAGCTACTTCCCCAGGTTTGGGAAGTTCTCAGCTATGATTTCTTTGAACACTCTCTGCTTCTTTGTCCCTCTCCCTCTCTCTGGAAAACCTATAATCCTTATGTTGCACTTCCTAATTGAGTTGGATATTTCTTGAAGAATTTCTTCATTTCTTTTTAGTCTTAGTTCTTTCTCCTCCTCTATCTGGAGCATTTCTGCATTCCTATCCTCATCCTTTACTATCCAATTCTTCCCTCCATATTGTCAGCTCTGTTCTTTAAAGAGTCCAGATTTTCCTTTACCTCGTCCATTGTGTTTTTCATCTCCAAGATTTCTGATTGGTTTTTCTTTATGGTTTCAATCTCTCGTGAAGAAATTCCTGATATCATTGAATTGTCTATTTGTATTTTCTTGTAATTCTTTGTGCTTATTATGATAGCTATTTTGAATTCTCTCTTGTTTAGGTTATAGATTTCTGTTCCTTCAGGATTTATTTCTGGGTGCTTGTCATTTTCATTCTGGTCTGGAGATTTAATATATTTTTGCATCATGACTGCAGATATTGGCTTGTTTTTTCTCATACTGAAAATATCTGGTTGCAGTTTCCACTTGCTGCCACTGGGTGGAGGTCAAGCACTGTGTATTCTGAGCCTGCTGTGATCCATGGGTGCTCTGGCCAACTGGTTGTGCTGAAACACCAGGTCTGCAGGGGGAGGGGCTCTCTATTTCACCTGCCCAATCCTGGGGGCTTCTCCTTCTTCCCTCACTATCTGCTCTCCTAGGTTATTTGGATGATGGTGGCACCCTCACAACAGTTCCATGTCCTCCATGTGGGAATTCCCCACAGGCTATGAGAGAACTCTGAAAGCAATGGTTTTCCTGTAGAGGGCCACCCCTCCAACCTCTATCTCTGGGAGCTGCATGGACCCAGACTTGCCATTTGAACAGGGAGGGGGAGGATTTCTTCTTACCTCTCCCCACTTTCTCCAGGGGTTCTAGCACCTCCACCATCAGATGTACAGCTGTGTGGGTCTCTCAGACATCCTTTGTGTTGTGTGAGTGTCCTCTGTTGGTATGCGAGTGTTGTTTTTGTTGTATCTTAGCTGGGGGAGAGTTTAAAGGGGAAAGCTCACTCTGCCGTGATGCTGACATCAGATCTGCCTCCTCTCATTTTTATCTCTATAATACTTTGTTTCCTTTCTTCTTCCCTAACAACTGACTTCTCTTCCCAACTGAGACCCCAACTTTTTTTCTCTGGATTTCTGATTCTACTACCATGAGCTCCCTACACCTGTGAACTTGTCATAAAATGCTTCATTCCCTCCCTCCCCTCTTGCTTTCCCCTGTGTTCCTCCTAATGACTCCACTTCCCTGCAGGTCTGTCAGACAATCATGTTTATTTTCTCAGGATGGGAGCTGGGGTCAGTTTTCTTGCTACCCCTTACTGCCAGTTTCAGATCACAGCTCCAGACTTTATTATGAAAATGCCTATTCCCTTGAGGGGTTTACCATTTCTTTTTGCCTCTCCTTTTATACCCCCTCATCTGTAGACCTTGTAGGTACTCCCTCATTGAGAATTTTTGGCGACAGGTTTACAAACTTTCTTTCTTTCCTAACTCCTGTTATCCAGAAAGATGTTAATGTCTGTGAGGCTGACCCAGTCATCACCAGTGGTTCTTAGCTTCCTTCATGATTTCACACTTGCTGCCTTCTCTCTGCCACCTCCACCAACCTACAGCCAAACCCGGGACCTCACTCAAATCGGGCCCACCTCTGAAATCTCTTCCTCAGGCATTCCCTTCTCTGATCCAAACTTCCTATTTTTGCAGCTTGCCTGCCTCAGTACTCCTGTTGACCATTCTTGGTCCTCTGAGTCATTCACTCATTTCTTTTGCCCTGTGAGTCAGCCTTCTCCTATTTTCTCTCCTAATCTGGTTTATATTTTGAGTCTATCTCTTAAATCTCTCCCTTGTTGAGGCCCCAAACTGTCTTGTTCATTGTCCTTTAATTGCAGCTGTCTACCAAAACCACAACCAGGAATGAATCCAACTCTCCAACTTCTCTGTGGTTGCACATCGATTGCTTTGTGCAGCTAAAAATCATTCAAGTAAGTCGGACTGGTAACATTATAAATTCATAGCCAACAAACTTAAAAGGACCTTAAAATTGCCTGAATTTCTATCGTATTTCACTAGTCAATTCACTTTCCATTTCTCTGAAGAAAATACTCAGAGTTTCTTTAATCCTTTTCAATGACCTCAAACTTCGTTCTTTACTTACTCTCTGCTGACCTAGGTAGCAACTTCACCACCTCTTGCCAGCAAACATCCAAACCTACCTGCATCTATAACACTGCCTCCTGTTACAGGAGATACATCCCTGCATCCTACTATAGGCTCCTATATCAGTAGGCATCCTACTATATCAGTTATCACACACACCGGCTGTATCTAACTGATAATATCAATAATCACATACCAGCTGTATCTTCATTTTAAACATGTTCAAGTCTTAGCTTTAAAAAATCCCTGAAACAAACATCCCCTTCCAGCTACTTCTCTGCCTCCTCTCCTTCATAATCTCCCTTTTTGAGCTATGTATACTCCCTGTGTCCATGTCCTCACCTGCCATTTTCTCTTCACCCCAATCTGATCTGGGCTTTGCTCCCACTACTCCACTAGAACTCTCCCAGCTAAGCTCACTAATGCTCTTCCGAGTGCTAAAGCAAAATGGCATTCTTCAGTCCTGATCTTACTTGACCGATCCCTGCTAGTTTACTACATTCACCTTCTTTGGGTTTCTAATAGCTCATATTTTTCCTTTTTTCTGCCTCCTGTCTGGCTACTTGTCTTCATAAATCAATGGTTCAACAAATATTATAGGATATCCACGTATGTCAAGAATTGTATGTTGAGTGTATAACAGTGAACAAAACAAGGTCCTTGCCCCTAGGTACCTTATATTTTAAGGGAGGAGAGATTAAGTAATTTCATGTAGTATTCAAAAGTGCCGTGGAGATAGTAGAATAGTTAATATTAGATCCCCAGTTAGGACACTTCTTACTCTTTCTCAGCCTCCTTTGTGAGCATGTTCTCCTGAGTTTTTAATGTTGGACGTCTTCAGAGCTCTGTCCACACCCTCAGTTTACTCCATATTCACTCCCTGGCTGACATTATCTATCCACATAGCTTCATCTACATGCCTATGACCCTATATTTACATTTTCATCCCAAACCTCTTCTGGCCTCCACATTTACAGTGAAGTGCTGACCTCAAGGATGCAAGCTGCTGGAGGCTCTACTCTCTTGTTGCTGCACCACCTGGACTAGGTGGCTTCCCAATACAGCGGCTGGGGAAGAGAGACTGGATGATGCGGGAGCTTTTCACTATCTCTGGGTGGAAGTGACATCCTTCACTTTTTCTCACATTTCATTCATCTGAGCTAGTCACAGAGCTCTACCTGACTACAACGGGGCTGGGAAGTGCCATTTCCCAAATGCCCAGAAAGGAGCCAGATATTGGTGATCACAAGTAATACCTACCACAAAAAGAATTTAGACTTTTTTTTCCTCCTCTCCCTTACCAATAACCTCCTCGATGTGTCTTTAATTCCACAATTTTCTCCATCTATACTTATGGTCCACAGGAGATGCACTGCCCAGATTGGCCTCCAAGGAAGGACTTGTTGCCTCGGCTGCTGAGAGTGCAGCCAGAAGACAGCCTGCAACTGTCAGCTTCTTCAGAGTCTGGCCCAGCTGCAGAGCCCTACAGGCCAAGAGCACACCCTTCCTGGCCTCCATCCCAGGATTGCTTGTGGCAGGAGTATGACCAAGGCTTTACAGTTCTACTTCTTCTGCCAAATTTGGTTTTCTTTCCCCAGGGAAGGGACTAGGGTGAGGAGAGATGATGAGCAAAGCATCAAAATTTTAGATAAAAACAGGATCAAGTGCCTCCATTCCACAGGTGTTAATGCTTATTAAATAGCTTGCACACCAAATTCTATTTAAGCATCTGGTTTTGGAAGAAATAACCTAGGCCTGTTGGTAATGGGTGGGGTCTGAGAAAGTAGGTGATAAACTGGAGTTTGGGAGATGGATTACTTTCAGCCCAGCTGGCAATGAAGACCCCATCATTGGGAAGTGGAACATAGACATCCCCGGGCATAAGGTGGATGTCCAATTGTTGAAACTCTTTCCATTGATGAGTTATGACAGTATACCACTGGGAGAGGAGAGTATGCCTTATCTGGTGTAAGGTATCAGACCTTTGAGAAGTACTGGGGAAACTAACTACAAGGACAATGTGAATCGATGGCCATTGTTAAGTCCATTGATACCCTAGAAAAAGATCATGAAAAGGTATGGGCAATTGAACACCGACGTGAAAGCCAATGGACCTTCCTGATAGCTTACAAAAACACTCTCCTGCAGCAGGAAGGCAAAGGAAGCTGAGGACCGGGAGTTAATGGAGTGATAGAGCTCCAGCAAAGGTTAAATGCCCAATCAAGGCAGGTTAGTTATGAAAAGATCATGACTTGGTTGGGAAAAAATGAAATCCTGACATTTGGGAAAAGAACATCTGGGTAGATGATCCTGAACATTTTGAACCCCTAGACTCTTCTGAACTCTCTGCAGAAGTGAACCATCCCTTCCTCCAGGGCTAGCCTGCCCACCCCCTTTGCTTGAAGGCAATGTGTTGTCTTCTCCCCACAAAACATCATGTGCCTCCTTCAGGATCTGCCTTTACCTTCTGTTATGGCTACTAGGCATATAGTTAAGGTTAAGTCACAGCATAACTCAGCCCGGCATGTGCTGGTGCTAACAAAGCCTAATATCCTAAAGAAGCTGCAAGACCTAGCCATTGTGTATTGGTGGGTACTGGAAGAGACCTGTGGGTCTGCATTCTGAGAGTGCTTAAGACTGGGCAGGGGTGGGTTTATTGACTTGGGAGCTTTCTAGTGATACTGGATTTAACAACTTGGTGAAAGCTCCAGGTGATGGTGCATACTCATTGCTGAGATGACGTCTAGAGACATGGAAAAAGCCATGGCCAATACTAAGTGAAGTTCAAATACCAGAATGCCATACCAGACAGTAGACCAAGGGACTTAAAACCCATGGAAGCTGTCATGCTGGAGTGAATATGCTTTGTAAGGCCAGTCGCCCTACCAGATGATTATGTTCCATGGGAAGGCCTGCAAAATACACTTTACCAAAGACATAAACATTGTTCCAGTCTGGGGCACCAGCATTACTAAAAGTTTGGTAGTGGCCCTCTTCTATAACCCAGGGCTGGTGGTAGAAAAGGCTCTTACTACTAAGCTGACTGATAGCAATGGGGATGATTGGACCCAAATAAAGCCCATGTGGTAGCACTTAGCTGCCCAAATCCAGGTGGATGAAATTATTATAGTAAGTGGCAGGGTTAGAGTAGCAGCCAGGAGGCCTGACCCAAGATATGGAGATGGTTAATCAGAGTGTCAGTAGGGGCAAAATAGATGGGAGTCCAACAAGGGTATTCTATTCAGCTTGCTATTTTGAAAAATCGAGGATGGATGATCAGGAGGCCAAGGGCAATTGCCCTAAGTAAAAGCCACAATGCAGTGCCAAATGTCTGGACTTTAGGTAGTTTTCAGACCCAGAACCCACTGATTGAAGACGAGGCCAGGTCGCCAGTAGGAAGGAAATTGCAATCACATAGCAAATATACCCAGTAATGAGTTCCCCCCTCCTTCCCCAAAAGTCATTTACTTGGGTGACTAAGAGTAGCCAGTCATCCTAGTTTTCCCAGAACTTGGAGGCTCCTTGGAACATTGGACATTTTTTTGCAGGGGAAGATTCAGAACCATCAGAGCTGGCTTGGACTTTTTTTTTTTAATTGGGAAAGTCCTAAGCAAACTGGATGAGTTGGTCACCCTAGTACTATGTGTTGGGAAAAGTGGAATAGCCAAACATTTTGAGGACCGTTGGACACAGTCTGAATTGACAGTGATACCCAGAAACTTGGAGCATTATTATGTTCTCTCTATTAGAGGCATATAGGGGCCAGGTAATATGTGGAGTCCTGAGAAACATCTGGCTTGTCATGGTTCCCTTATTCAGATCCATCCAGCAGTTATTGCCCCAGTCCTTGAAAGTATAATTGAGAATAATATACTAAATAATTAGCACAAGCTCCACACTGAGTTCTTGACCTGTGGGATAGAGGTAATCATACCCAAGAGGAAGCTTTAAAAACTGTTCCCCAAACTCAGCCAAGATAATAAATCAAAAACAATATTACATCCCAAGGGGGATGGTGGAAATTAGTGCCACCCTTAAGAATCTGGAGGATGCAGAGGTGTTGGTTCCTGTCAAATCTCCATGTAAGTCACTATCATGGCCCTTGCAAAAACTGCAAGGATCTTAGAAAGATGACAGCAGACAACTGCAAAGTCTATGAAGTAGTAATCTCAATTGAAGTAGCTGTGCCAGAAGTGATATTTTTGCTAGAGGAGATAAACATGTCCTCGAACACACAATATAAAACCATTAAGGGGCTGGCCCTGTGGCCTAGTGGTTAAGTTTGGTGTGCTCCATTTCAGCAGCCTGGGTTTGCGGGTTTGGCTCCCAGGCGCAGACCTACACCACTTGTCAGCCATGCTGTGGCAGTGACCCATATATAAAATGGAAGAAGATTGGCAGCAGGGAGAATCACCCTCAGCAAAAAAAACACAACAAACCACTGATGTAATGAATGCATCTTTTGTATTCCAGCAAGAAAAGAGGATCAGAAAGAGTTCTCATTCACATGGAATAGGAAATAATATACATTTATACTTTTGCCCGAGGGCTTTGTAACTCTCCTGCCCTCATTTGAGCATCCTGTAGAACATTACATTGATTCACTACATCGATGCCATTATGTTAGTTAGGCCAGATAAAGCAAGAAATTGCTATCATGCGCCTTGGTAAAACACATGTGCTCCCAAGGATGGGAGATACACCCATAAAGATTCAGGGCCTTCTTGTTAGTAACATTTTTAGGGTTCCTATGGACAGAGGCATGCCAGGATATCTACTCCAAAATAAAAGACAAATTATCATATCTTGTACTTCCCACAACAAAAAAAGGGAAGCTTAACACCTGGTTGGTTTCTGTGAGTTATGGAGACAGCATATTCTACTATTCCACATCTGGGAATACTGCTGTGGCCCATATGCTGGATGACACTAAGGGCTGCCAGCTTTGGTGGGACCGAGAGCAGGAAAGAGCTCTGCCACAGATCTAGACTGTAGTGTAAGCAGATCTGCTGCTTGGGCCATACAATCTGGAAGACCCTTTGGTATTAGAGGCATTGGAGATGGGTAAAGATGACCTGTGGAGTTTGTGGCAAGCCCAAGTAAGGTAATCACATGTGGATTCCAGGGCAAGGATTTTGGAGCAAGGCCATAAAATTCGCCTTTTGAAAAACTCATGGCATGCCCTGGTAGAGTTGGAGCCTCTGACCATGGAACACCAATTTATTGATCGTGTGTCCACAAATGCCCATCATGAGGTGGGGTCTGTCAGATCCATCACAGCATAAAGTTGGTTGGGACCAGCAGCAATCCATTATAACATGGAAGTGGTATATCCAGACAGCATGAGCAGTATCAGAAGGCAAGCTGCATGAGCAGAGAGCCCCGACCTCCATGTTATCCAGCAATGTTGGATAATGTTAGACCAGTGCTCCTCTTTGGCTAATACCTATGATTAGCTGACAGAGCAAAAAACCTGGGGTTGGTTTCTGGATGGGTGGGCTGGGTATGTGGGTACAAGTCGAAAATGGATGGCCAACTGCCTGTAACCTCACTCGGTGTGGCCTTAAAAGACAGCAATGACAGAAAATTCTCCCAATGGGTGGAGCTTTCGGCAGTGCTCTCATCCCTATGTCCATCCACACCTAACCTGCTGGTCTGCAATCTTTCAATCTTTCTTCTTCTAGGCCTCTGAGTAGCCTGCCAGGTTATTCACCACTGCTCAGGAGTCTGTTTTATGTTAATTTCAGGCCATTTCTTCTTCCTCATAGATAGGGTGACCTTTATTCTTAGAAATCAGATACCTTGTGTGAAATTTACTTTGTCTAATAAATAACAAACCAAAGAACTATTTAACCTCGCCCAATTTGTCACCTAATTCACATCCCTGACTCTTTCTGGGCAAAGCTTGTTCAGATGGTCATAAGAAAGTTTTACTCTAGTAGTTGATATCTACTGTCCTTTTGTAATCATGGGTATTTTGTGTATAGTATACTACTACAATAATGAAACAAATAATAATTGCAGAATGATCATTAATAATTTTGACTAGTATAGGAATAGTGTCTACATCTTTCTTTTAACTGAAAAATGGATTTTACAGCATTTTTCTCTATTAGCAGCCCAATTTCTTATTATTCTTTTATAGCTCTTTCATATGTTTTGCTTTCTAAACCATTTTCTATCCTTTTCTGAAGAATTCTTTTAAAAAAGAGAGCCCAATATCTATTAGAATATGAATAATATTTGATTAAGTGGAAAGTTATTTTGCAGTTTTGTTCACCTTACCTTACAAAAAATAGGCTGATAAAATCCTGGATTGCTGACAAATATATTTGGCCCTCCATTTATATATCAGAAACAAGCCAAACTTTTCATTCATTTCTTAAATGCAGCTCACATTCTAATTAACTCTCAGTTACTGTGTCTGAACGACATTTTAGTAATTACTTTCTGTTTGTGATTAACCTCAATTTAATTAATCATTTCTTTAAAGTCAAATGCTATTTTCAAAGAACTTTCTCTGCTTGACATATTCAAGATTTGTTTCATAGAATTATGCATTCCATTACCATCATGACAAATATTATGTGAGGTTTTTCCCCTTGTTAAAGATAATAAAAATCAATGAAATCATCAATGTTTTAAAATAAAATGTAAATAGCTACCGAGCCATAAAATTTAAAAATAAACAAAATAAGAACCTAAGGGTTGTATTTTTCAAATGAACATTTTGAAACAATTGTTAGTTATTTTGCAAATAGAGCCAGTTCTAAAAAACAGCTCCTTTAATATTGATTATATCAAGAAATTTAGTAGTACTTACAAGTTTCTTGAAAATAAAACAGTAAAACCATTATAAATGTGGCATAGCTTATAGCACTATTTTTATTTCATTTCATGTATAAGAAAATTTCTTTAAGGAAATAAAGAAAAAAGAAAACTACCATCTGGATTTTCCTATAGGTTTGTGGTGATTATTAGTGCAAGAAAATGCAAAAAATATATAAGTACCTGGAAAGAATCCCTGCATGTTATCAAGTGGAATGTTTGAAAAGAGTGACTCAATGCAAGGAAAATCTATTTCTTTAGTTTTAGTAAAAATAATTATTTTAATTAGTGTAAAATCAGATATAAAGTTCTAAAAATTATTTATAATTCATAACATCCTGAACGTACTCATCAAGACATCTAATGCTTTAAGTTTTATAAGGAATGGGGTCATTTCCTTTAAGTGTAGTTAGTTATTTACAGACGAGGAGGCAAAATAACAACAGAGAATTTTATATACATTTGTCAAGAGTATACAGTGTTTTTTATGTTCTACATAAAACATTTTTATGTTCCATATTCAAATATTTTCTGATGTTAATCAAAAATACATTTTTATAACTGAACTCCTTCCAATATTAAAGATAGCTCACTACTGTTTGTATTTAAAGGGTGAGATACAGGCCTTCTTGATAGGTGACTACATTTTTGTCTAATTTTTCCCATACAATTATTATGCCTTTTAGACAAACTAAGATTAGTTGTATCCCAATTGACAATAAGATTTAAATCTTCTGGAAGGAAAGAATTTGACCTCCTGTTGACCCCTGTTATTTTAGTACATAGAGTCTTCTTTGGATTGTGGTTAATACTTTTACAGTCTTTGGTCATCTTCCGGCTTTGACGAGTGTGGTATTTTTCATTGATACATGGGTTTTCCGTTCCAGTGGGACATATAATATTCTTGTGAGCAATAGAAGGAAGAAATGTTTGAGACGATTTAGTCCCCAAGGATCCAGTGGGTAAATCTTGAAGATACCTGGGGAAATGTTGGCTAATTTCATATTCATAGATTAATTTTCTTGAATTTGAATCATCTAATTTGATAGAGAACAGATCATCAATTGTTATATTCTGATAGATATCTGTTGGACTCTGAAGTGTATTTAACTTTTCAGAATTACATTGAGGTATGCTAGGTAAAATTCCAAGTCTATTTTGTTTTAAGACTAATCTAGTACCAGGAATAAAAAGTTCTGGTTCTTCCTGTTTTGACAGATGAGTGATGTCTGTGTTTGACTGATGTGCATGTCCATTCACTGCTGTGTTGTTCCAGGTTAAAGGATTATATATAACTTGTCCATCAATAGGGCATGAATTGCACTTGTGGAATAACCAACTGTCAATACATTTCCTATGAAACTTTAAAAAAAATGGTCATAAGTTAATCAGAGATATAACTATCTTGCTTACAATGTATATTATCTATGTAAATTTTCCAGTTTCATTATTGTGTTACTATTAAAACTATTTGGCGAAATTGGATGGTAATTATAATTTATCAAGTTTTATGGAAATATTTTGAAAAGGTTGTCAAAAATGTAATTGGTTATGGACTGATCTCCATTTTCAACAGTAAAATAGAAAGACTTCTATGGATATCATTTTTGTAATTTCATTAAAAACTCACTACTTACTCAAGCCATTACTTTCACTGTTGCTTCCTAATGAATGAAAATTATTAAGTAATAAAAAAAGTCGTAACCAACCAGAGTTGAAAATGGATCTGACGACGTTAAGATACAAAATAACAAATCACATTCTTGGGAAGAAAACAAACTTTCAGACATTTTAAGTAAGGGTGACTCTAAAGCTATAAATGTTTATTTACTGAAACAGCTTTATTTCAGAAAATAAACTATATAGTTTGTCACATAGGTTACCAACTATATAGTGATCAAGCAGTGTCAGACTTTGATTCCAATGAGTTTGTCACCAGCTATCTGCCCCAAGTTTCTTAAAGGAAGTTCCAACAACATTAAATAGTTCCTCAAACTTGTTTTTCAGGGGGATGAACAGCCAACCACCAGCTTAACTTGGCTCAGACCAGCCCAAACCACACTACATGACTAATGCCTGTGCAAAAAAGTGAAAAAAATGTACAAAAGTAATCTTTGCTTCATTATAATCCTAGAATCACTGCCCCGAGAGGGGCTAAAGCCTTATTAACATCACATGTGATGTATGTGGAGGCATATATTTGAACTGCACCTGTGCCAGCCTATGCCCGCCTCTACATGGAATGAGAAAACTTCCCTCTTGGGTATTCATTCTCTACCTCAAATAAAAGGCACCCGCACTCCTTGTTCAGAGAGCCGTAGCTCTGTGAAATTATTCCCCATGGTCTCCATTTGGTTTGCTGCATGCTGTAAATAAAATTCTGCTTTGAGTGACAACTATTCCTGATGTAGGTTTTGCTTTTAACTCACCAAGGACAGGACTCACTTGGTCCATTAACAAGTTCATTTGAAATAATAATTAACCATGTCAAATTAAGCAGTTCTATTTTATCCAAAGAATCACAAAAATACATTAAAAAGTTAGTATTTTATAAGCTTTTTCTTTTTACTGATAACTAAAGTAGATAAAAGAATCCAACTTAAAGTGCCATCTTATCCTTCCTAGATAGCATATACAGAGATGAGTCCTAATAAACAGGAAGCCATCCTTAGGCGGCAGAGCTGCCTTCTCAATAGTCTCTGCTGCAGTTCTCCTCCATATACTGTTCAATTTGGACACCTCTGCACATAACACAACTAAAAAGTAAAAGAAGAGACTTAAATTGTCACTTCATATGTGAAAACTGGCCCTACAGGGAAAGTCAAACTAAACTGATGTGACTTCTACCTTGTGAGTACATGGTAGCAACCGTGTATGTTGACCAAGATGAAATGCCTTCAAACAAAGTCGACACTGGAAGCCTGGAGCAAGCAGCTTACTATTCTTTGTAATCAGTAAGAGAGGCAGTGACTTTACCACGTGTTTTGGTGTGTAAACCTGGCTGAATGAGAACAAGCAGGGAGACATGGATGTTCATATGTGATTATAGATCGGGAAATAATAGCACAGGTAATAACCTCCATATAAATAACGCAAACGAACCCAATACTTTCTTGAACTTAAGGTAATAAATCTCATACATTATAAAGTTAAAAAAAATCTATTGTTTTGATCCTGAACAAGATGGATCCAACTTCAACATCAACTTCATAAAAAACAAAATTTAGTCACTTCAAATAAAAATACTAACCTGAAATTTTTTGACTTGTACTTTTTCACATCAATGAAATCAGAACAGAAGTTTGATGAGAACCATATACTCAAATTATTTCAGTCTGAGCCAACACTTAAGCTTGTGTTTAGAAAAATACAACCCAATTCATGCTGCCATCTAGTAGGACGTTAAAGTGCATGGTAAGCCACATGAAATATTCCAGGCTACTATGATAAATTGGTAGATCACAATCTATGAGGAAACTCATTTTCCCTTGGGGTATATGCTTACTATTTCAGTATTGTTAGAGCATGTTAATATGAATCTAAAAGTACCAACCAACACAACTAAGATCCTTCGATGTAAGTTAACCGCTATTTGATGCATTAGCAATAGATACAACAAGTATTTAAAAACAAAATCTTGGTTAAAAGCTTAGACGCATTCCTATTATTCAAAGATCATTCAGAACAAAGTTCAAATGTATTCTTCAGAAAAGTTTACACTTATTACTCTATAGATATACTTCTACCATGCTACAGAAATTGTTTTTACCAAGGTCATCTGTCAACTGAAAAAAACCCAAACTGTGCATTTTTATTATTTAAGGTTGTTAACCACTTTTTTAATCTTGAAACTCTATGTATTCCACTTGCCACATTAGAATGTCCTTCTATCCCTAATGTTCTCTTGCCTCCTCCCACAATATCTCCAAAACCCTTAGTTACACAATTTATCACTCTAATAGGTTGAAGTGTGATACCCAGCCAGGGCCAGGGGAAATGGAGCTGGAGAGCCTTTGCACAGGCTCATTTTATACCCACAAGGCGTTTTACGCTCCACAAGAGTTGTGGTCTTGAGAGGGTGGAGCACCCACAGGGTATGGGCTGAATATCCACTGGGTTAGGTAGAAACACGTATATATATGAGCAAAATTTTTCTGGGTTAATTCATTGAAATTATTGTTTTTAAATTGTTTCAATTTTATCCTATCCTTTTAAATGATCCATTATGTATGTTTTATAGTGTACCTAATATATTATAATACACAGTATGTTTAATGTTCTTTGATTGATAAGGAATATGACGAAAGGTCTGGAGGCCTGTCCACTAGTAAATAGCCCAATCAGTGTTCTGAAATACA
This sequence comes from Tapirus indicus, assembly GCA_031878705.1. NCBI lineage: Eukaryota > Metazoa > Chordata > Mammalia > Perissodactyla > Tapiridae > Tapirus > Tapirus indicus. Next base: position 96,381,419 of record CM062926.1, read on the forward strand.
ACCAATCTGCTCAGCACTCTTCCTCCATGGGGGTGGAAGACAGGCGAATGAGGCAGAAAAGACTTCTGACAAATAAATGGCAAACAATAGGATATATTGGAGTATATGAGGAAGTCATTTGGTGTAAAAGTAATTTGGCCTGACCTTGTTTTTCCAAAAGGGCCAGATATGGCCTTTGAACATGCATTGTACATCTGCTTTAAGCATTTACTATGTCACAAAGAACAAATGCCCTTAAGATAAAGTAACTTCCCTCACATCAGCATTTCCTTAAGGATAAGCACCTCTCTCTCTAGGCTAGGGATTAATTGATGACCTGCTGTGACCACCCAGCTGGAGATCACAGACCTGCTACCTGCTGTGTTCATCAATTGCTGCGTGAATTGCTGTGCTGGCTAGTCAGGCTAGGCAATCCCATGACTGTTGTAAAAGGGACATTCCAATCATATGTAATACATGCACTTTGACGGTATGTAATCACTCTGTACACCCCACTTCTTTGGTGCCCTTCCTTTCTTGGGGAAGGAAGGCCCCAGGCTATATGGTCCTCAAATTTGGCTCATAATAAACTCACTCCAGTTTTGATCTATAGATTGATTACGGATTATTTGCAACGACATTTCTTTTCCCTTGAGGCCAATTACTTCAAAGCAAATATCAAATCCCCCTGTATTTTTTCACTATATAACATGTCAGTTTTAATTTTACATTTATTTAGATGATCATTTAATTACTGAGGAAACTACTGTCTTCCTAATACCTGGTACAATCTATGGTAGAATTAATAATAATAATAGGTAACACTACTTGAATATTTACTGTGTGTACTAACTCATTTCATACTCACAAAATTCCTGTGAGGCCGGTTTTATAATTATCCCCATTTTAAAGATGAAAAACATTTGGCAGAGAGAAGTGAAGTAAGCAGGCTGAATGTCCCATAGCTAACGGGTGGTTGAACTAGGATTGGATTCAGACAGCCTGACTGTAGAGTCTTGCTCTCCACGTGCAAGCTACAGTGTCTCCTGGTATATAATAAGTGCTCAATACGTATTTAGTGAATAAAGGAATGAATAAAACTTACTCAAACTGAAAAATTATCTAAATATCCCAAGTCATATAAGAAATGTAAATTTCAGTGAGAATCTCACCCTTGCTTTTCTTGAAAATGTGGCATCTTTTCTTCTATCTCATTTTTAATATCTCTATATTTTACAAATTCATCTGATATTTTTTCTAGTGATTTCCATCTTTGATTTCTCTTCTATAATAGGTAAAAAATAGATGTTACTTTGCAAGTTAGGGACATTTTTATTTTGTGGATTAAAATTAGTAGGCTGCAAACCAATAACATCATAATATGAATAACAATGACTCACCAGTTTTAAACATACCTATATTAAAAAATTTACAATTTCTTAGTGAGGCTAATACACTATTGCATAGCTACTATAATAACATTACATTTTAAGGTAAAAATATTAATCGATAATGGTAATTGTGGATGTTTTACCTTGTGTAGTAAGTAGAAGGTAGCATTTTTCTTTAGCATCAGGAGATACTTACTTTTTAAGTGTACAATTCAAATGTTTGCATAAAATTCCATAAGTTTCATTATTGTTAAGGTAAGAAATTTTAAAACCATAAATCGTTGTCAATGTTATGACAAGTCAATTCGTACTGTTAAGATCTTTTTTAAAAATGAATTTTCAAGTTTGATGGCTGTAATTCCTGTCTTTAAGATTTACGTATAATGTCATCAGATGTTTGTTATTGTGCTGGATTTTATAAATTACCAGTGTGAGAACTAGTTGCCTTGTATGTCCCTATGAAAAAGAGTTTTCCTACAAATATGGTCTTAGGTTTTTGTTAAAAACTAATCAGCTCTATTCCAAAGTGTTCTCTATGTTTATTATCCTTAGATTTACTTTACTTAGATTTACAACGGGACAAATACAAAGACTATATGAAATTCAAGATGGATACTGTACCTCACGAAATGTAAATGGGTGAGAAAGATGGCAGCAGCTATCAAAACATTCCTGGCATAAGTGATATTCTACACATTTGGTACACCTAAAGATGCAAAACACCAAAACATACAAGGAAAAAAATCCAATTATTTTGATTTGTTTGGTGAAAAATTTTAGCCAAAATTTCCTGGGAACTATGCATAGGACAAGGCCTAATTTAAAGCTCATCCCATATTAGTTTCCTATTGCTACTATATAATAAGTATCAACAAATTTAGCAGCTTAAACTACACGAATTTATTATCTTATAAATTTTGTAGGATAGATGTCTGACATGGGGCTCAATGGGCTAAAATCAAGGGGTCCGCAGGGTTGTGCTTCTTTTTGGTGGCTGGCTCTAAGGGAGATCTGTTTCCTTGCCCTTTCTATCTTCAAGAGGCTGTCACATACCTTAGTTTAGCTTGTGGCTCTTTCCTCCATCTTCAAAGCAAGCAGTGCAACATCTCTCTGTGCTTTTCTTCCATAGTCACACTTCCCTCTTACTCTCTTCTTTGCCTCCCTCCTCCACTTTTAAGAACCCTCGTGATTACTCTGGGCCCAGGCAATCCAGGATAATCTCTTTATTTCAAAGTCAGGTGATTAGCAACCTTAATTTCGTCTCTGGAACCTTAATTCCCCTATGACATGTAACCTAACATACAGGCTCCCAGCATAAAAATGTGGATGTATTTGGGAGGGCATTATTTTGCCTACCACAGATCCCTTCCATGATGTCTTCCTGGAGTACATTAGCTTTCATTTACCTCTTTCTCTAAATTCCTATGGGATCGGCAGCCTATTAGATATCCTACCGTTTGATTTTCCAGTTGTTTCATGAATGCTAGAGTTATACTTAGCAGCATACTTCTTAAAAACAGGAATTGTATTCTAGTCTCTCTTTTTCCTCACAAAGTAGAAAAAGCTATATGTATAAAAATTTCTCAATAAGAACTATCGATAAATCTAAAGAAACTTCACTTTCCACAGAAGCTCATCTTAAACTTAAATTGTTTATAAATATTTTGCCACAGCAGAGAATTTTAATTTACTTGCAGCAATATTCACCAAACAAATAATATTTTGAGCAGTAATCAAATAGACTTATATTCTCACTCAAGTTATCAAAGATTTATAAGACTATTTCCATGAGAAATTTTGGAAAATATGTTTTTCAGACATCTTGGCAGCAAGTGCTAATTTATTCATTATTACTATTTATATATACAGGGGAGATGCTTAATAATTAATATCAATTGATCAGAGCAATGGCACAGTTTATTTTATACATCAACATATGCTGGGCTAGAAAAAGTTAAGCATCTCTCTCTCTCTCTCTATATATACACACACATATCTATGATATTTTTTGGAATTAAAGATAAGTAGCTGCACTGTGAAACTTGAATGAAGAGGAAACTGAAAAGCTTTCTAGTTCATCTTGTCTTCTACTCAATCCATTTCTAAAACGTCTGGAAACAGTTTTGCAGGCTAATGACTGCAAGGTCAGTATTTGAGGGAATGGAAGGAAGGTGAAGTCACAAACGTTGGAAATGCATCCTTTAATTTGTAAAAAAAGATTGATATAGAGGTGAATAATTGTGAGCCAAATTCACAGAGGAGCAGTATTCTCAAAGGAAAGAGTAGAGCAGTGGGAAGGGAGCAGAACAGTAGAGATGTCGCTACTCAGGGATAGTAGGAAGAATCATTAGAAAGATCAGGAGGAAGAATCAGTAGAAAGATCAGTCAGAAAGCTCAGAGTGACAGAGGAGTGCTCTGTCATTAGTAAAATACTTAAAAGCAAGATCTGAAATAATCTACCAAAACCACACAATAACAATTTGAGGACTGTGTGATTATGAGGACTGAGAATTTTACACTGTGGCTCTTTCATGTCCTTGTCCTCCACAGCTGTTCCTCTCAATTCCCTCTTTCACTGTTACCTTAGTCCCTTACTGTTCTTATCCACACCTCTTGAAAAAATTTAAATTGCCTGAATAATGGCTGCCGATACCAAAGATCAAATCTTTCCTTTTCTTAGCTCCCTCTTTAACCAACATTCCTGAAACTAGCTGAACACCTTCTGCTAAGCCTCCATAAAAATTCTGCCCTCCTTCCTCAAGATAAATGCTCTGCTGCAGGCTTCTCAGGCCAGCCATTTCCAGTGAAGACTTATGCTAATGGTGTTCTGGTTGATTTTCTTCTGTGTGACACTTAGAGAAAACAAAGGACTAAAACAGTTCAAAGGAGAAACATATCATTTGCTGTTGGGGATCACAAAAAAAATTTTATGGTCTTATGAGAGGGTTTTAAAAAATATATTAATTGGGCTCATCATAATGTTATTCCAAGAAGGCTGAAAAGTAAAAATTTTAGAAAAATTTTTAACAAAGATTGAAACAAAATATTTTCTTCTTAAACATGTAGTTAACCTAAAATTTTAATTAAGAAAACACAATTTCCTAAGCTTAGCAATTGATTGATGTCTTACTGTTGCAATTGTGGGAAAGTTTGGGGATTACTCATTTTGTAATTACATTACAAAAGTTATGAAAATTGTTTTCTCTGATAAGTACAGGCATACCTCGCAGATATTGCAGGTCCTGTTCTAGACCACTGCAATAAAGCGAATATTGCAATAAAGCGAGTCACGCAAATTTTTTGGTTTCCCAGTGCATATGAAAGTTCTGTTTACACTATATTGTAGTCTATTAAGTGAGCAATAGCATTATATCTGAAAAAACAATGAACATACCTTACCAAAGTGTGACACAGAGACCCGAAGGAAACAAATGCTGTTGGAAAAGTGGTGCCGATAGACTTGCTTGATGCAGGCTTACCATAAACCTTCAATTTGTAAAAAACACAATATCTGCGAAGCGCAATAAAGTGAAGTGCAATAAAACTAGGTATGCCTGCATCTTCTTCTTGTTTTTATTGAGGTATAAGGTATGATAGAAAACAAAACATTTACTCCTTGCGATATGGAGTAGGGGGAACTCGATTAAATATTCAGTCAATCTAGTCAGTATCCATCTGGCTCAATCCTAGGAGTTTCTGGCCATGATCTCATTGGTGGTTCAAAGAGAGTTACAGGGGTGAGCGGTCTAGCAGGGCTTTGAGCTTGGAAACTTATCTTGGCCAAAGTAACAAAGCCTATGTCCAGAGCTTCCAGAATAGCATACTACTTTAGATTCTCAATCTAGAGTGGAGCGCAAAGCCAATACTTTTGTGTAAGTGAAGAAAATATAAAAATTGCAGGTCTCGAGGTACTGGGCTGACAGAGATCATCAGTCTGGAAATGCTAAATAAGCAGCCCTCACTTTAGGCAAACACAGTATATAAAGGAAAAAGGCAGTCTAGAAGACTGGTACTCTAATGCTCCAAGTTTCCTAAAGTTAAAAAAAAAAGTTAGAATACATGTATATAATTTTACTGATGACACTTACTTATAACAATTCCCCTTAATTGGAAATTGTTTACAGTTGTTACAGGGAATTCCAAGGTGTTTGTCCAGTTGCTCTTTCTCAGCTGCAGTGACAAGTTTGCTAGAGTTTTCGAATTCCTCTAAAATAAGTTTTAATGGTGCAAACTCTTTCCTACACAGAGGACATTTCAACATGGAAGTGTTCAATGTCATATCCTGATAATTAGCTAAGATCTTCATGCATTTTATATGAATACTATTGCCACAGCCAAACCTGTTAGAAATAAAATTCAAGTTTACCAATCTGTATACAGCAAAGTTATATATATATATATATATATATATATATATATATATATATATATATATATATTTATATAAACAAAACTTTCTGTGCTACCATAAAAATAGATTCTGAACTGATTTTCCAAAATATAGCCTGATTACATACATAAACATTCTCTCATCTATTTATCTGTCTTATCTAAACACTATAAAACTATCATCTTTAATTTAGTATAACAGAATTCCAAACAAATCCTCCTTTCCAATGAAATGGTGGTAAAAGATTTTGCATTATTAAATTACTTTTTATTTTTAAAGTGAGAATGAATGTAGTCTTGCTAAAACGAAAACTTATAACAATAATTAGTTTTTAAATAGAGTGCATCATGGAGAGCAGAGACGTCATCTTATTTTTCTAGAAATCACACAGTGTGTGGTAGTACCCAGTAAATATCTGCTGAGAGAAATAATTTTGTGGGAAATAGTTAATAATTTTAAAATATGCAATAGAAACACAGCCATATGAAAAACTACAATGTGGATGAAAATTTTGGCAAATAATCATGACAAAAAAAGAATGAAAAAGTTAGCAAGTGATTGCCCAAATTTTCCAAGTCCAACTTTACAGTGTCTTGAAGAATAATATAAATATTGCACTGTTAATAAACATTTGTCTATAAGCGAAATTTTGAATTATTTAAGTTTAAAGATAGAATTTTAAAAAACCAAAAAGAATTTTTATAGTTTTAAGGTAAATTAATCTTTACTTTCAGGAAACTCTTCATAACTACTCTAAGTTATGGGTTTATTCATGTGTATAAAACAAAAAGTAAAAATTATCCCATTTTAAGAACTTAAAGTGCAAAGGGGAATTAAGTGGAGTTATGTTTTAATTTTCACCCTTTAAAAGGTAGCCCAGAAATATGTAGACTAAGACCTCTCACAACATGTACATTAGGAAACAAAAAGATGGCCAATTAAACATAATTGTTTAAACATATTGTTTCTCTATCAACGTCTTATAATCAATTACAAACGTATTAAATTAGAATTTTTTCATAAGTTTTGAGAATCTAAAGAAAAAAACACGTCACCTGCAAAAGGTGACAGGGAGCTTTTTCTCTAAAAGTACTTCATGACAAATAGAGCAGATATCTTCTGAACCAATTTCTTTCTGTTTAATGTACCCATCTTCTTCAATATGTGCATTTTCATCCTTCGTTCCTTGTTGTGGAGTTTGAACTCGGTGTATTCCCCGAAGCAAGTCATTGATTTCTCCTTCCGTGAGACCTAACTGCAAAGCAGCTAGTGAAAAATCCCCAAGTATGAAAATTCAGTGGCAAAATTGGAGATGCAGAAAAGTAACAAGTTATGCTGAAAGTTAGAATTTTCTTTCAAATATCAGAAAGACAGTTTTGGTTGAATTATTACAGACATTTACCACTTCTGTATTTCTTTCAGAGCCAAAAAATCAGAAAAGAGTCATTTATAAAAAGAATGGAAATTATCTCTCTTTTTCTTGTTACTGAAAAGTCAGTGCAAACAGTGCATTAGAAGAGTTTTGGATTATTATATGACAGTGTTCGTCCTTGGATTGGTGTTACAATCATGTCTTACATTTTGATCTGTTCAACTTGTCCATAAAAATATTTTATCAAGATACAAGATTATTAAAAGAAATGAGTGCAAATACATAAAGGGGAAACATGGATATTTGAGTAATTAGTGTAATTAATATTTGTTAGATGAATAAATGAATGAATGGATAATGGGAGAGCAAGACTCAATTAATTGTGCCTATTTTCCTGTCTCAGTGTAGGCACTCAGTGCCTACAAGAGTGTCTTGGTAGCAATGTCGTTCACAGATTTGGTCAGTATCTTCAGGACAATCTATTAGGAGCCATATTGCCTGTACCCTTGGTATGTGCATTCTTTGAATTCTCAATTTTCCTTAACCTACTGTCCTTATAAGAAATTGTGTTCTAAGTACGTATAGTTTTGATCAGGGCGTCCTAGATTCTTTATTGCCTGGCCCATCCCCATGCTCCTTCCCCTTAAACTGCCATAATTTAAATGCCAGGTGTTATTAGTCCCCCTGAGTTCTATTCATTTCATACATTCTTTAATAAATATAGATTAAAAAATTGTTTGCAAGATAATGAAAAGCTCCATTTTCCTGGAAAGATTCCCAATTAAACACTAAAAATACTGAAAATATCATAGATACATTTCAGTACAGAAATCTCTGTTCCTTGTCTGAGGTGGGGTGGCAGGTGGGATGTAGGATGGTATCATGCCTTAATTAACCATTGCTTTGGAGGATAAGGGCTATTTGTCACAGAGACAAAGCAGCATCTACTCTCTAAAAAAACTGGGGAGGAAAATGAAGAATAAAAGACGTGCCTTGGGGAATAAAGATTTTCTAGGGCAGTAGAGGTACTGAAAAATAAAAGTTCATATAAGGAGCTGGACATAAACTGTTCTATGTGGTATAACATGAATTGGAAAATAAAAGGGAGAAACAAACTCTTCTGAAATTAATTTGGAAAAATTAATGTATGAGACCACGAGCAAGGTAGCTAACCTTATCAGATATCACAATGTATTACAAAAACCAATAAATAATATATAAGAATTCACTAAGTAATAAGTATTATGAAACAAGGATGAAAAGAAGCACTATTCAATAACTGTTATTGAGATAACAATATGGAAAAAATTTAATTAATTGAAAGCAAATACCAACCTCCAACTTATAAGCAACACAACTACACATGGATGCTATAATGAAAAACAAAAATAAAACAGAAAAAACCCCCAAAGGACTCTTTATCAATACTATGGAAGAAAGATAACTTTCAAAGAATTGAAACAATATACATAAAAGGAAAAAATGGTCAGCTTTATCAACACAAAAAAATCCATATGTATAACAAAATTTAATAAAGCCACATAAAAGAGAATTACAATGTTAGAGGGGTAATTTGCAAAGAGGGGTAATCCCTATATATGTATATAGGAAGAGTTAGTAGTTTTATCCCCAAAAATAAATAGCCAAAGTACAATTCACACAAGAAGTACAAATAGTAAACAAGGCAATGGGAAATGTTCAATTTCACTAACATCAAAGAAAAGTGAGTCAACATGAGAATGAGGCACAGACACAGAATTAAATATTAAATAAACAATAATAAATACAATGCTATGTTTTGTTTGCTTTATGTTATTTATTTTTGTATTTAAAAATACAAAAGTATACTGTATTTTGTATTAAAAAAGTTATTTGGAGGCATTTTAGATCCTCTAAGGGTATGTTACATGTATAAGAGAATTTCAACTATTTTCTTATTTAATTTACTGAGAATGAATAGATTACTATAAACCTTGTAACTGGCATTTTTTTTTCCATTTTGTGTGACTTCATCATTTTTTCTAATATTATAGAAATATTATTAACATTAAAAAATATTTCTATGTATCTTTATTTTCTTTGGGGACTTAAATATGCTGTTAATGTCTTTCATTATATGCTTAGGTAATAGGGTTAAATGTGTCAAAAATGAATCAAAAAAACTAAAAAAAACCAGCAGAAAATTGATATATTGCTGAAATTATAAATCAGCAAAAGTATTTTAAAGACCAATTTGACAGTACATATGGAGGCAGACATAGAAATATTAATATTTTTACTTTAAAATTCAATTAATGAGACTTTAGGCTAAAGAAATAATTGAAAGAAGAAAAATCTTCATGTACAAAAAAATAACCTATAGTTGGAAATAAATTAAATGCCTAACAATGGAGTAATGTTAAATAAATTATGATATAACATATTCAGTGAAATATGTTAGCCATTGATGACTTTAATTGCAGAGATTACATAGCATTGAAAATATTTATAAAGTAACAGTTGTGATAAAAGCAGAACACAGAATTCTCACAGACTGTTAGACATACATAAAGCCAAAAAGGAAAATAGAAAACAAAAAAAGTTCACTATATCTTAGTGGTGGGAATTAAAAAAAAATTCCTTTAATGTCATTTTTACTTTCTTTGTAAATATTTAATTCGAAAAAGGAACAGATGGCATTTACTAGACATTGTATTTAGAAGAAACTATTAGTTAATAAATCTAGGTTTTGTTGGGAAACATTTGTTGGGTGATAGGAAAAAGAATGCTCAGTGTTCAAAAACTGATAGGTTTATAATAAAATTCCTGTGTAATCATCATTGTAGGTCATCAAAAATAAGAGTCTCAGGTTTCACCAGGGTAAACCAGGTATAACACCAGGGTACAAATAATTGTTTCTGGATTTGCTTTAGAAAAGAATCTATGAATGATGCTCAGAACACTCCTCCTTCATTACTAGTAACCATCTCTTATGTACATACTTTACACACTCCTAATGAATAACTGTTTAGAGCTTTTTTGAATTATTTTAATTTTCATGTATTTTTATTCTAGCTTTCATCTAAACGATAAATTTCAAGGCATTCAGACTTCTACTTTCTTTGACTATTTGTGCATATAGAATTTTCTCAATGTTGACTAAAACTTTTAAATATAGGAGATAGAAATCTTTTAGTAGGAAGTATAAATTTTCAAAATTAATATATAAGATTAATTTTAAACATTAAAAAATTCCCTCCTATTGACTGATATTTATAAGAAGAATAAGACACAGTTTCTGCCTTTAAGAAGCGCAAAGGATAATACAAAATAAAGTAGTAGAATAATCCATATGAAATTGTTGCTTGTGTGGATGAAAAAAATGCAAATATTAGCGATTCATATGATTCAATTTATAAAAACCACCTAGCAGATATGCAGTACAATAAATATTGTTGAATTTAATTGAGTAGAGCTGCACTGTCCAATATGACAGCCATTAGTCACAGGTGCCTACTGAACACTTGAAATATGGCTAGTGTAACTGAGAAACTGATTTTTAAATTTTGTTTCATTTGAATTTAAATTGAAAACTGATAATCTATAGTTATTGGCAAATTTATAAGTATGTTTGTAACAATTTGGGTATTATGTGAATCTATTTTTCAACTGAATATTTTGTGAAGTCTAAATGAAGATCAAGTATTTCCAATGAAAATATAGTGTCTGAGTTGAGATGTGCTGTAAGTGTAAAATACACACTAGATTTTGAAGTCAATAAAAAAAATAAAATATCTCAATTTTTATATTGATTATATGTTGACGATAATATTTTGATGTATTGGGTTAAATTAAAATATATTATTAAAATTAATTTCCCGTGTTTCTTTTTACTTTTTATAATATGGCTATTGGAAAAGTAACGTATGTGGCTCACAGTACATTTCTGTTGGAGAGCCCTAGTATAAAATCTTGTGAAAACGATATGGAAAATAGTATGCAGAACAACTAAGACTTTGGAAAGGATGTGAACATTTAACTTCAGGTGGATAAAATGGAAAAATAGAGAAGAAAACAGCATGTATGAAATTATACAACCTAATCATTGTGTATGAAGGGATTAGTAGCGAGAATGAAGGAGAGAGGAAGTGACATTTCAGAAAGAACCTTTCATCTACATTGCGAAGGAGGCAGCAACAAAGTGTGGGCACTGAGAACAAAGAGGCTACAAAGAATAGTACTAAGGGCTGATGACAGCTGAACAAAGGTGAGAATGAGGATGGAAAGATGAGGATACTGTCGAGAAGTAAGTAGGATGTAACACAAACAGGATTTGTAGAACAACAATATACAAGAGAAGAGGCAGTGGGTGGGAATCAAGGAGAGTCCTAAGGTTTCTGGCTTTGGAGACTAAAGAAAAAAGAAAGCCAACATGTGAGGTAGGGAATATAAAAGCGGAGCACATAGGGGGAAATTTGTATTTAAAATGCCTGTGGGACCTTCAAAATTGAGCTGCCCAGAAGGCAGCTGGAAATACTGGTCTGCTGATAAGACGTGGAAATCACTGGCATAGAGGTGGAGACACTGGCATATGGCTGGAGACATAGAAAATGGGAAACATTTCTAAGAGAATGTGTAGAGTGAGGGAAGAATACAAAAGAAAAATCCCCGTGAAACAGTAATATTAATTTATTATCCAGCATAACTTTTAAATGTCTACTGTGATTATACTTATATAATAGTCGGGGGGGGGGGATGAACTTGCCTAAATAGAACCAATACTCTTTGAAAAAAATTAAAACCAGATTATTACTTTAATTCTTTATGAATATTATGAACATTTGTTAATAAATTTTAAAATGCCATTGCAGTTCTTAGATGGGTCTAGTGTAGGTCAAATAACTCCTTGACCGCAGGGAACATGTCCATAATGATGTACTTGATTATAAAATGTACAAATCCAAATGGCCTGTAATAAAATTATTTTTCTTTCTTTTTTATTTTTGAGGACTCTAGAATTTAAAGTTACACAACTATATGCCTGATTCTAAACTCAGTTTAAGTACTGACATAAAGACTATTTTACCCTAAAAAATATATTTTTCTGCATAAAAATTTCAGTCAGTAAACACTTTTGAATGAAATTATGTGCCATGTCAACTGTCTATTTCTGAGATGTAAAGAATTGCATTTGTTATTTTTCTCATAATTAAAATAATTTTAGATACAGAAACTACTGTGAATCTTTGCTTAGAACACGAGGGATATTTTTTCTACCAAATAACTGGCCATTGTTTCACCCCTTTTTAAAGTTTCTTTGAATTTGAAAATGATATATAAAGTTACATTTTTTATTAATAAAGAAAAATGTTCCAACTGCCTTAAGTGTAACAAACTGGGCTAGCTGACAGATAGCTGTCAGATTGTCTAGAAAAATAACTGTCTAAATTTATGTATAAAGAAAAAATTATTAAATTTGTTAAGTTCAAATTAGTAAAAATAAACTTACATTCATGATTCCTTGGAAGCTTGAATTTTTTCAACAAGATCCTAACAGTCACAAGTAGAAAAACAAAATAAAACATTTATTTCTGACATAACCTCAAAAGATATTTTGTTTTAATTTTAGAATAGGAATAGCATTATAGAATTTATATTGTTGAAAGTGTTATGAATAAACTTAAAACTATCATTAGTTTTCTGTTATAATAGTAGTTAAATTTATGTTTTAAAATAAGCATATGTGAAAAAAATATAATAAATGGAAACAAAAGATATTTGCAGTAGAGATTTGCCAGAGAAAGTTCATATATTTCTTTATGACAAATAGTCATTCACAGAGAGAGGCTAGTAAGGGAGTTTAGGTATTCATAGTACTTCCTTTAAACTTCCCTGGAAGTTTCCCACTCCTGGAAATGGAGTAAATTTCTAGATAGAGTACCAAATGACTGTTTTTCTATATAGACCACTTTAATGTACACAGAAAAGATATTTTCAAATATCACCAATGGATGAAATATGGCTTAAGTGGAAATATATATTAAATTCTTACTTAAACATATTAAATATAATTTAGTATATTAAATACTTGGAGTATATTTCCATTCAGTTTATGGTTTAACATACTGTAAAAGATGAGTTACATTACATAAAAATCAAAACAGAATGCCCTTGTGCTGAGGAAGTTAGTATAAAAAAAAAAAGGAAAAAACCTATTTTAAGTATAACAAAACCAAATTGCAAGTTTTGAAAGGACTATATTTTATATGTTTAGGCTAACTAGAGCTAATAACGTAAGTTAGTAGATGTTCAATAAAAACTGATCAAAACAAAACAGCAAAATCTTGGTAAATAAAAGCATTAGAAATAACAGCTACATGATTTTTTTACCTAAAAAGAAAAGCATTAGAAATATGGGATACGCACTCTTTTCTCAATTTCTTGTTTAATTTTTCCTCCTCAAATATCAATTACAAATTTTCTATAATAATACAATTAGTGATTTGTTGGTATAACTTTAGGCAGGTAAACAAAATGAGTTGATTTGGCTTTAAATGGAAAGAATTTTTCTGTTTTTCATTTCTGGGATTCCCCTACAAATAGATTCTGACACTAGAGAAAAAATTTGAGATTTGACAGAAATAATCTTTGGCAGAGTGCTACTTATATCTTGAAAGAGTCATAGTCAAATGCTTATTTTGGAAAATAATAAATTAAAAAATATAATGAACTAAATAATTATCATCAGTGATGTGAATCAGGAAGTTTTTTCTGTTTTATAGTTAGATTTCACATTTGCACATAATGAGAATCTAAAAATTGATTTTTTTTCTTATTAAAAACATTAACATTCCAAACATATAGAGGTGGTAGTGTGTTTCTCAACTTAAACCTTACTTAATTTTTGGAATGAAATAAAATATCCAAAAGTATATTGATAAACTATGACCATTTTATCTTTATGTTCTCCCACCATCAAATTTCTTTAATCTTGCAGTACTCAAATCATCAAAAAGGCAAAATATGTTATATGCCAAGATGTTCCTTTGTGGAAGACCTTCATCACAAAGTTACCTACCAGCATATGTGCTTACAAAGTTCCTCTCCTTTCAGAAATGTGGAACAGCTACAAACATGAGGATTTCCTAGAAAAACCTTTAAAGAAAAAATGCATACTTAAAAAAACTCCAGTTAATTTTTAGAGTTAGAGTAAAACCAAGTCAATAGATAATAGGATTAAAAGAGATTTCAAGAGGTAATTTAGTTTTGGTAAATTAGTTTTGGAACAGAGTCCATTGGGAGTCTTAACTCTTGACACCAGTTTCTAGGCTGGTTTTTCACTTCCATATTCTTTGCCTTGGTCAACAACTTGCATCATCAATTAAGACTGTTTTTAAGTGACTGGCCCTCAGCTGGGTGAAAAGAAATCTAATTTTAAAAGTAAAAAAGAAAAAAATTACTTACTGAAAGGAAATTCTGTCTTGCAATGGAGATAAAGACCTTTCCTAAGGCAGCTTATCTTGGACTTAATTGGCGAGTTTCATTTTATTCAAGAAAACTAATTTTATTCACCAAGACTATATTGGGTAAACAATTTATTAAATACACTAAGTGTTGTAAGCAACAAATTAAAAAAAGGATGTCTTAAATAAGCACAGGCTAATAATCTGTATTCAGTACCTAAAATGCACGACACTAAATTAAAATTTTCCAAGTTAACTCCTGGGAGGTGGTGCAGCGGGCCGATTTTTGAGTGGTGAGAGCGGGATAAGCGAATATGAAATATCTGGTCTTTCAGCAAAATTAAAAAAAATTTTTATTCATTTAGACCGTTCTAAGGCATCGCCATTTAAACGATACTTTAAAAGGGTCTTGTTATAGTTTGAGAGTTACTAAAGAGTAAAGAAAAACCGATTTTACTTATTTAGCAAACATTTACGGTATGTAAACAGAATGTAGGATTTTCATTTCGTTTGCGTTACAGGGCCAGTGACTGCTAACAATTGATCCAAGAACGCACGTAATGCAAACCATATATTCATGTAAAGCGTCTCATTTTTTCAAGCCTAAAGATCAAGGGCCATCATTTTACAAGAGCTGGATTCAGTTTGGATTCCTAACTTTCAATAATGAAACGTTTCTAACAAATACTATTTCTCCTGCAATTTACGTATCTTTAGAGTCAGGAACACTGGCAGGTGGGGTGCGGCAGCGAGTGGCCGCAGGGATTGCGAGGGTGGCCTGATACAGGGTGGCCTGGGGGACCCGGCGGCCGGCCAGGCGGGAGCGGAGGCGAGCCGGGGGCGGTAGTTACTCGGCAATCCCTGTTCTCTGGCTCTTCCTCCCTCAGCAGGAAGCCGGTGGGGCCCATCTCTCGTAGGAGGTAGATGCTGCTGCTAAGCGCCTGGTCTTGTTGCCAGCTGAGGCGGTCCCTCAAGTGTCTTCGCCTTTCGGAGGCCTTAGAGCCTCGGAGAAGCATCCTGCCTGGGTTGCAGGCGAAGGCTGCATCCAGGCGAGGCTCTCAGAGGCGCTAGCTGGTCTCCCTGACAACCGCGTGCTCGCCGGTTGCCTTGGTGACGGTGGTTGAGATCCGCGGTGTCCCGGCGTACCTTGCGCCGAGCTAGGGCTGGCGACAAAGCTCACACCCGCCCGCCTCCACTGCTTCCTGAAGCGACCCTCCTGACTGAGGAGTTTTTCTGATAACCAACAGGCTGATTAAAAAGCTGGCGGCCTAAAGCGAGGCTGTCAGCTCTCTCGCATTCCTTTTGCTGCTTCCTCGCAGGCAGGGCTCGTGAAATCTGTGCGTTAGGACAGTCGCACAACCCAGCTTCTGTGTGGGCCCTGGATGCTAAAATTATCCTGTGATGATTCATCATCTTTATCAGAAAGCCCGGAGTGATTGCTGACGTTCAGCATTATTCCACAAACATTTCCCGATTGGTCACTATGTGCATAATCTGAGCGAGTTGCTGGGGAAGAGCAAAGATGTAGAAGACAGGCGGTCTACCCCTAGGAAGCTAGATCCTTAAATCGAGGAGGGGGGTGTGTGTGTGTGGTCTTCATGCAAGGGGAGCATCTCTAAATTGCATGTTTGGTAGGGATGGGTGTTGGGCGGGGTGAGGAATCCATTAACTATGCCCTCTAGTTTACAAATCCCTATTCTAAGGAATAAGATTTCCAAGGTATGCAGTGTTGACCCAATACTTCAAATTGCCTATGAGCTTTGTTACCACCTTCTAGGGGGAGAGCTGGAACAAGTTAAGGTATGAATCAAGTAAAGAAGCCATATTATTGGAATCTCTTTAAGAACTTGAAATCAGGAAACAGCCACTTGGTGGCCCAGTAACATAAACAAAGATGGAGGATATTTGTCCCATTTTATCATGGGAGGAAGCCACAGCTAGATTATGTCAAGAACAGGAGAGGAGAAAATGGCAAAGGCCATGACGTGAAAGAAGGTGATACAAATGGCAGCTTTCACATGTGAGATATCTGGATTAACACCATCCAATCCTAGGCCTAAGGTTTTAGCCTACTAAATTTTATTTCTATTCTCATATTCTGACTAATAACTAACATGCATACTACCATACTCCCAACTTTACCATCAATTTAATAGTGTCAGATGTTAAACATTATACATTAGGAAAAAACCCTCAAATTAAAACCAAAAGAAATTATAAATTAAATTCACAATTTATTTATTAATACCTATAATTAAAAAACTCAAAATAAGTTAATGACAATCTACACTTTGTATATAACAAGATGAGTTGGGTTTCAGAGTGAAGGCACTTTATCCAACCACCATTCCCTCTCTCTCTCACTTTCTCTCTCTCCATATATATGTATATGTGTATATATACACACACATAATATCTCCACATATTATACATATTATGTATATATATATAAGAATTACCTTGAAGAGAACTTTAAAAACAAACAATAGCAAATAATTGTTAAAACCGTTGTTTTATTTCTAAATTTAGATAATGACTTGTTTCATGTGTAAGTGATAAACACCATTTTCAGAAAGTTCACGTTTAAGACACAATAGTCATTATGTGAACCGAATATAGGTTCATAAATTCCATTTTGGGGGATGATAAAAGTAACAATATTCATGCTTTCATGGCAACTGAAAAGAGAAAGCTACAGATTGCCAGACAGAACTTCAGTCTAGCTGAAAGACATTTGTTTTTCTATCTGTCAATTAAGACTTTAAAAACATTTTTATGGCCAGGTGACTATCCCATATGTTTGCTTCATCTCTTAAGAGTGTGTGACAGGGGTAATATTTTGCAAATATTCAGTCGGGGAATTAAATTTTTCCCTTAAATTCACAGTGTTCCCCTGCAAGTTACATTTTGAAGCAGGGAAGAAGGAAGTGGTTAGTGCTAGAAACACATGATTGATAAGCTTTGAATTTCATGAATTAAGCTTTAGTGTCTTTAACAATACAATTTGGTCATGTAAAACAGGAATTAATAAATTACTATAGCTCCAGATTAAGATATAAAAGCTGGGCCTGGAGTATTAGACCTTGGAATTGGATGGAAGAGAATGCCCTGGGGGTGGGGTGGCGGGGAGAAGAGTAACAGAAGTCAGTGGAAGAAGTCAGCTGCCAATCTCAACCTGGGTGCGTGTGTGTCGGGGTGAGGGTGGGAGTATGTGGAGGGATGGACTGAAACATTGAGATGGGTTTGGGAAGACAGAGAACACCTGGGGTGGGTGTGTGGGGGCAGTATGCTTACTTCTGGAATAGTGTTAAGGAAGTGCAGGCTACTAAGAAACCTAACACTTGATGAGCAGCATGCAGAGATGCCAGTGGAAGACAGGTAAATGAACTGGATGTAATGCCTTGGTTCTCAGGGATTAAAGACATGCAATGAATGTAGGAGTTTGTGTTTACCTCTAGAGAATGGGCACAAGAGAAAGGCAGAATACTGGTTAGTGTCTAAGAGAATGTAGATCTCAACGATTTCAAGACTGGAAGCAAACAGAACCAAAGACTCCAGTGGGAGATGCCATGACACCTTGCATTTAAAAAAAAAAGGTCAAATAGGGCCAGTCACAACCCAGTGATTACCAACAGGGAGCAGTTTAAACTGGCCACACTGCAGAAGTGATCAGCAGGAACCCAGGGAACATTGTACGGATTCAAGATCCTTATTTTTGGCATCAGACACATGGTTACATAAACTTCATTTTTCTCCTACACTCATATACCATTTTGGACAGAAATAGGGGATGGGAGAAAAATCTGAAATGCTAAGCATTTTATCTGTAATAGTGACCAGAGCAGCATTAACATTCCCCTCACCGTGACTACACTTGAGACACGTTTCTTCCTGACTATAGGACTGGGACCTCCCTTTTCTCAGGGCATTTACTTTAGAAAACTTTCAATTGTAAATTCTTCTCTGCCCCTTTGAGCTGTAAATCTTGCCAGTCTCTTGCCAGTATTATCTTTCTCAAGGACCTGGGAGCCAACCCTTTGAAATAGGATCATCAAGAAAGATAATGCGTGTCCCCCCCCCCCCCCCCCCCCCCCCCGTCTTTGTGGCAGCACGGAGCCTAACTTCAATAATCGCCAATTCTAAACACAGATGTCCTAATCAAACTGACCAACCTCCCCCCGACGTCCTCCAGTACTTTTTCACTAGCTCACCTCAGGCTTCAAAACCCCTGCCTTTAGTGTCGGCGTTGTTGAGCTCAATCTCTCCCCTACTGCAATCGTCTTGAATTCCTTGTCTGTTTAACTCTGTCCAGTGCAATTTTTCTTTGGCAATAGACACAATTTACCTAAAAAGACTTTATTAAATCAGACTAAACTTACAGTTTATTAAGGTTTTTTTTCCCCTCTGTGATTGAGGGGAGCGGCAGCTAGCAAAGGTGATTGGATCATTTATAAAGAAAACAAACTTCAATAATTTGCACATCCAAGTGTAATGTAAATAAATTTGCAACCCACTGTGAGTGTGATTGGGACTTTTAGTTTAATATGCCAGACTGAGTAGATAATGTTAGTTCCTCTTCCATCTGAAAAGCCTATGAAAATAATAAAAAAATTTAAAAGATTTCAACCTCTGACATTGAAGAGAAAGGGCTGTGGTAGGCAGGATTCTAAGAATGACCCCAATGACCTTTGCCCTTATATAATTCTGTCCTCTGTGAATAGATCATGTTACATGGCAAGAGAGATTCTGCAGATGTATTAAGGTTACTAATCAGTTGACGGAGTTAATTTGGGTCACCCTAATCTAACCACACAAATCCTTTAAAAGCGGAGAATTTTCTCTGTCTGGTGGCAGAAGGAGAGGTCAGAATTGAAGCATGAATCTCTTGCTGGCTTTGAAGACTGAAGGCGGCATGTGACAAGGGATGCTGGGGCCTCTGGAAGAGAGCAGCCTCTGGAAGGAACTGGATTTTTGTTAGCAACCTGAATGAGATTGAAATCAGATTCTTACCCAGAGCTTCCAGATAAAAGTATAGCATGGCTGACACTTTGATTTCAGCCTTATAATACCCTGAGCAGAGAAACCAGTCAGGCCTCCCTCGACTTCTGATCTACAGACCTGTGAGCTAATAGATGGGTGTCGTTTTAAGCCACTAAGTTTATGGTCATTTTTTACACAGCAATAGAAGATGAATATGGGGCCACTGGCAAATTTCAACAAACTACTAGAAGAACAAATATGGATGGAAAGTGCTGACTGATGCAAGGGGGAATAAGTGAAGGCATGAGTAGGAACAGTTTACTCCTTGTTAACTGCTGGCATTGGGTTGGGCAATAGAATGACTCTGGTTGGTTCCAAGTATAAAGGAATTTATTATAGGATATAGGTTAGCTTGGAGAATGTCTAGAAAGGCCACGGAATCAATCTTTGTTCCCACACTAAAGTGAAGCACTCAGCAAAATTGTTCACTCCTACTGTGAGATTTTTCCAGTGGAAATCCCTCTGTGTCACTCAAGAAGCTGAGGACTAGCCAAACCTCCACTATTGTCGCTGCAGAAAAACCAAAGGACTTCCTAACTGTGGTTCCTAGTTGAGCTGCATGGTCTCAAGAGCTTCACTTCTGCTTTTCAAGTCTTGGCAGAAACTAGCCATGTGTTTACAATCTAGAGGCTCCTCCCCCAAATCTGAGAAATATGGAGAAGTGATATTAACAAATTGGAGACTTATCAAAATGGGTAAAAGAGGGGAGGTTAAAGTAGTTTGGCCAGCCAAAAGGAACAATCAGAGAATAAGAAAGAGATTTTTGGTTTTAAAAATGATTGTCAAATTTAAAAATTCAGTAGAATTTTTGAAAGATAAAATCAAGGATCCAGAATATAGAGCAAAAAAGAAGCAAGATGCAAAATATTAAAAAGAAAGAGGGTTAATCTAAGATAGACAAATTCAGACTATGAAGCTTTTCAAAGGGCAGAATGAAGGTGAGGAAATTATCAGATATAATAGAAAAAGTCTCCTACAACAAAGGAGAGAACTGTATACTTCAAGTGGAAAGAGCTTATTAGGTGCTGAGTAGGGTGGACGAATAAGATTCATACCTAGATATATGGTTAATAAATTTCAGAACATTGGAGAAAATGAGAAAACCTGACTTTTTACAGAATGGAGAAGTAGATATAAACTGACAAACACTAGATAAACATCACATTTTTCATTTGCATCAGAGGATGCTGAAAAACTTGGAGAAGTTCTGAGGGAAAATGACATTGACATTAGAATTTTATGTCTAGCTAAATTATCAAACAAATGTAAGGACAAAATAAAGTCATTTTCAGACACGTAGGATTCAGAAAGCTTATCTCCCATGCATGATTAATGTGTAAGGCACTAGGGGCCGGTCCGGTGGTGTAGCAGTTAAGTTCGTGCGCCCCGCTTCGGTGGCCCGGGGTTCGCAAGTTTGGATCCCAGGCGCAGACAGACGCACGGCTTGTCAGGCCATGCTGTGGTGGCATCCCATATAAAGTAGAGGAAGATGGGCATGGATGTTAGCCCAGGGCCAGTCTTCCTCAGCAAACAAGAGGAGGATTGGCAATGGATGTCAGCTCAGGGCTAATCTTCCTCACAAAAAACACACACAAAAAAACAAAACAACAAAAAATGAGGAAGGCACTAAAGGATACATACCAGAAAAACTAGGGTTGTTTAATCTTATGCTTAAATGGTTCCTTTTACTTACCATCTGTCCTTTTATATCACAGCTTCTCTATTCTCTTTATTTAGTTGATTCATTTCTTGTTTGGTCTGAATAACTTCTTGACTACTTTTTGCAGGGAGAGACTGTGAGTTGTATACTTTCTGCAGTCTTGAATAACCTAAATTGTCTTAAAATCACTTTCACAGGTGAATGACAATTTGGCTGGTTATAAAAAACTTGGACTAAAGTCTTTCTCCTTCAACTCTAAAGATATTGCTCTATATTCTGCAGGTGAGCCATGATACAGGTGGTAGAAATCTGCAGCCAGCCTAATTTTTCATCCTTTATGTATTGGTAACATTTTTATTCCTGACGCTCAAAAATTCTTTGTATTTAAGACTTCAACCAGGATCATTTCATGAGTTGTTTTTCATTAAATTTTTCTGGCACTTTGTCAACCCAGTGTCTTAGTCTATTATGTTATGGATTATTGCTTCGGTTATTATTGCTTCAGATTCTTTTTAAGGAACATAAATTATCTGTATTTTGTATCTGATTTTATTTGCTTGTTTTTGGTCATTCCTATCTATTATTTTCCCTTTCATCATTTTTTTTCTCAATCTTTTCTTGTGCTGTCTGGGAGAGCTTTTCATATTTTCCCTTCTTATCCTAAGGCATTTGAAAATTATATCGTTGCATGTTTAATTCACAACACTTTAAAAAACTCTAGCTCATTTGCTGTTTCTCCCAGTTTTTCAAACAGTTCTCCTTTTGTCTCAGCCACTTCTCCTTTGATTGCAGACAGTTATCACCCTTAATTTTATATTTTTGTGAAACCATGAGACCATGTTTTTGTGAATTTTACCAAGCATTTAAACAGATGCTATCTAACACTTATAATTTCTTTTCTAAAAGCACATCATTTCTCTACTTCTTGAGAGGTGTGTCTTTTTTGTTGATCTTTTCTAAGTTGCCTCATTCTTTTTATTCATCTTCATGGTGCTTATATTTTCTAGGCTTGGTATTTGCCCCTAATAGGGCAAATGGAGTCAACTTATTTTGTCTCAATATCTACTTGGAATTGTTAGAATCCTCTTGCAACATTTTAGGATGGTGGGGTGGTTCATATTTCAGTGATCTAGGAACAGGAAGAAGCTAGGACTGTGGTCAGTACCACTAGGGGACCTTGTCTCTGTGAGGTTTCTTCTCATATTTTGTGAAACAATTATTTTTTAGGGGCTTTACCCGGTGTGGTCCAAGTTCCTTTCTAAGTCTGTTGCCTATGGCATCAGAGAAGAGCCCTGATGTTCAAGGGAGAAACTCCTTACTAATGTCACTAATGTTTTATTTGGTGTGCTTTCTTTGTCTCTAGGTCTCCTGGCACAGTTGTTCTTGAAAAAGGTTTTGCTTTCCCTACTGTGGCAGGGGTCAGGGTTAGTCACTGATTTTTGTAGACAAGAACCTTGATTAGCAGCATAGTCTACATGGTGTATCTCCCTGGTTCTTCTGACATAGTTCTCTTCAAATATTCCAGATCGGTGTTCCAGATTTTCTCCTATTGTTTTGCAGTTATTTAATCTTTATGCCATAAAGGAATCAAGCAGAGTCAGACACCTTTGTTTTAGCTGCTAACTGTAGCCTGAGTCTTTGGGCATTGCATCTTATGAGGGGCTCTTAGAACACTTAAGAAGAAATACTTTTTTTAATAGGCACACATGTGAAAGGGTAGCATTTTGATACACATTATTCTAGAGGACTTGATGTATTAGAGAGGCAGACTTTAGCACATTATAAGGAGAAAATTTTGGCTGTCCAAAATGAACTAGTTCTCTTCTGATGTTTGGAGATTTCCATCACAGATGACATTTAAAGATATCCTGAACTGGCATATTTCAGGGACACTGTGGAAGGTTTTCTTGCACAGGTGAGAGATTGTCCCAAATATCCTCTAGGGGACATTTTAGCCTTAAGAGTCTATAACTATGTAGATTAATGTTGTTATAAAACTTATTTAAACTAGTTTCCTCTCACTATTCACTTGCCATAGAAGCAATGTGTAATTTAAGATTTATGGTACAATTTCAGTAGCATTCATGAATCTTTCCCATGAATGTGATATTTGGAAATATTACCTTAGTTACTATACTGAAAGAAAATCAACACGAAAACATTTTGAGAGTTCTCTAAACATGTACAAAACTTCCAGTATTCTATGTATAAATATAAGTATCTTATTCATTGGACAATCTTTCTTGTGGGCCTCATGGATCATAAGATCACCAATGTAAATAGTTGACATTAAGGTTTATGTAAGTAAAAAAATTAAATTAATATTAAATAAAGTAGCATCTTGTTTTGTCTTAATTGTTTAGTCATTAACTTGGAAAAGACATTCAGTCTGTCTCTTCTCTGTACCCTCCAGATGGTGATTTTTCTGATGTTATTTGGCACTATTCTTAACTGCACAACAGGAACTGAATTTAGCTGATCTGTAATTTGAATATATTACTGAACCCTGGCTTTGAAACAAATGATAACACCAGAAATTCTCAGGTAGAGCCATATAAATATTATAAGTAGAAAAATATTATATTCCCTAAGCAAAAGGAACAGAAATGTGTGTGTGTGTATTTTCAGAGTTAGCAAGAAAATAGGGTACTTTGACCTAACCCTCTGTGAAATCTCTAAATGAGATGATGCTCTGGAACGAATATCTGTGCGAACATTATCTCATGTTTTGATTTCCAAAGGTTGTTTCCTGAACTCCACTGGTGTAGTTCTAGACAGGTCTAGGCAGTGTTGGCATAAGTTAGACAAAGAAGAAAAAAAAAGAGGGCTCTACTGCACACCCATGTCTACCTCTCATGATTCTCCTTTGTAGATTCTCCAGTGAATGGGAGGTAGCATGCATCATTGTACTTCTATATACAGCTATTTGGACCAGGAGTGAACACTGCATTCAACAAGGGTTCATAGACCAGTCTGACTTCAGTGGCCTGGCTCATGAAGATGATCTAGGCTTCCTTTGTTTGGACACTGAACTAACACTTGGGATACTAACAATTAGGGGGATAGTAATAAGCAGATCTTTAAAGTGCCACATGGTCACAGTAATGGCAGAGTGCTAGAGTAAAGCTTTGTGGACTTCTGCTGCCAAAGTCCCCAGAACTACCATGAATCTGAACAATTCTCTAGCTCTAACATCACAGAGGACCATCCCGATTACAATCCCTCCTTCCAGATTATTGTGTGATTCCCCACTTACTCATGTTAAAGTAATTAAACAAGGAGGCCATTAGACTAAGGTGGCTCTAATGCATTGGCAGCCTATACAAGCAAACCAAAACCTAAGCCAGAGTCAATGCACTCAGATCTGAGAAAATTAAGCTTAAGAACAACCAATCATAAACAGTCAGCTAGGCTTTTCAAATAAGGCAACTACTAAGCTATAGCCAATCAAATGATTCCCTTGCTTTCCTTCCTCATTTTCTCTATAAAAACCTCTCCCCTAGCTCTTGTTGGTGGAGTGCTCCTAATCACCCTTGGTTTGACGCTGACTGATTTGAATGGATATATGCTCAAATAAAATCTTGAAACTTTTAATGTGCCTCAATTTATCTTTTAACGCTCGTTGCAATAAAACCTCTGCTTGAATTAGCTTGGGTGACTCTCTGTTTTTTTGTGACCAAATGAGTAACTAAAATGAGATTCTGCATTAACTTAATGATTATGGAGATATAGAAGAAAGAATGGGTCTCACCCTATTAAAATGCCTTAGAAACCAATAGGATATTGATGATAGGGAGAGGGAAGAGTTGAAGATGAATACCCCTTCAAACCCCTGGATAGGTAACACAGAAGAAGAACAGGGTTGGGCAGGAAGATACTGAATCCAGGTTTAAACATGTTAAGATTGTGTTGCCTGTAGGGCTTTCAAAGGAGATGCATATTGAAAAGTTGGATATATCAGTTTGGACCTGTCTTAGTGCAATATCCTTTTTTTCCCCCAGAAATAAGTCTTAACTGCCTTGAAATTTCTTTTACATTGAATTATTTACAATTAAGGATTTTGACAGTGGTTTGACTGGCAAACTGACACGTGTGTCAAACTAATGCAGCAGCATACCATTAATAATTAAGCTTTCTTTCCTTTAATATAACCTTATTATTACTATTTTGGCCTTCTTTAAGCATAGAAATGCAATTCATAAAATTTGAATATTTTATTCATTTGATAGTATATTTCTTACTTTATGTCAATAAATTATAGTCTTTTTTATACAGCAGTCCTTTGTAAATTTTTTTGTTAGTGTGACCTAGTTGCCATAGGACTGAGCAATTATGAGCCAGCTATATTATTGTGTTTCTAGAAGCATAAATCTAAGGGAATTCAGGCATAGAGGTGGACAGCTGGACTCTGTAGATATCATCTTTGGTTCTGTTGCATTGAAACACTTATAAACTGATACCTGTAGTATATTTTGGCTTTCTCTCTCAGTGCCTGAAGTGGCCAAAAAACAACAAAAAAATCTATTAGCTGATAGAGATACAATGTTGTTGCTTGGTAAATTAAACATAAGAATCTAATTAAGCTACCTTCCAAAATCCCACAGAAGCTATAGCAAAGGAATGTTTTGAAAGGCATGAACCCACAAGTACAAAAGGATGAAAGTGGAGACAACAGTAATGTAATTTTGAAAAATGTAATGACTGATGAGTGGTAGGTGTCACAGCAAACTGATGAAGGCTGTATACTGAACTTGTGCTGCAAAAAGTGAGAACCAGTCCAGTTTACCTTGAAGAATAAAGAGCCTAAGGATTTATGGGATCAGTTACCTCTGGCAGTTGGAGAGTGCAGTGGGATGATATTATAAAATAAGGAAAATTGAAAGCTGCTTAGGAAGGAGTTATAACCCCAGATCCCCTTCCTCATTCTGAACATTTAGACAACTGCCTCCACCCAGGTGAATCAGTAGAGATTTATTCTCTGGAGGAGCTAGAACAGAAGGGCGTTACAGTGGGGAACCCTAAGCTTAATCAAGGTGGTGGTATTGTACTGAAAACAATGGCATTAAGTAAGTATGTGCATTTTAGAGGCTGAATTCCAGCCCCGTACTCTGTTCACTAGGTCACTGGTTGTCAGGCATTTACTTTCCAAGAAGAAGAGAGGAAGAGTCTTGGGGCCAGCCTGGTGGCATAGTGGTTAAGTTTTCATGCTCTGCTTTGGTGGCCTGGGATTCATGGGTTCAGATCCCAGGCACAGACCTACGCACTGCTTATCAAGCCATGCTGTGGCAGGTGTCCCACATATAAAGTAGAGGAAGATGTGCACCGATGTTAGCCCGGGGCCAATCTTCCTCAGCAAAAAGAGGAGGATTGGCAACAGATGTTAGCTCAGGGCTGATCTTCCTTACTGCCCCCTCTCCCCCCACAAAAAAGATAGGAAGAGTCTTCTCTAGGGAATTTGCTCCAAGATGAAGGACCTAAACACGAACAAGAGGGGCTCCCCAATGACGATGACATGGCCTGGCCAGATCACTTCATGTGATGCTTACAGTTAGCAAGCCCCATCTGCACACTCAGAGTTTCAAACTGGGGTTTTCCATCACCCACTCTTAGATATGAGCTGGTAACCAAGGATTAGAAACCTAAGGGAGAACTTTAACGTAAAAGACGGATCAAGTAGCTAAAAGCAAAAAACTAAAGAAGAAACAGAGACTCAGCAGGGAAAAGAGAACATGAAAACTTTTGCATAATCTTTTCAGAGAGATAAGTCTACTGAAACCATAAGAAACAAAAGAATGCTATAATTAAGAAATATTAAGAGAAAAAAGAAGAGCTTGCAGCAATTTAAAATATGACACAAGAAAACTCAAAAGGACTGTTAAAAGCTGAGAAAATCCCCAAAACAAGACAAACATAACAAAACAACAACAAAACCCAATTAACTACCACCAATAACAAATAACAACAACAACAAAAATAGAATTTAAGTGAGAAAATAATATTGTAAGACAATACAAGAAGTCTAAACCTAATTAATAGAAGTTCCAGAAAAAGACCAAAGAAAAAAAAGGAGAAGAAAACATTAAAGAAGTGATTCCAAAAAATTTGCTGGAACTGGAAGACCTGAGTTAACCGATTGCAAAGTGTTTATCAAGTATAAAAACACATCTGCCGATATAGGTTGGGTGTTGACCCTCTCCAAGGCGGCATCTTGTATGCATAGGGGAGTTGTGCAATGCACACCTGTGTGCTGTATGTGCTGGCCCTGAGTGCCCAGCACCAAGGCCCATAAATGTAAAATTTCTTAATCGTGGGGACAGAGAGAAAATTCTATACTCTGTGTGTGTGTGTGAGAGAGAGAGAGTGACTAAAGGATCTGGAATCAGAACTGCTTTTTAATTTCTCATCAATAGCACTGAAGCTGTAAGACATAAAGTAATGTCTTCAAAATTCCAAAGAAAAGTTATTTCAAACCTAGAGTTCTATACCTAGCCAAACTTAGTATTATGCCAATAGGATAAAAACATTTTTAGACATGGAAGGTTGTAGAATATTTACCTCCCATCAATTTTTTTTTTTACCTCAGGAACTACAGGGGTATGTGCTCCACCAACACACAGAAGTCAACCAATAAAGAGAAAGACACAGGCTACTGGACACAGGAAATGTAAGAGAAGACACAGGTGGAGGGAATCCCCAGGGTAATAACCCTGCACAAGGAGCAGAAGAAAAAACGTCCACAGTGGAGCTGTTCAGAATAGTTCAGGAGATTTGGTTTTTCAAGAAGATGAAATTGATAGAATATGTGATGTGTCTAAAAGTTTTGAGAAGATATTTTTATTATAATTTTTGAGATTCTGGTTGAATCAGTGGCAGGGACATAAAATTAAGAAACAAACTGAATCAGACCTCTTTTATGCCACTTCAGGTTACCTTAGTCACTCTTCTGGTGGGCTTTGGGCACTTGTTTCCTTATGTGGGTCCAACCTGACAGCTCCTCATTTCACACCAGGGCTGGAGTGTCTGGCCGCCTGTTCCTCGGGCTGACCTGTTGCTCTTAGGTGTGAGATGTCCTTCAGGTGACCAACTGTCCTGGTTTGCCCAGGTCTGATGGGGGTTGCCTGGGAAGCAGGACTTTCAATACTAAACCCGATGAAACTATGGGCAAACCAGTACGACTGGGGCTCAGAAATGCTGGGAATTGAACATCCCTGAGGAGACTAATGTGATACAGGGACTGGTGGACAAGTTATTTCCCTGCCGCCACTCCACATTGTTCTGAAATACAGACTCTAAGATGGTCCTGCAAGATGGAGCACTCAGCTGTGCTTGACACCGAGTGGAGGTCAGTTCAATAATTCATTCCCTCATATTTGCTCGCCCTATTTTCCTACCCCTCTCTCCTTTCCTTTATTCCTGCGCCCCTGGGTTTTCATCTCCCAGTAAAATACTGACACAAGAGTTTTACCTTAGGCTCTTTTTCTAGGGAACGCAGGCTTAGAGGCAAACACACACACACTTCCTCAACAATTATTAGTTCTAGGAGTAAAAATATTGTACAGAAATGTGAAACATAATCATAGTTTATTACATGGCTTTACTCTGATTAACGTTTACATATTCATGACATTTTAACATATTGAATAATAACCTAACTAAAAGTATGATGGAACTCTTTTGTGAGAATGAAATGATGGGAAGGGTGAATGTGTGTAGTGGGGTAGGAGTGAGAAAAAGCTAATCCCTTAACTTCCATAGTGGGAAGTAAATGGAAAAATTAAGAAGTTGTTTGATAGACATAAAAATAAAAAGAATCAACTAAAATAATTTAAAGTATTTGCCTTTAGGGAAGGAAAATGGGGTGTAGAGGGGGCAGGGTCCATTTTTGTCTTAATAAACATTGATTTTTTTTTTTCTGAGGAAGATTAGCCCTAAGCTAACATCTGTTGCCAATCCTCCTCTTTTTTGACTGGCCCTGGGCTAACATCCGTGCCCATCTTCCTCTACTTTATATGGGACGCCGCCACAGCATGGGTGACAAGCAGTATGATGGCGGGCACCTGGGATCCAAAGCCGGGAACCCCAGGCTGCCAAAGCATGAACTAAACCGCTGTGCTACCGGGCCGGCCCCAAACATTGATTCTTTAAACTACGTTCATTTAAAACTTTGATTAAAATAAAAATAAAGAAAACTCCATGGCTACTTTTAAATAATCTTAATTTTCATAGGATTTGGTAAGGTATTGTCATTTGAGATACAGTAGCGTCTGCTTTCGAGGAATTTCTTAGTAAATTGGCCTCAAGGCCATATTATCTTTTGGCATATATTTGTGATATGTGTATCGTGTGTACGCGTTATTCTATAGGTTAAGTGTGAAAAGCTTAGAAACAGATTCCTTGGCAGCACTGGGATCCTATTTTTATTCCACTAGGTGTCAGCCTAGCACTATGAATCTGAATGTTACTAGGTGAACAATTAGTAAATCACGGCTTGTTCATAAACATGTTTTTATTTATCTTTCCAAGGATGATGATGTGAAATTTAGATTTAATAATGTAATCAGCTTGTATATTATAATTATTGTCTACCCAAATGTTCATTTTTATTTTACCTATTCAAATTAACGTCAACCGCTTAAATTAGTTAAGCCTTGGTGCTAATCGACATCAAAGGAATAGAGAAAGAAAACAATCACACACAGGAATGACAGCAATGAGCATGTTTCCTGCATCTGTATTTTGGGTTTTCAGTCAGTGGCTTTTTCTTTAATGGGTTATGAAAGACATTTGGCCAATAGAGAAGATCAAAAGTATAACATTTCCCCCTTCCGTTATCTGGTTTATAAATATGCTTTAAAGGATATGAGCAATAATTGACCAGCTTAGTGTCATGCTGACTGATAAGCTTTCTTGTTAAGAGGATACGTTGGGAATTCATAAGTTAGATATTTTTAACTTATTTTTTTCCCCTCTGACTACCCAATGTAGCATCGTTGGCTTTGGCTTTGTGCTGACCTTAATTCATCTGAACATCAGCTTCATCTTACATTAAATAGTGAAAACGTGCCGTAGGACATATCTTCACAGGCCAGAAATAGCTGAATATTTGTGAAAGTTATTTCATATTGAGTTCTGTTTTCCCTAGTATGCAAAAATTTTGTCATTTTGCTTAAAACAACTGTTACTACATTTTAAAGGAAAAAAATGACATGCTGAAGTATTTTTCAAATAACAGTACATAAAAATGCATTACACTGCACTATTTTGGGCCCTTGTTTTTCATGTGGTCAACATTTTAATAAGTGATCAGCCACGGGTGTCAGGGGGATACTCAGTGGCAATGTATTCTGATTTTAAGGAAGTATTATAAATCTCTCATTGATTAGTTAATTTTTGGTTATAATCTTGTAATTTTTCTTTAAAATTTTTTCAAAATTTACAGGAATTTCATGCTTCCATGCTATTTTTTCAAAGTAAAAGACTTATTTTCAGTGATAATTTACTCACAATATTAACCAATCACATAATAAAATGCCAATATCAAACAATGTAAACTATAGAAATTTTGGAACATTAAATTATTCTATATTGTAGGGAAAGAGAAATGTTAGGTAAATTGGTATATCTAAGGGTCTTATTTTTTTGACAAAATAATCTTTTAAAAATTTAGATTGAAGAAATTTTATATGGTAAAACCCTAAGATGGAGTTTTCTGTGTATATTTATACACAGACACATGTAATACATACATATGTGTGTTTGTGTGTGAATATATATACCAGAAACATCTACTTTTATCTTCTGTTCTTTATGATTAGAACAGTACCTGGAACATAGTAGATGTGCAAATAAATTTTTGTTAAAAGGCTAAATTAATAAAGACATGCATAGAGAAGATACATGTGTAAGAGATTTGATCATTAGACTTGGTCCCTTGTGGAAGCAGAAGGTTGAGGAATTAAGAAAGACTCTTGGGGTTTCTAATTTAGAAGGCTTGGTAATGGCATTCATTAAAATTCAAGACTCCAGGAAGAGGCACAAGTTTGGCATTTTGAGACAGTGTAGCAGACAGCAAAGTGAAGCTGTCTGACAGGCATTGGCTGTAAACATGCACATTAGGTGGAAATATTTGAGCTGGAGGTACAAACATTATTGGGATGTAGGAGGGGTCAGAGAAGTGGATTAGGTCATCTAGGCAGAGCTGTTCAATGAGGAGAGAAAAAGACCAATGCAGAAAGCTTGCAGAACATTTTAGGATTGGCAGTGTGGGGACCAGAATTGGCCACCTCAAGATGTGTCTCTCTAGCTTGATTATTTCACTGAGTGAGGCTTTGACTTTCCCTGCCCCCACTAACTGTCCAAGGGGATTTGGGATGAAAGGCCTGTCCCTGGAACAGGCCATCATTGTGGATAACTCTGGGTATCAACAGACTGGGTGGGCCTTTGCTGGGCAAATTCTTATCAAAGTTCTGTTTACCAGACATTTACATTTGTAAGGGAAATCTCCATTTGTAAAGGTATCTCCTTCTCTGTACCAGGAAGAAGGGGGCATGACTTTATCTCTAGGGATCTTGTCAGTGCAGAAGGCAAAAACTTAAATTTGCATCCTCTTGTTTACTGTGTTTTTCTTGTAATCCCTCATGGCTGACACTCCCAACCCCCCCCAAAAATCCTCATTTTTCTATATAAGAGGAGAACCTCCACCATTCTGGCGAGAGATACTCAGTTTCCCCGAGTCTCTCCCATGTATACACACGTTATAAAGCTTTGTTTGATTTTCTCCTGCTATTTGGCCTCATGTCAATTAATTTGTAGCCCAGCCAGAAAGGACCCAGAGTGGGTAGAGAATGCTCTTTCTCCCCTTCAATAGCAAAAAAGGGTCTTGGAAAGGGAGGAATAAAGTGGTAGGCACAGAGAGTAGTGAATTTCAGAAAAAAGTGAAGTGATCACAGGGTCAAATGCTGCAAAGAAGTCCAGCCATTTGAGCAATAAAAGAAGTTAATGGATTTGTAAATTAGGAAATTGTCAGTGACTCTAACATGAGCTGATTCAGTGGAGTTAAGAAAATGAATTACTGTTTCCAGTATGATTGAAGAGTAAGCAGGAGGTAAGAAAGTGAAGATAGTGAGTATAGACTGTTATATTTTGATGGAATGTAGATATTCAAAGAAAGGAAGCAAGAGAACATGGCACTCAATGTTTGCTAAAGCCAGCCAACCCAAGGGTGGGATTTTATGTGGCAGTGTATCAGCAGTCTTTAAACCGAGATCTGTGTGCTTTTTGAAGTCCATAAAAAGAATCAGTGTCCAGATCCTTGAATTCTATATTCACTCTTTCTTAATATTAATCAGCCTGGGAACTTTAGTTAAAATATCATGCTTATCTTCTTTTCTCACTTTCCTTTTGCAACCACACTTCTCTCACTTTAGAAAACAAAATAGTATCTCACAACCAATCTGGTGTTCATCACCGCAGGGTGTGAAAATCACTGGGACACCAGAAAAAAGGAAAATTTGCATTGATGGTAACAAAGTGAATTTCTCTCATGGCTCAGAAACAAATCCTTTGGAAGGTCAAAGCATTCTAATTCTTTGCTTTCAAAACAATTGAAGGAGCTGATAGATCATTAAAATACGCTTTTTAATAATAGATCGCTATGTGATTTTTGGCATATAACTTGAAAGGAGTTCAAATAGTTGAGTTATATTGCTAATACCAAACTTCCATTCCCATCTGTCCCAACCCATGTTATGTGAACAATTTTGCTCAGTATTTAAAAAAACAACAAAGTGAAAATTAAATCCATGCATAACACTGTCTTCTATCATAAGTAATATTTATTCTTTGTTACATAAACTAATCAAAGAACAAAACAAAACAGTGAAAAAGAATTCCAGAGAGTATAAAGGAAAGTGTTGGGAAAGAGAAGACCATTGTCAGTTATGGCTGAAGAAACATCAGGTGGTATGGGAATGAGAATATATGAAAGAAAGGTCCTAAGTGGCTTGTATTTGTGCTGGACTGGATAAACAGAGACATATGGAATTAATGCCTCCAGGTTTGAAGGTTCTAAGTAAATGTAGACAGAGGCTACAGGTGATGTCAACTCTCTGATGAGGCCAGCTGTCTATGACTCTAATTTTTCCTTGACTTTTAGAAAGACATTCAAGACAACAATGACTGTGGTTGGATGGATACTGAAAAGAATCCTCACATCAGGTGGTGTGAGGAGGTTGAGTACATCTAAGAAAACTCATCTCTTATGGATTGAGAGCTTGACTGTTTTCTTCAGTGCAGTATTCTCAATGCTTAGAACCCTGCCTGACTCAAATATTTTCCATTGAATGAATTGGCAGTGATTGGAGGTAGCCAAGACTCCCAAGTTTTCACCTAGTGAAACAAATTTGAGTTGCCAATTTGTAATAAAGTCTATTTAAATTTACATGTAATTTTTCACTCCACATACAATGGAACAAAAATAGGTTCTAATTATATACTTATGTTTATATAATCCAGTTTGAAAGTTCTCTTCCAAATAAATTTCATACCTCTTTCATTACCTAAAGAAGGGATAGCGGTGCTGCATATTACCAAGAAAGTATAATTCAAATGATAATGTTATTAAATTACATTCTATATACCATAATTAAATTATATGTGTTAAAGCAAAAGTATTTATGTGTTTGGATGACAGCAGAGAAGTAGTAATAGGCTAAAACTGTTCATCAGACTTGGTGTCATGGAGTTGAAAATGTCACAGATTTAGCTTTTAATAAACCAGAATAATCACGTAAAATAAGAAGGCTAGCAACAATCTCCAGCTGACATTGTTGGGAACATGGGGATGACTTTGAAGTTAAGAACTATATTTAGATGAAAAGTCTTAATGATATTTTCTGTCAATTAAAATAACTATAATTAACAGCTGTTTTAGTTGAGTCATTTAATTGCAAATTATAGAAATCCAACTTTAATTAGTTTTAACCAAAAGTGGGAATTTATTGGGAAGTGGGAAGCCCAGGACGAACACAGCTTTAGCACTGCTGGATGCAGGAGCTTAAACAATAGCATCAAGACCCCCCTCCTTCTTCTCTTGGATTTCTTTTCTTTTGTGTTGCATTTACTTTCAGGTAGATTTTCCCCACTTGGTGGCCAAGAGAATCCAAGCTTTGCTGGTACTTAGTTCCTTTAAACTCTGAAGGAGGAGGTGGGTCTTTTTGTTGATAGTGTTAACAAAAAAAGCTGGGAGGGTTTTTGTGGGCCTGGCATGGGCTGTGTATGCAGTCATGAAGCATTCACAATGGTCAGCATAATGCAACACTCTGAGTGAACAGATGTGAGTTCTTTGTATCCCGGTAGAAAAGGTTGGTGATAGAGGCATCTCTACCTGAACCACATGGGTTGAAAATCCCCCCAAACAGATTGTTAGCAGACAAAATAATAGGACCTCTAAAACATTTTCACGTATTACATTTGTGCTGCTTAACCACATAATAAAAATTGATGCATCAAACTAGGATAAGCAGCTGTAACAAAGAATATTAAATAAACAGTGGCTCAGACAAGAATGTCTTTCTAGAACATTCCAGAGGTAGGTAAGCAGTTCAGGGAATGTAGGTGGCTCTTCTCCTTAAGGTCAATCAGAATTTGAGGTTCCTTCTATTTTGTTGTTTCTTGTTCCCTAGTGCTGAAGCTGGCTTCTTGGCAACAGCCCACAGGGGAGGAGAAAGAGGACAGAGAGGAAGAAGAAAAAAAAGAGGAAGTAATTTCTGTTTAAGGAAATGGTCCAGAAGTGGCAATCATCAATTCTGTTCATATCCCATTGGCCAGAACGTATTCATATGACCATGCCCAGTGGCATGGGAGGCTGGGAAATACAACATCTAGCCGGACAACCATGTGTGCAGCTAAAATTCAGGGGGATTCTATTACTAAAGGAAGAAGGTGAGAATGTATAATGGGACAATTAGTTGTCTCTGCAACATTTACTTCTTTTAACTTTTAGATGTACAGAGTAAATTTAAAAAATTACTTTATTATGGAAAAATTAGCTAAAATATGTCTTTATTTATATCAGAAAATGGAAAAGAGGATTTCTGCTTCGATACTAAAAGAAAAAGTTGCAGTTTTTAGTACATTTTAAAGTCCTTCACAAATGATAGTGCTAGAGGGATGCTTTAATTTTTAGCATTCCTAGGCACATTTTAGAAATATTAATACATATTTTTCATTTTAAAAGAATGGATATTGATGCTTTCAAAAGGACTATAAATATTTTGGTCTTGAACTTTTTATGTCATTGGTCAGTATATCTACATTTTTAGAAAACATGAAATTTACTGTATTGCTTTTGTAAAGAATCAAATTATTGTAATATCTACTGTAAAAGAGTAGATTAAAAATTCGAGTCAAAGGGAATTGCAAGATTGCATCTCTTTCTAGTGCTAAAAACTTACTGAACTGGAAAAAGTATAATTTAGCATATCACTCACTTGCCAAAAAAAAAAAAAAAAAAGATGCCTGGCTTGGATTTCATCCAGGAAGACATCTGTTTGTCTAGAACTAATAATAGTACAACCCTAATGATGTGCCAAACAAGTTATTTTAATAGAAATGCTTTGTTTTGAGAGGTTAAGTTTGGTTACTCAGCAGAACTGCTGTGTTTATAAGGGTATTATGTTTGAATCTTCAACTAGGAAACACATATCCCACTGAAGACAAGCTTGGCAAACTCGGTGGGAGTTGCTGCACATTTTAAAGCTACACTAACGGAGAGTTCTTGATCTCTGAATGACCTCTTAAGATTAATCACATTAAGAGAATGGATGCAAGGTAGTAGCAAATCAATATTCAAATTTTATAATAGATATTGGAGATTGTCCTTTGTTTCAAAAAGTGTACATATTCATTCAAATACATATCAACTGTTTCTCAAAATTTATTCAAAATAAAAATTCTGCTTGGTTCATATTTGTGCCATTACTTATCACTCCTAATTTTCCTCTAAAATCTCAAAACATTTGGATAAACTGAAGAAGAAATATTCAAATATTTGAATGTTTCGTCTATGTGATTTAGACATCTGGATTTTTAAAATCATAGAAATAATTGACTTTCTCAGATTTTATTCAAACTCACTATTGTGTATACTTAGCATGTTAGTAACTGTAAAAAACACTGCCATGTGAACCAAACCAAAGGGGTGATGTTGCAGGGAGTCATTTATAAGCCTTTTAGGCCTGTTGCCTAGTTTTAGTGACTGCTCTGTTCAATTCACATTCTGCCAACACTGTTTTCATTTAAGCATTAGACCAATGGTTAATACTCATTTGGAAATATGTCTAGAATTTTAATCAATATAACTTTGGTTGTTAATTCAGAGGCATCATCTCAAACAAAAATGAGAAGCTAAAGTGTCTCTTTTAACAAGATTAAGTACTGGGGCTTTACTACTGTAAGAGAATATTTAGTATTTTACTTTCTTGAACTAGAGTATTAATGATATAATTGAAGAGGTATGAAGAGGGTAATGCTTTAAGCTTAAAATAAGGTTTTCCATGTAAGAAATTTCTACATAAAGAAATTCTGTAAGATTAACATTTTCTAAAAGTTTTCATACTGAAATGTGACCACTATTATGTGTAATTGATCACATTTTTATATTAATTAGCCATCCTCTAAAGTAACACAAGATTCTGAATGCTGAGTACAGAGAGCACAGCCAGAGCAATATTTTCTGGCCAAGTCTGGCTCCACATGTTGTTGCTGACCATGGGAAACAGATTTTGGCCAAAACAAAAGCTAAGATTATTCCAGGAACTTTCTGGCACACCTGGATTTTTAAATTCTTAATTAAATAGTCTCTACTGAAATGATTTTCCAGGCCTAGGATACTTTTGAGGTAGTCTTAAAAAATTGATTTAATTCTAGATCTCCATGTGGAGTTTTAGAGTATGCTAAGGGTCTCAGGGAGAAATATTAATAGAGGGAATTATATACTACTAATTGTCTTTGCAAGAGAAATCTCTAACTTTTTTTGTTTATGCAAGTATAATTTACATATGGTAAAAGTAACCCTTTTTAGGTGTACAGTTCTATGAATTTTGATAAAATTTTGATAAAATTCATATTTTTATATAGTAGTTTAACTGTCACCACAATCAAGACAGAGAACATTTCCATTATCTGAAAAATCTCCTTCATGCTTTTTCAGAGTCAATCCCCTCCCTCCAACACCAGTCCCTGAAAACCACTGATCTGATTTCTGTCCTTACGGTTTTTGCCTTTGAGATTTATCCATGTTATTGAACCTATCAGTAGTTTATTCCCCACCCCTCTTTTTTTTTTTTTTTGCTGAGACTCAACCCCTTTTAATGCTAATAAAATCGCAAATTTATTTGTGCAGACTCAAAAGTGGTCTGAGCCAATCACGGCAATCACATTTTTCTTAGCTAAGTAGTCCCTTTCCCATAATCCTTTGCATCCAGGAATGGCCACATGACTCTGTTGAGACAATTAAGAAGGAGAAATCTGTTGGAGAACATTTAGAAAAGATTTTTCCCTCTCTTATAAAAAGGAGGGAGGAATAGGGGCCGGCCTGGTGGTGTAGTGGTTAAGTTCTTGTCCTCCGCTTTGGCAGCCCAGGGTTCACGGGTTTGGATCCTGGGTGAAGACTGACGTACCACTTGTCAAGCCATGCTGTGGTGGGGTCCCATATAAAGTAGAGGAAGATGGGCACGGATATTAGCCCAGGGCCAATTTCCCTCAGCAAAAAGAGGAAGATTGGCAACAGACGTTAGCTCAGGGCTAATCTTCCTCACAAAAAAAAAAAAAAAAAGAGAGAGAGGAACACAAATTTATCATACTCTAGTCCCACTGGTTGCTCCACCCCCTTCCAGTTTCCTACCTTTAGACAAATGATATATGGAGCTATGGCAGCCATCTTGCAAGCATGAAGTTAAGAAAGGCCAAAAGAACTATGAAGTCCCAGAACCTTGTCATCATTAGATTGTCAACAAAACCTGAAACTGCCCACCTTCAGATTTCTTATTATGTGTTTGTTATTTAAGCCATTTTATTTTGTTATTTGCAGTAGTAGATGGCATTCTTTGCTGAGAAAGTGTCATCCAGTCTAGAAGCCGGTTCAGGTTGGAATTGGGGTTCACAGTTTTGGAATTCTGATTACTATAGTTAGCAAATCTCCACTACTACTCTCTGCAGTAACTTCTTGTTGTGCATGAAATGGATTGGCACCTAAACATTTTTCTGGGGAATTCCAACCCATCAGTTCACTTAAATGATTACAATTCTACACCTTTATGATTTTCTTGGGATCCACTTCCTAGGCTTGCTCGATATTTTTCTGGACTGGTTGCAGAACTGTGAAAACTATATTGTTCACTGATTAAGATATTACAATTCTCTAAAATTGCAAATTTTTCTCTAAATAAAGAGGAGAAAATCAGAAAATTTAATGTCTTGATAGGAACATATTGCCCATGGTACCCTTAATTGTAGTCACATAATGGTTAATATAGAGTTGCTCAACTGGTACATTTTATTACCTTAGGTTAGGCATATATAATCTTAAAATAAAGAATAGAATATATCATTTACTTTGGAGAATTGAAGGAACATAAGTTAATGTCTTTAAAACAAAATAGAAAGTGAATGAAAATTACTTCTGTAGGTAGACCCACGTTTTTATCTGGGATCTGTCAAATATATGCTATTATTACTGACTATTAAGTACTTGGCTCAAAGGTATTCCAAACCAAGATCCTTGTAACTTTGCAGCCACTGAACAGGAAATCCTGTGCTTAAAGAATTGTTCTTTCTGCCATTAATGCAGGGATGTGCCCACTGGGAATAGCCTGAGACGGCAATTGGCCCTGCAGAAATATTGGAATAAGATAATATAAAACTATGGAATGTTTTTGTTAATAAAACATTTTTATCCTAATAATTTAGAGGGAAGATAATTTTAGATTTGTCTATTTTATTTTAAACTCTTTTGCAAACAGGGCCAAAGTTTTTGACTGAAGGAACTGCCCATATTCAACTACAACCCAAAAATAAACTTGAAAGATGTTAGAAATAAATTATTCTTTTATATGTAAGATATTACATGACGTTTCTTGAATTAATGCTGAGAATAAGAAAGTATGCCGGGTTTGGGATTGAATAATAAACTCCAGATATCTTTGTCAATATTTCATAAAATAATTCTGCAAATGTTAATCAGTAAGGAATAATTTTGTGATTTTATTAGCCCTTCAACCAGTCTAAGGAACAACTACTTTGCTTTTTTCCAGTACATATGAAAAACTCATTCTTGAGAATACCTACCCAAATCTTTGCTCATTTAATGTAATAAGGCTACTAGATTACTAGAGAAATGTAGAAAATTTATGTTACTTTAGATGATCTGAAGGATCTTTGAATTTATCTTGCGCTTTCTTAGAGTCGTAATGTTAGAAGAGCTTTTAGAGATCCTCTATATATGTTGTTTCAAGTGACCTGATTTACCCACTGATATGTATATATTTTTTTGAGCTGGAGGAAAAGGGGTGAAGTTACAGAGAAAGTACCAGAGTTGCCCAGAATCTGCTATCCATCTCGTCTGTGGAACAATCCATAGGAGACTGTTGTGCTGTGAGCTGCCATGTGCCACGGCTGCATGGAGATAGTCTGAGAAACACTGACCTATATAAACTACATTATACAGTTGAGAAAACCAGTCAGAGAGGTGA
Organism: Tapirus indicus; assembly: GCA_031878705.1. NCBI lineage: Eukaryota > Metazoa > Chordata > Mammalia > Perissodactyla > Tapiridae > Tapirus > Tapirus indicus. Next base: position 96,421,442 of record CM062926.1, read on the forward strand.
AAGTACTTGCTTAGTATAAAATAGTTATTTAGAGGCATAGAGTAGAGGAAAAAGTCCTTGAGTAGAAATCAGTACACTTTGGCTCTAGCCCTGTATGTGCCACCAATTTGTTGGAAAAAGCAACAGAAAAATGACTATAACTGTGACCAGTAACTTACCAAGAGTATGTAGTTTATAGATTCAGGACACAGTGTCTGAGACATATCCCATTGCCTGTGTGAATTTAGCATACTTACATCTCCCAGATAGGGCTACCCTTCATGTCACAAAATCCTGGCTGTGGGCAACAATTATTGAAGCCACAGAGGACAGTTGACCTAATATTAACCATATCAGTGTTTGTGTTGCTTGGCTCAAATAGGATGATGAGTCAACTGGGGAGAAGGACCAGGTGGTGGTGATTGTAGAGTTTGGGCAACCGCCCTGTTGAACCCGAGTGATTCAGTGTAGACAAAGAAAGAAGCAAGATAATAATATGATAGCTTCCACATATGGAACACTTACTACATACTGCAAGTATCATTCTAAGAACTTTACATCTCTAATGTCACCATATCTTTACTGGAAAGGTACTTTTTTAATCCCCATTTTTCAGATGGGGAAAATAAGGCTTAGATGTATTAAATGGTTTATTCTAAGTTATATAGCTAGCAAATGGTGGAACAAGATTTCAGACTTAGGTAGTAGGACTCAGGGCCCACATTCCTAAGCAGTGAGAGAAGCAGAGATGTAAAGAGCAACCTGATATTAATAACTTTTTCAGTTTCTAGGTCTGGTTTTCCCTAAAGGCTGTGTGTTCTTCATGCTTTGGTATTCTGTGGGATTCCCTATATACCTCTTTCTCCACCTTTTTACATGAGCTAAGTTTGTTCCTTAAACAAAAAAAAGCCTTTACTAAATGTTGGGAAGCCAGGAGCTGAGAATAGAGACTGCAGAGAGGCTTACCAACAGGATGTTGGAGCTATTTACACAGCATACAAAATACCAGACAGGGTAGTGTTTTAACAAAACCATCTCTACCATCTCTACCTGGAGGTAAGTGATATGGATTACAGACACAATGCAAAGATGAAGAGAATAAAGATCTATAAGTAACCCGATCATGTTGAAAATCTTGAAATTCTTAGAATGGATGTGTGCCAGATTTGGGCTCAGAATTTTAAACTGTCCTGGAATCCAAGAGCTGAGAGTGGAGTGATGTGTCGACTGTAGGAGGTTTCCAGTAAAAAGGGGATGTGCTATTATTTGACACTTGTAAGATGGTCAAAATGTGCTGAGTTTTATACATTACATGACACAGGGAGAATTGTATTTTACCTGAGTAATTCTTTTGAAGAAAAAATGGACAAGTTGATACACATGCTATTCCAACGATTATTCTTTTAATCATATCTTTGAATTGCAACCATATCATCAAGCAAAGTGATATATATGTGCTACACAAGTATAATACCCTTTTTTTACCCTCAACAAATTTTTAAGTGTCCGGTACAGTATTATTTACTATAAGCATAATGTCGTACAGAAAATCTCTAGCAACTTTTTCATTTTGCTTGACTAAAACTTTTTACCCATCGAACAGCAACTCCATGTTTCTCCCTCCCCTCAGCCCCTGGCGACCACCATTTTACTTTTTGCTTTGATAAATTTGACTAATTTAGATACTTCATATAAGTGGAATCATGCAGTATTTGCTCTTCTGTGACTGGCTTATTTCATTTAGCATAATGTCCTGAAGGTTCATTCACATTGTAGCATATGACAGGATTTCCTTCTTTTTTATGGTGTATATATATATGTATATATCTATCACATTTTCTTTATCCATTCATCTGTTGATGGACATTTAGGTTTTTTCTACCTCTTAGCTATTGTGAACAATGCTATAATGAACACAGAAGTACAGATAATGCTTGAGATCCTGATTTCAATTCTTTTGGATAAATACCCAAAAGTAGGATTGCTGGATCCTATGGTAATTCTATTTTTAATTTTTTGAGAAACTTCTATATTGTCCTCCATAGTGGCTGCACCATTTTACATTCCCACCAACAGTGCACAAGGGTTTCAATCTCTCCACATCCTCATCAACACTTGCTATTTTCTGTTTTATTTTTAATTTTAATTTTTTCATAATAGCCATCGTAACAGGTGTGAGGTGATATCTCATTGTGGTTTTGATTTGCATTTTCCTGATGATAAGTGATGTTGAGCAACTTTTTGTATACCTGTTGGCCACTTGTATGTCTTCTTTGGAGAAATATCTACTCAAGTCTTTTGCCCATTTTAAAAATCAGGTTACCTGTTTTTTTCTTTTGCTATTGAGTTGTAGGAGTTCCTTATATAGTTTGGTGATTAACCCTTTACCAGATAGATGGTCTGCAAATATTTTCTCCATTTCATAGGTTGTCTTTTCACTTTGTTGTTTCCTTTGCTGTGCAGAAGCTTTTTAGTTTGATGTAGTCCCACTTGTCTATTTTTGCTTATGTTGCCTGTGCCTTTGGAGTCATATCCAAGAAATCATCACCAAGACCAACGTCATGAGTACTTTCACCTATGTTTTCTTCTAGGAGTTTTATAATTTCAGGTCTTACATATAAGTCTTTAATCCATTCGGAGTTGATTTCTGTATATAGTAAGATAAGGGTTCAATTTCATTCTTTTTCATGTGGATATCTAATTTTCCCACTGTCATTTGTTGAAGATTCTTTTCCCCATTGTGTACTCTTGGCACAAGAGTTGTTGAAGATCAGTTGACTATATATGCATAGATTTATTTCTAGGCTTTTTATTCTATTCCATTGGTCTATATGTCTGTCTTTATACCAGTACTGTGCTGTTTTGATTACTGTAGCTTTGTAACATGTTTTGCAATCAGGAAGTGTGAGGCTCCAGCTTTGTTCTTTCTAAAGATTATTTTGGTTATTCAGGGTCCTTTGTGGTTCTATACAAATTTTAGGGTTGTTTTTTCTATTTCTATAAAAATGCTATTGGGATTTTGACAGGACTGCATTGATTCTATAGATTGCTTGGGGTAGTACAGACATTTTAACAATGTTATTTTTTCCAATCCATGAACATGGGATGTCTTTCTATTTGTGTCTCTTTTAATTTCTTTCAGCAAAGTTTTGTAGTTTTCAGTATACAAGTCTTTCACCTCCTTGGTTAAGTTTATTCCTAAGTATTTTATTCTTTTTTGATACTACTGTAAATAGGATTATTTTTTAAATTTCCTTTTAGATTGCTTGTTGCTATTGTATAGAAACACAACTGATTTTTGTATGTTGACTTTGTATTTTGCAACTTTAGTAAATTCATTTATTAGGTTTAACAATTTTCTTGTGCATGTGAAGGTAGACATTAGGAGGGGGCAAGGAGAATTGAATGTGCAACCATCAATATTCTGCCAAATGGAATCTTCTGAGAGACTGGATAAACTTAGTTGGGAATAAATCTATTGCAACTTAAATGTAAGTAAAATTATATGTTTGTATTTTATAAACAAGTTTATAAAATTTTGCATTAGTTCTTTTTAAACACTTAATGGATTTTAGACTCAATTTCCAGTAATCATAGTGAGTAAATTATTTTGGTAAAGAGCATTTGCCATAGTGATTGCAAGCAGATAATTTATTGCTTGTTAGGCTTTTCTGGTTACTTTCTTCAGTTTATCTTGGTATGGTTTCATTGTCTGGAAGGACTGAAATTTGCAGAAGTGATTTTCTAGGGCCCTGAGAAAAAAAATTAGCAGTGACAGTTTTCTAAAATATATGTTTCCTACCCGAGGCAGCCTTCTCAGCCCATTTCCTTTAATGATATCTGGAGAGGATCTGATAAGTTTATTCTACTTTACACAGGTTAAAGGGGATTGTCTTCTCTTTCACTCCAGCAGCTAACAACAAAGCCAGGCATGTGTTATCACCATCACACAGGAAGCTGCGGGCTCACTTGTGTTAGACAGAGCACAAATACAGGAAAGGTGTCAGGCAGGTTAAAAGCTGGTGGAGCTGTGCTAAGAGAATATTACGCTAATAATATTACAGGCAGAACTGGAGATACGTGATTAGATTTCAGCATAAAGTACTTAGAAATCCTTAAACATTTAAAAACTGTATAAAAAGCAGCCATTTTATCTTTCTTTCTTTGGAGTGATGACCTCGTTTTTTTAAAAATAGGAAAATTGTTAAATTAAAAACAGTTATGTCAGGAAACAATGCAATTTCTCAAAACATACAATTAAAAAATTTCTTAATAATTTAAAAATCGTTCCCCTCTGTTTTGTATGATAAAATTCCAATTGTATTCTTATTTCAAAAGAAAAGGGGATTTCCATGTTGTGGCAAAAGTTTTGTCATAAATGAAAAACTTGTGCCTTTTGGAAACTCAAGAACTCATTTCATTCGGGATTTTATTTTCAATTGGGGTATGCATCTGATTTTAAAGAGTTACCTGAGTCATGGTGGATATATTCTAGAGATACCTGCCAATGTAGTTTTATGTGCCATATTGGATTTGTTAAAAAAAATATTAATCTGAAGAGTTTTTCACAATGATTTCCAAGTCGCTTCTTTTAAAAAAGATTAAAAACAAAATGAATTACAGAAACTCCTGAAGAGTAGAAGAGAAACAAAGATAATAATATATAGTCTTCTACTTTGATCAGCCACTGTGAACATTTTGATTCATTTTCTTTCCATCTATATTTTTCAATATATTTTTAAGATTGCAGTTAAATGTGTATATATATACATATATATACACACACACAAACGTATATGTATATTCACAATGTTAAATATCACTTAAAAATTATATCATACACATTAAGAAATATCAATTTAATGTTGTCTAATAATATTTAATATTAAAATTAATATATCATACACATTTTCATGTTTTTTATTCTTCATAATCTTTATTTTTAATGGCTGCATAAAGTTTCATTGATTGAACAAGCCATAATTTATTTATTCAGTGAACAACTGTATGGCATTTACAAATATCTTTCTTGATTGGACTCTTTCAAAACTTCTGGTTACTTTAGGGACAGCCTCCCTGTATCTTGTATCTTCTTGTGGCCGTGGTTAAGAAGGCCCGTCAACTACTGGATCGGCTCCTGGATACAGTGCACCTATTGTAATGCACATGCCCTTAGCATAAAGTAATCAAATATTAAAGTACTAAGTTAACTGTTTCCAGAAGATAGCCAATGATGTTGCATAGGAAGTGTTGTGGTTCTGTACAAATACAGGAGCCATTTCCAGTTTGGATTCAAGCAGACAGAGGTTGTAGACTGCTAAAGAGGCTTAAAAGATCTATCATCAGTTAGAGCAGAATTATTCTGGTCCCCTGCCAAAGTAAAGACAGAGAAAACTCATGTTTGAGACAATACCAGGGTTAATAAGTAAAAATACTATGGAAAAAGTGTCTTAAAGTGCATTTTTCTGTTTGGAAGTGTTGCAAACCTCACTAGGGCCATATGTGATATCTATATGCCTATTTGTGTTGGAAAAACTATGCTGGTTGTGCATTTTTGCTCTTAGGGCCCCAGGAAAATTCTAATAGTCATGCATTGATTGAGTATGTTCTCTGACTATTGCTTATGAAGAATCAAACACAAAAGTCCTAATGCATTCCACGCTTTATCAGCGAGAGCTTGTCATCATCCCCAGGAACATTACTGTATGTCCTCTGACACTAAAAAGAGGAAATTTTATTATTGCTTTATACTTTCTTTTTTTTCTTTCCTAATTTTTTTGTTTCTTTTCTCCCCCATCACCCACCCACTCTCTCTTTGTTAAAAGGAGAGGACTTGATGACCAGATTAAAAAAAATCAAATATATTGAAGCTATAGAGTATCTTTTGCCATACAGAACATAACATGGAATAAAGAGTCATTTTTATATTCGTGGGAATAACAATGTTTTTAATAATTCTATTTACAACTCTAACTTTCTATTGACTTTTTATCAGATTTTTACTATTGAAGAATTCCATTTTTCTTATTCATGGCCACGTTTTCAAATAGTTTACCATTTAATATTTAATGTTTTTCCCAAGGAATTTTTCTTGAAAACCACAATATAAAGAAAAGAGAAGCCTACTACCACAGCTTGATTAAAAAACAAACTGCCCTATTTTTACTTAGGAAAAATCACACATGGAAATATCAAAAGAAAGACAGAATATTATTCAGCTAGTTTAATTTTGTGTTGGGTTGATGCTGGACACAATAACAAAGAGAAGTCTTTCTCTGCTGCAGCCCAGATGTTATGAGGCTGTTGAACTTGGTTCTAACTGACCCAGGAGAATCAATTGGCTGCTAGAGCAGCCCTGCTTCTGGCTTTGTGGAGATCAAGGAAAGCCCTTTCAGCATGTCTGAGAGCCAGATACAGGGTGTCTCAGGCAAACTGGGGAGCATTTTGGCAAAAATTTCCTGAATTGTGCAATCTCTGACTCTGTTTTTTTCCAACTTTTCCCTCTCAAGATCACACGCTCAAACTGGGCCATGCAGCTGTGTGTGGGTGGAGTACTTATACTCACAGCTCTTGGGTCTGATGGGTGCCAGTCAAGGGTACACTATTTCTTCCCCCACCCCCACCCTGAGAAAGTTTAGAAGTAATCCCTTGAGGTGAGTTGGTAACCTGACCTGTTTACCCTAAATGTTAAAATAGGGCTTGCCTTTTCCTGGTATTGCACATATGTAGTTCATAGCTGTCAGACAGTTTGAAAATGTTTCACTTGCTTTTGGAAATCTAATGACAAATGTTACATCAACAGTTTTATATCAAAGAAGAATCTCAAACGTAGTTGTCAGTTTAAAGAAGTCTACATTTCTGCAATATTAATTTTTAAATTTAAAGTTTTACAGATACTTTATTAGAGTATTGATTATTGTAATTGTTAAAAAAAACCCATATTGTTCTTTGTTCAAAAATACATTTTGAAACACTCCTAATTATACTTGCTATTGACTTTCTTTGAATTATGGAGCAGATGTTTCAGCATACTTAAAGAAAGACTTGATCCTTAGGAGAAAGTTAATCTTACAAGTTCAAAGAACAATTTGTTAGAGAGTAGTTATCATGGTCCCCAGGAATACTATTCTGTGCCTTCTTTGCTCCAAAGACATCATATTTTATTATTGCTGAGTCTACTAGCCCCCTCCTCCTCCCTGTTCCCTTCTCCTTCTCCCAGTTAAGGAGGAGACTTGATAATCAGATTAAAAATTTCACATGCAATGATGCTATTGAGTTTCCAAGGTCTTTCACCAGGAAGAGTAGAATATCACAAAAGAATAATAAAAAACTTAGGAACATCAATGACATTTATGAAACTATTGTAGTGGATGATTTAATCTAATAGAATTCTAATTTTATAACTATAAGCCAAGCTTTAGACATTGATTTTAGCTTTAGATATTGATTTTAGACTTAGATTCTTCTAGCAATTCATGTTCTGTTAATATTCTTGTCATTGATAAATGGAAAAAGTTGCTACAATTGTGTTTTCAGAATGCTACTTAAAGATTTATTTCATTACTGATAATGTCTCTCGTTTGAAACTATGTATGTAATCTCAGGTAATTTTTCATTTTCTATTAATTTATTGAAGTCAAACCAAAAGGGAAACAGATGAGGGGGAAGATTCATCCAAACAGATTTACTTCTTGACTTCTTAAAAATATAATGAATATTTGTGCATGTGTATTTGTGTAATACAATTTGCCAAGCACCTTTAGTTTCATTTATTCATTGAGTTTTTAATGAACATTCTTTAACCAAATATTTATTGACCACTTATTAAATGCCAGGTACAGAGATGCTTCAAAGGACTAGTAGTATTTCGGAGGCACTCTCCTCATTCTCACAACCCTTTGAGATATATAAATCCTCTCTGTCACAAACACTAACATTAGTGTTCTAAGTGAATGAAAATTGATGGAACATCAGTAAAAGTTAAGCTTTTAATTTAGGCTTTCCTTAAATTGACTGTGTTTTTCATATTCTAAAAGTAGCTATAGAGCAGGTAAGGCAGTTATTATCATTCTTATTGAAAAGAAATAAGGAAAGAAGTGACCTAGCATTTTGGAGTACATATTTTTAGGCTGGGCTCTTTACAGATGTATCACTGAATTCTCCCCACAGCCCTGGGAGGTATACATTATTTACATCTTGCAGATGAGAAATTGAAACTTGAGTATTATTTAAGTAACTCGCCTAAAGTCACAGAGTTAGAATCTGTTGGAAAAAAAAGTGAATCTCACATTTTAAAATTATAAATTCTATGATCTTTTTTTCCCACTATACAGACTTTACCTTTCTTTTGAGATCTCTCTGTATATAAATGCAAATGTGAGAGAAATGACAATGATAAAGGATGGAATGGAGTGACATCAGCATCATGGTGGCAAAATGTTCCTTCTTTGTCTTTCCTTTTTAACAACAAATTAGAGATCCAGCCACAGATAGAAGCACCTTTGTGGGAATTGTGGGATCCAGCACCATACACCAGGGAACCTGGATGAAGTCTTGCCTACCTGTGCATCTGGTAATAGGCAGACAGACCTCTGTGTGGGCTGCAGAAACAGTGGAGCCAGCAAACCTGTCCTAACCTCTCCTGCTGCAGTTGGGTAAAAAACCTGGAGAATGCTGACCTGGGTAGATACCCTCAGACAAGAGAGACTTTGCAAAAGTCCAGATTTCCCAAGAGGAGATTCCAGCACACCATTGGAGGAAAAAAAATGCATTTGTTAGCAAGGGAGATGATAAGTATTTTTCCTGCACTGCCCCTCCCCTCCCCCAAGGCAACACTGCATGGGGCTGAACTATCTAGCAAGTGGTGACCTCTCTCTTGGGGGAGAAGGAGAGCAGTGAGTGAGTGCTCAGCTGTCCCAGTTGTGTGGGACATGGCTGGAAAAGCCCATTTCTCTCCAGCAGCACCCAGTACTGAGGCAGATCTTCATGACTGGGAGGAGGGAGGAGATTGGGAAAGAGGCAGATGAGAATATCAAAGAGCATTAAAGGGACATGGTTGCTGCTGACTGAGTCAGGACTTCAGCAGGAAGTTCACCCATGAGCCTCTGGGATTACCTCATTGGAGGATCTCCACCCAAGGGCCATAGGGACCCCTAACACCCTGAGTACTAAACACACACATTCCTCTACTCTGTGGCCAGTTCCTTGTGCATGCTCCTGAGTGCAGCAATGTAAGCAAGTTTGGTGAATGGAGTGTTACCAGAAAAAAAGAACAGGATCTGTGGGTAAGGGAGAAACCATAAAGATGAGCTATAGTGTTACTTTCTGGAAAACCCAGAAGGCAGAGAAAACCCCAGACATAACAGCATCAATGAATAGTATACCCAATTTGAACACAATAAGTAAAGATTTAAGGAGGTGTCTGATACATCAAATGCAAACGCAACAATGGAAAACTATAAGGAACATGAAAAATCAAGGAAACATGTCATCATAAAAAGATAGTTTTTCAATAACTGAGCTCAAAGGAATGGAATTTTGACATCTAGCTGACAAAGAATTCAAAATAGCTGTTTTGAAGAAACTCAGTGAGCTACAAGAAAACAGAAGGACAAATCAATGAAATTAGGAAAAAACAAATACATGGAAAAAGGGAGATATTCACCAAAGAGATAGAAATCATAAAGAACCAAACAGAAATTCTGGAGCTGAAGAATTCAATGAATGAAATGAAAACTTTAACAGAGAACATTTGCATCAGAGTAGAGCAAATGGAAGACAGAATAAGTGAGCTAGAGGACAGGAATTGTGAAATAACCCAGTCAGAGCAGATCAAAGAAAAAAGAATGAAAAATACCAAAGAAATCCAACGCGATGTATGGGACTCCATTAAAAAAATTAGAATAATCAAGGTTCCAGAAGGAGAAGAGAGGGAGAGAGAGACAGAAAGTTTATTTAAAGAAATGAGAGATCAGAATGTCCCAAATCTGAGGAGAGACTTGGACATCCAAGTTCATGAAGCTAATAGATCATCCTATTATATCAATGCAGAAAGACCTTCTCCAAGACACATTATAATGAAACTGTCAAAAACTAAAGATAAAGAGAGACTCCTAAAAGCAGCCAGAGGAAAAAATATTAAAAACTACAAAGGATCTTCCATTACAGGCTATCTGCAGATTTCTCAGCAGAAACCCTACAGGCCAGGAGAGAATGGCATGACATATTCAAAGTGTTAAAAGAAAAAAAAAGCCAGCCAAGAATACTCTATTCAGCAAAGTTATCCTACAGATATAAAGGAGAAATAAAGGCTTTTCCAGGCAAACAAAAGCTGACAAAGTTCATTAACACTAGACCTGCCTAGCAAGAAATGATAAAAGAAGTTCTTCAAGTTGAAAGGAAAAGACTCTAATCAGTGACATGAAAACATACAAAAGTATACAACACACTGGTAAAGGTAAGTACACAGCCAGACTTAGAAAACTATTATTCTGTAATAGGATGGTGTGTTAACCACTTAACTCTAGTGTAAAGGTTAAAAGGGAAGAGTATTAAAATAAATATAGCTACTATAATTTGTTAACAAATACACAATATAAAAGAGGTAAATAATGACACAAAAAATATAAAAGTGGGGAGTAAAAGAGTGGAGCTTTTGTAGGATATTGAAGTTAAGTTGCTATCAGCTTAAAATAGGCTGTTTTGGGGACCAGCCCTGTGGCATAGTGGTTAAGTTTGTGTGCTCTGCTTCAGTAGCCTGGGGTTCACTGGTTCAGATCCTGGCTGAGGACCTGTGCACTGCTTATCAAGCCATGCTGTGGCAGGCATCCCACATACAACAGAGAGGAAGATGGGCACAGATGTTAGCTCAGGGCCAATCTTCCTCAGGGAAAAAGAGGAGGATTTACAATGGAGGTTAGCTCAGGGCTAATCTTCCTCATCAAAATTTTAAAAAGGGCATTTCTGTCTATGAGATGTTTTATGTAAGCCTCATGGTAACCACAAAACAAAAATCTACAATAGCTTCACAAAGATAAAGAAAGGGGAAACAGAGCATTACACTACAGAAAATTATCAGTTTACAAAGGTAGACAGAAATAGAGTGAAAAAGAAACAATGGAAATACAAAACATCCCAAAAGTAATTAATAAGATAGCATGAGTAAGTGCTTACATACCAATAATAACTCCTAACAAAAATAGATTGAATTCATCAATCAAAAGGCACAGTGGCTAGATGGATAAAAAAATAGGACCCAACTCTATACTGCCAACAAGAGACTCACTTCAGCTTTAAGAACATACATAGGCTCAAAGTGAAGGGGTGGAAAAAGATATACCATGCAAGTGGAGATCAAAGGAAAGCAGGGATAGCTATGCTTATATCAGTGAAAACAGACTAAACCAAGAACACTAACAAGAGATAAAAGGTAATTATGTAATGATCTAGGGGTCAGTATTTCAAGAAGATATAACAATCCTAAATATATATGCACCCAACATCAGAGCAAGTAAAGCAAATACTAATCCATCTGATGGGAGAAATAGACAATGATACAATGATAGTAGGGGACTTCAATACCCCACTTTCAGCAATAGATAGATCATCCAGACAGAAAATCAAAAAGGAAACATTGGACTTGAACCATACATTAGACCAAATGGACCTAACAGGCATTTATAGAATGTTCCATCAAACAGCAGCAGAATAAGAGTACATGGAACATTCTCTAGGATAGATCATATAATAGGACATAGAACAAGTCTTAGCAAATTTAAGAAGATTGAAATCAAGTATCTTTTCCAGCCACAATGATGTGAAACAAGAAATCGTCAAAAGGAAAGCTGATGAATCTACAAATATGTGGAAATTAAACAACACACTCCTGAACAACCAATGGCTCAAAGAAGAAACTGAAAGGGAAATAAAAAAATATATTGAAACAAGTGAAAATGGAAACACAACATACCAAAACCTATGGAATGCTGCAACAGCAATTCTGAGAGGGAGGTTTATAGCAATAAATGGATATATTAAGAAAATAGAAAAATTTAAATTAAATAACCTAACTTTACACCTCGAGGCACTAGAAAATGAACAAACAAAGCTTAAAGTTAGCAGAAAGAAGGAAACAACAAAGATCAGAGTGGAAATAAATGAAATAGAGACTAGAAAAACAATAAAAATAAGCAACAAAACTAAGAGCTGGTTTTTCAAAAAGATCATTAAAATTGACAAAACTTTAGCTAGACTAACTCAGAAAAAAAGACAGAGGATTCAAATAAGTAGAATCAGAAATGAAAGAGGAGACATAAATGATAGTACAGAAATACAAAGGATCATAAGAGACTACCATGAACAATTATATGCCAACAAATTGGATAACGTACAAGAGAAGGATAAATTCCTAGATACAGACAACACACCAAGACTAAATCAGGAAGAAATAGAATCTCTGAACAGACAAACAATGAGTAAGGAGATTAAAACAATAATCAAAACTTTCAACACAGAAAACCCCAGGACCAAATGGTGTCACTAGTAAATTTTACCAAACATTTAAAGAATTAATACCAATCTTTCTCAAACTCTTCCAAAAAATTGAAGAGGAGGGAATACTTCCAAACTCATTTTATGAGATCAGTGTTACCCTGATACCAAAGCCAGATAAGGACACTATGAGAAAAGAAAACTATAGACCGATATCCTTGATGAATATAGATGCAAAAAATTTTCAACAAAATATTAGAAAACTGGCTTCAACAATATAGTAAAAGGATTATACACTTTGACCAATTGGGATTTATCTATGGATGGAAGAATGGTTTGACACACACAAATCAATAAATGTGGTACACCACATTAATAGAATGAAAGATGAATTTCATATGATCATCTCAACAGATACAGAAAAAACATTTGACAAAATACAACATTCTTTTGGGACTCAAAAATCTCAACAAATTTGGTATAGAAGGGTCATACCTCAATGTAGTAAAGGCCAGATAGGACAAACTCACAGCTAACATTCTACCCAAGGGTGAGAAATTGAAGCTTTTCCTCTAAGTTCAGGAACAAGACAAGGGTGCTCATTCTCATCATTCTTATTCAATATAATAATGGAAGTTATAGCTAGCAATTAGGCAAGACAAAGAAATAAAAAGGATCCAAATTGGAAAGGAATAAGTAAAATTGTCATTATTTGCAGATGATATGATCTTATATATAGAAAGTCCTAAAGATTCAACCAAAAAACCATTAAATTCAGTAAATGTGCAAGATATAAAATCAATATGCAAAAATTAGTTGCATTTCTATACACTAACAACAAAACAGCTTAAAAAGAAATAAAACTATTCCATTCACGATAGGATCAAAAATAGTAAGTTCCGATGGTGATGTAGGATGCTCCTGAACTCACCCCCTCCCGTGGACACACTGAATCTACAGTTATATATGGAAACATTCCCCCTGAAGGAAATCCAGAAACTAGCTGAGCAACTCCTATACATCAGATGAATAAGAAAATATTCACATCAAAATGGGTAGGAGACGCTGAGAAACAATCTTGTCCGGAATCCCACCCCTGTCACAGTGACATTCAACTGGGAGGGAATTCACAACTCCTAGCTTCTCCCTGAGGAGTAAAGGGTTTGGACCCCACAGATGGTGCCCCACCTGTTAAGACTTATACCTAAGATCTGGGACCCCAAAATATCTAGCTTTGAAAGCCAATGGGGCTTGCCTCCATGAGACCTACAGCCTATAGTGATCTGAGAAACAGTTCTTAAAGGGCTCATGGACTCACCCAACCCAAGGCCCAGTGCACAGGCAGCAGACTAAAATATGCCCACTTTCCGTGAAGAAGGTCTATTTGCTTATCTTAAAAGCTTTGGCCATTAGGGGCAGGCTTCTAACGTAAGACACATCTATGGGCCAACTGCAGTACTCTCCAGAGACTGTGGGGACTGGCAGATGCCATCTTCATGCTCTCCCTTGGCCTCACCCCAAGTCACTGGTGTCTCTCAGAAAGAAGCATGTGCACATGTCTAGTGCCCCAGTTATTGTGGCTGCTGCCCAGGGGATGTCCCTTGAGTGCCTGGCTCTGGTGGCCAGTCAGGCTTGTGTTTGCAGGTCCCACAGGACTGCAGCAGACAGAAACAGTTAGTGGCTGGTTATACATTCAGGGCACAGTGCAGAGGCAGCAGACAGAAATGCCTAGTCTTTCCATGAAAGAGGCCTATTTGCTTATCTTAATAACTTTGGCCTGAGGGACAGGCTTCTATTTTAATACACATCAGGGGCCAATTGCAATACACTACAGAGTCTGGGAGGCCAGTGGGTATCATCTTTGTTCTCTTTCTCTGTTCGACTCCAAGTTGCCAGAATCTCCCAGAAGGGAGCTTGTGTATATGTTGGGTGCCTCAGTTTTTGTGACTGCTGCCCAGGGCACACCCCTTGATCATCTGGCTCTGATGACCAATAGGGCTTTTATTCACCATTCCCATGGGGATGTGACAAAGAAACAGTTCATAGTGCCTATCCCCTCAGAGCACAGTGTGGAGGCAGTGGACAGAGCAGTGCAGTCTTTGGGTACAGGAGACCTTTTTACTTACCTTGATGGTTGCAGGCTGAGGAGCAGGCTTCTGGTTTGACATACAAGAGGCTGACTGTGATGCTATCCAGAGACCAGGGAGGCCAGCAACAACTGTCTTCATGCTCTTCCTTTGCCTTGCTCCAGGTCACCAGTATCTCCTGGAAAGGAGCTCATGCACATGTCTGGTGCCTTGGTTTTTTCAGCTGCCATTCAGGGGATGCTGCTTGGCTCTGGTGGCCAGTGGGGCTTATGTTTGTGGGTCCCATTGGATGGTAACAACAGAGAAACAGTTCTGAAAGGCTATTCCCCTAGAGCACAACACAGAGGCAGTAGTCAGAGACACACCCACAGTCTTTCTGTGAAAGAGGCCTATTAGCTTTTCTTCATAACTGTGGCATCAGGGGCAGGCTTCTAATTAAACACACATCTAAGGCTGACTAAAACATCCAGATATCAGGGAGTCCAGCATCTTTGTGCTATCCCTCTGCCATGCCTCAGGCCTCTGTTCTCTCTGAGAAAGGAGCTTGTGTACATGTCTGGCATCCCAACTTTTGTGTCTGCTGCCCAGAGGACACATCCTTTGATAGCCTTGCTCTAGTGGCCAGCAGGGCTTTTGTTCATGGGTTCAAGAGGGGAGTATCAAACAAAGAAACCATTCTTAACTGGCTATCACCCCAGGGCTCAATACAGAGGGAGCAAATAGAAATGTCCATTTCCCTGTCTCTCCCCAAAAGAGGTACAATTGCACACATTAAAAGCTGCTGCCTGGGGGCCGCCTGGTGGTGCAGCAGTTAAGTTCGTGCTTGGCAGCCCGGGGTTCGCGGGTTCGGATCCCGGGCGCGTGCTGACGCACAGCTTGTGAGCCATGCCGTGGCAGCGTCCCATATAAAGTGGAGGAAGATGGGCATGGATGTTAGCCCAGGGCCAGCCTTCCTCAGCAAAGAGAGGAGGATCGGCAGTGGATGTTAGCTCAGGGCTGGTCTCCCTCGCAAAAAAAAAAAAAAAAAAAAGCTGCTGCCTGAAGGTCTGCCTTCCAATCAGCCTGAATCTAGGTTCTGACAGATCTTCCCTTTTGGAACACTGACAGGTCTTGGCACATCCCCAACTACGGGAACCACTAAGAATAAAGTAGGTTGACTAGACAATCACAAAGGTTTGAGATATCTTTGGTCATAAAGATGCTCACCAAACTCAGGAGAATAATGTAGGAACAAAGTAAAAATTTCAACAAAGACACAGAAACTATAAGAAAGTACCAGACAGAAGTCATAGAGCTGAAGAACACCATAACTGAACTGAAAAATACACTAGAGGGGTTCAATAGCAGACTAGATGAAGTGGAAGAAAGGATCAGAAAACTTGAAGGCAAGGCAGTGGAACTCACCCAATCAGAGCAGCAAAAAGAAAAAAGAATGAAAAAGAGTGAAGATAGCTTAAGGGACTTATAGGACAACATCAAGCAGACCAAAATTCACATTATAGGAGTCCCAGAAGGAGAAGAGAGAGAGAAAGGGGCAGAAAATTTATTTGAAGAAATAATGGCTGAAACATCCCTAATCTGGGGAAGGAAACAGGCATTCAGATTCAGGAAGCCCAGAGAGTTCTAAATAAGATGAATCTAAAGACACCCATACCAAGACATATTATAATGAAATTGTCAAAAGTTAAAGATGAGGAGAGAATCTTAAAGTCAGCAAGAGAAAAACAACTTTTCAAAGGAACCCCCATAAGACTATCAGCAGATTTTTCAGCAGAAACTTTGGAAGCCAGAAGGGAGTGGCATGATATATTCAAAGTGATGAAAGAAAAAAAATACTCTACCTGGCAAAGTTGTCCTTCAGAATTAAGAGATAGAAATAGTTTTCCAGACAAACAAAAGCTGAAGGAGTTCAGCACCACTAGACTGGCCTTACAAACAATGTTAAAGGAACTTCTTTAAGCTGAAACAAAGGGTGCCAATGTGTGACAGGAAAATATATGAAAGTGTAAGTCTCACTGGTAAAGTTAAATATATAAATTCAGAATAAACTAATGTAATGGTGGTGGGTTGATCACATAAATATAGTATAAAAATGTAAAAGACAAAAGCAATAAAAATAACTATAAGTACAAATATTTGTTAATGGATACACAAGAAGAAAGATGTAAGTTACGACACCAAAAACATAAAATGGGAGGAGGGTAAAAACGTAGAGCTTTAGAATGCATTCAAACTTAAGTTGTATCAACTTAAAATAGATGGTTATAACTACAAGATATTTTATATAAGTATCATGGTAACCACAAAGCAAAACCAACAACAGATTCACAAAAAATAAAGAGAAAGTAATCAAAGCATACCACTACAGAAATCATCAAATGATAAAGGAGGAGAGCAAGAGAAGAAGAAAGGAACAAAGGTAGTGCAATATAGCCAGAAAACAATTAATAAAATATCAGTAAGTCCATACCTATCAATAATTACTTTAAATGTAAATGTACTAAATTCTCTAAACAAAAGACTGAGTGGCTGAGTAGATAAAAAAGAGAAGATCCAAATATATGCTACCTACAAGAGAATCATTTCAGCTTTAAGGACCGACACAGACTGAAAGTGAAGGTGTGGAAAAAGATATTCCATGCAAATGGAAACCAAAAGAGAGCTGGCATACCTATATTTATATCAGGCAAGATAGATTTTAGGACAAAGATAGTAATAAGAGATATGAAGGGTCATTTCATAATGATAAAGGGGTCAACCCAACAGAAGAACATAACATTTGTAAATATTTATACATCCAACATAGGAGCACCTAAATATTTAGAGAAAATATTAACTAATGTAAAGGGAGAAATACATAGCAAAACAATAATAGTAGGGGAATTTAATATCCCACTTTCATCAATGGATAGATCATCCAGACAGAAAATCAATAAGGAAACACTGGACTTAAATGGCATGTTAGACTAGATAGACTTAGCAGACATTTATAGAACATTCCATCCCAAAGCAACAGAGTATACATTCTTCTCAAGTGCACATAGAACATTCCTGAGGATAGATCATATGTTAGGTCATAAAACAAGTCTTAATAAATTTAAGATGATTGAAATCATATCAAGCATCTTTTCTGACCACTATGGTATGAACCAGAAATCAATTACAAGAAGAAAACTGGAAAATTCACAAATAAGTGTAAATTAAACAACATGCTACTGAACAACCAATGGGCCAAGAAGAAATTAAAAGGGAAATTAAAAAATATCTTGGGACAAATTAAAATGGAAATACAACATGCCAAAACTTATGGAATACAGCAAGACAGTTTTAAGAGGGAAGTTCATAGTGATAAATGCTTACCTTAAGAAACACGAAATTTCTCAAATAAGCAATCTAACTTAATGCTTCAAGGAGCTAGAAAAAGATGAACAAACTAAGCCCAACAAGGAAGGACATAATGAAGATCAGAGAAGAAATAATTAGAGACTAAAAAGACAATAAAAAGATCAATGAAACTAAGAACCAGTGTTTTAAAAAGATAAACAAAACAGACAAACTTTTAGCCAGACTCATTAAGAAAAGAAGAGAGAGGACTCAAATAAATAAAATCAGAAATGAAATAAGAGGCATCACAAATGATACCACAGAAATATAAAAGGTCACAAGAGACTACTATAAAAAATTATACACAAAGAAATTGGATAACCTAAAAGAAATGGATATATTCCTAGAAACATACAACCTACCAAGACTGAATCATGAAGAAATAAAAAATTTGAACAGATTACTAGTAAGAAGATTGAATCAGTAATCAAAAACCTCCCAACAAGGAAAAGTCCGGGACAAGATGGCTTCACTGGTGAATTTTATTAAACATATAAGGAAGAATTAATACCAATCCTCCCCAAACTCTTCCAAAAAGTAGAAGAGGAGGGAACAGTTCCAAACTCATTTTACAAGGCCAGTGTCACTCTGATACCAAAACCAGAGAGGGATACTACAAGAAAAGAAAATTACAGGCCAATATCCCCGAGGAACATAGATGTAAAAATCCTCAACAAAATCTTAGGAAACAGAATTCAACAATACTTTTAAAAAATCATACACCTTGACCAAGAAGATTTTATCCTGGGGATGCGAGGATGGTCTGAAATCCATCAATCAATGTGATTCACTGCATTAACAAAATGAAGGATAAAAATCATAGGATCATCTCAACAGATGCAGAAAAAAACATTTGACAAAATTCAACATCCATTTATGATAAAAACTCTCAACAACATGGGTATAGAGGGAAGGTGCCTCAACACAATAAAGGCCATATATGATAAGCCCACAGCAAACATTCTACTAAATGCTTTAAAGCTAAAATTCTTGTCCTCTAAGAATAAGGGCAAGATAAGTGTGCCCACTCTCACCACTTTTTTTCAATATAGTATTGGAAGTCCTAGCTAGAGCAACTAGACACAAAGAAAAAAAAAAAAAGGAAATAAAAGGCATCCAAATAGGAAAGGAAGAAGTTAAACTGTCACTATTTGCACATGATATTATATTATATATAGAAAACCCTAAAGACTCCAACAAAAAACTGGGAGAACTAATAAATGAATTCTCTAGGTTGCAAGATACTAAATCAATGTACAAAAATCTGATGCATTTCTATACACTCATAATGAACTATCAGAAAGAGACATTAAGAAAACTGTACCATTTACAATTACATCAAAAAGAATAAAATACCTAAGAATAAATTTAACAAAGGAGGTGAAAGACCTGTATGCTGACAACTATAAGATATTGACTAATTAAATTGAAGAAAACACAAATAAATAGAAAAATATTCTGTGCTCATAGATCGAAAGAAATAATATTGTTAAAAGGTCCATATTACCCAAAGCAATCTACAGATTCAATGCAACCTCTATCAAAATTCCAATTGCATTTGTCATAGAAATAGAACAAACAATCCTAAAATTTGTGTGGAACTACAAACCCCAAAGAGTCAAAGCAATCTTTAGACAGGAGAATAAAGCTGGTGGCACCACACTTCCTGATTTCACACTATATTACAAAGCTCTAGTATTCAAAATAGCATAGTACTGGTATAAAAACTGACACATAGATCAATGGAACAGAATAGATAGCCCAGAAATAAACTCATTCATATGTGGTCAATATGGACAAAGAGGCAAAATATAAAATGGGGAAAGGAGAGTCTCGTCAACAAATGGCGTTGGGAAAACTAGAGTGCCACATGCAAAAGAATGAAACTGGATCACTCTTTTACATCATACACGATTAAATCAACTCTAAGTGGATTAAAGACTTATACAGAAGACCTGAAACCATAAAACTCCTAGAAGCAAAATTGGGGGTAAGCTCCTTTACAGTGGTCTTGACAATGATTTTTTTGGGGTTTGACACCAAAAACAAAAGCAAAAATCAACAAATGGGACTACATCAAACTGGAAACCTACTGCACAGCAAAGAAAATCAACAAAATGAAAAAGCAGCCTACCAAATGAGAGAAAATATTTGCAAATTATATATCTGATAAGGGATTAATATCCAATATATACAAAGTACTCATACAACTCAAGAGCTAAAAACAAACAATCCAATTAAAAAATGAGTACAGGGTCTGAAGACATTTTTCCAAAGAAGATATACAAATGGCCAATAGGTATATGAAAAGGTGTTAAACATCACTAATCATCAGGGAAATGCAAATCAAAACCACAATGAGATATCACCTCATAGCTGTTAAAATGGCTACTACAAAAAAGACAAGAAATAACAAGTGTTGGTGAGGATATGGAGAAAAGGGAACCCTGGTGCACTGTTGGTGGGATTGTAAATTGGTGCAGCCACTATGGAAAACAGTATAGAGGTTCCTCAAAAAGTTAAAAATAGAGCTACTATATGATCCAGCAATTCCACTTCTGGATGTTTATCTGAAGGAAACCAAATCACAATCTCAAAAAGATATCTGTACCTCCATGATTACTGCAGCATTATTTACAATAGCCAAGATATGGAAACAATCTAAATGTCCACTGACACATGAATGGATCAAGAAAGTATATATACAAACACAATGAAATATTATACAGCCATAAAAACGAAAGGAATCTTGTTGTTTGCAACAACATGGATGGATCTAGGGCATTATGCTAAGTGAAATAAGTCAGAGAAAGACAAATACCGTATGATATTATTTATATGTGCAAAAAAACCCCCCCTGACCTTATAGATATAAAGACAGATTGGTGCTGGCCAGAGGCAGGGCATGGGGGATGGGCAAAACAGGTGAAGATGTTCAAAAGTTACAAACTTTTTTTCCAGTTATAAGATTAATAAGTTCTGGGATGCAATGTACAACATGGTGACTATAGTTAACAACACTGTATTATATATTTGAAAGTTGCTAAGAGAGTAGATTTTCAAAGTTCTCATCATAAGAAAAAGAAATGTAACTACGTGTGGTGATGGATAACTAAACTTACTGTGGTAATCATTCCACAATACCTACATATATCAAACCATTAAGTTGTACACCTAAAACTAATACAATGTTATATGTCAATTATA
This sequence comes from Tapirus indicus, assembly GCA_031878705.1. Lineage (NCBI taxonomy): Eukaryota > Metazoa > Chordata > Mammalia > Perissodactyla > Tapiridae > Tapirus > Tapirus indicus. The sequence continues at coordinate 96,442,588 of CM062926.1, forward strand.
TCTCATTTAACAAAAACAGTAAAATAGTTAGGAATAAATTTAACCAGGGAAGTGAAGGATTTATACAATGAAAACTATAATACCTTGATGAAAGAAATTGAAGAAGACACAAACAGATGGAAAGATATTTCATGTTCATGGATTGGAAGAATTAATACTGTGAAAATTTCCATACTACCCAAAGCCATCTATGGATTCATTGCAATCTCTATCAAAAATCCAATGGCATTTTTCACAGAAATAGAAAAACAATCCTTAAAATTTGTATGGAACCACGAAATACTCTAAATAGCAAAAGAAATCATGTAAGTATACAATAAATAAGAATAACAAACCTGGAGGCATCAAACTTCCTAATTTCAAACTATACTACAAAGCTATAGTAATTAAAACAGTATAGCACTGGTGTAAAAATAGACACATAGACCAATGGAACAAAACAGAGAGTCCAGAAAAAAAATCCCTGCATATAAGGTCAACTAATATTTGACAAGGGAGCCAAGAATACTCAATGGGAAAAGGATAGTATCTTCAGAAAATGGTTCTGGGAAAACTGGATAATCATATAGGAAAAATGAAATTGGACCCCTATCTTACACCATTCACAAAAATTAACTTGAAATGAATTAAAGACTTAAACGTAAGACCTGATACTGTTAAAATTCCTAGAAGAAAACATGGAAGAAGCTTCTTGATGTTGGCCTGGGCAATGATCTTTTGCATATGACACCAAAAGCACAAACAACAAAAGCAAAAATCAACAAGTGGAGCAACATCAAACTAAAAAGCACAGCAAAAGAAACAATCAACAAAACAAAAGGCAATCTATAGAGTAGGAGAAAATATTTGCAAACCATATATTGGATAAGGGGTTAATACCTAAAATATATAAAGAACTCATACAACTCTCCCAATGGCCAACAGGGACATGAAAAGATGCTCAACATCACTAATCACCAAGGAAATGCAAATCAAAACCACGAAAAGATGTCATCTCACACCTGCTAGAATGGCTACCATGGAAAAGACAAGAGAAGTCTCGGTGAGGATTTAGAGAAAAGGGAACTTTTGTAGACTGTTGGTGGGAATGTAAATTTGTTCAGTCACTATGGAAAACAGTATGGAAGTTCTTCAAAAAATTAAAAATAGAACTACCATATTATCCAGCTATTCCACTTATGGGTATATATCCAAAGGAAATGAAGATAGAATATGGAAGAGATATATGCACTACATTTATTGCAGAATTTTTCACAATAGCCAAGATGTGGACACAACCTAAGTGTCTGTCAACAGATGAATGGATAAAAAAGATGTGGTATATATATATATATACACACAAAGGAATATTATTCAGCCACAAGAAAGAAGAAAATTCTGCCATTTGTGACAATGTGGATGGACCTTGAGGGCATTGTGCTAAGTGCAATAAGTCAGACAGAGAAAGACAAACACTGCTTGATCTCACTTATACGTGGAATCTAAAAAGCTGAACTCATAAAAACAAAGAATGGTGACTACCAGGGGCTGAGGGGTGGCGGAACTGGGGACATGTTGTTTAAGGGTAGAAACTTGCAACTAGTAAATAAATAAGTCCTGGAGATCTAACCCACAGCATAGTGATTACACACAACAATACTGTATTTTAACTTCAAAGTTGCTAAGAGAGTAGATCTTAATTATTCCCACCACAAAAAAGAAATGATATTTATGTGATGTAATAGAGATGTTAGCTAATGCTATAGTGGTAATCATATTGCAATATATAAATGTGTCAAATCAATATGTTGTACACCTTAGACGTATACAACGTTATATGTCAATTATATCTCAGTATAAATAAATTTAAAAAAAGAAGGTAGGTAAGATTTAAATGTGAATTAAGGTTTACTTAAGTTTAATCACATAGTGACCTTCTGTACTGCTGTCTTAAAAACAAGCTGCTAAGGACATACATTAGTAAGAGCATATTGAGTTTCACCTCCTACTGTCTACCAAAAGCCTTTGGCAGAACAATTTTTTATTTCACAATTCCATGATGAAATAATCTGATGCTATGCAACCTTTGGCATGACTCTAAATCCCAGGGGGTGGCGATATTGAATAAAATTAATTTTTAGAAAATGAAAAAAGGCTTGTATATATTTTCTAGACAAGGAAATAAATGATCTAGTGACCAAGCTAAGAATATTTATCTAAATGAATGCAGTACATTGGACATAGATTTATGTCTAGATTGTCTAGACTAACCTCAAATAAATGTTCTTAGAAGCTCTTAAGTGTTGATTGAAATGGATGTATGTGACAGAACAATTCAGTCCCTAGATAATTAGAAATGAAGTTCTTATTAGTTTGGATGATTTTGATAGTAAGTCATAGAAATAAAATTATTCTTAAGAGAAATATTTTAAAGCTCTTTTTAGTATAAATGTAAATAAATGATTATCAAGCATAACAAATTAAAGAGATCTGGCTCTTTATCTTTTAGATAAACTCTCCTTTAAACAAAGTACACATGGTCTACAGACAAACTTTCCATAGTATTTAATAATAATAGCCATCAATTATTGAGTACTTACTCCATGCCACTATTTTTAGTCATTTGTTTAATCTTCATAATATCCTAGTAGAAATTACTGTGCACACTTCACAAATTAGAAATTGAAGATCATATAAAAACTATAAAGCTAATTAGGGATGAGCTGATAATGAACTCAGGTTTATCTCAGAGCCTGTGGTTTTGCCCTTTATACTGTAGCCTTAGGGGAATTTTCAAGCTCATCTGCTCTGTGCCAACCCTGCCTCTACCTCCTCCCTTGACCACCCAGCCCTCTGACCACTCTTTATTCCCACATCCTGTTTCACCAAAATTAAGTGGGGAGGGTCCCTGTCTCTTAAAAGGCACTAGCATGGACTCTGCTCTTTCTTGTTTTCCACTTTATGAAATTGTATAGTAATTGCATCCAGGGCCAACTCCTCCTTTTCTCAGGTTTCTTTGTCCACACAGCTATCCAGAAAGTGGTATGATCCTAGACTTGATATTCCTATTTGTTTGTGTGAGTGGAGGGGTGGGGGATGAAGATCACGGTAGGGAAAAGTAGACTGTCTGTGGCTTCTCACGGGTCTTATTCCTGACCTATGAGCAGAGCACAGCACTGAGCGATGCTGTGCTTGCTCTGACATTAGTAAAGTGTCCTTTGATTCTCATTCTCCTCTTGTCCTCGTGTTGATTCCCCTGTTCCTTTACTGCGTCCCAAGCAAGGGAGGATGATGCTGTGCAGGGTCTGTCCTTTCCTGGATATGTGCAATGATACCATTAAAATATCTTAAAAACTTTGCTTTAAATACACCATATTTTCTCCTCTTTTTTATCATGATTGAAATGCTTTCATTTTTAGAAGACACAGTGATATTTGTTTATTGTAAAGGCATTGCTACAATAAAAAAAATCAATCTGTAATTATGGTAATTTCTTCTGGTTTTTCCTGTGTAAATGAATCATGGGAGGAGAAAGTCTTGATGTAAATGCTAGATTATAATGTTCATATGTTGATCACATTGAGACACCTTAATTGACAGGAGAGTCTATCTATTATTTGTGTTGTATCCATTCTCTTCTTATAAGCAAAGAACTCCATTTTGGAGGTTTGGAAGTGTTGAGGTTGGGGAAGCCAGCTGGTCAAATTTCAAAAGGCCAAGAGGCCTCACAAGGTAGAATTACAACATTGGTGATTTCACTCTGGTCCAGCTTAACAGATTCAGAGACTCAATCTTGTCAATACCTTACAATTAGTCAGATGTGTTGGATGACTCACACTGACTAAACTCACAAGAGACTGAAGTATATAAATCAGAAAGCTAGTGAGCTGACAATAAGAATTATAATAAACATAACCCAACACTCTTGTCTTCTGGCCAGAATGGTTTTTTCCACAAATAACTAGAATTGTATTTGGTTCACATGGAATCAGAATAAGTGACATATTTGATCTGAGGGTTTAGCAGAATTTCTACCAGAGAAATTAGTTCTACTCAACACTGCTTAGATAGGCCAGTGCCAGAATTCATCTTTGACTCTGTTGGTGACGTACTCTTCATGATTTACACATTTATCTTTGTATTTTCAAATACTTTTACTCTAGTTACAATGTAGTCTTTTTTGGAGCTTCTTTAAATGATATCTCAATTTATGGTGAAGATAAGAACAAAAGTTGCATTTGACCACCGTAGAGGAAGATTTGTATTGATTTAGTTCTTACCAACTGTATTTACACAGTGAAATACTTGGGAAATTAGATTTTCCAATTATAGTCAGTCAAGTCTACAAGCTATCAGTGAAAATATAGATATACCAGAATTGACAAAACTATCAAAAAATTCTGGAGAGAGAAAAAATGTTCATGTTATGTCAGAAAACAAATGTTAACACGTGTAGTTTAGAAAAACAAAGCAGATATCATATATCTACTATAATTCCAAAGGGTTCATTACTCTAAATTTTAAAGAGAAAATTCCAAAATTAAGTAAACTACTACATGAATATTTTGGTGTAAGATGAATCAGTCTTGAACCGCAACCAAAGGAATTTATTTACTGAAATGCCTAAGGGGCTCATTGTGATAATCCTGTTGAATGGAATGGTCCCGTAAAGAGCCATATAGTTACTTTCTAACCTAACTAGGCGCAGTTGCTATTATAACACTGTCAAATAATATCTAGTGTTATATATTTTTTCTCCTTTGGACCAACTGGTGGGAACTAGGAGAGTATATTTTTGCTAGAAATTTTCTGCCTTCTCACTGCTAACCTTGACAACTGGCTTGAGGTAGGTAAACACCAGGGAAGAAGAACAGTTTCTTATTAGGTGAATATAAGCTCTGAAAAGAGGGTAGGTGCATTCATTCATGTTAAAATCCGCTCCCATAAAATTTATTTACTGATACTGAGGGCTGCTTTTTTCTATACACTATGTTTTATATGTTACCAATACAATAATATATTTTCTCTTCCTGGAAAGGTCAATGAAGTCATCCGAATTTATTTTACTAATACCATAAGTTTAGTGTTACAGATCTTATTTATGTTTTATACATAAAAATATGAATTATCTAAATATTTTATAAATATGTATAAAATAATTTTCAGATTTACTTCAGGAGTTATGTTGCATACTTTGTAAAGTGAATCATCAATACCTGGTTTATACTTGTCTTTTAAATCTAAGATTAACTTAAATTAAGCATTTGACTCACAACCTTCTTCGCTCTAAGTCTTGCCACTTGCCATTTACTCCTTGGGTAACCTTAGTGTCCATGTGGATGACCCATCTGGCTCTGTGCTCAGGCCCTTGATTTCCACATCATTAGTGACCTTTACTTGCATAGCACTTTAGTCAGCCATTTCCTTGGCCACATCCTGGACCTTTTTGTCACTCATTACTTCTCCCCGTTTCAAATGTTAAAGTCAAACAACCAGTTCTCAATCTTGTATCCTTATAGCTCAAGTGATGGTTCTCAGGCTCGGCTGCATATTAGAGTTACCTGGAGAAATTTAAAAAAATCCTGGTGCCCAGGCTAGGCTACATGCTTAATTCATTAAGCCAGAATTTCTGGAATCTCTAGAGGTGTGATCCAAGAATCAGTAGGTCTTCAATCTCCCCACGTGACGCCAATATGCTATCAAGGTTGAGAACCACAGTTTTAACGTCCATTCAGTTACGCCACTGCATGTTTTTGAAACATCGACCCCTCAGCTGTCTCCAATCCACATTTCCCCCTTTTCCTTGCCCCACTTTTTCATTCCCCAGCACAACATCAATCTGGGTCAACCCGATGGTCCCCTCCATGCCTCAGAGATGGACCGCTGAGCGCTGGTGGTGAAAATCACATCACAGGTCAGGATGTTGCCAGCACTGGTTCTTCCTTTCACCTGGGTTCTCAGTGATTCCAGAGAAGCCTTCCTTATTTTGCTAGTCATTCATGCTCCCATTCTCCACAACACTTATTTAAGTATGCTTCACTTCTCGAATTACAAACTGTCTGGATTTAAGAATTCAAGCTAACTTCATTTCTCCTGAAATACGAAATGTGATCATTTTTCCTCCCTTTGCCTAAACTTTCTTCCTTGAATCCCTTGAATCTCCCTTGAATCCTTCTTCTTTCTCTTCCTGCTTATATATCAAATATATTAAAAATCCTGTGGCTTATATATTTTAAAAATAGGTCTACTTCTCAGTATTGCTACAACTCTGACCTGAGATCAGGCAACCATTTCCTCTCTTCTTGATTGCTGAAACAGTCTCCAGTAGGTCTCCTTGCTCTAATCTGGCCTCTTTCCAAGCTGTTCTCTGGAGTGATATGTCTAAATGCCTATCAGATCGTGTCTCTCCTTTGCTTATCAGTTTGTCAGTTTTACCCTTAGGATAAAGTCCAAATCCCTGAATTTAAAGGCCCTCCACAATCTGTCCTCCGTCTTTCTCTGCTGCCTCATATCAAACATCTCACAAAATCCTATTGCTTACAAATCTAAAATATTTGTCCACTTTTCCGTGCGGTTCCCTTGGCCTAGAACGTTGTTTCTTCTTCTCTTTCATCGGCATCGTTTTCCCTGGAAAGCCATTCTCTAACTTAGTCTTGGACGAGGGGCTCTCTACTTTGCTTCATTCCTCTTTGCTCTCCTACCTCTATCACAGCAGTTATCCCAATTGCTTTGAAGGTTTGTTTGCTTATATGTGTTCCCCACTAAACTGTAAGGGCAGGGACTATGACAATTGTGTTCACCATTATAATAGGTTTTACTATAATATAATATAATATAATATAATACAACACAACATATAATATATAATAGATTTCAATTGTAATAAATTTCAAGAAATAATTGGTGGATAAATTCAAGTGAATGTTCAAATGCTTTTAACGATGTATAATAAAGTTCAGCTAGAACCCCACTGAATTTCATAATGCAATAAAACACCCAATAGAGGGCTATAAATAATAATAATGAAAATCTTGGGACTTGAGTGAATTTTAGTTTAGTGATCTCATATTCATATGTTTAGTTTTGAGAACTTTCCCATATTTGATGCAGTGAGCATGATTCACAACTCAGCTGGAAGATCATTAGGCACAGATAGAGAAGACAACAACATTTATTTGAGGTCTGAAAATCACCCGAAAAATCTTCTGGGCCAAAAAAATGTCTTTATTGCTAAATGTTAGCAACATAGACTGTGGAGCTACACAAACCTGTGTGAAACCTGGATCCACCATTAACCATGTAACCTTGGGTAAGCTACCTCTTGTCTTAGTTTTTTTCATCCATAAACTGAAGATAATTAAGCCTGCATCATAGGATATTGTGAAGTCTAAACGTGATAATGTATGTAGAGTGTCAAATATAGTACCTGCTAAAGTACGTGCTCGATACTTTTACTTCATTTACAGTGGTGCCTAAAATGCTGTATTATTTTGGGTTAAAGGATCCTATCTCCAGGGAACCCCTGTTACATGTAAATATGGGATGGGTGTCTGCGAGGGTATCTATTTATCTATCTGTCTATCTATCTAATCTTATCTCTGAGGTAATAGAATACTGAGAATCAGTCATAAAAGGAATGGATGAGGTGCTTATGGACTTCTGACAGGTATGAGGGATGGTGCAACCGTATGGAATATAGGACACTGACTAGGGGAGGTTTAAGCATACATGTTGGTTCTAGGCTCCTAGAGAACTTTGGATTCTTGGGAAAGAGGGAAATTAAGGCTCAGTGCTGAGGTTTAAGAGCAATACTGTTGAACAGGGAAGAGTGCATCTAAGACAAGCTTCCAGCTCCTTATATTTTCACTTAAGAGCAATACTGTTGAAGAGGGAAGAGTGCATCTAAGACAAGCTTCCAGCTCCTTATATTTTCACTTAAGAGCAATACTGTTGAAGAGGGAAGAGTGCATCTAAGACAAGCTTCCAGCTCCTTATATTTTCACTTAAGAGCAATACTGTTGAAGAGGGAAGAGTGCATCTAAGAGAAGCTTCCACCTCCTTATATTTTCACTTAAGGCAGTTTTGACTGGTTTGTCTGTCTGTGACCCTGGAGGGAGTCAGTTATGCTGAGGCCCCAGACCTCTGCACACTCGAGCATTCCTGTGACTCCTTTGATGTTCTCAGGACAACAGTCCTTTACTCCTGCCACCTCTCTTTGGCTACACCACAGTACAAATACCTGTGGAAACTATTCGATGAAAATATGGGCCTTGGCTACAAGTCATTTCTAGCTAAATTCACCTGGAGAATTTTGCTGCCTACTTTTTATCTTGCACTCTGATTTAGTTTTATTTATCAAGAAATTTAGACATTTAAAAATATGTATCTTGAAATAAAAGAGAAAACACAAAAAAGTAAATTTTTAATGTTGTCACTATATCACAATGAATTTCTTTTACAATGAATTCTTCTTAGATGTGTAAAGTATTAGCTATTAAAATTCTAATGAACATTTATAATCTAGCTAGGTTTGGGGAATTTCATTCAAAGCCTTTTTCAAACTCTTATGTAGCATTTACATTTCATTTATCTGTCACAAGAGGGAGTAAGAAGTCTGCTCAATATTATATATCTTCAAACTTTTTCCAAGATAAGTTGTATGAAAAGAATCCCCTTGAGTTCTAGTGATAAAATGATTTCTTTTTTCCCTGATCAATCTAGGAACTCCTTTATCAGCTCTTAATTTTGAACTGACACAACACTGTATCCAAACAATAAAATCTAAATTCATAAAAATATTAGAATCTTTATGTTTAATAAAGGATCATTTTGCAAACAGTGTGAAAAGTTCTGAACGTAAATTTTCATACTATTTGACTAATATGCCTGAGTTAGCCATCATGTTTTCAACATTCAAGTGATTGTAAACAAAGCTGTGTTTTATTGATAATGATGCAAGAGAATGATGAAATATGTTGCAAAAGTGGAAAATAATCTTTTAGGGGAAAATCTGAAATTCCTTTCCTAGGATGTCTGTAATTTATGACAATTTGCTGTTTCCTCTTCTGACTTTATTGTTTTCTTTAAAAAGCTATGTGCTAAAGTGCACTCAATCATTTCATGTACCTTGATATCCCACAGATCATTAGGTAGTTTTTGCAGTAAAAGTTTGAAATATCTCCTGTGGAAAGTGCAACATTGCTGACCTTTGAAGAGGTTCTTAGGAAATAAAAGTTTGTATAATCGCCTCTTCAGAAGAGGAGGTCTTTGAAAGATCACATGGATGTTTGTCTTATATTCTTCGATAGAATGAATATAATTTCCCCTGAAGATTGCTTCTTCCTAGTTAGATAAAAATAAAGGTACCCAAGTATCTATCTAAGGAAAGAACTCCCAAACTTAATATTGAGTGGGTCATGCATATGCTTTGCTTTATGAATACAGAACAGACATTATGATAAACTGATGCTACAACACATTTTTTTAGGCTTAATATAAACTATAGATCTTTTTTCTTCAATCTGAAATTCTCACAAAGATAATGTGTGGAGAGCAAGATATTTACTGGTATGAAATAAATTATGTAGCTTAATATATTAATCCTTTCTTATTTTTGGTTAAACAGGTATTAAAGGGCCTAGAAATTTTGTGTTTTGAAATATCTGTGAAAACTACTCAATAAAAATGTGGGCCTTGGCTACAAGCCATTTCTAGTTAAATCTACCTAAAGAATTTTGCTGCCTACTTTTCATCTTTAAACTTTAATCTTGCAGTAGGACTATGAACTGAGAAAGAAGCCCTTGTTATTGTTTTTAATGCCTTAGTTATTACACGTGTCAGCTAACTCCACGCAAACTTCTGGGAATCCTGAAGAAACACAGCGCTTTCCTACTCCACCCACTACTCCTAAAGTTTCCCATAGGTTTTTTTTCTCATGTGGCTTAAACTTATGAAAGTATGACTAGTAAGGGTCATTTGTAATAAAAATTCAAAAGAAATGACCTTAAATACATAACCACAGAAATAAAAATTTCAGAGCAGCTAGATCAGTTATTTCACAGGGAAGAATACAAGTTACATTTTTGTTTTAATAGCACGATTCTAAAGTCTCATATTTATTTAGTGAATTGCTAAGTTACTAGAACTGTCTTCTGGAAGAAGTTTCATTACATGTACTATACTACAAATGTAGAAAAGAAGACCCACATAGAGTAGTGCCAGCACTCAGTCTTTGTTACATCCAGAACTTCTGTTATTGAATTTGTATCGATGACAGAAGGTTAAAGAACACATAAGAATTTACCCGATATAAGGCAAGAGAATTTTAAAAGGGAAGTGTATGTGTAAACTCAATTTAATTTTAAATTCAATAGTGTATTCCATTCTTCAATTATTGAAAAGATATTTATTGAACACCTGCCATTTGCTTAATCATTTTAATTGAGTTTGTTTAAAAATGAATTTAAGGTGATTTACATAAGTGTAAATAATTGAAGAAGAGAAAATAATTTGAAATTAGTAGAACAGATGAGGCAAGTAGAAATAAGGAAGCAAAAATAAGATGAAAACAGGAATTAAGTATTTTATACAAAATAAATGCCCTGGCATTCTATGCACTTGTTATTGGAAAGTATAAATTTTTGTTTTCATTTTCTAACAGCCAATGGGAAAGAAGGAAACACAAACAATTAGAAATTTTTATTCCTCAAGATAAAAATAATCTAATTTCTCTGAAGAGCACAACGATTTAAGATATTGAGAGGAGAGAAAATGGTATTTCATCTTTGGGTTCTTATAGAGACAACACTGTGTCAGTTAATAAACAATACCCTCAACAACATTTTTACATGAGTTACTACTTCCTTGTAGTCACATATTAAGCACTGGGGATTCAAAGATGATCTGACCCAGTTCATGCTCTCAAGGGAGTTGTGATTTAGCTAAGGAGATAGACATGTAAATATATAATTAAAATACAACAGTGTTTTTTTTTTTAACTTTTTTTTTGAGAGGGCCAAATCTTTTTTTTTATTGTGGTAACATTGGTTTACAACATTATATAAATTTCAGGTGTACATCATTATGGGTCGATTTCTGTATAGATTGCATCATGTTCACCACCCAAAGACTGATTACTATCCATCACCGCACACATGTGCCTAATCATCCCTTTCACACTCCTTCCTCCCCGCTTCCCCTCTGGTAACCACCAATCCAATCTCTGTCTCTAAGTGATTTTTGCTGTTTTTATCTTCTACTTATGAGTGAAATCATATGGTATTTGAGTTTCTCCCTCTGACTTATTTTGCTTAGCATAATACCCTCAAGGTCCATCCATGTTGTCATAAATGGCCAGATTTCATCACTTCTTATCGCTGAGTAGTATACCATTGGAACACAGTAAGTTTTATGATACAGGTAAAGTCAAAGTATTGTGGGTGCAAAAAATCCTTTCAGAGAAAATGTCTCCAACAAGGAATTAAAAGATTAAAAAAAATTATTTTATTGAGATCATATTGGTTTACAACATTGTGTAATTTCAGGTGTATATTATTATTTATTAGTTTCTGTATAGACTGCATCATGCTCACCAACAACAGTCTAGTTTTTATCCATCACCATACATATGTGCCCCTTTACCCCTTTTGCCCACTGCCCAGACCCCCTTCCCTTCTGGTAACCACAATCTGTTCTCTTTATCCATGCATTTATCTTCCATATATGAGTGAAATCATATGGTGTTTGTCTTTCTCTGCCTGACTTATTTTGCTTAACATAATACCCTCAAGGTCCATCCATGCTGTTGCGAATGGGACGATTTTGTCTTTTTTATGGCTGAGTAGTATTCCATTGCATATATATATACCACATCTTCTTTATCCATTCATCTGTAGATGGGCATTTGGGTTGCTTCCATGTCTTGGCTATTGTGAATAATGCTGCAATGAACATAGGGGTGCATAAGTCTCTTTATATTGTTGATTTCAGGTTCTTTGGATAAATAAAAGATTTTTGGTCTTATTCAATAACATATAATGACAAAAAAGGTTTTATAGGTTGTAATCTTCCCAAGTTTAATATTTAATTCCATAGTTACAGGCCCTCGTACCAGTACAGTATCTCCCAGCTGGTCTTGTCTCTTTCAAACTAGTCTCTATCTTGCTTCTAGATATTCACTGGACTATTTAAATCACAGATCAAAGCTCACAAATGATCTGTGATTTAAAATTGGTTACAAAATAAATTCAAACTTTTTACTGTCTACTTAATTCTTTATATGATCAGACTACAAACAATATCCCTAAAAATTTATAAATATTTTTGAAGACATAAGTCATTTAAAATGATAATCTTTGTATGTTTCCTATTTCCATTGTTTACTCCAGTGCCTTGTATGTAGCATGTGCACAGAAATACTTGTAAAAAGCATTGGGTAAGTGAATTCGGCTGGTTAAACAATGCAATACTCCTTTAACCTTCCTGTTAGTAGGTATGTTGAAAAAATATCAAAATGCCATTATGTTCTTTAATTTTCTATTGCAAAAATGTGTCTATTAAGTATACAGTAAAATTCCCTTCCGAATTTTATGTTTGTTGACTACTTATGAAAGAAATTCATATTGCATTTAGGTTTACTAGAAAAGTCATGTATTCTTTTACATATATATGAAAATACCCTGTGAAGTCTGTCATTTCCGTGGCTATCAGTATAGTGTGTTTATAAGTATATATGCATGCAGACATTTCAAACATTATCAGCTTACTATAAAATTGAGAGACTTCAGTATGATTCCAAACAGATTAATTTAGTAGTATTTTATGTATATCTTAATGTGTCTAGGTTAATAAGTGGTTAGCAACTGAAATAATCTTAGCAGAGCAGCCAAGGTCATATCCACATATTTGATACATGTATGACATATTAAATATCTAATAGCAATAATAATTTAATATACTGCCCTTATTTTACAGCACTTTTAAAATTTTGTCTCTTTTTAAATGATGTAATTACCTCAAAGATAGTTCAGAAAATACTGACCAAAACGGAGATGGTAAACTTTTGATTCACATTTGATTGTGGTAAATCAAAGCCTAGAGACCTGCTTTTGAAGACGTTAAATCAGAATTTGTGCATTTGATGATGTTTTACAGAATGCTGCAATTTTATGAAGAAATAGATTTTGTGAATTTTAGCTGATTTCTAACATTGAATAAGTGATATATACATATATACGACATTTGGATTAGAATTACTCATTTATTTATTACCTAACAGCTATTGGGCACCTTCTGTGTGCTCAGTATGAGACAAGTGCTGGGAACAGGACCATGACTTATAACTTCACGTCATCTTCAGTTCAATTCTAAAGATTTCTTACAGGGTGTTTTGGGAGCCCAGATAAAGGGAGAAAGATTTGGGGAAAGCTTCTAGGAGTAGCCAGTGTTCCAGCTGCTTGTTAAAGGAGGAGTGGAAGATGACCAGACAAAGAAGGGAAAGGAACCAGGGTAGAACAGCCTGGATTGCATGGGGAATTAGACGCCCTTTGATCTTGCTGGAGAACAAATTGCTAAATAGGGAGTGGCAGAAACGAGACCAACAGAGTTATTCATTTATGCATCTATTTAGTCAACATAGTTTATTAACTGATATTCAATTTGTTTAACATTAAGTGATGTTTATTATTCGTCAGAAACTTTTCTGGACACTGTGGATACCGTGGGGAGCAAGATATAAACAGTATCTGCCATCATGGAGAGTCAGTCTGGGATTAGATCATGGACGCCTTCAGTGGAACATTAATGAGGTTGAAATTTATCCTTTCGGCAGCCGGAAGCCACTCACATTAGCTTAGTCAGGAATTTGAGTGGGTCAGTTTTGTGTTTTAGATGAATTACTGGGATAGCTACGTAAGGTGCACCTATTCAGAGGAAGAGAATTTACTTGTGGGGCTGCTGCTGCTGTAACACAGTTGACATAAGGTAAAGACATTAACAAAGGTAGTGGAAATAATGAGAGTGAGAAAGAAACCTATTTGAGAATTAGGATATAAAATGACAAGCTGATTGGTTGGGGGGGGAAATGATGGAGATGGAGCAGTTGATGATTCCTTCGTGTTTCTGGCTTATTTGACAAAATGGATTAATGATGGCACCACCGACTAAGATACGATAAGAGGAGATTTCAGTTTAGAAAATAAACGATTTTTCTTGATAGTAAACCTATGAAATTCAAAAGGATATTCTTAAATCTATATGTTATTGACTTTCAAAGTACTGAATATTTTTGACATTTTTGCTTTTCTTCTCCAATTACATTAAGCAATGTGGAACAGAATGGTGAAAATGGGATAAGAACAAACATGAGTGATAAATGGAGAGCTTAGATCTTCTATTACCACCCATAAAAAATCCATTTATTAATTTGAAAGTTATTTAACCAGGTCTTCAAAACAAGCATCTACCATCACATTGTAATTTATTGAATGTGAATTTTGCATTAAAATCATTGGATAATATTTAGTTCATTTTAAATGGCAAAAAAGTGTAGAGAAAAATATGCTTTGTAGCTTATCAATGGGATTATAGACTTTTAAGTGACATAGCTGGGATCCGAATCCAAGTGGCCTGACTTCTGCTTCACTGTCTTTTCCAGTCAAAACTTGCTGCCTTGCTACTTATAAACTGCATATCTCCATTTGCTTTACAAAATTTTTATTTAAACTATATTGCCAATCTGGCATTGGAATCCTTACGTTTGATAAATGACATGGAACTGTGTAATAAAAGTTCAATCCTGTTTTTAATGACTTTAGTCTAAAACAACTCAAAACCTTTATACAACTCCTAGTAGTTTATTGTTTTTATCTACAATTAACTTGTTACTAGATGAGGATTTATTTATATAGTGCTCACACAATAACTGATTACTCTATCTTCTGTTACATAAAATATTTTGAAATGTTTTGCTTTTAATCTCTGAAACAGTACTGATAATCTGGTTGCAGTTACTTAATAGAGTCAGGAGTTTGAATTTGAGATGGTAGTAACAACTTCCATCTCCCATATCTTCCTTCCTACCATAGAAATTTTGTGAAAGGGATTCCTGGTGCTATTTCTGCCCTTTGCTTACATACATTCTGTTCCAACAGGGCACACCCTGTGAGTGTGGGAATAAAACTCTTCTGGGCAGAGACTCCAGGGCTGCAATTATCTTAGATGAGGCTATTGGATTGCTTGATTTCTCCGGGGAGTTTGGTAATGTGGCTCGAGAACGCTTCCTCTCCTGTTGCACTTCCAGCCACACTTGTTTTTCAATGCGCCATTCTAGTGTAATTATCGCACCTCTAACCTCAAATAACAGGAAACTTCTAATTCTGACCCATCGCTGAAATCAACTCTGGAAAGACTATATAGAAATAATTTTAGAGGGGCAGTTACGCTTTTCAACACTGCCTGTCAGTTGAAATACTTCTAAAACTCAAAATTCAAACTGTTCAAGATACTGCGAGAGACTACTTTTTGACCTTGTTACATTATAGGAAAGAGGAAAAGTTTGTTAACAGAGAACCAATCCATGCTTTGACTTAATGTTTTTCAGTTAAATTATTAAGATTTAATTGGACTGGATTAATTGGACATGGTTCTAATGCTGTGTATGTATGAATATTAAGCCTTTTAGGGCCAAGTTTATCATAAGCAATTTCCAATTCCTTTTTAGCACTAAATAAAAATACAGAATTATCAGTATCTGTTATTGGAACTAAAAGGCAAGATGGAATTGTTAACATGACAACAAGCATAACTGCCATCTGCAGAAGGTTTCCTATGTGCTAAGCTATGTACCTGCATTATCTCCTTTAATATTTGCAGATGGCAATATTATGGTGGACAGATGATTTAAGGTCATTTTAAATGATGGGCTCTGGAGCCAGCCTGCTTGAGTTTGAATTCTGGCTCTCCCACTTATGAGCTGTGTGACTTTGATCAAGTTACCTAACCTCTCTGTGCTTTAGTTTCCTTACCTATAAAGAAGGGTAAATACCTCACAGAGTTGTTGGAAGGATTAAATAAGTCATTGTATGAACAATGCCTAGAGCATGGTAAGTACTCAATAAATGTTAGCTATTATTATTTGCCCTAGTTCACAGACTGAATAGTTTAGATACGTTACTTGAGATTATATATCTTATAAATGTTGGCATTAGAATAGGAAGTCTGAGCTCTTGGACTTCACAGCCCACTAGGCTTTGTTACTCAAGTAGTAAAGAATACTGGCACAATTTTCAGAGCACCTGCAGATGCAAATTAAATGATGCAGCAAAACAAAGGAGAGACAAAACTGGCCTTTTCCCATTAAGAGCTGCTTGGCTTTTTCTGACCTAAGGTGCAATAGACATTTTTGTGTGCCAATGACGGGCAAAACACTCAGCTGGGTCTTGGGAACACAAAGAAATGGAAACAAATCTCCTGCCCTCTAGGAGTTTAAAATCTAGTTGGAGAGACAAAGAAGTGAAAAACTTACTATAATTCAGTAGAGTAATTGATACGGTGGGGGACTACCCCGTAGTCAGGAGGAGCAAAGGAGAAGCAGCAGCCCATGTTGCTTAGTGAGCTATGGGAAAGTCACAGCATTTGGGTGGGATCTGAAGGACGAGGAGGGGCTTATCAGGTGGAGCAGGTGATGGAAGGATTCTACTGGATGTGAGAGCACGTGTGAAGGTGAGGAATGGGGAGAGAGCTTGGCATGTTGGGGAACATTCTTAGAATTGTTTAGAATTGTTGGCGTAGAATGTGCTCTGGGGAGGGACCTGGGGCGTGGGAAGTGGCAAGAGACAGAGTCAGATAGGCAGGCTGGTGCCAGGTCAAAAGGTTTTACATGCCACGTAGTTATGTTAGGCTTTTACTGTGATGGGAGTTATCAAGTAACAGGAACAGTTCCTGCAAAAGGCACCTGCATATACAAACCAAGTCTGGGACATAATGTGGAAGAAATTCCCAGGTCAAGTTTTTTGCTGGTCAATCCAGCAAAATCAGTGGGTTTTATTTTGTGTCAGTATTAGGGATCGTGGGACACAAACAATAACACATGGCTACTGTTTTTTTTTTCCCTACTATTCAGAAACGTAGTACAATTTGACGATTTTCCCTGTTCACAAATGAACTTGAGGCTGCAGCCATAGCATGTAAACATTTTCTAGCTTGCGTCACATGCAAAATATGTTGCTTTAAAAGAAACAGTAAGCATTCCCAGCCATGTAAAATGACTTATTTTTTTACAGTCCTCATTTCTATTTTTTTTAAAAAAGAATGGTCTTTTAAGTGCAGTTTTAGATTTACAACAAAACTGAAATTGAGAGCAAAGTGCAGAGATTTCCCACATACTCCCTGCCCCACACACACATAGACTCCTCATTATCAACATCACTCTCTTTACCAAGGAAGAACCTGCATCGACACTTCATAATTACCCAACGTCCATTGTTTACCTTAGAATTCACTCTTGGTATCGTACATTCTTTGGGTCTGGACAAAATATAATGACATATATCCGTCATTATAATATACAGAGTATTGTGACTGCCCTAAAAATTCTCTGTGTGGTTATTGTTTTTAATATACCAATAATTCAGCAGAGGAACCAAGGAGATTGCATATCTTCATAAAATCTCTTTTTATTTCACTTCAATTTTGTTCTTCACTTCAATTCTCCTTTATTTTTATTTCATGATTTGGTTATGAGTCGGCATAATTGCTTATTGGTTATTGCTTATTGCTTAAGTTCAGGGTGAACAGGAAGATGGCATATTTAATTTATTGGAATCTATTTCTTCACATATCATGTTATTCAGTTTTCATATGAAGAATTGGATGTGAATAGACTGGCTAGATTTGCCTTGTCTAGGACTAAATAAATTAGCAAATTTGGGGAAACCAGCTCAAACAGAAGCTGTAGTTTAAATAGCAGCAAAGTTAGATAACATGACCAACGGCAAGACCTTGTAATTATCTTCTAGTCTACTGATGCTCTCTTTGAGTCCAATCTAGAGTTTATTCTGTCAATGGAATTTTTTTCAGTGTCTTCATTTCTAATACCCATTTTTTCCTAGCTGATTATTTTTTCCTCTCCACTTGGGCTTATTTTACTTCTGCCTATTTTTTGTTTTAAGCTTTCTTGCTTGTTTTAAATAGCTCTATTCTTTTTTAAAAAAAATTTGTTTTATTGTGATAAGAACACAACATAAGATCTACCCTCAACAAATTTTTAAGTGTACAACACAATATTGTCTATAGGTACAATGTTGTACAGCAAATCTCTAGAACTTCTTCATCTTGTTTAACTGAAACTTTATGCCCATTGATTAGTAACTCTCTATTTTCTCCTTCCCTAAGCCTCTGGAAACCACCATTCCACTCTGATTCTATGAATTTTATTATTTTAGATACCGCATATAAGTGAAATCATGCAGTAATCATACATCTTATATACATGTATAAAGAAAGTATAGTATATCGTTCATGTGTTGATGGACATTTAGATTGTTTCCACATCTTAGCTATTGTTGAGTAGTACTGCAAGAAACATGGGGATGCTAAAGGCAACCTATGGAATGGGAAAAACATTTGCAAACCAAATATCTGATAAAGGGTTAATCTCCAAAATATATAAGGAACTCCTACAACTCGATAACAAAAAAACTAGTAAGTTGATTTAAAAAGTGGGCTAAGGACGTGGCGGCGTCCCATATAAAGTAGAGGAAGATGGGCACGGATGTTAGCCCAGGGCCGGTCTTCCTCAGCAAAAAAGAGGAGGATTGGCAACGGATGTTAGCTCGGGGCTGGTTTTCCTCACCAAAAAAAAAAAAAAAAAACAGTGGGCTAAGGATTGAATAGATATTTCTTCAAAGAAGACATACAAATGGCCATCGTACATGAAAAGATGCTCAAAGTCACTAGTGAAACGCAAATTAAAACCACAGTGAGATATCACCTCACACAGGTCAGGATGACTATTATGAAAAAAAACTAAGACAACAAGCGTTGTTGAGGATGTGGAGAAACTGTAACCCTTGCACACTGTTGGTGGGAATGCAAATGGTATGGCCGCTATGGAAAACGGTATGAAGATTCCTCAAAAGATTGAAAACAGAACTATCAAGTGATCCAGCAATCCCACTTCTGGGTATCTATCCAGAAGAATCGAAATCAGGATCTTGAAGAGATGTTAGCACTCAAACTGCTATATTTTTTTTGTCTATTTTGAACACTCAAAACATAGTTGTTTTAAAGTTTTCATGAGTCTGTTCCACAAAATTAATATCATCTAGAGTGAATGCCTGTTACAATTTTTTTTGTTGTTCTTTTGACTTTCTTTCTTAGCATTAACTTTTTAATTGTCCTTTGGAATTTAAGATTGTAAGCTCATTTTGTGTGGCAGTTTTCGTTTCATCTCCCTCTTCCTCTCCCTTTTCTCCTCTCCCTTCTCCTTCATCTTGCTCTCCCTCTCCCCCTCCCTCCCTTCCCTTCTCCCATTCCCATTGGTTCTGTGGTTGTTTCTACTCACCCTTCAGGCTCTCAGCCCAGAATGAGATTATATAATGGCATTTTGGGCTCTTGCTCTTGAGTGATGTTGGAGACTCCACAGAGCCACACACAGAGTGACTGGATGGCTTCAGCTCAGTTTTGGTTTGCATTGCTAAGCCTTTGTCCCTTCATCTGCCCTAAGCAGCACAACAACAATTCACCTTATTTTTCAGCGTCCTTTCATCAATGGGCAGGGAAGCCACACTCTAGCCCCTATCTTCAGTGAGCCTGTCGATATCTTTCTTACAGAGGACATTTTTCATACCTCTCACCCTACAGGAGCCCAGCTCCAAGCTGTCACTACCTGCTTTTGGTTTGTGGAATTATTTGTCTTGTTTTTGTCTCACTGATGCCTTCTTGTTTTCTCTTTTACATATTCCTGATTACTTTTTAATAGAACTTATGCTCAGTAATTATCTATCTTTTTATTTATTTTTGTCTTGAATGTAAGCCTCTTGAGGCAAGAACCTTATTCATTGATACCTCACTACTTTCTAGAATAGTTCCTTGGATATAGTTGGCTTCATAAATATATTTCAATTCATCATCTGTTTTCATTATAAACAGAATAAATAAAATCTTAATATGCCAAATGGAAATTCCATATTTTAAAAAGATTTTAGCAGATAATTCAAATAGTTTCCTCACCTTCAGTTATTCATTCTCACATCATCATTCTCACTCCTCCTTCTGAATCATCTCCTCAGAATACAAACATGATCCAGTAATTCCCATCTTAAAAAGAAAATCTCCTTGATCTCATATTTCCATATTCCTCTGCAGATACTCAATTTCTATACTACTTTTCACATCAAAATATCTCAAAAGAATAGTATGTCCTCACTATCTACACTTTTCACTCCGTATCTATTGTTCAACTCTGTAATCCAGCTTCCCTCCTCATTACTCCATTGAAACTCTCCTTATCAAGATCACAAGCAACCAATGACTCTTCTCTGTCCTCATCAGGCAGAGAGTAGCATTCAATGCAGCACTGAACATAACTGACCACTCCCTCTTTTTGGAAGCATTCTCCTTTCTGAGGTATCATCACATCACACTTTCCTGGATTTTCTCCTGTGTTGCTGGCTGTTCTTTTTCAGCCTCTCTGTTGGTTCTTCATCTACTGTTGGACCTTTAGATAGTGAAGTGGCTCATGGCTCAGGCTTAGGCTCCCCTGTCTGTTCTCTTTCTCTAGAAGATGTTATCATCTCTTATTGCTTGAACTATTCTCTCTATGCTGATGATTATCAAAAGTTTATCTCTACTCCAGAACATTTCCTGAGCTCCAAACATGTATCTAACTGCCTACTTGACATCTTTACTTGGCTATCTCTTAGACATCTCCAGTGAACTTGTCCAAAACTGAAATACTTTTGAAATTTACTGCATTTTTCTGCTTTATCTTCTTTTATAGGATTTTGAATCTCTTTTAAGATGTCTTTTAATTTATGTATTTTAATTTCCTCATTTATATTTATTGAACTCTTGGTGACATCCTAAATTGTGTTTATTTATTACCTAATTGTATATATTTGCTAAATGCAACACTGGACATCAGTTAATTTTCTGTCAAGAAGGAAAAATAAAACTGCCATTCTTCTGGTAAATGGATGAATTTTCCTATTGGTATCTGTAAAACAACTAGTGAACTTCCAACATACTTTTATTCTCAAAGTAAACTTAAATTTCATTGAAAGTGAACAAACTCTTTAAATTTTTCCATTCAGGTTCTTTTCACAGTGTCCATAGCCAAAATGAATTTTGCTAATACATTGGCTATATATTTCAGACACAGGACCTTAGAAAATTCAAGCAAAAATAGTAAAGAAAGAAAGAAACAAATAAAATAAATTAGGGGCTGACCCGGTGGCATAGCAGTTAAGTTCTCATGCTCTGCTTTGGTGGCCCAGGGATCGCTGGTTCAGACCCTGGGCACGGACATATGCACACTGCTCATCAAGCCATACTGTGGCGGTGTCCCACATAGAGCAACTAGAAGATGTACAACTATGACATACAACTATCTACTGGGGTTTTGGGGAGAAAAAAGGAAAAAAGGAGGAAGATTGGCAACAGATGTTAGCTCAGGGCCAATCTTCCTCAAAACAAAATTATAAAAATAAATTAATTAATTAAGCATCTGCTTCAATGTTTTCCACTACTTTGTGAAAATCTGTCAAGGCTTATAACTTCAATTTGTGAACTGTTGAGATCAGCGATCACTAAAATACTAAATTTGGAAGTAAAATGTAAGAGATCTGTGCAGAAATAAGTTGTATAAGGTACACTCTGTAAGGGCAACTATTTCAGCACCAGTATCATCACAGTAATTGTCACTTGCTTGGGGTTGACAGTGCAAACATATTTCTGTAATTATATTTGAAGAGTATAACAATAACTTTTCCAATAAATACTAAACTGAGAATCCTGAAGCAAACAAGAAAGACATGGTCCTTTCACATAGAGAGGGGAATAAAATGCATTATAGAACTCATTAATAAGAAAACAAACATAATTGGGATAAGACAATGAAAGAAAAAAAGAGGAAATAAGGAAGAAGTTAGTTTAGGTTAGATGGTCAAGAAAGTCATGTCTGAGAATGCGTTAAGATGAATGGATATTTACACTGAGAATGAACCAAATTACAAAACCCCATGTGTATAGAGGTTTTCAGGAAACCAAATCGGTACTCTATAAAAGAGTGAAAATTTGTTCATTATGTAAACTTAAGAACAATCTTTTCAATCCTATTTTTCTTGTTCCTGCTGACTTGTTTTTCTTTTCTTTTCTTTTTTTTGCTTGAGGAAGATTAGCCCTGAGCTAACATCTGTGCCCATCTGCTTCTATTTTGTATGTGGGTCACCACCACAGCATGGCTGATGAGTGGTGTAGGTCCATGCCCTGGATCCGAACCTGTGAACCCAGGCTGCTGAATTGGAGCATGCCAGACTCAACCACTATGCCATGGAGCCGGTCCCTTCTGCTGACTTGTTTTTCACACCTGATGGTTTATGAACAGATCTATAAATTGGTAAAAATCACACTACATATTTAACCCACAAGGAAAATAACCATTCACTTTTATACTAAGTGAAAAAAATGTACAGCTATGAGCTACACATTCTTTTTTTTTATTGTGGTAACACTGATTTATAATAGTATATAAATTTCAGGTGTCCATCATTATATTTCAACTTCTGTGTGGATTATATCATGTTCACCACCCAAAGACTAATTACAATCCATCACCATACACATGAGCTATACATTCTTTACAGATGCTGGACATCAATATTTTTGTGAGTGGTTAATTTGTTCATGTTCATTTGCAAATTTATTATAATCTTTAATTCACATTATAAAGTGAAGATTTATGTTTGTTTTCAGGATGAAAGAATTGTTTGAATTTTGATTTATACATGGTTTGACATTTATTTTTTGTCTATAAAACCTTTTCATAACTGTTGTAACTTAGGTATAGGTGAGGGAAATCAAAGCTGTTTTTTAATTTAATTAACAGCTTAGAAATAAGTTTATAAAAACTGCTCTGTTGCTTTATAACCTTTAGAAGCTTGTTCCTTCCTCTGGAAAACCTCTTTCTCCAGTAGAGTGTTATATCTTGGCAAGGATTAAATAAATTGAATCATCTGAGATTAGATTCTGTTGAAAGGTCAAGATGATTTTAGATTTTAAAAGTTATGAAGTTTGAGTCCTAATTCTATTAGGAATTTATTAAAATTCCTTTAGAAATTTATTAAACTAAATCAAATGTTTATTCTGTATCTAATGATAGAAGAGGCTATTAATTTTGTTTGTATCCAAATAAGATATATTGTTAAAACACACACACACACACACACACACACACACCATTTTGCAGCTTTAAGGATTTATTGTTTGGATGACTGTTATGAATTTCTAGGAGCTGGAAGCTAAGTAGACAATAGATTTCCACTTTTCTGTTTAGAAACTTTTCTTGTATAAATAATGTTATTCTGTGACTTTTTATAAGTGCCTTTTTTTGGGGTAAAAGCACAATTCAAATGAATTTCATGTACGAGATCCATATTCTTATCCGATTTGATTTTAATAATGACAAAAATCTGAATGAGGTCTTTGTAATTCATTAGTATTGCTACTGTTTTTAATAAGAAGATACTTTTAAAATGATGAAAATACTTTTTATTCAGTTTACAAGGTAGTTTAATGTACTTACTTTAATTATATCATAGTGAAATAGATAAGATACTTTTAAAGCAATATGTTAAATTTGAGAACAAGGCAGTGCCCTGAGTAGAAAAACAGAACTGAGATTCAGAAAATGTACTGCTATGCCACTGCCTTCAAGAACAACATATGCACGAGTCACCCATTTACGTGGCGTCCTTTAACAACCCTTGGTAAGTCCCAGCTGTCCCCAAACCTCTCTCCAAATGTGGAATTTGGAATATCACTACTTTCATACTGTTTTCACAGCCCAGATGCCTATCTAAATAAAATTCAAAAGCTTCTGGAAGTAGTAAGAACTTAATGATAAATTTTTGTCTAATACTCAAAAGTTATTAGATAACAGTTTACCAATGACTACAGCAATCTTGTATATAGGGCCATAAGGAAAATGAATGAAGGTGGGAGAAAATTTAAGTTTGGGTTAAGATTAACCTTTTCTAGGTCTAAAATGAAGATAGAAATGAACTGAAACAAATTTTCTTCCTTTATCTTTCCTTGTGCAACATGTGGCTATGTTTACTTGGTCTTTCACATGAGATTTTTTTCCATATGAGATCTTCACAAGAATTTTCTGCGCAGTTCTGAGCATGTTTTTAGAATTAGAGATATTGTGATAACTTGTTATCAGAGTGATTAATTAATCATTCTTATGCTTTCAAGTATTTGCTTGACACTTGCTAGCTGTGTGGGCTTCATGTTTAATTAGATGAAATTGTGTTTTCCTGACTCACGGCTTCAGTTTGTGTAATCAGATGTTAAGGTTTTATTCAGCATATCCAGTCAGACATTTCATCACTTTGATCTCAGAGTCATATACTTGAAAAGGTCAATGGAGCTGGGAATGTTTCAGCCAGAAGATTTGGATGGAAAGGCAATTAAAGAATCCATGTTTCTCAGCTTTGAGTGGGAGGACCAGCTTCTCTCAAAATCATGAAGAACTGTTCTTAGTCACTTTTTTTGTTGTTGTTGAGGAAGATTAGCCCTGAGCCAAAGTCTATGTCAATCTTCCCCCACTTTGTATGTGGGTTGCCACCACAGCATGGCTGATGAATGGTGTGAGTCTGCACCCTGGATCTGAACCCAAGAACCCAGGCCGTCAAAGCAGAGTGTGCTGAACTTGAACCACTATGCCACGGGGCTGGCCCCCAACTTTTTTTTTTTTTTTTAACAGAGAAGAGGAAGGTGGCTCATCCAGATGTAATATATCATTTATATAGTCCTTGATATATGACCCAGAGTTAATGATTCACATTGTTGGTGCCAGAGCTGACATAACTGTATTCAATGGTTTTGGTTCCATAATGCATATAGTTGTACACTTACAATCTGCATTGCAATCTCCCTCATGTAGACAAAATGACCACATCATGATATGATGAGCATGGAGAAGTTTCTCCCTCCTGCAGAGCAGCAAATTACATACTCATTCCAGATATTCTTTCATACAACTTGTTTGGTGAAGAGCAACTACACAGATGCCCAATCCTGAAGCCAACACAACTGTGACTTCATGGGCCAGGACTGTATGCAAGATAATGGCTATGCTAGAGAAAAGGAACTAAGAATTTGATTTATTGTTTTTCCTGAACACATTTATCTACTCAAAAAACCACAATAATAGGAACATGCTTTTAAAAACTCTCTCCTGCTTTTCATTTTTTAAGGATTTTTTTATTTCAAATGAGCACCAAATAGTCTTGTTTCATTTGATGAATGGCTTGCCACTTGTCTCTGTCAAATCATGTTGCTTTCCTCCAAAACAATGAAAATTTTTGACATTAGACCCGCAACTAGACTGTGTTCCTCAGTATAGAGTTCAGCATTAATATTGAAAGGATTCAGCATTAAATTCATGCCTAATATACTGCTAGACACTCATCTTTATTATTATTGCATTATTACTATTATTATTTTATTGACCTTTAGGAGGTTTTCCTCTTCTTAGATTGCAAGCTTCCCAGAAGCAGAGATTTTGTACAGTCTGATCTAATGTTCCATGGTTCTCAGACAGTGTAGTGCTCAGTACCTACCAGATTTTATAAGTTTATGCAATTTTTCAAGATGCAGTGACAAAGAAGCACAGTACTGACAGAACCTCTAGAGAGGAAGACACATGTTACAAGGCTTTCTCTGTATTATGGGGATGTGAGTAACCAAGCCAGCAGAGACAAGATAAACAGACAAATAGAATCAACTTCAATCTTTCTCAACCTGATAGATGAAAAATGTTATTTCAGAGTAGTTAATTAGCATATCTCTTATCATGATAAGATGGATAGCATGGATATCTTTTCCTACTTTTGAGAGCCATTTATATTTCTTTTTTGTGAACTGTAAGTTCACAGTCATTGTTTTTATATTCAAAATATATGTCAATCTTTTTCCTATTGAGTTTTAGGAGCTATTTTTATTTGAATGATATATGAATTGTGAATACTTTCCCCAGTTTCCTGTCTTTTGATTAATCACATGGTACTTTTTGCCATGTATATTTTAAAAAATATAGTCAAATCTTCTTGATTTTGACAAGTCTTGTGTTTTGTGCCATAGTTTGAAAGGTCTTTCTTACTGAGTTTAAAAATCATCATCAAATGGTTTCTTATAATTTTATAGTTTCATTTCCCTCTTTAAATCAGGTATCCATTTTGAATTTATCAAGGTACATAAGATATAAGGTATGAATCCAACTTTATTTTTTTTCTAGATGACTATTCAGTTGTCCTAAACCCATTGTTGTTTAATATTCATCTGTTCTTCTGATGTGAGACCCCTTCTATTTTATACACTAAATTTCCATATGCATCTAGATGTATTGGCTTTCTATTCTATTCTTTTTATTGACCTATGTCTTACACTTAAAAAAAATTTGATGCTGTATGATTTGCTTTAATACTGGACAGTTAGTTCCCCACTGGAGAGTTTTCCTGAATCGGGTGCATACTGAGTAGTGGATCTCCAGGAGGTTCTGCTCACCTCCTGATATTCTAGGCAGTTTCCAAAGAGTTTATACCAAATCAACTGAACAGCAGCATCTGAGAGTTTTTGTAGCTCCGCATGTGGAGATTTATGACTTTATTTGTTGACAATCTGGTGGGAATAAAATTATTTCTTCTTGTGGCTTTAATTTAAAGATTACTAATGTGATTGGGCATCGTTTTATGTTTATTAGCCCTTGGGTTTCCTTTTCTATGAAATGTCTGTTCATGTTTCTTGCTCATTTTTGTCTTGAGTTTTCTTTTCTTTCCCTTATTGATTCAGAGAAGTTTTTATATATGCTGTCATTTAAGTTATGTTTTTCTAGGAAATGGTCAATTTCATTTGTTTTATTTTCCAATATTGTCAAAAAATTTTACTAGTATTCTTTTATTAGCCTTAAAAATTCTGCCACACTGTAGACTTTTGCCTCTTCTCTTTTTATCTTTATCAGTCTTGCCAGAGAGTTGTCAATTTCATTAGTCTTTTCAATGAATAAAGTTTTACCTTTGTTTACTATTACATTGAACTTTGTTTTCTATATTATTAATTTCTGACCTTTTCTTATATTGTATTATCTTTAGTTTTAGTCCATTTTTTTGTTTTTCCAACTTTCTAAGTTCTATCTTAGCTGACAAATTTCCAGTCTTTCTTCTGTTCTAATATCAGCATTTAAGAAAATAAATTTCTCTCTAAAAACCACATTGCCTGCTTCCTGCAAGTCTTGACATGTAGCATTTACTTTACCAGTTATTAGCAGTTTCTAATTTCTATTTTGATTTATTTTTCAACTCTTTTTTTATTGAAATATATTTGACATAACATTGTACAAATTTAAGGTGTACAACATGTTGATACATTTACATATTGTAATATGATTGTCATTGTAGCAATAATTAGCACCTCTAACACATTTCATAATTTTCTTTTTAGTAGTTGGAATAACCAAGTTCTAGTCTCTTAGCAAGTTTGATGACTATAATACAATATTGTTGTCTATATTCACTACACTGTGCATTAGATCTCTAAGACTTATTTCTCATTGTAAGTTTATAGCAAAGATAAGAAATTTACAATGTTTTAACACTGATTACATCCTCCTAACTGACATGCTTAGACTGTCAAGTAATTCAGTTCTAACTTGCATTTCCAATCCCCTGAAATGGATATAATTATTGTTTTTCACAGTCAACATTTCTTTATATATTTTTGCTCATTCCTCTAGAATTTCAGACCTTCCTTTTAGGGTCCCTCATCTTCTTTCTAATATTCATTGTTTTGAAATTTTTTCAACGAAACTCTGATAGTGATAAGCTGCCTTATATTTTGTTTATTTGAAAAGTCTCTATTTGGCCTTTATTCTTACAAAGGTAGTTTCACTGTATATACAATTCTAGGTGGAAAGTTATTTTCTATTTGCTCTTTAAAGATGTTATTCCAAAGCCTTCTGGATGCCATTGTTGTTGAGAATTCAGCTGTCAGTTTAATTGTCTCTCCTTTAAGTTACCTGTTTTTTATTCTCTGTCTGCTTTTAAGATTTTAAGGTTTTCTCTTCGTGTTTTGCACTATAGGAGTGGTTTTTTGGGGGGTACTATTTGCTTTGATCTGTGGATTCATATGTATGCATAGTCCTAGAAAATTGTTAGCTATTACCTTTTTCAATGTTTTCTTTTCTCCATTTTTTTCTAATACTTTTATTTGAAACTCTAATTAGACACTTTAAGACTTTCTGAATCTATCCTTTGATGTACCTAGTTTCTCATTTATATTTTCTATATCCTTATCCTCTATATTTTGAGTAATTTCTTCCAATATATCTGTAGGTTTTCCAATATTTTTCTTCAGCTTTCTTCAATTTGCTGTTTAACCTATCCATTGAGTTTTTATTTTAAAAATTATATTTTTCAGATTGAAAAACGATATTTCATTTATGTCAAATCTTTTTTGTTTGTTTTTGGGAGTCTTTTGTTTCGTGCTTTTCTTTGTTCCTACCTTTCTTTCAACATTTCACACACAATTATGTTATTATCTATATTTGATGATTCCTGTATCTAAAGTCTTTGGACTATAATCTATGATGAACATTAACATGTTCTTGCTCACTCTTGCTGATGGTGGCTTGTTTCTTTATGTGTTAATTTTTTTTTTAATGTTAGTTTTTTTTCAAATATGACCTCAAATTTGCCTGGACTTAATCTGTGGAAACAGTGAAGTGTTTGAATTAAAAATGTTTTTCTCAGGATTTCTTTTTACTTTTACTGGGGGCCAGGGCTTGTTGCTAACCTACGACTAAGCTCTTCTAATCCTCAGCCTGGGGATTCCCTGATTGACACGGTCATATAAATTCAAATCACAAACTCATGTGAAAGCAGGTCTATTGTTACAAATTCTCAGAAAGGCCTACTTAAAAAGTTTTTAATCATCCAGTGCAATATTGGTATTAAAAATTACCACTCTGGTTTTAGCTTAATATTTGAGGACTTGAAATTTTTTTTTTTTATTATTGCTCTCAGGAAAATTTCTGCTAAATTTTTATGAACTCAAAAGAGTTTATTTACAATAGTATATAGTATATAGTAATTTATCCAGGATCTGGATGTTTTGTAGCAGAAGGCTTTTTAGACTATGTAGTCTAACATATTGTTGAAATCAGAATGTTGAACCATTCTTTCCCTTGTCTTTTTGCTTTCCCTTGTCCCGCTATTCAGTTTTCGATTTGAGTAAGTTTATAAAAATAAAATTTTAGAATAATTTTAGATTAACAGAAACATTTCAATGATAGTAGAGAGTTCTAGTCTATCCTTCCCAATTCCCTCTGTTGCTGACATCTTACATAATAACCATGGTATGTTTTTAAAACTAAGAAACCAACATCATGCATTCCTGTTAACTAAGCTCCAGACTTTACTTGGATTTCACTGATTTTCCCACCAGTGTTGTCTATTCCAGCTTCCCAGCCAGCACACCACATTGTGCTTAGCTGTCGTTTCCTTAGTGTCCTCAGGTCTGTGACAGCTCCTCAGACTTGTTTTTCTTGACCTTGACAGTTTTGAGGAGTACTGGTTAGGGATTTGATAGAATGTCCTCAGATTGTATGATGTTTTTCTCATTATTAGGATTATTATTTCTTGTAGAGAATGACACAGGAGTGAATTGCTCTTCTTATCACATCATGTTAGGGGGTGCCTGCTATCAGCACGACTTATCACTTGATGGTGTTAACCACGATTACCTGGCCAAACTTGTGTTTGCCAGGGTTTTCCACTGTGAAGTTGCTTTGTTGAACAATTATTTTTAATATCTAAGTTCTTCAGGTGATACTTCTTTATGGAAGCAATATCATTTCACTTTTTTCTGAGGATATAAATGACACATCTTCAAAGTACTATTCTGCATGTTTTATGCTCACCTTTGCTGCAATCTCCACCTTTTGGGAGAGTAACTCTCTTTCTTGGTTTTGATTGTCTTTGTTGGTTGGTGATTCTTACCTGTAGGCTCATATGTTTAGTTTCAATTCTTGCTTAGGCTGACTGCTTCTTCTGATTCTGTTTGTTGCTGCCTACTTATTGGAGGAGGACATGCCACCCTAAGGGATCTGCTAGGAGCTCCCTTTTCTTCTTGTGTTTTCAGTCACCAGAACCCTGTCCTACCTCTCTGTTCCAAGTGCTCACCATCATATCCTTTGCGCTCTCTCTGGCTAAGTTGTAGGGAATCTGAGGAAGGGTTGACCCTTACCCTGCTTCTGTTTGCCCCACTCCTGTGCCTGAAATCCATGATATCTTTGTTGGCAATACTTTCGAAGCTGCTCCCATTTTTAAAAGCAAACTTTCTTCTGCAATGTTTTGCAATATAGTTTCTTTCTGTCTTTCAGGGTTCATTATAGTTTCTGATCTACCGAAAGCCCTCCTTTTTTGCTTTCCAGTATGGTTATTTATGTATTTTTTAAAAAATGTTTTTTGACATTTTGGGGGATTTTGGGTAGAAGGGAGAGATGGCAGCATATCACCCTGAACTGGACGTTCTCAGGTCATGACAGCCAGATTGTCTCTTGTTGCTCCCATACGCTATTATTATATGCCCTTCCCCCAGGGGGAATTTGCCCAAGGCTTCTTTACAAATACCTTGAATAGACTGATTTTTAAGGAGACAATATAATACAATAGTTAAGAACATAACACTGCTTCTTACTAACTGTGTGATGTGTGGGGAGTTGTTTAACATCAATTTCACATTGGCATTATTGGTATAATTAAAGTACATAACTCATGGATGTTAAATAGAATGTATCATAGTCTGATACAGCATAGGCACTCAGTACATGTTAGTTATTAATATTATCTTATACTTCTCCCTCAGCCTAAAAGCAGGTTGGAATGGAGTCTATGAAATTTGGTTAGAAAAGAATAGGCTAGATTTAAATAATTCTGATATGCAAGAATTTGAACAATGATTTGATTTATGGACCTTTTGGACTTTATCTTTAGTCCACGTTGGCCATAAAGCCATGGGTGAAGTTAATGTATATGATCACTGTTTGAGTTCTTTAGTTCTAAGTAGCCAGAACTGACTCTGATGAACTTAACCTTGAAAAAGAATTTTTGAACGGATAAAGCATCACTCACAAAACCAAAAGAAGAGATCAATGTTTTGTAACCTATAGAATAAATGTGAAATTTGACCATTGCCAATATATTCTCTATATAATATTATAAAGAAAAAGGAAAGAGGATGAAAATGTGTGTATACCTACACACACACACACAAGTACATTTGAAGATATGTATTCAGAAAGTGAAGAAATATGTGTATAGGCTAGAGTTCTCATTTCTGCAAATAATGTATCTGGTAACTTTCACTTCGCCTCTCCAGTACCTATTGCACGTTTCTACTGCATTTGGACAGAATCCTAGTTGGTTGGTACTTTTTCCTTAGGGATATGATCCAATCCTTCATCCTATATAGGACTTAGTGGTCCTTTGTCTACAAAGGCTTGAAGCATACTCACTGATTTTCGTTATTGTACAGCATTCTATCCTAACTCTTCCCATCCTCCATTATAGAGCAGAAATCCTATTTTCCCTTGATAGCCAGTGTCAAACGATGGCATAGTTGCAATTCTTAACTCTTCACCTAGAGACAGGATAAAACCAAAATTATCAGGATGCAGCCTGTGTTTCTAATTCAGAGAAAACATTGTGTTCCTTGGTACCCACTTTCCTGGGTATTAAAACTTACAGAAAAGCAAATTCCCTGGCTCAAAGGCAAAGAATTTATCAAGAAGATCATTAGATATAATTATAGGACCCTCATCTACCCACTTCCCCTTCATACTAAGACTTGTGAATTTTTAGAGAAACAGAACAATATATATTGACCATTGATTCAGAATAAAAAACCACATCCTGCAAGTCAGCATCCCAACCTTACAGAGTCTTGTCTGCAAATTGGTAGTGCAGCAAAGTTTCCAATAAGGCATTCGACTATTCTATAAGGATTGTTGCCTTTGGACATCAGCTTGCTGATTTAAAACTTGAAGCTGGTACTTTGAATGAAGGCAATATTTTATGGACTGCTTCCTTGGCAATGAAAAGGCTACAATTTAACTGAACAGTTACCACATAGCTGCTGGTTCCCTTAAAGCATCATATTTGGCCACTATTGCTGACAAATTGGACATTCAGTAGCAGCCTCAGTTAACTAAGCTCATGTGTGACCTCCGTCCTTGTCACCATAACAACTTTGTTTAAAAGCTTAAAGTCCTGGGTCAACCATGAAAGGAGAATGACTCACATTCATATTCATCCTATGTATCTGGGCATCTGGGTTACTAAGGCTCCTTTTATGAGGAGTGAGGATGTTAGAATCCACATGGAGCACAAACACGTTTATAATCTGGGCCTTTTCCAAGTATTCCACTCACACACTCCTCTCCAAGCCTCCTTTTTTCCAATTTTTCAATCTCACCAATTCTTTACCATCTGGCCAGTTATTGGCCACTGTCCAAGTGCCCAAGAATCAGAGTAAATTCTTAGCTTTATGGCAGTGGACTAGAAAGTGTTTTGCCCAATTCTTTGTCCATTGGGAATATTTCATGTGTTATGCTTTGTAATAAGAACTCAAAGCTTTCAGTAATTTCTCTCTCATTTAATATTGAGAATATGTGAACATGTGGGTATGTCTCTGCGTATGTCTGTGTATTAACACGCACCATGAGGATCTAAACAGGACATTATATAATCTACAGAAGAAAATCATAAAAAGGAATAAACGCTGGGCTGTGGAATCAGAGAATTCAGGTGACTGTGATTCTAGTAATAGAGTCAAATGATTTACATATATAAGTAGACGATAGAAAGGCTACAGTTAAGATCTGAAAAAGTGAAAAGTGACCTTCCTTCACAGCCTGCAAAATGGCACATTTTGTATTAGCTCACCAGGCTGCCACTCAATGAATTTTTGACAGCTTAGGGTTGATGCATCTGAAGGCATTTTAAGTCCAAAGGGCTCCTGAACAAATTCTTTGAATTAAATTTTATCTTTTTTATTCTAGTTCTTATTTTCCAGCTCAGAATTTCTGTTAATCTTATTATATTTTTTCCTAGTCTCTAGACCCACTAGTGTCTCTTAAATGACATAAATGCTTCAAAGGGGTTTAACATGTCACTTCTAGGGAGAATTTTTTTCTCTTTTCATGTCAATATATTCTATCATTTTAAGATATTTTGTTTAGAGTGGATGCATTTCAACTGCAGATGCCCAGAAAAACTCGTGTGACTATTGAAGAAAGAATTCCAGGGCAGAAGGACAATAGCTGTGGTCTGAGGCTTAGTCCTTTCCTCACCCTTGAGCCCCACTATAGGAACTGCATTCTGTGTAGGTGGACAGCCCATACTCAGAAACACTCTGTCCATATTATGGAAGAACAGGATAAGTGAGATCCTCTAGTGAACAGTTTTCTTGTAGCAACTTTGTTGAGATACGTAATTCACATATCATACAATTCACCCATTTAAAGTGTACAATTCAATAGTTTTTTGTATATTCACAAAGTTGTGCACCCATCACCACAATCAATTTTAGAACATTTCCTCACTTCAAAAAGAAAGCTTGTACCCTTTAGCTATCATCCTTTAACCTCCCTATCCCTCCTCCAGCTCTAAGCAATCACTGACCTACTTTCTGTCTCTATAGATTTACCTCTTCTGGACATTTCATGTAATTGGAATCACAGAATTGTGGTCCTTTGTGACCGGCTTCTTTTAGTGAACAGTTTTGATGACTCCACAAAGCACCAGGTTAACCCAGCCACTTACAAAATGTTGATTTAGCATATTCTATGTGATAACCTTTGGCAGCTGTGATAGTATTGCTGCTCTTAAGCTCAATTCCTGCCTCCTCCAGGGAATCTTTCATGACTGCCAACCCCATGTGCAGTTGGCATATCATGGTTAACAGTTATAATTATTAATATTAAGTAATATTCAGTGCACCATAGGCTAGTTACTATGCTAAGTGCTTAATATGCTATCTTATTTAATCCACCCTGTGAGCGAGATACTATTTCTAGTTAACAGTTGAGGAAACATTTTACAAGAATCTAAGTAGTTTTCCTAAGGTTGCATAATAAATCATGGAGAAACTTTCAAATCCAGGTCTGTCTGATTCCACAAATTGGGAAGAGTCTGACATCTTTAAGACCTCACACATTATATTGTTTTGGAGAAACAAAACTAACTAAATTAATAAATACAAAATCACATAAAAGGATCATCTCATAATGATATGTTTTCAATTACTTGGTATGTAAAATGATAACATTTATTCAAATTGCTATGTATAAATATAGTCATTCATTTAAATACTTCAAAATGTGTTTTAAAATATATAAAATGTGTTTTAAAAATATATAATTCAGTTATAGATTAGTGTTCTAGAACTTTTTTTTTTTTTGTGGGGAAGACCAGCCCTGAGCTAACATCTGTTGCTAATCCTCCTCTTTTTGCTGAGGAAGACTGGCCCTGGGCTAACATCCGTGCCCATCTTCCTTCCTCCACTTTATATGGGACGCCACCACGGCATGGCTGACAGGCAGTGCGTCGGCAGGCGCCCGGGATCCGAACTCGCAAACCCCGGGCTACCAAGCGCGGACTAAACCGCTGCGCCACCGGGCGGCCCCTCTAGAACTTTATTTTTTAAAGCAGATGTTTAATTTTCTCTATGTAACAAAATACTTTCTAAAAAAACTTCAATGTTTTAGGTTACGTTTAAACTTCTGAAACATGGAAGTTTGCTGACTGAATTAGAGTATCTTTAGGTATTTAGAGTATCTTTAGGAATTTAGGAGTATCTTTGAAAGAATTCCCAATTATTTTCAATACCTAATCGAGAATCAGGGCAATTGTTGAGTTTCATATTAAAAAACTGGGATAACGTTAAATCCTTACTGAGATGAGCTATTCAAATGACTCTCTAGCATGCCATTGACAATAATCTTGAGAATTATTTAGATTGGACATTTTATATTGATCTGATGGAACATTAGCACAGCTGAGATGTCTCAGTCTGAAAATAATTTACCTATTGCTATCACTGATAGTCATGATGATGTTAACATTATGAAAGTTAGGAATATATTCTTGCTATAATCTCTAAAACAGTACTTGTTCATGATTTAGCATGATTTCATCAACAGTTTCCTTTATTTTTGCATTACACTAGCCAGGTACCTTTTTCTTTATTTATCTAGGGACTAATACAGAGATGCCTCAGAGAGAAACTTTTAGCTTTGACAGCTTAACAAAACACATAACAAAATTTTTGTGCCAAATTCTGTGCAAAGTTTTGTTTATTGATAAGTACCTCCCTCATATATCCCAGCTTCAAGTGGAGGATGGTATTAGAAATTGGAGCTTTTGCCATAAAACTAACAAAAAAGTCACCTTCCTATCCCCTATTCCTTCACTATTCCAAATCAACTTCTCTCTGAAGGTGTGTACGTGGGCTATATGGGCAGAGCCTGTAAGTATTTTCTACTGACATAAATGTTCACTAATTAAATCAACTGCACAATGGGGAGTTGACGTTCATGACAACTGACATGCTTGTCAAGCCATCTCTCTGTTTTATATATATTATATTCTTTTTGGCTCCAGGCTTGTGTCCTCATTCCAGGTGGGTCAGGGGGAGGAGAAGGGGCAACTGGATCCTCTGAGAAGATTAAGTTCAAATGAATGATCTTAGATAATCTCTTTAGGAATTTTTATTTTTTCTAAACAAGGGAAATTAAAGATCATAGACACATCTCTAATTCAGACACCACAACTGAAGCATCCTCACCTGTGAGAGTGAGAAGCCTAATTTCTTTGGAAGAACTAGAACTGCCATGAGACAAGACCAGTTTCTAATCCAGACAGTTTCTAAACCACAGATCCTATTTTGGCACAGGTCTGGGTGAGTAAATTCTGGGTCCCTGGAAAAAAAATGGGCTCAACCTATAGAGTTTCTCTTCCACACAACTGATCTCAGAGAGTTCTTCCTTAAACATAAGCCTTCATTATAAAAGTCTATCTTGCCTCCCTGAAATTTCAGATTTATGGCCATAGCCTGGTCTCTCCCTTCCAAAGCCATGCACTGCAGAATCCAGGATTCTGCTCTTTGCTATTCCAAATGAAATATATTGTACCTCTCTTCCAATAGTTTTTAAAAACTGAAACCAAGTCAGGAAAATGTGAGTAAAAATGGTGAAACTTGAACATTTTCTTGGTCTTACCAATTCAAAAGGGTTTTTCTATAGTAAAGTCTGTTATTTCTATATTGCCATTATGTGCTTTTAAAAAATAAAAGTTGGGGCCGCCCGGTGGCGCAGCGATTTAGTCCGCGCTTGGCAGCCTGGGGTTCGCTGGTTCGGATCCCGGGCGCCCGCCGACTCACTGCCTGTCAGCCATGCTGTGGCGGCGTCCCATATAAAGTGGAGGAAGATGGGCACGATGTTAGCCCAGGGCCAGTCTTCCTCAGCAAAAAGAGGAAGATTAGCAACGGATGTTAGCTCAGGGCTGGTCTTCCTCCCAAAAAAAAAAAAAAAAAAAAAAAAAAAGTTAAAATTAATTGTGGCACTCAGATCTACTCTAATTTTCTTGTGATTCTATTATTTAAATTAAAACTTTTAAATTAAATACAAGTGATTAGAATAATTAATATTAAAAGTATTTCCATGTTAATGAATTAACAACCTGATTGCTAGGTCAATGTTTTTAGACCTTTAATTTGGAATGTGATTTTTACTAGAGACACTGATTTATTTAATATTTAAAGTTAAGCCACAAAATTAGTTCAAATCCTTGAAGGTCAAGTAGCTTAAGCTATATAAATAACTTGCTCTTAAAAGTTTAATATAATTTAAAAGTTATACTTTAAATTATGTTATAAAATTATGCATTAAAGTTATAATTTAAAAATTAAAATTTTAGATCTATCTACATTTAATGACATGTTTAGTATTTGTTTTTCTCATTAAGGGAATAAGGGCACATAAATTTCATCATAAAAATTTTGATATTTATAAAGTTCAAAGACATAATCAAAATATGACAGCAATGCAAGCAAATAAACTACTCTATAAAAAAAAGAAAAGTCATGTACAATTCTTCCAATGCAATCAAGTAAAGTAGAAAATTCCCAAGGTTATATAGTTTAATTGATTCTAGAAGTGAGAATTATTTACTGTCTATGCAAATTAAACACACAGGGAACAGCAAAATCTTGACTTTATTCTAGGCTATTGCCTTAAGTAGGTTAATATTATGCAGGAACACTGCTGTAGCTTTAAGTGATTTACCCCGGCTGGCTGATAAATATATCCTGCTGCTTTCTTCTTTACTTGCTTATCAATACAAAGGGAAGTGTGGCAGGAATTCAAAGCTACAGCAAAGGTTGACGGAGAAAGCTTTGGAGATCAGAACTATGAGAGGGACACTTTTTGTCTTTATATGACAATCACTGTGTCTGGTTCATAGTAGTCATTCGATAAATATTTTTAGCACATTAATGAATGGGTTGGGAACGAGTTGCAAGACCCTTGACAATTAGATTATGTGTTGCCTCTAGCTCCCCTCAAAGAGAATCAGGCTTTGAAGTGCATACTTGGCATAATCCCTGGCGAGAAGTTTATTTTTAAAAATGTTTTTTTAGTAAAAGAAAGCCTCAAATGATTTTTTTTTATAGCTTGCCCCACACATGATTTATTCTTTCAATGATTAAGTAGTAATATCAATAGAAGTTCATAATTTTTCAAATTTGACAAAATCTTAAAAAAGAAGCATATCTACTTGTCTTGTTATTAAAATTCAGATTGCTGCTATAACAAAGATACATGCTCTGTAATTAAGAATTTTAGCTAACTTTCTCCTTACACAAATATGCAACTGTTCTTTATCATAATTTTACTAAGTTGGGGAATGAATACACTTTTGTGTTTCTTTCCACTTCCGAAGGCTCTGTCCTTTCTTTCACAGTTTCTTATCAAAGCCAGCAGACATCCTACATCTGTCTTCAAACCCTTAACTGAGTTTTGAAGTTTAGGAGGAGCTTCATATGGGGTTATCTCTCTCTGCTTCTTGCAGCCTGAAGTCAAATAATTTGAGCATAAGAAACACTAAAAACAAATA
The DNA here is from genome assembly GCA_031878705.1 of Tapirus indicus. Taxonomy (NCBI): domain Eukaryota; kingdom Metazoa; phylum Chordata; class Mammalia; order Perissodactyla; family Tapiridae; genus Tapirus; species Tapirus indicus. The sequence continues at coordinate 96,481,017 of CM062926.1, forward strand.
ATATATTGTCTCATGGCTTCAGTTTCTCTTCCTTTTCTAAATAAGAGCCGCATTGTATGGTGTGTCTGCGGAACTTTACAGTTTCCTACAGTGAAAGAAGTGCTGAGCAGACCTTTACTACTCTCCAGATATCCTGGATCCTTAAGATAAACATGGTGTTTGCATTTGGAGGCAGCTCCCATTTGCAGTGAGCGAGGTGATTTGTCAGAATACTTTGTAAAATTTCAGAAGTATTTTGTCATTGTTTGACATAAGTTGTTCTGTCTGCTCCTGAATTAAGGGTGAGAAGACAGGGAGAACAGCATGAACTAAAGCATTCCATGGGCCCGTTTCGTATAGGATACTCAGTGTTAGGCAGCACTCTGCAAGTTTTACATCAGTCTACCTAGTGGAGTAATTCAATCCTAGAAATCAATCAGAAAAAAGATCAAAGAAACACCATCGATTTTCCTAACAAATGATTTCCTTTTCCTTTAGTTTTCTGTGGTATTACCTTAATACAAGCAGCATCTATTTCTCAGTCTTAGCACAGCGATCTGTGACTGGCCTCCGGAGAGGTAGGAGGACTGAATCAGAAGGGGCTGTCTGTTCCAGCCCTGGCTCCTCCCCCGGTTGACCTTCATACCCCCCGGACACCGTAGAGTCTCCCTCAGCCTGCTCCTCAGTCAGGTGGGCACACAAATCCCTCCCGCTTCCATCATATCATTGTTGCCGTGTATCTATACATATTTTGTGATGTAAATTTCTCTACCAATGTTCGTAAATGGAAGAGTAACAGCAGTCCTGAACAAGATGAGCGTTGTTCTGTCCTCAAGGATCTGCTGGGAAGGCACGAACACTTGGCAGGCCCTTTGCAGAAGGGTGTGATAAACTCAGCACTAGGAAGAGTGAAGTCACACATCATCCTGTGGACAAAGCCTCTCCCCAGCAACGCAGGGCTGCAACGCATCCTGACGTCAGGCATCTCAGGAGGAAGAGGTCCCATGGGGAACCAATGGGAATAAAAAAAGAATTCGTAAGAAAGACTACTCTTGTCTGACCATGGAGTGGGCTGATCTAGATTTGTTTCTCTCCTCTTTCCTTTTTCCCCAGAGGCAGTTTGCATGTAGACCTAAGCTTGTATAGCTTGTTCAAGTAGGAATTGTCCCAGTTATCTCTTTATTTGTAGCAAATTTTGATTCTGCATCTACATGGTATGAACCTAATTGGACCAAATTATTTCATCTCAAGTAAATTCTACCCTTTTTTTGATGTACCTGTCATGCAAGAGTTAGATACCAAGGGAGCCAAAAAATGGTGTGTGTGCCTGGCCTTCTCTTAGAGCATAATGAACAATAATGGGCCCCTAATTGAGGTTTACCATTGGTTGTATCATTATTTTTAAAGAAAATTTTCTCAGTCTATTTGCTTTATGTATTTAATTTGTTTTAAGTGAAAATGTTTCATGATAACTAAGATTTTAAAACAATCACTTAGTCATAAACAAATTGTTGATGCAGGATCCAAGAGATTCAGAATCTAGTTTAATCACATCACTTTAATTTCCCTTAAGTTCTTCCTACATAAAATAAGGGGACTGCATTAATTAATTGCTCTTCAAGATTTCTCTCCTATTAGTTTTGCCTTGGGTCTTTTAATTAGATCTGTCATCCCTACTTTCATGCCTCTAATCTTACACTTGTCATGGAAGTTTTATACAATTGGGTAGTGAAATCTCTTGCAGGGTGGGGAGTGGGGATGAGGAGGAGACCTGAGAGAAGGCAGATGGACATGGCAATGAATTTCTGACAGTTCTATGGCTATAAAAAGGTCAATCTTGTGGTTCTGGTAGAAAAGGTGATTAAAAAATACAGAAATTTATAAATCTAAAAACTAGGTCAGAGGAAGCTTGGTACTGACTATATTCCTGGTTTGTTCCCTTTCTAGGTTTATCACCTGTGTTAGTGGCTTCTGAATGTTGCTCAGAAGCTTCCTCACTGTTAGGAAAAGAATAGCAGGGTTTTTCAATGAGACTCACATAGAACGTTCTCTGGAAGTCTAACGGAAGAAGCAAAGCAAAACTGATGGAACAATCATTAAATGGTAGACCAAGGTGATCTCTTTTTCTTTATTTCAGGGTCCATCTCAGAGCTCTGTGCCTGGATCACTCTCCACCATGAACCTTTTGATTTCCTTGGGTGCCCAGGGCTAGCTCCTTTTCATGCACTTAGGAAGTTTCTTTTTCTGTCCATCACATTAGAATTAATGACTCTTTTGGATAGTCTGCAGGGCCTGTGTTCAGCTTCTTTCCGGGGCCTCTGCTCTTAGTCACCGTGGTTTGGGCCCATGGCTCTCAGGAAAGAATGCTCCTCCCTTACTGTTACCAGGATCCTGGTTTTCCCACGTGATATTCCCATGACTGAGCTCCCACGTGTGTATAAGGCAACAATTCCAAGAATATCAAATGGTGGCATTGCCAGTGGTGAAAATTAACAGTAAATATTAATTATTTAAAGGAAGAAGAGATATAGACTGATATAGCATATTTAAAGAAAGAGATATAGTTGGAAAAAATTCTTAGAGAATAAACAACTAGGGCAGAGAGTTGGAGGTATTTTGAAATTGGGATAAAACGAGAGAGCTGCCACCAGGGCCCTAGGCAAGATTTCATGTTGGAAAAACTTGACTTGGGTACATTCCCACTTATCTTCTGGACCTGTCTTACGGATCTTATCTTCTATTCCCAGACCTCCCCTCTCCCCCAATTACCAAGTCCTTTAGTTCTTTAAAATTTACTACTTTTATCACTAATAATCCCCTTCTCCTATCACCTGTTCTCAATTATAACCACTCTCTCTCCTGTTTTAGCATTACTCCCATTCCCCAGGTTTTGATTATCTCAGCCATGCATGAAGTCATTGAAATTAAGATGGAATTAACTGGTAGAATTATTCTGCCAGGAGAATATTTCATTGTAGACGAGGAACCTACCAATCCAAATAAGACTCAAATTTATAGACTGTGTCCACGGGAGATTTTGGATGTGTGAAAATATCTCTGTGCATCTTTCCTAATTCCAGGTTGTTGGCCTATTCTTCTAGGTTGTACCCTACTCATGTAGTTTTCTAGAGAAATTAAAATACATGAAATTGACATTGTTATGAAACATAGCAGTTCACAGACATGCCTGACTCCTCTATACACTTCCAGGTAGCTCCACACCCTTTTCTCACCAATCTTGCCAGCCTTGGCAGCACTGCTGGTGAGAGAAAAGGAAACCATTCCAGACTTTTTGTCCCTATTCTAAGATACGGGTTAGGTTGACATAAAATTACCAACACTTATTTCGTAAATGAAGATTATTCTCTGTCAAGGTTTTATTCAAAAATAGAGAGCAGAGGCTATTTAGAAAGGCCTGACCACTGTACATCACTTTGTTTAAAGTTTTAAAATCTGAGCATTTGACATTTCCTTTTATTCCCAAGTAGAGTCCCAAAAGGAATTCTGACATTTTTTTTGTGTGCGTGTGAGGAAGACCAGCCCTGAGCTAACATCCGTTGCCAATCCTCCTCTATTTGCTGAGGAAGATTGGCCCTGGGCTAACATCCGTGCCCATCTTCCTCTACTTTATATGGAACACCGCCACAGCATGGCTGACAAGCAGTGCGTTGGCAGGCCCCCGGGATCTGAACCTGCGAACCCTGGGCTGCCAAGCGCGAACTAAACTGCTGCGCCACTGGGCTGGCCCCGAATTCTGACAATTTTTAATACAGAAATCTGGATTATAATATTTCTTCCAAAAATAATGTCACATTATGAGCCTCACATATGAACCTTTGTGTTTTTCTGCTATTCAATTTGAGCAAATTATAAAACTCTTCTGAGCCTCATTTTCTTTACCTTGAAGATGAGATAGGGAAGATTAAATGTCAGGGTGAATGCAAATCATTTGGTATATAGCAAATGTCTAGCTGTTTTAATTAAGAACTGGTAATAATAATATTAAAATTTGTCATTAAAAAGCTTGCATTAAATAAGAACTATGTCATGCTCTGTGACCGTATTTAATTACTGGATGGAAAGACTTGGAAAAGCACTCTGGAGAAATGCATTATAATTATCAAAAAAGTATATAATTATTTGAATATTTAAAAAGAAAATTAAAATGTTACTAAATATTATTAAATTTTCATATTCCATAGGGATGCATAATTATTCTCAACTTGTTACCATAAAAATCTCACAATTTCAGGCATCTCTGTATATCATAAATTTAGAGATTCATTGAGGGCTTAGTGAAATCATGGGACAATTATCGGAGAGAAAGTTATAGAATAGTCAAGAAGAGACAAAAGAAGGGGAAAGAGGAGGAAGAAGACAAAAGAAGAGGGAGAAAAATTAGATATGTTTTATATGATATGATTTGAAGAACTTGCCTCATTATTAAAAAATTCAAATATCAAAAGGACTTAAAAATATCTGTATAAGATTATCTTTTAATAAAGTATGGATTTTAGATAGTGCAATCCTAAAATGAAGGCATGTTATAATCAACTCTTTTTTTTTTGTTTGTTTTTTTTTGTGGTGAAGACCAGCCCTGAGCTAACATCTGTTGCCAATCTTCCCCTTTTTGCTGAGGAAGACTGGCCCTGGGCTAACATCCGTGCCCATCTTCCTCCACTTTATATGGGACGCCACCACGGCATGGCTGACAGGCAGTGCGTCGGCGGGCGCCCGGGATCCGAACCGGCGAACCCCGGGCTGCCAAGCGCGGATGAAACCGCTACGCCACCGGGCGGCCCCTATAATCAACTCTTGATTAATGAATGGTAAAATATTTTTTTATCTTAGAATGATAAAATATTAGAAAGGAAAAGAACTTAGATATATAGTCCAAAATAAGAACATTTGCTTTCCAAAGCGCTGACATTGCTTGCATTTGTTTGATTTTTTTCCAATGTGAACTTTTAAGTGTTTTTTTTAAGAAATCAGATTTTCAGAAGATCACAAATAAGAAAGAAAATAATAATCTAACCTTCATATCAGACATAATTATCATTTGAATCTTGATATTCATTTTTTAAAAGTATTTTTTCATTATGTATGTGTACTCACATTTAAAAACACATAAATAGCTTTTTAAGAGAAAACTGGAATGATACAATTTATGTATATTGGTTTAGAACTTTTTAAAATGAAACAATATAGATGCATAAAAACACAACTACATCAACATTTTTAATAGTTGCATCATTGTTCAATGCAGGTATGAATGTTCAATGTTTATTTAACTTATCCTCCCTTGTTTGATATTTAGGTTAATTTAGTTTTCCTGATATCATTTTTTTCTATGAAAAAAATCCATAAATTTTCTCTCACTAGTTTTATTAAATCCTTAATATAAATTCCTGAAAGTAGAACTTTTGGGCACAGGGTAAGCCTAGTTTAATATCTATGTCTATGTTTATATCATCATCATCAATATCTATTTCTGAATCTTTACCTGGATCTATAACTGTATCAATATGACCAAATAATACTCCAAAAAAATTATAACAATTATACATCCATCAATATCATATGACAGAGCAGTGGATATTTCCCCTTTGATGTAATTAATTAACTTATTTTTTCTGCTCTGGAATTTTAAATGTTTGTGAAATCTCATCTATCTTCATCTAACTTTATGGTTTCTGCCTTGGTATCATGCCTAGGAAAACCTCCCCTTACCTGACTGAACTCTAATTCTTCTATTTTCTTTGCATGAAGAAAAATATTTTATATGGAGTCTCTAACTTCTTAACAATTTAACAAATATCACAGAAACAGCTAGGCAGATAGAAATTGCCTCTTCTTTTTTGGTAGACTAGCTGGGGGATCTCCGGGTAGAAAATTTGATTTAAATTGATGTAATTTTATCTATATCTTTAGAACATATTAAGCTGATAAAAATACTTTAACTGAATAAGATATTTAAGTGGGGGTAAATTATTTAAATGGTTTCCCCAACCCTAATCTCTATCCTTAATTGCCATTTTGGATTCTGGAAGGATGGAGGACAGAGAAGTTAATGTTAGTTAGGGACAAAGAATAATAAGGACAGAAGAGTAGAGTTCAGTACTACGAGTAAAAAGTATATAAGAGAAAGGAAATGTTCAGGAAAAAATTTATTTTCATTAAAAAGATATCAAATCTTGTGTTATCATCTCAGTCATTGAATTTACCAGTTACTTTTTTATAGTCTATGGTTGTTCTGATAACTTGTAATCATTCAATTCCTTGACTTAAGAGTCCAGATTCACCCTCTCCCTCTCTTCTCTAATGATGAATATGTGAATTTTAAAAAATTGTGGCTAAATACTTTTATTTCTTAGCGGTTTGGAAAATTGAGAGTAGTTTAGGCTTGCAAGTTCTCTTTGCAGAACAACAAATTCAAAAGTTTAAGAAAAAGTCAAGGTGCAGCCTCTATGGAAAACAGTATGGAGATTCCTCAAAAAATTAAAAATAGAAATACCTTATGATCCAGCACTCCCACTATTGGGCATCTACCCAATGGACATGAAATCAACCATCACAAGAGGCTTATGCACCCCTATGTTCATTGCAACATTATTCACTATAGCCAAGAAGTGGAAGCAACCCAAGTGTCCCTTGATTGATGATTGGATAAATAATATGTGGTATATATATATATATATATATATATATATATATATATACACACAATGGAATACTACTCAGCCACAAAAAAGACAGAATTGTCCCATTTGCAACAACATGGATAGACCTAGAAGGTATTATGTTAAATGAAATAAGCCAGAGAGAGAGGGACAAACACTGCATGATTTCACTCATATGTGGAATATAAACTAACACATGTGCAGAGAGACCTGGTTGGTGGTTACCAGGGTGGAGGGATGCATTCATATGGTGACAGACAAATAATAACGTACAACTAAAACCCGACAATGTTATAAACTATTAACACATCAATAAAAATAAAAATTAAAAAAAAAGAAAAGGTCAATGCTTATGCTCATTATTTGACCAGGTAGAAAAAAAAAAAAAAACATAAGGAGCATGATCCATTCTAGCAAGATACAAAAACTATCAAAAATGTCTTGTTTACAAACTCTCAAGTTGAAAGGTTAGCATTAGTCACCATTAATGACATTTCTTCAGGAAAGAATAATGTTAACATCATAGCTCTTAAGCAAAAATAAGATTCTAATAATTTTAAAGAAAGATAATTTAATGGCTATAATACTGATTCTAACAGTTTTTTTTTTTTTCTGGCAATGGTGTTTAGAGATAGTAATAAACAGGCTCCTCAGAAGATGGAAGCAAAGCTCAAACTACCCAAACAAAACTTTAATTAGTGGATGATTAACATGGGAATGTAGTGTTTTAATGATTTATTTGTTAATTCAACAAATATTTACCGAGTGTATATACTATGCCAAGTCCAGTCCTATTCTAGGAACTTTGCCTGTATCAGAGAAAAACACACTGAGCAGATAAAACATCAAAACTTTCTCAGCATAAGTTTTCATGGTCCAAAAAATAATCTTACTCAGATATTATTATTATATTTCCTTCAACTCCAAGCTTAATACAAATATTTAGACTTATCATAACTCCCCTTTTTCCTTGTTAAATGGTCAGTATTACGTGCTCTGCAGATGAACTGAGATGTAATCAGAAATTGTATTTTAAAGTACCTTTTCTTTTATGATTTCCACCTATCTTCAGTAATGTCTTGGCAGCTATCTGGGATGGAATTCTGTTTTTTTGGTGTTGTGTGAATTCACAGATGACAAGACATGATAATATTTTCCTGCATCATAACTTGGAGCTGTGCCATTCCTAGGCTGGGAGTTAAGAGAAGACACAAGAGAGAAGCCAGTCAGGCAATATACATCTTTAGGCACAAGATGGAGTCTAAAGTATCATAAATAAGAAAGTATATCCTTAAAATGGAATCTAATATTTACGGTGAAATGGGTAGAAAGAAATGGCTCTAGAAATAAACAACAAGATCACAGTCCATACTTGAGTTTGGTTAGCAGACAAAAAGCAAGAAATTAAGTAGCAAACAGGGTTGGGTAGTCATTATCAATTAGGTTAAAGGCAGCATTAAAAGATGGGACAAAAGGTAGCCTGAGGTTTTCAGAGGCCAAGAAGACACTTGATGACTTATGGGGTTTGTTAATGCACCAGACCTTTAAGACCTTTTATCTTATCAGTGCAGAAATTTCAATGTATGATACCTTTAAGTGGAAGGACCAAGTCTATCCATCCTTATGTCATTAGAATAACGTCTGAATGCAAGGATGTACTTTCCAATTGGGTGAGTGACTCAGCACTGGGTCAGTTTCTCAAGACTGAGTTAGGTCAGATGGTGATGAGAAGATTTTTCTGTGTTTAGTAGTTTGACTTTATCTCTCTCTCCATTTATCACCCTCTCCCCATTTGATGTAAAAAGTCATGGGTACTATAAATGGAGGTTCTGATCTAAGACAAAGTACATGCTTTTACAATCCAAAAGAAGTATTTAAATGTAGGTGCATCACATACTCATATGCTTTGGTTTAGTCTTTGATATTTTTAATACATATGACTTCCGATATCACTGTGTCTACTAAGGGTTCAAATCCTCTCCACACACAGACTAAACTTTCAAATAAGTATTTTGGAAGAGAAAAAGTTGAAGGTGTAAAATGGAGGGGAATTTCCCCTAGAGGAAGTATCTTCTTTATCTCTATTAAGATAGAATGTTAACAGAAAAAGTGCAAGGAAAATAAAGTCTTTGGAAAATAAGAAACAAAAAAGTGTATGGACTTTTAATATCTTAAAGCGATTTTTGGCACATAGTGTAAAAATATTTCAAATTATTATATATCAATTAATTACATTTGATAGTTATACAGCAAATAAAAGAAATAATTGATGGGAAATTTCAAAGCCAGTGCAAGATCATAGAGAAAATAAAAAATTATTTAAAAGCACTATGCTCTTAAAGGTATAGGAGTTCTAAGAACTTTGAAAAATCGGGCTTTAATAATCTCAAATACCTGAGAAAAAAGATTAACAACCAATTGAAAATAAATGTATATTTTAATGCTGTCAAACTGTATATTGTGATTCCTTGTTTTCTTTTCTGCTTTCCTACTAGATTAAAGTCTCTTAGGGCTCTGTCTTCTCGTTGACCACTGTATCCTCTGAGTCAGCCTAACGCCTGCTTTATCACAGGTGTGCAATAAACATTTGTAAATGAAAGTGTAGAAGAATAAATGGAAGTTTTAAAAAACATTAGAATTGGTAATAGCTTTCCATTCTAAATTGTAAAATGTGGATGAAAACACCTTTCATGGTGAAGCCATTTTCTTACTGAATAGTATATTAAGTCCTTGACTTATCTGTTAAATTTATCATTAATTAATGAAACTCAATTATTTGAAAAAGGAAACCCATATTTATCAGATTTTTCCTTCTATGTGAGAGTATGGATTTCTCTAATGTTTTTGCATTTTTTGCATGTATTTCCTTAATTTACTATCAATTAGATATTAATAAAAATTGTCAAATTGTCACTGTTATTAAAAAACACAGTAAAAAGTTATATTTGGACAGGCCAGTTGTAGAATTAATTGCACTACTGGCTACCTTGAAAGTAGATTTCAATGAGATAAAATATCAAAAGCAGTTTTAGATCAATGCCTTTGAGGTTTAACTCCACAATTCCCTAGGCTCTATCCATTGTGGTTAAATAGTTCTTAAATCTTTGAGAAAATGACATAAAATAACAGTGGCTTATTTTTACATTGCAATATGTAAATATATGTGTATGTCCATATTTATGTATAATATAAATTTATAATCTGCAGTTTGGTTGTTAATTCATTATAGCAATCAACATAGTAAATATCTTTTAGTTCATGTAGAATCTACATGATGTGTCTAGAAAAGGAAAATCTAAGAAATCCTTTCTGTAAATAATTATTAAATAATAAAACATCTTGTCATTTAAACATTTGATGAAATCTATAAAAACACATTTCTCAAAATAATCCTTTAACTGTTTTCTGCGCTTGTAGGAGGCAGTGAGTATTTTATTACCAACATGTGCCTTCATAAAATCAGCTTGGATATTTATAGAAGAGCCAAACATAGATTGACTCAATCTCCTTATGAAACATCTGCAGAAAGAAAGAAAACACAGGGAAAACTTTGAGGTGTATTAAGCATAACATGTAAGGCCACCTAAGATCAACCTGTTTTCTCATGCTGTGCAAAGTAGACACTGATCTTGGGTCATAAATAGCTAATGCAGTGTGATTTCCACAAAAGCCTGAAGCACAGACCTCTTTTTGGAGGTAGAAGCACGTGTGACGTGTTGTCATCTAATTGCTTTCCTTTGCATAATAGAGATGATAGCCTCAAATAACGTGACCAATTCTCTACTATTAACCTCAGCCCATTTGCCTTAATTTCTTTATTCATGGAATTAAAACTTGACATTCAAAATCTTTAGTCTAGTTCTTTGCTAAGGCTTATCCAATCGGGGGGAAAAGAAATTACGTCAAATCCAGAAGAACTTGATTTATGAGACATGAAAACTTAAAATAAAAAAACAATAAGTCCAGTCATTTTGGCACTGTCTGTCAACCAGCTATTAGTGATTCCTGCCATTGACTGCATTAGCAAAAGCATATTCTATATGTGGGATAAAATTGCCTATAACTATGCGCGCGCGCGCGCGCACACACACACACACACACACACACACAGGGAAATGAATGCATGTGAAAAATGGTGAAACTGAATAACATCTGCAGTTTAGTTAACAGGTAGTATTGGTAATACTGGTATTGGTATTGTACCAATTGGTATAATACAGTATTGGTAATAACTGGTAGTATTGTACCAATGTCAGTTTCCTGATTTTGATGTTGTTCAACAGTTATATCTGATGTACCATTGAGAAAAGCTGGGCAAAGGGTACACGAGGCTCTCTGTACTATTTTTTCAAGTTTCTGTGAGTGTATAATTATTTAAAAATAAAAAGCTTAAAAGCAAAGGCATCTAAAAAGGGAGGGAGCCTATTTGATGAAAATGGTCCTAGATCAAGAATCAGAAACACATAATACCCTGGGCAAGTCTCTTAACCTCAGGTCCATGTTTCATTCTTTGTAAAAGTGTAGTGAATGGATTAAAGGATTGGGAGATACTTTTAGCTTATAACAGATTCTGATTTCAAAGGTAGAATTGGTGAAAATTTTTTGGTTCAGAAAACATGTATCAGCAGATCAAAAGTTTTCATAAAACAATTTTCTAAAAGTAAGACATATTTGAAACAAAATTATTATAAATATATAGCCATTCAAGTGAATAATATTTCAGGAGGTTTTACCATAATGGCTGTCTATATAGATGGAAATATGTCCAAATATGTTCATTAAGCTATATTTGCCTTTGCAGTTTGCTAACACAGGTAGCCTGTTAAGGTTGTGGCCATATGTTATCAAATTACATGTAAGAAGAGAAAATTCACTAACCCAATTTTAGTCTATATACTATACATGTAAGAGTTAAAAAATATGTACGGCCTAAAGAGAACTTTGTATGTTTTACAAAATTCAATGTTTTCAATGTTTAATTTTTAGAATAACATTTTTCCCATCATTTATTTTTGAAAGTCATTTTTAGTAATAGTAACATTCAGCACTTTCTGAGCGTCACCAACTTTATGTGCATTGTGTCACTTAATCCTCACTACAAAATAGGAAATAGGTTTTACTATCCCCTGAAGAAATGGAGGCAGATAGAGTTTAAGTTCTGTGACTAAGATCTCACAGCTGCTAAGTGGTGGAGTTGAGAAAACTTACCTGACTTGAAACGTGGTGCTCTTTCCACTGTGCCACTCTGTCCCTGAGAGTATGAGGATATAAATTTGCTTTTTGCTGCAAGGTTTTATTCAATATTGTAGGCATTTATTGTCTACTGTAAATACGTGTCCCTGAACACCAGGGGTCTTAACCTAGTGACAAACCTTTCCAGTTTGCATTGTAATTTGTTTTTCAACTTTTGGTACCTCTTATAGCCATAGGATCAAGGCTAAGTTTCATGTACTAGTTTTTAGATATTAAGCTTTAAATAATCAGGTTGATTTCAGTTCCAGACACCAGTAAAGCATAGTGTTTAATGGTGTAGACTTTGGAGATGACAGACTTAAAATAAATTCCAGCCAACATTATTTAGTTGGGAAACTTGTTTAAATTCTCTAAGAATTAACTTCCTCATCAGAAGGTAACAACAGAAGGAACTGTATCTACCTCAAAGGGTTGTTGTGAGGATTAAATGGGATTAGTCCCCCTAAAGGGCTTTACATCCTGACTGGTTCATGCTACTCACTGTTAGCTGTGATTATTGTTTTTATAATTATACATAAGTAGTTAGATGGAAATGTGCTCCAGTGTATCTATTATGTAATTTTCTCACAGACTCAAGAGTAGAAAATCATATCAATAAAACATTTTCAGTTTTTTAATCTTCCAATTTGGCCAAATCTGTAAGTATCTAACTATGAAGTGAATTATGGATATACAGCTATTATTAATGGTCTTTTCACGTTAAAAATATCTGGTCTTGGGCTGAAATTTCAACTCTAGATGATTCACAACTTACTGATTATTTAAGGACTCTTTTCATAGGCATAAAGTTGAATTATACTGTGAAATGAGGGGGAGATTTGCATCATCAGCTTCTATGATTGTGGACAGGTGCCTCCTGTATTTTAATTTGCCTTAAGAAAGTCTCTACATCATTCAGCGGGATTCCAATAGCATAGAACCAGTTAGAGAAAATTCACATAAGGATTTGGGTAGACTACTATGAAGACAGGGATGGCTCCAAAGCACATTTCTGGTAACCTGCAGGATTCAGTTCTTTGATGTTACATCTTAGGACCCTTGCTTTCTTAAAATCCCCCATTGCCATGTTATGGATGGATATTATGTAGATCACAAGTAGGAAATGGGTTATTTCTTATAACATCTGAGTCTTACATAGCAAAGTGAGTAAAACCACAGCAAAGTGTCTCATAGTAAAAAGATGCATAGAAAGGTCAATATTTCAGTAATATTCACCTTTCAAACAAGGTATGAATGTCTATAAGAGACATTCCTACTCAACAGGAACTAAAGATAAATTGACATTCAAGACCAATCTCCCCTTTCAGAATAGGTAAAAAAGTCTTTTTAACTAAAGACTTTAAATCGTTCTGAATTAAAGAACAAGTTCTGTTCTTTATGTGTGTATGTGTGTGTTTCTGCTAAAGGGTTTGAAATGATAAGTTTCTCTGTTAAGTGAAAAGAATTAGAATGTTTGATGATAACTGTCACTAATAACGGAATGAAAAGTGAGCAAGGAGTTCAATTCTTCTCTCAGCACACAATTAGGCACTTCTCACTGTGATTTTGAATCTTACACATGACCATTACATGGCCAGAGACCAGAGGGAAACTAGCAATATAAGACTGTAAGCAATGTACATAGTCAAGGATTTTTGAATTAAGAAATATGGTTCCTATAGATAATGGAAAATAAGAAAATGGTGCTATATAAACTTCTGTGTGTACCCAAGTTTTTCCAGTTATGTAGAGAATATGCATATTGATATCTTGGGGAGAAAACTCCCTAATATCTACTAGAGTTATATTGGTAAATTTTATCATAATAAAAGGAAAAGTAACATTTTTGGCAGATTTTAGTTACAAAAAATGTTTGGTACAGAAATTTTAGACATTGGACTTTAAATATCCTAGGAATTATTGTAGAATTGTGATGGCACAAGTTTACTGAAAAATAAACAATTTATGCCATTTAACACCAAAGTATGTAGCAAAACATAATTATATGTATTGTTGGGTTTTGAGAGTTAAGAGAACTATTAAAAATTGACATATGACATACACTTAGAAAAAGATAATGATATAGAATAAATACCAATTTGAAGAAGAAAAGTCCCTTTTATGATGGGGACAAACTAAAGAAAAAAGAGAGATTAGATTACTATTTAGAAAAGTTCCAGGGAGAAATTACTAGCATAAAAACTTCTGAAAAATATTTGCCTATTTTGTTAAATATAATAATGATGTATATAACATGTCCCTGACTCACTGTAATCATTTAATAAATATCTATTAACTATTGAGCTGCACCAATGCTTTTATTGATGTCCAGTTATTAAAATCTGTAAGCTGAATTACTCTTGATGCATCTCTACACATGTGGGGCTAATTCAATAACAGTCAACAAATCGCACGTTTAGTAGGGTGCATTACTACTAATAATGTAGAAACTTCTTTTCTAGTCTTCTCCCACAGACTCCTCTCACCTTCTCCATGGAGGCATCCCCTAATTATTTTTCCCTCACTCATTTCTGCTTAACAATATTTCTTCCTGCTGTTCATTTGTCCTCTTTCCAGACCTATCTGCCATCCCCTTTGCCCCAAACTCTACCCTGTTAGGTAATAACTGTTTTAAAAAGGGAGTTCCTGGAGCCACCTTCCTTGACTACTGGCTCTCTTTAAAAATGTCTTCTATGAATTGAAAGGTCAAATAAAAAATTTTCACATTTCTGGAGGATTTGAAACGGTGTAGGAACATCGTTATAAGGTTGATTTAATTTTTGTGTGGCTTTATTTGGACACAGAATATTTCAATCTTTCTTTAAAAAATATTTTAATCTCCAAACCTGCTCTTCTGTTATTTCCAGCACTAGATGTCTCTCTAGCGCCGGTCTCACTTTGCTACTCACATGGGCTAGTTCAGCCTAGAGTTACATTGGCCTCCAGAGCAAGGAGACACTTATTCACCCAGTGTCAGCCCTGAGGAGACAGGGCCATTTTCAATAATGTGCATCCTCTTAGATTCTATGTGTCCACGTGGCTAAATTTTAGTTGTGGCCCTTTAGACTTAGATATGACTGATAATATTATTTTACATTTGCATAGTGGTAGAAAGTTTATAGAGCCCTCTCATATGTATTATTTCATTCTGTCCTCACAGCAATCTTGTAAGCCAGGTATTATTATTATCTCAAATTTTACAGTTGAAGAAACTAAGGCCCACAAATGTTGCAGAACATTTTTAAGTTGACATAGCAACTAGTGACTGACCCTATATTCACTCACTGATCCTCTGATTCTCAGTCCACTGCTCTTTCCTCTGCATAAACCCACCTTTGCTGAGATGAGCACTTTTACATGATTCCTTATTGCATATATTTTGAGGGACTGTGGGTCAAATACGTGCTTCACACGATATAACTTTGACCAGACAAAATGTCATCTGGGTCATCTCTAAGGAGTTGCTAGTTCTTTCCCTCTCTTTAGTAACATAAAGGTGTTATAGTTTACTGCATTTAATTCTTTCATAAAATCCTACTAGAAGAACAAACATGTTTTAGCTAATACTTCTAAATTGGCTTATATGCTCAAATAATATCTAGGGGTGAGACTCCCCCCTCCCCCTTTAGTCTGAACCTTGGGTAACCCCGGTTTGTGATTAGCTTTGAAGAGGTATACGTGTGAGCTTACATTCCTCTGTGTACTTTACTTGCTGCCAGGAGAAACATTTAATTTCCTGGTGGGAGAAAATTATCTTTAAAGGAAGAGTCCCATTCTTTCTATTGTTACTCTGAGGTTCCCTGGATGGTTTCAATCTCAGTGGTACAAATAAGGACTCCCCTGGATTCTGGTTAAATAAATATATATAGGAAATGTTCCTTCTCACTAGTTTGTGTATTTTACATGATAATAAATCAGTCCTTTTTTGATATGTTAGTAACACCCATGGCCATTTTTGCAATTATGTCTTAGTAAAGTTACTGCTATATTACTTTTCTTAAAAAGCATCTTAAAATATAAGAAAATGTAAAATTAGCCATAATACTTTATCAGCAGTTCTGTATACTTTACAATTAGAGATTTAAAACTTACACATAAAACTCCTAATTGATTTTGGAATCTTGTTCAAGGAATGAACAGAAGCCTGTTACTTACTGGAGATTAAAGTCCTGAATGCTTAGTAAACTTTCCAATTTTTCTGCTTTAATATAAGAGTAAATGTTGCTTTTGAATTAGAAAAGGAGAAATGTGATCATTTTATTATATAGGAAAGACATTTTAAATAAAACTTGTACATTTTCATGAAGAATTCTAATTTTTATTCATGTTTTATTTTATTCATGTTTTAACTATTTTTGCCACTGGCCAAGATTTAATGGTACATTATTTCTACAGCATTCTTGGGGCTGTAAAATAAATAATTTCTTTTTATTTGTCAGGTTTTCCATTTTCAGGGTGATCTAGATTCACATAGCTTCTTTGTCTTTCTCCTTTTCTATAATGGATTTAGTTCTCCATTTTCCAGCTGATCGGTGGTTTGCCGGGCAGTCAAGAGCAATGTCTTTGCAGACAGAGAGACCTGTGTGTGAATCTCCATTTATTGCTAATGTGATCCCGGAGAAATTACTTATCCTATCTGTGGCTCTGTTTCCTCATTTATTAAATCTCGATAAAAATACCCAGAGTTGCAAGATTGTTTGGAAGGATGAGGTGCAGTAATGTGTGTAATGTGTTTAGCTAAGAGCCTGGAAAATGGTGAGTTGTCAATGACTGGCCCAACTGTCATTAATGGCACATCTCTAGAAAAACATGTCTATTCCTGTATCTGCTTGATCTCTTCTCCCAACATTACATGTTGCTGCTTATTAGTCCAACAATAAAGAGCATTTAAAATGCCTGTGTAGAGAACATCATAGCAAAGTCAAGATAAAAGTATTATTAATATGCACCTACAATCTCTTTAGGGGAATACATAAAATTTTTATAAAAAATATTTTGATCATCCTTGGAAGACTTTATTTTTAGGGACCTATGAAACGTTTTTTTAAAAATACACATACATCATAATGGAAGAATAAATTCATCAGCTTTACTCCAAGCATAGCTGAACTGGCACTTGCACATCCGTTATCAGTCATTCATTGGAAGTGCGATTCTTTAAAAGAAGAGGAATCTGTTGGAAAAGAGATTGTTAGTACAACTCCATGATGTGTTGGTCTTTAAGTTAGCCTTCAAAATGACTGAATAGGATAAGATACAGAGGAAAAAAAGGAAGGAAAAGAAATACTCATCACAGAATCAGGAGACAACAGGATTAAAGATGAGAAAAGGATACATGAGAAAAAGAGTTTAAGACTAGAATGAACAAATAGAATTGATTGTCCTAATGTTTTTAGTGGCAGCAAATTCAATAATGAAAGCTCATCCCTCCTCCTTACACCAGTGGTTTTATAGTGTAGCAAACATAGAGAAGAACATTCTCTGGTTCTCTCTGGATTGTCTTTTATGTCCCCAAATAACTCATATGAAACAAAGAGCTGATATTCAACAATCTCTTGAGTATGAGGTAGAAAAGTTTGATAGCACCTGTTAACAATATTTTTGGAAATACTTAATGTTAATAGATAAATTATATCAGTGATTAACTGAATATTCTACTTTTCACTACAATATTTTTGTGTCATATAGATATAACTAAAACCATAGTTTTCTAACAACACAATTATCTAAACTTAAGAACATGAAGTTTCATCTAAAGAAGGAATGATAAATAAGTTTGAGTGTTTAATCCTTTAGTTTTAGAGCCTCTGGGGTTCAGTATTTTGAAATCAGAAATAGAATATAAAAAAAGGAATTTTAATAAATAACTTTTTTATTTTAGAAGTATGATTTAAATATTTTATTAAAAAGATGACTTAGCAAAGCTTATGGATCATATGATCTCTTCCTTTGAAATTATTTCCAAATTTATAGTATAAAAACAATTATTTTCAGCAATTTGGAAGGATTCTATTTAAAAATACTCATTCTCCTTTCTCTTCTTTCTTCATCTTGTCTCCCCTCTGACTCAAAAAGTATAAAAGAAACTGAAACAAGTGACATTAGTTGATTTGCAGTACTTTATAACTAACTTTCCCCTTTGGAAATGTGGGTTCAAATGCACTTTAAGTCATAAGGGGAATGAGTCAGATGACCCCAATTTGTTCTTCTGTGACTTTCTGTGTTGATTTCAGAATGACTCTTGCCAAACTTTTTGGGAGGAGTCCAGTGATGAAATAACAGGAGTTGAAACCTACTTGCTCAGAACATGACTTTAGTTACTATTGATATTTTCTCTAGTTAAGAAATTCAGTGAAAGTTAGCAAGAGAGCAGGGACCCAATCTTGGAGACAGCCAAGATGTACTTGAAACTAGTTATAATTTAGCTTGTGTGTGTGTGTACATGCATGTGTGTATTTACAAGGTTACAACTGATATTTTAATTTTTTTTTGACTAATAAACTGTTAATAAATAAAAATTTAACACCAAAATGGGATTTTCCATCATAGATATTTAAGAAGATTGGCTACAGAGCCTGTCTTAGTCATTTTGGACTGCTCTAACAAAGTACCATAGTCTGGGTGGCTTATAAATAATAGAAACCTATTTTTCACAGTTCTGGAGCCTGGAAGTCCAAAATTAGGGTGCTAGCACAGTTGAGAGCCCTCTTCCGGGTCACAGGCTTCTCATTGTATCCTCATATGTGGAAGTGGAGAGGATCTCTGTGGGGTTTCTTTTATAAGAGCACTAATCCCATCCATGGGGTTCCACCCTCATGATCTAAGCACCTTCCAAAGGCCCCACCTCTTAATACCCATCACACTGGGCATTAGGATTTCAACATATAAATTTGGGGGGAAAGCAAACATTTAGAACATAGTGGAGCCTAAAATTTGAAAGCATTTCAACAATGCCATTGCTTTTAAATCATTAATAAAAAGTTAAATATGCGTAAACGAATTTATTTAAATATATTGGTTTTACCCTACATAAGGAGGATATGGGGCATTAACCAAAAAAAGTTGTACTTTGACATTTGGTATTTTGATGTGACACTACATAGAAATGACAGACAAATATAAACATTTTTTTTCAATATATAATTAACTCAAAGAAAGAAATTACTCAACTGGCAAAAATGAGGAGAAATTTTCAAGCCAGTGCCATAAGAAAGAGCTAAAGTCATGGGATTCTATGTGGTAGGGAGGCTGAAATAGCCTATAGGCCTTAAAGATTGAAGGCTGAGATTTTAGCATCCAAATGGAGATTGGAGGTATGGCTTCAACAAAGACAGAACCTGGTAAGGTCTACTCTACCTGTGAAACAAGGACTACCTAAACTTTGCCACCAGTCTAGGGAAGTAATAAGGAATACTGTTATTTATTAGGAATTATGGTTAAGAAGAAAAAGTTATCTTAGAGAAATTAAAACCCAATCCAATGCCAGACTTTGACACTAAACTAATTTCCTTCATGGGACACAATCCTAAATTTAGAAATTAACTGGGGCCCCAGCATAAACAAAAATAGAAACTTGTACTTCTGTTCCTTCCCAAAATATTATTTAGGTTTTATTGGTTTATATAGAAGAGAAAACTCATTGGGATATTGAAATTTTATTTTTAATTGGCCCGATTGGATTCTGGAGATTCCCATCTATACATCTCTGGCTGAGATTGACAACCTGCAGATTCGACAGCTGCAGCCATCAAACGGATGCTGTTGTTGTGGAGGACATTAATTGGTTCTTCACAAGAGTCCTATGAGTGTCTTCCCCTTGTGTTATCGCTGATGTGGAAATCTGGCTTTGGTTCTAACCTCTGCCTTTCCTCATTAGCTCTTGCCGTAGTTCGTGCACTGATAACGCAACTGAGGACTTTCGAAAATTCTGAGAAACTCACTCACTCCCTGTGAAGACAAATGGTGAAAGTGTTGGCTGCTTCACTGACATTTCTTCTCTTAGTATGATTTTTCCTGTCTCTGTTTCCATATCCCAGCAACATCAGGCTCTCTCCTGGCCAAAAAAATGGCTTGCATAAGTTTAGATGAGAGATACTCATGATTACCTAACCTGGAGGAAAATAAGTGATTTGGATAACCCCAGTTTGTTTTAGTGACTTTCTCCCTTTCCTGGCTTCAGGGAGAGAAAACCACATTTCTTCCACATAGAGGGGTACACGAGGAGAAATAAAAACTTTCTTCATGAATTATGCATCCCACAAAAATTCACCTTCTATTTTCCTAACCCTCCTCTTATATGAATAAGTAGTGGGGATAGTAGTACTGGTTCTGCAGTATAATTACCTTTCAGCAATCCTTCCATGGGTGGGTGACATCAATAGCTGTAAAATCAGTGCTTTTAGATTCAAGGTGCTTAGTGCTTTTGCCTTAACTATGAGGCTTAGAATCCACTTTTGGTACCCAGGACCAAATAACATATTGTTATAGAAGAGTCAGAACAAAATAAAAACATAGTCAGAAAAATTAGGACTGAGAGGATTATTACTCAGAGGTTTACTAAAGGAGACATCAAATAATGCACTTTGAAAAGAAGGATAAAGAATATAGAAGAATAGGATGCAAGAATCAAAAATTGATTAACTTATGGATTAACATGTCTGCAAAGAAACCGATTAATCTACAGATGAATCTAAATAAGCAATAAATGCTAATGGTGACTAATTCTTAGTGTCTCAAAAAAAGGAGGCTCAAATTGCATGGAAAAATCAGAGATAAGTGATTGAAGTTCAAGAGTTCTCAGATCCTTTCTGGAGGGAGACAGCAATACTGACTAAACTTTCAGTCTGCTAGTTCAGGAATGCATGTTAAATATTTAAGGATAAACACTACAAGGAGAGAAATAGAGTGTAAAACAAAATCAGACCAACAAAAGACTGTTGCTCAATAAAGGAGAGAGGAAGAATACAAGCAAATAAACAGCAGGGGAAATAAAAAACAAAATGAGACATTAAAAATAAGTAAAAACAGAACAGTAATAATAATAAATGCTAAACTACTAACTAAATTTAGATTTAAATCTAAATTTACTTCTTAAAAGAGAGGTAGTTTCAAACTGGATTTTAAAAATCCAGTTATATGCTGTTTATGAGAAATAGCGCTCCACTTCGGCAGCCCAGGGTTCGCGAGTTCGGATCCTGGGCGCGAACCTACACGCCGCTCATCAAGTCATACTATGGCAGCGTCCGAAGTAAAAACTAGAGGTAGACTGGCACAGATGTTAGCTCAGGGACAATCTTCCTCAAGGAAAAAGAGGAAGATTGGCAACAGATGTTAGCTCAGGGCCAATGTTCCTCAAAAAAAAAAAAAAAAATACATCTAAACATGATGATACAGAAAATATTGAAATGGAAGAACATATGTAAGCAAAGATGAACCCAACTAAATCTGTTTTTGTAATATTAATAAAAGGCAAAATAAACTTTGAACCAAAAAAGATTTATGGTGAAAGGATGCGATAATTCACTAGAAAGATACAACAACCCTGAGAGTATATATATATTGAAAAACATAATGTCTCAAAAAATGCATAAAGCAACAATTGATAGTATTAAAGTTGAAATTGACAAATTATCAATTGTACTGGGAGATTCTGATATAACTTTTTCAGAAAACAACAGACTGGATATGTAAAATATCAGGATGGATATAAAACACAACATTTAAAAACTAGGGAAACAAATTATTTTCAAATACCCACAGAATATTTTAAAAATTTGTTTTAAAAATTTACATACAATAAATTTTGCTCTTTTTAGTGCAGAGATCTATGAATATTGATATGTCCACACTGTAGTATAAACACCACCACAATCAAGATACAGAATAGTTCTATCACTCCAGCAAAAACTACCTCATGCTATACTTTGTAATCAAACATTTCCCCCATATTAATGTCTGGCAACCACTGATTGGTTCTCTATCCCTATAGTTTCGCCTTTTCTAGAGAGTAATATATATGGAATTATATGCTATATAGCCTTTGGAGAAAGGCTTCTTTCTCTTAGCATAATGCATTTGAGATTCATCAATTTCTTGCAAGTATCAGTACTTCATTCATTTTTATTGCTGAGTGGTATTTCACTGTATGGATGTACTACAATTTATTTATCTATTCCCCATTTCAGGGAAATTTGTGTTGTTTTCAGTTTTTGGTGATACTAATAAAATTGTTTTAAAATTGCCATAGTATTTGTGTGAATATAGGTTTTTGTTTCACTTGGGTAAATGCCACAGTGTGGTGTTGCTGGGTTGTTGGGTTTGTATGTTTAACTTTATAAGACATCATTTTCTAGAGTGCCTGTGCCCTTGTACATTCCCACCAGCTATGTATGAGAGTTCCTGTTGCTTTTCATCCTTGCTAGTACTTGGCATTGTCAGTTTTCTTTTTTTTTTTTTTAAAGACATTTTAATAGATGTGTATTGGTATCTCATCATGATTTTAATTTTTATATTATCTTTTTCACAAACTATAGGACTGTCTGAGTCCATTCAGACTGCTGTAACAAAATACCACAAACAAAATATCAGGTAGCTCATAAACAACAGAAATTTATTTCTCACAGTTCTGGAGACTGGAAAGTTCAAGATCAGGGTGTCAACTGATTCCATATGGTGGCTGGCAAAAGCCAGCTTCCTGGTTCACAGAATTTGCCTTCTTGCTGTGTCCTCACAGGGTAGAAGGGTCTAGGGAGCACTTGGGATGGTTTTATAATGCCATTCATGAGGAGTCCACCCTCATGACCTAATCACCTCCCAAAGGTCTCTACCTACTAATACCATCACCTTTGGGGTTTAAAATTTCAATATATGAATTTGGGGGGGACACAAACATTCAGGCTCTAGTCTGTTTATGTTCATGAGGGATAGTGCTCTGTAGTTTTCTTTTCTAGTAATACCTTTGACTGGTTATGGTATCAAGGTAATGCTGGCTTCATAAAATGAGTTGGGGAGTGTCCCCCACCCACTTCTATTTTCTGTAAGAGATTATGTGGAATTGGTATCATTTCTTTGTTAAATATTTTGTAGAATGCACCAGTGAAACTATCTAGGGCTAGAGTTTCCCTATTCGGAATGTTTTAAACTACAAAGTTAATTTTCTAGTAGATGGAGATACAGACTACTTACTATTCAATGAGTTTTGGTAATTTGTGTCTTTCAAGGAAGTGATCCATTTCATTTAAGCTATCAAAATCATGGGCATAGAGTTTTGTAGTATTCCTTCATCATCCTTTAAAATCTGTGAAGTCTGTAGGAGTATCCCCTTTCATTCCTTTTATTGTTAATTTGAGTTTTCATTCAGTTAAAAATATTTCCCAAGTTCTCTTGAGACTTCTTTGGCCCCTGGGTCATCTAATTTTTAAATATTTAGATACTTTATAGATATTTTTCTGTTACTGATGGTAAAAGAACATAATTTACATGATTTAAATTCTTCTAAATTTGTTAAGGTTTGTTTTATGATCTATCTTGGGGGATGTTCCTTGTGTACTTGAAGAGAATGTATATTCTTCTGTTATTGGGTGGAGTGTTCCACAAATGTCAATTAAGTCAAGTTGGTTGATAATGTTGTTCAGGTCTTTTATGTCCTTGCTTATTTTCTGTCTACTTTCTCTGTCTTGTGTATTACACACACATACACTGAAACCTTCCCAGAAAATGCTATATATTTTGCTTTCAAAAGTAATATATATTTTAATGAACTGAGAGGAGATAAATATCAAATTATATTTATTCAGATATTTACTATTTCTTTTGCTTTTCCTTCATTCCCAAATAGTTCCAAGTTTCTCTCTGGTATAACTTCCATTAAGTATTTTATTTGAGTTTAAATTGTTCGTGATTTGCCAAGCTTCTTGAATTTTTTCTATAAACTTATGTTTTTCATCAGACTTGAAGTTTTTTCAGGCATCATGTCTTCAAATATTTTTTGCACCAACCTCTTTCTCCTTTACTTCATATACTTCAATGACACAAATAACAGATATTTTATTATTATTATCATATTATCCTTAGGTCTCTGGTCATTTTGTTTTCAATCTTTTTCTCTGTTACTTAGACTGGGTAATTTTTATTGATCTATCTTCAAGTTCACTGACTTTTTCCTCTGTCACCTTCTACTCTGTCACCTTCACCTCTGTCATTCTTCTACTCAGCCTATCTAGAGAAACAGTTTTAGAGGAAAAATTTTAACCTTAAAAGCCAGTAGAGAAAAAAATTGGAAATTTATTAGCTAACGTTTAACTCAAGAAGTTAGGAATATTATAACTATTAAAAAAAGTAGAAAGGACTAAGAATGATAACAGAAACAAATGAATCTAGAAAACCAAGCCACAATAGAGAGAATCAGCATAATATAAAAGTTATTCTTTGAAAAGATAAAAACTTACACAAACCTCTAGCAACACTAATCAAGAAAAAAATCAGACAACCTACATTTTCATATTAAATTATTTAATAGTAAATTATTCATATATAATAATTTAATATGAAAATGTAGCTTTAATGAGTAATTTTCTAGACAACACACCTTACCAAAATAGCTTCAAGAAGATATAGAAAACTGCATATACTTATATCCACTAAGAAAATGGAATCAGTTAGTGGTCAAAAATCTACTAAAAAATTTTAAAAAGTGGGAGTCCTGGTTACTGACATGCTTTCATCAAACCATCAGGGAATAGTTAGCTACTAATTTTTAAATCTTTATAGAGAAGAGAAAAGGAAGAAAAAGTCCCCTGTTCCAGGTTCAGCCACTTACTATCTCTATATTCCTAGAGAAGTGCCTAGAACTCTCATTTGCTAAGTGGGGAAAATGACCAAAGTACCTACCTCTCTAAACTGTGATAATTCAATGACAAAAAAATGAAGTGCTGAGAGCAGCATCTGCCACATAATAAGTGCAAAATAAATGTTAGCTATTCTTTTCTTAATTTTATGGTACCAGAAAACCAGGAAAGATCAAGGGATAAAAGGAAAACTACTTCAGCATTATTATACATCTTATTAGTATAGATGTAAAAATACTAAGTAAATTTTAGCTAACTATATTCAGCAATATATAAAAAATACAACAATACCAAATACTTTGTACTCTAGGATTTCAAGTATGATTTAACATTAAAAACTTAAAAAATCTTATTGTATCACTATATTAATAGTCTAAAGGAGAAAAAATTTTTGATCAATTCAACAGATGCAGAAAACCCATGCAATAAATGCAGCTCTCATTGATAAGGAAACTTTTAATAAACTGGGAATAGAAAGGAACTTCTCCACCTACCAAAGTGTATCTATCAAAAACCTGTAGCAATGTGAAATCTTACAAAATTTCCATTAAAGTTGGGAACTAGACAAGAATTTTATGAGGGTTTATAATCAGCACAATAAGACATGAAAATAAGTAAGAGGAATGAGAACTGGAAAGAGAGAAACTAAATAGTCATTATTTGCAGATGATGTAATTACATATGTATAAAATACGAGATGCCATATAAACAAATTATTTGAACTAGTAAGAGTTCAGCAGGTTGCTGGATACAGAATCAAACAGAAAAATCACTGGCGTTCCTATTCATCCCCAACACCTTTAAACTATTATAGAAATGAAGACCAAACTCATAAGAGGAACAAAAACTGAAAGATACCTATATTTTTACTGGAGAGCATGAGAATGCTGGAAAACTGGGTGTTAATGGATGAGAACACAATATTGTAAGGATATAAATTCTCCCCAAATTAATTTATAAATCCTGTACAATGTCAGTTAAGCTGATTCTAAAATTCCTATGGAACAAGTAAGGGCCAGGAGTATCTAAGCCTCTTTTGAAGAAGAAATGAGAGGAAAGTCTTTGCAGATAAAAAGACATTATAAAATTACAAGTGTTATTCTATTGACTGTTTGTAAAGGGCTAGACAAATAAACCAATGGAAAGGAATAAAGATCCCAGAAGAAGACTTAATGCATATATGAGCTCAACAGTGGTGGCATTACTAATTAGCTGTGAAAGAAAGTTTTTAATAAATGGTGCTGGGCAAAATTAATTATCCTTATTTTAAAAATTCTCAGTTTATATCACATTAAAAATAAATTCCAGATGGAGCAAAGACCCAAATGTGCAAAAATATTCTTTAAAACTTTGGAAGGAAATATAGCAGGATATTTTATTTTAAATAGGGCCGTAATAAGCACAAAGCTGAGAGGAAATCATTGATAACCCTGTTACAGTGCAAGGCTCTGCTATAAAATACTCTGAGGAAAGTTAATAAAAAGTAATAATCTGAAAAAAATAATTTACAACACATATAAGTAACAAAAAATTGACATGTTGTTATAGTAAAAATATCTTCTCAAAATGAATAAGACCAATTACCGAATTGAAAAGTGGGGAAATAATATGAACTGAAAATTCTATGAGAAAAGAAGCTAGAATGGCAGATGGGTGAAAAGATCTTTAATCTGAAGAGTTGAGAGGGAAATGGAATGGGCTTGAAAATGGAATTTTGTTTCCCATTCACCGCTGGCAGACCTCTGACAATTAAAGCCTCTGACAAAACTCAGCTTTTGGAGGTGTCCAGAAAAAACTCTAATACCCTGTTGGTGGTAGTGTAAACTGATCAGCCACTTTGGACAAACACTTAGACAGTATCAAGCAAAGTGGACTAAAAGTGTATATTCCAGAAATTCCACTTTTAGGTATATGCTCTAGAGAAATGCTTGTATATATACACATGGAGACGTGTAAGACTATTCCTGGCAGCACTGTTGTTGAAAGAAAAAGATTGGGCAATCAGCTAAATAATTACTGATGAAGAAATGATTAAGTAAATCATGGTATTTTTTTTAATAGAATACTATTCAGCAGTTAAATAAGTGAACTAAGCCTACATGCATCAACTTTAGTACATTTGGAAAGCATAATGTTATATTAAAAATTAAGAAGCAGGAATATAATATACAAAATTTAAAATAATGTAAAATATATCTATAATTTTGATGGCTGTATACATATGTAGTAAAAGTAATAAAAACCAATATACGAAGGATGTACAATCTATTAATATATTGGTCATCTCTGGAAATGGAGGGGGACAGGTAGAAGGAGAGGATGTGTGAAAGGGGCTTTTTCTGTATCTGCCATTTTTCATTTCTTTCCAAAAGTTTCTGCAACAGTTAAAAATTTAACCTTTGTAAAATCTGGGTGTTGGGTACAAGCCTATTTGTAAATATTTGAAATATTTCATTAAAAAGGAGGAAAATGTAAAAATTGATGAACAAAAAGAAGTATAGCCACTTCCTATGTATTCTGTGCTGAGCGATGCACAGCTCTATCAGTCATGGTGTCAATCAGCAAAGAGTTTCAAATTTCTGCTGACTTTACACGTGAACCGACGCAGAGCCTCACAGAGGGAATGTATAAACTAGAGGCCAAAGCTGAGAGGGAAGGAGGTTACCGCTATTGCTAATTATTAAAAAAAAGAAAAGTACCTACAGGATTCCTCACACAAACTCATGTAATTATGAGGCTGTTGTAGAAATTAGGAACAATATGCGATTATTTTTTATACTTACTTATCTCCTCTGGGAAAGGGGAAAAGCTTTTGCAAAATACATTTATTTGAAAAATGCTGTGCTAATATAAAGTCACATGGAGTAGTTTTATTTCTCTTCCAGAATTAGTTTATTTAAATAAACTCAGGGAATGGACAGATGCTGGATTTAAATCTTTAAATTTTCTGGCTTCTGTATACACATCTGACTTAGTTTCAAAATTTAAATGCTACATTGAACTGACTAAATGAAGTACAGAACAAAATTTTAGTTTTTGTCAGGTCAACTCTCTCTCACACACACCCCCCAAATTCCCAAAGAAAAACTTCCACAGATTCTTCTATTATTCTAAATAACATTAAGTAAACATTAATAAAAATTAGGTACATATTACCAGAGTTAGCCATTCAGATCAACTGAAACAGTTAAAATGGTGTGTATGTTACCCTGTGGGATGCTTTTGAAAACTTAATATAATTCCTTTATATTAATATGTTAAATAATGACACTGCCCGTAATGGTTAGCTGGTGTAATGGTTGATTTTGTGTCAACATGGCTAAGCTATGCTGTTCATCTGTTTGGTCAAACACCAGTCTAGATGTTGCTGTGAAGGTATTTTTTAGATGTAATTAACATTCAAATCAGTAGACTTTTTTGGGTAAAGCAGATTACCCTCCATAATGTGGGCTGGGCCTCATCCAGTCAGTTGAGGCCTTAAGAGCAAAGACTGAGGTTTCCTGAAGAAGAAGGAATTCTCTTCCAGACTGCAACATAGAAACTTTACCTGTTTCCAGCCTGCTGGCCTGCCCTAATGATTTTGAACTCGTCAACCCCCACAGATCCCTTGAGGCGATTTCTTAAAATTAGTCAATGTCTCTCTCAATCTCAATCTCAATCTCTCTCTCTCTCTCTCTCTCTTTCCTACTGGTTCTGTTTCTCTGGAGAACTCTCATTAATACAGCTGGTTATTAGCATTTGAAATAAATGATCACCAATATCAGAATTTTCCAACTGTTTTTAACACATCCTACGTACACAAATTTTTGCAAAAGCCTAGAACATACTGGGTGATCAGGACAGTTTTGATGCCCCAAATAATTTAATTCCACTTACTGCACAAACTGAAAAAGAGCTGCCCATATTTGGGATTTGAAGTATACAACAATTTCCTAGGGCCTAGGCTGAATTCCTCTAGGTGACTCTCTCCCTGTAGCTTTCCACTCTTCCATGACATACATACAAAGAGCAGGGGGGAGGCCCTTTATCAGGAAGGGTTG
Source organism: Tapirus indicus (assembly GCA_031878705.1). Lineage (NCBI taxonomy): Eukaryota > Metazoa > Chordata > Mammalia > Perissodactyla > Tapiridae > Tapirus > Tapirus indicus. Next base: position 96,509,793 of record CM062926.1, read on the forward strand.
CCTTATGGAAACAGAGCTGAACGAACATGAACATGCACAGTAACAGTATATCTAAAACTATTTCATAGAGTTGGAAGGAAACTAAAGACAGAAAAGTGAGGGGGAAAGCGAATCTTTGGGATATCAGCTGCCAACCATCAACAGGGAAAGAGAACTAATTTTCTAATTTCTGTAGGACCTGGAGATAAAACAGAGTGGCCTCCACACATGTTCAATCTGTGTGAACTGAAGTAGGAGTGAAAAAAAAGCTTTGAAACCACTGGAGGAAGAAGGAGGATGTTAACAACTCCACCCTTTCCTCCTCCTTGTTCTTGAATCTTTCTTTGTGTTCTATTTTGTGATCTGGACACTTGGGAGATGATTTTTCTGGAAAGAGCAATTAGAATGTTTGCAGAGAGGAGCGGAGAGGGAAGTTGAATAATAATTGCAAATTTTAAATGGCAGAACATATGATTTACTAGGGTTTCCTACACACCCGGGTCTGCCAATAAATAGATGAGATCAGTTTTCTCATCTGTGAAGTAAAGGAATTGGATGTCTTCACTAGATGATCGCTATAGTCCCTTCCAGTTTAAAAAGGCTATGAAAATGGACAACGCAGAGGAAAAAAAATTGTTCAGGTCTCTTATTCTCCCTCATCCACAGAACAAAGAGGATTATAATTTGGTTTGTCTTTTCCTTATGAAGAGAGGTTGTTACATGAATAAAGACCAGAAAATAATTTATTTCGTAAAACTAAATTAACAAAGCATAACTCCCAATAGACTATGGGGTCAGCCAGAAGTTTAATGGCACTAAACTTACTTGTATTTTTAGCTTTTCAAATATAAAGCTTGGTTCATATTAGTTAATTTAAAGGGGAGCCTTGCAAAATATTTAATTTTAACAGAGGGATAAAAAGTTGTTTCAAAACCTTTCTCCATTTTCTGTCTGTACAATTTTTGAAAATTACCATAATTTTTATGAGCCTTAATTTCGTCATCTTTAAAACTGGAATAATAACTTCCTATTAAGGTGGTTCTAAATATTAGATGAAACATTATATACGAAAGTCCCTAACAAACCCTGAACTTATTTTAAACTGTTCTCTTCAAAATTTTCTCCTTCTTCCTTCTTCTATATTCCCCATCCTGAGATTTTCTCTGTTGCCAAGCTAGGGCGTTACCCTAAATCAATATTTTCAAACTGTGGTAATATAATCGATTTATGCAGCCAATATGTAAAAGTAGAAATCACAGAATATAAAAAATATTAGAGAGCATTGCACATAGTAAAGGTATGTATTATTCCGTAAAATTTTATGTCATTGAATTGTGGGGTGTGAGGGTCTTCCTGGCGTGAAATTTATTTCCTGACATGGGTTACAGGAAAAAAATGTCTGAGAAACAGTGTCCTAGGATATGCTGTCTTTCTCCTATGTTCTCCAGCTTATCAATTTTATCTCCTAAAGAAGCTTTCTGATCTACACGCCTATTTTCTTCCACGGCTTTAGGGTAAGCCCTAATCATTTCAGTTTCCTTGTCATCAAACTTTTCCATGCTGAAAACTGCTACTCAAGAGATCTTCTTAAAGTGTGTATCTAAACAGGTTAACCTGAAGACAGATTCTAATTTTGAGGGTGAGAGACCAATGTTTAACCACCATCACACGCATCGGGGGGGCATTTCAAATATATGGTTGTAAGATAAAAGAGTACCTCAGACACTTCTTGGGTCCGCCTCATACCCTTCTCAGCCTCAGATCTGATTACAGCCTCTGCTTGGGGGACGTTAGCTCCTTGCAGGATTCCACCACTCACTTTGCAGTGACAAGGTCTCATCTCTAGCACACATTCCTTGCTTTCTGTCCCAGAGCCTCTCGGTGGCTGCGGTGGGAGACGCCAGCGCGAGCCCGCCCACCACACATGCGGGCACCGTTAAGGACACGTGCGTGACGAGCGTGCACATGCGCGGTGAAGTTAAGGCGCCCAGCCATAATGGGGGATGGGAGCTGCCCGAGGCATGCTCCTCCGTCTCTGTCCTGGCCTGGAAGATTCTGTGAGTTCTTCTATGTGCTCCTCAGAAAAAGTCCAGGTAGTATTGAGCCCCGGCTGCTCATAGGGGTGGTCAGCCCAATAAGTCACCTTCATTTTGGCTTTTCCACCTTTCCTCTCTCACTCTTAGTCCCTCAATTTTGCCCCTTGTGGGATGTCTCCCAAGTAAAGTACCTGCAAAGGACTCCTAGTTTTAGGCGCTGCCTTCAGGGGGAAACGAAACTCTTTTTTTAGCCACTCCACAATATCTGTACAAATTATAAAGTAAACAATATTTGTGTAGTGCCGTGAGAAGAAGTTTCTTGAAACATTATCGAGTTTGGAGAATATAAACGTACTCAATCTTTTAGAATAAGTCCCCCCAAAATCTGGTCTCTACCTCTGTAGTCTCATTTTTACTGTTTCTTCATAGGTACTCCATGCTCAATCTTAATTCTGCGATTTAGAGTTTCTGAAATATGCGTTGCTTTCTTTTGCCCCCGTACTTTTGCGCACTGTCCCATCCAAATGTGGTAAAGATGATGGGTTCCCCGTAAGAGAAAAAAATCATGAATTATAGTCTTTGTATCCCAAGCAACTGTCGCATTGTGTGGCACAATTGGCAAGAAACGTTTGTTGAATGAATGAATGCATAATTTACACACTATAAGTTGCATTCTAATTCTTGGTTTGCTGATTTCTTCTCTCCACAGCCTGCAAGCAGGCTTTTTGAGGTCAGTTAATTTTTCTTCTTGAATCCCTAGCTTAAGGCCAGAAACAAATTATGGACTTGATGAATGTTTATTAAATGGATGAATGAAAGAATATTGCTTAACATACTGTGTTTTAATTTTGTGTTTACTCTCGGTCTTCCTTGCTAGGTTGTAGGGTCACACAAGGAATCTGTAGTGAGCTCTATATACCCAGTGTATACTCAGTGGCTAGCACTGATGTTCATGTTAGATGTTCATAATTTAAAAAAAATGTATTATGTATATTTTCTCATGTTCCTTACTAGAAATAAACTGCTTCTTAGGCAATATTTATGGTTAATAGAGCCTAATGTAAACAGTACAAACAAATCAATAAAATGTAGCTTTATATCTGTGATCATCTTAATGATTAATTTTGAAGCAATAATTAATTTAAATATTCCAATTTGGTTGCCAGTATATAGTTAAAAGAAGCTGGCTATTTGTTATGAAATTCCTTGCAGAAGGGTGGAGATATCAGCTTGACAAAGTAGTATTGTTAAGTAGTAATCAAATTGTGAATATATGGTATAGGTGAAAAAAGAAATGCATTAAGATTAGCCAGATAAAATAGAAGGGGGAGAATCAATACATTAGGAGAGTGATGAAGAAGATCAGCTATATTAAATTTTAAAAATGATCAAGTAAAACTGGCCCTTCTTATTTTAAATAGATTTAAGACATTTTTTGGTGTTGACATAAAGGATTAAGAAACACTTAGGTTAAGGATTTTTAATTTTAATTAATAAGTTAAAACACAGGCTATTTAAAGTTTTGCTTTCCTCACATGAATCTTCCCAGATATTAAAGACTCAAGTGGTGCTCTTCACCAATCAAAGGCCAGCCAAGCATATACTATATTACCACGGCCATGGTCAGCAATAGTTTTTTATATGTATTTAACCTGCTCTTAAGGACTAAATATCAAACTTGGGGTATCTAGTTCACCCTAGAAAAAACTGAATTAATGTGGATTTATCTTTATTTTGTAAATAAACCTAGTCAAAATTGTTAACTAAACTGGCTTGAAGTGGATTATTTCCACAATGGAGACTGGAAGCTGGAAATTAGACACTGCCATTGTTATGGCATTAAAACAATCTGGGGCTAATTGTCTCACAAGCTGTGGAGAATTGATAAAGTCAGTATTGGTATAGTTCATATTATAGGACTAATGATAATTATTCTGATTCCCCTGTGTACCAAATACACAAAGATTTGGTTTTTCAAAAAGTTATAAAATTTGTCATTAATAATTTTTACTATTTTGAAATAACATTTTTATAAGTAGATGTTCCAAAGTAAACAGACTGATCTGATTAAAAACCATATGCCGAAGTTTGTTCTCACTGCTGTACCATTAGTACTTTTAAGTGTATATTGTGTTTATTCAACAGAAAATATATTTATGCTTGTTTTAAAATGGGCTGGGTACATTCTATGCTGGTTAATAATGATGTCTTGTACTGTAAATTCTGTGCATTAAGTAGACATTTGTGAAGAATGCTTTTCTCTTTTAGAGTGCTAAAACTTGGTCCCTAGTCTCTTCATTTATTGCCCTAACTATTCATTAAAAAAAAAAAAAATATATATATATATATATATATATATATATATATGACTTCAGGCATTCAATTAGTGCAATATTCTCACACTAATAAAACCCACTCTCTTCCTTAAATGTTATTTGCAATATCAAAAGGAAATTAAATACTATCAACAAGTAGATAAATTTTAATGTTATATAAACCTTTTCAAATTTAGTATTGGATATACTTTTTCAGATATTAGTATAAATATAGCCTTTTAAACCTTCTGCCATACTTCTTCTAAATATATATATGCATGTGTGGAATGAGGTAGCTTAGCCACCCTCTCTTTCTCTTTCTCCCTTCATCCAGGTTGAAAATCACTGAATTTGTTTAAATAGTCTAGATTGTTATGACAACAGGTTTATTATTATTATTTTTTTAATGTAATTGGAATGTGAAGACGTCTCTTTCCTTATCTGGGGAAATAAGGATAGGGTCCAGGGGAAAAATATGTCAGTTTGAGATGTTGATCTGAGGATCCGTAAAGGTTTGTGTATGACAGAATCAATATTATAGTGTTATGGAAACGGAGAGCGCTGTTAGCTATGGCCTTAGGGAACACTGCAAACCAGAACGAAGAGCAGAGGAGGGCTAAAGTGTTCTGATTTAGATGCGTGTAGTTGTAAGAATTTGGGTAGAGTGGGCCACAATAATCATTACTACGAGTAAATATACAACATGACTTCTATGGAAAGAGAGTTTTGTCAGATTTTGTAAAATCTGGTGTTTTTTAGACTGTTTCCTTACCTTCTATTGCACTCAGAAGCATTTACTGTATAAAGTGTCCCTGAGATGCAATTCATATTTGCTGAGCAAACTATGTCTTTGTGATCTAGCCTGGAGAATTTGATAAGGGAAGTTGAAAAGTGCCACAACTTTTCAATGTTTAGTTTTCAATAACTATTGCATGGCAAAAAAATAAAAAAATCATTTGAAGAATAAACTTGATCTTTCTTCGTCCTTCCTGATCTCAGTCAATCCTTTCAAGAAGAGTTTTAGTTCTTATTTTAGGGCTCTTATAGCTTAAGGTTTCATTTGAAGATGTATAAAACTTGTAAATAAAAATATTATTTAATTCAGGGTTAGGATGAATGATTTTCTCAGCTAGATAGCTCTCTGGGTTAGCCTTCAATGGAATCCTAAAGATTCTAATGAAAATATTGATTATCTTTGTAATAATTTGGAATTGTTAGAGTTGAAGGTTTAAAATATTCTAAAAATTTCTAGATAAAAGATGAAACCAGGGGCTGGCCTGGTGGTGTAGTGGTTAAGTATGAACATTCCGCTTCAGCGGCCCAGGGTTCACTGGTTCCGATCCTGGGCGCGGACCTACGCACCGCTCATCAAGCCATGCTGAGGCAGCATCCCATGTAGAGCAACTAGAAGGGTGTACAGCTATGACATACAACTATCTACTGAGGCTTTGGGGAGAAAAAAGGAAAAAAGGAGGAAGATTGGCAACAGATGTTAGCTCAGGACCAATCTTCCTCAAAAAAATAAAAGAAGGAACGGCACAAGTGCTCCTGTTGTTAAAAAAAAAAAAAAAAAAGGGAATGTACCCTTACTGCAAGTGCACACACATTACTGCTGTGAAATATTAGTTCTATAAAAAAACAGATGAAACCATAGGAAGGACGTAAATAAAAATTTTATCATCAGAAAGCTAGCTACTATCTGAGGCAGAACTAATTCAGTTGAGTCTCCTTATCACAGTGACTATCAGGTATCATTATCTCTATTTAACAAACGAGAGGCCTGAAGCCCAGAAAAGTGATAGAATATGACAGAGGCATATAGTTAATTAAGGGAAAACTCGGGAGTTCAAATTCATTTCTTATTTCAAAGCCCCATTCTTTCTGATACACCATGCTGTCTCCCAGAGGCAATATTTAAAATGAGAAAATATTGTTCCTTATCCCCTTGATATACTGAGAGTGACCTTTGTTTAATAAATAGAAAAAAGCCAAAACAAATACAACAAAGATTTCTTTACTTTTCTTTCTGTGTTTTGTCAGCTGATGTAAAGGTTTGATGTTAAAACTAAAAGTTTCCATTAAATAGAAGACTCAGCAGAGAACCAAATGTTCTTCAAGTGAATCTCATTTATTTATTTTTCTCTAACAGGGTGCACTAACTAAAAATATGGTCTTCATTTTTTTGTTTTATTTTTTTTTCCTGCCAAACATTGATGGGGTGAAGCTAAAAGAACAAAACAAAACAAAACCAAAAACAAACAAACCGAAAAAAAAAAATACCCACCAAACCCCAAACAATTGCTTATTAAAAGCTGCAAGCAATGGAGGACATGAAGGCTTAAATTTACCTTTCAGGGGAAGTTTACTTCTGGACAGCTCTCCTGAACCCCTTAAGTTAAACAAATGTACGGGAAATAGACAACCACTGCTTGTGGGAAAAGTTTGAAGTAACTTGAATACATATATATTTTAGCCTGAAAAGCTAAGAGTTTTGATGACAATATAAATTGTTGATTGTATATTTTAATCAATGTCAAAATTCTTTAGAGTTGTTCTTCTTTGGGAAAATATTTCCTTTCTCTGTGTGGTTTTAATTTTTTTTGTGTGTGTGTGGAGATGTGGTATTATTTTTGTTCAGCCTGAAGGATAGGCTAAAATTGGTACTAGCTAAAATAACTGAGATTCTTTATAGAATTTTTATAAAATAACTATTATGCAATATGAATAAACAGGTTATACTGCTCCACTAATCTGCTTATGTAAATTGCTTAGACAGACTATTTACATTGCATTGCTAGAGCTCTATTGTGGCTAATATATTGAAGATGGACAGCCACTCTACCGGCCAACACATTAAGTAAGACATAAACAGAAAAGTGGGTATTAAATCAACTACAGAAGATTATGGAATTTCTCAAAGCAGCTGGGGACAAGCTGTCCCTCCAGGCACAGCTGAGATTTTGTGCCTCTATCTTCTCAAGAAGTTTTCATATTCTAGGTGGATCATTTAGTACCTAGTAACTGATAGAGGTATCCTTACTTTAGTGGGTAGGGCAAATAGCTTGTGTCAGGGGTAAGTCCTTAAATTTGGACTCAGACACTACACTGCTGGCTAGCCACATATCCTTTAATAAAGCACTGCTAATTAAAGATTCTTGTCACTTGAAATACCTTATTAACTGAGGCAACTTGTGGCTCACAAGTGAAGGGGTGGTGGGACAGAAGTCTCTGGGAAGGTCCAGCAGGCATGACATCATGCTTTAAGAGAGACTGTAAAAATGGTTTTGGATTGGACTTGCCTTTCTCAATGTGTACAGGACTACTGATGCCCTTGCTCATGGTATTATTTAAAACCAAACTATCTGTGTGTATGATGCTGGATTTGTTGTGTTCAGATGTAAATTTCCTATTGGGTAAGACAGCTAAACCATATGCAGTGACTTCTGTGTTTTATCTGAAGGCAGACCTTGCCATTGTTAAACATCCTATGAAGTGGCTCACTTTGAATTGGGAAAATAAAGAATGGGGAGGGAGAACTTAAACTATAGGATTGTTATTATTTTTTTCTCTAAGAGTTCAGCTGCTGTGCCTGGAACTTGTATTATGGGCATATTAATACTGTGTCTAATCTCCTGATTGAGCTTGAGCTTGCTACATGAAAGTAGAGACTGTATCTGTTTTATTTACCATTGCTCGTGATAGTGACTTTCATATTATCTAGCACGTAATATGTGCTTTTCCCTCCAAAAAACTTTATTGAGGTATAATTTACATAACAATAAAATATATGGATTTTAAGAGTATGGTTTGATGGGTTTTGACAAATTTATACATCTGAGTAGCCACCACTCTAGTCAAGATGTAGAACATTCCATCACTCCAGAAAGTATCTTCATGCCTCTTCCCAGTCCCAGTCACCTCCAACCCAGGCAACTACTCTTTTGATGTCTTTCAACCTTGAGTTAATTTTGCCTATAATAACAACAATACAGTATATATTCCTGTGATTGCCTTCTTTCACTCAGCATAATGTTTTTGAGATTCATCCACATTATTGTATAATAGTATGTTCTTTTTTATTGCTAAGTAGTACTATTATGTATGAATCCACCACAATTTTTTTATTCATTCATTTGTTGATGAACCTTTAGGATGTTTCTAATTTGGGGCTATAATTAATCAAGCTACTATAAATGTTCTTATACAAGTCTTATTGTAAAAAAAAATGTTTTCATTTCTCTAGGGTAAATATCTAGGAGTGAAATTGCTAGATTATTTGAGTAGTTGTATATTTAACTTTATAACACATTCACAATCATTTTCTTGAAATGGTTGATAATTTTACACTATCACTCAGCAATGTATGAATGAGAGTAGTAGTTACTCTACATTCTTTTTTTTGTGTGTGTGAGGAAGACCAGCCCTGAGCTAACATCTGTTGCTAATCCTCCTCTTTTCGCTGAGGAAGACTGGCCCTGGGCTACCATCCGTGCCCATCTTCCTCCACTTTATATGGGACGCCACCACAGCATGACTGACAAGCAGTGCGTCGGCAGGAGCCCAGGATCCGAACCCGCGAACCCCGGGCTGCCAAGTGCGAACCGCTGCGCCACCGGGCCAGCCCCATCTACATTCTTGTCAAAAGTTTTATTTTAAATCTTTTCAATTTTAGCCATTCTTTAAGACATGAACCTCACTGTGATTTTAATATACCTATCTCTATTGACTAATGATATTGAGCAACTTTTTATGTGTTTATTGTTCATTCATATATCTTCCTTTGTGAAATGTCTATTGAGGGTTGCTTATTTAAAAAATGGGGTTATTTGGCTTTTTGTTATTCAGTTATAGGAGTTATATATTTTAGATAAATTCCTTTGCCAGATATCTATATTGCACGTATTTTCTTTCAGTTTATAACTGGATTTTTCATTTTCTAAACAGTATTATTTTCTGATGAGTACACATTTTAAATTTTGATAAATCCAATTTATCTTTTTTCTTCAATAGAGTTGTTTGTATCCTCTTTAAGAAGTCTTTGCTTATTCAAAATTTGCAAAGATCTTCTATATATTTTCTATTAAAATATTCATAGTTGTAGCTTTTATGTTTAGATATATGATCCATGTCAAATTAATTTTGTATATGGTGTGAGGAAGGGGTCAGACCTATTGGAAGTAAACTGAAAAGTAGACAGAGAATATCTTTAAGGAAATCTGACGGTCCTGGTCCCATGGCATAGTGGTTCAGTTTGGTGCACTGCGCTTTGGCGGCCTGGGTATGTGGGTTTGGATCCTGGGCACGGAGCTACACCGCTTGTCAGCCAGGCTGTGGGGACAACCCACATATAAAGTGGAGGAAGATTGGCACAGATATTAGCTCAGGACTAATCTTCCTCAGCAAAAAAAAGAAAAGAAAAGAAATCTGAGGATATAACTTGACCTGTAAGTGCTAAGAACAGCTATATGTGGTAACAATTTAAATGATTATTTATGTTGTTTGACTTCCTTTATAGCAGAACATTCAGTAAAATCTTGAAGTTGCAGCTTTTTCTCTAAACTGCTGTTGCACACCAGGGGATTGAGTAGCAAAGAGGAGAACATTACCTTCTCCCCACCATCCAACCTTACAAATATTTGGAGAACAGCATGGTGGGTGCGGCAGCATCTTGAGGAAGGTCAGTAGTCCCACAGCTGTTGGAAACAAGAGACAATGGTTCTTGTTATGTCTTAAGGAAAGACTGGAACAAACAAGCCTGAGTGGCTTCTGTTCTTAAGTACAAGGGGACAGCATCTTTAAGGACTCTAAAAATATCTAGGAGACGTTATAAGGATGAATAAACTCTTGCATTTAGATTGTTGGCTCTCCAAGTTATTATGGTTTGAATATTAGGGGAATATGACCTTATATTTTTATTCTTTGACCAAAGAAGCCCGAAGAGCCCTGTTTTATGTATATATTAAGAAATGCATAGAAATTTAAATGCATAGTCACATATTTGACTGAAGTAGAAGTTTATTGTCACTTAATATCGGCGTTTGGAGATAATGCCATGAAGATAATTCCTGGTATCTTAAATAAAAGTAAATGATTATGATTGGCTTGCAAAATCCACTGGAAAACCTCTGCAGCAAGAATTGCCCGGTTTCTTCAACAAATAACTAGCAAGGAAAAAACAGAGACAGATAGTGAGACAGCTGGTAGATGAAAATAGACAAGATGTAACAATCTTTTAAAATGCATGGGCCTTATTAGGATCCCATTTCAAACAAACTGTAAACATGACCATTGGGAAAATTTAAGCATTTTTAGAAATTTGATAACAGTAAGAAATTACTGTTAATTTGGGGGGCATGATTATGATAACATGGTTGAGTTGGTGGTTGTTGAGGATTGGTAATATGTACAAGATAGATCATTGTGTTCTTATGTGTGTTTTTAAAGTTTTTCATAATAAAAAGTAAAAAAAGGTGAATTGGTTTTTACTTGAGAGATCTATGCATTTGACAAAAGTAAGTTAAAACTTTGATAAAACATGAAGATCTGGGATTAGATTGCATCTTGAAATTCCTATTCAAGTTTACTACAAATAACATGAGAACTTATTTTATAGTTAGGACAATTACTATTATTAATTACCATTCAGAGCTGTGGCCAACCCATTTTTTTAATGAAGTCTCACAATTTTCCTACGGAGGCACATGTGAATATTATCAAATTCAGTGCAGAAACCCCAAACCTATTAAGATTTTACTTTCTTAATTTATTTTCTCAGGTAACTCATCTCCTTTGACTTTTGATGTCAGTTTCTCTGCAGAAAGAGAAAAATCATTACAGTTTGCTTATAAGACAGTCATCAGGGAGTATTGATAACAAAGATGTCTCTCAGTTTAAACATAGGAATCTGAGGCTGGGGATCTTACGTGCAAAGGTTAGACTCCTATCAGTCCTTTGGTTGCTTGGTCTCCCAGAGTTTGATACTGGCCTCTCTCTGCGACTCTCAACTTTTAAGTACATGCCCATATCAGCTTCACCACATTGGCTAAAATAACTAATCAGTTTAGTGTGTAATGAAAGATAAGGGAAACTATAACGAACTAGTCTTAAAAATTACTAGCTAACATTGATGGAGTGCTTATAGTGGCACTATGTTAAGTGTTCTGTTTGTGCAACCTTAATTTATTTCTCACAACAAACCAGTGAGGTAGGTGCAATTCTTACCATTTTACAGATGAAACTGAGGAACAGAAAATCTTAAACAGTTTTTCTATAATCATATTGCTGGTAGGTGGTGGATCTTCAATTTGAATGCACTTATTTGTTTAACGTTTGTGAAAAATTTTCTTTTGTTAAGGTACTAGCTTTTTATCCTTTTAAAAATTGAAAAAAAAATAGCTCAATTATATACCCTACATTCAGGATTTTTTTTAATATTCTCAAAATGGAAAGGAATAATAAGGCCCTATGATGTTTTGGAGAACTTTAATAAGCCTTTGATTCAAGCAAAAGGGTGGGACCAGTGAGCCTGTGGAGATTCACCTTTTTAGAGGGCAAACGTGTGGTCCACCACTCTTACTGAGTACAGCCTTGAACATCAGTGAAATGAGTCTCTGATAGCAGGAGAACATAAGGCATGAAAATAGAAAAATTTCAGAGAGCAGGCTAAATTGGAAGAGAAAAGTAAGGGGTTTATACCATGGCTACATTAATTGACTTTTATTAAGTTAAAATTTGATTATCATCCTCATTCTGTTGTGCATCCAGTCAGCTCCAGACTATCCAGCTCAAAACTCTCTGTTTTGTCCCTGACCTATGTGATTGGACATCACACAGCCTTGGAACATACTAACCATGGTCTGCCCTCTGATTCCTTGACTTATTGATTAGTTGTTCTTTTCCTCCCTGCCTTACCCTGATTCTTCTTTCTATCAGCTATCCTCAAATGTTTTGAAAGAATTTATCAACCAGCGGCCTGTGTGTCATGTTAAAAAAAGGTCTGGCAAGTGGTTCAAACATTCAGGAGAATCAATCAAACGACTAATCAACAAATTGTGGCATTTGTGGCATGATGATTATCACAATTTGATAATCATCAAATTGTGATTTCTATTAATAAGTCAGAATGGTTTCACCTCTACTTCTGGCTTCCCTTGCCCATTCTAATCATCCCAACAAAAAATTCTGGATCTGGTTTTGGCTTTGAACAGGCCAGTTATAAAATGAGTAGTTTTAATTCCTTAGTATATGTTAACAGAATTTAAAAAAATTATTTATTTTTATTGTGGTAAAATATACATAAAATAAAATTTGATGTGGTTTTTTTTGTGAGGAAGACCAGCCCTGAGCTAACATCTGTTGCCAATCCTCCTCTTTTTGCTGAGGAAGACTGGCCCTGGGCTACCATCCGTGCCCATCTTCCTCTGCTTTATATGGGACGCCGCCACGGCATGGCTGACAAGCAGTGTGTCGGCGGGCGCTCGGGATCCGAACCAGCGAACCCCGGGCTGCCAAGCGCGGACTAAACCGCTGCGCCACTGGGCAGCCCTAAAATTTGATGTTTTTAAGTGTACAATTCAGTGGCATTAAGTACATTCACATTGTTGTGCAACAACCACCACTGTCCCTCTCTAGAATGTTTTAATCGTCTCAGACTGAAATTCTGTATCCATTAAACAGTAACTCCCCATTAGTCTGTCTCTCCAGCCCTTTGTAATCTTTATTCTACTTCCTGTCTTTATGAATTTAACTCTAGTAGGTACCTCATATAAATGGGATCGCACAATGTTTGTCCTTTTGTGTCTGGCTTATTTCACTTGAGTAATATTTTCAAGGTTCATTCCCGTAGCGTGTATCAGAAATTGTTAATAGATCTTTGATTCTCACTGCACCAAGATTTCCCATTTGGCTCATCTGAAAATGCAACCATTGCTGAGGAGACAATTCCCTGCCTCAGGGAATTAATAAGATAAACATTAGGATTTCTGATTTTAACTAGCTATGTTCACTAGGTTATTTGACTACATTTCAAAAATCTTTCTTATAATGATAAATTTCTGAAAAACTACATATAATAGTCCCCCCCTTATCCATGGTTTTGCTTTCTGCAATTTCAGTTACCCACAGTCAACCACAGTCCAAAAACATTAAATGGAAAATTCCCAAAATAAACAATTCATACATTTTAAATTGCATGCTGTTCGGAGTAGCATGATGAAATCTCATGCCATCTCACCCTGTCCCACCTGGGATGTGAATCATCCCTTTGTCCAGCATATCCACACTGTATACGTTACCCGCCTGTTAGTTGCTTAGTAGCTATCTTGGTTATCAGATTGACTATCATGTTATCTCAGTGTTTGTGTTCAAGTAACCCTTATTTTAGTTAATAATGGCCCCAAAGCACAAGAGTAGTGATGCTGGCAATTTGGATTTGCCAAGGAGAAGCAGTAAAGAGCTTCCTTTAAGTGAAAAGGTGCAAGTTCTCGACTTAAGAAAAAAATCGTATGCTGAGGTTGCTAAGATCTATGGTAACTTTTATTACAGTGTATTGTTACAATTGTTCTATTTTATTATTATCGTTGTTAATCTCTTACTGTGCCTAATTTATAAATTAAACTTTATCATAGGTATGTAGGTATAGGAAAAAACATAGTATGTGTAGTATATATAGGGTTCGGTACTATGCCTTGGTTTAAGGCATCCACTGGGGGTCTTGGAATGTATCCCCCCACAGATGAGGAAGGATTACTGTAGTAAATTATTTAGTTGGCCAAAATCTCTAGAGGAGGTAGTTTCAGAATGCCCATCTTTATAAAAATGGTCATAGGTCTCTGTTTGAAATTAGGGTATTTTTCATCATAAATGTTGTTGTGATCTATAGGCTTTAATCTTTAACTTGCTCCTTTTTGTCAATTTTAAGACCCGATTCTTGGCACAATATGATAGTATTCCAACATCTAGTGAAAACAGATGATTTCCTTTGTTAAAACAAAGGGAATAAAATTAAAATGCTTTAGATTTTCACTTTTTTATTTTTTGCTGAGGAAGATTGGCCCTGAGCTAGTATCTGTTGCTAATCCTCCTCTTTTTGCTTGAGGAAGATTGTCCCTGAGCTAACATCTGTGCCAGTCTTCCTCCACTTTGCATGTGGGACACTCCCACAGCATGGCTTGATGAGCAGTGTGTAGGTCTGCGCCCGGGATCCAAACCCGCGGACCCTGGGCTGCTGAAGTGGAGCACACAAACTTAACCACTATGCCACTGGGTCAGCCCCTCTCTTAGCTTTTAAATTATCTATCACTGTATTTGATTATATGCCTAAAATCTGACAGTCTGCCATGCAAAAAACATAATTTATTTTATTTGTGTGTTTTTGAGTATAGTATGCACATAAAATCATTGAAACTACCCATTTTATCTACTCCTGTTTTTGTATTTTCCTGGCATAAGAACATGTAAGTTATTGTATAAATATATTTTAATTGGCCACTTGAATTAAATATTTATGCATGAAGTTGTGTCATACTGTATTTGCACAGTTTTTCACATAATCATCTTATTCACTAGATCCAGTCAACTGATTTTACTGAGTACCTGCACCATGTCACTTTTCTGTTCTAGAAAATTAAAATGCAATTGTAAAGAAGACAGAAATTGACTCTGTCTTCACAGATGCATTAACTACTGGGGAAAGAGGAAAAATAAAGAGACAATTGTAATGCAGTATGACATATGCTATGATAAGTCCAAAGAGCTAGTGGGCACATAGAAGGGTGTTCAGTCAACACGTTAGCTGGAAGATGAGGACCCTAAGAAGAATATATGCCTGAAGAGAAGTCCAGGCCGTCTTGGCTTTTGTGAGTACTTACGGGCAGACCTGATATTCTTCAGAAGATTGCTGCAAATCTTCTTAGTGAACAAATGGATAATTAATGGCTCCAAATTCTTTTCCTTAAACTAAATTATAGTTGCTATAACTTGAGATTTGAGCCTAAAAAAACTTAAGGCAGTAATAACCATGCATCCACAAAAATTACCCATCAATTACTTGGATTTGGCACTACTGCTTTTAAGTGTATACATAAAACTGTTTGCAAAATGTACTCCAATGAAACTTGTATGGCACTTATTTTCAAATCTCTTGAAATTTGGTGAGTATTCACCAAAGCTGATCATTTTAGCTTTAGAATGCTTGTTATGTTGCCTGTCTTTCCAGGAAGAGTTAGCTAGTAAGGCTTATTGTATATAAAGCTTAATATATAATAAATAAATTTATTGTATATAAATTGCATATTGTGTATTTAGGCTACTTCTAATTCAAGATTCCAAAACCATGCAAATTAAATTCTGTATTGATAGTAGTGTTAAGTGTGTGTGTCCCAAAAGACTACCAGATCATGAAGACATTAATTATAAAAGGCAGGGAAGTGGTAAGAAATGTGGCAACACAACTTTACTTAGACCCACAACATTTTTAACTGCTCCATCAGGGTGACTGTTCCTCCAGTCCTGACTTGCTTTTTGCATGTTATTAGCAGTTTCTATATAAGCATCACTCATGTATTCAATAAGTGTAGAGCCCCTATTACATGCCAAGGATGTGAAGTGTTGAATTACTTCCGTATACATGTGAACATTGTCCCTGGAAGATAAACTTTGAACAAATAATAAAAAATTTGATGAGTAATACAAGGGGAAATACAGAATTTTATGCAGAATAAAGCAGGAAGACTCAATGCAGGCTCTCAATTCAGGGAAAATCTTTCTGGAAAAATAAAAGTTAAGCTGAGACCTGAAAGATGATTAGGAATTTGCATATACAATATTGAGGGGAAGAGTGTTTTAGGCAGAGGAAACAGCCTGTGGGGAAACCACAGGCAAAAAAGACAGTCTCACATTTTAAGGACTGAGAGGGGAACAATGGAGCCTTAGAGGAAAAAGAGGAGCATCTGCAGGATCCTCTTGAGCATGTGAGACAATTCTGAGAGCGATAGAGTTCTATGACAGCGTTTGAATCGAGCGTGTGATGTGCCCAGATTTTGTTTTAAGAGATGACTCTAACTTACATGCTTGAGGGGGATAGGAATGGGGTGTGATGTATTGATTTGAAACATAATATGAGGTAGAATCAATAGGACTTGATTGGTATGACGTAGAAGTGTAGGGAGAGGAAAGGGTCAAAAATGACTTTCAGTTTTCTGCCTTTAGAAACTCTATGGGTAGAGACTCCATTTACTGTGATAGGAAACTGAAGGAAAAACAGACGAGGTGATTTCCGTCTGTTTGGATGGTGCCCAAGCATGTATTAAAATCAATAGCATATAGCAAATATTCAAAAGATATTTGTTGAATGAACATCCAGTGGATATGTCCATTTAAAAATTGGACACGTGAAACTGGAATGCCAGAGGCAGATTTTGGATATATCGTGGAATATATGATTATTGGAAAGAATAAAATTAGCCCACACAGAAAATGTAGCATCTAAAGGGACAGCTCCTTGAAGAATTGCATCTATTTAAATGATGAGTACAAGAGAATAGCAGGCAAACAAGCTTGCTTTCTTTCCTTCCTCTCTCTCTTTTTCTTCTAACTTAACAGGAGCCACCTGTTGAAGGAAGAGGCCACGACTCAGGATCTTAAACAGAAGGCTGATTTTATTGCTTGCGAATCATGAGAGATCTGTGTTTATAGGACACGGTCTCTCTGAGCAAAGCATAGAGGTGTGTGCACTGGTGCGAAGCTGTTACTGATCACTTGAATCAATGGTTACTTGTTTCTATGGTGGAAGGACAGTCGGTCTTTTCCTAGGAGGATAGAAACCTTTCATTCTCACTCTTCGGTCAGCGTATATTTCTTCCATACCCACAAAGGTCAGGTTAGTGGACTAACAGGTAGAAAAAAATGAAGTCGGAGTAGACTGGCAAGCTGAGGCATTTCTGAGGCACAGGCCAGGTCCTCCTAGTTCTTGAGGTTTTTTTTCGAGTGAGTGGTGAGAAACAATTCTTTCCTCAACTTTTTTTTATTATTCCTGAGTCAATAAAGTCATTTGAAAATTCTAAAGCTGTAATGATTTCCTTATGTATTTTCTAATCATGAATCTTTTCCCAAATAGTTAAATGTTTTTCCAAAAAGTGATTTTTAATGGTTGTAGAACTGGAAAATACTGATTTGTCTTTTCTGACATCACTTTGATATTTCTGATAGAAAAATATACTTGTTGGAATCTGTTCTAAATAGAGGAATTGTTTCCTCTTCAGGTTATTAACAGCTATGACCATTTAAATTTCAGTTTTAATTGAATTAATTGGTTAATTTGGAGCTATTAAAAAATAGAAGTAAATGACTGGATTTTTTTGGAATATCCTTTATCCATATATAATTGTGGACATACATGTGTATATATCCAAAAAGAGTGAGAGAGAAATATATGATATGCTTCTTAAAAATCATTTTATAACAACTTAAATGCTTGTTATATGTTAGAACTATGGTTAATTTATTCTGTAAGACATTAATGATTACATGGAATTAGGATGACCACTTTTTTTACTAGCATTATGGGGATATAATTGATAATTTATCCATTATTATACAGTGCACATCATTTAAAATAGCTTGCATTTAATGCAGCATGGTTCCCAGTCACACTGTTATCATGACACCAGTATTGGCCTTTCCCAATTAGCAGCATATGATTCTACTTAAATCTGCTGGCATTGAGTCAAGCAGTAAGGATTTTTATCATTATAATGCTCTTTATGAGCCCAGGAGAATTAAATAAACCAATTTATGGCTTATTCATTAAATCAGAGGTCAGCAAACTATACCCCATGGACTAAATCTGGCTTGCTGCCTGTTTTTTAAATAAAGTTTTATTGGAATACAGCCATGCTCATTTATTTACATATTGTCTGTGGCTGCTTCCATGCTGCAAAGGCAGATTTGAGTAGTGGCAACAGAGACCATCTGGCCCTTTACAAAAAAAGTTTGTTGACCCTTGTATTAGATGTTGATGTTAGCCTTGTAAAACACCTACTACTTTTACTATTTACTTCTTGAAATTTCTTCAAGCATTTATGATTTTGACACAAAACACATTTATGTTGATAGCTATTTGCCAGTAAGACATTGGTTATTATTTTGATGTTTGACTGCTAAGTTTGTCAAAGGACTTGCTAAAAATTTGTGAAAGTCACATCTGCCCTATTAGCATTCTAAAAATAGTCATCATGGTTTAATTTGGAAGTTATGTATCTGCTGAACATCGTAAGCCAATAGCAATTTGTTACACCCAGTCACAATTTTGACAAAATTGTTGATAATTTAAAAGAAAATTATTGGAGGCTATATAACTTAATATTTAAGAACTGTAAAATTGCAGTCTAGTCTATTCTGATACAATGTATACTTCTAGCAGAATTAGTTTATATGTGATTTTAAATAGAGGAATGATTTAACATAAAAAGAAGTTCCACTGTTTCAAATGCAGGTTTTTCCATCATATCATTTTTAACCATAAGTAATAGCAGTTGAATGCAGTTTGCTAATGCAGTAGAATTCTGCTTTACTCATTAAAGAAGTAATATCATAGTATGTAAGACTGTATTGTATACAATATCAGTTCACTCCACATTCTTCCTCTTGGTGACATACTTTGTCCTGGAAATGCTTTTTATGAAGCTCTCCCTTAATACTGGTGCATTTTGCCCTCATCTCTATAACTCAGCAGCCTCAATCATTCCTTATACCTTCCCCCATCAAATTATATTTTACTTTTTTTTTAAAGTCCTATATTTGCTATAGTACTTGCTTCCTTATGGGATTTAATGTAACTTTTTAACTGTACTAGCATTTTAATTAGAATTATTATTTTTTTAGTTTACTGCTTAGAAAGTGGCACAAGCTTTCACTGGTTAGCCCTTTACCGTATAGTCCCATAAGCTGTACTGTTTTGTGTGTAATGCAGAACATAAGGCTTTTTGAAAAAGCGTATATTGTTTTATAGCAGACATTACCAACTTGTTGGAATGTTACAGGAATTAATTGAAACTATGCAAATTAGACAGTTGTTATAGTACCTAACATTTGTGTGTGTGGGAGGACGGGGAGTGATGGGTGTTCACAACCAAAGTTTGGTTCTCCTTAACTAAAGCATGTAACCTATTGTAGTGTGCTTTAATAGACTTAGTGTCACAACTCAGTACTAACCATTCTTGCCCTATAGTGCAACTTGTGAGTACTTGACAAATCTTAAATGATTGCCCCTGAATATGGGCATAGTTGTTGCAGTGTGCAGCTGAGCCAGGTTAAAAGGCCACTTTCTGGCTAGAAGACCATAAAAGGGAGACCCAGGGAACTGAAAAGTACTCAGGAGAGAGGAAGGATCTTGGGAAAGTGATCCCATAAAGTTGTATGCACACTCCTGAGCTCACCCCTGAGATGTCCCTGTTATAGCTCTGAACTTGAGCATACCAAAGATTGAGAACTGAACAAACATATAGACCATTGACCAGGTCCTGTGCTGCTCAATGAGTGATACATACATAGAATAAATACTAGTAGCATTATAAAGGCTTTAAAAACTGAACTAGCATTGGACCTACAGACCACAGAATGAAGGTTGGAATTTAAATTAGGTCAATTGTCTGCTAAAACAAAATGTCAACATTTTGCATAGTATTTAAATAAGACTTAGAGTCTCATAACATAATGTTCAAAATGTCCAAGATACAATCCAAAATTACTCAGCATCAAAGAACCAGGGAAATCTCAACTTGCATGGGAAAAAACAATCAAGAGCCTCCAATGCCAAGATGACACAGAAATGGAATTATCTGACAAAGACTTTACAACTATTTTAAAATGCTTCATTAAGCAATCATGTGAACCCTTTAAAAGAATAGGAAAATAGAAAGTCTCAGTCAAGAAATGTAAGATGTAGGGGCTGGCCTGGTGGTGTAGAGGTTAAATTTGCATGCTCAGCTTTGGCGGCCTGGGGTTCGCAGGTTTGGATCCCAGCGCAGACTGATGCACCGCTTGTCAAGCCCTGCTGTGGCGGCATCCCATATAAAGTAGAGGAAGATGGGCATGGATGTTAGCCCAGGGTCAGTCTCCCTTAGCATCCATTGACAATGGATGTTAGCTCAGGGCTAGTCTTCCTCATAAAAAGAAAAAAAAGGAAAAGAAATGCGAGATGTAAAGGAGAACTAAATGGAAATTTGGGAATGGAAAAAAACCAACAATTGAAATAAAAAATTCACTGGATAGGCTCAATAGCAGAGATGATAGGGGAAAGAGTCATCTTTAAAATAGATCAATAGAAATTATCAATAGAATGGAGAGAAAAAAGATTGGAAAAAAATGAACAGAGCCTTGGAGACCTGTGGGACAATAACTAAAGGTAAAATGTCCATGTCAGTATCTCAGAAGGAAAGGAGAAAGAGTATGGTGCTAAAAAATATTGGAAGAAATAATAGCTGAAAACTTCCCCAAAGTGCTAAAATTCAGTGAATGCCAATGAAATCTATTCCCAGAAACAAAAAAACCTTCTGAAAACTAAAGACAAAGGAAAAAACTTGAAAGCCAGGGAAAAATGATGCTTTACCTTTAGGGAAACAAAAATTTGATCCATAGCATATTTCTCATCAGAAACCATGAAGGCCAGAAATAAATGGTGTGATACAGTTCAAGTGCTAAAAAAGAAAAACAAAATCAGAAAACTGTCACATCAGAATTCATTGAAAATAAACTTCAGGAAGGAAGGTAAAATAAAGATTCTCAGATGAAGGAAAAATAAGAAAATTTGTTGACAGATTTGCTCTAAAAGAATTTACTTTCCACTTGTACTAAGCAGTTAATACTCAATGGCGGCAGCACATCTGGTGGATCGAACAATGTTGTTCTACTCAAAATAGAGTTTCAAAAGAATTATGAATTGTGCTAAGAGTAATTGGCCAGGTGGAATTTGCTTTTAGTGAGGAAAGGCATATTGATGTAAGAATTTTCCTAGTATGAATAGGAGCCATGGCCTTGAGAATGTACTCCAAGAGGAAGGACGAAAATGGCAAGTCACCTGAAATGATAACATGGTTCTGGAAAAATAGGCCTTACAATTAGAGCAGACACTAAGATAACATGCTCAAGCCCAGTGAAGGGAATGAGCTTGTGTGTCAGCATAAGCTGGGTTATTAGATATTATAATTCAGATGGTGTCTGAAGTATCTCAGGCACAATGGCCAGGGTCACAGCAGAAGACCAGGATATGCACTTATGCAATTTCTGGGCCACCTAGTGTATGGAAATATTTAACTGGAGAATGTGGCCTATTGTAGTGTACTTAATAGCTTAGTGCCATAACTCAGTGCTAACCATTCTTTTCCTATTGTGCAACTTGTGGATATTTGACAAATCTTAAACAGGACTAGAGTGTTTTCCATTGGAGAAATATGGGCCCTGTTGCAAGACCCCTCTCACTGAGAATCCTCATCTGTCAAACCATGGAATTTGAGAAAAGAAATTTGACTACAGAATCCTAAAATGACAGAGACATGGCCTCTAACCTATGCTCTTGAAATATATGGTATATGGGAGAAGGTAGATTTTTAGAGGAAACAAAGTAATTATACAGTAATTATGCTGATTTTTATGGCAACTAAGTATTTACAGTACTACATGATACTGCTGTATAGTGTAATGTAGGAATTGTAGATAAAATTAATATTACAGAAGCCAAAAAAACCTTATGATAAAATTGTTGATGATCAAAGGTATTGGGAGATTGAATTAAAAACTTCCTTAGAACAATTGTCCTGTGGAGGAAAATTGGCTTGAAGAAAATTTAGACTTGATTAATGATAGATTGATTATAGTTATTAATCATTCAATAGATGTATACAATGAACTACAGATAGTTGTAGATCAGGAAGGACAAAGAATTGTAAAGTTAGTAAAAAAGATAAAGTCTATGCTGGTATTATTGGATGGCTCAGCTGCCTGTTTAAACCCATATCAATTCTCCGCTAATTATTACAAGTGCTTGAAATCTCTATGTGTGTTATGACTGTTGATATGATGTTTGATTGATAGGCAATGTTATAAGGCGAGTATTACTGTCAAACTAAGAGTGATTGTTTTGTCATAAAAATGTCTTGATCACAGGTCAGGAGGGTGGACTATGCTGTGAGAATTAATTCCAACAGGCTTGGAATTGTCCTGAGCTGTTCTACTGAAATAAGAATCACACCTCTGCAGCCCTGACCCCTGGTCAAGGCATGAAACATACTGATTTACAGTGCTTCTTTGTAACCATGGGTCTGAGGAATTGTACCAGTTTGTCAGCATTATTTTTTGATAACATTGAGACTGATGATTTGCATCTGGTCTCAGTGAGACCCTGTAAGTCTCTTCTGTTGGGGCTGATTATATAGCAAGAATATGTCTACATGATCAGCAGAATATATGAAACTCGGACTGAGACACCATTTTGGGCTCCCTGGTTTAGAGGTGTTCTGTGCACACATTGGTGATTCCTGACTGGGAGTGAAAAGGCATCGGGTATGGCCCTTACAGAAGAAGGACAACTGGAGCCTCTTCCTGGCCTGCCTGGACAACTTGCTCAGAGACAGCCTTTGGCTGTGATGAGTATCCTTACTTTATGCTGTCGTTATATTGTTTTCTTGTGGATTTGTAAGCATTGCCATTTTGGGTCTTGTGAATCTTCTTTAGCAGTCAGCCCTCTTTAATTGTTCCTGTCAGAATTCTAAATGGTGTTATTGGCCAAATGCTGGACACATGAAGGTCAGGTAATGTTCTACTCTGAACATGCCTCAAACTTGAGAGGGGCTTTCACAGAGACTTGATAAGGTTCAGCAGAAGAATAATTTCCCAAGTTCATGTCCAACTTACTACAAAAATCACATATCTATAAAGAAGTGGGGACAAAAACTTCATAGGGAGAGAACAAAATAAACTTATTTATTGCTGATGTTTTTCAGATATTTCTCATCTTAGAATGTCTAATGGTGTGGTTTTAAGTTTTATATTTCAATTAAGCTTTGGCTGTGGTGGTCATGGAGATGTACCATTCAGATCTCCTACATGAGAACCTGCTGTGGAAGCATAATTGACTGTAGTTTTGAGCTACCACCCCTGTGAATCTGAGGGCAAGCTATCCCCAGACTGCTCCTGGGCAGTGACTGAGCATGGCAGGGTATTAGTGACACAGCCCATTTCTGTCTGATGCGGGACTCCTCTAGTGTCCATGATATCAAAACTTGATCAAATTTTGGGCCACAATGCAAGTCTCAGTAGAATGTGAAAATTAATAATAATATAGTACAATTCTTTGGCCTCAATACAGTAACATTAAAATTATTAATAGACATAGAAAAAAGCCCAGAAAATAATGAAGACATTCTGTCAAAATGGCAAAAATATCCAAAATTTAACATTGAAGAAAAATGGTCTATTATGATCTATGAGATCAGCTAAAGTAAGTTAGTTAGAAAGGCTGAAGTTTGTTTCTCTCCCCAAATCATAGCATAATAATTGGATTACAAAACAAGAAAGAATGAAAATAAATGGCTCAGTTGAAAATAAATGTCCAATGGAAGAACTTTTAAAAAGACAACCAAACAAGGAGATCAAAAGGAAAGAACCAATGAAGATAAAAGGTGAAACTAGACACAAAGAATACAATTAATAAATACATTCAAGAGCTGTTTATTTGAAAGACAAAACAATAGATAAATTGTTAGTTAACCTAATAAAAAAATTTAAAAAGAGATTCAAAGAGTAAAGGTGGTTTTCATTTGCATTTACCTAATAATTAGTGATGTTGAACATCTTTTCATGTGCCTGTGGCCATCTGTATATTTTATTTGGGAAAATGTGTGTTCATATCCTCTGCTCATTTTTTGATTGGGTTGTTTGATTTTTGTTGTTGAGTTGAATGAGTTCTTTATATATTTTAGAGATCAACCCCTTGTCAGATAGGTGATTTGCAAATATTTTCTCCCAGTTGGTGGGTTGTCTTTTCATTTTGTTTGTGGTTTCCTTTGCTTTGCAGAAGACTTTTAGTCTGATGTAGTCCCATTTGTTAGCTTTTTCTTTTGTTTCTCTTGCCCAGTCAGACATGTTATTTGAAAAGATGCTGTTAAGATCAATGTCAAATAGTGTACTGCCTGTATTTTCTTCTAGGAGTTTTATAGTTTCAGGTCTTACATTCAAGTCTTTAATCCATTTTGAGTTAATTTTTGTGTATGGTGCAAGATAATGAGATACCACATTATACAGGTCAGAATGGCTATAATTACCAAGACAAAAAACAACAACTGTTGGAGAGGATGTGGAGAAAAGGGAACCTTCATGCACTGATGGTGGGAATGCAAACTGGTGCAGCCACTGTGGAAAACAGTATGGAGATTTCTCAAAAAATTAAAAGTAGAAATACCATACAATCCAGCTATCCCACTACTGGGCATTTATCCAAAGAACTTGAAATCAATGATCCAAAGAAATCTATGCACCCCTATGTTCATTGCAGCATTATTCGCAATAGCCAAGATGTGGAAGCAACCCAAGTGCCCATCAATTGATGAATGGATAAAGAAGATGTGAGATATACACACACACACACACACACACACACACACACACACACACACACAATGGAATACTACTTAGCCATAAAAAATGCAAAATTGTCCCATTTGCAGCAACATGGATAGACCTTGAGGGTATGATGTTAAGTGAAATAAGCCAGACAGTGAAAGACAAATAGTGCATGATTTCACACCTGTGTGGAATATTACAGATACATGGATAAAGAGAACAGATTAGTGGTTACCAGAGTGGAAGGGAGGTGGGGGGCAGGTGAAAGAGGTAAAGGGACACATATGTGTGGTGACAGACAATGATTAGACTACCAGGGATGACCATGATGAAATCTATTCAGAAAATGATAAACAATAATGTACACCTGAATTTTCACAGTTATAAACCATTATTGTCTCAATAAAGTTACTGGGGAAAAAAATAAAAATTAAAAAAAAACTAAAAAACAAAGAGTAAAGATGGTAACTTCATATGAGCATTTCTCATGTTCTTTCTACCCTGAAAATTAATCCACCTGCCCCTTCAGGACATCTGAAGTTGGCAAGGAGCTGTCTGATTGTGAGGCTAAGCTTCGGCCATGGGAGAGGTCTGACAGGCAGAGCCAGCCCAAGGCTTGGGCTTAGACCAACATTGACCCCAAAGCACATCAGTCTGCCCATAAGATGTTGAGGAGATGCTGAACAGTGGATGAGGCCTCCAATGCTTGAGGTTACAAAACAGGCATCCAGAGAAATAGAATTGCTGGAGGTGACAGAAAACAACTTGAGCAAGAAAAACCAAACAACACTTTAATAAAATTCAAGTACAGCAGAAAAAAGAGAACTTTATTTAAATAGTATTTTTGAAGCAAATTATTCTGTAGATGAATTGAAGGAAAGTGTGATTAATGTTGAGATCCAAAATAGTGGCAGACAGTAGTAGTTTAATGCATAGAGAAAACTTATGAGCAAAAGTTTGAATAATAAAATAGTAATAAATAGTAAAAGTAATTAAAGAATACATAATAAAATGATAGCAATAAATCATAAAATTAAATAATAGGGCTCCATGAATAGAAATGGAAACAGTTGCAGGAGAGGCGATAATAAAATTTAATAGCAGAAAATTTTATTCAGATGAACACAAATATCTACATTTCTCATGATAAAACTTACCCATTTAGGGTTTTCTGGTGTTATAAGTTTCACTAGTAAAGAAGAAGAAAAATAAATCAGAATGGTTCCTCATCTGCAACACCAGCTGTTTAGAATATGATTAAAAAAAATTACAAACTATTGAGAGAACTGGACCCCAACCCAAGCCAAGTTTACATTTATCTGCCAGGACAAAAGAAAGATATTTGAGAAGATAAAAATATTTAGAGTATGTATCCATATAAATCCTTGAAGAACACTACAGAGGAAATAACTCTAGTTAAACAACAAATATATCCAAACACTGTTCTCATCATGAGTGAAGGGGTGAGCAGAGGAAACAAGTGTTATTGAGGTGGAGCAAGTAGCAAGTTATGGAAAAAAGAATTTGTTAGTATGAGAAATTGGTAGTTTTTTTCCCTTTCAAATAGTACAAAAATATGCTTCTGATTATGATGCTAGGAAAAAGAAAGGAAGGGAACCAATAAAAGTATAGTAACCCAATTAAATAGCATTAAAAAAGGACAAAGAAAATGAAATAAATAGCAATTAAATAAATCAGAAAAATTAAGGAAAAGGAAAACAAGAACACAATAAAAAAGAAAATAAGTATGATGGAAGGAATAGAATACATATATATTAGTTATTATGTAATATATGAATGAATTGAATTCACTCATTAAAAGAGAGATTGGCTCAAAAAGCAAAACTGACATGATATTTCAAAGAAAAAAAGTGATTAGATAAGGGGATGAGCAAAGATGATAGGCACACACAAGCAAAAGTAAAATCAGGAATGACTGTATAAATGTGAGAAAAGGAATAATTTATCCATAAAAGCAATAAGTAAGGATAAAGATGGCCATTATATCATAATGAAAGGTGCAGTTTATGAAAAATGTAATAATTAAAGCTAGAATACATCAAAATTAGCAGCTAAAGATAAAAAACAATACATTTAGGAATACAAGGATAAATTTATAAAACATTTATATTAGGAGAATTTTATTACAGTGTTTTTGAGAATTGGACATGACTAGTAGACAAAAATAAGCAAGGAAATTTAATAAAATTATTTTTAAAAACTTGGCTTAATAAATATATAAGTTCCTTATATCCCTAGATATGATATTTTTAAATTTTTCTGAGAATTGGCTAAAAGTTAATCCTATATTGGCCACAAGAAATGCATTTTAAAGCATGGAGAGTGTTACTAGGCAATTTCTCTGATCATGTTCATAGAAAGTTAGAAATAAATCATCATTGAAATATTAACTACCTGAAAATTAATAATCACCCTCCTAAATAATCCATGGATTAAAAAATCAATTGAGAAATCATAAATGATCTAGCAAAAATGAAAGAAAAAATATTTTATATCAAAACCCAGCAAAGAAACTTAAATTAGAAACATACACACACACACACACACACACACACACACACACACACACACACACATTATTCCAATGGAAACCAGAAGGAAGTAGTTAATAAAGGTAAAAGTAGAAATTAATGAAATAAAAACAAAGAAAATAAAGTATAATCCAACAGCTTGTTCTTTGAAGAAGCCAATAAAGTAGATAAACCTCTTAGAAATACAAAGGAAAAATGAGGCAGAATAAATGAAAAACGGTACATAGCTACAGAATTTGAAGTTAATGGGATCTTAAGACAGTATAACATGTAAATCTATGGAAACATTCAAAACTCATGAAATCAATAATTGTTTACTAGCAAGATATAAACTAACAAAGGAATAAAGAGGAACTGAAAATCTTGGATAAACCAATTAATGATGACAAGCTTGGAAGATTGCTTAATCTACCATTGGAAATGGAATGAGGACCAGATGGTTCTACCAACTTTTTTGTGTGTGTGAGGAAGATTAGTCCTGAGCTAACATCCGTTGCCAATCCTCCTCTTTTTGCTGAGGAAGATTGGCCCTGGGCTAAAATCCGTGCCCAACTTCCTCTACTTTATGTGGGACGCCGCCACAGCATGTCTTGATAAGTGGTGCATCGGTCGGCACCTGGCATCCCAACCTGTCAACCCCAGGCTGCCAAAGCAGAGTGCGCAAACTTAACCACTATGCCAGTGGGCCAGCCCCAGTTCTACTAACTTTTAAAGAATAGAGAATTGTAATATTATTTAAACTGTTTTAAAACCCAGGAAAATCTGGAACTCACCCTAATTTATTTATAATGTCAACATATCTTCAAACACAAATGTGTTAAATGTGTGAATTATGATATAAAAAAAGAAACAAAAAAACTATTGACCATTCTCCTTTATAAATATGGAAGCAGAAAGTCTAAATAAAATATTTATAAATAGCCTAGCAGTGTACCAATTTATCATGAATGTTTATTGAGGAATGCAAGGGTATTTCAATATGAGGGAATTACCAAACTAATCCATTACATCAAAAATTAAAGAATAAAATTTATATAGGCATATTAATTTGCTGAAAAATATTTGATAAAATTCAAGGCTTTTCCTAATGTCAAAACTAAATCAAATAGGAATAGTATGAAACAAATTTTAATTTAATTTAAGCTATCCTGCAAAATCTACAGCAAATAGTATTCCAAGTGGCAAAACATTAAAATCATTTAAATAATGATAAGGAACTACAAAAAAATTCTTGATGTAGACTTTATCATTCATATTAATTGTAGAGATTCTAGTAAATTCATTAAGAAAAGAAAAATGATTGGTAGAGACTTGGGCAAAGAAGAGCTGAAACTATCTTTTTGCTGATGATATATTTTATAACAAGAAAACATAAGAGCCTCTCATTAAAAAACAAAGGTAAATTAGTAAAATAATTTGGTATGGTAACTGCATGTAAAATAAATACACAAAATAGAGATTTTTCTCTGTATTAGTGATAAACACTTGGAAACAGAAAGAGAAAATATTTTTCATTCACATTAGCAAAAACTTATAAAATATTTATGGATGAATTTAGAAACAAGGGCAGGACATATAAAATCATTAAGTTTAATTAAAGAGCATCAAGTAAGAATGAGAAAATGGAAAGACAAAAAAGTTTGTGCAAATAAAATACCATCCATGTTTTTGCATAGTGAGACTTAATATCATAAAATACCATTTTCCCATAATTAATTTTTCAAACTTAATTCCAAATAGAACTCATTAGATATTTTTTGTAAACAATTGGTTAAAATTATCTTAAAGCCCATTCGAAAGTATCCAAGTATAAAGCAAAAAAGGAAAACGATGCAGACTAATTTTCTGTGTGAATATTAATGTGAGTGTCTAGTAGCTTCAAAGTATATATTTGAATAATTGGAATGAATTATCTAGAAAATAAAAAAAAATCTTTTATCTGTGTTATCTACACACTACATGTAAAGTGGATAAGTATTTCTATTCTCTCTTTGCTGAGACAGAGCTATGAACTTGTACTAATAATGGGCTCTGCACACTCAGGTTGGATTGATTAACTATCATTTTACAGTGGGTCTCGAGTCTGGCTGCACATTAGCTTCATCTGCCCAGCTTTGAAAAAATCCTGATCCCCAGTCTGCATACCAAACCAATTAATTCAAAACCTCTGGGGGTGGGACCCAGGCTTAAGTATCTGAAAAAGTCTACAGGTGAATATAGTGTAAAGCCAAGGTTGCAATTACTAAATAAAATCACATAGTAGCAGGATGTTAAATTTCAGAAGTTTAGTAACTAGCAGCCTAAGATCAGCAAATGAGCTTGAAATAAAAATATTTTGCAGAATAGTCATCTAATATTGTAACAATTTTAAATTATTTTCTCAGTGCAGGGATCTGTTAATAGGCTGAAACTTGACTGAACCAATCATAGAAGCCACAATCACTACCATGAAGCATGCAGCACTTTAAAATTTTTTAGTATTGAAATGAAACTTTAACCATTTCCAAATTTTGAGTTAAAGTTAATAAAATATAATTGTTCATTAAGCAATTTAAATGAGCATTCAAAATAATTATTTTTCTCTGAAGTTTGTCAAATCATTAGGATCACAAAAAGTGAATATAATATTAGTATGTGTGATGGTTAATTTTATGTGTCAACTTGGCTAGGCCACAGCACCAGATACTTGGTCTAGATGTTGCTGTGAAGGTAATTTTTAGATGAGATTAACATTTAAATTGGTAGACTTTGAGTAAAGCAGATTACCCTCCGTAATATGGGTGGGCTTCATCCGATCAGTTGAAAGCCTTAAGAGAAAGATGGTGCCTTGAGAAAGAGAGAATTCCGCCTCCAGGCTGTCTTCAGACTTGAGCTGCAACATCAGCTTTTCTCTGGGTCTTTAGCTTGACAGCCTGCTCTGCAGATTTTGGACTTTCCAACCTCCACAATCATGTGAGCCAATTCCTTAAAAATAAATATCTCTGTCTTCATATTATATACACATCCCATTGATTCTGTTTCTCTGGAAAAGCCTAATTAATACAGTATATTTAAATGGGAGGCAATTAGGGGTCACTAAAAATAATTTTATTCCCGTTTTCTACCCCTAATGTTTTCAAATATAACTGCAAATTTAAAAATTGACTGTTTTTTTTTTTTTTTTTTTTTGCTCTTGTTAAAAAGTATGAGATCATAGTGTTCCCAACTAGGACGTTTGTTGTTTTGGGGGACATATCGGGGCCAGTTCCCAAGGTGTCTGTTTTGCCATCAAGTCCAGCCCCCGGTCTTACACAGTTTGTGTTTTCTTCAGAGGGGAATTTTCAAGGTCTGGCATAAATACTCTGATCCATTTTGAGAACAGAATAAGAGTCATGGGATTGCTTAAGTTTGTTTGCTTTTTAAGAATTTGTTTTTATTTTTGTATTTTCTTGTTTCGCGCTCAGAAAGTCTCCAGTTATTCACCACTGTGTTTAGTCTTATAAGGAATACAAAAATATTCCCAGTTACAGAGGTAATCACACCTTTGTTTACATGAGACAATAAAATGAATGAAGCAATTTACATGAGGACATGAAGTGGGGAATTGAATATACTTTGAGCTTAAGGTGTTTTTTAACCTTGGGAATCTTCTGAATGAACGTTTTGGTGCCTCTGATCAATCACTTAACCAATTACCTCCATTATCCACTCCAATTTGTTGTTTCTCAAGCAGCGTTTCTCAAAATTGTTGAACCATGCCTTGTTTTGATATCTTAGTTTGGGCTGATATAACAAAGTACCAAAGACTGGGTGGCTTAAAAACAACAGAAATGTATTTCTCACAGTTCTGGGGGCTGGAAGTCCAAGATCAGGTAGCCAGTATGGTTGAGTTCTGGTGAGGGCCCACTTCCTGGTTTACAGACTGTTGTCTTTTTTGCTGGGTCTTCGTATGTTGGAAGGGGCAAGGGAGCTCTTTGGGGTCTCTTTTATAAGGGCACTAATCCCATTCATGAGGGCTCCACCCTTACACCTAATCACCCCCAAAGGCCCACCTCTTAATACCATCACCGCAGGGGTTAGGATTTCAACACATGAATTTTAGGGGGACACAAATATTCAGTCTGTAATGCACACCCTCTTTTGATCACTATAAAAATCTTACAAACTACCTGACTTCGTCCCACCCACTTCTTTTAGGGAATGTGCCTCCATATGGTTTCCCTCCCTACTTATCCTGTCCCCTATCCAGCTGCAGTACCTGGCAAAAGAGAGAGAAAGGCCCACAGAGCACTCCCTGAAGTCCTTACATCAGAGGAGGTGGAATATTGTGGGAGGAGGGAAGTGCCTAATGGAACTCAGAACTTGGAACTGGGAAGGGGAGTGGGGAGGAGAGAGATCAAGAAGACAACTCTGCAGAGACCTGGGGGTTGTGAGGTGTGTTCCTAGGGTTCTGAACCACCTGGGGGTATTTGTTAACCTTGCGGGTTCCTAAGCCTCAACTCCAGGCCTCCTAAAGCTGAGTTTCTGAGGAGGAGGTTTAGAAATCTGCGTTTTATGTGGGTGTTTAAGAAATATTTCTCTAGGATTAAAGTAGACTAGAACTCAGTGTAAGTCAATTAAATTAATCACTCCTGACTCCGCCCCTCTGAAAACTGTGACTCCTTGAAGTCCAAGTCACATTGAACAATTTCCTGGTTCCACTTGTGGGGACAATTAGCTACAAAGGCCTATTTGTGTGTGTGTGTGTGTTTGTATTAAACAACCCTCTCTTCTATGATATGTGGAGTAGTAGGAAGATAACTTCTAGTTAGGTAAGAAGTTGAATCTTGATGCCCTAAAAGCCAGAGGAGACTACATATCTCCAACATTATTTGTTGATTTTATTTTTTCAAATGCTATATTGTAATCTTATTTCCCCCATTTAAATGTTCCTGGGAATGGTGGGGAATGGATGAGGCAGATGTTTCTCATTTTTTCTCCACAACTTGTCTGCATTTTGTGTTTCCCAATTTCAATGCTAATGCTGACATATTTTTTTACAAATAAAATCAATAATTTACTTTAAAATATTTTAAAAATCTTACTTTTAACTTGTTTTCACCATGATTGATACCATTTCTGTGTCAGCAGTAGCCAAACATCTCTCTGCAGAACCTTTGAGAACATTTTCAGAAGCATACTAAGCACAGTTTCTTCTTAAATTTTACATAACATTTCCCTTTAATAAAATTTTACTTACTTATTGTAGATTATGTGAAAAATCTGAAAAGTATAAAGCAGTAAATTAAAATCACCTGTAAATTACATCACTGCTAGACTTTGAATATGTATTTTTATTTATGTATGCATATACATTATCCACACATATGCCTGTATCACCAAACATATATAGTAGGGTTTTACTTTAAAAAATACTGATTCTTTTTAATTATTAGGTCCTGGGCATTTTTACCTGCCATTTAAAATCATCCTAAAATATTCTGCTTAATAAATGCATAATATTTCATCATGTAGATTTTTTTTACCACATCTCTATATAAAGTTTAAATTAGTGTTGTCAGTATTGTAACATTTAAGAGTGCATTAGGTGGTCAGCTCAAAGGTCTCTGTGAGACCCTATCCATTATTATGACTCATTAGATCAATTGGTTTGAAGTGTTTCCCAGTAACAGAGGTCTGTGGAAGAAAAGGCCATAAAGTAATCTTAACTCAAAGCGGTTTCTCAGCCTGGGAAATACTGATTTTTTTGACTTTTTGGTTGGATAATATTGTGGAGTGCTGTCTTGTACGTTGTTAGCCGCATCCCTTGCCTCTGCCTATTACATGGAGGTAGCACCACCCATCCTCTACTCAGATGTGGGGGGAAAAACCACACCCGGTTGAGAACCAGTGTTCAAAGCAGTTGGTCTTTAGCTGTCTGTATTCATAAACCCATGCAAGCTGTCTTAAGTGAGTTTATGTCTCAGGTGGGTCCTTGAAAGATGAAAAAAAATTGTAGAACTGCTGTTAATGATGTTAAAGTCATGTTTATGAGATCTCTTTGAGCAGTTCATCATTCTCTATGTCTGTAACTACAGTCTAGCTCATTCCACTTCGTTGTGAACAATTACCAAAGGTCAAGGGGCTGGATAGAAAAGGAGGCATTCATGTCAGTCATCTTAGCTGAAAACATGACTCAGAACATGTGTTGCCCTCATGCTGAGCAGCCGTCTTTTATTAAAAACATTGAATCAATTAGCTTTTTAAAATCTTAGACAGCTTTTCTCTTAATCTGGGTCTTTACAGATTTTTCCCCCCAATAACAAAGTTGTTGTGTACTTTGACACGCAACAGACTGAAGGTAGAAATTCAGAGTTGCTGTGTATGGTCATGCGTGTTATGTACTGCACAAACCCAGGCACTGCCATTCAAAACACCTCTGATGTTATGATGTCAGCTGGAGTTGGGCAACACTCTGCTGCAGGCCTGGGACATTGGTCTAAATTGTACTCTTTTTTGATGCTGCTAAATCTAAGTGTCCTACCATTCAGTGAGTCTTACTCTTAATCACGCACAAACGTCTGTTTATTGACACTGACTGAAATGCCCTTTTACATTTTAATGTGATTTATTTAACATGTCTCGTAGGATTGGGCTGAGTTAAAAAACTGTACCCTGCATATGCTTCTTGGTACTTCATAGGAGATTTAATTTCAACAAGTGCCTGGTGAGATGCATGAAGCACTATTGGAGGCACATATCTGAAATAAGACAATGTAGTTATAGAATCATCCACCTGAAAACCAGGTCAGGGAAGTTGGCAGGAATTAAACAAATATAATACATGCAGTGTTCAAATAAATAACTTACTAACTAATGAAAGGACAAAACGTTATGAGAGAGAATTCTGATAGATATGGTTAGGAGATGATTCTCAGCATTGGTATTTAAATAGGAATTGCAAAATGATTAGATGGAAAAAATTTTTTGACATTTGACAGTTTAGAATATTTCTATAAGGATCGAGAGAAGTTAAATAAAAGCTGAGGAAGTGCTATGGTAACGAAAACTGTTTGTTCCTAGCCACTACTCCCTACTCTTTATTTGGGAGTCTACACTACATGCCTTCTTCTGTCCTCATGTTTGGGTGGGGCTCCACCCTGTCTTAGGAGTGAAGCACGGGACCCAGCCCTAAAACGATCAGTACATTGCATTTCCCTGGCTACATTGATAGGTTGAGGATAGACATGGGACTCCAGTCAAAGCCATCGAGAGGCAAGAGACTTTGCTAACTTATATGCTTTACAAAAAGAGAAACCTAGATACAAAACTACAGAGTATATTCCAGGAACTTTGAACAGTAGAATGTGACTGGTAAAGAGACGCATTTTAAAGAGATTGATTCACCGTAGATATCAGAAATTGTTAGATCCACTTCTCCCACTCCTGTTTACTGCTTCAATTTATTACGTACCCACTGCATATATGGTGTAGCACTAACATTCATACTGTTAAAAGGTAAACTGAGGCATATAAAAATTTTAAGAGTTTATTTGAGTAAACATTGATTCAAATTGGTAGTGCCAAACTGGAAGTGGTTAGGAGCGCTCCACCCACAGGAGCTCAGATAGAGACTTTTATAGAGAAAAGGCAGAAGCAAAGCAAGGAAATTATTTGATTGGCTATAACTTAAGAATGTGCCTCATTTGGAAAAGCTAGTTGGCTATTTGTGATTGATTGTCCTTAGGTTTTGATTTCTTAACCTTGAGGCATTTACAGGCTTAGGTTTTGGTTTGCTTAAGTAGGCTGCTAAGATATTAGAACCACCTCAGTCTAATGGTCTCCTTGTTTGATTAATTTAACAGTACTTATTAGATGAATAAGTGAAATGTAAATTTTTTTTAACAAGGAAATTTTTTTTCCAAGGATATTTGATTCTTGTGTGTGAAGCAAAATGAAAAGTGAAAAAATTAAAAGTACAGTGGCAATGGTTTAATTGGATAATCTTAGCATTACTGGGAAAGGTCATTTGGGCTGATGTCTTTTAGTCACAGTAAGAATTGAACATACTCATAATTCATATTGTTTTTTACTTTTAATCATATGGGTGATGGGGAGGATAAAGGTGGATGGAAGTTTTGCGATTATCAAAGGTCAGCAAGAGGGCAGTGGGCAGGAGATGGAGTTGAGTATATTCAAAGATGAATGTGAGAAGTCTGAGAACTTAGATTACTTGACAGTATTTCTCATCTAGCTTTGTGGGTAATCATGTTGGCCATACATATATGGTCCACTTATGAAAAATATAGTTGTCTTATGAACAATAAAAATATTTGTAAAACTTTTAATTCTTCTGATTATATGTCAACATAATAACTTGGCTTAATTATGTGATGTCAATGAAATCTTTTTATTATGTGAGGTCAAACTATGGCTGGTGATGAAAGGGCATGCTATAGTATAAAGAGCACATGAATCTGGAATCATAGTTTTCAAATCTTGATTCCACTGCTGATACACTATCTGACCTTAGTCCCTTAATCCCCAATATGCACGTAAAATGTGGATAAAAATTCCAAGCATTTTTATGAGAAGAAAATGTTTGTGAAATTGGTTAAGAAATATGAGCTACGTAGAATTATTTTGTTAGTAGAGAAACTAAATGACCAGTTATGAGAATCTCTAAATAATTTTTCTTATACATTATATATTGTGACAGTTTGATGCAGTGATTACAGAAACTCTATTTTTTCATAAGATTTCTTAGCCCTCATTAAAAGGAAAATGGTCCATTTGTTTTACATTATCCTTTTATTTTAGAGTTGGAAACAGCTGAAGTGTCATGCAGCCAAAGAATGATGTCATAACTCCGAGTACTACTCTGGACACTATTTCAAATTAGAAATAGTCATTTAATCATAGAATTTTAATTCTGGAAGGCACTGTTTAGGTCATTTTGTTAAGCCATTTGTAAATGAGGAAACAAAAGATGAAATGACTTGTTATAGATCTCCCAGGTGTTTTTGATTTCTAATTTGGATTTTTTGCACTGTAAAATATAAGTAAATTATGTTCTAAATTCATTGTCCACCAGATTTAAGGATGCTTGGCCTCAATTTTTGGGATAGCTAAAGAAAGTTTGGGAAAGCTCAGAATTTGGTGATATTCCATAGTCAGCTTGGATATATATGCCTTTTGGCAGAAATATTTCCAACATTTCACTGCTGCAACTTTCAGGCAATTATATAATCAATGGTCTGTCAACCTGGTACCATGATTTGAGTGAAAGGAACCCAAAATTGTAGTAGCATTTTGTAGACAGCTAGAATCCAGCAGATTGATTGGACAGAAATCATAGTTGGACAGGCTACATTTTAGAGTGTTATGTGTGTGTCACTAACACCTGATTCAAATTTTTAAAAACGTATTTACAGTGTGAAAGTGAATGTTTTGTAGTAATTGTATCAATTAGGGTTCTGTTCAGATGTCAGGAATCATGTTGGCCAGCTTAAGCAGAAAGACATAAATTTCCCATTGCTTAAAGATTATGGGTGACTATTTCCAATAAGACCTGAATAGTTGAAAAGTTAGCAATGTGGAGGAAAGCAAGAATTAAAAGGAATAGAGGAAGGAAGGAAGGACAGTGTGAAGGAAAAAGGAAGGAAGGATGTAGGAGATGTTGTTGGCATCCCACCCAGATCGCCTTTAGTTGATCAGGAAGCCACTCTCCAGCTGTGCAAGTGTTGAGCTAACACTGGAAAATTGTCCTTCACTGACCTGTTCCTCACCTGCTAATACCTGGGAGGTTACATGCCTCCCATTCCTGGGTCAGCCAATAATTGACTGATACAAAGTCCAAAAGCCCATTCCTCTTGCTTCCAGGTGAGACAACTCTGTCAGAGCTATTTAAACTCTGGACTAGCCTTTACCGGAGGTCACATGCTTCCTGGGTCTTTCCCCTTCCCTGTGCTTCCCTCATATAGGTTTTTCCTAAAGAGAACTTCCATAGTAAATCACATATGCCCGAATTCCCATCTTGGGCTCTTCTTCTCGGGAATTCTACGTAAAATAAGGGAAGAAAGAGAAATAGAAAAACAAAAATACCCAACCCTGCCATCCAGCCTTGAGAGCCTTTTTATGTACCATTAACACCAGGCAAACTGCAACACTTGATTTTGCTTTTACTCTAATTTACTAGTGAACCTAGTCTTTTTCCAAACATCTTTTTAATTTTTCACTGAAAACTCATTACAAGCACCCCCTTGTAGCAAATGCATTGAGTTTAATTCTACTGCCACATACAGATTTCTCATGAAACTCTGAGGAGAAGGAAGTAGAGAAAAAACAAATTTGATTTCCTTATTGAAGCCTACTGATTTCATTTGTACGGATTAGTGTTAGAATAAAGGTTGTTTTTACTTTATCCAGTGGACATAAATAAATACAGTGAAACTTGTCATTGGAGAAGGTTAAAAAAAAAGTCAGAGTGTTTACCTGGGTAAATAGTATCCATGCTGATTAACAAAGGGAAGTCAGAGGGTGCATTTCTAACATGCTGAAGCCTTATCTGACATTCTAAGGACATTTACCATGCTTATTCCACTAAACAGAGAAACAATATCAAGTGTGTGGGGGTGGGAGTGGTGGGGGTGAGGTGAGGGTGAGAGTGGGGGTGGGGTGACAGTGAGGGTGGGGGTGGGGTTGGAGTAGGCAGAAAAATGGCCTAATCCCCAGAACATGTGAATAAATTGTTAGCAGGCAAAGGGGAATTACGAGACAAACGTTGCCAATCAGTTTACTTTAAAAGTGGGAGAGTGCTTGGATTATCCAGGTGGGTCCAATGTAACACAAGAGTCCTTAAAAGAAGAAGCAGGGGGCAAAATAAGACAGCATTAGAGTGATGCCATATGAGAATGAATAACTGTTCAGGGCATTGCTAGCTTTGAAGATGGTATTGGGCTGTGAGCCAACGAATACTGGCAGCTTCTAGACTCTGGAAAAAGCAAGGAAATGGATTTTCCCTTAGAACCTCCAGAAGGAAAGCCCTGCATCAGACTTCTGACCTACAGAACTGTAAGATAATAAATTTGTGTTGTTTTAAACCAGTGTTTGTTGTAATTTGTCACAACAGTAACAGGAAACTAAGGCAGTATGTATACACATTTATTTTAAAATTTAATGATATTAGATTTTTTCAAACTATAAAAATAGTTGAAAAGAGTGCATGGTCATTTCTACAAGTTAAAAGATATATACATATCATAAGAATTTAGTAATTTTTCTTCTCTCCTGTAGCAACACCTAGGGTGCTCATGCATGTCATTCTCTACTTTTGCTGTCTTTATACAAACATCATCAAATATATGATCACATATATGGCTATTCTTATAATTAATTAGTGTTTGCAAAAAATGGGATTATCCTTGCTTTTTGCAGTTAACTGTAATATGGGCCTTATTCCAGATCAATTGGTTTAATAAATCCAACCCTTTCTTTTTCATAGCTTTGAAATTTTTCATAGTGTTGGTCTAGTATAATTTACTCAACCATTCCTTGTTGATGAATGTTCATGTTTCTAGTTCTTTGTTGTTGATATTTGTTTTCTTTTTTGCCATGGTATACATTGTTATAATTAAGATACTCTTGTTTCCATATCTGTATGTGCTGGGACTCATATTTATAGGATTGGTTTACCAAAAATGAGAATGCTGAATTTCGATTATTTTTCAGTCTTGTACTTGTAGGCCAAGTATATCATCAGATGTAACAAAGAAAATCCCTAAACCTCACGTTTAAACATTTTATCCTTTCCTTCCACTATATGTAGGATTTCAGCTACTAATATGTAAAAAAAAAAAAAAAAAAGGCAAAAAAAACCCTAACAGTATTTTCTTCTTTTATTCCCAAGCCCATTTTACTAAAAAATACATTAAAAAGGAGAGAATACTCATAAAGAAGGGCAACAAGCAAAGGAAAGCAAAGGGTCTGTGTATTTGCTTCTGAAACATTTTCTTGAGAATACAGCTCTAATGACCAATCTCTAGATGACACATGCCACCAGTTTGTTTTTTAAGTTCCCCACAGGGTTCAGTTATAAAACATGCTGATAACAATGGAAGTGAGGAATAATAGAGTACAAAGTTTAGGAAAATTAACCAGAATGTAGGGCTGCCCCACTAGAAAAGTTGTTAAACAAGTTACAATATCCAAACACATGCAAATTGAATAGACTGATCTGGGGAGTAAGATGTGGCAACCATGGCTTCTCCAACGTGGAAGAGTAGGTAAAATTTATTAATGGTATAATCAATATGTGAAATAACATGGTGGAATTGGAAACCAATTTTTACCTTTGCTGTCATTTTCTGTTTAAATTTCTTCTATCCCCTAGTAATTCCCCTGTCCCTGGATGAGATCTTTGATAGGCCTCATACTTTTTTTTTTTAATGTGAGGAAGACCAGCCCTGAGCTAACATCCGTTGCTAATCTTCCTCTTTTTTTTTTTTTTTTGCTTGAGGAAGACTGGCCCTGGGCTAACATCCGTGCCCATCTTCCTCCACTTTATATGGGACGCCGCCATGGCGTGGCCGACAGGCAGTGCGTCAGCGGGCGCCCGGGATCCGAACCCGCGAACCCCGGGCTGCCAAGCGCAGACTAAACCACTGCGCCACCAGGCCAGCTCCCAAGCCTCATACTTTTTATAGTTATCTTAGGTAATAACAAGTTCTCTGTTCCCTCCTAATCACAAAAAAACGATTCATTTCAATGATTAAAATATCCAATCTTACATAATAGGCAAAATGGCAAACTTTTTGAATTAAAGCCTCTCTCTCCATTGCTCATGTTCAGTCCAGCTGGAAGTTTGCATTAGAGGTGGGGATAGGTGACATCCTCCCTTCATTGCTATCTTAGCACTGCTATGTCCCACTCACGGGACTGCTGGTGCCTTGGCCAGGGTGGAGTATGAAAAGAAGGAGGAGTAAGAGGCAGAGAAGCTCTTATATGAGCTCAAGTACTATCTGATATTGATTTCCTCTGACCTTAGCTATTGTTTGAAGTGATTCTTTCCTGGGTGTTTAGTGAACTACTCTGTGATTTCCCTGAAGCTCTCTCTACGTGGATAGTGATTCTCCTTCATCTATCCAGTTATGATTCCCACACAGCTTCTGCACCTGGCTCTATACCTCCAGCTTCCCCCGATGAGATTGCCTTGACCTTCACAGGAAGTCCTCTTGCACACGATTCACAACCTCTTCAGGCTAGCTCTGTCTCCCATGTGGCTCATGCCTTGTCCTTGGGAAACCTGGCCCCTTGACCCACTGTAAGATGGTCAGTGGCTTCCCTAACCAGCACTCTGCTCTGCCACCACAGGCTTTATTGGTCAACCTCCTGCCCCTTATACAATCAGGCTTGAGTTGGAGACTAGATTAGGTATCCCAAAACTTTAGGGGATTATGTCAAGCTCCTCAAGACATGGTCTCCTTGAAGCCCTGGTGACTTGACTTGGGACCAGGGGTAAACTCCTCATGTGCCCCCACATGCCTTCTCCAGCTCACCAGCTACTGTCTTCAAAGAAATCGTCTTAATGTTTTCCATATATAATGTGCCTCTCCAACCCCTTTTTAAAGCCAGAGATGAGTGAAAATCCAAGTTTAGTTAAAACTGCTTCACAGACAGCTCTTTTGCAGTCCTACTTAGGTGGTCGAGTGTTTCACATGGGAATGTTAAAGTAGTTGGCCCCTACTGTCCTGGACCTCAGTAGAAACAGACAGAAATAGTCCCATTCAGTATTCTATTACTATGGTCAACTTGTAGATCCTGGAAAATACACAGCCAGTGGCTAAAGCTATAGAAAATGAGAACCAGGTCCTGGAAGTGGTATGAATGGCAGGAAGAAAGCAAAATATTGGAATATCAGTCAAATAGGCTGACATTCAGTGCAGGATTCCAGTGTCAAAAGAG
The DNA here is from genome assembly GCA_031878705.1 of Tapirus indicus. Lineage (NCBI taxonomy): Eukaryota > Metazoa > Chordata > Mammalia > Perissodactyla > Tapiridae > Tapirus > Tapirus indicus. The sequence goes on from CM062926.1 coordinate 96,551,208, forward strand.
GTCGTATAGTTAGAAATTTAGAGCAAAAACTAATTCTAAGTCCTGGGTGCATAGTAGAAGTGAGAGGGAAAAATCAGCAGGCTAGTACCCGGGCTGCTTATGGCACACACTACCTACCAGTTGTTAATATATTAAGTGTGTTTCTATTGCTTCAATCACTATAGGAGCTGGGTCTGCCCTTGGATACTAACAATATATGTGTTGAGCACCTGGATTTTGCCAGGTGCTGTGCTAGGTGCTGGGGGAATGAGCTAAGTGCTCTAAAGTGAGGTCTCTGAGGTCAGGTGGGAGTAGATGACATTATTGCTGCTATTTGGTCTTTACTCTCTTTGACCCTTCCATCCTGTCGTATTTATAAGTATCTCCAGTTTAAAGGAAGCAAGGGCAGACAGAACTGGTTTAAACCAAGGTGAATTCTGACACTTGTTAAATCTTAGATGTGACTTACATAAGAATCTGGAGACAAAAATGAGGGAGTTAGAGTAGTTATCAGGGAATATAAATGGCCAGTGCTCCCATTTGTATGAATAATTAAATGTTTTCCAAATTAGTATTTTTGGAACAATTGAATCAGAAAACAATAACAGAGTTTATTTGCTTTCTCAGAAATCTCAGGCATTAAGAGAAAAAAAATGCTTTCTTGTCTTAGCCTTCTTAGATTTCATTCTATCCTGTTTTAGTGTTTGCTTTATTTCTAGACCAGCCTGTGGCAGAAGGCCAGATGCAGTCTGAAAGACATCAGTCACGGTCTTTGGTTTAGTAAGAATATGTTCATATTAATAGATTTCCTCTAAGGATATCTCACATCACCATTCTTGAGCCAAGTTTAGAACAATATGTGTAATACTTTGAATACTGAGATTTCATGGAGGCAAAGGTGCCGGTCTATATGTATATGTTTTTGATTGCTGTCATTTAATGGCTTTAACTCCATTGAGGGTGAAGGTCGCTCTTTATTTTTGAGACTCTATGAGTTGAAATACTACTGAGCAACTAAGCATCTTAATTTTCACTTTTTGTTGCTGTAAATAGCATATTGCATATCAATGTACATTTTTTAAGGCTGTCTTTTAGGGGCCAAAAGAGGCAAAAAAACACAGGGTAATTCAGTGCCGGGGTCAGAGATAGAGGTTGGATTCCTTCACCCCCATTCTTGGAAATAAAACTTGTAAATCCTTGAGGTTGAATGGGACCCTAGAGATCATGCAATCTGATCATCTAATTTTACAGATGAGGAAATTACAGCCCATAATGTGGACTTGACCTGGATTTGTCCAAATAGATTTTGGAACATTATTAATACTCAGAATCACTTTTATAATAGTGTAAGCTAGAGATTGTCATATACATGGTGCTTATTTGAAAAGGTGTCATTGTTTAAATGTGATTATGGTCACATACAAAGATCATATGTAGATTAATAATAGTTTGTGCCTGAGTTATTCGGTTAGTGGTATTAGATCCACAGTGGTGAGTTTGAAATTGGCAACTGGGTCAAAACTGTCAGTTTGCATCTCCACTGTAGTGTAATTTTAAATCAAACATTTCTGAAGGAAACCACACAGTCTAATTATTTGAGCTCCGGAATAGGAATCAAGGATGCAGTGTTCCATATGTAAGTTTGACAAAGACTGCTATTTGACTGAGAATATGATTATTACATGAATGGGTGGAGGAGTTCACTACGTTGGACCCCTCTTCATTCAGGCTGAGATGGCTGCAGTGCCAGGCTGCAACTCCTCACCAGGAAGTGTCTGGGGTTGCAGTGCAAATACAGTCACTCATGGCCCAACTGAACAGTCAGATTAATGAGAAAGGCAATCAAGGGAGGACATTCTTCATCGTGCCCTGGGAATTGAGCCCTGGACATTTACATCATTTGCTCAAATGAAAACTGAGCCTGATCATTTTATCATGCTCTGTCTTTTTCAATTACCTTTTGATTTTCTCTAAATCGAGAATTGCTTTTTGCAAAAGACGAAGGTGGGAAGCTACCCTGTGTTATTTCTTTCGATCATGATGGTAATCATTCTGATTTTACTCTGACACCTCAGATATCCTAATGCATAAAGATATTTAAGGTGTTTATAGAAGTGCAACAGTTTTGTGTAAGATTTTAAGAGCAATGGAAAATTCTAAAATACTTCTGTTTCTACTATTGTAAATGCTGTCATCTTTGCTATTTTACCATTGTGACAGATGGTAGGACTGTGTGCTAGCATAGATTGATTTTTCTTTCAGGCCTCTGCCAGTTCCAAAGAATAAATACAGTACCAAAAATATAAATACAATGGGAATATTTATAACCTGGCAATTTCACGTTTACAAAGAAAATAAATGAATATATCTGAGAAGGAGCTGAAACAGTCTTCTTTTAAGATATTTTATTGAAATATTTTATGTCTCCAAGGCAATTTATACTTCCTGTGACAAGTTTAATAGTCAATACAATGGAAAAATATGCAAGTATATATCTTGACAGTCTGTTGTGCTTTTAAAATGTAAAATCATTATTTGAGGGGCCAGCCCAGTGGCATAGTGGTTAAGTTCGCACGCGCTCTACTTTGGTGGCCCGGGGTTCACAGGTTTGGATCCCTGGGTGCTGACCGCAGCACTGCTTATCAGGCCACGCTGTTGTGGTGTCCTGTATAAAGTAGAGGAAGATGGACACGGATGTTAGCCCGGGGCCAATCTTCCTCAGCAAAAAGAGGAGGATTCGCAACGGATGCTAGCTCAGGGCTAATCTTCCTCACACACACACACAAAATGTAAAATCATTATTTGAAGCAGTTGTCACAATGTCTTTTAGCTTTTTAAGACTTACAGTAATGCACTGACTATAAGATTTTTCTGAGCACGTACTGGCTGTACTATCAGGGAGCCATGGCCTTGCTGGGGGAGATGAAACTCTTGGTACACATATGCGCAATGATGCAAAAAGACTTTTTAAAGAAACATCTGCAATTGAGAAGAATTAGAAACATAAGTACTTACCATGTGCAAAGTACTGCATTGTGTTCTTCACATATATTGTCTCCTTTAAATTTGACAACACCCTTGCGCATACAAAATAACTGCACTTGGTTTTCAGGTGACGAATTTGAGTAACAGAGCGGTTAAGTAACTTGCCTAGCTAAAGTCATGTCATGTGAAGGCAGAGTCAGAATTACAGATCAAATTTACCAAATTGAGAGTTGCATACAGGGAGATGGATGTGGAACTATTTTTTCCTCCTTTGTTTCAAGGAAAGTGTTTACTACATACCCTCACATTTTTTCTTGACGTGTAAAATTTTTTCCTCAATTTATTGGCAGGTTGTAGGTAGGCCACAGGCACAGGTCCTACCTAAGGCGAAATGGGAACAGTAATTAGTTGTAAGGGATCTAACTTGACCCATTCCTCTCCCTTAAACCCCCATCCCATCCATTACTGAAACCTCTCCATTCTCTAGAAAGCACACTGCAATTATATCTATGTCTCTACTGTTCTATTTTTATTACCCTGGTCCGAATCACCATCATCTTTTGCCTGGACATCCACAATAGTTTTCTTCATCGCCCTGTTTCTCTTCTTGCCACCTCCAATGTATTCTCCAAAGGCTAGCAGGAGAAATTTATAAACTGTAAATTAGAACATGTCAATTTCCTGATTGAAACTCTAATATCTTCCCAATATGTTTGGAATGAAATCAAAATTTCTTATTTTGGTGGACAAATTCCTTAGTTATATGGCTTCTGGCTACCTTTCCATGCCTTCATCTCATACAACACTCCTCAATATATTCTAGACTGTAACCACACTTGTTTTCTTTCCTGTATGCCAAGCTTTGTTCTGCCTTAGTAGTTTGTATATCATTTCTGCCTGGAAGGTTCTATCCTGTTCCTTCCACTACTGGTTTTTTTTTTTTTAATATTTTTCTCATGAATCTTTAGCTTACATGTCAACTACTCAGAGAGGCTTTGTTTGATTATCTAAACTAGTTTAAGTCTTGTTATGCTTTTTCTTAACATTTGAAAACAATTTGCCATTTTATACAGGTTTTTTGTTTATTTGTATACTGATTCTACCCTACTAAACTGTAAGTTCTGTATATTTTGGATTCGTCACAGTATATTCTGCCTTTAATTCTAAACTAGCCAGAAGTTGGGGTTTAGTTGAGCAAACTGAATAAAATCATCATAATCAACTTTTTTTCTGTGATTCTTATTAAAAATGGGAACTTGAGGGGCCGGCCCGGTGGCGCAGCGGTTTAGTCCGCGCTTGGCAGCCCGGGGTTCGCGGGTTCGGATCCCGGGCGCCCGCCGACGCACTGTCTGTCAGCCACGCCGTGGCGGCGTCCCATATAAAGTGGAGGAAGATGGGCATGGATGTTAGCCCAGGGCCAGTCTTCCTCAGCAAAAAGAGGAGGATTAGCAACAGATGTTAGCTCAGGGCTGGTCTTCCTCACCAAAAAAACAAAAAACAAAAAACAAAAAACAAAAAAAAATGGGAACTTGAATCAATTACTAAAAGCATTTGTTGACCATTACATTATGTCCAGTATATTGGGGGAAAACTATGCAAAACCATGTAATGTACACCATTACAATGCAAGTGCTCTTTTAGAGTTAAAGAAAACATACTTTAAGGAACGCAGAGGATGGAGCAGCTAACATTGCCTCAGGAAAGAATTCACTGACATGGTGACATGTGAACTAGGTCTTAGTGGTGAGTTTACAATTTTCCAGGTTCAGAAGGCTGAATGGGTGATATCTGAGGAAATGGGAAGGCATGAATTGGCTTGAAGAAGAAGAAAAAAGCTTTGGCAGGGGCATGGGCTGATTGGAATGATGTTGGGAGAGGAGCCCCAAAGTCAAATTGTGTTGAAAGACCTTCTATACCAGACTATGGAATCTTTTACTGGGGAGTGACATGGTCTATATTACTTTATAAAAAGGTGGTGAGGAGTAAAATGCATTGAAATTAGAAGAGACTGATGAAAATGGTTAGGATGTTATTGTGATATTCTAGCCAAAAAATGTAAAGCCATAATTGATTCATTGACTTTCGGCTATGCAACAGGCACTGTGATATCTGTTGGGGATTCAGAACCACTGACCTAAAAAGAGGTAATTAGAGGTATTTATATATTATTTATCTGGGATTGTTTCCATCTTTATACTTTATCAGTCAGTTTGACTTTTCCACATTTGATTTTTGTATACATTTTCTAGAATACATTACATTTGAAAATAGGATATTTCTCTAGCAGATTTTATATTTATTGTGTAAGTACAGGGTCCAATGTAATGGAGAATATGGTGAACTCTACAGTGTTTGAGAAATAGGTGGCAAAGAGACTTCGTAAATTATATCATGCTTGAGCTAATGCCTAAAATATGGGGTAGACTCATTTCAGGCAGAGGGAATGGCATAAGCAAAGGCATGGAGGCATGGTATGAGCCAGGAAGGGCAAATAATGAAATATGCCTGAACAATAGAAATGATAAAAGTGAGGATTTTCATATGTCCATTGATTGTGGACTTTGGATGAACAAAAGGGGACTTGGATGAAATATATAAATTTTACCCTTTTTGGACTCTATTTGAGCATGTGGTCATGTAATAGTGAGATTGTAACACAGCTGAGCAAGTTACACATGCTATGTTCATGTAGCTGGATTCTCTCCATTGATAAGTATGTTCTAAATGTTCTTTTTTCCTCATCCCAGTGACTATTTTAAGTGTTTCCACCTTTCTCAAACTCCAACTTTGCCTTGCACAAGCTCTTGTAATTTATGGTGTTGAAGTGGGAGCCATCTGATGAGGGATGATGCAGTTGTCCTATCTTCTGGCTTCCAAGCTCCTCTTCCCTTTGCCTGTCTGACTCCCATCCCACATTCTCCTTCTGGATCTCTGTTACTCCATCAAACTCCTCTTTGAAATAAAGAATAAATTTGTGGCCACCACTTTTTACCCCCCACTCATCCTTGATCTCTTATAATCCAATTACTCTCTTTACTGCTCTTTTGAAATTAATGTTCTTGTAATTTCTTAAATTCCAGGGTGAATGAACTTCAGTCCTTCTAAGTTTTTTAGCTCCATCTTCTTGATTCTCCCTTCCTTCTTAGCCTTCATGTAAGACAACCTGCTTATTCTCTTTGATTACTCCCTTTTTCACATCTCGTCTTTTGTTGTTCCCTATGGATTAAGTCTCAAAGTTATTTCCTTAACCAAATCGGTTCTTTCTCTACTTTCTTCTTTAAACTATTTTTGCTTTATTGATATCTATCAAATCAATATCGGCCCAGATCCACATTTCTAAATTTCTGGTTAAAAAAAGAAATCTTCTATATCTTGTTTTTTTAAATCAAGCAATAGTCAAGATTTTAAGCCAACAACTCTTCCTACTTTCTTCATTCTGTTAGAGGGCCAGCAATTTCCTAGCCATCCATGTCTAATCAGGTAAACTATTTCCCCTCCTTAATCTCCCAGCTTTAATACTGCCAATTGATGATTGAGGCAATCTCTTCCATTTAACTTTTCTTATTTTCTCCTTCCATTCTTACTGCTATACCTTGGCTCAAACCCTTATTTTCCCTTGTCTATAAAAGCATGATGCCATTCTAACTGTTCTTACCTTTATCCTTTCAATATACTGAAGCCACACTAATAATTTTAAACTAGTGGGGAAAAAAATCCTGCCATTTCCTGGATAATAAAATCTTCAATGGCTCCCTGTTTCCTACCAAATTTAGAGGAAAAGCCTCCAGACTGTAATTGAAAGTCCTCTATTATATTTTATATTCTCTTATGTACAACATAATTTCTGATTTCTATTATTTTTAAAACAGACCCTTTATTTAATTCATGGATGGTATATTAGTAATCTATTTCTGCATAAGAAATCACCCCAAAATTTAGCAGCATAAAACAATATACATTTATTACCTCACCATTTCTGTGGTTCAGGAATCTGAGCATGATTTAGCTGAGTTATCTTCATAGTCTTTCATGAGACTGCAAATATTGCCCAGGGCTGGAGTCTCATCTGGGGAATGATCCATTTCTAAACTCATCTGTGTGGTTTTTGGTAGGATTTAGTTCAGTTCCTTGGTGGTTGTTGGCATGAAGTCTTCAGTTCTTTGTTAATTGTTGTCTGGAGGCTACCCTCAATTCCTTGCCATGGGACTTCTCCAGCATGGCAATTTCCTTCAATTTAAGTCAGCAAAAGAGAGAGTCTGCCAGCAAGAGAGAAGTTATTCTCTTATGTTTCCTAATCATAGAAGTGTCATGTCATTCCATCACTTTTGTCATATTCTATTGATTGGAAACAGTTTGTGTCCACACTTAAGGGCACACTCAAGGGGAGGAGATTACACAAGAGTGTGACTATCAGGAGACAGAACACTGGGGGCTATTTTATAGGTGTCCTGCCTCGGAGAGTTTGGATCAAGATATGGATATAAGGTGTAAATAGATAGCAACTGTACTACAGCCCCAGTGAAGGGTGCTCTTGACAGACAGTGGATAGGGAAAAAGTCTTTCAATGGGTAGAAGTTTGGGTGGTGCACCTGATCATCCAGTTTATGTGGAAGGAGAAGTGGCCTGAGGTTAGATATGTATAGACTCATATATATACTCATATACATAGATATGTATATATTCATATAGACCATATTCATGTAGAAATATATATGGCCAGTGGCAAATGACACGACCAGCTGTTCAGGAGCCTGGAAGGAGAAAGATTGAAAAATTGAAGACAAAGAGGTCTGGGGCAGAGGCATTTGGTTGTACATATGGAAGTAGGTATGAAGTTTGAAAACCTTCATACCAAATGTTAATGTCAATCAGAGAGCACCTACAAGGTAAGAAGCACTAAGGAACAAAGTAGATAAAAAGACTTGACCCTAAGCCAGAATTTGTCAACAGACATCTTGGTGCTGGCATGATGGGCACATGGGTCAACTGGCGTGTTGGTAGGAGGGAGGCTATGCATGAATCCCACAGCATGAGTTCCAACTTACTGAGACTGATCTACCTACTACTGCCACAAAATATCCACCCTGTCAGTTATAGAGCCCAAGACTAAGTTCCTGATATGACCCCATCCCTTGAGGAGACTGACCAAATTGACCACTTGGTGAAAAGTAGGCAACATTGAACCCTTTCATGCCTGGAAAGGTCAGTGATTAGCTCTGATGGTAATAATAGACATTTCAGGGATGGGTTTGCATTTCCTGTCTTTGTAGGATCTCAGCCAGCACTACTATCTAAGTTAGGTTTACATAGTATTTGATCCACCAGCATGGGATCCTGATAACATCGTGTCCATCCAGAGGACCTATTTTTACATCAAAGGTGGTATGAAAGTGGGCCTATGATTGTCATGGTCCACATATAATGAGAAATAGATGCATGAATATAAAAGTCTTTCATTCTGGCCCAACACTAGACATCTTTGAAGGTTCTTAACAGTTTGAGAACTCCCACTGGAGTTAGCTGAGACTGTCAGGATTGTATTGCAGCTCAACTTCTTCCTCTACTTAATCCTGCTATGTCCCTCCCACATCTGTACAAGTACTGGTTCCAAGAACACTTCTTATTAAACATTCTGTATGCTAAAGTTTGTCTCAGAGTCTGCTTTCTGGGGAATCCAATCGAGACAGTCAACATGCTAAATTTCATACAAAAAGATAACAGGGGACAAAAGTCTTAAAGTATGTACTGATATAAAAAGTTCAAAGAAATATGTTAATCAAAAAATCTTATAAAGACATTCATAAAATGAATGGATTCATGAAATTATAGTGTTAACTTATAATTACAATTCTAAAATAAGTTGAATAGTTGAAGTGAGATTTTTATGGAATAAATAGGCAAACTATTTCACAAATTCGAGTTTTTTTCAGTAAAAACTGTCAGCCATAGGCATTTTTTAAAATTCTGGATTGACAATAATTGGTATGGCTAAATTTATGTTTGAATAGAACCTTAAGAACTGACAAAATTCATAGTAGGGTGTTGTAAACATATAGACAGTCACTCTGTTTTTTTTGAAAAATATAATTATTTGTGAGGTTTTTAGTTGATAAAATGTAAATCTCATTCCAAATAATGTGAAATAAAGTTTTATAAAATCGACTTAGTCTTTTTCTTTTTCACTTGATCTATCATCACTTTATATTTTGAATACTTGCTTTTCTTTCTGTTATATTTGTCAAAATCTTTTCTATTTATCTCTCTCCTGATGCTGTAATAATAAAGTGATTGACACCTTTGATTGCATTGTGTTTTCTCAGCTGAAAGAAAAGAAGTTATTACTCATGTCTTACAATACACTCTCTGTGTTGCAATCCTATAAGTAAAAAGATCTAAACTCCCCAACAAAGGCTCTTTTGATATTATCTTATTTTAATTATTTGTGAACAGAGTGGCTAATTGTTTACAGTTTAAGCATGATTGAGAATCAGGGAAAAAAAATCCCTTAAGGTATCTGGGGTCATTTATGTGCCTACACTCAGCAAGAAAGCTCCATTGGTACTGGACTGTCTAAGATGGCTACACACACCAATCCACCCACACCTACACATTCACCCATCCACACACTCACCCCCACACACATCTGGGGGCTTGGTGCCGACTGTTGGCTAGGGTACCTCAGTTCTCCTCCATGTTGTCTTTCATCATTCAGTATTCTAGCCTGAGCTGCTTTACATGGTGACTGGCTTCCAAGAGAACCAAAAGAGAAGCTCCTAAGACAGACCTAACACACAGCGTAACTTCCATCATACTCATGGCTAGAGGAAGTCACAAGGACAGTACAGATTTATAGGGAGGGGACAGAGCCTTTATCTCTTGATGGGAAGAGTGGCAAAACTATCACTAAAGAGCATATTCCAGAGGAGGAATTATTGTATCCATCTTTGGAAACAACCTAGAACACTAAGGCAAGAGAGAGTGACTTAGTAATAACACTAAGTTATAGAGAGGACTTGCTATTATAGAGTTGTCAGGGAAAGGTCTGTTTGAGGAAATAAAATTACACTAAGAAGCTGAATGAAATGAGAGAATGAGCTATGCCAACATAAGGAAAGAAAGAACATTCTTGCCAAGGGAATATCGATTGCAAAAGGCCCTGAAGTGGGAGCAAACCTGGTGTGTTGGAGGAAATCCTACAGCTTCTTATGGTAATTCCGGCAAGAAATAATTGTCTCTTGAACTATGGAGATATTTGTGAGGGTGATGAGTTCCTTCATTTGGTATGTGTTTTGACAGAACTGATAAGATTTGCTTTTGGATTGTGTGTTGGTGTGAAAAAGATGAATCAAAGATGACTATAAGGTTTTGGACCTAAATCTGGGCGAATGGTATCACCATTTAATGAGATGAGATGGAGTTCCTTGGGGTGGAGCAAATGTGTATGAAAAATAAAAATTCAGATTTGGATATTTTGCTTGAAGTTCTTACAGATATCCAAGTGGACATGCTGAGTTGGAAATTAGATATATGAATCTGGAATTCAGTAGCAAGGATAGGGCTAGATATAAAAATTTAGAACTTGCCATATGTGATTTAAATAACATGGGATTTGATGAGATCACCCAGAAGATGATTGTAAAAGGAGAAAAGAAGAGGCCTAGGGACTAAATTCTGAAGCATTCCAATATGTAGTGGTTAGGAAGAGCAGGAAGATCGAGCAAAGAAGGCTGAGAAGGAAAGTAATTGGTGCTAGGGAAGCAGTCATGAATGCACATGAAGGACAAAATTGCAAGAAGGGAATTATTGGTGGTGACAAATGATACTGAGAAGTCAAGTTAGATGAAGACTGAGATCTGACTGTTGGATATGTGTGGGACTTTGAACTCAAACAGAGTTTCAGTGGAGGGTGCAGCTAGAAGAAGTGAGAATAGTGTATATAAATAATACTTATGAGGATTTTTTTCTTTCTGAAAATGGGAACAAAAAAATGGGGCATGTTTTTTTGTTAATGGAAATGATCCACAGGGAGGAAAAAATGATGATGCAAGAGAGGGGGAGGAGCATGGCAAGAAGCAGTGTTTTTGATTGTAAGAGAAAAGAGAGCAAATACTCAGGCAGACTGTTGGGCCTTAGATAGGGATGAGGGCTTTTTATCCACTTTAATAAAATGAAAAGTATAGTTTTGGCTTAAAGACTTATATAAATTGGTAGATTTAATGGTGGAAGATAAATTTCTTGTTGAAATTTTTATATTTTCTAAGTGAAATAAAAGCAAGATGATCAGCTAAGAGTAAAGTAGTAGTATAGGGTTTTGAAATTTTAGGAAAGCAATGAAATAATTATTTTGGAGGGTGAAATGTGAACTGACTAAAAAAAATGTAGTACAATCACCAGGCAGCACTAACGACCATTTGGGGTTTGTGGTAATAAATTTAAATAGGCCAGTATGCTTTTCTGTTTTTCTTCAGCTGCACGTGGTTCCCTGGGTGCAGGGGTAGAATGGGTAGCTTTGCACAGTTGCAGCTTTTCTGGGTAAGGTGGAATGAAGTCAGGATAAGGGAGATGAAAACCCTAAGGATATGCAAAGAATAGTTAAGATGATGAATCATGGAATCTAAGCTAAGTAAGGGAGGAGTTGGCGGAAATCAAGAGGGTACTGGGAAGTGAAAAGAGGTAGAGCTAGTGAACTTGAAAATCCTGGTGGGATGGGTCTTGCTATGTTGTGGGAATCCACAATTAACTTCCTTTTAGAACCCTGAAGATGTGGCACTCTTTGGAGGGGGGCTATCATGAAAAATGACTGTGGCAGCAGAGACAAAATGTATCAAGAGTCCTGGGATGGCAATGGGATGATAAACTTCAATGACCAGGATTAAATACCTGCCAGCCCAAACAGATGAGAGTTAGGATTGGGATTTAATTTAAGGAAAGAAATCAATGCAGAATTTCCTATACACCTAAATACATATGTGTGTATATGCATGTGTGTGCATTTCTGAGAAGCACAGTGGAATTTTGAAAGGGTTGAAAGTTTTCTCCTTTAAAAAATATTCATGAATGTTATAGTTTATACAGTTTTAAACATTTTAATTTAAAAATTACAAAAGAAACAGTTTTACTGGCTATATAACTTGAGTGCAATTTGATATAGAGCATTAAGATATTTAAATAAAGAAAGTCTCAATTTGCTGCAAGTTGGTTAGCCATGGGAGCCTTTAAAAAAGAAGTCATGAAGACAAATTTTGCAATTCCCATCCAAGCACTGCCCAGGAGAAAAGGACATTTAGCCAGCAAACTTTGAGTATACTGACTCTTTTGGCAAGCCTATCCCTATTTTAAGATGAATTCATCAGCTGTCTGAGCCTAATGCCATTAAAAATTGGATTCATCTAACTTCTTTGTTTTGATTCCACATTTATTAAACAACCTCTGATTATTATTTGTCTTTCCATGTGTGTGCCTAAAAGGACAAAATGTGTTGCTCATATGAGCTTCAAGTATTTTAGTCCCTGTAACAATTATTTCACAATGTACATTAAGTCAGATTTTGGTTTTATTTATCTACCTCAGGAGCTTGGATAATGTGAGCTTGTTCTTGAGAAGTGAACTTGCTTTTGGAATGCTGACAGAATGAAGTTATTAGGCATGTAAAGCTGCAGGCCAATTCATGGGCTGTAGTGAATCTACCCAGGTAAAGAATCCACCCTGGGAGGCCTCCTGGGAGGCAGGCAGCCTTGCCCCTGGCAAACTCCCCTGCAATCACTGTATCTCGCCTACACTTGGAGCGCTGGCTCAAATTTTGCCTCTTCTGTGATGCCTTCTTGGGGCCTTCCATCCACTTTCAGCTGTCGGGGGGTGCATTTTATGGGTCACGCAATCTGTTGGGCTCACAGAGAGGCTTGTTTGATCACAAGTAAGAGTTCTCCAGGAATCACTTTAGATTTCTTCTTACAGGAAGGATATATGACTGACTGACGTCTGTCTGTCCTTAGAATCCCACAAGCAAAAGTTACGTCTTCATGCTTTTGGTCCCGAAGAGAAGGCTTTAACTGTAACCTTATTCAAATACAGTATTCCAGAGTTCTTGGTGAGGGAGGGCCAGGCCCTGCATGCAAGTTTTCCTATAGTCCACTTTTGTGCAGAGGTGGAATGATGTTTGGTGTGGGCAAGAATACACGTCAGAATTTTTTATGTTAATGCAAATAGAAATGTTGATCACTGGCATGTGTTACGAGGCTGAAACGGAAATTTTGACATCCAATTCTCAAACTACAGCTATGGGAGTTGATATTCCAAATGAATCATTTATGTCAGTGTATAGATGTCAGGGCGATGATATAATTTATCATTTAAACTAGGCTACTCTTGAGAATAAAAGTGTGCACTATTATGCCAGAAGAACTGTTATACACTAGAACTGTCCTGGGTAAACAGAGATGTATTGTTACCCCATATATAGGCTGGACTGGTAATAAGCCAGTACAGGTCATGTAGCCATATTCTTTGTTAATAGCCATCATCTCCTACAATTTCATCAGTGCCTTATTTTGATATGACATGTACTAAACTATTTTAAAAATATTTTTTAAATATTACCCTGGCATATAAGGAAAAAAGAATTTATAATAAAAAAATTTAAATCTGAAAGATTGCTTAAGTAGTGAGAGAATAAAATTCAAAGGAGATTATTCTAAGCAATGAAGTACAGGAGAAATAAAGTTTATTTATAATAAAGGATCTTATTTGATTATGAATAATATATTGTATATTATTTTTTTAATTAGGAAGAAGATTACAGAGAGAAGTTACATTGAAAATATAGTACTTTGAGGTAGGAGCTTTTTGTTTATGTATATATTTTTTAATTTTGAATTGTAATAAATATTTCTAAAATAACATCTTATCACAAGTATATTCCACATAATTTGTCATTTTTTAAGTCATATTTTTAAGCAGTTCTGGAGAATTTCATCAAGAGAGTTATAATTAAGTTAGATGTTCCATTATTCCTTTACCATGAGACTTTTTTCTGATTTTTTTTTTTACTATTATCAGTAACAAAATGGTTATTATTAAGATGTCCTCTTAGTAGATTTATAAAAATAGAATTAGTGGGTAAAATAAAAACACTTTAGACTCTTAATATACATTGTAAAAATGTTTTCAAGAGATCATGCTAACTTATACTGTTATTATTGCGTGTCCAAATGAAGGTCACTTAAAAAACATCCGCAGATCAGATCCCAGTTTTGGTAACAAGTTCATCACTTGTGGTCAACTTAGGGAAATTTCTTAGAAGAGGATGTTTGCTTTTTTGTGCATTAATTTTACGTTATGCCTATGTACTAGACTTCTCATAAGTAAACTACTTTTATTATTTTAAAATTTTTAATCAAAATAATGCACACATATTGCTTAAATTAAACATTAGACACTGATTTGTTTAAACCACTACTTATTATTTATAAACTATAATTTTGTAAATGTTATACAACTTATTGTTTTCTTTGAAATAATAATTGTCTTATTTGCTTTGATTTTCTATGTATCTTTCGCTAACTTATCTCCAAACACTGCCAGAAGTGTAAATTTCCATCATTATGTTCAAATGCATTCATTTATCTTTAAGATATTATTTTACTGGAAACAAATCTGCTCTCTGTCCTGGAGGGAGACACTGTTTCTGTCTTGCAAGGTTATTTGCTATATAAACACCCTTAAAAGATAATCTGAAACAGAAGCTGACATAAGACATACAGAAATGTGAAAGAGACCCTTGGAGAAATGTCTCCCAATAATATACTGGAGTCTATTTCTGGACTTTCTATTCTATTCCACTGGTCTGTTTGTCTATTCATGTTAGTACCACATTCTTTTAATTATAGAGACTTCATGGTGTTTTAATATCTTGTAGAAGTAGACTCCCTTATACATTTTCCTTTTTAGTGTTTTCTAACTATCCTTCAATTTATAAGTGACCTCTTTATGATGTTGAGTTGTGTTACCTCAGAATGGTGGATGTCTTTCTAATTGTTCAAGTTTATTTTTTGTCTTTAGGTAGTTGTATAAATTTTTCTAATATAGTTTTGTACATTTCTTGTTACAGTTATTTTTAAATATTTAATCTTTTTGCCACTATACATTTTCTGCTTCATTCAACTGGTTATTATTTGTATATATGAATATTATTAATTTCCACATATTAATATTTTATCCTACTTCTTCACTGAATTCTTTTATTGTTTGAGCTAAGTTTTATCACTGATACTCTGGGTTTTCCAGGAATACTATAACATCATCAACTTCTTTACCAGTTATTCCTCTAATTGATTTTTCTTGTTCAAATGCATTGAGTGTCTCAAATACAGTGCTGGAGATAGCACCCTAGCCTTGTTCCTGATCTTAAAAGAAATGCCTTCAGTGTTGCCTCATTAAGTAAGATGCCGACTTTAGGACTAAGTTGTATCTTATTGTGTTAAAAAAGCATCAATCCCTATTTTCTTGAGTTTTTTAAAAATTAAGAATGGATTATGGAACATTTCAAAGGTTTCTGCAGCATTTATAGAAATGGTCATACAATTCTTTTCTCCTTAGATCTATTTACATGATATTGTATTAATGGATTTCCTAATATTGGACCAATCTGTCATTCCTTGAGAATATCCCACTTGGCCACGTGGCATTATTTTCTTAATGGAATGTTGAATTCTACTTGCTAATATTTTATTTAGTACTCTTGCATTGATAGTCATAAGTGATATTGGTCTGTAGTTTTCTTTTTATACTGTGTTTGTTAGGCTTACATATCAGTGTTATACTCACTTTATTCCTGTTTCTTTTACATTAATTGCTGTTTAAGCTATCTCCAATGGAGTGATTTTTGATAATCTGTATTTCTCCAGGAAATTAGACATTTAAGTTAGATTTTCAAATATGTTTGCTTAGAGGTCTGAAAATCTGTCTCTTGATTTTTTTTTCTATTACAGTGTTTATTTTCTCTTATTTTGTATTTTGATATTTGAGCTTTCTCTTTTTTTTTTCGTCAAGTTAGCTAATGGTCGTATAGTGTTAATTTAAAGAAACAGGATTTTGATTAATTAGTTAGGTCTTCTCTTTTTCTAGTCTCTACCATTAATTTCTGTTTATCTTTATGATTTCCTTCCTTTTGCTTTCTTTGGTTTACTTAGTTGTTCTTTCTCTAGTTTTTTGAAATGGGAATTTAATACATTTATTTGGATTCTTTTATTTTTATTGATATGTGTATATAATTGTATAATTCTGATCACTACTTAAATGTATCTGTATAAGTAGTGTTTTCATTATCATCACAGTCATGCACTGTGTAATGACATTTCAATCAATGATGGACCACATATACGATGGTGGTCCCATAAGATTAGTACCATATAGCGTAGGTATGTAGTAGGTTATACTATCTAGGTCTGTGTAAGTATCCTTCTGATGTTTGCACAATGACAAAATTGCCTAATGATGCATTTTCATAACATATCTCTGTCATTAAGCGATGCGTGACTGTATTTTTTAGAAGTTGTATAATTTTAGTTTGTATTTTTCCTTTCACAGGAGTTATTTAATAGGTGTGTTTGGAAAATTCCATTTGGAAGTGTCTTTTTATTATTTGATTTTGTTAATAACTTTTAGTTTTATTGAGTTGAGATCAGAGTATTTTTTATTTTTACTTTATGAAACTTACCAGTGTTAACTTTGTGACCTAATTTTTATAAATGTTCCATGAGAACTTGAGCCTGGGGGATATTCTCTTATTATTGCAGTATAAAATCGATAAATATTGATAAGATCTTCCTCAGTGATTATGTTGTTTAGGTCTTCAATATCCTTACCTATTTTTTGGCCTCTTGATTTATGTTATACTGAGAGTGATAATATTAAAGTCTCTCCATTTATTAGCATGTTTCCATCTATGTCCCCTTGCATTTTCTATAGTTTTTTTGCTTCAAAAAGATATTTTCTATGTTATTTAGTGTGTAGATGTTTATAACTGTTATCTTCATTGTTAATTATGGTTTTTAGCATTAACAAATAACTTTGTCATGTTTAGGCTTGAATTCTACTTTATCTGATATCAGGATCCCTACCCCTGTTTTTCTACTGTTTTTATTTGCCTGGTATAAATTTGTCCATCTATTTGTTTTTAACTTTTCTTTTGTCTGTCTTTGTATACAGCTTGTAGCTGAGTCTACCTTCGTGAACCAAATTTAAATTTTTCTTGCCTTTTTTTCTGGTGAGGAAGATTGGCCCTGAGCTAACAACCATTGCCAATCTTCCTCTTTTTGCTTGAGGAAGATTGTCCCTGAGGCAACATCCATGCCCATCTTCCTCTACTTTAAATGGGACGCCGCCACAGCATGGCTGCCAAGCAGTGCATCGGCCAGTGCCTGGGATCCGAACCGGTGAACCCCAGGCTCCCAAAGCGCAAACTAAACTGCTGCGCCACCGGGTTGGCCCCTCACTGGGTATTTTTTAAAAATGTGCTGCTCCATTGTTGCCTTGCTATGGTTGTTGTGTTTGAGAAGTCTTATGCCAGTGTAATTCTTTTGCCCTTTTAAAATTTATTTGATCTTTGGCTGAAGAACTTGAGGAATTTTTTTCTTTGTCATTAAAGTCTAATAGTTTTTCTAGACTATATCTTGTGGTTGGTTGATCTGGGTTAATTTTTTCGTATAGCTGGTGGGATAGAATCAGATCTTATTTTATTTGTGGTAAAATGTTTGGAATATGGGTTTAAACATTAGTGCAGTTATGTTGGTTTTTTTTTTTTTTTTCCTTTCAGGGACTTCAATTATACCTATGCAATTCCTTCTTTGTCTTCTATTTTCAGTACTTTCTCTTTGACCATTTATTCTGCTTTCTTTATCTCATTTTTATTCTTCTCATTTTCTTTTTAAATTGCTTTTCTTTAATGCCTCTTATTGCCTACTTTCCTTTAGGTGTCTTGTATGTAACTTAGTCTGCATTTCTGAAAACATTTTATCCTTCTCCATTTTTTCCCAGACTCAATCAACATTCTTTTCATTTCTTCCTGTTTTATGTCCATTTTTGTTATTAATTATTGAAGTCTTGATTCAAAGAGGTTTTTTTTTTTGTCTGTTTGCTCCTCAGTTTTTGCTTGAGTATATTTAATTTTCAGTTTGACTGTTTTCTTCTGTTTCAAAGTTGTTTGGGGATGGGGTTTTCATCATTTGAGACCTGTTAAAAGTCATTGTCTGAATTTTTTTTCCTCCAGTTTATTTTGTGATTTTGGAATTGACAAGATTCTTAGCTCAGTGGTCTCCTTTTCTCTCAATGGAGCAAAATTAAGTTTCTTTAGTTGATTTTACTTTTTGGTGGTGATGGGGGCAGGGGTCGTGTGTTTTCCAATTATTTTGGTCCTTTATTTTGTCTTGCAGATCCCTAAATTTTCTGTTTTTGCTCTTTTCCCCTATACCATACAATTGCCAAAGTATACTTTTCCCTTCATTTTTTTGCATTTTTCTTTTCCAGAAACTATACCTTTCAAAGACTGCAAGTTCAAAGTATATGTACATTTAAATGTATTCTGTGTCATAAACACTTTCACATTACCAGAATAACTTTTTAATAGTTTTACACTTCGCATGAACTTTCTCTTTCTGACAGTGATTTTGGATAAATCTTTGGTGCCTTGCAAGTCCACACTTCTCTCTGCCCCTGGAGTTTTCCCCAAAATGCCCTTGCTCATCACAGAGGCTTGTAATAGGAACATGTATATCACTCACCTGAATTTGGTGTGTTTTTCCTTTTAAAAAATTTTTATAGTTATTTTAAAGTTGGACTTTTTTTTCTACTCTTTATGTGAAGGGCATGGTTTTGTATAGTTTTATCTGTCCATCTTTTTGTTCTGTGTTATTTTAGAAGGATATACGGGGAACACAAAGATGTAGGTAGCTGCCGTTATTTTACACAATCAAAATTATCTCCATTGCTTTCTAAATAGACTTTCTTTTTAAATGGGCCTTTCTGCAGTACATCTAAAATTTATTCTTGCTTTTCCTCGAGGCCACATTAAGATTCAGATTTTTTTGGCTCCAAGTCATTTATCACTTACTGACCTGCTCTCCAGCTACCAAAATTTTATTAACTCCTCTCTTATTTTCCCCACCTTTGGGCATTTATGCCTTTGAATAATACTCACTTTTACACTTGAGAGTTTTAGATGAGTCAGTTTATGGAGGGACCAAGAGTTGATGCATGTTTTTAATCCGTGCTCTTTATCCAGAGGTTTAAGATGTTTTCATATGAGACATAACTAAGGCTTTTCAGGAAAAAAAAGTATCCCTGTTATTTATTCTGAAAAAATTATAATATGCAGGACTTGAAAGGTGCTGTCCTTATGTGTTTTAGGAAGAAAGGAGAAATAGGGTACTCCGTCTGTGTGGTATATAAAAACTCCCCAGGGAGATTTAAAAAACAGTAGAATCTTACACCCTATTTCTGTAGTTTCTGATTCAGTATGTCGAAGATAGGACCTTGAGATATATACTTTAAGCAATCATCCCAGGTCAGTTCTGGTGCTGTTGTTTTAGGAAATCCACTTGAGATGTACTAAACTATGGATAGACTTTTTAATAAAAATAAGTGAAGGCCATATCCATATGCCTGTGAATTTCCCTAATAATTCAAACAGATATGGGTGGCATTTGTATATATATTTGATATATTTATATATTTTATGTATTTATATATTATATATTTTAATGTATTAAATATATTTATATTAAAGAAACTGTTTATTTTCTGTCAACTTTATTTCCATTTTCTGTTTAAAAGTCTGTGGAAGAGCAGCTTAAGACCACTCAGTGGTTGCTCCTACCCATTTAGTGGCCACAGCAGTGGGGGCTGCTGACCAGTCCTCAGTGGCAGGCTGAGTGCTCCAGTTTTCAGTATGGAAGTGCTGCATAGGCACAGAGGGCACCTGCATGCCTTCAGGCCAGTCTGCAGCCTCTGGTTGAGGAGCAGTAAATTTGGGAGATGGAACAGTCCATTTACCCTGAAATTCCTCCTTGGTCACAGCCTTTTCAACAGTGGCTTGCTCTTCCTTTTCAATCTCTTCAGAATCTCTGTAGAAGTTGAGATCAGGCGTGACCTCCAGGAGATAGTGCCGTTCATGTGCAGGACTTCCCGGGCCAGCATCCACCACATCAGACCCACGGAGTGAGCTCTCCTGTTGCACGGGATGGCAGTGTCCACACAGTGCAGAGGAGAGTCTGTGTTACACAGAGCAATGGTAGGCGGGTTACCATAGGGTGGCTGTGAGTGGCTGGGAATTAGCCCTGGGATCAGTAGCCACAGGAAGTCGAGTCTCCCGGAAGGCTGCCTGGATCTTGTTAGTGAAAGTTCCAGGAATGAAGAGGCCCCAGTAGGATTGGCTCCAGTGGCAGCGGCCAACTTCAGCATAGCTTGCTTGCTGGTATTCCTGGATGATATGGTAGTGAAGTCAGCTGAGGTTTCAACAGCAACAATGGCACGAGCTGCCAGTGGAAGCTTCTCCCAGGTTCTCTTCAGATTTATGAGGTAAGATCATCACTTTTCCTTTTGTAGATGACGGTTCCATTTGCAAGTCAAGGTTGGTGCCACCTAAGTGGGTTCTTGCTGCAAGGAATTTGAGGACACCCTCCTCTTTTATTTGCAGGACATCAAGAGCTCTTGATGTTGTGGAAGTTTCCCTTTAAGTTATTATGGGGTCCATGTGGACTCCCCTCTGGGTAGCACGGAACAGCTTGGTGGCATTTATCCTGAGAGTCTTGGTTGTGGCGGTTATTACTATTGCTCATCAACATTCACTTCTCTACTTCTGGAACAGTAGAGGATTGTATTTATACATGCTCCTAGGGTTAGATATGGCCTGTAACAAAATAATAGTAAAATTAAAGAGGTTAAAATAAGGGTAATGATGCCTATTTCATTTGCTAATTTTTTATAACATACTATCCTCTGTGAAGTTGCTCAAAGGGTAAATAAATCTTCATTAGTATCCACCCTGGATGATAACATGTGAGAGGCAGCTCTAGAAAAATCAGCACTTTTAGTGCTGATGATATTCTGATTCAGAATATTTTTTCTTTTGATTTTTGATTTGTAGTTTATACTTGAAACTATTCATTGGTTTCTATATCTGTAGTGTTTTGCTTTGTGTAGCATTTCTTTTACAGCAGTCATGGGGTCTCTTTATAAACCTCTGGATGATGAATGACAGTCTCTTTGAGGTGACCCCAAGTTTCCATCTCCCTGGTAATTGTGGGATATGCTACATAGCCCATATGCTAAGTCTGTCAATTACAAACATATTTTCAAAATTTAGTTAATATGTCAGTCTGTTCTTGCTGCTTTACTGAAGTACCATAGACTGGGTGGCTTTTAAACAACAGAAACCTATTTTTCACAGTTCTGGAGGCTGGAAATCTGACATCAGGGTGCCAGCATCATTGAGTTTTTGTGAGGACCCTCTCCTGGGTTGCAGACTGCCAACTTCTCGTATCCTCACATGGCAGAAAGAGTGAGCTAGCTCTCTAGGCCCCCTATAAAGACACTAATCCCATTCATGAAGGCTTCACCCTTATAACCTAATTACCATTCAGAGGCCCCACTTTTGAATACTATCACATTGGGATTAGAGTCTCAACATATGAATTTTGGGGGGACATAAACTGTCCATTGCAAGATCCATTCAGACATTTTGCATGATGAAATAATAAACAGATATTCAGTAGCAACGATTTTATTATGTACTTTTCCTAATATAAAAGTAAAACATAGTCTTTGTAGTTTATTCAATAATTACAAAAAGAATGATAAGAGAAATAAAAAGTATGATCTTCAAAGACGAAAGATGATTATACTAGAAATTGATAAGGTGTCTTGAATGCTAGATATAGCTATTCGAACTCAGAATAAATTTTATTAAACTTTCTTTATACAGGAAAATTTTGTTACTCTTGGCAGGAGATGACTTTAAATTTTGTATTCTAGCAGTTCTTGGAGAAGTTACATTCTTGTACCCAATTAAGCTCATTTTGTTTGCTAACTTTTATTGAGAAATTATTATTTGCCAAACACTGTTCTGATGCTCTACATGTAAAAACTCAGTTAATGCTTATTACAACACTGTGATATAGGTGCTATTATTATTTTAATTTTAGAGATAAATAACCTGAAACAGGAAAATGAAGTAATTTGTCTCTGATTGCTTAGTTAATAATTGGAACAACTGAGATTTGTGTTTCCTTCAGAGCTTTTTACATTACCCTTACACTACAGTTATTTCTTTAACTTGTGGAAAATGACAACATTCATCCATATATCTGAGATGATTCAAAGCTCCTAGCCTGGAGCCTTGCACACAAAGCCCATCTAATGTTTGTTTGCTATGTCCTTGTGTTTAAACAATGCAGGGCACACACATGCTTGTTACTAACCAAAAGTCACATCACCAAAAGCAAGAAGATATATGTTGTCTCCTTTATTTGGATGAATTTAAAACAAGTAGAATTTTGCTCACTCATGAAGACAGAAAATTGGAAATTTTATAAAATTAGGAAGCAGCAATTATGCACAAGTATAACCCATCTTAGTCTATTTTCAAAGTTGTAAAGATTTTATGTAGAGAAGAAAATAGTACTAATCTTAAGGACACTGTGCTTTGTCTCTTTTGTGTGTTACTACATATGCTTTTCTTACTATTTCTAATATTTCTCAAGAGGTACACTTCCATAAACTGTGAATCAAACAATACCTATTGTGTAATGCTGAGATGGACAGCAGTCATGCCTTTATTGTGTTTCACAGTGTATTATTTTGGGATTAAAGTGGAAAAAATCCAGATGGCTGATATAATTTGTCTTGGGTGATTTTTCAGTTGTTGAACAGACATTACTGACATGTGATATTGAAAGCCAATTTTTAAGAGAAGTTTGGAACAATCTCTACCAAAGGGAGTTGTGCCATAGCTGTTTCACTATCCAGAGAAAACAAGATGTAATCAGAACATGTTCTCTCTTACTTACTGGTCCTTTCATTTGCATGGATGAATGTAGGTTTCCCCCCCCCAGCTTTATTGAGGTATAATTGACAAATAAATATTGTATAAATTTAAAGTGTACAACGTGATGATTTGATATATGCTAACATTGTAAAGTGATTACCATGATCAAGCTAATTAACATCTCCATCACTTCATGGTTACCATTTGTGTGTGTGTGTGTGTGGTGAGAACACTCAAGATCTACTCTCTTAGCAAATTTAAGTATACAATATGCTGTTATTAATTATATTCACCATGCTGTATGTTAGATCCCCAGAACCCATTCATCTTATAATTGAAAGTTTTTTACACTTTGACCAACATCTCTTCATTTCTTCTTCCCCCCCATAACCACCATTCCACTCTCTGGTTCTATGAGTTTGACTTGTTTAGATTCTACATATAAGTGAGATTATACAGTGTACATGTTGTTTTAAAAATTATATATTAATTTAACTTGTGAAGCAAATATATTAAAAACAGAAATTGGACATTAAAAATTTGAGGGAAATATTTTGGATATATATTTATCTCCTTATTTATTTAAGCATTGTCAAATGGAAATTGAACCCAGGTTAAAACATTTGTTTAAGATAGCAACTTGTAGAATTGTGTGTACACCTCAAATGGTAATCAGTATCTTCTCTGAGGTTCATTTTCCTTTGGTGGGATATTTCTGAAACTGGTTTCAACACGGATGTGTAAACATTGTAAGTGACAAAAACTCCTTTCAAACTTAGAGTGCCTCTTGTTCTTTGTGTAACCCCAGCATCTAGATCACTACCTGGCACAGAGCAGGCAATTGATGCACATCTGCAGAGTGAATGAATTAAACAATAATAAGACTTCTCTTTTGTGGGTGGTTGAAGGTTTTTTTTCCATGAAGAGACCCAATTTTATTTTTATATCTGTTGCAGTGTATTCTTAACTTTCTCACTAGTCATCAATGAAACTGTCATGGATCTTAAATTATCTAAATCTGGCCTTGGTGCAAAGAGCATGTACTAGAATTTTAACAAAGTATGGGATGAAGAGGTATGTGTTGTCACTTACAGAAGTCCTTAAATCCTGTAAGAGAGTATTTGGATTTGGTTTAATAAGCCATTATCAGCATTTGAGAGAGTGAAATCTAAATACTGTTTTTGGATTTGCTTACAGAAGGAAGAATTAGTCCAGAGAATATGGGAGCAGAAAGGCAAACCAAAATACCTGTCAGTAGATATATGCTAATTGTTTAACAAGGTGGAAAAGAAACATATTTTGTGTATACATTTTCCTGGCAGTGAACTTAAACCATGTCCTACTCTGCCCCTTTTCAAAGGCTTCTGGATGTAATAGTTTACTACTCTTTTCAGTGGTCCCAAGACAAAACAAAAGCCCAGTAACAAATAATAGGAGATCAGCCCAATGTAGATGGGCACAGGACTCTCCTGGGAGTGAAGACAGCAACCTCTGAGCAGAGAGTGATCGTGATGGAGCAAGTATTTAATAAGTGGGGGTGAGAAGCCAACAAAAGGAACATCTCTTAATTTCCTTCCATCTTTATAATCTCATAAACTCTTATACATGTTGAATTAGAACTAGGATAATATAAAGAATGCAGGAAAATTCCTCCTTCCTGAAGGGACCCTCGAAAGTATAAAGGAGGTAAGGGTGATCAGCAATGTCAAACACAAGATGAGCAGAGAATAGTGTTTTCGCTGTGTAGAGATCTTCGCAGTGTGTCTGCATTATATAGTTTGAAGTACTGAGGATTTCTAAAACTCTGGATGTGCCATTATTGATTTTCTAGAGCAAAAGCACACCAAAAGTCAAGCATAAAAGATTTTTGAATTGATTTTTTTTTTGCACCATTTACTTCTACGCCTTTCCACATACATTTGATCATCATGAACTACCAGATTACTAATCAAAATGTCCTCTCATTTTTTTAAATTGATTTTATGATACATATCCAAAGGAAAAATAAGGCTTCTTGATAAATGTGATCCCTGAAGGACCAATACTTCAGGTAGTTATATTCTAATACATTGTTCTTATGTTTAAGAATTAATATTCACTGTTTTGACTATAAATTCTTACTTGTTTATATTTGAAAGTTTGACATGTGTTTTCTCCTTGGCTCTTGAAAATATTGACAAATTCTCAACATATATCTTTTTGGACTCTCGTGGATGAAACACCCTTTTTCTCAGCAGTTAGCAAAATCTACTTTTGTGTGATCAGCCAAATTGGCCCTTATTGCTACCTCTTAACTCTGACTTTTAACAAGTGCCAGGACACTTTTGGGGAAAATTGCAAATGGGAGAAATATGAGCATTTGTTGAGATTGTTTACTATCTGATTAGAATATTATGTTTCTTGTTCCTTGTGGAGTAAGGATTCTCATTTATGAAAATGTTCCCCATCCAATAATTGTTCAAGGGCCCCAGGAGAATCCCTGGGCAATTAAAACTGAGAACTCTGTTACAGAGTCTTCCTGAAGTCCAGGACCTTGCAGAGTGTTTGAGTAAAGAATAACATGCCAAAGTACATATTTTTTTATTCAGAAAAACAAAAACTGAGAGAAATTGTAGTCAAAGCTCTTTATATACCTATTTGACCTAAAAAAAAATTTTTTTAAATTTTTTGGTGAGGAAGATTGACCCTGAACTAACACCTGTTGCCAATCTTCCTCTTTTTGTTGAGGAAGATTGGCCCTGAGCTAACATCAGTGCCCATCTTCCTCTATTTTATATGTGGGATGCCTCCACAGCATGGCTTGATGAGCAGTGCCTTGGTCTGCACCCAGGATTCAAGCCTGCAAACCCTGGACCGCCAGAGCAGAGCACACGAACTTAACCACTACCCCACTGGGCTGGCCCACCTGTTCGACCTTTTAAATGCAGTGATTTATTTACCTTACCAAACTAGTCATACAAATGTAATTTGCCTTACCTGGGAAAGACTGTTAACACTCTTATGAGCCTAGTGTCAGCCACCCGGAAAATATTCCTACATTTATATCTCTAGTCCTGGTCATTTTGCCATGTTCTAGGCCAGCACTTATGATATTATAAAGCCATGTAATGGAATGTAATAACTACTGCCTTATATTTACATAGTACTTTTAACCTTTAAAACAGTTTTTTAGATTTGCTTTAATATTAGGATAATGTCTTATAACACTTAAATCATATTAATTTATGCATATTAATAATGCAACCACTAGGATGCATTAAATAGATCCCTAACCAAATTCTATTACTGTTTTTTAAAAGAAAAAGCTGTAACTATGTTAGAAATAACCATATTTCATGTGGAGAATATATTGATTCTACCTTGCTCTGAAGTGCTTGTGCAATATCTGAAATATTGTTTTTAGGCCAGGACATTACACTGTAAGAGCAACAAATGGAAGCCATCCAGATTATGAACATTCTGCAAAGCAGTCATATGAAATATAGCTGAAGTAGCTGGGAATGGTTGACTGGATAAAAGGGACACATGATTTCTGCATATTATGATAAGAATAAAGACAGGTAGATGGATGTTAAAGAGAAGAGGAATAGAGTCCAATTTGAGGAATACATTTATTACACATGCTTGTATGCCTCGTGCCTAGAGTTGTATCTGGCAAATGTGAGTTCACAAGAAATATTTGTTGTTGTAGATGATCAAAGATGAATATATTAAGCTTTCTATAAAAGGATTGAGCTCATTGTCACTGCATATATTAGGCAGAGGCTGTATAAACTTTGGTTGAAAATGTTGTAGAAAGAATTCCTGTATTGGGAGTGATGTTGGACATCTACACCTCTTAGTTTCTTTCCATATTTATGTATTTATAATTCTGTAAATTCTTATCCATATTAAAGAGCTTTATATTGATATCTTTAATGCTAAATGTAACATTTACAAGATAAAAGTTTTGCTTTTAATGTGAAAGGGTTGCCCTTGACTTTGGAGATTTAAAAGCTTAATTTAGACTTTTAATGGACTGAATATCTTAGGAATTCATAGCCTGGCTTATTCAAAAGGATCATAACATCAAAATCACCAGTTTCAGAGTGATGTCAGCATCATGGTGGAGTGAGTTTTTCCCTTTGTCTCTCACTTCTAAGTTACAACTAAATGGACATTCATTAACCAACAGAAGATTTCCTACACAGCATAACAGGATGCCTGAGACATCCACACAGCCATACATCTGAAGGTAGGTGGATTGGATCCCTGGGAAGCAGTGGAACTAAGTGAGTGGACCCCTCCCCACTCCCTGGCAGAAATGATCCAGGTTACAGATCCTCACGCAGCAGCCAGCACAACTGTAAGAGGAAGCAGGGGCAGCCTGGCCCACATGCGAATGCTTTCAGGGTGGTAGCCTGGCCCTCGGGAGCACCCATCATGCCACAGTATGGCAATGCTCCCCACCGAGTGGTGGCAGCTCAGCCCCTTGAAGAAGCCCCGCCCACCAAGTGCAGCAGCTCAGCCAAACCACCCAGGAGCTCAGAACAGGCCCAGGTGAAAGAAAGTGCCCTTCCTGTCTAGTGCAACGGCTCAGCTGGTCTCCTGCTGAGTGCAGTGGCCCTGCCTGCATGTACATGCATGACCAGCAGAGTGCCTGTGGTGAGCCCATGCAAATACAGAGCAGCCCTACCGGCACAACTTCCATCAGATGGGGTGGGATCAGAGAACACAGCTCCTGTCCCCCCAGTGGTGGCAGGTGGATCTGTGACCCGATACTACCACAAATGCACTGGCAAAGGATCAATTCATCAGACACCATGAAGAACTACAGTAACACTTCAGAGGAAAAGGAAAATGACAAGTCTCCAGAAACCAATCCTGAAGTCACAGAAATTTGCAATCTAAATGACAGAGAATTTGAAATAGTTGACATAAAGAAACTCAATGAGTTACAAGAAAACTCAGAAAGACAGTTCAATGAGCTCAGGAATAAAATTAATGAGCAGAAGGAATTCTTCACCAAAGATACTGAAGCCCTTAAAAAAAACTATGCAGAAATTCTGGATATGAAGAACACAATTAATGAGATAAAAAATAATCTAGTAATCATAAAAAATAGAGCTGATCTTGTGGAGGAGAGAATAAGTGACCTAGAAGACAGCAATCTACAAATGCTTCAGGTGGAGCAGAAAGAATTAAGATTTAAAAAAAAAATGAAAACATTCTTTGAGAAAAATGTGACTCAATTAGGAAAAGCAACATAAGAATTATAGGTATTCCAGATGGAGAAGAGAGGGGGAAAGGAGCAGAGAGCTTGTTCAAAGAAATAATAGCTGAGAACTTCCCAGACCTGGGGAAGAAACTGGACTTATAAATACATGAAGCCAATAGAACTCCTAATGACATCCATGCAAAAAGATGTTCTCCAATGCATATAAAATTAAAACTGGCAAAAGTCAATGACAAAGAAAAAATATTAAGGGCAACAAGGCAGAAGAAAATAACTTACAAAGGAACCCCTGTCAGGCTTTCAGCAGATTTCCCAGCAGAAACCTTACAGGCTAGGAGACAATTGAGTGATATATTCAAAATACTGAAAGAAAAAAATCTTTCAGCCAAGAATGCTCTATCCAGTGAAACTATCCTTCAGATATGATAGAGAAATAAAAGCTTTCCCAGATAAACAAAAGCTGAGGGAGTACATCACCACTAGACCTGCCTGACAAGAAATGATGAAACAAAAAGACAAAGGTTTACAAAGCTTTGAGCAATGAGATAAATAGACAGGCAAAATGAGAAAATTGCAGCTGTCTATCAGAATAGGTTAGCAAACACTTAATAATAACAGGTTAATAATAATAACACTTAATAATAATAGGTTAGCAAACACTTAATAATAACATAAAAGATAAAGGGAAGGAAAGCATCAAAAATAACTATAAACAGGGCCAGCCGTGGGGGCCTAGTGGTTAAGTTCCATGCACTCTACTTCAGTGGCCTGAGTTTGGTTCCTGGGCATGGACCTACACCACTCATCTGTCAGTGGCCATGCTGTGGCAGTGGCTCACATACAAAAAAAGAGGAAGGTTGGCAACAATGTTGGCTCAGTGTGAATCTTCCTCAGCAAAAAAAAAAAGAGGAAGATTGGCAACAGATGTTAGCTCAAGGTTATCTTCCTCAGCAAAATAAATAAAATTACTGTAAACACTTCATTTCAGTCACAAACTCACAACACAAAAAAGAATACTTTGTGACAATGGTACCTGAGAAAGAGAAGACGAAGGGGACAGAACATCCTTAGGCTAATGGAGATAGGGGGCTATCAGAGAATGGACTATCTCATCTATGAGATCTTTTATACAAACCTCATGGTAACTGCTAAACAAAAAGTCAGAGCAGAGATACAAATCATAAATAAAGAGAACTGAGAAAACCATCAGAGAAAACCACCAAACTGAAATGGCAGTTAGAAATACAAGGGAAAAGAAACAATGGAAATATAAAACAACCAGAAAACAAGAGATAAAATGGCAATATTAAGCCTTCATATATCAATAATCACTCTGAATGTAAATGGATTGAATTCTCCAGTCAAAGATACAGAGTGGCTGGATGGATTAAAAAACAAACCCAACAATATGCTGCCTCCAGGAAACAGGTCTCAGCGCTATAGACAAACATAGGTTCAGAGTGAAGGGGTGGAAGATGATACTCCAAGCAAATTGTAAGCAAAAGAAAGCAGGTGTCGCCATACTTATATCAGACAAAGTAGACTTCCAGATAAAAAAGACAATGAGAGACAAAGAGGAACAGTATATAATGATAAAAGGGACACTCCACCAAGAGGACATAACACTTACGAATATATATATGCACCTAACACAGGAGCACCAAAGTATATAAAGCAACTATTAACAGACCCAAAGGGAGAAATTGACAGCAACACAATAATAGTAGAGGACCTCAACACGCCATTTACGTCAATGGATAGATCATCCAGACAGAAAGTCAACAAGGAAATAGTCGCCTTAAATGAAACACTAGACCAGATGGACTTAATAGATACATATAGAATGCTCTGTCTCAAAACAGCAGAATACACATTCTTCTCAAGTGCACATAGAATATTCTCAAAGGTAGATCGTATATTGGGAAATAAGGCAAGCCTCAATAAATTTGAGAAGATTGAGTCATATCAAGCATCTTTTCTGATGACAGTGCTATGAAACTAGAAATAGACTATAAGAGAAAAGCTGGGGAAGTCACAAATATGTGGAGACTAAACAGCATGCTACTAAAAAACCATTGAATCAATGAAGAAATCAAAGGGGAAATTGAAAAATACCTGGAGACAAATGAAAATGAAAACACAACATACCAACTCTTATGGGGTGCAGCAAAGTTGGTTATAAGAAGGAAATTTATAGCAATATAGGTCCACCTCAACAAACAAGAAAAAATCTCAAAGAAGTAATCTTAAACCACAGCTAACAGAACTAGAAAAAGAAGAAGAAACAAATCCCAAGGTCAGCAGAAGGGAGGAAATAATAAAAATTAGAGCAGAAATAAATGAAACAAAGACTCAAAAAGCAGGATCAATGAAACTAAAAGCTGGTTCTTTGAGAAGATAAACAAAACTTACAAACCCGTAGCCAGACTTACTAAGAAAGAAAGAGAGAAATCTCAAATAAATAAAATTAAAAATGAAAGAGGAGAAATTGCAAAGGAAATAGAGAAATACAAAGGAGTATAAGAGAATACTATGAAAAACTGTATGCCAACAAGTTGGATAACCTAGAGGAAAAGGATAGATTCTTAGACTCATACAACCTCCCAAAACTGAATCAAAAAGAAACAGGAATCTGAATAGACCAGTCACAAGTAAAGAGATTGAAACAGTAATCAGAAACCTCCCAACAAATGGAAGTCCAGGACCAGATGGCTTCTCTGGAGAATTCTACCAAACATTCAAAGAAGATTTACTACCTATCCTCAAACTGTTCCAAAAAACTGAAGATGGAACTCTTCCTAACTCATTCTGTGAGGCCAACATTACCCTGATACCAAAACCAGATGAGGACAACACAAAGAAGGAAAATTACAGACTAATGTCGCTGATGCAAATAGATGTGAAAATGCTCAACAAAATATTGGCATGTTGAATACAGCAATATATTAAAAGGATCGTACACCGTGATCAAGTGGGATTTATACCAGGGATGCAGGGATGATTCAACATCCACAAATTAATCAGTGTGATGCACCACATTAACAAAATGAGGAATAAAAATCACATGATCAACTCAATAGATGCAGAGAAAGCATTTGACAAGACCCAACCTCCGTTTATGATAAAAACTCTTAATAAGGGGCTGGCCCCATGGCCTAGTCCTTAAAGTTCTTTGTGCTCTGCTTCGGCAGCCCAGGTTCACAGGTTCAGATCCCAGGTATGGACCTACTACACTTATGAGCCATGCTGTGTAGGCACACCACATACAAAATAGAGGAAGTTTGGCACAGTTGTTAGCTCAGGGCTAATCTTCCTCAAGAAAGAAAACTCTCAATAAAATGGGTATAGAAGGAAAGTACCTCAACATAATAAAGGCTATATATGACAAACCCTCAGCCAACATCATACTTGACAGTGAAAAACTAAAAGCCATCCCTCTGAGAACAGGAAAAAGATAAGAGTGGCCACTTTTGCCACTCCTATTCCACATAGTACTAGAGGTTTTGGTCAGATCCATTAGGCAAGAAAAAGAA
Source organism: Tapirus indicus (assembly GCA_031878705.1). Taxonomy (NCBI): domain Eukaryota; kingdom Metazoa; phylum Chordata; class Mammalia; order Perissodactyla; family Tapiridae; genus Tapirus; species Tapirus indicus. The sequence goes on from CM062926.1 coordinate 96,582,958, forward strand.
ATAAAAGGTACCCAAATTGGAAAGAAAGAAGTAAAACTCTCACTGTTTGTGGATGACATGATTCTATATATAGAAAACCCTAAGGAATCCACCAGAAAACTATTAGAAATAATCAAGAGCTACAGCAAAGTTGCAGGGTACAAAATTAACTTACAAAAATAAGTTGCACTTCTATACATTAACAACAGATGAGCAGAAAGAGAAGTCAAGAATATAATCCCACTTACAATCAAACAAAAAGAATAAAATATCTAGGAATAAATTTAATCGAGGAGGTGAAAGACCTATACACTGAATACTGTAAGACATTATTGAAAGAAATTGAAGAAGACATAAAGAAATGGAAAGATATTCCATGCTCATGGATTGGAAGAATAAACATAGTTAAAATGTCCATATTGCCTAAAGCAATCTACAGATTCAATGCAATCCCAATCAGAATCCCAATGACATTCTTCATGGAAATAGAACAAAGAATCCTAAAATTTATGTGGAACAAAAAAAGACCCCAAATATCCAAAGCAATCCTGAGAAAAAAGACAAAGCTGGAGGTATCACAATCCCTGACTTCAAAATATACTACAAAGCAATAGTAATCAAAACAGCATGGTACTGGCACAGAAACAGACACACAGATCAATGAAACAGAATTGAAACCCCAGATATAAAACCACACAACTATGGACAGCTAATCTTTGACAAAGGAACTGGGAACATACAATGGGGAAGGGAAAGTCTCTTCAATAAATAGTGTTGGGAAAACTGGACAACCACATGAAAAATAATGAAAGTAGACCATTATCTTACACCATACACAAAAATTAACTCAAAATGGATTAAAGACTTGAATGTAAGGGGCTGGCCCAATGGTGTAGTGGTTAAGTTTGTGTGCTCCACATTGGCGGCCCTGGATTCATGGGTTTGGATCCTGGGCACAGACCTACACACCACTCATCAAGCCATGCTGTGGAGGCATCCCACATACAAAATAGAAGAAGATTGGCATAGATGTTAGCTCAGCGACAATCTTCCTCAACCAAAAAGAGGAAGATTGGCAATGGATGTTGGCTCAGGGCCAATCTTCCTCACCCTCCCCCCCCAAACTGAATGTAAGACCTGAGACCATAAAACTCCTAGAAGTAAATATAGGGAGTACACTCTTTGACATCGATCTTAGCAACATCCTTTTGAATACCATGTCTACTCAGGCAAGGGAAACAAACAAACAAACAAAAACCAAATGGATCTACATCTGACTAAAAAGCTTCTGCAAGGCAAAGAAAACCATGAACAAAATGGAAAGGCAACCCACCAATTGGGAGAAAATATTTGCAAATCATATATCCAACAAGGGGTTAATTTCCAAACTATATAAAGAACTCACACAACTCAACAATAAAAATGGGGAGAAGATATGAACAGATATTTTTCCAAAGAAGATATACGGATGGCCAACAGGCACATGATAAGATGTTCAACGTCACTAATTATTAGGGAAATGCACATCAAAACTACAATGAGATATCACTTACACCTGTCAGAATGCTTCTGATTACCAAGACAAAAAAATAACAAATGTTGGAGAGGTTGGAGAGAAAAGGGAAGCCTCATGCACTGCAGGTGGGAATGCAAACTGGTACAGCCACTATGGAAAACAGTACAGAGATTTCTCGAAAAACTAAAAATATAAATACCATATGATCCAGCTACCACACTACTGGGTATTTGTCCAAAGAACATGAAATCAACAATAAGAAGAGATTTATGTACCCCTATGTTCATTGCAGCATTATTTACAATAGCCAAGACATGGAAGCAACCCAAGTGCCCATCAAGTGATGAATGGATGAAGAAGATGTGGTATATATATACAATGGAATGTTAGCCATAAAAAAAGACAAAATCGTCCCATTTGCAACGAAATGGATGGAACTTGAGAGTATTATATTCAGCGAAATAAGCCAGACAAAGACAAACACTGTATGATTTCACTTATGTGGAAGATAAACTCATGGGTAAAGAAAACAGATTAGTGGTTACCACAGGGGAAGGAGGTGGGTGGGAGGGTGAAAGGTGTAAAGGGGTATGTACTTATGGTGATGGATAAAAACTAGACTATCAGTGGTGAGCACAATGCAGTATATACAGAAACTGATATAACACCCGAAGTTACACAATGTTATAAACCAATATGACCTCAATAAAATAATTTAAAAAACAACAATCACCAGTTTCAGACCATAGAATTCTAGTAAGTTGTTTTCTTGGTATACCTCAATCTAACTTCTGTTTCTGTTTTTGAGTAGAAAATGTCCTTAATTCTGATGAGAATTTTGACTTTCAACTCCATTTCTAGTTTCTAATCTGGTTCTACCATTGGTCAAGTGATGTCAGGACCCTAATGTGATGCTACATGGGGCAACAATATTGGTCAGTCTTCCTTCTTTCTTTGGTCTGATCTATATTCATGCTTTCTTTCCTGACTTTAGCAATCCTTAATTGTTCATGCAACACAAACACTCAATATATATTTGTTACTTTGGTTTTTCCAACATAAGAGTAATTGTAATTGTGCATGAGACTAAAGAGGGACACGAGGAAAGGGAGTGGAGCAGTGTGGAGTGAGGCAGACTTCTCTAACACTATTCCTTTCCTGTGCTTTATTCTCAGTCTCTTGCCCTCATCCTTCTGCTTACCTTCAGAAAATCTTTTAGAAGACCACTGAGACCACACACTCCTGGACATATATACACCATATTAACAAATGTTTCTTTAATATCTCCAAGACGACACTTGGATATTTCCAAGTCATCTGACTTGCAATATGCTAGCCTTTGTTGATTCTACATTTGTAAGTGTGGGAAGCCCAGGTTCTCCATGTAAGGTGTCTGTGGTTTTTCTTTTCTTTTTTTAAAATAGACTTTATTTTTTAGAGCAGATTTAGGTTTACAGCAAACTTGAGCAACAGATGCAGAGATTTCCCTATACCCACTGCCCCTACACATGCATAGCCTCCCTCATTATCAACATCCTCCACCAGAGTAGTACATTTGTTATGATTGTTGAACTTACATCGACACATCATTATCGTGCAATGTCCACAATTTACATTAAGGTTCACTCTTAGTGTCCAATTCTATGAGTTTGGACAAATTTATAATGACATCCACCCACCATTATATATTACACAGAATAGTTTCATTGCCCTAAAAATCCTTTGTGCTCTACCTATTCATCTTTCCCTCTCGCTAAACCCTTGGTAACCTTTGATATTTTTACTGTCTCAATACTTTTGCCTTTCCTGGAATGTCATATATTTGGAATCATACAGTACATAGCCTTTTCAGATTGGCTGTTTTCATTTAGTAATACATACACATTTAAATTTCTTCCATGTGTTTTCATGGCTTAACAGCTCATTTCTTTTTAGTGCTGAATAAGATTCCATTGTCTGGATGCACCACAGTTTAGCTATTCACCTACTGAAGGACATCTTGGTTGCTTTCAAGTCTGGCGATTATGAATAAAGCTGCTGTAAACATGTGTGCAGATTTCTGTGTGTGTATGTTTTCAACTGGAAAAATATCAAGGAGAATGATTGTATGGTTAGAGTATGTTTCATTTTGTAAGAAAGTGCCAAACTGTCTTCCAAAGTGACGGTACCATTTTCCATTCCATTAGCAATGAATGAGACTTCCTATTATTCCACATTCTCACCAGCATTTGGTGTTGTTGGTGTTCTGCATTTTGGCTATTCTAACAGGTGTGTACTGGTATCTTATTGTTTTAATTTGCATTTCCCTAATGACAGATGATGTTGAACATCTTTTCATATGCCTATTTACCATCAGTATATCTTCTTTGGTAAGATATCTGTTACAGTCTTTGGCCTATTTTTTAAGCAGGTTGGTTGTTTACTTATTGTGTTTCAAGAGTTCTTTGTATATTTTGGATAATAGTCCTTTATTAGATGTGTCTTTTGCAAATATTTTCTCCCAGTCTGTGGTTTTTTCTTTTCATTCTGTTGACAGTCCCTTTCACAGAGCAGAAATTTTTAATTTTAATGAAGTCCAGCTTATCAATTATTTTTTTCATGGATCATGTCTTTGGTGTTGTATAAAATGTCATTGCCATACCCAAGGTCATCTAGATTTTCTCCTATGTTATCTTCTAGGAATTTCATAGTTTTGCATTTTACATTTGGGTCTGTGATCCATTTTGAGTTATTTTTTTGTGAAGGGTGTAAGGTCTTTTTTGCATGTGGATGTCCCCTTCTTCCATCATCATTTGTTGAAAAGACTATCTTTTCTCCATTGTATTGCCTTTGCTCCAGTTGACTGTATTTATATGAACCTATTTCTGAGCTTTCTGTGTTCCGTTGATCTATTTTTATATTCTTTCAACAACACCACACTGTCTTCATTACTGTAACTTCATAGTGAGTCTTGAAGTCACATAGTTTCAATCCTCCAACTTTGTTTGTCAATCCTCCTTCAATATCATATTGGCTATTTGGTCTTTTGCCCCTTCATATAAACTTGAGAATCAGTTTGTTGATATTCACAAAATAACTTGCTGGGATTTTGATTGGGATTGCATTCAATCTATAGATCAAGTTGGGAAGAACTGATATCTTGATAATATTGAGTCTGCCTATCCATGAACATGGAATATCTCTCCATTTATTTAGATCTTCTTTGATTTCTTTTTCAGAATTTTGTAGTTTTCCTCATACATATTTGTACATATTTTGTTAGTTTTATGCCTACGTATTTCATTTTGGGGAGTGCTGATGTAACTAGTATTGTTTTTAATTTCATATGCCACTTGTTTACTGTTGTTATATAGGAAAGTGATTGACTTTTGTATATTAACCTTGTATCCTGCAACCTTGCTTTAATTGTTTATTAGTTTCAGAAGTTTTTTGTCAATTCGTTCAGATTTTGTACATAGACAGTCATGTCATCTGCAAACAAAGACTGTTTCTTTCTTCCCAGTGTGACTTTTACTTTTTTTCTTATCTCATTGCATTAGCTAGGACTTCCAGTTAATGCTGAAAAGGAGTGGTGAGGAGACTTTGCCTTTTTCCTGATCTTAGTGGGAAAGCTTATAGTTTCTCACCATTAAATATGATGTTAGCTGTAGGTTTTAAATAGCTATTCTTTATGAAGTTGAGGAAGGTTCCCTCTCTTCCTAGTACTGAGAGTTTTTATCATGATTGGCTGTTGGATTTTGTCATATGCTTTTTATGCATCTATTGATATGATCTTGTAATTTTTCATCTTAGCCTGTTGATGTGATGGATTACATTCACATATTTGAATGTTGAACCAGCTTTGCATACCTGGGTTAAATCCCTCTTGGCCACAGAGTATAATTCTTTTTATACATTGTTAGATTTTAGTTGCTAATGTTTTGTTGAGGATTTTGCATCTACATTCATGATAAATATTGGTCTATAGTTTTCTTTCCTTGTAATGTCATTGTCTGGTTTTGGTGTTAGGTGAATGCTGGCCTCATAGATTGAGTTAGGAGGTATTCTCTCTGCTTCTATGTTTTGAAAGATATGGTAGAGAATTGGTATAATCTCTTCCTTAAATGTGTGATAGAATTTACCAGAGAACCCACCTGGGTCTGGTGGTTTCTGTTTTATAAGGTTATTAATTATCAATTCAATTTATTTAATAGAAATAGACCTATTCAGATTGTCTTTTTCTCCTTGTATGAGTTTTGGCAGATTGTATCAAAGAATTGGTCTGTTTCATCTAGGTTATCAAATTTGTGGGTATAAAGTTATTCATAATATTTCTTTATAATTTTCATATCCATAGAATTTGTAGTTGTGTCCCTTCTTTCATTTCTGATATTAGTAATTTGTGTCCTCTCTTTTTGTCTTAGTCTGGCTAGAACCTTATCAACTTTATTGGTCTTTTCCAAGAATCAGCTTTTGGTTTTATTTATATTTTCTATTGATTTCCATTTTTCAATTTCATTCAATTCTGCTTTACTTTTTGTTTCTTTTGTTTACTTTGGATTTAATTTGCTCTTATTTTTCTAGTTTCCCTAGGTGGAAGCTTAGATTTATTTTAGAACTTTTTTCTTTTCCAATATATGCATTCAATGCTATAAATTTTCCTCTAAGCACTGCTTTTGCTGTATCTCACCAATTTTGATAAGTTGTGTTTTCATTTTCATCTAGTTAAAAATATTTTTGTTTCTCTTGATATTTTTTCTTTGATTCATGTGTTATTTAGAAGTGTGTTGTTTAATCTCCAAGTACTTGGAGGACTTTCTAGCTATCTCTCTGTTATTGATTTCTAGTTTAATTCTATTGTGGTCTGAAAGCAGACTTGGTGTGATTTATATTCTTTTAAATTTGTTAAGGTGTGTTTTATGGCCAAGAATGTGGTCTATCTTGGTACATGTTCCATGTGAGCTTGAGAAGAATGTATATTCTGCAGTTGTTGAAGTAGTCTGTAGATGTCAGTTATATCCAGTTGATTGATGGTCCTGTTGACTTCAACTATATCCTTACTGGTTTTCTGCCTGTCCATTCTGATATGTCTGAGAGGGGTGATGAGGTCTCCAACTATAATAGTGCATTCATTTATTTCTCCATGCTGTTCTATCAGTTTTTGCCTCATGTATTTTGATACTCTGCTGTTAGGCACATATATATTAAGGATTGTTATGTCTTCTTGGAGAATTTACCCCTTTATCATTACATAATGTTCTTCTTTATCCCTGACAACTTTCCTTGCTTTGAAGTCTGCTCTGTCTGAAATTAATATAACCACCCCTTCTTTTAATAACTACTCCTGCCTTCTTTTAAGTCATGTTAGCATGGTATATTTTCCCATACATTTACTTTTAATCTATGCCTTTATATTTAAAGTGAGTTTCTTATAGACAATATATAGTTGGGTTTTGTTTTTTGATCTACTCTGACAATTTCTGTCTGTTAATTGGTGTGTTTAGACTGTTGATGTTCAAAGTGATTATTGATATAGTTGAATTAATATCTATCACATTTGTTAATGCTTTCTATTTAATGCCTTTGTTCTTTGTTCACATTTTTCTTCTAGTATTCTTCTCCCATTTATAGTTTTAATTGAGCATTTTATGTGATTCCATTTCTCTCCTTTCTTAGCATATCAGCTATATGTTTTCACTTTTTTGAGTGGTTGCCTGAGAGTGATGTTTTGGCGGTTCAGATAATGGTATATTGTGAATATGCTTGGCTATTTGGTGATTCCTAAATCCTTTAAGAAGGAAAAAAAGTTTTTTTTCTTGTTCTCACTTTCTTAGATTTATCAAATCCTCTCTCTTCTCTAATGACAGCTGACTGAATATCTCTTCAGATGAAAAATCCTTAAATAATATGTCAGTATCTTCTCAAAGAAATGTAAAACTAAAACAAGTCATAAGTCATATTTTATTATTTAAAGGATTCTTTATTCATTAATTCAGTTATCAAATTTTTATAGAATACTTAATAAAGCCAGGAACTCCTTCAGGTACTGGGATACAAAGATTAATGTGAACATCCCTGCTTTATAATATAGATTGGAGAAGGGGGGCAGTTAAACACATAATATCAATGAAGTAAAAACCACTGTAATACAAGTCATAATGGGCACAAAGAAGAGCATGCATTTAATTGCCTGGAAAGTGACATATTTAATAATATTTTAAAGATGCATATGCTGTTAACCTTAATAAGCAGTGAAGAATGATAAAGCAGATTTGGGAGTGAAGGTAAGGAATTCAATTTTTGGCATACTGCGCTTGAGGTGTTTGAGAGACAATCCAGTGGACACATCCAGAAGACAGTTACGCATATGGTTCTAGACCAGAGAACAAGTTCTTGAGTAGAGTTATAGAAGTCATCAAAGAATATGTGGTAGTTGAAATCATCAGTGTGTGTATTGAGAAGAGAAAACATACAAGGTTGGCACCATGAGTAACATTAAAAGTTAAAGTAAAGGAAAATGTCCCTGAAAAGGAATAATTTTGACAGTAGGAAAAAGTAGTGTCATGGAAGCCATGAGTAAAAAAGACATCCAAGAATTAGGAGTGGTCAATATAATGAGATGCTGTATTCAGATCTAGGAACATAATGGTTGAAAGGAATCCACTGGATTTATCATTTAAAAAATGGTTGGTGTCTTGTAGCAATCCTCTAAAGCTCTCTCACTTTAACTATAGAACATCAGCTCAAGTGGTGGTGATGGAAGCCAAAGCACATCTTGAATATTCTATCAGCTAAGTGTAATAGAGTCCTGCCAAATTTATAAAAAGATATAATTGTTTATCTTTCTTATTTCCCTTTTTCTTTTCTATATCAGAGAACTAGAACAGCCAGAGGTACAGCTAATGTTTTGGTGCAGGGTATTTTGTCCTTTATTACTTTTTTTAAAAAAGTAATAGCACATGATGTAACTAGACTTCTATTTTCCCAGCATAAGGCTAAGGCAATAATTTTCATTTCTGTTTCCAAGTGGCTAATAAATGTAAAATGGAAGTGGAAACCAAGCATAATGCACAATTGTTTATTTCTATCTAAATGCATTTGATTTCTTAGTTCTCTTTGCTTTATACTTGGAGAACAGATTTTTTTCCCCAATTAAAGATGGTTGATGCTGTTACACTTTATGTAACTGAAAGCATAAATAAGTCCAGATGAATTATTATAAGAAAAGGAGCTATTTTACTCTGTGACAACCTTAGATCATATTAGAAAGATTTTGAATAGAGTGATGTCTACTAACTGACTTCAAAGTCAGTACTTAAAAACATAAATAAGCAACAATTGGTGGGTAAAAAGAGATGTTTGCAAGAATTTATGGAAAACCTGTGATCTAATTCTTACTCCTTGTATATAAAAATTTTACTTTTATGTTTAAATGTCTGCTATAAAATTTTTATTACATTATATTTTAAATAAAAATCAGTGGTCATTAAAATAAAAATTTCTGAATGCTACAGGCTACTCTTTCTTTCTGACTATCAGGTAGTGACCAAATCCTCAATTTTTTAATTTAAATGTATAATTTTTCTTGCCCTTGTTTCCCCCAACTATGCAAATATTATTTTGTAAAATAATGTAGTTAGGAATGCAAGAATATAGATTTGATTTGAATGGTGGTTTTTGTTTGCTTGTTGTGAACACTCTTTGTTTTATGATATTTTACATCTTAAATTTCTTTTCAGCCATTCCATTTTATAAAAGTACTGCCAAGTTTTTTTAAAAAATATACTTTCAAAATAATGTTTCACGGTTTTAAACTAATTAATGGATACTATTTTCCTTCCCTGGAATTTGGTTCCATGACCTTTTATCTCAACTTTCATTTCCCAATCTACATATCCTACTTTGTCATCTTCCTTGGAATTTAGTCCTTTTGATCCCTAGTGGACTTTGGAATAGGCATTTGGGAAATTGTTTGCATGTTATTCAATAGTTAGAATATGAGTCGTGTTAGCAAATTTAGGCCTAATTTCAGCACAACTACTGAGAGACTATATTTTATTTCCTAATAAAATTTCCATCTGGCAGTGAACAAAGAAAATAATAAGTGTTTTTTAGGAAGCAAAAAAAACAATTCCAAACAACAACAACAAATCCTTTTTAGGATTTAATTATTGGTCAGGTGAATTGATGTTTAATATTACCAGCAAACCATTAAATTTCTAAAATGATTCTTAATTCTTAACATAGTCACTCTATTTGAGGGAATTAAAGACAGTAACATGGAGTGAAACCTAAACCTGGAATAAAAACCAAAGAAATTACAAATTATTTTTATTTCTATTTTGTTTTATTTCATAATACTCTTTCTCTTTTTGTGTGAGGTATAATGGCAGACTAAATATTTCTTTCTCAGATGATGATTTTCAATTAGTTAACAAATGTTCACTGAGTACTTACTATGTATGAGGTACTTTACTAATTAGAGTGAACAAGAAACATGAAAAAGAGCAATGAACCAAAGAAACATGGGAATTATCAAAATCATGAGAATCTTTTCATCATATTATTGTTTACTACTGTCTTCCTAGGCAATTTATACATTTTAAAATGAAAATACTTTAGATATAGGTTGGTAGAAAGTTAAACTTACAAGATAACAATGGACCACAGCTGTTAATAGTGTTTGAACTGATGTTCTATAGTTAAAGTGAGAGAGCTTTAGAGGATTGCTACAAAATGCTACTCCCGTGTCTATTTCTGTAGTCATTTGAAAAGGACATATGAAAAGAAAGGACTGAAAAAATAGATCAATCTGTATTTGAAGAACAAAAAAAACCTAATGAAATCAATGACTGTTCTGATTGTCAATGCTGTCAAATGAAACATTTCCACCTCTATTCAAAATAAGCAGTTCTATTCTGTTTGGGGAGTTTATATACAGATCATTTTGACACAGAATCACCATTGTATTGAATAGATAGCTGAAGGAAGAAAAGCCAGAAAACCTTCAAACATTGCTTATAGTTCTAAGTAAGTAAATACCTTTGACTTTTTTGAAATGTGCTCTTTACAAATTCCCTCACTTATAAATTCTCTTTCAGAGAGATCTGCTGATGTAGGGGGAATATTTTTAAACAAAGAAGTTCAGGAAATCCAGAGTATTAAGAGTACAATCTTCCCCGCTCATGTTTATTTGCTTGCTTCTTTTGACAGGCTCTCAAAAGTACTGTTCTTACAGTACTGAATTTATTATGTTATATTTGTTGTCATGACCTCTTATTGAGATGGCCGGGATCATTTATTCATGATCTGCTTTTCTTTACCACAGAGTCAAGAGAAAAAGAAACCAAACTGCATATTTATTGCAATTAATTAAAAAAAAATTTAGCTTTAAACTCCTAAGTTGAAGGCCTGGCCTTAATGGGGTTGATAGAATCATTTTGGAGATTTTCTTAATTTGGTTACAAGCAATAGAAAATAACTCAAGGGATCATATCCAAAACCCAACAGAATTTGTTAAGAGGATACTGGGTTATTTCATGAGATCTAAGGGAAATTTAAACAACTAGTCCTTAGGAAGAACTAAAACCAGGACAGTGCTGTGACTCTTAGCAGCCATATTATGCTCAACAGTTTCTTATAGAAGGGTCTGGGGTGTGGACTTGGAAAGAATACTAGAGATCCAAATGTTCCCTTTCATACTCATGCCACAAAATTGACAAACTGAAAATTATTACTATGGGGGCCGGCCCCTTGCTGTAGTGGTTAAGTCTGGCATACTCTGCTTCAGCAGCCCAGGTTTGCGGGTTTGGATCTCAGGTGCAGACTTGCACCACTCATCAGCCATGCTGAGGCAGTGACTGACCTAAAAAATTTATTACTGTGAAGGAATAATAAATCCAAGGAAAGAAAAGCAAAGAACATTGTCCAATACCCAGAGCACAGATTATCTAAGTTGTATACCCAGGCTTCTCCTAGATGGGGTGCATCTTACTCATGAAAGTCTAGCCCTTGGCTCCATGATTCCCAAACTATCCTTGGATTTGACCCATCTCAACACTTTATTTCTAGGGAGTGGAGTGGGGATGATGGTTTAGAAGGCCTTATATTTCCTTAGAATCCAACTTATTGATCAAAATCTCATCTTTTGGGAAGATGATAAAATGAAGTTCTTCTTTGATTTTTTTTTTACCACTGTTTAATAATCTTCTGAGTTATGTTCTGTAATTTTTGTTTTCATTGAGGAGCTTTTCCAGCCCTGCACAGCTTTCTCCTTTAAATCACCAGCATGGCACATGCAGTGGTAACTAGTATCTCTGTGTTTTGAAACAGAACCTCTGTTCTCCTGTCACTTCCCAACTGCTTCTGATCTTATCTTTTTCTCCCTGGCTTTATACTCAACCCTCATTTTTTAGTCTCCCATTTACCATCGACTCTCATCCTTTAGTTTTTCCCTCTTGGTCTACTTTCCCAACTTTAAACATGGCTCTTCTTTTTTGCTGCAAACTGGGAACACCTATTTTGTCTTCAGCAATTTAAGATAATTACTCCTCCAACCTAGCAGAATCCCCTTAGATAATGTTCCCACTAACATCACCCTAGACACAGAAGTGGAATCGATAATGGAATTGACAGGTCTAGAGGGGAATTCTTCAAGAAGTATAGTTTTTAAACAATAGATGAAGAGTTCCTGTAAGACAAATGTATTGTTTTTAAATTTTTAGATATTCTCTGATAAAATACAAGTTAAGAATTTTCATATTTAACTGTATATATGATTTAGCTACAACACATTAGTGTCTAAGTATGTATATTGAATTGGACCTCTCAGGATCAATGACAACATTAACATTTCAAATCATTTTGAAATTGGCCTTTAAAATCTTTAAAATATCTGTATTTACTATGTTAGTAGTTTATTAATCTACTAATTTGGTTGCATAGGTAGTACTTGAGATTTAATTGGTCATTAAGTAGGATTTATTGTTCTTGTAAATTATCAGTAACTCAATTTCACATAAATTATAACAATGCATAAATATGGAAAGCTCAGCGCATTTTCTTTAAGTTGTTTTTAGAACTCTGTTTATATGTATGATAATACTATTAGAATTTTAATTTATTCCAAGTATAATATATTTATTTAAACATACTTTAAAAAGCATGATGTTGCCTGGCCACAAAATCTGTTCCTTTTGAAAAAAATGCAAAACATCAATTTCCAAGAGAGCAGTTTCCTTTAAAAATATTAAATTTGGCTATTTAAAAAAAAAAAAAAGGTTGTCTTGCAGCACCAGGTTGCATTGTTTAAAAAATAAAATTAATCTAAAAATGTAGATTTAGTGGACAGTGCTCTAAGCACAGTTATTTATAACAGTTTCTGTTTGATCCACTGAAATTTCCAACATTTATGCTTATCAAATGACAGAAGGAGAGCAACAGGAGTTCATCTCTAGCTATCTGGTTCTTGGGTGGGTGGTGGTAGGTAACTAGAATTTCCTCTGCTTCATCTGATTGGGGGTACAGATGGGGTTTCAGCAACTCATATGAAAGTTTGCATTTGTTCACACAGGACTTCACATGACTTCTGGAAATCTCAATGGAGTGAATCAAATGAGTCCAATGGAATAATGAGTCCAGTCATTTGGGGCATTGTTCCACCACTCCTGGCGCCCAATTTTTCCTGACCATTGCAATTATTTCCTAGAGTACAACAGTTTCTAAGGGCTCCAAAGGGTGGCAGTGTCTTCCACCAGAATTCACTAAGTTCCTCGCCATTTTCCTGGGCACCATTGCCCTGATGCTAGTACACTGAAACCTCCTAATGAGTGCTTCCCTTGCTTCCCTGGTCACTCCCTCTGCTTTACTGAATCTTCGTGATGCTAAAGCTGCTCTCATGGTCTACAGGAAAGTGGAAGGTGCAACTCTGTTTACATTACACCATCTGAAGGGTCCTAAAAGAACACTGCTTTTATTCCCATGGTTCCAAAGGGCTCTGAGCACTATTTTTGCCTAATGCAAGTGGAGGCAAAATGAGAAATTACTAATATCTTGGTTTCTTTCTTACTGTCTCATGGTTTCTTCTCTGTCCAGCACTTCTAGTTTTCAATTTAACTCATGGAACATTATGTTGAATATTTACTATGTAGATCATATTATTTTATTCTTTGTGAGGAAGAAGAATATGGCATAATTCCTACCTCAAAGATCTTACAATCCACTGGAGGAGATTTTTTATTCATTTGTTCAGCAACAATTCATTGGAAATAGTAATGTAAGGGATATAAACTAATAGTTAAGGGAATTCATATGAAATATTAATTCTTATAGGAATGATGGGCATTCATGATGAAGGTGGAATTAGGGCTTGTCTTTGAAAGAAGTGAACATTTTCAATAAGTTGGTTTTGGGGAAGAGAGAAGAGAAAGGACATTCTATCTAAAGAACACAGAGTCAGAAAAACAGATGTGGGAAGTACTAGGATGGTGGGTAGTGTGGAAAAGTGAAACCATCAGGATTTAGGAGCATATGCTGAGGTAAGCAAAAAGGTAAATTGGGACTAGTTTGTGGAAGATTAAAATGGCATGCTGAGGGACTTGGACTTTATTCTAGGTGTATTGTAGAGAAATGGAAAGTTTTGTGTCAAAGATATATGAAGAACTTTGTTTTAGAAAGAATAAATTTGTGCTTTGATGAATTGGAAAAGCTAGAAACTGATAATAAGGCTCAATTATAAATCTCTTGTAACAATTGAGGCAGCCATAGGGTGTAAAATAGAATATTTCTTTTTTTTCGTTTGTTTTGGTGAGGAAGATGCACCCTGAGCTAACATCTGTTACCAATCTTCCTCTTTTTTTGCTTGAGGAAGGATTGCCCTGAGCTAACATCTGTGCCAGTCTTCCTCTATTTTGTATGTGGGTTGCTGCCACAGCATGGCTGATGAGTGGTGTAGGTCCATGCCCAAGATCCGAACCCATGAACCTGGGCCACTGAAGTGGAGCGTGCTGAACTTAACCACTAGGCCATGGGGCCAGCCCCTAGAATATATACTATTATTCCTGAATTGGCTAAGGCCCAAATCTGAGAACAAAAGACAGCTCTCATTCTAAAAGTAACAGCAATCAACATACAATTGGAAATAACTGTCTCCTAGCTGGACTCACTGAATATTGGCCAAACCCTCAATATTTCACCACCTTCCTGCCCAGTCACAATAAGAAGAAGAATGAGAGAGGTGAGGGACGTTGGCCTTGTGGTTTGAACATTATTTTAGTGTAAGTTTATTCCCTCTCCTTTAAGGGTGTAGGTGCTTTTTATAGTATGAAGCCACATAAGGAAAATCCCAGAAAATAAAGATTAGAGGTATTTGAACAGAGAGATTGGCGTCTGAATCTCCACTTGGAAGCACAATAAACGACAAACATATACGCCCATTCTGATGTCACTCAAGGATCAAAGTGTGTAGTGAGGGAGTCCTTGGGAGACAATTTTGGGATTCTGGGAATATGGGGTATTTTCCTTTTCAGTTCCTTCTCTCTACTATTGGAAAGAAAAGGGAGTTGTTTCTTGTGTGTTTTCTGAAGTTAGGTAGGGAGTGTTCTTGAACCAGGATTTGGAGTAACCAAGGTGAGCAGAACTTGAAGGACTGTATAATAATGAATAAATTTGGAAATGTTTAGGAAAACTTGCATTACGGAAGAGGACCCCAACTCTTCCCATAGCTTCATGTGAAGGATCAAGAAGTTACATGAGGAGCAGAAGCCAAGGGGCCACTTGATGGCACATCCAATTTAGCAAAGGCAGACAAACATCCCCAGAAAGAGTCTTTGGCTTAAGGCTTTTGTGCAAATTAGACAAAATCACCACTCTGAGTGCTTTTGACACAGCCTTGAGAAACTGAGGGCTGGATTTCAGCCTCCGATCATCCCCTCAGCTGGGAGTCCTTGTGCCCAGCAGCAAGGAGGGCAGGGGTGATGCTGAATACTGCCCCAAGAAAACCACACGCACCAACTATGTGAAGATCACCCCATCGGCACAGAATATTAGCATCAGATAAAACAGACTGAATCAGAATGATTAAAGAAATGTCTTTTATCATTATGTGGGCAGTAACATTGACATCTTTATCTTCTCTATCTTCCTTCCTGCCTCAACAGCAATGAAACTAGTACCTGGAAAAGGAAGAAGAGAGATCTCTGAATCAGGCCAACCATGCACCCCACTCATTCTTAGCAAGTAGGACTCAGTTCTACTTTCCACTGAGGGGTGGGAGGACATAAACATGGAATAAAGTTTGAGAATGAACTTTTTAAAAATAGCAGAAGTGAGTCTTAAAAATAAAATGAGATAGCGATAAGAGTCAAATGTAACAAGAAAGGGATGGAATTTAGCCAAAATATCATTAAGTGGAGCATAGCATAGCTGGAAGGCAATTACTGGGAAAATTAAAATTATTTTATGCTGATACCCTGATGACTTGAAACTCTTCAGTAAACTGGTTATACATTAAACTATGAGGGCTTGGATTAAAAAAAAAAGCAAAGAAATGGAAATTAAGCCAAAATAAATTATTTAACCTTATTTATAAATTGCCCAGCTATTAAACATATTATCTCCTCTCTGTTCTTCCAATTCTGTCTTACTTTTCTTTCTAAATCAGCAGTTTTGTAGATATTGTGAGCCATATCTACGCTTCGCATATCCTCATTGCCAAGTTTCATATTTTTGGATATTTCCCAATAAGCCTTTGAGAACTTTGCAGCACACTCAATCTCTACTCGCTTCAGTCTCCAAAATCTGGTCATTTTAACTCTGTATGGCATTGTCTTTAATCCCAAAAAGAAAGGAATATAATCTTCCCTAAATGCCCTATAAAAGAATACTATTATCAACACATTTTGATGATCTTCAATTTCTCTAATGACATATTTTCTTATGCAGTTTCTTTTTATTGCCTGCTTTTGCTTTCAAATGGAAGATAAAAATGACACTAAGAACTGAAAAATGGATCTCAAATTTTTTCATGAATTTTATTTTGTGAGAGATAAACATCCATTTATTTAAAGCAATATATTAATCAGAAGAACAATTGATTATTTAGAGGTAACTATTTCTCAGAATCACGGGTTTATTTTGAAATATATATGCACCACTGGATTTTCTTTTTAAGGAAATTCTAACTATATGTCAACACACATATTTAAATATAAATTCTTGTACCGGAATTACAAATGTATTAATGCAGATAAGTTTTGCCTTTCCATGAAGAAAAGGAAACATAGCTGTAATGTACAGTTTAAGCCAATATTGACTTGAGAATATTAGATTTAGTCAAAATACGGCTCTTTTATATTATTTTAGTACTAGACTTATTAGGTTTGAGAGACACCCTATTCTCATGGGTGATATATTTGCTTACCAATTACTAGGGTGGATAATTTCTGTGTATGGCTTATACATGCATCTTATGTTATTTCTTATTTGCTTCAAGTTCACAGTGAAATTGTTGGACACAATATCAAATTACGAGATTACACAGTTTTCAGAGCTGATAGAACCCTATATGTTGGCTGCAGATGGAATGAGATCTCTTAATCTGATTCTCTTCTTTAAGTGAGTTGATAAGAGTTATCAGAACCTGAATTTACACTAAGGAATCCAAAATTCTGTTTAGTGTTATATTTCCCCTACCCTCATGCTCTCTGACTTCTAAGTAAACTTTTTTTAAACAAAAAAGACTGTGATGTGACTGAATTTAAAGTGTATATCAGTTCTGTCACAAGTAAATGATGTTGAAATACTTGGAAAACAAGAAAAATGGTATGAGGTGATGGAAGATTGTCACTTGATATTTCTTATCTTTTCAGTTCTCCTTCCTAAAATCCCTTTGAAACCAGCATCTTTTTTTTTTTTTTTTTTTTTTTAGTTCTCTCAACAGCCAAGACCAGCTCATTTAAGAGAGGAGAGGAAGAGGAAGGATTAGAAAGAATATCATTCTAAGGTGTCTTAACACTGTTAAACTACTGAAAGGGATTTAAATTTTCAAAGAAACTAGGCTGTAGTCTTTCCTTGTTATTGTGAGGAGAATACGCAAATATGTAGTTAAAGTTTAAAATGGTCTAGGTATTATACAACCAATGAGGTCTATGGCATTTTGATCACATTGTTATCAAAAATATGGAAGATAGTATTTCTAAAGAAGAATAAAGTTCATTTTCTGAGGTGAGAGTATGTATGACTTCAGTCCTCAAGAATTCAAGTTTTCTGAAGTCCATCAACTTCAGGATAAAACACAAATTCCTTAACTTAGTAAATGAGAGATTTTGTGACTTGGCCACTGTCCCACCTCTTCAGCTTTGCTTTTGTCATCCTCTCACATCTCCCCTGTGCTTTTGTCGCTCCGGATAGGTGCCGTTTCCTAAACTTTCTTTCGTCTGTATTTTTATTTTTTATTTTTTGCAAATGCCAGTCTCCATCTTACCCCAGCTCATTTTCAAGACTTGATTCAGGTGAGTGCCATTCTGTGCAATTGTAGCATTCTATGTAATCCTCCATCTGATAATTTTCAAAAGATTTTTTTCCCTGTTTGTCTTCCCCAATGCTAAGTGAGCAAACATGCCTTGTATCCCTTTCTCTGTTATACATCTGGTGCATAGTTTTTGCTCATAAAACATTTCTTCAATAAATAAGTAAAAGAATGATGTTAGAGTTGAGGAATTCAAATAACTAGAAACAAAGCCTGTGTGCCCAATTAGGAGTTACTTCCCTTCTCCAGCTGATAGGACCTTGCCTACTTTCTATGAGCATATCTTGTACTTTTTCTCTGAAATTTTCTCCCGGGGAAAAAAAATCAGTACTATGAAAATGTTCTTGTATTAACACATTATTCATAAAAGAATGACATGTAGAGTTTTACAAATTGAGATGTCTTTTGTCACACCCAGTGATATCAGCCAGGCTTACCTCTGACATCAGTGAGTTTACTATAGTTCATTTCTGCATGGACAGGTCAACTTATGGTATTAAGGGCTCATGAGGAGTACTGACATTTTAGCTAAACACAGATGGAACAGGATCACAGGGCCTCATATCAGTTAACATAGTCTGTGTTCCTACTGATGAATTTCAACTGGCCTCAGTAAAATTGGAATTTGCTTACAATTAAACCAGGAAGGAGACTGAAAATCCAGACAAATGTTTACAATGGACTAACTCCTCACTGTTCATTAAAGCTATTAGACTTTTAAATTGCAGTTTTTATTAAAGTGATGTGACACACACACCATGCCCATATCTCTCATGGGATTTTTCTTTCTAGTCAATCATCTTATTTACAAAAGAAAGCTAGCAAATTTTTTCATATTAAGTTGTAGCTGAAAAATATACAGTCTCTATTTTTATTGGAAAAAGCTTCTCTCCTTCCAGAGATGGATTTCTTTCATTTGTATTTTTAACACTTGTACATCAGAAACTTTTAATTAAGACTCACAAATGAGGAATTTTAGACTCTGGCATACACTGATTTTAATTTTCTTCACACTATGTTCATGCATTTCAGTTTGCCTTCCATGAAGACTTTCAGGATTGTGTGATTAAAAGAGATGCTTATATTTCAAAAGGGAGGAAAGAACTCAAATCAAGGCAACTTCAAGAGCTAGGAAAGAGCCGCTTCACAAAAATATAAAATATAAAGGTTATTACTTTTGTCCCTTCACCCTAGTTATATTTTGTTTTTAACTGATGGATTTTGCCTATTTAGGAAGAGAGGTACTACTCAATATCAGTCCTGATTTCTGTTTCTTATTTTGACCCAATGAGCTTAAAGTCAAGACCCAGAACCTCTTTGTTTGCTCTGATGTCATCATCCCCATCTTAATAAGTTTTATTTAGAAGTTTCTGAGAGCAGTTGATTGTGCAATTTATCAGATAGGTTAAGTTATATTTTCTTGAAATTGAAAGAAAACTCATTGCAAAGACTCAACTGTGAAGCAATTCATTATTTTTTCTGAGAAATCTGTTTTTTTCCAAGTGTTAGGTTAATTTAATTCTCAACTTGAGCATCAAATTCCACAGCTAATGAAGCACATATAATGGGAATATTATAGAAGTGTCTTTGAGTGTAGAATTAAGTTCTGATTCTGTGACTCTGACTCTAGCGATTTCCATTTGCAATGTACTGTCACATGAAGGAAGCACTAAGGTCTAAATCCTAGTCATAATTTTTGGAAAAGATGGATTCTAATATAAACCTGGAGAAAGATGAGATTGAGTTAAGTTCTTTAGTTTTTCTTCCCTCTTCCTTCTTGTGTTATTCTTAATAACAAACAACATTTTTCCTAATTTCATTTCTTGTGAGGAGGATGCTGTGGTCTGAATGTTTGTGTCCCCTCAAAATTGACACCTTGGAATCCTAATGCCAAATGTGATGGTGTTAGAAGGTAGACCCTTTGGGAGGTAGGTAGGTCATGAGGGTGGGGCCCTCATGAATGGGATTAGTACTCTTATAAAAGAGATACCAGAGAGATCCTTAGCCCCTTCTGTTATGTGAGGATATAATGAGAAGTCTGCAACCTGGGAGAGAACCCTCATCCAACTATGCTAGCACCCTGATCTCAGACTTCCAGCCTCCAGAACTGTGAAAAATAAATTTCTGTTGTTCATAAGCCACCCAGTCTGGTGTATTTTGTTATAGCAGCCTAGATGGGCTAAGACAGAAGGGAAGGGGAAGAAATAGTGATAGTCAAGACTAGGGAGAAGGAATTCATAGGAGAAAAATAATACCAATGGTGTACTTCATAGAAAGAATATCTCTTAGCTTGCTGCTTTTCTGTTTCTTCCTTTTAGTTCCATAGGGTAGGTACTGTAAGTAGTCACTCTAAATTTATTTAATAGAATCAGGATAGTGATGTATAAGTTGTGTTTTATAGGGAATTAAATGTTTCATGGTACTTTGCAAGGTATATTGACATTTATTTATAGTTAGTGCAAATTAATTATGAATATATATAACCATGTTACTGCAACTATATTTTTCATAGGTTCAAATTATATTAAAGATTTATTATAAGGTACACATGGGCTACAACTGGAAGCCAAAAGTCACTGGAAGCTGTGTCAGGTCTAGAGATGACACAAGCAACTCTGTCTGTCTCTGACTCGTGGACAAAACAAAATCTCTCTCCTTTCTTTTTCTTGTGTTTCTGCAGCATTCTGTCTGTATATCTGCTCTAATCTCCCATCACTGCTGACTGGTTGATTCCTGATTCTTTCCCTCTAATCAGTTTAAGTTTTCCCCTCCTCATTGCTTCTGGCTATTCATGGTTTCTGCTGTTTCATAACATGATTTTTTAATAATTACTCAAGGCTCCTAACTCTACCTCAATTTTTACAGCCTTAACTCTTCTTCAAATCTTTTTCTGGCTTTAACTCCTGCTGCTAGCTGCCTTGTTCTCTTTCTCCATTTTCAATTCCCAAAAGAGATTTGATTGGCTCACCTCTTCTTTTGGCATCAGATCATGTCATAAATCTATTCCAGTCTTTAGATTGGATGTCCTTAGGTCCAATCAACTGTAAATGGAGTCATGCATCACGGGATGCAATCACATTTAGAAGAGACCATAACTTAATTAAGAGTAATGTTGCACACAAGGCAGTAAACTCTGAAGCTTCAGGAGCAGAAGAGTTATAACTTGTAAGGTTTAACTTGTAAGGTTCTCAGCATAGCACCATTGGCAAATGGGAATTTATAATACTATAATTTTGATGGTCATTCATTCAAATAATATTTTTTTATATATCATTGAATGACTGTATGCCAAACACCATTCTAGGCTCTGAGATTATAGTACGGATCAAAAATAAAAATTGCTATTATGGAGCTTGCATCCTCGTGGAGAGAGGCAACAATAAAAAATGAAAAATGGTGATGGTAAGTGCTATGAAGGTGGTGGTAAATGCTATGAAAAAGAATAAAGCAGGTTACAGGGATAGAGACCTGTGGTATGTGTCTAGGGTGAGGAGAGGAATTATTTTATGTAACATTGTCAGAGTTGTTCCCTTTAAAAGGTGGCATTTGAATAGAGACACAACTCAAATCCCTCCTTAGCTAATTACCTCTGATTATTCTCACAGGAGTTTGCTCACACTGATAAGTTTTAATATTTTTAAAATTAGAAAATATATGAGTGTTTTTTTATTTGCTTTATACTACTGAAGAAAAAGGATATTGACAAGATCATGTTCTGCTTTTGCAGTTAGTATTGCATAGAGTGCAACCGCAAGGGATAGGAAATGTTGTGGAACTGTCCAGGATAAAAATAAAAGAAGTCCTCAAAGGCGCTGCAAAGAAGGGACCCAGGCAGCTTCAGCCTGAATCTGGGGTCTTGGATGTTAGCTATATGATGGCAAAATAATATCTAAAACAGAACTCATCTTTCACCTCAGTGCCAATCTTATGTTTTGATATTATATTGCATTATACCAAATCTGTCAAAGTAGAATCACACACTCAACTTCAGTGTTATTGTCTCTCACCTCCCTTATGCACACAATTAGTCACCAAGTCCCATCCATCATCTTATAGAACTATCTACAAAATATGTCCACTGCTTCCTGTTTCTTATGCCATGGCCTTCATCCAGACCTCTACAATTTCCATCTTGAATTATTGCAACATCTCAACTAGTCTCCCTGATACCAATCCTTTTTTATCTTAGACCATTCCCTGTTATCAGAGCCATTTTCTTAAATAGACAAAGCTGATTTTTCTATACAGTGACTTAAAATCCTCTGAAGGCTCCTCATTGTCTCATGTGGTGATTCCAAACATGGGCTCTGGTGTTGATCAGACTTGGATTTGAATATATTTACCATTCCATGCTTTATTTCTCTTATCTCTCACCACAACATCCCATGATCTGGAAAACTCTTACCCTTCCTTCAAGATCTAGTTCAAATGTCACAATTGAGGAGGAAAGGACATACTTCCTAGACATGTTGACTCTTTCCATGTGGAAGGATCCCTACAAGCATGACTTTTTGTGCTTTCCTTACTTTTCTTCTTAGGAGAGGTGGAAAGACTTTCAGATTGGTGAGTGTGGGAGGAAGAACTGGGCATGCATGGTTCTGCTCCTTCATCTCACCTTCTTCTTGGGAGATGGCCTATAGAGAGGACATGTTTTCTTCTCTTCTTTCTGCCATGTAGTGAAAAGGCCAACTGTCATCTTCCTAATTCTGAGACTCAGTATTCCTAAGCCCATTGTTACTGCATATATAAGGCACCTGGCATAGATTATGTACTCAATAAATGCTTGCTAAACAGATATTGAATGAATAATAGTGAAATTCATTCTCCATCAACCTGCAGAACTCTGACAAAGACAAGCAGTATTTTGGTGTACCATTTTTGAGTTCCAATGGTCAACTACTAGAGGGAGTCTTCTCCAGCATCTTCAGAAGTGTGAATTCCTCTTCAGTGGACCTTGATTATCTGTACGTTAAAAATCACCTTGTGGTGCTTGCAAAGTTCCCTACAAATTCCTAGGTGCACCCTCAAGATTATGATTCAGTAGGTTTGAAGTGTAGGCCAAGAACCAATCATTTTAACAAGCATCACAGAAGATTCTTCAAATGCAGTTTCGCTGCTGTCTTTAGGTTCCTAAAGAACTTTGTATATATGTCATTACTGTGTTTTATTTATTCACACACCTGTTTTCCCCAGTAATTGTGAAGTCATTCCGGTTATTGGTCTCAGCATTTCAAAAACTTAACACAGAACCTAGAACCTGGTAGCTGGTCAATACATGTTTGTTGAATAAATGTTTGTTGATAAAGACACATATGAGGCTTATCCTTCCTCTTTTATTTATAATGCCAGCATTTTGGCATATTCAAAAAGAACACAATGAAGACATCATTATTCCATTAAATGAGCTCACCATTAGCTTATGAACGGTCCAAAATTCATGTGTTTTTCAAACTCTGTAGCTTTCAGCATGTTTTTTAAAGAGAATACTGAACATTTCTTTTCCATGCATAATTCATAATTCTACACTAAACTGTCACAAAGCCTTTCCTTAAAAAGCATGGTAAAACAGTAATTCATAAAAAATCCATACTATATATAATGCATCTTCTTTATTTTATCTTGAGGTTTGGCCGTATCATAAACACATCAAATGTTCTCAGCCCTCCTAGCTTTCACTTGCATGTATTTTTCATCTGACCACAACAGCATGTTTGCTAGGCAACAGAAAGAGGAAAATCTTTCAAAACATAAATCCATGAATTCCCCTCAAGAGAGGAAAAGGCAATATTTGCTGCATTTCTTAGGGAGTGATAGGAAAGAGAAAAAAAAGTCAGATCAACTTTGCAGCTGTGCTTCGGTATTCAAGGCCACACCTGGACCGGGTAGACCTTCTCTGATTATAAACCTTTGGCTAAAAGGAAAAGTTGCTGCCTGAAAAAGCAGACTATGGTCTTTGGGGATTCCTTTTGGCTATTTCAGTATTCAACAGATGTACTAGCTTAAGTTTTATATTCTGAAAATAGCATGGAGCATGTAGGAAGAGTGCATTTCTTCTTGAAAATTTCCACAGTGAATTTGGGTGTTTAAAATGTATTTAGGAATTGGCAATGTATCAGCTAGAAACATCTCCCTAAATCTCTTCATTTTATCCTAAAGTATAATTATTTATTGTGTAGGTATGTTATGAGTGTGGTATTTGTATATTCTAATTACAAAACTGATATGATTTTGCAGATGTTTTACAGTCACATGTTGGGATACACACATATTTTTTCAAGTCTGAATTATCAAATGGCAAATATTTATTGTAATAATCTGCCTCATTTATATATAAGGTGTACCCTGAGGAGAAACACACACATTCTTGGATTCCTTAAACTAAGTCATCATATCAATGGTAAAATAATAGTCCTCCTTATTTTATCATTTTAATACAACTGGTAAATATTTTATGGCACAGTATTCATAATTAACATTGCTAAGATAAAGTTAAGCAGTAAATGAACTACCTTCATTCCATGAAAATGCATTGTCTCCGTATGAAATTTAAATATAATTTTGATCAAAATATTCCAGTGAGATAGGAGTAACAGACACATGTAGTAGCAAATGCTATTTGAAAGGGATTGAGTTAAGTTATGGGAACTGTTCTTATATCCAGTGGTGATACTGGGAACTTTCATTGCAGCCACAGTGATTCTCATGAGAATTATTTTGTAAAGATAAGCATTACATTTTAAAAAGCCACCCAGGAAGAAGTATGAAAGTACTTGAACTTATATTGTCAATTAGTTTGCCCTGGAACTTAAGGTAAAAAAGAATATCTGTTGAATTGGTGAAAGACTGTATATTTTGAGGTTTTATTAATAGTAGTGACTGAATAAAAATTCCCTAAAGATGGGAATGTGTCAATATAATAATTACTAACTTTAATTAGAATGAGGAATATTTTAAAGCTTAATAGATAGGCTTACTAGATCATTAAAGAATTTCTTTTAGCTCTTCAAGTAGATTTATTTTGGTGGTCATACAAAATATAAAAAAAAATACCAGTCATGTAGACTGATTTTATAGGGTTTATACAAGTAACGTGCAGAGAGAAGATTTGGTAAATAATTGTAGACACAGGGACCATTTATGGAGGAATAAGGAACATATAACACAAATTCTTGACTATTAACCCTGTTGGGCAGTACCAGAGATACAATCATATTGATTGTTGTTATCTCAAATTCAAAGTAGGGTTTTATTAAAATTGGTTGCTAAGGAGTCAGAACACTTATTTACGATTTAGAGCATTTTCCAAAGTTCTGTAGTATTAAGTGACATTTTCCACAATTTATGAAATCATACTGACTCTTTCCATTTATCATCTTATATGCTTTTAAGTTGTGAGTATAAATTATTGACAGTGACAACAACTTTAATAAGGAAATTAGAGGACTTAAGTTTAAGTGCTGATTTTGCCACTAGCCAGATATTGAATCTTTAGAAATAAAGATGAGAAGGACTCAGGAAAGAGCTTTCCCTGCAGAGGCAGGAGAAAATGTCAAAAGCCATGTGAATTAACTTGGACCAAGAAACAATGAGAAGTCCACTACTGCTTGAACTTGGTGAACAAAAGGGAGGTGGAGTAGAGAGAAGTGGTTGGGGGCGGATAATGTTAGGTATTGATGAGGAGTTGGATTTTATTTTAGATTAAAAAAAGCCATTATAAAGTTTAAATAAGAGGCTGGTGTGATTTAATTTATCTAGCAAAAAGAATAATATGGTGACTGTGTGGAGAGGACTATTTTGTGCTACATGCTGTGGCCAAATCTTATGTATATGTGAACATGGATACAAATATGTATATCTATATATGTGATGAGAAATTAAATGAATTGATGAATGATTGAATTAAATTTGATTTGATGAATTAAATCAAATGGTTGTGTAAAAATTTCTCTCTACTAATTGAAAAATACATCAATAGAAATCTAGTTGAATAACAAGGGCATTCAACGAAAATCTAGATGTTGTATGTATAGGAAGATGATATGAGGCATTAATTGATACCCGGAAGTTGGATATCACTGGAACCAGGAACTAGCAACAATAGGAGGCCATGCTGTTCCTATGTGTGAATGGGAAAGGGGAGGGAACAGTGTTCTTAGAGCTGAGTGAGAGCTGGTCCCAGGTAGAGGGGGTCCTGGTAAGGAGCTATAGAAACGGATAAACATTTCTCTGCCTGACCTTTAATACCAAAACCCAGTGGAAGCAACATAGGAAGCAATATCCCAACCTCTGTTTCTTCCTACTCCTCTCATCTACTGCTGTCGCCTCCCACTGACTAAACTTAATTCAGTGTCTGAAGGTGAGGGAGACTGGATGCTACAGTCTGTGGAGATCAGCCTCCTAGAGCATGGGGCAGGGCAGACAAAAGTGGAGATGGATTTGGGTGGACAAAAGGAGGTGAACCATGCACATTTGTTGACACAGTTAATTTTCAAAACAACCTTATGTAGTAGGTACTATTACTATCTCTATTTTACAAGTGAGAAATAACCCTATTTCAGAAACCACAGAAGGGTTAGCTAACTTACCAGAGTAGGTGTTCAAGCAAAGATTTAAGCCTAGGTGGTCCATCTCCAGAGCAATTACTGGAAACAGTGTTTCCCGTTTCTCTAAGATTGAGGTCAAAGAAGGCTTACTGCTAGGCATGAGACTCATCATGCCTCTTGGGGATGAGAGAGGCCTCACTGGTTTGGCAGCATTTGCCATCTAGAGATATGAGGGGAAGGCAGCCTATTGGGGTATTTTTATGTTTGGGAATAGGAGTTATTCCTTAGCCCTCAATTGAAAGATCCCAAGAAAATCACTTCTATGTAATAAGAAGAGACTGACGTCTCTTTCCCAGTTGAATGACAACTGAGCTACTGAGGTTGCTGATCTGACTCATGCTGTCAGACCCTTGAGGATACCATGGTGCCCCTTGATAGAGTGAGTCAAGGCCTGCCCCGCCTTTAGATTCCTGATTCCTTAGATGTCCAGGAGATAAATCGTGCCCATTCACAGAAAACCTACATATTGAATACCACAGACAAAGAAGCTTAGACATGAGAAGAATTCATGTGGTGCCAAAAACTGAGCATCAGTTACAAGTTGTGGCCTCATCTTGCCAGGGACCACCAAAACTTAAAGGAGCTGCCTGTAACTGAGTTGTTCATTAGTGGGGTGTGTTGAGGCCAACCTGTCCACCCTGGCTTTATAGGTATGAAGTCGATCAGCAGTGGTGACCAACAGAGTGGAAATTACTATTTCACCAAGAGCAAAAATGTAAGATGCCTTCTTTCTTTTGAATTGAGCATGAGATTAAAGTTTTTAAATGAAGAAGACGAAGTCCAAATAACTAGAATAAACCTGTTTTAAAATCAGGAGTTACAAAATTGAGCTATTAGTTCTCCAAGGAGGTCTTTTATTCAGCAGAAAAGGTGGTTTGATGGAGCATTGCTGGTAAACATCCTTGGAAAATAAGATAATTTCATGTTTATATCTGAATGAGTTATACATGCTTTGATTTTAGATTATGCACAGTTCTATGTCACATGAAATTCTTTTGAGAGCAAAGTGATGCATGAATAAGTAAATAAAGTCTAGTTTCTAGTCTGTATAGGTTGCTTTTGTTATATGCTTTAAATGAAATTATTTTTTATAACAAGTTACTAACTTAGATTTACTTCAGAGGAGTGCTTGTTCTACTGACCCTTTTTAAGCCTAAGGAATGTAGTTAGTGATATGTTTTTAAACCACCCAAACTCAAAGTTTGAAAACCTTGCCAATGTTGCTCCATTCCCTCATATTCCTTTCCACTCTCTTATATTCCTTATCTTAAATGACTAAAGCATTTAGATCTGTACCTGGTACACAGTAACTAAATAGTAATAGAGTGGCAATAGTAGTAGTAGTCATTATGAAAGTTGTTATTAACACTATTTACTGTATCTACCAAGCAGGAAATTTATGTCCTTCCCTCATTCTGCTCATGTGTTAAGTTTATAGCCATTCCACATCTGCCTTATATTGTCTGTCATCAAATCGCTGTGATTGAATCTCACTGTATGAGACTGGCCTTTTTTCTCTACCCACTGTCATTGAGTTAGTTTGGGCCCACATCATCTCATCTTTGTACAAGTGCCACCCAAGCAAGAGGACCTCTATTCTGGATTGTACTCTTTAGAGGAACACCTTCTGGCCCTCTCCCGGCCAAGCCTCCATGGGTGAGAATTCTGTGGAACCAACGGGAATGTGCTTCCTAGACCCTGTATCCCTCGCTCTAGACTATACTCCAGGAAGCCAGGACTTTTCAAGGACCTCTTCCCTGGTCCTGTCTTCCAGGGAGTTGGGTGGGGACTCATAGGACTGGGTTATGGCCAAAGGTTCTTGTTTCCTGGATGTTATGGGGGTGGCTGGTGGTGGTAGTGAATGGCTTTTTGTCTGAGTGGTGAAGGAGAGAGCTGGAGAACAGAACAGAAGAGGGGCACAGGTCAGGGCCTCCATTTATACCCTTGCTCTATCCCACAAATGTTAGCAGCAGGTCTGTCTGGATAAATTAATCATTTCCTAATTAGCCTTCCTCTCTCTAGTCTCTTGCCACACACTTCTTTCTCTAGTTTAACACTTTCTGGTAGCTTCTCATTAGTCATAGGAATAGTCTAATCTTCTTGGCAAGACATATAAGGCCTTTATCTATGTCCCAGGTTCATCTTTTGGCCTCATTCTGCATCTCAATCTCCAGACGGCCCACTTTCCATCTCTTCTGAGTGTCTTATAATTTTCCATACACATTGTGTATGTGTATTTCCATACACATTCCATACGCACATACATCTCTATGGAAAAACTGCATGATTTTCCACTTCCTGGAAGTCCTTTCCCATCTCTCTGCTTTTAAGAATATGCTTATTTATTCCTCAAGATTCAGGTTAAATACAACCTCTTCTATGAAGATTTTCTGGTTCCCTATAGCTTGTTTCTTGCTTCTCTGTACCATTGCCCACTTTATACCTTCCTTGACTATAATGCTTTTTACATTATGTTGTGCTTATTTGTTTGAGCATCTGTCGTCTTTGCCAGAACCTGAATTATTAAGGACAGAGGTCTCATTCATCTTTCTGAGTCTTCACACTATCTCCTCCTCAACCTGCATCCTGGTTCCTATAGTAGAAGCTCATTGCATGTTTTTAGAAAAAAAGGAGGGAAGGAAGAATGGTTTATATCACCTTTTGCCCTTTTCTCCCTGTTGAGGCTGCTTCTGTTGTTCATTTTTTCCATTTCTTTGATTTAACTTTATCAGTCTGGTCCTTCACCTTGTTAGTGGAGATGGAGTATGCCTCTGCATTTCTTATGCTTTACAAACTGAGGAATAATTATAAGTTACTTTCTTAATTAATATTCACTAACTCATTTGTCAGAATTGACAGTTATAAGGAATTATTTATATGTAAATAATATGTAAAATAGTTTTTTTTATAAAAGAACATATTTTGTCAGACTTTTTATTTTGCTTCTGCCAACTGCATATTATACTCAAGATCTCAACACCAAAATTGGTTTTGATTCTCAGTCAAAACTGAAGCTGTAAGGCAAGGAGTTTCTCTAGCCTTAAATCTTAAATAGAGATCTTTTATTGTGAGATGGACACAGCAAAATCCAGAGACACCCACATGTTATTTTCATGTGTGGTCTGTGATTATCTGGACATAACTGTATTAGTAAAATAATCCACCAAGTTCTTAACATGCAAAATTTGAGAGAGTTTTAGTATAGGAATAGATAGGTCCTCATTTCATAAAGTTTTTGAGGAAAAACATGCAAGAAAGCAATTATTCAGTAATGGACACATTAATCTACCTTTTTAAATAGAGTTTTAAAATTTTTGGGAAACTTGGCAATAACTGTGAGGGAACTGAACTATGCACCAGATGCTGTATGAAGCACTTTGCATAATATTATTTCATTTAATCATCATTAATTAGGATGGTATTATCCCCATGCTAAAGTTTAGGAAATGGTTACTTGGAGAAATTAAGTAACCTGTTCAAAGTCACATAGTTAGTACTTTTGGACCCAAGATTCAAAGATATTTTATGAGACTAAGAATGCCTACTGTTAACCATTATACTATAAATTTTAGCCTGTATGTAGTCATACTACATATAAGCTACACAGAAGTATATGAAATGCTGAGAACTGGTTCAAGAGATCTGTCTAATTATCTTTGAGCTACATCAGGCTTAAAAAAAGACAGAACATCTGCCATTTTCTCTCTGAAAGCTTTTGGTGTATCTTAAAATAGCAATAAAGTTAATGATACTTCCTGGAGATTAAGGATGGGCTAGAATTAAAGGCCAAATGCTTTCAACAACTCCTCCTAATCAAAGATAATCCTCAGGAAATGCCTTGTATCCTCATCATCATTGTTTAATTGAAAGTTCGTTGCTTGAATTTACTACCTGAATCTACTACCTTCTTAAGCTTTTGTTAATTATGAATACTGAGGCCTCAGTAATAAATAGCCTTTCTCTGTGACTTCGTATCCATACACTCTTCCCACTCCCAAACACATGTTCCTGGAGAAAAAAATTACTTAATCCTAAAACACTTTATAAAATGTATATATTAATTTATTCTTTAATTGTAAAATATGACAATGTTAATTTGGTATTTAAAGTAAAACGTGATTTAAACTCTCCCTACCTCCATCCTATAAATGACATCCTTGACTAGTATAATGACAATATTAATTTTCAAGTCATCTTGAATCAAATCACTTCCCATATATAATCTTATTTGTAACTATAAGAAAAGAGCTAAAAGAGGGCAACCAAAGCAATTTACTTCTACTCTTTGGGGAAATGAAAATCCTAACGACTACTGAACAATTTGCTCTCATTTGAACACTGAAAATTCCATGTATGAGGAATGGGGATGCTTTATTTTCAAAGTATAGGCAATCAGGTTTTTCTTTCAGTCTCTTAGCAGAGGAATTTTCTCTTGGCATTTTAAAATGCAAGGCCTTCTTTAAGTTGTTTCCTTTGCAACTTGGCCTCATGTGAGAAATGCTAACACAAGGAAAGTTGTATACATATATGGCTTGTTGCTTCAGAGTATTATTTTTAGCGGCTGCGTTTTATATGCATTCTTTAAAAAATGTAGGTTGTAATCCCTGCTAGTGCATCCTAGGAGTAGATAAATAATGAGGTGAAACTCAGGAAATGTCAGAGGAAGGTGCATCCTGGGAGTGTGTTAGTCCATCACTTTCAGGATGTGACAATCTAGTCCTCTGTCAAGTTGGTCTGTTCAGGCTTTCTCAATGTGGCAAGCTTCCTCCGATTCATGCCTCTGTGAGTAGTTATGGCTTAAATAGGAGTGGCTCTCCTAGGCTTTAAACTCCCCTTCTAGGAAAAGGTTTCCATCATTCACCATTTCCTACAATTGTTATACCTCAAGCTGAAAAAGCTGTGCCTAGCTGGGAAAAGGCGGGATTCTGGAACTCTCCTTTTCCTGTCTATCACCTGAATTAAAGCCAGAGGGAGGGGGAAGGGATATAGCACATCATGACATAGCCACTGAAAATGGAATTTTACAAAAAAGTTTTAGAACATACAGCTAATTCTTGAATGGGTGCTTTAATTTGCACGGATGTAGAACCAATGAGTGAATATTTCCAAAGGTCGGTTTATATTTTTCTTGAAATGTTCTACCCCCACACCCCATCTTTTACGTATCACAGCATTCTAAGTTATTTTACTTGAAAATGATTAAACAGAGCTGGAGAGGAATCACATTCTTTATTTTTCCTCTTGGTGTCCTATTGCCAAATGGAAGCCCTGCTCCCTGGCTGTCGAGCTGATGGCCGACAGTGTGCAGTCCGGGTTAGATTGTTCCAGAGACTGCACATTTCTCATGCACTCTGTGAACTCACTTGTTCTTTCTGCAGTATTTATTAATCAAATGCAGGTAAAAAGAATAAAGAATAGTAGTCTATAAATACTTCCTAGTGATCTGCTATCATAGGAACTTGCACAGGCTACTTTGTGGACATTTTCAAACCTCTGTCCACCACCTCCTATAAGGAAATCACACCATCATGTTACTCACAAGAAAGGAGTTCTGTTTTCCATCAGTAGGAAACTAGTCTGTAAATCAAGGATGACCTTTGATTGAATGTAAATGTATAATATCCGTGCCTTTTACCCAGCATAAAAATAGAAAATTACATAAGATTAAAGATTTTTATTATCACAGCAAGTAGAGATTTACTCTTGTTAAAATAAATTTTTTTCATCAGCAATTTCACATGTAGGTAAAACATCAAGGGTTGTATTCTTACATTCATAGCATCTACAACATAGGCCATTAAACAAAGCTGACCCACAAGTAACACTGGATGTTGTATGTAAAATTCTAGCAAAGTAAATTTCCTAGGATTTTGATGACTCTTTTTTAAAACAGAGGAAAAAAAATCCTTTCTGACATGTTCATCTACTTAGTATTGAGTAAATTAGGCAGAATTATCAGTAATGCAAAAATATCAGAGGGAAACATAAACTTACTTATATTGTGGGCACTTCTTGATTGTCTTCTTTTAGTTAAATATGGAAACAAAACTAATGAATACTTAATAGAAGTATTTCATTCTTTTTCACCTTTTTCCTCCTCCCATCCCCATTTTCTTGATGTTTCAGGAAGAAGTTTTAAAAGATATGTCATTTGCAATTTCTCTTGTTTGCTTTCTTTCTTTGTAAAATGAAACTGTTTTTCCACACAGAGTTATTTTGTTTAAACCATTCTGGAGGGAACTCTGGCAGCTGTGATGCGATTCTAATATTCAATGGCCCCCTTTTGGAAGTGTCTTTAGCCACCAATGAGATCCTCCGGGGTAACCTCTGAAACCGCTGCCCCTGCTCTGCGGAGGCTCTCCGTGCAGCGGCCAGCA
The DNA here is from genome assembly GCA_031878705.1 of Tapirus indicus. Classification (NCBI taxonomy): domain Eukaryota; kingdom Metazoa; phylum Chordata; class Mammalia; order Perissodactyla; family Tapiridae; genus Tapirus; species Tapirus indicus. Next base: position 96,615,937 of record CM062926.1, read on the forward strand.
GGGCGCACTGCCTTTCTTGGCTTTTGCTTTATTTTTCAGGATATTTCCTGGCCTCATTGTGATCACTTGTTCATTGTCAGCCAGCTTGTGAACTCTCAGGAACAGACATCCTCACAAACAAAATGACATTATGAAAAACAGACCCCAGATATTGGCACATCAGCAAAACAGATGGGGATTTGGGAAAGCAAAAAAAAAAAAAGGGAGGGAAAAAACTTCTTTGGAAAGATTGGCATGGCTCTACTATATACAAAATGTTGCTCTATTCTCTACCATCCAAAGCAATACAAATTTTAACTTAGGAGAATTCTAATGTAATTACATTAAAAGAGAACATATTGCATTAGGTGATAGAAGGAATTCAATTGTAGGATTTTAAAGAAGTTGCTTGGCAAATCTCTGGGTTACTAGTAATGAACTTATATTTTAGAATTTTAGAACCTCAGTAAATTTAAACAATTGAACCAAAATTTGACTGTGGAAGATTTGTTTTATGTAATATTAAATATTTATTTTGATTAAAATCCTTAGTCTTCCTAATTAACCCAAATTCAAAATAATGGTTGATTTAAAGAATTGTGAAATGAAGACTATTTTCTAACATTGAGATCTAACATTTATTGAAAATTTACAATGGATTAGGCAATAGGTTAAAAAAAAATTCTGTTATTTCATTTAAGCCTCACAATAACCCTATAATGAAGATAATTTTATCATCTCATTTTTAAAAAATGAAGAAACTGGGGATTAGGCAAGTTGGCCTAGCTGTCACAGCTAGCACGTGGTGGAGCTGGGACTGGACCCCTGGCAGTCTGATTCCAGAGCCATTCCTCTTGGCTACTATGCCTTACTAAAGAACTCTCCTTTCTTTCAGTCATTCTTGATGCCTGTGGTTCTCAACTTTGGTTACACACTAAATAATCTGGAGAATTAAAAAGAAAAAAAAAGTCTATGCCCAGACCTCACCTCAGAGCAATTAAATCAGAATTTCTGTAGTGGAGAGATTTGATTTAGGCATTAGTAATTTTTAAAAGTCTTGTGGGTTATTCTGAATTGCACTTATGATTCAGAACCATTGTTCTAAACCAACAATGTTCCAGGCGGTGAGATTACAAGATGAAAATGATAAAGTTCCTTCCCTCATAGGCGAGTCTATTAGTTTCTTATGGCTGTTGTAACAAATTACCACAAACTAGATGGCTTGAAACAACAGAAGTTTATTTTCTCACAGTTTTGGAGGCCAGAAGTCCAGAATTAAGGTTACAGCAGGGTCAGGCTCCCTCCAGAGGCTCTAGGAGAGAATCCATTCCTTATCTCTTCCAGTTTCTGGTGGCTGCCAGCATTCCTTGGCTTGTGTCTACAAGTTATTGCATATAGGGCCTACCTGGATAATCCAGGATAATCCCCCTACCTCAAGATCCTAATTTAATCACATCTGCAAAGATCCTCTTTCCAAATAAGGTAACATTTACAAGTTCCAAGGGTTAGGACCTGATATCTTTGGGTGGCCATTATTCAACCTACTATAAGGAGTCAAACAACTGAAGGTAGAATTCAAATCAAACAAAAAATGCTATGAAGAAGGGAGATCTTTACAGTGATCTTCACAATAGGTCCAGAGAAATTATGGAGATAAAGGGAAGGCAATGCTTTAATTTAAGGTGTTTTAGGCCATTCATATGACATTCTCTTAACTATAGCTTACTCTCTATATGTAAAGGCCAGTCTTTAAGTGACCATCACTTTTCGGATTTAACTTTTAAAACAGTGGATCTCAAATTTTGTTATGAATTGGGATTACTAGGGGAATTTACTAAAATATAGATTTGTGGGTGAGCAACTATTTCAGAATCTTTGAAGGTGAGTCCAGGACTTCTGCTTTTGTGCGTTCCTCTAATGATTCTATAGAAAACAACGTTCGAGTTTCTTGAAAGGTTGTATTTCTTATTTTAAAAATATACAATTTTTTATTGTCATATTTTGAATTTTTCCAAAAATCTTGACTTGTAGAGAACAGATTTACACTTGGAATTTGAAATTTCTATTATCAGTGTGCTTTTGGTAGAAACAAAATCTGGATAGGATACCAGGAGAGAAGAAAAGACATTTGACTCCTTCATGGTTACTTAAAAATTTAATAGTCTGGAGAAGAGGGTGAGGATATGTATATATGTATGACATTGCTTCTGAAGTAGGCTTTTTTCTTCTTCTTGGAGTTAATGAGATTCAAATTTTTGATAAATTCCTTAGCTCTTAAAAATTAATAATTCTTAAGAAAGGTTATAGATATATTATAGGATGTTTAGTATAAGTACTTTCTTCAGGCTAAACAATATATATTTTTATCTTTGTTTATTTATCCAAACTTTTTTTTTTTTAACAAAAAATGCCATTCTAATAGAAGATCTCTGGGAATTTCTAGACATATTGGCCCAGCTGTTGTGAACATTTGGAATTGCCTAGTAACTGACAGTAGATTTCCCTGCTACAAATGTGTCTAATAGTGTAAAATCTTCCCACTTCTTATGAAGTTCATCTTCAGTCCAAAAGTAAAGACCACATGTTTTGAAGAAGAATAGTATGGCTCTGCAACTTGTCAGCCAGGTGACCTTGAGCAACTTCCTTATTCTTATCTCTAATATAGGGTTAATATTACTTATTCATAGAATTTTTGGGAGGGTTAAATGATAACACATACTTAAAGTTTATAGCACAGAGCCTACCATGGATTGGATTCTTTAAAAAAGTTATTTGTCAGCTGCAGAAAAGGCCAATGGCTGGATGATTACAGGAAAGAACTTACAAGTTCTGAAGATGTTCATTTCTTCCTGGAATTCTTAGCAACTCACAGAAGCTTAGAGGCCTCCAAGCAGATGTCCACACAGCTGAGATAATGATTATAACCAGGCCCTAAATAGAGAAGATCAGAAGAATGAGCCATTGGTTCTATAAAGGTTTACTTCTTGATAAATTTAGACTCAATCTGACTTTATTCTGCATAGAAAGCCCAAGTATACACTATGTACTCTTCCTTACTGAATGTCATTGATGTAAATCTTTTTGTGTGTGTGAGGAAGATTAGCCCTGAGCTAACATCCTCGCCCATCTTCCTCTACTGTATATGGGATGCCGCTACAGCGTGGCTTGACAAGCGGTGCATCAGTCCATGCCCAGGATCTGAATCCCTGGCCACCTGTGAACCCTGAGCCGCCAAAGCGGAGCACACGAACTTAACGGTTATGCCACCGGGCTGGCCCCCATTGATGTAAATCTTTTTATTCACCTCTTCATGGTTATTTTGAATGCTAAATTCATGCTCTAAGGCATGAGTTAGGATCTAAGCTTAGTCACAATCATGGACATAAAGAATATAATGCTTTCAATTTTATTATCTATGTCATCCAAAAGCACTCACTGTAGTAGATTTAATTTTATTTTTCAGGTAAATGTATTTGATCAGCAAAATCAAATGATCTTGGAAACATCAACTTCATAAACATACAAATGAACTTTAACCTGTGCTAAAAGCATTTTATTTCCTGAGAATTATTGAACAACATCTTCAGGCAAAGTTAAATAAATTCACTACAAAATATTGTATCTAGAATCTTTTTCAATTTATATGAGTTTATATATTCTTATGGAAAAATGATACTGTTTTAATATATTTCATTCTCTAAGACTTAGTTCAGAGACTTTATTCTGTACTACTTTCGTTTCAAATGTCTTAAGCATAGAGAATAAAATTGAATGTTCTACTAGGGGAGATATTTAAGCATCTGAACTTTAGTTTTTTGTGTGTATGAGGAAGATTCGCCCTGAGCTAACATCTGTTGGCAATCTTCCTCTTTTTTTCTTTTCAACTTGAGGAAGATTAGCCCTGAGCTAAGATCTGTGCCAATCCTCCTCTATTTTGTGTATGGGATACCTCCACAGCATGGCTGATGAGTGAGTAGGTCTGTGCCTGGGATCCTAACCTGTGAATCCGGGCAGCAGAAGCAGAGTGCGTGGAACTTGAACCACTCGGCCACGGGGCTGGTCCCTAAACTTTAATTTTATTGTTAAATACATGGGTTTAGGCATGTCTTCAAAAACAAAGAAAGGTGTAAATTTATAAGTGAAGGCACCAAATTCTCTCTGGAAGGGAAACTTCAGAAGGGTTAGAAGAGGCTAAAATATATGCATAAGGATCTAAACCTCAGTAGCATATTTTAACAAGTGTTAAAGCATGGGGGAAAGTTCAAGGGTAATGGTCAGTTAGTTACTGTTCACAGTCAAGTGCTGAACTGCAAATCCAGTTAATATGTATGAAATTGATTGTATTAGAAACAATAAGCCAGTTGTAAATCACAGAGACGTGTACTTTAGATGTAATGTGACAAACAAATAAAGCTAAGAACCATGGATTTACTGTGACACCAAATGTGGATAACCTAAAATGCTACCAGAAACTGATGAGAGCCCCTTAGTTCCTGTTTGGACACTCTGTGTTTAACAATTTAAAAATATCATCTCTAAAGGCCAGTTAGCTCAGTTGGTTAGTGGATGGTGTGAAAAAAATATCATCTCACCCAGAGAGGTTATCATGAGTAGCCCATTTAATAACAATACTAGTATTAAGAATATTTATTATCTTAACAAGCACACTGATAGATATTTCATATTTATTCTCTCACTTAATCCTTGCAACAATTCTCAGATGTTCTATTATTCCTCCTTTAAAGCTCTTTAGAGGCCAGCCCGGTGGCACAGCAGTTTAGTTCGCGCTTTAGCAGCCCGAGGTTCGCGGGTTCGGATCCTGGGCGCCGGCGGACGCACTGCTTGTCAGCCATGCTGCGGCAGTGTGCCATATAAAGTAGAGGAAGACGGGCACGGATGTTTGCCCAGGGCCAGTCTTCCTCAGTGAAAAAGAGGAGAATTGGCAATGGATGTTATCTCAGGGCTGGTCTTCCTCACACACACAAAAAATAAAAATAAAGCTCTTTAAACTGAGGCACAGAGAAATAAAATAACTTGCCCACGTTCACTCACTGGAAGTGACAGAATCAGGATTCAGTCACAAATACTTTTGACTCTGGGGATCAAGCTCTTAACTACTTTAGTCTATTCCCTCTCTTTTTTTCTTAATTTCCTCAATTTGTTACATTTGTCCAAACAGACTTACTTTCATCATATTTTTATATTAATATATATAACTGTGATCTCACTTTTCTGTTTAAATTTCACATCTATCTCTCTTCTGTTTCTATTTTATTTACCTTAAAACTTCTTTCATGTTTGTCCATTTTTCTACCCTGTTATTAGGCTGTAGGAAATAATATCTCATATCATATAGGGGTAGACATTAATAATTATTTAATGGTGATTATGGAAGTGGAGACCTGAAGGACAAATACATGTGTTTTCAATATATGAAATATAAATGTATAAACCCAAGAAAAACTGACTAATTTACTGTATTACTTTTATAAGTATGGCTGAGGCATGGAGGGGATTTGATTAATGGCTTTTTGGCTAAAAGAAGAGTAAGCAAAAATTTAGAAAGTAATATAAATGAACACCAAAAACTTCTGCAAAGCATTAAGAATATCATGGGAATATAATGAAAGATTGGAAAAGATGGAAAAAAGGAAATATAATGCATTTTCAGCTAAAAATCAACTGAAAGTTTGGTAACTCTTGACCTAGCCTAAGCCCAGGCTTATTGACCCAACAGGCAAATGGAGAAATACAGTGTGATGATAAGCATAATAAATACAGTCTGATAATATCAGAAAAGGTTAAATTTCATAAGAAAACAAATTACTATAAAAACAAAATTCCAGTTATCTTCTGTCAAATACACAAAGATTAAAGTGTTTTACCTTTATACTAAGGAGGTTCCTACATAAACTTTTGGAGTGAGCAGTTTATTCTTTTGTCTTTCTGAGTAAGGCTCTCTCACAGTTCAGAATTCTTGTGCTGGCTGTTCTCACATCATGGCAGCAGCCCACGTTGCGTTCTTTACTAGTAGTATCCCATTATCTTTTTAAATCCCTTTCTTATTTTTATTCAAATCCCTTGAAGTGTCTGCCAAGGCATGAAGGGTAATGAGTTAATCAAAGAAACCAATCTCTACCTCAGTATTAGCTATGTAAAAGCAAGCACAGAATAAAGATCATAGGGTTTGGAGTCAGACTCAGAAAGACTCTGTTGTGGGTCATAACACTACCCTTTGGTTAATAACTGTGTGAATTTAGACTGGTTACTTTATTTCTTGAGCCTGCATTTTCCCATAGGTAAATTAGGGAACATAATCCTACCAAGTGAGGTGGTTGTGAAGAATAGAAGGAGCTATGTACACATCTCCCCTGTTATATTGTAAAGGATTAAGTAACCGTAGCTATCGTAAAGAGAGAGTTTTCCCCAAATGTCATATTGCCTTTCACTAGATGCCTCCAAAAGAAGTTGAGGATTTTAATGGTGAGATATGGGAGAGATCTTGGTTTAGGTGCCCTCTTCCTAGACAGTCAGTCATCTCCCTCGTTTCCTCTGGGGCGAACACTTCTTATTTTGGAGGAAGAAACTTCAAGACATGAATGGTGAATTTTCCCATTGTGGTTGACTAATCCTACCCAAGCAATCAGAAGAAATTTTAATTACTCTTCCAAGTATAGCTGCAATTTTTGAATCTGCAGTAAATTATAAAAGATTTGAAATTATACTTATGGTAGATATTTTACAGTTCTGTTTATGTGACATAAAAACTTGATAAAATCTCTTTTTTGTGTGTGTGAGGAAGACCAGCCCTGAGCTAATATCTGTTGCCAACCCCCCTCTTTTTGCTGAGGAAGACTGGCCCTGGGCTAACATCCGTGCCCATCTTCCTCTACTTTATATGGCATGGCTGACAGGCACTGCATCAGCAGGCGCCCGGGATCCGAACCCGCGAACCCCAGGCTGCCAAGCGCGAGCTAAACCACTGCGCCACGGGGCTGGCCCTTGACAAAAATCTCTCGATGTGATTTTTTTAAATTGAGCCCTTACTTCTCAAAGAATCTCTTACTACCGTGACAGTTTACATGTCTAGAAGAGTGTTAAATACAGGTTATGTTTATAGAACAGTCTTTTTTTTTTTTTTTTTTAACAATAGTTTCTCCTTTTCCAGCAAACAGTCTGCTTTCCTAGGTTCTTCGGAAATGGAATCTGAGCAGGCCACCTTGAGTGAGGTGAAGATGAAATGCTGATAAGGAGTGATTTTAAAGCATGTTGAATTAATGACTAGCAGAACAGGACAGATAGTACTGTTTGGTCCTTGGGGAAATGTAATTATAAAAATGTTTTTTTTTCTAATTCCTCAAGTTTGTATTATTTGAAAATGAACTAAAATCCTAGAACCCATTTCATGTGATGTGGTTCATCTAGCCTCAGCTCAAGAAGATGCTATCACTACTTCTTCAATAGCAGATTTAATCTATAGAGATCTGTATTCATAATTAGGTTTCCTTTGGTCAAAGTCAGCTTCTGCAAACTTTCAACTAATGAGTTCATCTCCTATTACTGTATTCTACAACTAAGAGCTTAGTTTTGAGGTTAGGTTTTATTTTTTTTACCTTTTTCTTATAAATTTCAGAACATAGTTCAGCAGCATATTTGATGTGCTTGCTATTGGAGTACAGCACAGTGGGACCCCTGTATCCCAGTTGGTTGAATCTGCAGATGCGAAATCCGCGGATATGGAGAGAGCCGGCTGTATTCATTGTACTGCGCCATTTTGTATGTATAAGGGGCTCGAGCATCCGCGGATTTTGGTATCCGCAGGGGTTCCTGGAACTGCTCCCCAGAGGATACTGAGGGACGACTGTGTATTTACTACACTTTAGAAAGAGTCGTTGAGGCTCTTTTGTTTTCCTGGTTTTTATTTACAGCATTAAAGTTATGCTTTAGTGAAGAGATTCTGATTAGTATTAGAGTGAATATGATCAATGTTGGTACTCAGATCAAAGTCATTCTCTTCCTCAATAGTTATTTGAAGGAGGCTGTTATCCTGGAAATCACTTTAACTCGTTCCCTCTATTTGGTTTAGGAACAGCCTGACATTGTTTAAAAGAGTGTACCTTTAGATTACTCAAATTTTCCATGAAACTCAATTTGCTCCATTTAAAAAGAGTCAGCCGTTCTACCTTTGTTTTAGCTGTCCTCTGCTATGCTTACTCTGGTGGCAGGAATCACATTTCAAAGGTCACGAAGAGCAAGTAAAAGCCATTCACGCAGTGCCAGTGGTATTCTGGTTACTCTGTGACCCATCCCATTATTACTCAGTGCTATATTTTTGAAATCTATTATCCATTCAGTAGTAGCATAACATGGGGGAGGGGTGGACTATTTCCTTTTTGGCTTTAATGGAATGGATTCAAATTCCTTGGTTCCTATGTACCTAAAATATGTTCTAAGAGGTTTGTCCAACTAAGTCAGCTTTTTTATCACTCAACTAACCCATAGTCTTTGGATATTTAAAGCATTTATAGCTTTTTCTCAGTTATTGCTTATAGTTTAATCAGATCTTAAAATTCTCCTTAAATGTTTAGAAAGTTATTTTGCTTCAGTTGTCTTTTAGTAAAGATACTAATACTGTTGTTGATTCTAAAAGTTTTCTGATACTTAAAACTTGGTCACTATGAAAATGAAACTATGTGAAGTTGTTTCTAAAATCAAGCCAAAATAAAAGAAGTCAGCCACTCAGTAGGAGTTCAAGGTGGGCCTTGGGGGAATTTTAGTGTCTTCCTGATTTCCATTGGCATTCCCCCCCTGCCCTGGGCCCCACCCATGCACACACGTATACACACAGAGATGACTTCATCAATAAGGACAATTGACATTTCCTTATCTTGTGTAAAATGTTATACAAAGGCAGCATCAAAGCTAGTCTCCTCATCTCATCTCCTTCCTAAGTCTCTTCTATATAAACATGTGGCGACTGCCACTGATGTCACCCTCAATTTCCTTGTATGTGTTCTGAAGATACTGAATTAGATGATATATGATTTCTTACATCTTTAAAGTTCTAAGTATCTTTACCCAGTGGTATGTCCATATGAATAATGAGATTGAAGAGAGTTAAATAGTAAACTATAAAATTTTTTGCAAATTGCATATATTTGTGTAGGAAGTGTAGACTGATATTATTCCAATGGTTTCTCATCACTGAAGTTGGCAGTAGTCTACTCCTAGATGCTAAATACAAACTAGTCACTGATTGCAATGTAATAAACACAGAAAACACATTCCTTTAAGGATATCAGTCTCTACTGGAGGAGAAGGGACAAATATAAGCACTGTACATTAGACTTAGGGGATGGCAGATAACTGGACTGATATGTATAAAACATAGTTCTTGTTACATTATAGACACTTAATATATATTTGTTAAATTACCTGACTTTTTTGTCTTGTCAAAATTTTTTTACTGAGATATAATTGATACATTAGTTTCAAGTGTACATATAATGACGATGTAAGTATATACTGTGAGATGATAACCATTAAAAGTCTAGTTAAGATCCCTCACCATATATAGTTAAAATTTTTTTTTCTTGTGATGAGGACTTTTAATATCTACTCTCTTAGCAACTTTCAAATATACAGTATAGTCACCAGGTACATTACATCCCCAGGGCTTATTTATTTTATAACTGGAATTACCTAACGTTGTTGAAGACATGTAGTTTGATTATTCTTTCTGTATTCCTTATATCAGAAGAATGACATCACCACCTAGCTTATTCAAACCAGAATCCTGGCCTTCTTGGCTCTCATCTCCTCATTGCTCTCTTTTATCCTCCATATACATCCAATTATCTGTTGAACTTGCCCACTTCTTGCCATCCCCACTCCACTACCATAGTTCAGAACACTATTATATCTCTCCTCAGTTACAGCAACAACACTATTATATCTCTCCTAGCACAGCTGTACTCTATTCCTTTTGTGCTATTCTACAACTTGCCTTCCAAGCTTCATTCATACTGAAGTTTTTTCAGTTTCTAGAATTCTCCCATAGTTTATCTTTATGATATTTTTGTACCTGCTCTTTTTTTGGTTCCTGAGATGTTATTCCCCATTCATCTTCTGGTGAATTTCTCAACTTAGATATAATTTATTTCTGGTAATTTTTCTGAGCCCCACAATCTGGGTTAGAAGTCTTTCCAACATGCTTGTACAGAATATTGCACTAATTCCATTGTTACAGTCATCATATTATATTTTAATTGTCTATTTGTTTATTTGTATCAGTGACTGGACCATAAACTCTCTGAGAGCTGAGAATCTGTTTTGTTCAGTGTTGTATCTTTAGCAACTGGCGTGATGCTGCTATATCATAGGTATTCATTTATTGAATTGTTAGATATAGGACAAAGGTTGGCAAACTATGTGCTGTGGGCCAGTCATCAATTTTTGTAAATAAAACATTATTGGAAAATAGCCATGGCCATTTGTTTATTTGTTGTCTATGGCTTTTTTTGTACTACAGCAGCAGAAATGAGTAATTGAAACAGATGCTCTATGATCTGCAAAGTCTAGAATAATTACTGTATGGTCCTTTGATGAAGAGTTTGGTGACTGTTGATGTAAGGCTATGCAGGTTTTTTATTTCTACTTGAGTGAGTTTTGGTAATTTGTATTTTTCAAGGGATTTGTCCTTTTAATCCAAGTTATCAAATTTATTGACATAAAGTTGTTCAAAATATTCCTGAATTATCATTTTTAATGTATGAGAATCTGCAGTGAGTCTCCTTTTTTATTTTTGATATTGATAATTTATGTTCTTTCTTTTTTTTTCTTAACTAATTTGGCTAGTGATTTATCAAATGTTTTGGTCTTTTCAAATAACCAGATACTAGTTTTATTAATTTCTTTCTTGTTTCTAATCTCACTGATTTTGACTCTAACCTTTATTATTTCATTCCTTCCACTTGCTTAGGGTATAATTTGTTATTTTATTTATGGTTTTTGAAGGATGCTTATCTTGCTGGAGTTCTCCAGCCTTCTTGAATCTGTGGTTTGTTGTTTTCATTAATTTTTTAAATTCTCAGGCACTATTTTTTCAAATGTTTTTTTTTCTGTTCTTTTTTCATTCTGGGATATCAACTGCACATATAACAGACAACGTGATGTTGTCGCACAGTTTTTGGATGCTCTGTTTTATTTTTTTCTCTACTCTTCTTCTTTTTGTGTTTCTTTGTGTTCTATTATATTCTATTAACATTTAAATGAGAAGACTTTGAGTAAAGCAAATTGCCATCCATAATGTGAGTGAGCCCCATCCGATCAGTTAAAAGCCATAAAGAAAAAAGACTGAAGTCCTCTCATGAAAAGGGAATGTTTCTTTCAGACTGCCTTGGGACTCCAGCTGCAACATCAACTCTTCCCTGGGTCTCCAACCTGCCAGCCTACTCTTCAGATTTAGAGCTTGCTGGCCCCCACAACTGCATGAGACAATTCCTTGAAATCTCTCTCTTTCTGTCTCTGATATATGTGTGTGAGGTGTGTGTGTGTGTGCACGCACACGCGTGTGCACATTTATCTCCTATTGGTTCTTTTTCTCTGGAGAACAATAAACCAAGACAATGTTACATGTTTTAGTTGTTTGTTATGGTAGCATCTCATTTCCAGTACCAATTTCTGTTTTATTTATCTATTGCTATGTGACAAACCATCTCAAAATTTAGGAGGTTAAACCAATACCATGTTTTTTTGCTCGTGATTCTGTGTGTCAAGAATTTGGACAGGGCATAATCTCTGCTCCATGATGTCTGAGACCTCAGCTGGAGTGGCTCAAATGGCTGGCAGATGGTAAGGATGGTTTGATTGGGGCCATATGTCTGTGGCCTCAGTTCTGAATGTTAGCTGAGTTTCTTGGTTCTCTTCCACATGATCTCTCAGTCTGTCAAACTTGAATTTCTCCACAGCATAGTGGTTTCAGGGTCCTGAGAAGGTTCTAATATACAAGCACTGATCAAGACTCTGCTTGCATCCTATTTACTGTATTAGTCTCCTAGGGCTTCTATAACAAAATGCCACAGACTAGGTGGATTAAACAACAGAAATTTATTTCTCACATTTCTCTGGAGGCTGGAAGTCCAAGATCAAGGTGCTTGCAGGGTTGGTTTCTCATGAGGCCACTCTCCTTGGCTTGCCAATGGCCAACTTCTCACTGTGTCCTTACAAGGTGTTTTCTCTGTGTTCACACATCCCTGGTATCTCTTCCTCTTCTTAGAAGGACACCAGTCCTATTGGATTTAGGCCCTACCCTTATGACCTCATTTAACTTCAGTTGCCTCCTTCAAGCCCCTATATTCACGTACAATCACATTGGGGGTTAGGGCTTCAACCTGTGAATTTTGAGGGGGACACAATTCAATCTATAACATTTACTAATGTCCCATTGGGCAAAGCAAGATACATGGCCAAGCCCAGAGTCAACATGGGACGGTACTGCACTAGGGCAGGAACACTGGAGGCATGGTTCCATAGGGGTCCATCAGTAGTTTACAAATTGGGAAAAGATATATTTACATCTCAGAGAAACAGCTATTCTTTGACAATCATTTTCTAAAATTTATTTTTCACATAACTTCTCTTGTTGTCTCCTTTTCTATAACGGAAGTCGGCATGGCATAAGTTATTTATCTTTTTAACTGTTTCACAAAGTACACATTTGCCTTCTACTCACAGTTCAAAATTGGCCTATCAAGCAACTCATACAGAGAGAGGAGAAATGAGGTGGCTAATAGATAATTTAAGGCCAAATTAAAGTTCTGTTGTTGCCATTATAGTATTACAGAGATTAAGTATGTAAGGCCTCATATTTCAAAAGCAGAAATTATTGTAAATGGTTTGATCTAATTTTATTTTGGGGAAATTTCAGTAATTTTTGTCAATATCCTAGCCAACGACTACCAGGAACACATCTGCAGTTGAGCAACTTGGGTTTATTACTCATTACAGTGAGGGAGAATGTACACGATGAGGGAGTATGGGGTGCCTTGGTAATAGGGTGTTAGAAAGGACTTGCTATAGGATTTGGGCTTTGGTTAGGTGATTTTGGGGAAGGTCCAAGTAATTGGGGGTGTGCTATAGATTGGCTGTTGTCAAAAAGAAGGGACAATTCTATGATTGGGTCCTAAATAAATCTTCAGGGAGAGTAGACTAGAGACTAAAGCAGTGATTGGTAAAGCAGTCATATTGCCTGGGAGTGGGGAATGTTTGGAATTTTGTGCTTGGACAATGTTCATGTTTTGTCTGTGTTCAAACGTAATTATGGAGTGGTCTTGCTTTTGCCTTGATCCTTCATGGTCACAGAGCGGCCTTGTCCGACACTGATGTTCTGCATGATTGTTTGTGTTCAACAGGAGAGCACAAGGCCTCCATGTCAGTGCCGTGCTAGCTCCTGGATGTCAGGGGTAGCCTTTCTTTTCTGGTTCTTGTTCCTTCATTCCACCTTAGTTGTGAACAAAATACTTGATACAAACTTCTTTTTTAGTGTGTTCAAAGTAAATATGTTTCACATGACAAATAAGAAGCTCTTTGGAGATTATCTATATTAGTTCCAAGTTTTACTCTTTTGATTTCCTGGCCTGGACATAGAGTGAGCTTCATGGAATCCACAGAGGAAATCCCTGTGCTTCTCTCTCTCCTCATTCTGCAAGCACTCACACATGTCACCCCAGCTTTCCAGAATCCAGACTGCCTCTGAAGCAACACCCTCAGCCTGTCCTTTTGAGCTGAGTGTCTTGGGCCTTTCCTCCTTCATTATCCATCAGGATATACTTGCTCTGTCTCATTTCCTCAGTTCCCACAGCTGCATTAAAAATTTGGCTAACAAATCCTTGTTAATGCTTTATTGCTTTTTTAACACTTCATGGCAAATCCTGTTTCATTGTGGCTTCCTGGAAATAATCCTTGACTTCAAAATGCTAAGGCTTTCTGGACTGGAAGTGCAAGAGTTATTTGGGGCCAGACAGAGCACTTTACTCCCCCTCATGTTTCCCGAACAAAGCTGGTGGCTTTCTCCCCTGTTGGTCCTGGTTAGACTATTCCTCTTATAAAGTCAGAGTGAGAAGATTTCCTTATTAATGTTCTGCCAGGCCTGGGGAAGTATAAACCCTAGCAGCCTCATTCCAGGAGGGGTGTCAAGGACGCACTGTACTTTGGAATGCCAGTTTCCGATAGAGGATAGGGAAAAGAATGTTTCATTATTTTGTTGCTGATTTTCCAACAATAGGCAAGCTCTCTCTAAATCATACCTTTGATGTATTTGAGATATGGGATTATTCTGATTTTAGTGTGAAGTCCAAACAGTTACTTAACTCAACAGATGGTTGTTATCATTCTCTTCAACAAAAATCTGATCTCCCTTATCAAAAAGTTAAGTGTTCTGTGGAGAAGATTCAAAGAATAAAATCACAATATTTATAGGGTGATTAATTATTTTTATCAATATGCCTTAACATCAAAGAGGATTTCACACTCATTTTGAGAGTACCACATGGCCTCCATTATTATTAGATTTCTTTCCAGGGATGAAAAATTTAAATAGTTTTACTACTGAGTAATGTATTTAGCATGTGTGCTAGAATGATTTCCAGTGGTTATTGGAAGTTATCTCTGCAACACTGATTGCAGGAACAGCTTTCAGCTGCTGCTGCAGTAAAACAGATGAGGTAGCTCCTGTCACTGGGAATGTTTGCTCTACTTGAAGGGTGATGGATGGGTAGGTAAGTACCAAAGGATATATTAAAACATTCATGTAATTCCTGACATTCCTAGGAAAGAAAGATGTCTTTACCATGGCTTTTATAAAGAAACTTCCAATAAATATAAATGGAGACTACAGGAGAGACAATGACTGAAATTTATTTTATTTGAGTTTCGAGTACTTATTTTATTATTAACTAATACTGTAAATCTGGGCAATTTACTTAAGAGTGAGAAAATACAAACTTGATAATGCATTGGAAACAAGATAAGGCTCAGAACTAACCTCCAAGAAAAAAGTATGATGTCATGTAAAAATATGCCCCAAATGCCTGGGTGTCCCTGCATTTTTCACTGACTGCAGCAACATCAGTATTACAGAGAAAAATCTGTTGATAAGCTTAAGAAGCTCCAACATGTCTACTGTTTGACCTTTATAAATCAATAAATCTAACTGAAGGACAAGGTAGTTGTTATAAATCGAATTTTGTCCTCCCATAATTCGTAAGTTGCAAGTTCTAACCCCTACTCAGAATGTGACCTTATTTGGAAATAGGGTTGTTGTAAACATAATTAGTTAAGATGAGGCCATACTGGAGTATGGTGGGCGCCTGACCCAATACAACTGGTGTCCTTATTAAAAGGGGAAATTTGGACACAGAGACACACCCACAAGGAGAATTCCACATGAAGATGAAAGCGGAAATTGCAATGATACTTCTACAAGGCAAGAAATGCCAAAAATTGTCAGCAAACTGCCTAAACCTAGGAGAGAGGCATGGAAAAGTTTCTCTCTCACTGTCCTCTAAAGGAAGCAACACTGCTAATCTTGGACTTCTAGCCTCCATGACTGTGGGACATAAATTTCTGTTAAGTTCCTCAATTTGTAGTACTTTGTAATGGTAGGCTTAGCAAACTGATATAGCAATGCAAACATCTCATTTTCACTTTTATGTTAAATGACTGAACATATGGCCTACGGAACTGAGTATAAGGGTTTTATGTCACTTTCTGAGATTCAAGCAAATAACTCTTAATGAAGTTTTGTTGTTACCACATATTATTTATGTTATTTACCATAGAAAATGTGTATATCAATAGGATAAACTGAATATTTTATTTGAATGTAAATTTTATGGAAGCATAACATACTTAATAAAAGAACACAAATCGTGTGTAACTGAATGAATTTTGAGAAAGTAAATATATAAACCCATGTCTTTAGCCTCTTGATCAAGAAATACATGATTAGAACCAGTGCCCCTTTTTTTAAAATCATGGCAAAGTTACATAACTTATTTATCATTTTAACTATCCTAAGTGTACAATTCAGTGGCATTCAATACATTCACAGTATTGTGAAAGCATCATCACTATCTATACCCAAAACTTTTTCATCATCCCTATCTATACATATTAAACAATAACCCACCTTCTCCACTCCACTTCCAACCTCTGGAAGCCTCTATCCTCCTTTCTCATCTATGAATTTGCCTAGTCTAGGTACCTCATATAAGAGGAATCATATAATATTTGTCCTTTTGTGTCCGGCTTATTTCATTAAACATAATGTTTTCAAGGTCCATTCATATTGTATATATCAAAATTTCATTCATTTTTATGGCTGAATAATATTCCATTGTGTATATATCACATTTTATTTGTCCATTCATCTGATGATGGACACTTGGATTGTTTCCATCTTTTGGCCATTGTGAATAATACTGCCATGAACGTTGGTGTACAAATATCTGTTTAAGTCCCTGCTTTCAGTTCTTTTGGATATATACCTAAGAGCAGAATTGCTGGGTCATATGGTAGTTCTATGTTTAACCTGTTGCAAAACTGCCACACTGTTGTCCTCAGCAGCCGCACCATTTTACATTCCCACCAGAAATGCAGGAGGGTTCCAATTTCTTCACATCTTGGCCAACACTTGTTATTTTCCATTCTTTTTTATTATAGTCATTCTACTGGTGTGAAGTGGTATCTAATTGTGGTTTTGGTTTGCCTTTCCCTATTGAGTAACAATGCTGAGCATCTTTTCATGTGCTTATTGACCATTTATATATTTTCTCTTGGAAAAATGTCTATTCAAGTCCTTTGCTCATTTTTGAATAGGGTTGTTTGTTTTTTGTTGTGAGTTTTAGTTCTTTATGTGTTCTGGATCTTAAACGCTTTATTACACATAGGGTTTCCAAATATTTTCTCCTCTAGGTTGTTTTTTCACTTTCTTGTAGTATCCCTTGATGCACAAAAATTCTTGGTTTCGGTGACGTTCAATTTATCTATTTTTCCTTTTGTTGCCTGCACTTTTGGTGTCATAACCATGAAATTATTGCCAAATCCAGTGTCAGAAAGATTTCCCAGAATGTATTCTTCTAAGATTTTAATAGTTTTACTTCTTAAATTTAGGTCTTTGCTGCATTTTGAGTTAATGTTCGTACATTGTATAAGATAGAGGTCCACATCGTTCTTTTGTATGTGAATATCCAGCTTCCCAGCACCATTTGTTGAAAAGACTGTCCTTTCCCCATTGAATGGTCTTGGCACCCTTGTCAAGTTCAACTGACCATATGTGTGAGAGTTTACTTCTGTGCTCTCTGTTCTTTTCCATTTGTCTATATGTATGTCCTTATGCTAGTGTCATACTTTTAATTACTGTAACTTTGTGGTAAGTTTTGGCAGGGATTATTTTTATCCCAGATTTTAGAAGAGTTAACTACACTGTGATCTTGTTGAGGCTATCTAGGAAGTCCATAATGATCTAACTGTCAGTTCTCCAACTTTATTCTTCTTTTTCAAGATTATTTTAGCTATTCAGATCCCCTTGAAATTCCATACGAATTTGAGGATTCAGCCTTTCCAATTCTGTGAAAAAGGCTGTTGGAATTTTCATAGAGATTGCATTGAATCTGAAAAGTTCTCCTTTGCCACCTTTCAGTCAGTTTCACCTTTTCCTATCACTGAGGGTAATCACTATTCTAACTTCTAAAAAGAGATATTAGTTCTGCATTTTTATGTCAGAAAAATATAAGGTCTTGATTTTTTTAAAAGAAAATATTATAAGTTACTAGAAACAAATTTTCCTTGTGGAATATTTGAGCAATAGTTTAGCGACAAAATTTCCAGATTTTTATTTTACCTATAAGAGTTCAAGAATCCTAAATATATTTTTATATTTATTTCAAACAACATCAAACTTACAGAAAAGTTACGTGAATAGTATAAAAGATTTTTCTTTCTGACCTGGTTGAGAGTAAGTTGCCAACATGATGATCTATCACCCAAGAATATCTGATGTGTAATTCCTACAAAAAAGGGACATTTTCCTACATACCCACAATCAAACCATCAAAATCAGGAAATGAATAAATACACTCATACGTTACTGCCATCGAATACTCAGACTCAATTAAACTTTCACCAAATATCATAATAACATCACTTATACTGAAACCATTTGGTCAAGGACTGCATGTTTCACTCAGTAGTGGTCATTTCTCTTCAGCCACCTTCAATCTGGAACAGTTCCTCAATTTTTTCTTGCCTTCACTATCACACAACTTTTGGAAATTACAAGACAATTATTTTGTAGCATGTCTCTTACTTTTGTTTAGTCTGATAGTTCCTTATTATAGATTCAGGGTATGTATTTTTGTCAGGAATATCACAAATGTGAGGCTGGTTTTTACTTGTATTTGCTCAGATGGTGCACAATTTTGATTTGTTTCTTTACTGATTTCATCACTTGATTAAACTGGTGTTTGCCGGATTTCCTCTGTAATTTGTTTCTCTTTGTAATTTATAATTATTTTGTGGGGAGGTGCTTTGAGAACACGCCATATCCCATTCCTTATCAACCTTTTGTGAACTTTTAGCATCCATTAATGCTTCTCAGCTGAATTATTATGATGCTTGCCACATGATGATTTTTAATTCCATCATTACTTCTACATTTATTGGTTGGCATTTTACTGGAAGAAACAAGCTTTCTCATCTCACCTTAATTAATTAATTAAAGTAGAGAGTCATGGATTTCTATTTTATTTAATGAATTATAATCCATTAGTATCATTGTTTATTTTCATACTCAAATTTTCTCAGGTTTGGCCAGTTAAAGCCCCTAAGGTGGTTTCTGCATCCTTTTGATACGGCCCCATCTTTCTTTGAGCAATTCTTTACTTTCACCCAAAGATGCTTCAGGCTCATCTTGTACTTTGTCCCAGCCCTGGAATTCATGAGTTCTTTAAAGAGCCCTAGCTCCTTTTAGAAAATGATGGCATTTGAAAACCAAGGTTAGATTCAAGTGAGCTTATTACTATTGGTCTATTGCTGCTCCCAGGCCCTCTGAGTGGACTCAGCAAGGGACCAGTTTATACATTTTTTGGTAATTCTATATATGCATATACAAATATATCTTCAAATACATCTTATATACAAGAGAATATTATATACACACACATAAATTTAGTTATCTACCTACCTATCTCCCTATCTACTTAACACCATAAGTCCATGTCGGTACCAATTCAGCACCACAGGATTCATTCTAGTTTTCTTTCTTTCCATATTTGGAACTCCTTTCTGACAACAATAAACCTGACTTCTGTGGTACTCAATACACCAACTTCTTAGGCCAATGACTCCTGGCTGCCACCACCTTCTCCTTCCTGTTACCACTACCCCTCCACTAACAACATCCTTTTTTTACTGAATTCCTGCTCTGATACTGATTCCTGCTCTGATGCAAAAACCCTCTGACATGTCACTGTGGGCTGAAAATGCCGTGTAGTTATAGCCCTAAAATGCCACACAGTTGGACCTTTCAGTAATGATACAGGATAATTTAGATATGAAAGTGGCCTTAGATAATATTTGCCAGTCTTTTCATTTTGTTGCTGAGAAAGTTTTGGCAGAATCACAGTGTAATTTCATCACAACAACTGGCCCTGTGGCAGTATGATGTCCAAATCTGCTTTCCTGTTCCTAAATGAAATCTGTATTCAGGAAAGTCTGGCTCTCAGAGGTAGATGGCAGGGATTATTTTTATCCCAGATTTTAGAAGAATTAACTACACTGTGATCAAGGTTGAGGCTATCTAGGAAGTCCATAATGATCTATAAAGCAAAGTTCTCCACTCAAACCAGAACCAAACTCCAACATTTGCACCAATCTCACTATTGGTTACCTTAAACAAACAAATCAAAACGAATAGTATGAATAAAACTAGTTAGTCTAACTAATTGATTTGCTCATGAAATCCACTTTATAATAAACTAAAGTTTGTAAAGGTTTACATTTTAAATAAAATTCAACATTTTCTTTAGATAGACAAAATCCTAGAATACTTTTATGTTGTTATAAAACATTTATTTATGCAATTTATATGCATGCTCTGATTAATGAGTGTGTCAGACTAACTACTTCTCCACTTTTGGAACTATCTTAGTCTGAGGCATACGGTTAACAGTAATTTAGGCTCAGAAATATATTCTCTTTTGATAAAAGATTTCATTTAGAAAAACAGCCCGTATTCATTTAAGTCTTTTGATGAAAAAATAGGTCATCAAATTGGAAAATGCAATTTTTTGTTTAAAAAAATACTAGTATTATATAATAATGAATCTATAAATTTTATCATGTATTTTGAGTTCTATCTTTCAATCAAATTAGACTTCCAGAAAGCTACAGTTTTGGATAAGTAGCTTCAGAAATATCTTCACTGAAATATGTTTTATTGATAGTCTCTAGGATTTTAACAAGAATTGGTAAAAATTTACTTTCTTAAGAATGCTTTAATTCACATAAAAATCTTTAAAATGTTGATCATTTGCTTTTAAAAATTATTTAATTACTTTTGTGAAAGAACTCATGCAGTTATTCTTTTTGTGAATGCAGTACTGGTGAAATTTTTCTTTCTCTCTTTTTTGAGCAGATATCTCATCTTTTTTGAGATGATAAGAATTACACCATTCCCTGTGTTTCCCTTTTTGCCAGGGCTTCTAGAAAGCTCAAATGAATTTTCTTGCTAAGTCACATCAACTACATCAGCCTCAGTGGCAAATGTATTTGCTACTGTTTCTTCCCACACAGTTTGTTTCCTTTTTAAAAAAGACTATGTATATTTGATACAGTCTTTTATTTTAAGCTTCCAGAAATGGAATATTTGAAATTATGTATTTGTAGATCAATAATTTACATATAAGACTGAATTTTAAGTATGAAACAGCAGCTTTGTCAGACTGCGTAGGCTCCCCCAGAAGACGACAGCACTTTTTGGATGTATGATTGAAGGCACTGTAGTCATTTTCCTTATGTAGTATGTTCAGCATCTGTAACAAATAAATAACAGTGCCTTAAATAATCTGGAATTTATTTCTCACTTATGTAATAGTTTAGGCATAAGGAGTCCAGATCTGGTACTATGATTATATAAGGACCCAGACACTTTCTATCTTGTTGCTCTGCCTATCCCTTGTCTATTGCCAGAGGTGTGCAGGTAAACCGACTCTCTGAAAAAAAAATTCCTGATTTGTGGTGTTTGCTGATTTTTGTGGTGTAAATACTCAATAATAGTTGATTTTAAGCTACCAATGCTTTAACCACTGGCTTCCAAAATTCCTGAAAATTTAACAGGCCGCTCTGGCAAGTCGGCAGGAGCTTAGCTCCAGCACATCCCTGGGTGCTGCCCTCATCTTTATGGTCATGACGGCTCACCAGCAGGGCCACATTCTAGTCAGAGGAAAAGTGCCCTTCTCTTAGGGGTGTGACTTGGTGTTGCACACATCATTTCCATTTCCATCCTACTAGCCAGAAGTCAATCAGATGCCTATACCTAGCAGATGGGTAGGCTAGGCAAATATCTTTATTTTGTTTAGCTGATTATGTGTCTAGATAAAAACTGGGGTTTGGTTCTTACAGAAACAAGGAAGAAAGACATTGGTGAATAACAGCAGGTTTTGCCACAGATGCACATTAAAAAATCAGTGACATTAATTTCTAGTTATGACTATGAGAATGACAATAATGACTATAATGAAGACAGTTTATATGAGTAAGTTAATATATGACAACTGTTAATCTGAAGAGTTTTCCATTTCAACTAACAATGGAATGAGTAATAATCAAAGTGTCTCATTAATAAGAGGCAAAGAACAATGCAATGCTATGTTAAAACTATGACAAAAATCACTGAGAGGTTTTCAGAAATTAAATATGATGTTTATACTAATCCATTATCATTGTATATTTTTCACAAGATTCCCTGGTGGAGTTTTAAAAAAGTTATTAAAAATTGTATATTAATAGAATAGATTAAGAAAAAAGTTGAACTTTGAGAAGTCTTTCTCACTCCTCAGCTGTCTATTACTGAAAATAAAATAACAATGGCATTTGTGAATTTTATTTCCCTAAGAGTTCAGATTAAAGAATGAGTAATCTATGAGAGGTTGTCTATAAATCACAGTTGAACAACTGGGCTGGGTTTGTTTATAAAGAAAGATAAATAAAGGTGTCCATGACAACCAGTACTTTTCACATAAGATTCTAGAGTTCATATTAAAAGCATATTTATATTATGCTCTTCAGACCCACAAATCAAAATACCATCTCTGTGCTAATCAGTGTACTCCCTTCAGTGTGTTACACCACCCGCTTCCTGAATGGCGCCACCTCTTAGTCTTCCTTACATATCTTCAGACAGTAAAATATAACCCGAAGGGTGGTTGCATTGATCTTCCCTTAGAGAATTATCACATGATTGATTTCCAGTCACATCAGATATTTGTTAATTTATATCTTTCATTTTTCCCCCCCAGCTTTATTGAGGTATAATTGACAAATAAAAATTGTATCTGTTTAAGATGTACCATGTGATGATTTGATGTGTGTATACACTGTGAAATGATGACCACAATCAAGTTAATTAACAATCCATCACCTCACATAGTTACCATTTTTTTTTTTGGTATGGTGAGAACACTGGAGATCTACTCTCTTAGCAAATCTCAAGTGTACAATACAGTATTATTAACTATAGTCACCATGCTGTAATTTTTAGATCCCCCAAACTATTACTTTTATAACTGTCTTTCAATTTTTTATCATTTTTAGAAAATCCCAGAGAAGGAGACATTTTATATCATATTTTCCTCACTACTTGTTGAAAAAATTAAGAGAAAAGTCATGTTACTAATACAAAAGATTGATGCTAGAATAATTTT
Source organism: Tapirus indicus (assembly GCA_031878705.1). NCBI lineage: Eukaryota > Metazoa > Chordata > Mammalia > Perissodactyla > Tapiridae > Tapirus > Tapirus indicus. The sequence continues at coordinate 96,638,898 of CM062926.1, forward strand.
CATGTAGCTAAATATGTTTTTTATGTGTGAATTTTCTGCACTTAGTTGTTTTATCACCCAAGTCTATTATTTTCCACCCTGAGTTGCCAAAGTCTTGTGGTTACCATTTTCCCTTTAAAAATTCCATATCATTTCTCTTTCTTTGGGGACATATTCTCTGTTTCCAAGGTCCTAAGTACATTCATATTTGTTCATTCATTCATTCTTTCATTCAGTATTAAATATTTATTTAATAATAAATAAATTAAATATTTATTAAATGTCTCCATTGTGAGTATACAAAGTTTCATAGAGGAACGAAATCTATATTCTGAAAGACACTATGGAGTCCACAAATTTGTAGAAAGACACAATGTCTTGTTCTCAAGGAATTTATAGCCCATTAGAAGAATACACACATACTTAGAAAAGAAGAGGGCCAGCCCTAGCAGTCTAGTGGTTAAGTTCTGCGTGCTCCACTTCAGCAGCCTGAGTTCGGTTCCCAGGTACGGACCTACACCACTCATCTGTCAGTGGCCATGCTGTGGTGGTGGCTCACATGCCAGAAAAAAAAAAAAGGAAGATTGGTAGTGGATGTTAGTTTAGGGCAAATCTTCCTCACCAAAAAAAAAAAAAAAAAGTTTAAAAAAAAAGAAGAGAAGAGAATGTGTGCAAATGTAGAGACTAAAGAACATAAGAATGCAGAGAAGTGAGGGGCCACTTGGGGCACATTCATGGTGGGTTTGGAATGAGCACTATGGAAAGATAATTGCAGTGGAGATGGTAGCTTAGCACTCAACATCTGTTCCACTCCTCTACTAATGTGCTTCCTGTAATGAAGAAGCTGGAAAACTAAAAACTACATTTCTCATAAGCCTTTGCAACTAGGGTCCTAACACATTTTGGCCAATGATATGCTTGCTTGTGAGTTTTGGAGGACAGAATTGAAGTGAAGGCCTGATTCTGCTGTTTCTGCTGCCACGCTGTCATGCAGTGATTTTCCTCCCTCCTTCCCTCCTTCCTTGGTCGTGTTGGCAGAGATCCCAGGATCCTGCCACGAGCCTCAGGGGTGTTGAGAGATAAAGCATGGGGAATCAAACATGTGATCCTAGCTGTCTCAGTGTGGTCTGAAGCCTGCAGCAGTGGCGGTGGCTTCTTGATAGTGGCCATCTCCTGATTTGGGTAGTTCCCTGTGTCATTGTGGATCTGAAGCTAGTAATCTCCACATCAAAGAGGTATCGATGGTCCACTTCAGTGGTACTGGTTTGAGTATCAACTAGAGCCTGTTCCTTTAGCAGTCCTAAGAATGCTGTAAGCCATTTAGTACGCTGTCATAAATCCCTTTTGTTTTAAACTAGCTAGATGGACTTTTGTTTCTGCAACTGACCACTGACCAATACAGTAATATTGTAAAATCCTCTTCCTCTTTGTTTTATATGAAAATATGATTGAGTAGAACATGTCAGACAGAATTGAGGTGGTCAAAACCTTGTTTATGACTCATTTTACAATTTCCAATTCTTTTCACTGAGACTCCACTCAGTCTAGCAGACCCCTACTTATTCAATCGCCTCTGGCTAGGAGCGAAGGAATTTACCTCAGGAGGTGATCAATGACTGTAATCCCCTGCCTGCATGCTCTTTGAGGCGCACCATACCTTGGAATGCAAGATTACATCTCATTCATCAGCCCCCACTCCCTAATCTTGAAGACTAACCAGAACTCAACAATTTGTTTGACCAGATCACCTAATACATTTTCCTTTGACATTTCTTTAAAGCAGTAAAAATAGTTAAAATTGTACATAATGGCCCCATGCAGACACTTGCACTGCAGCTCTTTACTGCCCATGGGTCCTCTCCCCATGCTGAAATAAAGGTGCACGAATGAATGGCTTGTGTCTGAAAATTCTTTTTCAACTCGCGACTCAGCATCCCCACATCAGAATGAGTAGTTCAAGCAGAAGCAGAAAGTGCAATATTTGTGTAGGACTTCCCTCTTAGAACCAAGCAGCAAGAGCTAAAATGTTAGGGGCACTGTGGAGACTTGGCTGGAAGTGCAGTTTGGAGAGAACATAATAACCAGGCAGAGTCTGTCTTTTATTGGCCAGACAACAGGGAGTCAGGTAATTTGGGAATATTAATCTGGAAGTGGGATGTGGAACAGATTTGAGGCAGTGGAGACTGAAAAGGGCCTGATCCATTAGAAAGATAATGCAAATAGTGAGGATAAAAAGGATAGAATTAAATATGAGAAAAATCTCATGGGACAATGCTGGGTGAGTTTGTGTGTGCATTTTAATTGTGACGTTCTAGATACATGTGCCATGCGCCTCTAACTTTGTTATTTGAATCATTGGTGAGAACATGGTATGGACTTCAGTGCAGGCAGGGGAAATGCTGATGTGCAAGGCGGGAGAGGGCGTGGGGAGGGGAAAAATGCTGTCAAATGAAATGAACTAGTGAATGTCAGAAATGTTTTCCATAAGCAAGAACTGTCTACTTTGACAATGTTGTTGGTTTCAAATTGAATTTAAAGAAAATTAACCAGCTGTAGATACATTCTTCTTGTATCATAATAATTTATTGTAGCCAGTTAGCTCTAAGTTAAGGACTGATTTAATTATTTAGTTATGAGTATACTTCAAGACCACTGGACTTAGAAGATATCGGTTCAGGCCCTGCCTTACTTTTTTTTTTTGTGATCTTAAGCAAATCACCTGACCTTAGTCTGAATTTCTCCACTTGCAAAATGCGGATTATAATACCTCCCTTAATGGTTTGAAGGGCATATTTTAAGAATTAATTATTTTATTTTAAAGGACCATCTTATTCAGTATTCTGTTCCAAACTTTAAATGGAATTGATCTATACTCAGTATCTCTGATCTCTCTCATTGCACTATGGAATACATAGATATAACTTAAATTGCAATAAAATAGTCTCACCATAAATTTTTAAAAATCCTTAATTGCAGTATAGTAAGACGGTGGGAGTAGAATGGTTATTCTAGAAAATATTACTCCAGGGGACAATACTCTAACAACAACAACAATAATGTATGATACTGAGCAGATATTAGGTGAAAGTCACTGTTTTAAGTTCTTCACATGTTTTAAGTCATTTGATCCTCACAAGAAACCTGGAGGAAGGCATTAAATGATAAAACAAGAATATTTGTTGAATGTTCAAAACAAATGCTGCAAATGTTCTCTTTCTATTCAAATTCAGCCTACATTCAATGCCTGAATGCTAATTCTCCTCCAATATAAGTTTATTACTTCCCATCTTACCTTTCATGCTTACTGAGAATTCTATTAATGTTATAATCCTTGGCTTAATTTCTCTGTGACTAAAAAGGAACACACATTTTGGTGCGGTAGCTGAAATCTCTTATTATATAACTCAGAAACTTACAGTTTAAAATATTTTTGCTTAAATTCCCTCATAAAATATTACTTGTACTGTTTCAGTTTCATTTTTATTATTATTTGCCTGGTATAGCTTCCCCTTTCCCACTTTCTGTGTAACATTTCTTTTAAGTATATGTTCAGTAGAGTGTGTCCAGGGATTTTTTTTCTAATTCAATCTGACAAATTTTGTCTTAATGGATGATATAATCAAGCTACATTTGTTGTAATTACTAAATTTTCACTTTCCAACTTGCGTTTTCCCTTAACTAGGCATTTCTTTGCCATTTTTTTCCCTTTCTTTTGTATCTCCTGTTTGTTCACATTTATTTTTGTATTTGATTTTCAGCCATTTTAACCATGATGTACCAATAACTGGTTTTATTTGAATGTCCCCTGCTATGGTTTACAATGCTTTCTGAAGTATTTACCAGTTTTTAAAAATTTGTGACCATTTTCTTTTCAAATATTGCCTCTATCCCATCATTCTTTTCTTCTCCTTTATGGACTCCAAATACCCGTTCATTGACCCTTTCACTATGACTCATATATCTATTTACATTCTTCTTATTTTCCACTCTTTTATCTCTTTGTGCTTCAGATTGGATATTTTTTTCTAAGCCACCTTCTAGTTCACTGCATCTCTCTTCCGAGCTCTCTAATCCTCTAGAAATCCTACCTATTGAATTATTTTTACTCTTCAATTTTAGAATTATTTGATTCTTTTATATTGTTCTAGTTCTTGGCAGAAATTCTTCATTTGTCATTTAATGTTTGTGCTTATTAATCTCAGTTATTTTGAAATTATTTTCTCCAAATTCCAATATCTGGATCTCTGGTGGGTCTGTTTCTATTAGCTGATTTTTCTCTTCATTTCATTTTCAGTCAATTCCTTTCTTTTCTTTTTTTATTTTCCATGGGTGCCATGTATTATATATGTAAAATGTTAGAGGTGATGTTATGTTCTTCGATCATATTATTTTTCTCCAGAGAGTATTTTTCTTTTGCATCTGGTAGGTAGTTACAGTGTAGCTGTTTCAGCGTAATCCAATTAGACTTTTAGCTGATTCAAAGGTGGTCCTGAATCTTTGCAAAGGCTAGTTTATTTCCTGCTCATATTACTCCTACAGTGTATCTCTTTGGGAATACAAACTAAATACCCAGGGTCTATAATAGGATTCCTCTATCTTGCTTGATTCTGGGATCTAATTTTCATCTTTAACATCATGAAATTGCCAAAAGTTGTTTGTTTTCAGCGTCTTAGCCTTTCAGCTATACTTTCTGTTCCTTGTCTCACCTTCTCAGACACTGTTATAGAGCTAACCAATGTCTCCATGGGATATTTCATCCTCTTCATCCTAACCTCAAACCTTCTGCTGCTCATCAATTGTCTCAGCCATTCTGTGCCTTTTTTTTGGAGGGAGGGAGAAGCAGGAAATCTCAGCCACTGTTCCCTTGCTACCCTGGAGAGTATAAAATCCTTTGGGGTCCTTCTACCTTTATACTTCTCTAAGCCTTTCCATTCTACTGCTCAGGAATCATGGTGTAAATGGTGGTTCTCTGTAAGACTGCAATTTCTCAGGCAATTTGGGATGCTAGGCTATAGTTCCTTCTGCTCTGAATTCTTCCAACCATATGAGGGAGAGATCTATGCATAAGGGTTTCTATTGTCCCATTTAACCAGCAGAGCTTATTAGCCTAGAGTTTGGGTCATTAGGCTCATTCTCAGAGACTCATCAGCGCTTAAATTCATCATGTTCTTTCTGATTTTTCTCTTCTTTGCTCATTTGTCTATGTCTTACTGCGTCAGGACAAGGATGCAGCTCTTATCTCCTCACTTATTCTTCCCATTCTATGTATTGTGGGTTAAATCTATGTTCACACGTACTTTCACTCTTGATCGTTGAAGTCAAGTTTCTGAGATTACTAACAATATACAAATAACTCTTTTCTCTCTCAAACATGTGCTCTTTTAATTGGAAGCCAGAGCTTTCAAAATTACAGTCTGCTATAGTTTTACAAAAGTCAACTTGGAGGAACAGTGCTCCACTGCTTGTGAGGCACTGTACTCCCCCAATCCATGGATTGTTTTTTCTTAAATAAAGGACATCAAACTTGTTACTAAATTATTTTAGTTTTGTCATTTGACAGTTTTGGTGATGAGATGTTACCTGAAGACAGCTGCTGAGGATTCTGGGGACAGCTCCTAGGTACAAGTGAAGGTTCTCACAGAGCCCTTTTCATTCACTGCCCCTTTGGCCACTCTCCACACTCTCTGGTAAGGTTCTCTTGGATTAAGCTCCACTTGTTTTGCATTCTGAGCTCTTTGAGTCTGTTTGTCCTAATCCCTTTGGGTGGAAAATTGGGGTGTGAGATACTTTAGATTTTCATGGTGAGACTTAGTGGGCCACAACATTTGGATTTGTGGCCAACCTCATCTTCAAAGAAGGGCCTTCTGGAGGTCCTGACAGGTCTCAGGAACTGTGCATAGGCAGCCAGAAACAGTAACTCTGGTTGAATCATGATTATTTCAAGGGAAAATAATGGGTACCCTTCCATCTAAAGAAAGCAAGATGTCAGCTGTTAGGAGACTCACAAAGCCTCAAGGGGAGTCCACAGCATAAACCAATGGGGGCGTTGGGGGAAATAAATTAAGATAAGAAATTCAGACTTTTTTGATAAACAGCACATCAAAATCTAAGTGGGCACAAGTCAGACTATTAAAAGCCATTAGGGTGTCTGCCACTATAAAGAAATCTTCTCCTGAAAGAAATGATAGATCTGTTGCTAATGGGAATCTTGGAAGCCAAAGCTACAAAATTGGTGAGCACTGGTCAAGTACTTAAGAGCTGATAGGGTGCTCGTCACCTAAATCTAAGACGCCAATGCTAAGTTGGTTATGGAATGGCTTAGACCAACACTAGGTCACCTGTCAACCTCAAGAAAATTTCTTTGCAACAAGGTACACTATAAAATACCCCAAAATCCTCAATGCAGAAGCACATCCCTCTTAGGTTTTAATTTGGCTTTGGGAGACCCAAGGCTTAGCTAAAGAAATGGTATCCTCAAGTTTCAAAGAATTGAGCATGCCACCTTCCAGCACACCTGCTTATTTTATGCTTAAGAACTGTGGCCCTGGAAACTGTAGATATCTACAAAAATGGCAAAATATTACTAAGACAACCTAGAATTACAATGACTATTATGGGGAACATTCCAATTAGACAAGATCACTCATTTAAGAAATGCACTTGAAAGTAATGGTTTCCAAATCAAACAGAATGGGATACCTATTTTAATTGGCATGCAAAAGGCTTCAAAAGCCTTCAAGATTCCAAAACAGCTTCATTGAAAGATTCATTGTAAAAGGCTAATGAAAAATTAAGGACACAAGACGTACTTAAAACAAAAGACAATAGGACTGATATGTTTCCTACAACTCCCCTCTATCCTCCTTTACTTCAGTACTCACAGTCTGCTAATCATCTATCTGAATTGCCTTTCCACTCTGAAGACACTACAAGACTGTAAACAAAAGTCTGCCTATTTAGTGGCCTTATGGACACCCCATAGCTAACCTCAAAGGAGGGCCCCAGTGGGCTGCTCTCATGGTTGACAGCACTCTGGGGAATTCTCCAGTAAACTGCTATCAGTGATTCCTTTAAACAGCCAAGGGGAAACTAAAATTCAAATTAATGGAAAATCTTGCCAAATTCTGGTAGATACACTCTCTACTTTAAAACCTACTTGCTCCGGAGTCTGCAGATGGGATCCTGGGAAAACTGGAAGAAGCCAGCACAGGGTGAGAATTCTTACCAAAGTCAGCTCCCCAGTATCTCTATCTGTAGTGCCCAGTTAAGAGAGGAAGGTAAAATTTCATGTAGACTGTTTTTTTCCAAATCCATACCCATTGGTTGTTGATCCTTTCTCTCCCAGGGACAGCTATTGACTTCTTGTTTTGTGTCCTGAGAACTTGGCTTGGCAACCATCAGGTTGGGAGCTCCAAAATATGGCCATACAGAAATGTGGGTTGCACTTCATTAGCAGCAGGGGTCCTACCAACTGTTGCCGGCTCTCAGGGGAATTGTCTGTCTTTCTTTCTTTTGATTGTCTTTGGGAGTGGCTCTGGATCTTGGGAGGATAGTATCTTTTGCACTCTTTGAGGGGATGCCTCCTGGGTCCATGGAGTGGTTCAATACTGCCAGGAAGATTTATTGTTTGTTCCAGCTGAAACCTGACAAGATATTGAAAGAATTTTTTAGGTAGCTCTATGGTCAGAAGTTGGGCAAATTGGAAACTGATATTCAGAGCCTGATAGGAAATTTTTTATGCCTTCTCCCCTAAGTTAAGTGTATCCAGAGGAGAAAAAAAAAACCCGATTCCAATGACAAAGCTCTAAATCTAGAACATAGGAATCTTTTGATTTCCATCTTAGTTGAAGATCTTCTCTTTGATATAAAAAAGCAAATTGAAGGAAATATAGTTGGATGGGTGGGTCAGCCCTTCATGTCATTCAAATTGCAACCCAAGTCTTTGAGGAATTAAAAATAACTGTCCTTGTCTTATAAAGTGAGTCTTTACAAGAACAGAAATGCAGCTCTAAAAGCAATTCAAAGCCCACCTATCCTTTCTTACCAGTCCCCAAACCTCCCCTATTCATCTCAAAACCTTGTAGGTATTGTAAAAATTCTGGCCTTAGGAAACAAAAGTCCTTCTTGGAGAAACTTGAATTCTTTCCCCGTGCCTTTGAGATGTAAATGTTCTACTGTGTCTTTTCTAGGAATTCTTATCTAGGCCATCTTTTTGAAATGTAAACTTCAGGGAGGCAATTCCTATCAGAAGAAAAAAAAGGGAGGAAAGGCTATTTGGAAACTAGGTGAATGAAAAAAATTAAATCTTCCCCACAAATATTAGTAAAAAGTTCAAGCCATCTGAGTAGGTAACCTTAACTTATTCCATCTGCCAGAGACACAATTTGGATCCAGCTGTTCTTTTATAAACGAGTGAGTTTTGCATTATTGTCTTGTCTCATGGCTAAAATTTTAAAGTGAAAGCTTTAAGATCTCTGTTTACCTCTGTCTGTGTGTTTATGTATGTCTATGTATGTATGTCATAAATGTGTGATTTTTTTCTTACCTCCAGATAGTATTGCCAAAATTAATTTGTAAAGAGCTCTATTTAATTGGCTTAAAGAAAATTAAGCATTTATATAAACAAAGTATACTTCCAAAAATACAGAGACTAACATAAATGTTTTTCAAGTTCATGTGATCTAGCATAATCTTCAGTAAATAACAGCTAGTTTAAGTTTGTTGGTTTAATTATAACAGGCATGTATTTAGAGTTATCAGCATTAAATATAATAGTTTTATTCTACCTCAGTTTACTGAAAGTCAAATAAGCTCATGTTATCTCCATTCTGGAATTTGTCAGCAAGAATGATAATTTAAAGTGATGATTAGCTATTTAATGTTTCATGAAACTTTCATGAGTAATCTGAACATAATTGTTAAAAACAAGTAAATTAAATACATGTAAGTAAGACAAAAGTTTATAAATAAATTTTTCAATAATAAAAAAAGTCAATTTAAATGTAAATGCTTTGAGACTTTATTTTTTCTACCCCAACTTGAAGGCATTGCATATAAAACCCCTCATTGGAGTTTGGGTGATTGGAGGAGGCAAGATTAGGAGTAATCTTCAATGAAGTAGAGTGTTAAGGGTGTAGTACCTGAGATAAATAGTATAGCTATAGTAACAGTGATTATGTCAGTCATTTATTGGGTTCTTAGTATGTTTCTTAAGTGCCCAAAGTGTTTTGTGAATCTGTATGATTTTCTCAACAACTTTGTGAAGTTAGGATAATTACAGGTGAAAAAAATAAATCTTAAGAGGTCCAAGTAACTTGCTCAACTCACTAGTTAGTGGTAGATCTAAGATTTGAGCTCAGATTTGTCAAACTCCAGAGCTCTGTGAATTTAGTCTCTATGTTATGCATGAATTTTTAGTTAGTTAGAATTTATTTTATTCCTATCAAAATAGTAGTGGTAGTATGGAGCATTACCTGAGAAAGGCAACTGTGTGGATCAGAATTGGCCACCTCAAGATGTGTCTCTTTACCTTGCTCTGAAGGAGGATTTGACCTTCACCCCCCCACCCGAACTGTCTAAAGGGATTTGGCATGGAAGGCCTGTCCCTGAGATAGGCCATCACCTTGGATAACTCTGGGTATCAGTAGACTGGGAGGGTCTTTGCTGGGCCCATTCTTATCAAAGTTCTGTTTACCATACATTTACATTTGTAAGGAAAATCTCCATTTGTAAAGGTATCTCCTTCTCTGTACTGGGAAGAGCGGCAGATGACCTTATCTCTAGAAACTTGTCAAAGTGGAAGGCGAGGCCTTAAATCTGCATAATAACCTTACTGTACCTTTCTGGTAATCTGCCATAACTGACCCACCCTCAATATCCTCCTTTGTCTATTTAAGAGGAGAACTTCCACCATTTTGTCAAGATACTCAGTTTCCCTGGGTCTCTCCTATGTACGCATGTTATAAAGCTTTGTTTTTCTCCTGCTATTTGACCTCATGTCAATTTAATTTGTAGCTCAGCCAGAAAGGACCCAGAGTGGGTAGAGAATGCTCTTTCTCCCATTCACAACTCAACTTATTAAATACTGGTTTCAAATGAAATTTTGTCTTGCACCTGATAAAATGTTTTATAAGCTGTTGCAAAGTTTTCTCTTTTCTGTGTATATTCATTTCATTTTCTAGATTAGAAGCTTTTGAAGGCAGGATTTTCTTTTTTTTCCTTTTGTATTTGTCACTATATTTATCATGGTAAATCCTAAACAACTTCTTGATTACTATTCACTTCTGGTGGGGTTTTTTTTTCCCCCAAAATTTTAGATAATTTTTGTTCATTATTGTCATGTTTATTTAATCTCCTTTATTTTGAAATAGTTCTTCAGCCTTTCACTGATTTATGTGACATTGATAGTTTTGAAGAGGCCAGCTTCATTGCATGGTTGTATCTGACTCTTGCACGAGAAAATACTTTGTCCAGGTACTTAATGATTGACTAAAATTCCTTTAAAAGGGAAATCAGGGCTTTTCTTTTTTTAAAAAAAATACAACTTACAGGTAAAGTTTAATATTCAAAGTTTATAGAAGTTAATGAAACATGAACATAAATTTATACTATAGTTTAAAAAATATTAGAGAATATCTAAATTACATGTTATGACATAAAAGAGAGAAGAAAGACCAAGTTAACACTGAGAATTAAAGGGAAGAATGTCAGACAATAAGCAAAAAGTTTACAAAATATTTTTTTTCACAATTTTGCCTGGGACCACCTCTGATAGTTACCATGGCCCACAAGTTGAAATAAGGGTGCCATATTTTTTCTTTTCATATCTGTACACCAGGGCAGAGAGATTTACCTCTGAACAATGATCAAGGAGATTTCCACATACTGTTCTTTCAGGAAGCAAGTTTATTTCATGGTAAACTAGTATAGTATAGAAACACAATATCAAAATATGAATTCAGGAACTGAATTTGAATAAATGCCAGAGTGGTAGGGGTAAGGATACTGGAATCAGACAGACCTAGGGACAGAAACAATAACAGTATTAATAACAGTGGCTAATAAAGCAATGACTATTTATGAACACTGTGCTAACATGACCTCATGTAATCCTTATGACAACTCATGGTGGGTTTCATTACACCTGTTTTCCAGAGGAGGAAACTGAGGTTTAGAGAGGGTAAGTTAATTTTTCAGAGCAGTCTAGATTATGTCATAGGTCTATCTTACTCCAAAAGAATCTCTTTACTACTAGGTTAATATTGCCTCTCAAATTCAGCCTGCACCAATGCCATTTTTATGTCTTTGAGCCTCAATTTTCTTGGTTTTAAAATGTAAATAATCTTCATAGAGTAAAAGAATTGTATGCAAACTGACTGATCATTATAGCCATAAAATATATCGCTCCTTGCTAGCCATTCCCTAGACTTTCATTGTCAGTATATTGCTAGAGAATTTTAATAGTCAAATATACTCAGTTATAACATGTCTTTGAAATCAGAAATAATAGTCTGAAAAAAAATTCCCAGCATAAAGTCTTTATTACTTATCAGTGGACAGAAAAGAAACACGTATTCAGTACTTCATGCAGTAGTCCTCCCTTATTCGCAGTTTCACTTTCCGTGGTTTCAGTTACTGGCGGTCGACTGTGGTCCAAAAATATTAAATGGAAAATTCCAGAAATAAACAATTTATAAGTTTTACACTGCTCGCCATTTTGAGTAGCATGATGAAATTTTGTGCAGTCTTGCTCCTTCCTGCTCAGGACATGAATCATCCGTTTGTCCAGTGTATCCACGCTGTATACACTACCCTCCTGTTAGTCACTTAATAGCTGCCTGGTTATCAGATTAAGTGTCAGGGTATTGTAGTGCTTTGTTCAAGTAGCCCTTATTTTACTTAAAAATGGCCCCAAAGCACAAGAGTAGTGATGCTGGCAATTCGGATATGCCAAAGAGAAGCCGTAAAATGCTTCCTTTAAGTGAAAAGGTGAAAGTTCTCGAATTAATAAAGAAAAAAATCATATGCTGAGGTTGCTAAGATCTATGGTAATTTTCATTACAGTATATTGTTATAATTATTCTATTATTAGTTTTTGTTCATCTCTTACTCTGCCTAATTTGTAAATTAAAGTTTATCACAGGTATGTAGGTATAGGAAAAAACATGGTATATCTAGGGTTTGGTACTATTCCAGGTTGCAGGCATCCACTGGGGGTCTTGGAATGTATCCCTGCAGGATAAGGGGGACTGCTGTATTACCTAATTTTATCCATGTCTCTTTTTGTTGCTACATCCTCAGGATAATCATTTGACCTTCCCTTTGAACTTTGATTTTTTTTGGTCATGTATTTTTAGGTTTCTGAATTAACAGGAAAAAAATTATTACACCATTTTCTCTTTTCCACAGCCTTCATTTTGTTTACATTTCCTTTTCTACCACCCATCTCCCAAGGCAACAAAGCAAACAAGTGAAAATCCTTTATTTTTAAAAAATTAAGATAAAAAGTGAGGAATAAATGTGGATTGTCTTTCCAGATGTTTATGTAACTAAGAAGAAAAGTAAAAATACCTCTCACTTATATTCTTACATTTATACACCAGCTGCTTGCCTCTCTAGGAGCCCACTGCATGAAGCTGGCCCCAAAGGCCTCACAGGTGAGGGCATAAAGAATAGCAATTAACTTTTGATCTTAAGTATCACTCCATTACATGTTTCTTTATCTTCCTTTCTTGGTTCTTTTCTTTATGTGAAACCATATATGCCATTAGGATAAAATCATTTCACATGTTCAAAGTAAACAAAACTGCTCATTCCAGCCAAACATCCCTTCGAAGTTTCTTCCAGGGATACTACAGACCAGACAAAATTTTTATATGACTTTTCAAATCATGGTCTCATTATGTTTGCAAGTGATTTATTTTTGAGAGTTTCTAATATTTTGCTTGCAAATTATCTGATTCAACTCAAGAAATCCCTGTTATAATTTAAAAAAAAAGAATAAAAAATACCAGTGAAATCAGTTAAATAAAATATCAGTCCTGGACTAAATCATTAGTCAAAATCCTTAGCAGATTTAGTTTGTAAAGCATGGTTATCAGGGTTGGGGGATGTGAGCAGGGCATCTGGAGTCATCAGAAAAGGCTTCTGCAATCTACACTGAAATTACAGCAATAGTTCTTAATATCCTGGGGAACTATTTCTTTGACCCTTGTATACTATTAGAAAGCGTTAGCTATTTCAACCCAGAGTTGGCAAAAATAAGACAGGAAAACAGCAAGGCCATGTTTGCTTTTTTACAGTAGGATAGTGGCCCACATATTTTAGCGTTGAACAAAAAATTTCTTTTGTATAAGAATAATAAAATCCAACAGCTACATGATCAATTAGAGATCTCATGTCAGGAACTTTAAAAATCAACTGTGATGAATCCATAATTTCATCATACAACATATTTTCCACCCCAAGAAACATTTTCACTTTATATCCAGTTTGTACCTTACTCAGAACTCCAGCTTTAAAGGAGGGCTTCCTCTGGGAACCACTATGTGATTATGTCTCAAAATGTGTAACTTGTCTGTAGTCAGATCACGTCTTACTCACGTCTGAGGCTGGCAGGTAACCCTCTGATTAGGCTTATGTATCCCACTTGCAACTACAAACTTCTGCATCACCCTGGCTACCCCAGGCCAGCCTAGTATGCCCGGGTGGACTAATACTTGAGAAGACTACTATTTAATGAGCACCTACTGTGTGTCAGGCTCTGTGCTAGGTGGTTTATAAACATTTCTAATTAACCTTAAACATTTGGTATTGTTTTTCTAGTATGTACACAAGAAAATTAAAACTTGGGAAGGTTAAATAGTTTGCCAAGAATACATGGCTATTAAATGGCAATCTTGGGACTGAAATACAAATCTCATTCCCAAATCTAGAGTATTTCTACTACAACTTATTGTGTACAGAGATGTTTAACAGAATGAAGGGATCACTGGGAGCAGACCAGGTGGAAATGGTCTTATTTCATGCTCCAAATATTATGGCATTCATTTTTGGTAAATCATTACAGGGCAGCCATTTCTTTTCCTATTATCAACTCTTATACTATCAACCTTTACTACCAGATTTATGGCTTATGTGACTGACAGGACAACATATTTTGGGGGGGGGGGTAAAGTTTATTCACTTTAAATTATGTTTGACTATATTGAATTTATGTTACTTGTAGGATACTGAGTTTACCGTTTTTAATCCAGTGGTAAGGAAAGTCTGCAAGTAAGCAACAGCCAAGTGCACTGAGGGGTCAATGCCTTTTGACTGTCCTCTCTATGTAAACACAGAAATCGTATGGTGGCCTTTTTTATATCCTTTGAGTATCAAAATGAATCATTGTAAAGGGACAAATTTAATCATTTTTAAAGCTGCCAGCTGGAATCTTAAGTGGAAATTCTGCAGGAAGACAATGCCTGTTAATGCTTTCAATTGTTTGTGACCTAAAAAAATTGCTGGATCATTCATTCTTAAAAGATTATTATTGTAACTGTATTGTTTTAGCAGTGTGAAGGTACGTTTCCTATTTCTTGTGATTTATAGCTCTTCATTCTTATGAATGGCAGCCATTTTCCACAGGCAACTGTGCAATGAAAGAAAAGGATTAAAAGATAGTTGATCCCGTGGAGTAGCTTTTATCTGTGTTGTTAAGATTCCCTTTTTTGTCCTTTTTGTAATTATTTTACTCACCTGCTTCTATGTTGTTGTGTAACAGACTAATGTTTTTCCAATTATGCTTGGCATTATATAGGCAATTATCTAGATTACAGAGAGTGATTCATTAAAAAAAAGACAATGCAAAGTTATCATGTGGCTATAAATTATCAAAATTTTAAAACATAGATATCTGTTTTTTAAAATTTTAAATAAGAGGCATCTGGATATTTATCTTTGCTTTTATAATTTACTTTGAAAATATATATTTAATAGGATTTCTTTTCATGGTGATAAAAATGTGAACTAGAGTTGTATTTTTCTGAATTACCAATCAGTAGAGCACAGAATCTACACAGTTCTATAAATTATCCCTAAACATGGAATTAAACACAAGTAAACAAACAATTTATATTATAACTGTATTGTAGCATGTATATAGAGTAGATATTTTTTAAACCTACATTTTAATATAGCATATATATATATATATGCTATATATAGGGGCTATATAAATATAGTTTTTAAATCTTAGAGCCTTTTTAATTCTATGAGAGAGCAATTTTATTCTATTTAAAATAAATGTTTGACCCTTTGGACTCAAAAATTAACTTTTCCAATTTAAATTTTTTCCTCTTCATTCACCATGGCAAATACATATCCAGTCATCAACTTTTCACACTGACTCACAACATGATTTCCTTAACAAGTTCATTTGAAGGTCATTGATGTTTTGCTTTCCAAGTATTTTAGTCTCATTGGGTATTGAACATTGTAACAGAAGTTTAATGTGAGATGATGGAAAATTTTGTATAAAGCTACAGGCAGTTTTACATGGCAGAAAATATACATTATATTAAATACAGTAGCTTAATATTTTCCATGTTTTATTCTGTGCATTAAATGTGAAATATCACATTTCAGGTGGTATTAAAACATTCCCTTAAAAACGGAAAACCCAGAGAATACACAGAATGTGAAATATTCAAAATGAAAATTATCTGTGAATGACTTTTGATTGGGTGACTGTCCCAGTAGCAGAATGTCTGTACGGTTTGTAGAACATAACACTTCATTAACATCCTCCTGTGGTAAATGAGGTCAGTCCTCCCGAATTTACCTTCAGAAATTTAAAGCACTTGGTCTTCTCATTTTCTGGGTCACAGACTCCTTTAAGTTTCTGACAATGCCATTCCCATACATAGGTACCATCTTTTGCACAATGAGAAAGATTTCCAGATCACCTGAGGCCTGTAGACCATCATGATGAATATTTATGTGCCTGAATAGGGGAACAGACATCTCTTGGGGTACTTTCAGCTTTTGCATCTATGAAACATATTTGGGGGCAGTTATACCGTATCACACCATGCTAGTCTCAGCTACAAAAGGCAAAAGTGTCTCCTGAAAAATAGAAGCAAACTGAAAATACTTTCTGCTTCATGAGATTGGTCATATTCAGCCTCCTTCTTCAACTTTTATTTCCCCATGCCAATCTTCTGGAAACATTATAGAAAAAAATTGACTGTTTGCTTGCAGAATGTATGATAGGCATTCTAGGTTATTTGATGATAATGCACTTTAGTTACATCACCCTCCTAAGATCACGCTTTATTTTTTATCTTAGAAAGAAAAAAGGAGAAAAGGGAAAGTAAGTGTATTGCCATCAAATAACAGAATAATTTGTATTTGAATTAAAAAACATATTGAAATGAGAAAATAAGAGCTCATTTTTTCATATTGGTTTAAAATTTTATTGTGGTAAGAACACTTAACATGAGATCTACCCTCTTAACATATTTTTAAGTAAACAGTACAGTATTATTGACTAGTACAATGTTGTAGCTGAAACTTTATGCTGTTGATTAGTAACTCCCTATTTCCTCTTCCCTCTAGCTCATTGCAATCACCATTTTATTCTCTGATATTATGAATTTGACTATTTTTGAACTCATTTTTAAACCTTCACCCAAAGTTACAATTAAAATTTTTAAAGCAATATAAATACACTTTGGAATATGAATGAAGTTACATTAATAAGACTAGTTTCATTGTTTCTAGCATTATTTGAATGTAGCCAAATGGCTCAATTTAAATATCTTTATCCCTTAATAAGCTATGGAGAACAAAACTTTGGCTGATAACTACTTCCCTAAATTAGTTAAAATGATTTTGCCAACACTAATTAAGGGCATAGAATATGCCAGAGAATGAGATGTTGTTCCAGCCTTCAGAGAACTTACTACTATACTTAGATAAAAGATGCATACATTAATAATCGGTAAAGTACAAAACAGTAACTCTACTACGCTCTCATCTTACTTATGAGACACACTTGTAAAGTCAGGTGGGTTGTTAAATTGGGAAGATAAATAACAATTAAAAATGTGCATGTGTAGTATATGTGTGTTTTAATATGTGAGCTACTTTATATTTGTAATAATTTGTTGGTTAAAAAATCAGGTGAAAGTAGAACTTCAACATATTGTAAAACAATAAGTATGAGTCATTACTGAAAGTTAAATGCATTACCTACTACATTTACCCCATACTTCCTAGGTTTTTAACTGAGGTCCATTGATCGTCAGAGGATCTGTAAATATCCTGAAATTTTAGTAAAAACTGTTGTGTATCTTTATACACATACATTTTTCTGGGAAAAAAGTCCTTAGTTTTCATCAGCTTGTAAAAAGTATCTGTGACTCAGAAAAGGTTAAGGGTTACTACATTATTTGTTCTGATTATTCAATGTAAATTTAAAAAAATAAACAAACCTAAAACACTGATGTAATTATTTATTCCCAGAGAGTTAGCATGGAATAATAGACTAATTAGAGTCTTTTTTTGCTGGAATGAAATTACTCAAATGTTCAGTGTAGAAAACAAGTATTAGCCCATAGCAATGTGAAAAGGGAAAGTTTTCCATGAAACTAATAACCCAAGAGAAGAAAAATATGACTATAAGTTGAAGATGATGAAATTCATTTAAAATGGTGTTCTCCGGTGGGAAGAGCCTCATTAAGAATGAACACAGTTTCACAATATTTCATGCAATAGCTATTTCTATTTGAATTAGTTTTTTCTTCCCAGTTTAGTTAATGTTGTATTAATTTGTTCAAATATTACATTTCACAGGACTCTGTATCTTTTACATTGTAAAAAGATGCCCTCTAAAAATGAAATAGATTCCAGGATTGAAGTTGTTGTGTCAAGAAACGTTTGTGGTAGGTAGAATGTAAGAAACAATGAATAAAGTGTTGGAGCACTGCCACATTACTAAATGTGGCTTTACCATGATTATATTTAAATTAGCAGCCGTAGAACTGTCCTGATGTATGTATGTAGAGAAAGGGAGGAAAAATACTTTGGAAGAGGAGAAAGTTGAAGGGCACTTGAAAACTGGGAGAGAGAGAAGGATAAAGGAGTAAAAGAAAGTCATGGCAGTGGAAGGGTAAGGGAAAACAAAAAGTAGACTCCAAGAGCAGCAAAGAGTTAAATTAGCAAATTGGATTAAGAATGTTCTATCTGGATAAGAAAAGAAAATATAACTCATAGACTTTCTCAAGGCTAAAGAGTCAGTTGAGAGAGGCAGGCAGGAGGGTGGGGGAGGGGGGAGGCAATATTCATACAAATTCCAGATGGGTCGTGTAAGATAGCAACACAGTGCGTAATTGCAAATCATACAGCTAAAGACATAGTTGTTAGGAGGTGGGTTTGAGTGAGTAATGTGATGTCTGAATGTATCACACACACACAGTGTCAGTTGTTAGAAATAGTTTAGTAAGAGTATGTGATTATTATGGCCAATTAGTGATTGCTATGTGTGTAAACCAAATAAAATTGTTTATTGGATAATAGAATATGAGACTTGTCTATATTGTGTGCTTGGCTCACTCTCTTGCACCTTGTTTGGGTGAAAGAAGGGGTGAGGAAGTTTCACTCACTTACACACTTATCATTTGGAGAAGAGGGACTCTCTCTTGTGACCCCAGTCATCATATAGCACATAGAATGAAAAAAAGTTCAATACACATTAGTTGAATGAATGAATGAATGGAAAGGAACACAGAGATATTCACAAATATTGCACTAAAGCAACTCCATTTCCTAAACAGGTACAGAGCTTGCTCCTATATTTAAGGATAGAAGTTAAACTAATCTGCTTCAGTCAGTAAGGGAAATTAGTTTTTTAGAAAGAAAAGTCTCTGCTCCTTGAATGTCAATTTCAAGATTCAATGTCAATATTCATTAATAGACATGCATATAAACCAAATATATTTTCAGTATAGCCAGAGCATTATCCCAAATCAAACTCAAATAGTAAACTATGCTAAACTCTTAAATTCTATATGAAATAAAACTTTTTAAAGATAAAGAACTGTGGGGCTGGCCCCACGGCCTAGTGGTTAAGTTCAGCGCTCTCCACTTTGGTGGCCCAGGTTTGGTTCCCGGGTGCAGACCTACACCAGTCAGCAGCAGCATGCTGTGGTGGTGACCCACATACAAAATAGAGGAAAGATTGGCACAGATGTTAGCTCAGGATGAATCTTCCTCAGCAAAAAAAGAACTATAATTTAAAAGAGAATGAAACAGGCATATGGGAACCCATGCTGAGGTAATTATAAAGAAAATATAAATCATTTAGGATAACATGTTCTTGAAGAGCTCATAATACTTTGAAGACTTTGAGAACAAATGCCCCTCCACTCAGGTTCCCAGACCTATCCAGCTGGTTGCAACTCAGCTAGTGGTAATGTGTTCATTTAAACTAGTGGTTTTTAAAAATATTCTTATCATTTTTAGAAGCTATCTTTATTAGGAGTGCCTCAATTCTAATTTAATTCTTTTATATCTAAAACTACAAGGAAAAAGCAAATTAAGGCACAAGGAAATATAATTTTATGCCCTTTAGATGGAAAAAATTTAAGAAGTCTGACAATATCAATTATTGGAGAGTTCATGTGGATCAAAATTGCTGTTGAGAGTCAAAAGTCATCCAACTATTTTCAAAACAGTTAAGCACTTTGTTGTAAAAATATCTTTTGGACTCATTCCTAGAAAAACCTTTGTACAAGTGCACCAGAAGACATGTATAGGAATGTTTTAGCAGCACAATTTGCAAATGAAAAACACTGGAAGCAAACCAAATGTACACTGACAAAATTAATTTAAAAATTGTGATGTTTTCACAAAATGCAGCACTCCACAAAATGAATAAACTATAGTGTTATGGATGCTGTGATGTGCCACCAGATTCTTCCCTTCATCACTGAGGCACTCGTTCTTCCAGCTGCCAGGAGTGTTGTTTGCTTATAGGTAATAGCTGAACTGCTATTAGGGAATCACCCTTGGTGAAAGATGGCTGTCTCCCTGGGGACAGCCCACATCTAAGAGGCTACGAAGTCCTGGCCACCCTACTTCAAATTGGGACTTCTCTGAAGGGGCACCCTAGCTTCAGAGCTTCCTCTGGGTTTAGCCAAGTTCATTGTTGCAAGTGCATTGCAGTTAAATGTCTTCCTTATCCAATTCCCCTTTCCTCATCTCTTACAGGTATGGTTCCTGAGAGAACTTCCCCATAAATCACTTTAACACAAATTTTTTGCAGAATCTGTTTTCTAGAAAGCTGAACTATGGTAGATGGTATCAAGAGTAGTGTTGGAAACAGATACTAAATGGGAATTTTGTAGCTGGATCATCAACTGGCCAGCTGGCAATGAGGACCTCATCACTCATTATAGTAGATGGAATACTTACAACACTAGGCATGATATAGTGGTAAAATTGCTAACTTTCACTGGTTGTGATCAGACAACAGGCGTAACAGTGTAAATCATGTACTGCAGATGCAATATGTCTGTATTGGAAAGGTTCAAAGGAAGTAGAAATTATAAGAACTATGGAATCAGAGGGCAGTTGAGGTGGGGAGGGGTTGAGGAAAATCAATGCATGGGAGAAAGAACACATTTATGATTGAAACTATGAAACATTGATGAAAGAAATGACAAAGATACAAATAAATGGAAAGATATCCTGTGTTCTTGGAGTGGAAGAATTAATATTGTAAAAATGTACATACTACTTGCTTCCTTATTTCAAACTATATTATGAAGCTATAGTAATCAAAACAGTATGGTATCAGCATAAAAACAGACACATAGACCAATGGAACAGAATAGAGAGCCTAGAAATAAACTCACACATATATGGTCAACTAATCTATGACAAGGATGCCAAGAACACACAATGGGGAAAGGATCATCTCTTCAATAAATGCTGTTGGGAAAACTGGATATCCACATGAAAAGAATGAAGTTGGACCCTTATCTTACACCATATTAAAAAATCAACTCAAGATGGATTTAAAAAACTTAAATGTAAGACCTGAAACCATAGAACTCCTAGAAGAAAGAAGAGGAAAGAAAACTCCTTGACATTGGTCTTGGCAATAATTTTTTTGATATGATGCCAAAAACAAAGGCAACGAAAGCAGATATAAACAAGTGGGACTACATTAAACTGAAAAGCTACTGCAGGATATAGGAAACAATCAACAAAATAAAAAGGCAACCTACAGAATGAGAGAAAATATTTGCAAACCATATATCTGATAAGGGGTTAATATCCAAAACCTGTAAGGAATTTAAACAATTAAATAGCAAAAAAGCAACCCAGTTAAAAAATGAGCAAAAGACCTGACTGACATTTTTCTAAAGAAGATATACAAATGGATGGTCAACAGGTATGTGAAAAGGTGTTCAACATCACTAATCACTAGGGAAATGAAAATCAAAACCATAAAGAAAATATGGTATATATGAAATCTAAGAAAGTCAAACTCATAGGACCAGGGAGTAGAACTGTGGTTACTAGGAGCTGGGAAATGGGGAAAATGAGGAGATGTTGGTCAAAGGGTACAAACTTTCAGTTACAAGATGAATAAGTTCTGAGGATCTAATGGACAGTATGGTGACTACAGTTAATGATACTGTATTGTATGCTTGAAATTTGCTAAGATCTTAAGTGTTCTCACCACATCGAAAAAAAAGGTAACTAGGTAAGGTGATAGACATGTGAATTAACTTGACTATGGTAATCATTTTACAATGTACACATATATCAATCCATCACCTTGTATCTTAACATAAAATTTTATGTACAATTAGTATACGATTTTTATTTGTCAATTATATCTCAATAAAGCTGGACAAAATAAAATAAAAATTAAGAAAATACATTTGGGGCCAGTCCTATGGCCTAGTGGTTAAGTTCTGTGCACTCTGCTTTGGTGGCCCCAGTTCGTGGGTTCAGATCCAGGGTGCAGACCTACACCACTCATCAGCCATGCTGTGGCGGTGACCCACATACAAAATAGAGGAAGACTGGCACAGATGCTAGCTCAGGGTGAATCTTCCTCAAGCAGAAAGAGGAAGATTGGCAACAGATGTTAGCTCAGGGCCAATCTTCCTCACTGCCCGCCCCCCCCCCCCCCCCCCCGCCAATACATTTGCTATCTTGCCCTAGGGCTATTTTAACTTTCTCTACTCACTGTTGGATATAGTCTGGAGGAAACTGGACATTCTGGAGATCACATTGGCCCATTAGACAGATATAATGATGTCAATTATCACATTAATCAGTACATGGCAAGCACTTTGGTAAGACACTTGCATTCAGGAGGGTGGGAGATAGTCTTAAGAACATGCAGGGGGGTGCCACAACAGTAAAATTTGGGAGCGTCCAGTGGTCTGAAGGATTCAAACTATTCTGGAAGAAGGGACACTTCTTTAAGTTCTTTGAGTCACTCCTCTGGGTTACCAGTGGGCCTCTTTTCCTGAGGGACTCTTCTAAGAAAGGTTAGTACAGCAAACCATAGCCCCTACCACTGCAGCTGTTTTTGAAGCCAGCACTGCTACTCATTTTCTCCCTTCTATTTTATCCATTCTAGATTCCCCTCACTCTCAGCTACCACCAGATCAGCTGATCTCAGTGTCTTAACTAATGGTGTGACTCAAGCCCTCATCCCTCAGGGGTTTGAGCTTCTGGTCACCATATCCTTCTTAGGTGATGGCTACTGTGCTTGTAATTTATAGTCAAAATTGGGCAAGGGAGTATCCAGTAGTACCCAAGTGGATCATCTTGCCAAAGGTACTTCTCCCTATCTACATTGTGAAGAGATACTTCTTTCCAATGATCAGAGTCAACTAATCCTGCCAAGATGGTGGTGTCAAAAGGACACACCATCTTGAAGGGGTGCCTCACTGGACAAATCTGGGAAAATTTTAGCATCATAACAAATAATGATAATAGCAGATTTTAACTGAATACAATAATCCATTAGTCCATATGGATATAAATATAAAAGTAAGTAAATAAATAAGTAAATGTGTGTGGGGTGGGTGTGGAGAAGCCCTTCCTCAGGGCAGAATGAAGCTAACAAATGGAGAAGAAATAACAGAATTAGAAAAATCACCATTAGGCAAACATAGTAATTGATTCAGGCAAAACTCATAAAATGCATTCTAGAACTAATGGGTGATCATTGAGAATATAATCTATTTTTAAAATGTGCCTGAAAAGACAAGAAAAGTTATTTACATTGTTTTAAAGTATTTGTTCACAAGATACTTATTAATTATAAAGGAAAATATAGTAATTTTATAGTGGAGAAACCTGGCAGACTCCATCTTAAAACAAGTGATCAAAGTTAATGTCACCAGTAAGGTGACATTATGATAAACTGAGAAGAACGCAACACCACTTCTGGGGTGTTCCGGTTAAAATGGATAACCGGAAATTAATCACGAGTAAACATCTGGCAAACCCAAAGTTCTACAAAATAGCTGACCCATACACAAAAAACATCAAGGTTACAAAACACAAGGGATACAGAGAAACTGTAGCAGATTGAAGGAGAGTAACGAGACACGACAACTAAGTGCAACATGTGACCCTGTGTTGGGTCTTGGATTATAGATATTTTAAAAAATGTTTTTGCTATAAAGAACATTATTAGAACTATTGCCAGAATTTGACTGAAGCCCATGGCTTGATGGTGGTGGTATATCAATCTTAGTTTTCTGATTTTGATGTACTCAGATTATGTAAGAAATTATCCTTGTCTTTTAGGAAATATATACCAAAATTTTTAGCAGTAATAAAGCATCAAGTCTGCAACTTACACTCTAGCAGTTTAAAAAATATATGTATATACTATATATAAAATATACATAATTATATACCATTATATATTATAATGATATATAGAGAAGGGGAGGTGGAGAGAAAGATAAATCAAGTATATAAAATGATTTTAGATGTAAATGATTGAGGAACTGTGTGATAGTAGATGGGAATTCTTTGGACTATTGCAATGTTTCTGTAAATTTAAAATTGTTTGAAAAAGTTAAAAAGCTAATGTCTTTAATGTGACACATAAAAGAGGTATATAATAGTTTGAAAACTGAGATTCAAAGCAAAAGACTGAGAAGTTAGATTTGATTTGTCTCGACAAGCCTATGAGCTGGCTCCTTATTTTTCAATGAACCTCAAAACAGGATCAGACATTTCGTTTCCCTCTTGGTAAGCAGGACTATGGGATTTGTGGTTTGGATTTTATTCATAGAATTATTTTGAGATTCTGGTTTCTAATTCATATGCAGCTTCATAAATGCACCACGATTCATGGTGTGTTGTTCATGTTTCCCAGTTTATGAGACTGAATTATGAAATGGCATAGGTCAGATACATGTAGTAGAGCCAAATTATCTTAGTGGTTCCTTATTGAGTATTTGGGACTGCTGAATTGCTTTAAGTAAAAACTAAATATCAACAAAATTCAGGGGATAGAAATGCTTTGGATAGAAATTGTCTAAAGAATTTTTGTGAATAAAACTACCAGCTCCAATAAATAATACATTTTAAAATAACAAATATGGAGCAATAAAACAGTGACCACCTGCAGACACTGAAGTGATTCTGATTGTCAGATCAGCTGAATAGCAATATGTTAAAGAAAAAAACCTAAAAGGACTCAAATTAATCCCACTACTGCAATTTTAGTTAGATACACCTGACAAGTTATTCCAATAATATTATAGCCTTCAAACATAGAAAGCATCCCATGTATATCCAAGTCTTCAATTTTTTGAAGACATAATACTCTACAAACATCTATGGGATTCTTTTCCACAAGGTGCTACTTCTTGTTATTGAAAACTCTAATAGTCACCTTCTTCTCCCTCCTCCTCCTCTTCCACGTGCTTCCTCCCCCTTCCTTACCCATTCCCCTTCTCCTTCCCTGTCTTCTTTTAACCATAATCTTGTTTTCACAACATAGCGGGGTTTTGGTGAAAGTTATAGAATTGGCATGATTGCCAGATTTATTTCTTATATTAGATAGAATGGAAAACTGTAATGACAGTGGCTAAAACATCTCCTGATCTAAATCTTTGGTAACTTATATAAGAAACAGTGGATGCTTTGTTTAGAAGATTTGCTTTTGGTCTGCCTTTTCCAAAACAATGTGAGTACAGGATAGAACATTTATCTGGTATATTCGATCAACACAGACAGTCGAAATTCTTCCACAAAATGATACATCTTCGTTAAATTATATGGACATTTATATCAGCTATCCCTAAATTTTCCACAGAGCAGATATGAAGCCAAAAGGAGTAGAAAATCTATTATGGAGCCTTTGTGTGTGGAGGTGAGGTGAAGCTGACATTCTACTTAGAGAAGTCAGTGAACGAGACATCTAAAGAGCAATGTCAAGGATGTCTGGCAGGAAACCAAGATTCTTAACAACAACAAAAAAAGATTTCACAGTCAGGCTAAGGAAAAGTAACAATAAATGCCATTAGTTTGGGGACAGAAGACACTAGGTTTTTAATTTATTTTTAATAGAAAATGTGATAGATTGAGGATGAAAGTCAAACAGGAGGAGTCAAGGGAAGAGTTGAGGAGGAGAGGAAGTAGGGACAATAGGAGTCAAAAATGCGTTCCTCTAAGGATCATTTACACACATTGATTAGTATTTTTCTTTAGGATTTTATCGCCAAATAGTGCTTATAATTTATCCATCAGTCTTAATTACTGAGTCACATTATTCTGAATCAAATTATTCTCCCTCCGTGAGCCAGGGTTATAAACAAATTAAATAAGTATATTGTGCATACCACCCTAATAAACATAGTTTAAAATATGCACTAAAGAAAAGTCTTTCTTTTTTTAACTTTTCAAGTAAGCCTTTGTTAGGGGAAAAAATCACTGAGAATGTAATCTATATTAAAAATGTGCCTGAAAAAACAGTTTCATAGTAACTATGTTCAAAAAGATGTGTATCTCCACATAACATTTTGACCAGCCTTGATTTACTGAGGAGTTGACTAGTCAATCATGACAATGGCAGGAAGTGCCCTGGGATCAGACTCCTCCAGTGTTACTGTAATGTCTAGTGTTTCCTCTTTGATACTGCTTGTGTGTGATAGTTTAAGACCATTCCTTGCTCCAGGCATAGTGAATAGTATTCCCTCTTTTCTTTTCCAATTGCTTAGAAGAAAATTTCTTACTAATATTCTTTGATTGTTTAATAAATGCTATTTCACCTGAGAAAGTCTGATTTATTCCTAAAATATTTTAGCCTCTGTTTATGTGTTACTTTAACCTTTATTTGAGTTTCATGTTGTAATGATCTAATTATTTCTGCTTTCACCCTTGACCGGATTCTAACCTGAAGTTACCCTTATTTATTCCTTTTTAGAATCTACCAATGAGTGAAAACATGACATTGTTTAATCCTCTTTTAAATGGCAAAGTTCAGTGGGGTTTACACAGTGGCAATAAACCCATTTGGGAAATTAAACTGATTGTGAAAACATGCTACAAATTTGTTTTAGGTTTGTGCCTTTTAAATAATTCAAAGTGAGAACTTTAAAAGTGAATCATGTAGATCCATTTTGAACTTTGTTTATGGGAGGGTGAAATAATTGGTTCTGTGTGCCAAGGACTAAGTAGTCTTGGTCTCTTAACCACTCTGGTCCTCACTTGTCTCCTTTACAGAGTGAGAAAATTGGACTACATGACTTCCATGGACCTTACAGGTCTGTGATTCTATGATTTGCCTCTTGCTGCTTCATGAATGTGACTCCAATACGTATAGGCAAAAACATGTCAAAGGTATAGCCCCATGTCTCAGACATTGTGAGCTACTCATGTTACCGAAATCAAAGTGGGTTTGCCTCCTGGCGAGTTAAATCAGACTCTCCACCAGAAGTAGTTGTCATACAACGTAGGGTATATTTGCAGCAAATTGGAGGCCACGCAGAATCATTTCCAAAGTCATGGTGTCCCCACATAAAGGGAAGCAGGGACCTTTATTTCAGATGGGGCATGAATATTCAAAACGGAGAGGTGGGTATTTGCTTGCGCAGGCTCAGTTAGAATATATGCTTCCACCTACACTACAGGTTATGGTAATGAGGCCTAAGCTCCTCCTGGAGAGACCTTAGCATTAAAAATGAGGCCGAGATCATGGGCGTAGCTCTTGTGGTGAGGCTTGGTCTGGTTCAGGGTGGTTGGTGATTTCATCTCCTTAACAAAACAAAAGGAAAAAAAAAAAAACAATTTGGAAAAACAGTTAAATGCTTCCAAACCCACCCTTGAGTTCCTTGAGGCAGTTAGTTGGTGACACTAATACATAATTAATCGAATCAATAAATAAAGGGTACTTTGAAAGGGAATCAATGTAACTTAAGCCTCTGTGTCTTTGAACTTGTTCTTCCCTCTGCTTGGAATTCCGTTCCGCAGTTCTTTACATGGCAGGCTCCTTTTCACTCTTATTGCAGACTGAATGTCACTTCTTCTAGGTTGTCCTTTCTGACCACCTGTCTCAGGGAAATTTATAAAGGTCTAGTTTATCCCCTGAGAAATACATTTGTAAAACTTCCCCCGGCAATTTATTTTAGGAGAGTTATTTAATGGCCCTGGTAATCATAAACACATTATTTTGACATAATGAGTTAAATAGTGTACTGGAAGGAAATGAACATTCAAATGTAATGAGTTTAATTGATTAAAAGAGAGTGTTCTTTCGAGATTAAGCAATAATTGCAGATGTTGAGTTTACTGCTTGAAATGTGTGCTGATTCAAGGGACTTAAATGTTAAAAGCATTTGATTTGTTATTAAACACTGTCTTTAAAATATGTAAAAAGAATTGATCCAATTCTTTTTTTTGGTCCAGCATGCAGCATGTATGAAAAAGGATTAATGTGTCAGCTAAAGCCCTAGTTTAGTAGTAAATTTACCCTTATAAAATTTGGGCAGTCACTGCGATAGAGTTAACATCCTCTAGACTGTGAGTTTCCTGTTTTTGATGGTCTTGACAGTTTTGAGGCATGCTGGCCAAGAAGTTTGTAGAATGTCTCTCAATTTGGGTTTGTCTGATGTTTTTCTCATAGTTCGACTATGGTTATGGGTTTTGGGAAAATGACCACAGAGGTGAAATGCCATTGTCATGTGATGGAGTTTTGCGTTCTGTTCATCGTGATGGGACATCACTCTATATAATTAGCTGGTATATACAGATTACATATTATTGATAGAAAAATTTTTGTTTATAAATTTATTTATATATTTAGTATCTGTCTTGCAACAAAATAGGTTAGATCCATAAAAGCAAGTATTTGGCTGTCTTGTCCATCACTCTATCTCTAGAGTCTTGAAGAGTGTGGGGCATCTAATAGGAGTGTGATGAATTGTTGAGTGAGTGAATAAATGAGTTAATGTATCTTATGTATGGGTAGCTGAATCCCATCTCAACTCCATTTGGATGCTCTGGCCAATATATAGAGTAATATACCAAGGCAAGTTCTCTGAATTTGAGTATAATGTGAAAAACAAGTCACTCTTTGAGCTTTAAACTAATACAAATCAATGGATAGCAGTTGAGATTAGTCATCTACAGAGGTACCCTAATCTAATAGGTGGTGTTAGATTGGAGTATTCCCTAAATCAAATCAGGAAGATCAGAGTTTACTTAAATCAAGTCATGGAGACCAGTATATATCCTTTGGAGGGTGTATCAAGTCAGTATCTAACTAGAAACATGAAAACAGAGGGAACTTCATACCAGGAATTGGCTAGTAAGATGTTAGAAGGTTGAAAAGCAAAAACAAGGAGGTGAAAATTAGGAACAGCAGGATGATGCCACTCCATAAAACTGGAGAAGAAATAGGAAAACTTCATTACCTGTAGCCCATGATCACTGTGCCACTGAGGCTGTTGCTCCTGGATCTGAGTTGCCTGTGCAGGAACCCAGGATACTGCACGTGCCTGCTGTTGCTGCTGCTTCTTCCACTGTAGCAACTTCTAGAGGCACTGCCAGAGCTGAAAAAAATGGCCTCTTCTTTCTTCCCACCTTTCAATCTTCTGTCAGAGCCTCCATTGACAACAGGTGGCTAACAGGTAGTCCTATCTGGCAAGGGAGTCTAGGCAATATATTTACAGGCTTTCCATGCCAGGAATAGGGTGAGGGCTTGCTTGAGAGACACCAGTCATAATAAGCACAGGAGGAATGACTGAACTATGAGATTTTATACAGTCAATAAGGCCAGTAAACTTTTACTGAAAAGCCATTATGAAGAAGGCATACAGGATATAAACAAGGTGTTGTGCTAAATGTTTAGGAAACCCAAAATGTCTAAGATGCAAATCCTGGCTACTATAGGAGCTACTATAGTGGGAACAGACACATTCATAATTAAAAATATGCAAGGCAGGTGGTAACAAATATCCTACTAGAAATGTAAACAAAGTAATAAGTAAGGACAAAGGAGAAAGTAATTAACTTTAACTGGGAAAACCTCTGGTTAAATTGGTTGAACTATGTAACCTATGTAATTTACATTTACCTATAGGTAAATATGACCTATGTAATTGGCTTGGTTCAAATTCTGGTTCTGCTCTTTCCTTTCTATAAGATCTTAGGCAAGATTTTCAACCTCTTTGCACTTCACTTTCCTCCTCTGTAAAATAAGAATAATGATGAAAATAATAACAACAACTTCAACAAATTATGAGAGTATGAAGGTGCCATCCATATAAAGCTGAAAATAAAATATAACAGTCCTGGGACCAAATAAGGGCCTATAAATATTTGTTAGTTTCTTGTAAATGTTTTGATTAAGAGTTTAAAAAAAAAAACAAAGAAAAGGAGTTGGGTATTTTCCAATGATCTGTGTGTTTCTAATATGGCCTGGGGACACAGTGCTTTGATTATTAGACACAAGTATTCTATATTCCTAGGCAGTTATATCTTACTACTGGAAAATCAAATTTTATAAATCAAGACTCAAAATTTAGCATCTAAAAAGCAATTTATTTTTAGATTCGTGATTTTGTTTTCACACAAAATCTTAAGTATGTTAAAATTCCATCTCTGGTTTCTCCTGGTGCATTTAATATTGGAGATATCCCATGTGTTTATTAAAGGCTGAATAAAATTGCTGCTAAGTTGTTCCTTTGTATATTACGAAGTCATGGAATTTTGGACACATGAGTTCTTAAAGATTGTATTGTCCAACTTTAGTCTCCGCAGCTAAAGCTTGGGAAAGTGAAGGAGCATGTCCAATAGTTACCAGCTCTTTAGTTAGGCGTTGGCAAAGCTGAGAATAAACAAGGTCTTCTATTTTTCTGGAACTGTGGGCCTTCCATTTTTTAACCTTCTCACTTACTGCTCATATTTGTTTTTTTTTCCAGATTGGAAATGTTTCCTTCAATTATCTTTTTACTATGAGGCTTAGTTGTTTTTCATTAGTAATTTTTCACGACTCTGGTTTATAGAAATTATTTTGCTTTCCCCTTGTTTCAGTGTGGGTCTATGCTTTTCTAAAGAGTTAGTATGCCTATTCTCTGTATTCAAAAGTTTAGCAATTTAAACACATGCCTATTGTCTTTTCTGGCATATTGTAGTGCATATAGGCATGATGCCAAATTAATTGTCTATTTATATTTACAGCATAATTAGAATGAAAAAGATTATAAAAATTCCCACATCTCAGCCAACCTACATCTTAAATCTTAAACTCAGAAGTAAGTCATAGAAGTTAGAAGCATTATTGGAAATGTAAATAGAGAAATAAGTCCATTTCACAAAAGCAACTTAATTTTTCAAAAGGAATAATTTTGGGGGGCTGGCCCGGTGGCAGAGTGCTTAGGTTCACACTCTCCACTTTGGAATCCTGGGGTTCATGGGTTTGGATCCCGGGTGCGGACCTTATAAGCCGCTCATCAAGACATGCTGTGGCGGCATCCCACATATAGAAGAGAGGAAGATTGGCACAGATGTTAGCTCAGGAACAATCTTCCTCACCAAAAAAAAGAATAATTTTGAATATCACCCATTTTAACGGTATTCCAGAGGGACAACTTTCAGTGACTTGGGAGAGTAATTATAACCAGGAATGTTTGGCCATTTTAAATATGAAATAAAAAGTAAAAATGTCATTGAAGGCTTTAGATATGCTTAAATAAACTATTAGTGAAACAAAATGAAATAATGCTGTTTAAGTAAAATGGCAAATAAGCTAAGAGTTTTGTGAACAGGTTGACTAATAATTCAAGCATCACCCCCTCTGCTCTACCCCCATGAAGACTTTCTTCATGGACCTTCTCAGGAAGAGTAAGGTTCCATTCTTTGTGGTACTATACTACTTTTGAATTACCTCCAGCATATCGCTTAATGCATTTATTTTATTTATCACCTCTGTCCTCTTCATAGGCTGAGAGATCATTGCAGACAGATATGTCTTTCATTCATTCACACATTCATTTATTCATTAATATACCCATTAATTCAAGTATTCATCTATTTATTCTTGCATTCAGAAGACATTTTTTGAGTGCCTACAACAGGGCAGACCAGTTGAGGCTGTTTATAAACACTCTGAGCTTGAAGTTTCCTACAACTTACAAACTAGGTCCCAGGAAAAAAATATGGGGCACACATTTCAAGTGTTGTTATGGCTCATTACACACTATTTATATGTCCCACCAGTCCGGGTTTTGGAAAAACAACAGTGAACTCCATATATCTTGAGATACCCATATGTTAAGCTTCACCTCTACTTTCTATGACAAGCACTGTCTTACAGCCATGGGGGAAGCTACCTAAATCCACAAACACCCTAGACACCTAGAATCCAAAATGTGTACACTGGCTGTAGAAGGCTTTTTGATATCAGAAACCAAGGAATTTTCTACATAGTAAACCTGAATTATGCCCTTCATTCTTGCCATATGTAACTACTTGCCCTCAGAGCCAGAAGCTAGAGAATTTATTGATATCAAATTATATTGAGCATTTCTTTTTTAATTCCTCACCTTCTCCTGCTCAATCTCATCTTCTCCCACTATGAACAGAGTGGACATGACATTTCTTCATGCTTGCCTCTCTTCAAGTGTTGGTACAGATACCATAGTGCCCCTTAGACCTGTTGGTGCCATTACCTCAGTAGGGTGCAACAAGTAGAGATAGCTTTTCAGACATTCTTGAGTGAATTTGAACATTTGTAATGTCCTTCAGTCTGTATGATGGCTTGGCCATCTTTGCATTGGCAAAGTTTTAACATCTGAACTGAGAATTGCTAGTAAATCTAGATCGTATTTTGACATTTTCCCCTCAATTTTGCCTCACAAATAACCACTGGCTGGGGTGGTCATAAGAGCTGATAACAGTTTGATTTCTGGTCCAGCACTGAGAAGTGTACCTTCAAAAGCAGAGATGACATCCCTCTCCATGTTGTTTAGCCAACATAGCTATTTCTTACTAGATAAAAAAATATCTTATACATGAAGCCTCTGGACTATCAAATATTCAGTGGTTTCAGTGTATTATCTATAGGTATTTCATTTGTCTTCTCTTACCCCTACTTTTCCACTTTTAACATAATAGGCTAATGGGCTTTCACAATAAATGTAGGAATTTACTTGTATGTTGGCTATCCAAGGATCCAAACCTATCTTATTCCAAATCCCACCCCTATATCATAAAAAAACATTCATGCAAAATAGCAGAAGGAACTTGCTTTATAAAAGGAGACCTAAGTACCAGACACTGGTCTTAGGCAAAGTAAAATGATGTATTTTGTGAAAGAAATTACTGGATATCAAGAGCACCTTTGAAGCATGAAAACTTTACTTGGAAGATGTGGCCCCATGACAATGAAACCTGAGAAATAAAAGTTACGACAATTCAGGTAAACTAAAAAGTTTAGAAAGCACTAGAGGATATTGAACAGGAAGTGGTATGATGTGACATGTTTTAATTGGGTTAACTGTAAGGGCAAAGGAAATGTATGGAGACAATTATAAAACTATTTAATCCGGGTCAGAGATGTGGTAAAAAGTAGTTGGATTCTCGATATATTTTGAAGATAAAGGAGACAGCATTTGCTCATGGATTGGATGTAAGTATAAGGGAAAGGGAGAAGTCAAAGATAACCCCAAGGTTTTTGGCTTAAAGAACTGGAAGATGGAGGTGCCATATTTTAAATGGAAAAGAAGGTAGAGAGAAAAATTTGTAAGGACAGCTCAGGGTTTCAGTTTTGGACTAGTTGAGTTTGTTATGCCCATTAAATATCCAAGTGAAGATGTCAGGTAGGCATTTGAATATAGGAGTCAAGTTCAGAGGCATGATCTGGACCAGATATATACATATAAGAATTGCCAGAGTATAGATGGTGTTTAAATCCAAATGACCAAAAATGATGACCTGAGGAGTGAGTGTAGAGAGGTTAAGGACTGAAGCCCTTCACTGCTTAGAGGTTAGAGAGACAAAGAAAAATCAGTAAAAGGGATTGAGAAGGAACAACCAGCAAACAAGGAAAACCAAGGGAGTGTGGTGCCTCAGAATCCAAGAACATCATCTAATGAGGAAGGAATGATCATTGTGCCAAATGCTGCTGCTAAGTCAGGTGTAGCAAGGAGAGAGAATTGATCATTAAATTACGAGTTATCATCATATGTTTTAGAACATATGGTAAGTAAGTTTTAAACTACACAAATTTGTGGACAATTCTTTTTCCATAAAGTGGACTATGGGCTCAACAAATCCTTTTGTTGCTTTTAAATATTCTGAGTAAAAGAACATCTTCAGGTATTGTTACAATCAATATGTAGCCCGTGTCAACTTGAGCTATTATAGTTAAGATTTTGTTGTCAAAGTACCAGCCCTGTGTCTTGAAGAAAGCTGCATTAACACAATTTGTTTCTATCTGGTTGGGTTACAGATTCCAGTAAAATTAAGAAGAAACATATTTTTCCATTTTTAGATAAAATAAAAAAACACACATTTGCTTGAAGGCTGACAATTGCCTTTTTCCAATTTGATGTATGAAATTTTTCTCTTTTAGCTTATTGCCCAATGAACTTTAGGTTTCTGATAGTCCAAATTTATACTCAATATTCCCTTGGCAACTATCATAAATAGAATCAGATGCACACTGTTTTTCTAACAAATGATCCAAAATTATATAAATCTCATTTGTGAATGCAACTTTAAAGAAATCCTTAGGTACAATTTAAATGGTATATTTAAAAATAGAGACACGATATATAGTATATTCACTACTGTTGAACAGTTGAAATATATCGTGTAAAGCAGATAGAAGGTTATAAAATTTAAAATTTAGGGGGAAAGTCACATTATTTTAAATTTAATTTTAAAGGTCTATTTTATCTCAGATCTTTAGTTTGTCAAGATATTTATTCCTTGAAGCACATTATTAATAATAGAATAAATAAAATTGCATGTTATTTTTGCTTTCTTCTTTGGAAGTCTTGGCATAGGTGGAGAAATGAGTTACTTTAATATTTTACCTAAGAATAGTATTTGTAACCTCAAACAATGCTAAGATATGCTTTACTTTTAATGGAAGTATTATCTATTGTTGCCACTTTGTGTAATTAGTGGATGGAGACATGAGGCATGGGACAAAATATATAAATATTTTCAAATAATTAATTATAACATGCAAGACCTAAGTGTGTTTCTATGGGCAGCATTTTATAACATTCTAGTTGACATTTGATCTCAAGTTCCTCAACTGAGAAATCAATATAGAAAGGTATGGCTTTATTTCAGGGCTCCACCCAAAGCTGCTGGTGATTATGTTTCAAAAGATTTCCTCTGCAGATTTTCCACTGCCTTCACAGGAGCTCTGAAGCACTTGGGATGAGACACCATTTCCTTTATTTACGGGAAGTGTTGCTAAGTTGGGGCCTCTATACTTACCATGACATTTTGCTTCAGAAAGATAGGAGAAAGAAAAATAACCAAGACTTTTGGCAGCTGGTTTCTGCAGGACTGTGAAACAGGGTTACCTGAAAAGTGGTGTGTCCCAGGGAAATAGCAACAGTGAAAACAGAGTAGTTATAAGGTAATTATTGTTTCTACACATTCTGGACAATTTTTTAAATAGAGAAATTTCTAATTTTATTTTAAATGCTATTGTTAATAATACTTTAAATTACCACATAAAATATGATATTAAATTATGGCTTTTTATGAATAAGGTGCTGGCTCATTCAGTCAGTCGACCACTCCTGATTTCAGCTACATCTGAGAATTACCAGGAGATGTCACACAAGAGAGAAAAATCAACAAAGCAACAAAGGTAAATTTCTCCCCATTTGAATTCTTATCTATTTGCCCTAAAAATACATAGAGACATTTCATTGTTTAAGAAAGACTGTCTATACAGAATTTGCAAAACCCAAGGCTAATTCTCCCTTTGTTTTGTTGTGCACATGTTTTGCCAGCACATGTCAATCCTACTTAGCTTACATTTTCCTGCCCAGGAAGCCATTGGGTTTAATTTTGGGATTTTCAAAGAAATTATTAGCAACAGAAAACAAATTGGGAAAATGACAGACTCTTTTTTTCTCATAAAGGATTAATGAAATTGGAGATGACATTTTAAATAGAAATTTAATTCATATATTTCAATTTATTTTTATAGTAACATGAAATAACATTGTTTTATTATCAGCATAATTATTAAAATACAAACATAAGTGCTTAAAGGAGAAAACTGTGTATTTAAGTTAATGCTTCCATCCATTATTTATTTAAACTCTAGATCAAGAGTTCATCTTATGTACTGAAAAAATGGAATTAGATCTACATGAGAATAAGACCAGACTTTCTTGAACACAACTGAGAATAATTACAGTAAAATATAAGTACTTTAAAAAAACCCAAATGGGTAGAAAATGTATGAAGATAACGTAAAATTACTTATTGAAAAGACTATGGAATGTGCTCAAAAACTTATTTTTTAATCTCTCACATTGTGTTATTACATAAAAAGGGTAAAACAAGATTTAAATCACAAAAGCATTAAGACAGAAAAATGATTCTTACTTAATTCAAGAGCCAGTGGAAACTTCTCAGCCATTAGTGAGAAGGACTAATTTGACTAGAGATGAGTTACCTGATCTGATTACTAAAATATCAAAAATTGCCAGTTTGCAGAGATATCATGTGCAGAGGGGAACATAAAACATTAATTAATAATCCAGATCCCCCTGTAAAATTATTTTGTTTTTTTCCTAGAAAAATATATGAAAAAGTTAACTCAAGTTTTCTAGGAATACAAAAAAAAATTAAAAGCATTGGGTGGAGTGGAAAGAAGGAAGAGCAAATTAAAGGAAAAGAAACACATGGCAGGAGAGAGGAATAAAAGAAGAAAGAAAATGAGGTGAAAAACTCGTGTGTACAAGACGGAGAGTTCTGAGTGAAAGATTCAGGAGAGGACCAGAATTTAGGAGGAAAAGCCAGAGGAGATCTAAGTAGTTTTAAGATGAGTTAGTGTTGTTTATTTGGGCTTTGCATTTCTGAGAGTAATTTATCTCTGGTTGGATCATTGATTAGTACTGTTTATAATAATAAAGATGCTGATGACTAGAGCTAACATTTCAAGGAATTTACTGTTTCAGGAACTGTGCTGAGCTCTTTACATGTATTTTCTGTTGGAACACTTACAACTGTATAAGAGTTTACAGATGAGTAAGCATGTTCAAAGGGATTAGAAAACTTGTTCTTGGCCACATGGCTAGTAAGGATTTGTAAAGACAGACTTTGCATGACTAACTTCCAACTCCAAGTCCTGGTCATCATTGGTTTTGTTCTGCTACCTCCCCAAAGGCCCTTCAATGGAGAGGGTCCATTCTAATAGGAATAATAATTTTAACCCAAAGGTATTTTTTTTCTTTTGAGATGCTGCAGCACTCATGCTTCTAGCTTTTGTTTACAATGGAATTACAAATCAGAGTCAAATGTTTCCATACTTCTTGGAAAGTATCCCTGAGGTTTGCACCATAAAGGATGTTTGTGGGAAGAAGGGGAGAATGGACAAAGAGGCACTCAATTTTACAAAATAAAGAGAGGAAGAAAGGAAAAAAGGGACGGGGGGAAAGGTGAAGAAAAAGACAAAAATAGAAAGAAGAAAACCAAGGCAGAGAAGCAAAAGTCCACAAAAAGAGACATTGAAAATTATTGGAATATTAATTAATTAGCAATATTCTCTTACAAGAAGAGGCTTGCATGACTGAAGTTTGATACTAACAGTGCACAGTTATGTGAGATGAAAAATGTCGGTGAAATAATAGCTAATACCTAACACTCACACGAATTAGACACTCTTCTAACCTTTATATATATTAACCACTTTAGAGTAAGTCAATTCTATAAACTAGGTACTGTTGTTACTCCTACTTAACAGATGAGGAAACTATATCTCAGAAAGGTCAGTGAGCCACCAAGGTTCCACAGCTAAAAGTGGCAAAGCTGGGAAACAAAACCTAGGTTGTCTTCAGAGTCCATAATCTAAAAGGGCTTCATAAAATGTAAAAATACAAGTAGTAATTAATGCCAGTAAATCTCTTTACTTCCTCCACTCAAGCATAGTAGCTTCGAGTGGGGCCAGAACAATCCTTTCCAAATACTAATGTCTATGCAAATCACTTACAGACCTTGTTATATTCCAGATTCTGATTAGTGATCTGGAATGGGGCCTAGGATTCTGCGTGTCTAATAAGTTCTGTTAAAAAATGATTAAAGAAGACAATTTAGGTGTTTCAAACAAACTTGAACACTTCATAAAGCATACTGTCTCCTTTGGGAGAACTGTAAAATGGGGGGTGGGGGGAGAGGCAGAAAGCTTTTATAGGCTGGAGCATAAAGAACGAGGAAAAGACAAATAGAAAATTTCTGGTTGACTGGGGCCACATAGTCAACCTTGTTTGGGGTGAGAAGGAACAAGGAAATAAGTATAGAGCTTAAAGTTGGCTTGGCATTTGCGGATCTGCTGAGTGGATATACTGTTTCTACTCAAGCAGAGCATTTACAGGGCATGAAAAGTTACCTAAGTTTTAGTTCGCTGACATGGCACGGGGCAGGAGCAGCTTCACATTGGGCGTAGAAAGTTATTTCAACGGTTCCCATGTGATGCTGATGCTATTGGTCCACAGACCAACACTGTAAGTAGCAAAGGTTTAAAATTCTACCGTAGGCTCCTGAAAGGAGTTGGGGGTGGGAGAGCATTATGAAATGCCAGGGAGAATGGTAAGGAAGGGTTTAAGCACCAAGGTAGAGTGAAAACACAAGATTGATGATTCATAGACCTTCAGAGATGAGGTACTCCCAGAGTCACTGAATTAATTTACTTTAAAAATGAGGCCACGCTTGAAAGGACCTGTATCTTGGTTATACAGCAAGTTGGTGATGACAACCTGTGGCTCTTGTTCTTGGGCCTTTGCTCTGTTTATATTCTGCCACAGCAATTCTGAAGGATGTACTCACTTTCATTGTCTAGCTTAGTCATTAAGGAAGATTAATCATGCCTATTTTTTTAAAAAGGGATTTGAAAACCTTGTCTTCTAACCTTCACTAAAATATATTCCTGGTTTGAAGAAATGTGGAGCTATAAATGAAAAGAAAGGGCTTTGTATTAGTCAGCGTTCTCCAGAGAAACAGAACTCATAGGAGATACACACACACACACACACACACACACACACACACACACACACACACATATAAAGAAGTAGCTCGGGCACTTATAAAGCCGAGAAGTCCTAAGATCTACAATCAGCAAGCTGGAGATCCACGATTGCAGTGGTATAATTTCAAGTCCAAAAGCCAGCAGGCTTGAGACCCAAGAACGGATATTTCAGTTTTAGTTCAAAGTCCAGAAGAAATGAATGTACCAGCTCTAAGCACTCAAGTAAGAGGAATTTCCTCTTAGGGGAGGGTCAGATTTTTTGTTCTGTTCAGGCTTTCAACTGATTGGATGAGGACTTCCCACATTGGGGAAGGCAACCTGCTTTACTCAGTCATCTGGTCCAAATGTTAATTTCATCCAGAAACATCCTCACAGACACACCCAGAATAATGTTTGACCAAATATCTGAGCACCCCGTGGCCTGGTCAAGATGACACATAAAAGTAACCATCACAGCCTTTGAAAACTTGACTTAATATATTAGAAATAGTTTATATATAAATATGTCCTTTTTGTAGTCACACTTAAATCTTGAATGAATTAAGGATATAAAAATCCTGACAAACCAAACCTGGTCTAATTTCATAACTTTAAGTGATCAGCATTGGGAAGCCTATTTTTATTCTTCAGGTGCCCAACAGGTGGTGCTACGCATTAATTTACTGTGGGAGTACTAGGATTATTATTATTATTTAGTTGCCTCCTTTTGTGAAGAAAAAGAAATATAGCAATCTTAGTTGAGCAATAAGTTGAAAAACTGAAAACTGTTATTCATAAGCCAGTAGCTATTCGAACCTCAGTTCTCCTACCTCCAAACTCTTTGACTTTGAGAAAATTACCTAACCTCTGAAATTGTAGTTTCTACCTCTAAAAATACGGAAAATAAATAGGACCTTCCTCTGTGATGATTAATTGAAATAATGCATAAGAAGTCCTATCCCAGTGTCTGGCACTTAGTAAAATGTCAGTAAATGCTAGCTACTGTTGCTATCTTTATTTAAAAAAAAATTTTTTTTTAAATAAGTTACTATTCTCATTATATTTAGCATGCATGGAATATGCTGCATTTAATATGTGTTCCACATTTGAATAAAGTCTCTGTACTAAGTTTTCAAAGAACATGTACCAGAAGAAAACATATTAAATTATTGTATTCAGCAGTAATAAAGATATTTTAAATTAAATTTCTAATGTGTTATAATATTATAAATGGATATTTTATAACCATCTGTAATAAATTCTCATTGTTAGTGTGTACTTAGCAGTTTAACAAAATTATATTTCTTGTGTGTAGATTCTTTTATGACTTACCCTTGCCATTAGTGATTTAATTCTGTTCATTCCACTTCTGAAGGGAAAATCATAATGATAAAGTTAAAATGAATAAGAATATGTGATTTAGGGTAATTTTATGTTTGGCATTATTTAATTATGGCTATTCTTGCTAAAGAATTCTGAGGATGAAGGCTGTCAATGTCATTTTTTGAAAAGACTGATTACCATGTTAAGCTCCTTGTAAAACATCTTGCAGATTATAATTAAAATGTTCCGCTAATAACATAATAGGTTTCTGCTCTTCTATTAAACTTATCAGTTAAAAGAATATTGCTAAAGATATTTACTGACAAGAATGGATTCATTTTGGAGTCTTTGTGACTTTCTAATGCAGCACTGAGGTTTTGTCAAAATGCCCTAGACTCTAGGAACATTTGACAGTAACTATTTTTCTATCAATGACTTTCTACTATAAAGGAAGTTCTTATAAAGCATAAAATTGTGTTATTTCTGTGTCTACTCACTTGACATTTAACCAAAGACATTGTTACTAATCCTTCAGGAAAAGAGCAGAGTGAAATATATAGTCCAAAGCAGACATATGGCTGTGGACTGAAAAGTGGATAAAGAGCCAGCGATTTCATATTCTAGTTGGCCTAGGCAACTGTCTTACTATTTGACCTTGAATAAAAACTTTATTATGTGCCTCAATTTCCCCCATTTTAAAGAGAGAGCTAATTATTAACAGCACAAAACTGACTGAGAATGTGAACTTTCCTACCTACCCCAAATCCCTTGATTTTAAAAGAAAAAACATGTATTTTATGAAGAATAAATCTCTAATGACATTGGAGGAAAGTCTCTGGACCACGAATGTTAAAACCATTTGGAGACAGTCAGGTACAGACTGATAAAGGATATCATAGCCCTAAATTCATAAACTGATGTCTACTTGGGAGGATTTCTGAGGCTTTAGCAGAAAGAAGTTCAGGCATATCTCAAGGACAGCAATACCAGAAGAAAGAGGATGGTCCTAGGACAAGGGTATTGAACCAGAATATATTCATATGGAGAGCCCAAGTTAGATCCCCCTTCTGCACCCAGCCCCTAGTCCTTATGCTGAACTGTTTACTCACCATTCTGAAGCAGGGAGTGTGGGGATTTGGTTGGAGTGCCCCAGACAGTTAGTGCCCCGGAGGAAAGAGAGATCCTCAAACCAGAAGATATGATATTGTCTCAATTCTCTAGCAGAACATCTAACTTGTCATCCCCATTATCACAAGGGGTGTGTTCCTGTAAACAAAACCAGTATTCACAAAAAAAGGGAACACATATTCTCAAAATGATATTGAACAAATCAGTGTCATCAAATATTTGAAGAAAGCAATGAAAGAGAGACACCAGGGACTAATTTCCAAGAGAAAATTCATTTAATAGCATGAACAGAAGAAGATATTAAACTAAGTCACACATCTGCAAAACAAGAGTAGTTAGTGAGAGAATCAATTAGAGATCTTAGAAACAAAAAATATGAGCATTAAAATTAGAGTTTGAAGGAAGGGCTAAAAGGAATATTTACAGCTGCTGAGTAAACTGTTAATTAAAATACTGAACTGCAGGCATCTCCCACAACAAGGTGAAAAGTAAAAAAAAAAAAGTTGGCAGTGTGGCATGGAAGTTAAGAGAAGTAAAGGAATTCTCTAAAAGTTTCAACATACATATATTAGGAGTTTAAGAAAGAAGAAACAGAAAAATGGTAGAGAGGAAACAAGTAAATCATAAAGAACATTTTCCAGAACAGAAGGAACATTAAAAGGCGTTAGAGTTGGGTAAAGGGGGTTGAGCAGTGTCCTAAGCAAGTGAGTGAAATAAAAGGCTACACCAAACAAAAAAGAGCTATTCCTATATTTTTCAGAAAGGAAAATCAGGTTACCTGTAAAAATGGATAATCAGGCTGCCATCAGATGTCCCATCAGTAAGATATGTTAGAAGACAATGGAGTAGTATCGTCAGAGTACTAAGGGAGAAACTATGTTGGACCTAGCTTCTTATACCCAGGAAAACATTAGCATTCAGGGGAAAGTGGGAAAATAGATATATTTTCAAAGTTTACCCACTCTCAGGCCTTTCTTGGTATAATTACATAAATGTGCACACCAATAAAATGAAAAATGAATTAAAGGCTGAGGATGACATGGTATTCATGGAATAGTAGTGAGCCACAACAACAAAATAAGCTGTAAAATCTGTTATTCAGTTACTATTGATGCATAATATTAAAGCAAAAAAGATAATAATAACTAAAATCTTGGAAGTTTCAGCATGGGAGTGGTATGTATGAGTGAGTGTGTGTAGGTGTCTGTGGAATGGGGGATTTAAAGACCCGAGAAGACTCTTGTTTTATTTAATGAGAAGTCAGAGACTGATTAATGGTAGATTTTGGGAGAAAACATAAAAAATTAAGTGTGTGTGAAAAATTTAGCATAATCACCATTAAAAATTGAAATAGACTATTTCCAGACTATTAAAATGGAAAAGCTGAAATACTTCCAACTGACAAGAGGGGAAGAAACCACACAGATACATTCTATAGAATACACATAAAATAGGATGGCTGGAATTAATGTAAATAAATTGGCATTCACAATAAATGTGGATGTGTTTAATTCCCACAAAAAACAATAAATCTTACATGAGATAAAATTATAAACTTGGCTATCATTTGTTCATAGGTAGGGTTAGCCCAGAACAATCTTATTTTAAATCTGTTGGCTCACCATATTCCCTTCATTAAAGTCCTGTGCCTTGGGGAGATATTAAGCAGCTTATAGAATGAGAGAAAAGCTTCAATATTTGCATATTAATAAGACAGTTTTGGCAATATATGAAAGAGAGATTGAAGAAAAGAGGCAGTTGAAATACTCTGGAGATTCTCAAGTTACTGTTTCACACAGAGCTCAAGTAAAACAAAGCATATTGGAGCAGTAGTTCTGAAGAATGCTTATAGATATAACTTAAAAAAAGTATGTGTAAATGAGTCTATTAAACGCTGTGGGGAAGAGTATGCTATGTGTGCTATAACATTATATAAAAGAGGGACTAGAATGACTTGTGGGGTAAAGAAAGTTTTCCAGAGGACCTAATTTTAGATTGTTTCCCACACGTTTAATAAGCATTAGCTCTGGGAAATGGGAATTGAAGGAGAGAGCAGACTGTGCCATGAAAGGGATCAGGAGGTGGAAAGGAACACCGTTCTGGGACTGAAATATTACCAATGTGAATGGTACGTAGGAAAAAAAAGGGACGTGGGATTAGGGGCATAGGTGGGCAGAGTTTGGGTGAAGGATTTTTAAAAAAAATTATTTCCTTAGAGAAATGAGAAGTCATTGTAGATTTTAAAGCAGAGGAGGGGTGATAATAGAATTATGTCTTTAAAAGAATAGTTTCTGGGTAAAAAAAGGAATAGTTCAGAGGATATGTTTGCAGGGTGATTGGTAGTTTAGGTGAGAGAAGACAGTGACTTGGACTAGGATGATGGTTGATGAGGTGGAAAGAAGCAGACAAATTTAAT
Organism: Tapirus indicus; assembly: GCA_031878705.1. Taxonomy (NCBI): domain Eukaryota; kingdom Metazoa; phylum Chordata; class Mammalia; order Perissodactyla; family Tapiridae; genus Tapirus; species Tapirus indicus. Next base: position 96,682,490 of record CM062926.1, read on the forward strand.
AAATACTGAATAGAACCAAGAGGAATTGATGTTGGAATGTGAGTACCCTAATTTTCTATTGCTGCATAACAAATGACCACACATTTAACAACTGAACACAACACCCATTTTTTGCTCACAGTTCTGTAGGTCAGACGTTCAGCACAGTGTGGCTGGAGAGTCTATTTAGGTACTCAAGGCTGAAATCAGAGATTTCTGATGAATTCTCATCTGGAGTCTCTGGGGAAAAATGCACTCAAAGGTTGTTCATGTTATTGGCAAAACAACTTTTCTTGGGGTTGTGAAATTGAGGCCCCATTTTTTGGCTGGCTGTTAGGGGAGGGAGGCTGTTCTCAGCAACTGGAGGGCGCTTGCATTCCTTGCCACGTGACCCCCTTTATCTTGGAGCCCTACAGTGCAGACTCTCTCTCTTGTGGAATACCTCTACACTTCAAATCCTTTTGAACAGGAAGAGCCTGTCCTTTTAAAGTACTCACCTGATTAGATCTGGCCCAGGAAGGAAAATCTCCCTTTCCTAAAGTCAACTGTGCCATACAACATAACATAATCATGGGAGTGATATTCCATCATAGTCACTGGTCCTTTCCACAGTCTCAGGGAGGAGATTATAAAAGGGCCTGGGTCATCTCAGGCCTTTTACAGTTCTCCCTACCACAGTGAGATTTAGGGATATCTCCAGGGATAGCATTGAGGTGTTGGCTTTGGGTCATTGGGTGGATGGTGGTACTGTTTCCTGAGATACAGCGTGATAGGATGAGCTAGTCTGGGACATTTTTGAATTTGAGAATTCTTGTCTAAAAAAGCATTCAAGCGGTGATATTGATCTGAATATGTGAATCAAATGCTCAGAATTCTTAGGATACTAATGTACGCTATGAGTTTTCAAACGTGTACCACATTTCCCAAACACATTTGATCAAAGAAACTTGATTTAACAGAGCATTGAGGGACTAGTGCTATATGGGGGAAAATCACCTTAAGATATAATTCAGAAGAGAGAATACAAAGAAAGTCATCAGTCATGGGGAGTCTGAAGATTATTTTTATCATCTGTAAAGGAAATGAAGCAGAAATGCTGTGCTCGATAACTAGAAGTTTGCAAGAATCCTGTATTATTCCAGTAAAAAATCTTAGAAAGGAAGCAGCCCCTCAAGGAGTTTACTGTCTTTTGCATTATCTTGGTTCATTAAGGTGAACATAGATCCAGAGTTTATTTCTCTGGACAAGTTTAAATACAGTGAAATTTTTCTGAGATTATGGAAGGAAAGAAATTTCTGGTTTTCTTTTCCTTTTAGGAAGCTAATATTTTGTTATTTCCTCTACCCTTTAGTATAACTGCTTGCGGTTTATGGAAATATGCTGCAATGACAAAAGAAAAAAATTTCTAAAGGATAGAATTTATTAATTGTGAGAAATGTGTGATGTGTGATATGGAACAAAACAAAGGATGAAGAAATGAGAGCTCAGGGATCTGCTTTACTGTCCTAGTAAATTTCATGTAGGAAAGAAGAAGAATATACAGAGAGGAAGGAAAGGATGTTCCAGTAACACTTGAAGCAATACCAGCTTTTGAGGGTGAGCCATGGAAGTCCTTGGGGAGGTAAATTGCATGATTAGTCTCCTTAACATAACTGAATACAAATAATGGAACAATCTTGGGGAGAGTGAAGGTGCACCCTTGATGAGAATGCAAAGCAGCAAGGAAAAAAAGAACAGATTCTCAACGCCCAAAACGAAAAGATATTTGCTTCAGTTAAAATGAGCTAAAGTTAATTCACATTCAAAAACTGTAAATCCAATGAATATGTCGTGTGCAATTTTTCTACCTTTCTTAGAAAAAAAAATTCAAGATGACCACTCTATATATGGTCATAGTTTATTTTCTTCTGTTATGTCATGAACCCTAAACAAGCAAGTAATGAAAAATGCATCTAATTTGTAACTCTACTTTTTCTTAAAATCCTAAGAATTGAGAAATGGTAAAATTTTCAAAATTTTGTATTAGATAGCAACACTTTTATTAGAAAATTAGAAAAAGGTAAATGAGTTCACAAAGTTATTTCTTACAGTTCTTGGATTCTGCACCTGTAGATAACTAGCGTCATGTTTCATTAATATATCATTCATAAATAGAATTGGTAACAACCTTGTTGAATGAGTAGTCTATGTCTGCCTAAGTACCACTGGCAGCTTCTACCAATGGTAAGGAAAGTGATGCCATTGACTTACTTTCATTTTATTGAACAGAATTTTGAAGCAAGTAATCAAAAACTCTGCAATCAGTTTTTTTTTTTTTTTTTTTTTGGTGAGGAAGACCAGCCCTGAGCTAACATCCGTTGCTAATCCTCCTCTTTTTGCTGAGGAAGACTGGCCCTGGGCTGACATCCGTAACCTTCTTCCTCCACTTTATATGGGACGCCGCCACGGCATGGCTGACAGGCAGTGCGTCAGCGGGCGCCCGGGATCCGAACCAGCGAACCCCGGGCTGCCAAGCGCGGACTAAACCGCTGCTCCACCGGGCCGGCCCCCCTGCAATCAGTTTTAACTGCTGTGTTAATATATGCCCAACTTTTTTCTGCTTGACAATTTGAATTGGTGATTCTGTGTCTTAATAAGTTGTAACAAATATGATGAACTGAGACTCTTCCCCCACCCCCAATAATTTAATAATTTAAGCCCTAATGTTCCTACGCATATTGACCTGGGCAAGAAAAGAACAAAAAATGGAAAATATATCAAGGATTTGGAGACTGGAAAATTATATTGAATTACTGATGTGAATTATCCTGTAGTCAGATCTTTGTTCTGTAGCCAGAAAAGATGTTTTAAGCAAGAAGATCAATGTCTTAGTATTAGTGTTTTTACTGGTATGCAAACAAAGTGTTGAATCAATAGTTTTATCAATGTGACCTTCTTTGAACAGTGTTATTCAGAGTGGGTAAAACAAAAGATTGTGGCCTCAGATAACTTGTGCTTGAATTCTGGAAGTTGCATGTACAAATTGTCTAAATTTATGCAATATTTGTAATCTTTTGGGCCTACGTTTCTACACACTGAATTTGGAGCTCACAAGATTGTTGTAGAAAATAAGTAAATAGTGCAGGAGGAGAACCAGGAATATAGTGATGTATAATAATAATTATTATTATAAACCCATATTTTGTCTCTGATACACCATGCCTCTCATCCTATCTACTCTTCCTAGGTGATTACATACAAGTCTAATTGATGATACTTCAATTTATATCTCCAATCTAGATCTCTAAGATTCAGACTCTTATTTTCAATTTATAAATTTCCATTTCTTTATTTACACATCTTTTTTTGCTGCCAGGAAAAAAATTAACAGTAACTATAAGACTTTTTTTTTTTTGGTTGGAAGAAAGGATCTCAGTTCATCTTATTAACTGTATCCAAATTTTCCTAGAATGTTCTTCAAAATCTCTTACTCAAGGGTAACTGAACTGAACTCTTCATTCTTGCATACTGCTTTTTTGGTATTCTCTATGTATCTTTTCCTTCGTGATAGGAAACTTGGTCCCCCTTGACTGTCTTTCCTTCATTCATATACACAGTCAGTCACTGTGATTTGTTCAGGTTGCACGTGTGATTTTTGCTGATATAACCAAAGAAAATCTCAAGATTTTTGTGAAATTTATATGCACAAAAACTCTTGTTTTGTCTAGGTTTGGAATTATGAGACTGTGAGGCTGGAGTTGTTATGGCCACTTTGTCACTACAAGAGGAAAAAATGCCTGAAAATAGAGCTAAATTGGGGAAGCACGGCTGGGATATGGAACCAAGGCAATGCATGATGGTGACATCATTGGTGCCCCTTATCAATTGGTGCTTGCACTTGAGCTTTTTGTTCCCATTTTGCTTGGGGCATTTTGGGTTGGGTTCCCTTTTGCTTAGAACAGAGGGATTCCTGACTCACATACGTGGTTCTCCATCTCCACCATTTCTACTTTAGTTTAGGATTTCATCATCTCTCTCATGGATTGCTCTGAAGCCTCCCTCCGTGATCCCCCTTGCTCTAGTACTTTCCATCAGTTGTGTCCTCCACATGGTTCTCAGAATGACCTGTCGAACACATAAATCTGGCCATGTCATATCCCTGCCTAAAGCACCTTTTCTGGCTACGGAATAAAGATCGATATCTTTAACCTGGTGTGTGAAGCTCTACAAGATGAAGCCCTCACCTAATCTATGACCTATTTTATCACCTTTTTTTCCCCTGTCAATATCTGTGTATCAGCAACCCTGAATAGCTAGTATATTTCCTTACAAACACACTGTAGTGTTTTTCAACTCCTTCACTTGACTCAAGTTCTTCTTTTGCCTAGAATACCCGTTCATTTTGTCTGTTGCAGAGTCTAACCAGTACTATTCATTCTCCTGTTAAGAATCAAATTATACTTTGGAAAACTCTCCTGACTCACCTCACACTCCTCCAAACCTAGGTGGTGTGCTCTTAATCTGTGCTTCAGAGCCCAATTGTTATCTTTATCATTGTCTTTACCACATTATTTTGAAAGCATGTGCTTATCTGCAATCAACCCCTTCCCCCCCACCCCATCCAACCCACATATATGACCATGTCTTATTTTTCTGTGAATTCCTAGCACCTTGATAAGTTCCTGGAAAAAAAATAGCCAGTAAATGTTTACTGAACAAATGAATATGTAACAGAAAACACCGCCTTGCTACTTGGCTCTTACATTAACGGACTTTGTAGTTCAACAGAGACCATGGAAATATATTTCCAAAGAAAACAATATTAAAGAGAAAACATATTTCAGTAAACAGACTATAGGATCAAAATAATTCTCTGTCAGGTCTAGTGGTGAAAAACGTGATTGCTGCCTCTTTCAGCCACTTCAGAAATCGTGATATTTAATTCTGCAGAAGAGAATTAAGTACACTGGCCCAGTTTGACAGAGGTTGAAGTTGTACATCAATTTAAAAACCAAATTTGCACTAATCTTCCATTGCAGTTGATTATCTCTTCAATATTCATCAATTAAGTCAAATTGACACTTCTGTTTTCAGTTGCGCTAACGTATTGCATTAAAATTTCCTAAACTCATTATAGCTTCCTGATGGCCTAATGACTGCAGTATATTTCAATTTTACAAGAACAGAAAGTGCAGGAACCTAGTCTAAATTTTATTTGATATTTATCCCTTTCCATATGGCCACAAGAACTACTTTTTCCCTATTGCTCCAGTTGGGATTTTCTTCCGTCTTCCTATTTCCACCTTTCATTATAGCAAAAGCCAGTGATGCCCTGTCTCCCCAGCTCTCCCAAATCCCTACCCATAGTACATTCAGTCCTTATTCTTCAGTTTGTCTCAGCATTATGTCAGCACATTGTAGATTAGGGTTCAATGTCAAAGGACTGGCAGGATATCTGGGTAAGGTGAAAGAGGAGGAAACCCTATGTGTGGTTGTTGCCTTCTACCAAGCTTTTGTCCAATGCTACAACAACATGACTCCGGTGCTGGGTTCATCAGGAGCATGCTCAGCTCCACTCTCTCTCTTTGCATTTTGATTCTTGGAAGATTGTAGATGGACGAATAGGACTCTTAAACTGAATTCAACTGAAATCAAATGTCATTTTTTCCCTTTCTTTTTGGAAGATAGAAACAGTCTAGATTCTCCAAACTTAAGAAAAGTAAAACTTCTCTCACCTCTATGCCTTTTTCTAGTTGCTGCCCTTTTGTCTCCTCACCACATTCACGAGCTGTCAAATCATGGACTACTATCTCTTCTCCTTTTTCTTTCATTCATTCTTTTATCATTAATTTTATTGTGAGATACAACTTACATAAAAAAGAATGTAGAAAACATATATATTCATTTTGAAGAATAATTATAAAGAAAATCCCGTTACCACCACCCATGTCAACAATAAGACATTGCCTAGCATCCTGGAAACTTGCAGGTGCCTCTCCGCAATCATAAACTCTTCTTTCCTTCTTAGAGTTATCCACTGGTATGATTTTTTGATAATAACTTTTTGACATTACAGTTTTATTATCTTGGATAGATAAAAGATATGGTTTAATTTTGCCTATTTTTCTATTTTATACATATGCAGTCATAGAATATGTATGTTTTTTTCACTCCACATAATGTTTGTGACACTCATAAATTTGTCCTGTCCAGCTATATTTGTTCATTTTTGCTTCTGTACATCTTACTAATGATGGACAAGGTGAATGATCTCGTATATTTCCTAATTCGTGTACAAGATTTTCTCTTGGTTGTATACCGAGGATAAAATTGCTGGGTTATAAACTATGTGCACCTGCAACCTTAGTAGATAAGAACAAACTGTTTTCCAAATGGCTGTATGAATTTACAATCACACCAATAGTCTATAAGAGTTGCTGTTACCAAATCCTCTCCAGTACTAGATGTTGTCTGATTTTATAATTTTTGCAAACTAAGTGTATATAAAAGTTAAAAACTATCTTAATGATTATTTAAATTGCTCCTTTTACTTTTTTCTCTTTGTTTTGATGATAAAAGCAAAATCCACAGATAATAGGAGAAACAAAGCTAGTGTTGTGGGTTGAATGGTGGCCCCCCAAAAGATATGTCTACCCAGAACTTGTGAAGATGACCTTATTAGGAAAAAGGGTCTTTGCAGATATAATTAACGTGACGATCTCGAGCTGAGATTATCTTGGGTTAGCTTGGGCCCTAAATCCAATGACAAGTGTTTTTATGAGAGAAGAGAGGGGAAAGACACACAGGAAAGAAGACCATGTGAAAACAGAGGCAGAAATCGGAGTTATGCAGCCCCAAGACAAGGAATGTCTCAGCCACCAAGCAAGAAAGGATTCTCTTCTAGAACCTTCACAGGGAGGGCAGCAGTGCCAAAACTTTGATCTTACACTTTTGGCCTCCAGAACTGTGAGAGAATAAATTTCTGCTATTGTAAGCTACCTAGTTTATTTTAGAGATATAAGGAAGCCATGAGTATTAGTTTTTATAGCTGTTGTAACAAATTTTAGTGGCTTAAAACAGCACAAATTTATTATCTTACAATTCTGGAGGTCAGAAGTCTGAAACGGGTCTCACTGTCTAAAACTCCTTCTGGAGTTTCTAGAGGAGAATCTTTTTTCTTGGCCTTTCCAACTTCTAGAGGCTGCCTACAATTCCTTGGCTCCTGACCCCCTTCCATCTTAAAAGCCAATAATGTCCGGTTGAGTCTGCCTCACTGAGAAAGGGAAGGAGACACAGTTGTGAACTAGAAGAGGAAATGACAATGGAAACAGAAAAGGGCAGATAAATCCACAAAATGCAACAAGTAAGCCTGGGACCATGAACACTGGAAGCTCCCCCCACCCACGAACTCTGCTCCCCACTATGACCTCACACCCTCCTGGCTCGTATCCCAGGCTGCTGGAGATCCTGTTCTGCTGCATAATATCTGCCACCTATACGTTTAAAGTAGTCTTTGTTCCCCCTAATTAATTCCATGAAAATTGACCTTGGGAAAACCAAAATCTTGTATAATGGCTTGAAAATGAATAAAAGAAAACAAAACTTATTTGCATACAATTTATGTTACTTCTCTAAATATGTAATTCATACTTTCCTGTTTCAAGTAATTATTTCAATATATTTTATTAAAATATGGGTACATGGTGTACTTTTGTGGTTTAACTTACTTTGGTTCTTAATAAATTTCTTCTCTTCAAAGAAATAGAAAACCAACACATCTGGATTTAATCATCACAGGTTGTATTATTATTGCCTGAGGATAGGAATAATTAGTGAACATTTTACCTACTTTTTTTTTGCCTTTTGAGACATGAAACAAAAATTAAGTGATGTTATTAGACCATAATATTTAATTAAAAAATTCAAACTACAAATAAGTATGCAGAATGGTAATTGATGGAGCATGGATAATGAACTCTCCAGATTCCTTTTGGAAGAAACCCAGAGCACTAGCTGTTATAAATGAGTCATCACAATCTTTACAATCTAAAAATACAATCTTTAGCCATATTCTCTTCTTATAAAAGAGTGCTAGCAAGGAGCAGTGCCACAGAATGCAAAGAGCATTGCACATAGAGTTAGAAGACATGACTCTGAGTTCTAGAACATTATTGAGCCAATTTTTTTCCCTCTAAAATGAGGACAATAATATTCATCCTATCTGCATTACAAAGTTGCTCTGAGAATTGTGTAAGATAATATATGGCAAAGTATCTTATATGTGCAAATGTGTTATAAGGAGAAAACCTACTCTGTTGCTTTATGAAATTCTGAATACAGATATTATATTTGTAGGTCTGAGATCTGAATATGTTTGAAAAAAGATGTGCCCAAACTAATGTAGGAAGGATGTCTACTAAAAATGTAGTCGTTCTGCATCCTTCCCTTTTTTGCGATTTTATGTAAATTGAGGGTGAAGGTACATTTGACTTATGAACATCCACATGTGAGAACAAATTTTGAATAAGTGATGGGGGAAGTCTTGATTGACTATATTCCTACCATTGCCATCATTACCTTTTGCAAAAATGACACCTATATTGCAGGGAATGATGAGATGCATGTGAATCATCTCTCTTACCTTATCATTAATTAGGGAGAGGTTACACAATGACTCTTTATTGTCCTGCTGCACTAAGAGCCATCTTTAGGTGGCCTAGGCTCTGTAGACCTGGGAGGCTCATCTACTGAACCTGAAGAGATGAAGAGCTTGTGATCGCTAGAAAACCAGTATTTCCTCCCAACTTGCCACCTCCTTCCCACAACACTCCTCAGAAACTTGTAGGGGAAAAAAAGATCCGAGTGTCCCAAGGATCAGTGGAAGTTGCTCAACTTGGTTTAGCAATAGCAAGAGACACAAGATCCTAAGCCATCCCAGTTGCTGTCAGAAGAAAATGCACAAAGAACATGTTGATAACTGACATCCAAATGTCTCTAATTTTATGTGTATATTTAATAAAACATTTTAAGATAAATGAAATAGTTATATTTAAGCTTTTAGTATATTTTGTTTTATTATGCATATAATAATAATATTTTCTATTAAATTTCATTTTGGCATAATATGGATTAAATAGATTTTGTTATGCTAATCCCAAACAAATTACTATTTGTTACATTGTTTACAAAGAAAATTATATGCAAAGAAATTTGTATGCAAATAATAATTAAAAACAGTTTTTGAATGTGACCTGTTTGTAAATTGGAAACTATACACTAGTCAATAAATTTTCAGTGTATCTGATTATTCATGTTGTATACTACATTAATGTTTTTAATTAAAAGAGTATTTTTAGAGCGGTTTTAGGTTTACAGAAAATTGAGCAGATCTAATAGAGAGTTCCCATACACTCCATTTCTCCCCTGCTCATAGTTTTCTTTATTATTAACATGTTGCATTAGTGTGGTATATTTGTCACAATTAATGAACCAATATGACACATTATTATTAACTAAAGTCTATAGTTGTTGGGATTCACTTTTTGTGTTGTACAGTTCTATGAATTTTGACAAATGCATAAAATCACCTATCCACCTTACAGCATCATACAGATTAGTTTCACTGCCCTAAAAACTCCTATCCCACCTACTCATCTCTCTTCCCCTCTCCTCAAACTTCTGGCAACCAATGACCTTTTCACTGTCTTTATAGTTTTACCTTTTCCAAAATATCATGTAGTTAGAATCATACATTATGTAGCCTTTTCGTACTGGGTTTCTTAGCAATAGGAATAAGGGTCTTAGCAGTAGGTAGAAGCTTTCTTTTAGCAATAGACGTTAAGGTTCCTCCATATTTTTGTGGCATCAAACTCATTTCTTTATATAGCTGAATAATATTCCATTGTTGGAATGTACCACAGTTATCCATTTATCCTTTGAGGAGCATGTTGGTTGCTTCCAGTTTTTGACAGTTATGAATAAAGGTGCTGCAAAAATACATGCACAGGTTTTTGTATAGAAATAGTTTTCAACTCATTTGGGTAAACACCTCTGAGTGCAATTGCTGGATCCTATGGTAAATCATGTTAAGCTTCGTAAGAAACTGCCAAACTGTCTTCCAAAGTGGTTGTACCATTTCACATTTCCCCCAGCAATGAATGAGAATTCCTGTTGCTCTGTATTCTTGCCATTGCTTGATATTGTCAGGTTTTTGGATTTTAGCATTCTAACAGATGTGTAGTGGTATCTCATTGTTTTAATGTGCAATTCCCTAATGACATATGATGTTGAGCATCTTTTCTTATGCTAATTTGCCATCTGTGTATTTTCTTTGGTGAGGTGTCTGTTCAGATCTTTTGCCTTTTTAAATTCTTTTGTTTGTTTTTTTATTGCTAAATTTTGAGTTTTTTAGATATTTTATATACACATCCTTCATCAGATATGTGTTTTGCAAATATTTTTTCCTGACTGTGGCTTGTGTTTTCATTCTCTTAGTATCTTTCTCAGAGCAGTTTTAATTTGAATGAAGTCCAATTTACCAATTTTTTTTTCTTTCATGGATCATGCTTTTAGTGTTGTACCTAAAAAGTCATCACCAAATCCAAGGTCACCTAGATTTTCTCCTGTGTTTTCTCTAGGATTTTTATAGTTTTTCAGCTTACATTTAGGTCTTACACTGAGTTAATTTTTGTAAAAAGCATAATGTCAGTGTTTAGATTTACTTATTTTTGTATATGGATATCTGATTTTCCACCACACTTTTTCAAAAATTCTATCTTTTTTCCACTGAATTGCCTTTGTTCCTTTGTCAATGATCAGTTGACTATATTTGTGTGGGGCCATTTCTGGACACTTTATACTGTTCATTGATCTGTTTGTCTATTCTTTCATCGATACCATACTCTCTTGATTATTGTAGCTTTATGCTAAATCTTGAAATTGGGTAGCATCAGTCCTTCCATTTTATTCTTCTCCTTCAGTATTGTGTTGGCTATTCTGTATTTTTGGCTTTCCATTTAAACAGTAGAATCAGTTTGTTGATATTCACAAAATAACTGCTGGGATTTTGATTGAGATTGCATTGAATCTATAGATCAGGTTAGGAAGAACTGACATGTTAACATTCTCGAGTCTTCCTATTCATGAACATGGAATATTTCTTCATTTATTTGTCGTCCGATATCTTTCATCAAAGTTTTATAGTTTTCCTCATATCTAGTACATAATTTGTTAAAATTATTCCTAAGCACTTTTTTTTTAGTTCTAATGCAAATGGCATTTTGTTTTTAATGTCAAATTCCAATTTTTCATTGCTGGTAAATAGGAAAGCATTTAACTTTTGTGTATTAAACTTGTATCCTGCAACCTTACTATATTATTAGTTTATTATTATAATTACTGTATAGTAATTATACTATATTACTATTATTATATATATATATTCCTCATTATTCCAGAAGTTCTTTTGTTGTTGTTGATTATTTGGGATTTTCTATATAGACAATTATGCTATCTGTGAACAAAGACAGTTTAATGCTTCCTTCCCAATCCGTCTACCCCTTATTTCCTTTTCTTATCTTATTGCATTAGCTAGAACTTTCAGTATGATGTTGAATAGGAGTGATGAGAGGAGGTATCCCTGCTTAGTTCCTGATCTTAGGGGAGAAATTATTTAGTTTCTTACCATTAGGTATGATGTTAGCTGTAGGTTTTTTGTAGATGTTCTTTTTCAAGTTGAGAAAGTTCCCCTCTATTCCTAGTTTGCTGGCTTTGTTTTTTATGAATGGGCTTTGGATTTTGTCAAATGCCTTTTTCTGCGTCTATTGATGTGATCATTGATTTTTCTTCTTTAGCTCATTAGTCTGATGGATTATGTTAATTGATTTTTGAATGTTGAATGAGCCTTGTATTCCTGTAACAAATTCCACTTGGTTATGGTGTATAATTTTTTTCACACATTGTTGAATTCAATGTGCTAGTAGTTTGTTTAGAATTTTTGCATCTATGTTCATGAAAGATATTTGTCTATAGCTTTCCTTTCTTGTAGTGTTTTTATCCGATTTTGGTGTTAGAGTAATGCTGGCCTCATAGAATAAGTTAGGAAGTGTTTCTTGTGTTTCTGGAAGAGATTGTAGATAACTGGTATCATTTTACTACATTAACTTTTAGAATTATAAATCTATTCTCTGACTCTTACTAAATGCATAATTACTATATCCCCAACTTTTACTGTTTTAATACTTATATGCATTTCCAACTCTATATTTTCATATTATATTGTGTAGATTGAATTGTTGCCCCAATTCTTACTATGCCCTTTGCCTTCTGAATTTGCAGTTCTCAGCCCATGATTTTGGACTGAACCATGTGATTTGCTTTGACCAACAGGACTTTAGAAGATATGATGCAAGAAAACACTTGATATATTCTTGCACACTGAGGTTGCATCCCATACTGAACAGCTACAACTCTACAACTATGATATACAAATATGTACTGGGGCTTTGGGAAGAAAAAAGAAAAAGAGGAAGATTGGCAACAGATGTTAGCGCAGGGCCAATCTTCCTCAAAATAAAAATTGATACTTAAAAAAAACTAACTAAATTTCAAATATATGATTTAGACCTTAAGATATGTGAAAAAATACAGTGTGAAACATGATTTAACTTACATTTTCTAAAATAATTCCAATCTTATTTTTCCATCAAGCTCATCAGCCATGTTCCCCTGTAGAATTATTAATCTTTCTGATGTTTCCACTAGATAAAGAGTTTTGATTAAAACATGTTTTTTTCTCAAGAATCACTTTAAGCTGTTGTAAAATCTGTTACTTGAAACAAGCTATACTTTTGTTTTTATAATGCATGTGTAATGTATTATTTAAATGTAGTACTATATATGGTTTGGATATAAATACCTAAAGTTATACATATTTCCAAGAAAGCCAAAGATTATTCACATGTAAACAATTTAATTTATTGTTTAACCCATTGATTAGGTTTGATAACACATTGAATTGCTATTAAAGCTTATAAACAGTCAAGGTAGATGAAAAGATTTTCTTAAGATGCTACTTTCAAGTTATCTTTCTCTCACACAATTTTCTTTCTTAGACAAATTTATTATGAATTAAGAATAGAAATAGTTTTAAATACAATTTTTTAAAAAAATGATATGATAAACACCTTAACATTATTTTTTCAGTAATTACCTATTTAATAGTAAATGGACTATAGGTCTTCAAATTTAGCTGCAGAAAAAACCCCACACATTTGGGTCCAGACTGATCTAATCTTATTCAAAATGCCTGGTTACCTGGGCATACTTGGTGAGGACTTGAGGAAAAAGGGATGGATTACAAACAAGCAAAAAGATGTTATTTTTCTATGCTCTCCTTAATAATAACCAATAAATATCTAGGCAAGTAAAAAACAATGCAAACTCCGTCTTCATTGAAATTAGTGATTACAGTACCAATTTCCAGTATTTAAACATTCCAGTAAACCATAGTTTTTTAAATTCATAAATATATATATCTTTGTTAGTGTAATCCTGTTATTTCATCAATTTAAAACCTGATTTCTGAATCATTTACATCTGAAGTTCAAGATCAATGCCTCCATTATGTGTAAAAAATGCAAACTAATGGGCATTCTCATTTTAGACAGGTCTGTGCTTTCTAGAATTGCAAAAGGAACGATATTATGTTATTATGGCAAAGTTTAAATTGCAATAATTCTTATTCCCATTCAAATATTTTCTAAACATATGGAATATGATCATATAGTATTATAATTCATACATTTAACATTACATCAGAATCTTAACCTATACATGAAGAATTTAAAGGTAAACAAAAATAAATGCTTTTATTGAAACAATATCTAGAACTTTAGTCAATAAATATATTGTAGTTTGTATTCATTATTATTTGGTCAAGAAAATGGAAACCTCTCCAAAGTGTTTCAAACAGGAAGGAATTTAAAACAGGCAATTAAAAGCTAATAAAACTATTGGAGGACCATAGGTGCAAAGCAGGAAAGCCACAATAGTTCCAGGATATTAGGAATACAGGAATAGCCGGAAACAACCAAAATGGTCTTTATCAACTGTCCACACCACGGAATTCCGTTATTTGCAGAATTGACTTACATTGCAAAAGGATTCTCAGATGTCACTGGCAGTGTTTCCTATTAGCATCTTCCAAAGCACACATATTTGCCCACTGCTTCTCCCAATGCAAAAATGGCTCCCGCTTCTCTTTTTCCTTCCAAATCTTGTGTGATTGCTTCTCATTGGCGAGATCTATCCTGCAACTATGCTGGTAAGCGTTCTGGGAAATGTGGTAGAAGTTTTAGACTTCCAACTCTGATAATAATGGAGAGAGTATGGATGGTGAAGCTATTACTGACTACTGGCACACAGTTAATTCTTCTTAAAAATGTTCACAAAGATATCCACCAAATTACCGAATGTAAGATAGGATTATTTGAAAATAGAGAATACAGAGGAAAGTATTTGGAATTAGCTCTAAACCATCTCCTCACCATTCTCTCTTCTTCTTCCCTTTTTATCCTCCTCAATTTTCTTACCCTCTGTCTTAACTCTCCCACACCTTGCTCATTCCTGTCATACATTCACAGTCCTACCAAAGTTTTCCAGGTAAATGGTGCTGAAGGATACTGAGTCAATTTAGGTTGAAAAGCCGAAAACAAGTTTGGAGCATGGCATTATGGAGAATAGGGGTCAAGACGGGAAGGCCCTGGCCGAGGATGGGGTGGCCAGTCCCAGAATTTCACTCACTGATGTATTTTTCCACAAATTACTCCTGGATAGGCTGAAGGGAGACCCAGTTCATTGTCACTGGCTACTTGAATGGAGTTCAAGCAAGAGTGCTGGTCATGGGATGGAGCTCAGGGCACCCTGGTGGAGCAGGAGACACAGATCAATTGGGAACAGAGTACACAGCATTACGAAGACCAATCCATGGAATCACCATCTTAGTGATCTGCATACTCTGGGCCCAATAGTCCTGTCTCTCCTACTCCATATGCCAAAGCTTATATTTTTATCAACTGACAGTTTTACTTGATGCTTTATAATATGTCTATACCTTTATTTATTAGAAATGTATTAACTGTTTGGTTTTAGTTTTTTATGAACTCTGGACAGATTTTTATAAAATATGCCATATTAATACTGATATCTTGGTATATCCTGAAATACATTCTGACATTCATATCATATTGCCATTTGGCTCATGTTGCAATTACTAAACAATGCCAAGGCCAGTCTATAACCCTAAATTGCAAATGTAATAAAGTAAAAAAAAAAAAACAAAGTTTGGGAAAAATAGCTGAATACAATGCCCATGGCTGAAGGTTCAAAACAAACTCCTCAAAGCAAATTTCTTTGTAGTATATGGTGTAAATTCTAGAACAAAACTGACAGTACCATATTTGGGATAATGGAAATAGAAAAGTCAGAACAGCTAGAGTTAGGAACTTCTCAGCTCTAATTTGGCCCAGATGAGGCAGGGTACAACACAGTGAATGAGGAATCACACAGATATGTTTGCAATCAGCCAGTGGAGGAGAAAGCGATTCTGATCTATACACTGCTGTCTGGATGCCAATGTCTGTTGTCTGGGAGAAATAAATGTAAAATTACTTATTTAAGCATATAGCTGCTTAAACATAATCATAAATTTAAATGAAATAAGTAAAACAAAATAAAACTGAGTTGAGCATTTTACTTTGGAAGATAGAAAAAGGATCATACTATGAACTTGAAGGAAACAGAAAGAATTATTAAATATAAAAGCTGAAAATAATTGAAAAATGTCAGAAATAATGAATAAGTCAAGATGTGACTCTTTGAAAAACAGAAAATAAACTAGATAAACATTTAACTAATCTAATTCAAAAAATAGCTGGGCAAGTGTTGAGGGTAAATTACCAAACTAAGAAATGAAAATAAATGGAAATTAAAAGAATAGTAAGATTAG
This sequence comes from Tapirus indicus, assembly GCA_031878705.1. Taxonomy (NCBI): domain Eukaryota; kingdom Metazoa; phylum Chordata; class Mammalia; order Perissodactyla; family Tapiridae; genus Tapirus; species Tapirus indicus. The sequence goes on from CM062926.1 coordinate 96,698,454, forward strand.
TTATTTCTACCCTTTGCAAATAAATTTGAGACCATGGTTCATTGTTACCATCTTTGTCTTGTTCTCTGTCAAATGGAGACGACATTTAATATTTCGTTATTATGGTGCTCCCTGAAGGTTTTTAGTAGATAGTTTTTAGTTTAGTAAATAATTTTTAGTAGATTTTATCAAATTAAGGAAGTTCCATTCTATTCTCAGTTTCTGTCTTTCTGTTTGTTTTTTGCAAGGGAAGATTCACCCATCTTCCTACTTTTTTTCTTCTTTTTTTCCACCCCAAAGCCCCAGTACATAGTTGTGTATAGTTATAAGTTCTTCTGGTTCTTCTATGTGAGCCACCACCATAGCATGGCTATTGACATATGAGCAGTGTGGTTCCACGCCCAGAACCAAACCCGGGCTACGGAAGTGGAGCGTGCTGAACTTTAACTGCTAGGCCATCAGGGTTGGCTCTGTTTGTTTCTTTGATCATGAATGAGTATTGAATTTTATCAAATATTCTCTTTGTATTAGTTGAGATGATCATATGGTTTTCTTTTTTACTCCGTTAATGTGATGAATCACATTTACTGATATTCAAATGCTAAACAAACCTTGCATTTGTGGGATAAACCCCACTTTTTATGACTTATCTTTCTACTATCACTAGATTCAATTTACTAATGTTTGGTTAATTTTTACATCTATTTAAAAAGGCACATTGACATGTAAACTTATTTTTGTTATATTGTTTTGAAGTTTGGTATCAGGATTTTAATAAACTTCTACAGAGTTTTGAAAAATTGGAGGTGTGGGGCTGGCCTGGTAGTGTAGTGGTTAAGTTCAAATGCTCTGATTGGTGGCCCAGGATTTGCAGGTTCAGATCCCAAGAGCAGACCTACACCACTCATCAAGCCATGCTGTGGCAGCAACCCACATACAAAATAGGGGAAGATTGGCACAGATGTTAGGTCAGGGATAATCTTCCTCAAGCCAAAAGAGGAAGGTTGGCAACAGATGTTAGCTCAGGGCCAATAGTCCTTACCAAAATAAAAAAAACAGAAAAAAGAAAAATTAGAGGTGAAGAGTTCACCAATGAATACATCTAACCCTGGATTTTTTCATTTTGGGAAGTTTCTTAATACAGAATTAATATCCTTCACATATATAGGACTAATCAGATTTTAAATTTCTTCTATTGTCAATTTTTGAAAATGAATTTGCTCATTCATTTAGTTGTGAATGAATGAAGTTTAGTAATCAATGAATGAAGTTTTAGTTATCTTTATTGTTTCTAGTTTAGTTCCACTATGATCAGAGAACGTAATTTATATGATTTCATTTCTTTGAAAATTATTGAGGCTTCCTGTATGGGCCAGCATATGGTCTGTTTTAGCAAATGGTTGATATGTACTTGAAAAGGAAAAAAAAATAACACTTTTGTGTTGTTAAGTGTTGTATTCTATGTATGTCAGTTAGGTAAAGTTGGTAATTCATAATGAACATATTTCTATCCTTACTAAGCTTTTGCCTGCTTATTCTAGCAATTACTGAGAGAAATGGGTTAAAATTTCCAACTATAATTATTATACATTTGTCTATTTTTTTAGTTATATTAAAATTTGCTTTACATATTTAGAAGCCATGTTATGAAATTTCCCTTTACCTCTAGTGTTATGTATTGCTTTAAAGAGCAACGGAACACAATGATCAACAGAACTTATCTAGCCCTTAATTTATTCCACTCATCTTCTAAGTTCTTTGCATATGTTAGCACATTTATTCTTCACAACACCCCTATGAGACAACTATTTTTAATATTTCAATTTTATAGATAAGTTAACTGAGGTTGGGAGCCACTTGTAAGTCCACATATGTAGTAAGTGGCAGCAGTGGCATTTGAACTCAACCAGTCTAGACCTAAATGCTTTTTTGGGGGGGGTGTTGGTGAAGAAGATTGGCCCTGGGCTAACATCTGTTGCCAATCTTCCTCTATTTTGTATATGGAATGCCACTACAGCATGGCTTAATGAGTGGTGTATAGGTTTGCACCTGGGATCCGAACCCACGAATCCGGGGCCACTGAAACAGAGCACACGAACTTAAGCACTATACCACTGGGCTGGCCCCTAAATGCTTTTAATGGCTGCAGAATACCAACTTAAATAAATGCAGAGTCATTCCACAGTTTTTGATAGAGAGACTCTAAAATAAGAGTTTGGCAAACGATTGTTGTTATTAAGAGCCAGAAAGTGCCACATACATTTTTTCTTTTAACAACCCTTTAAAAATATAAAAAACATTCTTAGCTCACAGGTCATACAAAAATAGATAGTTTGCCAGATATGTCTCATGGGCCATAGTTTGTGAACTTTTGCTCTACACCATGAAGATATGAATTCTCCCTAAGTTTTACACACAAATTAAATGTCATTTCAATAATACTACTACTGCCTTATTGGAATGGGGAGGAACCAGAGAAACTGAAAATGAATTTTATATGAGGAAAAATAAATAAGCAAGTAAAAGCAGAAAATTTGGAAATCAAAAAGCAGAAGTTTAGGGTGTAACTATTTATGCAACATATTACAGCATATTACAAAAGCTCCATTAATTAAAACAGTGGATGAAACATACATATCACTGCTTCCATAACATTTGCATAGTAGTGATGGTTACAGGTGACAAGTAAATAAATATAGAATATGTCATGTGTAGTAAGCACTAAGATGAAAAATAAAACAGAGGAAGAGGACAGTAAATCAAAGGGAGATGCTACTTTTCATGTGCGGTAAGGGAATTTTCGTCTGTTAAGTAATTTGAATATCTAGAGAAGTTGAAAGTGTTCATTTCCGATATTGAGGAATTCTAATTTTACATATGTCCTGAAAAGCAGTGTTTCTCAATGCTAGATGCATGTTAGAATCATTTGGAAGCTTTTAAAATATCCTAATGCCTGTACCCAACAGGCTTGTATTTATTTTCTCTGGGGTGAGCACAGGCATCAGTATTTTGCAAAATATCCTCAGGTGACTCCTATGTGCAGTCAAACATGAAGATCCTGCTTTAGAGAAACTCTTGAGCATAAGTATCCTGGTAAATACAAGGAAACACGTACAAGAATATGTTTTGCAGTTTGTTTAAAAATCTGGCACATTGGAAACAACTTAAATGTCTTTCAACATGTGAATGTGTAACTGTTGTATAATCATATAGTGGGATATGATGAAGCAGTGAAAATGTGTAACTAGAACTATATGTATATATCAAGATGCATAAATCTCTAAATCATATTGTTAATAAAAAATTTATAATGGTAAGTACAAAATATTATGATATATGAAATATATTTTTAAAAATTGCAATTCAGGCTGTGTGGGATATGGCCAAAGCAGAAATATTTACAGGAAGATTCATAGCATTAATCTATAAAATTTAGACTCAAGAATGAATAAGAATATAGTAAATATTCTGTTCAAACCATTAGGAAAAAAATAAGAAAACTACAAAAAGAAATAAGATAAAAGCAGAAATTATATAGTTATATGCTTATACAGATACATGTATCATGAACAGCTTTTTATTGGAGGAAATAGACAAACTACCATCTATTACAATTAAGAAACAAAGGGAGAAAGCACACATAAACAATTAAAAATGGCAATAAGAATATTACCTCAAAAGAGAAAATTGATAGAAATATTAGTATTTTTTGAAACTTTAGAAAAATTAACTCCTTACAGGAAAACATAACCTAATTTGACCCCAGAAGAGAGAAATCCTAAATAGAACAATCTTTATGGAAGAAAAATACTTTAAAGTGCTATATCCCTAAAAGGCAGCAGGCTCAAATATTTCATGGGTTAGCCCTGTCAAAACTTCTAAAACAGATAATCTGGTGCTATTACTTTAGAGGTAAGACAAATAGATACATTTATTTGTGCTGATACTGAGGATTACGAGGACAGATTAAGTAAAAAATAAAGATGTATGACAGTGTTTACAGTATATTCCTACCTGAGTTTACAGAAAGGCATATTTATACACACTTGTAAGCACAAAAAATTTCTGGAATTTTACAACAAATAATCTATGCCCAGTGGTTGCCTTTGGGGAATGAGCTTCAGAAGGAGACTTGCTTTTCACTTTATATGTTTTCAATTTCATGCAATGTGCATTTTTTATTATGATGCATTTAACTTAAAATAAACATAATATTTTAAAATGAAATGAACACAATATTTTAAAATAAACGTTAGAATTCTGAAGAATACAATGACAAGAAGTCAGCTGTCTTGGGAAATGCAATTCATAATAAAAGAATGATACAGAGGCCAGCTGGGTGGCGTAGTTCTTGCATTCGATTTGGTGGCCTAGGGTTCTCCTGTTTGGATCCTGGGCGCGGACCTACTCATCGCTCGGCAAGCCATGCTGAGGCGGCGTCCCACGTAGAAGAGCTACAACTCTACAACTATGATACACAACTATGTACTGGGGCTTCAGGGAGACCAAAAAAAAAAAAAAAAAGAGAGAGAGAAAGATTGGCAACAGGTGTTAGTGCAGGGTCACTCTTCCTCAAAAAAAAAAAAAAAAAGGAGCTATATAGGTAAATCCTGTGACCAAAAACCATGAAATAGCCAAGTAGAGAAGTGAAGAGTTCAGTCCATCATTCAGCTGTTTTCCCAATGCTACAATCTGGACATTTTGAAACTCTTGATATTTGCATATTTTGGTACCGTGTAATCTTAAACCAAAACCAGTAACTTTTTTAAACACTAAAAATGTATCATGAAATATTTAATACCCTCAAAATGATGAAAGAGTAGTACCACAAACACAAACTTTTATAAACCCGGCACGGAGTTTAAGTAGACCATTACCAATATAGTTGAAGTCTCCCCAGATTTACCCTTCCACTCTCCTCATGAGATACAACCTCCATCCTGAAATGTCCTCTTCCTTTTCTTTGGGTTTGTAATGTGTATATATATATTGTATATATAATACATAACAGATCTCTATATATACACACAGAGAGAAATATATATATATACACATATACATTTAAATAAACTGTTTACTTTTTCTGCTTTTTGAAATGTATCAGAAGGTATTTGTGTTCACATAACTTCAGTATTACTAACATTCAGTATTATTAGCTTGTGAGAGTCATTCAAGTAGCACTAGTTAACTTGTTTTCACTGTCCTATAGTTTCTGTTATATGCCCTTTCAAAATTGTTATCTTTCTCTTGAAAATGGATATTTGCGTTGCTTCAAGAGTTCTTGCTATTAAAATCAGTTCTGTTGTAAACATTTTTCAACAAGTCTCATTCATTTGTGCAATTTACACTTGGATTGCCGGAATATTTTATCTTTATATACTACTTCATCAAATCTAAGGTGCCATCTGTAGTCAGACATTATTTTATACACTGCTATAAAAGGAAAAATACTCTACCAATTACTGTGGTTTATAAGATGTATCCTGATTACAGAGATGATAAAATGTGAAGAAATGTGCATCTTAAAATGAATGAAATAGGTAATGTCAGAGGGCTAGATAAATAAATAGTATTTATGTGCATATATGTAAGCAATGTATAAGAATGTCTGTTGCTCTACCTCTTCAGCAATATTTGGTGTTGTCAGACTTTATAACTTTTACTAGTCTTGTGAATATAAAATAGTTTTCTGGTTATAACTTGCATTTCTCAATTAATAAGTTAAATTTTTACATCCAACAACTTATACAAATTATGTATAATTTCTGATTTCTTTTGTATTTTTCATTATTGATCTTGCCAGAGAGTCTATTATTCTTTTCAAAAAGAGATTAATTTAGGAGGATTTTAAAATTATTTTCAATTTTATGAGTTTGAAAATTATCATTTTGTTATTGCATATGCGCAGAAAACACGCTCTGTGTAAAACCAACTCTCTGAATTTTATTGAATCTTGTTTTATAGGCTATGCTTGATCAACTTTATCTTCCAAGTTTGTTTGGGTCAAATGAATATTTTCCAGATGTTAGGTAAAATGTTGTATACATGTGTGTTGATCAAGCACGTTAACTGTGTTATCCAAGTATAGATCGAGAACTGTGAAGACATTTTCATACAACACCTGAAGGTTATCCTTCTTCAAGGTTAATTTGGCTAAAATACAAAGTATTTTTGTAAATGCAAAATATTTTTGTAAATTCTTGCACAAGTGAACGGGACATTGTAAGGTTGGTTTCTAATACATTTTTTTATTCCATAAAGTATAGTTATTTAGTCTCTCAAAATATCATTGTTGTTGCTATTTATTTTGGAAAAAGTCGATAATCATTACATTTTCAGAATTTATAAAATGGCAAAATTGATCCTTTTTGGTGAAAAATATAGTTCATGATTGTTTATGTAGTTTATATATTTTTAATGCATTAACAGTTTAAATAACATTCTTATTTGGTTTTAAATATTGGAGGAGATTTATTGTGATTTTAAATTGCATTTATACTACTAAGTTTTCATCGTGAACTATTTTAATCATAGAGTGAATGGCTCCTTGTGAGAATTAGCCTCTCAGTCTCTTAATGAGGTGAGTAGTCACTCCAAGCTTGAAAGGAGTCAAATTTCTTTTGCTTTGAGATATCTACAATTTTATGTCACTCTCCTGCACAGAGCCCCAAAACATTTTACAAAGGACAAATATAGATCAACAGAAGATTAAATGTAAAATTCAATAGCTTAACTGCTTTTGAATTTGGAAGGGCGTAACATATATCAACTAAACACAATACATGTCATTATAGAAACAAGAATGTGGGCTGGGGCACTGGTGCTAATTATATCTTTATAAACCAGCCTTCAAAATAAATGGGTTAAATAGTGATAAATTCCTTCATCAATTTGATATGTTCTTAATTTTGAAAAATGATGTAAGACAGGAAAGATTGTTAAAACTAAAATATCAGGAAATGACCTAATCTTAAAACAGCATCTGACGATAAAAATGAGGTGATATCCTGGATAGCCTGTACTGTGGTTTAAATGTGAGTTGTGATATAAATGATGTGTCAAATATTTCCACTTTCTCGAACTCTTGGCCAATCTGTCTTCATTATTGCACAATGATGGTAAACAATCTATAGAAAAAGTTATATAATGTGTTATAAATATACTATATTCATAAAGAGTGTTAATGACTTTCCATAGACTCCTAATTATTCTCCATGCCTTAGCTAGCTTTCCTGCTAGATGCAATTTCCATTTTAAAGTACCCTATATGTGCTGAATGCTCCTTCAGTCCCCCTTGCCTATAAAATTAAATACAAACACACTGGCCTGGGATTAAAGATCTTTAAATAGCATGATAATACTTCCTGGTGTGCCTGAGACTGTCTAGATTTATAGCTGTTGTTCTGGCATAATTGTTAGTAGTGTCCCTTTCACTCTTGAAAATGTCCTGTTTCAGATTATATAGTCATCCTATCCATAATCAAATTCCAGCCAACTTTCTCAATTATATCTTAACACTGGAGTGTGTTTTGTGCATCTCATTCTCAACCCAAAATAAATTGCTTTATGCTCCCTGTGTATTTTTCCTTCTCTTTTCTCTTCTTGTGCCTCTGTTTATACAGCTTTCTTGTCTTCTCTGAACTGATCTTCATCCTTGATTGTTTTTATCTCCCCTTCAGTATTCATCTTAGATGTCACCTCTTTCACAAAAACTCTCTTGATTCCCAGTTGGAGGCAATCTCTTCTTTCTCTAAATTGTATACTATTTTACCTAGATCCATTTAACAGTACAATTTTCTGTTTTGACTTGAGGTTATTTAGTAAACATCTGGTCTTCACTACTTGATTCGATATTCCTTCGAAGCAGTATCATTGCCTTATTGTTTTGTCATTCGTAGTGCCTAACATCTAGGACATGCTTAACAAACATTGGTTGATTAAATAAATGAAAAATTTTAAGTCATACATTATGGTATGTTAAAAAGGCTTATATCCAAAGAAATTACATTAATCAGTGTAAAGGAATTGTGAAAAAGACAAAATAAAATTTAACATTATTGAAGACTGTATTAATTAGATTTCTCTCTTAAATTAATAGAGATTTGACCTTATAGTTCATATGGTATAATTAAATACTTCAGAATTTTGAAATTTACGTTTAAAAATTTTAAGGCCTATGAAAAATACCTCAATACTATTATTTTGTGATAGTTTTAACTTTCTCTGCATATTGATCTTCAAACCACTAAATTCCACTCCTGGGTGATTACTTAAACTCAACAGCTTTTCTATAAATAATTTACAGCGAAATTTGAAGTCCTGCAGTGGTCTTAGGAATTGTTTGCTGTTCTTTTAGTCCATTTATATGTATTTTAAAAGTTGTTTTACAAGAAAATATTGCAATAGTATTTATAAATTTAACGAAGGCAAACAGAAAAAGCAAAATCCCTTCTCTAGGAAAAGGAAGTAAACTTGTATTTGAGAAAAATTGATTTTTTCCATTCTAACATTGACTTACCATTAAAGGGTTAATGCCACTGTAGGTCATATATTTGGAAATGAAATAAAAGAAATACAATGATCAAAAACATTTCTGAAAGGTGAATAATAATTTTTTAAAGTAGGTGTGCTAGCCCAGTAAAGAGAGGATTGTAGTGGATTATTTTACAATATTTCTAATTCTATAAAAATAAAAATGTTTTATATAATGTACATACATATAAATGTTAAAGAAGAAGTTATTGTTCTTTAGGTAAGTGGAGAAAACATTGTAATGAATTACATTGTTTTTAGCTACCTCATAAAATGTACAAGACAAATCGTTATATTAACATTACTTTGTGGTGTCATTTTCTTATTTGCTTCTTGTAGGATGTTTTAAATAAAAATCTTTAAAGAGTTATCAACTCATATCCCAAACACAAAGGTAGATATTTTGGTTTTAAAAATTATGATATTTTAAATATTACTAGCAATAGGAAATGCTTCCTGAGCTACTAAAAGGAGCCCCTGCTCCCAGTTTGAAACCCACTGTTTTAGGGAATTCCAGCCTAATCTAGCCTTGTACTTCTAAGCCAAGTTTCTTCAAGACTTGTGCTTTAAAAACTGCTTAAGGGAGAGCCTCCACTATAGACCTGGGATGGTGGCAGTAAATCCACTGACTCTTAAAGTCAATGAATACTAGAAAAGTAAGAAATCAGATCTTTTGAATTCTAACTTGTTGCTTTTCCACATCCAAGGGCTTTCTGACATTATAGAGTCTGAGGAAAATTATATAAAAAGTCAGAGGGAAAATTAGTATTTTGTATTTAACTAAGTAAGCCCCTAAAAATCAAGTGATTTGATAATAAAAATCCCTTGGCACTAGATTAATGAACCACTAGCTACTAAAAAGATGCACTGTGATAACATCCATAATGAGATTCAGAGTGAACAAAGCTGCAGTCTGTTCAAATGATTCAGCTGTGCCAGAGTTGCATGGCATCAGGGACAGTAGATAAAATGAAGTACAAACCTCAGTTGTTGGCCTGACTGCCATTTGCCAAGGTGATTGTACCTCCTGATCTCTTTAAGACTGGCTTTCTTGTACCCTAAGGCTTCAGCAGACATGGACACAGGGAGAATATTAATGTGACTTGAACTGTAACTAAAATGCGATCAAGCGATGCTATAGAAACACAATTATTTGACAAGAAACCTTTAACATCAACACTGAATAATATATATCTGAGGATTTTACAAGTTTAAAAATTCATGGCCAGAAGTTTAAAAAGTTTTAATTTATTTTATATTTGTTATGCAATAAACTGATGTTTTCTAAATCCTTCACAAATCACATTTTATATATATATATATATTGAATCTTCTCATACCATGAGATTTTAATCCTGCATGTCAGTATAGGATTAGAGAAATAAAACCTCTAGTCCAAAGACTTCTGGAGAAAGTATTAAATTTACAATTAAGTTAAAATTAACTGGTTAATTTTTGTTGTGGTTGTTCTGTTTTTAAAAACCCATTGTTAAAAAATAAAATTTTAAAATAACAAAAATTAATTATGAGTGATGGCTTGAAAGGGGTTATCATTTTAGGCATAGTAATATATACTCTATTTGTATAGTGTCTATAAAGATTCTTAATACTCTTTTTGATTAGTTAGCTTCCTTTCTGCTTGAATGATTTCATGTGTTCCTCACACAGGGTATTGATCTTTCCACTCAAAGCCGTGATGATTTCTTTTACTCTGTTTTTTCTAGAAAACTTTCCCCTTTCACCTCCTTCTTCATCTCACTCTACCTTTTTTTTCGTCTGCACAAAACCATTCAGCTGTTTGAAGTCCAGATCAATTTCTGTTTATGGAGTCTTCACTGATGATTCAAAGTTAATTAAATTCAACAGTATTTGTTGTACATATTATGTAATTTATTCCCTAATTATATCCAAATTAGCACTCCATTTTATACCATCTTGCACTATGCTATAATTCTTTCTTGCACATGTTCATCTTTTCTTTCAAATAAGATTATAAGTAGTTAGAAGTTCAGGATTAAATTAACAGCATACCACACATAGATAGATTCTTGTATGCTTTTTATATTTACAAATGTACTTGACATATTACAGAGAATTTATTTTATGCTAGAAGTGGTTCTTTAGGACTCTGTCCTGTGCTTTGGATAAGTTTCTGAAACATACTAAAGAATATACTTTTGTAGAAAATTTACTTGGTAGGTGACATCAGCCATCGTCCTCCCACAAAAAAACAATAATTAGATAGCTATCCACGAACAAAAATAGCCCTGGGAGGGCTCAAGAGTTTAATTCAAAGCCTGCAGCAACTTAGTGGAGCAAAATATAGAGAATAACCACACAGAAAGGATTGCTGAGGTGATTGGCATGGCATGGCTGAGATGTCTGGAGATGGTTAGGAACAAAGAAGGGCAGGGGCTGTCAGGAGCAGCCACACAGTGGGTGCCACTGTGGTCCCCAGTGCCCTGCTCTGTGGAGGAACCTTGTCACTGAGGACCTCAACAGCCCCCATGAGAGCTGTGGCTTCTCCACAGCGTTCACAGTGGAGAACCCCATAGTTTTCATTGACATAGACCCCAGTAGCCTGCTTTGAAGAAAGAGCCACTGATGCACCACCCTGGAACAGAGGCTGCCAACCTGCTCCCAAACCCATGTACTCCCTGGATCCCAGAGGCACAGCCACTTCATGTGCACTTGAATACCAGTCCCTGGCTCCGTCGTCCCCCCAGGAACTCCTGAACCTCAAACGCTGGAGCCACAGCTTTAGTGAGCTAGTCTGCATCGCAAACACCAGAGCTGCTGTTGCTTAACATGTGCCCACACTCTGGACCTCAGGTCCCCAGCCACTCCACAGGTGCCTGCCCCTCACACACCATTACCAACTCTGCAGAGAAGGCACCTGTGCATAAGACAACAGTGCCACTGCCACTGCAAGTGTGCTCATGAGCCAGACGCAGTACCAAGAGGGATTCCCTTGGAAATAACAAAGATCAGGGCAGAAATAAATGATATAGAGACTAGAAAAAAAAGTAGAAGAGATCAACAAAACTAGGAGTTGGTTTTATAAAAAGATAAAAAAATCTGACAAACCTTCAGCTAGACTCACTAAGAAAAAGAGAGAGAAGACTTGAAAATATAAAATCAGAAATGAAAGAGGAGAGCATTACAACCAATACCACAAAAATACAAAGAATCATAAGAGACTACAATGAACAATTATACACCAACAAATTGAATAACCTAGAAGAAATGTATAAATTCCTAGAAACATACAACCTACCAAGTCTGAATCATGAGGAAATAGAAAATTTGAACAGACCAATAATGAGAAGGGAGATTGAACAGTAGTCAAAAGTCTCCCAGGAAAAGCCCAGGACCAGATGGCTTCACAGGTGAATTCTACTAAACATTTAAAGAAGAATTAATGCTAATCCTTCTCAAACTCTTCCCAAAAACTGAAGAGGAGGGAACACTTCCAAACTCATTTGACAAGGCCAGCATTATCCTCAGACCAAAACCAGACAAGGACACTACAAGAAAAGAAAATTACAGGCCAATATCCTTAGTGAACATAGATACAAAATCCTCAACAAAATACTTGCAAACTGAATTCAACAGCCCATTAAAAGGGTCATACACCACAGTCAAGTGAGATTTGCCCCTGGGAGGAAAGGATGATTCAATATTTGCAAAGCAATCAATGTGATACATCACAGTACCAGAATGAAGGATAAAAATCATATGATCATCTTAATAGATGCAGAAAAAGCATTTGACAAAGGTCCCATCTTTTCATGTTAAAAATGCTCAACAAATTAGGTATAGAAGCAATGTACCTCAACATAATAAAGGCCACGCAAGACAAGCTTATAGGTAATATCATACCCAATGACGAAAAACTGAAAGCTTTTCCTCTAAGATCAGGAATAAGGCATGCCCACTCTCCCCACTTCTATTTTAGCAATTAGGCAAGAAAATGAAATAAAATTCATCCTAATTGGAAAGGAGAAGTAAAATTATCTCTGTTCACAGATAACAAGATTGTTTATTTAGAAAACCCTACACACACCACACACACAATGGTTAGAACTAATAAAAACATTCAGCAAGGTTATGGGCTACAAAAGCAACATGCAAAAATGATTTGTGTTTCTATACACTATCAACAAGCAAACTGAAAAGGGAGTTAAGAAAGAAATCCCATTTAAAATAGCATCAGAAAGAATAAAATACTTAGGAATAAACTTAACCAAGGAGGTGAAAGACTTATACACTGAAAACTACAAACTATTACTAAACAAAATTAGAGAAGACAAATAAATGGAAAGACATCCTGTGTTCATGGACTGGAAGAATTAATATTGTTGAAATGTCCATATGATTCAATTTACAAATTGCAGTTATCTACAGATTCAATGCAATCCCTATCAAATTCCAATGATATTTTTCACAGAAATTAAAAAAAAATCCTAAAATTCATACGGAACCACAAAGGACCCCAAATAACTAAAATAATCTGAAGAATGAACAACAAAGCTGGAGGCCTCACACTTCCTGATTTCAAAACATATTACAAAGCCAATGTAATCAAAACAGTATGGTAGTGGCATAAAGACAGACATATAGATGAATGGAACAGAATAGAGAGCCCAGATGAAACCCATGCATATGTAGTCAACTGACCTTCAACAAGGGTGCTAAGAGTACACAATGGGGAAAGGATAGAATCTTCAATAAATCATGATGGGAAAACTGGATATCCACATGGGAAATAATGAAACTGGACCCCTATCTCACACTATACACAGAAATCAACTCCAAATGTATTAAAGACTTAAATGTAAGACCTGAAATTATAAAACTCCTAGAATAAAACACAGGGAAGAAGCTCCTTAACATTGTTCTTGGAAATGATTTTGTGGATTTAACACCAAAAGCACAGGCAACAAAAGCAAAAAACACGTGGGACTATATCTAACTAGAAAGTTTCTGCACAGCAAAGGAAACAATCAATAAAATTAAAAGGCAACCTATGGAATGAGAGAAAATATTTGTAAATCATGTATCTGATGGGGGTTAATACTTAAAACGTAGAGAAATCATTCAACTCAATAGCAAAAAATAATATAATAACCTGATGAAAAATGTTCCAAGTACCTGAATAGACATTTTTCCAAAGAATACGTACAAATGGCCAACAGGTATATGAAAGATGCTCATTACAAATCATTAGGGAAATGAAAATCAAAACCACAGTGAGATATCACCTCAGACCTGTTAGGATGGCTATTATCAAAGAGTTAAAAGATGAAAAGTTTTGGCAAGGATGTGGAGTAAAGAGAACCCTTGTACCCTGTTGGTGGGAAGGTAAACTGGTGCATTCATTTTGGAAAATGGTATGGAAGTTCCTCAAAAAATTAAAAATAGAACTACCATATGATCCAACAATCCCACTTCTGGGTATATATCCAAAGGAAATTAAATCAGTATTTTAAAGAGATATCCGCACTCCCAGGTTCAGTGCAGCATTATTCACAGTAACTAAGATATGGAAACAACTGACGTGTCTGTTGGCAAATGAATGGATAAAGAAAATGTGGTATATAGATATAATGGAATATTATTCAGCCTTAAAATAGAGGGAAATCCTGTCATATACTACAACATAGATGAACCTTGAGAAATTACGTTAACTGAAATAAGCCAGACACAGAAAGACAAATACTGTATGATCTCACCTATATGTAGAATCTAAAAAAAGTTGAACTCAAAGTAGCAGGAGTAGAATGGTGGTTACTAGGGGTTGGAGATTGTGGGAAAAGGGGAGATGTTGGCCAAAGGATAGAAACTTTCAGTTATCAGATGAATAAATTCTGAAGAATAATGTACAGCATGGTGACTATAGTTAACATAATGTATTGTATACTTGAAATTTGCTAAGAGTGTAAGTCTTGTATTCTCACCACACACACACGAAGAAAACTATGTGAGGTGATGGATATATCAATTAGCTTGATTGTGGTAATCATTTCACAGTGTATACGTATATCAAAATGTCACGTCGCATACCCTGAGTACATATAACATGTATTTATCAATCATACCTTAATAAGCTGGAACAAAAAGAGAAAACTTACTGAGTATTCCTGTATGACCTGCTACATAGAAAAGCAATTCTCTGACTGAGGTCCATGGGACATCTATAGTTCAACTGTTTTGTAATTTTTCAGAAATGAAGATAATGAAGATTTGTTACTTCCACAAAGACATGCCTTATCGAAATTTCTATGGATCTGGCCTAGGGGTATGCATTTTAAGCATGCCTGCCAGCTGCATCTTATACTCACTAAAGTTTAGAGAACTATTGAATAGAGAATTCAATGAATTGAATTTCTTAAAATCTCTTTAGGTTATTAAAGCAATTGAAGATGAAGAATGCAACGATTTTGCTTTTTTTTTGTAATTAGAATTTAATATGAAGCTAATAATTTATATTTGTAAAGGGCCCTGCAGTTATCAAAACATATATACATTAAACATATATATTAAAATATCTAAATATTTATAAATATATAAAAATAAATGTTTTTTTAAATTTAATCTTTTAACCCTAAAAAATATAGTTTTATTAATTTTTACACTGTATTCATGAAATGGAATAGAAGGAATAACTCCTAACTAATTAGGATATATATTCAAATGTATGAAAACTTACATCTAATCATCTAAGGGCAAAAAACCCAAATCTTCTGCTAAGTTCCAAAATATGCCTTATAAGTAAATGCCAAATGAGTGTGTTTATTTTAGCAAAAATACAGTATATGAATATTTGCCCAGTATGGACATTGTTCTTTGGTTCATATAAATTGTTTTAGTAAAACAAAATTTCAGTGGATCAGATAATATCAAATGTGTAAAAGTTGATCGAGAAGGAATAGTTGTGAAGGGTCTTTAAGTGAGAAAATTTTAACATCACTTAACGAGGATAAGATTCAAGACATTGTTTTGAATAAGGAAACAGTCTTCTCCAGGAAGTGTAAGTCAGAAAGGGTTAGAGGCTAAGCTGATGTATCCGCAAGTTTTGAGGAAAGCTTTTTTAAAAGACAATATGCAATGATTTTTGTACCTGTGTTTGAACTCTATATCCATGTATCTAGAGGCGCAGAGGTTTGAACATTTCAAACAGCTCTGCCTTAGTACAGAGTTAATAGGACCAATCATTTTATTGAATTCAAGAGGGGATTCCTTAACACAGATTTGTAGGGCAAGATTTCTATTGATAGTGGCATACTCAAGGTACAATTTCTAGGGGAAATAAGAACCTACTAATGCTTTTAAGTACTATGTCTCTTCTAAATAAGTGTTTTAGTTCTCTCTCTCTCTCATGCATGGTTCTATATAAGACCATTTTCCACGTGGCCCCGAAGGAAAAATAAATGTTGCTTTGATGTTTACAAATTTTATTTTCCCCCTTTGATGGTCAGGAAATAAGTAAAAGATCTGTGATCTCAGAAGGCTCTGTATGAGGGTGGCTTTCCTAAGAGTCTTTCCATTTAATGCATAAGTTTCCATCTATACCAATATCAGAATGAGAATATTTAACAATAAAGATCTCTATTTTTTTTGATCAAGACATAATCCAGCAAATATAACTACTCAATCGTTGCGTTTACTTGCCTTGTATGTGGTGGCTACTAAATCTCTAAGCATGTTTGTTAGGGATATTTTATATTCCTCCTTAAGTTTTTCATACAGATTTTATTTTACCCAATATCTTCTGGATATCTTCTTCTGGGTTGATGATTGAAAATCATTAAAGGATGCAATGACAAATATTTGGAGGTCTTTACTTGTTCTTTGGTGGAATTGAGGATTTTCTTTTTCACAGAGTTGTGCCCAAGGACTCCATCTAACAACACTCATATTTCCTGCCAGTGACTGTGTTAGGTTAATTCCTGCAGGTTTAAAAGTCACTTAGTTATATCAGAGCATTTGCCCATAATATATGTCATCTGTGAAAATGTATATGGCTAGGGAATGATCTACTTTAAAATTATCACAAGCAAATAATATCTGTGAAATCACAACTTTAATGGGCTGGTCACATTTTTAAATATACATATAAAATTAGCATAATTATGTTTGTCCTTTTATCACCTATAATTATTTTACTCTTATCTGCATTATAACAGCCATGAATGTTTAGCAATTTTATTTCCCTGGTAGTTGAAGAAACATGATTTGCTCATTATATTCATTCAATATTTCCCAATGAGATATTCAACACTGTCCCGATGATACGTAGATTCAAAAGTTAAGGGAGATACAGAATCAATCATAACAAGTAGGACTTACAGTTACTTAATCTGAAACAGAAAAAGATGATTTTGCACTCTTTATCCTCTATTTTCTTAAAATTTTATTCAAGCTTAGTGAAATGGTCTGCTGTGCACTGCGGTTTGAGGGATTTGAGGACCTATTAATCCTCAAATATTTGTGCTGCAGATCCATATAATGTAGCTACTCCCACCCACATGGCCTGATAGTTTAACCCCCAGAACAAGTAGATAATGAAATATAAGAAAGTGCTTTGCATTTTGGGGGGATGAGCATGGAAAGAGATGAGTTTGGAAACTTTTTTAAACTAAAAGTTTAACTTTTAGTTAAACTTTTTAATTTTATTTATTTATTTTTGGTTTCAAGAAGCTAAATCTCAATTAATTTAGGAGATTATAGGTTTGTTGGAAAGATACATACACATGGAGAATCCAGAAAATGGTGGAAATTTTTTAAAGCATGGAAAATCATGGAGAAGGATGTTCCCTGAGATATAGCTTGGAAACAAAATGAATACACCATTTACCCAGGTGTGGGGTGAGGAAACCAGAAGGGGAATTGGGAGGGCAGCTCAAATGAACTTTCTCTGGGGCTGGCTGTTAAGTACCGTACTAAGGAAACATTTCTTTCTAACATCTAGGATACTTATGGTATCTGGCTCAGTATCTTTAGGCTTAATGCTTTAGAAGAATTAACCAGACTGTCAGTGATTGAGGACAGGTCATCCCAAGCACCACAGATGCAGTAGCTGGAACAAAACATTGTACTGTTTATATCTGGAAGATAAAAACTTTGTCTCTCTTTCTTCCCTTGGGCAGGGAAAACTTATGTTCTACACTGTATGTCTCTTGCATTTCAGTCACGAAAGACGAGGGCATTCGTGCTCTACTACTATAGAAAGTTCTCATGGGAAAAGAAAAACATTGGCCCAGTGAATGAGAACAGCCAGATAAAATGATTACAATCTATTGTATCACTCTGAGTCCACCCAGTTATGTCATGGAACAGGATACACATATGTATACAATGGAATTAGCATTCAATATAAGAAGCATTTTTCCTTGATTATTTCAATTATATAAACAGTAGAGGTTCATTCGTGTTTATTGTACTGTGTGTATCTGAATACACAAATATTACTGGGAAAAAGATTTAATCTGATTTAGCTATATTAGGTCAAAGTGTCATTAGAAATTTTCTTCCTTTTGAAATTATGAATGCAAAATTTTAAGAATTATATTGGATATATTGTACTGGTCTTTGATTTCTTAATACTTTAAAGAAAGGTTTTTATGGTAAACAGTGGAATTCATAGTACTTTTTTTCCTGGCTATATCAAGAGCTCTTGTTCTTTTCTGTCAGGTAGAAAGAGTAAAGAGACTCTTTCTCTTTCAGCTTATAAAGTTGTGCATGCAGACTTTTTCATGTTATTTAGAAGAAGCACAAAGTGGGAATCAATTCATTTTGCTATCATCTTTCTTCAGTAGAATTAAAAAAATCTATGCTGAAAGAATACTATAAAGTGATAATAGTGACAATTTTTGTAAAATTTGGTTTATTTCCTAAACACAAATTTTTGTTTCTTAAAAAGTTAGTTTTCCCTATATTTTATGTAAATAGAATATTAATTGGCAACTTTGTGTTCTGTTGCCTAAAATGTGTAGAAAGTCACTTTGGTTAAACTTTTAAATTTTACTTATTTATTTTTGGTTTCAAGAAGCTAAATCTCAATTAATTTAGGAGATTATAGGTTTGTTGGAAAGATACATACACATGGAGAATCCAGAAAATGGTGGACACAAAATAACTTGTTAGAGTTGAACTACATATAGATCTTTGAACTCATGGCTTTTTTTTTTTCAATAGTTGGAACACAGCTACGTGTTTCCATACTCCTGTCTTTACTATTTGGCTTCTTTATCCTCTTCTTTTTTATCATTTCTCCACTTCATTAGTTTTGCTTACTTATAATTTTGGTAGCTTTATAACTTCAGTTTATCAAGCCGTTTACAACCTGCCCCTCACTCTGCATTCTCTTTCTTATGACTGTTCAGTTTCTCCATCTATCAATGCCCTTACACCCTCATTTGACACCCTCAGGTCACAAACCTGACAATTCTATTGGCCAATCCCATTTTTCATTCCAGACATGACAAATGACTGTTCAATCTGAGGATTGGCTGCCCTTGGAACATATATCCATTTTTGGTCCAATCTGTGGTAGGGACTAGGTCATGTGAGTCTAAATATGGGTTAACAGTTCATCACTGGAAAAGTTAGAGCTTTTTCCCTTAGGAGAAACTTTAGGCTTGGTAGGAAAAATAGTTGGTACATCTGAGATAAATATTCTGTCTTGTCTAACACAAAGGAACTGTGCTCCAATATTATGCATCATTTTTTTCATTTACATTTTCTTATTTGGCAACTCAATTCATACATGATGTACATAAACTATTAATTTAGGGTAAAATATATTGGACTTTGTATCTCTTCCGAGTCCAAGAATAAGGATACTTTATGTGAGTGGGTTACCAAAGTAAATTATCAATGATATTGACTGCTGATATATTCCCTGAAAGCCAAGTCATTTGACTTTATAGCCTACGTTTTATAGGATGATCCCCCCATCCCATCTATAATCTGCAGGAGCCTTGCCAGCTGGTAGGCATGTATTTCTTACATAATCACACTCCTTGGTATTTTTTTATCCTGGGATATATCAGTGATGACTCCTGTAAGTGCCTCTGTTCAGTAGGAATTATGATTCCTTCTCGGACAGGTGTTTCTTGGTATATTTGAAAGTGGCAGTGCTATTGACATTAGTGTTCCCATTTTCTCATCATAGTTTTCCATATCAAGATGTTCTTGGTACTTAGTACTGCACAGAGATTCTTTGTAATAAATGGATGACAGTTCTTAATTGATCTTTACTTGTTTCCCACAAAATGAGAATAAGTCTTCTATACAATATGCACTCTGATTTTAAGATTTAATGCTGAAGAATTAATACAAGCATCACTAATCTTATGAACAAGTTACATAGCTATTATTAGCAATTGTGTGTGGCATTCTAATCTTCAATTGTATAAATTACACATACCACACAGTATTACATATACTCCTAACCCTTTGTTAAAATTGTGTTATTCACATAATTTCACTTTACTAAATTTCAGTCTGAATTTATAATTATAATCTCAATTTGTAATTAATTCATTCACTGATTCCATAAGTATTCTTTGAAGTCCTACTGTGTTTTGGGGCCTTATACTTGAAGTTGGAGATAAAGATATAAAAATGAGTGTTCTCAAGTTTATAGGGGGATTCATAATATGTTTAGTGCTTGGCAAGACAATAGAGGAAGTACTGTGAAGAGAGTATATGCGTGTACTGTGGAAGTCATATGTGGTCACATGTCTCAGCCTGGGGAGAGAGTAGTTACTGAAGAGTTTCCATATGGAAACATTTTAAAATTAATTTATTGACGTATAATTTATATGCAATAAAATGGATGCAATAGCTCTACAAGTTGATGACTTCTGACAAACATATTCAGCTGTGTAACCTCCACCCCAATTAAGATATAGAGCTTTCAATATTCTACAAAATTCCCTGGACCCTTTGCAGTCTTTCCTTAAGGATCCCTCCCCATCAGCCCTCCTGGAATGGGTAATTTTTGAAATGAGTTTTTAAGAGGCCTGTGAGTAGTTAGTTAACTATGTAAGAAGAAGGAGAAGGAAAGGCATCTGACTAAAAATAGGGCTTCTATCAGAGAGTGTAGGAAGATGAGGCTAGAAAAGTCAGTAGAATTAGATTATAGAGACCCTGAAAGCCATTTTAAGGGTTTTGATTCTATCCTTATGGTACCAAAGAGTCTTTGAATGGGTTTAAACTTAGGTGAGTCATAATAATAGAGGTAAAGTTAGTGATGATGATATTAATAATAATAATAGTAATATTGAGTGCTTACCAAGGAGAGGGCACTTATATGCATGATTTAACTTTGTGAGAAGGATACTTTTCTTATCCATTAAAAATGTGAGAAAATAGAACCTCAGAACTATTAAATGAATCGCAGATTCACAATTAGTAAGAACTCCTGGGAGGATTTTGCATAAAAGCTCATGTCATTTCACCTTCAATGTCAAGTGTTTTTTAAAACATTAACAGTAAATTGACAGATAAATAGATATCAGCTAGGCTGGTAGCAGAGTTATAAAATTAATGAGAAATAATGAGGCCTGTACAATGGAGGAGAGGAAGTGTCCTGCGTGAGAGATAATTAGGAGAGTGAATCTACAGTGCTTAATAATAAATCACCGGGGGAGGATTCAGTAAAGAGGGTACGGAGGGTCACTCCCAAGTTGGATGATTAGAAGATGTAATTACCTAAAATAATGAGACTAGAAAGAGAAACAGGCGTGGAGATGATAAATTCATTGTCGGCCGTGCTGAATTTAAGTACCTATATGACTTCCAAGTGTTAAAGTCTGACAGGAAGTTAGGAACATGGGTCTAAATTTCTGAAAAGATTTCTCGACTGTTGAGAAATATAAAATCACTAGTGTATAGGTCTTTGTTAAAGCTAGAGAGAAAGTAAATAATTAGCAGAAGGGGGCTAAGGATAGAAGAGGGAAACATGAGTCTTTAAGGAATGCTAGGGAAAAAACAAAAGAGATCTATCTAGCAGCAAACAGAAATATGTATAATAGAGAACAGGATCTTGGAAACCCGGGGCTGGGGGGTTCCATAATGCTTTTGTTCGATGGCATCACAAATAACAGAAAAGAGTGAAAGGAAAGAAGAGATTAAATGTGTTCATTGCATTTTGAATCCAGGTGGTCACTGGCAATTTGAGTGAAAGTAATTTCTTTGATAGGGGAAGATGTCAAACTGAAATGCAGAGGCATGAGTGGGGAAAAGGAAATATAGACAATGCATATAGAAAACTCAAGAAGCTTGACTATGAGGGGAGGAAACAGATGGGAATATGGTTATAGGAAATCATAAAACTGAGGGAGCTTTTTTTTTCCTTAATGGAAAATAGGTGATGGACTTTATGCAAAAGAAATAGAGACGGTAAACCAAAAAAAAAAAAAAAAAAAAGAGGAAAGAGTGGTGAAAAGAAGAGATACTTAGGAGAGTAAGATCCTTGAGGACATAGGAAGGGATGGGATTTGAGCACAGGTGGACAGATAAGGCTGGGAGGCCACTGCAACCCAGCCGATGGATAGGCTGGCAGTGCGTAGCTTGGAGAGAGCAGGCATTTGTACTTGAGGCAATTTCCCCACCCGTGTGTTTATGGAGGGTCAGAGTGTGACTTGCCTCCTTTGGTAGCGATGGGGTGGGGAGCAGCAAGACAACCTGTGCATTGTGGAGTTCCCTTAAGGCAAGTGCTGTGGGCAGCACTTTCTAATAAGGTGCAGATTTAGAGGCAGTATGTATGATGAAATTAGCATCACTGAAGGTGCAGTGAAAACTTTTGAGAGGGAGGGGGCTTGTTCATAACGGATACTTCTAAGTTTTACTCTACGAGGCATCTTTTCCAAGTTCAGAAACCTAGGTGGCCTCTAATTGTTATTAATGACTTCTCAAGAGGTGCCTGCTTCCTCCTATTAAGTGTGTGTTTTTTTCTTGTGCTATTCTGTTGCATGGACTATTTTCTGTGGTTCTTCCTATTGCTTTCTCATTGAATTTTCTTATCTTTTCTCACATTTGTTTCCTTGTGATAGAGCAGGGCTCAGTCCTCCTGGTTCCTTCAGTAGCTAGCCACATTATGCTTCTTTCACTGAAAACATTTTTTTTTCAGTGTGTGTCAGGGAGTGTGTTGGTGGGGGGAAATGTTTCTAGAGAGAGAGAGAGTGTGAATGGAAATAGTGAGTGGGGGTTATATCAGTAGACTTTTATCTTCCGTCGCTTTCTTTCCTGCAATTTCAGTGATGACATTTCTGATAACACTGGGAAGAGTTTAATAGATCTGTTTTTTCCTGATTTTTAATATATGCTTGTTAATTACTGGTTCAAGTTATACTATAAATTCAAGAAGTTCAAGGGGAGAACACAATTGCCTAGCAAATCTTGAGAAAGTATGAGAGCTTAATTTCAATGCCAGGTGGAGTTATTCTTTGTATGAAATAGGCAAGAGTTATTCTGTGACATGTAAAGTGAAATATCCTATATGAACTTGACAATAGACAGATTTTGTAATAGCATAAACATTAAAATAAGAAGTAGAGTACAAAACTATTGTGTGAGAAAGGTCAATGCCAGCTAGAAATCATGAAGAAAGTTAACTTATTCAAGTCAATACTCTATTTTACTACTTTAGAAGATTCAGCTAAGTTATTTTATTTTGATTATGTAGTCTTCCCAAAGCAGTATGGATGTTTTGCCTTTGAGAGTAGGCAAAGATTTTACCACAGTATGTCTCAGAGTACATAGTACAAGCCTTTTTTTTTTTTTTTTTGGTACAAAGGATAAGGTCATTCTTTAATAGTGTGTATATTTGTTTGAAAGTATCTGCAGTTCTAAGAGTGACTGTGTTCCATAGTCACATAATGTGTCTATAGAAAACAACTAAGGAAGACAAAAAAAAAAAAAAAAAAGAATCCCCACCTTTCTTATCACTTCTATCTCAGTTTCTCACAAGATTCTTATTTTTCTAAAAGATAGTATTCTGATTTATTTATCCTCAACATTTAGCACAGTGCCCATGAGGTAATAAATCCTCAGCAAACGTCTGTTGAATAAATGAATGAAATTGGAACAAACTGTTCTAATTCAATTAGGCCAGTTTCTAGATAGACTATTTAGAGATAAATAAGATTTGATTTTGAGTCTTGGAAAAAACTAGACTAAACTAAAACCATATCAATTTTCAAGTTTTGTTTGAAAATGCTAATATATAAGTAGTTTATACTCAATTCAAGAAATTGACTATTTTGCTAAATAGTGGTGACTTATTTGCAAAGAGGTTACTATGCCACTTCTTTTAGAGTGAAAATCCTCACTGAGCTGTTATAACTTTTTCCTTTTGAACAAGGCAATAACAAATACTGTATATATACATGTATGTACACATCTCTTCACATTTCCAAAAGATACATTCCTAGAAAGAGATTTCCTGGGAAGAAGAGTGTCAAAGATTAACGTTTTTTATGTGCATGTGGTTGTAAGTCACTCTCTTTGCTTTTTCAACCAGCAGGTAAGAGGGGAAAGAACCTAGAAAAAGCTCATTACTCTCTTTAGTTTCCCAGCTAGGAAGTGGCACCCATCAATTCTTCTCTGAGTTTTGTTAAATTCTATGGTAAAAACTTGCTCATAAGGACATTTTTGTTTATTTGTTTTTAATGATGAAGACTCTGCAGTGTGATGGGTTCGAGATATGGGTAAGGAATAGAAAAATTTTTAATATATAATCAAATTCTAACTTAAAAATTGAACTATTGTAATTGACCTCCTATCATGACTTTTCTTCAGTTGCTAAATCATCTAACTTCAAGCTCGTAGAAGCTTCATGAAAGAATCCTATTTTGTTATACTCCTATATTTGCATTAATTACATTAGATATTTCTCTCCATCAGGAGCACTTTTTAGTACAAATCATATCATAATTAAAGTAGTTAAAATAGGTGAAGATAGCCAGGTGAAAGAAAAAGATGATTAAGGACAGTCTGTCCTATCAACTGTTATTGTATAAAAAAATGGGACCATATCCTCTTTTCCTTTATACTTTGCTGTTTCTGTTTGTATTGCCTTCTTTTTAAAGCCTACAAAAGTACTCAGATAAATTAGAGTAAAATTAATGAGCTACACAGTTTTATGTAATTCATCTAGCTGGATTGTTTTTCTAGGGAAAGTGTGTTACTTTCATAGATTTAAATTTTAGCAGTTCAACAGGAAAAAATAAACTTTACTATGTTTATTTAAAAATAAAACCATTTCTAATTAGTTTTCAGATTATTTTTACTGATCTTAATGATGCCCATATTTTCCCTAGCGATGTACTTGGGTAAACTGTATCTTACATACACAAAGCTCAGAATAGATTTTTTTGTACTGTAATTAAGCATTAGCATACAAAAATGTTTGGTAATTAAATTAGACTACAAAGTTTAATTTCAAGTGGTAACTTGTTTTCTGAAAATGTCTGATGGACTTTTAAGTCATGCTTCCCATAGAACTCCTTAACTTATACATAATTTATTGACCAAACATTATCATGTAGTGAGGAATATTGTTCAGGTAATCATGTCTCTTTGAATGCTATAAACAGTATAGTTATTTCTACTCTTATGAACTTTATGATTATTAATTTCTAAGACCATCAAGACAGTCAAAAAGCATAATAATCATTCACATTCAATTGTTTCCATAGTATAAGGTCTTAATAACTATTTCATATATATCATAAAGATAATTGTTTGGTACTTTTTTAATTTAGTTTACCTTTTAAAAATTTTTTTAGTTTTCAAAGAATAGCAGGGGATCAAAGGAACTTAATCTATGACTTTTTCTCCTGTAAGTAATGCAACCAGACAGGGGTGCAAGGGTGTAGGGAGGCAGTGAATAGGATTCCACTCCTGTACCGTCATCACTCATATTGCGTCTCCAGAAAACACACATTCTGTGCTGGCTGTATGAGAGTACATTGCCGTTCTTTGTGAGAGTTTCATAAACAAAGCACTGTATCTCTTCTGTCTTCCCAGAAAAAATAACAAATACGGTCAACAGTATTTGGTATCAGTCCTCCACGAAAATGAGAGAGGAAATTTTGACGATAAAAATGATCTCCTGTATTCGTACTTCCAAATTAGGCTTGGGATGGCAATAGGCATAGGGATAATATAAAAAGTTTAAAAACTTTGCAAAAGAATATGATATTTGAAATGTTCAAGTACAAAATTGTTGATCACGTTGTGACATGAGCACAAAGAAAGAATAGAGTTCTGATAGAGACATTATTCATTTATCGATCCTGAAATTAATTTAGTGTATCTCACATGCAAAATCTAGAAATTGTATTATGATATTTTGTTTCCAATAGATAGATAGACAGACAGATATATATCCTGGGTCATAATATAACATATGTCTACACTGGGTAGTAGACGTTTAAAAAGTTAGAAAAATTTCACTTGAGAATTTGTTTCACTTTGCACATGTCAGTTCAAGGGAAAAATAACTCGTGCACATCATTAATATGTTTTGTTTATGTGAGGAGCAAGCCACTGAATTTTCAGGTTTGCATAGAAAAGGTGGTGACTAGTTATGGAAATCCATCTGTTTTGAATCCTAGCTTTATCCCTAAACATGGAATGCCATACTGAGAGGAAAGGAAAAAGAGATTTGAGACAACCACCTTCAGTATTATAAAAAGTAAATAGCTCACTCTCCTTATAAGGTAACATTCTCATTCCTAAAAATATATATTTACATAACAGTGAAAAGGTAAAGTTTTGTTATACAACCAAAGGTGACAAAAATGAAGGAGTTTTCAGGACCTGTTATCAGAGTTACTGTTGATAGCTTAATGCACAAACTTACAATTTCAGGTTATTAGGTGTGGCACAAAAGAAGGCCATGCAGAGAAACATATTTTACAAAGACTTGGCACTCCAGAAGATTAGAGTACAAAATGTTCTTTTATTATTCTAGAGGGAAGAATGTACAACTTTAAAAATTGGAAAAGTTAATATTTTGAATCTGAGTGATAAAAGATTAAAGATGAAATGCAATTTTTTTTGTGAAAAGGAATAAAAAGTAACTCTTCCCCTTTCCTTAGTTGCTAATATTTTTCCTTTAGTAGACATGGAAGCACACCTTACAGAAGGGGCTTCCCTTATTGGAACTGTTATCTTGCAAGAATCTTATTTTCTTTTTTTAGAAAATACAGTATTGTCACCTAAACTTGAAGCAATTAGAAAAATTTATACCAGAAGTATTATTTTTAAGAGAAAAGTATAATATGAAAGTTATTCCAAAGTGGGATATATCACATTGTTTTAGACTTTCAAGGCCTCCACTTGAAATAGCTTTAATCCCAGGAAATACTGTCTTTCATACATAAAGTATTGCTAACCTTACATTCACAATGTTAGTGGTAATGGTAATGTTGTTTTTCATATTTTCAAGCTATGAAATGGAGTACTTCAAAGTGCTCCATAAGAGTAAATGTCTTCATCATCAGTTCCCAGAAGAGAGTTTTGGCTAATGACTGCAAATAATATCATTTGCTGTTCTTGAGAAATAGAAAAAAAAAAAAAAAGAGGAAAGAGAAATTCACTTTCTCAGTGAGTCATTAACAGAACTTGAAATTGTACCATACTGGTGACATTTCCTAATATTTTATAAGTAATTTCTGTTGTTTTTTTCACATGCCTATAATAGGAGAAATACTTATTTAAATTCTGCACCCAAAATAAAAGCAATATTCCTGCTAAAGATTAATACTGAGTACAATGAATTTCTTTCCTTTCAAGATAAAATCATGACAATTACATATGAAATTTACCAAAATATAAAGAACAGTTCTCTATCCTCAAAAAGAAAAAGTGCAAGTTCCAAAGTTAGCATTTTTAATTAGATATCATTTTAATTTATGACATAAATCAAGTAAAGAATGATAGCCAAAATTCAAAATGCTTGTGATGCAGAACATTATCTTATAAAATTTTAATCCAACCAGGATACTATCTGGAGCTATCCCTCAACTCTTAGAGAAATTCTTCTGACTTCTGAAAAAACAAACACAGATTTTTTTTTTTTTGGTGAGGAAGATTAGCCCTGAGCTAACATCTGTTGCTAATTCTCCTCTTGCTGAGGGAGACTGGCCCTGAGCTAAAATCCATGTACAGCTTCCTCTATTTTATATGTGGGATGCCTGCCACAGCTTGGCTTGATAAACGGTGCATAGGTCTGCACCCGGGATCCGAACCCGTGAACCCTGGGTCGCTGAAGGGGAGTGGGAGAACTTAACCACTATGCCATGGGGCCAGCCCCAACAAACACAATATTTATTGCTCTTGGTTGGAGGAAGAGGTATGCTTATTTAGTTTTATTATCACCATGGAAATTGGATCAGAGATTGAAATTAGAGGGTCAACATTTTTTTTGCCATGTGGTTATGAACATATAGTGGGGTAGAATTAGTACTTAGCTTGGAATCACAAAACCGGGTTCAAGTCCCCAACTGCACTTTATTAGGTGCATGATATTAACACAAGTCACTTTTAACCTTTCAGTTCCAGTTTCATTATCTGCAAACTGATGATAATCATAGTAATGCAACTACCTCACAGTCATGCAACTAAGTGTGAATTGTTAGAACCTTTTGTAATTAATAATACTATACAGAAATAAATTCTTATTCACTAAGACCCTGAGTTATTGCAAATGCATCCTTTGTTTGAAAAAGAATAGCTTGTTGTAAATCATAAACAAAATCATATTGCATGTACATGATGTGTGGAGGAAATAAATGTTGCACAAAGCTGTTTCAAAGCACAGAACATTTGAAAAATATGACTGTTGAGAATAATGCAATGCCATTTGTTTATAAGATGAGAAGCTTGATTCTACTTTATTACCATCCTTAATCAATTCGTTTCTATTATAGCAAGGGATACTGGGATTTATTTAATCTGAAGAATAATGTGAAAATACTGTCTCAGAATATCTTTTCCCTTTGTTAACCTTTCCTGTGGTAGGTACAGTGTCCAAGCAGAAGTTGTAATGATAAGTACGAGTTAATGTTTTCCTTCTCAAAACTTATTAGATCAATAGAGATGATCCAAACCTTTTCCATTCCAACATTTCTTCTAATAAGGACAGAATAAATATAATAATATTTATAAGAGAGATTTGATTCATAGTACTTGGTCATATCAACACATTTATAAGTTAAAACTCTCTTATGTACTAAGCATATAATTCCCCGTTGAAGGAGTTGCTTACTCTCTCCTTAAATATTCCCCTGTGTGTATTTTTCTTCTTCTCTTCATCTGACTTAAAGAGAAATTGCTAATCTTTGATTTTGATTAATCTTTTGATTAACTTCTTCAATCTCACTTTCGTCTGAATTCCTTAGACCAGTTTTCTTCTTATCAGCATCTTTAACTTCTCACTCTCCAACTCTCTTCTAAGACCAAAATTGCTTTTGAGGGTTCTCATCCTATAAAAACACTTTTTGTTCTCTCTACAATTTTCAAAAATACCACTCTATATAAACTTTTATTCTTAACTAAGCCTCTTAGTTGTCTAAATCACTTGTTTCTACTCCTCACAACTCATACACATCTTGAATTTGCCTTTTACTACCACTTCTCTACCAAAACCTGTTCCTGAGGGTTTAATGTGCTTTGACTTCAATGTTCATCCTGTCTGAATTTTTTCTTTCTTTTTTTTTTTTTTTTGTGAGGAAGACCAGCCCTGAGCTAACATCCTTTGCTAATCCTCCTCTTTTCGCTGAGGAAGACTGGCCCTGGGCTAACATCCGTGCCTGTCTTTCCTGCACTTTATATGGGACGCCACCACGGCATGGCTTGACAAGCGGTACGTCGGCTGGCGACTGGGATCCGAAAGGGCAAACCCCGGGCTGCCAAGCGCGAACTAAACTGCTGTGCCACTGGGCCGGCCCCCATCCTGTCTGAATTTTTAACAGCATCCATCACTATTAGCTGTTTGATATAAGTGTGTGGTTGGTGGTATTTGATAGTATTTGACTAGATCCTGACATGCTTAAATTCTGCTTTGCCGGTCGCCTCTCTCTTGATATCATTTTCTAACTGAGGGAAGTCCAAAGAAAAATAGTGAATGCAAACAAATTATTACTTTATTTTTAGCTAAACTAGTGCCAATAACCACATTTCTAAGCACTTGTAGAAATAGATCATTATAGTGTCCCAAACCACCTCTTCTTATCACTCCAAGCTCAATAGGAAAAATGAAAAAATCCCAAATATCACAAGGAGATATTAAAGTTCTCAAAATGAAACTTCTCTTCTTTGGATAAAGTTCCAAAGTAACTAAAGTCCATTGCTCTCTTCTCTCTTACTATCTTGTTTTCTTCATCTCAGAGAGAGTTTCACTCAAATGTCTGGGTGGTCTGAATTCCTTCTACAGCATTTGCAACATGGGCCACTTTCACTGGAATGGGTGTAGCCATATCAGTGCATCCAAATTTGATTCATTCAATCCCATTTCTCGTGTGTTCCACTTTTCCAAAATTTCAGGAATAACCAGGTTCACAAAAAATAGCCCTACACTCAATAAATTTAGAATGCACCAAAGATAATATAGAAATGTGTTATCTAAACTCCAATCCATTATATTAATAAAAAGTAATGCACCCAGATGTCAATGACCATTACGTTCGGATCCCTTCTTGCTTTAGTCAGTCATAGACCACAGCTAAGGCTCAGAGTTATTTGGAATGAACAGGATACACGGAGAATACGTAAGACAAAAAACAAACCCTAAAAGCTTTTTGGTTTCTGCCTCTTTGGGGTACTAGTCAGTACATGCCAGTTGTCCAAAAGTCATACTTGTGGACTTAAACTACATCAGATGAAATCTTCCTTCAGAAAACTAACTGTAGAGATTACAGGCTCTCTCAGCTTCATAGCGAGTTCCATACAGATATCCCAAGCCTAGGGACTCAGAAGAAAATCCAATGAGAAGTAACATTACCTCTCCCCCAAATCTTTCTATTTATCAGAGTTTTAATTGCTTGGGTGCTGATTAATTTTCATTATGACCATCCTCTTTCATCATCTATTTTTTTTTCCTTCAGTTGCAGGGCCTCATTTTCTAACAGTGAAAAATACCATTCCTTCAGTGATATCTAAGTACAGAAGAAAAGAAAACAAGCAATAAACCATCTAAAGCAAACCAATTTTGGTGCATTCAATCTTGTGTCTCTAATCAATTGACATCACTATAAAGATGCTGGTCCAAACCTCCTGAACTAAACTTCTGCTGAAGATTACTTCTTTAGTCTTTGTGGACAGCAGCCATTGTTCCGAATATATCTGTATACTAAAGATAAGTCTATTTTAGGGTGATCTTTCCTTTCCCTAGCAAGGTCTTTACTTTTCCACAAAGGACTCCAAAGCCCTGAAAAAAATGGAGCTTCCATTATGATCAGAGGCCCCAGGCAACTAGGCTCCCTTTTACTATAATCAGCTCCCTTTTACTATAAATACTAGCTGCAATCACACCTGATAATACTAGTTTTAGCCCACAGCAGCAAAACACTTTTGAGCTTTAAATATACCCATGTAGTACTAGTACCCAGATAGTAGTCTCTGAATGTGACGATACTGAGACTATTTGGATATATTAAGAATTTAGTGAGATTTTGATGGAATTCAAGCTAAGAATCTAAGAATTACTCTGTGTGCTGAATAGTGTCTCATGTCTCATGTAGATCATTATCCATTTATACTCTTTTCTTTATCACTGGGACTAGAAGAATGAAAACTAATTTAACACTCCCTAGCTACACTAGTAGGTGGCATGGGTGGAGGACTAGAAGGAGGCAAGAAGAGCCATTTTCCTTTCATTTGTTTATGAGATGGAAAGCTCTTATGTTCTTCCAAGAGAAGCAGAAGAAACAATATCTCTCCAGCAACTCAGCCTCAGGCTTGATAACAGCTTCTTGATCTTTGTGGGATAGCCCTTTCTCCCTTTTGCTTTTCCAGTCTCATTTATACCATTTGGTCTTTCAGCACTACCAAAAGTGTTGTAACCAATTTCATTACTTAAATCATCACTGTCTACTGGATTTCCAAAATTATTATTTTTCCCCTGACTGAACACTGACTGAAAGAGTTCTTGGTCTCAGGAATGAGATAGGAGACATATCCACAAAGATAGGCATCTAGTATTTGTGATTGATCTAATTGGATTTCAATGCAGTGATGACCTCATTGATAGTGGAAAATTGGAGCTGGTAGTCAAAATTATGCAGTGGACAAATAGTCATTTAAGTTACTTTCTGTGATTGTCTTGTATGAAGTGCCTAATGAAGATAAAATTTTGGGAAACCGAGGGTCTGCTGCACTTGATCATAATGGAGTAAATGATAGCTACATGGAGGGTTAAGGCAACTGCCTTTGACTTATTTGGAGAGATTATTAAAATAAAATGTCAAGCTGACTATTTTAATCAGCTGAAGTAATTGTCAGAAAACCAGAGAGCTTCTAGTATTGCCCTAAAATTATTTATTTTCTCTAATAGCTGCACGGCTGCTGCAGATAAAACTGCAGACCCAAAACTTGATTCTGTGGATGAAAAATTAAAAGTTGAATTCACAGTATTGCCAGTTTTTATGTGAAAGTGTAACCTAAGAAGAGTTAGCTTATACACAACATAATGGCACTAATTTCTGCAATAAAAAAAAGTTCCAATTTTTCTTGGCAGGAACTTGGGGAATATGTATGGGAATTTTTCTAAGGATATTAGCTCAAAGGGAGTAAAGCATAACATTTGAGTCAAATATTAGTACACTTACCAGAGGTTCTTGAATCAATATGTTATCTCAAGCAGCAGCTAGGAGTGGCTCTAATACTTTGCTCAGTTGACTGACTGAAACTAACCTGTATTCAGTGAGGTTTAGATCCCAGAATATTCCTTCTATTTACCTCTTTAGAATGACACAAAAGAGAGCATTCAAAGTCTTATGGTGACAGGAATATTAGAGTGAATTTATCACATGTGACTTTCCCTCTCATCCACAGCTGGCTGAGAGGACATTCCCTTTAGCAATGCACTGAAAAATCTTTGTGTTGTTTTCTCTGTAAAATTTGAGGATGGTGATGCAAGATCAAGTCAAAAAATGTGTTTCTTGATTTCAGTGGAGACGGTGGATATGGTAAAGACTAAGTGGTAGTGTTTAACTGACAGGCCAAGGTGGGCATAGTCAATAAAGGACAGAAGGGCTTGGGTGGCAATAAGAATATCAGAATGATTTTTCGTTCGTTACTGGCTAACTGTTCAGTTTCTAGTACTGAAATAGATGGGCAGCCTTCTAAAATATTATTGATCTATATTAAAAAAAACCCATAAAAGACAACCAACTCTAGACCTGACTTACATCGTCAAAATAGGCATAGTCCAGTTTCAAGAACCTAGCCATTCTGCATACATTTGCCAGAGCAAAGACCCAGAACCTCATGCATAAAGGTGAGGCTTAGTCACCTTGTAAAAAGACATGAAATATCATCACAAGTATATCACTGTTAATTTTCCTCTGTGCTTTTCCCAAAGGGACTAATGATCATTTTTCGGAATTGTTGTGCATTGGAAAAATGGAAATACTCCAATCTTTATGGGATTACTAGAACAATAGCTTTGAATTGGCTTTAATCAATGGAGATCTAAACCATCATTATGGTCCACAGCTCAGAGAAGGGAATTATTGATGACAGGTAATAAATGTGGATTGGAACTAAGTCCATCTCCTAGTGGATCCAGTGGGTCTGTGGGTGCAACCTGTGGCTCTTTTCCCATCTGTAATGAGTTGTTGGAAGACACATATTTAGCAACTGGCACAATATCCACATGGCTTCACAATCTGTGGGGTAGGAGCTATTATACAAAGAAAGATCATGTAAAAAGCTTTAAAATGACTCTTTCTACCTGAATAATAAACCAAAAGCAATATTTTCTCCCTGGTGGAATTGCAGAAGTCAGTGCCATCATCGAAAACTTGAAAGATGTATATATGATTACAATCATATTTCAATTTTACTCAATTATTTAGCATGCAAAATAATTACCTGCAAATAAATACATGCAAAAGGTGGGCAAGTCTTGAAAACTGACATTTAATTATTACAAGTTTAATCAAATTCCAAATATGATCTCTTTACCGACAAATCAACTGTCTTAT
Organism: Tapirus indicus; assembly: GCA_031878705.1. Classification (NCBI taxonomy): domain Eukaryota; kingdom Metazoa; phylum Chordata; class Mammalia; order Perissodactyla; family Tapiridae; genus Tapirus; species Tapirus indicus. Next base: position 96,732,194 of record CM062926.1, read on the forward strand.
TGGTATGCACTATTTTTCTTATTCCCATGATTTTATCTCCTGCATTCTTGAACATCACTGTAACAGAAGCTCATTTTGCTAAGATATATTTCTGGGTAGTCTAGCTGAATCTAATTTTTAAAATTTTTCTCTTTCATTTTTTTAGCTTATTTACTATTGTATTGACTTCCTCACATTTGTATAATACTTCACAGTTTGCAAAGTATTCTCTCATATATTTACTTTGTCTTTAAAACATATTTTGAAGTAGGTATTTTCGTTTTCCCAATGAGGGAACTAATACATGTAATCTCTCTCATAGTTTTCCCAAATATATTTAATAACTTTCTCAAGGGCAAAAGGGTACCTAACCAAGAAGAGAAGACTTCAATCCAGATTTTCTTCAGTGAATCCCAGACTCTGTGTGTTCACTGAGAAAAGATAAAAGGGCAGGTGAAAGGTGCATTGATGCCTACACACCGCCTTCAATAGAATTATATCTCTCTGTGGAATTATAAATTACAAAGAACCAGAAAGACTTCAAGGATCTAACCCACTCATTTTACAGACAAAGAAACTGTTATAAACAGTTTGAAAGCATTACAAATATAAACCAAGGGGACAAAAATTTCCTTTCCTAATCTAGTACTTAAAACTCGAAGAGAAAACAAGTTGTCCATTATTCAGTGGTTCTAGTATATGACTGCTCTTATTTACATCTACAGTTTATTTTTAATAATATATCATATCTGAAATGTTTCCTAAACTTTAGTAATTATTATTATTTTGGCTGATATTTCTAATGTTTTGTGAGTAAAAGAATACAAGTGGCACTGAAGAGATCAAAATAAAACAAATCCAACTAATTATTGTAGTTCAATATGTCAGGATGTCAACGATGAATTCAAACCCATTTCCCTCCTGAAATAGTTGTAAGAAGCTAAGGCAAACAAATAGGAATTAAATGTTGTATGGAGTCAAGACAGCTGTTATTTGTTAACAGTATTCATGGGTCATATTAAAGTCAGTGGGAAGAAGTGATGGGTGGGGAAATTTCTTTTCTTTTTTCCAGATGGCCTCTGTAGCTTAGCCTGTCAGAATTAAAGCCTGATGATGGAATATGAGTGTATACATTGAGGCCTAAGCTTCCCATAGCCTTTAGTGAACAGAAAGATGTTCCTTCATACCCTGGGCGCATTCTTTATATCCTTTATCTTAGGAGGCATCATACCATTTTGGAAAGAACACAGAAATTAGCATTAAAATACATAGGTTCTAATCCTGTCTGTGTGGCCTTGGGCAAGTGCTTCAACTACTTTAGGCTAAGCATCTTAATCCATAAAAAAGGGAAAAATAAAACTAAAGATTAGGCAGTGGTTATGAAATTGTAAACTATTAATCATTCCCTAAATTTTAATTTAATAAATGTTACATATACATGTATACATAGTGGGTGCATATCAAGGATGCCTCTTTTCTTATCATTTCAAATCTATAATGACAACTTCTGCTTCTAAAAATAATTGAGTAGCTAGCTGGTTGAAGTAGCAGTCCACCCTAAATAATTAAAAAGCTGGAGTAAATATATGAAATAACTGTTTTCAGATTTTGAACAAAAAATTATAAAACTATAAATCTAAGATAAAGAAAATGAAGGAGAGAAATCCTAGAAATCAGTTTTCTGCCTGGAGGCACTCTCTGGATGTCAGCACAGAGATGGGGAGGCCAATAGGAGCATGGCAGTCATGCTGAGCAGATGAAACAGAGATTGGTCATTTACAGCTACTGAAGTGGCTGAAATTGATGGCATACCAGAGTAAAGAAAATTTTGCAGCGAAACAACACGAGAACTGAGAGTAGGAAGTATTCTGCCATTGATTCTGTAACTTGCTCAAAGTATTTAAATCGATCACATACCATAGGGAAAAAATATATATTTGAACAATTTTTTATTTAGGCGTCACTGAAACATTTCAGAATAACCAGCCTTCTGATTCCTTCTGGGTTTGGAATATCTAAATCTCATACTCCTCACTCCTACATTGACCTTTGAGAAAATCTCAAACCACTGTTCCAAAAAGAGATGAACAGGGTGAAAAAAAAATACCCTAAGACTCTAGGTCCAAAGGATGGCTGTGTCAATATGTGAAACATCGGAATTCAGACATTTCTTACGAAAATACTCAAAGTTCTACTCTTCTTGTCTCTTAAAGACAGACTTCTGTGAAACAGTACCTGATTTGCATCGTAAGAATGTCATTACAAATGTCTGTTCCTAATCACCTATATATTCACAAATCATAACACAGGTTGCCAAAGCTTCTATGTAAACACAAAAAAATGGAATTTTTCAGCTTAACTAACATTTATGTTATGATTTTTCTGTTTTTGCATTTGTTAGAAAAATATGAACTACTTCAAGCACACAGAAAAGTAAAAGAAAGAACAAAATAAAACAAATTATGTAATGCAGTGATTAAGAACGTGGCCTCAAGAGACAAAATGCATGGGTTCAAACCCAGTTCAACCTTAGTTTGCTGTGCAATTTTGGATAGCTTCGTTAACTTCCCTGCCTCAGTTTTGATTCTATAAAATGAAAAGAATATGATACTTTTCTTGTAGGTTACATCTTGTAGTACCTGTAAAAGGACTTAATGGTGTTAGTGAGACTTCAATAAATAGGAGCTGTTTTAATACATAATATTCAGATTTGTCAAATCTTCATATTTGGTCATATTTGCTTTAGATCTCTGTCTCATTTTTAATAATTAAAATATGATATGAAGTTCAAAGTCCCTTAATTTTTTCCCCTTTTCTCTCTCCAGAGGTGGCAAATGAGTTTGTCTTTTATCATTTCCATGCTTATTATTATAATTTTTATATATTTATAAAACTATAATTAATACATACATTGTTTTATGTACTAAACTTAAAATTCCACACTTAGTGCCCAGGTTTAATAAATAAGGATGCTAATTTTTCAAAATGTGTGTTGTTTAAATCACCTTTTAAAAAAAGGAATCGTGCAATTATATTTCCTATTGAGCGAAAGTTCAGCCTTTTGTGACTTGGTTGTCAGATAAAAGATCAGATATATAAATAGCCTTACATTATTTCTCGGAGAATATATCTTTCATCTGTTAAAATATGTCTCACAGTTATAAAGTGATTAAACTCTAAACACAAGGGTATTGTAAATAACATTTCAGTGACTTAAAACTGCAAAGCATCTGTTTGTAAATAATGTGGACTAACACAGTCGATTCTTATCAAACTGAAAGATGGGCTTGGGTTTAGACGTGCACACGAGGAACCGATGAGAAATTAGTTATTGCTATCCGGAAAAAAAATCAATAAAATAGTATAATACTCTTAAGTGATAGCTGAGAGAGAGAGGGAGAGGGAGGGGCTGGAGGAGGAAAAGGGAGAGGAGAAATAGCTTCAGCTAGACTACCTAGAGACACGTCTTAGCAAAATGAGCTTCTGTTACTAGTGCCGTTCAAGAATGCGGGAGGTATCTATCATGGGAATAAGTAAAACAGCGCCTGAATGGTGCATCAGTTTGACCTGATGGACCCCTAGGGCTTTCTTGTTCTTGTATGAGAACGTGCTTCTGTGTTCATTCATCAAAGGTGGTGCTATAGTGTCTCATCATAACACAAACATCATATTTTCAAATCGAGCTTTCATGGAATCTGTTATAAATTGTCTTCATAAGACACATGTAGTTTTATGTTTCTGTTTCCAAGGTGATCTTCTCATGTAACTTACCTTGAATTTCTCTTATTCTACTTAGCCACAATCACATAATAGATGGGATTTTAAAAGCTAGAAATTGTTGCCTAATGAGGTCTTATGATTCAGAACCATGAAACCTTCCAGCCAACAAAGACATTTATTTTCTCAGCTAATCCCATCGTATTAAATGATTGTTCAGAATTATTTTAAAATTAGACTAATTTCGTTTCCTTCCATCTCTTCTTTTTTTTCTCTCTCTCTCACTTTGTTTTTATTTTCTGAAAACTATTTTGGACAAAGACCTGTGCTAGGAAATTCAAGCGGTTAAAAAAAAATAAGTTATATGAACCATGTATTCAAGTGTATATATATATTTTTTTTTTGGTGAGGAAGACCAGCCCTGAGCTAACATCCATTGCTAATCCTCCTCTTTTTGCTGAGGAAGACTGGCTCTGGGCTAACATCTGTGCCCGTCTTCCTCCACTTTATATGGGACGCCGCCACAGCATGGCCGACAGGCAGTGCGTTGGCGGGCGCTCGGGATCCGAACTCGCGAACCCTGGGCTGCCAAGCGCGGACTCAACCGCTGCGCCACCGGGCGGCCCCTGTATTCAAGTATATTTTAATCTAAAGAGAGACAAGCACAAAGGAGACTATAGATACAGTTGAAAGATGTTAAGAATCTTACCAGAGAACAGACAGATTGTAGGCAGTCCCGAACACCCACAGTCTGAAATTCAGTAGGCAGTGGGGAATGGATGAAGAATTTGAGGAGCTGACTGTTGTGACATAGATAAGCTTTAGGAAAATCTGATTTGAAAACATTTGAAATTTTCTTCTCGTCTTCAAAATTTAGAAAATTGCATGGATATGTGTGATTATGGAATGTTTCCAAGAGATCAGAGTTTTCTGTTCATTATTTTGTTATTAATTTCTAGTTTTATTGCATTGTGATCAAAATATGCAGTTCTGGTCTCATCTTGTTTTGCATTCTCCAGTATTTCATATAAGACTCAATGTACCTTCTAAGTCTCTATTATTCTCTTTTGCACCTCTATTCTAATTGCCACTGTCATATCATACTCCACTTCAGTCTGTCAGCCAAGCAGTACAATAGTTAGAGATGCAGTTCCAAAATGGTATTTTGATCACATTACTCCTCTACTAACCATCATTTAATGACTGCCCATTGCTTAGTTGCTTACAGGTTTAAATCAAGGTCTTTTTACCAAGAATTCAAGAACCGTCATGATCTGTCTCATGCCTTCCTTTCCAGCCTTATTTCCCATGTCTCTCAGAATATTTTTCCTATGTAATACTCATGAAGAAATAACTCCTTTCAAAAGCATGCCTTTATGTGTTTGAATTTGCCATTGTCTCTGCCCCAAATGTGTTTATCCTCTTCGTCTGTTTTTATTGTTATTTATTGTCTTCTATTCTTCCTTGATAATGCATTGCAAGTATCCAGGAAGGATTTTTTTCTGACTTCTGTAGGTTCAATTACTTAACCCTCCTCTGTAATTTTTTTCACATAACTCTCTTATCATTTTGCTTTTTTTGAAATGCAACTACTTGAAGACCGATGTTTCTGTTCCACTGGACTGTAAGTTCTTGGAGCCAGTGCCTTCCCTACTACAGGATAGTAGCAGGTATATAGCAAACATAAATTTTTGTTGATTGGGTGGATGAATAAATTATCCATTCTACAAGATAGTAGTGGTACATAAACATAGATATCTGTTGAGTGGATGAATGGATAAAGATATCCACGGCATATTAGGATTTTTTGCAAACCCCCAAATAAGAAGACTTATATGTGCTTATGTTATGAGTATATGCTTAGTTATGCTTTTATCTTGAATCCTTATTTAATTATAGATCATTTCTGAAATTTGGCACCGTTGAAATGATCATGGAAACAGGATAACTTTTATTGCTACCATTAATTTAAATGTAGACAACTACAGTGCTTCGTCCTATAATTGTGTATATTCAGCCTGCTTAAATATAATAGAAATAGCAGTTATTACTGTAGGCAGAAATATAAAAGATGGCAATAGTAGAACCTGAAAAGAGTTAATTCCAGAGAGAGCCTAAAAATTGATTCCTTGCTACCAGATCAAAACCATGATGACTGTAGGTCAGAAGAGGGCAGCAAAGTGCAGCCCAGGTAAGAAATGTGGACTTGACAAAATGGCCTGAGACGAGATGAAAAGTATGCCTCAAAGAACCCTGGAGGGTGTGTGCAGCATTTAGCAATAGAGAAACGTAGGAGACCCAAGAAACTAATCTACTGTCTTTGTACCAGGGACAGTAGCCAATATAATAGATAAAATAAATAGAACAAAAATATTGTTTTTACTCTCGTTACCACATTTTAATTTTTGGAACACTTCTCTGTGGTATAGGTAACTAGATGCCACCTGAGGGAAATAATACCCCAAGAGGGAACTACCAGGAAGGAATAGAGCCAAGACTCCTTTCAGATAACCCAACCGAGATAAACATAAGGAAGTCAGATTGACAAAAGCAGATCCAGTAAGGTTTCAACCTAGAAAGCAAAGGCCAAGATCAGGGTCTAAGTATCAGCAGCAAAAGGAGAGCAGCAGGAGGCCAGAATTAGGAGACAAAGTGAGAGTCTCCATGCACTATAGCTTTTTAAAGGGATGGTGGGGATGGATTCTGAAGTCTTGAATAGCATTCCTCCTGGTTAAAGAAGCTTTGTTATGCCCAGAACCAATGTGAGACCTTACATGGCTACCAGATTTGTCTTGTTGGAACTCAAATCTTTGACATCTCTTCATTGCCCAGTGAATTTGAAATGCCAATTGTAGCATGGCATTTAAAGTCGAGTTTTATTTATTCATAACTTAGCCATCTCTAGTCCCACTGCCTTCTTCCTATTTGGTGTACCTACAACATTTTACATGTATTTCTCTTGTATAATTTAAAACACTGTGTTAAATTTTGGTTGAAATGGCTCCTCTTTCTTCCCTCCCCATCCCCTACCAAATTTGAACTGCTCAAGAGTAGGGATAGGATCATATAACAGGCGCTCAGACAATTTTTGTTAAATGAATGCACTATTAGCACTCATCTCAATGGAGATTAATTTTTTTAATGCTGTCGTGGAGCATAAATTTTTGCAATTGAATTGTAGTTCTGACTAGTAACTCTCTACTAGTAACTAAGATGATCTTCTGATTTGAAAACGTTTGAAATTTTCTTCATGTCTTCAGAATTTAGAACCTTACATGAATATGTGTGATTATGGAATGTTTCCAAGAGATCTGAGTCTTCTTTTCATTGTTTTGTTATTAATTTCTAGTTTTATTGCATTCTGATCAAAATATACAATTCTGGTCTCTTGCCTTGTTTTGCATTCTCCAGTGTAACTAGGTGACTGAGGTGATCATTACAGCCAAAATTAACACAATCTTTTCCTGTTTCAATGGCAAACAGGTTCTCTGATTTGGGGCCTTATTCTTAGAGGAAGTAGGTGCTAAGAGACCTTATCATAATACCCCATGAACCTGTCAGAAAACCGCCAATATATAGAATTTCAAAAATTTCTACCATTATAGTCATATTTGCACAAGGGCACGATCAGAAGGCTACTCTAAAAAACACACAATCCAGGCACTTCCCTACCCATCTTCCCCCTCCCCACTCTCTCTTTATTTTTTTGAGGCCCTATAGGCAGAAGAGAAAATTTCTCCTAATTGAAATGAAATTGTCATTTCCCTTTTACTCATAAGAGTGTTTTTCTCCTTGGCCTACATGCGATGTAAATATTTACTTTCGTAAATATTTGAGTCACGTTCCGTGCTTACTAATTATTATTACATTTGTTTACATTTTTCTCTCTTAAATTTAATCAATGTGTACCGTACCTGGTAAACCAGCATGTCTAAATCTTATTGGTACAAAGATCAAAAATCAATGTTGCTCAGTTACAAGAATTAATTACTGAAGACAAGCCTTATTTAATCTATAGTTCCTTTTAACTGATCTAATAGCAAGTTCATATGCCAATATCATGGTTGAAAGACTTGTCTGAGAAATATTATTAATCACTTCAGTACCAAAAACAAACCTTCTGAGGCCATTGTCTAATTTCACATCTATATTTTAAAAGCATGTCATAATATAGTATGGATTCACCAGTTTCTCTAAGGAAATTTTATTTTGTTTTTAGCTATTGTAACATAAAGTTCTGAGATTACTAAAAAGTGATCAATGTAATATATAAAAAATAATTTGTTTCTAATACTTTTAATCAAGTCTGTAATTCTTTTAGTAATTATCTGGACAATGGCCATGTATTTAAGATTTTCAAATGACAAAACCAAAGTCTGCATTGTTTCAAAAAAGGATTTTCAATTTTAATAACAATATATTTATAAATGTTTGTTTAAGCATGAAATGTTCAAGCATAATATCCCTACAATTTAGTTGGCAAATTAAGGCTATATATTTGGAAATACTTATCATTTCCACTTTCAGTATCTAAACATTGGAAAAAATGTTTCCAACTGGAATTAAAATATTTTATACTTGATTCCTAAGTTTTCTATAGAGCATGATATAGTAAAATCATGTTTTCTACTAATTTCATAAATACATATTTAAAGTGGAAAAATAATTTTAAATGAAAGAAAAAATTGACCTGAGGAAAGAAAAATATTCTACTTAAGTTTCTTTCCATTCACATCATTCATAGTAATTTTTAATTTTTTTCTAATAGTAGGAACAAAATGGGTAAATAATACAGATGTCACACTGATATTAGAAACAGATCCCCATTCACTACAGTGTGTATTATTTTTAGAGCTTTGATTTGGCAAGGCTTCTTTGTATTTTTTTAAAAACAAAAAATCATTTAGAATATGCATCTGGGCCACACCACTTCCATTTAGAGAAAACAGAAACAGGTGACCATGAGGAGCAGTTTTCTGTGTGCACTAACTCAGCATGGCAGGAGTTCAAAAGCAGCAGGACTCTCCCATCTGTTTGCAAGCTGCCCTGAACCATTTGATTCATAGAAGTTCCATTTTCCTTTGGTAAAAGGCACACTTCTCTAGGATTTGAAGAGAAATTTCAGTGGTGCTCAGAAGGAGAAATAGGTACACAACAGTAAACCTAATAGTCCTTTATTTGGTAATAGTAAGAATTTTACTTTAAAAACAAAATACGACCACTAATAGATAGTGTTATATTATTTATTGAGGAACTCAGAAGAAGAAAATAAAAATGAATAGTTTGGAATCATTTGAAAGCACAGTATTCATGTGATAAAATGGATTACAAAATATATAGAGGATTTAATCAATCATTGACAGTTTTTCAGAGAGATGTTTTGTGCGCGCACACACGCACACACGCATACACACATATTTCCTTTTCACAGTGGAAATATTGCCCTTGTATTTAGTACCCAGTTTTATCCCATTGTTTTTGAAGACCAGGATGTGATTCATTCTAAAAATAGCTTTCTCCAGTATAAAGTTTCTGAATAAAAATAGTTTGTTGTTGTAGTATTCAGGAAAGTCTAAAGACCTTGTGTGTGTGTGTGTGTGTGTGTGTGTGTGTGTGTATGTGTTAACACTTAGCAGCCTCATAACATTGCTAAAGAATCATCAGGTAGTGGAGTACTATACACAGAAGAATCATTTAATGGCTTGAGATGTTAAGGACATGAAAGAATATATTGGTTCTTAGATATAGTGGATATCTGATTTAAATATTAGTCTTTTTTATTAACAACTAAACATTATTTTATTTTATGTAGTATCTTTTAATTATAATAACATGGTCAGATTTTAAATAGACTTTTAAAATTTCATATTTTTCCCTCTTTTAATGTATTTTATTTGTTTTAGGTGAACCAACATCCCGCTGGGGAATGTTTTGATGTTTAATATTATTATTATTTATTGTCTGATTTTTGTAATGAGTTTTTACTTTCAACAATTTTTAAATATAAAAGAAAAAAGACTTTATGGCAAAAAAGGCAAAGAAATAAAATGAGAAATTGCTTATGTTTGGGAGTACTTGTTTTTGTGTTTTACTTGTTTGTTTTGTTTTAAAGGAGATTGTACTTAATTTTACATTACAGCAACAGAGGATTTTTTGAGCATTTTTCCCTGAATTCAACAAAAGCCTGAATGATGTTAGATACAGTATCCAAGGGGTGGGAGTTTTAAAAAAGCTTCTTGTCTCACACCAGTAATAATAATTTATCTGAAAAAAACTCTTCTTAGCAAAGCAAATAGGAACTTTAATGTCATTAAGATCTGAGGGTGTTGACAATGAAGCACATCTTATTTTCAATAATTAACAGTATCCTATTCTAGCAGTTTTTTTCGACTGAATTCCAAAGTGACCATTCCCTTAGTCTACTTCAGAATTCATTCAAGTGATTTTAAGAGGAAAAGGTACTAATATTAATGCAATAAATTGCATTCATGAGTGACAACACAATTCCAGACAATTTCAAACAAAATATTATTTGAAACTGTAAAATTTTTTGAGGTTAAATTTCTTGAATGATTTCTATAATCGCACCAGTTCGTACTCCTCCAACCATTTTTCTTCCTCTCCTTAGCAGGGGAATTTTCTTTCATTAATTCTCTACTAGTGTAATTCAGTGTTCAAAAACAGGAAGCAATCATTAGGAGTGGGCCAAACTCCGTTATATATTAAAAGAACTGAGAGTTTTCCTTGTCATTCTATCTTTGCAAATGGGGATGAACATTCATTAAGCCAAGGAAAGATTTGCCAGCTGCAAATCTTTGCAAGGTGCCCTAGTGCTCCAAACCAAAAGGAAAACAAAAATTCTAAAGCCTCTATTTATGTGTATCATAAAGGGTGAATAAAATAAGCTAGCAAAAGTGTTCTCAGGAGGAAAATGTTCCGTCTCACACATTTTAGAGGAACATGTGCACTTTTTTTTTTGCAAAACTATGATATTCAGACTTTTTCCAAGATCATCTTAAAATGGCAAAAAGGGAAGGAAGGATATATCGTCATTATACTAAACCTTAATTTTATTTCCCTTGTGCTATACTGTAGGGATCTAGAATAAGGCTAAGATATTTTTTGTTTTGTTTTTAACAAATTGTGAGACTCTGAAGTAGCCAACACTTTATATTATATTTAGTCACTATCAATGGGGATGGAGCACTTCTGCCTTATAAAAACCATATTTTCCTTATAAAAATCTGTGTTAAATTCTTGGATATTAAAATATTGGAGTTAATTCTGTGTTTTCTTGTGTTGAAATGTTGACCACATTTAAACTGAAAAGAAATATGCTCATATCTGTTAGAAGAATGTTACCTGTATTTGCTGAATCATACTGTATTTCAAATTTTATATTTCTTTTGATAAGAATGTGCTTCCATTTTAATATATCAGCCTTAAATGCAAAACTTGAACGTTTTACCTTCACTTTTCTCCATACTCCAGAATGAGAGTTAATAATTATTTAAAATCCATGTTAATTTATATTAAACGAACATGTATTTGTTCACTTTGTCATAATTAGGAATAGTAAAACTATTATTTTGTTCTCAAATATTTATTTATTTTTATTAAAAGCCTTTCCTCTTGGACAGCGAGCAAAAAGAAGAGTTTCCCAGAAGCCAATATTAGTTTACTGATTGCTTGGAACCGTTTGGTTACGAAAAGAGGAGTTGATTCTCAGGGAAAAAAATGACCCATTTAAATCCCCACCTCAGACCATGGTCCTTTTTTGGGAATTTGCCTTAAAGTGCTTACATAAAATGAGCAGTGCCTATCTTCCTAAATCATTGCTATCCAACTGGTTATTCTTGATAAACTGCTTCATCTTTTAAAAATTTTTTAATTTTTTATAACTAGAATTGACTTATAACATTGTGTAAGTTGAAGGTGTACACAGGTTGATTTGATACATGTCTTGCAATATGATTACAACCATAGTGTTAGCCAACACCTCTATCACGTCACGTAATTATCATTTCTGTTGTGTTGGGAACAATTAAGATCTGGTCTCTTAGCAACTTTGAAGTTGATAATACAGCACTGTTTTGTATAATTACTATGCTGTGTATTTGATCTCCAGGGCTTATTTACCTACTGGTTGCAAGTTTGTACTTTTATCAACCATCTCCCAGATTCTCCTACCCTCCAGCCCCTGGTAACTACCATTTTACTCTCTGTTTTTATGAGTTTAGATTTGATAAACTGCTCAGTCTTAATGAGGATTCTCTGACTCCTTATAATTTTATGGGAATTCCAGGTGTCAACATCCTCTCTTCACGAAAATGAAAAATCCATTTCCAAAAAGGGTGGAGACCTCTTGTTTGTAAAAGTATGCTGGATGTTCTAAAATGATACCATTAGATGATCCTTTGGCTGTAAAATCACCATAGTACAACTAGGTGGAAATGGCTCTTAAGTCATACTTATAAACATGTTAACTTTTATCGGATAGTTGGAAGATAATACTGATAAATTGTTTTGGTTCTCTATCATGTACTTGTACCTATGCAGAAGCATTTAGAACAAACATTTTTAATGTAGTATAGTATATATTAACTCGATTTCAAATTTAACTGAATTTCTAAATCTGGATCGCTCTTCTTGGGATAATCTCCCTCCTGCCTCTCACCTGCCTGTCTGACTGCCTTAGAGCTCGCTCTACATGTTACTTCCTCAGGGAGACCCCACTGATCCTCCTTCCTCCTTCCCCGGGTTAGGTGAGATACTACTTTTATTTCTCCTTTCACAACACACTATACAATTTTAGCTATTTTGTTGGTAGTTATATTCCACCCTCCCACAAACAAGTTGTAAGCTTCATGATGGTACACACTCTATTTCTATCTGTCTTATCTGTACTGTATCTCCAGCACCTAGCAAGTTGACTGATGTGAAGTACTCAATAAATATTTGTTGAGTCAATGAATAAACACATTGTTTTTAATTTTGCCATTGGAATAACTCAACTGATTTTTTTTTTTTTTTTTTTTTTTTTAGTATCTCCTTGACAGCCATGTTATCATCTGTAGGAAAATATTTTTTCCTTAAATACAGACAGTTGAGAATAAGGATGTTATCATTTATGGAATTTGCTTTGTGTAGTGGTCATATGCAAAGGACAGGAGACGGGATAATTTTGTTCATTTAGTAACTGCCAAAAGTATATGGCAGTTAATATGGAGTATATGGAATTAATGGCATCAAAGGAACTTCTCACCATCTCTAACTCACAGAAGAGCTGAGCGGTAATATGTGTAGTATTGCTTTGTCTGATATTTGTTTGGCCTCTAAGTGTTAATTGTGAATAAAAATCCAAAAGTTAGCTAGAATGTTTCAATTCTGTCAATCTGTATTTAGCAAAAACAGTTTTTATAAGAATTGTATCACTTTTTAGTGTTCTTAGTTTTACCTACATAACATTGTGATTCAAAATTTTTATATCATTACTGCAACACAAGGAAAAAGCATCAGTTGACAAAGAAGTATAGAGTTAAGCATAAAACCACATCTCTTTGCCTTCAGAATGTGAAAAAAAATCCTGGAATGATTTTATATGACTATTTATAGCTAGTATTAATTTCATTGATATTTGTATTTTCAAGAACCACAATTCTTCAGAATTTTGTTCCCTGATACAGGGAACAAAAGGGCATCTTCCTCTCTTTCTCTTCCATTTGTCTGAATATTTAGGTACATTCACTCTTTGAAAGTTTTAAAATTAGACATTCTCACGATCTTTCTTGGCATTTCAATGCTAGATATGAAAATATCAGCAGGATTTACTGTGTTCTCGATTGAATTGCACTTTGTTTTCATATTTGTAAAATATCTTTTTCCCCATATGGTTAAAAAATTCATAAAATATAAACATAAACATATGTAAGTTGTCTCTGTGTTATGTTATATTTTGTTTTGTTGGTAGCGTCTGGATTGCAACCAGAAACATAGCTCCTTATCCTGTTTTTATTTTCTGCTTCTTTAAATGGTGAACATTTTTTCTACTCCAGACCTCTGCAGGCTTCTGGAACTATGGTGGGGGCACTAAGTGTCCTTTGTTAACTTGCACAAAGTGAGTACAATATATCAACTAGCAGCATAGCCTTCAGAGGCAGAGGACCTCGGCTCTAATCCTGAATCTGTTGCCTCTTTGTTTCTGGAAATTCTGGAAACTACTTTACTCTGTACCTTCTTTCACTCATTGATAAAAGGAGGATCATAATATTGTACTCACTTCATATTTCTGTTGTGAGGACTGAATGAATTAACGTATGTAGAGTGCTCAGAATGGCCCTGGTATGTAGAAGCACTACACAAAAGGTTAGCCGCTATTTTTATTCTCACTTCCCTCCTTCTGAGGGAAGGGAAATATGTAGACCATCTATCCCACTTTTGTTGTTGAGCTCCTGGGTTTGCAAGGACAGGTGAGGGAATTAAATTGTTGTAATATCAGAGAAATTGTGAAGATTATGTTGTAAAGTACCTAGAAAAATACCTGATATATAGAACACACTAAATAAATGTATTCACTTAACTTTATCTTTTTCTTAGTTCAAAGAACTTATAGATTTTTATTATTGAGGTATAATTGACATATAAATTAATATTAGTTTCAAGGGTACAATGCAATGTTTATATATAGTGAAATGTTCACCACAGTAAGTCTAGTTAGCATCCAGGCCATGTATAGTTACAAATTTTTATAACTATAATTATGTATAGATTATTTTTGATTCATTTACTTTTTACCCAAAAGGTCACAGTGCAGAATGGCAAATGTATGGCCAAGAAATTTGATTTTTGTCACTATTTCAGAAAGGTCCCTCAGGTTTTATTGATTTAGGATATTTTAATATATTAAATGTTTCTAGTCAGTCGCATCTGGGATGAATGCTAGCTCTGTTTTTTCCTAGTTATGTGATCTTGGGCAAGTTACAAAAGCTCTGTGAATCTCAGTTTCTTCATCTGATAAATGCAGACATACTAACTGTCCAAAAAATGTATTGTGAAGATTAAAAAGCATCATGTCAAGCACATAGAGTAGCACTAAATAAATGGTATTAGCCATTCTCTATTTTTTTCCTAACAGTCCAAATTAGGATTTACTGTGTGATTGATCTCAGCTTTTCTTCTTGCTCTTACATGTCCATTCCTCTTTTCTATCAAGTCAAATGAGGTAACATGCACATGAAAACATTGGTGACACAAAATGCCCTATACACATGTTATAATTTTAAAATTAGCATTAATGACTTCTCTACTATGGCTATTATCATGTTTGACCTTAGACCATCTGTTTTCCTTTAAATGTTCTCTTACTATCCCTTTTCTTGTATGACTTCAACAATCATCTTTCCAGGCCCTTGGACATGAAATTTCAGTCTTCCTCGTCTCCTCATTGTTTCACTCTTTTCATAATCAAAATCTTGCAAAATATTCCTCTGAGAAAAATTTTGATTTCATTTGTCCCCTTTTATCTATCCTAGTAGGATAATCCCTGGTGAAAGTTTTAGTCACATCATGAATTTTTTTTTCAAATCAATGCTCCTTTGTCTTTGATAAAAATCCTCCACCTAACTTGCAGATTCTCTTATTCTTGAATTTTCAAGTTCATTGCAGAGGACCTCAAGGTCCTCAGAGTTCCCCTTATCTATATGATTTTTCTCTTTTTCTTTCTCTCTATTTCAGCACCTATCTTCTTTAACTTCTGTTAGTAAATTGAATAATTTTAAGATTCATTGGGATTAGTGACCATTTTGAACAGTAAGAAATGATATAAATATGATTTTAATTTCTATTATAGAATTAATAATGCTATTTTGAAAATTGAGCAATATAAAGATGAACAATTTTTTATTTTTCAAATCTAGTAAATTCTGACTCAACATAATCATTAAAACATCATTTAAATGTGTCTTAGAATCTATATAGTGTAAATGTGCATAGATATATTCAAATGATGTAATAACCACAGTTTTTAAGCAAAAATATGGCATTATTTTAATACACATAAAAAGCCACATATACAAAAGGAAAGATGTCTTCTGCCTACATATGTATTTGTTTAACTCACTGGACAAACAGTGGCTGGGAAAGTACAATTCAAAGGAATTGTGATTCCTTTAAAATTGGGAATGATTCCAGTTCGATGAAACAAGAGAGGGGAGTGGGGGAAAAGGAAAGGTTTGAAAAAATGTTATCGCAGGGGCATTTGTCTTTGCTTAGTCTTAATTTTTACTATAACAGATCCATAAACTTATGACATTCTGAGTTGGATTGACTTCAGCTGTTTAGAAGAAAGTAATTATGATTATCGTCCTCAAGCCAAGATAACAACGCACCAATTGTGACTAGCCAAGAAGCCTGGAATTCACGAACCGCCTTTTATTTATTTATTTCTTTGTGTTGGCTGTTTATCAGGAAGTGACTTCAGTAAAGAAGAGCTGTATTTCATTTATTAAGTAAACTCTCAAAACTCTGAGAAGGATGGTGCATATGCTATATTAAAAAACTACTTCAAAATATGTACATGTAGATGTTCATTGCATTTAATTTAACTAACACTTTTTTAGTCATTTGGAAAAATAAGGTCATGATGACATGGGTGAATTTGTTTTTTAATCTCTTTGCTTTTCTTTCTGAAACATCTTGTTGATCTATGTACAACACCTAAGAGCAAAGGAAATATATATATTTTAAAAAATAATTTTTCCTCAATAGTAACTCTAACAATGATATAGAATACAAATTACAATTTCAGGAATCCTGAATTCAATGTAAAGCGTATATGAATAAACCAAAGGCAAGTCTTGATTGAGATGATTTTGATAGCTGTAGATCTAAAAATACTTTTCCAAAAGTTGTTTGTAGCAAACACTAGAACATCTAAATGAGAGGGGAAATTTTCCTGTTTCAGTTACCTCTTTATCTCTATTCTGAATACTAACTAAAATAGTCAGCATTTTTGAGAGCTAATTTTTTTAAATACCCTGTTTTATTTAAGAAGTCTATCAACTTTTTTTTGTTAATTTGGGTCCTCAAAATTACTCTTAATTACTACCTTGGAATTATTTCATTTCTGATCTCTCTCTCTCTCTGTCCTGCTTTTTGGGTTCTTAAACTTTTGGGTAATTATGTGTCCCTTGGAGTCGCTGATGAATGTTATTGACTCTTTCTCCATAAAAATAAAATACCACAAATCATTTCATGTCCTAAAGTCCATTCATGGTGCCCACATTAAGAACCCTTGTTTTTCCATCTCACTCTTCTTTCTCATCTGTATACCTAAACTCATATAAGTAGACAAAATAATATCAAATGTAGGGTGAGGGGGCATGATGATCATGTTCACTGGAATTGGCTTGAAAACTATGCTTTTGATAAGGGCTTCTGTGTTACAGTTCTGGGCTGTGTTTTATATGTATATTCACACTGTCATGGAACACTCACTATTTTGGGGCAAAGAATATGGAAAAGAAAGTCCTTTTGCTTTTCTATGTTTCTAATATGAGTTTATTGAATTTGTGAAATTTACACTTTCTTCAAGATAGACAATCTGGTGGTGTAATTGCATAGATAATATTTTCCCAATCTCCCCCTACACACCCTTTAAAACTTTTACACCACATTTATTTATTAGCCAATTTAACTATTGAATTCTGTAACTTCTTTTTCATTATACATAGCATTCTGATTCTCTTTTTGTCTAAAATTTAATTTGTTTCTTAAAGGAATTTTTTTATGATGCAATTTTAGTAACACAATGCTTTGCAAATCTCTTGGCCAATAGAGACCTAATAATAGAAGACAGTAGATGCTGTGAGGGCAGGCACACTGTCTGTCTGTATTCACCATTAATTGTGTCTCCTGCACAATGCCTTGCACAGTATAAGAAATGAATAAATACTTGTTGAATAAATGAGTGAATTAAAAAGAAGGTGATTACAAATCAGACAGGATACTGCAAATGCCATTGAATAGAAGCCAATTACAGTAGTTCCTAGTAAACTTCAGTGGTCCTGAATACAACCCTTTACTTTTGCAAGGAAGTAGAACAGATCATTGAAATATCCACAATGTCTTTTACAAAACTCCATCACTAAAGCCATAGATTTTATTTTTTAAGAGAGGCCAATAGATTCTTCCTTGAGGGATATTTATTCTTTACAATTCAATTATAACATATTTGTACTCTTCAAGCCAAATCATATTTAAAAAATTATATGTGGAGAGACTGTAATTTGTAGACTTAGCAATAGGAAGAGAAACCATAACTAATAACCTATCATAAAGTCCTGGAACACTAAGACCAAGAAGCAGATCTAGAGCAAGAGATGGAATTCATGTTGATGAATCTACACATTCCTGTAAGGTGGCATGCAGACTATATTAGTGCTTATCATTATTAGAAATGTAGGATATTTAAATAAATTATTTATTTTAAATAATTAAAATTACATTAGAGTTTACCCAAATTTTGAATTAGTGTAAATCATTATTACACTGACCATTGTAACATTAAGCTGAAAGGAGATATGAAATAATTTTAAAAAGATATTTGAGTGAAATTTTGGCATGTAAATATTCATTTATGCATGCATAAATTAAAATCATTGCACATTTATTATATTAGTGATGGAGGCACAGATGAATAAAACAGTATAGTGGAGAAGACAGATACCAAAACCAATTACAACTGTAATATGTAACCACTGATATAATCACACCATGAACAAGAGTCCTTTGGAAGAAGAAAACAGAACTACTTGCCTGAGGGAGTGAGGAAAGGTCATGGATGAGATACATCTGAACTGGGGCTGAACGAGTAGGAGTTTGCCAAGAGGAGGAGATGGAGTAGGGTATTCCAGGAACAATGTTCTGTAAGCACATTGTGCGTTCAGGAAATGAGGAGAAGGTCAGTGTGTTTGGCACAAAACCACAGAGAAGGGAGGAAAAGGTGGGTAGAGAAATAAGTTGTGGCCAGGTTACAAAATACCTAACATTCTGTGCAAAAGATTTTGAAATTTATACTGAGGATATTGGTAAGGCAGAGGTTAGGTAGAAAAATGAAATGATCCAATTTGTTCTGGGTAAAGAATATTAAACATTGGGAGTAGCATGTGGATAATTGCCTAGAGAGGGGAGAGATCAGCAGAAGGAGGACAGATAGGAGGAAGAAATAATGCTCCAAGTGAAAGATTTTAAGGAACTGAACTAAGGCAGTGGAAGAGGAAGACAGAGTGATATCCCTGAGACATTAGTGAGAACAAATGATAGATTTGAGAGAACAAAAAATAGACAATGGAGATTGATTGAATAAGATAGCCAGAAAAAGGGAATGTGTTAGAGGATCCTTAAAACTTGAGGTTATGCAAAGACAGAAGGTGGTAACACTCATTAAATATAGAATACTGAGGAAGATCAGATATAACAGGAAAGGTAAGTAGTTCTCCTTTTGACATATTGATATGAGATGATTGTGGGATATTAACTCAATATTTCCAATAACCAATTTTCTTTCCTTTCCTTCCCTTCCCTTTCTTCTTTCTCCTTCTCACCCTCTCCCTTCTCTTTCTGTTTCTTCAATATGAGTGTGATAGTTGAAACTATGACACTGATTGGGAACACCCAGAGAGAGTGACTATGATTGGAGTAGGTAATCCGGGGCAACCAGTGAATAACTTGCATTGAAGAGATGGTTAGAAGAGGAACAGCTGTCACCGACAAGGGCTTGCTGCCTGATGTGCACAGAAGCCAACACTACAACACTGACTTTTGAGAGAAGAAAGAGCTTTTATTGCAAGGTCAACCAGCAAGGAGAAAGAAGGCAAATCTCAAATCTGTCTTCTCGAGCTGAAATGGGGACAGACTTTTAAGGATTTGGGAGTGGGAGTGGTTATACAAAATGTTAACTTGGTGGAATTTAATTGGAGAGTAGGAGTGTAATAGTCTTATAAGTCCCATGTGTTACAAATCAAGGGATCCCTCCATGCTTATTAGGTTCCCCGTTCCACCTCTTCGCATTGAGTTTCATAGTTAGGGAACTTTTGGTTTTAAGGTGGCTCAAGGCCATCTGAGGACAAGGTTTCCACCCTCTGAGCATGCTCCAGCCACATGACTTGCAGTTTTTGTTTGCTGCTCCTGCAAAACAACTTTTGATAAATTGTTACTGATACCACAGGATCAATACAAATTGGTCTATGATGGTTACACAGTCAGTAAAATTGACAGAGAATAAAATAATCACAAAAGTAGGTAGGAAAGCAAAAGATCAATGACGTCTTAGAAGTTAAAGAGGAGAGTTTAAAGAAGTCAACTTGTCAAATTTAGCAGATTCTGCAGAGGCTGAGGAGTTAGAGCATGTTGGTGTCCTTGGTAAGAGCAGTAAGTGTGAAAGATTTTAATTAATCCATTCATTCATTTATTCAATGAGCATTTTTCAAAAGTCTTCTGTGTTCTTGGGCTTGGGATGCAAATTCAACAATATATACCACAATGTACATTGCAGTGAAATAAGGAGATTTCCACACTATCAATAATTTTGCCAGCAAAATAGTTCATGATGGGTAGACCATCGTGGTTACATTTTAGGCTTTACATTGCAATCCTCTCTCTAAGAATGATATTTCTATCAAAGATGCATTTCATTATATGGCCTCTATCACCACCTGGTCCATACCTCTTTTTAATGAATCAAGGACCTGAACCAAGTGGGGATCTCTGTCAAAATGGTTACTAAATATTTGTTACTTGAAGTGACAATTCTATAGAAAATTTTCCCAATCATTACCACCATACACCCATTATCAACAGCCACACATCATTATTTAAAATTCCTGGATAAAATGTGAATTGTTAAGTAAACTTTTAAATTTATCAATTAGAAACACAAATGTTCCCTGCATATTTTAACTATTTATCTTTAAAAACAAATGACACATCCAACTGTAAGCAGAATAAAAGTCTGGCCCGAGATACAATCCTTCACTTTCTCATTTATGGCCACATGACTCAGCCAAATGACTTAATTTCTCTTCATTTCCACAGTAGGTGCACTAGGAATTACAATCCTTGCCTTGCAGAGTTATGAATTAATATGAAAGAAATAGCTAAGAAAGAGTTTGGCACATAGAATTTTGATAAATAGTAATTATGAAAACAATGTAAAGTGTCTAGTAAAATACATAATACTTAATGCACAGGAGCTGTTTAACAAGCCTAATCCTAAAACTGTGCTCATTGAAATGTCCTCCACTTCTGAGTATCCCACTAGACACTATAAATCTCTTAACTTCATACAAAGTCCTAAGTTATTTTGCCTCCTTGCTCAGGAGAAGAAGAAACAAAGATGCAACAAGTTAAGCATCGAGGCTAAGGTAGAAAATGACAGAACTAGGATTTGCACACTGGCCTTTCTATCTCAGAATTCTGTGCAACTAAACACTATGTGACCCAGCCTGCTTCTCCTTTAAAAACTTCTCCTTACTGCTTCCTCCATTTTCTGATTTAATTTCGTTTCTTATATTTTGCATTTCCCATCAATTGTTACTAGACATCCAGAAAAGCAATTGATTTTCTGAAATTCCTTTAGTATGTATGTGCTCCCAAGATCAGTTACTAGGGAAGCCTCAGCTAACAGTTTCACATAGGGATACTGTACAATAACATCCCTTAGGGGTACCAATGATTTTTTTATCAGATTTACTAAGATTTTATACATCTAATGGTTCAAAATATTTTCACCAAGACTAAGAATCTCTCCCTTTCTAACAGACACACTGAGTTCTCTCTATGTTTAACTGAAAGTAATCACTCCAAAAAGTGGATCTCATGGACAAGAAAATGGGAAAACAGGAAATGATAATTAAAGCAGCAGTTAGCAATGTAAGTTTCAGAGCTGCATTATCTCTTTCTTACTTTTCATGTGAAAGAGAACAATATCCAATTAATCAAGTGATTGGATATAATCATTTACTCCTTAATAAGTGTTCATCTTCCCTTGTACACTTGAGAAGATTAGAGATGATAATATTCTACCGATACTTTCCCAGCAGCTTATTCTCTGGACTAGAATAAATCTTGGAATGTCTTAGAGATCTTGGTTGCTAATGAAAGCTTTCATTTATTTTGATAAAGAAAGAAGCTAAGAAATCATTTTCTTTTATAATTTCGCATCTGTATTTCAATCATTCTCCCTGCTGCTTCTTTTGTCAGTAAAAAAAAAAATAATAATAATAATGTTTATCAGTGAAATGATCCAGGCCTTATCTTTGGAGAAATCTAAGTGGCTTTTTACTTGGGATTCTCAAATTCTAAATGCCTGTAGTCAAATTTGGCAGGATTTATTTATTCCTAAACTTTTTTGATTGCTGATTTTCCCACATGTTTAGCAATGTAGCTCCACTCTGAGCTCTGGCAGCTACCCACCATCCTGGGAATATCATTTGAATATACACATTTCCTTTTCTCTAATACACATTTATGCTGGTCCCCGATACCTTTTCTCACTCGAGCTCCCTCTATGCTCAGTCAAATATTGCCTCATCTTTTCATAGAAGCTATGCTCGAATGAAATCGTTATATGGACAAAGAATTTGTGTACACTGGGTCCAGGAGAATGGAATTATATGAGAATTCTGAGCTGGACATTAATTTCTAGAACATTATTGTAGAGAATACTGTGTACATTGATTCACAGTAACAACATCTTTTGTCCTTTCAACTCTTAGCTGTGTATCTGTCTCTTCCTTCTGCTAGGAAGAGTTGCTAAATGTATAATCTAGTCCATTAACTCTCACAAATATAACTCAGGACTAATGATAATTAAAAATCCACAGTCACAAAGCAGAGAGGCTGTAAGAGAGTTTATTACCAAATGACTTTTTTTTTTTTATACTTTTGCCTGAGAAGACATAGACATGCTCAAGAGGAAATTAAATACTTCAGAGCCAGCTAATCTAATTTGGAGCAAGACTAACTCTGAATTATAAATGCAAAATCAACCTTCAAAATTTAAATCAGTTATAGATGTAAAGATCCGTTCACTATTCATCAGTTCATATCACGATCTATGCAATTGGATTTAAAAATTTCCTATCTTGGACAGGTTTCTGAAAAGTGACCTTGGTCGGAATAAGAGGAATGAAGTGAGGTCTCTGTCATTACAATGGTCATTTGTCACTCAGGAGCGGACTTCACACGCATGGTACACTTAGAAACGCTGAGTTTTGAGGGATGCACATCTGAAAATGTCGAAACTAGACACATTTACTCTGGTTTGGTTTCTTGAATACAGCATGGCTCTTGCAGATTTCTTTCCTTAATCAAGGTAAAAGTAAGTAGACGTGTTCATCTTTGATAGTGGTGGTGATGTTTTCTATTGATTTGTATTGTTATTGTTATGGGAAGAGACCAGCTGTCTAAGATACAAATCTTTATACAGTGGATTTGCTATGCTCTGAGAGCAAGACGTTATTTAAGCATTTCTTTTCAAGGTATATGATCTTTAAGTTCTTCTGAAATATTACTTGTCAATGTCCCCATAATATTTTAGAACAATTCTAGGCTTTGATTTACGAGCTGCCCGTACTTTCTTCCAAGCCATGCTATTGAGTCATTTACAAAATGTAGTCCGTGGACCAGTTGCATCAGCATCACCTGGGAAGTTGTTCGAAATGCAAGTTCTCAGGTACCCCCCAGACTGACTGAATCAGAGACTCTGGGGATGGGGCTCAGTAATCGGTGTTTTAACAAGCTCTCCAGAGAATTCTGATGCACATTCAACTTTGAGAACCACTGCTCTTCTAAACTATGGCTTTTCACTATTTTATCTTTGACCCCTTTAGCAGTATTGTGAAGCCTATCTTCTGTCAGAATAATATTTTTAAATATCCAAAATAAAATACATGTATTACTAAGGAAATAGGTTATATTGAAATTCAGTTATCTAAATATTAAAAACAAATTTGTGATACAATAATCACAAATTCTTTATTGCTTCTTTATTAACATGTTTAACTAACAAGATTCATGGGCAAGTCTAATAACTATCATAGTTTAAAAATACTGGTGATTGAAAAAGTTATTTCTGGATATCTGCAACAATCACAATGTGATGTGACTATATCTGATTTATATTGGTGACAAAGTCACAAATATTACTAATACTATTGTGGTTTATGCATACATTCATGCTTGAACGAGATATTAAATTTCAGCCAGCAGTAATAAAAATGAATCATGAGTTTTCTTTGCATCTGAATTCATGGACCCCCTGAATTCTATTCACAGACCCCTAGGGGACAAGAAGCCTTGCAAGATGGGTGATTTTCAGCCCCTCTAAAAATGTTTATCTTTAATCTAATAAATATGATACATTGCAAAACAACCTAGGACACAGGATGTGAATTAAATGTGTTCTGGAAGCCAGAGAATAAATGGTTCTCCTCCAGGGCACCTCGTGGTCTAACACCTGTGACATTTAAAGCATAGCTAATCTAGTCATTTACTGGAAATTACATGTTTTCCTGGTTAATCATACACGACCTTCATATTCATTATATTTTTAAATTTCTTTCCACATGCTTTGTAAATCTGTATTATCACTTTATAGATTGTCACTTCTCAATTCTATAAAGCCTCTGAGAGACAGTAGATTTTCAACTCTTCTCTTCATGTTGTCACTGCTATGGGAATGTCACTGCTAGCCCCATTTGAGGAAATGAATGTTCAAAGATCACATAAACAAGTCAAGGTCATGGAGCACAATTCAGGGCCATGACTCCCACCCAGTTCCACATTTCTGGTTCTGTGTTCTGGCCTTGCTGGCCATGGCTGCAGAGAGGCAGGGAGCCAACGAGACCTGGCCTGGCCACCATGTGAGATAGCTGAGTGAAGATATCAGTTGAATGAAAAGAACAAAAAAGGATTCTATTTCAGCCACTGATGATAGACTACTCAAACAGGAAATAATCAGAATATAAAAGGATGGATCTACTTTCATTATGAGACAGAAAAGACAATAGACTGTCAGAAAAAAACCACGTCCCTATTTTGTAGGTGGAACACTGTACAGCACAATAGAAATTTTTGCCAATTCCTTATTTTGGAAGCCATCATTTCAAAATCATGTCTTTGCCTTTCAGCTCCTTTTATTTGACAGATTCTTCCCCCATACCCTGATTATCAAAGGGGAGTAAAATGTCTTCTAAAGGGCTTTCTTAGAAAATATTTTCTTGTATGTTGTCTCTTGTTGGTGGGAACAGTTTGATATTGTTTCTAGCATCGAACACTGACACTCATTTTTAGCTTTAACTTTATAATTTGGAAGCAGTGTGACATTGACAAATTTTCAAAGGCTCAGCTTTCTTAATCGGTTGAGGATTACATTTGCCCTACTGATTCAAATATATGTTTTAACAGATGAGAGAAGAGGAACAAATATTTATTGAGTGCCTCCTATGTGCCAAACTCTCATAATATCGAGGAAGCAGTGCAGTAAAGGAAGGAAGGTAACACATCCAACTGGGCAGTTGGAGTAGAGGGAAAGAAAGTGAGTCTCTGCAGATGTTACAGCTATTCAGGGAGCCAGAGGCTGGCAGAGAGGAGGAACAGAACAAAGAGACTACACAGCGCGGGAAGAACCCGAGAGCATCCTAGCGGGGTGTAAATGTCTGCGAAAGATCAGTAGTAGCAGGAATCAACCAAAGTATTTTGGTGATGCAGAGTGCTGAGTTTCCCCCTTCAGATTTTGCCATGGGTGTAGAAATGTCTGCAGGCAGCTGCAGATGGAAAATTTAAGGAAGATGGAAGGCAGGGCAAATCTATCTAATGTGGAACAGAGCTGACTGCATTTTTACAGGAGAAAGAGGAGGGAAAGCACTGGTTTCTGTTAGTTTCTATTTATCATACATAATACCTACATATGGAGAGCTGAACAAAAGCAGGGAGGAGAAACCCTTACCTAGCTGCTGTGCAGGAGAGAGTGGGAGGAGCCTTTGAGCCAGGGGCTTCTTCATGAGAACCAGTGTCTCCAGACAAAGGACAACTGTCGCACTAATTCTGATGCTTAATTCAATGTTTAGGAATGCAGCAGATATTTATTATTATGTTAATGCAAGGAAAGAAAGAATTTTAAATGATCTTTAGAGCAACAGTGAAGCTAGTTTTAAAAAATCAGTGGAAGAAACTTATGACTTCTGGAGGAACCTTATTGCAATTCCACTTAGCAAGTCAAAGATGAAGATTTTTAGTCACTTTGGGAGTGGCCTATGCTTCACAGGACCACGGCAGGTATATTTGATTGAAAGAGTTGTTAGAATAACACTAATAAAACCAGCTCTTTTCGTGGTTATTGCTAAGAATTATTAAGCTGTGACTGCTTGAAAATAGCAGGTAAATGTGGGGTTTAGTATACATAATAAAAGCATGAAATAGATATACAGGAAAGAAGAAAAAGAAAAGAAAAGAAAGGCTTAACCATTTAATATGTGCTTTTCAGTTGGGGTCACGGAAGGTTTGGAGTAGAAGTGAATCACGGAACATACAATTTGTTATCCAAACTAAGAAATGTTTATTATCTGTGGAGCCTGAGGCAAGAGTACCAACTGAAGCCCATATATCTGACATATTTCAAGTGTGTAAAGGAAGTCACAAAACTATTAAATAACTTTCCATTTCTATCTTTACAAATAAATATGCAAAATACCCAAGAAGATTAGTTTCAAGTTTAGATTTCTCAGAATTCTCAGAATCTTTGGATTTTTGTGCAGGAACATGCTGGTATGGGGTGAGCTGGCCCCTGGCTCCCAGAAGGCCCTTTTCTGCCCATCCCTTCTCCTTTTTGCGCTGGTGGGGCCTCTCATGTGGATGTAACTGCACTCTTCAGCCTGCATATCTGAGTTCTGTCCACTTCTTAGTGTAAACAACCATCCCATGGCCACTCCTTGAGATGATGGGTGGGCATAAAAGAGGCATGGTCCATCATCTGAAAGGGGAATCCAGCCAAAAGACTCATGCAGTTCCTGAATATGAACATAAGCCATTAGGCAAGAAGCTCTGGGCTCTCAAGGTGCCCAGGATATGGTGAGAAGGGGAGGATTACGTTCTAAGTGGATGTGTTTCCTTGGCTCAGATAACTCCTCATCACACAGAAGGAGGCCAAGCTAGAGTGAGGCCAGAGTTGGGGTCTCTAAAGTGCCGAGACAAGCATATAGCCCCTTCCTTGTGGATCTGAGGCCAGTACTGCAGATGGTAAGCTGGAATTGATTCCAGGACAACAAGCAATAAACCTAGACTCGAGCGGACTGGGTTGTATGGTTACCCTAAATTTATGGAGCATGCGCTGGAGTGTAAACTGCAGTCTGGAAAAGTGTCCTGGGTGTGTAGACCTAGATCAGACAGGTTTTTTTTTTTTTTTTTTTTTTTTTTATCAAAAGAGCCCTTTGTATGTCCTCAGAGAGGAAGAGAATTCTTATATAAACTTTGTATGAGTAAGTAACAGTAAAAACAAAAGACAAATACAGCTGGGCAAGCTTCCTGGACACAGACTTAACAGGAGAAAAATAACTCTGGCTGCATTTGTCACATGATTGTGAAGAAATATAAGTTTAATATGACCAAAATGAACTTTAAAGAGGGAGGATTTTAAATTTTAAAAAGCAGGAAACTGGATGTCCTATGAAGAAGGAAAATCAAGAAGATGGCCATCAGCAACTGTCTGGAAATAGCCGTGAGCAATAAGATAATTTTTGCAGAATTCTTATTTCAGAAAAGGGAGCACTATCTGGTTTACAGGGGGGATATAAATTTTAGTTTTGTTTTTATGTTTTGTTTGTTTTATTATGAGGTAATGGGTAGTACACAGAGAACTTCTAATGAAATAATGGAATGTTATGCATTGAACGTTTGTGTCCCCCTGAAATTCATTATGTGGAAATCCTAACCCCAGCATGGCTTTATTTGGAGATGGAGCCTCTAAGGAAGTAATGAAGGTTCAAAGACGTCATAAAGTGGGGCCATGAACCAATAGGATTAGTGTCCATATACGAAGAGACAGCAGATAGCTCACTTGCTCTCTCTCCACAGCACACAAAGAAGAGGTCATCTGAGCACACAGTGAGACAGCAGCTGCCTACAAGTTGCGAGAAGAGGCTGAGAATGAGACCTTGATCTTAGCACCTTGCTGGCACCTTGGTCTTGCACTTTTCAGCTTCCGGAACTGAGAGAAATTTCTGTTGATTAAACCACCCAGTCTACGGTATTTTTGTTATGGAGCCTGAGCAGACTAAGACATGGAGTAAACAATGAGAGACTGAGGATTAAATATATAAATGGATTTCCAGAAAATTTAAGACAATAATGGGATGGAATATAATATATAGCCTGAGATAAGATGAACAGGTCAAAGGAAAGTTAAAAGGAAATTGTGAAGGACAAATTGAAACAGCAGAAATATTTAAGAAACACCTTAAAAGAAAATTATATGGTGAAAATATTTGGGTTTTCAGGAGGCCAAAGAAATGCCCTCTAGCTGGGGTTCCTGAGAGAAGAGAATATAGATGGAATTTAGAAACAACAGGCTATCCATTCAACTTTGCCAAAAATGTAGTAGTTTTACCTACTCCTAGATCATCTGCAGTTGTGGTTCGGCATCCATGAATCTATTAAATCACTCAAATTATAAGCAAAATCTTATATCCTTATAATTGTAACTTGAAAAAACAACTGGCACCTCCACTTGTTTCCCAGGCAAAAATTAATGAGGAGGATGGCTTTTTTCAATGGACTTCTATACTTAACAGGTGATGGTTTCAATGCATCTGCCCCTTTAAAGCCAAGAGAGCAACCATTACCAGTTATGTGGCTTGTTAATAAACCCCTTTCTTACACCTGGTGTTCCAGCGGTGGCACATTTTTAAAGAACAGAAAGTGAGAAAGGAAGAGAAGTGATTCTCTGGGTGATCATGTCATTCCACTCCCCGTTCTGATTACCATTTTCTGCTTCGTTTACAGCAAAATACTTCATAAGTGTTCTACACACTTCCTCTCCCCCTTTTCTCTCTGTCCTCCTATTTATGTGCCATTACCACGGTCTAAATTACTTGGTTACATAATATCTGTCAGGGCTTATTGCTCACCCACCTTGTTTAGAGCCTTCATGACTATTTGTTTTTTTATTCCATATGATATATTTAAAAATAATTACCTACTATTATTTTTATTGGATCATATACTTTATAATTTATTTAAGGGCAAATTGACATCTTTATGATAATTTTCCTGTTCAAGGACATGGTGTATCTTTCCAGGAACTGATGTCCTCTGTGTCCATTAGTAGTGTTTAAATATATTTCATTCGTTTCTTGTTTAATTTGTTCCTATATATTTTACCTTCTCTTGATGCCATTACAAATTTGCTCCTTCTTTACCCACTGCATATTCTACCCGGTTGTTATATGTAAGTGTGGAAAATAGTGATTTGTGTACATTTACTTTGCGTGTTGCTACATTTCTGACTTCTACTGCTTAGATTAGCATTCCAGATGTGTCCATATCTATCATCAGAAAATCTTGACAGTTTTCTCCTCCTTTCCCAATTTTATACCTCTATTTTATTTAGTTTTATTGTGTTTGGCATTGTTGAATTACATTGGCTGGTTCTTATAGTTGGATATTAAATAATAGTGGTAATACACAAGCATTCATATCTCGATCCTGACTCTAGAGGCATACCTTCTAATATTTTTCTATTGACATGATGCTGACTTTGGGGCTGAGGTATCTTTTATCAGGTCAATAAAGTGTTTGTATATTCTTTATTTATTTTTACTTTTTAAAATTAAATATATAATTGAATTTTGTCAAGTGCTTCTCTGCTATCTTTCAAGGTGACTACTTGATATTTTTCCCTTTACTTCTATTAACATGATGTATTAAGTTAATAATTTCTAAATATTGATTCATCCTTGCATTCCTGAAATATGTCTTACTTGGTCATGAAATATCTTGTAATATGCATTGAATTCTCTTTGCCAATATTTTACTTTAGTTTTGTATCTATCAATATTCGTAAGATAGTAACTGCACCTTTTTGGTGCTATATTAAATTTTAAATTCAACAATATTCTCATTTCATAAAAATAATTTGGAAGGTTTACTTTTCTAAATATGATAATTCTGTCTTTTATTTCTTTTCAGATATTTTTGTCCACTTGATAATTGTCAAGAGAAGTTATTCAAGTCTCCTACTAATCTCGTGTTCTTGTCTAGTTCTCCTTGTGTCTCCTTTAATTTCTCCATTCATATATTCATAACTGCAAAGATATGCATAAGTGCTATGCTTTCTTTGGGACTTGCACCTTTTAGCCTTATAAAGTGCCCTACTTTTTCTCAATTAATGCCTTTTCAAACAACCTAAATTCCTCCCTGTCTGATATTAAGATCAGGACTATTGCCTTTTCATTTTATTTGTCTAGATTTGCCTGGTTGCCTACCTTTGCCTGTTCTTGTATTTTCAAAGTTTCTGAATCATGTTTTTAGGTTTGTCGTTTTCTCCCTCAAAGAAAAGGTTTTGCTTGTAATCCAATTTGAAAATCTGTTAATATGTTAGTTAAGCCTTATGCTTATATATACCAGATGCACTGGATTTAATTCTGCCATATTATTTTTGTGTCATGTTTCCAACTTTCTATGGTTGTTCAAACAAGTATTTTACGATAATCCATTTCTCTGAAACCCACTCTAATGAGGATTTTGTCTCAACAACTCCACTGAAATTGCCTTTGTCACTGTCACTAATGAGCCCCATGTTGCCAAAAACATTAATGAAATTCTCAGCTTCATTTTGGCTGAAACTCCAGCAGCGTATTACAAGACTAGATACTCTGTTTTTTTTTTGAAACAGTTTCTTCAATTGGCTTTTGGAATAACACTCTCATTTGGTGTTCCTTCTACCATAGTGGATGCTCTGCCTTACCCTTCTTTGCTGGCTTCTCTTCCATATCGTACCTACTTAATATTGGGAGAAAAGGACTCCAGAACTCAGGCCCTGAATTTCTTTTCTTCTCTAGTTACTTGTGTTTCCTGAGTGAATTCATCCAGTTTCAAAGTTTTCAGTGCCGTCAACGTGTTGACTACTCCCGTGTTAATACCTCAAGCCCACACCTTTCTCTTGGTCTTCAGACCCATGGACTGAGCAGCCTATTCCACATGTCTACTTGGCTACCTAATGGAATCCCAATCTTATCATGATCAACATTATACTCTTGATTTCTCCAACCAATGTGCCCCTCTCTCATTCCTTCCTCTGTTAGTAAATAGTGAATGTGACTTCATTCTCCTCAATGCTCAAAGAAAACAAGACAAGGAAAAACAAAATAATACAAAATTGAAACCACCCTTGACTGTTAAATTTATATCCAAGCAAAGAGCATATCCTGTGGGATCCAGTTCTCTATATACCCAGAATCCTATGATTTCCCATGGCCTCTGCTACTAACCTCTATTTTAAGCCACCAACCTCATCTCTTGCCTGGACAATTGCAATAGTTTCCCGACTGGTCTCCCTGATTCCACCCTGTTTCCACTCTGCTTACACCCTCACTGTATAGTTTATTCTCCACTCATCAGTCAAAGTGAACTTTTTAAAATGCATTTCACATGTCAGATTATTTCACTTCTCTTTTCCAAACCCTGCTGTCCTTCTAGAGAATAAAAGTTAAAATCAACATGTTGGCTCTCAAGGCCCTGGATGACATGGTTACTAGCGATTTTCTGATCTCATCTCTTTCTGTTCCCCTCCTTCCACTCCACCCTCTTCTTGAGGTTCCTCAAACTCTTAAGTACGATCCCACCGTAGAACCTGTGTACTGACTGGTCACGGTGCCAGTAATGCCTCCCATCCCCGATAACCACATGACTCTCTCATGTCTCTGCTCAAATGTCACGCCATCACAGAACCCTTCCTGATTACCTGATTTAAAATAATACTTCTCTTATACAATAGGTATTTGCTGAGTGACAGAATGAATTCCTGGGTAGATCTGGGGTTCAGGAAAGGTTTTTATTTATTATTCCACTATACTTTTATAAACAAGAATAAACACGAAAGAAAAACATAAAGAAAATTCCCTGGTGTTTGAATTGAAATAAGTTGCTTGTTTGCTAGGTGTATCCTGCTTTTGTGTAGCATGGATGTGCAGCTAGAAATGCGGAGTGTGTGAAACTCTCTGAAGTGGGCAGAGATGTAGCTCCACTGATAATTCCATAAAGTCCTGGCCACACACATGGAAGAGGAGCATATGCCATATGTGGAGATGAGATGAGACTAAGGTGGCTTTCTGTCATCTTATTTATTCTGTTTGCATCCTTTGTTCCTTGCATGCTGTAAGCTATCGTAAATGTTTCGAGCTATTTAGAATAACATTTACAGCCCTTTTGGAATGTAGCATGAGGAATTTTGATCCAAGGGAGCTGTTGTCTCTGG
Organism: Tapirus indicus; assembly: GCA_031878705.1. Taxonomy (NCBI): domain Eukaryota; kingdom Metazoa; phylum Chordata; class Mammalia; order Perissodactyla; family Tapiridae; genus Tapirus; species Tapirus indicus. Next base: position 96,764,418 of record CM062926.1, read on the forward strand.
GTCAAAGCCTGAGACTTTTTAATATAGCCTCCAATAGGAACATGGAAACGTACATTTTGCACTTGGGAGCATTGATACCAGATTTAATTCAACTCTTTTTAACTTTACGTGTTTCTGTGAGCTATGTGAGCTATCTGGTAAGATTATTTGAGTAGTTTGAATTGTAGCTTTCATAGGTTCAAAACAAAGATGCACAGTGTAAAGGATTTAGTTCAGAAATGTCTGTTTGAAAGTAAGCTGAAACTTATTAGGTTGTAAAATATCGTTTAGATTGTAAGATCTCTATGAAGGAATTCCATTTTATATTGCAATATTCCTACGATTGTGCTTTTTAAATAGTAGATGTTCAATACACTTTGTCAAGTTAAGTTTATTTAATAATCTGATCTCTGTTTTAAGACAAAATTAGTTTGATATTGTTAATTCAATGGCATTTGTTAATATATATCATACAGCAATTTTTTACCAAATGACATACCTTCAGGGCTGATAGTGACTACAGAATGGGTAGCATCTGTTCTGATATTTCAAACTTATAAATGTAATCTAAATCTCCCAGGAATATGGTTTTCTTATTCTGAATGTCGTATATTTGATTTATTTAAACCCTAAGACATAAGGCATTTCTGTATATACATCATTAATAACTTAGTCAATGGGCAAAGTAGGGAGAATAGGAGAAATAAAACTGCAAATGAGAAAAGTGTGTGGCATGTTGCAAACAGACACCATCATTATGCAGATGTCAGAGACAGAGATAATATCCGTTTTGTAGAGTTTTTAAAATAGTCATTTAACAAATCTTCACCCTTACTATCTACGTTTGGCCTTCACATCCCCACATGGTTCTTCTTTCTCTCTACTTATATTTCTGTTGGTAAAAATTGTGAAAGACTTGAAAATGGTTAAACACTTGAGAAGATTGAGGGTATCACTTCTACTGCAACCTTCCAGGTTACCACTGTTTTGTTTTGTTTTTGAGATATTCTATAACTATGTAAGTTGTCAAAACAGATAATAACACAAATAATTCCTTCCATAGAAATGCAAATCCCTTATGTCCAGTGCAATGCAATTGATTATTGCCCTTGGATAGAGCTCTTTTTCATCTGTTTGTGAATTCTTTTCAGCATTTTTATCTGCCTGTATATGTGTGGTATTTTGAATTCTCCTTTGAATGGTTGTGACATCTTACTGGTTTCCTTATTAACTGAGTTAAACAAAATCTTTGAAATGTGTTCATTTTATATTTGTATGAATCATAATTATAAATTAAATATAATTTTTAAAAGATATCTTCTTTTCCTTTGTTTTCTTTCTGCCATTTGATATAAAAATAAGCAATAGAATCCATAATGGTGAAAGGAGAGGAATCCTTGTACATTTTCATTTGCTGTGCTCCTTCCCCTTCTTTTGGCATAAAAAGAAATTTGCATGCATTGTGGTTTATTTGGATTTTTTAAGTTTTGGAGGTTTTTCCATAGATGCCCAATGGATTCACCTGTAAACTGCTTTGCTAGAGAAGTGTCCCTCAGGAATGGCTTAAGCTTAGGCATGTATTTTTCTTGGCTTTCAGAAGTGAATCCTAAAGGGGATCAAACTGCTCATTCTCTGTTTCTCTTGCTTTTGTTCCTTTTCCCCCCTTTACTGATTTTGTGTTTGTTTTGGGTTTTGGTTTGTTTGAAGTTGATAATTTATCCAGCATTTGTAGCAGCAGTGTTTGGGAATCTGGTTTTGTTCTCTGAGTTTTTGGTGCTCACTATAAATGGATTAGTGGATTATAGAGATCTAGTCTCTGCTGGGTAAAAGATAAAGAGAATCTGGTTTGCTAGTCCTTTTTGTCTATTTGTCTATTTTAAGCTCAGTTTAATTAAGAATTTATGCCCATCTGGAAAGAGAACAGCTCTTTGATATCTGAACCAGTGTGCTTTTGTGTTTCTATGTCTCTTGTGTCTTTTAAGTTGTGGCTAAAATTGCAGACTGAATCTATGTGTCTATAAGTCTCTGTGTCTGTAATTCGGAATGGTCTTTAGCTCTAGTTGTGTGAGTGTGTAATGTTTACCTGTCTTTTGGATGTATTAATAACATAAATTCTCTTAGATTAAATGGTTCTGTTCTGATTGGTTTACAAAGATGAATAAGTGCTTACATAAATTGAATATCCCAGAAAATAAGGAAATTAAACTTCTAACACTTTAAATGTGCTCCCCCCCCCCAGCTCTCTCTCTCTATGTATTCTTACAAAACTCTTATTTTAAGGTAAGTCTTTGGCATATGTGACTAGTTGAATAATTTCGATTCAGTAAACACAGCTATCTTTTCTCTCATTTGTTAGTATTAATGATAACAGAGACATACATTGTATTAACTTGAGTTTGTTTTTCATAAACTTATTCTGATCCATAAACTTATTACTGGTGCAGTAAGCTAATATTACTCCCACATAATGTTTAAGACTATGGAAAATGTACTTCTGTGTTCTATTAAATCAAATCATTATCATGACACACTTTTTATTCCAATATTTTGTAGTACGTCAACTTGAAGATACTTTCCAAGACCTTTAAGTAGTTTAAAATCTTGGACTGATATTAAATTGAGTTAATTAATGGATAATCATTGAATATATATATTATTTCTATGTAAGAAAATATTGACCAATTCATTACTAAGCATAATTTTAAGTTCATATTTTTTGTTTGTTTCTTATTTTTATATGTTATAGAAACACTATATCTTTGGGTTATGCTCATTTTTGCCATTTTGTAAAGATGTATAAGGGATGTGTATAGCTGTAGAATGTTGTTTTACTTGTATTCACAAGCTTTGCTTATCTGCTAAATTGCTTGGGTATGACAGACGGTTCTCAATTTCCATTCCCCAGTATTCTCTGAAATACAAGTAAGTTAGTTTTATTAAAAGTTATAATTAAGAAGAATGGTTAAAGTGAAACTTAGGAGCAAAAGTGACTCAGATTTTTGCTTTGTGTTTGTATGGTCTCTGGATCCTTTTACAGTTTGGGACTTATTGAGGACCCCAAAGAACTTCTCTTTGTGGCTGATAATTATTAGTACTTTCTTGTATTAGAAATTAAAAGTGAGAACTTTTAAAGATATTTGATTTTTGACTGTTTGAATCTGGCAGTGAGGACCACGTTGCATGTTAACATAAATGGTATCTTAGTATTAATACAAAATTGGTTCTTACTTCACGGATCTCCTAGATCTGTTCTGAAGTGTTATTTGTACAGAATATAGACGAACATAGTGAAGGACGAAACTTGCAAAGTGAATGTTATTTCCCTTAGTTTATACTACTTGAGTCTGAAAAGAAGCTATGAAATGTATTAAAATGTTAACAGAATTTGTTTGGTCTTTATTGGCCTCAGGCTTGTTTCCTTGGTTTACTGATTAATGCCTTCACCTACAAAATAGTTTTTACTTAAAATGCAATCTGCCTGGACAGCAAAGATTTTATGTCTTACCAAATTAATTTTCTGTGCTTTATGTTGACTTTGCTTATGTCTTTGATCAAAGAAACAAAAACACAAAAAATCTGACAACAAAGCTTCCTCACTTATGAAGGAACTAAAACTCTTTAAGAATGTGTTACTATGTATTATATTATAGTATATTGTATTATACTTCCCTTTGATTAAATAGATAACCAAGTATTGTTTTTCAGTCTCCCATAATCTTATCAATTATCCAAATTTCCTTTGATATCTTTTGTTTTTTTAATTTTTGCCTTTCCCAAAATCATATTTTATATATAAAAAAATAAAAATTCAGGACATATTTTACACTTAAACTATTATTGAAATTTCTCAAAAGGCCTTAAATCTCAAAGATTTATTATTTCACCTTATAAAAAACACGTTAGAAACAATTCATTTTGGTTAATGTATCAACATTGTAATAGTTGTATGGGAAGGGTTGTCAAATCAGAATAGACAACCATTCTTCCTTAGGTTAAATTTCTATGGGTAAAATATTAATATGAACATTTCAGAAATTGTATGCTTTATGGAAAGTCCCTGGAACTTTGTCATTGCTCTCGATTTCCATAATATATTTCAACCTTGGAGGAAACACTGATCAAAAATATGCCAAGTTGCACTATAGTTATCAGTGACCTGGCAACACTTTGCCTAATGAGATTAGGCAACAATAAAGTGTTATCACTCATAATTCTAGTTATTATTTAAACTGTTGTTTGGCCTCAGTCTTACTTCTTTAATTTGAATCTAGCATCTTCTAGACCAGTGGTTCTTAATTTAGAGTGAACACTAGACTTACCCATGAAGTTTTAGAAAAATCCAGATATCTAGGCCTTATGCTAAACTTACTGAATCACTTTGCTTGATGTTCTTGGTATGAAAATATATATCAGGATTACTATATTATAGCTCAAGATGTATTACGTTTTGTCTCATTGTTTGTTTGGTTTTTATTTTTTTGGAAAGGCTTTGTTATCCTTGTTTTTCTTGACACAAAAATACATTTCATTGTCAGTAGCATTATTCTTATTATGAACTCTTGTTAGGACTGTCACTCGAAAATGATCACTAATAAACTAGTCATTTTACATCTCTGTCATACATCTGTGTTGTTTGTTTTGTTTTACTCTTGTGCTTGCCTAAATATTCTGCTATAATCTGTAGACCAGAGTTTGTATCTTCAATCCAGAAGGACAAAGTCAGAAGCTCCTGGAAAATAAATATACTAGATGCTTCAAACTACTGACACCTCAAAGAATAGATGTTTGGGTACACAGTTAAACTTTCAGACCGTGCTGGTGGAGTGAACCAGGATTTTGAGAACACTATTTTAGTTGCACAAGAGACAGCTTCATGAGATTGCTAATCTGAGATCCAGCAGGACAACAGTTAATTTCTTAGGAGTGAAAGAACTGATAAGGGAAAATTTTATTATGGTTATTTGTGTGGAATATTTTTAATATTTTGTTTTAATATTCTATTTGCTCAATATATAAGTAAACTTCTTTTCTTTCATTTTAAGATATCTAACCCACAATTTTATAAACTTTATTATTAAACTGAAATAAAACATTTAAAAATAGTAATGGATTCTAACTGATCTTGCAGAATTTTAGGGAAAAAAAACTTTATTAAGTATTCTTACTTTTTCATGGTAAAAGTTATTTGCATTGATTCAGTAAGAATGTACCCTCCTTCCTACTGGTATATAATTGAACAAATGGATTGTGTACTGAAGGACTTAACCTGAAGGGTCGTGTTTGAGAATGATGGTCATCAAATTATGGTCATTTGGGGGAAGAAAGTTTGAGTGTTCTTGTGGAGCAAATATATACAAAGCCTCCTAGGGAAACTGGACTGATTCCTGCTTATGGGTCCCACCCAGGCTCATAGGTGGCAAGGAAGGTCAATTCTGGCATGCCAGGAATCACATCAGATTTTGGGGACCTTAAGAAAAGAGGAATTCACCCAAATATTTAGATACATCAGGTAAAATCTGGTAGAGATATTTTTTGGCATGTTTTATTAGTCTCAAGATGGCAAACAATACAGGCTTTTGAGGATCCAATCCAAGATTCTTTATAAATCTCCCAGGCAAAAGTTAAGCTTGTGGACTTAGTGATTGTTCAATACCGTATGGTTAACAAATTAGATAAATTAGATGAAATGGACATATTCCTAGAAAAACATAAACTACCAAAAATGGCTCAAAAAAACCCAGGCAATCTGAATAGACCTACACCAAGTGAAGAAATTGAATCAGCAATCAAAAAACTATCCACATCTGGTCCATATTCAGATGGCTTCACAGCTGAGTTTCACCAAACATTCAAAAAAGAATTAATACAAACTCTTCAAAGAATTCTTCACAAACTCTTCCAAAAAACAGAAGAGGAGGAAATACTCCCCAAATCTTTCTATCCCCTGATACCAAAAGCAGACAAAGACATCACAAGAAATAAAAACTACAGACCAATATCTCTTATGAACATGAGAGATGCAAAATTCAACAAACCACTAGCAAACTGAGTTCAGCAACGTATAAGAAGGATTAGACACCACGACCAAGAAGGATTTATTTCAGGGATTCAAGATTGTTTTAACATCTGGAAATTAGTTAATGTAACACATCATATCAATAGAATGTAAAATAAAAATTGCATGATCTTCTCAATAGATGCAGAAAAAGCGCTTCACAAAATCCAACGCCCTTTCATATTAATAGCAATCAGCAAACTAGGAATAGGCGGGAACTTCCTAAACCTGATAAAAGGTATCTACAAAAAAATCTACAGTTAACCTACTTGATGATGAAAGACTGGATGCTTTCCCCTAAGATCAGGAACAGACAGTGATGTATGCTCTTGCCGCTTCTATTCAACATTTTATGGGAGGTTCTAGCCATGGCATTTAGACAACAAAAAAATAAAAGGCATTCAGATTCAAAAGGAAGAAATAAAACTATCTCTATTTGTGGATGACATGATCTTTTATATAGAAAATTGTAAAGAATCCACTAAAATATTAAAAGTAATAAATGAGTTCAACAAGGTTACAGGATAGAAGATCGATATTCAAAATTCAATTTTATTTCTATACACTTGCAATGGGCAATCCGAAAGTGAAATTAAGAAAACAATTCCATTCATGATAGTATCAAAAGAGATAAAATGCTTAGAAATAAATTTAACAAATGAAGTGCAAAACCAATTCTCTGAAAACTACACAACATTGTTGAAAGTAATTAAAGATTTAAGTAAGTGTAAAGTCATCCAATGTTCATGAATCAGAAGATTTAATAACATTTAATATTAAAGTGGCAATACTCCCCAAGTTTTCTACAGATTCAATGCAATCTCTATCAGAATCTCAACTGACTTCTTTGTACAAACTGACGAACTCATTCTAAAATGCATAGGAAGCTGCACGTAGTATAGCCAAAACAATTGTGAAGAAGAAGAATAAAGTAGAACAACTCACACTTCCTGATTTCAAGACTTACTACAAAGGAAAGGTAATAAGACAGTGTGGTTTTGGCACAAAGATAGAGTAGAAGTTAGAGTTCAGAAGTAAATCCATATGTCTATGGTCAATTGATTTTTGATAAGGATACCAAGACAGGGATATTTTTCAGTGGAGAAAAATCATCTGTTCAACAAATAGTGCTGTGACAAACATATAGCCACATGCAAAAGAATGAATTTGGACACTTACCTCACATCATATACAAAAATTAACTCAAAATGGACAAAAGACTAAGTATAAGAGCAAACACTATAAATTCCTTAGAAGAAACCATAGGGGTAGATCTTCATGATCTTGATTTGGCAAAGGATTCTTGGACACGACACCAAAAGCATAAGCAACAAAAGAGAAAAAATACATAAATTGCACTACATCAAAATGATAAACTTTTGTGCTTTGAAGGGCACCATCAAGAAAGTGATGAAACAACCCACAGAATAGAAGAAAATATTTGCAAATATATATCTGATAAGGGACCTGTATCTGGAATATATGAAAAATCCTTTCAACTCAGTAATAAGACAAATAATCCAATTAAAATTGGACAAAGGCTCTGAATAGACATTTATCCAGAGAAGATATACAAATGGCCAATAAACACATGAAAAATGCTCAACATCATGAACCATCAAAAAATGCAAATTAAAACCACAGATACCACTTCATACCCACTAGAATGGCTAAAATAAAAGAGACAGATAATAATAAGTGTTGGAGAGAGTGTGGAGAAATTAGAACCTTCGTACACTGTTAGTGGGAATGTAAAATGTTTGGAAAACAATCTGGTAGTTCCTCAAACAAACACATTTAACATGACCCAGCCTTTCCACTCCTGGTTGTGTACCCAAGTGAAATTAAAGTATATGTCCAAACAAAAACTTGTACACAAATGTTTATAGCAGCATTATTCTTAATAGCCAAAAGATGGAAACAACACAAATGTCCATCAACAGACAAATGGATAAACAAAATGTGATATATCCATACAATGGAATAATTCAAGCTTAAAAAGAAATGAAATTCTGATGCATGCTAAAACATGGATGAACTGTGAAAACATTATAAGTGAAAGAAGTCAATCACAAAAGACCACATTCTATATGATTCCATTCATGTGAAAGTTCAGAATAGAGAAGTCTATTGAGACAGAAAGTAGGTTAGTGGTGCTTAGAGCTGGGGTGGGAGCAGGAATGGGAGGATAAAGGGATGATAGCTAAAGAATATGTGATTTCTTTCTGAGGTCATGAAAATGTAATAAAATTAACTAAGGTGATGGTAACCTAACATGTCTTTGAACATAGGAAAATATACTATACTAATATACTAAAAGCTACTTTAAATGAATGAATTATATGGTATGTGAAATATATTTCAATGTAGCTCTTAAAAAATGTAGGATAGTTGTAGACTTATGAAATAAACTTAAGGAAATCTATATTATAAATTAACATTCTTGCATACCTATGTAAATAATCAGACCAAACTTTATGAGAGCAGCCTTATTTTTAATGAAGAATATTTATTCTTTGAAATTATTATAATCACAAGAAAGGGAGATTGTAAGAAAAAAAAGCAAAATCCTTTGAAATGAGTACATATATATATGCCTCCATCTCCTCTTCATATATATATGATTATTATATGTATATGTGTTTGCATCTCTCTCTCTATATATATGCATATATACACATACATACAAAAGAGTATTGTGTATGTAATATGTTGTTCTCTTGTTATATACATAGGATATATGTTAGAGTTATTAGAGTGTCCTTTCTAGTGTGCCCTTCTAGGTTATCTTCACCTTTCATTATTTTGAGCTATTTTACATGTATGTTACTTGCAGAAAAACTGATAACGTACATTATTCTTGATCATAGAAATACAAGTTAGTTGTTCAATGGAATGCAACTGATTATTGCCCTGAGGATAGGACTGTTTTGCATCTATTTATAAATTCAGTTTGTCATTTCTTATATTCTTCTATATGTGTGATATTTTGGATTCTCCTTTCAATGGTTGTAACATCTTACTGGTTCCCTCATTAATGAATAAATTAGACAAAATCTGTGATATGTTTTCATTTTATATTTGTGTGAGTCACAATTATGTCTCCTTTCATTTTTTTATTGAGTTAACATTGGTTTATAACATTATATAAATTTCAGGTGTACATCATTGTATTTTGACTTCGGTATAGACTACACTGTGTTTACCACTAAAAGTCTAATTGGCATCGGTCACCATATGAATATGCCCCTTTACCCCTTTCTTCTTTCCTCTACCCCCTTCCCCTCTGGTAACCACCAATCTGTTCTCTGTATCTATGTGTTTGTTGTTATTTTTTTATCTTCCACATATGAGTGAAATCATAAGGTATGCCCTCTTTTAAAAATTACCTTTAAATAGTTCTTTTCCTTCTTTTTCTTTGTGCTATACAACACAAAGCTACACAATGGAATACAATGGAGAAAGGAGACAAATCCCTGTACATTTTCCTATTTCTGGTCATCCTTTCCTTTCTTTCAGCCCAGGAGGGAATTTGCATACATTGTGTTTATTTGAAATCTTCTAGCTTAAAAAACAAATTCATAATGGTTTAAAAATTGGTTTATGGTGGGGCTGGCCCGGTGGTGTAGTGGTTGAGTTCACATGCTCTGCTTTGGTGGCCCTAGGTTTGCAGGTTCAGATCTCCGGCACGGACCTATGCACCACTCATCAAGCCATGCTGTGGCGGCAACCCATACAAAATAGAGGAAGATGGGCACAGATGTTGGCTCAGAGCTAATCTTCCTCAGCAAAAAGAGGAGGATTGGCAATGGATGTTATCTCAGGGCCAGTGTTCCTCACAAAAAAAAAGGAAAATTGGTTTCTGGAAAGATTTACAGGTTTATTGATGACTTCAAAGAGGGTAACGGATATAGTCATTGATTTTAAGAAGCGTTCCACTGATTACTGTAAACAATTACATTTATGAATTAGATTATTCAGCACTCCAGTGAAAATCAACTTAAACTCATAACTTTAATATTTTCATACAATCAAAAAAATAGAGATATATATTAAGTAGGCATAACATGAGTTGTTTTAATTGACCAGAATATCCTGGCTATGTTTTACAAATAAAAGAAATGGTGGTTTCTATTAGCAGATTAAAACCAAGAGAAAATTAAAATAAATTCACATTTAAAAAAATTATTAAGCAATAAATACAGCACTACAGCTACCATTTATTCTATGTTACATTTGAACAAACACTAAATTCCAGAATGGATATTTTATGAATAAATGCACTGGAAAATAACTTTATAAAATAAAAAATGACAGATTAGAATTTTTAAAAATTAAAATGTGACTTATATAAGTACTTGCATAAAAATACCAGGTCTACATTTTAAAGTGAGAAATTCCCAAAATTAGTTTTTAGATACCAAAAAAGTTTGCTTTTAAAAATATTGATTGTACCTATTCTTCATGAGTAAGATACAAAGGCCATGTTAATTAGCACTTCAGCTTTAGAGAAGACTAATATTTAAAAATATTACCCCTAAAAAAATATGAGTTCAAAACTAACACTAATTAATCATGGGATGCCTACACCTGAAGACTGTACAATGGATAAATCTTGGCCATAAAGGAAATCTGATCTAAAATTAATATGATAACAGCATAATAAAAAGTACTTGAAAATTATGATATAATTTTAATATAATGATAGCTGGTAATTTGACAGTTTCTACTGTCATTTATAGTTGAGACTTGATAGTTTGGAAGAGTGCTGAAATATGTGAACAGCATCAGCAAAGGATTTGAATCTGTGTCTTTGAATAATAAATAGCAAAAAAATGAATTTATTTAAAGGAATTTTTGTATAATTTAGGCAGTAGAAAGTCCAGAACAGCCCACATTCCTTTTTATGACAGCTTGCTATGAAATTCCACAAATTTGAAACTAACTTAATAAAAGCTTTGCATGTATATAGATAAATGATAAATTATAAATGTATTGACCAGGCCATTTAATATGTTAATGCTTACTAATTTAGATAACTTTCCTGGACAATTTCAAATGATTTCTGAACTGACCATTTATTGACAGCTTCAGGAACAAACTATGATGACTAAGTCACTAGTTTAATCCATTTAAGCAGATTGACACAGGGCAAAAACACATACGCATGATGATGTCTCCTCCCTAAATTGACTTTTACTAATTGAAGGCATTTTTGCTTTTTAGAAATTTCAGTGGAAAATAACATTAGGGAAACTGAATCCCATTTAAATGTCACTTGAATTCACTGGTAAGATGCTCTTCCACTTAAATTTAATTATTTCATAAATGTTCTGACAACAATTCTTCCTCAGTGATGTATTCAAGTCTGTCATTGATTTGTATTATCACATATAGCAACTCTATTAAAATATTAAAACATTGTGTATGGTATATACTGTATTCCTCTAGTTTTTTTTGAAAAGCCTGACACATTTCCAAAGCCATATTTCTTCATATAGTAAAAGTCAGAACAGTAATATTTTTAATTGGGTAAAAACCATAAGAGTAGTGCATTGGCATTTATTACAGTAGGAGTTGTTTACATCTTCTGGATTAGAATGCAAGTTCATTGTCAAAGTAAAAGGAGAAATATGTCAAACATACCTATTCTTAAGGTATGAATCATCAAAACTAATATATTCAATAAAACAATGACCTTGAGGTTTTTTAAAATAAATATTTTATATCTTATCATAGATATTTCTGATATCTTAGTTTTTAAACAAACTTCTGATGCTGGCATCTGGTTGTCTTTAAAATATCTACCAAATATAGAATTCCAGACTCTATTTTATTATAAAATCAGCCCAGACATAGTATCAGATATTAGCATGCATACATTGTTACATTATGTATTTGTTTTTAAAAATCTTACCTAGATTGTACGTATTTGTTTTGAGACTGTAAAATAGAATAACAGAGTATTTACAAGCTCATTTTTCACAACAATTTTTTTACAAACTTCCAAAAAAATAAGAAATCCTTCATTGATTTCCTTCATGTAAAATACTTGCTAATTTGTCTACACAGTAGAAATGGAAGGGGCAAAGTTTCTATTTACAGATACAGGGAAACTGATTCCCTCCCACTTGTGTAGTAAGATAGGAAAGTAGCTGACAAGGTGTTTTGTAGTATTAACCAAGGTGTCTCCCTAATGATACCAAAGTAGAATTGCATGTTACACACACTATTCATCAACTCTCAAAAACAGATATGACACAGGGCGTAACTGCGATGTATCAGCAAATGAGTAGCCGATAGCAATTCTGCTCAGTTGCCTCTCTTGGGGAGAAGAGGGTGAGCCAACAGCAATAATCAACTTTTTCTCTGGTCCATTTGAAAGAGCAGACACAAAAAGAGCTAGAATACTTTTTGGGCAAAACAATCAAATGCACCAATGAAAATGGGATAAAAGATTTTAAAAACAAACAAAAAGCAAATTTTCCCTCCAAGTCTATCGGCCTTAGCTAGGTCTCTTTAGACAACAAGAGTAGAGTCATGCCCAATGTGCATACGAACTTTTTTACAGTCTCATTCATTTGTGACTTCGTGCAGTGGTGTGCTGGAACTGGCTCACACCAGCCTACAAGAATTGATTGTGCTCATATTTTCCCAATTCCACATTCAGTGATGTCAAGTTGGTAGCTTGAAATCAGCCATCGTAGGAGTATTTACACCATAGAAACTGGCAAACGTTACATATCAGGGCTTTTTTTCCTCAGAGAGCTAGTTGTTAAACATTATCAACACACTACTGAATCCATGTGAGGATTTTCTTTGTGGCAGTCAAGACATTCATTTAATATTGAAGTCTTCTGGTTGTACAGTCATGCATCCAGGTCTCTGAGTTAGGAGTGGCACAAAATAGTTAAGCAATCCTCCCTCCATCATCAATCATATAACTTTTCCGATTTTAAGAGAATGTTTTCAATATCATGGATGCTTTTTCCATTTAAGTGTTCGCTAGGACAGTCATGACTGTAGCCCATACCGTCACTGATTGTGGACACTGTGTAAGATGCAGTGCGGAGGGCATCCGCATGGGAAAAGCTGTTTCCAAATTGGATTTTATATTGATTCCAGTTTCTTCTCAAAATTGCTTGAACCTATCAAAAAGAAATAGAAAGGACAAGAGCAATACATTAATTGAAACGAAGATATTGTATTTAACAGTACAATAAATTAAGTTACATAGAAAAGCTTTTTTTTCAAAAAAAAAGCATTGATGTTAATTAGTGAATAATATTGCTTTATTTTCTTAATTTAAGAAATTAAATTGAGCAAAGCATCTTTACATTAGGGAATTCATTGCAATTACTCTACTTTTAGATTCCATGAATATTTTTCTTTCCATGACCTGTTTTTGAAGCTTTAATGATGCATAAAAATGTATCATTTTTGAACAAATAGTCCAGACCTGCCACATGCAAGCTTGTATGCACAACAATTTAGTTTTATATCAAATCTTTATTAATAGAATGAGAAGATAATGAGTGATGCCCTCTGCATGGATGAATTTGAAGTTTATCAACTCTTCCTTATTCTCTGCCTGGGGATAAAGATCAGGCCTAGGTAGGCCGTATAGAGGGACTTTGGTTTTAATTGAACATAAGACACCAAGGTGATTTTCTCCATATTGAGTCAGTGAGCACAAATGAGAATATTCAAATGCACCTCCAACTCGATCACCTGAACATTTCCAGATGACTGATGAGTGAGCAGACCAGGTTGGGGCAGTCGCCTTCTAGGTTATGAATGTATTACCCACATCCCTGTAACCTGATTCGTCTTCCCAAAGCATGTATAGCTTTGAATTGTCTTCCCCAAGCTCTCTACTGCTCTTTGACCCTTTGATTTCAAAGGAAATCTGAGCACCTAAAAGCAATTTTCCAGTAATTCATGTACTACAAACATACTCATATGATAATTGTTTAACTTTCTGCTAATTATATAGGATTCCTCAAATTTTTATTCACTTTATTCATGTGTACATATCAATATTAAACTTAAAATAGGGCTGGTTTATTGAATTCTTTTCATTCTCCTGTCAAATAGATCAAGCAAACTTACTTCTCCAAATTACAAACAATCTATAGCAAATAGGTCTTCCCAGGATGTCGGCAGCACCGTGGGAGACTTTAAAGTCTTGTCAGAATCTCCTATACTCTGTTACTTAAAATAAACAGACTGTTTTACTGTCTCATTTCATGTTTTATCATGTAGAAAAACTGAAGAAACAAATATAAAGTCAATGAGTTTCTTTAGTTAGAATCCAAAATGAGTTAGAATTTCCAGGTAGCTTTTCTCTACACTCTAATTCAAAAATTATGTAATTAGAAATACAATAAATTGGTTTTAAAAGTTATATTATGAAATTCAGAACTTCAGGACTTTCAAGCTTATTTCTGTATCTGAAGGAAATAATTTATATTTACATAAATTTTCTTTGAAAAAAGCATTTATAGGGCAATAAATATATTTATCTTTATACCTTGTTTCCCTCATGGTTTAGAAGTATATTTCTGAATTTTGCAAATAACATATATAAATTAAGGTAATTGAAAAATAACATCTGCATATGTAATATCTTCAAGAACATAAGCAAATGGCAAATGGAATGGTTTTAGAGTGTGACTTTTAAATACATTTTCAGAGATTTGAAACAAAAATGACTTTTGGCCAATTTTCTAAGTATTTCTGATGGGAATCGTTTTTGATCCTGATTTTTATGCTAAATTAATTTCTCCTCACTTGTTATTAAATGCTGGACTGATTGACTATGCACACTAGAAAGTTTCTGGTTGAAAAGAAGAGGAACGTAGCTTTGTACAAAGATTCTACAAAAACGTTGGGAAGAAGCTGACAGGAAGAACTATCTTAGCCGTGAATTTAGTAGTTTTCAAAACGAAAGCTTCAATTCAATTCTAAAAGCCACATGGCTTGTGAAATACCTGACTGTTTGCTCTTGAAATATCTACTTTGATTCAAATCATCGTCCTATTTCTTTCTTGTAAATAAATCATCAGAAAAACCATGGAAAGCCAATGTCCTGAACTGTGGGAACGTATTTACTCAAGTTAAAAATAAACCTAATTGGGACCCATAGGCCTTGCAGACGTCTGTTTGTTTATATTATTCTCTATAAAGATGTTATGTGTTTCATCTGCTTCCTCTACTACAGTATCACACCTGTTCAACAGAACATTAAAGCAGCCACTCTTAATAAATTTTAATTTGAAAAGTTTAACAGGGAAAGATAACAAGAAAAATTGCCGTTGGAAGGGAAGCTAGCCCAGTGTTATTAAAGATATGAAAATATTTTTCATTGTTTTACATATAAGTGTTATATAAATAGTAAGGCCAACTGTTTAGAATATGACCTGATGACTTTATATGCCCATTAGCACCTGATAAGGAACGAGCTAAATCAATGAAAAGATATTTAATAGAGCTTCATATAAAAATTCTACCTACTTCTCATTACAGAATGTGGGTTTGGTCATTTTCAACAAATCTTTTGCTCACTTTATAAAAGTATCTACTCTCAGGTGTTAAATATTCCCATGAGACTAGGGAGAGCCCTTCTGAGGACCAGAGTCCCTAGTTTATGTTAACAGTGCACATTTTTTTCCGGTGGAGTAGAGATGAGATGAACGGGGTTGTGAGCATGTGTCAAGTCACACTTATTTAGTGAGAAATGCAAGTAGGACTATTGTGGCTAAAAAAATAAAATGGGAGAGTAAAGAAATAGAGATATTAAGCCAAAGGCAAGCTATTTGACCTAATGTGGAAAGCAAGAAGGAAACGGAACCTGAGCAGATGATTTCAAGAAGTACGTGATGTAGTTGGAACCACACAAAATGAATTTGGGAGCCGTGTCTTCATGTTGTGAGAGTGGGAAAAACTAAGAGGCAAAGAGACAAAAAAGGAGGGATTATAGTATTTCTTAAGATGAGAAATGAATCATACACAAACAGGGATTGTATCTCGAGAGATGAAGAAAAGGGGACAGATATTGAAGACGTTGCAAAGAACTGAAGATTCGGCAACAACTTGGCTCGGAGATTTTGTATTATTGTAATTTTCCACTGCCAAAATTTGCTCAATTTTAGGACATGGCAGGAGATCAAGGTCTGTGTCTCTTTTGCTTATACAGATTAAGTGCAACAAGAGTGTTGGGCATTAGTTTACATATTCTCTGAGCTCTTTCTAAACAAAAAGGCCACTTTGAGATTTAATTCCAATATGATTAATGATCCCATTTGTACATGTATTTTTGAAAATGAGTGATGGCAAATCTAATAAGGAATCTATAATGTACTGAGTAGCTACTGAGGGTGGAGCATGGTGCTAAAAACTTTACATTCCTAGCTTACGTTAATCCTTGTGCGACTTGTGTAGGAACTTGCTTTTATTTCCCTTTGATAAAAGTAGACACTGGTAGACACTGAGACTCCGGGAGGTTCAGAGTATTGCCCAAGATATCCTAGCCAGGAACAGAGTGGCATCTTTGGGGTTTAAATGCATTGCTGTGTCAGTGCCTTTATTCTATACTACCTCCTGTCACAAAATATTTTCTTGGTGATTATGTTTTGTGCACTTAAAAATTACCCTTTACAAAAATCAAATTGGTTTCTGCAAATGCAGAGGTGTATCTTTCATATTTCATGCATGTTTTTTGGCTGTCCATCTCTCTCTCATCTACATTTAATTGTAAAATCCTATATAGGCAGTAAATGGGATTGTCTAATTCAGTTTATGCAATAGTAAATTTATAGAGGTACATAATAAATGTTGCTTAAATTTTGTTATCAAAACAAATGATTTATCTATTCTTCCTAATTGCATTCTCTGTCTGTACTTCTCATTGACTTCAGAAAAACAGTCACTCTTGTCCACTGTATATCAGAAGAATCATGGAAGCACCACTTAAAGATATGGGATATAGTCTACTATATTTGACAGTTCTACACTCCATTTAAAAATATATATATGTAAAATAAAGATCTATATTTTAAAATTAAACTATATTTTAATTTTAATGAAAAAATTAAATGTGAAATTTTATTATACTCTAAGAGAAACAAATAAAATATTATTTAAGCAAAGGAAAGTAATATTTTATAGTTTTTCATGACACATACATGATTTACAATGTTGATTTATTTTATAGGAAGGGTTCTCATAAAGTTATGCCAACTGGTTCCATGTGTCTCCTATGTGAAGCTTCGTGATAAGCTTCATAGTTACCAAGTGTCCGAGTCACACTCAGTTACTGTCTGGATTTCTAAACTTTGTAGAATTTTGCCAAAATCCTCCAACAGGTTAAAATTTGTCAAGTAGATTAAAAACATGTAAAGAGCTATATCAGTATAACTCAAACCACTGAGCAATAACACTATTCATATGCATAAGAAATATGGTACCAATTTCTAAAATGCCTGAAACTTTCCAATTAGGAAACTCTTGGATATAAATCTTAAAATAGCCAAGAGCACATTGCCGTGTTACAAATCAGAGCATTCTATTCTCCTGAATTTCCTAACCCATTGCATCTCCTACCTGTATAACTGAGAGTTTAATTTTTTAAAATCCTTTGTATATACCATAAAACTGATTCCAAAGACCACATTGTGGTCCAGTGAACAAAACAGAGAAAGGGGAAAAATGAAAATGAGCCAATTCTATTTCCTATTAGAGAGTATGTATGTTCTATGAGATTAAGGATTGCCTAGCACCATACATAGGTCAAAGTCCAGACTTAATAGGATTGTTCAAAAGATAGGTCAAAAGACTAGATGAATAAAAGTTATTGTGGAATCTTTAAAAGTGAGGCTGACTTTGCCCTAGCCTTGAACTCTAATATGACCTGAGCTTTTGGGAAGGAGAATTGCATCTGTGAAAAGAGATTCTATGATTCTTTTTCCTGACAGAAATGGAATTAGAAATAGTTGTTCTTAGGGAATTTATGTCATTTTTTTAAGGAAAATATACATTGCGAATATAAAATAATAAAAGGCATAAAATCAATCACCATACCTCTCCATTAAAGAAGCAGAAAATTGTAGAGACCAAAAGACCCTGCAAAAGAAAAATAGAATTATCTGATTCCAAACGGAAAAGATACGTTATTTGTAAGCAACTTGCTGCATAGTCAAAAATAAAACCAAGGCTATATCTAAATTTCATAGTAAATTTCACAAGCGGCCTTCCTGACGCAAGAACACCGTACCTGATAGTGCATAAGAATGTGCATGATGTAGTCGTAAACCTCCTCTGCAATCCTTCCTTCAGGTCGCCATGGAATCAGCACGAATTCAATGCCAAGTAAGGGCACCAGGATGAGCGTGGCTCTCACAGCTTTCATGTAGAGATTAGATTCCGCTTGGTGAGTAACTTTTAACTTGGTGATGAGAACACGTACAATATTTAATAGGAAAAAAAGATTCACCTAAAAGAAAGTGAAATGGTTTTAAGAAGCATTATTGAAGGATCTTTAATTTTATAAATCTTAGAATATTTTTGATGTACAAGAATATGTTCTACTAAGGGGAATATTTGCCTAAGATATGAATTTGTATTTCTGGAACTGTGATTTATTAATTTAACAAGTACATCAATTTTAATGGATTTGGATTTTAGAAAAATAAAATTATGGTGGAAGTAATGTGGAACATATTCAGCTGAGGAATATCTGAGTGTTTTTCCCAGCTTGTTTTCTTATGCAATTTTTTTGTATTTTGCTATGGTCTAAATACTAAAGCTTTTGAACATTTTCAGCTCAAACAAAGGAAAGAATTGTTTATTCTTTCAATTGTTCAATTCTTTCAACAAATGCTAATTTTCTAAAGTGCCTCCTCTGTTTCAGTGTCCATACTAGGTACTTTCCAAATATATATTACATCACCATAACCATTTTTGTCTTTTTTGGTTTACCCTTGCTGTGTTTCTTTCTGTAACAATAATGCTCACAACTCCCCAAGATAGTACTGTAATCCTCTTTGTCTGTTTGAGTAGGCTGAACCACACACTTGAATGAGTTGATATTCAACCTAGATCATCCTAAAGATAACAAAATTTTGGAACCCCACAGGGCCTTCTGTTAATTACTTTCTGTAATTACATATTTACTGTGTGTTAACAACTTTCCTTAAGAGAAAACATTCTCTTTGAAAGGGAGACATAAAACTTCAAAAATATAGTATGTATAACTAAGTTATTCAGAAAACAGAGTTTTGCTGAAATACAATTCTCTCTCTCTCTCCGATTACTTTCTCTCTTTCTTATCTTGATCCAAGTCAATATCTTTTACTTTTGTCTATTTTCTCTAGGCCCATTCCTTATGCCTTCCATAGGATTATGGACATTAACTCCAGATGAGACCCTTAGGACTTTTATGCTATTATGCTATTTTCTTTCGTTTTTACTCACCCTGACTTCTAGCATCTGTGCTTGTTTAATAATCTAAAAATTTCAAACTGCATACCAATATGGAATTGATATCTGCATACCTTAATAAGTTAGAAAAATAATGGTAGTGTCTCATTTAACGTAGAAAACAATGAACAAATAGCATACATTTGCTGATTTAAGGCATGTGTTATGAAAATAACTGGGCATAAAAACATTCCACTATTATTCTTAGAGAATTCAATGGAACATATGCTTCAAAAATAGACACCACACTACAATCCTGATGGAAACACATCTATGAAAAGTAACATGGTTACAGACACAGGAATGTCTCTGCTAAAGACAAAGGCAGACTAAGCCATTTCAACAGGTGTAAGAATGAAACATGACAAATCAGCTCATCACCTGTTATTCTACCCATCCTACTGTGCTCCCTTCCTAAGCACTATTGCTGTTTTAAAATTTTGACTAAATGGAAGTTACTACTAGCCCATAGAAGACAAAATAATAATGCCCTTTTATGCACTTATAAATTTAGAATATAAAATATTTTATAATCCTAATATGCAAAAATCATAAATTATGAAAATCAATAGAAATGCTGCAATTTATATGCCTGTTATATGAAACTTTCTAAATACAAATGGCTTCTCCAAAATGGCAAGTCTGATTTAAAATGTGAAATGAGAAACTAGAAAGTCATCCTACCTCATTTTTTGCAAATACTTCCATTTATTTTAAATAAAAATAGAACAAGAATTTTAAATTTCAGATGAACTATATCTGAATCTCATCTATCTTAGAGCAAACCTAGTTAAGAAGAGAAGAAAGCTATTTCTACCCAAATACCCATAAAGTTTCCGTAGCTAGTAGGCACAATAGGACATTTTCACGTCATGATACCACCCAGGGTCATGACAGGAAGCAGGGTGAGTCAGCACAGTGGCGGTAGGAGGATTCCTGGAAGCCCTTCTTGTTCTAGAAGAACCAGGAATCACTTAACCAGGCACTGAAGTGACCTAAGTATCTGTCACTAAACACAAATTGAATGTATCCTCTCAACTTCCCCCTAGCAGGATCTCGAAAATGCTGCAGCCACTCCAGTACCACCCTGCTCAAGGGGAAATGTGACAGAGGAAGTCTGAGTGGAAAGAAACGGATTGTGGTTGAAATACCTTATTTATACAAAACATGTGACCATATAAACAATTGCTTGAGCCCCTCCCAAGACTTTGGAATTGTCCAGGACCAGTGAGGAGCCTTAGAGCTTAAACAAGGACAGAACAATTTATCCTGGTAGAAAAATAGGCTCCCAATCTTTATTTAGGCCAAGAAAATGGAAAAAGTTTTATACAAATCATGTGGATTTCACTTACTTTCTTTGAGTAGCTTGATGGGCTAACTTCCTACGTGATATTTTATCCCAACTGAGTCATCAACTCTTCCTTCTCAAAATTGATATGGACAGGCTTTTCCAAGGATTGCATTAGTTGCTGTTACATTTCTCATTTGCTGAGTGTTTTTACCTATTTCCGGAACCTCTCTGATTTAGGCATTTCAATCACATACCCCTCTGCAGAGTCAGATCTCTGGTAATAAAATTTTGCCTTGTATTTGTTCTGTAAGCTCCCAGGTGGCCCAAACAGTGGATCTTAATTTCTTTGAGCTCTCCTCAGAACAGAACTATGGTAACATGTAGAAATTACAAGAAACTTTTTAAAGCATTTTTTCAAGAGTTTGTTATATTCTAGGCGCTGTATTAATCACTTAATAGGATATATCTCATTTAATCCTTACAACACTCTGTGATGTATTTATTCCTATTATTCCATAATCACAGATGAGAAAACAAAGGCACAGAGACATTAAAAATAAAATAAAACAGAGATGCCCCGAGATGCACAGCCAGCAGTAGTAGAGCTGGGTTTCAATGCTGGCTCTTTCACAGAATACAGAATGAAGATATCTCAGGGTACAGCTTAGACACAGTATGTCACAGTGTCCCTAGCATGTGCAGGGCGCAAGGAAAGGAAATTCTTCTCTCTCTGAAATTTTCAGTAGACTCTACATTAAGGTATGTTAAAATTTCCATAAGAGCTATAATAAATTCCACACGCTGATTTTTTTTTTTTTTTTTTTTGTGGGGAAGACCAGCCCTGAGCTAACATCTGTTGCCAATCCTCCCCTTTTTGCTGAGGAAGACTGGCCCTGGGCTAACATCCGTGCCCATCTTCCTCCACTTTACATGGGACACCGCCACGGCATGGCTGACAAGCAGTGCATCAGCGGGCGCCTGGGATCCGAACCTGTGAACCCCGGGCTGCCAAGCGCGGACTAAACCGCTGCACCACCGGGCGGCCCCTACACGCTGATTTTTTTTGAATGGGCTGTCTTGTATGGCCAGGAAGAAATCAGAAATTTGATACTTGTTACATGTTTTATACACATCAGGCTAAGCACTTTTCATGTATTAACTCATTTAATTCCTTGTTAAAAAAATTATGTCGCTATTATTATATTCTCTATTTTACAAATGAGAGATTTGAGGCACAGAGTGATTAGTTTAATTGCCTAAGGTCACACAAGTAAGTAAGCAAGTCAGGTAAGTAAGCAAGCAAGTAAAGTAAGCTGTCTGCTTCCACACAGCAAGTAAGAGGTGGAAGAAGAGTTCAAACCTAGGCAATCTGTCTCCCAGAATTTACCCTCTATTTTTTATGACACACTTTTGAGAATGGCTTAACAATAATACGTGTTCTAACATAACCATATACTAAATAGCAGCTAGCAAACGTACTAAAATAGTAGAAGAATATTTGTCTAAAAAAAGGGTCTGAAAGCAAGAGTTGGAAAGCTTCGAATTTTGGCTGAGAAACATACCACCTTTGTCTTTTTATATATAATTAAATATCAGCTGTAATTACAGTGTTAGAGACTGTAATTGCATTCTGGTCTCTCATGCTCTATGAAAGAAATCATGTTCATTTGGATTAATTTGTTTCCCCATTGAAACAATGTAATAAAAGCATTGAATGTGACTTTTGTTTCCCTGCAACCACATTTAAAAATGTCCAGTTGATGCGCTTGTGTTAAGTGATGATCATTATAGTAATAAAACAACAGTTTAAGCAATACTCTCTTTCCAAATTAAAATGTTTTCTTTATAGGAATATTACTCTTATTACCAACATAGGTGTGTAGGTTTTTCCAGTTCGCCATCCCTGCCTGCTAGAGCCATCCTCTGCCCTTCTCTGTTCTGCTCGGTGCCCCAGGACGCTCTGGGGCACCTCTAGAACTGCATCATCACCCACGTTTTCTCGCCTCTGACGTTTGCTGCATTTGGTCAATGAGAGGAACCAAGAGAGAGAAGTTTGAGTATTTTCTTCTCCTTCTTTTTCCCTGCCAGGCTGTGGTTTGGACAGTGGCTGTGTTCCTGTACCCAGGGCCATAGCTCCTATTGGACCACCCCTCCTATTGGACCACCCCTCCCAGCACTCGCCCAACTGCAGTAACTCTTCTGTCCCTCTTTGGGTCTAGCCGCAAGAACAACTTTCCACTGTTGGTCCTTAGTGCCTCACCATCCCTTATGAATTAGTTCCTTTACTCTTCCTGCCAACACCTCAAATATACCTTCATAAAACCCTCTTCAGTTCAACACTCGGAGACTGTTGTCTGTGTCCACTGGGATCCTGAAGAATATCATAGGCCAGATGATTCAGAAAATAAAGTTGAAATATGAGCAATGATGAAAAAAGAAGGATTTTAATTACATACCAGTAAAGCAGCACAAATTGGGCCATGGATAATGTAGAGGAGATGGGTATCAGAACTGATCCAGCAGCTAGGGGCAAAAAACAGAAATTATGTTGAAGATTTTCATTTTACTTAGTTCCAATAGAAATAACAAAGAGAGATTATCTTACTTGTCATTGTAATACAAGCTTCTGGCAATGGCATGTATACAAGCAGGAATCAGTGGAAATCCTGTAAATAACAAAGAAAAAGAAAATAAATAGGCAACTGTCTCTATCGATGGAACTCCTAAAGTATGTGATGATATATGACACACAGAGATACTCTAAGAGCAAAGATAACTGGTCATTATATGTTTCTTGAGTAAATATTATCTGTATAGTCAGGCAGTGAATATGGTAAAGTATTAGGTATTTATATTTTCAGGTTTGTGTGTGTAAGTTTTCTTCTAATATAAGTCATTTTGAATCAGTGGACTCCAGAGCTTAAGTCTGTAACTATGCTGCCTAAGCCTCGAGGCTTAGAGGAAATCCGGCATTCATATGTTTTCTGTAAGATAGAATTAGCCAATATTTGGTAGATGATCAGATGCGGGAAGAACTTGAGATCAATTACGTGAAGAAGAAGAGAAGGAAGAGAGAGGGTGTGTGTATCAGGAATTTTGCATGTTTCGAGCATTCTAAATCACATCTTTCAAACATGAGATGAAGAAAGGTAACCTGAATGCACTAAGGGTTGTGTGTGTGTGTATACATACCTGTATATGTCTATATCTATTATCTGAGTGGATAGATAGAGGATAGAAGGTAGATAGATAGATAAATAGGTGATATCATTTCAGTTATGTTCCTGGAAACTAGTCCTATTGAATTCATTTTCAGCATTTTATATTTTGCATTATTCCAGTTATTTCGTTAATATGCTAGAAGTGTATCATTGTTTCCTTTGTGAATAACGCCATGTCAGGAGATTGTTTGGAAGAAATAGATCTTTTGCATGCCTTTAATCAATAACTGATCCCTCAGATAAAATTACAGTATTTGTTTTAAACAGACAATTTTAGAATGGAACTTCAAAGCTGGTTAAGCCCAGTGCCCTCGTTTTGCACATGAGGAAAAAGCAGATTCAGAACACTAAAAAGACTAGATCCCTAATTCACGATCCTAATTCTATTGTTTTAGTCACTACATATTTAGCCAAGATACACACTGAATACTAAATAGAAAAAAAAAAACCACATTGTATTATTAATTGACCTCTGACTACTGAAAACAATGAGTCGTGGTACTTTGTTTAAATATTTCAATTTGTAGCAATAAGCAAAGGTTACTCACCTGATATTGTTTAAAAATGATTAATAATGAGTATATTTTATTACAAACGAATTCTGCATCCTCCAAAAGCTTTTTTTTTTTTTCATGAGGAAGACTAGCCCTGGGCTAACATCCATGCCCATCTTCCTCTACTTTATATGGGACGCCGCCACAGCATGGCTGACAAGCGGTGCGTCAGTCTGCACCCGGGATCTGAACCTGCAAACCCCGGGCCACAGAAGTGGAGCGTGTGAACTTTACCGCTATGCCACTGGGCTGGCCCCCATAAGCTTTCTTTATAAGGTGAATCAACAGATATGTGTAATGGCACTTACCCCAGCCAAGAAAATAATACCACATCAAGTGTTGCTTCTCTGCAAACACTGCCACCACAATGAGCGTGTGCAGGTAAATGCCTTCACAGAGCATCCAAAAGTAATTACAGCCCATCAGGTAAAGATGAATGAACTGGGACACTTTACAACTAATCTGTGAGACAAAAAGAAAGCAATCAATATTTAGTTATTTATGAATTCACATGTAAAGCAATAGTCTAGTTTAGCCCAGTTATATAGAAACATAGAATTTTCTCTCCTCTACACAAAATCTTACACACTAATGATTCAAATTTGTAAAAGGCTGGCCTGCATCCTCATCTAATGGTGCCACTAAAGTTTTTAGCCACTGACTCCAAAGATTTATAATGGCACACCTCCAAGGAAATGTGTAAATTCCAAATCTACTACATTGAGTGGATGTGTATTTTTCTAATGTGTTTTAGTTATTATGTAATTTTAAGTATAAAAGTTTCACACATGAATGACTTTACATCTATTTTAGTTATGTCATCCTGAACTCCTTTATTGTTGCATTCTGTTGGAAAAGTCTTAAGAATTATCCTAATAATTTTAAAAGCAATTCATGAAAAGTGCCAAACACTTGGAAAGTCTTGCATATTATATGCTACCAGCACAAATACTGATTAAATAGTAATCTAATGAGCCCATACTTCGTCTTAGTCAAATATGGTGTTTGAGGGTTTCATGCAAGTAAAAAGAAGAAGAAGTTATGGTTTTCCTTCCTCTTATCCTGAGGTCTCCACTTTCTCTTCTCTACTCTTAAAGAGACAGGAAGAGGGAAGTTCAAATATAGGGTAAAGAAAACATGAAGGAGTAAGAGATATAGTTTACTCCCTTAACAAGGGGAATAAATTTAAAGCTCTCTTAGAAACACATGGCCAATTACTCCCAACAGCTCCAATTTCCAGTCTGGAACACAATAAATATCTAGTGGCTATTACCATTATTTTTGAAATAAATATTTTTTTCTCTAAAAAGAAAATTGGAAATGAAATGCACTGGAAAATAACTATTGGGTTACCATGGAATAGTGATAATCACATTTGCATATGAGTTACCTTAAACTATTTTTAATATATAGTGTTTTATTTAAACCTTAAAATAATTCCATGAAGCATGACTTATCACTAGTCACATATCTCATAGATTAAAAAAATTGAGTACTAGAGAAGTTAAATGATTTGCTAATGTTCATACAACATCAATCAAAGCCACACCCTCAACACAAATCCTGTATTTCCAACTTGGTTTTCATGACTATACACAAAGCCTTCTAACTGAAAGACATTTATAAAGCCTGTCCTTTCATTAAATACATCTGCAGAATGTGTGACATTAAATTTCAAATAACATACCTTGATGTCAAACAATATTATATTAACAAAGGTAAATGAGTTATTCAATTATATTATTTAGGAATAATAGACTTCAGCTTCAAATTTTTATCTGCATAGTTTTTAGATATACATATTTAATTGGGCTTGTAACTCCTGATTTTATTTAAAAAAATGAATCTATAAACTATTATGATAAAAAGAACTTAAAGCATGCTTCAGAAAATATTCTCATGAAGGGCATTGGTGATATAAACAGATGATAAATTTTCCAAGCATATATTAAAAATAACTATATTATGGTTTGCAATTTGTGTGTTAAACACAATATCCCTATATATAAAAGTGAGATTTAGAATCTCTTGCTCTGCAGCTTCATGACAAAACTCTGACTCTCCTTGTTCTAGAGAAATTCTTCCTGAAATGGCAGGACATTAGTCAGTTTTTTATATTGCTAATTATACAGTGTGTTTCCTCACCCAGTGACTTTAGAGTGGAACATATAAAGATTAAGCAATCCGGATGCACATGTGAAAACAATGCAGGGAATTTTAGGATTTTGGAAATTACCCTAAAAACACATATAAAACACATATGAGAGCATTGTTTATTGACCCACTGAGTGAAAATTCCTTCCCTTTCCTGACTACAGTAACTAGATAATCTTTAAAAACCCACTTTATATATACATATATGCACACCTCTCCACAAATCCATATCCAAAACTAAAGTATACATACTACAAACATCAAAGCAGATGATTTTAAAAACTTGAATAATGTTATTTATGCAGATACTTTCATTTAAATATAGCTTACTTATGCATATAGCTTGCATAAAATATATACATTTGTATAAGTAAATTTTAGCTGATGTTTTAACAATATAACTTTATGTTATGACAGTCTCTGTGCTTATTTTTGTGTGTCTTTTGGTACTCATTCTAAAAATTATGCTTCCAAAGGGATTGTAAGGAAACTATAATTTATAAACATTGCTGAGGTGAAAAGGACTTGATAGAGCCCTATAAAATTTTTGTGTTGATAAAGTTTAACATTATATAGGGAATGTGTAATTTGTTTCCCTGCCGGTTTTATTAACTCTTTAAAGTCAGCCTGATACCAAACATACAACTTAATTTAAATTTTCCATTTTCATGTGCAGGTTATTCTAACTACAGAGTTAGTTGCTTTCATTGATTTTTCAATTCAATTGAGTAAGTGTTATGTAGACATAAACCCTTATGTCCCACCAGCAGCAGGACTCTAGCCATAAATTGAGGTGAAGATATGTGCAAAATATGTAAATTATTGAAGCAGAGAAATGTATTACTCCTTTTGATATTCAATCTTTATAACGTGGGGAATGTTGAGATATATTTACCTTCCTGGATTGGAATATAGCTACTGATACTCTATATGGCAGACCTTAAAATATACATATATGAGGACTTAATTACACACATAATACACATATCAGGGCCCCCACCCCTCCCGTCTCTTCCCCACTAACCTCTTGAATCTAAGGACACAACCTTGTTTTACTTACAGGATTTGTGGCCACCAAGGCCTGGTTGTTGGCCACTGCAGTGAGATGAATGATTGTTACAACAGAGTTACAAACGAAAGAGAAGAACAGATTTTTGTGCAAGGTAATTCTCTGGCAACTTAAACTCCTAAAGGCAAGAGAAACCAAAGTGTTGACATCATAAAGTGTTTCCGCATTTGTTATTAATAATCATTTAAATAAGATACATTCACAATTCATAGCAACTGCTCCAAATTTAGAGGAATTATTTTGTCTCTGCAAGATTCACTCATGATAAAAATCTTAATTAGGGAAAATGTATAATTCCTTAAAACCTAGAGACAAATGTGTTGCTTCAGTACAGGCAGACATATGCAGAGATAGGACAGTTGTCTGTACAAGGCCTCTATATAAAATTTTTCTGTTAATCTTTCAGCATGATTAATATTTAATTCATTCTGAAAATGTAGAAGCTGAGATTCAGTGAAGTTAGAGAATTGATCAAAAAATCATGCAGCGAATTAATTTGAAGACTTTGGATTTGTCTGTCATATTCTTACACAGATAATTCTCTTTTCATTACACCACATAGGTTGTTCTGTTTATATAGCCTGTTTATGGTTGTTCTGTTTGTACCATATAGCCTCTCTGTGGTGGTGGTTATTATGCAGACCAACTATGAGAAAGATAACATTATATTCAGAATAGATAAATTGATAAAAATATAGACTTAGCAACCAATGAGGTTTGTTCAGTTTTACTGAATATTTTCTAATTGGCCCAGCCATACATATAATATAAAAATATTACCCCCTTTTACTGGAGATCCTCATATGTAAAACAAAATAAATGAGTGTTATGGAGTTCATATAGAAATAGATTTCAGGAAAAGTTGTCATTAATGACAAGCAATGCTGCTCTTCAGATTGAATCCACATTCACTCTACAAGGTTGTCCTTTTATGACGGATTTACCCATGCTCAGAGACCAACTCAAGTACTACCTCCTTCATGAAGCATTATTCGAAGGCTGATTACAGGTCAAGTTTTAAAATGATTGAAAGGAATACATTTGAAATTGAATACTTAATATCAAAACAAAACACACATTAGGAAGACATGAGGAATCATTTCATTAGAGACTTAAAAGCTCATTCTGTATTCTTAAAAATTGTGCAATTAATATGGTCAACCTAGATAATCCACTCTATATAACTCAAACCCCAAATGACTTCTACTTTGGAAACTTTAAGGAGATTTTAAGCTAATTTTATCATGTCATCACCTTATCCTGAATAGACTATGTGCCCAGGATATTATAGTTAGGCAGGGATGCTAAGGTTTTCTATATTTAAAAATGCAAAGTTTAGGCTATACTGTCTCTGAAATTTCTTCTGGTTATAGGTCTGTGGTTCTATATACACTCCTGGTATTTTAAAAGATCAGGAGTGAATTCAATCTAAATCAATATTTATGGATTTTTAATACATGCCTTCCACAGAAGTGGGTGCTATCAGGGACACTTCCGTGAAAGGCTTCATGAACGAAATGGCTCTTGGATCAATCGTTGCCTTTTAAACAGTCATCTACCAACAAGTTGTGAAGTCCAGCTGGAGTCCACCAAAACAGAAACAACTGAGAACTGCTGGTATTTTCATATTAGTCTTTGATTGGACTTTGCAGTGCATGAGAATAGTGAGAGGCAGGCAGGGATCAAGCTACAGAGTAAAGATGATATTCTATAGAAAAGAAGAATCTTTCAAAGTTCTGAACAAAGGAGTGGCATGATTCCTGTTATTATTTAAGTAAAGTCAACATTGAGGCAAAGATGGTTTTATTCTCGATAAAATGCCACAGCAGTGACACAGTGCTTTGTGTTCACTGAAGAGAATTAATGAATATGAGAAGAGGTCTAGTAAAGAATATTCTTTCCAAATCCTCTATCTTATGTGTGGTTTATTTCTTGTAATCTATCATTCTCCTGTGAAGAACATTATGAACATATAAAATTTGTGCACATGGTCTTATTTTAAAATGCCTGCCTTGAGCTTAATCCGTGTCTATGGAGTGCCAACTATTGTTTTGGGAAAAACTGCTTACCCATGCAAATACTCACTTTTTTAGTAACAGAATTTAAATAGCTCAGCTACCATTATGGGAAAAAAATAAAATGTTTTCCTTAACTGGGCTATTTTGCCCTTTAATGCTGAACACACTTATATCCAGATCCATTGCTTAAGACATATATATAAACAACAAAATTTCATAGTTTTCAAATTATGACCAAAAGACCGGGAGGGTTTGCTTAGACAGCAAATAAGAAATGTTTGTAAAGAGTAAATTAGAATGAAGGAAAATAAGCATTAAAGAAGGCTTTCAAAAATAGCAATTCATGATAGAATTAAGAGCTGAAAGATAGCAGATGAGGAACATGAAACAAACAGCATTTATATTATAACTGTTGCTATTTATAATATTCCCATGTGAAAAGATTGGAAGTAGGTAAAATAAAATGCTAACTGTAGTTAGTTGAAAAACAATTTTAATTTTCCTTGTGTGCACTTAAACTTCCTTTTCTTCTCTCTGATGGTCTGTATTTCTGTTCCTCTCAGAATTCCTTCTTTTCTGATGACTCTGCTCCTACCTCAACATCGCTTGAAAGTAAAGGACTTAAAACTGAGCTGCTGGTATCTGTTCTCTTCTAAAGATGTGATTATTTGAGTACAGTCGCAAAAAAATGGCTTCTAATTCTCTTATTCTGTGATACGATGATATACAGCATTTTCCTCTTTTAGACCCAAACAATGCCATATTATGGGCAAAATTTTGAAATGATAGGGTTAAATCCCATTATAAATGAAATATTTAATATCTGAACCAAACAAATACTTAATAGGACACATGAAATCATTTCAGTACAGAGACATAAAGCCTATTTTGAGTGTTTTACAAAATTATTCAAATAATGCAGTCAACATAGATAATCCACCCTGTATAACTTAAACCAAATACTTCTGCTTTGGAGACCCTGATATCCAGTTTAGCTGTCCATATTGTTGTAACAAGCTAGACCATTGCTAAATCATTTCATTTCGAGTTGTGTAAATAAGTTCTACTATCTACAATACTAGCCTTTTGCTGTTGCTTTAGTTTCTTCCATTTCTTCCTCCAGGTTCTGCACAACTTAATGCAGGCAGATGCTATCCGACATGTGCTTTCTATCAATGTCTGGTAAAAATGGCTCAGATTTTTCTAGTGATACATATTGTTTTCTTCTAAACATATTTATTAATACATGTAAGTACATTAGTACAAATAAAATCAACTTGTAAATGAAAACCAAAACATGTACTTGGTTTGTTTAAACGAAACTCTAAAAATATTTAGGTATTTTTCAAATGTTAACCTGCAACCAATTTCACCTACTCTAAAGTTTTCAATGTGCTATTTTACTCAAAATATTAAGACAATTGTTTCATAGGCTTAGAGAATGTTTTACAAAAAACTCTCCCTGCTTTCTTTAAATGTTATAATATCCCTTTCTATCTAGCATAACCACAGACTAGAAAATGTGGTTTGTGGGTCTGGATTGTTTCCATTTCATATTCTCTACATATAATTATTTTAGGACACTATTTCAATGTGCAACTTTGACAAGCAGAGTTATAGAGGCGGTTGGTGTAAGTGTGTCAACAAAACCATTACACTGCATGTGTAATGTAACTATGCCTCTCAGTTCTCTTTTGGAACAGTGAGAAGCAGACTGCAGCAAGACCGTACATAGTTCAGCACGGGTTTTGAAACCTGACCTGAGAGCGAATCTGGACTGTGCCACCTACTGACAATATGACTTTGGGCAAGTTATTTAAAAACTCTAATCCTCAGTTTCCTCATCTGTAACACAGGAATAACAATAGTACTTCAGAGGCTTGGCTGGAAGGTTAAATGAGATCAATCACGTCTAGTGCTCAGCATAATATCTAACCCACGGTGAACACTCTGTTAAGTTAGCTATTATTTTTAACATAGTTATCATTCGGCTGATTGTCATCAAGTTCTCTAATGGTTTTCTCTCACAAATAATAAAATAGCATCAAGGTTCACGTCAGTAATATAAAACTGCCCATGTTTTAAGTAATGCAATGAAACAGTAAATTGCCATGTGTCTGTTACAAAACACAATAAGTTAGCATTAGAAAGACAATTTCCATGTGATGAAGGGCAATAACTTAGGCACCTAAATTATCTTCCCAAGGAATTTCATCCTTCCCAGAGTTGTCTCCAAATTTCCACCTTCATTATCAGGCTGACCCCAACTATTATGCAGCTCCTTATTCAAGGCCCTGCCACAGAATGGACAAAATACTTGTTTTTGTTTCCCATTTAGTTTTGACGCGAGGTGGGGAAATTTCCAAATTACTTTCCTCAATACTAATCCTGAGCAAAACTAATCATGGAAAAAGGAAGTACAAGCAATATAAGAATAGTCCGTCTATGAAGTACTGCTTTCTTATGCTAGTTTATCTAATTTAATTTCCAAATGCTGAGCTCTTTTCCCAAGAAAACACTAACAATGTATCCAAGAAGAAAGTTCATGCCAATCTGAACACTGCCAAAAACAACAGGCAGAAAGCAATAAATGTACTAAAAGAAGAAGCAATATGGCTATATTTTGTCTACTAAATGGAAACTTGAGTTGATGGAATCACCTGGTTATGTATGACACAAAGTAAACATAACCTACTCAATAGCTCTCTTTTGGAGGCTGCTGGTGGCCCGTATGGTCAGATTAGAAAAAGGACAAGAGTTTCGGCCAAGGTGCTCAATGAAAGTCCCTCTGGAGGGCAAATGGTTGCTCTTGCTCCATGATGCTCCCTCCTCCCCTGCCCCTGCCTTTCAGGGCTGCTCATTTAATATGAGTACAGGCTGCATAAGGAACAGACGTGCTCATTTTGTGTAGCCAACTGGTTTTCTCTCATGTGTGAACTCCCTCAGTGCAAGTGCTCTCCCTTGTCTTCCAACGGCAGGAAACCGAAAGAAGAAACAGTCAGGCTTTCTGAAATTCTGTGGTTCTTACACTCCAAAAAACCCCCTTTTAAAGGTAAAATTCATAATAATAGCAGCCACCATTTATTGAGCCCTTAGAATATGCCAGGCACAGAGATAAGGACTTTGCATTCATTATCTCATTTAAGAACCCCTTGAAGTATCAGTATCCTTTAATATAATTGAGGTTTCATAAAGTTGCTCAAGGTCACAATCTTGTTACGTGATTTGCTGAATTTGAATGTGGAAGTTTTTAAGAGAGTAATAAGGCTTTATATTTAGTCACTTATAACTATTCATTGATGCAAAAGTAACACATTGTACACTGTTTCTAGATAGTGGGGAAACAGTTGTGAATAATACACAGCAAGACCCTGATCTCATGTTACTCACGTGACAGTGGAGGGTAAATAGACACATCAATTACATAATGTAATTCTAGATAGTGTTATATGCTTTTTAGAAATAAAATAGGACTAAAAGATAGATAAAGACTCTGGCCAGAGCGAGGGGAATATTCAAGACAGAACTGAAACAGGAGAAGACAGGGGAGAAAAGCAATCCAAGTACCCGGAGTCAAAGTTTTAAAAAGAGAGTTAAAGCTTAAATTCTTTGAGGAGAGAGAAGCACAACGTGAACAGATCATCAGGCAAAACTTCACATTGTTTTTTTTCCACACTAAGATGATGAAAATTAAATTACAGGAACTTAATCTACTGAATGACTTTTCGATTCTGAAATTCGTACTCTGTTGTGTTATATCTTAATGTTCCATCAGCAGATGTTAGCAGTGTAATATCCAACCATTCTTGGGTTTTGTTTTTCCTAACTACCAAAAAGATGCTACAGTTTAAAGGGTTTACTTTGACTTTCTCCTCATATATTGTCATATCTGTGGGTATGGTCTAGGAAAATAAACTATGCTGCAAGAGTGGAAAACCAGGCTGCAAAATATAATACGACTTCGGGGAGAAAAATGTTATTATTATTTATGTTCACTATTTCAAATTACAAAGTTTTAATCCATTCAAGTGACTGTATGGTCTTTACATCAAACAACGGATCATTAGCTTTCTTAAAATGATTTGTCATTCTATTCCCATGAAAATTTAGCTGTGCTTAAATAGCGCTTATGTTTCAACTTGCTCAGGCAAAATAGATGAAATACACTTAGAAAAAAGTTGCATATTTATCAAAAATATCAACAGAAATATGTGATTTTTAACATTCAGTGATAGCTTTAAATAATAAATTTACTGTTTAAAATAAGTCCAAATTCTTTAATTCAGTTATTTACTTTATATTTCCATACCTAGGACTCTTTTCCATAAACCAATAATATCAATTACATTATAGCGGAACTGGTTTTTGTTAGAGTAAATCCATTACTTTTTGCATCACTCTGTCCTTATTCAAATCTTATACTCTAATGAGGAAATGCAATGCTTTTATTATATAATCACAGTAGACATATTTAAAAAGCTTTCCAACCAAGACTCGCATTACTGAATAGGAATGTTTTCAGCTCTCCCCATGTTCAGTTTGAGGGGGATGGGTTTTTCAGCACATTGATTAAAATTTATTAATTTGGAAATAGACTTGTGAGTATGATCTAATAAAACATTACATGATAAACTATCATTAATTAAATAATATCCAGTGGTAAGCTGAAGGAAGCCTGGGATGCATACAACAGAATAGGATATATCTCAGAACCACAGTGCATGACAAACTTACAACAAATGAAATGTACCACAGGAATTGAGAAAGCGAGGATGATCCTGGGTAGGCACTGAGAGAAATGTGATTCAGGGACCACTAGATGACTATTTCTGAACTCAGCCGTTGTCAAACCTCTGACAGTGCAGATTTGACAGGTTTTAATTAACTTACATAAATGATAATTCTGATTTGACAAATTAGGTGCATCAGGGTATGATTTGTAGAGTAAGACTCTTTGTTCTGTATGTTTCAACGTAGGATTTCTTTAAATAGTTAGCTTTGTTTAAAATCTATAAAGACTGAATCATCAACAGTTTTAAGGAGAAAAATTATAGCTTAAAGAAGAAAACTGTACTTGTTCTAATTCAAGAGATAGATGAAGAAACTGGAAATGAGATAAAAGTCCACAATGTTGATTGAATATATCCAGATACGATCAAAGAAATAAAGGTGAAAATTTGGGTCACTTGTCCTGGAAAGGAGAAATATAAGCATTAAAGAATTATTTTATTAAGTTGAGAAGGCTTTGGCCTACTAACTGGAGATTTTTTTGCTGATTTTTGTTTAGGATCTTATCTCAACTACCTAGAAATGATATCATTTTTACATAGTTGCAAATATGCGACTTGGCTTTAAAATTATTTGGAATCAGTGTCAGAAATGTTAGCAGAATTAAGATGTTTTTTAAAAAAAAGAACCCCCTTTTTCCCCATGCAAGTCAGATATTATACGAGCTCTTTTATGTGTAAGAAGATGGAGCCCTTTGTCTGGGTTGAAAGTAAGAACAAGATTTGCTATGCTCTCAGATTTTAAACAGTAATTAAAATCTAATTTATAACTAATTCCAGTAAAGTTATTTATTTTTTTATCTAAAGGGTTCTGCTTTGTTTTTCCAAGGATCATTATGAGTAAGAGTCATTGCCTCTCAGGGCTTGGCAAATCCGAAGTTCTGTCTCTCTCTTCCCCTCCCTTTCTCTCCCTTTTCTTTTTATCTCCCGCTCTGACTCTTTCCTTTAATTGGCTCTAACATAAAGCTGAAGTATATCTGGTAAATAGTGTTTCATGTTCTCTGTTTCTAATTTAAAGCACGGATGAGTAGCAGACTTTTCTCTCTCTAAATAAAAAATAACAAACAGTACCCTCAATCAACTTTTTGTATGGTTCTTGGTTTTTATTAGGATGGATCAGTGACCCTCAATTATCAAACAGAAAAAAAGTTACCTCTAGCAAAGACTAAGCAAGAATGACTGCAGTGTGAGAAACTGGGCTAAGAAGCAGACAGGGGATGTTGATAGATTTTTTTATACCTAGTGATTTTATGTGAGACATTAGCTCCTCAAGGAATTGTGTCCAGGTGAGTTGGAAGAAAGCTAAAATTTCTATTGCTTCTGACTATATGAACATGCTTCATTAACCATTCAATTCTACCTTTTCTGAGGTGGCCCTGGTCTTCCTTCAACCTAGTTGCAGAGTATCCTATATTGTTTTACACAGATGCTTCTACTCATTAGAATTTTAAGGAGTCTTAGTCTAATGCCTTTCTTTGTTGATGGAGACAACAAAGGCCAGACAAATTGAAGGGACTTATCCAAGGTCACAGGTAAGTCACAGGAATGTCAGTCCTAGAAATAAGCTTCCAAGTCAGTTCATGTCTTTGTTCCTCAAAAATATATTAAGTGCCTTCTAAGTGCAAGGTCCTGTGCTAAGCCCTGGACTGTGTTAAAAAACAAAGCAGAGATGATTCCTGCTCTCATGGAGCTAACTTTGTGACATTCTTTTCATTTCTTCCTGTTTTGGTGGATAGTTGTTTTGGGTACATAGTAGCTTTTCTTGTTTTAGGAGATCGTTTTGGGGAGTATACATTAGAGCGTCTTAAAATCAAAGACTACAAATTCTTTAATATGGATTCAAGTACTGAGTAAGCCATGTGGTATCTCGTGGGCATAAAAAAGTTTTATTATTTTTGACTAATTTACTTAACCACTAGTTTTTCTGACATAATTATACTACTAATTTAGTTATAAAATTTTTCACTCACTGTTTACTTAGTTTTCTACATGAACATTATAACAATTTCTTTATAAATGTGGTGCATATAAAACTAGAAATTGTGGGGGCTGGCCTGGGAGTGTAGTGGTTAAGTTCACGTGCCCTGCTTCGGTGGCCTGGGTTTCGTGGGTTCGAATCCTGGAATGAGGACTTATGCACCACTTATCAAGCCATGCTGTGGCAGGTGTTCCACATATAAAGTAGAGGAAGATGGGCGTGGACGTTCGCCCAGGGCCAATCTTCCTCAGCAAAAAGAGGAGGATTGGCGACAGATGTTAGCTCAGGGCTAATCTTCCTCACACACACAAAAAATAAAGTAAAACTAGAAACTGTGTTCTTTAATTTTGTTTTCAAAAAGCCCACTGGTCCAATATGCCTATCAGGGCTAAATATTTATATAAAAATCTTTTAAAGGACTAATGAGGAAGAGTGATAACTATGCCAATAATAGACAATGGTTTCTAAACTAGACACTTCACATAACACTGCATACCTATTCTCAGCCCTTATACCAAATCTGAGATATAAGCCCTAATACCTGCATTTTAAAGATGTGAAATGGAGGATTAGAGAAACAAAAGAACTTGCTCCATGCTATGCAGCAGTAAGTGACAAAGGTGGGATCTGAGACCAGATGTGCCTTTTTAGAGAACATACTCTTAACCCCCCTCCTGTAATTAAGGATGTCTAGACATCTACAAACATGCTCTACCCGGATCTAGCATGGGTTTAGAATGCTATACCTAGGTCTTACTTGAAGAGGGTTTCTCGTGTTTTACCTAAAGCCTGAGAATGTATAATAAGAAAGGAAAATTAATTTGTAGCTTTGCTTCTTTCTGTTCAAATTCTCCATTTTTAAAAGACAAAGTCAAATAAAATTACTAAGCCAAACAAAGAACACAGATGGGGAGGAACCCTGGATAACTTAGTTAACTACTTAGAACATAAGTAAAATTGGGTGTTGGACTGGATAATCACTTCCTTTCTTCTGGTTTACAGTTTCTACCTGTTGAAATTCTACCTATCATTTAACACTTGGTTCAATGAGATTATCACCTCAGGAATTTTCCGATTCTATGGGTCAGGATGACTCTTTCCTTCCTCTCTCTCCCATAGCTCTATAGGGGTCCACAATAACTTGTGTTTTTCTATTCTATAGAGGTAATGTTAGATGACTACGTAAGTGTAGTCTATATGCCTCCATGATTGATATAGTCTAATGACAAAATTAGTGCCTCTTACCATTTATTGAGAGATTGCTACATGCCAGGTACTATGTGAATCTTCCTTGCTCAGTATTTTAAACAACACTATGACTCATTATAAAGAAACTGAGGCTTCCTGAAAAGCAGAATCAGGCTAAGTCCATACTATTAGTAAGTGGTGATGGCAAGATTTGAATATATCCCATTTTTTAATTACTGTATTACATTATCCATTAAAATTAACTTATGCTTGAAATCAAGTACACATCTGTCATGCTAACTCATCATTAAAGATTTTTTTAAGTTTACTGTAGACAATGAACAGTTAACTGTACTTTCAGTATAAACTTTAAGTATAAGCAATGTAATTAGTTGAAAACTTTAATTTTTCTTTTGTATACAGGCCAAAAACCAAATTCCATATATTAGCAAGTCACTTATTTGCTTTAACAAAAGTTTGCTATGTAGCATGCTGTACATCTTTTTTGAAAACATGGAAATTTTACAAATAACAGATACATGTTTTTATTGCATACAGTGCTCTTGATTAAAAAAACATGCTCTATTTCTAGAGGGGAAAAAAGGCCTATTTATATGTAAAACATGAGGACAATATTTGGGGAAACATGAAATTTGTAGTCTCTCTTTTAAAATGAGAAATGAGTCTACAAATTGTATCTTTAAAGCTAAAGTATATATACAATTTCAGTTTTGTAAAAAGTGTTTTTCCATAGAGACAGGAAATCAATTCTGGTTTTAAATTTTAAGTTTTCAATTAAAATTAAAATTACTTGTGAGTATTGGTTGAATAGTATTTGTTTTTTAATAAAATGTAGAAATATAGATATAAAAATATTGAACCAGACTTTCTTTCAATTCCTAATCAAGAATAAACACCGTCTATCTGTGTAGATTGCTTTTAGCTGGCAAAATACTTTCATAAATGCTAACTTCCCTGATATTGAAATTATGTATTTTAATTAAAAAAATTAACTCTTTCATTCTAATCCTCTTTACTAAATTACTGCTCATTCATAGACTTGGCCTTAGAAGTAGTGTTACAGATCATTATTAGATTCAGCTATGAACCCCGTATAGGAATCATCCATTTCAAAATTCCTGATAGGTTGACATCTAATTTCTGTATGAAAATCTTGAGTGACAGGAAGGTCAGTTGGTCACCTGGAAGTTCATTCTATTTTGTTTAGCTGATAGAGTTTTTTATTTTTTAAAATTGAGACAAATATTTTTCTTTGTTGTTATACAAACTCTGTTCCCAATTATAGGCATTTGGATTCTTGAAGTCATCTATTGTGCCCCCTATATTTTGTCTATTTCTGGCTTAACATTCTTGATACCTTGACTCCCTGACCAGTGGACATGAGTTTCTTCATTGTCCTGATAAGCCAATTCTTATGACATCCTCTTCTTTTACAAAGTCAGTCCAGAGTGGACAGAGTAAATGACTGGACTGATTAGACATTTGCAATTGGATATTTTACATTTATTGGTATAGTCTGGCTTGTAGCATTGTTTTCACTTGACAGTCCCACTATTGCCTCATTAGTTCACAGCAAGCATTTGCTCAATTAAATCTTAGGCTCTTTCATGAAGAAGCTGTGTTAATTTTGCACTTGACTTTATGGAATTAGCATAGGACTTTATTTATATCCTTGTTAAATTCAAACTTGTCTGGGGCCATAGGGCTTGGAATTCTAGGACACTCTTGTTCTCTTTTTGACTACTGATTTTGGCATGCAATGCAACTGCTATACTTCTTAATTTCATGTTCTTCAGAAATTTAATGTGTTTGAATATTTTGGCTTATTACATGCAAAATAAAAAGAGATCGTTTAATCTGAAGAGTCTCAGCTGTATTCGTTTTAAATCTGCAGAGATGATGGTCCCCTAAATGATAATTAAAAATTTACTCCATGTCCACTGCAACTAGTTGCAGTTTTAGAAATACTACAATAAGGAATTTAGGAAGATTTCACTGAAAAAAATGATGCTAAGTTTAGATCTGAAGGACAAATACATTTAACCAGGCTAGAGGAGAGAGGGAGAGAATAGGCAGAATATTCAATTATAGGACATGTTAATGATTTTGACTTTCTATAAATTATAATAGGAAGTCTAAAATTTTTAAAGCAAAGGATGACAAAATAAGATCTATATTTGATTTAAATCTTTGAAAATATTTTGGCTACATCATTTAGAATTGAATGAAGGTGGTAAAAGTGGTTTACTGAGGCTAGAGAAGACAAGGTGGGTGGTGGTGGCAGTAGAGATGAAACAAATTGGATAGACTGGAGGGCTGTTAGGAGGTTAAATCCACAGAGTATGAGGAAAGAATAATAGGGAAGAAGATTGAGAAGGTGTCACAGATTGCTGCTCAATTTCTGGCTAATGCAACTAGATTGCTGGCAGTGGTATGTGTAAAGATGGGTCTGGAAGAAAAACTGCTTTGAGTTGGGAGTAGGTAGATATTGTGAATTTGTTTTGAACATGTTTGAGATACTTTTGAGATGATGTATTTCAAGAGCCATGAAAAGATGTATACCCTTTGACCAAGAAATCCCAAGTCTCTGGGAAGATAGCCTAAAAAAATAGTGCAAAATATGGGAAAAGTTATGGCTGAAAATATCCATTGCAGTGCTTTTTATTAATAGGAAAAATTGAAAGAAATGCTAGTGTTCAAAAACAGAGGAATGATTTAATAAACTTTTGTCAACTTTCTAAATGGAATATTACTTAGCCAATTAAATGGTTGTTTTAAAAACTCTTTAGTGACATGGAAAAATTATATAATGCTGTCATAAAAATAGTTAAAATAATTTGTACATTACAATTAAAACTGTGTAAAAACAAATGAAAATAAAATAAAACTGGAAAAATACAAAAAATTGATCAATAGGATGTTAGAATTATGTGTCTATTTTTCTTTATTTAAAAATTAGTAACATACTTAAATTGTTTTAGATTTTTAAAAAATGTTGCAAATTTCAGTGCAAGTCCCGTTTCTCAATATTATAGTTTGTTTACTTTAATTAAGGATTGTGTTCTTTTTTCTGAAGTTAGAAATATTTGAAACATAACTTTTTTTCCAAGAAGATTTGTAAGACAATCCTAAATAACTCTTATGGTTTCTATTTTATACCTTTAGGGTAAAAGTTGATCTATTTTATACTCAGTCATAGTCGTAAGAGTCTTCACGTTAAAAAAAGAATCTTAGCTAATGTTAGTTACACTTATATTAATTCTCTCTGTTTGTTTGTATGTGTGGTAGACACGTAATCTTCATGAACTGAAAATCTGAGTTCTAGAGTACTACATAGATTTTAAGGCAATTAGTTGCATCATTTAGTTCCAAGAATCAAAAGGAGTCATAATTTTCAAATTTAGATACTTTGTATTTTTAAATTGTGAAGATTTTGTTTACAGGAATAGAGAAAAAAATGAACTATTTCTTCCTTACTGTTTGTACCTGCCTAGCATATGCTTCTCTTCCTTACACTAAGGGTACTCTATTTTTTAAAATCTCCCTATATGCAACCTTGGTACTTCTGTCAATCAAGGTGATCTACCCACACTCCCCTGGCCTAGTGCCTGACTTTGGAAACAAGTTAACCGATAGGATTATGCATTAGTTCATCTTCTCTAGACCCCAGAGCTGTCCTCACTTTCTCCTTCCTAGAATTGGATTGTTTAACCTTCCTTTTGAATGTGTCTTTCTGCAAGCTTCTAATGATTTTTTAAAATATTTTGCTTTTAAGATAGCCAGTTGATTTATGGGAAAGTACTTAGCACTGGAGGGAGCCCTAAATATTGATGTGTCCATTTTGGAATCTACTTGGGATGTCTACTTGACATCCTGAAATGCCATCCATGCCTCCTTGCCCTCTGCCACGGCAGCTTCACACACTGTTGACACACCCATCGTGGCCCAGAAAGGTACTTTGAATTCAGCTGCCTGGGAATGATTTAACTTATCATGGTCTTGCCTGCTTCTGCCAGGATATTTCTTTATTCTCCCCCACAATTGTTAATTCTATCTGAAGTTAAATGTCCAGCTGTTTGTGCTATGAGAGAAGTTGGCAAAGAGAAGGGAGGAAAAGAAACCACTATTTTAGATATATATTAAATGCCATTGTTATTATTCACACAAAATACCGGTTACTATAATGTACCGTGTATACTGAAACTATAATTGACCAAGAAGTTGAAAATTCAATGAAGATGGGCTGTAACATTTGACAGTTTCCAAAGCAAATGCAGATAGGTTTACATACTGATTTTGGCTTCCTTCTTACTATATGACTTCATTCTTATATGTCTACTAATTTTGTAAAGTTAGACTTCAGATATTTCATTGACCTCCTCTCTCTGTATTTTACAAAGTCAAAGTATAGTCAACATATTTCAAATTCTTTCAAACATTCAATTTATTTTAAACATTATACATTTTCATCAGTATTTTGTATATTTTATCAGCACATGACATAAACGTGCACATGACACTGCATTCACCAAAGGCAACTGGTAAATTTAAAAAATATTGTATGTGTACTTACTTGAAATAAAAGAATATGCCAAGTGAGATAAGCAGTGATGCAATAGACAATCCATGCCCAATTATAGTCAAGTAGAACAAATTCAGTGCAGTCTATAATTTGTATGAATAAAAAAAAAATTAGGGCTCATATCAATACTATAATCCTACATGTGTATAAGCTCAAATTCAATAGAATAAATTATATTTTAAGAAACACGTGATTTGGTAGCATTACCGTTTAGTTTGTAAACCAATAAATACTTGAATACATCTGGAATGAAGAATATCTATGCAAATTTATCAAATAACATCAAAATGTATAAATTGTAAGCCCTTTTTCTTTAAGAAATTAGAAGTTACTTATTAAATATATGAAGGAATAATTTTATTGATCTAGGTTGTGTAATATATGAAACCAGCATTTTATATTTTGGAAGATGTTGACAATTTTCACTGTATCACTTTGTGTACCTTAAATCAAATACTATTTAATGATTTTTATTTGTTTGTTTGTTTAGACTTAAATGCCAGATAAGGCTTTCTTTCCCAAATGGGTTTTTCTTTTTCCTTTGACAAATTTGAGGCTCCAAGACAAATCTGAATATAGTAATATATAAGAGCCTCTGATCTGCACAAATATGAACGAAATTTCTCCTGGTTTTGACTTTTTTCTCTTTGATTTTTATTTGTAGTCTACTTATTTGTAACTTACCATTTTACTGTGTATTTTTATAATTCTCTTCAAAGTCTTTTCTGAATAAGCAAAGAATACATGATTTATAATTGCAATGAGAGCTGACAGTTGTCAAGTTCTTACTATATGCTTGTTGATTTTCTAAGTATTTTCCTTACATTAAGTCAATCCTTATGAAAAAAATCCCTGAGGGTGGGTTTACTATTATCTTCATTTTATACCTGAGGGGACTGAGGCAGAGAGAAGTCATGGCTTACCCAAGGTCACAGAGCTGGTAAGGGACAGGAACAGCAAGTCAGATATCAGGATTCAGTTTTAATTGCTGTGAGAAACTGCCTCTATCTACACACATGTGCAAATATATGCAGGCACTTTCTGTCAAAGCTTTATTTTTGTGACAAGCTGTGACTAACCTTGACTTCAATGTATGGTGTCAAAAGTGGGAATGGGAGTGAGAGGGACCTAATAGCCAGTCAGAATGACAGCCTTCTGCTAAGGGACAGAGAAACTGTTCAAATTCTGCTGCACTTATCCTGTTTACTTGAGCACAATTCCTCAATGTAATTCTAGAAATTCCACCACAAATGAAAATTTTCCATTTTCTTACACTTTCAAAGTATGTTTTCTTTGGAAAATTTGAAACCCCAATACTGAGGCATTGACTTGTAAATACGTTGTTACCTAGCAGGATTGCTTCCTCAATGAATGACAGAATCAATAATTATTATTTCTACAAATATGTTTTTCTTCACTGTTTTCTCAAACATATTATGAAAAGGCTTTACAATGGAATGGAATGCTAGCTAAATTTGCTCCAATACTGTATCGGTAACTAACTTTTTAAAGAGATAGTGTAAGTTAAATTTCAATTTATAATTATTACGTACCTTCACTTTCTCATGTGTGTTAACATTACACTGGGTATAATTTGTCCATGTTCTATTGCTTTCTGGATGTCTAAACCAGTTTCCATCTTGGTCACAGATCTTTGTAACTTTTTCTTTAATATTAAAAAAGAAAACAGTAATTTAGTTAACCTGGAGTTTATTAAATAGATGTCAAGGATGTTTGTATATAAATTCTGCTTTTACCTGAAGGATCGAAATCCTGAAAGTAATCAGGGCAGTGCTGCATTGACTCAGTTCCAGCGGCAACATCGTTCCAGCACAGCCATCCATCCCAGGTTCTGTTGCAGTAAATGCCTTAAGGGGAGAGTACAAATTAGGGGTGACTAACTCCCGCTACTTACATATGAAGACACAAAGTTCTAATGGTTGGTTCTCACTGACATGGAATAAAGACTGTCTACTGAAAATGAAAACATCATATAAAATCTATAGCAATTACTTGGATTTTTCACCAAGTAATTATTAGAATAACTAATTGCTATATTAAATTTAGAAATAGCTGAAAAACATATAAAAAGTTTAGCTTTAATTCTAATTCTCAAAGATAGCTATGTATTCAATAAATCATGTGGTCTTTGGTGGTTGTCCTTAGCCATAAAGTAGTGGTTAATTAGTGTCCCTATGCTTGAAATTCAAAAAAACTGGGAAATCAGAAACATATTTTATTTTAGAACCTGAGTTCTTAGGGCAAGGTGTTAGAA
This sequence comes from Tapirus indicus, assembly GCA_031878705.1. Taxonomy (NCBI): domain Eukaryota; kingdom Metazoa; phylum Chordata; class Mammalia; order Perissodactyla; family Tapiridae; genus Tapirus; species Tapirus indicus. Next base: position 96,809,069 of record CM062926.1, read on the forward strand.
TATTCTGAAGCGAACAAATGAATATTCCAATATTTCCTATTTCATCATATTTACCCCAATACATATGTATTTAGGTCCCTCCATCAAATTCTAGCTCTTCCTTTCCTTTCTTTTCTTTTCAACTAGAGGAGAATGTTTAATAAGAACCTCTTACATGAAAAAATATAAAATTTTGTTAAAGGCATAGAGAAATAAAATGACGAATGTTCCAATGTTGTAACAGTCCGTAATCAAAGAAAGTAATTTTCCACCTTTTGAGGTAAGCACACATAGATAGAAACCTGAATGTTGCATGAGATGTTTATTATTTTTAACAGATTTGTACAGCAATCTCAGAATCAATCTAGCCTTCATGGAAGTAGAAAAAATTCTATTGGCCTGAAAGTCTAAATAATTCTAATTAAAAAAAAACCAGATAATCTCAGTTTTCTCTTCTGTGATTTCCAAATACTTATTTAAACAGTTTGCATCCATGTATTACTAAATAAAATGCATTTTGTGCCCCAGCAGAGAAAAATTTCCTGATATCATTTTAGAAAGCATCTCCAACGATTCCATATCACTGCTCCAAAAGATTCCATCTGATTAACGACAGCACTGGCAGTATGATAGAATTTTTCAGACTGTATTGTATGGCATTTGAGTAAGACATGAGTAGGTATTCCATTAAAAAAGTTTCTGTGGTCAAATAAATTTGGGAAACACAAAGTTAAAGACAGTTCTTTATTGCAAGACATTCTAAAGTATTTAAAATTACAAAGAGCATTATGAAGCTCCAAGAGGAAGATTTATTACGCAGTTATCCTAAACTTATTTTATCACAAAATTATTTTATTATGAAACTCTCATAAAGATATTCCTATTGTTCAACAATTAGATTCGAAGCCTACTTTTACATATATCTAGATAATTTGGAAGGGGTTAATTCAATAGTTTTAAACTAATAACACTTAGATTTTAATGAAATAAAGTAAGAAGCCAGATCAGTTGACGCAGAATTTGTACATAAATTTTTAATTACTTGATAATTCAACCCCTATTGACCTAATAATATCAGATAATTTGTCATTGTCTGGCATATTTTAAAGATATTTTTAAACTGGATGATATCTTATGATAAAAATGTTTGGACAGATATATCTAAATACTTCCCCAAAGATGAACAAATTATATTGTTTAGTTAAATTATGATTCTAAAAGTTGACCAACCTAGAAAAATCGCTTTTTTCTCTTTCTCACAAGCAAGTTCATTTTAACGGTTACAAAAATTAATAATAATCTCCTTTTAATATTTAAGTTATATAAGAACCATTGTATATTGTAGTATCACATATTTGTCCCCAAATTTTAAGATCTTTGTTTCCTCTGATAATTTAAAACTTTCAAAATATCTAAAATCTTTACATTTTGCTGTGTTTCACTGTGAATTTTGCGTTTTATATCTTGAAGATAACCCTGTCTTTAGGGCTGGCAGATAAAAGACAGGGCCTGTTTTTGGTTTTGGTTTTGGTTTTTGCTAAATCTGGCAACTCTACTTCTGTTACTTTTCTTTGTGTCTTTGGAATGGAGGCAAATATCTGGCACTTAGTAGGCTCCCAATAAATGTTACAAAAATATCTATAGAATATCTTAATGGAAGCAGAAGCACTTAGATTTCATTAGCTTTGCTACCAAATGCCCTATGCGAACTATGTGTTAGGCAAAAAAAAATAAATAAAATTGTCATTCTATTATACAAGCTCCTATGAAGCAGCTTGTGGAAAAAAAGAAATACAAATCCCATAAACTGAAGATCAACTGTCAGTGATTTAATTCAAGACACATACTTATTTGATATTTTAAATATTTTTATACCATAAAAAATGTTACTGAACATATCCCGTTGCACATGTTTTTTATTAGAATTTTTTTAAAGGAGCAAGATTAATTATATCATAAATATTCTTCATAAATAAATAATTAAAACTGCACATAAACCAGAAAAACTAGCAGCTAACCCATTTTCAATGGTGGACCTAAGGAACCCATAACGATGTAATGGGGTAGTTTTCTTTTAAAAATATATCAAATGCATTAAAATTAAATAGTCAACGTTTACCTTCTATTTGTTGAATAGGATCTTGCATAATTTTTTGGTAACATTCATACTGAGCTGTCATGATTTTATTTCTAGTAACACCCAGCTGAATTAAGCCATCAGGGCTCTCTTCTTCTGATTCTGCTATGACAAGAATCTAAGGAATGAAGAAAAATAAAACTTCAGAATTGTGAGAATGCCTGTAGGAGGCTGTCTGTCACGGTGGAAAACAGTAGGTGCTGTGATGTACTGCGTGGTCAACCGGCTCTGAGGGGAAATCCCTGATTTGTAGTGTTTGCCAGTTTCCATGGTATAAACATCCCCACCTTGTCCAATTTCAGGCGACCTACAAGAGGTTGCCAATGGCAGCGCTGAGAAGCACAGTCTGCAGTCAGCACTCAGAAGCCTGTGGGAGCCGGGTCCAGGACATGTGTTCTGGAATGCAGACAGAGCTGTATTCAAAACCCACCTCTACTTTCTCACCTGCTCTGTGAATGTAGGCAAGATCTTTAAACCCCCCTGAGCCTCTGCTTTCTTGTGTAAAATGAGATAAAACAGTATCAGGATAACAGAGGAGACGTATCTAACACAAGGCAAATGCTCAAAATTGTTGCCATTTTTATCACTATATTTTGATAATCAAAATAATGACAAGTTCATTTATGAGGCTGGTAAATAGAATTTCTATTGTATGCACATAAATAAAGGTTTTGGACAGGTATATATTTGTGTTCTTCCAGTTTAGTAGCACTATTTTAAGCTTCACTTCCACTTTAATTTCTATATGATGTTTTTTCCTGTTTTATAACATGAAACCTGTATAAATCTCTCTGAAACCTTATTTTTCGTTCACTTCTGCATTATTTCTATTAACTATTTTCCATAAGCAGTTATCTTTCTACTCTTATCTTGACCGCTTATTCTTGATTTTCTGTTCTCCAGCAGGCTGCCAAACTTAATAAAGTCTAAATAGTAATATTCCCTCAGCGTGTAGCACCACTTAAGTTTCACCATCACCTGGCCACCATCTAACATTAACTCTTTCATTCTGTGTTTGGTTTCAGTTTCCTAATAAGGATTGATGCAGCAGTTGTGCTGCACAAGTAATAAATGGAAATTTACAACATCAAGAAAATTAATATTTTTTTCTTTTGTTCTCAGGAAGTTTATAAAATTGCATAAAACCAATATCATTTTTATTCTTCCTTAAAATAAAAATTCAGATTTGAACGCCGTCAGAATGAATTCAAGAGAAACGGTCACAATTTCTTAAGTTACAACAATCAGATTGGTCATCTGGTCCAGAATTACCTACAGGGAACCAGCGCCGGCCTGGGCGGCCCATTGGCATGCTCAGTGGAGGGTGTGTGCTGAAGAAACGGGAGATCTGTTTCTTGAATTCTAGTCTATTTACCTAAGATAACATCTAAGTGCAGAATTTGGACTGCTCCTAGACTTGAGAATGTTTTCAAATACAGATGCTGACGGGAATGTAATCTTGCTTTTTTCAGTTTAGGTTTTCTATATTTTTCTTGAGTTTCTTTGTTTAAATCTTTGTGGGGTTCACTTGGTTGGAAACACCATAGGAAAATTATTTGCTGGCACAGAATTAGATGAGTTTATGTCTCTCAGTTTCTCATACATGTAATGAGATAAAAGTGCAGTCACCGTTTACATGTGAGAGAGACAGAGAAAAAATATGAACAAAATGTTTCTGGAAATAAAAATAAAAATTAAATTAAATGTATAAGGCATATAACCCCTGCAGTATAGCAATTGCTTTGTAGTCATCCTTAGTCTACCCTCCACTTCCAGCCCCCTATTCCCCCATAGACATGCAGAGGCAGGCCTGAGTGCATCTGCTCACAGACACACCTGCTCCAAACTTAGCATCAGTGCCTGTCAGAAAATGGACACTTAATGCTTGTTTGAATGAATGTATGAGGAAATTAACTTAAAATATAGTGCATGGTTCTGAATTACTTTTCAATCAATATAAGTCAATCAGTTGGCAGAATGGGAGAAAAATCAACAGGTTGGGATCTGCTTTTTTAATAGATCTAACTCAGAATCAACAGGTCTGGTTGAAAATATTTTCTCTACTATGTACAACTCTACTATAGAGCCATTCTGATAGCTACTTTCCTCTGGTGTCTTGCACACTTGTATCCATTGACCTTCCCTCACTTTGACAACCCCCCCCAACACACACCGCCCCACCATCCTATAGTGCCTGCTGTAAGATTAAAAGCCTAAAAGTGTACACTGAAAGGAAATAAATTATTGCTGTATTGATCTAATATAAAAGTGTACTTAATTTATGCATCAAATATGTACATGTCATTTTGTTGTTATTAGCTTTTATCAATTGCAGGTATATTGGAAATTAATACAGAAATAATCATAGATAGGGAGATACATTAGAGGAATTTATGCTTACCATAAGAAAAGGCAAGAGAAATAGAAAATACAGGATGCACTTTTTCTCCATCATTAAAGCCAAAATGAAATATGCTATGTAATAGAAATCAAACTGCAATAGAAAGTGAAAGAAATAAAATTCATCAATATTTATGAAACAAGTATAGCTGGTTTTCAATGGCAATTTCTTTTAAAACTACACAATAATTTTGCTTTAAGGATTTGATTAACAGGCTTAAGTATTACAAATGTTAAGAGCATCATGGCTTAAAGTACTAAAGAGCTTAATTAAATACATTTTAATTTAATTTAATTAGCCTTACAAACAGGAAAACTTCTTGCATATATATTTTTAAGTAATTAGAAAACATCTTGCTTTCTTTGCCTTTACCAAAATTGGGATAAAATGATTAAAATATCAAAATAAAGAGTTTCAAAAGACGTAAAAGCACAAATTTTGAGAGCATATTTTACTATAAAGCTTACCTTTATTTCCCATAAGTGTTAATCTCATTTTTAGTTTTCTGAGTCTTCAATAATTTAAGGGGGAAATTGTTCTCAAGCCAATTTCTTGGGAATCAATATCCATATGTGATAAAAATGGCCTTATAATTTAATACAAATTATTCTTCACTGCAGGATTCAATTGTTTTTTTTTAATCAGGAAATAAAAGATTCTCTAAGCCATCTACATTATTAAAATAAGTTTACAGGAGAAGGACAATATCAAATAAAAGTATTTCTATTAAATATTTCTAACGGTCGATACAATTCTGAGCTTATGAAAAATAGCCTCTAAAACACTACTCCCAAAGTTTTTAATTCTAAGATATAAACATTGCTGAGGTAAAGTGTATAATGCTTACTCCCTATAAGGTTCACGAATAACCTACTCTGACAGTATTCTTAGGAGATATAAATGATCACTTATTTAACTGAATGTGTAAAAAATATTTTTTCAAAGAAGGTAAAAAAATTCCAATCAATAGATATTTGTCAATGAACTATATACACTTAGACTTAATTTCATTAGGAAACTTGTCATGATTTTTATTATAGGGCAAATGTTAGAATAAGAATTATAAAAACTTTTTCCACACATTTTGTTTATATTTTTATTATCACATGCAATGAGAGCACACCATTAACCAGCATGTAGAATCTATGCCATTAATTGCCCTCACCAATGACTCACCTTGAAACAGCTTTTCTTTTTAATTGTAGCAATCTTCCAAATAATGTTTTCTCTTCTATCAGCTATATTGGGTTTTTATTACTAGTTGACCTTAAGAAAAATATAACCAAAAAATCGAGAAGCATTGTATTAATTTTAGATATAAAAAAAGTCATAGCAGAAGCAAAACAATGAATCAAAGTTTTTGCAATTCAGTAATTAATGAGTTGATATTTTAGTTTTTATTGCATTGTACTATGAGAAAATCTAATTTTCTAAGACTTACAAGCACAATTGTCTCCAGACTCAAATCACATTTTCTCTTGGATCATATTCGACATCGTCTTGAAGAAATTCTTAGATCGAGGGGTCATGACCTGAAATATTGATTGATATAATAATTTAACATTATTTTAATAAGCCCAAATCATTGGCATATAAATTGAAATTTTCAAAGAAAACACCACATTTAAAATGATATTTTTGTTAAGCTATTCCAATTTTTAAAAATCTCTTTTGCTTACAATATATTTGAATTTTGTCACAAATATTTGTTGTTTTTCATTATATGGAGAAACTTACATCAATTTTCACTTATCCAGGATGGTTGAGACACCGAGCAGTTAACTGAATGTTTTATTTAAGTAAATTTAAAGTAACTAGAATATGATAGAAAGTCTTTTAAATTAAACTATAGTTTAATCTTCCTTTGAAAAACTTTGTCTAATTATTTATTGGAATGTGTTATTAGTCTTAGTTCCATATATCTATTTTCCTTGCTGGTATGGTTTCTCAAAGCCAGAAAACATATCTGATTGATCTTTGTATCCTTTGTGGCTGGCAGTCAATTTACATTTGGTGTATAAATGAATGAAAAAAATGAGCCAATAAAGTACTTAGGATTTTAAACTTACAATCAAGAACGCCAATCATAACTATTAATTATTTCTTCTATTAGAAGGCTTTAGATGGTGTTTGAATCCAAATAAAAATTCAAAAAAAAAGTTCTTATATCAGCATGTTTACTTTCTTAGAAAATAAAGTCCTAAAAACGATTCAATTTTCGAGTTCTGTGGTTGTTTTGATATTGAAACAAACAGTAGTGTACTGTACTGACTTTGGAAGTCATAAAGTTAAGCCAAATTTAAAACATTGGTAATTTACATCTTTCTGTATTAAATATATATAATACAGAAATATACAAATAAGAATGTAAAGAAATATTATTCTATTTGGTATTAAGATAAGTTTTTATGAAACAATGCTTTGGTTACACACGAGTCTGGATTAAATTACCTTTAATATGTACATGGGCTCAAAAATCGAAGGGGAGAGTGCTTCAAAAACATGTTTGGAGTCTTTCCAAACCCAACGTATTTGAAAAACATTTCACCCAACACTAGCAGTTATCTTTGTTGCTTATCTAATAGGCTTCAAAATCGGAGTTCCAAAGATATCTTAGTGACATATCTCTTAGTGTTCACTAGATCATCCTGGCACCAATAATTTGAGAGGGCTTTATTCAACTCACAAAATATTTATCAATACAAATAATTCCACTTTTATAGGTTTCCTTCTTTACTCTATTTCCCAGTGATCGGGAAAATGTGCTACTAGCAACAGAGTTGTAGTTTATATCGTGTAAACTTTTAACACTCCTGATCAAGGGGGCATGTTTATGGCCTTTGGTTTTATCAAGGATGTAGCAGCAAGTTTGGGTGGCAGTCTGGAAAACACATGGTGGACATCTATACTCTCCATGAGATCTGGTAATGTCCATTTTATGTGGTGATCCAATTCACTTCAGTCTTCTTCTCTCTGAAGGACCTATCAGATTTTCCTCCCAGCAGACACATGTGGTGAGTGGTCCAATATGGAGGAATCACCCCTTTCATCAAGAGTTCTCTAGGTCAATAATGGAGAGATCATGACTGGACAGGTAGATAATGCCATCACGGATACCTCGGAAGATAAGTTTAGATTGAGTCTCATATTGGTAGATGTAATGACATGATTGTTCTCAGGAGAAGTATATTTAATTGTATTCCTTGGTTTACTCATTGGTTCTTGGCATACTGCCTCTCATATGTTCATTCAGCAAATGGATCTCTCTTCTATATTTAACTTATTCCACATTTATTTTTGCTAAAATACCTTTGATATTAACTGACCAAAGCTGTTAGGCAAATCATTGTAAATCTCTTTCAGACCTTGTTAAATTATTTACTGATAACTGAGTCACATGTTGCCTCGTGAAATATAGTAGTAGTTCTCATTCAATTTTGAGGAGAGATCAAGTACATAACTAAAGGAGGTCAAGTTAAGTGAGTAAATCTGCCTGTGGATTTTTCCTAGTGTGCTTGGGTTTGTTAAGTGGGAAAAGGACTTCTTCAAAACTGAGAAAGCTCTAATTTAAACTCTGAAGTGAATTTGTAATCACAATGGTACTAGTGTTAGTTACTGGCATTTTCTCTTTCTAACTGCTAGCCTCGCCGATCTTCTAAGTACTAATTTATTTTCTCTTCTCAAAATTAAACAAAGTGGGAGATTTCATTCCACTACTAGAAACAAAATAATTTTCTTTACTGTACACATGAAATAAAAAATAGCTTATTTCTAAATAGTTTTATGCTTCTTGCCCAAAGAATCGCCAACGTAAAATAAAAATAATTTGTTTCATCACTGAAACAACTTTGAGAAATGAAAAATGCCTTAAAATCTCAAATAACTTTTGAAATATAGCTTCCTAGTCACTCAGGGCTTTATGTAACACCGTGCTGGTTTCATTTCTTAAAATCCCCAAAGATCCGCACCACAAGACATTTTTCACGGATCTGCATTTCCAAGTTCATAAATTTCAACCAATCTTCTTGGCTTACTTCAGTGTAAAAGCATGTTTTATTCTACGTAAAAATTATAAATCAGTGTGACTTAATCAATATTAATTTGTCAGAACATGCAAACATAAATTCTGCAAATGCATACCAATGCCTTGCAAACTGGCTTCTTATTTTCCCCAATTTTTATTATTCCTATACACACTTTCCATTAATTTATTTTTTTTAATTTTTTTATTTTTTATTTATTTATTTATTTTGTGGGGAAGACCAGCCCTGAGCTAACATCTGTTGCCAATCTTCCCCTTTTTGCCGAGGAAGACTGGCCCTGGGCTAACATCCGTGCCCATCTTCCTCCACTTTATATGGGACGCCGCCACGGCATGGCTGACAGGCAGTGCGTCGGCGGGCGCCCGGGATCCGAACTCGCGAACCCTGGGCTGCCAAGCGTGGACTAAACCGCTGCGCCACCAGGCGGCCCCCCATTAATTTATTTTTCTTTATAGTAATTCTTATTTTTAGTGGAGTCACCTCACCCTAATATTAAAAGTCTATGTTCACTCCTAGATTAAGAAAAAAATCTTTCATCTTCCACTCCTCCATTTCCATTTCCAAAGTATCTTGGATTTTTACAGGCCCTGAGCCATATTCTTTTCTCCATTTATTTATCCAGTCACTATAAAGTTACCTAACAGAGGCATTTCCCACACATATCTAATTTGCCATTAAGTATCCTGAACCTTCGTGTGAGCAAAGTGAGGCCCTTTCCTACCTAGTACATGCCTTCCTTTATTGCATATTAAACAAATTACATTTCTCCTGCATCAAAACAATGAATAAGCGCTCTCCTCCAACCCCAATATTCCACACCTGTATGGCAAATGGAAACTTCTTGCTGTCATTCTACTCTATAGAGAATAAATTGTGACACTAAGAAAAATGAAAATGTCAAAGAACAAGATCCTGGTTACCTTCATTCTCTCCTCTCCTCTCGCTTATTTTTTGGTAAAACCTGAGACTTTATGCTAGAACTTTCTTACAAATTATTGTCTTTACTTCCAATAGAGTCTTTGCGAAAGAGACGTCAGTGTAAGATTTTAATTCCCCACTCCCATCCTGGCCTAGAATGTCCCTAACACTTTCAATACATGAAGCAGTAAGAAAATTAAAATGCAAAGAGTCTTCTCTTTCCTAAAGATCTGTTACTGATGTAAGAAACTCAAACTAGAAATGCTTTTTTATACTGTTGCTTGGACCTTGTATTATTTTTCAGGCTGTTGAATGAACAGGTACCAAATCACTGATGTGGTGTAAACCAGGGTTCCTCAAAGTGTGGGTTCATGGATTCCTGCATCACACTCACCACCAGAACTTGCTGAACATGCTAGAATGTCTAGCCCTACCACAGACCCTCTGAATCAGAATTTTCAGGAGATGAACATGGGAATCTGCATTTTTAGTAAGCACCCAAGGAAATTCTTGGCCTGTTAAATTTTGGGAAGCACAATATAAATACATCATCCTCACTGGGCCATGCTGAAATCTGGATTCACTTATATTCATTCCTCTGTCTCTAGGTACCAGTCAGATTATTTTAAAAAGAACAATTGAGTATAAATCAAACAAAATATTCTGCAAGGTTCCCAGGCATAATTAATATCTCAGAACTCCTGGACCAAGTTATTCAAATATCTGTTTTAAAACGTGTCATGTAATGTTGTACTTATTCCTTTGTGTGTCTGTTTGTGCCACTAGACTGTGAGCACAGTAAGAATAAGACTTGCATCATATCCATCTTGGTGACTCCAAACCCTAGCAAAGTGGGGGCATAAAGAGGGTACACAGAAAGTGTGTTTTAAGTGGATTACTTATAAAATAAATTTAATCAAGTGGAAGAAACCTGGTGTTTTAGGGTGTTCCTAACCCTCTCAAGCACATTGTAATTTTCTGACACCTTGAAAAAAAAAGATCATTCCTGGATTCTACTCCAAGAAATAAAGATTCAGTTCATCTTGATTGGGCCCCAGGGAGAAGCATTTTTTTCAGGTTTTCCGGGTAATACTAATGTACAGCTACAATTGAGAACTAGTGGTATAGATGGAAAAATCCTGTGGTAGGCAGGATAACGAGACCCCAAATATTTCCATGCCTTAATCCCCAGAATCTGTGATTTTAAGGTTATGGACCTTAAAATAGAAAGATTGCCCTAGATTATCGTGAATTATCCTGGTAGGTCTAAATTAGTCATTTGAACCTTTCAAAGTAGAAAAGGAAGGTTGAAGAGTCAGTCAGAGAGATGCAGCAGAATAAAGGGAAGGAGGAGAGATATGGCAACATAAGGAGTTGATGCACTGCTGCTGGCTCTGCCATGTAGGAGCCCACGTGCAAGGATGAGAAAGAGATGGACCAATAGAACTGTGAGGTAACAAATGTGTGATGTCTTAAGCCACTAAATTTGTGGCAATTTGTTACAGCAGTGATAGAAAACGAACTACAAATCCTCATCTGATCAAAAATTATATTTTCTCACTAAACTTAAGCGGTAACTTTCTGCTTCCCAATTGACCAGTCATTCCTCCTAACAGAATACATTCATTATAGTGCAAGGCAATCACATTAGCTAGCAGAATTTCTTTCCAGCTGCTCCTAAATTGCCGTGTGATTTTCAGAAAATCAATTCAACTCATTTCTGCTTGATTTATCCAACTAGAAAATGGGTACCGAACTTGATCTTTAGCTCTGCTTTCTGTTGCATACTTGTTAGAAGATGTATGCTGGAGTCAGAAAGACATAGCTTCCAACTCCAGGTCTTGCAGTACTTAAACTCTCTAAACCTATTTCCTGACCTGAAAATGGGTGTACAAGTAGTGACTCAACCATCGTTGCCTAGAATTTGTATCATAACCCATCTAGTCAGGTTGTTTTAAGTATTCAATTACATGATAGATATCAAGAATTTGTCTCATAATAAACAATAAGCATTAGCTATTGCTATTATCTTTATTATTCTGTGATTCTAATTAGTCGTGGAAATGATAATCTCAACCAAATGAACCAGGGAAGTCCAGTAGACATGTTTTAGTGACTTGGCCAAGGTCACACAGATGCGTAGGGCTGACCCCACGCTAAGAGTTCAGATTCTCTGACTAAATTCAAGACCCTTTGCCCTACACCATACTGACTCAGAGAATTGAGTCATTTATTTGGATAATTCAAGATTAAAAAGCTCAGGATACATTTCTATTTTGCTTATTCGATTCTTTTGGCTAACCATCCAACTTTTGCATTTCATTTCACTTTTATTCATCAAACACATTTATATTTTTTCTCACACAATTTCTCCTTTTAACTCTTTTTCTTAGTAATGTTGTGATATTTGATTTTTTTTAAACTTACATTAGTAAATGGCTTGACAACTCAGACCTGCCATTCTGGTAAGATACCAGTATAAAAACCACATGTATTATCTTACTTTTGAGCACTTTAAAATGCATTTCAAATTAAGAAATACTTCTAGAAATTCAATTAGTCATTCTACCCTATTGAACATCTACTTTTACCTAGTTGTGTAGGGAGATAGAAGTGAATATAAATTAAGATTTCTGCCCTCAACAAAAATACTTATCAAGATGAAGAGCAGTAATCTTATGCTGATTTTAGAGGCTTAGTTCATTACTTTTAAACACAGTCCATAGGACTCATTTATGAGGTTCTAAGATTTCACCAACATTTAAGGCAAGAAGTTAGCCCTGGGACTCAGTCAATACACTGTCATTCAATGAGCTTGAGCAAGTTACACACCTTCCCAGGTGTCTCATTTGTAAAATGAAAGAACGGAATAAGATAAATTTAAGCCTTGGGTCGGAATTTGTATAAAAAGAAAAAAAATGGTTAGTGTGTAGGAACAGTTTTGTTCAAATCCCAAATATCCTTGAAACCAAGTCATTCCTGACAGCGTTTTTTCTGGCTCAGGAAGACTTTCCCGAGGCCTCCTACTACCAATTGCCCAAAGGAGTTTGAGTTGGAATTCTAAGACTGTGAAAAGTGGACATTTTGGCTACATGAATTTTCTTTTGTCACATGGAATTCAGGGAAAAGGTATCTAGGCCAAAAAAAAATCACATCTTGATTTCACCCTTTCATATACCGCCTCTTTTTAGAGCTAGTCTTACTTTTGAAAGGCCATTTGGGGAAAGTCTAGTTCTCTTTTCTCCACTGCAAAAAATCAAAATTAGAAAAGCAAACATACTTCTTCTTAAGCTCCCTTGCCAGACTTCTCAGAACGGAATCTGATCAGTTCATCTAGGCCAAGCTAAACGTATTGCCATCATCATTCTAATAGCCTTAATGCTCCTGGGACTGGAAACCAACAATTTCTGACTTTTTGCTACATTGGGTTTTTATCTCTTTTGCATTTAACAGAGAATGACCTAGGTAAAAATTTAAAAATTATAGAGTGCCAGAATTTACAGGACATGTTAAGAAATGATTCAACAATGCATAAATTCAACAAGGTAATCAATGAAACAGTAAGAAAGATTATTACATTTAATTCACCAAAATCATACAAATGACCTAGTATGTAAAGCACATCTAACAGCCAATTTTAAAAAGTCAATAAAAATTCTCATAAAAACCTCCAGAAGGTATTTTATTTTTAAAGAGACACCTGAGTTTAATTACAACTATTAAATTCTACGTGCTGAGAAAACGAGTATCTAAATGGTTCTAGGTAGTTTTGCCATAAACATCTTTGCCGTAGACATCATTGCTGCAAGCATTTTTGCCACATAACTAATTGGCCGTAAGGCAATTTTGCCATAAAAGATTAAAGAAATAACTGTTGACAGTTTGAGGTTGGTTTGTTTGTTTTCTGGTTTCGTTTCTCCATTGACGATTCAACCGCTGTAAGAGATAAAAAATAATGACTAGTTGACAGTTTTGTTTCGTTTTGTTAGTTTGGTGTCATTTCTCAATTGATGAAGTTCTTGCAGTTACTTCCCTCTTTATATGATATAAATCTCAGCTAGCCCTCATAATGGTCTATACAGCCATGAGTAGACGTGGTGTTCTTAAAATAGTCAGCATTTCTTCCAGTTAGCAATGTTTTGTTGATGGCTTTATCCAGCTGACAGATGACGATGATTTGCCCCAAGAGTTGATTTCTTATTTCGAAACACACTGCAGTGGAAGAGAAAAAGAGAGCCAAAGGCCTCTTCTTTGAGGCGCAGAGTTGAACCCACGTTTCCCATAGAACAAAGACAAACGCTTAAGTAGGTACTATCAAAAAGAATAAATAAATGGCGCAGCGGTTTAGTCCGCGCTTGGCAGCCCGGTGTTCGCGGGTTCGGATCCCGGCGCCCGCCGACGGACTGCCTGTCAGCCATGCGGTGGCGGTGTCCTGTATAAAGTGGAGGAAGATGGGCACAATGTTAGCCCAGGGCCAGTCTCCCTCAGCAAAAAGAGGAGGATTAACAACGGATGTTAGCTCAGGGCTGGTCTTCCTCACACACACACAAAAATAAAATAAATAAAATAAAATCAGTTATTTGTGCAGTATTATCATGAATCTACATACATACATTTTAAATGTATTCAAATGTTTTGTATTTTGCAATAAAGTCTTTTTAATTTTGTTATTTATTTTTTCATGTTTCATTATGTCCTTTTAAATTAATGTCTCTGTTATTTTTCATGATTTTATCTTTTACAGCAAAATTGCCCTACAGCCAATTAGTTATGCAGCAAAAATGCTTGCTGCAAAGATGTCTGCTATAAAGATGCTTGTGGTGAAACTACTGGACACGATTGTAAATGTTGTCCCAGTCACTAATGACACGGTTTTCCTTTTTCCAGAGAGATATTGAAATAAAGTAACATCCAATTGATATTTAATAATTAGCATAATTGAGGGGCAATATGTGATACCAGTGACAAGTAGAAGCAATAGTTATACTGCTTACGAACATGAGTTAGACTCGCTGATTTTAAAACCCAGCTCAGCCTTACACTTGCAAGCTAAGCAAATTCTGTAAGAATAGTTTTCTCATTTGCAAAATAGTTCCTAAACCAGAAGCCTGTTGTGAACATAAAATGAGATAATGTACAAACATTTTTTGGAACTCAGTATATGTTAGCTATTATTGTTTTCTTATCACATTAAAATTTTTAGAAATATAAGTAAGGTTATACACGTTTTAAGTTATTCGCCACAACTTCAATAGCATTGTAAGGGAAAATTAACCCTATATTTTAAGGTGATGGTCATATGCATCTTGAGTTCTTTTATCTTCTACGAAAATAATATGATTATTTTTTATTCTATCATTTAAGTCAGGAAAATATCAAATAAAGCAAGTGATAAGTACATTCTCAAATATGATGTCTGTCTATGATGTTAATATAACTGCATATTTTCTAATACTGAGCTTATATAAACTAAAACTAGTGAATTGTTTGCATACATTTGTAATCAAATAGTCACATCTTAAATAAAATAACATGCTAATCCAATTAAAAACAAGCTATAAAACCTCCCAAGTTTGACTTTAATTTTAGGTTGACAATAATAGCCTTTACTAACACTGTATTGGAACCAAAAAAAAAAAAAAAATGTTGACTCTATGCTTACTTGCTTATCTAATGAACATTCCAGGTTGAATAACCATTAAAGAGAGATAATATTGTGATTAAATTTGGGACTTCATTTTACACTCTGAAGTACTTACTCACGGGAATAATTTTCCCATTGTGGGCATAATTAGCCATTTTCCGGTGATTTTGATCACCTTTTTATTTGAAAGAGGCAAGTGGCCAAATCTCAGCCCAGTTACTAAAAGGTCGGAGGGAGCCTGAAAAAAATACTTTGTACTTGATGGAACACTCTCCCTCCAGGAGATCTAATATGGAAAGAATTGCTTGCTCAAAGAGCATAGAAACAAAACACATCTTTCCAGCTCTTTGGACTCAGAGCTTTACACCTATTTCCCTTCCACAAAGTTAGTAGGCAAATTCTATGTGAAAACATGTTTTCTTCCACAGACAATAAAATCAGAAAATATAAAATTCTGCTGGAATTTTAACTTAACATAGTGGTCCATCATCAAAACAATGGTATGTTTGTTACTTCAAACTTTCAATCTTTCTCCAAAAAAATTTATATGGCACCTGCTAGCATATCTCAGCACTTGGAAAGCACAGGAATCTGTTGATACTGTTGGTCTAGCACATGCTCTTGTTTTCTCCAATAAAATGAACTTCTCTTTCCAATAGAGAATCTATTCCCTCTGGTTCAAGTGAGGCTGCCCTCCTGGTCACTGAGGTAGGAAGTGACTGAAATCTGGGCAGACTAGCACAAGCCTCTGATTTAGGTTGGCTTAGGCGTGGAAATGTGGTCCACGCTACACCAGCAGAATTCTCCCTGGGACATTTCCATTATTGTTATCAGGGAAGATTTTCTCTTTCTGCTGAGGTTGCAAAGCAAGGAGGGTGTGATTATTGAGCTATCCTCACGCATCCTTCCTACCATATGGAGAAAGTTTATTTAAAAAATGAAGTCAAGTAGAGGCTATCAACTGAGAGCTGGGGATTGTTGGAGAATCCTATGACATTATTAGAGCCCTTGAATCTGGCCACATCTGAAATCAGCTACAATAATGAACTACCTGGGGCCAGACCAGTGGTGTAGCTGTTAAGCTGGCATGCTCCACTTTGCTGGCCCAGGGTTCACAGGTTCAGATCCTGGTTGTGAACGGATGCACCGCTTATCAAGCCATCCTGTGGTGGTGTCCCATATAAAATAGAGGAAGATGGGCACAGATGTTAGCCCAGGGCCATTCTTCCTCTGCAAAAAAGAAGAGGATTGGCAATGGATGTTAGGTCAGGGCTAGTCTTCCTCACAAAAAAATAAAATAAAAATAATGGACTTCTTAATCAACATAACTATTAAGTTACATTTTATGCCTACACAAGATTGATTTGGAGTTTTATCTCTTGCAACCAAAACATTTCTAACCAACATTTTGAGAAATGCTGGTGTAATGGAAAGATTACTAAGAAAATCCCATTTTTCATTCTGGTTAGCTTACAGAGCCTAAATATTCTTAGGTTAGTCACTTTGCCAGGCCTCAGTTTCCTGACCTGTAAAATAAGATGATTTCAAGCTCCTTTCTGTCTTGTAATCTAAGTATCTAAAGATTATTTTCTTTTATATCAAAGCAGGGCATCATATTAATTCCCAAAGCATATTCCAAGCCCAGCCAATAGGAGTTCAAGAAATAACTTTTCCTCCCAAATATATCTATGAAGTGATTGTTTTTTCTAAATCTGAAATAAACTTAGCAGTAAATGCCCTTGGATAATCTACAACTAATATGTGCCTGTGGCAAGATATTTATAGCCAGCTCAAAAAGTAATGCAACTCTTACAGGAAAATATAAGAATAAATTTTTATGACCTTGGGTTTGGCAATATTTTTCTAGATATGATACCAGAAGCACAAATGACCAAAAAAAAAAATAGATAAATGAGACTACATCAAAATTAGAAACTTTTGTGCAACAAAGGATACCATCAAGAAAAGGAAGCAGCAACTCACAGAATGGGAGAAAATATTTGCAAATCAAATATTTGAGAAAGGACATGCATCTAGAGTATACGAAGAACTTTTACTACTCAATAATAAAAAGACGAACAACCTAATTAAAAACTGGGCAAAGGATCTGAATAGACATTTCCCTAAAGAAGATATACAAATGACCAATAAGCACATGAAAAAAATATTCAACATCATTAGTTATAGGGAAATCCAATTCAAAACCAAAATAAGATACTGCTTCACATCCACGAGGATAGCTATGGCAAAAAAGGTAGACAATAACAAATATAGGAGAAAAGATGTGGAGAAATTGTAACCCTTATACATTGTTGGTAGGAATATAAAATGGTGCAGCCGCTTTGGAAAATAGTTTGACAGTCCCTCAAAATGTGAAACATAGAGTTACCATATGGCCCAGCAATTCCATTCCTAGGTATATACCCAAGAGAAATGAAAGCACATGTCCCAACAAACACTTGTACGTGAATGTTCATAGCAGCATTATTTTTACTACCCAAAAAGAGGAAACAACTCAAGTGTCCATTAACTGATGAATGGTTAAACAAAATGTGATATAGCCATACAATGGAATATCATTTGGCAATAAAAAAGAAAGGAATACGAATATATGCTACAACATGGATAAACCTTCTAAACATTATGCTAAGTAAAACAAGCCAGTCACAAAAAGACACATATGGTATGATTCCATTTGTATGAAATGTCCAGAATAAGCAAATCTGAAGAGACAGAGACCGTATTAGTGGTTGCTTAGGGCCGAGGGAGAGTGGCAATGGGGAATGATCGCTAATGGGTACAGGGATCCTTTTTAGGGGGATGAAAATGTTCTAAAATTGGATTGTGGTGATGGTTGCACGACCCCGTGAATATATGAAAGCCACAGAGTTGTACACTTTAAATTGGTAGACTATATGGTATGTGATTTCTATCTTAATAAAGCTGTTTTTTTTAAAAAAAGTAAATGCAAATAAAAGGTGTGTGTATCTAAGGGAAGATTTATGGTGAGCAGAACTAGTTTTCTCTCTCTCTCCTTTGTCAAGAGACAAATAATGTTCACGTTGTAAAACAAAACACATTGACCAAAAAACCTGCCTAGCTTACAGAGCATCCCATCAATGCAAACTCTAAATTATTCCTTCAATTTCATGTTCAACAACAACAAAAATGAACTCTATTTTACGTGTCTGGACTGTTTTGATTTGTAAGGAAAAGTGCATTTTCCTTGAAATTTGCTTTCAGAACCTACTTTTTAATTCATACTCAGAAAAGATATTTCCTTTGAGAAATAAATTTTAGTTTATAAAAAAAATAAACATTGTATATAGTTGAGGCAAAAGGTATAGTGATATACCTAGAAAATTTCCCTTAGTTTTAAATAGGATCTATAATTATCTCTTTTCTCCTGCTAGTGATTTCTTTTTTTTAACATTTCTACAGTCTTTTATTTCATTTTAACAGGAGTGGAAAACTTACAATTTATATACAAAATATGTAGATATTTTTATTCCATTTGTGACGTATTTTAATTGTTATTACAAACAATAACAACAAACCATACAGGAGTATTAGCAAGAAAGAGAAGACAAATCATTGAACTTAGATCATTCTTGGAAATTAACTTGGGTTAAAAATCTTATGTCCGAACTATTTCCCTCCTGTGAAGTTATTACTAGGTAAAAGAAAAGTGAAGGAAGGATGGAAAGAAGAAAGAGATGAAGGAAGGAAGAAAAGAAGGAAGGAAGGGAGTGAGGGATGAAGGGAAGGAGGGATAAGGAAGGAAGGGAAGGAAAAAGGGTAGGAAGGAAGAAAGGGAGGGAGAGAAAGAGGAAGGGAGGGAGGGTGAGAAGAAGGAAGGAAAGAGAAAAATCAATGTGTGTGTCTCAGGTAAATGCACACTATTTAAAATTAACTCTATTTTCCATTATTTTTATAAAGACACAAACAGAATGTTGATAATACTGAAATCTGTTCCTTGAGAGGATTTCTATTTCTTACAACCATTAAACATAATTCCATCTTAGTATATTTTAATATATTCATTTATTTATTCATTCATTCAAACATATTTATTTAGAAACTAGCTTATTCCAAAAGCTATATTAATTACTGGGGATACAGAAATGCTCTTATTTCTGCTCTCAGAGATAGTCAAAACCTTGTAGGGGAAGGAAGACGTGTACAAATATGGATAATAAAGTGTTATAGGTAGTCAATAAATATTTTTTAGTGTCTGATCAGATGGAATGATGCATTTTACATGGAAGCGTGTGTGTGTGTGTATGTGTGTGTGCATGTGGAGAAAGAGGGACATAGAGAATATGACACTTAAATGGAGTATCAAAAAGTCAGTAACATAGAAGTACCAGGTACTTGAAAAATGCAGGTATGTTGAGAGAGAAGTCTTTCCAGGGAGACAAGGAAGCACATTAAAGATGATATCTTCCGTCATATTGAGGAGTTTTGATTTAATGCTCTAGGCTAGAAATTTTCATCTAGAATGGCCTTCTGATTTGCCGGTGGTGGCCGGCAGGACAGCTGGACTGAGCAGTGTTGAAGTTGAATCTAGACCCAGGGAGAGTCAAGTGATGCCTCAGTGACGTCTGCCATGACACCATCCTGAGAAAGAACGATATGTATTCTAAATTCTTGCTAACCTGGCTGCAAAAAAATGAATTGCTGCAAAAAATGAATGAAAAAAAATTGTAGGAGAATTAAGCAATAGAGCACTATGACAAGATTTTCATTTAAGAAAGTAGGATGATTAATTCAAAGATGGTGACAAGGACTGTTGTAGAGAGACAAATTAGAATACTGCAATGACTTCTAAGTAAGTGAGGCAAGAAACTAATCACGAAGCTTGGAACTTGGAACTAAGAATAAGCATAATGGGGATGGAGAGGAATATTTAAAAGTCAGAGACATTAAAAAGTGTTAATCTATGAGGCTATGAGACCTTAGTAGAAACCTGAACAGATTCCCCAAATTCTAATATGAGTATCTGAGTAGGTTCTAATCACTGATACAGGAATCCAGCAGAAGAAAAGGGGTGGTGGGAAAATATTTGAGTACAGATCAGACATTTTGAAGAAGAAAGTGTCTAGGAGTGTCTAGATAGTTCTGGAAATAAGTAAGGGAGGGCCTCAAAATAGAAAGTTCACACTCATCATCATATAATGGTGAGATTTTGTCCAGAAAGACTGTCTATAACGGGAAGGGAGTAGACAGTGTATTCTAAGAGATGTCTACGTGAATTGAATTAGAGCACATTTCAAAACGTTAGTTTAAGGAATTCAAAGTAAGTAAGACTGTGTGTCGATAGGGGACAGAGTTAGAGCTTTCAAGGAACAAGGAACTGGAAGCTCAAAAGCCTGGGTACAGAAATGAGCAAAGCTTGTGTGAGAGAAGGTAAGGGTGCAGGCCTGCAAGGAACTTGAGATTTTGGGGGGGGGAGTTAATGAGTGAAAACCTGAAAATGTGACTTGAGACGTTTGCCGGCACACAGTCCCATGATGCTCTACAAACTGCTGTAATTGTGCGCATACCAAACACAGCTTATTTTTAATTATTTACCCTGTGACTAAGTCTGGGTTGTAATTTAAAAATAGATTTTCCAGTGCAAAAGAAGTTGCACAGGAAGAATCTCCTTGCTGAATTGAGCCGTGCTGAAGTGAGAACTGCTGCTTCAGAACAACTCGTTCTCTGTGAAAAAGGATGGCAAATCCATCTCAGTGAGGCTAACCTTTATGGAGTGCTATTATCAACTCAATTGTGTGTTTTTTCCTGTTTCACAAACATGTTCCCAAAAGACTTTTAAAATAGCTTTCTTTCCTGCTAAATTGTTGTGCCAAGCACTTTTTCTGAATCTCAGCCTTAACTGGATGAGGATGTGTTAAAGAAAAACTGCCCTGTCACGCTTGACATAGTGTAATAGGGCTTAACACCAGTAAAACATTTTCCTAACCTGACTGCTTCCTCTCTCACTCATGAAAATGCAAAATACCCTGAAGAAACAAAAGAGAGATTTCCAAAAAAAATTCACTATTTTATGTCAAGTGAAAAAATCTGTCCTCTGAAGTAGGATTTTTTCCTAATAAAGAGGAAAAAATCACTACAGAAGATAAGTCCGTGTTTTGTAAAAGTTAAAAAAAAAAACTAAAAGAAATTAATTATATGGAATGGTTCCCTAGGTACCTAATAAGTCGATTTTTTTGGTACCTAATAAGTTGGGTTTTTTGGTGGGGAGAAGAGAAAAGAATCCCAACATCCGGAGGTCTGTCTTGGTCACGTCAAATGAATCCCACACATTGTTGGGATTGTGATACTATATGTGTCTGTCTTTCCAGCCAGAAGTGTTTCCCCATCAAAGGTCTTTCTGAGCACCAATAACAATAGCAATCTCAGGAAAAAAAAAAAGCAGCAGCGGAAGATGAATGTAAATAAAAGATAAACAGTCTGATGGCCAGTTTGGTAGAGGCAATGGCTGGAAAACTCACATGCGGCTTTCTGGGGCAGGAGTCAACACATCTATCGGAATAGTATGCTGCTTTTGGCAGCAGATAACAACAATTTTTAAAAATAACAGCAGGGGACTTGTATCGGAAAAGAAAAAGACAGGAAAACAGTAGAAAGCAAGATGCAGGACAGAGAGCACAGGTTTTTGCATGGACAGGCTCTGGTTAGGGGTACCAGCTTTGGTATTCATTAGCTGAGAACGTAGGCAGAAACCCAACCTACAGCCCTTACCTGGGTTTCTGCCCCTCTGAGATGGGCATAATACAGGAGTCTTAAGTATATTGTGGGGGTTAAATGTCATAACCCACGCAATCACCTGTCACAACCTGGGAAGTAATAAATACTCAAGAAGTAGTGGTCTCTCTCCCCTGAAGCAGAAGGAAAATGCCTTGTTTGCTTAAATTGGTTCCAGTGACGAGACTCGTAATTTTGAGGAAAATTGCATTTGGGTATTTAACAATGCCAACCTTCTCAGCTTTCCATAAAGGAGCACTTTCTAGGCCACCAAAGGCATGGGATTTAACATATCCAAGGGAGAATACAATGGGTACCATCCCCAAAATCACTTGTCTTTTTATCAATTTTACTTTGCTCTGTACACAACGCCGCTGACCCTTACTCTGTTAGGAGGTGTGTATATTATTTTATATATATATATATATATATTAGATCTTTCCTGTAAGAATGGTAATAAACACCGGTGCTCAAGTCTCCCTCATCTTTTCTTTGGATCTCCAGGACAGTATTACTAAGGAGGTGAAGCCTTTTATGCTTTGTCACAAACACATATCCTAAGAAGACTTCTGCATTTGTGTTATCAACTGTTGGGTTTTATTTGCTTAATCATTTTCTGGATGAGGAAAACCAGTGAAACTGAAGGTCTCAGATACATTATCTGGAAATAACAAGGCGTTATTAGTTGGAAATAAAATGGTGCAAGGATGTAAAATGTAAGTGGTTGAAGGAGAAAGAAAGAAAAGCCAGCAGTAGTTATTAGTTAGCTTATTTTATTGTCCAAAATAATAACTAAAACGTAATACATACATACATAATATATAACACAAAATAATTAAATCAATAATGTGTTATTACTTTAATTAAATAAAAATTATTTATGTTTTAAAACATAATTTGCTTTTTAATATAAAATAGTACCAGTACGGGGCTGTGGATTTATCACTTCATTCGTATTATCAAAATAAGATTCTGGACCACCCCACCACCATTCCCAGAAAAAAAAAAAAGCTGCTATATTCATGTGTGGCAAAGAAACAGTAAAGACAATGGTTTATCATTTAAAAGGATTTTTTAAGTTAAAAATAATTTCTTGTACAGAAAAATTGCATATATTTTGATTTAGTTTTTACTACTTTATGAAAATTATTTGTAAGAAAACATGTAGTTTTAAAAATTGGAAATTAATTCTTTAACTAGAGAAGATGTACAGAATATTCAATCCACAATTCAAACAAATTTTCTACTAAATATCTTCGTCATGAAAAACACTTTAGGAGGATTCTGCCTCTGCATGACGGAGGAGGGCATGTTGGTGAGAAAAGGAGGAGGAAAAACATCCCAGGAAGTATTGGAACTGACTTTATTTCTTTAATTAGTTAGTTAGATCTAGGGTCTTTTTAACTAACCATTGCTTATAATGCTGTTGTTGGTACTTAGATTAAGGGACCAACAGGTGTTTGAAAGAAGAGGTGGTTTGGTCCCCTTTTTCAGAGTGTGTGTGTGCGTGCTTACATGTGAGAGAGACAGACAGACAGAGGGAGCTAACACTGGAAGACAGAAAGATAGGTTTTCCTAGTTTGTTGCCTTGTCAGGGAATGAGTGATGGAATCAACATTATTAAATATACATGCTAACTATTTAACTGGAAAATCTTTTAGCCAGGTGTAAGAAAAGCAGAACTTTGGAAAAAAAATAGAACTATTTTGTCTAATGCTAATGATGCTTTATGCAGGATCTAATTACTGTCTTTTTAGGACTTTGGCTCTATCATCCTCAAGAAACCCTATCTGAACTCCTCATTTCCTTAGTTATGCCTTCCTCCATTATGCCTGCACCACAGGTAGGCTGAATGCTCCTTTTTTTTTTTCTTTTAGAAATAGGTCTGTCCATTCTTTTTACTGAAGAACTTTCAGATGTGATTTTCTTTTTTTTTAGGACGATTGGCCCCAAGGTAACATCTATTGCCAATCTTCTTCCTTTTTTCCCTTTTGTTTTCCCCAAAGCCCCAGTAGATAGTTGTGTCTTGTAGTTGTACATCTTTCTAGTAGCTCTATGTGGGATGCCGCCTCAGCATGGCCTGATGAGAGGTGCATAGGTCCACACCCAGGATCTGAACTGATGAACCCTGGGCCCCCAAAGCAGAGTGTGCAAATTTAACCATTACGTCACCGGGCCAGCCCCTGAATGGTCCTTTTTTCAGCATCCTCAAACAGTGCGTTATCACTCTAGACATAGGTCTGATTTTTAATCTTCCATGCCAAATGTGAATGCTATTTGAGAGCATTGCTTTACTAAGCTTTAGGTCCCCAGGGCACTGCCTGGTGTGTCACTAAGTTTTTAAATGAATAAATAAGTGATATAATTATCCATTACAAAATATGTGTCTATAGTTATAATAATTAACATTGTTTTAATGATTTACAAATTCTGATCATAGCAAAATGTATGAGTATTTATGAAGAATAAAAAACTAGTTAAGATGGTTTGTGTCAACCATTGGTAAAATAAAGTACTTAAACTAGTCAAAGAAAGTGTTTTCTCATACTATGAAGAAATTTTAAAAATTGGTAGGTGATAATATCATGGCAATCAAAATGGGAAAGTTAAGAATGTTTTCAAATGAACTATTTCTTTTAATTTTTAAGTAGTACATTTTCAAAACTTTAGTAGTACACTTTGCCTGTGAATCTAGAAATTTGTGTTGACATTGACTTTTATTCTCTTATACTCTAAGAGAAAAAAAATCCAAATTTAAAAAGAAAGGTATGAGAAGTCTTTGGACATAAGGTGATGATTGAGATACAGTGATATATAAATATATACTGCTTGTTATTAAAGTTTTCTTTAGCAATAAGGATATATTTAGGTAAAACCTTGCATTAAAAAAATTCAAATAGCGTCAGGTGAAATATGAATAAACCCAGCATTCTAATTTTAACCAGCCCGGAGAACGCAGAGGGAACTGAGTGAAGGCTGGTTCTAACACAACAGATGTGACCTAGGCTTTTTGCATATAGTGCACTAAGGTTGCTAATAGTCCCACCTCTGTATGCTGTCTTGGTTTCCATCACCACACAAGCTCTATATAATTTGAGCAAAACCATTTATCTTTGGTAGTCTCAGTTTTTGTTTTTTGGGTTTTCTTTTTTTTTTTGGAAAATAAGTGTATGGGATTAGATTCTTAAAGTCCTTTTTTGTTCTTTAATTCTATTGTTCTGAGGGAAAAATATCAGTTATTATATCTGATAAATAAATGAAAGGCAATAGGATATATTGGAGTATATGAAGAAGCCATTTGGTTTAAAACTAATTTGGCCTGACCTTGTTTTTCCAAAAGGGCCTGACGTGGCCTGTAGAGCATGCTTTGTACATCTGCTTTATGTCCCAAAGACAAGCATGTTGCCCTTAATGATAGGGATGTAGCTTCCCCCATATTGGCATTTCTTTTAGGATAAGCATCTCTCCCTAAACTAAGGATTAATTACTGACCTGCTGTGCTCACCTTGTGACCACTCACCTTGTGACCACCGACCTGCTGTGTTCAGATCTGCTCTGCCAGCAAAGCGATCTTGTGACAATTGTAAAAGGGACATTCTCATCATATGTGAGGTATGCTCTCTGTTCCAAGATGGTATATAACCAAGTAGTGTACACCCCACTTCTTTGATGCCCTTAAGGTCCCAGGCTGGTCCTCAGATCTGGCTCATAATAAACTCACCCTGATTTTGATTTATAGATTGATTATGGATTTTTGTGTCGACATATCCAAGACATATATATTAATGGAAATGCATTAAGTATTGAAGGCCAAACAAAAAAAGGAAATTTTTCCCACTAATTTACTTCAAATATACCTGCAACAAAATATTACAGTTTGCAAAATAATGCTATTTTGATGTTTATTTACATACTTAGAAAACTTATTTTCGGATTTTGATTTTTAGCTATAATGAGTTTTTTCCCTTTGTTTTCTTTCTCCTCCCAATGTCTTAATTAATAGATTAGTAAGGCAACACTCTTAAGAAGCATGACAATATATTTTAAAGTTTATTTGAAACATTATTAAGAAATAGAGAATTTAGAAATAAAACCCAAAGATGTCTAATATGATATTCATAAAATTATATTATGTATTATGTATCTTTCTTTTAAAAAGTTAGGATGATACAGAAGCCCAGATGCCTACTGCAGAAATAAAGAAGTGAATTCACTACAACCTTGCACTGGAGTCCTCTATTCTCTACAAGTGAAAATTGAAAAACTCCCTTCTGTAGCTGGTTCTGTTTTTGCTCTGGTGATAGTCCAGAATGGCGTTTGGATTTTATTGTAATTCATACAAATCCTCTCATCTTAGAAAAGCTACCAACAAAATTTTAGTAAAAGAAGTAAACTAATTTAATCATTGTATAGTGAAGTGAAATGATTATACTCCAGTGATAGCTAAAGAATGGCTAGACCAAGAAAAAAAGTAAAGATTTACACGTGCGATTTTTTCTTTAACGTTTTTATTCTAGTCTCTCTTCCTCCATGTTCTATAGAGTTCGTAATTAAAACCACGTTTCGTAGAAGTATAGAATTTGCTTTTTATAAGAATTAAGTAGCAATTACATTTTAAAGAGAGCACAAATTAATTCAGAGCACATAAAATGTTTACAATTACTCTTCGTTAAAGGTCTAAAGTCTTTCCTGCTCCCCTCTTTTTCTCCCTTCCCCCAGTTTTCTCCAGGACTATAAGGGTCACTGTGAGCTCTTTGTAAAGGAATGTTTTACATGTGAATGCCTTTAATTGACTCTGTTTACCAAATAATGATGGATAACAGCCCTGAAATCCCTGGGAAAATGTTTAGACATTAAAGTCTTTCCCCCATCTCCTTTGGATCAGCTTTTCAAACTTATTTGTTTTGATTCAGGAAATAACCTTAGGAGAGCCTCATGATTTTCCTTTGGACCAACAAAGGAGATATTATTGTGATCTGAGCATCTTTCAGAGCGAGAGAGAGAGAGAGAGAATATTCCAGATGGAGAAAGTAACATGGGCAAAAAAAGTAACCAAGACAGGGAGAAAAGCATGAACATCAAATGGGCAAAACATTTACATCTCAGAATTTCAAATGTCAAAGAGATTGAAACATTCATTCTGTCTTCCCTGACGTGACATATTACTATATGTGATTATTGTCAGCTGTTATATTTTAAATCTTATAAGGTAATTGCTATCTCTATCTGATGGCTGCTATACCTGTAATTGTTATTTCACACTTTTTACAAGTTAATTAAATTCTATCTGCCCTCCTCCCATAGGAGGAAAGCAAGAGAATGTTATAGGACTATAGTATTATTTAAGACTATTATTCACATACCAAAAGGCCAAAGTAGGTTTGGGGCTGACTAAGATTCTAGCCAATAACAAAAATTATTCTTCCCTTCAGCAATTCTGATAGAACTCCACAAAGTAATTGTTATTGGCCTGATCTTGAAATAATCTTCTTTATTCAAGCTATAAGTTGTGTGTTGACAGCATCAGGGCTGACACAAAAAAATGTGATTTATGTCTCAGTAGATATAAAATAGAAGAGAGGGCAGCCCCAAGTTGCTTTGCTCACATTTCCATGTTGGGGGAAATGATAAAGATCGTTTTTATAGAATTAGTCACTGATGGAGTCTGCATTTTGTTGAGCTTTGATATAAACTGATACTATCTATGTATCTATGTAATTTAGGCAAATCATTTTACTCCTCTAACCTTGATCTCGCCATAAAATGGGGATAATGATATTATATCCTATTTAGGGCTGATGTGAGTATTACATGAAAAATTAGTATGTAGGGAGCTAAGAACATTTTCTGGGACACTAGTAAGCACTCAATAAATGTTAGTTATTATTATGAAGCAAGTTTAATATTAGATATCATTATCTGTTGTCGCCCAGTAGGAGGAATGGCAAGCACCATATCTCAATTGGGATATTAGCATAACAAATATTTTATTTATGCAAAAATTTCATTTATGGGAGGAAAGTTCTCTTTTCTACCCTGTTTTATTAGGGTGTGAGTATGGGAAAGTCCTATTATTATAGTTACCAAAGAAAGTCATTTAGCATATTTTTATCCAAGGAGGTTTTTTAATTCCTCGATATTAGTCAACAATATTTCAGTCTTAAATATAAAAGTAACTTTAGAAAATAAAGTATAAATAGATGAGCACATTTTAAATCCATCACTCACATATTAATATAGGCAGCAGAGTGTCATAATGGACTCATTTAAAATCCACTTTGCCTTGAGAGGTAATGATTATTAGCCAACAAACCTGTAGAAGATTGAAAACACAATCTTTCTTTTATTATAATAGAATAAATAATGCCTCACATCAAAGTACATATGTGAATCTTGGCTAAAAATGGCATCTGACTGGCAACGTATGCACTATATGCCATCTGCTATCCTTGTGCTAACTACACATTGACTATACAGAAGTTGAAGAACACCCCTGGAAACACTGACATTTAAGACAGATTTTCCCAGGATGGTGAAGGCACTCCAATTAACGTAGAGCTGGACCCAGAAACAAGTGCTCACCCAGCAAACAACGCTGACACACACATCATCCCAAATTCACTATCTCCTCTGAAACCCAGCGGATTGAGAGATGTGCCCCGTAGGAAATTAGTAAGTGTGGGTGTTTTTGTTTTTGTTTTAAGGCAGCCAGAGAAATGTGTGTATTCTTTTTGTATTTTGTTTTCATTCATTCAGGAATTTCATTTCCCAGAAAACAAGAAACACCCTTTGTTTGTTGATTGGTTGGTTGGTTGATTTGGTTAGGAGTAGACACTGGTGCTATCTTGATAATCTCTGTGGCTAAGTGTTAATCCCATAAATCCAGCCCTATAGGGAAGGAGTGAAGTAGCAAGATCCCTGGTAGCAATATATTCAAGTTCCTGGAGAAAGAGGTTTTTATGCATTCTATTGGTCAAAGTGTGAGAGCTCCAGATGATAGGATATGGGATATAGAATATGAGACAATTTCACACTAGAAAAATCTAGATAAATGCTTCCTAAATGTTGAGACTTTGGCTAAAGGCTATGTGTATATGCCTGCCTTTGAACATCTGATATGAAAAGGAGTTTTGATGAAACCCCGGAGAACAGAGAGCATAACCAAGGCCAGTACTCAAAATGCCCGTCAGCAAGCAGATCTATCGTCAGGTCCTGATCAGCAAAAAAAATAAAATAAACAATTTTTTTAAAGGGGCATGCTTGAAAAATATTGAAGCATAAAAGAAACAGACACAATTCCTTTGGAAGAATCTGAGGAAGAGTATCGATCTGAAAAGTATACTTACTAATATAGAAAAAATTTTATAAACTGTTGTAGCTTCTCATAGTGTCTATGACAG
The DNA here is from genome assembly GCA_031878705.1 of Tapirus indicus. Taxonomy (NCBI): domain Eukaryota; kingdom Metazoa; phylum Chordata; class Mammalia; order Perissodactyla; family Tapiridae; genus Tapirus; species Tapirus indicus. The sequence continues at coordinate 96,838,341 of CM062926.1, forward strand.
GAAACTAGTAGTTTCTCTGACATCAATTTGACATTCAGCCATGAAAAGGCTTTTAACTGTGAATGGTTTATGAAATATTTGGCTGAAAAATTCTTTTTGAGGGGCTGAGATGTAAGAAGCTCTTATATAATAATTTAAATTTGGCAGTAATTGGTGTATAGAAGATATGGATGATTATTTTTTACATAGGGAATCAACTCAGTTATTACCTGAGATAACTTTAAAATTTTTCAAATAACTCTCACCTATTTCAATGAGATATTCTCCTTTGAAATAATTTCTTAGAAATTGTTGGCAATGTGAATTAATTTTTCCCCCAAAATGTCATATGGTGAAGCCCTAACCCCCAATGTGACATTATTTGGAGATAGGGTCTTTAAGGAGATAGTCAAGGTTAAGTGAGGTCATAAGTGTGGGGCCCTAAACTAATAGGACTAATGTCCTTATGAGAAAAGGAAGAGACACTAGGGTTGCTCACATACAGGGAGAGGCTGTGTGAGGACACAGTGAGAAAGTAGACATCTGCAAGCCAAGAAAAGAGGCCTCAAGAAAAACCAAACCTGCCAACACCTTGATCTTGGACTTCTAGCCTCCAGAACTGTAAGAAAATTAATTTATGTTGTTTAAGCCTTCCAGTCTGTGATATTTTTTTTTTATGGCAGCCCTAGCAGATTAATACAGTTGGGTTGAGTCAGTTCTTAGAGCTTGGCTCTAAAGTGAAACCTGGAGAAAAATTTCCAAGAATTTTATAAATGGCATTGCAAAAATTATCTTCTTTTAAACACTTTCTTATTAATGAACAGGACACTTCATTTATTTAAAATTAGAACAAAGAAATATATTTTAATTTGCAAAAGAGCAATTTATGTTAACTAAAGAAAATATTTACTGGTGACCGAGGAGTGACATCAACATCATGATGGAGTGAGTTGTTCCCTTTGTCTCTCCCATCCCAGTTACAACTAAATAGACATTCATTAACCAGCAGAGGATTCATTAACCTGCACAGTACAATAGGACTTCTGAGAGATCCACATAGCTATACCTCTGAAGGTAGGTGGACTGGGTCCCTGGGAGGCAGTGGACCTAGGTGCACACACTCCTCCCCCTCCCTGGTGGCAGTGAGCTAGGTTGCGGATCCTCAAACAGTGGCCAGTGCAACTGTAAGAGGAAGTGGGGACAGCATGACCTGTATGAATGCTTTTGGAGTTGCAGCCTGGCCTGTGGGAGTGTCTACAATACTGCAGTAGCCCTGCTGGTGGGAACATTCTACACTGAATGGCGGCAGCTCAGGGCAGTGAAGGTACCCACCCGCTGAACACAATGCAGGTGAGAAGGTGCCCTGCCCACTCAGAAGGTGCCCCCGTGGAACCCACCATGTGGCAGCTTAGGCCCCATGAAGGTGGCCCTCTGCCAAGTATACAGTGGCTCAGCTGGTCCACTGCTGAGCACAGAGGCCCTGCCTACAGTGCCCAACCCAGCACAGAGGCCCTGCCCACGTGAGCACAGCATGCAGAGCAGCTGTGACCAGCACACACAAATGCAGAATAGCCTCACCTGCACAACTTCCAGCAGATGGGGGGGATCAGAAAACACAGCTCCTGCTCCTCCCCAGCAGTGGCAGATGGAATCTGCCACCTGATACTACCACAGATGTGCCAGCAAAGGATCAATTCATCAAACGCCATAAAGAACTACAGTAACACTTTAGAGCAGAAGGAAAATGACAAGTCTCCAGAAACCAATCCTGAATTCACAGAAATTTACTAGCTAAATGACAGAGAATTCAAAATAGTTGTCATAAAGAAACTCAATGAGTTATAAGAAAACTCACAAAGACAGTTCAATGAGCTCAGGAATAAAATTAATGAGAAGGAGGAAGATTTCACCAAAGAGATTGAAACTCTAAAAAAAAACCAAACAGAAATTCGGGATATGAAGAACACAATTAATGAAATAAACAATAATCTAGAAATCATAAAAAGCAGAGCTGATGTTAGAGTACAGAATTAGTGAAATAGAGGACAGAAATATAGAAATGCTACAGGCAGAGGAGGAGACAGAACTAAGATTTAAAAAAATGAAAAAATTCTTTGAGAAATATCCAACTCAATTGGGAAAAACAATATAAGAGTTATAGGTATTCCAGAAGGAGAAGAGAGGGAGCAAGGAGCAGAGAGCTTATTCAAAGAAATAATAGCTGAGAATGTCTCAAACCTGGGGAAGCAACTGGACTTACAATTACATGAAGCCAATAGCACTCCTAATTACATCAATGCAAAAAGACCTTCTCCAAGGCATATAATAGTAAATCTGGCAAAAGTCAATGAAAAAGAAAAAATATTAAGAGCAGCAAGGCAGAAGAAAATGACCTACAAAGGAATCTCTATCAGGCTTTCAGTGGATTTCTCAGCAGAAACCATACAGGCTAGGAGAGAATGGAATGATATATTCAAAATACTGAAAGAAAAAAACTTTCAGCCAAGAATACTCTATCCAGTGAAACTTTCCTTCATATATGGTGGAGAAACAAAAGCTTTCCCAGATAAACAAAAGCTGAGGGAGTTCATGGCCACTAGATCTCCCTTACAAGAAATAATGAAGCCCTACTACCTGTAACAAAAGACAAAGGTTTACAAAGCTTTGAGCAAGGAGATAAATAGACAGACAAAATCAGAAAAGTGCAGCTCTCTATCAGAACAGGTTAGCAAACACTTAATTATAACATAAAAGATCACAGGAAGGAAAACATCAAAAATAACTATAAACACTTCAATTTAGTCACAAACTCACAACACAAAAAAGAATAATTTGTGACAACAATAACTCAGAAGGGGAAGAGGAAAGGGATGGAATCTGCTTAGGCTAATGGAGATAAGAGGATATCAGAAAATGGACTATCTCATTTATGAGATCTTTTATACAAATCTCATGGTAACCACTAAACAAAGAATCAGATTAGAGCCACAAATCATAAATAAAGAGAAAACTGAGAAAACCATCACAGAAAAACCACCAAACTGAAATGGCAGTCAGAAATGCAAGGGAATAGAAACAATGGAAATATAGAACAATCAGGAAATAATAGAAAAAAGGGCAATATTAAGCCCTCATATATCAATAATCACTTCAAATGGGTTTTGGCCTGAGCAATTAGGCAAGAAAAGAAATAAAAGGTATCCAAATAGGAAAGGAAGAAATGAAACTCTCACTGTTTGTCAACAACATGATTCTATATATAGAAAACCCTAAAGAATCCACCAGAAAACTGTTAGAAATAATCAAGAACTACAGCAAATTTGTAGGGTACAAAATCAACTTACAAAAATCAGCTGCATTTCTATACACTAATAACAAACTAGCAGAAGGATCACTCAAGAATACTATCCCATCTAAAATCACAACAAAAAGAATAAACTATCTAGGAATAAATTTAACTAAGAGGTAAAAGACCTATGCATGGAAAACTATAAGACATTATTGAACTAAATCGAAGAAGACATGAAATGGAAAGATATTCCATGCTTATGGATTGGAAGAATAAACATAGTTAAAATGTCCGTATTACCTAAAGCATCTACGCATTCAATGCAATCCCAGTCAGAATCTCAATGACATTCTTCACGGAAATAGAACAAAGAATCCTAAAATTTATGTGGAATAACAAAAGACCCAGAATAGCCAAAGCAATCCTGAGAAAAATGAACAAAGCTGGAGGCATCACAATCCCTGACTTCAAAATATACTACAAAGCTATAGTAATCAAAATAGCATAGTACTGGCACAAAAACAGACACATAGATCAATGGGACAGAATTGAAAGCCTAGAGATAAGCCCACACATCTACCGATAGCTAATCTCTGACAAAGGAGCCAAGAACATAAGATAGAGAAAGGAAAGTCTCTTTAATAAACAGTGTTGGGAAAACAGGATAGCCACATGCAAAAGAATGAAAGTAGACCATTATCTTACACCATACACAAAAATCAACTCAAAGTGGATTAAAGACTTGAATGTAAGACCTGAAACCATAAAACTCCTAGAGGAAAATATAGGTAGTGCAACTCTTTGACATAGGTCTTAGCAACATCTTTTCAAATACCCTGTCTACTCAGGCAAGGGAAACAAAAGAAAAAATAAACAATTGGGACTACATCAGACTAAAAGCTTCTGCAAGGCAAAGGAAACCATGAACAAAACCCAAAAGAAAACCCATCACTGGGAGAAAATATTTGCAAATCTATATCCAACAAGAGGTTAATTTCCAAATTATATAAAGAACTCATACAACTCAACAACAGAAAAACAAACAACCTGGTCAAAAATGGGCAGAGGATTGGGACGGTCTGGTGGCAGAGTGGTTAAGTTTGCACATTCTGCTTCGGCGGCCTGGAGTTTGTGGGTTTGGATCCCAGGTGCAGACATACACACTGCTCATCAAGCCATGCTGTGGTGGCATCCCACATACAAAATAGAGGAAGATTGGCACAGATGTTAGCTCAGTGACAATCTTCCTCAAGCAAAAACGAGAAAGATTGGCAACAGATGGTAGCTCAGGGCCAATCTTCCTCACCAAAAAAAAAAAAAAATGGGCAGAGGATATGAACAGACATTTTTCCAAAGAAGATATACAGATGGCCAACAGGCACATGAAAAGATGTTCAATCACTAATTATTAGGGAAATGCAAATCAAAACTACAATAAGATTTTACCTTACACTCATCAGTATGGCTATAATTAGCAAGACAAGAAATAACAAATGTTGGAGAGGATGTGGAGAAAAGGGAACCCTTGTACCTTGCTGGTGGGAATGCAAACTGGTGCAGCCACTATGGAAAACACTATGAAGATTTCTCAAAAAGTTAAAAATAGAGATACCATACAATCCACCTATCCCACTACTGAGTCTTTAGCCAAAGAACATGAAATCAACAAAAGAAAGAGATGTATGCACCCCTATGTTCACTGCAGCATTGTTCACAATAGCCAAGAGGTGGAATCAACCCACGTACCCATCAACTGATGAATGGATAAAAAAGATGTGGGATATATATATATAATGGAATACTACTCAGCTATAAGAAAAGACAAAATTGTCCCATTCACAACAACCTGGATGGACCTCGAGGGTATTGATGTTAAGTGAAATAAGCCAGACAGAGAAAGACAAACATTATATGATTTCACTCATATGTGGAAGATAAACTAACACATGGACAAAGAGAATAGATTAGTGGTTATTAGAGGGGAAGGGGGAGGGGGAGTGGGCAAAAGGGGTAAAGAGGCACATATGTATGGATGTATGGTGACAGATAAAAATTAGACTATTGGTGGTGAGCACAATGCAGTATACACAGAGACTGATATATAATAAGGTACACCTGAAATTACACAATGTTATGAACCAATATGACCTCAATAAAATAAATTAAAAAAAAAAGAAGATTCTCGAGCCCCACCTGGATTTCCTGGGTCAGAAACACAGGGGCCCAGCAGTAAAAAAAAAAAAAAAAAAAGAAAGAAAGAAAATATTTACTGTATATGAGTTTAAAATGTATTAAAAAGGCCTTCCTTAGATTATTTTATCTAGAGGTATAAATCTACCTCTAAAGAATCTATGATATCTGCCTGAAGGCATTATGAAGATAAATAGCATAATATTAAGCCATTAAATATAGCAGTTTAAAAAGTGCTATGATTAATAACTATTAATTCTGGATACACATGCTAATCTTTTTGGAAGCAGAGACTGGCTCATATGCCAACTTAATCTCTGTTTGCCCTACTAATCATTGAACCTTCAGTTGCTACTGTCACACCAAACTACATTCCTAATAGAAATTACATCAAAATCTATAAAATGAAATAGATGCTAACATTTCTAAGAGAACATTAAAGAGAATAAGAATATTAAAAATCATTTTCATGTAGTGGTTGCAGTTAATTAAATACGTAGATCTTTCATATTTTTAAAAGATAATATCTTTCCCAGATAATGAATATAAGAGAGAAGTTTCTATTTTTTTTTATCAAGAATCAGTTTGGGAGCTGGCTTGGTGGCATAGTGGTTAAGTTTGCGCACTCTGTTTTGGCTGCTTGGGGTTCGCATGTTAGGATCTGGGGCGCAGATCTAAGCCCCACTTGTCAAGCCATGCTGTGGCAGCATCCCACATATAAAGTGGAGGAAGATGGGCACGATGTTAGCCCAGGCCCAATCTTCCTCAGCAAAAAGAGGAGGATTGGCAACAGATGTTAGCTCAGGGCTAATCTTCCTCACGAAAAAAACAAAAAGAATCAGTTTGATTAAAAGAATCACTTAATAAACTAGTTCTGGAAGAAATCTAATTCTTTCATGAGATTATGACATAATATTTATAATGCACATCTTGGAAAAATCTCATTTATTGAACCACTGTTTTTTCAAAGTGAAAAAATAACGTTATAATGAAACTGGTTGAAAGTATAGTTCAAATAGGCTAATAGTCTATTCACATTTCTTCTTCTTTTGAAATTTTTTTAAAAGAAAAGACATGGACCAACAGGGAGAGGCAGCTGTCCTTGTGGTGAAGATCATTGTAGAGCCTGATGCCTTTGCCAAGTTTTACGTATTTGCCTACAGCTACAAAAAAAAGTCTATTAAAAGAGTAAGTTGAAACCAACTATGAATTCTTATCAACTACTGCCAGGAGGAAAATAAATCATTAAGGGACTCATACAACTTATCTGGGAGTCGAAACTCAACAGGAGATAATATGAATTTACATTTCAGTAGTATATATGTTTGAGTGGTATCTTGAGTGAAAAGAAAATTTTGAAATGTACATGTAAGGGATATAAGAGAGTAGAGGTGTAGGGGAAGGCTAGTGTTCAGAAAAGAAGAAGGAAAGAAAACTTCTAATATCTAGTCTTTAATTATTTACACATAAATAACAATATATGTCTAGGAGTTTATTTTTAAGTAGATTTAATATATCAGAATATTGAATGCTTTGCATGGGTTTTGAGAAAGGATTGAATTAAGGGTTTCAAAGCCATTTGAGAATTTCCTCGGAACACGCTAAAGGGTATCTGTGAATGCTGACTTACAAGAATTTACTTGTTGCCTTTCTTAGGTACAACTATCTAAATCATGAATAGATTAATCCCTAGGGTTACATACATCAGCAGCAAGACCTCCCATGTGGAAGTAGCTATATTCATTTTTCCCCATCTGAAAATAACTTGATTAGGAAATATCACATAGCTTCTTATTGCCAGGTGACTCATATGAAAGCACAAGCGCTCGTATTAAATCCGCTAGGTAATCCTATAGTTCACTTACTATTTTCATAAATTCAAACACTTTGAAACGGACCCTTGGTTCCATACTATTTAAATATTTATCTTAATTATATCTGAATAAACTCTTCCACAGTTATTCTTGTGACTGAAATCTTGTTAAGCCCCAGAAGTCTCTGGATATCAAGTCATATTATTGATAACCCACAAATTCCTGATTTTATCTGCACCTTAGAACATAGGACCACCAGCATCCTACGACATCCCAAGTGTCTCTTGAAATCTCTAAAGGCATGCTTCACAAGCCAGCCTCTTTCTTAGGACCAACACACACCCTTCTTTCTCCAGCACTCTGACTTCTCTTAGCTATGTTCTCTGCCCTTAGAATCACTGGAAGTGACCTTACTCTTGCCATTTCTTATTACTTCATCCTGGAAATGATATCACAAAGACACTATCTCCTGATCCTCTCCAAGTGTAAACTCTTGGGCTACCAGATTCCTGCTGTATTCTGTGCAGAAGTGGTGGAAAAGGCCTTTAACTTTACCCTCTGCTGTGTTGCTCCCTGGGCCCTAAGACAGCACAATTCCTGTCTAGAGTTCTACTAATTCTCTCATGAAAATGTCTCCTCCGTCTTCAGCTCCCTAGAAGCTCCCAACCAGTTTAAATGTCCGGTAAAGCATAGGTACCATGCCACCATCTGAGTCTTTATGTTCTCATCATAGGTTAGGTCCCACAAAACAAAACAACCTCCTAGTTCCTTCTTCAGCAATACTCAAAAGTTTCTCTGCATATTATTTCAAGCATGTAAATGCTGGTGGGAGGGTAGTAGGAAGTGTGGAAAAGGAGGGGTATTTGGACAAAGCATCCCATCCTGGTTCTATTAACTAATAAAAGAAGAGCAGAAATTGTCAGGAATTCATTGAGGTAGTATTCAGAAATCTGTTACCAAAATACGAAAAACGGACAGTAGGAAATAAATTGTTATAAACCAAGGTATAATTTGGTGTTATTTATAACAATTGAAATCAGAATTATAGGATAACTTAAATAGTAACAGCTACCATTTATTGAGTGTTTACTGTGTGCTAAACACTGTTCGAGGCACTATAAACATACTGTCGTATTCAATTCTAAGAGCAATGAATCCCTTTTACTTTTCCAGATAAGGAAACTAAAGCTCAGGTTCATCGCACTAATGAAGTGAGCAATCTGGGATTCCAACCTGAGACTAACTCCTAAACATGTACTCTTATCCAGAACTACCTCTGGACCTGATGTATTTCACTTCCTCAAATAGTCACTGCCTGTATAGATACTTATCAGTAGTATTTTAGAGTTTATATGAAGCACATGCCCCCCATAGACCAAAACCACCACTGAAAAGACCAATGCTGGTGGAGCATTTACTTACTATGTGCCCACCACCAAGCTAGATCCTAGAGGGAGGATATTAAAATAAATCATTCTCACTGTTCTTTTACATTCCACTTCGTTTCCTTGCTTATATTAAGAGCATTAAAGTATACTTCAAGAAAAAATGGACTATATTAAATAATACTGTGCAATTTCTGCCTTGGAATTGCTCTTTGTTTTTTTTTTTTTTGGTGAGGAAATTGGCACTGAGCTAACATCTGTTGCCAATCTTCCTCTTTTTGCTGAGGAAGATTCGCTCTGAGCTAACATCTGTGTCCATCTTCCTCTATTTTGCATGCGGGATGCTGCCACAGCATGGCTTAATGAGCAGTGTGTTGGTCTGTGCCCAGGATTCGAACCTGTGAACCCCAAGCCACTGAAGCAGAGCACGCAAACTTAACCACTATGCTACCAGGCTGGTCCCTGGAATTGCTCATTTTATGAGCAATTGCATAAGACTTGAGATCCTTCTGAATCCAGAAAGTATCTTTTTCAGAATTACCAAAACAGTATACAACATGATTTTTGGAAGATCACGTAGTGAGGTATCTGTTGGGAAGCCATGCATATGTGACCAGTTGACAGTTTAGGAGAATTCATCATAGAAGACACTTTTAACTCAGTATTTTATTTTGAATTTAAGTTTATGTACAGTAAATACCCATATTTTTGTACACAATTCTGGTAGAAATACAGACCATTTGAAATGATTTAAAACAGAACATCAGGAGCCAAGGCTTAACTCAATGCCATTTATAGTGATTAGTTAGAAACCGAATGGTTTCATTAACAATAGTAATAATAGCTTTTATTTGATGAGAACCAACTTTATGCATTTTTTGTTTATTAGTTTGTTTAAATATCATTTGTTCATGATATAAACATGATCATTTTGTTACAAAAGCTTTACGTTACAGATGAGAACACTCGGGATCAGAGAAGTGAAATGTGTGATCACATTCATGCAACTGGACAGAGGCAAAGGAGAGACTAGAAACACGTCCCCTAACTCAATTCCCCTTTCCGTTACCCTGTGCCGTCTCTGGGAACTCCTAGATACGAAAATCCTGTGAACTGAGCTAATGGCCTCCTCAAAATAAAGCATGCACACTCAGTTATATCAACAAACGGTCAGGTTCTTTATTATCGAAATTTCAATTGAAAATTAGTATTTTTAGAAAATATATATTTACATATGGATTCAGGCAGATTTAAAAATCAATGACTTAAGAGTTACATTTAATGACCAGAGTCTGTGCTTTGTCTTTGTCTTTGTCTACTTCACCAATGTTTGCAGTCGGCTTGATGCTCCTGCCAAGTCCAGCTTCATCTTGTATAATAGAATATATTTTTTCTCAATCCTTTTTCAATATGAAAATGTATTGCCTGGTCAGTTTCTTAAGGCCCCGGTACTAAATAGGTCTAATTTGCTATATAAGGAGAAAAAAATGCAATAAAGAGGCAGTTGAGAGACCTGGACAGACAGAGTGGCCACAAAGTCTCCAAGCGCATGTGTGTGCTCTCTGTTAATTAAGCAGCATCATCATGTCAGAAGATGGAGAGTAATTTCAGAAAGTTATTTGATAGGGCCAAATTTTCTTCAGTGGAAATATCAATCACGCTGCTTATTTGAATAGGGATTGCACCAAAACTGCATTAAGAGATCTTGCAGCCACAACTATCCTGAAATTTAAGATACATCAGCATATTGTGTGCTCCCAGTTAGAAAATACCTTGACAAATTCAATGGGCAATTGGACGGGACACAAATCCAAAATGAGGTGCTTTACTGAAGGCCAGATTTAGCAGTATGTGACTATATGTTTGGGGGCATCATGACGAGAAAATTTATCAAATCTAATAATCGCGAGGATCTTGAACAATTAAATTTATGTAAAGAATGGAGTGTTGCTTATAGATAACTTCTAAGATGCATAATTAGGTAGTTTGTGATCATTTTATAGAATAGTCAATGCAAGTATATTGAAGAGAAATAGGTACTAATTCTGGTTGTGATACCGGCTTAACTATTTTGTTTCTTTTAACCAGTCTTTTTATTTGCCCGCTTCTCCATTTTTCATTTCAAAAATGTGGGAGTTGTATCAAAAAACTTCTAGTGCTAGAAAGCTAGTATATTAGCAGATTGAATATAGGGCTTTTAAAAACTTCCCAGAAATGGTACCAAAGTCTTCCAAGTTACAGAGTTGTAATAGAGAGAATAAAAATTACATTTCACATTACAATATTTAAATAGAACTTAGAGAAAAAACGGCTCTCCTCTGTTCACTACTACAATTTTACAAAGACAAACTTGACCTTGAAAGACATCAATATAGACAATAATAATAGAATGTTATAGAAGAATTGTTCTGGCTACAAACAGACCTTATAGACCTTTCCAAACTAGCCACTACAAAATGTGAACTAAAAAAATATAGACTTATTCTTTTAAATGTAATATATCTATGTGAACAAATACATTTCTTTCTCTTTGTTTTCATTGCATGAAGTTTTTCTCAGAGTGCATTTGATGTTCAGCTAACACGCTTCAAAGTTATGTATACATACATGTATGTATGTATGTATGTTTGTGTGTATGCCTATATGATTTTCCACCAAATAGTTTATCAAATGTCATGTAGAATCTGAGATGTTATAAAAGCATTCGGTATAATTGTTCCTCTGTAAAGAAAACACAAAACCTATTTTAGTAGGATATTATTGAGAAATATTTTTATGATCTGGCTGAAGGATAAGTTCTAAGGTCTGCTACGATTCAAAAAACTTACTCCAATGATGAGAAAATTCATTCTAAAGTATTTTGGGATTTTATGTGTATGTGTACATTAGTGTTTCCAGTGATAAGGCAACCAATGTGTCATGGCACTCTTCTCTGGATCCTTTATTGAATGTACAAAGGCTTTGGAAAAAATTAAGAGTAGATAGGGAATAATAAACTTTTTCAGGAAATAAGTAATTAAGATTAGCACACTCTATAAAACGGAATCCAAAATGACTTGAAGTTAAAGTTTGTTACTAATTATATAGTAAATGTGTAAAACAAGTTTACTCTCTATGTGATATAATAAAAAATAAATTCAGCATGGTCATAATTTTTTTCTTTATAGACAGGGGCTCTCCTGCTTAAAGCCTAATTAACCATAGCCAAATTTGATTTACAAACTGTGGATATGTCCAATGAGGTAATTCTTCACAATGGGAATTGATAGTTATTGGTTTCTTAAAATTCTCTTTCCTAAGGTGATCTTTGGAGCCATGTAGACAAAACATTTGACAGAAGTGTTGAATTTTCATCTGGAGGTTTTGGTGTCATGTAAAACAGCCTAAAGCAATGAGTGGGTCCAAAGGCTTGGTTGAGTTAACTAATTGTCACCAGGTCTATTTGCCAGGCTTACTGAATCATAGCTTATTTTCCTTTAAATCCAGGGTCTGTTTCTCATCAGCAGGCAAGCTTTAGATTCAGCATATTAAAAGCTACAAGTTTTTGTGTTGGATTTTCCTTTGTCTTACATCTACAGCAGTCTGAGAGAGCAAAGAACTTTTAGCCACAGAATGAACTTCCTGTAAAATATAGTAAATGACTGTGCTTTCCTCATATGCCACACCCTTTTTTCTTCCTAGGTCTTAGGTGTTTCTCTATTACTCTAGGTAGAAATTTGCTCACTTTAACAGTAATCAATAAACGTAAATGTGTTTTCATTTGTTTTTAATAACTAGTAGACCTATAAATAATATATCATTAAATGTATCAGCAGGACGCTATACATAAATGGAACAAGCCACAAGTTGGAAAGACTTGCCCATCTGGCCATTTATATTATGACTGATGGAGTAACATAGACAGAAAATTAGATAGTCTGAGAAATGTATAAATATGGGCAGTTTAGGAAGAACTAGCAGATTTATAATCCTGATAGGTACAAATGAATGTGGCATAGCCTGATTGATAATCTCAGTTTGTCACATTCATTCTAGGGTCTCCATATTTTGGAAAGAGGGAAGATTTTGTCAAAATTGACATAGTTATGAAAAGATAACTAATTTGCTTTGAAAGGAAGCTTAAGGAAGGCCTGGGAGATAGGATGGAAGATAATTGAAACAACAATAAAATATCTAAGTGAAACAAAGGTTTTTTTGTGTGTAGGGAGGTTTTTTTAATCCACGTGGGATTTTCCTATGTAGGGGAAAGCCACACCCCACTGACTGTTAGAATTCATCAGGAGTCTAGTGGACTCTGGCTGAAATTTGGCCTGAGGGGTTTGATTCTTAATAAGTATGGGTCTATCCCACCGAACAAGCTTTTCAAATATGATAAAAACCCTTTCAAGATAGGTATTCTTTGTTCACTGATTGATTATTTTATGGGTCAATGCTTCTTGGAAAAAGACTGTGGAGTTTTCCCACATCTAATGACACCCTCTTATGGTTTTGCCAATGTATAATGTTTTTCATTATCAAAAATAGAACTTCATTATCAAAAATATAAGCTATTTGTTAATAATCATAAGTTACAAATATAAATTATTATACATAGAATTATAAGCCACAGTGGCAAAGGACCTTTCTTAACTTTCTTATAATTTATTTTCCTTAATAACAAAAGAGAAGTCCTTTGGGTATCTTCCAACCCGTTGTTTGCAAAGCCTTATATTTATTTGCTTACTAGTAGCACCAACAGCTCATTTCCATGTGATACATGTAGTATCTAGTCACATTATCCCAGATTCAATTTATCCTCCTGTAATTAAGTCAACTTAAGAACATGAAGTTAGTGGTCCTGGTTACAAATGCACCATACAATGAAAGGTATGATATAACTCATCAAATTTTCATGGTAAGACAACATTATATGCATGTTTATTAATGAACTTATTTGAAGTGTATTCCTCATGGGGGAGGGAGTGCAAAGATGAATTGAAGACTCCAATCTAGTGCAGTGTTCTTCTGACTTTTCTGTTGACATCATCTCTCAAATAATTTTGAAAAAAACTTCACCCATTTAAGTTGACAGGTCATTTGCAAAGTGTGTAATTTTCGGCAGATTTTAAATGTTGACATTTTTAACTTTAACTGTTATATCATTCTTTTAAATGTTCACAAGGGTGAAAGAATGTGTGTGTGTGTGTGTGTGTGTGTGTGTGTGTGTGCACAGAAGTGAAAGGAAGATTATGAAAGAAAGGTAGAAAAGGAGAACTGGCCTGACGCTTGGACCTTAGGAATTTTCTGTGGCAGATCAGCTTTAGGATGGAGTTCAAATGAGGGTTAAGGAACTAGAAATTGATTTCTATAAAACAGGCTGTGTCTGCCTACCCCTAAGGGGTATGCATACCCCAGTTTGTAGGTCACTGGTCTAAAGTGCTAGACATATTAAATGATGAAGTTCAATCTTACCCAAAAAAAAAAACGCATTGCATTTGAGAACCATTATGCTGGGCATTGTAGTCAGGAAAATGAGTAAGACCTAAATTGTAATTTAATGTAAAACAAATGTGAAAAGGAACAAATGATAAATAAATAAATTTATGAAAGTTTATAGTACCTACACTGCATATAACACGGTTCATATTAAATTTCAATGACAACTTATTTTTACTTATTAAATTAAATATTAAATAGTTGTTATTAAAAATTATCATAACATATTAAATAATTGTTATCATGACATTGGCATCAGAATTCTCCTTATGGAAAGAACTGGGTTTTTTGGTAAAATACGTAAAAAAATAACACTCGGGGTAGAGCAGGCACAATGCCATAAATGTTAGCAGGTGCTCGAACATAAGAAGAAATCTTTCCATGAATCAAGATTAAAAAATGTGTTATTGTCACTCCCGGAAGGGAAGCAGGAAAATGAGTGATAAAGAGAAAGAAGTGAATAAAGCTGAGTGGATCCAGAAAGACGGAGAGAGGCTGGAAATAGATAAGGTATTGGGAAGACCAAGTGACATTTTAAAAATGATGATGTCTACCATTTGATTTGGAGTAGTTTGCATTGCTAGTATGTGAATCTCTCCTGAATCTTCCATTATGAAAATATGCAATGGAGTCTACTATGCTCAAAAGCAATTTGTGTGAGTGGGATTTATTACAGAGGTCAAAGAAAGGGCTATTTCAGAGATCAGTACAAAGTAGAACAACATCATTCACTAAAAGAGAGTCTGATTCAAAGTGAGTTAGCAAGGAGGTTTCAGTGAAGCATATTCATAAGGGATACTACCATTTTATAGGAAGTGTAATAATATGGAAATCTCTTAGAGGTTGGAAGGAATACTGGTAGACTTTTTTGGCACTGAAGATGTGACCCCAAGGCTCTTGATCAATAACAATACTGAGTTATACTTAGGCTATACTTAGGTTTATGCTTTATTTTGCAAGTGAGACACGTAAGTTAACATAAATGACAAGTATATATAGCAAATGTTCATCAGTTGTGCTAAACTCATTTTGTTGAATCTATAGTTTTTATTTGAATTATTTTTATTAAAAACATGGCTGATTATACAGCAAGATGAGAATAGGTATTTTTTGGACATTTTATTTGGAAATTACATCTTTTGATTCTTTAAAAATTAGTTTTTTTGAAATATATATTTTTATACCTACATTTTGGTAATAGGTCATTAATTATGTCTCCTAGAAAAATTATGTCTCCTATTTTATCTATTTTTAACTCAGAGCAATAGGGCAGTGTGCTTTAAAATTTTCAAGGGATGGTAAAACAATCAAACATGAAGCTGATCTATTAAGCATAGTTCAAAACATTAAAGACATAATTTTTCTGGAGTATTTTAATACAATTTACAAACATACTTATTGAGTTTATGTGATGTAGTAGGCCCTATGAGGTGTACCACAAACAGGTTTAAAATAGTTCTTCACAAATGTTTCTTTAATTTACCTAGGGGACAAGAATCTTGGACATGAAAAATTAAAGGAAAAAAGATAGAATGTAAAATGTACTGTTTAGTGATAGAGATAAAACCATGAGCCAAAGTGACCAGGAAGAGTTAGAATTAGGGAGGATCTTAGAGCTTTTTCAGGGCCACTTTTTTTCCCCCCGATGGAGTTCAATCTCTTATTTTACAGCTGTGGCAACCAAACTCCAGTCTATTCATGTGACACGCCTAGGTCAAAAGCTTGGCTTGAAGGAGAAATGTGCTACACACCAGGCCAATCCCCAGGGGCCAGTCTCATATTACACACCCGCGCCCCTTTGCTCCTTGTGCACCTTCACCCTCTTACCAGATGAGATGTAGTTACCGATCACTGACAACTTGGGGAGTTGTATGCTGTGGTCTTGGAGTAGAGGAAATTAACACATGTATAGGATTCCTCTTTAAGAATAACAACACCAAATCACAAATACAAAATTAAGTCCAGAGCCTTGGAAGGGTCTTATTCAAGTGAAAGTTCCGGAGCTTAAGCTTCATTAGTTTAATGGAAAACCTATCTCTTTTTTTTTTTTCCAGATTTACCTTAATTTACTTCCCATTGTTCTAACCAAACTGAGTCACACCTGATTCTTTCAACTATTCATACTGTTTGCTGAGAAAACGTTCATCCTACCCTGTTGTGAAAATCTTGCCTAATCTTCAAGAACCAGGCATCCTCCTGCATGTAGAGCCATTTTGAAGAAAATATATAATTATTTTATAGACACAAAATAATTTTTAATAAAGACACATTCATAGTAATAGGTGCAAAACTAAAATGTATAAAGATGCATAATTGTCCCCAATCTAGAAATATAATGCAATCAAGTAATGAATAATTCTAAAGTTTAACTGAATAAATAACAAACAACAACAAAACAAATGGATCCTAGAATCCAAAATAATTGTGTATATACAATTGTGTATAACAATTTAGTTAGGTTTCAAACAGTAATAGAAAGGATGAACTATTTAATGAAAAGTATTGATACAACTGTCCATCAATTTTGGAAAAAAATTGTGTCTTAGATTCGTTTTGAGTTGGATTCAGATTTAAATGTGAAAATGGACCTATTAAATTATTAGAAATTTAAAAGTTAATATTTTTACTATCTCGGAGTCAGAAAGAATTTTTAGTAAGATTACTAAATTTTAGTGCTAACTGGAAACAGATCCTTCTGTTGCCAAAATTCAATCTAGCCTGGGATATTCTCCTTATTTTTTTCTCTTTCCCACCTCTTACCCATCTGTCAAGTTTCACAGTCTACTGAATGATTATGTCAATAAAGCAATGCAAAAATATTCAAAGTTAGAGGAATTGAGCTATTACAAATCACATTATTTGTTACAAAGACCTGCAGATAATATTTTATTTCCAGCTCCTATCTTTAATTCAGAGTAGTTACAGTCACGGGTTCCAGAATCTCAGAGCTGGAATGGACCTGAGAAGTCTTATGGTAGAACCTCCTCATTTTACAGATGTAGAGGGTAAGAGTTCAGCAGAATTAAGTGATTCATCTCATATCCCACCGCAGTGGTAGATGAGCTAAGACTAGGAATTCCCTTTTCTAAGTCTCAGTTCTGTGCTCCTTTGATTGGGTTAAAACTAAACCAGATATGAGTCCAAATAATAATTTAAAGTAATATGATAGCAAACTGCAACTAGTTCTCAGTTATATTTTTCATCTCCCCAGAGACAATTTTTCAATTTCTTTCTTGCTGGAATTTAAATACATATCCACCTTAAACTGTACTTGTTAGAAATAAAATGTTAAAAATTACAAAAGAGGCAGTTAACTTCTCACCAAAAAATCTTACAAACACTCTGCAAGTCCTGTGAGATCAGTCTAATGAAGAGAAAGCAGTTTAAATTTGGACCTTTCATTGTCAAGCCACTTCCGATTTATCTCCTTCAAACTATCCAATACGTGTTAGGATTTATAAGTTCAGAAGACACTAAGAAACAATATTGTGTCATCCTTTTTAATTTCCACATGAAGATGACTGGTATACACAGATAGTGAAGGTCAAATCAGTTTTTGCTTAGTAAGTGAATTTTCTTCCATGTTATGCTCTTTCCTATATGTCTTCATTAAGCAAAATTGGGACCTTACAAAACTGATCTGGCACCACTTCACATAAAACGGTTCAGGAAGAAAAATCCAGCTGTCAGATATAAGTAGGCATTTTGAGCATTCAAACCTTGCCTAAGGAACAGTGAGTCATATGAAATGCAATGTGCAAAGGAAGCTGACACATGAAAGGATAGAACAATGATGGGTTCCCAAAGACTTGCTGGGGGACAAAGGATAATTATAGAGTGTCTATTTTTGGGTCCAGCAGGATGACTTGGGAATTTAAAAATCACAGCTTAAATACAGAAAATGAAATTATGTCACTCAGCTTTGAATTTCAGATAAAATAATTTAGTAGCCTTTATCTTTCATCAATGCTATTATAGTTTATTAAGAAGATACATGATTGAATTGTTAAATAGTTTTCAGTCTAAAAATAAGTTAGGACAGGAAAGCTACTTTAATTTTGTTGGGAAGGGGGCTGTGAAGTGTAATAATTGCTTAATTAATATCTTATCTGACATGGCACTATAATGCCAAATATAAATAAGAGGACACATCATCCCCAACAGTCATCTTTTTGGAAACATCAATGCCCCTGAAGCTTGTAATTAATGCCCAGGATTAAAGTTGAAACTGCTTTGCCAGGAGTTCTAAAAATAGTATCTAAAGCAATTTAAAATTTTAAAACAGCTTGCTCCCTATTTTTCTGTTCCTTTATTTATAAACAAGATATCCTTTTATGGTCCAATTTGGGGAAGTTTTACATCCGTTTATAGGAGTATATCAGTGACTATGTGAATCAGAAAACAAAGAACTCTACAAAAGAAAGGAATTTAGTCCAAATGAGCAACCTAGCCCTGATATTTTATAACATTAAACAGAATTTTCTACATATGTGTGTATACACATACATATAATTATAGTTGTAATAAGATTTGCCACAGACGTTATACGTATGTGTGTGTGTGTGGTGTGTGTGATATTTGTGTGTTAGTGGCTAATGTTACTAAACTACTAATATTACTAAATCTGATAGAACCTATTCAAATTAAGTTAACACTCCTAATCCTCTGGCCGAGGGAACAAAAACACGGGGGCTAAATCCACTCTCGAAGGTTCTAAGGCAATGACTTTGTAAATGTGACAGATGTCCATTATTCCATCCTTATCAGTATTTTGTTGGATTGCCTTTCAAAGTTTTCCTTCATTCAGAAGTTATTTGAAGTTAAACTGTATATTATTCTGTGAAATCTTTCCTTACTATCATTAACATGTTCATATTATCCTCAACTTCATTGGAAATCCAGCACATCACTTTCATTAGACCATGAATGTTCTTTTGGAATGTATGCAATACCTGAAAGTAGGGCCATCCAAAGTTTTGACAGGTGGCAGCACAAGTGGTTGGTGTATCATCGTAGGACCCTGGATGACAAGAGAACATTCCTGTGAATTTGGTAATATCATTAGTGGATAGTGGGATTTTACAGAACTTAACTTAAAATTATATACTAGTGTGTTTCTTTGCTAAAATCATGAAAATATGATTTAAAATGTTGCATTTTAAAAGGAAGTTGGGAGGACATGTATCAGGCACATTTAGGTTGCCACCATGCTAACCTGGAAGTAATCATGAACTTTGTTCTTGGCATCTTATTTCTTAAGAATGAGGATTTTAAGGGTCACAAACATGGATGATGGTACCTGTTGTTTAAGATCTTAGCACTAGAAAGAGGTAGTTAATACTAATGTAGTTAATGTTCAGCAGAAAGGTTGTTCCTAGTAGAAGGGATGACTTGGTCATTGGTTCTGAGGAAGGAATGATGTGGTTGGTTCAAAGTACAGAAAGAGGGTCAATACTTGTATTGACTTCAATACATAGAAGTCAAGTGAATGAGGGGGAGACAGTGATGTAGACCTTGGAAAGAGGGAGCCAGAGGCTAGATCATGTCAGCAATGAGATTTAACTCTCCCAACTACTGAGATTTGTCCACTGCTAAACAGAGACAATGTATATAAATGTGGTTTACATGCATCTTTTCAGACTCAAACTAATGTTGAAAGCAAGATATAGCTATAATCTAGCTTACCTTGCTTTGCATTTACACAACTTATGGACTTGTAGAACCTCAAAAATGTCAAATTTGCATTTGCAAGTTATTTATCTCCATTAGCTCCTATTGTGATTTGAGAGGCTCTTATTGAATTTACCCTTATGAATCATCAATTTGCTGCTACTCCTAAGAATAATCTCTGAATTATTTCCAAGGATTTCTATGAAGTCAATAGGGATTTTTATGTGAAAACTCAAAAGCATAAAGAAAGCTTATGTTGAAAGCAATCTCTGCAATCAAATCTTTATGAATCAAAAACCATTTTTAATTATTTTGTAAAATTGCCTTTTAAATTTTTACACCTTCACGTATTTTAATAATTTATTATATATTGTTATAAATTGTCTAGTGTATGTTACAATTAAGATCAGGATCTGGTCATATTAAACAGATGTGTACTTTCACATCAACAGAAACTCGGCACATATTTAGACTCTGGATATTCTACAAGCTATTTTGGAAAAAATAACTTGTCAGTCTCAGGCTTTACTAGCATACATATGGAATTCAGAAGGTCAAAGTTGAAGTTTATTTTGAATATTTTCCCAACTTGCTAGAAAATACCACTAGAATAGAAACGACCATGGAATGTTATTGTTTTTTCTGCATGGTTCTAGAAATTTCATTTTTCGTCTCAGCTTAAAATCCTATGAAGCAATCGTTACACTCTTTTGGTGATTTGGAATAAGTAGAAAACAAATATGTCAATGGTTACTTCTGGCTCTTAGAAGATTTATTGATGAATTAATTTTGCTTAGTAAATGTGTTGCACATGTTAATAGAATAATGTATATGTCAGCATAGTCTTACTTCCACCTTCCTCTGAAAAATGTCACTCTGTAGTACCAAAAAATAGATTAATATCCAAGAAGAGAGAATACAAAGAAAATCTTATAAAGCTTTAATAGAAATGATAGAGATATCTAGAAAAAACTCAAAGTCAATTTTGTTCAGTTAGCACCACTGGCTGAAGTGATTGCACAATGAAATCACAATTAACTAAACCCTAAAAACACAGAAAAGAGATACAGCAAATAAGAATAATAGATAAAACTTCTTGAAGTAGTGTTGCTGTGGTGAAGCACAACAATTAAGCTACAAGAAAAAATGCAAATCTAAGTATATTTATTAGGAAGAAATCAGAAACTTGAAGAAATATATTGGTTAAATTCAGCTAATAGATATAAGGGCAATCAAGTGGTTTCCAAAATGAGGAATTATGTGAAAGACACAAACTCCAGTGCCTTCTATGATGTTTTTATGTATCAGAAATAATATTACAACGGTAGAAAGAGAGATGCTATCTCTTTCACGAGAGTTGTAAGCTCCATAAATGATTTAAAATATACAAAAGAGTATAAAAAGTTCACGTCATTATCCTTTTGTGCTAACTCATAGAATGTATAATACCAAGAGTGAATCCTGACGTATTTTGGGTGATCATGATGTGTCCATGTAGGTTTATCAGTTGTAACAAATGTACCACTCTGGTGGGGGATGTTGATAGTGGGGGAGGCTGTGCATGAGTGGTGACAGGGAGTATATGGAAAATCTTTGTACCTTCCACTCAATTTTGCTGTGAATCTAAAACTGCTCTAAAAATAGTCTATTTTTTTTTTTTAAAAGCACACAGGCATCTGAATGGAATTATTTGTTTTCTTCCTCTCTATTTTAAAGGAGATGTGTATTTGATGAGATTTTCAAATAAAGGGAAATGGAAAGTTAGGGATATGATTCTAGGCATTATCAATCTGTGTTCTTATTCATTATGAGAAATGCTATTCATACATTACCAGCTTTAAAAGCAATAAAACATAATCTTTCTTTTCCCTGGACCTCCTAACCAAAAAGAGATGGTTAGTCCTTTTCTTAAATAATTATGAGCAAAAGTGGCATAACTGTAATTCTACATCAAGTAACTGCTACCCAATTAGAAGCAAATGTTTCAGAGGAAAATTTTAATTCATTTTACATACAAATTTGCTGTGAGTCATAATTAGGGCAATGCAAATTAAAACCACAATGAAACACTATGTTACGCCCACCAGACTGGCAAAAATTAAAAAGTCTGACAATAATACAAAGTATTGGATATGGTGCAATGGAAACCTCATATGTTGTTGGGGTTTGCATTTTAAAGGAAGTTGGGAGGTCAAGTTAATGAAATCTTAACTTGGTAATGAAATCTCACTGGTAAATATATTCCCTAAAGAAACTCAGACACATGTGTACCAGGAGATATGTAAAATAATTGTTCATTTCTTCACTGTTTGTAATAGCAAAATGGTGGAAGCAATCCAAATGTCCCTCAGCAGAAGAAAGGATAAATACATTGGGATACATTCATACTATGGAACACTGCAACAGTGAAAAGAAGAAAACCAGAGCTCCACGTGGTAACACTGAGGCATCAACAAAACATAATGCTGAATGGAAGAAGCAAGTCTCTGAAGACTATATTCAGAATGATTCCATTTCCATAAAAGTAAAAACGAAAACAACAAAACTAAATAATACATTGCTTAGAAATGCATATATATGTGGTAAAGCCATAATGTAAAGCAAGAGAATGACCCATACAAATTTAGGTTAATGGTTCGCTTCTGGGGACGAGTATGTGACTTAATTAGGGAGGAACGTGATGGACAAGATGGGTTCTATGTATAGAGGCATTTATTTATATGCATGAGATTTTAAAAATTATAAAAAGTGTTTGTAGAACAGTATGCAGAGTATGATTCCTGACTTCGAAATCATGTATTTGTTGTGGATCTATGGATAAAAAACGCAAAATATACAAAAATGCAATGTATTTCGAATAAGTCAGAGGGGTTGGGTAGGAAATGGAGCTGCCTCACACAGTACTGATCCAATTTGAAAGTTTACTTCCTTTTGTCAGAATATTGTTAAGATTAGACCCCTTTTAAGATTTTACAGTTAAATTGTAGTCATATGCACAACTTAACCACTTTGAATTTTATAAATATCATTTAGGTGTGTAAATTCTATTTGACTTAAGGTTACTTTCCTGGTTATATGGCGGAAATTTTGGAACACCAGTGATGAATAACCGTGAATCAATGTATGTGTGTGTGTGAATTTGTGTGTGTGTGTGTGTGTGTTTACCCCTGATTCCAATGAAAGAGAAAAGGGTCAGTAAAGTTGTATTTTGGATTATTATCAAGTTCCTAAGACTTTTAAGTTAGGGTGATTTAGACAGGGAAAATGTGCCCCTGAAATCACGGAACTAGTAATTCTCAAAGCCAGAATTAGAAGGGAAAGTAATACGTGTCTTGTAATTTACGCATAGTTCAGTTGAATTTATACTTACTGCTTCATTATTTAGAAAGAATCACTTGATTTAAACATGTGCTATGTTCACTCTTTCGTTATTGTAAATTTGAACATAATCGTATTATTATCTCTTATTGTCACAATGTCCAGAGTTAGTTAAAGAGAAAACTGTTTTCAGGGCACACAGGGATCATTTGAACATCATCTTCCTCTGTGTGCTGAACCACCCCAGACCGATTCCAGGAGGTGTGGAATGACAAGAGCGATTTGCATTTTAAACAGCTTTGCTGCTTAAAATGTGGTATGATTGATTAATGTAGTCCAGTTTCTGGGCTACCTTTTGAGAAACTGTCCTAGACAGACTAAGACTTGTCAGTAGATCAGACTCTAGGAACCCTCCAGTTAAAGGTAGAGTCATTAACTTGATCAATTGGGTCCAAGTCTTGGAACACGATTACCACCGAGGATGTGGTGTTTGCTTCTCACAACTTTTTCATAAACAGTCTTCACCTCTTATCAGAAGAAATAACCCCGAGGCTTAACACTCAACCCCATTCCCCAAACAAGAGAGCAGTTAAAGTTTTCCTATCCGAAATTTTAGAACAGGCAGCTGGAAGGCATTTGCATAACAATTTCTTGTGCATGGCCATGTATCCAAAGTATCTCCACATCTTAATTGATGCAGTTCAGTGCTGGATTTTTGTTTCTGAACCTTTCTAGCAAGTAAAATATGTCTTATTGAACCAATTTATCTTCTTTTATAGCCTTTCCTTTTATCTTCTCTCTCTTTTCCTCTTTATTCTGTTCACTCCCCCCCCCCCTTTTTTTTCTGGTTTCTTTTACTTCCAAATCCCATCCCTCATTCTGGTTTTATATCAGTCTTTTTACTCAGTAAGCAATAATTGCTAAGATAACTACATTGTTACAGTTATATATATTTATTCTCTAGATGAGAATTTTTCTGAATCTTCTCTGTTCTTTGTTCTTCTGGTTGGCCCTTAACTCCCTAACTGTTCCTTTCATTTCTAGTGTCATCAACTTCTAAGTAATCTCTAAACCCTTCACCTTGCCATTTACCAAGACACTGTCACCAAACCTGTAACAAAATGCAGTGCCCTGACTCTATCCCAAGGGAGGTAAGTTTAGGATGTGTAAAATGTTTAAATTATATGTTTAAAAACATGCACTTAAGTGCTGGCCTGGTGGCATAGTAGTAAAGTTCACGCACTCTGCTTCAGTGGCCCAGGGTACCCAGGTTCAGATCCTGGACACGGACCTACACACTGCTCATCAAGCCATGCTGTGGCAGCATCCCACATACAAAATAGAGGAAGATTGGCACAGATGTTAGCTCAGCGACAATCTTACTCAAGCAAAAAGAGGAAGATTGGCAACAAATGTTAGCTCAGGGCCAATCTTCCTCACCAAAAAAAAGCCCCCGAAAAAGTGCAGCCGCCCGGTGGTGCAGTGGTTTAGTCCGCGCTTGGCAGCCCGGGGTTCGCGAGTTCGGATCCCGGGCGCCCGCCGACGCGCTGCCTGTCAGCCATGCCGTGGTGGCATCCCATATAAAGTAGAGGAAGATGGGCACGGATGTTAGCCCAGGGCCAGTCTTCCTCGGCAAAAAGAGGAAGATTAGCAACGGATGTTAGCTCAGGGCTGGTCTTCCCCACAAAAAAAAAAAAAAAAAAGCCCCCGAAAAAGTGCAATTAAAAAATGTGGTACATGTAAACATGGGTAGCTCATCCACTCCTTTAGAAACAAATGAAGTGAGGATCTAGCTAGCAAAATAAATTAGTTAAGCTAAGACTAATCAGAGAATTGATAATAACATTTGTTTGTGGGCAACATCATGAATTACAAAATTGATTTAAGGTCATATTTCATGCTATAGGCTAGCTAGTTATGTCTCTGGTGTTACAATCAATCTCCTGGAATAGAGATACTTAACATAGTCAATCATAGAGATACTCAACTTAAACAGAGACGCTCAATGTAGTCAACACAGTCAAAGTGATCAGCATATGTAAGAGCTGAAGAACTACTAAAGCAGATATGAATTTGATTCTATACCATTAAACCCATTATGCAATGGAGAGTCAATTGTAATAATTAGTGAAACTCTTATAAGTTGACAGCATTTTTTCAATACTTCATGTAGCATCAGTTATTCAGACTTCAAAACATCCTTTTTCATCCTACAAGTAGTGCTCTATTAGAAAAGGCTCTCAAGAATATGTGGTGCCTCTGCTGAATCTAAATGAGAGTGAACAAATATTTTGGCATTGCCTTTCTCTGAACAGACTACTGGGAATACCCACTTGTCAATGTAGGGACTGACAGTAGCTTGAGAAAGTGCGAAGTGTCTCTGCTCAGTGTGAGAAATTAGTCATTTTTGCACTCCAATTTAATTGCAAAGTACTTGAATTGAAAAATTCTGTCAAGGTTTTTATTATGTCAAGTTTATTTTTAAGTGCCTTTTCCACCACTTCATCAAGCCCATATAGATTAGAAATTGTCACTCTTCTGTCTTTTAAAAATCATTTTGGTTTCAGTTTTATTTCATTATTATTATTATTATTATTGTCTATTTTAAGCTACTTGGTACAAAGAAAATGAGTTGCAGAATATTGGGTTGTCATGCTATATATAAACATACCAGAAATAAATTGAATGTAGGCTAATTCTTAAAACAGAATATACTTTTCGTTAGGGTATTATTATCACTTATGTTTTGTAATAGTAACTTATTTATAAGTATACTATTTGATAATGACCACATCAAATGAAGTCAGAAAGTTCTAGAAGACTTTAAGAAGAAGCTATTTGCTTTTATGTTTTGAGCAATACTTCATTTAGGACAGAGAGTTGCTTAATCCAAACTAGTTTGTTGCCTATGCTTTAAAATCCAGTCAGTATGTTAACATGTTGTGATAATATGTTGAAGGACAGTAAAATTACAACCTTGACACATTTAATATAACTTTTTTCTCTCAATACTATGGATGTATTTTGAGAATCAGTCTTTTTCTCAGAGGAAAATTATTGTTTCCGCAAATGATATACATATCTAGGATCAGAAGAAAAAAACCTCAATTATGATATTTCTAGGTGAATAAACAATTAGAACTCTGAATCTCAAACACATGGAGAATTTAAAATAGAAAAGTATTGTCACAACTTGTGAGTTGTGTCATTTCAGAAGATATATTTTATGAAAATCCATCATGAGGCTCTCAAACAAATCATGATTTTATTTAATGACAAATATATATTTCAATTTATAAAATAGTTCTTTGGCTTTAAGTATAGAAAACTTCCAAGACTAGACAATTATAAAAGGTCATTGAGACTTGGGCATTCTTTTTAGGATTATCTTTAAATATTTAGAAATCAACCCTTTAAAAAGCTTTATGAATTACAGGTTAACAAACCTGTAACTCATCACTAATTAAACAGATGTATAATTTTTCGGCAAACAAAATTTTTATTCTACCATATATGCTTTTTCAAAAGATTGATTTTCTTTCCTTCAGTTTCACTGCTAAGTTTTTCTTCTCCTTCTATAGACTTAGTGCTATTGTCCAGAAAGGCAATAAGTAATGGAGTAAGACTTTTGTTGGGAGGCAGCAGTTGGCAAGTCTGCCAGTTTCAACAAGAAATTCTGCCAATTTCAGGCATTCTTTGGCCATTTGAGGAAATGCTTCAACATTTTGTGTTAAAATACTGAGCAACCTTCTCATTTACCCTAGTTTGAAAGGTCACTTCTTAGAATTCAGTGAAACCTGAACGCTAAATACATTACAGAAATCATCTTTACTAATTTATTTTCCTTTACAAAGGCAGTGAAGGGATAAATATTAGGTTGACCTAAGAATAATAAAATGGTAACTCGTTTCTGAATATCTTCTCTTTGGTAACGTGTAGTAATTCTAACACCTTCAGAATTTCAGCTCCACCATCTATTGTATAAAGACTGGTATAAAGAAACACGTTCATTCATTTAATCATTTATTAAGCAATTTTAAGCACCTACTATGTGCAGGCACTCCTCTAGGTGCTCAGGACATATTAGCGAAAAGAAAACAGGCAGAACTGCTCTACTTGTAGAGCTTACATGTTAGTGGTATGGACAGAAAATAGACAGTAAGGTAGAAAATATGTAAATTATAGTGGATGGTTTGTTTCAAGGTGATTGGTATTATAGGAAAAAAACGAGGACAAACTAAAATAGGTGAAGATGGGCAAGAGGGTTGTGATGGTGTAGGTGTAGGTTGATTTTAAATGGTGATTAGGTTGGGCCAGATAGAAAAATTCATATCTGAGTGAAGACTACAGGGAGGAGAGGGACTTAGGCATATGGATTATCTGGAAGAAGAGCGTTCTATGCTCATTAAAAGAAATCCACAGGTAATTTGTAATCCTCTTTTAGATAATGTGCTTAACTGCCTTTAAATTTATACCAGTTAATATCAGAGGTACTAGCAAGAAGTACACTTGTCTGGAGGGGAAGGACTGAACAAAAGGAAGAAAAGATACTAAAATCTGGAATCCAGGATCTGTAGGCCCACAAATAAAAAATTAGCATTTTTTTTCATATTCAGGTGCTATCATGATGCATATGTGATGAAGAATAGAGAAAAGGAGACAGATTAAATTTAGAAAGTTACTCAGTTAATTCACACAAATAAGTATTTCTTCATTAATTTCTATTATAATCTTATATCGATAAAGTAATACAATGCACAATGATCTTTATTGCTTATTACAAATTTAATTTAATTCCAAAGAGTTATTCACATTGAAATGGATATACTGTGCTAGCTCTCCAGATAGAAAAGCTTATACATTGTATTTCCATACTGTTTCCCTTCCATGATTATAACATTATGCAATTACGTCTGGAAGAAAAACATAGACCAGGATGTGGGACAATCCTTGAAGTCTAAATGGTTTTGAGTAATTAGGAGCAGAGAGTTGGCTAAGTGTAAAAATCTAACTTTTTTTTTTAAGTACATGCTATTTCAAGCCCTACAGCATAGTTAGACTTAATGAAACCCTCTGAGGACACACTGAGCTGCAGTCTCTTATTTCTAAGTTAGGAACCCATTAACTAGATTTATTTAGCTTATTCAGGTCTCCGCCTTCAGAGTCTACATGTAACATTGAAAGTTTTGAACATGGAGTCTTTTATGGTATGCACACTACTAGAATTGAGATAGTTGAGAACTTGTAAACTTAAATATGCAGTCTTTTATGATCCTGGAGTTGTGACAGTTGAGAACTTAGTGAACAAAGAGCTTTCGGGGTTAATCTGAAAAATTATACAGTTAGTGGATTTTTAAAGGATGTTTGAGTTATACAAAAACTCAAACATAAACTCTGCTAATTTTGGTATATTTATTTTGAAGGAAGTAGGCAGAAATATGGCTCATTAAATATGGACATATATTAATTTTCTGATCAAAAAGACTAAGTCTTTTGTAATAATTTTTGAACTGATAACATGGAACACAGCACAGGAAATCCTTTTGGAAAATGTATAATTAAGGAAGTTAACTCATGTGAGGAATTCCATTAATTAAAGTATTAAACAATATTTAGGAAAATCATTTTATGGGTTTTACCCATCAGTTTGTTCTAAACCTTAATACTTAGTCATATCTCATTTGAGGGCCTTCCTGTTCAAATTAATGAAACCAAACATTCTTCAAAGCTTTAGTCTTAAGAATATCATTTTCTTTTACCACATTCTTTTTGTCTTAAAAAGGAACAATTTCTGATACACAACCATGACATTTGTAATGGATTTAGATGCAAGGGAATCTTTCTGTGGAAGTATGAAATGTCAAAGTGAGAAGCAGATGAAAAGAAGATGTTTCAGAATATCTTAACCAGAGCACATACAATTGTGAGCTAAGTAGATTCCATTAGACTATTCTTTATTTCAGGGTTTTTTTTTCCCTGATGTTTCATCTATAATCCAAGGTCTCACAAATATAATAAATATGTACAGAAAGTATCTGATTTATCAGATTTTGTCATTTTAGAAAACATCCTAGTTAAGGCATTCAGTCCTGATCTTGTGACAAGATGAAAAATAGAGTAACGGTCAGCAGCACAGATCAAGAGTTCCTGCTTTAATCAGCACTGTCTTACACCGCACTGAGGTGGACCTGACGTTGTCCAGAGCAGGGGTCCTGCCTTGCTTACCTTTAACCTCTAGCATAGGGCCTGGCACATCCTGAGGGCTTGCTACACAGAGGATCATGCTGTTTAACCCTAGCATCCCCTAAGAGCAAGAATGGCATAGTCATATGAGCTACAACACAGCTGTTCTCTGACAGGGTTAAATTCTGCTGTGAACAGAAATTTTCCCACTTAAAATATACTGTAATGAGAACAGATTTTAATTTGCTAAGAAGAGCAATTCTGGAAGGTCCCACGTGGATCCTGTAGAAGAAAACATGCTACCTTTCCTTCTGAAGTGTAGAAATCTTACATCCTTTCATATCTCTTTATCCTCCCCTATTCATAATATAATTATTTTAAATATTTTCTCTACATGCATTTAGAACCACATCAGACTGCCCCCTCCAAAAAAAAAAAAAAAAAGCTCTGAATAATTGGAGAATATATACCATGGTATGGTTGGATGACTAAACATTATTAAGATGTCAATCTTTATAAATTTAACTAGTGAATTCACTGCAATTCCAATTATTATTCCAATAGGAATTTTTGAAGAATTTCCCAAATCTAAAAACCTATATAATTCAGGGGAAAAAAGAGCAAATATGGATGAATCCCCCTAACTTGTTGTGATGGTTAGTTTTATGGGTTAACTTGGCTAGGCTATGGTGCCCAGTTGTTTGATCAAACACTAGTTTAGATGTTGCTGTGAAGGCATTTTGCAGATGTGATTGACATCTAAACATCCGTTGACTTTAAGTATAATGTGTGTGAGCCTCATCCAACCAAGTGAAGTCTTTAAGAGCAAACACTGAGGTTTCCCAAAGAAGAAAGAATTCTAATTCAAGATTTCTTTTTTCCGTGCTACTGAGCATTTGGTTTGGGGGAAAGTGAGGGTTAGGCAGGTGAGGTGAAGGAACTTAGTGGAAGGAGAGTGGTGCAGAAAGGAAGATGGGAAATTAACAATTGCAGATTCCACCTCCTAGGTTGTTTTTCCCTAGAGCCCCACAGACTGCCCTCCCTCTGGCTGACAGAAAGAATCTTATATGCCATTTGTTTCTGATGTCCATGTTTTTTGAGTGCTCAGATACTTATACTCTGAGGTGACCGAAAAATATATACATATAATTTACCTCATTCTAAGAAAATAATTGTTATTTGAATTAGTTAGCATAGGTTCATAAATGAGAGTCCAAAAACTCTTAATGGATCCATCAGAAAGGGAGATCCCATGAAACTCATGCAACTATATGCAAATGTGAGTCCCTACGAATGCAAATGAGTTTGCTTTGTCCTGGAGAAAGAGTTTATAGTTTTCATTCCATTCTCAACGTGGTCCATAAATAATAAAATATTCAAAAACAAGTTTTTAGAATAAATTATCTTAATCCAAAACCTAAATGAGCGTTTACTATCCTATTGCACAGGTTTTCTTTCATCATATTTTTGAAATATAATGCATAGGAAATATAAGTGTCTGCCATTCAGCAGTAGTAAGAAGTCCCTGTAATGAAGACATTTTGATAAAAACAAAGTAACCACCAAAAATTTGCAGCCCTACAAATTGAGTTTAAT
Organism: Tapirus indicus; assembly: GCA_031878705.1. Classification (NCBI taxonomy): domain Eukaryota; kingdom Metazoa; phylum Chordata; class Mammalia; order Perissodactyla; family Tapiridae; genus Tapirus; species Tapirus indicus. Next base: position 96,869,240 of record CM062926.1, read on the forward strand.
CTAATCATTCTTAATGTTCTTTTAATTTTGAGCTTCTGCAGCTGTTATAGTAGTCAAAACTAAAAATTTCTCGATGAACATCTAAATTTATCTCTAATATATGAAATTCCACAAAATCCATACAAGTAACAAAAATAAATTTACTTTTATTATATCGTGTTAGAAGAGATTGAGTTTAAATTTGGTGGATCATTATTCTTATTCAACTGTGTGCAACATAAGTAATAAGAGGTCTAATAACAGATAATACACAATAGCACAACAAAATAAGATTTAGAGTCACAGTAGACGTAAATTAAAGTCAAAGCTTTGTCAGTGGTGATTGACTTTGGACATACCATGTACTTCACTGAGCTTCATGTGTAAAAGACAGAAAAACCCGGTAATTTCTGTTTAAGATACTTTTTAAAATTGTTAGCACGAAGACACTTTTTAAGTGCTCAAGCCTATAGAAATGGTGATTAATGATATCAGTTTTATTAGATTCTGGCATATGTGACATGATGGCAAAAATGTGATCACTCTAAAAGTTGTTACAATCCACACTTGTCCCTGTCCTGTGAAGAAGCTGTATTCTGTCTGTGTGTTGATTGTTTAGAATGAGGTTTTGCATGGAAACAAGTTATGTCCTCAGTCCTGTTCACCAAAGATTTATGACAAGCACTAACATTTGTTGAACACCTACTAAGTGCCAGGTGCTGTGCTAAACATTTTCCATGTATTGTTTCCTGGATTCCTCACAAAACCTTATAAAGCAGTATTATTGTCACTTCCATTTTATAGATGACAAAGGGGAACTAAGAAGTGGTGAATTTGGGTTTCACATGTGAATGACCTGAAACCGAAGTCCCTTAAGCTGCACTTCTGTAATATTTCATATTTCAACTGTGGTATTTTAGGTTCTTTTCCTTTTCATTTTTTGCAGTTGATAAGAAAGAAGTGGGAAACAAGAACATGATTTCTTAAAAAAATTCTTGCTGATCACACAAACTCATGGACTAAGCTGGGAACCTAAGATTATTTACTCTATCATTGTTTCAGTGGAATGGCACATTCTATACTTTAACCTAAGGTTCTGGGAACAGCATCCATTGGCTCTAGGCATGACTAGGTACCAGGCACCAATTGCAAAGAGAAGCAGAGTGGTTAAGAGCATGAGGTCTGGAGCCAGTGGGTCAGGATTCAAGTCCTGGCTTTGCCACTTCATAGCTATGTGATCTTGGGCAAATTACTTAAGAGCTCTGTGCCTTGGTCTTAGAGTTTCTTATCTGTGAACAAAGGTAATATTTCCTAGAGTTTGGGGGAAGAGTCAATGAGTTTACAAATGAGTAATTGATAATGTATATGGTGGCTGGCAAACCCTCAAAGAAATTAGCTAAATAATCTCAACAGCAGCAAGCCACTCTTTAAAAAGAGCTTCTCTTGCACCAGCGCAGTGTGGAAAGATGTGCCCACTGCTACCTTCAGGGAGAAGTGCTGCAGCAGGGAAGGCAGACTCTCCTGTTTGAGGCAAAAAAACAAAGTTATTTGTTCCTCAGGGATAATAGGGTATATACATCCAATAATGCATCCTTCACCTAAAAATGTCAAGGACCAGAGGGTAAAGCTGACAAAAAATACACATATTTACCCAAATAAACCTGACAAGTTCCAAGATACTTTAGTTAATTAACTGGGATTTAATAAAATTGTGTTGAACACATTTAAAATGCAGCAATGTCCTTACTATACATGACATGAATGCTGTCTAACGTGTACTCCATTCCAGGTGACTGCTTCAAACAACAATTATACCTAAATTTCTAAAACACAAATGCTTAAGTTATATTTTTGCCTTCGCTAATAAGGTATATTGGCATGTTTTCAAAAAAAGATTGAAAACAAATTTTTAGAGAAAACATATGTAGATTGATTAATAAAACATTTAAGCATATTACTCTAATATTAGGTTTCTATTATCTAAGTAAAAACAAGTCTCCTAATTTGCCTCACATTTGAAAATAACTACAGAATTACACAAAAAAGAAAAAAATAGCAGTTTTGTATTGATTACATTCTTTTCCTCTAGTTTTAATTCTTCTTATTTTTTGTTATAATATTATTTATTCTTTTCTAGTACTTACCAAAGTTCCAATTTTTCCTTCAAATTATTCTTGGAAGGAAGGTAAATTGAGGTTTATGCACATAATATCTGCATAACGTTTGGTCTCAGGTTAATTAGTGGATCCAGGTTCAAATTAACACTCATTTGTGAAATTTATAAAATCAGTACTTGGATATAAGAAAAATTTATCTTGGTTTTGATTGATAAAACCTAGCCTGTGTGCTCATGAATATATTTTCTATTATTTACATAGGTTTTGTTGATTTAATTATCACATGTCTAATCACATGTTCTTTTTTCCTGAATCACGATAGACCATTATTTATATTCCAAGTTTTACAAGTAAATGTATTCTACCTATTATTTCTTCAATTTTACACTAATTAAGACTATATACCTTCAAAATTATAGACCAACTTATAAGTAGGTGAACTAAAATTAAGGTGTGAAAAGTATCCAGATACTCTGAATTGCATAATTGCTATTGATGAAAGAATTTGGGCAGAAATGGTTGTGTATATGAACAAATAGGACAATGATTGCGATATCTGTTTAGTATGCAGGCCTGATCTTGTGTTTCTAATAAATTTTTATTTTCCACCTAATTGCATCAAAACATTTTCTGATATTAAATGAGAGGATTTCTTGAAATAATATAATAGTGCAGCATTGTAAAAGTACTTTGGAAAAAGAGAGCTGTCTTGAGAAATTATAAACATTTATAGTTCACACGTGGACTTCAAAACCAGACACAGACAAATGTCTTAAATAGCTGTGCACTGATTTTCCATGTGAAGTGTTTTCTCTGATAGTCTGATTGAGACAAGAACTAAGAGGTGCTTCAAACGTGGTCTCTGAGTGTCTTTAACACCATTGGAATGACACAGCCTATGTTTATGGGTTAAAAGCTTCCCTGAATCCTAAACGATGATAAGGAATAAAGCCAATGACTTCAAATAATGTTCTTTGAATATATTTGTCTTCTGAAAAGTTGACACCATAATCATGATATCTCTAAAAACAGAACTATTTTTTCAAGCTGCATTCAAAGTCACACATGAGAGTATGAAATACTTTAGTGGATGCATATTTTGATCCTTTAAACATTTTGTTAATTTTTTCATAAAAATCTCTAAGGCAATTCTTAAAAATTAAGTTACTATCAATTTTTAACCATGGAGAAAAAAATTAAAAGCAAAATATTGTTATAATGGTAATCTAAGTTAGAAATATATAATACTACTAAATAAAATCTCATTAGTTTTTATGCATTTCTCAAAGAATTTTTCCACATTAACATAAGCATATAAGGTAATCTTTTTTGCCTTAATATCATTTTGAATTTGTTATTGAAATAAATTTCTGTTATGCATCAAATAATGCTAAAATATATATTGGTGAAGGTGAAGGTTCTCATCAATATGCTAGGGTGTTGACTCTCTTTAAACTTCATTATATCCTAGGCATCATTGGTGAGTAAAGTACATACACCTTGGATATTTGTTTAACTTAATTTTAAAAATTACAGACCCAGTTCTAATTTCTCTTTATTTTTCTGTTATTCCAATTGTCTCAAAGCGAATAAGTAGTTGTATATATTCTAAAAATTTACATATTTTAACTAATAAGATAGTATTTTGGCATGTGCTAAGATATAGGAAAACAAGACATTGTAGCAATAACCAAAAGCATATTTCTTAAAGATAACTGAATGTCACAGGTAAAACATATTTCAGTTCACATTATTCTTGAAATTTCTCAATTCTGTGTTTCATTTTACAAATTTAGAATTGGCCTTACACTCTGTACATTGATTTTTATGATCCTATGCAGTAATATCATCTAGAAAATAAATTAATTCTAAGCATGCATTGATACTCTGGTATTCTTTTATCATTTAAGAAAGCAAACTTTAGAATATAATAATGTGAATTCTTATTTCAAGCTTTCAATTATTTTCTCAAGTAATAAGTCTTTGCCTCTTGACCCTCAAGATTCATTGCCTAGTGTTTTTCAACAGTATTTTTTGAAAATAAAGATTATAAACCATACGATTAGTACAGTTACAAAAATTTAACTAAATTATGCAAGAAAATTATGGGGTTTTGGTCAGCAATTAAATAAAACAGAGAAGTCTGGGGAGTTCCTTATTGTAAAATATGATATTAACTTGATATTAACTTAATATCATACCCTCTCTAAAAAATAATCTAAATTAAAAATCATGCGATTTTAATTTTTGTTACTAACCCATGGCATTGGGTTAGGCATTTAATGTGTTCTTTCCATTACCTCCTCTAATTATCTAATGACTATTTACAAAGTCATATTCTAAAAACACTTTTTCCATTTCTACACATGTGTCAGGGAACTCAATACAATTAATGATTGAAAGGAGATAGGAAATCAGTTACAGTATTTTTAAAGAATCACAAAAATAAGACTTAATTGAAGTTTCCATTATTTGGAGAAATTTGTGGAAAAATTGAGTAGAAAATTATGAAGGAGTTACTCAGAATGAATTTGTAGTCCACTGCTAATGTGCCAGATTATGGGTGATTAAGCACAGTATTTCTCCGTTGAAGGACATTTTGCAGACGATAATTTCATTTAGGTAAGAAAATACATATAAATTATGTCAATTAATTTGTCAATCAATTGATTTGTCAATTATGTCAATAACTTGAACTCAAGTCAGACATCTAATTTTTCTTGGCAACACATTTGTGATATCCCAAACCAACAACTTATTCAAGAGACACTAGTTTCTCAAATTGCCCAGGACAGTCTGTACAGATGTTTCATCTCAACATTTCAGTAAGTTTTATCCTGGAAATTCTTTTTTTTTCTTTTAAATACCCACTTTAATTTCTCTGTTTAGTAATCTGATATACTTATTTGGGAAAACTTTGTTACTTTTCCTTATCCACAGTTATCTCAGTATCATACCCTCCCCCCAAAAGCGTGCAGAGGGATACCAGACAAATTGAAGTAACACATTCTATTAGCTAATGAGTTTTAAAGTTAGAGTTAATATAGAAATCTCAACATTTTCTCAACCCTAGCTGTTGTTTTCCCTTTGTAGCCCACCCTGTGATCCGGTACAGCGGAAACAGTTCAGGGTTAGCAAAAGAGAGACTTAAACACATCTGGCAACAACGAACAATGAAAATTCCATTAGTTCAATAGTAAGAGGTATGTGTGTAAATAGAGGCGAAATGCAAATAGAAAGCAAATATAATAAATCCTAAGTGATTACTTTTCTTTTAATTCTCCATTGTGTTCAACCACAAAGTGAGTGAGACTCTGAGACCCCATAAATAGTTGTTCTTTCACCTCTTTCACAGAGTACTGATTATATGGAAAGTTTAAAGACCCTTCCTGGGGGAAAAAATGTTTTCCAGCTGTCAAAATTCAATCTTAGCTAATAGCTAATTTTAAAAGGCATTGTTCCTTGATTAAGATATTTGTTCAGAAGCATGCCTTTTAATCCGCTTAGGTTTTTATCACTTGCTAAATTTATTTCCTAGAATATCACTGTACATAATATTATCTCATAGTAATAGATTTTGTATACATCTTGGGCTAATACACTATAGTTTCTTTAACATGTGAAATAAATGAGAACATGTTTCAACATCATTTCAGTGTCGCTAACTAAATTCTATAGTAGAAACATTGTCAAACTACATGAGAATACTACTCAGGATAAATATCTTTATTTTGAATAATGTACTTACCCAGCACAGCTCCTGAGGAAATTCTTGGTGAAATATTCTTAGGATGGAATTTGATTTTCTGAGATTCCGCAGGAGAGATTTACCCCCAGGCAAGGTGGGGAAGAGTGAGAGCCTTGCAATGTGATCCTGCAGGCAGGGTGAGGTCCAGTTAGCAGAGCTTGAGGATCCTGAAGCAGGAGGTGACACTCTTTGCTGGAGAGAGAGGGTTGTTCTGAGTAGATTGGAAGTGTTGTCACATTGTATGTGCTCAGCAGCAGAAGGGAAACATTCGAGCTTCCTGTTACATCACTCTGACCCCGCCTGCAGTTAGTGTTAGGTTACTTGCTTTCTCAAATGGCATACCCCAGGAAAGCAGCACTCCTTTCTCATTCTGAGACCAGAGCAAGCAGCAGCCTGAACAGACAGAGATCATAAGCTGCATGAATACATTGTTAGCAGCAAAACCTGGCTGGATTTCACCTTGACTGAGTTCTGTTAGAACTTGCCAGAGCTGCCTGTGATTTGAAGGAAATCTGAATATAACATATTGCTCAAAGAATTAAGGGAGTTAGGGGAGTGTGTGTGTGTGTGTTGAATTATACTTTACAAAGCATCGGGGAAATTTTTTATCTAACATGTCTATCTTCATAAATGAACACAGAAAAATAACTGCACCCATCATAATTTATTCTATGATCCAACTCTTATTAATTTGGAGCTCTGATAATCAGAGCTATTCCTTGATCAGTTTTCCACAGTTAAATGACGAAACTTTATCCTGTAGGTTTTTTAACTTTTTTTTTACTTGACATAAGTATGATACGAGTATGTTATAACATAAGTATGGGTGTATGTGTCATAAACAAAACCTTTGTGCGTGCGTGTGTGTGTATGTGTTGTCTGTATACATATACATATATGTAGAATTATTTTTATCATATATAGGTATACATATATTAGAGAAAGTATACATATATGCTAGAGAAAATAACTTTTTGAGAATATATTCATAAGTTTAAAATAACTGCACATATTTTTAAATATTTGACTTAATTATGCTGTCACCCATGATATAAAAAAGTAATTTATACTACAGCATTTATACCTCAAAATAGCCTTAACAAAAATGCAGATAATTTATAAACATAATATTATGAAACCATGTAAAGTATGTAACATACTTTAATTTTTTAGAAAAAATTTTGCCTCAAAACATAATTTTATTCTAAATGTGTTTAATGAATCATGGGAAATTATCAAGAAGAAAATTTTAAATTTGAAATGCACTTGTCTTTTGCTAATAAGGTAAATGTGTGAGATACAGCCATAATGATAGTTGCTGAAACCTAAACAGCACTGAAAGTCACCTGACTTATCTGGGCATCAATTTCCTCATCTGTAAACTAGAAGAGATGGATCAAATAATATCTAACATCCCTTCTATCTCTAAGACTTTGAATCCACAAATTATGTAACATTTAGAGATAGATAAGATAGTGTGATGATTCTTCAATTCTTAGTGAATCTGAGATCAGAGGTACTGAGAAATTGGTAAGTTATTGCAATTCAGGAACACAATGAGATGCTCACACTCTTTGTAGACTCACAAAGGAGGACAAGGCAACATAGATTAAAGGGATATCATGTTTCTGAAGCAGTATGCTCCTGCTGACATTTTTATTACCTGGATCCATGGAAGAAACTTATTATACAACTTGGATATTAAGATCAATAGGATCAAGGTCAATAAAAATACATGCATATAAAAAATAGGGTTCATACGAATCTCTATCAAGTGTAGTTAAAAGACTTGCAAGAAACTGAGTTATATCTATCTGGTTATTGGGAGATAGAAAATACCCAGGGGAGTTAAATTGCCAGGGAGATAGAAAATAACCAGAGGAGTTAAACTGCCAGGTTATAGAATATTGAATTTCCAGTTATGGCTTGGTTTTGTTTTGCTTTGGGAGGCTGCTGAGATGTATTTCATCTTGAGCTATTTCCTTCAGCCCATGAGAAGAAAAGTCAATGTTGCAGGTTATAGCTGGCTCCATAAACAGTGGCTCTGTAACCAGAACACTGAAGCAGATATTCCCAGGAGAAAGCTTTACTGGATTCTGCTGCCGAGGGAGCACACTACCAAGGGAAGCAGTAAGAAAGAAGTAGAAAGCACTGGGACTGGACAAAGAGACATGAAATTCCAGTCCTGGTTCTAATACTTTCTAGTGTGACCTCTAGCAAAACTTTTCACGTCTTGGTGTTTTCATTTTAAAATTCAGAGCAGAATCAAACACTAGATTTTAATATCTGCATGATCACTGTCTATGTCTTCTCATCTCCTACGTTTGGTATAATATCTGACCCCTAGAAGGGGATCAATATATAGTTTTTGAATTTAAGTTATGAAAAACTAAAATTTTTCCCAATAAGTTTACAAAAGCATTAGTGTTTTTTCCCTCAAAGATTCATTGATTTCATTTACACTAGTAAAGTCTAGTTAATGAAAAAATCTATGCTTTGAACTTATGTCATAAGACTCTTAAACCAGTGCTCCTTCTCCTCTACTATACACCAAGTGCTATACTAACTGCGAAGGCTAATAGAGGTTATAGTATTTATATTTAAATTATTGGTCAGGCACATGGTTATAGCCCATGAAGACTCTTGGACAATTTTTATCAGTATCATCTGTAAGCATTATTTAGAAATAACAAGCAAACTGCATCTCACTAATTAGATCCTTAAGCGTTACCATTTCATGAACTCCAGGTGAAACAAACGGCCTGAGGACTTCCAGGGAGCTGCTCTGGGTATGGAGGGACAAGTGAAGAGATGGATAATGCGAACGTCTCAAGTACACACTGAAGCATGACGACAAATGTTTGGAAAAATGCAGTAGAACAAAACGAAAATATTTCAGTAATCAATGAGGTGATTCTTAGCCAGTGTGGCATTAATTAATACATTAATTCAGCCTTATGTATTTCATATCTCTATAAAATTATCTTTTCCCAGAATAGATTGAAGACACTTGCTAATCATTTAATAAATAGTGATCGAGCCTATATTTTGAGCTAGATTCTGTTCTAGTTGTGTTGGGGAGTTATGGAAAAATAGGATGTATCCTGCTATCTAGTCGTTTACAGTACAGATTGACTATCACAGGAGGAAACAATGCCAAATTCTCTGCAGTTAGCAACTAATGCTGCCAACACAGTCTAGATGAACCACGCAGAACACTGTTAATAAGATTTTCTATAGAACTGAGGAATGATGTTAAATGAAGAATGACAGATATAATGACAAATAGTCATACTTGTCTATTTCAGAATCCTATGCACAGGACTGTGCCTCCTTTCTGGTCCCATGTAAGGCTCACGAGCGCCATGGTCCCCTAATAACCGCCGATTACCATGTGAAATGCACTTTGACTCACACTCAGGAGGAGACTAACTCAAAATCTCTGGATTACTGTTTATATTATTTGACTAAGTTAGTCAAATGAGACCAAAAATGTGGTTTGACAAATTTAGTTCTTTACAGGCTGAACTGACCACTTCTTTTGAATTCGTGTGGCTACTGCCTTGGAGCATAGTTCTGCCACAAAAACAAAACATACAAAACATACATGAAACATTATGGACAGACAGTCCCTGGTAAGAGTGCAAGGAAGAAATTTAAAGATGATTTCTATGAAGTTTTTCAGGTATTATGTTGAGAGTTAATAATTCCTCTGTGCTCTCGATTGTTTGCAAGTCATTACTTACACTTGGAGATAATTTATGCTGTCAACAAAATTATGGATATCATGCTTTATTAAAAACGATTTGATGAGAAACATAATTTTTATAATCTTTACATCCAAAACTTCTAGTAAGGAAATAAGTCAACCTGAACTTTTATTATTTTATCTACAAATTGCTTGGCATTTTTCAAGTTATTTCATTACTAAATGAATTGCATTTGGTAAAAGGACATGGATCCAATGGCTGGACTGTTGAAAGTGAACATGCTATTTTCTATTATTAAAACCAAGGACCTGATTTTTCACTCTAATTGTGCACATAATTTATCATCTTGAGGGAAATCATAATGTTTGTCTTAATGTCAAATATTTTTAAAATATTTGCTATGAATACAAATGTGAAAAGTACAGAAAATTAAATTTGAAATGAGTAACATTACATCAGGTCCGTATATAGATAAATAAAATTGTTTTACTAGCCTACAAATAGTATTTCTTTTAGTATTTTATAATGTGTTTCCCCAAGAGAGTCAAACAAAATATCAAAAACAATTGGCTAAAAATCTGTCTACTTTTTTCATTGATTCTTACTAAGCTCTGATGGATTTGGATCTTCCAAGGAACTCAACATTTTCTTATAGATATTCATGAGTGTTTGAGCCTCTCCTCCCCCAAAAGAGGTAACTGTTGCTATAATCAAGAGCTAGCTCTAGCAAATGAGATACATCATCGACTAAAACTGATATTTTTAATACAACAAGATTATAAATGCTCACTTAAATGAGGGTACAAAATGAACTTCTTCAAGGTGAATACCCTTAATTAGGGTAATCATATGCCCCAGCTTGCTAGGGCAGTCCCAGTTTATATTTCCACACTGGAAAGTGTCCTAGTTTAGATGAAAAATTATATATGGTCACCCTAGCCATACTTATCCATACTGCATTGACAAGTGGTACATAAACACTGCGAGTGAGGTAGTAATTCATTTGGGAAGCTGGAATCTTCTTTCCCAGAAAAGTTTAAAGTAATTCTTTCTATTTCTAGGATAGTTTTAGCTGGCACTGAAAAAGGTGCTCTTTTCATCTCTGAATATGTGTTTATTGTGAATTTATTCTGAAATGCTTCTTATTTGCCAGCTATCAATCGTGATTGTGAAAATAAATGGTTTACTTAGCTTTGTATTTATGTGTATCAACCTAAGTAGCATTTGATTAAATGACTGCCTTATATTTTGCTTAAAATTTAATCGTTTAAGTTCTAAAGATGCCAAATAGTGCGAATGTTTTCCTAGTACAGGCTATTTTATCCAGCAAATATTGTTGTATTTATATAACTTGTAAAATTATTAGCAATTTCTATTTTTCTCTTCAATAATTCACTCATGTTTAACATCACTCAATTACATACAGTGAAAGTTTTTAAATATAAAGGAATGTGGAACTATAAATAATGCATATATGAAAGAAAAATACATTTTTGCCTGAGAATTCTTGACACCTTTGAGAAAGTATCAGATCCTTTTTATACTTAGCTACAGTCTCATCCTGCCATCTAGTGTTAAACATTCTCAAACTGCAAAAAAGTCTAACTGAAATAATAATGAAATTCTTTTTTTCTCTAATGAAAATATCCCAACAACTAGGGACGATTCTTAAGAAGACATTCTGATGCACGTGATCGCGAGAGTTATAATGGGCAGGTACTTATTGTAGACTGTACGACTGAAGTATCAATTGATATATAGATAGTGAAAAGAAGATGTACTTCATAAAATATTTTGATGCAAAGGCAAACAATCATTAAAAATGTTAAAACATTATAAGTAAAAATTACAAATTAAAATGACATACCGTCTTTTGTCTTCCAATGAATGTAATATATATACACATTTACATATTTGAAATGATCTAAAGCTAGACAACTCTGAAGCCTATGACCAGGCTACAGTGAATTAACTCCTAGGATCTGGTGAGGAATACAGATCAGATCTTCAAAAGCTCACAACACTGTGAAAAGTCTCTCACATCTGATAAGCAAAGCCTTCTATCTCCAAGCATGAAAAGTATTTATCCTATCACTATATGTTAGAAAAAAAAATTGGCTAAAACCCGCTCTGGCTTAATACAACTGACATTTGAGAGAGGCGGTATTGGGGAGCATATTAATTACCTCCGAGATCTGTCTCTATAGACGTTTGTATCATCTGAAAGCAAGGTTTCTGAACCATAACCACCCATTGAACATATTAATTGATCATCTACCATATGCCAAGCATTTGGATGGATACTGGGAGTAGAAAGTTTGGTAAAGGGCACATGGTCCCTGCTCTCAAGGAATTTACTGTCTCTCCTTAGACAGACATTTAGAAAAATATACTTATTTTTGCTCATATTGCTCAAATATTCAGATTGCTAATAAGTAATATGTTCAAGGACTGAAGGTGGGATGGAGGGGGAGCATACTTCTTGTGGAAAAGAAGGTAATGATTACTCTGGAACCTAAAAGGCAAGAAATATGAGGCATTCAATAGATGAGAGGGAAGTCTGTTCTCAGTCGGGCTTCCCAGAAGCAGAGCTTGACAGAAGGATTTGGGTTTCCATGAAGGAGAGCTCTTCAGACTTTAGGAAAAAGCATTAAGGGAGGGAATGAAGCGAGATTGGAAGAAGAATGAGGTGAGCAAGCATGTGGTCTCCGGTAAAATCTAGATTTGGCCTAATCCATAGGGTAGGGCTCTGGAGTGTAAATTGCATGTCAGAGTTGTCCTCCCTTGATGCAAGGGAGTCTGTCTTTAGTAGCTCTTTGTTAGTCAGTCGTTGTCACTGTGGGAGCGGGGAACATAAATTCTAGGCAAACTAACTACCATCAGAGGAAGATAATTTGGAGAGGGATGCAGCTGGGAGCTCTTAGCAGCCAATTCTCCCAGCAACTAGGAGATGAGTGCACCAGCTCAACAAAGTGTGTGTGGGAGGGACACCAAAACAGAGTTTACTAGGAAGACTATTGCAAGTAAACAAAACCTGTTCAAGTGCTGTACCTAGATTGCTCCTAGAGTCTAAAGATCAGTGAGCACTAAGAGAGACCCACGTGCATGCATCAGGACGTACACTGTAGGGCCATGTAGATTGTGCTAAGGAATTTGTATTTTACTCTATTTGCAATGAGTCATGCAATCCAAATCAAGTTTTACGCTTTGTTCGGGTGTAGCTAGGTGGGGCTGTGGTGGTGGGGCTGGGGGAGGAGGCAAATACAAAACACTTTTCCTGGGAAATTTTCTGTGTCTTTCTACAAAGTTTTTAGTTGAAGTTAATGTCCACAGTGTCAACCATGGTCCCTTATATATGGTATCCTTCAAGTTTATTTCTCATGGTATTGTGGATATTCAGAAAATGAAAATACTGCAACTGGAGGACTCTATTTTTTTGGATTAATTGTAAGGAATCATAAAAACAAATCAATTTTGGGTTTTATTATCTAGTGTATCTTTAAGTAGTTAACAATATCTAGTAGTTCTGTTCCGTCTCTATTCTGTTTTGGCGAAGTTGAAGAAGAAAAGTAACATTGTTGATGACTGGCATTTTTCCGGAAATATGCTATATGCTTTCAATATTTTCTTTCACTCTGTGAAGGTTTTATTATCCCTTTTCAAACGAGGGAACAGAATCTCAGTAAGTTCACACAACTGGAAATTGGTTGAACTGGAACTTGAAACATAAGTTATTTAGTTTTTAAACTGTCCTTCTTTACAATGTTATTAGCAAAATATTTAGTCTGGAAACCTACTTCAGATATTTTTGGAAGAAGATTATATGGAATATAAGTCAAATGATGTTGCTTATGGGGCTTCAGTTAGATAATTCCACATTGAGAAAATGAAAATAATGAGTATTAGCAATTTGGGAAAACAGAACACAATGTTCAGCAATTTTACATTAAAGCATCACCGCTAGCTTGGCTATTTTTTCTATTTAAATATATTTGTATTATGATTTCTATCCAGATCATACATTTCCAATATTATTCATATATGACTGATAGTGTAATTTTCTGAGTATTTGAAAGGATGACACAAGGGGTAACGGTGTTCATTTTTTTATTGGTGAGGAAGATTAGCCCTGAGCTAACGTCTGTGCCCATCTTCCTCTATTTTATATGTGGGACACCTCCACAGCATGGCTTGATGAGTGGTGCACAGGTCCGCGCCTGGGATCCGAACCTGCAAATCCCAGGCCCCTGGAAGATGAGTGCGTGAACCCAACCGCCATGCCACTGGGCCAGCCCTGGTGGTCATTTTTTTTGTGAGGAAGACTAGCCCTGAGCTAACATCCATTGCCAATCCTCTTCTTTTTTGCTGAGGAAGATTGGCCCTGGGCTAGCATCTGTGCCCATCTTCCTCTACTTTATATGGGATGCCTCCACAGCATGGCTTGACAAGTGGTGCATCGGTCCCTGCCCAGGATCTGAACCTGTGAACCCCGAGCTGCTGAAGTGGAGTGAGCGAACTTAACCCCTACACAGGTGGTCATTCTTTAAACTTAAAGTTTCTTAGAAACATAAGACATATTTAAATACTTTAAGATGAGTCTTACATAGGTTTTTAGAGAAATAAAAAGAACATTCACTGATTTTACCCTTTTTTACCCATGTTATAGAAGTTTTCATATTAAAAATATTATTAGCACCTGTTAGGCAATTGTCTCAAAAAATTATTAAAAATTTAAAAATTCTCAAATATGTAATTTTTACAGTTTCCTCCATTAGTCTTGTTAACAGTAAAACCACTTATATTAATCTCCTCCTTTCTCAGTTATAATATTGTTACTTTAGCAAACAAAATTTACCTAAAAGTTCCTACTTTAACTTTTAATTGCCTGACTTATTTGTATGATTGTTACAGTTCAAAGAGACTATATTCTAAAACTCTGAAATATTAAATATTCAACAAATTGTAATACTAATAGCTGTCATTTTATTGAATACATATGACGTAGCAAACACTATGCTGAGTACTTTACGGATGTGCTCTCATTTACCACCACAGTCATTTCGTGAACAAAGGAGACAGGATTAGGGAAACCAAGATTTACTGGGCTCAAATCCAAGTTGACTTGAATCCAAATCTTATGCTCTTTATTATTGTATTTGCTTGGGTGTTTTACTCTTTTCTTCTACAATCCTTAAAATATTCTTTATTTGCATCTGCCAGTTTATTGACAGCCAGAAGAAATAAGAGAAGCTGTGAGATTTACTGGATTTTAAAGATTTTTCTCCCTAATTAAATGGTCCCGTGTGTGTGTGTGTGTGTGTGTGTGTGTGTGTGTGTGTGTGTAGCATGTGAAGGAGAAAAATAGAATATGCAAAAGAAATAAAATTTTTCGTAACATATACTTAGCTTTATAATTCTAAAGACTTTCTCATTGAACAGTGGCAGATATTTTGAGTAAAAATGGTAATTGTTTATTTTTTCATCTCTGGAGTAGCAATTTCTTGGCTAGATGCATCATTTAGGTAGCTCACAGCTGTTCACATTTTGAAACTCTCTGGAAATTTCCCTAGAGTGATTTATAAATTTTGTGGAACATTCTGTTGAGAGTGGGGAATATGTTAAAAAAAGAAAGACTATTGGAAAATCAAAATTCTTGCTTTCTGATTCCAAAAATTGACTAAGAAGGAAGTAGCAATTTCCTCTGGCTTCTAACTTGAGAGCACCTGCAGCTTAAGAGAGTTCAGTACACTGGAATTATACCCTCCATGAAAATACAGATTAAATATCGATCAAAACTCTGATAACACTCAGATTCGTACTTGATTTAGCTGATGTTATCATAATGAGTGAAGAAGAGCAAATCATCAGTAATGTGGGCAGGAATGGGTTACTTTTGGCTACTTAGGATTTGCTTTAAACTTACTAGAATAAATTGTAATTTGAAATAAAAGATTTTGGTACTAGAATTAATTTATTCTTCACTAAATTTTGCTAGCTCTTTTAAGAATGATTTAAAGAAGAGATTAAATACTTTCAAAATTGTCAGAACTTCTCATGAGCTTGAAATGCCTTGATGATTTAGGGTAAATCAGAAGCAAATGTATTATTTTCTCTAGAATGCATATGATCTTGAGTGTGTGTGTGGGGTTAATGGTTCAGAAAATGTTTCTTTTTTTAAATCGTAAACAAAACCCAAATGTTAAGGCATTCAGAATCTCCCAAAGTGACTGGGGCCCCCTGCAAGGTAGTAACTTGGAAGCTTCTTGTAAAACCTTCTAATGTTTGGGGATCACTCACTCACTGAAAAAGGATGTCTGATACAGGTGTAGTCAGCTCAGATCTGGCAGGCTGCATCAGCATAGGCTGGTTCTGAAGGAATATAGCAGACTGCTGAAAATGACCACCTTATGCTAGGAGGGATGCAGGTTATTACTGAGAGAAGAGCCTGGCTAATGTCGAGTTTTGTTTTTTAATCACAGAATATCTTTACAATTTTTACCATGTATTGGTGTTGGATGCTTTCAAATAGAGAGCAGTCTCATAAAATCCTGAAATGTCCAAACTAGAAGAATTCTTATAGGCAGTGTAGTCCAAAACACTTATTCTAAATATGAGTAAATGTGGAGCCAAAGGAATTTGATGAAAAAGAAATTCATCCACCAAGTGGTGTCGGTACTGGTACAAGAATCCACATCTCTTAGTTCACACTCCAGAACTATTCCCCAAAACTCTGAAGGAAAGTGAAAGCATTAAACAACTTTATATTTATTTTAATTAATTTTTATTTTTCATCAAAGCAGTACAGGCACATAATTGAAAGATCAGTTAACACTAAAGACTTATAACAAGTGAACAGCTATTCATCATCCCTCAGACTTCACATCCAACTTTATTCTGGCATCCTTCCATTCTTGCCATTGAGATGTACAATTCCATTTTTATTTCTACTTCTCTGTATGTGACTTATTCCCTCACATTCTTCCCTGTCATTTAGGAATCTTTTCTTCATCACTAGTGTGTGAAATTTTGTGTAGTGTGTGTGTGTGTAGAGGATGTGCTGGGTGGATTTTCCTTTGTTGGGTACAATACACCATTTCAATAAAGGAAACCTGTGTCATTTAGTTCTATAAAATCTCCACCCTCTCTATTTTGTCTCTTCTATTTTCTGGACCTTCTGTTACTTCAAGATTTGGCTCCTGAATTGATTGCTTAATTTTCTCATTTTTTTTCTATCATTTTCCTTTTCTGTGGCTTTTTTTCTTTCAATAGCTTAGAGATTTTCTTCACTATTTTTTATTTCTTGATTTTTTTAAGAAAAGTTTATTGTATTTTAACATTTTTTCTTCATAATCTAGTGTTTCTCATTGTCTTCTTTCTCTGAAAATACTAATTCTAAGAATTATAATAAATAAAAAAACATTTAGCTCTTTTTATGTCCCTCAACAACATATTTGAATTTTCTTTATGGTTTTTTTTTTTTTCTAAAAGTTATTTTATACATCTTTTGTGGGATTTACTGTTAAGTACGTTAGGGTTTTGTTCTATTGTGGGTAGTACATATTTTCTATTATTTTTCTATTTAGTGAACAGAAATCCTATTGATTTTATATGTTGAAATTGCATAAAGTAATCTTGCTGAACTCCAGTATTATTTCTAATTGTTGTTTTAGATTCTCTTGGATTTTCACTTAAGACCAGCATATTATATAACAATAACCATGATATAATACTTATACCTAATTACTGTTTCTTGTCTTTTTGCTTTGGCTGTAAAATTAAGACTGCCTGGATATGTTGAATACTAATGGTAACAGAGAGCATCTTGGTCCTGTTCCTGAGCTTAGTGGGAATGTTTCTAGAATTTTACCACTATGTATAATGCTATATGTAATAACATTGGTAGATATTGGTAGATACCCTCCATCAAATTAAGAAAGGTCTCTTCTCTAGTTTGCTAAAAGTTTTTAATCATGAAACAAGCATTGAATTTGATCGAATGATTTTTCTTTGTTGAATATAATAATTTGGCTTACACTTTTTACTGTTAGTATTTTTTATTACATTAAACAATGATCAAATCTGAACCATCTCGATATTTCTTACTAAATCATCAGTATTACTGGTTTTTCCTTTTGCCTTAGATTCCAGTATGGCTCAATTACTGATCCTGTCTTTTTAAAAATTTTGATATTTTCATGAATTTTTGCATTATTTTTTATTTTTTTTTAAATACTCCATTACAATATTATTTATCTTGGTCACTGAGATTTTTTTTTATGTCCCCTCAAATTTTGTGCCTGAGACAAGTGCCTCACTTGCCTCACTCTAGTCCCAGCACTGCCAGTCAGATCACAAATTTTAGGTAGTGCTTGATACCAACTGGATATCTGGGAGTGGACTTGTGAATCAAACCTGGTCAAGCAGAAAGTCACATTTCTTTAAACATGGTGTTGAGGTCAAGCCTGGCCATAAGACATCTGGGTCAGAGAGTAAGACAAGATTTTTCTTAAATTAAGACTTTATTTTTTTTTTTAGAGCAGTTTTGGGTTCACAGCAAAATTGAGAGAAGGTACAGAGTTTTCTCATATATCCTCTACCATGTACACATGCATATCCTTCCTTGATATCACCATCTCCCACCAGAGTGGAATATTTGTTACAGGTGATGAGCCTGTGTTGTCACGTCATCACCCAAAGTCCATAGTTTACATTATGTTTTGCTCTTGGTGTTGTATGTTCTGTGGGTTTGGACAAATGTGCAATGACATGTTTCCATTATTACGGTATCATAGAGAGTATTTTCACTGCCCTAAAAATCCTCTGTGCTCCTCCTATTCATACCTCCCTCCCCCACAACCCCTATTAACCATTGATATTTTACTGTCTCCATAGTTTTGCTTGTTCCAGAACATCATTTGTTTGGAATCTTACGCTATGTAACCTTTCCAAGTTGACTTCTTTCGCTTAGTAACATGCATTAAGATTCTTCCATGTCTTTTCATGGCTTGGTAGCTCATTTCTTTTTGGTGCTGAATAATATTGCATTGTCTAGATGTGACATGGTTCATCCATTCATCTACTGAAGGACATCTTAATTGCTTCCAAGTTTTGGCAATTATGAATAAAGCTGCTATAAATATCTGTGTGCAGGTTTTTGTGTGGACAGAAATTTTCAACTCCTTTGGGTAAATACCAAGGAGTGTGATCTCTGGATGGCATAGTAAGAGTATGTTTAGTTTTATAAGAAACTGTCAAACTGTCTTCCAAAGTGGCTGTACCATATTGCATTTCCATCAGAAATGAATAAGAGTTGCTCTTGCTTTTTGCCAGTATTTGGTGATGTCAGTGTACCTGATTTTGGCCATTCTAATAGGTGTGTAGTGGTAGCTCATGGTTGTTTTCATTTGCGTTTCCCTGATGACATATGATGTGCAGCATCTTTTCATACGCTTATTTGCCATCTGTATGTCTTCTTTGGTGAGGTATCTGTTAAAGTCTTTGGCCCATTTTTTTAATAGGGTTTTGGTCTTCTTATTGTTGAAATGTTTTAAGAGCTCTTTGTATATTTTGGACAAATTTTTTTTTTATCAGATGTGTCTTTTGCAAATATTTTCTCCCAGTCTGTGGCTTGTCTCCTAATCTCTTGATATTGTCTTTTGCAGAGACAAAGTTTTTAATTTTAATGAAGTCCAGTTTATCAATTATTTATTTCATGGATCATGCCTGAGGCCAGGACTTTAATTGGATTCTTTGAGGTAAGAGAGTCCAAACTTTTCTAGAAAACTTTTCTCTGAGAGGATGTGGGCCTTAAATTTTGGAAGTCATCTTGAAGCCCTGTGAGATTAGAAAATAAATGCAAAAAATATTGGGCAGCAGAATCAGGGGCAAAGACAAACTGAGTTTTGATGATAATATGAGGCCCTGAATCCATCCATACTGAAATCAAGTACCTCTGGCCTTTTCAATTTTGTGATCAAATATATCCCTGTTCTGTTTCAGACTGTTTGGGCCAGAATTTTTCTCATCTGTGATGAGGAAATCATATTCATTGTCCTAATGCTCTATTTTTAAAATTGTATTATATAATTAAATGCCTGCGTGCCTCTTTCTGTCTCTGGTAAAATGAATTGCCATGTATCACTACTCCCTTTAAAAGTGATCTAAATAATTCTAGCCAAGACACCAGCTATGTGGTTATAGTAGTTCACAGATTGGGCCAGAAGGATGGACAAGATCAAGGTCTCCTGTTCTGGATAGCAGAATGCAGGACACGCAATTAAGGTGTCTGTGCTAACATCCTTGAGAAAGAATTGAAAGTCAAATGTTGCAAATATTAAATACAAATGCTAATTTCATAAAAAAACAGACAAGAGCAGGAGCAGCTGATAAAAATTCAAGAAGTCCATTAACTAGTGGTGACATTAGTGTCATTTTCTTCCTTCTGGTGTAGAAAGTGGCCAGGCCAACTTCAATAGTTAGGATTGGAAGTCATTTATATAATGTATAGTTACAATATATATCTAAATATACATGTCATATTTATACAATTACATAAGAAATGATTGATAGAAATATAGATGGAATAGAGTAAATGTACAATATTTGGATTGTAAAACATAGTATGCTAATTTGTTTGACAAATGAGAAATCATAATACATGGATGCACATTTGTAATTGAAAGGGGATTATTAGCAAATTCCAATTAAAAGAGGTAAAAGTGGACTGGAGCTTGTGAAATATTTTTTTTCTTTGTCTTTGGACTTTTTATCTTTGTGATAACTGAAGAGCACTAATTTTTTTTAAGTATAAAAAATTTCATGAGTAGAGCAGTCATACTTTATTATTCAGGATAATATATTTTATTTCTTATAATGTAAAAAATAAAATCATTTGAGCTGTTTTTAGCATGATCTGTTAATTTTGAACAAAGAATAAACAAAGTAGGTAAATACATGTATATGCTGTATAATGTAAATCTATATAAAATTCACAGTTAGATGCATTTGATTACGCAAAACAAAGCAAGACAATACCACCAGATGGCTTCTGATTTAAAAACACAGTAAAACTAATATTCACATGCATTAAACATTGCAAACCATCTCAGTGTTTGTCTTTTTTGACTACGTAACGAACCCATGAACGGTTGTTGGAGAAAACAATTAGTCCGCTCACCAATGGGCTATTTATATGTCCTTGGCAACTTGCCACTTGACCTAAGGAGACTTTACTCTTTATTGAAAGGTATTGCTATCGATGTATAAATGACAACAGAGCATATTTCACAAGGGATTTTGATTTCCAAAAGTCTCAAATTCCACAACAAGCTTCCAGTTTAAAGAAGTTATTTATGTACTGAATATTTGAAATCAAGATACAAAATTTTTCTTAAGTGAGCAAACTGACACTGTTTTATAATGATATAATTTTTATGCCATAGGATGAAAATGATTTATAATTGTATGTCAGGACTTTTAATATCCTTTCTCAAAACATGGTGATTTTATAGCTCACATCAGTTGGACCCTGACTTCAGATGAATGGTCTGGAGGGGATCAGATTTTTAAATATGAAGTCAGCATGAATAAGCTGAGTAATTAAAGATATTTTCAGTGAACAGTGAGTACTCTTTTAACTAAATTGAAGTAGTCATGAAAGAGAGTAGTGTAGGTAAGTCCAAAAATATGTATACATCAAAATAAATTGTGGGGGATGGGATGAGGTTAAGTACCAACTAGTGAGTCCTTGAAGGAGTTTGAGTGTTGGTGAAATATACTGAATTAATTCTTAGGAATTAAATCAATACTGAAGTGAAGAATGCAGTAGAGGTAAAGAGCCTGGGAGTTGGATGAACTTATGAAAAAGGAAGTAATAGTGTTTGGAGACTGATTAGATGTGGTATATGAGAGAAAATAAGAAATCAAGATCGGGTTCAAACTTTCAAGTCTGAGGAACAGGCAGAATTATAACACTATTGCTAGAGAGTAGTCATTAAGCTAAACTAAATGGATGAAGTGGTTAGTTGTTTCTAGATGACAAGTTAAAATTTAAATATGAAATTTGAAGTGAACAGTACAGAAACTGAAATGTGCATGCTGAGGCTGTTGAGATGCTGGACTGCACGTGGCTCAGCAGAGAAGGAAAGGTATGGATCTGGATACAGTGAATTAACTCCAGAGAAATATTAGTTAAAACCCTGAGAGTGAACAGCGCTTGGATTTTCTAGTGGAATCTTCCTTGCTGATAATTTTCTTTTCCTCTTCTACAGAAATAGCATGCCTTTTTTTTTTCTTTTAAGTGTGAATTACTGGTTGCATTGTGTGTATTCATTTATCCCAATGATAAATCAACAGCTTTCAGGAGGTATAAATATTATTGCTATTTTTGGTTACAGAAAATTTTGTCAGACAATATTAGGAAGTACATAAACAGAATTTCTTTTTGATTTCCATGAAAAACCTCCCTTTTCCATCAAATTTCTTCTTATCATGATCTGTATTTAACACACAATTATTCAATTATCTTTACTGATATAACAGGCCATAAGCAAACAAACAAAGTCATATCAATCAAAATCAGGCAGGCACATGACAAAGAGTTGACTCTTCTTTGTTCTTGGTTTGGCTCAAGATTGCTTGAGGTACTACTGGTTAGTGCAAAAGGAGAAAACGAATGTCTAGGGAGGGAAGCACATGATAGAATTCTATTGTTACCAGCCCTTTCCAAATGCGCAATTGAGTGATTCTAACCAGAAGAAGGTGCTTGTCACCATTTTAGATGTAAAACCCCCAAAATGCTTGTGTTTTAATAACTGTATTTCTTAATCTGGGCATAGGCTATAAAGAAGATCATCATATATATGATCAAAACAAGTAAGTGACAACATAATCTCAAATAGATGATCACTAAATGGAAAAATGGACTGATTTGAGGTGGCCAGCAGTATGATAATTTGTAATTAAATGGCAAATAGTTAGAGATAAAGAGAATAAGTAAATTCATAGTAGTCAGTTAATAAATTATAACCCTAGAATAGGTTAGAAAAGGAACACTGATGCAAATGTATTAATAGCAGGTAATACATGATTGGAAATTCATGAAATTTTAAAAGGATTTTAGGAAAGAAAAAAAATAGACATAATAGTGAAAAGCTTCATCTAAAATATTTAGTAGGATTAATGTTGTAATAATATAACAGATTTATATCTTTTTAACAAAAGTTTTTTCATATACTATTTTCACTGGCTGCTTCTTTCTTTTTCTTTTGGTTTTAATTAATCCTTCTTTTGATATTTGGGTAAAACCTGCAAAAGGAAGAGAAATTTATGCAAGATAAAGTAACATAATAAAACATTTTATCTAAAATTTCCTCAAATTATCTTTTAATGTTTAAAACTGAAAAAAAATTGATTAGTTTAAAAGCCTTTAATTTGTATATGTCTTTGTGTAGAACAAACTATTTCTAAGGAAGTCACTTTGCGTATATAAGAGTTAGCAAAAATGGATAAGCATGTTACTAACTTTTATTATGTATTTTCAGTGAGAAATTCATGCTCACTTTATTAAAAAAGTGGACAAGTGGCTGTATGTGGTTAGTGGAATTATCTATAATTTTTATTTACATATTAATACTCTTCTCTAAACATGCATCATTTTTATATTCAGAAGAAAATTAATGCATTAAAATTTTGTGTATTATAAGGAAGCCTAAAGATATTTTGGTATAATTCTTTAAAATGAAAGCTTAGTATGTAAATATTAAAAGAATAAAATGTTTGTTTTGTTTGGAATTGATTCTTTTTCTATGAAGACACATTAAGAGGAATTGCAGTTTATGTATCCAGCAATATTATCTAAATGTAATTGAAAAGGGGATATTTATTAGGTAAATCATAATACTTTGTTTCTTATAATAAATAGAACTAATTTCAGGATATTTTTCATAGATTAAAATTCATTCATAATTTCAATACAATTATTATCTTAAACAGTAGTGAATTAATGGGAAGAATGTCTTCTATACCTTTTTTACAAGTCTTAAGACATGCTTTTTTAGAAGTAAAATTGTTTTCGTTCCCTCCACATCCACTGTACTTAAATGGGCGGCATTTCCCAATAATTGAATTGTAGTAGAATCTGCTCTCATTGGCTTGACATAGTCCTCTGTCTGCTGGGGTCAGACACCAGGAGGGGCCGTAAAATTCTAAGAACATCAAGAAAACATGGTAAATCACATATGATAATTAATCTGAGACTTTCATATTATTGTTTATAGATTCATCTTGTAGCATGTTTACGTAAAACAGTAATCTGAATGAATAAAAGTAGTACTCAGTAAAATTCATGTATTTCAATTCCATAAAAATTCCAAGTGTCCCCTCTACTGAGTCCTTTCTCCAATAAATTAAAAAGTAGATACATTTGCTAAAGAGAAGTGTTATGATTACTCTTTATACGAAAAGACTAGCTGTACATAATAAAACTATGCAACTATTTAACTTCTGAAAATTTGTTAACCATAGACATGAAAAAAAACTATCGATGTTTACACATCATTTGTTCATGAATGTTCAACTCTGGAAAACGAAAGTCCTGATGAGCAAAATCCTTATTCGCTGTGTGACACCAACACTGAAACTGAGGAAGAGTGTCTTCTCTTGACTAAAAAAGTTATGAATGATGTAACAAAATAACAATTTAAAGGGCAGGGATTCAGGTGTAGTAAATTCTAACTTTAAGCTTCAGAAAAGGAGCCCAGAAGAGATGGTTTACCTTAGTAATAAAGTTTTCTCAGAAATTGAAGCATCAGTTCTAGATGAGTTAGATGTTTTTGCAAAGGAAGGAATAATCCTTGAGCCGGTAAAATAAAACCCTTGCAGGTTTAAACCAGAGAGACAGGCTTGTCTGTCAATGGGACTGAGCGCTTTCAAAAACAGAAGAAAAAAACGCAGCTAGGGTAACAAAAGCAGCGGTCATTCCCTTAGGGCAAAGAAGAGAAATAGATTCAGCCCAATGGTTGTTTTTAGCTCCTTTGGGAATTCCTGTCAGTGATGGGAAAGCTGGTACCTTTTAACAGCAGAACTAAATATTGATATTAGTAAACCCATATTGCAGGTATGTTGGTGGATGGGGAGGAATAAGTATAAGACACCTTTAGTGGCTTTGCCAAAGGGTGAGATGTGGAACAAGAAATGCAGACAGAGAGAATTTGCTAAATATTCAATACTGGCAGAAAATAGAACTTTGAGGAATCCAATAGCCAATGAAGGTAAATAAGTGGAGCTG
This sequence comes from Tapirus indicus, assembly GCA_031878705.1. Taxonomy (NCBI): domain Eukaryota; kingdom Metazoa; phylum Chordata; class Mammalia; order Perissodactyla; family Tapiridae; genus Tapirus; species Tapirus indicus. The sequence continues at coordinate 96,894,080 of CM062926.1, forward strand.
AAAGCAAGAAGTAACCTGAGAGCAAGCGAACCCCAGATGCATAGACTGTAAAAGAAATAAAACAATTTGAGGAAAACAATGAATGAAATCTTAAATTGATATACACATTTTACCACCCCCTGCCTTCTAGGTATTTAAAGAAAGATTGGGGTGTCTTGATATAATAGCTCATGTGATAGAGAAACTCTGGACCATAGAAGGAGAGGGAATCCTGTGGGAGGAGTATATGAGAAGACAGTTTAGAAAGGTGATATTCTGTGTCAAAATTCAAGAACTGTAATCACAAAGAATATTAAGTTTTATTTAGGTCTTTGACTAGGTCTATAAACATTGTGATTTTAAAAGAAACTCCTAGGATCTGTAAAACTAAAACATTATTCAAAATCATGTAGCCTAATTTATGTTTTACCTCATCCTATTTGTGGGATATAGTATATGATTATTGCCATCATAAATCAAAATTAAGATGTATTTGGTGAGAATGTATGCTTAACTTTTTATAAAATGCTGAAATCTCTTACCAACAATGGTTTGTGTAAGAGGAATTTTCTAACAATCTAGGAGATATATACTGTAATTGAGCCCTACTACTGTGAAAACTTTTCCAGTGTGTGTGCTATGGATTCCCATCAGCCCACAGCTAGAATATGAGATGGTTATCAATTGCCACCACTTCTATCTCCATGGGCTTCCAAAGTCATCACTTAAGTTCAGAAACAAAAGAACTACCCCACAAGCAATTAGCCTGATTTGAGAAACAGAAAAAACAGAGGAAGTTGCTATTTTTTTTAATTCTCAGAAAACACCTACAGATGCTTCATAATAGATGTGTGAGTATGATGAAATGATATGACTTATATCTCAATTTCACTTTAGCATTTTGTACACAGGATATATTAGCCCGCAGTAAGTTGCGGATAATACATGTGGATGTGCTTGTAGGTTGGACACTTCTTTACAAATGTTAGTTATTATGTCTTAATAGCAATGCCCTAACTAAAGTTCCCTATTCCAGGACAGAGAGTTTTCTGATGACATGGAGCAAATTCATTCTTCTTTTCCCCTAACATACAACTTACAGTAAGTCTGGCCCCATAACAAAATCAAGGCTGCTTCAAAGTGAGGGCAAGTTAGCCTGCTACATCTTGGGCTACAGTTCCAAGACTGGAGGTAACAAGGGAGGAGCCCCTACTTTCATAGGACAGGAGCCTGGAACACCAGGTAAAACCTAGAACCAAAATGGGCCTCTCCAGTGGGATCCAAAGCCATGGCCGGTACACTACAGGTTTGGTGGGGAGATATACTCTAGCTTCTGTCTTCCTTTCACCACTAAGTCTTCCAACAATGTCCGCCACTGACCAAATCTATTCAGAAGCCAAGGAAAGGGTTCCTTATAATATGGGACAGGGCAAGAGGAAGGTAGGGGATTGGTTTGAGAGCAGACAGTTGACCAGCACAGATGCCATCAGAAAGAGTTTCACTACCAGTTAAATTGTTCAAGGCATTAGATTGCCTCTACATGAAACTCTGTGACTTCTGAGTCAGAGGGTGTCTGGCATGCTGCTTCTGAGAGGTGGGATCTGGTGTGCAGACTTGAATTGTCCCTCTTACAAGATACTTGCTCCTACTCAGAGAGTGTCAGTTCATGGCTGACCTGATGACAGTTGTTCGTCTATCTCACTTTGTTTGCCCTGATTTTAATCACTATCTACACAGATTATCAAACACAACTCACCTTTGACCCAGATCAATATTGAGGTTCCTAACACTAGAAATAAGAATGTTTTGATAGTGGGTTGAAATTTGAAATTAATCACCAAGGATGTTGTACTATATACACTCAACATTTAAAAGTTTTTAACAAAGGAAATAAATTATCATCAGTTGGGGGGTCTTTATAAGGCCATTACTCTTCAGAACATGAATTATACCTGTAAACTAATCCATTTCTCCTAAAATCATTTTAACTCTAAACAGAAGACTATCACTGGGTTACTCTAGCATAAACAACGGTACAACTAAAATGATGAAGCAGATGGCTTCTCAAGGACTATTTAGCTCTAAGATTTTTGAGTCCTTGATTATCATCTGGTTCAATCTCGAAAGGTGAGAAAATTAAAATTTTTTGTATACCAGGACGAGATAAGCTTGACTATTTTCAATTAACATATTTATTCTAGATAAACATAGGCACTCACCTATTCAAAATCCAGACTTTGATATCTACAATGAAAGAAAATATAAAGGTTTTGAAGTAGTTGTACAATGTGATTTTTTTGGTCTAGATTACTCACAGAAATTTAAGATAGAATAAAAGACACTAACCTGACTTCTGTTCATTTTCCAAAGGGAATTTAATAACCAAATGCATTCTGTCTCGATCTCGCCATTAATAACGAATTGGAGAGCTTCCATTTAGAGGGTCTATGAGAAGGTTTCAGAATTCAGGATCCGCTTATTTTCTGCCAGGAGCTGCCATGATCTAGTGTGATGCTAAACTGTAGGGTGGCGCTTCAAAGTCAGTTCTATGTGTAAAGTGGTTTATATAATTTTTCTCTAAAACCTATACAGTAAACTTTGAATCTTATTTTCACTTTGAATCTTTACTGTGGTGTCTTTCTTATTGTTCCCATTTTACATGCCTATTTAGGCTTTTATTTTACCAACCAAATTAGGTTTCTGAACCACCTCATGACTTGTGGAGTAAATTATTTTTTGTCTTCTGAGACTGTTTTAGGGAATTGAATAACAAATCTTTCCTTTGAATAACAAACTTCTTTTTTCCCATAATTTTGTAGTGAAGAAAATTATCATTGTAAAATGTTCAAATAATACAAAAGTACAGCAAATATAAGACAAAAGTTCTCCATAATTTATCCCAGCCCTTTAACCACTATCACTGGTTTGGCATTTATCTTCCCCCAAATTGTTTTCATATGCAAACATGTATTAGTATCCTGCTCTGTTTCTTATTATTATACTTAATATTTTGAGAATGTGTTTCCACATTTGTTCGTATATATACCTCATTCTTTTTAATGTATGCATTGTATTTTATTCTTTGAATTAACTACAGTATATTTAGTCAGTCCATGACTTCTATCTGTATAGATTATTTCTGTTTTTTCAATTCCAGGCATTGGTTCATGAATATCCTTATACACTGGTTCAGATAGTTCTAGAGAAGATATTTCTAAAATGAGAATTGTGCAAAAGTTATATTCAATGTTTAATTTGGTAGATGCTGTTGAATTTTCCACTAAAAGTTTATATGAATTTATATTTCTACAATGGTGTTTAAAAGTATCTAAACATTATTTAACAAAACATGGACCTTACTCCAATGCATTTATTTACTATCCATTGCTTTTTATTCTCTCCTCATACCCACAAAAGTGGAAGGGTTCTATGTAGGACCAGTAATTGCTCATAGCTCCTCAAATGTTCTACAAAGTATAATTTACATAGAATCTAAGATGACTTTGATTTTAAGATGCACCATTATTTTATGTACTGCTTATAAAGAAAGAAAAAAAACCACGATTACACTGTTATACACTAGCAGTTGTAAGCTTCATGATGATTTAAACAATGTTAAAATGTGGAAAAATATGCATCTTAGAATAAATAAAATATAATTTCAGTTTTTTGTGCCAACACATTGGGCTTAAACACATACATACACACAAATGGGATTGAAAATGATATATCCTATCCGTTGGACAAAAAGCTGAGAGGGAATGCGATCAGCTGGAAAGATGATTACCATAGAGATCTTTTTAGCAGGTAGTGATCTTAGCAGTTTGCTAGGTTACAACTCTACAAAATAGATTCTTTTATGCTGAACTTATTGTATACTGTTGGGATCCTCCAGAAGCTACTTCCAGTCTTGTATTTCATTACTTTGTGATGAATTCCAAAACAAAAATAGCAAAGAAATAGGGGCCAGCCTGGTGGTGTAGTGGTTAAGTTCATGCACTCTGCTTCAGTGGCCCAGGGTTTCTGGGTTTGGATCCCAGGTGCAGACCTACACACTGCTCATCAAGCCATGCTGTGGCAGCATCCCATATACAGAATAGAGGAAGACTGGTACAGATGTTAGCTCAGGGACCATTTTCTTCAAGCAAAAAGAGGAAGATTGGCAACAGATGTTAGCTCAGGGCCAATCTTCCTCACCAAAGAAAAAAAAGCCAAGAAATATTAAAAGAATATGCTAGAATGTTGACAGTGATTGTCTATTATGCAGATAAGGCTGATTTCATTTTTTTTCTAGTTTTCTACTTTTTTCCAGTTGTCTGCAATGTCTTATAAGGTTCAAATTATATAATAAAATACATGATAAATATTAGAAATAATATTATATAATAAAAATATTTTTGAGTGATCCCAATGTCCTGAGGCCACAGAGAAAAGGCTGGAGATTGGAATCTGTTTCTGATCGGGAACGGAGAGTAAAGCTATCACCTGTAAATTTACTATTTACAGATAATAAATCTCTACTACTGGAAAAGCATGTATCTCCATTCACTAACGAGGGAGAAGTGGTGTTAAATGAGCAGAAACTGATATCCCATATAGAAGAGAAAAGAGGGCAGGGAACGGGAGAATGAGCACTGTGGAACTTTTTTTATTTTTCTGTGTGTACTGGGCCACTTTGCTGAGGGTGAAATGTAGAAGGCAGGCTGCCTGGGCATTTGAAACTAAAAGGTCATGGGATGGGGCCGCCCAGTGGCGCAGCGGTTTAGTCCGCGCTTGGCAGCCCGGGTTCGCGGGTTCAGATCCCGGGCGCCCGCCGACGCACCGCTTGTCAGCCACGCTGTGGCGGTGTCCCATATAAAGTAGAGGAAGATGGGCACGGATGTTAACCCAGGGCCAGTCTTCCTCAGCAAAAAGAGGAGGATTGGCGACGGATGTTAGCTCAGGGTCGGTCTTCCTCACAAAGGTCATGGGAGAATAGACTGTAAGAAACCTTGCCCAGGCAGGGAAGCCTCCACATATTGAAAAGGAAGAAGAGAAATTGGGTAGATAGTTATTGGGTTGGATTTCTTTGCCTAGATACCACCCAACCCATGGGCAGAGTTCACAGGGATTTTTTTAAATAAAGCCACCAATAAAGAAAGCCATGGTAAAATGACAAATTATGAAACTTACGAGTATAATTTATTCTAAGATAATTATGTCTTATAATACATTAGAAAAACTTTTTGTGTCATATCTGCAAAATTGAAAACTTGATAAGATTTTAGTAAAAGGTGAAAAGTAATGTTTATTTAGTCCCTTGATCTGCTTTTAAGGAAGAATGAGAATTTGATACACTGAGGAGATAGAGGGGACTGTGGGTGAAGGAAAGCACAAAGGTCAGGATATTCCTGGTTTGTTTGGAGTATTTTGCAAACTCTGGGCTATCTGAAGAACAGAGTGCATGGAGATTCCAGTGGGATGCAAAGCTGGAAAAGTAGATTTAGACCAAATTAAGAAGATCCTTGAATACTACTATATTTGGACTTTATGATGTAGACATTAATAAACCACTGAAAGTATTGAAGGATGAAAGAGACAAGTTCTGTTCTTTCTTGATACGTGAAGCAAACTCAACCAGGCATGGGTAGGTTGAATCCAGTAGGAAACTTGCAATAGAGGAGAATATAAGGTGACCCTAACTAAAGCAGTTATAGTGGGGATAGCTAAAATTAAGCATCAGATTGAATGTGGGCAAGGGAGAGAGCTAGAGAGAAGATAATTCAAATATTTCTAGACTGGTTGGCCTAGAAGATGCAATATTTTTTGGATGTATTATGAAACATAATTATAGTATAAAATATAGTCAGTCATAGTCGTTTCATAAGTTGTAATTTTATCACAGCTTTCTTTCATTGTGGCTTTACTTAGAAAAATTCCTGAATGAAGATGAAATTGTGAACTATGCCCATGGATTAGCCAGCATCTAGGCAAACAAGTCTAAGATGGGAGATTGAAGATAGAACCCAAGTTATGAGAAGATATAAACTTTTAAGTTTGACTTCAATGGAAATAGTATATTATGATTAATTTTGTACTTCAATGGAAGTACAATGTCGTGACTCTGTCCTCCCGTAACACTTGCGCAGTCTCTGTCTAAGCATGTGACTTAGGCATTGAAGTAATCTATGTGTCCATCTCCTTCCCCCACTTCAGGCCTGCCTGTAAAGGACAAAACCACCCTCTTTATTGTTCTCAGACTCCCAGGCTCCAGGATGATTCCCGTTGTGTAGAAGGAACCCAAAATTTGTTGAACTGAATTGAAATTAAGAAGTATAACAGATCTGTAACTCAGGTCATTAGATAAAGTTGGAAACAGGTTTGTAAGTCCTCTGATTAGAAATAAGATTCAAAGACACAAAACACGTATTGGTATTTTATAATTATGTTTGAATTTTACAAGTGCTTTATATTATTTCAGATAATCATAGTATTAAGTATATTAAATGAAGATACTTCAGATAAAGGTTACAGACTTTAGATGCACTAATAAAATATACACAGATAATACTCCTGATTATTTTTTTCTGCTATAAACCTCTGTTGACATGGGTAATCATTATCATTATCAGAAAAAACCCTCAAATATTAATACTTTTGAGCTCTTATTTTGTGTTAAATGCTGGGTTAAGAATTTTATATATGTCATCACAATCTTCACAAAAATTTTATGAGATATTACTTTCCACATATAACAAATGAGGAAGCTCAGGTTGAGAGCTGTGTAATTTTTTTCAAGGCCACAGAGAGAGTAGACAAATAGCAGAAGTGGAATTTAAACCCACATCTTTCTGCCCATAAAGCTAATGCTCTTAACCACTATGATATGTCATTTGAAAACTAATTAGAAAATAAAAATAAGTGAGCAAAGATATTTTAATAATTATCAGAAAAAGTGAAAGTTGTCACAACTTCACCTTTATATCTGATCCCCGAATTCTCTCCTCTTTGAAACAGCTTCAGAATGTCTTAGCTGCTTCTTACCCTCAGTTACATGCATCGAGTTAGAGTTCATTGAGTTTGAACACGACAAAGATATCTAATCAAAATAGGTCATAAAAAAGCTGGAAACAAGTCTTGGGAGTAACAGTTCTGAGCCAAACATTGTTCAGTATTCAAACATTTGAAGGCAAGCATTATTGGGTTAGCATGTTCAAACTGGACTGATTCTAGAAATAACAGACCAAAGTTCCAGGCTTTTATGCAGTCTGTGACCATATTTGTACTGGCCATTCAGATCCATTTAATGGCATTAAGATGTGATAGAAAACTAGAAACCTCACTCTGCTCTGTCTCTAGAAAAGATAGAGTTGGGATTTTCCTAAGCAACATATTTTATATCAATGCTTCTCAAATTCATTCTTGCAAAGATTGTCCAGTATTCAAACAGAAGAAGGGTATCAGAGAATTACAACATAGAGCAGCATCGGCTTTTCTAACCTATTCCTACGTCATTCCTAACCTGCCCTTAGCAGTCAATACCAAATTCATATTATAATAGGGATTTTTACCTTTTAGCAAAAAATGTGTGCCATCAAATTCATATTATTAATTTATTAGTTTGTAGTTTGGATTGTATTCATTTGTCAATAACTTTTGGTTTATAGTTGTATAATGGTCACATGCATAAGGAGTTAATTCCTACTATTTTACTTGATCACATAAAATTAATGTCATTCAAAATAATTTGGTTTACAAATTGGAAGTCTATGATTTTTCTCTTTTAAAAGTATCTGCATATTATTCAAGTTTTAGAAACACTTCTCTGGAGGAATCTTATGACTGTGGCAAAAAATTTGTCCTTGTTAAAACGAGAGATGGTCCAGGAAGAAAGGGATTAGCAAAAGTAGTCAATGGTCACCCAGGGTGACTGTATTTGGATGGCAACAATCTTGGCAGAAATGAAGTGCTACATTTTTCTTTCTCACCAGCTCTCCTGTCAGGAAGTGGAAGGTCCGATCCTCTCAATCCTCTCCACAAGTTACCTATTTTTGGAAAGCCAGCCTGTCAGAATATCAGCATATGAGGCACCAGATTCACCAAGCAGGCATATTTAGACTGTAAGAGAAGTTTCTATGCTTCTTGGTTTGAAAACACATTACGAAAAATGGGATCCTTCTTTGGGACTATGGAAGTGGGTTGTTGATGAAGTAGGGTTTTTCAGAATTGTTGATGGTGCTAGTGATTAACTGTGGTACACAGCTCAGTGTATAACTCTTTCATTGATAGGAGATATTTTCTTTCCAGAAAATTTCCATGGTTGTGATATTCTTCTATATGTAATCATATCTTCAACAAGAGGCCAAATAGGTGACAATATTCTCTTGCAAATCTGTAAATTGACTGTATCAGTGATGGCATTTGGCTGTCAATCGGGCAATTTGTAAGCATAATACCTCTTTCAGAGGGCCAATGGTAACCAAAACATTTTTAAAAGATGTGTATGTATATGTGTGTGTGTGTGTATGTGTGTGTGGGGTGTGTGTATGTTTTTCTTTTCTTCCCATTTTTTTCATGTATATATGGAATCTGGCCACTAGATCATACATTGAATACAGTCAGGAGAGGGAGAGAGTTCCAAGTATCCAAATGGTCTTCAGAATGACATCCAATCATTTTCCCTTGACCTGGAGGCTGCCAGGAAGCAATGAGGGACTCGGTCAGGTATATAGGGGTTCCTTTTCTCAGTCAGAATGTAAGTACCAGATTGGGTTGGCAGTAGGGTTTTGAAATCTATTCAAAGATTTTTTTCCCCCAAATTTCATAAAGCTAATGTGTCCCAAGGCTACATCCTATTAAGACTTCACCTGTAGTAGCAAAGGCAGCTATGAGAACCAATAAAATAACTCAGTTTTTTCATGAATGGGTCAGGTCCCCTCAAAAGGCCCATAACCAGTATGAACATTTGAGAACATTAGTTTTTCTTTGCTAGTTAGACATTTACCAATGAGATATATTGAGAGGAATATATTAATTCTATGCATGTAAATATTAAACCTTTATTAATTGTATGCTATCAAAAGCATCACATATACCATGTAAATATTAAAGGAACTTCAAAAGCACAAATATTAACATATGCACAAAATGCTACCTAATCCTAAAATGAACATGGATGCGTGAATGCAGAAGGCGTTCAGAAAGACTTGGTAAGTATGATCAGCATTCCTCCAACCATCATTTGTTCTTTCTTTTGTAACTGTGGATCACAAAATTAATAAAAAATGTAAGTCTTCTGTTTTGTGCCTAAGACTGGGCTAGACACTGGGGGAGGGGAATTCTACAAAATCTATAATACACGGTCTCTTTCTTAAAAAACTTGCAATCTAGTCAGTGAGGCAGAGCTAACACAACATCAAACAATATAGGTATCAAATGAATCAAAATAGAAAGCCAGGAGAAAGAGAGAGGAAGAAGGCTTCTTTATGGTGTGAAAAGGCAGCTTAGATAAGACAAGAAGGGCCAGTGAATTTTAGGTTGGAGAAACCACATAAAACATCGTGTGGAATGAGAGTGGGTAATTTGTGTTTAGTAATGATGAAGAGTGGATAATTTGTGTTTAATGACAATGTCCATTCTGAATGGACAGAAAAATTTCATATTTAAAGGATAGTGAGACAAAATCTGGAACAGGCAGAGGGCTAATAGATGATGCAGACATATTTAAGCCAAGTGGATGAGACTAAATTAACACAGAGAAAGAATGCATCCATTAAGTTTTTTAAAATTTTTTCTCTAAATCAGGAGAAATATATAAACTAGTTTGATTAAAGCTAGGCTGACCCAAACATAATGGATGTATGGGAGTAGGACAGTGATGTCAAAAAGATCATATCTAATGCATGTTACATATGACTCTCTCATTCTCTGTCTTTTCTCTCTCTCTCTGTCTCTGTCTCTCTCAACACACATATATACATATCAAATGTTTTATTTGACTTATGTCTGATATCTGACTATATATATTAATATGTGTATAGAGTATATCTGATCTCTGTGATATCTATCATATATTATCTATCTGTCTATCTTTCTATCTCTCTATCCCTCCCTCCCTCTCTCCCTCCCTCCCTCCCCTTCTCTCCCTCATCTGTCTATCATCTATCAGCTATGTATTTATTGTCTATAACACCTGACTTGCCTGAGCCAGTATTAGTTCATGCTTATTTTTTGGTATACCATGTCCCAACATATATGTGATTCAAAAAAAGTTGAAATACTCTTAAAATAAAACTATTTTACATATCCATCAAATGAAAAACTCAATTTTCTATCTATACATATATATTTAAAATAGATAAATTTTTTAGCATCCCCCTTTTATTTTCATGAGTGTCCCAGTTTGGATGACAAACGATTGTTGAGATAATCTAAACACAAAGGATTGATAATCTGACTAAAACAGGTAAGACTGAAAATGGAGAAGACAGGAATGGACATTTTGTCGGAAAAAACAGCAGAATTTAATGACTGACTAGAAGAAGAGAAGTGATCAAAAGGAAATTACCAAATGCTAAATCTGGAATAATTGAAAAAATGGTGGCAGAACTCTGAAAGTTTGGAAAGCTGGAAATATTAAAAAAGATAAAGAAAAATTATACAAATAAAGTTCTTTTGGCTTTGAAGGTGACAATATTTCTGCATGCTAATATTTTCAACTTGTTTCTAGTAAACACATTTAAACTGTTTAAGTTTCCATATATGTATTAATTTAGTTGTATTGTGCATTCATTCTCTTTTAAAGGCTAATTGTAATTTTGTGATTATGTGTGTACTAATGATTTATCTGAATAATTAGAGATTTTGTAAGTGTCTGAAATATCAACTTCTGCAGATGGGAACTTACAAAGAGTTGTTTCACAGTTGAGAACCTAAGGCCTGGGAAGTGGAGTGTATTGCTGAGTCACATGGGTAATGATAGTGAGTAACACTTACATAGTGCTGAAAAGGTCTCAGGCACTGTGCTAAGCGAGCTTTGTATATTGACTGATTTCACCTCACAGCAAAACTGTTGAGGTTAGTACTACATTCTTTCCACCCTCATTTTACAATGGGAAAATAAGGTTTACAGGGGTTAAGAAGCATCTTAAGATTGCACAGCTAGTAAGCGGAAGAACTGGGATTTGAGCCCAAGTCTTCAGACTCAGTGTTTTCTCTCATCTACTATATTATAGTGCCAATCACAGGGGGCAGTCAAGAAAAACCAATTGCTATAGTCTTTCATTCTGAAGATTATGCGCAGAACTGCACACATTTAGAGAGACTGCTTCAGAATTATTTCTCTCACACATGTGGTGAGAACAAACATTTATTGTAACTACATGGATATGCTCATAATTCAGCCAATCAAACTCAAATAATTTGCTCTCACTTGTGCTCAGGGAATCTCTAAAGAGATAAAGGAAGTAGCCTATTAATATTAAAATATGGAAGAAAAGGAGAAAATTAAACCTCAATTGTGCATTCAATAAGCATTCAAATATCTTGAGTCAAGAGGGCTCACTGGAAAAAATACATTCTCAAGCTCATTTGTGACATTATGGTAGTTAGGGGTAAATAGCAATTTAAAAAAATTACCAAACCATTTCCTAGTAACATTGAACAAAACTTCTAAAATATTTTTCTAGTATCATCATGAAGAGAAACATTAAAATTATATTTACATATATTTCACTTAATAATAACACAATCTAGCTATATTTTTGGAATATTCAAATACTCTACCTAAGGATTGTTATTTAGTGGAAAGAATTTTAAGTGAATGCTATTCTATTTGTGTGTGGTAGGCATGTTGCTATTCCTGTAAACTGAATCAAAACCTTAAAGGATTTACAGCTTTTCAAAAGAATCAGACACCCACAGAGAACCTTACATATTTGTTAAAACCTTGAACAACAAGGTTTTACATAAACATAGAGCTGTGTTTTCTTAACTTATAATGGAACATATTAATATAATTGCAAGCAGTGACAGAGATAATTAGTTTTGAGCTGGAATATCAAGAGTGTCTTCATAGACCTCAACAAAGCTCTTTGATGGAGCGGGGAAGGGGTCATCTAAGTATAGAAAGGGTGAGGGCACAATTGCCTTCCTACACTCTGCCACTGGGTGGGATGGAGAAGGCATCATCTAGGTCTTAGCAGAGAGGGACAGCTGCATTCCCACCTTCTGCAGTTTGGATGGGGCGGACAGGGATCATGTAGGTCTTAGGAAGAGTGAATGAAGGCAGAGCTTCATTGTCACCCTTTCCATGTTAAGCCAGCCTTTGTATCAAACTTCTCATAGTAGTTATTGCCACATTATTTCATGTTTTAAATCAGGAAGGTTACAAGACAAAATAAGAAAAGAATGCTCTCCCCTCTCCCCTCAAAAGGAGGAAAAGGGTTCAAATTGGCTAGAGGAATTTAGATTTTGAGGCAAATATACACAATAAAAAATAAAATAGTGTTTTAGACAATAATGGGGACCATTGGCCCTAATTTTAAATGCAGTTACTATGAAAGAATTATCCCTTAAATGTCTTTTACTTTAAATAAAAATCCTCGTAATTTTGTTCTCTTTTAAATTCATGTTGTGAAATTTACTGCTTCCTTAGTTAATAATTTCGTCTTATAGCCATCCATTTATTTATTACACTTTTTAGTGTGCATCTACATAAAACCTTGGGATATATATCAGTATTTAAAACATTTATTTTCTCACATGTATGTTCTTTATTTCCCCCTTTCTGTTTTGGTAGTGTGCCTGCCAAAAAGCATGAATTTTATACTTCATAAAACTTCAAGGCAAAACCATTCTCTAACCTACTCTACCCATTTTAATGATAAATGACTGAAGACCTCTATATGAACTAGTAAAGTAACCCAAACAAAAACTATTGAAACATAATGAAAACTGATTTCATATATTTCTTTTATTTGTAGGCATGTTGTTTGATGACATGTATCTTTAAACCCATTAATAAGTTTGTCATTCCAAACTTTCACAGCAATTAAGATTTAGCACTCTTTTCAACACGTGATATTCAACTGGATAAAACAAAATGTCATTGAAAGACACAGGGCTGGAAGTACACAAAGAAACAATGCAACGAAATTACTTAATTTTACAGACAAAAAATCTGTAGTTATCATTATCATGATTACAAACAAAGTATTGTTTAAAAATTAGACTCAAGTTCATCTGGATTGAACTCACTGCTCTAATTATAGAATCTAAGGACCTCAAGGCCTCCTGAAGACACCATATTGTCCAACTCCCACTGAAACTCTGCATGCCCTCTATGACATCTCAAGTGCTATTGGAACACTGCTTGAATGCATACAATTTAAGGAATTTAATCCCTGAGGCACCCATTTATTTTTGAAGATCTTATATTAAAAAGAAACACTTTACAGAAAGAAATTTGTACTTCAGATTTCATACACTAAGCCTGATTCTTATGCCGGGTGGAGGGAGATAAGGAAGGATGGGGATGTGGTGGTGGCGGTGGGGATTGAAATGGAGGGGACTGAGGGTGAGGCATGTATAATACTTAATTCTCCCTTCACATGATATGTTTCAAGTCCTAGGAGCATATATAATGTTGCCTCTTAGATCTCATGTCTTCTTACACTTTCCAGTTCTTCTATAAGCATGTTTCCAGTTGGTAACCTCTAAGGTATGGCATTCAGGGCTGAAGCAAGTCCCACAGACACAACCAGGTCCGTGTGCGACTAAACTGGACATTCACATCCCTCATTCTAGAGAAATCATAGTCAACATTTGCAGTACTTTAAATCTAGCTGGACAGAAGTTTTGTTTGCTTGCTTGCTTGTTTGTTTGTTGTAAAGAGAGATATACTCAAAGACATTCTGATTCTGACCCCTGGCCAGGGTGGAGAATCCCTGGTCCAGACACTATGTCTCTTTTTACCCTCAGGTCGCAATTTTAATAGCCACAGAACTCTTTCAACTCATGCCAAGTTTAACACTTTCCCACGGACTGCTTCTAAGCAAAATCTTCAACTCCTGAGAGAACACATGTGGTTTTTAAAATTTGGATAGGACCTTACATTTATCCTGTTAACTTTTAACTTTTTAGGTTCCTTCTAACTGCCTAGATGTTTGTGGTTTCTGGTTATGTTTTCCAATATGTTCACTATTTTCCCAGCTCTTCATTTTTGTGAGCATATTTCTTGTATGTTTGTTTGAATTTGATAAATATGTTGACAGGGTAGAGCCCAGAAAAAGAGTTCTGCAGAAGTCCAAAAGAAAATTCCCTTTAGAGTGACATAACCTTTGGGGAGGGTTATTCAACAAGTTCCTAATCTGCCCTGTGACTGACACCAGAGACCTTGCCCAGAGCTGTGCTCAGTTTAAGAGCGCTTTAGACTTCCTGTGACACACTGCTGCCATTATAATGATTTACCATCAGACTCGAGGCTGAAATTCCTGGCATTATTTTATAAGATAAATTTGGCATAGAGTTAAATATCATATGAAAGTTTTCATGTGATATGTAATCAAAAGCCTACTTCAAAGCATCTTTTAAAACAGATTAGGAAAATTATCACTTTTATGAGATCAAATGCCTGAAACATTTTGAATCTCAGTATTTGAATACACAATACTGCATAACAAAATAGGTACAATTTTTTTTAAAGCATGGTTCTAATACACATTCCACTTCTATTGTTACCATGGTAATATTTCTCTGGCAGCAATTTAAAAAAATGAGATTCTTACCAAAAAAGTTGGGAAACTTGGTAGGCTGAGGAGTCAAGGATTCATTATTCACAGCATTAACCTGGGTTCTATAATCATCCACCTGGAAGTCATGCGCTGGAAAAAATATAGTCAATTAAAATAGGAGACATTGTCACAAACTTATAATTATACACATAAAGCAAAGCACAGCAGTTGTGGGAAGGAAAGTAGACTTGTAGAAGTTTTATTCACATTGCTATGCTAAATTAGTAAACAGTGAACCTTTAAAAAATATATATGATATATATAAGATAATATTATATATATAAGATAATCTTTCCCTGAGTAACTTTCTGGTTCTTGGAGAAAAAAACCATAACAGTTAATGTTTAAATTACTCCTTCAATAAATTTTACAGTCGGATAAAACTGATTGATTTTAGGTGGCAGGTTCCAAAGAACGATTTGCTCTCAAAGTGTTATAAACCTAAGGGATTTCAGCAGTCCTACTCTCGTGCCTAAATTACACTACAGTATTTTCAGGAAGGAAAATTAAATAATATAACCTTAAAAAAAAATGTCAGATATATGGAAACAATTTCCACTACAGTTAGATTTCTTACTTCTCTGTGCT
Organism: Tapirus indicus; assembly: GCA_031878705.1. NCBI lineage: Eukaryota > Metazoa > Chordata > Mammalia > Perissodactyla > Tapiridae > Tapirus > Tapirus indicus. Next base: position 96,909,418 of record CM062926.1, read on the forward strand.
TTTTTAAAATAAAATTAACATAGCGACTAATTTCCATCAGATTTAGTGAATACGAATGTTATCTGCATTTGTATGGCTGAAACAAAATCCGGGTAAACCTGATCATCCTCTCAGACGCCTTATTTTTAAAAGAATGGCTATCAGTGAAGTAAGATGAGATAAGAAATAAACGTACATGTATCCTCACAGGTGTTCTTGCATTCTTCCAGTGATTCAAAGTTGTTCAGATTGCCGAGGCACCCACCATACTTGAAACGTTCACACCGCTTTGACTGATTGTTATAGAAATACCTAGTAATATAACCTCGGCAGATTCCAGCATCTTCTTCCAAAAAGCAGAACTCTGGCTTTTCTAGAAATTATAAAAGTGTCAGAAATCAGTAAACTTATTTGTGAATAATTTAATTATTTTAATTAAATGTATAAATAACTGGTTAAGTTGAAGTTATTTATGGAGTAAATATGAAAAGTTAAAAAGAAGAGATAAAAATATAACTTTATCCACAACTGTACAATATTAAAATCATCTATTATATCTACTGTGACAAATAGAAGATGTAACTATTTTCACATATTGTTGCTACTGGAATTTCAAATTTTAAGTTTCTCATAAATTAGTAAATTAATAGGGCACTAACTATCAACTATTTCACGAATCGAGAGAATAAAAGATATTGGGTAATTTTACGCTTGGTTTGGAAGTACCAAGTATTATGGCAAAAACGTGGTTTAATTGTTTTGATTAAGCTTATGGGCATTGGCATTTAGGAAAGATCTATGAATATTTTGTACTTTTTAGGTGTGGGGTCTAATTAGGGAAAGAAGTGTAATGTGTTGCTTCATTAAGAATGGTTTTAAAAAAATTGGAGAAGAAACTAAGGGGTATGGAAGCTTTCATGGCTATTCTTAGAAGTTCTTGAATTTTTATGCTGGAATTAATATCTGTATTATGGATGACATCCTCTACCACTCTCTCTCTTCTTTTTCTTCTTCCAGTCATTGGAATGACTCCAACAATGCAGAGGACGAAAGGAAATACATGTTCAGGAATTGGAGAGGCTTTTGAAAAAGTCTAATACCCATTCTTTGATAGTGCTCCAAACAAGGCTAAACACAGCTGTCAGAAAAGTTGTGCCACTGTGATCTACATTACAAGCTTTGTCTACAAGAGAATTGAATTTATTTTCAAAATTATTATGATTGCAAGACATATTGGGCTCGAATATTTTAGGCCAAAGTTCCAGTTTCCCCATTTTTTTTTTTTTGCTGCAACTATTTTACCATAGTGGCAGAAATGAACTGTAGTATACTTTTACATCTTAAAGCAACTTGCTCTTCTATCTCAGGGAAGCCATACTCATGAGGGTTTTATTATAAAAAGAGGATGTTAATTTCTGCAACAGTTGCAGATCTGCAGAAAAACCAGTCTCCTATAAAAATTTGTTTTATTAAATAAAACAGCCTATTTTAATATAGTGTAAAATATCTATTTTCTATAGGTTCTCAAAGTACCAATTTGAAAGTTATTTTGCTTATTGTTTATTATTTCTTATTTCTCAAAGTGAATGTTCTTATTATTCCCAAAGTAATAATTTATAGTTAAGTTTAATATATTGGACAAGGAAAGAAAACAATTCTTTAAATTTTTATAATATTTTTTTATAAGAAAAAGAAAAATACATCCAATTATTATCATCTTGATTTGTTTTGGTTTGGTATATACTTATGAAATTTTAAATCGTCTTAACAGAGAATATAAGAATTCTATGTTTAACAAAAAGGAGTAGGTAAAATGTATTGCATATAAAGAATAGAAAACAGTAACAAGTTATTCTGAAAAGTATAATTAAGAACTTATACAACTGGAAGTTGCTATTATTTATATGAGGCCTATTCTAGGACATACATTTACTTTGGGACAAAGGTGAAATATCACACTTGTAAAATAATTCTGCTTAGGCCTACAGTTTAAAATACTTATGGTTACAAATCAAGAAACTCATGCTTCATATTCCTCAGATAAATAAAGTCACATTCGTATTGAATCTACATACAGCATCTTTGCTCTAAATTGATGCTCAGTTAAAATTGAGTAACACAAAATGCAGACTTTAAGCTATATACCAACTTCCAGGAGCCACAGAATTTTCACTATTGTCTTTTGTTTGAGGCTGCATACTTGCCAATTGTCCTAGACCAAACTTTCTCTCGCAGGGCTTGTAAAGAATTCCATTGTTGTTATAACTGTTCCGATGCTGATGCTAGGAAGCGTATCACAAAGTTAATTTCAAATTGATGTGCTTAGAGATCTTTATTATGAATTTGTTTTAGCATCTGAACATTTTTTAACACTCACGTGAATGGTATTGATAGCTTTATTCTCTAACTTTCATGTATAATATCAATTAAGAATGATTGAATTCTGAATCATTAAATATACATTATATAGCATAATTTTATAGTAAATTTTACCTGCATATAATTTGTTCCTAATTCTACATTTTTGAAAAAATATCCTAACATTTAAATAATGGTATTTCCTTTCACAAAGATATCATCTTTTACTTGGTACAAAACACCCTATTTATAAATATGCTGAATTCTTTGATATTACAGATAATGTGTTTCATTTAATTGCAGTATTGAACATCTTTGTCGAGATTAATTCAATATTTATAGGAAGCTATTTTAAAACTTGTAAATAAATACATTCACTTATGTTGTTTATACAAACTTTGCTGCTGAATTTATTTTATAAATTTTGATTCAAATTCTGAACAATAAATCGTCTTAAGCTTATGAATGAGTCAGAAATTTTCAACTCTTTCCCACATAATTAAATCAAAGTCAGTAAAATTAAAATACACTTTGAATTTTGTAGCTCTCTCATGTCCTGGGTTAAATAATTTGATCTTTTTATTCAATATTTTCTCAAATGTAAATGCCATCAATGGTAATTGGGCCAAATCAGTTTCCAGACTTTTATTAAAGGGAGCATGGCTTTCTTGATCTATTGATAATATTTTTTTTCTTGTGCTGATATACTATAGTCACCAAAGAGTAATTTTTTAAATTTAAGAACAATAAATAAAATATTTTAAATCACAAAATAAAAAATGTGCATACACACTAAATAGTGTTGAAAAAATTATTTATCATTAAATATCTCCACTACCTTTGCATTTAGACTGTTGACAACTTAAAGACATATATCCATTTAGGGGAATATTGGATGAAATTTGCTAAAGCCACACAATGCTGAGATTATCAAGGGATTAGAGATCTGAGAATTAAAGACTAGCAACATCTAAATCGCTGTTTGGGAGATATTAAAATAGCATGTGCGGGGCTCTGGGTTATGACTGATCTAATACTAAACATCATGCTGCATTCGACTGACAGTAAATATGGTGTTTCAAGCCTTCCCCACCAAATATCATGTATGTTATTTCTAATTTTTCATTATAGCCACTGAAACAAGACACGATTTCAACGATCACATGGATTTATGATGAACCCATATCAGAGAAACCTAAGAATTGAATTTCCTCACATAAATTCTACTAATTAGCACACACATGAATGTTCACCTTTTCTCAACGTTACCTCCGTCCTTCTAGTCTTCTTTGGATAAACTGCAAAGAAAACAATACATGTGTGTCAATGACCACAATTTATAATATAATGTTATGAATTTCAACTTAACAAACTAGGATGCTGTATTCATGACTATTAAAGTTATTCTTATACAGATTGTCAATAAACAAATTTCTTTTCATTTTTTCTAAAGATTAAAGTATTTTAATGTAATAACTTCTCAAAAACCATGTTAAAATTTTCTAACACATTTACAAAAATAAGAATTCATGGTGAACTCAGTGTGCTATTCAAAACATCTGTGATTAAAATAGTTATTTATTAAAATAATGTAAAATATGAAAGTAATTCAAACAGCCTACTTTGCATATAAAACGAATAATTTCTATAGAGGATTGGGAGTAGGGGTGGAAGAAACCAGAATTAGCTCCTTTCCTGATTCCTTCCCTGCCTCATTCTCAATACAATTATAACTTCATTATTATTTCCAAGTACAGAGGAGAAATTAAGCAAAAGTTATGTGGGACATATTTTTTTGGTTTAACCTCATAGAATTAATAGAATTACTCCACTCAAGAACTAGAATGCTTCTTGTCTTTGGCTCATTATATTTCAAGAACGGATTCTAATTTAAATGATAGATAATGAATTTCAAATTGATATACATGAAGTTTTATTTGTTCATGTAAACATTAGGAAAGCTGAGTGATATTTGTTTCATTTTATAATCATTTGTTTTACAGAGAAAAGCTTTGTTCAAGGCAGCTTATAATTAGTTAACTACTTGTATGGTGAGGGAGACAGGAGAGAAAGGTAAAAGAGAAAGAGAGAGACGGGGAGTGAGGGAGAGAGCATTTTGGAGAGTAAAACATCCATGAAAGAGAAAATAATGGAGCTTATCTCCTTTTTGAGTTTTACTCAATAGTGTTTTAAAAAAGAACTATATGTATATTTATAAAAGAAATATGTTATATACATATTAAAAAGATACACACAATTCTAGTTGTATTTTAAATATTAAGGAAATTTCATTGTAAATAACCAACCCCCAATTGACATTTTTAAATTAGATAGTGGATCATTATAATAAGCTTACATTAAAATATTTTAATGTAAAACTAATGTTACAGTTTTAATTTATGAGGGCAAGGAAAGAATATATACATATAAACAGTAAGTAAGACTAGAGTGCTAAAGAATAATTTTTATTCTGTTTTACCTACTGACAACAGCAATATGATGGGAACATAGAAATGATTGATTCAATGTTCATGCAATATTAAAAGAGAGAACTATTTTAGGGGCTGGCCTGGTGGCGTAGCAGTTAAGTTTGCGCACTCTGCTTCAGTGGCCCGGGGTTTGCAGGTTCGGATTCCAGGCACAGACCAACACATCGCCTGTCAAGCCATCTGTGATGGTGTCCCATATAAAGGAGAGGAAGATGGGCATGGGTGTTAGCCCAGGGCCAATCTTCCTCAGCAAAAAGAGGAGCATTGGCAACAGATGTTAGCTCAGGTGAGTGAACATTCTTATTCTGCGATTGTTTCATTTTCCTGTCTTGTGAATTGTCTCTTAATGAGAAATTTGTGATTCTTTTGATCTTTATTCCCTTATACCTAATGTTCCATTTTTCTAACTCCTTTTAAAATTTGCTTTTTATCCCCGGTTTTCAGCAATTTGATTGTTATATTTATTTGTGTCGTCTTCTTTTCTTTGTGTTTATTCTTTTTTGAATTTGTCAAGGCTTTTGGTTCTACAAGTTACAGTTTTCATCAAATGTGGATAATTCTTTGCCATTATTTGTTCACATATTTCTTCTGCCCCCACTCCTAGGACTCCAATTACACATTTTGATAGACTTCTTGATATTGTGCTATGGGTTATTGGGCTATATTCTGTTTTTGTTTGCTTGTTTAGTCTTTTTTTTTCCCACTGTGCTTCTTTTTCAACAGTTTCTGTTGCTCCATATTTACCTTTACTGATCTTTTCTTCTATAATGTCTAAACTGTTCTTAAGTACATCTGGTGAATTTCTTATTTTATATATTGTATTTTTCAGGTTTAGAATTTCCATTTAGTTGTCTTTTATATATTCCATTTTTCTCCTTATTATGTTCATGTTTTCCTTAAATCCTTTAGCATATTTATAATAACTAAAGTCCTTGTCTGCTAATTCCATTGTCTCTGTCATTTCTCTGTTTCAATTGAGAAATTTTTCTTCTAATCATGGATCACAATTTGCTTCTTAGTTGAATATTTAGTATTTTGGGGAGGATAATGGATACATTTTAATATCATGCTGTTGGCTGCTGGATTTTATTGTCTTCCTTTAAAGAATGCTGACGTACCTTTTGGCAGGTAGCTAAGTCACTTGTCGATCAGCTGGATCTTTTAGGGTTTGTTTTAAGCTTCACTATGGCAAGTCTAAAGTCAGCTTTACACTAGGTCTAATTTAGTCCTAGTACTAAATTAAATGCTAAATTTGTCTCAGTCATGTGGGAGTTCTGGGAATTGGTCCACTTACAAATCCCTATAATTATTTTCTCAAACTCACAAAATTTCACCAAATGCATGCAGTTTTATTATTCAGTGACAAACTCAAAGGGACCCTTATCCAGATTTTTGAACTTTTTCTCTATATATCTAATCTCTCCCACATATTGTCCCCCCAAACCCAGCCACCTCAGTCTCCCAATCTCCAATCTCCATATCCTCACCAGGGAGACCACCATGGCTGTGCTTGGGTTCCCCTCCCATAACTGTAGTCCAGAAGTGCCTTCATGTGGAAAGATGGGGAGATTGGAGGGCTCACGTCACATGTTTCCCTTCTCTCAGAGATCACACTCCTGCACTGCCTTTTGAATATATTTTGTCCAATTTTCTAGTTATTTATATTAGGAGAGGAAGTTCAGTTCCAGTCACTCCATCGTAGCTGAAGAAGGAATTTTCTCCTTAGGTGATATTTTAAAAGCCTGGCAATACATTCTCTATATGCCAGCTTTATCCTTAACAGTGACTTACTACATAAAACACTCAGATATTCAAACAACAATATCAAGTTACTTTTGAAGAGATAATGGGGAGAAGGGGGCAAGAGACATATTTATATGCTGGGCAGTGATGATGCTTTAGACATTATAAGCAGGGCAATCACTGAAGAACAAAATGATTATATCTGATTAATTTCTAAAGAAAAGGGTAACTTTTGCCCAATGGTGAAATAAAAGATTTGTGGATTATAAAAAAGAAACAGGTATGTATTTCAAGGAAGAGCTACCTGATGAAAATAAGTAGCTGCTAAATGAAAAAGTGAGGATTACAAAGGATGAGGCTTCCGGGCCTCTAGCCAAGGTGCTGAACCTGAGTGACATTTAAGTCAACACAAAAGGATACTTGGCCCAGCATGGAAGCGATAAATGGAAAATGACCAGGCAGTCACAAAAACTGAATGCACCACAGAGGACCGCTGACCTGCCTAATCCGTTAGTCACGTTTCTAGCACGTCTGTGGAGAGGAAAGGAAATAAGTGCCCTGAGTTCAAAGAAATACATTCACATCAATTCTTTTCTGTCAGTTCTGGAGCATACAACAGAGCATCTCATAGTCACAGAGGAGAGAAGTGCTCTCTTTTCACCACATTGAGATTTTCCCACAGGCCGAGAGCACCAGGATGCCAAGGCGGTTTTGTGAAAGCTGTTTTGGAAAGCATTATCAGAGTGAGAATGCAGAGCTGCCTGCTTTGCAAAAAACAAGACACCTAGTGTTCCTGACTAAGGATACCATCGCTATAGCTCTACAGTTCAATTCAACTAGCTCTAAGAACATGTTATAGGGACTTGGGGACTAGAAACTGGGGAAACAAAGACAACTCAGATGCTTCTATCCCTCAAATAGCTCACAATTCAGAAGAATAAAACTGAGATAAAAACATTCAAAATTTTGACCAGTAATTCTTTGGAATTTATTTCAGTGAGAAGAGGTAAAACCATGTAAAACATTGTAATTTGCAAAAAAAAAAAAAAAAAAAAAAGATGTTTTAATAGGATTAAAGTAGAATAAAAGTGTTCAATAAAGTTTAACAACAATATAATATGATGTGCTTTTAAACCTTATAACAGTAAAAATATGAAAAGAAAAGTTGGGTTCAGTAAAGTCTTCTTGGGTCAACAGAGATGATATTTTCTTTTCTACAGTCTTTCAAGGTTCCAAAGAGAATGACTTAACTTTCCTATGTATATTTCTACTCTCTGATGTAGTTTAGAATTTTCTAATTAGTAGCTATTGAGAGCCTCAGAGTGGATTCTCAGATTCGTTATCTTGAAAGGGGACAGCTATGAGATCACTGTATTGATAAAAGAAAGTCTAAGTCAATGTGACTAACAATTTCTTAGCTGCCTAGGAAGGCTGAATTACACTAATTTCATTGCAGATATAAAACCCGTTCTGCAAACTTAAGGGTTTTTCTTCCCTCTTTATTATGGAGAAAAGTATAGGACAAATCAGCTTAATATATCTTAAATGACTGATATGACAAAAATGAAAAGCAATAGTTGAACATGAAAGTTGAAAAAGTAGAGAAAATTTTCTTTGGAATGTTAAAATAGTTTTAACATTTTTTTCTAAAGTTATCAAATCTATGACTACATCTAATAACTCTAAAGTCTCCTGGATGATAAGTGTCTCCAGAAACCTACCTCTTGCACATTTTTCTTTGCACTCTTCCAGGCTTTCAAATCGATTCTGATTTCCTTCACAGCCCCCATATACAAATTCTTCACACTGCTGAGTGTGAACATTGAAAAAATATCTCTTGATTATTGCTCTGCATGGGCCGTCATCTGCTTTCAATGCACAAAACGAATGTAGAAGTTTCAGTGGTGGTAACTCAGCATCTACAAGGTAAAAATAAAAGATGTAACCTATAATCCTTCATCAACCCTGTAATAATATTCTTTATTTCCTTTTTAATACATCTTAATTTTAAGGAAAAGTACAACAATAAAACAGGCTGATGTAAGAAATGGAAAAGTTATTCAAAGTTATCAAAAAGGTAAAGTTTATAAACTCATCAAATGAGACAGGTCTTATCAAACTTTATTAATCAACTATTATCATGAATTAATGATTAATTATGATTAACTATTATTAATCAACTATTAAAAGAAAATGTAGAGTAATTTTTCTAGACTCTTGTTATAAATATTGCTTAAACCTGTGGCAGTTGACCCATATGGAATTGAGTAGTAGTTGTAAAGTAACCAATGTGTAAGGTAACCGATATGTTGACAGTTAAAGTTTTTTTTAATTCAGCAGTTTTTAAAGGTAGATGTTAATGGACAGTTTTTCAAGTTCCTCTCCCTAATCCACAGTTGTGTCATTTTTACGCATAAAACAACTCTTTAAAAGCAACAGTATCGGGGCTGGTATACGACTCCAATCTTCATGAAAACAAACAAACAAAAGCAACAGTATATTTGTATTCACATACCTGTATATGATATGCATATCACGCTACATTAAATCATTCCCTAATTATGAAAATTTAGGTGTTTGACATTATAAATATATATATATATATATATTATGCTTTTACTTACCATGATTGGTTTTTAACAATAATGAAAAAACTTAAACAATGCTTTCTAGCTTTTAAAATAGAATTAGGCAATCTTTTTGTGTGTGTGAGGAAGACTAGCCCTGAGCCAACATCTGTCGCCAATCCTCCTCTTTTTTGCTGAGGAAGATTGGCCCTGGGCTAACATTCTTGCCCATCTTCCTGTACTTTATATGGGACACCGCCACAGCATAGCTTGACAAGCGATGCATCTGTCTGTGCCCGGGATCCAAACCCACGAACCCTGGGCTGCCTAAGCGGAGCGCGTGACCTTAACTGCTAGGCCACTGGGCAGGCCCCAGGCAATTCTTTTGACCTTGAGTTATAATTTTTCCCTAAATATTCAGTCACTTATTTTCATCACAGAAGAATTTCCTATCTTGGGAAGGGACTTGTACATAGAGGAAACTCAACTATAATTTTTAAATTTGATTTTTATCAAGTCTAATGATATTAATAGAGGCCTAATTTTAAATAAGTTGCATTTATCTACAGAATCTACCAGTAAGACAGACACTGAAAGTTGTGGATGGTACAACTAAAATAATAATGACCAAAGAATACCATATAATACTACTTGAATATTTCTATGTATTGAGTCTATCTCTTTTCTGTGTCTTTCAGTATTCACTATGATTCCTTATGGAGGAGACTGAAACCTTAAAATGACCTAAACTAATTTGCTGTTTAGAGGGCAGCAGTATTCTATTAAATTAAAACTAAGTTCAAGTATCTTCAAAAAAAGTGTTTTAATGCACTAAAAATAATTTACTTTGGAAAAGAAACATGAATGGGTGCCACTTTAATACTTTTGCATAAAATATTTTAAAAACATGAAATACAGGGTAGGTTTGTGGGTATATGATCATCTAGAAAGAAATCAATTTTAATTTTCCTATAATTTCAAAACTGAATTTTTTGAAAGAGAAAATATGCATATCATAAAAGTTGGATTATATAATTTTAAGTCACTTCTACCCTTAATATTTTATCCTAATGATCTACATTGAATTAATGTCAAGTATTAGGCATCTTTCAAATAATGTTAAAACTTTTTACAAAAAAGTAATTGGAACGCTATTTTTTATTTTCTGAGTTATAAAATGATAAGTAGGCCATGCATTCTTGGAAGGGTTAAAAATATAGCTTTCTATACCTGAGTTGGTATTATTATGTTGGTTTTATTTTATTTATTTATTTTATCATTATGTAGGTTTTAATTTAAAAACTCTGAGGTTAATTTATAAAATACCATATTACCATTTTGATTTCTTTGATAACAGAATTGACTATTTATTTCCATTGAAATAAATTGAGCTGGCAGAAATGATGGAACAGTAAATTTTCAGACCCAAAACTTGATAAGGTAGAATAATGTATAACAGAGATTTGTTATGACACATATACCTTTATCTACAAAAGACAGGGTTACTTTCAGAACCAAACACAGTTTTCATGAACTGGCTAACTAGCAAGTTATAATACTGGTCAAATGTTTAACTAACATTGAATTTTTTGCACCTGTGCGTTCGCATGTTTTCAACTTCCTCTGGGTTATGTTCAACTGACAAAATATAATTTAGGTGTTTACCAATATGATATCTTTAATAATTTTTACACCAATTATATAGAGCCCCTAAAGCCAATCAATCTCTATAATATATACGTAAAAAACTTTATCAAAGTGAGTTAATAACTGTTGACTACCATATTTAAATTTCTCTCATTTCTTATTCTTTCTAACTATTTACCTAACACTTTATTCTGAAATATAATTAACTTTAAAAGGCCTCTCAAGGCATATCAAAAGCTTCTAGTACTTAAAAATATGGGTACTTCAGAATTATAATTTTCCTTAAATGTTTTTAGACTTCCCTGAAATTCTTTATTTTTCTTAAATTATATACACAAGTACTTTTTTATAGAGACTCCTAATATATATAATAGCATTTTAGAGTGTTGATGAAATATTTTTCATAGGTAATATCTGTATATAAACAAAAAATGACTTATGAAAAAATATTTTTCCCTTCATCATTGAAGTTATAACTGTCAATTTGAATTAAAAAAATCATTGAAAGTATTTTCAGAGTAGTACATTTATGAGTAATTATAAATGCTTTTTATATTCTCTTTCTTTACTTAAAGATTGAGAATTCTATAATTGATGCTCTGAGTTGTTAAAAAGTTGTGAGAAGCTAGAAAACTTTGCATCCAAGACCCTCAGTGGTGGATCTGACTGAGAGCAGGCCCATGGAAGCATTATTGAATCAGCACTATGTATTTGCCTGCTCTAGACACATTTTTACAGGACTGACAAAATTCGACCTATCAGGTCTATAAATGTCTGATCTTAGAATCAGACCTCAGAAGTCACATAAATAATTTTGAGAAATGAGCTAGGAATAAAAATATTCTGACACTTTGAATCTTATGGCTGTATACCAATATCTCAGAAATTCCTATAGCACTTCTCATATCAGATGATGGTCCCGATTCCCAAGTGAATGTTACTTTAGAACTTTACAGACACCAAAAAATTGAAGAAGTGCTTCAGACAGGCGCCTTTAATAACAGATCTTCACCTGTAGAACACAGGGAGCTTTACCTAATACCTGAGTTGCCATATATATATTCAGGAAAACTATTTCTTATAAATCAATAATTTATATAAGTCCTTTCCCACTGATGATTCCTCTGCTTTTGACTCTTAGTATATTAGATATTCCTTATCATCATGCCAAATCTTTTATTTCACATTTTCTGTGTTAAGGATGTACAAGTTCAATCTGCTATTGATCAGTTGTGACACCAGGGGGCGGCAGTGCACCACAAACACGAACAAGCCACTCCATAATTGCAGCATCCCTCGTAGACGTAGTCACAGCTAATGTCCTTTGCTGAGTAATTACTGTGCTCCAGATACTTTGTAATTGTATTGTTTAATGATCACAACAACCTTCTGATTTAGACATTATTATCTCCATTTTACAAATGATAAAAAAAGCACTGCGGAAATTAATTGCTCAGTTCACACCGTAAGTGGTGGCTTTAGAATTGACTCCCACGTAGTTTTACACGAGGTATCTCACACCTAAGTAACTGAGTGATACTGTCACAGATCTCTGTGACTGAGATTCCTAAATTGGCATTTAGGTGAAGCACATAGACTTAATTATATAATTTCCACTCAATTAGTAAATGTTTTTCTAAAATTCAGTTTATAAAAACTAAAAACGCTTTCAATGATGAAAGCAGGTGATGATTTTACACCAATTTCCTGAGGAAAACACTAAGAATTAACTTTTATGAACAGTATTTGATTATTAACTAATTATTTGTCTTTACTATTCAAATTTTAATGCATTTCTTACCTGAATTCTGTGTTAGAATATTCTTTTGTGCAGTGAGCTTGCAACCCGCACGTGGGCGCAGCATCCCTGACGTGGGGGAGAGATCAGGCGGGCCCTCTCGGGCACAGTGCCATGCCACTCCACTCAGAAGGACGGAAGTCTGTCTTGTTTTCATTTCTTACTTTGCATAAACCTTTTTGAAAGTTAACAATCGCGTGTTGGTCACGTGTCAGGCACTGTGCTGCCCTGGCGGATACCGTAGTAAAGCCGTGGCAGCAGCACCCCCTCTTTCATGGGGAGTTCAGACGCTAAAGACATATAAATACTCAAGGAGCTCAGGATGCTGTGCGAGGGTATAATCAGACACTGAGGCTTGTCTGAGGGGGTCAGGGAGAACTTTCCTGAGACTTAAAACTGAGACTTGAAGAATGTATTGACAGTGACCAGGGTCTGCCTAAGACCATGAAAATGGAAAACACATATGGGGCATTGCAACAGCAATTTCATCTGATGCAGTGAGATAGACAGGATTATGGTTTATATGTAATCAGTTTTGTAATTGATTTCTTGTATTTTATGTCTCGCCGTCGGAGGATTACAGCCTCACTCTCCCCTCCTCCTGTCCAGGATGTTGGATGGGAGGATCCTGATAATTCTCCGGACGCGTCATGTCCTTGACTGTTAGAATCCTCATTCTCCTGGAACTTGTTTGGGAACCTAGAGCTTTAAGGCAATTTACTATCTAAGTCTACGTGCTGCTTGACTCTCTGGCTAAATGATTTGATTTTTCTGGAAGGGAAGAACACAGACACATACCCTTTGCCTTCCCTGTGTCAGGAAATGTGCCACATGCTTTTATGCAGCTTAGGTAAGAACCATATGAATGTAGTTATTTATATCACATTTATAGATGAGGGCACTGGAAGTCAGAGAGTGTACATAACTCATCTAATTTTGCAAAGCTGCTGTGTGGCAAACCACACAGGCAAACCTAGGTCTGTCTGATTCTAAATCTTATGAAAAATACTTGCCTTTCTCTAAATGCTCCCTGCTATCTTCTCTCTCCCACTCCAAAGGAATTTAAAAAAAAAAGTTTATCACCACCGTTTTTTATTATCCTTTTTGTCTTACCAAGAAGTTTATTCTATTTCATCCTCCCTGCTGGTTGGAATGATTAAAAAAAGTTTACTATTGACTTGTGGGAGAAGCCATAAAATCTTGTATGTTTTTCTATAAAATGATAGTACACTGTTTCAATGGAATGGTATACTTCTATAAAATGATGGCATGACCTCGGCATACTGTGATATACGGGATCTCCAGAATGGAATTGATGCAGGGGCAGGATCATGCTATTGCGGCATTCACTGAAAACAAAACCAAACAAAAACTGAATAAGACTGTGCAGCTAGTCGGCTAAGTGGTCTTCAAGTCTAGGTTTAAGTGCAAAATATTTTCTTATCCAGCTGGGTTTGGTCTGGATTTATCTGGAGATTGTAAACTCTGGCTTAAACATTGGTGGGTTAATTCTCATTTCTTGGCTGACTGTGGTAGCAGTCACAATTTCAGGAACCTCCCAGTTAACTGTCATACATTTTCTCAGCCTAACTGAGGGAGATTGGACGAGGTGAATATTGGGAACACTTGGACCCTTTCTCCTCCCGGTTCCCAAGATGGGGTTGCCTCCTCTTTCCCTGTTGGAAATTACTTTCTCCTCCACATCCCTTCTCTACCCAACCTCCAGAATATTAGAACTTTAGCCATTCCTTTTGAGAAATGAGCCAAATGAAGGATTAGAGCTCATAGTGCTCAAATTCCTATTTTCATAAGGCATATCATAGTTTTTACTTTGTTAAATAATGTTCCATCTTTAGGAAATTTTTCTAACTATATATATTTTTTGGTGGCATATAACCATAAGCCTTTATTTTTCACTCATGGGTCAGATGTGAGAGGCCCTGTTGATCCCAGCTGGGTTTGCTTCTCATGTACTGGTCAGCTGGGGCTGATCTCAGCTGGGCCTGCCTGGGCTTCAAGCTGTGGGTCCATCTGGGGCAGATCTTCAGATCTGCTCCAAGTGCCTCATTCTTGGGTGCAGGATGAAGTGATGTTGCATGTACCACTTGGCCGCTTCCCCGTGCCGAGCTCTCAGATCACCAAGCTAGGACGAGTCCCGTTCCTCTCTGCATCAACAGCAGCACCTTATGCATGCCTCCGTCACTTCCTTTACTACATCATACTGAAATAACCTGTCTGCACTTCAGTCTCCCCTGTGAAACTGAGATCCTTAAGAACCTGGTCTCAGTCATCACTGCTTCCCTAGCACCTACCACAGTTTCAGGCACATAAAATTTACTTATTCAATCTTTATCAAAGGAAAGTACACTGAACAAAATCACTATAAGATCTGTTAGAGATATGTAATAGGAATGTATCTATGGAAATCTGTTGTACATCATAAACATAAATACAAATAGAAGCTATCACTTTGTTCATATTCTCTCACTATTACCAATGACTTGAGAATTCTATCAGTGATTTACTAATTTGCTGCAAAATATTACTTTTAAGAAAGAAATAAATCTATAATAACAATCACTGTACAGTCTTCTCCTTGTTCTATTGTTTGATTGTTATATTTGATTTTTAGACAGAGCTTTATGGGATTAGAACTGAATTCTATTACCCAGGTCTCTTGGTGTCCTGCTTGACTAGATTCTCACATTGGACTCATCTGGCAAGTTCTTCTTTTGGAAGAAGGGCAAGAAGGGGAGAATGCCTGCAACCTCAGATGTCTGTAGTTTCCTTTTCCTTCTCACACTTTTCCCAGCTAAAGGGTGGCATCAAAGTTCACAGAGGGTCATTTCTACAGCATTTTGCTTCTTGCAAATTTTCAGAGATACTTGAGTGTTTAATGTTATAGCCTGAAAAAAAGAGAAGTCTTCCTTGCTAAAGTGACTTTTTTTGGACTGTTTTTTTTTTTGATACATTACATATGTTTCCCAAGAAAGATGTCACTTCGATAAAGACCAATTTTCCTACACAATGGAGAAAATAAAATGAAGTTTTTGGATTAAAATTGAGAGCTTTGACTAGCTTAAAAAAATGAATGCTTCTGAGAGTTTACCTGTGACGTTTGCATGTTCTTCATCTTCCTCAGGAACAGCATTAAGAGGGGCAGAGGCGCAACTAAGCAGCAGACACATAGAAGCCCAAAAAATCTGTTCTTTCCTCATTGTATAAATCACCTCTGAAATACAGAACACAGATACATCTAATAAATAAAGTGTTAATGTATAATTATCTATAGGCTACTCAGAATCTTATGCATACCTCCAAATGTAAATTTCTATGACATTTAATGTATATTCTCATACATCTCTGTCCACAAATTCCGTGAGTCATATTTAAAACGTGTATTTGGCATTCAGTATTGTAGACTCACATACTTTCAGTGCATGTATCTAATAATATTCAAGTATGCAGGTCATATTTCAACCTTGAAAATACAAATTAGAATAGCAATAATTGAGACACTTGGGTAAATGCTGATCAACATGGCTAAGAATGTATTAAGATCCATTTTCATATGCAATTCTGTTTGCCACATCTTCCTATAGCTATTCTTCTTTCTCAGAACTAATTATATGTTAATTTTTCTATTCTTTCATTAATGCAATTTTCAATTCCTGATTTCTCTTTCTTTTTGCTCCAGTCTTTTATAAAAGAAACACATTTTCCAAATTTTCATCTTTGTTTCCTTTAAATATATTTCTGTGTTTATAACCACTTTCCTAACCAGGTTTTCTATAAGATAGCAAACAGAACTGCTGAAAAAAGAACTATTTCCAGCCAGTCCTTTGTCCCAGTTCTTCCACCCTCAACTTAGGGAGTTATCTGATTCAAAAAAGTTTCACAGAAAAGTGACTTTAAGTGATAAACCGACACATTCACACTCTAAGGGAAACAGATTTCAGCAGGAGAGTGCGACTTCCTGTTTCAAAATGATTTAAAGATCTATAGCAAAAATTAATGGAAAAACATATCTAAATTCTTCTTTTAAAAAGACCATTTCTCCTTTGGATTCAAAGGTGGAAGGAAGTGTGTAATGTTCATACAGGATGGGAAGAGAAAAACATGGGAATGCATGCACATGTTCAGCCACTAATGCTAAGAGTCTGGAAGGAAGGAGAAATCTAATCAGTAAACATTTGCAAGCACAGGAACAGATATCCCATCAAAAACAACTTAGAGAATCCTCTGTTTATGTCTGTAATGAATCATAGCTCAAATATACACCATTAAGGTGTGGGTAGACTTATAATAAATATTAAAGGAATGCATGCCGTTTTGCTTTAAGTTCCATTAAAATCACTAGTGAAATGCATAACCCATTTTCTCATAACACTTTGCAAACGTTAGCACATGGTTGATTTTTAGTCAGTAACAGTGTTATATACTTTCTAAATTGTATCATAAACTATGTGAATCCACATATATGTATGTATTTGTATGCATATATACACATATATATTGTTTTGAAGAGTCTATCAGCTAAACTTCTAGTCTTTATCTTATTTTTGAAACTGTAATTTTTAGTGACTCTTCTATTATTTCTATTTGATTCTTTGAGATATACAACCCGTTATACTTTGAGTGTAAAATACAGCATGTTTTTCTATCCTGTGGCTTAAGGAGCAGACTGGGGTCGGGTGCCTGCTGAAGAACTTGATGAGAATTGGGGCTCTAAATCCATCAAGTTATTTTCTTTAAAAATGGTGGCCTAGAGAGTTGCCCAATTTCAGTAGTTTTAGACGTTCCTTGGTTGCAAGAATCAGAAGCCAGCTCAGACAGTTTGGGTTAAAAGGTCATCAGCTCATTCATTCTAGAGAAGATAGAACAACTAGGACGAGAAAGGCAGGTTTGCAGCTGGATCTCAGAAACAACTAGTCGGGGGCTGAGGGCCACCAGGAGCCTCTCATTGCTGCTGCACTACTCAGGCGAGCTTCCTTCTCACGCGGCACAGCCCAACTTTCTCTACATAGTACGATGCACAGCTCTGATAGCTCCTGGGTTTTATGGAATAGGTTTTATGGAATAGGTTCAAACAGCTTAGGAATAGCACTGATTGTTTCAATTTGGAAAAACTGCCCCCCCTTTGGACCAATGTATTTCAGGTGGAAAGCTGTAGGAGACTAGCATGGGTTTGGTGGACCCTAAACAAGTCAGGGGTCGGGAATAGGAAAATGTAATAACATTGCAAACCTGATTTAAGTATTTGGTTTGGGGGGGTGCAGTGGACAAGCATAGCTCCCAGGAGGAGGGGATTGTTGCTTCCAGAAGAAAGGAAAGGTATTGGACAGATAAAACCATGAGTATGCACTACAACAAGCCATTGCTAATTAATGGCTGATCTAGAACTTGAACTCACGTCAGCAGATTGCTGGTTCAGTGTCTTTCTTCTCCATAATGTTGCTTTGGAAAAGTGACCAAAAGCATTAAATGATTCAATTTCCAGAGCAGTATAAGACTGATCTGGACACACCACTGAAAAAATAGTACAACTTGTTATAACATTGATAAAACTGTAATTTGTGGAGATCAATTAGAGTGAACTGACCTAATTATATATTATTGTAATTCACTTCTTTTTTTAAATTTCAAAATGCATCAAGTTACAAAATGATGAACAAGACAATAAACCCAAACTGAAGCTGTGCGTTGGTTAACACATCCCTGTACCTTTTTGCACTCGACTTTCATGAATAGCTGGCCACATTAAACATATGCACTACCCCACCTGGCATCACAGGCAAAAATTGATCCAAGGAAACTTAAAGATCTAAATGTGAAAGATAAAACATTAAATCTTGTAGAAGCAGCATAGGAGAATGTGTTCATGGTGAGCTTGGCAAAAATTTCTGATTCAGGATACAAATAGCACCAATTATAAAATAAAATACTGATAATCGGATTTCATTAAAGTCAAGGACTCCTGTTCATCAAGGTAAGCACCATTAATACACCGAAAAGGCAAGTAGTGAGAAAGTGTTTGAAATTCATATATCCGAAGATTATATATTGAAAATGTATAAAGAACTACAAATAAATATCCAATTAAAAACAAGTTAAAGATTGAACAAGCACCTCTCAAGAGATTATATGCGTATAGCCAATAAGCGTATTAAAAGATGCTCAACATAATTAGTCACCAGAAAAATACAAATTAGCACTATTGTGAGATACAACTTATTAATAAAAACAGACAATACAAAGTCTTGGTGAAGATGTGGACCTCCACCATCGTTGGTGGAATTATGCTACAGTCTGAATGCTAAATCATGCTAAATTTTTATGTAGAATCCTAACCCCCAAAGATGATAGTATTAGGAAGCGGAGCCTGTCAGAGGTGTTAGGTCATGAGGGATGGGATTGGCATTCTTATAATGGAGACCCAACAGGGGACCCTTCGTTCTTTCTACCATTTGAGGATGCGGTGAGGAGGCACCAGCTATGAACCAGGAAAAGGGTCCTCACTTTTGCCAAGTTGCCTTTAATTTATAATTTGGCATCAGAAGTTATTTAAGCAAGACTATGTTATGTGAGTGTGTTCTGTTAGTGACTAGTTGTGCATAATAATACGTTAGACACTAAGGAGACTAAAAAATCTAAAGAAAGCCTTGACCCTTGAGGAATTTATACTCAACGAATTGAATTAAATAAAAATACAATGTTAGGTGCCAAGACAAATTGTCAGGATATCTTTGCATATACTAGGCATGTAGTAGTGGACAATAAATATTTGTTAAGTTATTTAACTTGAATAAAAATAGTATTTATATATTGGGGCAATAAACTAGAAATTCTAAGTTCAGCTCTGCCAGCATCCTGTTAAGTAACTTTTGTAAATAAATTTATATTTCTGAACCTGATTCATAAAATGCTTGATGTGGGCTAGATTTTCCTTAAATTTCATTCCAGTTCTAAAAATTTATGCATTTGAACTAACACATTTTACACACTTTGCAGAATAATTTATAGTTATGTTGCTTAGCTTACATTTTCTATTCACTTTAATGCTAATTTGCAGCATCAACTTTTATTCTTTTAGGTCAAGGTGTGTTCTTAGAATACTAGTTCAGCAAGATGTTATTAGTTGTTACACTAAAAATGTGCTCAGATGTTAATACATATTTATATCTGAGTTCAAAAATATATATAGGTTTCTCAATTGTAGGACTTTTTTAGAATCCTAATTATGGTAATATGAAAATATGTTGTCTATGGAACAATATAATAAGTGCATTTCCAAACTTATATGACAAGCGACTATTTTCCCAGGAAATATTTTTGGAAAATACCTTGAGAAATAAGATACAGATAAGGAAAAGTCAGTAGATTTTCTGAACCACAAAAAAATATTTAAAAAGTGTGATGTGATTTGTGTTTTAATAAAATCCAGCATGTGTGGAAAGATGTTGAGAGGGCAAAATTATAAGTGGAATTAACAGCTAAAATATTGCAGAGGATCAGATTGAAATTATGAACAGGGGCTATCAGTGGAACTATAGAAAAAGGGCAGGTGGAAGAGAGTTTTTGAGTTAAATATTGATATAATTGAATGAGGATATGAAGGACAGAGGATTCAGGTATATCCTGAGGGAATTGTGCTAGTCATACAATTAGGTAAATATAAGTATTGATTGGTGTGCATATTAGGGATGAACTCAGTCTGGACAGATTGCATTGAGGTTATGTTTTGTAAGTGGACCCGTATGAGGGCAGTTAAAGACACAGGCAGGAGCTGGGAGATATCTTGCTGTATTATCATCATCATCATGAGGTAGGATCATTTCACCAGGGGAACGGGTGTCCAATAAGTCATTCCCAGTTCCCCCTTCAACTTTATTTTCTGTCAGTCTTTCCCACAATTGCTTGGCCTTATGGGCACTGCCTACTAATCCCTTGGTTCCTTTGAAACTGCTGATTCTTGAACAAACCATACTCATTCTAGGTTTAATACTTTGAAATGGCTATTTCCTGTTATGGGAACACTCTTCTACAAGATACTGAAATAGCAGACTCCCTTCTTTTAGTTAGGGCCCTTGTCAGATGTCCTTTCCTCCAAAAGATCTTCTTTGAGTACCATATTTAAAACGTAACCACCACCAGTTCCTCTATCACTCTCTTTTTAACCTGTTTTTAAGGTTCTTTTTCTTTTCATTATTGAATTGTAGGAGTTCTTTATATATAGCAGATATAAGTTCTTTGCCAAATATATATATATATAAAATATTTTATCTTGGTCTGCGGCTTCTCTCTTCATTTTTTCTCCTGAGGAAGATTAACTCTGAGTTAACATCTGTTGCCAGGCCTCCTCTATTTTATATGTGGGTCACCACCACAGCATGGCTGATGAGTGGTGTAGGTCTGTGCCCAGGATCCAAACCTGTGAACCCAGGCCACTGATGTGGAGCATGCCAATCATAACCACAGACCATGGGGCAGCCCTTCTCTTCATTTTTATACAGTGTCTTTTGATGAGAACAAATTTTTTAATTTTGATAAATTTGATTTTTTAAAATAATTCAGTAGCTGTTAGCATATCCAGAGTTGTACAAATATTGCCACAGTCAATTTTAGAGCATTTTCATTACCTGTAACTCCCCACACTTTAGTCATCACTCCCCTCCCATTTCCCCATCCCCACATCCCTGGGAAACCATTAATCTAATTTCTGTCTCTATATATTGACTAATTCTAGACATTTCTTTTAAATGGAATATACAATACATGGCCTTTTGTGTCTGGCTTCTTTCATTTAGCATAGTACTTTCAAGGTTCATCCATGCTGTTGCATGCATCAGTACTTCTTTTTATTGCTGAAAATATTCTATTGTATAGATATACCACAATTTATTTATCCATTCATCATTTAATGAACATTTGTGCTATTTCCACTTTATGAATAATGCTGCTATGAACATTTGTGCACAAGTTTTTGTGTAGGCATATTCATTTCTCTTGGGCATATACAGACATACCTTGTGTTATTGTGCTTTGTACATATTGAGTTTTTTACAAATTGAAGGTTTCTGGTAACCGTGTGTTGAGCAAGTCTATTGGTGCAATTTTTCCAGCAGCATTTGCTCACTTGATGTCTCTGTGTCACATTTTGGTAGTTCTTGCAATATTTCAAACTTTTTCATTATTAATATATTTGATATGGTAATCAGTGATTAGTGATCTTTGATGTTACTATTCAATTGTTTTGGGGCACCATGAACTGCGCCCATATAAGATGGCGAATCTTAATCGAAAAACGTTGTGTGTGTTCTGATTTCTCCACTGACAGGTCATTCGCCCATCTCTCTCCCTCTCCTCAGGCCTCCCTATGCCCTGAGACCCCAAAATATTGAAATTAGGCCAATTAATAACCCTACAATGGTTTCTAAGTGTTCAAATGAAAGGAAGAGTTGTACATCTCTCACTTTAAATGGAAAGCTATAAGTGATTAAGCTTAGTGAGGAAGTCATTTTGAAAGCTGAGACAGGCTGAAAGCTAGGCCGCTTGCACCAAACAACTAGCCAAGCTGTGGCTGCAAAGGAAAAGTTCTTGAAGGAAATTAAAAATGCTACTCCAGGGAAGACATGAATGATAAGAAGGCAAAACAGGCTTATTGCTGATATGGAGAAAGTTTTAGTGGTTTGGATAGAAGATGAAACCAGCCACAACATTCCCTTAAGCCAAAGGTAATCCAGAGGAAAGCTCTAATTCTCTTTAATTCTATGAAGGCAGAGAGATGAGGAAGCTGCTGAAGAAAAGTTTGAAGCTGGCAGATGTTGGTTCATAGGTTTAAGGAAAGAAGCCATCTCTGTAACATAAAAGTGTAAGGTGAAGCAGCAAGTGCTGATGTAGAAGCTGCAGCAAGTGATCCAGAAGATCTAGCTAAGCTAATTAACAAAAGGTGGCTACACTAGAAAACAGATTTTTGATGTAGACAAAACAGCCTTCTATTGAAAGAGGATGCCATCTAGGACTTTCATAGCTAGAGAGGAGAAGTCAATGTCTGGTTTCAAATCTTCAAAGGACAGGCTGACTCTCTTGCTAGGGGCTGATGTAGCTGGTGACTCTAAGTTAAAGCCACTGCTCATTGACCATTCTGAAAATTCTAGGGCTCTTAAGAATTATACTAAATCTACTCTGCCTATGCTCTATAAATGGAATGACAAAGTTTGGATGACAGCATTACTGCATGGTTTACTGAATATTTTAAGTCCACTGTTGAGACTTACTGCTCAGAAAAAAAGATTCCTTTCAAAATATTACAGCTCATCGACAATGCACCTGGTCATCCAAGAGCTCTGATAGAGATACACGATGAGGTTAAAGTTGTTTTCATGCCTGCTAACAGAGCATCCATTTTTCAGCCCATGGATCAAGGAGCAATTTCAACTTTCAAGTTTTATTCTTTAAGAAATACATTTTGTAAGGTGACAGCTGCCATAGATAGTGATTCCTATGATAGACATGGGCAAAGTAAATGAAAAACCTTCTAGAAAGGATTCACCATGCTAGATGCCATTAAAAACATTCGTGATTCACGGGAAGAGGTCAAAATATCAACCTTAACACGAGTTCGGAAGAAGTTGATTCCAGCCCTTATGGATGACTTTGAGGAGTTCAAGACTCAGTGGAGTAAGTAACTGCAAATGTGATAGAAATAGCAAGAGAAATAAAATTAGAAGTGGAGCCAGAAAATGTGACTGAATTGCTGCAATCCCATGACTAAACTTTAACGGATGAGGAGTTGCCTCTCATGGATGAGCAAAGAAAGTGGTTTCTTGAGATAAAGTCTACTCTGGTGAAGACGCTGTGAAGATTGTTGAAATGACAACAAAGGATTTAGAATATTACACAACTTAGGTGATAAAGCAGTGGCAAGGTCTTGAGAGGATTGACTGTAATTTTGAAAGAAGTTCTACTGTGCATAAAATGGTATCGATTAGCATCACATACTATAGAGAAATTTTTCATGAAAGGAAGAGTCAATCAATGAGGCAAACTTCCTTGTTGTCTTATTTTAAGAAATTGACACAGCCACCTCAGCCTTCAGCACTACCACCCTGATCAGTCAGCAGTCATTAACATCAAGGCAAGACCCTCCACCAGCAAAAAGACTACAACTCACTGAAGACTCAGTTGATGGTTAGTATTTTTTAGCAGTAAAGTATATTTTAATTAAGGTATCTACATTTTTTTTTCTTAGACACAATGCTATTGCACACTTAATAGATTACAGTATACTGTAAACATAACTTTTATATGCACTGGGAAATCAAAAAATTTATGTAATTGGCTTTATTGCGATATACACTTTATTGAGGTGGTCTGGAACCAAAGCCATGGTATCTCTGAGGAATGCCTGTACCTAGGAGTAGAATTATGGAATTGTATACTAATTCTGTTCAATCGCTGCCAAACTGTTTCCAAAGCAGCTGCACCATTTTACATTCCTACCAGTAATATCTTGCTTTGTTTTTTAAATAGCACTTATCCCACTTGTATATTTATTTGCATACATGTTCATGGTCTCCATCCACTAAGGCATTTTCCATTCTTAGCAGACACTTTATATAACATTCACAATTCTATGTTAATAATGACTGACTTAATACTTGATGAATAAATGAATTAATTAGGATAAACTTTGAGATCTAAAATTAGGTTACAGTATGGATTTTTATATATATCCATGCAGTTTTATTTATTTCTATTAATCCCACCAAAAAATAGAGATTAGAAGCAAATATGATGGGTGGAATGGCCATCCATCCATATTTCTTTTTCTAATTGTCTTCTGTATTGCTTATTCCACTTTTCTGCAAGTATGAAATATTACAATTGAAAAACTTGTTTAAAAGGACATTTTAAAAAGAAAATGTAAGACAAATGGAATAGATTCCATATTTATAAAATTTTGTTTAAGTGATAGGTATTTTACAAATTAAAGGAGGAAGACAAGGGTGACCGCTGAAATCCAATCAAAAGAGATGGTAAGTGTGTAGGAGAGATGACTAAAGAAAGGTGTGCTTAGAAAAGAGGTAATTAAGTGAAACAAATGTATTATTTGTTATTTCACTATTTGTTTATGATATAATATTCTTGAGACAGTATGTGAAAGAGAGGGAAGTGGTTTGTATGAATCTAGGAAGTGAGGAGCCAAAAAGGGAAAAGAAAATGGAAGAACTTTAAGATTTTCACTTGTTGAAGATATCAGCTCATCCATGAACTTCATATCAACTCTAATCCTCTTAAAAATCCTATCCCATATGAAATATTACACCCATCTTAAGAAAACTGAGGTTCTTAAAGGGAGTATAACTTCCCAAATAGAATGAAATGGAGGTAATATTTGCACCCATATCTATATATCTCTAGAGCTCATGGTCACATCACCATACCAAGCTGCCTTCCCAAGAATTGGTCAGTCTGTCTCCTGCATTGTCTAGAAAGCACCCTGCTTCCAGCTGCCTGCAAGGTTATTCCGGTTTGTTTGACAAGTATATCACTGTAGTAGAGATGGCTATATTCCATATGGAAACCAAGAGCCATCAAATCAATCCAAGTAATGCCCCATGCCATGATCCCAAATAGCATATTTCTTCCTCTCTTTCTCTCTCTCATCTTATCTGTCTTGTCTTTCCTCTCTCCCTCCTTCTTTCCTTCCTTCCTCCCTTCCTTCCTTCCTTCCTTTCTTCCTTTTCTTTCCTTCCCTCCCTCCCTCCTTCCTTCCTTCCTTTCCTTCTCTCTTTCTCTCTCTTTCTCTGTCTCTTTCTCTCTTTCTTTCATCTTTCCTTCTAGGTTTAGTGGTTAAGAGGAGTGGTCTGGAGTGAGGCTGTGTTACAGGATCAATTATGACCCCCTAAATTCACATGTTGAAATCTTAACCCCCAGTACCTCAGAAGTGACTATATTTGGAGATAAGGCCTTTGAAGAAGTAATTAAGGATAAATGAGGTCATTGGGGTGGGCTCTAATCCAATATGACTGGTGTCCTTATAAAAAGAGATTAGGACACAGATACACACAGAGGAAAGACTGAGTACTTATAGCCCCAGGAAAGAGGCCTCAGAACAAATCAACCCTGTTGACGCCTTGATCTTGAACTTCTAGCTTCCAGAACTGTAAGGAAATACATTTCTATTGTTTAAGCCACCCAGTCTGTGGTACTTTTTTATGGCAAACCTAGCACACTAGCACAGAGTACAAAGTTTCAAATACCAGTTCTCTAACTTACTAATTATGTGAATTTGAAAATATATTTATCCTCTCTTTGCCTCTGTTTACTCATTTATAAAATGGGTATTTTACTAGAACCTATCTCACAGATGTGAGGATTAGATGTAAAGGAATTAGAATGATGACTAATTCAATAAATGTTAGCAATTATAATTTCTATAAGTAATTCTTGACACCATTTTTAGTGAAGTGTAAAAGCTCATGGAGCTTATTCTTCGTTGAGATGTCATCTCAGACTCTTTGAAGGTGTGAAAAGTAATGAAAATATAGCATGATTTGGAAAGCATTTAGGGCCAAATGGAGAGACATTTTTGTTCTAATTTGGTTAGGTGTGGAAGCTGAAAATTGCTGGGCTACAAGTTGTAGGTGAGGCGGTAAGATCTTGATGTAAAGTGAATGTACTTCTGTGGATCCAAGTCCTTTGAAGCTAGAACTTTGTTGGCAATTTGGCTTGGTGACTGGAGGAGGACAACTCAAAGGAAATGGCAATGGATACTGGTGTGGATGAGAATTTATGGCAGGATTCAAAGAGCAAGAAGCTCACAGAGAATGGAAGAGACCAACAGTAGGCTGGAATTATAGCACTAGATTTCTAGCACCTCATTTTGAGAACAGCATGAAACAGCATGTAGGCAGTTTAATCTATTGATCTATTCTATCATTAGTTTGGTGGTACATTCCTATTATTTTATCATCTTTAAATCTGGAAAAATCACATATCGTGTTTACATATATATTATCAGCATGGTGCTTATATAATTTAAACTTCCTACTTCAGATTTTCTTTATCACATATTGTTGAACTTTTTCTTTTTTGAAGTTCTACTATTAATCTCTAAGCTCAGTGAGTACTTTGCCATGTTTAAAAGAAAGAAATTTCATTTGGGCTGCTTCTTTATTTGCGGTGTACCAATGAAAGACAGGAGAGACAAAACCTGACAACCAGAAAAAGAGGAAAAAATAAAACTTGAAGAATAATTCCAATTTTCAGCTCAGCAGTGGCTAATGTTGTTATCCTCTTGGTGTTTATTACTTCCATCCGCTCAGTTTGGCTGATCCCGGGGAGTGGGGGTGCAAGCTGGGGGGCTACCCTTCTGTCTCCTAAAACCTGGAGCCTGTTTTTATCTTTAACCTATGTGCTTTCTTGGCTATTTTTCATTTTGGGTGAGTCTGCAGCACACTACCAAGGATAATAAATGAAGAAAGGAAACAGAAGAAAGCTATGGTGGGGGAGGGAGACAAAAATCTATAGGGA
Source organism: Tapirus indicus (assembly GCA_031878705.1). NCBI lineage: Eukaryota > Metazoa > Chordata > Mammalia > Perissodactyla > Tapiridae > Tapirus > Tapirus indicus. The sequence goes on from CM062926.1 coordinate 96,936,537, forward strand.
TTCCAATAGTTTTCTATTTTATTTTTTATGTTTTGAAGTTCATTTTTTATAAGTACTCTTTTCAACTGAAAATCCCAAATATTCATAATGTCTAGGATCTGCAAATGGATTTTTGTTAAAAATATTTCTTACTAGACTTACTTCTAACTCCTGTTCCCAAATGGAGAGTTACTGAACTTGCATAATCTCAGTGAGACGTTTGAGAGCCAGATTTTTCTCAGGAAAAGAGTATTTTCTGAATAAATACATTGTGGGAATGTAAATGTTTGGGGAGTTTCCCAAGAGAGGTCTAAGGCTGTGCAATTGCACATTTGCCACACACCGAATTCTAACAAGTTGGTTCAGTGCCTTCTTTATCTCTCCCCTGGGTCCCACATTCCTGGCACACTGAGTCATCACTATAAGCATTATTTTGGCATCAGGATTATTTATCTATGACATAAGATTAAAAATAAGATCAAATATCCTGAGGTTCCGGCTATATTGTATATATACCAAATTTATTTTAAGAAATGATATTAGAAGTAAAAGATATACCATTATAAAACATAATTTTTTGTAGTAATTTATTATTTTTTGAAGTAGTTTCTTATGTACTAGATTATTGTATCTTGATAAAAATGCTGTGTAGCCAACAGTGCAGGCATACTGAATTTATGTTAGAGGGACGTGATTCATTTTCCAACATCGTATGCCTGGATGGCTAGTAAATGACAGAGGCAGGACTAGATCTTGGGCTATCCCAAAGAATCTTTAAAATAAACAAGATTTATGGAATAGAGGTTAAATCTAACTCAGGACAATACAACTAAATATATTAATTACCTATGTCTTTCTAGATTTATTTCTCTTTGAAATGTTACCTTTATTGTGACTTGAAGAAGATGATTTGGCAATATCACCAAAGGAACTACAGGATAGAAATTGGTTTCTCTAGGTTGCTAATCCTACAAATACAATTCATTAACCAATGTAAGTTTACTCTGATCATTATTATAATTTTTGATTCAGTGACTTGCCTAAAAATTTTCTATTCCTGGTTAAACTCTATACTTTATTAGTGATTATATTTATTGCTGTGTAAATATTTCCACATAACTCTATCCATATATATGGGAGGTTGGTTTGGGGCCCAGACCTTAGCTGACCACATTAGAGAAGGACATAGGTCATAAACCTTAGAAAACCTGGGGGTGTGCCCCTTACACCTGGGAAGAGGACACAGAAGTTCACCCAGCAGTCACAGCCTGAATGAACAGATTAGAACAAGGCTACACAAGGGAAGGTCTAAAAGAGGTAGTGGAAAATCTGTCAAGTATTGTATTTTCTCTTTTTTTCCAAACTTTAGAGGAAATAGAAACCACATATACACACATTAAAAAAAAAACTTGGCTAAAGACCACAGTTGAAAAAAGCAAATTCCTATTTTATTTGAACCCCATTTCAAACGTAATTAGTCAGCTCTTGAGCTATCTGGGATAAATTTTTTATTATAGATTAAGCCTTTGTTTAGATTTTCTCCCTAGATGCCTGCTTTTAAGGTATTTTCTTACCATGGAGTGGTTAAATTACACTTTGTCAACTAATAATAATAAATCATAATGCAAATAGCAGTTCCCATTAACGAACCTTTATTATTATATTTTCTCATTTATATCTCACACTCACCCTAAGAGGATGTTATCTCATCTTCACTTGATAGAGGGAATAAATAGTGGTTCAAAATGATAAAATAACTTTTCCAAGAAAACAGCTTGTAGTATTTTCACGGCAATGTATGTGTGTGTACCTGACTCTGAAGCAAATGCCTTAATCATTGCTTTATATTGTCAGATTTTTAAAATAGTGTTGGTGAAAGGAAATTTAAATATTAGTAAAAATTATATTTACACGTTAATCTGTGGATTGATTAGTATGATTTGTTGTAATAAAAATGGTAAGTAAAGATTTGAAAAAAGCACTACGGATTTGATGAAGGCAGCCTCCATCTTGCAATGAAATCATGTCCCAAACCATGCTGGTGGGGGAAGTGTTTGGAACTCTGAGTATGCAGTGTTATGAATGAAGTTGATGTTGAAGGGCCAGCCGATAAAAAAATGAACAAAAGGACCTCAGTGCCGAAGGTAGGCAACCTTCAATGGATGAGGTGTGAGGTCTGGTAAGGATGCTGATATAACCCAGATCAAGGTGGCTTTTCTTTGCTATCACCTCAAACCAGCCAACACAGCTTGAAATGGATCTTCATGAGGTAAGGATATGAGCAATTCTGTGGCTGAAACTCACAGGAGCTGTCTTAGTCTACCAGGGCGGCTATAACAAGATACCACAAACGGGGTGGCTTAAACAACAGGGATTTATTTCTCACAGTCATGGAGGCTGCGAACTCAAGACGCTGGCAGATGCGGGTTCTGGTAAGAGCTCACTACTTGGCTTGCAGATGGCGCCTCTGTCTCCGTCCTCATGTGGCCTTTCCTCTGTATGTGCACGTAAAGAGGGGGAGCTCTCTCTCTTCCTCTACTTCTAAGGCCGCCAATCCTATCAGATTAGGACAGCACTCTTATGACCTCATTTAACCTAAATGACCTCCTAAAAGCCCTATGTCCAAATACAATCACATTGGGGGTTATGATTTCAACTTGTGAATTTTGAGGGGACACGATTCAGTCCGTAGCGGGAGCCCTCCTAGTTTCTTAAGAAAGTGCCTCTAAACGTGGCCAGTAAATTTGTTTCAGAAGTGAGGGTCACTATCCTGAAGTCATTAGGCTGTGGGAGGAGACACATCAGCCCTAGAATCTACTTTTTAATGTGTAAGCCAATTCTTTCCTTTCTGCACAGCTACAGACATCCATGTTTTATTTCTTCCTGCATTACCAAGCCTGAGGCAGAACTGGCCATGGCCCACCACATTCCTACGGGAAGTGGAGACATCACCTATATAAGAAGGATGCTTAGTATTCAGTGCTCCCAAATTACGTATTTTTGTTGTTGTTTCCTAAGAGGGGACATCTGTTATGAGAAAATAACTGTTCGCTATAAGTATCTTCTAAGGAGAAAGTATCTTTTTAAGTTCACAACAAGAAGGAAAGACTTGGCAGATAAAACAGACCCTCATTGCCTAATCCCTTCTCTACCTTCATTTCTCAACTGTCATCACAAATCATATGTTAGAGAGCAGAAGGCACTGCCCTGTACATCAGTTCTTGTAACTTGACATTGGGGAGTAATTTTCTCTCAGACAGTTAGCTGTGTGGGCCAACTATGAAATTATTCAGAAGTTTTATTTTAAAATTGGAGATTTTTTTCATAATTTTGCATAATAAAGTTTGTAAAAAGATTCTAAAGGCCTTAAAGCCAAGTATGTAACATTTGCCACAAAATTTTAGGAAAATGAGCAGTCACTGTCACTATTATGGAAACAGATGTAGAGACATTCTCCACTGCAGCAGAGAGGAGATTCTGTGGTAAATCCCTACTCTCGGGGTCCTCCTTACCTCTCCACTCCTGGAATCGTGCTCTGACTCAATCTCACAAATGCCGTGGAAATATTGCTTCTCTATCAGATCTCTGCACAATGATGTCTTCTCAGAGTCCTTCCTTGACCTCCATGATTGTGTTCTATTCCCTCTCATGCTTTTCATTTAATCACCGCACGTATCCCTATGTAACACATTATATATTTATTTGCTTACTATCTGTCTTCTCTGTCCATATAAGCAGGACTTTTTTTTCTGTTCTGTCTGGTACCTAACAGGAGCTCATTAAATGTTTGTGGAACAAATCAAGGAATTAGAGATCTGTAAAAAAGTGAATTTTCATGGAAAGTAAAAAGTCACTGGAGAAAGTTTTTTAAAAATGTATAAATTAAAATTATTTGAACCTGTATGAATGAAAGTGAACATAATGCACCTCAATTATAAATCAATCCTCTATTAGAGAAGACAATAATTATTTAACTAATTATTCCTTTTTTTCCTCCGTCCTCACTTCTCAGAAACCTGCCCATATTCTCTACTCATAAAATCTGCTCCCCAAACTCCTCCTGAATGGACAATAATGGAGTCACACTAGCAACTGGCCACTGCTGACTGGTCAAGGAGTATACACCTGTATAGTGTAAGGTCAATTGTTGATCTATGGAGAGAGGTGTGGTGCAGACTTCCATGGAGGGTCAAATAATGAGAGTTCAATAGAGAGGCTGTAATGGCTATCTTAGTTGTTTACATTTCAGTCTCTGCCCTAGCTCATGACTGTGTGTTCTCTAAAATCCTCCATAGTCTATCAAGGAATTCCAGATTGTGCCCTTGAGGTCCTATTACATGTGTTGTTTATTGCATCTAAATTAAATCTGTCCTATGACCCATAATTAAAATGTGATATATTTTATCATCACTTTAACTGACATAATGATCAGTTTGTTTTTATAGTTATTACAAAAATGTCAATAATAGAAAATTAAATGTATTCACAGAAATTTTTCTATTTGTATTTTGCAACCATTTGACTATAAATAATTTTCATAATACCAATTTAACTTTCCATTCAAAAATATCTATGGTATCTTCTTCTTTCAATATAACTTCTATGACTATAATAAGCTTATATCTTCTCGGTCAAGCAGAAATTTCATTTTTTCTCATCTCTGCAATGGGAAAAATGCAACATTTTTTATCAATAAAACCATCTAGAAATTGTCTGTTTCATTTGTGTTTGATGCCATTTAGGGAAAAAAGAAAAAAACGTAGTTCAGTTTCATCTAAGGGATATAGCTGTATAAATCTAAAGTAAGCATTCTATGGTGGTTACCAGAGGCCAGAGGGTAGGAGAATAGGGGAGAGTTGTTTAAAGGTACAAACTTGCAACCAGCAGATAAATAAGTCCTGGAGATTGAATGTACAGCATAGTGATTATAGACAACAATACTGTATTATAAAATTCAAAGCTGCTAAGAGGCTAGATCTTAATTTTTCCCATCACAAAACAGAAATGATAATTATGTGGCATGATAAAAGTGTTGGCTAATACTATGTTGGTAATCATATTGCAAATAAATATATGACATCAACACATGTATACCTTAAACTTACACAATGTTATATGTCAATGTCAATTATATCTCAATAAAAATTAAAAAAAATAAAGTAAACATCCTACTTGGTATTGTTGAAATAGTATGAATTATAGTTAGGCAAAATTTTACCATGACTAGTATTACTAATCATAATAGATTCAAATAAATACTTTTATCCTAAAGTGGAGAGAAGTATTGATAGAGTGATTTTCTGACCAACTGCCCTTATTTTCTAAATTAAATTTCATAGATGCTGTATTTCATTTATTTCTTAGCCATGTATTTAGTGTGCTATTCTTTCAACATTTAAAAAATTAAAATACATATACATATTTACAAATACATATTTATTTGTATGTATATGTATACATATGTTTGTATACATGTATATGTATTTGTATGTATATGTATACATTCACTGGGGCCATGAAAAAAGAAGCCCAATACGTAGACATGGAGTTCAGGGTAGACATCTTTGCTGGAGACAGAAATGTGAGAATCCGTATAGAAATGACAATTACTTCTGTGGAGAGGATGAGGTTGATTTGTTTAAAAAATACTTAAGTAGCATTTGATATGCAGCAGGCATTCTTCTAAGTGCTTTTACAAATATTAATTCATGTAATCCTCATAGTAACTCTATGAGATGCGTGTGAAGATTGGGACGGAATTCCCTAGAAGTGAACTCCAAATAACAAGGACGAGGGAAACAGATCTGAGAAGAAGACTAAGAAATGGCCAGGGAAGCAGGAGGAAATCTGGCAGGCTGCAGTGAACACAGGCGCTAAGGGAAGTGAGTACTTCATGAAATTGTCACAAGTGGACAATATCTAAAGCACAGAGAGTCCAAGTGAAGTGAGAGCTAAAAAACACACATTTAGTGTTTAGTCACAACGGCATCATCAATATCCTTGCAAAATTGTGAAAAAAGATTTAGTCCAGTGGTGGGGGCAGCAGCGGGTGAGCCGAGAAATGTACTGGAACAGAGGCTGTGAATATAGCAATTTAGGATATCATATTATGAATCTATGCTGAAAAGTAAGAGCATTTGAAGAGAAACTTTTGTGGAGGGTGTAGTTTCATATGTTTCTGCCATTAGAGAGAGAGAGAGAGAGACAAAAGCTAAAACAAAAATCAAATGAATAGAGGATGAGATCCTGGGCACAGGTGAAGAGGGTCTAACTTTAGCCAGAAGAAAAGAGTATCTTCCATTAAAATGAGAGGTTTTCTTTGGGAGAAAAGGGGCATATGATACATTTTCAGGTGTGTGTGTGTGTGTGTTTGTGTTTTGTGAGTGAGTTGTTGGAGTAGATAGAAAGCTGAAGATTTTCTTGCTGTGATTCAATTTTTATGTGAAGAAGAGGTTGTCTATTCAAAATGTCAAGAAGTAGTGGACTTTTAAAAATTTGAAGGTTTGATATTTTCTCTAGGTGAAATAAAATGAGGTATAGAAAATTTCTTATGAAAGGATTTCTGGGCTGCTGGAATCCCACATTATAAATTCATAGAAATTTGTGCCTTCAAAATTCAGTGCCCCTTCCCTCCAGATACAAGAATTAAAATCTGAAGGATTCAGAGTTGGATTTTATCAATTGGATAAAGAACAAAAAAGGCAGGACTTGGAGGAGCTTTGGCAAGAGGGAAAACGTAAGTGGTTTGTTACTGAATCATCAACTAATAATTTCTCCTACATATGTTCTTTCTTTGTTCAAAAATGTAGATGATACTTTAAGCTAGTGACATCACACTTGGGAATTGCAAAATATGAAAATAGCTAAATCCACATTCATGTTTATTTTAGCATAGAAAATAATACTATGTTTTTAAACAATGCAGTATGCAACACTGTGGCAATTACAAGATATGGCAGCACATCCATCTACCGGATGTACTATTACACCAAGCTAAATTGGTAATGATAATGACTGGAAGATAAAGTGGGGAATAATCATGGTAATATGAATTTTAAAAGATGTATGTACACAAAAATATATGTATATTTTAAGATCAACTAAGCAAAAATTGGTGTTCATGCAGAAAAACATGTTTTGAAAGGGAAAATACATTAGGTCAGTGAGATTATGGATGTATTTTTGTCATTTTTTTCAACTTTTTACAATGTTGTTTCAGTTATCATGTTTGTTTGCTCATGCACCAACCATTCTCTGCCACTTTTCATTGACAGCAGGTGGGCTGACTATGTTCAGAAATCCAGCTCTCAGGGAAGGATAGCCTATGCCTACCTGAGGAATGAGTTTATAAATAATGAACTCTTCATGAATTCACATTAATCATGGTGATTTCATTTTCCTTACAGTGACTGGTTTAGATATTTCTATATGATATATCTCTGGCCAATGAGATGAGAGAGGAAGTAAGCTATCTCCCAGGGTTGGGGATGGGGTACTTTTGAAAAAGATCCTTGCTCTAAATGGAGCCACAGGGGAAGGGCCACATGATGTCTCTTTCCACTTATTATGTCTGTATATGGTGCCTATGACCGAAACAACCATCTCGTAATGTTGAGGGAAACTACCCTGAAATAAAGATGACCTGCTCTGAAAAATAGTAATAAAACGATGGTAAGAACCTGGATTCGTGTTGAATTAACCAGTCTTGGAGCATCTTGCCTCTGTACTTTGTATCATGTGAAATAAGTAGCCACGTTATTTAAGCTACTTGTGCTGTGGTTTTGTCCTACCAGCAGCCTAATGTCCCCTGACAGTTATTTTGCTGTTTTTGCTTTAACAAACTGATTATTAACCAACTTGTTCCAATGTTTTTGATTGGAGCATGCTTAGAGGATGAGAAAATAATATCAATAATACAAAGCCCAAATCTGAATCCCTTTTTCTTATCATTAAACCTATTCTGACATTAAAACAATGCCTAATGTTTTGCTATAAAAGAGTCAGATTTTCAAATTACATTTTAAAAGTATATCCAGAGTAAAGATAAAATACGGGTAACAATGAAGCAAAACATTCTGTTACCTCGTAAGTAAATTAATATTAGAAGCACAGAATGATTTAAAAATAAAACAAAAGCAAAACAACAACAACAAACAAACCTCCCCAAATAATTGTAGACTATTGACTCTAATCATGTTTACTAAAAGACTGACCAATCCACTAGGGAAACGGTTATTGGATTTGGCTCTTGTTACCTGAAGTCACACTTCTGGAGAACTGTGCAATATGAAATTCCCTAATGTTAGCTAATAGGTCAAATCATCACTTATCTGTATTTTAGATTGTGACAATATCATGATAAAAAGGTTTGTTATTCTCCTTCTTTTAGATACAGAAGTAGTTGTTAGGTATACTTTTATAAAGCAGGGGAGTTTCCTCTAGGAATTATATGTTAAAAGCTGTTCACTGTGTAGGCCTAACTTCCTGTCATTCATAATGTGAGAAATAAAAGTAGAAAAATATCCCATAGAAAGGAAATGGAGACACCAGGGAAAAAGAGTTAGTTTCATCATGTTACAACCAGCTAGCATACATGTGTAAACTAAGTTAATTTAAAAAATAAAAAAAACTGAAAGGAAGGGCAAGGTCATACAATTATATATACTACTAGAGATAAAAGAAACCATAGAGATAAGTATCTGGAACATCCTGGGATTTTTTTAGTGAGGAAACTGAAGCCTAGAAACTGATTTTTTCCCCCCAAAGTCTTCCATTTGCATATTGGCAGAGCTTTAACTCAAACACAGGAACTGTGACCATTCAAGGAAAGGGCAACTGCAAGCCTCAGAAAGATCCACTGTTCTCACAAATATCTTTCTCTTTCTTTCCCCAAACATGGATTTCAGATTATTCACAATATTTAGAAATTAGCATTTCATCAAATCATAACTAGGGGATTTTTATTCTCTGTTTTGGGCCAAAGCCCTATGAGTAATAAATCAAGGAATTCATCAATTAAAACAGTCTTTAAAATTTTTGTGTTTATATTTTTGAAGAGGAAACATAATCTCCCTCTAAATAATAATAGGGAATATTGATTCTTATTGCTAGTTAAGAGAGAAGAGTGAGAAAACTGGGATGGGGAAAAAGAAAATAAGGAGCAATGGGGAGGGGGGCGTAAAGAGATAATTAGAAAGTTAAGAATGGGGCAAATGTAAATATGTAAACACATTTCTAAAAATTTGTAAGTAAAGTCCGAAGAGAATGTGATATAGAACAGATCTTTTACTACTGAAAACACAATGAACAAAGGAAATAAAATAGAAACACAAAATAAAGGAAATAATGCCATATAGTCTTCCTTATACAGTTGCTCCTAATTACTAAAACTCTTTTAGAAAAAAATGTGTGGAACTATTTTGTCTGGATTTTATAGTTAAATTTGTAAGACATTTTTTCAAAAGAAGGTGGCATTCATTTCTTTGAATGAGTTCAACTTTCCTCATCACAGTGGCTCTGATGCCCATACTACTGCAGTTTGTTTAAAAGCAAAGTTCTTCTTACCATGCTGTTTTCATTTCTTTTCTTTAAGGGGGGAAAAAAAACAAATTAAAGCTGGTATTATATAGCTAAATCAAAATGGAGGTTTCCGAGAATACATTCTGCTCAACTACTAATGCCAATAGCTCCAAATGGAAGGAAATGGAAAAAATACCAAGGAATACAATAAATTTTGTTGTGAGAAGAGAAAGAAAAGAAGTGAATATATTAACTGTCTTTCTCTATTATCGTTATTATCTGTATCAAGAAAAAGAATGATATAGAGAGATTTACGACTGCAAGATAGGAAAATGATATCTATCTCTTTGTTATACAATTAGTTTATTAATTCTAATTAATCTATTAATTCATATTGAGTGTGACAGCTAGGGACAGGGGATAGGTACTTTGGAAAGACCTGGAAAGACAGCTGAGACATTTCTAATAGGGTTCAAATTAGAACTTTAATTCACAGCTAATGTAATTCAAGTTACCTTTTTTTATTTCAAGGATCCATAGCTAAAGTCAGGCCAGTTTCCTCATTTCCCCTCAAAGTCTGTTGCCATCCCAGATTTTGTCTCTGTTTAGACGAATATATTGGAAACTTTTCAACTGTCTGCCTTTGATTATCTCAGCTTGTATGAGAAAAGGAGAGCAAAATGTTAGCCTATGTAGGGAAATGTCCCACAAAATGTTACCATACTCTTTCCTTTAGAAAAAAGAGAAGCAAAATTTGTACTCAATATACCTGAGACTAGATATTTAGAACATTTTGGTTTCAGATATGTGACGAAGCAGGTAACTAACTTTCTGACTAGAAAACTGTTACTGTTCCAAATATTAGCTTAAGTTTTTATCCTTAAGTATAATAAATATTATCAACTAATAATAATCAATTTTCTCAATCCTCAGAGTAGTTCTGCTGGTGAAATAAGTCCTAATGTAAAAAACCCTGGAATTTCTGATTGTGCTGTAGTGAAAAGTGTCTATGGAGGGGTCTGAGTTTAGTTCAAGATTGGAACTGCAGCTGTTGGTGACTATATGTATGTTTAGTTGACATCCTGAGTTCAACTTCTCTGAATCATCACTGTAAAGGAACAGGGAGCCCCAGGAAGCTGAGTCAGGTCCTCTGGGAACCATTAACATGTTGATCTTTAGTCACATCCATTCAGACTGTAAAATGTCAGACTCATGAAGGAACGAGAAATATGGGCCCAGAGAATGAAAGACAGTTGGTGCCACTTCCTTTTTTATTCATAGCATCCAATAAATAGGTCTCTTTTTCTCTTGGTTCTTTACATAGATTGCTCATTATTTTACATTTTTATAAAGACCAGCTAGTTTGTCTAAACTGCCATTCCTTTTTCTCCTGTCCAAATTCTACCTAATACATAATCATATAGTCAGGAATTAGATAACATTCTCTTGTTAAATGCCCTACTTAATTCCCTTTATTGTAATTTTCTGAGAACAGAGACCAGACTTTTGATTTTTTGTAAGCTACCTCAAATCCTAATAATTAAGTTAATTTATAAATGATTAAACTTTGTCACACTGTACACATTTTATATCCTGCAAAGGTTCTAACATATAAAAAGCATATACATAATGCTCAGCTTTGAAGATATTAAAAATTGAATCTCCTTATTCAAGTGTAATGATAGAATTGAAAGAGATCTTCAAATGATTTAATCTCTTCCTTCGCTTCTCAGAAAGATCTTACCTCTTATCTCTGCGCCCCGCCCCTCATGTCGAGTTTATCTAAGTCTTTGAAATCTTGCTCTTGTCTTCTTCAGGACATACTATTATTTAACACTCTTTTTGATCCTAACTCCATATATTGTTTTCCTTAGACATTTAATCATGTCTCAGATACATCTTTCGTGGTGATGTGTAAGCTACTGAGAGACGTGAGGAAAACTATAGACTTCCCTCTAAGGTGCAAATACACACACGCACAGATATTTTTTCACACACATTTTTGAAGACCATCCATGGATGCCCACTCACTCATGTCTTTTCAAGTGAGGCTTCCAGTGCCTATTAGGAAGGACAGATGGTCACCTGTATCTCTCTGGCCTCTGAATAAGGAGATGAGGTAAGTGGCTGCGGGGAGAGAATGTCGACATAATAGTGATATGGCAAACACTGGTACCTCAGGAACCTTGACTTCTTTAAGGGTTATAATTAATGAATGCAAACTTGAAATGGCTTTAAAGGAGTTTCATCCAGAGCTGACTGTATATATATTAAAAAAAAACGAAACTCTTGCTATGTGAATTAAGGCAAATCTAAATTCTCCTTGCTAAACATCTTTCCTCAGTTGGCACATTCTTCAGCAATTCCTTAAGAGAAAAACATAACAATAACAGGTTAATCCTGGGAGGTCTGGAACCAGAATAAAATTATTGGCTCTGAAAGGAGGGCCTGGGTGTTTCTAAGATAAATTGCTTAACTCTCAATTTTTTGATAACCCACATTAACACTAGGACGTGGATATCATAATGATTTCTTACCTGTTTCCTTTCCTCGTTGATTGAACAAATGAGATGAAAACCACAGAAATCAAATAAGATATGTAGAATCTTGAATAATGTACACACTCTCACATAATTATAAAACCAAATTCTATGCTAAATATAAATTTTACCTGTAATATTTGTCATTGAGGATTATCTGTTTGCTTCAACTGTTATAAATAATTGAGCAGGAAGCACCTGAAACTAAGCTTCTTTTCATAAAAAGAGAAAGTTTTAATTTGTGCTGTCAATTCACTTTCCCCAGCTTTCAGTATGTGGAACTAGCCAGGAAGCAGGGGAGGAAAGATAATTATGAAAAATTGTGATAGGAAACTGTATCAGGAAGGGCACTCTTTAACTTGTTAGAAACTCTGGAGGGTCTAGGTAAATAATACTAAGCACTCAGAGTTTTGGAAATGCCTGTTGAACAAGTGACAACTTGATTGGTTTTAAGCTTGTAAGAGTTCACTGTCATCTAGAATAGAAGAGAGTAAGATTTTAGCTGCCCAAACAGCTACTGTTATTAAGAAAAACATAATGAAACAAATGAACTGCTTATGTGAGATAAAATAGTTATTTTATAAAAATAGTAAATTTAAGTTTTTTTTTTTTTTTTGTGGGGAAGACCAGCCCTGAGCTAACATCCGTCGCCAATCCTCCCCTTTTTGCTGAGGAAGACTGGCCCTGGGCTAACATCCGTGCCCATCTTCCTCCACTTTATATGGGACGCCGCCACGGCATGGCTGACGGGCAGTGCGTCGGCGGGCGCCCGGCATCCGAACTCGCGAACCCCAGGCTGCCAAGCGCGGACTAAACCGCTGCGCCACCGGGCGACCCCAGTAAATTTAAGTTTTAATTGTATAAACATGTAAATGTATTTACTTATCAACGTAGTTGCTGGGATTCAGCAGGCAAAAATGTGTTTATCTTATCTAGGCAAATTAGCAAATTATAGTTTATATGCCCTTAAAATTTTTCTATTTATGGTCATTTTTTGCTTTTTAGGATCTCATTGAAATATAATTTTAAAAAACAGCCCTTTCACTTCCAGCTATGATGGATTAACAGAGACTGCATTTATCCTCCTATCTGAAACAACTTAAAAAAAAAGTAAAAATAAATGAAATGATGGTTTTCAACTAATTAAATATTAGCCAGTGAGGAGAGAGATCCCACAAAGGTGGGAAACAAGAGTTCAGCCTTACATTCCAATATTTGCTCCAGTATACTGACTGAAGAGTTTCCACACTAAAGTTTAGGGAGGGGGAGTTCTGGAATTGCCCAGTGGTCTCCCTCAGTTGAGGAGACAAACCAAGGAGTCTGGGGAGGCCACGGCGGCTAGAGTATGCGGGGCAGAGTACCAGAGAGGAAAGAGTGGCACAGCAAGAGAGATCCAGAGACATTTGGGTGGCCCTCAAATCTTCGGCCTAATACTGATCAGTGCCCGCATGAGAGAAAGGTACCCAAATTTGGGTAAAGAACCACCTGAAAGGACTAGAGGGGATAACACTTAGAACATACATAAAGAAGAGAATATTTCTTGTCCCTAAGTTGCAAAAGTCTCAATTCATGGAGCACCAAGTAGAGTAGTCAGAAGGTTGTTTTCCTCAGTACTGGGGAAAAATGACCATAGAATAAACATTTCTCTGATTCTGCCTAACAAAGCTTAACAGCAAGATAACAAAATACCAAATTGTTTCCAAGCATTTAAACTGCATCCCAGAACAGAGTTCAAGAATATTTATAGAAATACAACATATCTAGCACCCAAGAAGGTAAAATTCACAATATCAGGCATTCAAATCAAAATTACAAGGCCTGCAAAGAACAGTCAAATATAACTCATAATGAGAAGAGTGAAAATGACACCGAAAATAGAATTAGTATACGAGGATATTAAAACTGCAATCTTAACTGCATTCCATATGATCAAGAAGCTAGAAAAAATATTGAGTGTGTTCAGCAGAGAGAGAAAATAAGAGACCCGAACCGAATTTCTGGAGATGAAAACAACAATATCTGAGATGGAAAATACACTATATAGGATTATAAACATATTAGACATAGCAGAAGAAAAGAAAAAAAAAAGACATAATGAAAGAAACCATGTAAATTGAATAGGGGAAAAAAGACTAAAAATCATGAATGGTGCATTAGTGAGCTCTAAGGTAACCGTAAGCATCCTAATTAATATACAGTTAATTGGAGTTCTGGGAAGAGAGGAGAGTACCCGAAGAAGGAAAATGGCACCAGATGGAAATATGGATCCATATAAAGGAACAAAAATGCCAGAGCAGGTAACTTCACGGGTAAATGTAGAAGACTTTTTTAACATTTAAATCTCTTTGAAAGATAATTAGTTCATCAACTGTGACAAACATTCCATACTAATATAGGATGTTAATAAAATGGATCTGGAGTATATGGTGACTCTTTCTAGCTTCACAAATTTTCTGTAAATCTAAATGTATTCTAAGTAAAAAGTTTATTTTTAAAAAATAACTGTTTGAAGCCAAAATAATGACATTGCAGTGTGTTATTTATACCACATGTAGAAACAAAATGTACGACAACAATAGCACAAAGGCCAGGAAGGGAAAAGTGGAAGTATACTGATTGAAGTTTCTTGTACTATAAGAAAAATGACTTAATATCACTTGAAGGTAGACTGGGATAAATCAAAGATGTATACTCTAAGCCCCAAAGCAACCATTAAAATAACAAAATAAAGAATGATAGTAAATAAATCAAAAAAGGATATAGAATATTATCATATACAACACTAAATTCAAAGAAGAAAGAGGAAAAAAAAGGAACAAAAACAGGACAAACAGAACAACAATAGCGAGATGTAGACAAACACAAACATATCAATTATCACATCAAATGTAAGAGTTCTAAACGCCCCAACAACGACAAATATCGTCTGATTGCATAAAACAGCAAGACCCAAATATATGTTGCCTAAAAAACCTACTTTATATATAAACACACAAGTTAAGATGGAAAATATTGTACAGTTTTTACACCAATCAAAAGAAACCTATGGTGGCTATATTAATAATTAATCACATTTTTCAGCAGAGGGCGTTACCAGTGATAAGAGGGTCATTTCATAATGGTAAAGGGAGAGATGCATCACGAGGACAAAGCATTCCTAAATGTTTATGCACCTAATAGCAGAGCTTCAAATTACATGAAACAAAAACTGACAGAACTGGAAAGGAAAGTAGACAAATCCAAAATTATAATCAGAGATTTCAATAACCATGTCCCAATATTCAATAGAAAAAGTAGATAAAATGTTTAGTAAGGATATAGAAGATCTGATAAACACTATGCGCCAGCTTGATCTAATTGACACTTATAAAACAGTCCATTCCACCCATACTTTTCAAGGGCAGACAGAACATTTACCAAGTTACACCATATTCAGGGCCATAAAATAAATCTCAATAAATTAGAAATTATTCCATTCATACAAAATATGTACTCTGACCCTAATGAAATTAAATTGGAAATAAGTAAAAGAAAGATATTTGGAAAATCCCCAAGTATCTGGAAACTAAATAACACTCTTCTAAAAAACTCATGAATCAATTTTGAAATCACAGGGAAATTAGAGAATACTTTGAACTGCATAAAAATGAAAGCATAGCATATCAAAACACAGCCAAGGAAATTTTTAGAGAGAAATTTAAAGCAAGAAAATAAAAAAAAAAAATCAGAGTAGATGTCAACAGAATAAAAATAGAAAAGCAATAGGGAAAGTAAATGAAACTAAAGGCTGAGTCTTTAAAACGCATAAAATTGATAAACCTAGATAAGGAAAATCTGATAAGGAAAAAAAGAGAGAAGTCACAAATTACTAAAGTCAAGAACTAGAGGTTTCACTCATTACAGATTCTAGTATAATGAAATATTATTAACAACTGTTTGCCAGTAAATTTGACAACTTAGATGAAATGGACCAATTTCTTGAAAGACACAAACTAACAAAACTCACTCAAGAAGAAATACATAACCTATATATTCCTAAAAGAGAAGGGTAGTGGGAAGACTGGGTTCCTGGAGATGATATATCACATCAAGAAAGCAGTCACTGAGGATCTCTGAGACCCAAGAGAGATGGTCTAGCGTGAAGAGAACTCTCTGGAATAACTTGCACCCTTTCTTCATTTTGGTGAAATTTAATATCCAGAAACAAGGACTTCAATAGTTACTTCATGTCTTGTATTCAGATTTCTCCTAATGCACATGGTAACAATCAGAAGGAATTATAGCATTGATATATTTCTATAAAAGGTATAATGAATTTAAGCATACTTTTGTTTTTAAAAAGGTAACTCTGCAAATTAAATTCCCCAAGTTAAATGTTTTAGATGGTAAACAAAAAAAGGGTGGCTTGTGATGGGCTTTATTGAGAATAGAGGAGTTGGATTGTAGTACAATTCTTAGACCATGTCTATATAGCAAAAATAAATTGGTGATATAATTAACCCATTTTAATCAATAATATCATTCAACTTATTTAATTTATACTAATAAATAAGATTTTTTTGAAAACTCTATTCTGATTATTTCCCTTCCCTTTTTATATTGTCTCTCCTGCCTTTTTCTTCTCAAGGATGTTTACTTTGCATTTTTTTCTTCTATTAGGTAGAGATATCAGTTGAAATCTGTCTTAAAAGTTTGTGGCACTGAAATTAATAAACTAAGCATTCCTAAAGAATCTATGGCACATTTACTATCTGATGAGATTGCTAGGTATTCTGGGAATAAATAAAGCCTTTTGAGCTTGGCCTTCCAGGAGTTTTTCATCCTGTCCAATTATCTTTTGAATTTGAATAATGTAGATAACTAAGATCAGGAAATTAATTCTTAAGCAAGGGATAAATTAGTGTTATGAAAACCATAGTTTAATACAAAAACAAGTTTCCATTTCACCATTATTATTTCTAAATTTACCAATAGTATTTATAATAGAAGATTCTTGTCAAAATAGTTGTACAACCAACAACCAAATGAAGCCTAGAGTTATGGACAATCAATTAGACCAGCATGTACCAACTGATGGCATAATCCATTTGAACGGGAGCCAGATTTCCCAAAGGGGTTTTGATCTAGTCATTGGAGGTAAAACCAACGCTTAAAGATATCAGACTGTACCTTTAAAAAAAGGAACTTGTCTAATTCAGTGTACCTAATAAAAGAGAAACCAAATAGCAGTTTAAAGGTCATTAAAGTTCCCCAGCAAGATTCTGTGGTCACCTGAAGAAGACAAATCTGATTTCCCAATATAACTATCCAAACTGTTAAAAGTAAATATTTTAAAGTTTCACATCTATAATGTCACTTATCTATATTTATATTAATATTTTTAATCTCTCTGAATATTTCATATCATTTTATTAACCTATACGCCCCAAATTAAATTTTCATACTCCAATAAATTTTCAGAGTTAATTCACCCTTTAGTTTAAGGAGTAGATGATATGTAGATAACATGTCTTGAAATAATCATGCACTAGACTGATGAATTTAAAAGAATCCAAAAAATGTTTTGTGAAAGGATTTTGTTAGGTTCAAAAACTTTCCAATGTCTCAAAATTGACACAACTTTTCCCCTTTGACATAAATATTGTGCTTTTACACATAAAATATGACTCTCTGAGCTGTTTCCTGCCTGAGTTCTGCTCTTTGTGTTTACGTTATCATGTATTACACAAAGTCATTTTGTGACTAATTTCCAGAGCACTGAGTCACAGTGTGGCTGTGGCTTATCTTTTTTTCTACATGGTACTGCTCTTGTCCCTTATTTTTTGGTAATACTCTTATACAAATAAGCTTCTTCCATAATTAAATAATTGTTTGTCTCGTTATAGTTCTGTGGTTGTGTACTTCTATATTATGTGCTTTCATTTTCGACCAGAAGCAACGTTTAATGTCATTTCATAAGCAAGAAGAACATGACAGTACATCGTGTAGGTATGTAACCTCTTGCTTTAATTTACATAATTGCACTACATGTAGAATTGATCATATATATTCTTAATTAAGTATCTTAGAATATGAGCTTTGGTCTTTGGAGACTTGTAAAATATTTCCTTAGAGAGATTAGTTAATGCTGGTATAAAATATTTAATTTAGATTATAACAATTCTAATGTTTACATCTAATTTTAAATATCACCAATTAATCAATGAGAGACGTTTCTTTAAACATAAGGCTCTCAGACAGTCTCTATTATATTTTTCTACACATTACTAAATAATATTTAAAGGTAAACCAAATCTTCAGGAAATTCCAATTAAACAGACTCAATTAGTAAAGAATTGCCACTACGAGCTTAAAATTATAAAAAAGGCCACAACTGACTAACCTCTTACAAAAATGTTTATGATCTGAAAAGCATAAACATAGATTGCATATATACTTGTTTAAGAACGAAGTGCAAAGTGCTGAGAACTTGCATTGCAATATGAGTTTACTTTGTTTTCAGAGAAGAGTCAATTTTCATTTTGGGGTTACAGACAATGGTCCTCCTTTACCCCTTTTTACTTTTCAGTACCCTGTTTTTCGCCCAAGAAAAAGAAATAAAAGTTATTTCTCATGGGCTAGAAAGTATATTGCCAAGTACTCACGAGTAAAATCTCTGAAGAAAGATCTTGGAAAGATTTTTCAAAGCGGAGTTGAGGTTATTTTGTTTTCCCTTCCAGGCATCGAAGAGGGGATTTATCTTTTCTGCTTCTTTTAAACAGATCAAGAAACTGAGAAGTGAAGAGTAATGACAGATGCAATTTGATCCTGCCAGCAGTGAAAGGGCGAGGTAAGAATTTGACGATTTTCCAGCCCAAAGTCGCCCCTGTCTATTGGAGCAGAGGGAGCCTCGCGCCGGCTCCGCGATCGCTGGCAGTGGGAATAGCCAGGCTTCCTGTTTAGGTCACTCCAACTCTATTTAGGCTAATTTTGCCAAACTCTTCAAAAGCCTTTTCTATTACGGAGGAAACAGACAAAGGAAACAGCTCACACTAAGATTTCAGAATTACTGTTTTTGAATAACTATTTCTTTTACTTTCCAGGATTCTTTTTGTAACCAGTTTAAAAAAAAAGCTTTTTTTCCACTTATATGTTTTTAAAACATTATATATTTATCATTACATTGTTACATAGTAAAATGAACTTTTTTTTTCAATTTGTTTCTTATCTTCAAATTATTTCTTCCACATTGTCAGTATATTTACGAAAAAAATCTGAGGGCTATTGAAGTTCCCTCTGATAAGAGAGGCCATAGATTGTATTGTCTGTGGCAGAATGTCAGGCTGTGAACCCTGCCTCAGCTACTTGCTAGCTTCGCAGCTTTGATCAATTATTTAAACTCTCTGTGCCTCAGTTTCTTTTTCCCTAAAATAATGATAATAAAAGTTCCTAGGTTTGATATAGTAGTAAATGGTTAATACGTATAAATATACGTATACATACAAATATATATAAAGCACTTAAGACAGGCCCCCATACATAGCAAACCTTCCATAAATGTTAACTATTGTGTTTATTGCTGTTTTTATTATTATTTTACATAATTTATAAGTACTTAATGTTACTTGGCTTGTAGTTTGCTATCATTGAGGTTAACCCTTCATATTTCCGTAATGGAATTATGGTCATAGACCAAGATCACTAGAGATTTCATAAGATGGCAGAGTCTACTTTGCCACGAAGGCTGAAGTCATTTAATCAGAAAATCTTTCAGTTTCTTGTTTTTTCCATCTCAGATTGTCTTTGTGCCTTCAACTTTCCCTGCTTCTTTCCATTGACGTCTGTGTAAGGATAACTTTTCTTCTTGTGTGTTTTTAACATTTATTGAACAATTATTAAGTGTCTGACACGTACATTGTCTCATTTAATTCTCACAACAAGCTTATGAAGAAAGTCCTCTCTGTATGGTGTAGAGGAGGAAAAATAATTTTCTTTCCACCCTTCTAGATTCTTGGCTGAGACCACCCTGTAATAAAAAACAAATTAACAGGAGAAAAACAAGCAGAAGTTTAATAACATGTATACCTCCTCTATACAGGTGAGATACCCAGGAAAACTGAGTAATTCCACAAAATAGCTCAAGCCACCACCTTAAATAACATCTCCAGCTAAAGGGAAAAGATGTTAGAGGGAGGGGGAGCCAGTTGTAGGAGGCTGATGGAAAAGCACAGTAAACAAGGGTAAGGTTGTTATGCAGATTTACGTGCTGGCCTTCTCCAGGAATTTAGTCATTCTCCTCTTCCTGTTACAGAGAGGGAGACACCTTTACAAAGGAGGATTTCCCTTATAAATGTCAACGTCCCTTCCCAAAGGGTAACTTCTACTTAGTTTTCAGATATTCTCTTGTGTCCGCTATTTTTTTAAAATAATCAGCCTAAAAAATTCCTTGTGTCAAAGAGGTATATTTTGGGGTGACAAATTCTGGTCCCTTTCAATGGCCACTTCACAGGTTTGGGAAGGTTCAATATAGATTTGTGGAGCTCTGATTCAAATTATGTACTCTGACTTGAGAGCACAGATGTTTAAATACCCTTCTATGCTTCTTTCTCATCCATGTTCTGGATTTCATACCACAACAAAATTTTTATGCGTGTTAAAACTTTGTTGTTAACAATGAAACTTTGCTGCATAGTTATTATCCCTTATTACCTCTGTTAAAAAACAAAATTCAACTGAGTACATTTGAAGGTCTAATTGGCTTTATTTAATGATTCATGAATCAAACAGTATCCCATCCTAGCAATAGAAAGGAGTTCTGAAGAGCTACACAAAATGAAAGGGTTTTTACAGGCAGAACGTGGGAAAAAGAAGTTTCTAGCAAAGAGTGGATTGTTTCAGGCAAGATCACCTTCCTTTGGGAGAAGAGGGGTGGCCTCTGAGGCAGATTACCTCTCTAGTGCTAACCAGGTAATTCCAGATTGACTGTTAAAGGTCACAATCCTGGGAGAAGCTGACACTACAATTAGGTTAGGTATTAAGCCTTGGTTTGCTGAGGAGGGGCTTAGCACCAGTGACTCCATTTTGGGCCTGTTTCTTTTTGAACAGCTTGTACCCTGCAGCTCAAGCACACTCAGTGTTCCCTTCTTTCTCAGATTGTTGAGTTAAGTTGCCTGTTTTTGGACTGGAATGGACACTGATTAATTTTCTGGCCAATTTACAGTCTCTGCGTAGGTAGAGGTAAGCTCCCCTTTCCTTTTTTGGAAACTTGAACTAAGAGCTATAGAAAAAAGTATAGAGTAGATGCCAAGCTCTTAACTAAAAAGCAGAGATAGAGAAAGGGCTGGCAGCCATAATGGTGTGTGCAAAATGATTATGTGGAGAAAGCCACTTGAGAGAGAATGATGAAAAGAATAAATGGAAGAGAATGTGTAACCTCTGAGAGAAGAGACAGGGAAAGAATGAAAGCAAGAGCAAGACTAAGTGCAGGACAGAGGAGAGAGCGATGCATGAGCTCTACCGAAAAGTCCTTCCCTAGGCCTAGTTCAAGTTTTCCTAAGTACTCAAGAACATATATTCTTGTAATCAACCCCCTTTTTCCCTAAAGTCATTTAAGAAATCTCCTTTCTTATTATGTAAAGAATCCTACCTGAAAGAGTCACAGCTGAGCTAAAATTAATTTCCCAGAAATCATCAATTTCATATTTAAGTTGCACTTGGTATCAATGAAAACTGTTTACCATTTTGTTTCCATGTAGCTTATACAAACTTGAGTATTCTTGTGCTGAAGAGAATGTGGGAACTTGAGGGTAAACTATTTGAAGAAAAGACAGCTTCATGCTGTCACTTACGGGCTCTGTGGACTCAGCTTTTCTCTTCCCGAGGCTTGCGTGAGCTCCTTTTTGTAGCTTTATTACCAATTTGCCATTCCATTGTGTACAGGTCTAAGTCTTTATTATTTGGATAAAAAATTTTTCGCAACAATTTGACTACGTGCCATTGTATCTTAAACTTCTGTATGTAATCGGTATCTGCATGGCCCAAGTACGTGCCTAATACTAGATACTTTGTTTTTCATTCCTCGCCATTCTCTTAATATTTCTTTCCAACTCTCACACGATTCAGATAACATTCCAGGCTCTTACTATGAGCTTGTTTATTTCTTGTCCAGGATAGAAAAATTGTCTTTTTTTTTCCTATACTTGTCCTAAGTATCAGGAAATTATTTCCTAATTTTATCCATTAAGAATCTTGTCCATTCAAATGTTTCAGCAAGTTCAGGTAACTCTATATCAGTAAGACAAATCTGGAAGGAAGTTGGTTCCTTAAAAGCATTGTAAGAAGAGTAGGCATTGTTGCAGGATAGAGAACATCAGATTTAGAAAGAATATTAAAAACCAAATTGTACAGAGGTTTTGGTAAATATCCAAAACAAAGTTAAATTTTATCACATTGAACACTCATTTCATGCATTTCTGTCTAAAGTGTGTGAAAGATTAGATATTCCATTATTTCATATTCCAACCAATTACTTTTCACACAAAGTGTGGCTACAAAGATCTTTAATTGGATTAGGTGAGGATGAGTCCTTGAGCTTCACTCTTGTCTGAGTCTTCATACTTTTATCCAGAATCTAAACCATGTACTGTTTGTGGTTCACTTTTTCTAAAAGGAAATTCCTGAAAACTGATCAACAACTGGAAACAATACACATTTTTGGATTTCAGATGTAAAATAGAATGGCATCTAGGCTTTATCAAATTGTATTCATTGAAACTCTGTGTAATAGGTATGACGTATATAAACACAAGCGCAAAATTGCCTCTATATTTGTTTCATCATTAACAAAATTAATTTAGCTCTCAAGCCCCTATTTTTGCTGATGTGAAAAACGCACCCTTGCCTGTTCCAGGTGGTTTACTATTGACGAAATTGCCCGTTGAAATTTGGTCACTTTCAGGTAAACCCAGGCAATCCAGATGTCCCCTGTCCTTACTCCTTCCCTTCTTTATAGGGCACCTGAACCCTTGAAGTGTTTGGGAAGAGTGTCTGGCCCACTTTCTGTCCTCTGTCCTGACTGTTCTCTGCTGCGAAACAGCTCATTCAGCCGGGTTGTGTCTGTTACAGTTTGGCCAAGATTTTGGAATTAAAGCTCTGTTCTTGCTTTAGATCCTAGTTCTTGCAATTTAAAGCCATAGCTTTCAAGAATACAGTCTCTCCTGTGGGTTGAAACATCCATTCCGCAAGTCACATGAAGCCTCTGCTCTTTGCTCTTAGCTTTATCTGCCCAGGAGGCTAAAGACTAAGGACAAACATAAATGGAAAAATATATCATGTAGTTGTAAATCAAAATACTACTAGCTACAGTCCAGCTGCCCATTTTTAGCCAAATTTAGTATCATGCTCATTATACCAATAGTTGAGATGCCTATATATGGTATTAACTATGAGTTTGAAGTCAGAGTATCTGCATGATTAATTTATCTTTGGATAGTTTTTTTTTTTAAACCATTAAGTATCTCAATTTTCTTAATTTCTAAATGGAGATTAAAAGCAATCCATCTCATAGGGAAGCAGGGACAGCTGGATACAGGTCGGGGAGAAAGGAATACTTAGCTTCTTTTGCTACTCCTCTCTGTGGTAGATTATACTATTTCTTCAAACATATTTGGTGCTCTTCCCTCTGGATCCCTCCTTAGTAACCAGGGAGAAGAGTATGTTTCCCTCCACAGTGACGTCAGGTTTTGCTACATTACCAGTTTGGGCTAATAGAATGAACAGACAAAAAAGTAAGCAGCAGCCAAGTAGATTTTTATGAGCTTTGTGAAAAGTTTGTGAGTTTTATTATTCTATGATTTTTTTCCATTTTCTCTGCCAGATGACTGTCATTCCTACATAAGGGTTATTCTTGCAAATGGGATGACAATAAAGAAGAAATGAAGCATCAACACAGGTGACTCACAAAGGTGATGGAACATAAACCGTTTCTTGGTAAAAATGCTGTAGATTTTGGGAGTAGTTTGCCATCAAGCATAACTTAAGCAGAAATGAATGATATACTCCCTACCCACACACCCTCTTCCCTCAAAGATATGTTATCTTGACTGCATCCATAGTACTACAGTACATAACCCTGAACACTAAACTAAATTGGACCCTTGGACCCCACGCCCTCTGTCTCCCTGGCGCCCTATCTTCTTTTTCTTCCTTTGCACTTCATTGCAGAATACAAAGCAATTTGGAGGGGATGCTTTCTGGAAATTTACTGATGGTAAGCAGCAGTGTAAACACAAATAAACGACAGTCTGAAATATGTGGCAGATTTAAGTAAATTCTTGTTAAGCAATATAGTAACAACAAAAGCATTTTCAGAAATTTTGTGGTCACGAGCAAGCTGACTCCATCTGTAGGAAAACAAGTTCTTCTCAAATTAGGCTGAATTTTCACATGGGACTCAAAATGAATACACACACGCAAACTTGAGTACTGGAATCATTATGCTATTTACGTGTTATCTAGTTCATATTTCTTATTAGTAAGATATTTCTTGCTAATTTTAAAATGAGAATGGTTCTTGAGAAGTAGAGGTGACATGTGGGACCACAAAGGTCTGGTCACTGTTGGCTCTCTCAGGATGTTCTCCACAGGACTCTAAGTCATCACTTGCATTATTAACAGGCAGACATCTTGAGCAAGTAATGTCCTTCATCAGACAAAACATATTTACTAAGAAAACAGGGAAAGCTAATCTTTGTATCCTCAGTGCTTAGGCATTGCATTTCACAATAAATTACTGCTACTTATTGGTAAATATTTTTTTAATGTAATGTCTCAGAGGAAAAATAAAACAAGTTGATTCCTAGCTAGTTCTTTCTGGATTTCTAGAATCAGATATTCTATTAGATGGCATGGGGAGATTACCTAGAACCTTCACTTTCACTAATGTGGTTTTTTCCTAAACTTATTTAGTTTATTTGTCTAACTCATGTGAGAATCTGGAAAGTATATCTGTATCTCTAAAACATGAATAAAGAGGTAAACCCTTTTGCTTTTCATTGATGAATAATAGGGGTTTCTTATACATCTACCTCTGTGAAATACGTCCTATGCAAGTGACACGTCTGTTAAAAAAGTATCATATGGGGGCTGGCCCCATGGCATAGTGGTAGAGTTCACACGCTCCGCTTCGGCAGCCCGGGGTTCACAGGTTCGGATCCCGGGTGCAGACCTATGCACCACTTATCAAGCCTTGCTGTGGCAGGCATCCCACATAAAGTAGAGAAAGATGGGCACAGATGTTAGCTCAGGGCTAATCTTCCTCAGCAAAAAGAGGGGGATGGCAATGGATGTTAGCTCAGCACTAATCCTCCTCACACACACACAAAAATGTGTTGTGCGATCTTAGGTCACAATAATTGATCTACATCATTTAGCATAAGTAATAAAGTACTTTATACTTTTAGCATAAAGTAATATTCCCACTGTACTTTTCAGTATTTTGCTCTCATATCTGGACTAAATTTTAGGAGAACAATTGTCAAAGCAGAGTGTGTTCAGAGTAGTGAGATAAAACCATGTTATTTAAAGCATACATGTTTAGATACCATAAAGATATGTATGTCTCAAAAAAATGTTGAAGCAACCTAGTATATTTAATTTTAGGAAGAAGAAGCTGAGAGGGTGGGGAGAGTCATAGTATATATTATCATAGAGTATTTATAAGACAGTTATCTGGAAAAGAGAGTAAATATAATCTATTTTGCTTCAGAGAGAATAATTAGATGGATGAAAATGTTGGGGATACAGATTTTTAGCTTAAAATCAGGCTAACTTTCCTACCAGTTATAGTATGGGATGAGCTGCCCTATGATAAGGAGTGTGCCCATTCCTAGAAGTAACGAGGGAGGCAGAGTGATGATGTGTGGAAGCTGTTAGGAAGACATCCCGACACTGAATGAGAGAACTGGACTAAAACTCTGGAAAATTACCTCCACTATTCAAAGTCCTTTGAATCCTTCTCACCCCTTGATCAACAGTAAGGATAATGTAGCTACATATATAAAAACAATAATACACATAACAAACATAACAATAGTTAATGTTTATTGAAGGCTTACTTAGTGCCAGACATTATTCTAAAAGTGCATTCTATTTTAAAAATCATCATATGGGCCAGCCCTGGTGACCTAGTGGTTAAGTTCAGTGTGCTCTGCTGCGGTGGCCTGGGTTCGGTTCCCGGGCATGCAGCTACACCACTCTGTTAGTAGCCATGCTGTGCTGGTGGTCCACATACTGAAAAAAAATACAGGAAGATTGGCACAGATATTAGCTCAGGGCCAATCTTCCTCAGCAAAAAAAAAAAAAAACATCATGAGATGGGTAACATAATTTTCTCATTTACAGATGGAGGTAAATGGTTCAGTCACTTGTAGAAATTCAAACAGCTATGTAAATAAGAGCGGGATTTGAATCTAGATAGTTTGAATTCTGAGCATACAGTCTTAACTACTAGGTCATGCTACCTCTCTGTTTTAGATGTTAACTTTTATACCTCTCCATAGCCATAATAATAAATATTTATTGTCCTTCTTAGTGAAATAGAAAAAAATATTCCCAAGACCAGATCTAGTAATTTTGAAATGATGTATAATCTATAACCCAGAAATTCTACCTCTGTTATGCTAAAAAAAAGCACACACTTCATTTGTGTACCAGTAGACATTTACAATGATATCAAGTGCAATATTTTTGTAAAAATGTAAAATTAAATACAATTTAAAAATCAATCAACATGGAATGTATAAATACATTGTAATATAATCATTTGACAGAATACTATTTGGAAAAGTAGGTACTTATGAATATATATGAACATGTCCAGAACTCAAAAAATAAATCAGTAAATAAAAACTGCAAAATCAAGAACAATGTCATTTCTCCAACTTTAGAAATACACCAAAATTACTACTATATATTAAGTAAAGATACATATGTAGTAAAGGGACACATGTTTTTTAGTTGGTTGCTCCGGAAAGCAAGGAGAGGAAAGCAACTGGGAAAGACTATAAGGAATAGCGTGGCCTTCAACTATATTTGTAACATTTTATATCTTTTATATAAAAATACTATATTTTATATAAAATACCATACAGCATAATATAAATACTTTTATGTGAAATACATAACAAATGTAACGGAACTGTTAGCATTTATTAATTGTACATGGTCATTACTTGGACTTTTGATATTTTATTCCGTATACTTTTTCTTGATCACAAACATTTAAATTAAAAATCAGTTGGAACATATAACAACAAAAAAAATTAGAAAGAGAACATTTTCATTATTCATTCTCTACAAAATATTTAATTTTTAAAATTCTAAAGTCTGCCTAAATGAAAGCAAAATAACAGTTTGGCGTCAAGGCGATATTTAAAAAAGAGTAAGTCCTTGAAACATTATTTTATTTGATCATTATTATCACATGATTAAAAGAGCAGGTACTCTTTTACTTTAATAAAATGAGGTTATTTTCTTTTATAGTATAGTTTTCAAAGTCAATGTGCATGAAAAGCAAAATATGTCTTTCCTGGTTAACTTTACAGAATTGAGAACCAGTAAGTGCTAATATAATAACCATGCAGAAGTAAAAGCTCTCCTCCTCTAAATGTTCTGATTTGTCTTTTCAATAGCCTTTCTCATGGCGGGGGTCGGGGGCGGGTGACCATTTTTGGCAAGATGTGTGAATTTTAACAGACAGCTCTCTTTGGCTGTCTGTCCCAGGCATGCAGGGCAAGAAGGCCTTCAGAATTTCTCTTTCGGAGGGGCTTCTTTTTGCCTCCATTTTCTTTTTCTCAGGAAAACAAACAAATAAATAAACTTTACTTGGGGTGGAGTTACTTGACTCTTTATAGACAGAAGCATCGGCTCTATTTAATGAGAACTGTATGACTAAATAAATTGAAAGATGTGATAGCACTCTTGATGTGTAATCCTGGCACCACTTGAGGTCTTCCAACATCAGGCATAAATCTTGGAATAAATATTGTGCAGCACAAGAGAAAGCACATGAGCTCTTGATAGATCCTGCTTTCAGAAATTAGATAATGTGATCTTGCCCAGAATTTCAGAGCACAGGAGACCAACCAACCATCCTCATTCTTGCCTCGATTATTGTCTCAGCTCTCCACACAGAGATCAACTAAATTGAGGGAGACCCAGGTCCTACACTCTCTCAGATGAGAACAGAATTTCATTTTGAGAAGGTTGGATTTCCACAAAGCAGGTAATAGCATAGCTGACTTAGACTCGTTACAACTTTCTCCAACTTATTGGCCTTCTTAGCAGTTAAATTTTATACTCACCCCAGATTTCTCAACCTTGCCACTACTGACATTTTGGGACAGATAATTCTTTGTTGCAGTGGGCTTTCCTGTGCGTTGTAGGATATTTAGCAGCATTAATGATCTCTGTACACCAGGTGTCAGTAGCAACTCCCCCTCAATGGTGACGACTAAAAATGTCTCCACAAAATTGCCTAATGTCCCCTGGAGGACAAAATCTCCAATTGAGAACCATGTTCTACCATGAACCTGGCTCTGGCAAACCTAATTGCGTTTGGGGGTTCTACCTAACTGCCTGCTCCTGCATTGACTGATGGCGTATCCCGCATTCTTCCTCTGAGCCGATTCTCCTGAAATTTTACTCTGTGAGCTTTGGGACTGTGGGTGGCTTCTCAGCACAATTCATCTGGGTATAGACTGTGGTCATTCTTTCAGCTGATTTTCATGTCAAATAGGATAAAATAGTAGTAAAATAAAATATCTGATTAAAAGTATCTGTTAATTGTAGAAAGTATAGAAAAGACCAAACTCAAATAATGTATATTACTCATTTGTATCTCCCAACAACAGGCATTATAAAAAATTATTCTATATATTTTCAGTCATGGATAGCTCTATAGACATATATGTACATTATATGTTTCTGTTTTCAAAAATGGGATTATATTGTGTCTATCAGTATGTGGTCTGTTTTTAGTCATTTAACATTTTTTTCACATTACATAGTCTTCTAATACATTATTTTTAGTAGTTCCGTGTTATTTAATTACAAATATGTTTCATTATTTAGTAAACCAGCATCTTGTTGTTAGAAAGCTGCATCTTTTAAATGAATGTAAAAGATCTGATTTCACAGGCAATATATTCTAGAGAGCCTGTAGTCTCTGCCACCATATTGGTATCAATTATATTTGTTACCTCAGAGGAATTAGGCCTGCCCACTCATGAAGTCAGCCAGGTTGTTGCCCCATATCCGTGGATCTCTATAATGTATTAGGCAAATGGCTATCTTCCAATAGTAATATGACACTAGTATAAGATTTATCTCCCAGGGGCTAAGATTCTTCTCTTGGAATGTGACAGGATGAAATTCAAAAGCAGAAAGATGCTTATCTGATAATATTTCTTCTAGGTTATTACAGTATCAGAAAAAAGATATAAAGGCAGAGTAGGGTTGGTTGAGCATTAGATAGAGGAGAAAATGTGCAAGATTTTGGTGAGTCTATTTAAAAATAAGATTTGGACCAGAGTACAAATTCATCTGAATAAGAGTTAGCCTACCTGCTGTATGTAATGTGTACATAGGTGCATTAAAACGTTATCTGTATTGTATTAGATTCTGAAGATTATGTTTATGACCATATATCTCAAAAAAGTTTTAAATGATACCAGGTTATGGGTTCAAAAAAAATTGAATATACTTTGCCTTTTTAATTTTATCCTGATCACTTAAATTTCTAAATGTCTTCTATGAAATAATTGTTTGGATAATAATTTTTCATTCAAAGTTAGTTTATTTTTATATCTCTTTATTAAGTATGCATTTGTGTTTTCACTGATCTTTTCTAAAAGAAACCAGAAAAAACAATATTATTCATTGTCATCTGGAATTCTGAAGAAAAATGACTCGATAATGTGGTGGTTTTATGAATATTTATCTTCCTTTGTCTGATGATCTAAGACACAGCTACAAAAGCAAGAATGGTTGGCAGGCAGAGTTTGAGTAGATTTTTGGTAAGAATCATAATATTGCTAACAGGTAAACTTTGTTTTAGAAACTTGAAAGTTATTTCTCATAAGTTTATACATTTTTATTAAAATCCTTTTACTTACAAATTTCTTAGGAAAAATTTCAAAGTGTAAAATAAAATTGCATATAAACATGCCACATGGACATATTGATTAAATGCCAACTATATGACAAACACTGTTCTAGGATCTAAGGAAACAGTAAAGAACTAGACAGATAAAACACTTGTCTTCTTGGAACTTTCATTTTATTGCAATAAATGGAATGCTACCAGTGATCACAATTCTTACTCATGAATGAGGATTACAGCAAACAAAAGAAAGAATGTCTGACCTTTTAAAATATCTTCTTTTAAAGCTGCTTAGAAAGAAGTTATTCCAGGAGCTTCATGTAAAACTCTATTTCTTTCCTCTAATTTATACAAAATCGTGTTAGTTTATCTTGTGGAGGTTTTCACTGATTATTCAATATCTGAAGTGTGAAGATAAATTTTTATCCATTTCACATCTTGATTAATTTCTTAAAATTCTTAGAATAGAATTTCTTGGTTAAAATTATATATTTTTGGGGGGTGAGGAACACTGGCTCTGAGCCAACATCCATTGACAATCCTCCTCTTTTTGCTGAGGAAGATTAGCTCTGAGCTAACATCTGTGCCCATCTTCCTCAACTTTGTATGTGGGACGCCGCCACAGCATGGCTTGATGAGCAGTGCACAGGGCTGCGCCCAGGATCCAAACCTGTGAACCCTGGGCCACCAAAGCAGAGCATGCAAACTCAACCACTACGCCACCAGGCCAGCCCAGTAAAATTATATTTTTATATCAGTTTTTAACCTCTTGAACTTCACAGCTTATGACAGTATCCATATACCAACTCTCTCAATGACACTTTTAAAAAGTTTTTTCTCAGCTTTATAGGCAAAACATGCAAAAAGTTTAATTTGCAGTCCATTGAGTAAAAGTGAACAGTCCATTGTTTATTTTCTTATTAAACATTTTTCTTTTATGAATTGCTATTTGTGTTCTTTTCTCATTTTTACATTTTGGTGTGCATATTTTTTATTGATTTATGAGTTCTCATTTAGTGTCCCCATTTTTTCTCTTTTAAAAAGCTTAAAGTTGAAATGAAAGCTAAGCTGATGTTTATTCTTAATTAAGACATGTATCAAATTTCCGAAGTTTGGTTTAAGAAAACAAAATGTTAGTCATTGTTTATTAAAGGAGTATATACATATTATGTATACATGTGTATATATATATATATGTACACACACATATATATGTTTAAGGATAAAATGCAATATTTCTTCTATTATTAGACTCAATTGTACTAAAACAAGGAAATCTGTATGATAATAGTTAACAGTATTAATAATAATGAGGATAATAGTAAACATTATTGAGCGCCTATTTATACACCTAGTATTTTTATACCTTTTACAAATAATTAATCCTTAAATAATCCTCTAAAGTAGCTATTGTTACTATTTTGATTTGAAGGACTGTGAACATTGGAAAGCTTAATTCAGTTGGCCAGAGTTTAGCACTTACAGACTATAAGTAGCCGAGCATAGCTTAAAACTCGAATCTGTAGTAATCCCTCATTTGTGATCCTTCTAGTGAACACGACCACATTAATATTCGCCATGCAAGTGATTAGAAGGTAGAGGGTAAATGACATTCTCATTCCCATTGACAAGGCTCTGTCTATCATCATGAAACTCTATATTTTCCTCTCCTTTATCACGTCTTATCTTCCTAATGCAAAGGATTGAGTTGTTTGAGGCAAAGAAGTATTTGGTTGGTGGAAGTGTTTGTTTGAATGGGAGAAAACTGGAATGTGATCAAAATTTTCAGGAATAGAGAGGAAAATGATGGTACTTTGAATAATATTTTACTTCAAATTCTATGAAAATGATTCATTTCTTGCTCATAGAAAACATGAGACTATTTATGGTTAATTACTGCCCTCTGTTGACGACATGTTATTTAAGTCTTAATTTATGTTTCAAGAGTATTTAAAGTTAGAATTATAAGAAATCTCATCTACAAAGATGATTAATTAAATCCCAAAGAATTGAAGTGTCTTGCCCAACAGCCATAACTAGTTAATGACAAGGATAGGATGAGACCTCATGTATCATCATCTATGATCAGCCTTGTGTTGACTAAATTAAAAACTGTAAATTTTTTTGCCTGACAATAGTTTCCACTTTCTGAGACTCAAAAAGACAAAATTTACAATAGTCAAAAGGAATTAAATGAATTACTTTATTTTAAAAAAATTAAGTAAAATGTCTGTTCAGGTTCAAAATAAATCATACAGTACAGAAAAGTGAGTAGTGGAAAATAAACGTCTTTCTATCCCTCTCCACCTGATTCTACTCCCAGAGGTGGCCACTACTAACTGTTTCTTTGTCATTCTGGGAATTATTTATACATGTGTTTTTTTTCAAAATTGAAGTACTGTTCTGCAACTTAAATTAAAAGGTATATCTTAGAGTTTATTCCATATTACCACACAGAGCTATAACATAATTTTTTAAATATGGCTGCCTTTTATTGACACTTCTAAGGGTTACAGGTAAGTTTAGAATATTCTTAATTTAGGTTTGCGTGATAGTTCCTCATAATTAATTTAGGTTGTGCATTTCTTCTTAGACTGTTACAGAAGTGAGGCTGTTTTTTCATTTCATTCCATCTAGGGGCGTGTGATTTTGGTTTGTCTCATACTAATGATGGATGTTGACTTTGATCACTTAATCAAGGTGTCATTTGCAGGCTTCTCCATTGTCAGCTACCCCATTTTTCTGCTTTGGTGCACAGAGAGGATTTGAGTGGCAGAAGTGCTCAGCTAAGACACAAAATTAAAATAATTACTTTATCAAATCCTTTCTCTCAGGTAGCGGGAATGGAAGAAATCTAGAATGCTAAGTATTATTTTCCCAATAGTGCTGAGTGTCCATTTCCTGGCCTCTCATTTGATTCCAATTCCTCTTTCTAGAGGAACGCACAAATTAATGAAGTATTTACAACAGTTGCACATGGAGTGTGAGGAATGTTTGTTATATTAAACAATTCATATAAGTCTGAAATTTGTTAATATGTAGGTCTATACGTAACATGTGAAGTGTAATATTAATTCTTTTTATCGGCGATTAGATGAACACCGAACACCAGAACTGCTGGCAGTTTTATTTTTTTTAAAACATTTAATGAGACATTCAGATTTTCCAAAATTTTATTAAAATTTTAGTCATGTGCATTTTTATTTTAAATTTTGATGTTCATTAAAAATTGGCACTTTGCGTTTGTATTTTAATAAATAATTTTGAATGCTGTAGAAGAAAACTTTTTGAAAACATGAAATTTTTAAATGTTTAGATTTAATTTAATTTACATTTTGGGCAAAATATTTCAAATTGCATACACTTACATAAGGTAGAACAAAATTATGTGACAATCTTAATTATAACAATTATTAATTTTGCTGAAATAAAAGAAAGATCAGTGGTATGGAGTAAATATGTAAACACTTATGAATTCTGTGTATACTTAGTTTATTACTCATCCAAGTATCACTGGCCAATTAACTGAATATTCAAATATGCACAATAAAAATTCAATTGAGATGTCTTGGTATTTTGTCAACTTTCAGCTATATAAAAATTATAGCTTTGCAATGTATCTTACAATTTCATCTTTATGAAGTATATTTGTCTAAGTAGGATAAAAAATATTTTATGTAATAATTTGCTAACTTGATTAATAACTTTTAATATTAATGTATGATCATCATAATGCCTTGTTCCCTCCAACTTTGCCATAATACAAGCAGAGCATTTTCTGAATCATCCATTTACCAACTATTTATTGACCACCTACTACATGCCACTGTAGCAATAAACAAGCCAGATAAACTTTCCTATTTTCTTGGAACTTACATTTTAGTATATTTTTCATGAAAGCGGGCAGGGGACATATTCAGGCATATGACGTAGCTTTTGCCACGTGATGACGCAGACACACTTTCTTAATTTTCTTCATTGGCATGACAAATTTTGGCTGAATTAACATGTGGTTTTGGTTGGATGAAGTCATAACTGCATACAGATTCATCAGAAGACTTGAAGAAAAGGTCTGGCCTTTGGGAAAATGTTTAGGGGTCAAAAGAAAGCAGAATAATAATAGGAAAATGTCAATGTGGCCAATAGTAGCCTGAAAATGTAAGTAGTAGAATTGAAAGAAGAAAGAAACAAGGAAAATATAAATTTAAATTGAGTTTTGTTTCAGGTTAGGGAGGTATTCTGGAAAGTAAGCACAATAAGCTTGATTAATTGGTACTGTAACATGAAATAAGCAATCACAAAACCACATCCTCTATATTCCCATGGAAACATGGTGATAAACAGCTGCTGTCCATTTTGCACACACAGAAAAGCAAGGTTAATTAGAAGTACTGTACTTGCAAATTCAGTTCCATTAACAGCAAAACCAGTTCAGGAGAGAGTATTTTCATGGCATGAATTTTTTTCTGAGTTCTATTAGGATTGTATCAGATCCATGTGTTAGTGATTCATTAGACATCTTAGAAAGTGGGGTGCCTGCCAAAAACCCACCTGAACTGAAAAGAATATCTATTTCTACTTCTTTGGCAACAGTCATTTTTCTCTCTTTCAATGTGGAAGTCATTCAGAATCCAGGTGACATGCATTATAACTAAAGTCAGACTAAACAATGAAAAGGTAAAGACAATACTTGGCTTTCACTCTCACAAAAATTTAAGTAAGGAAATGCATAAATGACAAGATCAATTTAGATTTTTCATGTTTATCTTAAAGTCAGGGAGTGTACCTTTCCTTTCACAAAAATGGTCGAACACAGAGTAATCCATTTACTTTAGCAGGATATTTCAGGCTGAATTACCTATATGTCACTAAGCATGGAAATAATCTTCAGGAAGTATTAGCAATCCTTTATGGCACATAAGTTAGAGGGTTGTTTCCATCTTGGAACATTTCTCCTGATATTTGTTCTATCCATGCTTTGTGGATAGCATTTACCATTCATAACCAATAAGGACCCAAATTTATTTTAGTCTGTCTGAAACAACCTTAACTCCAGTCCATTCCAAAGTCTCTCTTCCTCTTTAGAAGTAGTCAGGATGCATGTGTGGATCTACTTCTTTCACTTAACTATAGTTTAGTATTCCATTTACTAAAAAATACAGTTATTTTTTTCCATTCCTCTGCTAAACAGCACTTAGTTTGGTTAGCTTGCCTGCACTTGTTTTTGCTTCAGGGAACATTCTTACACATGACACCTTGTACAAATGTAAGCATATCTTCAGGATAGACATGTAAGAATTGAATTTCTGGGCTGTAGAATAAGCACTTTTTTAATGATACAAGGTACTACTAAATTGCTCTCCAAAGTAGTCTCACCACAGCACTATATAAGAGTACTTATTTCTCCACATGCTTGCCAAAAAGTGTTGTCAGAATTTTTAATTTCTGCCAATCTGATATTTAAGAAATGATGTCTTATTGTTGATTGGATTTTATTTCTTAGATTTCTTGTGAGGAAGTATTCATGTTTATTGGTTTACTCTTCTGAGAAATGCTTGTTTATATCCTTTGACCATTTGAAATATTTGGTTTTCTGTTCTGTATAGTTCTTGTTTAAACAATGGAGGTTTCCTATATATTCTGGAAAAAATCCTCTATTGGTTATATGGATTGGAGAGAACTTCTCCAGATATGTCTTGTCTTTTTAGTTTGTTTAGAGTGGTTTTCTTTTTTTGTCATATAAGAATTAATATTGAGGTAGGTAAATATGTCAATCTTTTCCTTAATGGCCTATGCTTTTAAAATCTTGTTTAAAAAATTCTATCTGCCATAATATAATGAATATTTTAATCTTTCTTTTTGTCTTCTGTTTCAAACATTTCAAAGTTCTTTTGGCTATTTTTGCCCTTTGCATCTTCCATGTAAAGTTTAATATTGATGTGCCAATTTCTTTGGAAAAAATTAATGTTGACTGGTATTGCACTGGATTAATAAATTAATTTGGGAAGAATAAGCTTGAATAGTTAAGAGGAGCTGGAATTTAGTGACCTGGTGAATGTACTAACCTTAACTAGAAAGCAGGCAGCTCATCCATAAAAATGGAAGTAAAGGCTGAGTTAAAGGCCAGCTTCATGGATATGAGACTGGTACAGTCACACAGGACACTGTGCTGAGGAGGGTCCTGTGCTTTAGTACTCTGCTGTCACCATCTTGAAATTTGATCAACTAGTCCATGTTTACATTTTGCACTGGGTCTCCCAAATTATGTCGCTGGTCTTGGAGAGTACAGTTGTAAAACATGGGCAGACAGGGTTGTGGGTGTTTATGGAAGTTATCTTCTGTTGGCTTTTATTTCCTCAATGAAATAGGAAGTAAAAGGTCATTTATTTCCCTGTGCTGCATTCTGCGTTATTTCTCAAGGTCTCATACTCAATTCACTAATTTCCTCTGTGCCAGTCTGCTGTTTGGCTGATTTTAATTGCAGTGACTGTATTTTAATTTTAGATGTTCTACTTGATTTTCTTTCAACTCTGCCTTTTCTCGTAATTTGGTATTTTTAGCTTTATGCTTTTAGTTTCTCGTTTTTCTTTACTAACTTTTTATATAGTTATTTTCTGTTCTTTTTGTATATTTTTCTGTTTTCTGAAATTTTTAGGACTCATCTTGTTGGCTATGTCTGCTAGTGATCACTTATGATGCTAAGAATTTTAGAAAGGTCCTCATCTTCACAGTGGGATTAGTTTTGAGAATCCTATCTTTGACCATGTATCTTTTCAGAGAGATTGTGCATCTGCATATACCAGGTATCCCAAATGACTGCTAGTATCCCACCTGGGAACTTTTTGTCCCCCTTTCTACGGGAATTTTATTTCATAAAATTATCATAATGCATTGACCTTATTAGAACAACACAATTTCCTGCCATTACTGGAAAATTCTTATAGAAAACAAACAATCTATGATGTCAAGGATATGACTCACTCTCCTTGAAAGTGGCACCATTGTGTAGCACAAAACCTGGCAAAAAAAAAAATCATGATGGCACTAACTTGACCTATTTTTAAGCTTTTTTAATGGAATCTGTTTTTAAGCTTTAGTTTTCACTCCAGTGGTATTTGAAAACTATTAGAGTTGTGCAAATTTGACATTAAACTTACTTGAGGAGTGTGCTCATTGCCTTGAATTATCGAGGGAAACTTGTTTTCCAGCTCTAATCCCAGCAAAACAGTCTTAACAATTGACTTGTGCAGGTGAAGAGATATTTCCTTAGTCTTCCTTTTCAGTAATTGTGTGACTCTTTGGAGAGTCTCAGTTCTTTGCAGGTGCCTCGGTTCTAACTTCCTGTGTCATATAGACTCAAAACTGACTTGTCCCTCTGGATGTGTAAACCAAGCTCGGTGTTCAGCCTCAGGCACAAGATCAGCTCACTATTTCCACTTCCTTCTTTGCTGGTTTTCCCCTCTGGCCCTGGGGTATTCTCATTCTTTCCAGTAAACACAGCAATACATTTTATCAGAAAAGTGATATATTTATGCAGCATTTCGAAGCCTTTCTTGCAAAAAAAAGTGTTGTGTTTAACTTTTTCTGCCATTTTGCCTCAATCAGAATATTTTTATTGCATTCCATTAATTCAAGAATTTACATTTTCCCTTCAAAATGAGAGGCTACAACTATAAGGACAAAGGTGAGTTTTGGAACACCAACACAAAGTTAAAATATTTATAATATTCCTCGAGTCCTTACTCCAACATTTTCCTCTTTACTCTCAATAGAAGATCTTATTTTGCTTGGGGAAGAAAAGGAGGCTGCCAGATGGTGTGTCACCAAATTTTCTGTTCCCCACCAGCAATCTTTTCATTATCCAAACCTTTTTTCTAAGTTGTGTGGGTCATGGCTAAGCTGAAGAGAACAGAATCTGAGATCTGCTGTGTAGCATAGTGCTTATAGTTAACAATGCTGTATTGTATACTCAAAAATTTGCTAAGAGGGTAGATCTTTGCTAAGTGTTCTATCACAAAAAAGAAATAAGGATAATAATAATAATAATAGAGAAAGTGAGAGGGACCGGCCTGGTGGTGTAGTGATTAAGTTCGTGTACTCCGCTGCGGCGGCCCGGAGTGCACAGGTTTGGATCCCGGATGTGGACCTGTCCACTGCTTATCAAGCCATGCTGTGGCGGCATCCCACATATAAAGTAGAGGAAGACAGGCGTGGATATTAGCCCCAGGCCAATCTTCCTCAGCAAAAAGAGGAGGATTGGCAACAGAGGTTAGCTCAGGGCTAATCTTCCTCACAAAAAAATTAAAAAAATAAAAAGGTGAGAGGAAACTTTTGGAGGTGATGGATATGTTTATGGCATAGACTGTGGTGGTAGTTTCACAGATGTATACTTATCTCCAAACATCAAGTTGTACACATTAAATATGCACAGATTTTTGTATGTCAATCATACCACAGTAAAGTGATTTAGAAAGAATAAATATATTTATTACACTATTCTGAATGGGTTATAAATCATTGAGAGAGCTGAAAAAAGAGACTCTAATGTAAACTTCCAATAGCAGAACTGCTGCCAATATGCCAGCAACTCTTTCCATAATGAGAAACGTGTCTGTTGTCTCTATAGTTGCTATTTCCAAATGCCAACACACACATGTGCACACACACACACAAGCATGATCCCATTACACCTGCTGGTTTCAGACCATGCTGCCTCTTCCACAATATGTGCCACCAGTTAAAGAACCACGCACTCTTCCTCCCTCATCTCAGTTCTGATGCAAGTCCTATGTGCGTGTATTTGATTATGGAGTCTAAAATACATTTGGAATTCTAGTTATGCGATAATCTGGGATTTG
This sequence comes from Tapirus indicus, assembly GCA_031878705.1. NCBI lineage: Eukaryota > Metazoa > Chordata > Mammalia > Perissodactyla > Tapiridae > Tapirus > Tapirus indicus. Next base: position 96,975,572 of record CM062926.1, read on the forward strand.
TTTTAAGCTTTCCCGTCTCTGCAGTATAGAAAGCAATACTAAAAAGAAGCTGGAATAAATATTGAATGAGCAAATCCTTGATATCTTCCCCCAGGAGATTTCAATGTAGATTTGGATTTTATTTCCTTTCACATTCTCAGTAACTTCCATTAAGTATTCCTTCCACTATCTCTCCACATTAGCTCTTCCGGTTTATCAATGACATAATCATTTATATCCCTCTTAAAAAGAAAGCAAACTCTTCCTTAGACCTCCATCCTGTTTAGCATTTTTTAGCCTCTCCTGGCATTTAGAGTTAAGATTCTTGAAATAGTCAATCATTATTATCTCCAGTTCTGCATCTCCCACTATGTAGTCCAGCCATAGCAAACTTCTTTCTACCCACAGTGTTTTAGTGAAGCCCCCCTTTCCAAGGTTTGCAATGACCTCTGATTTGCTCAGTCAAATGGACACATTTCATTGACCATCTTGAACTCCAGCCCTTCACCTCTCTGCACAACTTGAGAGGAGTCACTGTTTCTTTCTAGAAATTTCCAAGTGGTTTTCTAAGTCTCTGCTTCAGTCTTATTCTGCAGCTCCTCTTTTTCTGCTCATCCACTAATTGGTGATTTTTCCCAAGTTTTTATACGCTTCTTTCTTCTATCTAAACACTGCACCTGAGTTATCATCCTCACATCCCTGGTATCAAATATAGCATATATGTATTGAATACCAAATATTTTTCTCTTTTTAATACTTGTAAATACGAATGCTATATATACAATTACCTACTGGATATATCCACTTGGATATTTCAGAGACATTTCTAGAACATCATGTATAAAGCTGAACTTATATCATTGCTTTCCTAAATCTATCCTTCTTGATACCCTAGAAGTTTTTAACTCCTCCTTCTCCCATATGTTCTGTTGATTATAGCTCCCAACCAGTTTTTTGATCTTTTCCATCTCCTTCATCCCCACAGCTACCACCTTGGTTCTTCATTTCATTTTTTTTTTGGTGAGGAAGATTGGCCCTGAGCTAACACCTATTGCCAATCTTCCTCTTTTTGCTTGAGGAAGAGTAGCCCTGAGCTAACATCTGTGCCCATCTTCCTCTCTTTTCTATGTGGGACACCACCACAGCATGGCTTGATGAGTTGTGTAGGTCGGTGCCCTGGATCCGAACCTGCGAACTCCAGGCTGCCAGGCCACCAAAGCAGAGAGCACTGAACCTAACCACAGTGCCACCAGGCCAGCCCCAGTATTTCATTTCCTACACAACAATTACCATACTGGTCTCCCCAAATGCGATCTTAGCCTTCTCTAATTTAGTTTCCAATTTGATATCAATGTGATCCTTTACAGATAAAACTCTGATTATGTTGCCCTGTAAGTGAATATTCGATGCATCAACTTTACAAATATCTATGAAGCACTTACTATGTTCCAAGCACAATACAAGATAGGTATAGTTCCACTGTCTTTATGATCTAAAGTAAGCATTCCAGTGGTCTACATAGCATATGACACCCAGAGGGAATTATTCTTTAACATCCCCCTCCCCTGTAGGGCAAAATTATTTTTAGTATGACCATAAAGTTGTTAGACATAATATTGAAGACACTGGATATTCCAAAATAGATTCAGAAATTGCTGCAATTCCTTCCTATTGTGTGTTTTTTTTCCTTGATGAGCTCCACTGGATTGATAAGAGAAAAATTTTGTGGGGAGTGACAGTAACAACTCAGGAGGATAGCCAAGTGTTGCAAAGAGGGCAGACTAGAGTGGGCCTCAGAACTTCCTCCGTGGATGATAGGACTGAAAAGGAGGACTTAGTTACTTAATACTTAATCTATAGGGAATAAAAAAGGAACTTTCAACTCACTGACTTTCTAGTGTTTATTTTGGCTACTGAAAGGGTTTTCCCATTTATCTCTGGCTTGGCATAGTGGTTAGAATGAAACATTTCAAGGAAAAACTCATTTTAATTGTTTCACATTGATACCAGTGTCCCATTCCATTTTCCTTCTGAAACTTAGAGTAATTGTGAACCAGATGCTGATTACACAAAAATACTGCAAATGATTACAAGTTCCTTCAGATTTCTATAGAAGAACAAGCACGATACTTTATACGGTGTTTTTTATATCTACTTAACAGTTTGGATTGTCATCTTTTTATAGTCTTATAAAAAGTTTCATGTAAATAAGTGTCTAATAATTAATAAGTGAATTTTAATACAACTTAAACATCTGCAAAACAATTTAAGTAACTACTACATCATAACTCTGATGTTATGTTTTATTACTTTATCTGTTCTTTATTTTCTGAATAATCCATTAACAGTCAAAAAAGAGGAATGCATTTTAGTTTAAAGATTATTTAAATCTAGTAAAAATTTTCATGCATGGGATAAAATTTGCACTTACCAAAAAAATATTATTATTCTCAATTTGTACTTTGCTTCGATGTTTTAAATTTTATTCACACATGCACAAACTCCAAATGGTGACACAGAATTGAAATAATGTAAGTTCTGTTTCTTTTTTATAATCACTGTTATCACTGTTTATTTTGAATCTCTTCTTTAAATGCAGGAATACATGGTTCCCCAGGAGTCAGAGAACCAGAAGGCATAGAAAGTGTGTTGAAATGAGTCTGGACAGTTGTAAACTAGGTGTTCTGTATTATTGGGAGTTACCAGAATTAAATTCCATGTAAAAAACATTGTTTATAAAAGGATTATTAGCAAAATTGTGCAAATTTGAAGCTTACTATTCTGGTTATCTATTGGTGCATGACAAACCACTTTCAATCTTAGCAGCTTAAAGCAATGACCATCATTTATTTAGTTTGCACATCTGCAATATGGGTAGGCTCAGTGAATTCAGTCTGTATCTATTCCAAGTGGCAGGAGCTGGGGCAGCTATGAGGACAGCTGAGTGCTGGAATCTGAAGATTCACTTACTCAACTGTCGAACAGTTGCTTGCTCTCATTGGGGACTTCACTTGAGAGTGAATCAAAGAAAAATTGCATTGGATGGAGTTAAACAGGCAAGGAAGACTTTATTCAAGAATTGCAATAGAGGTGAAGACTGTTGCAATAGGAGAAGTATTAAACTCAACTCCACTGAAACAAAAGGAAAAAGAGTTTTTAAGTGGTGGGGTGAGCCAGTGGAAAAGTACTGGAAGACGTTAGGGGAGAGTTTGGTCAATGGGATTAGGCCATCTGTGTTGACTAATTTGTATTTGTCAAAGTTAGGCTCCTACCCTCCCCCAGACACTGGGAAATAAGGGTAATATCTTTCTTAATGATTACATTTCAAAGGGATGGCTCCCAGGTTCTTGAGAAAGACTTTCCTGGGTTATGAAATGGGCAAGAGGCTGGGAAAAGATTTACATCTCAAAAGGGCAGAGAAAGAATTGTCAATTGCAAGTTTTCTAAAGTAAACACTCTAAAAAGAGGAATATCAGGGGCCTATAGTCAGAAAGATACCTGTCTACAGTTTAGTCAGCTGAGAGGAACGTAAAAGCCGCCTGGGTCAAGTGTCATCAGGGACATCGACATGTAACCTTTGCAAGTGACTGCTTGGCTCCCTTACAGTGAGGGTGCTGGGTTCCAAAAGCATGCATTACAAGAAAGAGTGACTTATGACCTAACCTCAAAAGTCACAAACAACATGGCTTCTGCTGCATTCTATTCAACAAAGCAGTCACAAAAGTCTACACAAAGGCAAGCGGAGGGGAAAAGTTACCACCTATTGAGAGAGTGACAAATTTCTAGAAGAAGCATATAGAACTAGAAATATAATTGCAGCTGTTTTGAAAAAATACAACCTGCCATTATTATACAATAATAAATTTCGTATTATTAAAATTCAGCAATAACTGCAGAAATTGTTTAGAATTAGACCAACAAAATATTTTTTTCTGGGGGAAGTATTTTATCACTGACATTTTAGAATTGCTAGTGCATAATAAGAAAAAAGACTAAGTTGATTTTGCTATCGTTTTTAGATTTTCTAGAGAAAATGCGCTCAATTACTGCCATGCAGTCCTCTTGCACTGTCCTGACCTTGTTGAGATATTAGCTCAAATTCCTTCATAATAAAATACAAATTCCCAATATTGCCTTATAAAGTACTTCATAAACTAAGAATTGCCTTTTCTTTAAAGGTATTTTCTCATAATCCCCAATTGTGCCTTATATTCTAGGCATGCTGAGTGTCTTACAGTTCTTGGGAAAAAAATTGCCTGATTTATATGCCCCTTTTTTGCATATACTTCCCCTCTGCCTAAAATGAAAACTGCCACAGCTCTACCTATCAACTCAGGTTGTACTCTTCCAGAAGCCTTCTTAGATCACCCTCTGAGACCTTGGACCATCCAGTCTCAGATATAAATGCCTCTCACCGGTTAGGGAGTTGAGTTATTTCTCTCTGTCCAGTACCTAAGCCCAAGCCACTATGCACTATGCAGGCTTGTCACTTTTCTAGGCCTCAGGTTAGTCCAGGATAAAAATTCAGAATTAGAATCATGCCCTCTAAGATCCTCATTAGGACCAAGGAGTTCTTGACTTGTATATTAGCTACCTTGTGTATTTGCTCCACAGCATTGAATGGAGACTGGAGCTGTGTAACTCACACCACGTAGTCTAACAGTAGGCAGTATATTAATCAACTTTGGATATACAGCTGCTTATCCTTTTCAGAATGACTGTGACCAAGAGGAAATCTGCAGTTTCTAACATCAATTCTTAACGTTTATCAATTTTGCCAGGAAAGTACTCCTTAAATAGGACATAAATCCTTTAGCCTTTGTTCTCTATCCTCTTTAGAAGTAAAAGTCACCATTCTATTTGGAAAAAGCTTTCATGTACTTCAAACCACTATTCAATCTCGTTCAGGGTCTTTAACAGAGAGAATAAATCCGTATCACTTACTCTTCCATCACTGGTCTAATTTTCTAGTATTTTAGATGCTATTTAATCAGTCTGCTTGGTAGAACTTTCAATTGATTATCTTCCCCTTCATCTTTTTTTACAGACCATAAATGTACATAGAACATGTACTTCGTATAATAGAAGGGTTATTTCCTGGTTCCTACATGGGATAGTCCTGGTTACACACTTAAGTAACTGTCTTACTTGTGAGATTCCTGTGATACATCACTGAACGAAGCTTTGCCTTTTGTTTGCTCTTGCTAGGATTGCTTTCTCCTGTCCTTGCCCATAGCTAGGACTCTGCCATCTGTGACTTGCACAGGTTGTTTTTTAAGTTACTACTAAATTTCTTTTTTTGTTCCTTATTTCTGAATCAGTGAGCCAGAGTGACCTCTGTTCCAAGGTCAGAGACTATCTCCCAGCAATCTGAATCCACAAGCTCCTCATAATATCTTTAGGTTACTGATGAAGACATTTGACAGATATCACGTAACAGTAACAATAAATACATAAAGAATCTATAACATATATAAATCTCTACACATCAAGCAACATATAACTTAAAGTCATAAATAAAAATCTCCATATTTAGCTGGGTACTCAAAAATCAGTTTGAGTCTTCAAAGAAGCAAAATTCCAGGAACAGACATACAAAAGATTCACTGAGGGTAACGCCAGTGAAGGCTAAGTGGAAGGATAAGTGGAGCTGGTGGAGGCAAGGAGAGCATTCAGACTATGAGGCAGCTCTAACACCTGTGGAAGCAGAGAAAGTAGGAAGGACTAGGTAGGCAGAACTTCAGATTGCAGCACAGTTATAAGAAAATTATCCACTAGGCTGATGGGGGAATGCCTGAGTAAAGGTCGTCTATTTGAAGAATCCTGCATCCAACTGAAATGTCCCAGTTCTAGGGTTCTAGATTCACAGCACGCTCGCTGTCTAAGAGCAGCCTGGAATGCCCCATGAATCAAAAGTTACAGCAGCTGGAGAGTTTCAGTCAGTTTTACTCTCTTACATTGTAGAAAGACACAAGTGTAAGGTAACTTGATGTCTGCCAGGACCTACAGATCAATACCAATTTATTAAGTAAGTGGAATATTTATAAAGTTGATTAAATATTGGCCCAAAGAGGAAACTTTAATATTGTCTCAAAAGTAGAAGCTCTACTGGCCACATTCTTTGATTGCAATTTTTATAAAATTGGAAATAAGTAAGAAAAAATGATTCATAACACAGATTTAATAACAAACAGTAGAAAAATTATCCTAAAAACGTCAGTATCAAAGAGAAAATGAAACCATAAATGGGACTTAAACTAGAAAAATATTTTTAAAATGTAGGAGAGTTTATTACAAGACTTATGTAATACAGCCAATGTAGACTTAAGAAAAAAATAAGAAAGACTGATGAAGTGTCCAAATTAAAACAGTAGAAAAAGAACAAAAATAAAGCCAAAGAAAAGAAACAGGGAATGTAAATCCATGAATGCTGAAATAATTAAATAGAAAAAGTACAATATGGTCAAAACCAATAGGCCAAAAGCTTCTTTAAAAATGCCAGTTAAAAACTCTTAACAAATCTGATGAATGAACTATAAGAGATAGCAAAATTATGCAATCTTTAGATTGATAAAATAGATATAACTTCAGGAAAAGAGGATAAAAGAACAAAGGAAATATAAAATATTATGAGCAATACTATGGCAATAAATTAGAAAATCTGGAAGAAACAGATGTTTTCCTATCAAAATAAAAACTATCAAAAACAAATACAAAAACATAGAAAGCAATTACTGAATAATAATCAATAATTACAGAAAACAATTGGAAAGATATTTGGAAATCTCCTATCAAAAGAGCCGCAAGGTTCTCATCGTTTTATAACTTAGCTCTATCTAAACATTAAAACTCTATGTAATATGAAATATTCTAGATCATAGAAAAATTGAATGTTTCTCATGTCACTTTATGCATTTATCACAACCTTAATATTATAACATGTTAGGAAACTCTAGAATAATTCACTTAGCACTATTAATTTTCTAAATACATTGTTTAGGAAAATAATTTTTTTTAATGAAAAGAACACCAGACAGGGCCAGCCCGGTGGCGCAGCGGTTTAGTCCGCGCTTTGGCACCCCGGGGCTCGCGGGTTCGGATCCCCGGCGCCCACCGACACACTGCTTGTCAGCCACGCTGTGGTGGCGTCCCTTATAAAGTAGAGGAAGATGGGCACGGATGTTAGCCCAGGGCCAGTCTTCCTCAGAAAAAAAAAAGAGGAGGATTGGCAACGGATGTTAGCTCAGGGCTGGTCTTCCTCACAAAAAAAAAAAAAGAACACTAGAAGCAGAAAGGGTTTAGATAGAAATATAAATTTTATTTAAAATTAAGACACCAATCATAAGTAATTACATATATATTAAAAAAGAAAAATTATATACCAAAAAGTATTTGCTAAAATTCTGTATCCAATCTGAATTAAATTTCTAAACTTTATTAAGGTAATAGGAATGGAAGGAAACTACTTAAAAAATTGAATAACATTCCTACACACACACACACACACACACACACACACACATATAAGCCAACAAACAACATATAAGGTAGTGAAATGCTGTGATAGTTAAAAAGTAAGAAGCCAGGGATATCCATTATCATGGTATTTTTCAATATTATTTTTGGTGTTTTAGATCTGTACTGTCCAGTACAGTAGCTGCTGTTCATATATGACAATTTAAATTGAAATTAATTAAAATTAAATGAAATTAAAAATTCACTTCAACAGCTGCACTAGCCACGTGTGCCTAATAGCTATCCTAATTGTAGTGAAGATTTAAAACATTTCCATTGTCATAGAAAGTTCTTTTGGACAGTGCTGTTCTAGATAATGCAACAAGACAATAAAAAGTAAAACAATTTGTGTATGCGTTAAAAAAGAGAGATAAACTTACTCTTAGATGTAGATAACTTGAGTGCATACCTAGAAAACTGAAGAAACTGTGAGTGTATCAATAAGGAATGTTGTTGATTGTTTAGGTTAATACACAAAAATCAGTGTAGATTTTTATCTCTACTAAAAATTACCATTGAGAAATGACAATAAAAATACCCTGTTATGGTAGTAAATGATGAATGGCAAATGATAAAATACCTATAAATAAATTTAATGGCAAAAATGGAAAACCTATATAATTTTTTCAAAGTATTATCGATGGACATTAAGCAAGACCTGCACAAAATGGAGAAACCATGTAGCTGAATAAAGGTGATTGCAAAATTAATGAACAATTTCAAAATAATTTGATTTTACCTTAGATTTTTAAATATGATTTTATAGTTCAGAAGAATTTTACCTAGTAAAATTATGAAGAAGAATTGGAAGAGGTTCCATTATTGCTCTACTAGATATTAAAATTGAGTATGAAAACATTGTATGCAAAAGAAAGTATATTGTCTGATTAAGGCACATGGTAACTAGTGGAATATATAAAAAAGGAGTTTGGAAGAAATATAAAGCCTGTCAAGGAACTTAATATAGTTTTGTAAAGGAAATATTTTAATTCAGTGGGATCTGCGTGGTTTATTTAATAAACGTTGCTGATGGGATTGATTAATCATCTGGCGGAAAAAAAGCCAGATTCTCACTTCATCATTTAAAAATCAAAATGAATGAAGTAAATATTTAAATATAAAGAAAATGAACAAATATTCTACAAGAATAATAGTAGAAAAAGGAAGTGCTATAGTTCTTACTTAAGCATAAAATGTATTCAGAATCCATAAAGTGAAAGGTGAGTATATTTATGTACATTTTTTATTGTATGGCAAAGGATACCACAAAATAGCTAAAGACAAATAATAATAATAAAGGCTAAACAAGTATATCTTAACATAAACTATAAAAATTAACATCTACAAATATTTTTGATAAATTGATTTAAGAAAAGACAAATATCAAGTTAGAAACGTGGCAGCTGTTGCAGACAAAGTTAGTGGCCATCAAACATCCACCAAATATAGCTCGCTTGTATTTCCCAGCGTCACTAACACTTAGACTGGTGCCATGGACTAGTGAGTGTAAGAGGTGAGCGAGAGTATTTGGAAGCTAAGTCTGCTCTGAGCTGATATGCCTCCTCTACGATTCGTTGCTTCTTCGGAAGCTCCCTTGGAACAAATATTGCAGGTGGTTCAGATACAATAATGAAGAGCCTTTTGCAGTCTGAGTCCCTGAGCAACTGTGGATCTGGGCTTGCTGCTAATCCACTTTGGGCAAGTAATGTGATTGAGAAATAAAATTCTCCTGGGTTAATATATTACCACAGCATATCCTAGATTATCCTGACTAATACAGCAGGCAATTTACAGAAGAAGAAATAAGAACAACATCATAAGGAAGGTTTTCGACCTCACTCAAGAAAATGCAAATTAAAGCAATAATTAAATAATATTTTGTCTTCAGATTACCAAATTTAAAATCTGATAATATCTAGCACTATGACACAATGTGGACACAATTCTTGTATGACTTGCTACAATTTTTTGAAAAGTAATTTGTAACATCTACCAAACAAACAAAAGAAATACACATTATCTTTAACCCAGCATTCCCACTTTTTAAAATGTTCCTACAGAATATCATATAAAAATAAAAGCAATAGTGATTAAATACACACACATACAAAGTTGTTTGCTTCAGGCAGCATGATTGTAATATAAAACTAAAAAATTGGAATAATGTGACTATCCCACAACAGAAAAAAGGTTGACTAAGCCTTCTGATCTGAGGGAATGGTCAATATGTTTGTCAAGAGATTTTTTTTAAGTTACAGTGTACTATTTGTGATGCATATTTTTGTAAAAGAAAAGAATAACCTCTACATGTGCATGTATTTAATATATTCATATGAATGTAGAGAAAGTATGGAAGAATATACAAAAGACTTCTGAAATTGATTAATTCAGGGTTGTGGGAAAGGAGATTATGAGTGGAGATGATTAAAGTTTTCTTTACACATCTTTGCATTTTTCAATCAAGACAATATGCAGATGTTAATTTTGTGATGAAAGAATAAAACTAGTCAATTTTAAATATTACAAGAAGGAGAAGAATTTTGTGCACTTCTGCCTTTCATATGGAGAGTCATTGACATAACTTGTTTATGATTTCATAATTGATAACTAGCTGCAAAAAACTGTATGTGTATCTTAAGATTTCCATCATTCGACTTTATATATGTTACATAAAAATAGAGATGGGTCCCTTTTTGTGTTTAAAATAAAATATATCAATAGTAAAGTGTCTTAATGTTATGTTAATATAATCAAATTCTTCATGAACAATTTATGTTATCTTGAGTGAAGATCATTGAAATAAAATTTGTTTCCCTGTAATTTTTGCCTATTACTCACAGGTTTCCTGTAAGACTAAAGGAAATGTTATCCCCCACAGAGAGCCTTCAAGTATTTAAAGGTAACTATTAGTGATTATCTATACTTTTCTTCCTTGGTTTAAACATTCTCAAGTTTCTTCAGCCCTTACATTATGTATTTCAACACCTTAGCTCTTCTTAAGATGCTTTAACTTGTCAATGGACCTCATAATAAGGCAACAAGAACTGAACTCTGGATTCAGTCTAGCTAGCTAGAGTTCACAGTTGGCTTGCTTATTTCCTCCCTTTGTTTTTGAACAAAACAGAATAAAAATAGAAATTAAGGCAGACTAAATAAAATCCTCTGTCATGAATAGGTTATATTGAATCTGTGGTCAACTAAGAATCTCTCTAACGTTTACTTTTCAGTGTGAACTATTATCAAATTATGTCTCCCTTATAAATTTTTGTGATTGATGTGACATTTTATATGTACCCCTGTTAGTTTCATAGTGGGGCAGTCCATTTTTTTCAGTCTATCATGACTGCATTAATTTGTGATTTTAAAAAATATCCATTGTGTTAATTCTTCCCATTATGCTTTTAGAAATAGTGAACTACAAGGTCAAGTTTTCAATATCCCATTGGTATTAATGAAAATATTGAATAATGCTATGACAAGGACAGAGCAAAGTAGCATGACTTTGTGAAGTCATGTGAAGGATGTGAGGTCCTCCCCATCCCAAACACATACAACACCCAATTTAACTTTTGCAGTTAAAAATCATATAGCTACACATTCACCACTTCACTCAATATTCACTGCTCCATATACTCAAAAAGAATTATGAATAATGCCATGAAATATCCTGGTGATGATCCACCATTCAGTGAAATGCATTAATTCCATGAAAGACATTAATCTTGTAAATGATAATGTTATTTTATTGACTGTTTCTTTTAATTAATAGACTTTACTTTTTAGAAGAGTTTAGATTTACAGAAAAAATGAGAAGATAGTGCAGACAGCTTTCACATTACCTCACACAAAGTTTCCATTATTGTTAACATCATGCATCATGTATGACACATTTGTTACGATTGATGAATTAATTTTGATACGTTATTAACTAAATAGTAGTTTACATTAGGGTTCACAATTGTACAGTTCTATGGGTTTTGACAAATGCATAATGTCATGTATCCACCATTACAGTATCATACAAAATAGTTTCACTTCCCTAAAAATCCTCTGTGCTTCACCTGTTCATCCCTCCCCTCCCCCACTACCCCCTGTTAACCCCTGAACTAATCTCTATAGTTTTGTCTTTCCTGGAATGTCATATAATAGAATCATACAGTACATAGTTTTTTTAGACTAGCTTCCTTTTCTTGGAAATATGCATTTATCTTTCCTCTGTGACCTTTTTTGTGGCTTGATAGCTAATTTATTTTTATGGCTAGATAATATTCTTGTGTGGATGTGCCACAATTTGTTTTCTCACTCACCTATTGAAAGACATTTTCGTTGCTGCCAGTTTGGGGTGATTATGAAAATAAAGCTGCTATAAATATTTTATGCAGGTTTTTATGTGGACATAAGTTATCAACTTATATGGATAAATACGAAGGAGCACAATTGCTCGATGTATGGTAAGACTGTGTTTAGCTTTGTAAGAAACTGCCAAATTTTGACAGCAAAGTGGCTGTAACAGTTCGTGTTCCCACCAGCAATGAATGAGAATTGTTGCTCTGTATCCTTGTCAGCATTTAGTATAATCAGTTTTTTGGATTTTAGTCATTCTAACAGGTGAGCAGTGGTACAATCTTGCACCATATAATGACATTTCAGTAAATGAAGGGCCACACATACTAAAGTGGTCCCATAAGATCAGTACCATATAGCCTAGGTGTGTAGTAGGCTATACCATCTAGGTTTGTGTAAGTACACTATGATTGTAAGAGGAGCTGATCTGTCTAGGCAATTTTACGACGGTAATGCCTAACAACGCATTTCTCAGAATGAGTCCCTGTTATGAAGCAATGCGTGACCGTGTATCATTGTTGTTTTAATTTGCAATTCCCTTATGATATATAATATTGAGTTTTAAGAGTTCTTTGTATATTTTAAATACAAGTCCTTTAACAGCTGTCTGTTTTGCAAGTATTTTCTCTCAGTCTGTGGCTTATCTTTTCATTCTCTAAATGACTGACTGGTTTTTATTTTCATCCAATGATGTTGTTATATGGATACATTCTTAGGACATTTAAAACAAACAGAAAAAAGCATGCAGTTTAATATTTAATAACTCTTTTTGTTTTACTTATATGACAAATCTAAACAACATTCCTTAAATAAATCTGAGTTGTCACTGGATGTCACTGTTGCTTTACCAAATAGGACTATTTTGTTCACAAAGACAATGATTTAGAATATTTTCTAAACAAATACTTTATTAAAAGAAGCAAATCCATATCTTAAGCACCTGTCAATTAGGTTTAGGTACAAGCTACGTAGGATATCAAGAATTAGGAAAACATTTTGTTTTTTAACTTACAAGATATAAGTTTCTTCCTAAACTTATAGACGTGCTTCAAATAGCACTAAGAATTCATTTGGAGGACTGTACAGAACCAAAAAAGTTATTTGAACAATAATTTTTTTCAAGACAGAGGATTAAGATTTAGGCTACATGTGGTACATGGCTAGTATATAGTACATTAAAAAATTTCAAAGTATTTCATTACTTACAAAGCAGTCAAAAATCATGTGCATATAAGAATATATATTTATATACACTCAAGTACTAACAACTTATATGCTTCATATAAAATTTAAACAAATTCGTCCTATGTACATTTTTCCATTGTAATCTGATATAAATACTGAAAATTTTGTTTGAATTTTTTCCTTAGGAAAAAATGAAGGAAGGCAGTTTATCACAACCTTCGTATAACCACCAGATACCATAACCACCAGCTAAAACTGCCTAGACGGATCAGCTCCTCTTACAAAGTGTCTTGTGCTAAAATAGTTTCTACACATGTCATTCCATGCTTTGAACATATGCCACCCACCACCCCGTTGCCTGGCTAAACTATTTTACTTTAAGCATCCTTTTCTCAGGGGCTCCTATACTGGGTTAGAGCCTCTTATTTTACAGTACCTTAGAACATTACTTCTCTCTCTCTCTTTCTTTTTAAACTTTCACCATCCAAGTTGGTACTTACTGAATGCCCATTTGTCCTTCTGGGCTATAAAATTCCTGCAGGCAGCACAGTATCCACTTTATTGATTGCTAATGTCCAGTAGCACATTGAAGATTATTAAAAAAATGTGTTAAATTGTGAAACATTGGCTAGGCAATAACTACTTTTAACACTATAAAGTATTACACTAAAAGTGATTTATAATCATAAAGAATATTACTAAAACTTCATTTGAGGAGATATAGATAAAGCTCTAAATCTAAAATAAATTATAATAAATATTTTACTTAACTATTTCCTAGATCAAAGGACCAATGGGTACGTACTGCAAAACTTTCAGAATTCACACTTGTCTATACACCATTTCTACTTTGGAACATATATGTATCATCATTGAAAAAATAATAAGACTGTTTATATATACTTCAAGATCAATATAAATATGATTTTGATGCACAAATTTTAGGTTTTAAATATTCTATTTTCTTTTCCTTTGAACCTTTCCAGTGGTCAAGGCTACATATTTAATTAATGGCTTGCAATTTAAACACATGTTCCTATTATAGTAATTTTCACAAAGACTATTTTCAACTGGAAAACTTGAATGCAAACCAACAGTTTGAAGGAAAGGGGAGAAGTTATAACAAAAAGTATAAAAATTGACAATTCTGTTCTTCTTATGTAGATGATTAACTAATATGAAGTTGATAATTAAAGTAACCTAGTTTCTAAACAAGACAGCGTCTGGAACATCCTAGTCCTTAAAATGCTGCAGTAAATAGCATAAGTAGCAGTATTTCTGTATAAAAATATGTGATTGCTTAGATTTAAAAATATTTATAAGATGAGATTTTTGAAAATAATTTTGAGTAATGGCTACGTCACTATTTCTTAGTAGTCAAAAATCAGCAAAATAAATGCCTTACTTCCCTCTCTCTGACTTCCTCTGAAATTTGGTGCCTCTAACTCAGTCATCTTCTCTGCTTCTTTTCTCTGGTATTCTAAGTAATTTCAATTAGAATATCAAACTACAATATAATTTTGATTTGGAAACTTGAATTGTGTATTTTACTTAAAAACAATAATGTATCAATGCATCTGTAAAAATTATTGGCTAAAAAGTAAGATATTAACTCATTGAATTGATATCTATTTGTTAGACTTTTGAAGAAAATGTTATTTAGTTTTAGAAATTTTAGAATATAAAAATGGCATAAAATTGTACTTTTATTTTAATGAGGAGCTTAATCTATTACGTTAAGTAGTGGCTGAAATTGAATATCATATTTCTATATCTATATCCCTATCTATGTCCATATTTTTAGATATTTTTCTTTATCACCATTTTCATGAATATCTTCAGTTCACACCATGCCTTGCTTTTTCAATGCCGTAATTATTATTTTACTCTCTTCTAATTCATTGTGAGTTCTACCCAGAGTATAGCATAATAGAGAAGCTGTTATACGATTTAATCAGTTTTTTATGGAGTTGTTCAATTTTTAACAATAAATCTATTGTCTAATAGAATTGACTTTGAAACTTCTTGCTCTAAGAGAAGTAAGTTTGTAACTATTTCAAAGATGTGATGGAAGGAAAACATTCTAGTTCAAGATAAAAAATTCACAAGCACTAGTTTTAAGAGGGCAAACACCAGTGTAAAGGGCAAGGAAATATGTTTTGGCTTAAAAACTACAAAACATCACACTGATAAATAGAGTTGTATTATATAACTTGTTTTATCTTACTGTTTTATGTATCCAGAAAGGCCAAAAAAGAAGTGCAATAGCAAATGAATATGATCAGGAACTCTTAGAACAATATGAGGTTTCAGTATTAGAGACAAACTTTTATCATTTAATAGAGTAAAGGTAGCTTGTTTGTTTTTCCGTAAATAATCTTTTGCCATTTATGAGTAACTTGCAGCATACTTAGATATTTGTAAAAAATCTTTCTTAAAGAAAATATATTCTTCTTAGTCGTGCTCTCAATTCCTTCTCCAACTCCATTCTAGAACACAATCTCTTAAAACACAATATGGTCGGGACCACCCAGTTCAGATGATAAATCTATTAATCTGTACACTATCGACCTACCTATATTTATATCTACTTACCCTACCATCACAATATCTAAGTTTTAAAAAAATTTAGAACTTTATAAAAATAAACTGAAAAGCAAAAAGATGTGTTAATCACAATACAGTCAATAAGGTTTAATTGAAAATAATACTATATAAGAGAATATAATTCTCTTATATTCATTTACAGTTTTGTCCACATTGAAAAACTAAAATGCTCTTAATCAGGTATGACTATGAGAATAGTCTTGTATTGTCACAATGGAATGTCCTTTTCTTCTGATATTGATCAACTTGCTGATTCCTTTTTGTTTGTTCTGTGTTGTTCTTTGTACATGCTGATTTGAGTTGTAATGTCTCTTTCTTTTATATGAATCATTTTCAGCAGAAATTCCTATCACCTGCTTATGTGATATCTCACTTTATTTTTAAAAGAATGTTTGTTAATCTCTTGTTCCAAAATATTGTACAAGTGTCTGCTACCAATTAAGTGTTATACGATTAATAGCTTCTTTTCTACTTGTGGAGTACTGCACCTTACAGGTTTATCTCTCTGCCCTGGTTTCCCTGTTCCTGTATATACATTCTGCCTTCATTTCTGACTTTTTGTGACCTGAATCTCCTCTGTCTTCAGTGTTTTCATCCTATTAGAGTGAAATGAAAATAGAGGGTCAGAGTTCCTACAGGAAACAGATGGCTCACATACATTTAGATTATTCAAAAAGAGTTTATTTCCAAAAGTACTAACTACAAAGATTTGGGTGGCACACAAGAATAGTGCGGCGATCCAGGCCTACAGCAGCTTGTCTGTCAGTCTCTCTAGGCTGAAAGTGTTAAAGGGAGAGAGGGAACTGGAATCCAGAAGAACGAGAGTCATGGTAGAGAGAAGACACCTTGATTATAAGTGACCTTCATGTGAAGGACATAGTTCAAGGCAACTTCACAAAAAAAGAGCCATGGGGATATATGCCTTGATCTCTCTCTCCTCTCCCTCCCTACTTCTTCTCTCTCCTTTATCTCTGTCTGTCTCTGTCTCTCTAACCTTCTGCCAGGACTCCCCAAAGACTGAATCCGACCCAAAACCAACCTGAATGGTAATCTTGTTGATGTAGTCCATAGAGATGAGCCTCCTGAAGAAATAAGAAATAGAGCAGAATGGAGAAATTGGGTGATGTGAATCCGGAGGGGCAAAGATACCTAGCATGGTCTACTCTATTTGCCTTGCAGCATCCACTCTTGTCTTCCTTCGAAGTGTCAAGTTTGTCTCTCCAACATTAGAAAACATGAAGTCCAATCAGCTAACTTATTATAAAAGGATGCCATTAATTTGTTCTTACTCCTACCTGAAACTTAAAATTTTAAGTGCTCTTGTATTCTCCATATAAAATAGTAGCGAAAAAAGGGATGTTGTGGGGAAGAACTTCTTAAATAATATGTAATATAGCAACTGTGGTCTCTTCTCTGTCATCAATAATGAGCCCCAAGTTAACAATTACAGCTGCTTTCCGCCACAATTCTGTGTTTCTTACTCTCCGCCTCAGTCAAATGAGATTCCACATGATAGATGATCCAAACCTTCATTTCTGCAGAATCTGAGTCCTCGTTGGTCTTACATTTACTGTGTTCGTACAGTTTTCCATGGGTGAATACTATTAAGACATGGGAACAGTAAAAGGCACCAAAGAACATCTCCTTGATGGTGAACACAGTTCTCCTTGACCCTAGTGAGTAAAAGCAACCACATTTCCCCCCAGTAATCAGCATCAATCACCTGGCACAGTAAAATGGCCCTTTTTTCTCCTTGTTGGTTCAATGGCATAGGAGATTGAAATGGCCAGGAATGGTCTCAGCTTCCAGTTCTTTGGAACCATAATGAAGTCCAGGGAAATATTCTTCCACTGGGCAACAGTACCTCTAAATCTGTGGAACCAAAGGTCCTGTTGAAGGAAGATATATAAATTGCGGTAGCTTACTGAAGAGTGAGAGGGTCATTGCCTTGGAATCAGAGATCTGTGCACACTACCAATGGAGAATTTGGCACCACATATTGGCCACTTGTTTATGGCATATTTAGCAATCTGGATGTATCCTGGAAGTGCAGTTTAATCTCTCAGGAGTCACTTTAATTGAGTCTGCAGCTTCCCATTCCCTATCAAGCATGTTGCTTCTAGGAGATGTGACATATGGCAAGCCCAGTAAATTTCATGGCCATAAGTTCATTGCTACAATTCCTTTGTCGCAAAATGTGCCCCTGGCCTGAAATGATTTTATGCAGCATATCATAATAGTGAACAAGGCATTCTGTGAGTCCACAAATGGTGGTGCTTGCAGAAACACTGCAGTTCAAGAAGGCAAATCTGTCTCCACATAGGTGTCTATCTATGTGAGGAGATAGGAAAGAGAAAACAGTTACTTTTGTGGGGAAGGGTTATTTCACCAAGGGTTTTAAGATACATATGTGTTCCTTTAGCCAAAAATATATGCCATATTAATTTCTATATAATATAGGTTTCTGTATTTTCAGAATTTTGTGGTCAAGTAACATCTTATTTTAAAATTATGCGCTTTTAAGAGAATACTAACTTTTAATTTTTCTAAGTAAAGATAACTAAAACATAACTCTTCCATTCACTTTAGCCACATGAAAGAAAGAACATCTGAAAGAAGGAAAAACATAATCTCAGAATAAAAGCTAATTATTTAAGAGGAATAAAGGTAGCTTAATGAAAAACTCTTTATAGTGTCATTAGTTTTCTCCTTTTATTATCAAATGATTAAAAACATCACAGACCAACACCTGACTAAAATATTAGAACCACTGACCTGTAGCATTATTTAAGAACATCATATTGCCCATTTGTCTCATCACAACTCCCATATGGCATATGGTAAGGCCAGTGAATTCCGTGGGCATGAGCTCATTGCTACACTTCCTCTGTCAAAAAAGTGCCTTCCTGGAAAAAATAGTTCAAGGATGTTACTGATTAACATTATACTTATAAATATAGTGTATATTTGCATTGAGTGATATGAGAGAAAGAGAGGGACAGAATGATTTAAAGGGTTACTATGACCTGTTAAAGAATTTCAAGTGTTATGGCTATTGTTTCACATCAATGTAATTGTTGGATAAGTGATAAATTCTAAAGTCTCCTCTTTATCTGATGTACACCCTAATGGTACAAGAATATAAAGTAATACCATGCTCCTATCACACCTTTCTCTAGCCAAGTAATATAAAATTTTCAAATGCCTATACACACTGTGGAAAATAAGTTTAGTGGAAATATTCACATTTCCCAACACCTTTATTCTGGTCTCAGTATATTAAGACATATTTAGCCTGAATTTGCTTTTTCATTTATGTTCTTAAGGGGAAAACCATCAATTTTACTTAATTTACATATGCAATAATATACAAGGGGAAAGGATGTTCTATGGAGGGTTATAGTAGTGAAATCAAATAAAATGAGCAATTTCTTGAATTCTAAAGTTAGAACAAAGCTTGGATATATCTCCAAGAATAAGTTATTTATATTATGGTAGGTTTTTAATTTAAAACTCAGAAAGCCTTAGGATGAAAATTAATATAGAACTTTTAGTTTAGAAATCTCAAATGCTTTGTGATGTAATAGATGACTGGTGGATATAAAACGGTGTTGCAAATAAAAGATATAAAGATACTGATTTAAAACCTATAAAGATAACCTCTGCTTTCATGCCCTCGGAAAATACAAATCTCATCTTTGAAATTAGCCTTACTTCCTTCAGGGTCCAGGCTAACTCTCATTCTTTTGATTCTCTGATCACAAGAAATGAAAATCTGAAAAAACATTCAATATATTGTGCTAGAATTCTGCACAAGTTTGTATCAAAAGCTTAGTGCAGAGAGTATGGACTTTAGAGTTGACAGATCTGGGTTTTAATCTTGCCTCCACCACTCAATAATTCTGGGACCTCTGGCAAGTTACACGAACTCATTGAGACCTAGATTCCTCGGCTGTAAAATGAAAACAGAACATCAGGTTTGATGCCTAATCCTAACATTCACCAGCTGTGTGATTTTGGTCCCATTATTTCAACACTCTGGCTCAGGTTTCTTGTCTGTAAAGTGCGGATAATGATAGTACCTCTTTCCAGAGACAGACTAACAGCGAATAAAGAATCCTTCCAAGATCTTGTACCTAATTTTTATCCATAATTTTGTACTATTTTTGGCCTCCCAAATTAAAATCTTTAGGCCACAGAAATCATCTTCTGCCCACTTCCTTGGGCGGTGTTAATATGATTATTGTTTTCCATGATTACTATTATCTTTCAGGATTAGATGGCATTATGTATTGTGTCTGGATCAAAGTAAGTGTTGAATTAAAGGTAGCTTTAATAATAATATTAGCAGTCATTATTATTGTTACTCTAGAAAGACAAAGTCATCTCATCCACCCTGATTGTAAAATTTTTTCATGTGAAATTTATGATACTTAAGTTGTTATTTAACCAAAGAAAGTTCCTACTCCAGTTAATTCTCATTTGCAAAAATATCCTTTTGATATATCAGTATATATTTTGTTGGTTAATAAAAATATTGGCAGTTACTTTCACCATCATTATAGCTAGCATTTATTGAGTGCTTACTTAATGCCAAGCACTCTATAAGTGCTACCTATAATAACAGTAATAGTAATTAGTCTATGTTGGCTGCTTTTGGAATTCTATATTTTTTAATTTTCATGATAACACCTATGAAATTAATGATGGAGTGCAACAAAGCATAGCCAAATTATGAAATATGCTCAAAGTTCTACAGCTTAAAGAAGTAGAGCTAGGATGTGAATGCAGGTCTGTCTGACTCTAGAGTCTATATTATTAAAACACTTATCTATAATGGCTCTTCACATTTGTGGAGAACTTAAAAGTATAACCATGTCAAACAGAAGCATTGATTTACTTTAGTTACGAAATGTCCATCATCTTTTTCTCTTTTGCCTGATCAGGATTCACTTCCCCCTTCTTTGGCAACCCTGATTTCCTTTTCGAGTGTTTCATCATTCTCACTTGGGATGATCTTAGTGGAAATGTCAATCAAGATGTCCTGCCCTCCTAGAGTCCATGTTAAAACCTAGCAAGACAATGAGAACTTCCTCATGAGAAGGACTCTCTGTCCAGCTGAGTCTAAACCATGGCCTTTACCTTCTAGTAAACAGTTTTGCCATAGAGATCAGATTTGCAAACCCAGGACTGATTGGACATTTGACAACCAGAAAGCAAGTCTTTATAAGGCTTTCAATCTACATGAATAATAGTAATTATAAAAGACACTCTGTAACCATAAGTTATCTGTGGTATGAAAGATAGTGGAAAGTGAGACTCATATGACAACTATTCCTGTTAAAATATTGTTGCTTAAAAAAATTAATAATCTGTCTTGGATGAATGAAAAATGTCTTGGTTTTCCCTAACGGTCAAAAAGTTATAAAACTAAGACCCTAGAATAAGTTCCAATCAGAAAGTAAAAGCCATCTTACACTGAAGTGAAGGCTATCTTCTATGTTGTCACGTAGTTCATTTAAATAGTGCCATGTTTACGGACATCCAAGTTCCTTTAGATCCCCACATTGTTTTAATATTGTACGCAGCATCAAAACCATACAGTAATCTCAGACAAATAGCATAATCCACTGGAAAAATGTAGAACAAAAGAGAAAATTCCTCTAAGTAATCATAGAAAATTCCTGTGTCATGTCTGGCGGATGTTAATGAGCGGAGAAAGGATCTTTAATGAAACTGTGATGTGTGAGCTTGGTAATTGCTGTGGTCAAATTCTTTAAATCGCGGCATGGCTTCTAAAGAAAGATCCGAATGTCCTTGATTAAAGGAGGTATGCTTCAGCACATCTGCAAGGAGCTTCCAGCTGTGTGGCATTCCACAACTGCTCATGGGTTATCTTACAGGACGTTGTGCAAAAGATTTAGATAGAATTTCTGTTAATAAAAGGAATTTTATTTTGTAGCATACAGTGTTGACTTCTGGGGAGATATTAGCACTTTTCATCCCCCACCCCCTTTTCCTTGCCTTTCACAAATAGGAATTTATGCAATAATTTTCCGCAAAGTATGAAGAGTAGAGCAAATCCTTTTTTTTTTCTTCTCATTTTCATGTTCAGCAACTAGATTTCTCCTCTACACCATGATCACTGGCTTTTAATGACCTGGAGAATGCTCAGAAGTGACTGATAAGCAAACTGCTTTTGGTAGCCATGCCAATGGCCAATATGCCTGATGGAATGGACCTAACAGACAAGCGGTAATCTCCTAATGATGGCTTTTGAGGAGAAGAAAATCTATTTCACATGTGAGCTCAAATGTTTCCTGGGACGCTAGAGATTACTGTCTGCTTTTGATAAACGGCATTTTAGCAATGGTACTGGAGATATGAGACACAATAGACGGAAGAAAAATCAACTGCAAAATCACAGAATGCTAATAATATTTTATTTTTAAATTTGTCTAAAAATAAGCTGTAACTTATATTCGTTCACCTTATTTGTGCCTTGTCTCTATAATGTATGAGTATATGAGCCATATATCTAGTGGGCATAAAATTAATTTTGGTTTATGTAATAAATTAATGAATCAAATTTGCAGATTATCCATGTTAGTGTATTTTTGAACATGGTAATAAATGATATGAAAATACGAAGCCCCTAAAGAAATACTATATCTCTCTGTATCAATATGTGTATTAATATTACTATCTATATTAATATCAACACTGTATCAGCGTTTCTCCAAATATATTACAACAAAAAGGAATAGGTGTTTACAATTTGAAAATAATATTTTGGTTTTAGTAATTTATTGGATAAGGTTTTGTTCTGTGAGTGTTAATAAATACTACACTGATTATTAAGACATTGTTTGTATATATCACTTATGTTCCTAGTGTCTCCAGTTGCTCTGGTGTCCTACGTATAAGACAGCACTTAGACGTGTGGATGAACCTCACATCTCTGTTCAGCACAGGTCTGTAAGGAACTCTCCCTTTTATGAATATTGTGCCAGTGTTAGCCTTCTCAGTATATAAATGGTCTAAAAAGAAAAACAGAAAATCTTGTAACTCCTCTGAGAGGATAAATATAGCCTGAATGGATCATTATGAAAGAGAAGAGATTAAGTTGTTTTCTGGAAATCACAGGTATAAGCGGAGAGGACTGAGATGTAAGATTGTGTTAGACATTTATTTTTTATTAGTCAGTAAATTCTGGCCAAATGGTCCCTGCAATGTTATATGATTCAGATTTTAATTCTTTAAGAGTATAGACACCTCCAGGGTTACAAGAGATTAAATGAAGAAAGGCTATTTACACAGTTGTATAGAAGACCAACTTATTTCTCTAATGTTAAGTTGTCTAAAAGAAACTTTGATATATTTATAGCTTGCTAGCTAGCGAGCTATCAATATCTCAAAAAATAGGATTAAAAAAAGACTAGCTATATTCTATGAATTATTGTTATACCAAAGTGAGAACTGAAATTTCTGAATATTATGAGGGACAGCAGTCAGAAACTGAAATGTTTCAGCAGTATTTATTCACACACAACATCCATAATACTTAATCTTAGGGTAATAACTCTTTTATCAGTAAGATCCCTGAAGCTTCCTGATGCAATTTATCAGAGCAGGTAAATTATCTCCTGGTTTTGAATTGTAAACACAAATGCAGTGTCACATCAGTAAGTATAATGACTGCTAGGGGACTAACAAGATAAGCCAATGGAATATTTGTAAGAATGAGTCAAGAGTAGCTTTCATGTTAATATTGAATGATTATTGCTTCCATTTTTCTTCTTCCTTGTCCAGTATTCCTAATTTAGGATGTTTATTCTTCTTTACTAAGCACATAAAAGTAGAATTTAAAAAATTGTTCATATGTGTATTTGGCAATTATCCTTAAATGGAAATGGAAAAATTCTTGGTTTTCAAAGTTTTAGCAGATAGTTTGGGAACAGCCAACCACAAACTTTACTTTGGGGAATAAGTGAACTCTTAAAACTGTGTAGGTACTTTGAAAAACTATTTAGTTGCTCTGTGAATGTTTCTGGGATCATCTGATGAGAGTATTTTAGGGATTTATAAGGCTGTGATGTCATTGAGTCCAGAGACTCTCCTCTCCTAATCGATCCCTCAGCATCTTCCATAGTACCCAGCACACACTGTGGCACATGGTGAGCACTTAATAAATGTTTGTTATTATTGTCGCTTTCCACAAGTATAAAAAACATAGAAAATTTCTATCACTTTAGAGATATTTTTTAGTAGTAATATTTTCTTTTTACTTCTCCAAACTTTAGAACTTTCTAATATTCTTAGAAACACCATTTGAAGAAGAAGATAAGTTATTTTGTGTTTCCTTTTACTGTTTCCTTAAACTTCTGGGCAAACTCAAGAGAGACTTTGAATGAAGTTATTCTCAGCAGAAAATCTCCAAAACGACCAAAGCAAGCCCTGATTTTGTAATGTAGGGGCAGGTTCTCGGGATACAGGAAATATGGCCTCACAGCTTGGAGTGTATGAACCGGAATAAGAAGAAAAGTGTATCATTTGGAGAAGCAAGTCTTTTTTCTCTGAACAGTGAAGTTATTGTTTTTGAAGTTCAGTTGAAAGCACACAATATTGAGTGATGTATTTCTATGGTCACAACCTCTGGGAATGCCACATTTTACTAAAATTGCTGAGACAAAATTGAAATTTCTATATCGTAATATTTGTAATTTGGGAACCCCTACTAGAGATTTGTGATGTGATGGTGGGAACACAACACATGGAATATTAATCAAAAGCGAAAATTTAAGTTGTAGAAATAATCAGCTACCCTTAGTTTTTCTTTTTTCTGTTTTTAGTTTAGGTATTTTTTGATTATTGCTTAATCAGTAAATAGTGTTCTGTCGTATACTGATATATTCCATCATCTAATGAAGAATGCACTTTGCCATTAAAAATGTTTGAAGAGGCTTAAATTTTTCTCATGTATTCAGGATCATAGTCACTAATTATAAGGATTAATTTTTGATTATGGATTCTTTTCTTTTCAGTTCCTCATATTACTCTTTATTGGAATATTAAGTGAAGTAGACTATATTGACTTAAATCAGGAAAGATAGCTGCTTGAAGCAAAGACTGCCTTCTGAAGTAAACAGCTATTAACCAAGCATAGCAAAGATAACTGAACAGTCCCAGTGATGAGAACAGCAAAAATAAAGGCAATAAAGTGTGAAATTAAAAGTTAAGCTGAGTAGCTAAGATGGGCAGAAATGGACTCTTTTTAAATCAGGGTAGAACTAAGGTCATCTCTTTGTTAACAATAAAAGCTTTTTGCATATACTGCTGGTGATGTATTTCACACACTAAAACCTGAGGGTAAACCTGTGGTATTTTTGCATCTGTTCCTGAAGCAAACATTCAAAGCAGAGCATTTTACATTATGAAGTCACAGTTTCCCATTTTAAGAGAAAGTAGATTCTTACAAAGTTGCCACAAAATCATGATGGCATGGAGGGGCAAGAGTGGACACCCACCCCTCTGTGCTTAGGTGCACTGGAGTCACGCACCTATGGTGTCAGGAGGGCAGAGTTGAAAGAGGAGGTGATATGAGCATAACGGAAACATGTTGGAGTAGGTATGGCGGCTACTTCCTGTGACGCTTCTGCCATTCAGGTGACACTCTGCTTCCTGTGGGAATTCTGCCATTCTTGTTGCAAGTGCTTCCAATGGCACTCTGCTTTTCCAGTTGGGAAGTGACAGCAATGGAGATCATGAGTTGACTTCACCTAAACCACGAGTGACTAAAAAGCATAGTAGAGCATAGTGTGATAAGGATGATAACTAGATGGGTTTCCTTATTAATTACTTTTCTGAGTCTCATTTTCCCTCTTTGGGAAAGTGGGGTGGATAACAGCCATCTCTTAGGGTTCTGGGTGGGTTAAAGAAAATGAGATAACTAATGAAATATTCTTTAGCTCGTGTCTGGCACTGGCGGGGGGTCTTTGTTAAAATATACATAAGCCTGGTATCCACAAGATCTATTTTCACTCTGGGTTGAGCCTATTCATGTGTATTTGAAAGAGGTTCTTGGGTGATTTTGAGTACAAGCATAATGAAGAAAACCATAAAGGAGAGCGGGTCACAAATGTAAATGTCCTTTAGAAGGTACATTATTAGAACTTTCACATACCAGAGAGAAACATTGATTTTGATTCCTGAGCCTTTTTGCTTGAAGCTGTTTCATTTCCTTGTCTGCTGGTTGCTGGCGCAGCAATCCTTCTGACTTTGTAGCATGCTCCGCACTACTCTCAATTAACCACCATCTATCAATGTGATGGTTAGTGGTTTGTAACTACTGGCCATTTTGCCACTCCCTAATTCTAGCTTTGACTCTAATTTCTTTTGTGTCCTCTAGCATTTAAAAGAATGGATTCTTTAATATCTTACCACAAGTTAATGAGTTATGTAACTCCAAATTCATGTCAACACCAACATTCAGACCTGCAAAGAATTCCAATTTTTAAATTTTATGTAAATGATAAGTAAACAATTCTTAAATATTAGATTAAATATTTTTAAAAATAAAGTTATATATTTTAGTTATATATTTTATATATTTTATAACTTTATTTAAAGTTATATTTTAGATGTATTACAAACAATAACAATATGCTTACAAACAGCCTAAGGAAAGGACAGATGAAATTAAGAGGTGAGTTTTTAAGTGATTGTGTGGTACAGTTTAGTTTTATGGCTCTCTAGTTTTACTTATTAAAATATGAGGAGCTTTATATTTCATTAGCAATAACTGATGACTACAAACACTATAAATTTCCCTCAGAAATGTTACTTCTAAATAATAGTGAATAATATGAAATGTAGGGAGGCAGGGGAAAACATAGTATGTAATAACAGTAATGAAGAGTGAGCACCTTAGTGACGGATATGTTCTAAAAACCAAAGGTTTCCAAGAATAAATCTAAGAAAAGATGTGTAAGACTCCTATACTGAAAACAACAAAATAATGCCCGGGGAAATAAAAGAGACCTAAGTAAGTGGAGAGATATACCAAGTTCATGGATTAAAAGCCTCAATATTGTTAAGATGTCAGTTCTCCCCCAAACTGATGTATAGATTCAATGCAATTCCAATCAAAATTTGGCAGGCTCGTATAAACTAACTATAAAATTTGATGGAAAAGCTAAGGATCTAGAATAGCCAAAACAGCTTTGAAAAAGAACAAAATTGGAGAATTTGCTCTACTACATTTACGACTTACTAAAAGCTACGGTAATTGAGACTGCTAGGTGCTGGCAAAGGTAGATCAACGGAACAGAATAGAGACTCTAGATATAGACACATACATATATCACCAATGGATGTGCAAGGACGGTGCTAAGAAAATTTAATGGGAAAAGAAAACTCCTTTCAACAAGTGATGTTGAGGATATAATAGTATTTACCTTTCAGAATTCCTGTGGCTATATTAGTTATCTATTGTATAACAAATTACTCAGATTTAGAGCTTAAATACAAAAACATATATTATTTCACACAACTGCCGAGGATTAGAGATCCAGGAGTGCCTTAGCTGGGTCCTCTGGCTCCAGGTCACTCACAAAGTTATAGTCAGTTTTCAGTCATGGCTACGATCACCTCACAGCTCAACCGGGGATAGAGGACACACTTCCAATGTAGTTCACATGCTTGTTGGCAGGCCCCAGCCTCTCTGGCTGTTTAGTGGAGGCTTTAATTCTTTTCCTTATAGACAACCTTTCCACAGGGATGCTCACAACACTGCAACTTGCTTACCCCAGAGTGAGTAAGGAGAGAGAAGGGGAGGGAGGGAGAGAGAGAACCTCAAATGGAAGCCTTAGCTTTTTGTAATCTAATTGTGTAAATGATATACCATCACTTCCTCTGCATGCTATTGGTCACACAGAACAAACCTAGAAAAATGTGGAAGGGCACTGCACAAAGGTGTGAATACCAGTGGTGGGGGTATCACTGACAACCATCCTGGACACTGGCTCCCACATGGAAGGAAAGACAATTTAATGCACAAAGCACTCAGAACAGTTCCTGATGAAGCAGAAGCACTGTACAAATGTTACCTATTCCTATTAAGACTATACCAATCATTTTGATATTTGGTGACAATAATAAGATAATACTTACATTTGGGGTATTATTAATGTGTTTATGACATATGTGTAATTAAGATCTTTTTCTTACATCGAGGTATAATTAGTATTTAGATGTTGGTCCAAAATTTTAAGTTCACTGAATTGATGTTTTTAATGCAGAAAAATCATTTTAGTATTTACAGTAAAGTTCTTGAAGTGTGGTTATTGAATGAATACAGGGACTGTCATTTCAGTGTCAGTGCTAATTCAGAGAACTGTCCTCATAATTACAGGCTGATCATGATTGCATTACATTCTATATTGAACCTTTATCCTTTTAGACTTTGATAGATAATGCCATGTGGCAGTTTCCAGTTTCAGTGTCAGCAAGTAGAGCCAATGTGCCAGGTGCAAGCTGAGATGATATTTCAATACATAACAATTTGGATGCCAATGTTAGTGCTTTGCTTCCTCTGGGTCAGCTCATCTTTTTGACATTGAGCTGTTACTGGCTCAGCGCTCTGGTGATATGAGGTTAAAATAGATGGAAGTAATTGTGGATGATTCTTGCTTCACACCTATCTTCGTGCAAAAGTTGTTAATTTTATTGCTGCTTAGTATCTTCCTTTTCAAAGTCAGAATCATGACCTCTTGGAATTTTCGTAGGTTGAATGTGTGGATTCACAGCATCTTGAATGTAATAGGTCTACTTATAAAGTGAGGAATCATAAAACTTTAGATTTGAAATAGACAACTTGTCCAAAGTCAAGTGAAGTGTATTCCTCAGGATGTTAACAGCTGTTATATAATGTCATTGGCATTTGTGATTTCTTGACCATCTGCAATCCATGTTCCTTTCACAATAATCTCCTAAATTTTTTTTAGTAAATTACCTTTCTCTCAGGGTACATTAGCTTAGGCTCCCTAGAAAACAGAGCCTGAGGCAAACTTTCAGGCTAACGTTTTATTGGTGAATGTCATTCAAATAAAGCAAACAGGGGGAAAGGAAAGGAAGCAGAGAAGGAAGAAAATAAAATATATCCAAGCATTTCTAACTCCCATGAAAACCCTGACATTGGCTCAGTCATGACGAATACCTCCAGAGAGGCAGTTTAAAACCACTGCTCATTGAACAGTTCTATTTCATGTCTCTCATTAGGTAAAGTCCATCCTATATAATGCTATATCCTCCACACTTCTGAATGTGTTGACTATCTCCTCTTGACAGCATCTGGGGAAAGACAGAGCCTCCGCTGGTTTGGTCTCCTAGACACTGGAGTTTCTATGGCTCCCTCAGCTTTTAATGGAGGCCATGGGAGCCTGTTCCTCACCCCTAGCACAGGCTGAGACAATGGTATGTGTTATAAGACTATGGCTTGGGGTCAGCCCGGTGGCATAATGATTAAGTTGGTGCCCTCTGGTTTGGCGGCCTGGGATTCAATTCGTGGGTTCGGATCCTGGGCGCGGACCTACACACTGCTCATCAAGCCACGCTGTGGTGGCATCTCACATACAAAATAGAGGAAAATTGGCACATATGTTAGCTCCGGGATAATCTTCCTCACCAAAACACAAGACAAAATGTTTTTTGAAAAAAAGACTGTGGCTTTATGACTTTGGGGACCGTGAGAACTGCTCTATGAGGCCACTGGCTGGGAAACAGGTCAACAACAAGCTCTAAAAGCAGGTGGTGCTGAGCTGTTCTGTAGAAGCATAAACCAGATCTATACAAAGAGTGTGTATTTTTGAGGAGGACAGGAAACTTCGACTAAAGTCAAGTGGACCAGATCATCCCAGCCTTTAATCCTTATTCAGCCAGAAATAGTAAAATAAATGATATGCTTGTCCTCCTACCAGGATTTGCAAAAGAGTCTTCAGAAACTGTATTTGCAGCCCTTGGCTTCTTTACCACTTGAGGATGTAAAAGCTATGTTAAAATGATTTTCCAGATAGAGTTGTAAATTTGCTGTGAGGGAATCATGCTTCCCTCTTACCTCAACTATAATGATAAAAACTTAAATAAGACTACTTGGAAAAATTTTATAGGTGTTGCTGAAGTTTGGAAGTTTAGGAGGCACGTGAACTTGTATTTATTTGCTTAGGAAAAATAAAAGACACTTTGTGGCACCAACGTAGTGGTCTGGGCTGGTTTGGAAAAGGACTCCCACTAATGACTGGTCAAAGGGCTGGTTTTATCAAGGACTGTTAGAGGAAGAGAGAGAATGAGAAAGAGAGTGTCCCAATTAAGTGAGTCTATTTGGATCAGAAGCTGAAGAGAGTCATAAATGTCCAGGCAAGTCTCGTGTCTCCTTCATGTTAGAACTACAGATGAAAGGACTTCACTTAAGAAAGACCTCATTATCATCTATATCTTCTCTCTCACTTCTCTCCACCCCTGGAGTCGTTAGATAGGGCAAGAGGAGAAGCTGGAATATGGAAGAATTTTAACTTTGAATTTATTTGACAGTTTTGATGATTACACCTGTTTGGGTACATTAACTATAGAGTGAGACTGTTTCAACACTAATGTGAGCAGGGGAGTTTTGTTAACTAAAAATGAACAGCTACGGGGCCTGCCCAGATTTTACCCTGGAGAGAGACGGAATGGCCTCACGTAGTGAGTTTTCACGGGTAGTCTTAAGAAAAAACCTGAGGTTGTTTTCTGACTGTTCCCTATGACTCCTGCTCTCTCAGTGTGCTAGTAATGTAATATTCATTTTCTTCTTTCCTATTTGCAGAAGTGAGTAAAGGAGCTTTCCTTGTGGTTATCCTTTAATAGTAAACTATCATTCCCATCACGGGCTACCTTTTCATGTTTTTTTTCTCCACTATTTCCACAAGTGTTTCTTTTAAAATATTTATTTTTGATTACAAAATTATTTATTATTTATTATAAAGAAAGTTTAAAAACATAGAAAGTCTATGAAAAGTATGTGAAAAATAACCCATAAATGCACTCTATAGACAGGGAGAATCATTATTGTCATCTTGTTTTAACTTTCAATAGATATGTTTGTATATACTATATAAATTATCTTATACACAATATATTTTTAAACTGATTTTAAACATCAATTATGGTCATTTCCCCCACCATCAATTTTAAAGGTGGTATCATATTTCACTGAATGGACATCTGTTTACTTAATATTTCATATTTTGGAACATTTAGTTGTTTCCATTTTTAAGAATAGTATAACACTGACATGAATATTCTTGAAGAGAAAATTTATTTTGATTTCTGAAGTAATACTTTTCCTAAATTCACATATTTTTTTTAACTTCTTGTATTTGGTGTTCAGATTTTTCGTTTTATCCTTTGCTCATATCTTTGTGTCACATTCTGTAACTAGATCATTAGTTCAATGTTTTTCTCCGTATTCATTCTTGGATAAGAAGAGCTCTATCTGAGCTCTATCACAGCTCTGGTAGAGCTGTGCTGGGCCCCCTAAACCACTTACTTGAACACTTTGGAATCGCCTTAGGACTTAAACTTAGGGTTCTGCTCTTTTTCCAGTGGTCCAGCAGGAGCAGCCACAAGGAAGAAGCTGGAGCTGGAGCATTACGGACCAAGGCTCTATAACTAACTTGGCTTTGCCTCCCCTCAAGGTACATGCTCAGGGCCTCTTTCTTACTCTACAATTAATAACAAAAACTAAATCAATTCAATAGTCTAGCAATCTAAAATTAACAATGAAAATCTTAAATAATGAATCAATTGCTTTTCTGATATCAAAGTTTTAAATATTTAGAGATAACATTTCAAGATTTGTTTCTTTCTTTCTTGCAAGTGCATATTATTTTCAAATATGCTATTTTTAAACTAGGCTATCTATTCTTAAATTAATAAAGTACCTTAAATAATTTTGATAAGTGCTTATTATAAAATATAATGATGTAATTATTTGCATTAAATGCATCACAACCTGTCTTTGTTTCTCATTTCTATCTTTCCCGAAGATAGTTCTTTACTAATATACTGTGAATTATACAGTTGTCTTTCAGAATCTTAATAACTATATCATTCTAGATTAAGATGCTTGTCAGTCACTGATCTCACTTTCACATCTAATGTCTGAATTCAGTTCACACAAATCATGATCGCAAATTGCTTCTTGATAGGGGAGATTTTGATCTCCCTACTTCATACACAGATACTATATATGGATCATGTGGCATGATTCACAGACAAAATTTTGGCTTAAATTCATCATTTATATTATATTTACCATATAAATTTATATTAAATTTATAATATATTTACATTTAATTAATATCTTCCAAAAAGAGGCTTTAGTGAAAGCAGAAAATAACAAATTTCAGCAGCTTGTTTAGATGAAAGTAAATGAAAATGTCTCAGATAAATGCATTAGGGTAAAACATTATTGTTAAGTATTGCTCATAAAGAGATATTTCTTACTGGAGTTTCACAGACCTACAAATTCAATAATTTTTATAAGATATCATCATCCGAACAATTTACATGATAAAAAATTAATATTGTACTTTAAATATAAATCATGTACTTATAATTTTTATCTCTTTTTTATAGAAGACAGAAGAAACTCTAACCCTGAGAAAAATTGACATTCAAGAATAA
The DNA here is from genome assembly GCA_031878705.1 of Tapirus indicus. Lineage (NCBI taxonomy): Eukaryota > Metazoa > Chordata > Mammalia > Perissodactyla > Tapiridae > Tapirus > Tapirus indicus. The sequence continues at coordinate 97,007,921 of CM062926.1, forward strand.
AGAAGATGTACAGTTATATTTTAATATAGAAAGTCATAGAAATCTTTCAGAGTTTCAAAGACAGAAAATTTTCTTTAATAAATAAAAGATGTAAACGAAACATAGATGGCTTCATTGAAGCAAATGCTACATGACATAAAGGGATGTAATGAGCTAAATCTTTATAACATAAAAGATACAAAATATTTTTTAAAAGTGATTGTCCAGATTTTGAAAAAAAAATGTGTTCTGTCATTGCAATAAAGATTATATATAAAGTAGCAACATATAATGTAAAATGAAAAGGAATATGGAAAACATACATAGAGCTAAAATAATTAAAACAAGTCAATAGTATACGTATTGAAATATATGTTAATTTTAAGTGGTGTTTAACTTTGATTTGTAGATGAACAGAGCTGATAATAGAGGTAAATAATTCACATCATAAATTTTGTATATTGCCATTTTTAGGATATTACAACTGTTTTCTTTACACACTATATAGAATATATTTTTCATAAATGAGATATACCTTTCAAACCCCAGAAAGTTCACCATTTAAGTTACAAGGCATCAGGGTGTGATGGACTGTGATTCAGAAGACTTGGGTTTTATTGCTAATTTTGTAACTAATTCACTCTTTTAAACAAAAACAACAAAAACCAAAGTAATTCTTTTAACCACCCTAATTTTGAGGTTGCACATATATAATATTAGGGTTTTAGTCTTGATAAGTCATGTCTAAGATACATTCTATCTTTAATTATCTATGAGTTGAAAGAATGGGTAAGGAAAACTAGCTCACTATATATATGCATGCTGTGACTTGATCAGATGAAACCAATGCAAGTGGGAAGAATTTTAGAATGGGTTTTTACTAAGGAGCGGAATATGAAGAACACCAAACCGAAGTGTAATTCCAACAATTGCTTACTGCTAATCTATCCAATTGTTTAAAATATAGAAAAATTTAATTTAATTTATTTTATATGTACATATATATATAGTATGTTAATTTAATTTAATACTGAATATTTAATGTTCAGAAAATAATATGGAATTGTACTTTCTAGATGAGAAAATATATGTAATAATCTTGGAAATATTTCAACAATGAAGGAATCACAAAAAATCTAATCTAACTTAAAAATCTAATGTTGAAACACTTCTCAAAAAAGTTTTTCTCTGCAAAGACATATTCAGCAATACTGTCACAGTGCTCTGACTCATTGACTCTGTTCGAGGAAATGCTCCTTCCCCAAACCTCATTTTTCATATAAGAAAGAGAACTTGCTGCTACGAAGTGGAAAATGTTGAAGAGTATGATGACAATTTTCATCCTATTTCTCCACATCCCCACGCTTATTTCTCACAAGTCTTATTTGAGTAGTGATCATGGCTTAAGATTGGGCATTTCTAAATCTTTCTGGCCTTTTTCCTTAGGAAGTCTCTGTTTTTCAGAAGCCCACATTCTTTGCTTATATAGGTGAAAAATGATCCTGGACAGGCTCTATTCCTGCCAGAGGAGACCACAGTTTCAGGCATTCGTTTGGAAAGAAGAGTATTAGCAAGTCCATTTGGCCTGGGAATAAAGCTCCTGTTACCAATCAGCTCTCTGCATTTTTATCTCTGATCACCTGACCTAAACTTCCATATTTCAGATGGTTCCAAATTGTTTAATTATTGTTGGCTACAGTAAATATACCTGAATGTTTTATACCTTATTGTAGTATCATGAAATCTCTTGTGCTCCAACCTGTAAAATTAACACCCACCTGTAAAATTGCTCACACTGCTGGCTCTTAGGAAAACAGGCCGAGTGGGAATAATTCAAGGAACTTTAAGTAACTTCATGTCAAGACTGTGAGGCAGTCTTGCACTTGGTTCTTCTCTTCCCTAGCGCCTATTGAGTAATTTGTCCTTGTTCCCTGCTTCAAAGCACATATCTAATACCTCAAGGGTTTTTTTTCAATTATTTTATTGAAGTCATAATGGTTTATAACATTGTATAATTTCAGGTATACATTATTGTTTATCAGTCTCTGTATACACTGTATTGTGCTCACCACTAGAAGTCTAATTTTTATCCGTCACCATACATGTGTGCCCCTTTACCCCTTGTGCCCACTCCCCAACCCCCTTCCCCTCTGGTAACCACTAATCTGTTCTCTTTATCCATGTGTTTATCTTCCACATATGTATGAAATCATGCAGTGTTTGTCTTTCTCTGTCTGGCTTATTTTGCTTAACAACATACCCTCAAGTTCCATCCATGTTGTTGCAAATGGGATGATTTTGTCTTTTTTTTGACTGAGTAGTATTCCATTGCGTGTGTGTGTGTGTGTATATATATATATATATATACATATATATATATATATATATATATATATCTCCATATATATCATATATGGACACTTGGGTTGCTTCCACATCTTGGTTATTGTAATAATGCTGCAATGAACATAGGGGTGTATAAATCTCTTTGAATTGTTGATTTCAAGTTCTTTGGATGAATACCTAGAAGTGGGATAGCTGGATTGTATGGTATTTCTATTTTTAATTTTTTGAGAAATCTCCATACTATTTTCCATAGTGGCTGTACCAGTTTTCATTCCAACCAGCAGTGTATGAAGGTTTCCTCCACATCCTCTTCAACACTTGTTATTTTTTTGTCTTGTTAATTATAGCCATTCTGACAGGAATGAAGTGATATCTCATTGTAGTTTTGATTTGCATTTCCCTAATAATTAGTGAGGTTGAACATCTTTTCATGTGCCTGTTGGCCATCTGTACATCTGCTTTGGAAAAATGTCTGTTCACATCCTTTGCTCACTTTTTGATCAGGTTGTTTATGTTGTTTTTCTTGAGTTGTATGAGTTCTTCACACATTTTGGAGATTAACCCCTTGTTGGACATATGATTTGCAAATATTTTCTCCCAGTTGGTGAGTTGTCTTTTCATTTGGTTTTTGGTTATCTTTGCCTTGCAGAAGCTTTTTAGTCTGATGTAGTCACATTTGTTTATTATTTCTCTTCTTCCCCAGGCCTGTTTCCTATACTCAGCCGTGTATTAGAAAAGATGTTGCTAAGACCGATGTCAAAGAGTGTACTGCCTATATTTTCTTCTAGGAATTTTATGGTTTCAGGTCTTACATTCAAGTCTTTAATACATTTTGAGTTAATTTCTGTGCATTGTGTAAAGTAATGGTCTACTTTCATTCTTTTGCATGTGGCTGTTCAGTTTTCCCAACACCATTTATTGAATAGGCTTTCCTTTCTGTGTTGTATGTTCTTGGCTCCTTTGTCAAAGATTAGCAGTCCTTTGATGTGTGGTTTTATTTCTGGATTTCAATTCTGTTCTATTGATCTGTGTGTCCGTTTTTGTGCCAGTACCTTGCTGTTTTGATTACTATAACTTTGTAGTATATTTTGAAGTGAGGGATTGTGATGCCTCCGGCTTTGTTCTTTTTTCTTTGCTTTGGCTATTCGAGATCTTTTGTTGTTCCATATAAATTTTAGGATTCTTTGTTCTATTTCCATGAAGTGTCATTGGGATTCTGATTGGGATTGCACTGAATCTGTAGATTGCTTCAGGCAATATGGATATTTTAACTACATTTATTCTTCCAATCCATAAGCATGGAATGTCTTTCCATTTCTTTATGTCTTCAATGTCTTTCAATAATATCTTATAGTTTTCCACATATAGGTCTTTCACCTCCTTGGTTAAATTTATTCCTAAATATTTTATTCATTTTGTTGAGATTGTAAATGGGATTGTATTTTTGACTTCTCTTTCTGCTAGTTCATTATTATTGTATAGAAATGCAACTGATTTTTGTAAGTTGATTTTGTGCCCTGCAAGTTTGCTGTAATTGTTGATTGTTTCTAATAGTTTTCTGGTTAATACCTCAAGTTTTTTGTATGGTTTTATTCCCACTATACTCAGTCCTTGCAATATATTTTTTCACTGTTTAGCATCTTTGTCTCTGTAAGCTGAGTTCTTGACACCTATCGGAAGTGTTCTCTATTTCTGATGTTCTATCTTCTACCTATTAGTTTCTACTATTACAATATTGGTTTTATATGGATATATGCATTATAAGTGTGTTATGTTAATGCTGGTATTGATTATCATATATAAGTGAGATAAATTTCAGTTACAGGTACATTGGAAACACTATACTCTGGGGACTCCTGAATATTTGGTTTTTGACTCTTGGCTAAGATAAGGGCGGTAGGATTTATGATTATTTATTTCAATTTCTAAACTTCCTTTGGAAATCCCCCAAACTTACTTTCTTTACTGATGGTTTGCAACCAGCCTAATCAGTTAAGTCAGCCTGGCTGATTATGTAGCCAGAGAGTCATAAAAGCCCTGCTTAGGACTTCTGCTTCGAAGTCTCCCTAAGTTAAGATTCTTTGCACAGATATTAGTGGTTTAAACTGGAGACAGAGCAAGGTCAGTGTGTGTGAATAAAGACCCCTGGGGAGATTGCTCATGGGATGTTTCTTGGAACGGTAATACTTGCCTGTATTCTCTTCCTCTTTCATTTGCCTTTAAATAAAAGTGGGCATGAGCATGTAGTGTGGAGTATGGTGAGTCTTTTCAAATATCTGAATTTGGAAAATCGTTGCAATATGTACTGGGAGATTGAATTAAAGCCCCCTCAGGATATTATCCTTAAGGGGGATAGTTGGCCTGAAGAAGACTTAAACTTGATTAATGGTAGATTGATTGTTTTCTGAATCATTCAGCAGATGCATACCATAGAGTACAGAAAACTGCGTATCAGAGAGATGAAAAATTATAGTTAGTACAAAAATATGAAAAAGTTTATCCTGGTATTATTGGATGGTTTAGCTGTCTAATTCCATACCAGAGCCAAACCTTTCAGTATTACAAATGTTTGGGGTCTGTGTGTAGCTTTTGACTGTATCTGACTACCTGATGTTGTAGCGCAAGTAACTGTTGACAAACCAAGAATGAGCATTTTTGTCATAAGAAGGCCTTGACCGTCAGTTGGCAGGTTGACTGTGCTGTGAGGATTAATTTCAGCAGGTCTGGAATTAGCCTTAGCTCTCCTACTGAAATAAGAAATACACATCTATGACATGCTAGTCAATGTATGAAACATATTGATTAAAAGTGTTGCTTCGTGACCATGGGTCTGAAGAGATTTGTGGGGGGTTGTACTAGCTTGTCAGCATTATTTATTGATTGCAGTGAGATTGGTGATTTGATCTTGGGCTTAGTGAGATCCCTTCAGAGTTCTACTCTTGAGGCTGGTTACAGAGCAGGAATATCCCTACAGGACCAGCACTGGCTGGGTATATATCAGGCTTCTTGATTTTGAGGCATGGTATGCATATCTTCTCTCTCCTGTCTGATGATGATTTCCTTTTGCTGTTATTCTCTGTCTACATGGAACATGAATCTAGCATCTATTATAATACTTTCTTCAGGCCAATTCCTACCCACTTGGATCCCTTTATGTTGCCTTTTCTAAACCTATGGATTCATCTAATTTTGAGATGTTAATCTTACTAGATGAACTTTACTAGAGTTCATCCTATGAAGAAAAAAATCATATTTCTCATAAAACTAATTAGAATAGAAAGAAACAAATCTAAACAAAAAACTTTTCTAAGTCCACTACTGTGCAACCCATAACTTCTTAAAGGTGCCTAGAATTAATCACCTTTACTATTAATATCAGAAATGAGAACCTATAGATTTCTGATGGGAGAACTATGTTAATCTGGAATTTTGGATCATATAACCTTAAAACTGGAAGAGCCAATTGTATTGATGATTCCTAAGATAATGCTGATAGTGAATTCATTCCAGATATATTTAAAAAGTTGGCAGAAAGTTTGTATCTTTAAATCACTACCACGAGAAGAAAAGAGGGATTTCAGAAAACTTTATTAAAATGCTTTAATAATTGTTTGGCCTTATTAATGAATTCAATAGGGAACATATTTGCTGTTATAAAATGGGTTCAAATCTGCTAAATTTAACTTTATTCTAACATCTGATTTATATTTAATTTAAGCAAGTCTATGCAAACTTATATGCATCATCACTTGATGTGAAGGAGTCCTAAAATCATTTTCAAATCTTCAAAATGTATTACTTAAATTGATCACAATGAACACATATGAGAGTAAGAATATCTAAAAATAATTTTGGGAGTAAATTAATGTAAATTTATTCAGAACAAAGGAGAGATGATTAAATTATTGCAAACATTCTTAAACAGAATAAAATAGAAATAAGTTCAGTACTGAGCAATTAATTAAGAACATGCTTAAAATTCATCCATAAATGATTTATATCCTTTGAAATCATTTCCCCTCTATTTATTAGTTAGAATTTTTAGGAGTTTGATTTAAAAAGCAGGGGCCAGCCCGGTGGCGTAGTGATTAAGTTAGCACACTCCGCTTTGGTGGCCCGGGGTTCGCGGGTTCAGATCCCGGGCGCAGACCTACACACCTGTCATCAAACCACGCTGTGGCAGCATCCCATACATAAAGTGCAGGAAGATTAGCACAGATGTTAGCTGAGCAACAATCTTCCCTAAGCAAAAAGAGTAGGATAAGCAACAGATGTTAGCTCAGGGCCAATCTTCCTCACAAAACAATAAATAAAAAAAAAAAAAAAAAAAAGGAAAACAATCAATCAAATTTCTCTTAAAATTACATAATTTAAAATATGTTTTGTTTGATCAAATCTAGAGTTCATATCAAATGTTAAAGGTTCTTATTGAGGTTTTCAAAGGGAATTGATTCAGGGAATGAGCATTACAAAATGATTTAGCTTTATTTCTTGCCATTCTTAAGAACTAAATTATTTTTTTGAAATTTCTCTATTTTCCTACATCCCTCAGGCTATTTCAGTTTCTAAATTCTTAGTAAAACAAGACTTTTAAAGAAAAATATCTTTATAGTTTTGTTAACTCTTCTTGAAAAATTACTTCAAAGAATATAAATTGAATATAAAAGAATACAAATTGTGGCTTCCTAATTGGCACTTCAAACTATTGTGTAGCCAAAGCACATGAAGTATTTTTTAAGAAATAGAAAAAGAAATGGTAAGAGAGAAAACAAGTGAGGATAAGTAAAACTAAGATTATAAGAGGAAAATTATTGAAATGAGAGATGCAATACAGAAAATTCCATTTTAAAATTGTGGAATCCTGCTATATTTCAATGTCAAATGTATTTCTCCTAAAAATTCCATGTATATTACTATGTATATTACCTACTGCAAAAACTAATTAGTCTGAATTGCATATTGCACAAATAACGTCAAAAATCTTCTAAAAGAGAAGGCATCTTTTTCCTTGGCAGGTCACCAACTGAGAACTATGGATTGGACTTCTATCTGATTCCTCCAGAAAGAGTGGCCCAGACTAGCTCCTCCCCGATAACACTTGCAAACTAAAGGCAGAGCCACTCATCCTTCACAGACAAGCAGAAGCCTGAATAGCAATAAATGCCTTCCTCTTTTTCCTGTATACTTTGCTAAAGTGTTTGGGTGAAGAACATTTACTTCTCCTCCTCCTCCTCATCTTATTGTTATTAGATATAATTAACCATAATTCAACATTATATTTATTGGTTGCTACTGTATTAAATCAGTTCTGGCCAATAAATCCATGTTGATTCACAAATTAAAGAACTTGTCATCACCTTTCTTTACCTGTTAGCAAATTCTGGAGCTACCAAATCATCATTAAAAAATTCAGCTTCAGTGACTTGATCATCAGCTGTTGAAAAAGACTTAAGGTTTATAAGTAAACAATGGGTACTTAGATTCCGTCACTATCTATGTGACAAAGAGTAGAATCTTTCATCTGCTTTGGTGGATATTTTCTATGTTCTATAATAACTTGTTTTCTGATTCCTCTTTCAGAATCTTCCTTAAAGTTCTTTATAACCTTATGTCACCTGGATAAACACCCTGGTGTGAGATGAGAGGTACTGAACAAGGACAGAGGGAGTTGGAGGATATTGTTGATCAGCTTTAAATTCTGTCTGGCACAGTGCAGTTTATAAATGCAAATTATTTTAAAGAAATTTAATCCTAAATCATTCTTGGAAAATTCCACTTCTGCATTAAAAATAAACAAAACAACACAAAAAGCCCCAAGTTTCAAATGGAATTACACACCGATGATAGGTAAATATAACGTCAAAAGTGGTGGAAGATCAAATCTGAAGATCCGAGATAGTAACATTGAAAGGGGAACAATAAAATTTATAATCCTTTGGTTGTCATTTAGCCATACATGTTTTAACTACCTAAATTCAATTTTTTTTCTTCAGTAAAAACTAGTTTTTGTAATTTAGTATAAATTTGGATTTAATATAAATAAATTCAGTATAAATAAAATGAACTATATAGCTATCATTAGATAGAAATTATTATTCTCTCTGCCACAAATTTCTGTGATCTTGATCTTGTTACTTAATTTTCTTATATGAAAGATTCCTCATAATTTAAATAAAAATTTTAGTATTTATACCAGTGGTTTGAGCATTCACTAAAATCAGAAGTATATTAAATCAATGATCATGAATATAAGCTATTTTAGGTAAAATAATTTATATAAACAGTAAATTACAATAAAGACAACCTTACAAATGTACAATTTATAAAAATTCAATTTTGTATGAGGAACCGTGTTCATCATCTACATTGATATGAAGCTGAGAGGCAGTTGCTGCACACAACCTGGCATACTCAGAATATCTTTGCTTTACTTTGAAAAAGGCTATAATTGAATTGCTCTTGAAATATAATTGTGAGACAAGGCATTTTTCTATATTCATCAGCAGTTGACTCATAGTCAGATCGCTTATACTTATCCATATAGTCATGAGTAGCTTGCAGCTGACTGTGGATTTTACATTACAATCAGTAAGGATACATTTTCAAAGCCCTCAAGAGGAAATACTCATGATACATCACAGTTTTAATTGTGACATATCCAAATGCATATTTAAGTGAACATTAAACTTTCATCATGTTTCCAAATCCATATTTAAGAAAAAAATGAAGCTTTCATCACATAAATATTACATGTTGTATCCTTCAACATGTCTAACCACAAAAGGGATATTACTGAAAAAGGAATGATTGAGGGGTATTGAAAGAAACAAAGTGCATTTTAATGTGATTTAATCATTATAATCCATAGAGACAAGAATAGGTCTTATTTAAAATACATGTGTATACGTCTTTATAAACTTTATTATGTGTATAGATTCTTGTTTTCTTAAAAGTAGCATTCAGTAATATATTTCAAGTACAGTATGGAAAAAAATTTGCCATGCTTTTCTTTTGAAAGAACAGTGCTTAAATAAATGTGGTATAATATTTATTTTCCTCTTCATCATAGTTTCCTAGGCCTATTATGATCTAGAGAAATGCTCTAAATGGGGGCTGGGTAGAAGAAGAGATAAAAGTGGTAGAAGGAAGGAGATGTGAAATTCTTTTAGGGGCGAAGTAAAATTTTTCTAAAACAAAATATAGGTAACAAAGAATTATGGCACTTTCCGTTATTTTAAGTGGTTGTGTGTTTATTTTGCTTAGCTCAGTTTCAAATCTTATAGGCATGTCCAGAATTGTAGAAAATTTTAGTAGAAATCCACTAAAATAAGCCAACAAATAATTTATTAAAGTAATTACTAAAATATATTGAGTAATTGTTAGAAGAGAAGTTGATTATAGGAAACTTTTAGGTTTTACTACCATATTGCTGGTAGTACTGTTAGCTTTATTATTCTGAGACTGTAGTATATTTCTTACACAGGATAAAGCAAATGGATATGTTGGTGTCATTGAGAACGGGATTTTTAATATTGAAAGGAGGAGATACAGAGGTAGGATCAATGAGATAAAGTGAGAATAATTCTGATATTGAATTGGAATATTGAATTCAATATTGAATTGAATTGGAAGCATCAATATGCTTATCTTAAATGTGTTCTCTAGTTCTGTGTAAAATACTAAAATACTAAAAATAATCACCAGCCCAATAACGATGAGCATTCTTGGTATCAAGATTGTGCTAACTACCTACCATTTCTCACTAAAAGGATACAGAGGTCCCTGGAGAAATAGCTGATTCCAGTTCGGCAGCAGGAAATGTACAAACTGAGCTATTCATATCAGATGGAATCATGAGGAAGTTATAAAAGATCACTGACTCTTTAAAATGACTCCAAGAGCTAACTTGAAGAAGCTCCCTATGGCTAAATTTGGGACAATGTGAGCATCTTAGGAATGATAATTGCAGTGGACTGAAACACATATAATATATTTTAATCCATGACTTTATAATAATAAAAATATCCTCAGTGGTCACCTATAAAAAATGCTAGGAAACCACCTCATAATTTTGTAAGAATTGACTGTTATATTACTTTTCCTATGTGAACTGTGCTTTAGTGTAAACATATAATTGATTAGAGAACATCAATTTTCATAGAAATATTTCAGCTAGTAAAAAGTGATTATAAACTCAAAATAACAGTGAAGTAATGAATCTAGGCAATAATTATTGATGGATATCGGTAAAAAAGAGAAACAACAAGTCATCATATACCTCCATAACACCACATACAAAGTATTCTTGCCAAAATATAAACTTGATTCTAGATCTAACTGTGAATTTACGAGAAGTACCGGAGTTAGAGAAACATGTTAAGTAACACTACAAGGTTTCAACCAGCAAAATCCAGAGTTGGGAAACTCTATTGTACAAATGACCTGGTTAATCCACTAAATGAATTATATGGAAAAAAAAAAAAAAAGGAGAGACCTATAGATTTAAAGACCTATGAGTCACATTAACCAATTGTGATATATAGATTTTACAGGATAGTGATTGGAACATACCATAGAATTATAAAACAATCTGTCATTAAAGAATAACTGTCATTTTTTGGGTGTGATAAATGTATTGTGATTATATTACAAAAGAGTACTTATATTTTAGACATAAATTGAAATATTTACAGACAAAAGGAATTAGCTTCAAAATAGGGGTAAAGGAGTATGGAAGTATAAAAAATTGTCATGAATTTATAATTGTTCAGACTAGAAGATGTGTGTAGATGAAAATTCATTATGTTATTCTCTCCATTTTTATATGTATTTGAAATTTTCCATAAATGAATTCTAAAAAGTAATTCTGAAAAAGAATAATTATAAAACAATTCCTTATCAATTGAATGTAAATACTATCTTCAAAAGCTCTTTTCCATACAAAGTTAAACAATATTTACAGCAATTCTGCCTAGAACATGAAGTAAAAACAAGTAAGATTAAATCCAACTGTTCACAATAGGTAAGAATCTCCTTGTTGATATCTTTAATAAACAATTAGTATATATAATGCATAGAATTTGTATTTATGCTATTCATTAGAAGTTGGCAAAAATTTTCTATGAAGGACAAGGTGTAAATATTTTAGACTTTGCTGATTAGATGGTTTGTCACAACATGTGAACTTTGCTATTGTAATGCAAAGTGGTCATAGAGACTACATAAATGAATGAATGTGACTGTGTTACAACTTTAGTTACATGGGACAGATTTGTCTCATCCATTGTCTAAATCCATTCACTTTTTACCATTCCTATCACCACTAACCTAGTCCAATACTCTCCCTTCTAGATCACTATAATAGACACCTGTCTTCCTCATGTAGTGATGAAATCTTTTTTGAAATATGTTAAGTTGTTTTATTTTTGAATGTCCCTGCATTTGACTTTTGTTTGGTTAACTAATGTCATCTATATGCTATGGGGTAGAAACAGAATGAGCAGGGAGAATTAAAACTATTGTGGTAGAAATGCAAAAAACCAAAAAAAAAAACAAACCAAACCAAACCCCAAACAGTCAATGCTTAGCTTTTATGACCAATGAAATAAACATTTGTTTGTTTTTATTCCCTAGCAACATTATAGTGTCAAGTTGGGAGGTTTCTCTATTTTTAACCTCTTATTAAAAAATTATGAGCCAGGACTAGTGCCCTTGAATATCTGTTTCACTATAAGCAAGAGATAAAGAGAACTCAGAATATCATATGGTGGGGGTGGGGGTGAGATGAGGAAAGGGAGCTTTGGGGGAAATCCTGTCCTTAGAAGAAGGTGAAGGGCAAAGGAGCCAACATCAATGTCCTTACTACTGGACCTCTATGTGAAAAAACTCAAGAGCATGTGTGCATATTTGTAGTTTTGGTGGATGGATATAATGGTGTTTCTGAGGATGCAGTAGAAATTTCCAGAAGGGTAAGAGGAAACATGAGAACACTGGAATTAGTGATCCAATTCCCTGGATGAAATCCATGAAAGGCTCCATGTGGCCTTGTGCCATATTCTATAATAGTACATATGAGTAGCAGCAGTGGCTACAGAGAAGCATCTGAGGTGACATAAAGGGCCTCCCGTGGGTTATACATGTTCTGTAGAAGATCTGGATGCATTCTCATTTCCTAGGTAGCAATGGAGGGATGGGAGGGTTGTTGAGGGATGGACACAGAGATGCTAAGAATATCTCTAGATCTAAAGAATGCTGGAATTGGAATAATGAGCCCCAATGTTCAAAGCAGTTTAGCCAGAGTTGGATGGATGGTTTACAGTACAATAGAACCATTCACACCTCAGTAGATACTAGGTCAGGAACCTATGAGAGAAACCATTCTGCCACAGAGACCAGCAGAGACTCAAAGGGCAGTGTGAATGCTTGAACCCAGAAACTCTTTGGAGAAAAGCAGAGGAAGGAGAAAGAAAACCAGAGTGAGTATTTAACCAGAAGAAATGTTTTTAACTATTTTAAACTGTTTTATGTTTCTAAAGTACAAAGAAGTGATAAAATTGTGTGACTTCAATTATTATCCCTTTTACCACGTTTGTTCTAGTTTCTTTCTACTAATTCTTTGATTTAAAACAGGCAATCTTTTCAAATTACAAATCTACACATGACACCTCTCCATTGAAAATGCTTATGATATTCCCATTGCTCTTATGATAAATACGAAAATTCTTTATATGGGCTACATGGTCTCACAAAATCCAATCCTTGCTTTTATGTCCAATCCCATAATTCATCCTGCTGCATACCTTCACTTCAGTCACACTGGCCTTCATTCTTATCAAGTACGCCATATCTATGCCTGACATGGGGTCTTTGCCCATGATGCACCCTCACACTGAAATGCTCTTCCTTCTTTGCCTGGTTACTCTTCCATCAAACTTTAATTTTAATCAGGTTAATTCCTCTAATACTCAAATTTCATTCATTCTGGTGCTGTCATCTTAGCATTTGACATGACCATGTACCACTTCATAAGACTTTCATGATTTGTTTTGCTATATCTATTGGACACCAGTATTATTTTGTACTTAAAATCTCTTTAAATGAAATTTCAAAAGGGACAGTTCAATTTTTAGACAAAAGAAAATTTACTTTCCATGATAAATATTTTCAAGATATATTTTAAAATATTACTTGGACATAAAACACTAGAGGAAAGTCCATGGAATGCTCTGAGAAGAAAGTAGCATCAACAATCTTCCCATAGACTTAGAAACAAAATCCAAGTAAGTCACCCTAGTCCTCTGACCCACAAATTTATTCAAGGCCCTATATCTCCCTTTTGATCTATCCCTTATCTAATGTTATGCCAACTGGCTTTGCCTCACTCTTATGAAAATTATCACATGCAAATTGTATTAATTTTATGTTGTTTCCCCTATTTTATTACTCTCTGAATCTAGTGCTACCTCATCTATTTTTATAGCTTGTACAGTGGTGAAGAACTGTAGATAACAGACTCAGTAGATATTTAATAATTTTAAGTTAAAAAATTAAAATTACTTTCAGTTTCATGTCTTTTGAAGAGAGAAAGATAGAACTTTTTTAGGATCATAAGAAGACACTCATATCTCACCAGAGTCTTTATTTCAACCTAAATACCCTCCATGCACCATGTGTGCAGAAGAGTAAGCATTTGATAAACATACCCTTAATGAATTAATGGCAATTCATTCCTTGTTTAAATGAGAAATTTATGCAATGGTTGTTACAAGGACCAAAACAATTTCATGATAATCATAAGTCATGTCATTCACACAAAGTACATATTAAAAGGAGAAATGAAACTTTGTGGAAGTAATTATAACCGTGACAATACTGATCCTACTGATCAAAGTTCAATTGTCTAAGCTTCTTAATTTGAATACCATTTTAACTCTAGTGAAACATTAGCTTCTATTTTACACAGTATATGCATGATTTTATTGATCAGGCAAAATTCTTATTTATAATAAAATAAGTTCATATCTAGAATATCATTTGGGGAAATTCCATGGTAGATTGCTTTGTGAAGAATTAATGGTCTGACTGTAAAGTCCGATAAATGTCAATACCTTTCTCTTATCAGAAAAATCAAAGTATTTTAGTAATATGCAGTGCAGTCCACTCACTTTCTCCTCAATTTTAGCAATAAAAAGTGTGAAGTAAAATCCACCCTTGATGAAACTATAAGCCAAATCATATCAAATGTAGCTCCTTAAAACCCGTAAACATAGTCGTTAAAATTAAGCAGACATCTTCAGAAACAGAGTTTATTAGAAACAAACAGCAGTCTTTCAGGCACTGGTTATGTTTTTCTCTGGCATTATATCAAGTTATGTTATTATACCAAGGCAGATTTATAAGCATATTTAATAAATGTGATGAATTTTTAGAACATAAAGCAAAAAACCAAAAAGATTAAAAAAAAAACATATTCATGCTTAGTAACAAGAGTAATAAGTACAATTAAAAGGTAAACACCCATTCTTCCATTTAAGCCTGAAAAAGAGCTGATTCTGAAACACTGATTTGACCCAGTTATAACTCTGGAAAAGATCATTTATGTAAACTCTGATTCCTTTTAAAGAAGCCAAATTTGAAATCAATAAGTTATTTAAATGGTTTAAAAGGTAAGATCACGTTAACAATGTAGGTTTCCCCTATAAATTCTAGGATTTTTAAAAAGTGATGTCAAACTTACCAAATTGTTGCACATGCAATATAAAGGACGTTTCCCCCCCCCCCAAGTCAATTGAGACTAAATTGCAGAACTGAAGCCCCATCGACCTGGAATACTTTCTTCTTGCAGACAAGGACATTCTCATAAATAACCGCATTACAACCACCAGAAGCAGGAAATTAATATTGATACATTACTATCATCTAAAAATCACCCCATTCGGGTTTCACCAAATGCCACAGTAATGCCTTTTATAGCAAAAACTCCAGTTCAGAATCACAAATTGATTTTAGTTGTCATCTCTCTTGAATTCCTGTTGATCTCTTGATTCTTCAATCTTTCATTGACTCCTTTGACCTTTAATCACTTGTTTTGGTTTGTTTTTTTTTCTGTGAGGAAGATACAGGGATACATTCCAAGACTCCCAGTGGATGCCTAAAACTGTGGATAGTAACAAACTCTATATATACTAGATGTTTTCCTATTCATACATGTGATAAGAATTTATAAATTAGGCCCAGTAAGAGATTAACAACAATAAGTTCTCTTTGGAATATCCAAATCACCAGCATTGCTACTTTAGCATTTGGGGGGTCATTATTAAGTAAAATAAGGGTTACTTAAACACAAGCACTGCAATACTGTGACAGTTGATCTGATAAACCAGATGGCTACTAAGTGACTAACAGATGGGTAGCATATGCAGTGCATATACACTGGACAAAGGGATGATTCATGTCCCAGGCAGGATGGAGGTGGATGGCACAAGATTTCATCATGCTACTCAGAATGGTGTGCAGTTTAAAACTTGTGAGTTGTATATTTCTGGAATTTTCCATTTAATATTTTTAGACCGAGGTTGACTGCAGGTAGCTAAAACCGTGGAAGAAGAAACCACAGATAAGGGGTAACTCCTGTACACATTAACAAGGTAAAAAATACAGACAGTTGCTATATTGACTCTTCATTATATAGTGAAAAAGTAGTATCCTGATAGATAAAAGTAAACAAGATTATAAATGCAATAGCATTATTTTAAAAGAGTGAAGAAGAAGAAAGTATTGCTTCAAAAGACAAAGGGTATCACAAAATTTTAAGTGGAGAGTCTATTAAAAATTTAGAGAAAAGGTGTATTGTTTAGGAAAGGAATTATACTTTAAAAATTTGTTATCTTCCACTATCTGAGTAAATTTTATATTGTTCTGTGTTGGATAACTGAGTGATAAGGCAAATCTCTGACCTCTTCCCACTCCTTAAGTTTCTCTTATTTAGTGACAGTGAAGCAGAAATTCTAATTAAACTAGTCAAAGGCAGTTTGGGATGATGAATTTTGTTTACAGAAAAACCAGTGAAGCTGCACTGGTCAGAAAATGAATTATTGTCTAGTAAAAAAACCAGTCAATAGGACAAAGTTCTCTGTCAATACCATGAGAACAGCTTTCAATAATTAAAGTTTCTTCCTTTCATTTCAGCAGACTTCACATTTCTACCATCTGTTTGGAGTAGACACAGTGTTGATGTCTAATCAGCTCATGTGCAGCATTTTTCATGTGTAGATTTTCTTGAGTCATAAAGTGTCTTTAGTCGACTGCTAAATGGTTCACTGATGTTCATACAACGGGATTCCAGGGCAGTTCTCAGAAGAGAACTTGGTGACTTGTGAGAGTCATCATTGCTCTTAGCCAAATATTCCCACTTCTCCCCACCACCCCACCTTTCAGGCCCGTTGTAAGATTGCACTCCTGTCTCGTGTTTGGAAACAGCTTGGTGCCTAATTGTGGCCAGTGAGTCATAAGCATTTAATTGCTGAAGCCAGCACCTGCAAGACCATGAATTCTTAGTGCCTTCCCCTTTCCTCTGACACAGAAGCCAACATCATGTGCGACAGCAGCCACTCCACCATCCTGAGTCCCTGCATGGTTGCACTAAGCAAAGGTCCATGAAGGATATAGAGCATAAACAAGAAACAAACCTTTGTTGTTTTAAGCCTCTGAGATACTAGGGGTTGTTTGCTACTGCAGTAATCCTCAGCTCACGCCCACATCATCCAGGATTTTCAAACAGAGTTTCCATCCCTAAGAGCACAGTGCTTTGTTTTGCAGACAAACAGTGGCATATTGTTTTGATGGAGAGATATTTTGTGTCAAGGGTTCCAATTTCAGGTGAATTTACTGTCCAGAAAGCACCTATATATCTTTATCCATATTACTTCAGCTTCTTTTTTCCTTGCACCAAGAAAAAGTTGTTTTTGAATAACGGGCTTAGGGCAGCCTTGCTTTTAGTGTGGTCTACCATCACCAGCACCACAATTAGTGAGTTTGCTTATTAAAATGCAGATTCCCCCAAACCTCATGCTAGAACTATTGAATCTGAATCACATGAGAGTTGAGACTCCACAGAAAATCAACATTTTAAACAAGCTCTCCAGCTGTTTCTGGTATGTTTCCATGTCTGAAAATCAGTATTATGGAATATTTTTGTATATAAAAAAGATCACACTTATCTAAAGCAGTAAGTATCAGCCAACTCATGTGTACTTTGTAGTATTAAGAGGACTTGTGATGGATAAATTTAGAAAACTAGGTCAATAAACAGTATTTTAGACACCAAATGGGCAATTAATTTTTTCATAGTCTTGAAAGCTTGGAACAGTTTTTGTGTCTCATTTAACTGTGTGCTTACAGACTAATTGTTAAACCATGTTCTGTGTCTTTTTGTAACCAAAGAATTCAAAATGATGACCGTGTAGAATTTACATAAAAATATAATCAGATCTGTTAGAGAGTGACAGATTCAGGTTTTCTTCATCTGTGAGTCGTCAAATTCTCAAGACAATCCTATCATTTTCTTTGTATGAGATGTAATAAACTGTCCCTCACCCTTCCATTCTCAGGTATTTTTAAGGACTATAGTGTGATGACACCATCCAAATTGATATTGGTCCGCCATGGCAAAGTCTGAAAAGTTGTTTTGTTTCTTACAAATCAGATCATGATTTTATCATAACTGTATTACACATTTGCAAACGGAATCTACATTACTGGCATTTTTGACATCTATTGGTCTCAAAGGCATCATTATCAACTGGCATGAGACTGAGTAGTGAAATTTTATTAGTAGGGAAATCTTTTGGGTTTCTGAACCCAATTCCAGTGTGTGTGTGGAGGGGCTTCCCACACAACATCAAGCAATTCTCACACACTAGCAGGGTGTCTGAGAATTCAACTCAATTCTGATATTATCTACCTGGAGATAGCATCAGATTCCAAAGGGTAAGGGCTCAGTTCCACAGACTGCCCCTCTTCCCCACTTCACATGTTAGTTGCAAGCCCAGGTTATCACCTGGCTTCTGACCAACCAGCTATAGACTGGAGGTTCCAATGACCCCTTCCTTGGGTTCAATTAATTTGCTAAGTGGCTTACAAAACTCAGGAAAATAATTACTTACATTTATCATGTCGTTGAAGGACATGACAAAGGATACAGATGAACAGCCAGCTGAAGAGATACATAGGGCAAGGTCCACGAGGTTCCCAGGTGCGGGATCTTCTGTCCCTGTGGAGTTGGGGTGCATCACCCTCCCGGTGTGGATGTGTCTGCTCATCTGGAAGCTCTCCAAATTTTGAACTATTGGGATTTCATGGAGGCTTCATGTAGGCAGGATCAATTATTAACTCCGTTTCTAGTCCCTCTCCCCTCACTGGAGGATGAGGGGTGGAGCTGAAAATTCCAAGCTTCTAATCATGGCTTGGTTTTTCTGTTATGAGCCCCCATCCAGGAGACATCCAGGAGCCCACGCAGAGTCACGTCAATAGAACAAAAATAAATTTCACTTAGGAAATTACAAGGGTTTCAGGAGTTCTGTGCCAGAAACAGGACAAAGACCAAATATATATTTCTTATAATAAGTCACAATATCACAGGAAAACAAATGTTTGTGCTGATATATTTTTGTGGTTTGGTTAGAATGTTGTGAGGGTCACAGATAGTCTATTTACATATGTTACATATTGCCATCCTAAGACATTTTAGAGGAGTAATGAATAGTTAGGTGAATCTATGTATGTGAATCTGGGGAAAAAATCCTCAGCAATGACAGTGCTTCTATAAATATCCCCCAAATAACCATCCAGATGATCCTGCCACCCTTTCCTGTGTAACAACAGAATAGTTAACACTGTTTTTTAAAATCCTTTGCATAAGTTATCACACATATTCTTCATAATGACTCTACGAGATGTGTACACTTTCTGTCTCCATTTTATACACGGGCAAACTGAAGCTCAGAGACATTAAGTAAATTTGCCAATTAGTTAATTTTTTCACTGTTCAGCCTAGTGTGTTTTCCCCAACCAGATCGTAAACTGAAAGAAAAATTATTCAACAGCTAGATGATCACTGATCGTCTACAGTGGCAGTTTTAATGTCACATTAAATACATAAAAGTTATATACTTTTCCTATACAAGAAAATTGTACAACTATATCTCAGATAGAAGTAAGTAATGTTGATCACACAGTATGAATTTATTTTTTGATGATTTACTGATTGACTTTTCTTAACATTAAACAAATGTGTATATATATAATTCTATATGTATATTTTTTCTTATTAAATAAATGTATATATATGTGTATATATAATATATATATATATTATATATAGCTACATATAATTATATATATATATAATTCCTGGCATGTACCAGACAATGTTTTAGGTGCTAGATACACATTGAATGAACAAAACAAAGATCTTTCCTTCAAGGATTTTGTATTCTGAAAGAACAGAGATCAGTGAAGGTAGACATTAATCATAAACATAATATACAGCATGTTACAAAATGATAAAAACTATTGAAAAGAAGAAAAGCAGAGCAGGGTAAACTGAATTAGTACCCTGTGGGTGAGTGGTGAGAACTGAAATTTTAAATCAGAGTGTTCCAGAAGGTACCACAGAGGGTGAACACTGAGCAAAGATGTGAAACAGGCTAAGAGGAACTAATTCTATGAAAATGTTAAATATCTGGTCCTATAAAAATTAATAAAGTATATTTAAATATATTTAAGTACTACCATGTCTCTATTTCATGAATTCTCATATACATCCCCCCCCCCAATTTAACCTCTCTAAAATAAGAATATACATTACCGAAGTTTGTGGTTTACAAGATTACAGTTCTTAATACGCAAGGAACTGCATCACATGGTTGTGTGAAAAATTCTCTTGACACTTTGTGATGAGATTAAGAAAGATTCAGCATGAAAGTATCTTAGATTCCCTGAAATACGTGTATGTATGAATCCAATTTATGTGAGTTGATGCCTTAGCACAATGGTTCAGTAAAGGAGCTCTGGAGCTAGATCTAAGGGTTTAAATTCTGGCTTAGCCCTTTATTTGTCGTATGATTACTGAAAAGTTATTTAACCTCTCTGTACCTATTCCCTTATTAGTAAAAAAGAGATAAGAATGGTATTTATGTCATAAGGTTTTTATGAGGACTACACTATGTACAAATGCAAAGCTTTAAAGTCTCTGGCACATAGTAAGTGCTTTACAAGTGCTTGTCCCTCCTACAACTCTGAAAATAAAATCTTGCATCCAGCAGGTTAGAATTATGATCTTCCTGAGAATATTTTCTCTTCAGTTAAAACATTATTTAATATAATTATCTTTTGCTACTTTGGGAGATTTACTGAGAGAATTTTTACTTTCTATAGTTGATTTATAATTTTGCATATTACAATTTGTCTTTTGTACTTTTATTTAAAGTACATGCACCTACTTTTAAATTGATTGTTTCTTGAGGAGAAGATTGGGTCTATCTCCTCTATTGCCTGAAGGATGCAAAAGTTTAATGAAGGTAGTATTTATGGGAATAAAATATTTTATGATTGGAAAATAAATGGCTAGCTGAAAATAAGCTAAGATATTAAGATCACTACAAAATAAGGTATCTGAGACAAGATACTAAAGATAACTTAGCCACTGAACTTTTTTCGATCACCTAAATGCTAATATATTTCTTTTAAATAATTCAACTCAGATTATTTAAAGCAATGAAAATAAATCAAAGAGGTTTCTGAATTTCTTATTCCTTTAGGTATCTTCCATATTTGTGATTCTAAAAATGCATGAATCACTTGATCAGTATTGATAGCTATTTCATTAAGAAGAAGTCTCAATATTTACAATAGGTATTTATATCTAGATTTTAAAAAATCTATGACAAGAAAAATATTATTTCCTTTAGGACATGCCTTTTTAATGAACTACTATATTTTATTATACCATATAAATCATACTTATTTACTTATTTTGGGGGAGTAGAGGCTTGGAGATATTGAGAAATGACTAGTCACATTCAAGAAAAGTATTTATCTTGGGAAATGCATAGACTTCATATAGTAATACCGTAACATATTTCAAAATTATGCTATACTCCGACTAGGATTATAATATTCTGTATATTTCAAATGAATGTAACTTTATAATCTTCAGTACAGAATAGTTTCTGGAACAAAAAGAATGATTATTTTTAATCTTAAGTGTTAACATTTATCTTTGACTAATAGTGAAAATATTGCTTTTATTTCTCTAACATTTGGAATAGGAATTTCAGAGCCAGAGAACAAAAATAACGAATAGCAAGAATCAACAGAGAAGGCAAAATGTTTATAATGCTTTCCCTTTTTAAATGTTTCCAGGAAATGATGCTGCCAACACAACTTGAATAATAATGACTAACTGTGTTAGTCAGGATGGTTTGTATTATTTCTTATATTAATCAGAGTGTGATTTCTCTAACTCATACAAGTAGAAAAAAAAGTCTCATAGAGGGGTGTTAGTGCTATGTGTAGTGATTTATCTCCTTCCTTATATTTTTTCTCCAAATAAACAAGAAAAGGGTAGAATTGTGTTGCCCACATTAAGTGCCATGAATTATATAGCCATGCAAGTGCTGTCTGTATATTCAGTCTGTCTCAGTTTGTGAAAATCTGGTTTGAAAATTATCGACTTGCAAACTGAGATATATTTAACTTATTAAAGGATTCATCACAGATTTTCTTTAAGTAGACAATATTCTCTTTCAACACCTATATTAGAACTCATTTTCTGTTACTTCCCCGAGCCCATCTCCATCATATCTCAGGTAACTGTTCAGCGACAAAATGAATTTTATCAACCAATGCAGATTCCAGCAGCTAACACGTGCACATACAAAACTTCAGAGTTGATGAAGTCTAGAGTTAAGCTGGAGTTGAGTTGTTTCTGTGATCCAGGGTATGACGTCAGGCGTGTAGATCCAACAGAGGACGTCGAACCTGCGGATCTTACAGAAAACGATGTACATGTGGATCTAACAGACGACGTGGGACGTGCGGAGCTGACAGTTGACGCTGACCACGCGCATCCCAGAGGTGACTTGGGGAGGGTAAATCCTAGACTGCACGTGGCCGGTAGAGCAAAGACCGCCCCTGCAGAGCAGGCACTGTGCAATGGGCGCCATGATCTTAGGAGCTAACTGCGCGGCCTCGTCTGGAATAAGGTGAGGGTACCTGTGCCGGCTGCAGGAGCCCCTGAAAGTTGTCTGAGCTGCAGAGTGGCAGGGAAGGGGGCTGTGAAAGAAAACATGAAGACTTGCCTTCTTTGCAACTGTTTGACAGTGAATGTGGCTCAGAAGAGGAGACACAGTGGCTTCTAGCTACTGACTATTTCAAGTATTGAGAGC
Source organism: Tapirus indicus (assembly GCA_031878705.1). Lineage (NCBI taxonomy): Eukaryota > Metazoa > Chordata > Mammalia > Perissodactyla > Tapiridae > Tapirus > Tapirus indicus. The sequence continues at coordinate 97,030,693 of CM062926.1, forward strand.
TGAAGAGGGTTAAAGTACAAGCCACAGAGAGAGAGGGATGGAGGGAGGGAGGGAGGAAGACAGGGAGGGGGAGGAGAGAGGAAAAGGAAGGAAGGAGGGAGAGAGGGAGGAAAGGAAGACATACTGTAAAGAAAAGGAAGATGAAGAGCACACAGCACAATAATGTTGCTGTGGATCAGAGGAAAATCATGGCATGTAGTGATCTGTGGGTTCAAAGAACTGAGTGATATACACAGCCTCTACGAATCAGGAACTTATGGCAGAGGCACAAATTCAAGGATGAAATAAGACAACAAAAGATGATGAAAAATGAGTTAGTGGTGCTTAAGAAAGAGGAAAAAGAAAAAATTAAAAAGTGAGGTCACGTTAACTACAGAAAGAAGGAGAAAGGATATGGATGAAAACAGAACAGCAACAGGGAGAATGTATTTGAAAAATAGGCTAAACAAAAATAATTTTAAGAAGAATTAAAGAGAAAATAATTGATTTGGAAGCAAAAGGAGATACAGGGTATCCATAGTTTGTGTCCCTGAAGGAGAGAAAAAAGAAATAGATAAGTAAAATGTCCAGAGGTATAATTTAAGAGAGCTTTCCTGAAATCAAGGAAGGGTTGAATCCACGGACTAAATGGATGTAGTATATTCCAGATAAAATCAATAGGATTTACCAGCCCCAGGATATGTCCTAATTTTATGAGACTTCAAAGAGAAAGAAACACTCCTCTAAGTTTCAGGCAACAATAATAACAGCAAAAATAACGAGAGCAAATGTTGAGTCACTTTTAGGGAAAGATTCAGACTTGCTCAGACTTTCCCAACCAAAATGAAACATTTGAAATGCAGCTATTGTGTCTGAAAGGAAATAAGTGCAGGAGAGAAAGAGAGAGAGGTTGTGGAATGAATTCAGAGGGGAGCAGGGCCCAGATCATGTTGAGATTTTAAGTTGCAATAAGAGATTTAGACTTTAATTCTAAGTACAATGAGAAGGATTTGGGAGATGCTGTTGTAGTGGTCCAGGTGAGAGATGGGGACTAGGGTGATAGCAAAGGATATGGGGAGAAATGGATGGATTCAGGACATGTTTTGGAAGTAGAGGTAACAGGACTTGGTGATATTCCGTGCGTGGGTGGCAATAGGGAGAGCAGGGTAAGAGAAAGCATGGGAGTGAGCAAGTTTTTAGATTGAGCAACCGGGTTGTGGTGGTGCCACATAACTGAGATACAGAGACTAGAAGAGGAACAGTTTTGAGGGTAAAGTTTGGTTTTGGGACATGTAAATTTGAGAGATTGGGAGTGATATTAAAATAGTTAACAGCTGATATTCTCATAGGAACCTGTTAAGGAGAAAGGGCATTTTTCTAAACAGAACAAATCTGATTCAGTGTACATAATTGATAAGTACAAGTGCTGGCGTTTCTGTAGGAAATCATGGGGTTATACTGGGTAGGCACTATGTTATGTGAATGGGAAACTCAGGAAAGAGATCAAACTGAAACAAAACAAATGTATGAGTCATTGGAGGGAAACCATTGGTTTGGCTACGTGGAAGCCCCTGGTGACTTTGACAAGAGTAGCTTCAGTAGTGGAATGGGGTTTAGGCACTTGACTGAAGAAGGTAAAGGAGAATACAAGAGATAAGGATGCAGAGGCAGTCACCATAGACAATTTGATCAAGAAGAAGAGATAAGAAGTGGGGTGGTAGCTGGAGAAGTGAGGAATCAAAGAGAGTGTTATCGTTTTTTAAGATGGCAGATATTGAGGCATATCTGTACACTTGTAAAACTGATGCAGTATAGAGGGCAAAGCTGATGGTGTAAGAGAAGGAGGAAAGAGTTACTAGAGAAGGGCTTTTGAGTAGGCAGGAGGAGGTGAGGTGCAGGGCACAAGTGAGGGATTGGATTCTGATAGGGGAAAGGACATGTCAAGCATCACACCAAGAGAGAAGGGAGAGGGCATGGGTGCAGAGGTAGGTGGGTTGAAGATTTAGTGGCGAGAGGCTGAGGAAACTATTGTCTGTTTCTGTTTTCTCAATGAAATATGAGCTCAGGTTATGAGCCGAGAATGGGAGAAGTGAGGGGATGTGGGAAGCTTGAAGAGAGAAGCAAAAGTGTGAAAGCATTGTTTTTGAGAATGAAACTGAAGTTTACCAGGGAAGCGTAGTGGTGCAATTTGAGATCTGAAGACTTGAATTTGTAATGAGACCAGTCAGTGTAGTGTGTGCTTTTCCTGCAGCCACACTCAGCTCTGGGGGCAAGTGCTGGTTAAGAGGAGAGTTGAGTTTAAATTGAGTTGGTTTTGCCCAGTGAATGCAATGGAATGAAACAGGGGAAGGGAATTAATGGTGTTTGAAGAACACTGAATCTAAGATGAGCCAGGGAGAGTGAGGGTGCAAGGGAGATGATGGACAGTGAGAACATGGTAGACCTGATGTTTTCACAGGAACAATGAGATCAAAGAAATTTTGAAAAAGAGTGCTACATCATGTGATGTGAATGGTCAGAAAGTGGAATAATTACAAACAAGATGTTGGAGGTGGAGTAGTTATTAAAGATAGCCAAATCACAGGAGGCGGGGTGATGGTAATGGTCACTGGGGGGACTGATGTCAAGGAATGAAGACCAAAGAATAGAAAGGACCATCCATGTTTCACTTAATATATTCCAAAACAGGCAAAACTCATGTGTGGTGTTAGATGTCATGATAGTGGTTATTTGGGGGAGGAAGGAAGGGCAGTGTCTGGGAGGGGCACATAGGGAGGCTTCTGGCGGCTGGTGATGTTCTATGTCTTGATCCAAGAGCTGGTTGCACAGGTGTGTTCACTTTGTGAAAATGCATCAAGCTGTTAACTTATGATGTGTGCAATTTCCTCTATATTTATAGTAATTCAATATAGAATTAAAAATATAAACAACTGAACAGAGATTATAAATGAAGCTGCATCAAAGACGCAGATCACCTTCAATACAAACTTGTTCTCTTTCCATGTACTTTTGGATAAAGTGCTAATGTAAAATTTAAAAGAACACTCAAAAATTGTTAGCCACAAATTTTTAAGATGAATAAAATAGTACTATAAGTGAAGTATCAGAGAAGTACTTTAAAAACTTCAGGAGAGGAACAATTTTAAAAGAAGATTATACTATATATAAATTGTGTTGAGCCTCATTAACTTTTCTATGTATTAGTAATATGTTTAAACAATAGACTAAAGTTCTTCAGAAAACTCTGAAGAACTAAAAAGGATTTAGTGAAAAAGTGTGGAGAATTATCATAGGCCTTGAAAGAAGAACCTATGAGGAAAAATTACATAATGTGATTATGCCAGATAGAATATTTGGGAGGTAAATTCTGAATGATATTTGAATATATGATAGAAAGATATAACAACAATGATAATTATTCCATTGTCTATTGGAATTTTAGTCCTGATGCAACAAGATTCTTATGAAAAATAATTTTGGCACCATATGTGTAAGGATATAAGAGCTAGGCCTTGTATACTGGAAGAATCAACAAAGAGAAATGAAATGAATCCTCTGGCCGTGTAAGTGTGATTCCTTTCCATGTAGTCCTGATTGTAATCTTGGGATGCAAGCTCATGTCATAATCTACAGTTGAAAATGTGCCATGAGACCAATAGTTCTTCTAGATCTTAACCTGGATTCCACATTTGAACAAAGCTGAGAGATTCCAGGTCAAATCTAAGTGTTACACCTTTCTTGCCAGTTCTGCAAGGGATAGATATGGAAAACATATGCAACATCTCTGAGAAGATATGTCACTCCAGGAATGTTCCCAGATACCTAATGACACCATATTATGTGTGTGCACACATGTAAACTCGTAGACAGTATTATTTGGAGATAGACTTTAGTTTTCATTTACCTACTTCTTTCTCTTTTGATCAAGTATCAATTTTGTACTCATTTGTTATATTTATCACCTTCCTAATAAATGAGTGTATCACTACACTGGATCTGAGTAAAACACCAGAGAAATAGAAAGTATGCTTCTGTTAAGACTTTCAAGACAGAAGTCTCTCTCTCTCTCTCTCTATATATATATATACACACACACACATATATGTGTAAGGAAAAATAAAAAGCAAAAGATGATAGATATAAAATGTACAAACACTGAGAATTTCAGAATAAAAATGTTTGTGTACTGTAAGTAAGGAAGAAGCCTTATTGGGGCATTGGCTGCTTGAAAGAGGTACTGAAGGAAGTAAAAACAAAATTTGGAAGAGAGGAGTTTCCAAAGAGTGTGTTCAATGTTTAATGATCCAATGTTTAATGACCCATTGAAATAATCAAGATTTCAATATTAGGTGACAGGAAATTGGTTGGCAGGGGAAGATAAAATGAGATAAATGACAAATGGAGATCAAGTTAGAGATACATATTATATGGAGATACATATTATATGTTATAATAAGAGAAACATTCTCTTCTTTTTTCTTCTTCAATATCTTTTAAATAGCCAAGTATAGGGGATTCCGATGATGATGGTGGTAACAATGGAATGATATATTAATGGAATTTGAAATTCAAGTTTGGAATTGAGAAATAATACACATTGCTTGGAATCTAAAGCATTAATAGTTTGGCAAGTTAGAAAAATTAAGAGAATACTGCAGTGTGAAGAGAAAATCATGTGGAGTAGGTTATTGCTGGATCTTGCAACTAAATCATCTTGCATCTAAATCTTCAATTTAGAGAGATGGGACATGAACAAGCTTTATTTTAAGGTATAGGGGGCAGTTGGGAAATCTGGGGAAAAAATCTTACTGATATTCTGTGTCTTCAAAGATTTCTGGACATTTTTTCAGATAGCACAGAAACTCTGAAAACTCAACTCCAACTTTGGAAGTCCTAAAATATTCGGTCATCTTCCTATGTTTTTCCTAATAACTGTTGATTGCCCCTTCTCTGCTCCATTTCCTTTTACATCTCACCATTTGCTTGTTGCATCTTTCAGCATTTGCATTGCTCTATTCTTTGTAGCTTCTATTCAATCACTTTTAAAGGAGCAAAGTGGGTTAGCCAGCAGCTGTCAAGTACAGAGTCTGCGTTTGGGCAGAATTCTCAATGCTCACCTAGCCAGCTGCCTTTGGAACAGGCGCCAATCCCTAGTAATAGCAGTGAAGTCCAACCAGGCATGGTTACAGAGTTCAAAGTGTGAGAACCCCAGTATCTGGGCAGGTATTCAGAACCTCATGGTTTGTGCAAGTAATCACCCTGGAAGTTTTTCAAAATAAAATAAATACTGTAAAAATATCTCCTTTGTCAGTGGAAAAGGCAATTACCAACTCCAGGACAACAAAATTGCAAGGAATTCATCATTTGAAATGACCCAAACTAAAAGGTAGCATGATTTTTAAAAATAGAACTTTATGTAAAAGAAGAGAATACTTTTTCCATTGATATTTGTAACACTCATTTGAAGGAAAGAGTGTTTTCTTCTCTTTCAATACAATCACATTACTTGGTGTTGCATTGAGTATTATTTTCATTATCATTCAAAACTTAATTGTGTTCAGTGTTTAGTAATGAGTGGCTGCAAGAATCCGAGGGTCTTCTCAGGATGGATTTAGGTTTCTATGATGTTGAGGCTCCAGGCAAAAGAAAGGAAGACCAGGCCTTTTACCCAATGGGCAACTCTACCACAGGAAAACCAAATTCAATTAAGACTAAAGAAAAACCCCAAAAAGTAGAGAAATTTAAATATGAATATCTATGCACATAAAGGGCTTCTCTTTAATTAAATATCTTAAATATACTTTTAAAGGCTAAATTCTATTAAATGTAATAAATATGTTCTATACATCCCTAGTGTTTATTTATCATATAACTGGAAGTTTGTAACATTTGACCACAGGTACAACGTGATGATTATGGTTAACATTGCTGTGTGGTATGTAGGAAAGTGTTAAGAGAGTAGATCCTAAGAGTTCTCATCACAAGGAAAAAAATATTTTTTTCTTTTTCTTTTTTTTTTGTATCTATATGAGAAGATAGATGTAAGCTAAACTTAATTGTGGTAATAATTTCACGATATATATGTCAAATAATTATGCTGTACAGCTTAAACTTATACACTGCTGTTTGTCAATTATATCTCAATTAAAAAGTAATAAATATCTGAATATTTATTAAAATTTATATAAAATGGGTCTATATTTAGAATAATCACTAACATTTTACTTATTAAAAATGTTATATAACCTAACTCTGTTTTTGCTCTAGTTACTTTTTATTGTGCTGGTAATTGAAAAGCACTTTCAGTAATTTTGACAAAACAATATTTTCTATGTTCATATTAAGAAAAATATTAACTTATTATATAGTTTAAAGTAAATGTATTTATTGAAGTTGTAGGATAATCTTAGGGATATGCCCAATTTGCATTAAAACTACAGTGTTACTTCAAATAATATTACAGCATGCCCAACAGACATCCAAATATGTGCAAGGGTCCCCCTTCATTCTGAATGCTCACATTTTGATTATATCTCCTAGTGCCCATGGGTTTCAAAGCTATTCAAATAATATCATCTAAACTACTTCAACCAAGGAAATGAAATGTCAAATTTCACCTTAAATTAAGATCCATCTTCCATAAGAAAAAAAGACTATAATAAACAATGCCAATTCCAGGAATAAAAAATCAAAATATTTATCATACGAAATCACTGCAGATGTGGTTTAAGATAAAATGTTAATGAATCACAGCTTCCTTTTTCTACCATCACTGTCTGAGATGAGAATTGAAAGTAAACCATTTTTTTAAATTAAAATTTATAGGGGTTTCTTTATTATAACTCATGCTAGTGAGCAAGTTACAAATAAGATATATTTCAAAATGTAATCAATTTCTTGGCTTTATATATACCAAATATGTTACCTTTGCAGTGCTCTCTTAATTCCAAAGACACTCCTAAATTTTTAGACAATGTCAGATTATTAAAAATAATAAATATACTGTTATGAACAATATTCAAAATTGCAGAAAAACATAAATCCAACTGGAATTATTTGATTTATTATATTTATTTTAAAACTTTAAAAATAGAGCTGTTTATTAAGTCTGATTCTCCAATATGATCTTTTATATCTGTAGAACTCAGTTCTATATTGATTTTCACCCAATGGGTAATGGTACTTCTGAGTTTTCTGCCACACACAGTGTGTGGTCACAGTGTGTGGTCACAGCAAATAAGGTTAAGGCCTGACAGTGAAACAGTGATCCCTCTACCTCAGCAAGTTACTTCTTTTATGTTCCCTTTATTTATTCAGTGAACAGTTAATGGCATCAACTCAGTGCCAGATATTTTCCTAGGAGCAATGGTTTCATAGTGGACAAGTCCCTATACGTCCCTGTAGACAGAGAGAGACTGAACTAGGGAACAACTAGATGAGATAATTTCACATCATAATGACTGCTGTTAAGACAGTTTCCTCTTGTCTTTGATAAGACTATGGAATATTGGGCTACAGATTGAATGGTCTGTTGAGGAGTTACATTAGATAATATTTTGCCTTTCTGGGTGGCAAATATTTGGTTTAAAACCTGAATATTGGGAAAGGAACAGGAAAGTGAAGAACAGGAGAGTGGGAGCATTCCAGAAGGAGACACAACAGACAAAAATGCCCAAGCAGGAATGAGCTTTTGTGTATATGATATTTAAAACAAATGCTTTGAGGCTGGTCCATGGGAAAATCTTTAGAGCTATATAAGTCTTGTGGTGTAGCGAGAGTGATTTCCTGCTTGAGCATATCATTTCCTGAAATTAGAGTGAACTTGCTTGGGTGATGATGGACAAGCAACCATTAAACGGGTTGTTTATTGACATCTGTGTCCTCTGCAGTATTTCACTCACATGTGTGCATGTTCTCTCTACTTCTGTTCCCCTTAGTTGCTATCATTCTCTCTCCTCCAGATGGAACATTTGCAAAGGTGAAGCAGAACATCAAGGAGACTTCTTAATGTGCACTCTGTGAGAAACAATGAAACACTGAATGGAACAGATTAGTCAAATTATGTCTAGTTAACAAAATTCACTTGAGAGGTGCCTCTTATTTATATTTTCGTTGTTCATCACCAGAGATAATAGAGGAAACGTAAAGACCTTTTTTCTGGCCATCTGATTACCCATGGTCAGATAACTGATTTTAGGCTTCCACCAAAAGGTTGACAGGGGCAGAAAGATGAAGTACATTTCAAATTATTACACATAAAAAAAGTAAAACTTCCTAGAGTCTCCATTAAAAGGTTAGATTGGGAAAGAGAGTTATTTGCATAATGAAACATTAAGAATTTATTTTTAGATTCAAACAGATTATGCTATTTTTGACCCCAATTAACATGACTAATCAAGAGTGGACTACATTCCTTGTACATATTACGCTTTACTGACAGTCTTAGTGAGTAGCCAGTGGACACCAGTTACTGCCAATCATATTTCTTTGGCCTTCAGATCTATAACTTTTTTTCTGTATGGTGAGTCCCATGAATTGGAATTGTGCTACTAAACATGGATAAATCTGCAGTTGCAATGGGATTAGAGGGGAGGCCAAGAGTGACCAACAGATTGGCACCACTGTGATGTCTGTTTCTAAAATTTTTTGGTCAATTTATTAAGAGATGATTAAATGCTTTACACAAGCTACACATTAAAGAGACTGACTTATAAACTAAATATTATTGAATGCATTAAAACCCAATGCATTCAATGGTGATGAGTAAAACACAATTTGGGAGATGAAAGTATTTGTCTCCTCTATTTAGGACTGTTTTTGATGCTGTCAAGGTTGCATGTTTGACTGAGGAACAAGGACTCAGAAGCAAAGAGTTTTTAAATTGTTTAAATTAATCATTTCATCTGAATGTGACAGCACCCAGAGAATTATTCCTTTTCTTCCATAATGTCCATTTCTGTAGTAACAGACACATGTATTAATCAGTGCCCATCATGTTTAGGCTATCCTGCACTAAACTGAAAAGAAATATAAACAGATGTGCAAAAAAAAAGTTAAATTACATTTTCCATTGTATACTATTCTTCTTAATAAAATTAAATTGTGTGTTTAATGTATGAAGGGTCACTGTGTAATTTTACCTTTACTCATTAGTATTTAGTAAAAATGTTAAATATTTTTCATCAAGGATTAAAGTGCATAAACTACTTAAATTCTTAATACTTATACTTTATCATATAATTAAACATATATTACTAATAATAAATCCTATTTACTGAAAGCGTATAGATATTTATAATATCTGCCTCTGAATCTAATTCTAGAGATAGAAAAATTAATGGAGAAATATACAGAATAGTGTTATAACTTAAAAGCTTCTTTAATGTATTAATGAGGGTATACACACACAAACACAAGTGTAACATATAATTATGAACCCAGGAAACAATGCATAATGTTAATATTATTTTCAAATATATTTAAAATATTTATAATATTTAACATGTAGAAGTCAGCAAAATCAATCTCAATAAATTAAAAATGTTTAATGTCACATATTTTCTGGCAAAAGGCAATAAAATGAAGTGAACTAAATATATATAGTTTATTTTCTATTGGAAACAAAAGAATATATTTTCACATATATCTTTAGTTAAAGAGGAAAAAATAGAAATAGTGAACTGTTTAAATTTGAGTGAAAATGTATTAAATAACAAAATGCATACAATGGGCCAATACAGTTCTCAGAGAACAATATATATTTTTTAATTCAAGAAGCTTGAAAACAATAACCAAAATTAAAAAACAAACTCAAAAAGATTAGAAGGAAGAAAATAAAAAAGAGAAAGGCAACTGATTAAAATTATGAGATGTTGGTTGATAAAACCAAATGTTTGGCAATATTGTATAAACTATCACAGACCATAGAAAATTTGCTGTGATATGTTATCATTTTAGAAAGTTAGTACTCCCTGATAACCAAAACAGACAAATACAGAACAATTTTATTTCTAATATAAATGATTATACTTCATTTGATCAATTTGATTCATTTGATCATATATTTCATCAATTGAATTTATTCAATTATATTTCATTACATTTCAGTGATATGTCATTTCTAATTAGTCTTTAAAAGACTAATTGCATTTCTGAATATAAAAATAAAAACCACATATGATTTAATATTCCTCCCCATATCTCTCATCCTCATTCTCCTTGGACCATCAGGTTTTCCAGTACGTGTTCCTCTCACAGCAGAAGCAGAAGCACTGAGGACAAGTGAAACAACACATCTGAAGGTTTAGACTCCAAAAAGGTACAGAGTGACTTCCACCCACTTGCTATTGATCAAAGCCAGTCACATGCCCAGCCCAAAGTCAGGAGGTGGGGAAATACACTTATAATGAGGCCATGGAAAGAGTGCAGATGTACAGGAGATTGAAAGATCATGCCAATTAATTCCATTAGCCACGGAGCCTCATCATTAGAAAATCATCTACATTAATAGATGAAAGCAGAAAAGCATATAACCAACTAAATAAATGTTCAGAAAGCATTTGCTAACATTTAACATACATTCATAAAAATTATTAACATATTAAGAATAGAACAGGAGTGTCTTAACTTCATAAATGGTCTCTACAAGAAACCCACCACAAATATCCTACTTAATGTTGAAATATTAGAAACATTCCTATTAAAATCAAGAAAAAGGTAGGGATATCTGCTACCACAGTTTTTCAACATTTTACTGGAATGTAGACAGTATCATAAAAGTAGAAAAAGGAAATACGAGTTTGAGCACCAATAATGGACAAACATATAACCTTGTATATTTTTAAGTGACATTTTAAATCTGTGGGAAAAACACAGTCTATATAATAAATGGTGTAGAGTAATGCTTCACCCCAGGTCAAGTCCTTCCTGGGGTGGCCAAGATCCAATGATTGATTGATGCTGACACCAGACGACTCTGACAGGCCATTTCAGCTTCAGATCTCCCTAGTGGGGTTGAAGGAGACTTTTGGACCCACATGGCAGCTCTACTTCTCTCTCTGGACAATTCTGTTACGTTCCTCTCGACTGTACAAGTGTTAAATCCTGATAAACACTCTGCACACAAAACTTTGCCTCAGTCTGTTTTCCAGAAAACACAACTTGCTACATGCCATAGACCAGAATTACATCATATCAGGGATATTTTCTTACTTTGAGGGCAAGAGAAATAACATACAAAAGGCTTATGTAATTGGGAATGGTTTGGCCACTTAACTCCATCTTTCACAAGCTAAGTAACAAGACCGTGAAACCTGATTGACAAGACCTGGTGCTCAATTCTTTATTCTCCTAAAGTCCACTCCATTCTTAACTTGATTACAAAACAAGTGAGCCCAAGGCTCCTGATGTTGTGCTCTGTTCTCATCCATCTCTGATGACATCATAACTGGAAATGTGTGGGTGGAGTATTTAATAAAACAGATGGGACCTTAAAATATCCACATCCTTCTAAAAAATTATTTTGATTTTGGACCCTTTTAAGCAGCATAGCCTTGGGATAGAGCTCTTTTTTGTTCTGTCCCTGATATGGCTCCTAGAGGAGGGTGTTTCACACCTCAGTTAACTCTCAAAATACATCATTTCCAAATAATATATCTGACTAACATACTATAAAATATTTTCGAAAGGAAAAGCTGAAGGTATATGGATGGATGATGGAAAGAATTGAAAGCCAGGTAAACCACATACACGGATCATTTCATGAGTATTAGAGATAATTGCTGAGGCTCTGAAGCCAGGGCCCCAAGATGGAAGAATGAGAGTGAGGATCAAGTGATAAAGCTGAAAATGTGACTGTTGAATGTCAAATTTGTTCAGCATTACCAGGTGTAATATCACCCATATATTAGCTGTTGAATTGTGCCTTGCTCATAAAAGAATTTGGGTAAAAGTAAATTGTGTACACAACTGAGACTTTGTAAGTGTCACACGGTTTTACTCTAATATTAAGTAGAAGAAGGAAGATGATGATTGATGTGCTCAGAGATGCGCAACACCTGGCCCCTGGGTTCTCAACCTCAGCCGAGATCCCTGTGCGCAAATTGGATGCAGAAACAACTGGACACTTGGGCCTCAGAAGGTGATGATGTCTTGGCCAATGGGCATTTCAGAGGTGGTAGGTAACGAAGAGATGAACCAATACTGGATGGATGTCTCTGACTTTTGTTGTGATGCAAACTCCGAGCATTTTTTCATAATCGTGGCAACAAGTGGTTAAGGAAACCCCAGTAGAGACGGAGGTGGAATGGAATCTTAGGGTTAGAATCAATTTGCTTGCCGGATGTAAAGTGATGTGACATTTGTTGCCCACCTAAATTTGTGGTGTAAGCATAATGCCTACTGCAGTTTCCTGCACATATTTTCCTTAGTTAAAGTATCTAACTCTTTTCAATGTTTCTAACTTAGCTTATAAAAAGTATTTTTTCTTTCATATTTCCACACAGAAACATAGGCCTTTGAAATGATCTGAGTTAAAAAATGCATGGATCAAGGTGCCCAAAAGAAAAGTTAATTTTTTTCATGGATACTTCATATTTTTACTTCTTTCTTTTTTTGTTGGCAGCCAAAGTCATCTCTTTTCCACCAGAAGAAGGTCTCTGTGAAGAATACTAGAACAGGGATGATAACCTTGGAGTCATTATTAGCATTCTCAAATTTTATTACTAACCATCCAATAGATAGCGTGTTCTTTACTCAAGGTCAGTTGTATGCATCATTGTGGTACCACCCCTTACTCGATCTTTTGCATTGCTTTTAAAAATGTTGTCAGGGGGCCGCCCGGTGGCGCAGTGGTTAAGTTCGCGCTTGGCAGCCCGGGGTTCACAGGTTCGGATCCCGGCGCCCGCCGACACACTGCCTGTCAGCCCTGCTGTGGTGGCGTCCCATGTAAAGTAGAGGAAGATGGGCACGGATGTTAGCCCAGGGCCAGTCTTCCTCAGCAAAAAGAGGAGGATCGGCAGTGGATGTTAGCTCAGGGCTGGTCTTCCTCACAAAAAAAAAAAAAAAAAAAGTGTTGTCAGTAAGCTGAAGTAAGCTTTTCTCTAGATAGATTAATAAATAGATGAATCTTAATTTGAATAGAAAACAAGGAATAAACAATATGCAAAGGGAGAAAGGATATTGCAAATGCTAACAACCCATTCTAGGATCATTATCTGAAGCAGTTTAAGGATGTCCACTCTTAACACTTCTATTTACATTTTACAAATCTCTTAGTCGGTACCATAAAGCAGGAAAGATAAATAAAAGGCATAAAAGTATAGAAGGGAAAAAGTATTCCAGATAACATGATTGTTTATTGAAAATCTATGGAATGTGTGACTATAAAACAACTAAAACTAATAACTGAAATAAGCAAGGTCTCAGTAGTTGTATCAATTGTATTTCCATATATAAACAATAAATAATTGAAAATTAAAATAGTATTTATAATAGAATAAAGGACAAATGTAGCATAAAATGTGTAAAATTCCCACACTGAAACTAGAAAACATTGCTGAAAGAAATTTTAAAAGACCTAAATAAATGGGGAGATATACTATGTTCCTGAATTGGAAAACTCAATACTGTTAACCATGTTCATTCTCCACAAATTGATTAATAAAATCAATACAGTTTCAATCAAAAGCACATCATAATCGACTTTAGAATTGAACAGAGTGTTTCCAAATTTATGTGAAAATGCAAAGGTCCTAGAATAGCTAAAGCCATCTTGAAAAAGAAGAAAAAGCTAGAGGAATGACACCACTTGATTTTAAGATTTACTATGAAGGCACAGTTATCTAAGCAGTGTCTCATTGATGTTAGGATAGACAAATATAACCATGTAGCAGAATAGGGAGTCTAGAAATAGAATCGCCTCTATATGTCCAATTCATATTCAACAAAAGCACCAGAAAAATTCAATGGGGAAAATTCAATGAGAAATAGTGCTGAATAAGGAGATATCATATGAGGAAAAAAATAAATCTGAAACCTACCTGACACTATACTCAGGAAAATTATTTTGAGATGCATCATAGACCTAATGTTAAATCTGAACCTATAACAGTTTTGGAAGAAAATATGGGAGACTATCTTCATGGCCTGGAGTAGGCAAAATTATCTTAGAGAGGAAGTGAAATCTCTAAGATATTAAAAATTGGTAAGTTAGACTTCATCAAATTCTTCAGAAGCAACTTTAAGAAAATGAAGGCATAGATTGGGACAAAATATTATTTGTGTATGTATATGTCAAACGATTTGTATCTAAAATATGTAAGGAATTGTTATAACTTAAAAATGAAAAGAAAAACAGCCCAATAAAAATATACAAAAGAATTGGACACACATGGTACAAGGAAAGATATACAAATAGCCAATAAGTACATGAAATGTTGCTAAACATTATTAGTCGTCAGTGAAATGCAAATATAAGCCACTTGAAATACCACTACATATCTACCAGAATGGCTACAATTGATAGGTAGTTGTTTAAAAATATTGGCAAAGATGCAGAGCAAGGGAACTCTCATACGGTGCTGGTGAGAGTATAAAATGTTACAAGCACTTTTAAAAACAATTTGTCAGTTTCTTATAAAGTTGGACGTATATTTTCCCTGTGACCTAGCAATTCCACTCCTAGATATTTAACCAAGAAAAATGAAAACATCTATACACAAAAGGACTTGTGCAATAATTTCCATAGCAGTTTTCATTACAATAAGCAAATCCCGGAAACATTCCAAATGTCCATCAAGAAGAGGCTGGATAAATGAATTGTGTTGTATTCATACAATTGAATATGACTGACTCAGCCATAAAAATTTCAGAAATTCTGATTCATGTAGCAACACGGATGATTGTCAAAAACATTATTTTGAGCAAAACCAAAAAAGTGGTATAAAAGAGTACATGCTGTATGATTGCATTTGTAAGAATTTCTTAATAAGGTCAAGTTATTTATGGTGATCATAATTAGACCAGTTTTTGCCTCTGGTGAAGGGTTGGGTGGGGACAGAGATTGGAAAGTGGGGAAGTTTCTGCAGATGGAAATAGCCAATTTTGAAAGAGGTGTGGGTTAGAGGAGTGTATACATTTGCCTGAACTCATCATGCTGAGCACAAAAGATATGTATATTTTACTGTATGACACTTTAATTCAATATGAATATTAAATAATACAAAGAAAAGCAAGATTCAGTATTCATAGGTAATAGCCAATCATATGTAATAAGTCACTGACCAAAAACATAAAATGCATCTTGACTTTGTTAGATTTTCCTATCCTATTTCAAAATAATTTCTATGTAAATATATTAGTTTACATTTTGTCTCATTAAAATCGAAGGCAACACATGAGAAATCTCTGTACACAATATATCTTCACTGTATTTCCTATCCACTCCATCTTCAACATCTGCTCACTTTGATAATATATTCTTTAAAGACGTAAATAGAAAGAAAATTTTAAAACACATCCTTGCGTAGTTTTGGTAGTTAAAATGAACCATGTTGTGTGAAAAATTTAACATAGTTTAATTACTTGTAAATTATTTCTTTAGAACACCTGGATCTCAAAATGTTAAATAAAATTGGTGATTCCCACAGACATGTGGATAGAAATATATTAAGATAACATATTTCAATAATTTTTCTATACTTGCCTTCTTAAAAATACTACTAAATTGTATTTAGTGTTTGTTGCTCTGATTCTTTTGTATGATGTATTAAATATCCTTGCCTCAATTATAGAATGTCTAGAAAGTTAATAAAATTTTCAAGCATGGGTGATTTTTCTTTTATTATGAATTGGCTCTATGCAGTTGGTTTGTACTTACCTCTAAGAATAATTGTATTAATTAAGTATAGTCATTGTACCAGAATATTACTTTCATTTTGAAGCAAGAAATCTCTTGGATAAATGAAGAATTTGAGAAAGACAAGCGAGCTAATACATTTCTTTTGTATCAATAATTAAGAAATTTTTATTTTTTCAAATGTCATAGTAATAATTAGTAAGCAAGAATTAATATAAATTTATTACATACTCTTCCTACCCAACTTGCATGATTTTTTATTCTGTGCATGTTAGTACATATATTCACAGCTACAGAATATTCATTTTTTTAATATATATTTCTATTTTTAACTGTAAGCTTATTACAGCAGCAATATAATATAATCTTTTCATTATCACAGTACAAATATATGCACGTGTATATATGTATCTTATAAGTATTTATGCATATATGTAAATCTTATAAGTATTGTTAAAGCTTCCTTTTAAAAATTATAGGGTCTGACATCAAATGAACTATGTTATAAAGAAAGAAGTTACAATATCAGAAGACACTGGTTCCAGTTCATACTCTGCCTCATGCTCATCTAGATCTATCACATAAGCTCTCCAAGCCCTGAGGCTCTTACCTACAATCTGAGGTTAATAACATCTGTCTCATGGGGGTGTTGGAGGATTACATATTTTTGGGATCACATGGTAGAAGGATTATGTTTTAAAAAAACCTTGTAAACTTTTAAGAGTACTGTAAAGATGTTAGAAATTATTATATCGGGTTACATTAGATGTAAATAAACATATGACACAATGTTTGTATGTGGTCATAGGGCAAGGCATGTCATTTTATCATGATATGTCATACTAGAATGCAGAAATGACAGTTATAAATTACTGACTATAAATAATGAAAATGAGCATTATCAAATACATGTTCCTTTCCAGGCACTACTCTAAGTAGCTATTCTTATTAACTAATTCTGACTTAGAAAAATTAATTTATCCAGGGTCACACATCTGCAGCTGTGTTTTTAGCTACAACAATATGCGTTATATTGTATTGTATACTATAAACCACTTGATCTTTTTTTAAAATTATTTTATTAGATCATATTGGCTTGTAACATTGTGTAATTTCAGGTGTACATTATTATCTGTTTCTGTATACACTGCATCATGTTCACCACCAATAGTCTACTTTTTATCCGTTACCATACATATGTGCCCTTTTACCACTTTCACCCTCCCCTTCACCCCCATGCCCTCTGGTAACACTAATTTGTTCTCCTTATGCATGTGTTTGTTTATCTTCCACATATGATTGAAATCATACAGTATTTGTCTTTGTCTGGCTTATTTTGCTTAGCATAATACCCTCAAGGTCCATCCATATTTTGCAAATGGCATGATTTTGTCTTTTTTATGGCTGAGTAGTATTCCACTGTGTGTATGTGTATATATATATATGTATACCACATCTTTATCCATTCTTCTGTTGATGGGCACTTGGGTTGCTTACATATCTTGGCTATTGTAAATAATGCTGTGATGAACATAGGGGTGCATAAATCTCTTTGAATTATTGATTTCATGTTCTTTGGATAAATACTCAGTAGTGGGATAGCTGGATCATATGGTATTTCTATTTTTAATTTTTAATTTTTTGAGAAATCTCCATGCTGTTTTCCATAGTGGCTACACCCGTTTGCATTCCCACCAGCAGTGTATGAGTAAACCCCTTGTTTTTATATATATTAACTGTATTGATTCAAATTTGATGCAAAAAAAGATAATTTAATGGATTGTATTAACTAGATTATTTTAAATATTTAGAATAAAATACCCCATTGCTTTTTCTTTTAATTTATTGAAGGAAACTATTCCTATATTTCCTTTCTCCTGTGTTTAAGGAAACTTCAAAGAAGTTATTAGTTCATCTCACTATTTCCTTTAACACATCAAAATACATTAAATTTTGTGAAGATGAACCAGATAGTTACTTGCACACATTTATAGACAATATTATTTGTCTCTTTCAAAACAAACTTGATTTTTATAGTTTAATTTTCCACAAGCAATAAAGCATCAGAAAATCTAAAACCAACAGCAGTACAGAAATAAATTGGGAAACTTCCGCACTGAAGATATGACTGAATAACATAAACTGGGTTTACCTTTCCATCTTCAGCAACTAGAAAACCAGGCAAATATATGGGGTGAGGGGAGTGGTGGTGAAGCTTTTCAGACATTGGACAGTAGGCAGCACAGGGCAGTGATCCCACACATACTAAAGGGGAGAGAATCCATTGTCAGTGAACCAATACTACTAGATATGTTAAGGAAATCTTTCAAGAAGATGGTTCAAGAAGATGACATACAAATGAGGTGAGCCCTATGACTGCACCAACTGACTCGCTGTAGAGAATTTCCAGTCCTCAACACAAGGATGGGGAGTCCAAATGAAGACCAGCAATCTTCCTGAATTAAGGAGACAAATATTCGAGCTTGGGGAGGCCAAGGAGGCTAGAATTTGTGGGGAAGAATACTAGAGAAGAGAGAGAGAGAGAGAATACCAGGGGTTAGTGAATAATCAGAGAAGTGGTAACTATCATACACTGTTGTTGTTGGGAAGATAAATTAATACAACCACTTTGGAACGGAATTTGGCAATATTATTTCCCTTGTTCACATAGCCCAACTCAGCAACTAAATGCTTAGACTAACATTCCAGAGTAAGTGGTAAATTTGCACAAGGAAAGATGTATAAGGATGTTTTTTGCAAGAGAGAATGTGGTGCACTGGAGATCTTCAGAGGATTCTCCTTGTCTTTGGCTGGGCAGTGATTGACACATTCATGAGAGAAAACTGCTGAAAAAGAAGAATTACCAGAAAGTGGAGAGAAGTCATCACCAGTGGACCTAAAATATTAAAGAAAGTCCATGAGCCAGAAGAAAAACTATACCCAATAAAAATTTGAATCTACTAAAAGAACAAATAGCACTGGAAATTGTAAATATGTAGTAAATATAAAATGCTTTATTTCTATTTATTTTTGTATCTTTAAAAGATAATTGTATAAAACTAAAATGGTGACAACACATTGCAGAGTTTATAATGTGTGCAGACAAAATGTATGACAAAAATAGCACAAAGGCAGGGAAGCGGCATATAAGTACATTGTTAGAAGGTTCTTACACTGCATCTGAAGTGGTGCAGTATTAATTGATGGTAGACTGTGGTAAGTTAAAAACGTATGCTGTAAACCACAAACCAACCACAAAACACAAACAAACAAAAAACTGTGACTTGTGTCCAACCAATAGAATATGGCAAAGGTGATGGGATATCACTCCCATGATTATGTTATGATTATGTTACGATGATGGATTCCTCTCTTTCCGTTTGCACTTCTATCCGTTTTTGCGTCATATAGTTTGATGCTCTGTTGTTAGGCACATACATATTAAGGATTGTTATTTCCTTGGGAGAACTGACCCCTTTATCACTATATAATGCCCTACTTTATCTCTGCTAACTTTGCTTGCTCTTTAGTTTCCTCTGTCTGAAATTAATATAGCTACTCCTTTACTTTTAATCTGTATGTGTCTTTATATTTAAAGTTGGTTTCTTGTAAACAGCATATATTTGAGTCATGTTTTTTGATCTTCTCTGACAATCTGTCTTTTAATTGTTCCATTTAGACCATGGATTTGCAAAGTGATTATTGATATAGTTGGATAAATATCTACCATATTTTTTTACTGTTTTCTATTTGTTGTTCATGTTTTTAGTTCTATTTTTCACTTTCCACTCTTTTTCTGTATTTTTTGGTTTTAATTGAGCATTTTATGATTCTACTTTCTCTTGTTTCTTAGAATATCAGTTATGCTTCTTTCTGTACCTTTTTAATGGTTGCCCTAAATTTGCAATATACATTTACAACTAATCCACTTTCTTTTTTTTTTTCTTTTACTGAGGTCACATTGGCTTATAAAATTATATAAGTTTCAGGTGTACAATCATCCAAATCCACTTTCAAATAACACTATACCACTCTACAGGTAGTATGAATACCCTGTAATAACAAAATAATCTTAATTCTTCCTTCTCCTCCTTTATGTCATTCTCAGTCATTATTGTTTCAAATATCAATTCTATTTTTACCTCTGTTTGTTCTTCTTTAAGTATTCCCATTATAAGTATATTATATCTTTTGTACTTTTCCCACAGTCTTGGGTATTCTGTTGTTTTTTTCAGTCTTTGTTCTTTGCTTTGAGTTTTAGTGATTTCTATTGTGATGCCCTCAAGCTCAGTGATTCTTTCCTTCATCGTGTTTAGTCTACTGATAAAAACATCAAAGGCATTCCTTTCCATTACAGTGTTTTTTCTCTCTAGCATTTCTTGTTAGTCCTTTCTCAAGATGTCCATCTCTCTGCTTACATTGCCCATCTGTTCTTGCATGCTGGTCTACTTTATCCATTAGAGCCCTTAGCATATTAATCATAGTTGTTTTCAGTTCCCAGTGTCATAATTCCAACATTTCTACATTCCTGGTTCTGATACTTGCTCTCTCTCTTCAAATTGTGTTTTTTGCTTTTTGGTATGCCCTGTAATTTTTTATTGTTAGCTGTACATAATGTATCAGATAAAAGGCACTGCTGTAAATAGGCTTTAGTAATGTAGTAGTAAGGTGTGGGGGAAGGGAAGCATTCTATAATCCTATGATTAGGTCTCAGTCTTTTGGTGAGCCTATGCCTCTGAATTGTGAGCTTTATAAGTGTTTCTCAGTATTTTTCTCTCTCCTTAGGTGGGACAGGATGGCTAGAGGGGGCTGGAGTTGGGTAGTTCCTTTCTCCCACATGGAGGGCTAAAGCTGACTGGAACTGGGTATTTCCTTTCCCCTGGGTCAATTAGGCTCTAATAATAATACCCTAGTCTGTTAGGCTCTGGTTAACTAGTTTCTCCTGAGGGCAGGCCTTGTTGAGAATGGAGTGCCCTTACATATTTCAAACTGGTTCCTTTTCCCCTCTGCCTGCCAGAAGCACAGGGGATTTTTCTCTGATATTTACTATGAGAACCCAGTTGAGCTTCTGGAGATCTCACAAAATCATGGGGGCTCCCTCATGACTGGGTCCCCGTAGAGTTTTTAACTCTCACAGTTGTTTACACTGAGCTTCCAGCCATTAATGAATTACAGTTCAGGACTTCCTATTCTGGCTCTAATTCCTGTTGCAGTTTCTACTTGTGAATCTCTGATCCGGTAAGCCATGACCCCCTGTATTCACCTATCCGTCTCTCCAATCTTGGGGGCAGCAGTTTGCCCCATGTCCTTACTTCTCTCAAGGATCCTAGAAAACTGGTTGATTTTTCCATCTGGTCAGCATTTTGCTTGTTTTATCTGTCTAACATGAGGTTAACCTGATAGATTAAATTTCTCATTCAATATGTTAATTAGTTTTAATTTCTAGATTTTATTTTTCCAATTTGCCTACTTTTTCAAATTTGCCTATGATACTTCTTTTCTTGTGGTTTTAATTTCTTTATATAGTTGATTATTTAAACATATGTATATTATATTCTCCATAAGAATGTCCTATTTTTCTTAAATTCTTGTGGTTTTAAACTTCTTATTTGTTTTGTCTGCTGATTCTAGCAGTGAATTGTTACTCACATGCTTTATGAGGTGAGAGATTGTGAGTTCATCAAGTGAAGCTGCACCTGTGAGAATTCTGATTAGCCTTGCATGAGCTTGTTTCCCTCAGGAGCATCATCTGGAAGATACCCTAGTTTGTCACAGCCTGTGGCCACTTTTTTTTTAATTGATGTCTTAATAGTTTATAACATTGTGAAATTGGAGTTGTACATTATTGTTTGTAATCACCGTATAAATGCATCCCTTCACTCCTTGTGCCCACCTCCCCTTCCCCTTACCCCTGGTAACCACCAAACAGTTCTCTCTGTCCATGTGTTAGTTTATATTCCACATAAGAGTGAAATCATGTGGTGGTTCTCTTTCTCTCTCTGGCTTATTTCACTTAACATAATACTCTCCAGGTCCATCCATGTTGTTGCGAATGGGATAATTTTGTCTTTTTTATGGCTGTGTAGTATTCCATTGTACATATATATACCACACCTTCTTTATCCAATCATCTGCTGAGACCACTTTTATGCACATTTGTCAACTTCTGAGTTTGGAAACCACATGGATAATATAGATTCGGACCTCAGGCCAACTGGAGAAATGCTTTTCCCTCCCACAGCCCAGGCATACATAGCAAAGCTTCCCTGCCTTTTTTCCATGCCAGGAGGGTCCTTTTTTCTAGAACTTTGTTGATATAGCTCTTTAAAGTTCCTTCCTTTATATGGGGGTCTCAGTTCCAATGATCACCCTGATTGAAACCAAGAATATTTACCCTGTGCCTGGATAGGCATGAAATAACACTCATAGTCTACCAAGCAGGACATATACCTGAGCAAACTCACTTGTACCCACACACACTCACACAAATAGACACACTCACACAAATAGACACACACTAGGGCAGTTAGAGTTTCCCTTTCTATCTGTGTTTACAATTCTTTGTTTCTGGAATCTAGTTATACCACTTAATTTCTGCTGTGTTTGACTTGATATATTTTACCCAGTATTATGGGACTTTCAACAGTTGGTTTTCCAGGTGATTTAGTCCAATAGTTTCTTTATATTTAAAAAAATACATATAAAGCAGTGTAAACTTTAATAATTTCTGTATCACTTCATCAACAGTTTCTAGATAGTCCTATGAATGTTAAGTGTAAAATGGTACCGTTTTATGTATAATGATTCATCCAAATTTTTCTGATTCTTGCTAAAGTTCTCCTTTCTTCACCCTGTTTCCATCAAGAGTGGAGACTCTTGCTTTCATTTTGGGATGCAATGTTATTTTTTTCCTCTTACCTCCTGAGAAAAGAGAAGACTCTGACTTTCATTTGATATTATTGTTGCTTCTCTAAAGCTGATATAGTGAAGTGTATGTAATCTGAACTAGTGATGTATTTGTTATTCCATGTTATGAAATGATGCCTTTTCATTTGTTAATTTAAAGTATCTGCAAGAGTGGGTAAATTTTGGATTGGTAAATTAGAAGACACAATAAAATTATGCTAGACCCTCTTGGATGGCTCTGTGACTAATCTAATTCTTCTTTTAGAGTTACTTGAGATGTTGATGTCATACTTCTTTCATCTTTCCTTCACAAACTCAACCTGGACTTTTTCTCCCTTTGTTCAAAGATTGCAGAGAAGAATATTTTGTTTATATTTAATGACTTTTGCTCATATTTAGTGATTTATATGTTGTATATGTGCTCTTCAGTTGACATCCTGGACTCCATCTTTATGCATTTCATAAATATTCCTCCTTATAGTTAAGAATTTCTAGAAAGAAAACAAATTCTATTTTGTAACACATCTCTTTTATTCACATAGGGATTACTGTGCTGTATTGATTTTATGAAACATTTCTTCAAGCAATTATACTGCAAAATTAAATTTGCAAAATGCCCTTAGGTATCATGGTGCAACAAAGCAGATTATTTAGTGACATCTCAGATTGACTGATGAGACTAATAGAAAATTAAACAACCAATGGGTTTTGCTCAGTGTTATTTCAAGGAGGAAACATTCAGAGAGATCAATAGCAGAGATGGAATTTTGATTTTTTAAAAATATATTCATCCATAGTGTACCTAGTCACTTTCATTTAGAATAATATATTTGTATATATATGTACACATATACAATACATACACATTATATATATGTATGTGCACACAAACACATACACACACATACCCATATTTACACACACGCTATTTATTGTTTCTGCAGCATAGTTCATAGTTACTTAAATGTTGGTGAAGTTTTTGCTAGTATTTTTCTAGAGCAGTAAGAGAAGGAAAAGGTTCTTCAGAGATTCTATTAGTTCCTTTCCAAGAGACTTTATATCTGCATGGACACTTCCTTTGCTAGTTTACATGTCTCTCATCAATGGTAATGGTTTATATTTTATTCTCTAGTGGGCACACCCACACCTTATCACCTAGTATTCCTTTTAGTCAGCTTTAGAAATTATAAATAGGTCAGTCTTCCAAGAAGTAATCTGTGTGAAAAAATATTCTTGGATTAATGGTTCTGTTGATATTTTGCTTCAGCTGGTTTCAATACCTGTCAACATCCCAAATTTATACATACTCTCATGTAATTCTTTTTTTATTGATCTGTTTATGTTCAATTGATTGATATATCTATTTCATTCCAATGCTGATTGCAATAACTATTTACCATAGATTCTCAGCTCTGTTTTGTAACCCTTAGCAAGTTGCTCAAAAGTTTGTCTCAATATCTTCATTTGTAAGGTAGTGATAGAATCTACTTCATAGGATTGTAGTGAGGGTAATTTTAACACATACAAGTACTTACAACAGTACATAGTAATCACTTAGTAACTGCTAATTATTATTATTTAATATTTGTTTCAAAAACTAATGTCAAATGCTTTATCGTAAATTATTATCTTCACAACATTCCCAGTATTCATTGCATTATATTCTGTTAATTCTACCTCCACAAAGACTTTTACAGCTGTCATAGACAGTTCTGTCTCCAGAATCACTAATTTACTCTAGTCTCTAAACTTTTTCATAGACTACTATATTTCTTAAAATATTTATTTGTCTCTAGCCTTTTCTGATAAACCAATCTCCACATTACCACTGTCATTTGTTTCTCAAACACCTATCTATTCATATCATCACTCTTCAAAACTTCAGTGGGCTTTTCTAGTGGTGAACTTCAACACTCTGAGCAAGGCGCACAAAGTGTTTGGTGTCTTGTGTTGGGGAAATTATTGAAAATAAAGTCCCTGCCATCCCAGAAATCCTCTCCACAAATGTAAAAAGGAGAGAAAATAGTTTTATTATTGAATAAGCATTAAACCAGACTGCAATGTTTATCACATGCCATTGACTAAGGGATTGCAAAAACAGAAAGAAATCTCATGCTTTTATATAGCTGGACAGATACAATCCATTACATACAGGCTAATTGTTTTATCCAAAGGAAAAAAAAATCTCATATCTCTAAGGCAAGCAAGAAGTTACCTCTTGGAGACAGGCGTCTAGAAACAGAAACACGGAGGTAGGATGCAATCCTCCCTGATGCTCACATTTCGAAAAGATGGCTCGAAGGCCCCCAAGAAAGATTCCTGGGGTGCAAAACTAGCAAGAGTCTGATTTAGCTTTTGAAAGATTTATACACATTTCAAAGAGATAGAGAAAGGATTTACAATTACAAGGTAATTCTCTAAGAATAGAGAGAAGGAAAACGTTCTCTTTCACATTTGGCACCAGGGAAAATTCAACTATTTTTAAGATTTATTATTACCCTTACTTCTGTCACAGTTTTTAACATTAGCTTAATTTTCTAGCAATTCTTTATACCTCCCCGAAGCACATTGTGTTTGTACTAATAATTGTACTTGATAATTCATCCCTTTACTAATGTAATTTATTTTCTCATCCTGAGATGTCCTTCTCTATGAATTTGCAAAGATCAAAAGTGCTGTATCTAGTGGGAAATATAAAAAAAAATAAAAACATATTAATTTCCAAGCAAAGATATATCACAACATACCAATAGCATATTTCTTATAAAAGAGATGAGTTTGATAGATTTGTATAGAATAATATTGGACATATCATGACCAAATAGGATAAATGTGAATAGGTACGTGAGAAATATATAAATTTTAATACTTATTCTTTCATTTGGACTTAATCAAGTAGGAAGCGAGTATTCAGGATGGGAACATAATATACACATTGGTTGCTTGTCAATGTACTGCGAAATCTCCATAATTTGGAGAAGAGAGTTGCTATGAATCTATAGCAACTGTAAGCACAAGACCACAAACAGCTGCTTCTGATCCCTATGGTGCCCTTCAACTTGCCTGCTTCAGGAGATTCATAAACACAGTAAGATGAATGAGGTAGAGACTTAGAGTTTCCCAATTTTTAGTGAGTCGTTGTAAAAATTGTCTGTACGACATATTCATAAATTATGGTAAATGTGCTGGCAATTCATTTTGCAGTATTATCAGCCACATTTTACCTGGGAGGTGTACATGAGCCTATGTATCTTTGACTTTTTTCATCCATATTTGAAACTGATTAGTCCTCCTACTCTTCAGCTTTAATTAGCACCCTGTCTAAAGCAGAAAACTGAGAAGAAACCCTGTATTTAATTTCCTAAGAATAAGATTTCTTTGCCTTGGTAATATGTTTAAATATGCAACAGTCTATAAGAACCCTAAATGGTTCATTTTTATCTCGATGGATATTTTTGAGCATCAGTTATCAAATATCAAATAACATATGTACTGCTATGAATTTTTCCTGAGAAAGCAAATACTTTGTATTAAAAATGCTTTTGTAGAACATTGAAACAACTGAAAATATGATAACGGAAATTGATAATATTTCAATGATATGAAAAAGAGAATAGCCACATTAGAATGGATTATAGAAAATCGTGAAAAATTTTCTAGCAGTTTAAGACTGTGACCCAATAGCACATAGAAGAAAGAAAGAGAGACTATGAAGTCTGGACGCAAAGACCTGGGTAATCTGAACGGGTGTTATGGGCATGTAGGAAGGGTGTTCAGTCATGAGTCCAAATCAGGCTCCAGCACTGATTAGCTACTCGAATTAACTTGAATGTGTTGAATTTCATTCTTGGTGCGTAGATACTTTCCCATCTGAGAAAAACAAGAGTTGTAGAGAACTGAAATGAGATCATATGCACTAAAGCGTATCTCAACGCCTGCAACATCTTAAGACTAACCCAAACTCATTTCCATTTTCCCCTTTTTCTGAAGGTGGATTTATTCATGACAAGAACTGATAGCTGTAATATGGATGATCCATATATTGTTAATTAGCAAAACTGCAGCTGTTTACTTTATATATAAGCTGGATCTCTTTTCAAAACTTAGCACTGACACTGGCTAATTTATATTGCATCTTTACAATCAGAGTAAAATATAAAGAAGGTAATAGTACCTACCTTACAGAGTTAATGTGAAGATCAAATAAGCTAATATATGTTTTAAAAAAAGAAAGAACAAAAGCCTAGAACATAGTCAGTACCCATAAGTGATACTTTTGGTGAGGTTGCTCACGTTGAATACAATATTGATGCTGCTGCTGCTGAAGTTCTCTCTCTCTGTATTAACATTGAATGGAGCATATTTCAACCTTAACTTCTAAGGTATTTACTATCGAAAAAAAGGAAAAAACATTTGATGATGAATAAACATTTATATATTTATTAAAGTATTTCAATAGTTTGTCACTAGAGTCTATCTGTTTTTAATTTTCATGTGAATATGAACAATCGCCCTCTCACCAAGTGTATCAGAACTTATAGAGGGTAGAGTTAGTCTGAATACTGAAACTTAGGAGCAAACATCTTAATTAAAGCATTAAATGGAGGAAAAAAGTGTGTATATTCAGCACCAGTTTTATGCTGTTTACAAAATTGCTGATGTTTAATTGACTGTTGTGAGAGAATGCTACTTATGCAATTACACTAATGATGATTCCACTGGAACCAAAGGAGACCTCGTGTCACATTAACCCCTCTGAATGAGACTCTGCACCACTGAACTTCTCTCCTTCTCTCGTGTACCTTTCATCATATCACATAAAACGTGTCTCCATGGGAACAAAAATCATTTCCCTTAGAAGACAGGAGGTGAACGATTCCTGCCTAATGCTATCAGAATTCTTTAGAGACTATTTTATTACAAGTGAAAAAGCTTGAACAGCAGTCTGTACTCTGCAATTAAGAACAGGGTGGTTTAATCCTTGCAATAAGGCTGAACCAACAGCAGCTACGAACTATTTTATTAACTTCCTAGAGGATTTGTGGCTGTACAACATTAAAGGGTACCTCACAGTAAACTAAATTCCAGGAAAAAAATAGTACATTTTAACCATGAATGAAAGGTCAGACAAGCCCCTGAGGAGTATATGAAATATTTTGTCTTCTTAAATACCTATCAACCAAACAACACATCTGTGTTTACTGCAGGCTGACTCTCTGTACCAGTTTTTATTTGTTTAAGATTGATTTTTAAGATTAATAAAAATTCTGACAATGACATGGCTTCTGGTTACTTTGTGCAGAAACTTCATGTGTCAGGGGGCCACAATCTCTTCTAAAATGCTTAAAGGTTTTGTACATTCCTATTTTCATGTATCTCTTTAATAAGCTTATATGTGATTTATAATAATAATATAAGATATTACATTGTTTTATCTGTATCCTTTCAATATCATCATGCAAAAATCACCAATGACTTATCTCACATCTCTTACCCAAATATTTAGGGCCTTCTATTTTTTATAAGCAATTGCCTATTTTCTGCCTTCTTTTATTTAGCCTCTTAAAAATGTATGGATGGGTGTGCAGCAGATCTTTTTGTATCTTTGGTGGCAGATATAAAAAGTTTAAAACACCCTGTTAGAAACCAATCCACAGAAAAACAAATGAGTACTTCCTGCAGACAGCTATCAAAAATCTTAAAACTTGGCACACTAGACCATTGGAGTTTTGAGAAGATTCAAATGCCTTTATGAGTAGAGAAGTAATATGCCTGTGTGTGTGTATAGCATGGACATATGTATATATGTATATATGAGGTATGTGTGTATATATGTTCAATATAGTCGATTAAGATATTTTTTCTGGATTTATGTAACATGATTAATTCCAAACAAAATTAGAAGGAAAATACAAAGGAAGAGTTTTTGGTTTCCTCCAAAGCAATTGTTAACAACTTCAACTATTACATTTTCTTATTTGGTAAAATAGTTGATTGTGTTGCACTTCATTTTACAAGAATCTCAATAGTATGGTTAATTAATTTTAAAAAAATCAAAGGCTGAAAATTAAAAATGATGCAAAAGAATAAATGGTTTAACACGTAAAAGGACAGAGGCTGCTACAACCTCCCTTCTTGCTTTAGTAACAGATCCTTAAATTTGATCTGGATGCTGGGCCACCAGAATGAAGGCTAGAATCCCAGACTTCGCTGTGGCAGATTGAGGACGTGTGACTGGTTCTCACTAATGTAGTGCTAATTGAAATGATGGATGCATGACCTGAAATGAAAGAGTGTACCCTCACACTGTCTTTTTTCTTCTCTCACTAGCTCAAACACAGCTTCGGTTGTCATCCTTTGTGGACCACGTAGATCTAAGTACGCACATAAAATGGCAGAGCAGTAAATTAGAAGGTACTTGAATCCCTGACATACCGACACCCACTATATCTCAAGTCAGATATAGTGATTCTTTGCTGCAGCAGCTGAACTTGTATTCTCATTAATGCAAAACATAGCCTTATGTGAGTGCAATATTAATTCACTCACTCAATTAACAATACTTATTGAGAATCAGCTATATGCCAACAACAGATTCTTTCATGGTAATTACATTCTTGTGCGATATGCAGATAATAAACACTACATAAATAAGTATGAAATTAAAAGCAGGTTGTAATAAATAGGGATTCTTCATGCAGACAGCTTCACAAATTGGAACACTGGAAAACTGGAATTTTGAGAAGGTGCAAATGCCTTTAAGAGTAGAAAATGATAAAGATAAATGAGAACATATAAGTTAGACAATAACATACAATATTTGAAGGGAATAAAGTATCAAAAATATGATACTATCAGAAAAGAATAGTCACGAGTGCAGAATAATGACTGAAGAACATACAAAAGCCACAAATTAGTGATAATAACTTTCTTGTGGTATGGGAGATATTAGAAATTGGTATACACATTTATTTATAAATGTGCATGAAAAAATATCAAAGTTAAATTAGGAAGTAAGTAATGCATAATATCAAGGCAATTTAAATGTTATAGTCTTAAAGTATAATATAATACCTAACAAAAATTATAAAGCCATCAGAAAATACAAAATATACTCTTTAACAAAGGAATGGGTAATTCAAACTAATTGGACAAGAGTGGACAGACATAACTGTTATGTTTTTAGACCAAATGTGAAATTTAATATCTAAAGAAGAAATAGAACTATATAAAAATTTTGATATGGTATTCTAGGAAAACATTTGCATACATCTCTTTGAAAGCAATATGTATTTACTTAATATTCAATTTTAACTCTGTTCAATATTTATAATATATTATTTTTCATGAAAATGATATAGCTTAAAATTTTATCTATTTTCTATGTATATCTACCTTAAACCTTTCAAAAATAATCGTTTTGACTGTTATGCATGGAGAGATGCCTGAATATTTAATGGATCAATTCATAGGATGTACAAAATGAAAATGAACTATTGAGTTCTTTTCAAGATGCAAAAATTACCTTCAAGAATAATTCTGACTCATTAAGAAATCAGACATTGAAAATCATGATTGTCTCCGAAGTAAGCACCTCAAAAACCCAAGTATTTTTAATTCATGCTTTTAAACTTTTTAATTTAAAAACAGCATTTTGCAAATTCTTCTCACTCTTGATGTGATGAATTGAATCTTTTGTTTCATTTGTATAGTCTAGTCAAAAACTTAATGTGATTATACACAGGTGTGAAATCCACCAACCTCTAATTAACCTTGTTTTAATCCATGCCCTCGACAAGCAGCAGTGCCTACTCAGGAAGGAATTAAAGAATACAGCAAATGCTCAGTAAGTGGTTGTTGAATGAGTCATTTTAATGCATGTGTCATGTCTAAACATTGAACACAGTTTAATTATATTCAGCTGAATGTTACATTGTTGGGATGGAGCGTGTTGCTCTCTTTACAGGGAAGATGAACAAAATATTTTATAGACTGTTATTAATTTGCATTAAATTAGAAATATGTTTGAATACATAGAAACTAAAATTAAGACTTCTGGGTGCATACTTAAATATAGAATTATAAAATGCATCATATTAAGTTGATGTTATCTAAAGCCAATCCCTTCACTCAGTCACTATAGCCAATCTTCTCTCCCCTATTCAAGAATTTTGGCCCTACAGTAATCCTCTCTCTTACATCATAAATTTCCACTTCTCTATTGGATCATCCCCGTTGACATATAAATAAGATATTATTCATCCCATCTTAAAAAAATAAACATAAACTTTTGTTGCGTTTTGTTGTTTCTCTTTGCAGCATGACTCCTCAAAATAATTCTCTACATTGTAGTGTCTAATTCCTCTCCCTCCATTTCTCCCTTCAACCAACCAACCATTTCACCCCCAATGAAACTGCTCTTAAATTCTGTATTGCCAGTAGTTGATTCTTTGTGCTCATTTAGTTTACTGTTTAGTTAACTGCTTTATCTTATCATATTTTATCCAGTTGGCTTCTAGAAAACCATACTTCATTGCTTTTCCTCCTACTTCACCATGAGGCACTTTTTTAAAATTGTATTTTACTGGTTCTTTCTCTTTCCCCAGAACTCTTAACACTGGAGTGATCGAGGCCTCAATCACTGGCCCTTTCCTGTGCTACCACACTCTCTCCTTTGCTGATTTCATTCAGGCTCCTGACTTTGTACACCATTTCTAACCCAACTATTTCTACATTTTTATCTTCAGTCCAGACCATTTTCTCTATCCGTACCCTCATATATCTCATTGCCTACTTGATAAAACTGATAGGCATATGAAAAACAACATGCTTGAAAAAAACACTCCTGATACCTCCGTACCCTAAACCTGTTGCTACCACAGCCTGCCCACCTCAGAGGTGACACCTCTATCCTACAGGTTACTCAAGACAAAAACCTTAGTGTCATTCTCGACTCTACTTTTCCTCTAACATACCATATCCAGTCTGTCACAGACAGAGTGTTTACTTTCCCTTCAAAATATGCCTAGAGTCAGACCCCTTTCATCATCTCTGCTTTGTTCAAGCTACCCATCATTTCTTACTTGAATTAGTTTATTAGCTTCCCAACTGGTCTCCCTGCTTCCCAGTTTGCCCCCTACTTTGTATTATCAACACAACACTTGGCATGATTTTGATAAAATATATATCAGGCGACGTTACTTCTCTCCTTTAAAATCTTCCAAGGGCTCCCCATTTCACTCACCGCAGATGTTGAAGCTCTGAAAAGCCCTCATGAGCTGGTCTCTTGCTCCCTCTCTCACTCTGTCTCTTATTGCTTCCCCTCTTACATGTTCTTCTCCAGTCTTACTGGCCTTTTTCTTCTTCAAATATACCAGGACAACAGGCATACCACTAAGTGTCCTTGCTGCAGTAGTTTCCTCTACCTGCAACTCCCTTCTCTGGGAAACTGTGTGATTTACTCTCACATCATATTGAAGTCATTGCTCAAACATCACCTTCTCAATGATGCTCACCCTAGCCATGCTGTATAAAATTGCTACCCAACACCCCTCCCACCACCATATTTTTGTCACTCCTCACTGGCCCTGCCTGATTTGCTTTCTTTTTCCAATAGAATTTATTACCACCCAACATACTGTATTTATTATGTTTCCAATTTAAAGTTAGTTATTCCTAGCTAACAAGTTAATTCAAAAAGGATGTGTGTCTATTTTGTTCACTGATGGATCCTAAGTACCAGAACAGTGACTGGCGCATACTGAACACTCAATAAATAGTTGTTGACTTGATGAACGTCATTATATGTTAAATCACTTCAGTTTATATTGTATAGAAATAATAAAATTTAAATCACATGAATTCAATGATTATTTAATACTATTTGAATATTGTCAAATGGCTATCCAGTGGTGCATCACAATAAATGTACTTTTATTTAGTCTACGTTACTCTACCTTGTTTACAATGTTGTCATGGAAATAGAAAAACTTATACTTAAAATACCTGAAATTTCTGCTTGATACCCCTTATAAAGAGATTGTAGAAAGTCTAATGACCATAATAAGCTCCTTTAGCACTTAAGGAAACATTTTGCTTCCATTGATAGGGATTTAGGTGATCAAGATTCTAGCCCTGGGATAACTGTGTAACCTTGGGCAGAATGCTTCGAGTGCACATATTTCACTTTTGAAGTAGAGGAGATACTTGCTCTGCAATTTTTATAGGATGGTTGGAAAATATCAAGAGATTATGTAATGGAAAAAATTATAACCAAATGTAAATGTTCTATGGTGTAACAAATTGTTCTAATTACATAAATTATATACATATTTCAGTTTTTGCCATTGCATTCTGATGTATTGATAGGCTTCTCTAAATTCAAATGCATCCTGTAGTACTAAACAATAATAAACTATGAAGACTTCAATAATTAAGAAATGTTTAGGGACATTTTCAAGTACAGTCTATATTTTTAAAATCCCATTGTAACTTTCTTAATAATTGTTTCATGTGAAAATTTTATTCTCAACAGATGATTACCCAAAACTACAAGAGAAATGAAGCAAACATATCTTCAAATTCATTCCAAATATATTTAGAATACAAAATGAAATAAGTTTCTTTTACTGGTATTATAGTAATGGAAAATCAAACTTTAGTGCAAATTAGTTCCTAGTGGATTATTAAATGTTTAGGTTATGAAGTTAAAATGCCAAGATTTACAATATATTGTTATATAAATGATAGCTATTAGTAATAGTAATATATAGTTATATATTTTGCAATATATATGTATTTATATGTAAGTATAGTTATATTTGTTATCATATAAATAATCTGCACTCTATTCAAAATTCAAGATTTAATTTTAGTATAATTTCCTCTAATGTCTATGAGGTCCTTACAATTTACAAAACCTTTCACACATGTTATCTTCTTACATTCTCACAACTGTGGATTAAAATATATATATAATAATTCTGTTTTACAGAAGCATATTTTAGTGACATCTCTCATTAGCCAAGTTTACTGACACTGTATCTTTATATCTTATATCTATATCATGATTCCTTATTCTTTTCATCCTTTCTTGCTGTATAAGATTTATATATGTTTTTGTGTGTGTGCACATATCCAACCTTGTATAATTTAGAAAACATATATGCATACCAAACACACTTAGATAATTTTTAATTACCATGAGTAAAATTGCTAACCTAACATGATGAAATCATCAAAAGTGTTTTATCCCTACTTTTAAAGATTAGAATGAATAAGCCACTAGTGGAATATATTAAGAAAATAGGTAAAAGAATTAAATGGAAAGAAATTAAAGCTCATTTTAAAAAGTTAAAATAATATGATATGGTGGAAAGAGTACATACTTTTCACCAGATCAATTTGAATTTCAATGATGACAGTGACAATGAGCAAGTTACATTAATTTTCTAAGCCTTTATTTCCTCATGTGCAAAATGGGAAAAATAGTAATTACCTTATGTGCCCTTATATTTTTTGAAGGAACACATGAAAACTCTAATTAAATAAATATGTGTAAATTATATATAACAGTGTAGTACCAAAAATAAGATTGCAATAATATCTTGATAACTACTAATCTAGTTATATGTGTATATGCAGATATGTGTGCTATATATTATGTAGATGAAATATATGTACCATATACAAATGGTATATAGGTTGTAAATTATATAAATGATGTCTAATGCTATATAATATATATACACATACATATATATAAAAGCATACACACACACACTCTTACAACTTCTATGCTATTTGAATAATGATGACACTGGCTTTAAATTCTGAAATGAATATAAATTGTCAAAAATAGCATTCAGTGAATTTTTATCCCAGGGACACTTACTTCTTTGAAAATTAGAGTTTGACATATGTAACTTTCAACCAACCCATATTTACCATAACAATTAATTCCAAAAAGTTTCAAATGATAAACAATGTTGTATCATTTACTTTTTTTAAAAAAGCACATTTACATTTACACTTTCATTTTATGTCTAAGAAAATCCTATGAACAACATACTACAAGTATCTGTTACATGTCACCAAATAGGTTTAAGGTATGAGACAATTTGAGAAAGATAATTTTTAAATTAAACATTGTTTTGTATACTATCTTAGACTAAAAAGAAAATTAAAAAGCAAGTGAAACATGAACACAGCTTAATAACAGATAATTTCTCTTCACATCATTTGGTAAATCTAAAACTGGAGTTAGCATTTCTTGTTAGTCAAATAAAGGTAAAAATCATCATTAGGAATTTCATGCCAAAGGTCTGAACACAAGACATTCAC
Source organism: Tapirus indicus (assembly GCA_031878705.1). NCBI lineage: Eukaryota > Metazoa > Chordata > Mammalia > Perissodactyla > Tapiridae > Tapirus > Tapirus indicus. The sequence continues at coordinate 97,065,776 of CM062926.1, forward strand.
CTTGCAGTCACCTAAATCTTTTCTACTGCTCTCCTATAGGCGGAGCTGAGAAAGATCACATGCAAGCACTGCAAGATTTTTAGTCATTAAAAATGCCTCATGATGTCCAATGCAACTTATCCAATAAAGGACAGAAGTAAAGGTAAGATTTTTTCTTACTTTGTTGAGGTCATAATAGTTTATAACATTGTGAAATTTCAGTTGTACATTATTATTTGTCAATTACCATATATAAGTGCCCCTTTACCTTAATGCCCACCCCCAACACACTTCCCCTCTGGTAACCACTAATCTGTTCTCTTTACCCATGTATTTATCTTCCACATGTGCATGAAATCATACAGTGTTTGTCTTGCTCTGTCTGGCTTATTTTGCTTAACATAATATCTTCGAGTGCCATCCACATTGTTGCAAATGGGATGATTTTGTCCTTTTTTTTATGGTTGAGAGGTATTCTATTGTGTGTGTGTATATATATATATATCTTCTTTATCCAGTCATCAGTCAATGGGTACTTGGATTGCTTCCACATCTTGGCTATTGTGAGTAATACTGCAATGAACATAGGGGTGCATAAGTCTCTTTGAACTGTTGATTTCAAGTTTGTTGGATAAATACCCAGTAGTGGAATAGCTGGGTCTTATGGTATTTCTATTTTTTATTTTTTGATAACTCTCCGTATAGTTTTCCATAGTGGCTGCACCAGTTTGCATTCCCACCAGCAGTGCATGAGGGTTCCCATTTCTCCACATCCCCTCCAACATTTGTTGTTTTTTGCCTTGGTAATTATAGCCATTCTAACAGGTTTAAGGTGATATCTCATTGTAGTTTTGATTTGCATTTCCCTGATGATTAGTGATGTTGAACATCTTTTCAAGTGCCTGTTGGTCATCTGTGTATCTTCTTTTGAAAAATGTCTGTTCATATCCTCTGCCCACTTTTTGATCGAGTTTGTTTTTTGTTGTTGAGTTGTATGAGTTCTTTTTATATTTTGGAGATTAACACCTTTGTTGGATATATATGACTTGCACATGTTTTCTCCCAGTTGGTGGGTTGTCTTTTCGTTTTGTTCCTGGTTTCCTTTGCCTTGCAGAAGCTCTTTAGTCTGATGAAGTCTGATTTGTTTATTTTTCCTTTTGTTTCACTTGCCCTAGTAGACATGGTATTCGAAAAGATCCTTCTAAGACTGAAGTCAGAGAGTGTACTGCTAGGGGCCTGCATGGTGGCATAGTGGTTAAGTTGGTGCACTCTGCTTTGGGAGCCTGGGGATTGCAGGTCTGGATCCCGGGCACAGACCTATCCACCACTCATCAAGCCATGCTGTGGTGGCATCCCAAGTACAAAATAGAGAAAGACGGGCACAGATGTTAGCTCAGGGCTAATCTTCCCCACCAAAATAAATAAATAAGATTGTAGTCCCTATATTTTCCTCTAGTTTTATGGTTTCACGTCTTACCTTCAAGTCTTTAATCCATTTGGAGTTAATTTCTGTGTATGGTGTAATCTAATGATCTACTTTCATTCTTTTGCAAGTGGCTGTCTAGTTTTCCCAGCACCATTTACTGAAGAGACTTTCCTTTCTCTGTTGTATTTTCTTAGCTCCTTTGTTGAAGATTAGCTGTACATAGATGTATGGTTTTATTTCTGGGCTTTCAATTCTGTTCCATTGATCTGTGTGTCTGTTTTTGTACCAGTACCATGCTGTTTTGATTACTATAGCTTTGTAGTGTATTTTGAAGTCAGGGATTGTGATGTCTCCAATTTTGTTCTTTTTTCTCAGGATTTCTTTAGCTATTCAGAGTCTTTTGTTGCCCCATATGAATTGTAGGATTCTTTCTTCTATTTCCATGAAGAATGTCATTGGGATTTTGATTGGGATTGCAGTGAAATTGTAGAATACTTTAGGTGGTATGGACATTTTAGCTATGTTTATTCTTCCAATCAATGTGCATGGAATATCTTTCCATTTATTTATGGGATCATCAATTTCTTTCAATAATGTCTTATAGTTTTCATTGTATAGGTCTTTCACCTCCCTGGTGAAATTTATTGCTAGATATTTTATTCTTTTGTTGTGATTGTAAATGGGATCATCTTCTTGATTTCTCTTTCTGTTAGTTCATTATTAGAGTACAGAAAAGCAACTGACTTTTGTAAGTTGATTTTGTACCCTGCAACTTTGCTGTAGTTGTGGATTATTTCTAATAATTTTCCAATGGAAACAGTGAGAGTTTCACTTCTTCATTGCCTACTTGGATTCCTTTTATTCCTTTTTCTTGCCTAATTGCTCTGGCCAAAACCTCGAGTACTATGTTGAATAAGAGTGATGATAGTGGGCACCCTTATCTTGTTCCTGTTCTCAGAGGGACGGCTTTCAGTTTTTCCCTATTGAGTATGATGTTAGCTGTGGGTTTGTCATATATGGCCTTTATTATGTTGAGGTAGTTTCCTTCTGTACCGCTTTTGTTGAGAGTTTTTATAATCAGTGGATGTTGGATCTTGTCAAATGCTTTCTCTGCATCTATTGAGATGATCGTGTGATTTTTATTCCTCATTCTGTTAATATGGTGTACCACATTGATTGATTTGTGGATATTGAACCATCCCTGTGTCCCTGGTATAAATCCCACTTGATCATGGTGTACGATATTTGTAATGTATTGTTGTATCTGGTTTGCCAATATTTTGTTGAGGATTTTGTTCATCAGCAATGTTGGCTTATAATTTTCCTTCTTTGTCTTTTCCTTGTCTGGCTTTGGTATCAGGGTGATGTTGGCCTCATAGAATGTGTTAGAAAGTGTTCTATCTTCCTCTATTTTTTGAAATAGTTTGAGAGGGATACATATTAAATCTTCTTTGAATGTTTGTTAAAATTCTGCTGGAAGCCATCTGGTCCTGGACTTCTATTTTTTAAAAGATTGTTGATTACTGTTTCAATCTCTTTGCTTGTGATTGGTATATTCAGATTCTCTATTTCTTATATAGTTGCTTTATGTAATTTGGTGCTCCTGTGTTGGGTGCATATATATATTTATAAGTGATATGTCTTCTTGGTGGAGTGTCCCTTTTATCATTATATTCTGCCTCTCTTTGTCTCTCATTGTATTTTTTATCTTGAAGTCTACTTTGTCTGATATAAGTATGGCAACACATGCTTTCTTTTGTTTGCCATTAGCTTGGAGTATCATCTTCTGTCCCTTCACTCTAAGCCTGTGTTTGTCTTTAGAGCTGAGATGTGTTTCCTGGAGGCAGCCTATTTTGGGGTCTTTTTTTTCAATCCATTCAGTAACTCTGTGTCTTTTGATTGGAGAATTCAATCCATTTACATTTAGAGTAATTATTGATATATGAGGGCTTAATGCTGCCATTTTGTCACTTGTTTTCCAGTTGTTCTGTAATTCTCTTGTTTTTTTGTCCCACGTATTTTGGATTGCCCTATTAGTTTGGTGGTTCTCTATGGTGGTTTTCTCAATTTTCTCTTTATTTATCATTTGTGTCTCTGTTCTGATTTTTTGTCTAGTGGTTACCGTGAGGTTTGTATAAAAGATCTCATATATGAGAAAATCCATTTTCTGATAGTTTCTTATTCCATTAGTCTAAGCATGTCCCATCCCTTTCCTCTTCCCTTTCTGTTACTGTTGTCACAACTTATTCTATTTTGTGTTGTGAGTTTGTGGTTAAAAATGAAGTTATTATAGTTGTTCTTGATGTTTCCTTTCCCTTTATCTTTAATGTTATAATTGTTTGCTAATCTGTTTTGATAGACAGTTGCAAATTTCTGGTTTTTGTCTGCCTATTTATTTCCTTGCTCAAGCGTTATAAACTCTTTCTTTTTTTTTTCAGGTTTGAGGGCCTTCTTGATCATTTCTGAAGGGGGGTGGATCTTGTGGCAATAGACTCCCTCAGCTTTTGTTTATCTGGGAAAGTTTTTATTTCTGCATCATATCTGAAGGATATTTTTGCTGGATAGAGTATTCTTGGCTGAAAGTTTTTGTCTTTCAGAATTTTGAATATATCATTCCACTCTCTCCTAGCCTGTAAGGTTTCTGCTGAGAAATCTGCTGAAAGCCCGATAGGGGTTCCTTTGTAGGTTATTTTCTTCTTCCTTGCTGCCCTTAATAGTTTTTCTTTGTCATTGACTTTTGCCAGTTTTACTAATATATGCCTTGGAGAAAGTCTTTTTACACTGGTGTAATTGTTAGTTCTATTAGCTTCTTTTACTTATAATTCCAGCTCCTTCCCCAGGTTTGGGAAGTTCTCAGCTATTATTTCTTTGAACAATCTCTCTGCTCCTTTCTTCCTCTGTTCTCCCTCAGGAATACCTATAATACTTATGTTGCATTTTGTAATTGAGTCAGATATTTCTCAGAGAATTTCTTCATTTCTTTTTAGTCTTAGTTCTCTCTCCTCCTTCATCAGAAGCATTTCTATATTCCTGTCCTCTAACTTGCTAATGCTATCCTCCATAATATGAGCTCTGTTATTTTAGGACTTCAGATTTTTCTTTATCTCATTCAATATGTTTTTCATCTCCCTCATTTATGATTGGTTTTTCTTTATAGTTTCAATCTCTTTTGTGAAGAATTTCCTCTGTACATTAATTTTGTTCCAGATATCATTGAACTGTCTTTCTGAGTTCTCCTGTAACTTGTTGAGTTTTTTTATGAGAGCTGTTTTGAATTATCTGTCATTTAGAGTGTGGATTTCTGTGCGTTAGGGATTAATTTCTGGGTGTTTGTTTTTTTCCTTCTGATCTGGAGTCTTAATATACTTCTTCATACTATTTTATGGGGTGGATTTGTGGCTTTGCATAGTGATAGTATCTGGTCACAGATTCCACCTGGTACCACTGGGGGATGGGCAGGACCTGTGTATTCTGAGCCTGCTGTGATCCCTGTCAGCTGTGCCTGTATGAGCCTGGGCCATTCCTTGGGACCCTGTAGGCTCTCCCACTGAATGAGAAAGCAGTCACATGGGAGCTCAGAGCTGCCTCCTCCCAAATTCCCACTGACACACACTCCCCTCTTTGGGGCCACAGCAGCATTATGGGTGTTTGTGGCAACCAGGAACTTCTTTGCCTAAGCATGCAGATCTGCTGCTGTTTCCTCCTAGGTCACACCAGATGTTGACTTGGTGGGCGGGGCCTCCTCACTGAGTCTGAGCCTGGGCCACTCCCTGGGGGCCACAGCAGCACTGTGGGCTCTCCCACCAGATGGGAAATCAATCATGTGGGGGCTCAGGGCTGCTGCCACCTGCTCCCACAGTCCCACCAAGATGTGCTCCCCATTTCGGGGCTGTAGCAATACTATGGGCATTCATAGCAGCCAGGAACTTCTTTGCTCAGATGTGCAGATCTTCTGCTGTCTCCTCCTAGTTTGTACCAGCCATTGTGCTTGGTGGGTGTGGTCTCCCCACTGGGTCTGAGCCTGGGCCACTCCCTGGGGACTGTAGCAGCACTGTGGGCTCTCCCACCAGACAGGAATGTGATCACATGGGGACTCAGAGCTGCTGTCACCTGTTCTCACAGTTGCACTGAGTAGCACTCCCACCCTCAGGGCCACAGCAGTGCTATGGGTGCTCCAGCCAGGAGAGCAGTTGCACACATGTACAGGGCTGCTTGGGGGCTGAAGAGTGCTCACCTATCTCTACCACCTCCTTGGAGGTAATCCATCCACCTTCAGATGTATAGCTGTGTGAGTCTCTCAGCTGTCCTGATGTGCTGTGTGGGTGTCCTCTGCTGATCAATGAATGTCTGTTTAGTTGTAATTTGAAGGGGGAGAGACAAAGGGAACAGCTCACTCTGCCATGTTGCTAATGTCACTCCTGGAGGTAAGATATTTTAAAAGACTTTCCTCCTCTGAAGCAAATATGCATTAAAAAAAAATAAAGCAGTTCAGTTATATCATTTAGCATCCATTTAAAGAGTAAACTGGCTAATTAGATTTTTATTGTAAAAGGAAGATTTTGGAATATTATCGTGATTTAAATAGCAAAATGTTATATAAATAGATTTTGGTACATGTGCCAAATGATTCTAAAATAAAAATGTTAGCTGTAGAATTTATTCTATAGCTTTAGAATGAGACGTTATATTGATATCAGCAATTGATTTGTGCAAATAAAAGTTAATATACATGATGTAAAAACAGATAAGTGTGGGCTTAGGGCAAGGATCAACACTATAGAAGAATCTAGTAGGAGTTTAAAAGGCTATATCATGTCTCATTTACTAATTCTTTTTTAAAGAGAATCCCAGAAATTACCAAAAGAAAGACTGATCCACCCCAGTGGTTGTATTACCAGGCAGCTACCTCATCTTCAACATGTTTCTAAACGTCATTGTGACAATATTCCACTTCTCATATGCATTATTTATACCACTTCTACATCCAGAAAGGAATTGAGGCTGATTAACATTATAAATCTATTATACGTTAGAAGGAGAGACAAGAGGCAAAAAGGTAACAGTTTGGTTTTTATAAAATTTAACAAAGTCAGACATAGCAGGATCTCTTTTTCTAATATATGATGACTAAAATAATTTCTAAAATAAAGTAAATATATGTGAAATTATTTTTTGTGCCCTCATTATAATTCAGAAATTTTGTTTGCTCAGAAAACTTATTGCATATAATGTATTGTTAAAACCATGATAAAAATTGTACTTTTCACTTTAAGCATCATTGTGCTTGGGCTTTCATTAATGTGAAGGATATATATTTTAATCTTTCTATAAAACCAAGACAGGAATTAATAGACACAACTCAGATGATCTTTGTACATATTATAAAATAACATCATAAGGAAATCATTAAAATGCAGACAATGAAGGCTTATCCCTTTTTCTCCATTTACTAGTTGGGTCTTTGAGCATATTTCTTATTCTTACTAATCCACAATTTTTTCACATGTAAAATCATATTCGTAATAGTACTTGCCTTATATGAAAGACCTTAGCCTGATATTTGGCACAGAATAGCAATTTAATCCATGGATCCATCCATCCTTCCATCCTTCCTTCTCTCCCTGCCTTATTTCCTCCTCCCCTCCCTGTCTCCCTCTCTCCCTCTTTTGTAAAATGGGGATTTTGATACCTACACACAAGATCATTGTTCAGGATAAAATTATATAATACATGTGACAGCATTTGTAAACTATAAATTAGTACATACATTTTAGGAATAATTATTATTTAGACTGTTTAAGACTTCAAATGTTTAAGAAATAAAAAATAACATTCATTGATTATTCAGGATGTGCCAGGAATTTTTGAATACTTTGCGTATATTATCTCATTTAAATCCCATAAGAACCTACTGGGATAGGTACTATTAGCTAACTTTTACAGATGAGGAAATTGTGGTCCAAAATGCTATTTAACTCACTCAAGGTCGTATACCTAGTAAGCAGTGAAGTCAGTATCAAAATTCAGGCACTACAACTGGAGAGCTTGTCCTGCTAACAAGAGTGCCATGCTGCCTAAGTAATCACTGCCATCAGCCATCATGTCATTAACTACTGTGATGATGGCCACTTCCTGTTACTCCAAAAGCTTAGGCAACAGATGTGTACACAGCAACATGTAGGCAAGGCAATATTTAATGAAAAATTTCAATGAAATTTCTTATGTAAGAAATAAGAATAAAAATATAATATTTCATTATGTATATTGAAATGCCTACATAATTAAAATTGGTGGGTTATAGCAGTTCTAAGAAAGATTCCCATTTCATATTATTAAATAATTTGAAATATATAACATTAATAAAATACAAATAGTTAGTTGTAGCTAAAAAAACAATGCAAATACACTTACAATTTTACTCTAAATGACTTTGGTTAAGATATATATTTGTAAATTTTATTTTGCCACTGGAAATTTCACATTTTACTGAATTGGAAAAATTCATTACACTTAAAACAGTACTGAAAACAAATATTCAGTGATTAATGTTGATGATTAAATAGACATGCTCTGCACATAAGTGAGAATTGAGCCTTAGTACTTCGCAATGCAGTTCTATCAAATTGCTTAACTAGCATGAACTACAAGGGAAAAAAATACACACCAATTAAGTAATGTTCATCATTATCAAAATCTAAATGAACAGTTTCCAAAGTATATTCAATTTTATTTTAATGTGTTTAAAAAGTTTTTTTCTTCATTGCACATAGCTTTCCTGCTTCAATAAATCTTGATTTCTTTTTCCTTTTGGACAGGCACATTCTGTTATTCTGTTATCCGAAGTCCATTCCTGTTCATTTTATCTCATTGTTAAAAATCAACCTTAATTATGCTTTCAAAAACCTTAATTACACTGCCTCAGTAAAGGCCCTTGACAATAATTTATATCAAATAGGGATAAGAAATATAGGCAGAAAGTAGATTTGATATAGATTAGAGCCCAGTTGTAGACATGCATATCATATACCTGTGTGGAGTAGACATATTTGGGAATGTCAGCAAACATTTTTTTCTAGTGGTTTTTCAGATGATTATGTTACATATTATTTAATCACCTGGCCACTGATTGTTTCAAAGTTGAATAAGTGATTCTAAACAAACGAATGATTCTCTTCCCTGGAATTTTTAAACTTGCCGAAGTGATTACGTCCATCTCTCTGTACAGCCTGAAGGTTTTCACCTCAAAGGCTTTCTGAAGTCATGTTTACTGCCATTTCATCTAGAAAATCAGAAAAAAAAAAAACACCTGGTTTTCTGAATAAAAGAAGGACTGAATTGATCACAACTGGAAACTGGTGAAACAGAAAGTTTCTGAAAACTAGTTTTTACTTGTTCCTGAGGCCTAGCAACATTCCTTTCTGATTTCGTGAAGATTTCCAGTGTCCTCACAATGATTCCTGTTCATGCCTAACTGGTTTAAGTTATGATTTTGGCAAGTACATCCAAAAAAGAGCACAGATGTATTGCAGGCCATCATGTTTGTGTGGGTTAATTTAAATTTGTAGGAAACACATGTGATCAGGTTACTTCGGTTAATGGGGAGTTATTGTAAGGAGAGACCACGTAATAAGGAAGACAAGAAACATTCTCAGCAGTGCAGAACCAGGCATGGAGAAGTGGTGCCCAATTCATCCATGTTCAGGTTATAATTCAGAAAAGAGCTTTGATGATCTGTCCATAGCTTGAGTATTGAGTTCAGATCCACTGCTTCTGCTTCTCTAAAAGTTTCTTCTTCCTATTTCCCAAGCAACTTCCAATAACATGGGAATAAAAACTAGCAATATGTTTATAGAACTCCAATGTTTTGTAGCTACAATGCAATACTAGGTGGAGCATAGCATTGTGTTCTATCAGAAGGAAACCACTGATAAAGCATTGTAGATATGCCACCCATTTTGAGTCTCACTAGAATGTGATGTGGAAGTTGGGGAAGAGGTGGTATAACTAGTAGAATCTTAGAAGACCTGTCCAATACTCTTTTGGGGGGGTTCTTCTTCTTCAACTGCCCCTTCAATGCTAAAGTACTCTTGGGTTCTACCTTTGGTCTGCTCAATTCATCCATCTTATTTGGATGATCACGAGCAATTGCATAGTTTATGTTACCATCTCTGGCAATTCTGAAATATGTATTTTCAGATCACACCTTGACAGAGCTATTGAACTAGATATAAAGCATCTTAACTGAATTTCTATGCCTGGATATTTCAGCATCTCAAATTCAGCATGTTTAATCTTGGACAAATTATTTTTCAAACCAAGCTCCTCCCCCTTTCATATCCTCACTATTCATATAATTGCCACAGCTTAAAACCTGAGGAACATCACAGAAGTCATCTTTTTCATTTGGGATTAATCACTAAGTCCTATCAGTTGAATGTTTCCGGCTTTCCAGTCTCCTACACCATTGCTACTATCATAAGTGGGCCCTAGGTCATCTCACATTTACATTTTTGAGAGTCAATGAACATAGTTCTTAACAGAATGGGTCCGGGGCTAGATAATTGGGTTCTATTTCCAACTATGCTACTTACCTACTCCATAACTTTCACGTCTCTGCACCTTAGTTTTATAGTTTCTGTAAAATAGAAAAAAATAATCATAGTACATATCTCACAGGTTTACACTGAGGGTAGATGTGAATATGTATAAAGTGCTTGGGACATTGCCTGACAGTTGGGTAAGAGCTTCATTAATTTTGATTTTGATTTTGCATTCCTCATCCTGATTCCATCTCCCATTTTTCCAATTCTTCTTCCACATTACAACTCTAATTATCAATCCAAAACCAAAACTTGACCTTCTCAAAGCCCTTTAATTGGTCTTCACTACATATATAATAATATCCTAAACCCATCCTATGGCACACAAAGTCCTTCATGGTCTGGCCCAGCCCTGCTAATCCTGCATCATCCATCAAGAACTGACACTGGTATAATGATGTAACAAGGTTTCCCTGTACATATCTTGCTGCGTCTCACCTTTGCACGTGTTCCACTTCCTTCCCTTGTCTCTCTGCTGAATTTCCTCTTAATCTCTCTAATAACTTGTATTGATTTACTCACTACTCCTTCATCTATACTTTGATCATTTCTTCCTTGATTTTGTGATATCTTGTTCCTGAATGCCTGTCTAAAAGACCCATATTTCAAGACATCCTGGATTAGTTGAGTTAACCCTTGAATTATTGTTCTATATTAAGACAGAGATCTGTAAGTTGGGCAGTTTTGTTTTGCTTTTTCATTTTGCTGTAATCAGTGGGAAGTTATTGAGGGATTTAGAGCAGCAAAGAATTACATTGAAGTGATATTTTAGGAAAATGTATCCATGAGGGAAAAGTGGAATGGCCTAGAACAGAGATCCCCAGACTGTCTCAGTTGAAGATTTCTTCATATCTCAGTAATTTTTTTAAGGTCCTCCTAGGCCTAAAACTACCTAACAGTTCTGTTTATTGAGTAGTTAGGTCCAAACCACAGAACAGTAATAGTTCATGTGGCCACCAATAAATATTACCATAGTTCCCTTGAAAATTTAAAATACCGTAAGTGGTGGCCCAATGTACCTTGGCTCATATGTCTTAACCACTAGATTGGAACTATGTAAACAGGAAGACTGGAGACAGCAAGACCAATTGAAACAGGATTGACAAACTAGGACCCATGTGCCCAATCTGACTCCCTGACTGTTTGTGTAAATAAAATTTTATTAAAATACAGCAACACTCATTGGTTTATGTACTATTTTCATGCTAGAATGGTAAAGTTGAGTGTTTGAAAAGAGACCATATTTTTAGCCCACAAAGCTAAAAATTTGTATTGTCTGGCTCTTTACAGAAAAAGTTTACCAGTTTCTGATTTAGAAGGTTAGTCCAAATTGTGGACTAATTGTGTTATTCCAAATTGTGGTTAGTCCAATTGTGTTAGTCCAAGTCAAACTGTGATATGATGAGAGTTTGAACAAAAAAGGCAGCCCTAGAAATTTGATTTCATTGTATTTAGTTCACAAACATTTGAATATCTATGATATGTGAAACACTCTGGGGAAGCTATAAGAGATTAAAGTTACCAGTTTAAATCCCATAGATTAAAATTTGAAATCATGGCAATTTTCTGTGTTTAATATTTTTTTCTTAAGCTCTCTTATTAAAGCGTCTCAGGAAATTATGTTTCCACCAAGGGTCAATTCTTTAGTCATCACCATCCTTTTTATAGTTGATGAGCAATTAATATTTTGAAATCAGTTCCTTTCAGATATTAAAAGCCACAGGAAAGCTGATGTGCTGATGTCTTTAGGAAACCTAGATTGCACCCCCTATTCACTAACAAGATTACCAATATAATTTTAAATAATGGATACAGAAAGCCTGCTCAAAATATGTTCTGATAGACTTGTTCCCTGAACAGCGCGTGGTGATATATTAACTTAGGAGAAATTCTCTCTCTCTTTTCCTTTAGGAAACATACTTTAACACATTCAGGCACAATTGAAATCATCCCTTTTCTACTCTAAAATAATTTTAGAGATTTCAGATAATGGAATCAGCCCATAGAGCTATCATTAGTCCTTACCCAAAAAGCTTGTGTCACTATTACCAATGGCCCATTCACCCTCACTCTGGGTTTCAAAAGTACTCTGCAAATAATGCATCCAAATTCACAGACATAATCTTTGGGGTTGTCTGCAATATTTTTGTATGGCTAGGATAACACCTGAGCCTCATATAAATATAAATTATTTGGCACAGTAGGTAAAATTCAAATTTGAACCCTACTCTATATTGTATGGGAAAAGTCTATATTTGATTGTGTGTATGTGTCTCAGAAAGAGGCAGGGATTAGAGGCAGATAGAGAGCATTTTGCTATGAAAATAAATTAGTATTGTTTGCTGCAAATAAAATTAAAATTACATCTCTTAAAAATTCAATAATTTACATTAAGAAATCGACATTTCTCTAACAGCATGTTTAGCAAACAACTTATTAATGGTTTTATGTAGAGTTGCTCATTGCTTGAAGGATTCTCTTTGCTTGTTTATGTGGGAATAGTTTTAGAAAAAAAGCTTAAAGCCTTTTATTTTTCATAGACAAAACAGTATTTTTATTTCTAACACTTATTAGTGGATACTGCAGTATTCCTGATATGATTATAGATGCAGTCCAATGGTGGAATTTCTTGTTGGGAATTCCAGTACTTCTGGGTATATGATGCCTGGAGGACTTCTAGGTTCTGGATCCTTGGAGGGGCCATCAGCTGAGACGGCACGGGCCCCTTCCTCTTCCCTGAACTTCTCTAGTCTCCCCTCCTCCCCCTATGTTTTCGTTTCTTCTTCCTAAGCAAAGCTGCATCCTTCCTTCCAGTTACCAGCACTGACTCCAAAGTTATCCTTGCCATTTGCTTGTCTCCTGCATCTCTCCAAACACTGACATAGTTTAGGTAAATTATGCCTTAGAACGTTGTTTATCTCTTAGCTGCAATTTCTTTTTTCACCCCTGCCAGCATCTTTGTCATGTCTTTTCAGCATTCTTGCAGCCCTCTCAGTTCTCATTGCTGTTCCACAGCTGCTGGGGTTTCAACTGCCACACTCTTTCCATCTGCCACCAATGCTACCACTTTTGACTAATACAGCAAAAAAGACCATTTGATCCTCTCTTTGCCCAGATCTCACAGGTTTGCAGACACCTTACGTCTGATCATTTTTTTTAACCCAGAGGATGTTTTTAGGAAGATATTATAGTCTCTGCAGTTCAAGAAATCAGTATTTTTTTTACAACTCTTTACGTGGTTGGCCATTTTTAAAGCACTACCTCAGAATATACTATTCGGTACTAAATGGTGAATTATTTACTCAAAATTGTGAAGGACTTTTATGATTCATTTTCCATTACTAGAGGCTACATTATTCAATTTTTATAAAACAGAATAGCAAATACGGAAAACTCATTTAATTAAAGAACAGAGTATCTTTTCAATATCATCTTGAAAATTAAGAACTTTAAGATTCAAAGTAGTGAGTAATCTTGGATATACATTTTACATTTGGAAATACCCCCAAACATATTTTCAGTTAGATTTCTTGACTATAAATCAAAAAATTCTAGTCATATAGTCATGGTTCCTATAATATATGCCAAAGTGGAAGCATCATTTAACAGAAAATTGTTAAATTTACAAAATTAACTTTCATCTTTGATTATACCAAATCTTGTGTTTCTTTAAACAAGGCTTATAATTAGTGTCTTTTTAGTGTGGATCTAAGTAAGACATTAATAATTAAAGATACATTAAAAGTATTTTTCTTAAAGAGAAAAAATTATCACTTTATATCAAATGTAATACATTAGAATCCCAGTTTTCAATTGAATTCTAAGACAAATATGTAAAAGTGACTGACTTTTTACCAGTAACTATACTTTTTAGCCAGAAATTCATTTGCAAAGCTTTCCAGTCATGACTTTGAAATCAATGAATCATAGCCTTTCTTTTGAGAGAAGTCTTCGATTCTGTATTCAGATAGAAAAAGGCACATAGTTTTACTCAACTTGTTTTGACAAAAATCACACCTGATTTTTTTTCAGGGTAAATCTTTTGAGTTTTTCTATTTCTTTTCATTCTCTCTACTGTCATCCCTAATCCCTTTCCTGCTGCAGTCATGTTTAGCACATGCACACACACACACACACACACACACACACACACACACACACATTTGCTATTGCAAACTATTATCACTTCATGTTCACCTGATCCTTTTCCCAGTAATGGAGGTGGGAGGGAGAAGTTGTCTTTATGACGAGGGAAATGGCCCTGATTTTAAAAACAAAGTAATATTATTTACAATGGAAACTGTAGCAATCGCTGCAGCTTAAAGTACAGCCAAGACATTAATTCATTGCTCATTACTTATTTTCTAGATATTAAAGAAAAAATAGTTTCACAGTCTTGATCTGTCCAATGAATTAGGGAAGGTTTTGACTTCCAGTTTATTCATAGGAAACTACAAGAAGGATCTAAGCAAAGAAATGTGTAGCATTGTTGTTGTCAGGAAGTATAAATCTATATGTCATTTCACAAAGAGTAATTAGTTTCTCAGTGCCTGTTCTCAGCTTCACTCTGGAAGTCAGACTAGGCCCTGAACAGCTGAACAGCTATAACATGAAGAGATGTGGGAGGCGGTGTTTGCTGACAAACTTTGTTAGTCACCACATTTCCATCTCTCAAAGATGAGTGGATCTCTTTGGTAACAAAAGTCCTGTTATTTGAAAATAATTGGTCTTGCTTTTCCTTAGTGGAAGAACTAATGCTGCAGTGAATACAATGTCAGTCACCTTCTATTTATTTGTTTTGCACAATCTCTTTTTCATTATAGGGTATCTATCACTGTGAGATTAATTTTCTTATATTTTACATATGTCATGCTGTTATCCTCTTTTTAAGGACTTTTGATGACTCTGCATTTCTTAAAGATAATGTCACATCTGTGGACTTAATATTTAAGACTTTGAAATATGGCTCAAAGCCTGAAAACTTTATTTCAGACATTTTCTCCTCAAACATCATCAATAAAATCTCTCACTGCTTTTTTTCCTTCGCAAATCTTCTATAAAAAATTCTCACTGAATCAAAATTGAGCAACCGCCTCTTTTTTTACACTCCCACTTTTTCTCTTTTCTGAGTACTTATTTAAACCTTGCCATCATCTTGGAATGTGTTCCACCTTCCTCTAACTCATCAAAATCCCAACTCATCCTTTAGGGTCCAATTTGTCTCATCTTCTCTATAAAGCCGTCCGAGCCTACTCCATAAAAGAGTAAGTCCTCTCTCTTCTGAATTCATCATACTTATAATCAATTGTGCTTTCTCATTATTTATGATCAATTAATGTGTTCAAAACCAACATTTAAAAGTGCTACTTTATGGAATAGGAGATCATAATCTGAATCCTCGTTATTCATAATATGATATTTATTCAGCCACAGTCTGGTGAACTTACACCCTGAGTGGAGCGCTGCTCTAAATGTTGGGTATAAAGGGTGACCAAAGCAGACCAAAAGCCCTGCTTTCATAAGGATCATGTACTGGTAAGGTGAATAGTCCAAAAACACATTAGATAAATAAATTCCATAACATATTAGAACTTGTCAGAGAAGGAGGACGTGGTGGCTAATTTTATGTGTCCATTCGACTGGACCAGGGGGTGCCCAGGCATTTGTTCAAACATTATTGTATGTCCATAAGGATGTTTCTGGATGAGATTAACATTTGAATCAGTAGACTGAGTGAAACAGATTGCTCTCCTTAATGTGGGTGGGCCTCATCCAATCAATTGAAGACCTGAACAGAACAAAAATGCTAAGTAAGAGGGAACTCATTCTGCCTGACTGCTTGAGTTGGGGCACTAATCTTTCCCTGCCTTTGGATTTAAACTTAAAAAATCAGTTGTTCTTGGGTCTCAAGCATGCCAGCTTTCAGACCAGAACTTACACCATTGGCTTTCCTGGTTCTCAGGTCTTCAGACTTAGACAGGAACTGTATCATTGGCTCTTTTTAGTCTCCAGCTTGCTGACTGCAGATCTTGAGACTTCGCAACCTCCATGATCATATAAGCCAATTCTTGGTTCTATTTCTCTAGAGAACCCAGATTAATGCTGAGGATAAGCTAGGAAATTAGCATCAGAAAGCTAAAAGGTAGATTGGGTCAGCTCATGGAAGGCCTTTAATGTCATATTAATGGACTTAATTTACTCTTGTTTGCTAATATAAACACATCAGAAGTTTCTAAGAAGGGATGTTACATTTAAAAAAAATTGGTGTCTTAGGAAAATTCCTCAGGCAAGATGGACTGAGGTAGGGTGATGATGAAAACACTACCAGAGACAAACTGAAATGAGGTCAACAGGACCTGACAAACCATGGGCTAAAGAACATCAAAACAATAATTCCAGTCACTGATTTTAATCCTGGGTGAGGGTGGAGATGGTAATGCTATCCACTAAGCTGAGATGACTAAGGAAAATCTCAGAGCACAGGGAACGGAATAGGCAGATATTTGCATATAGGTTGCAAACTAGGAGCCCACAAACCAAACCTGGCCCATTGATTCTTTTTCTTAACTTGTCTGACAGGCCTTTTAAATTTTTAATTTTTTGTCCACTCAAAAATTGTGACAGTTCATCCAAAAAGTTTTTTAATTTTTGGACATTTTAACATAAAAAAGGAAGACTTGCCCTCTTGCAGTTTAGCAGTCAGTGGAGCTCATAGCAACTGCCTCTGGTAGACAAGGCACAGACAGGACACTACTGGTTTGCCACAGGGCCCTGTCCTAGATTCTCTCTGAAACAGGCAGAATCAGGAACCACCTTGTCATTTCCCTGCACTTCATAAATATCTCAACCACAGCTGTGGATTGAGCATCCACTTTAGATTATAAGCAATCCCATATATACCCTGAGTGTTTGAGGTACAGCCAGGAACTTTGTAGCCACCATAAATTGAATGTGTTATTTGGTTGAATTAAAGCTTTATTGGCTATAAAATGGGAAAACTAATTTGCTGATTTCTAATCCCAGGTTGTTTAACAAGAGTCTTACCTTTTTAGAGCCTCAGTTTCTATGTGGGTGAAATAAGGATAATAATAATAGTACCACCTGGGAAGGTAGTTATGAGGACTTTATGAGCTATTGTGTAAGAGGCTCTCAGCACGTTGTTTCAGACAATGAGCAGGAGAGTTTAACCATAATGTAAAATAAAGTCAAATCCAACCTGTAACCACCTTGTGAAAAAAAAAATGAAAAGAGCAAAATCATGGTTTTCTAAATTGCAAGTCCTTCAACTTTACTTCTTGGGTGAGTTTTCCATCGTCCGTAAACACAGGCAAAAAAAAAAAAAACTCTGCTCGCTTAAGAATATAATCAAATAGTTTTCCTGTGCCTAACCCACTTCTATATCATCAAAACTGTCAATATATAATGGAGTGTGACAATTTGAAAAGTTTACCATGAAACAATTTGGACACTTTTGTCACAAGAGCAGTTGGTTTCTTTGTATCAGTTTATATATATTTGCGGAGAATGGTGGGGGCTTTTTGCTTACTATTTTATTTTTTTTGCATACTGTGAATGCAATTTAAAAATTCCTTTGTGTTTTCAGCAAATAAATAACAGATGTTGAAATTCAAAATGAATGCATTATAGGCAATAAACAGTACTCATTTATATATAAAATACATTATATCATTTTATGTACAGTTAGAACGTTTAGAAAAAGTGCTCACATCACCGAGAAGAATAAAACAGTTACTACAATCTAATATATACTGAAATACTATTTTAGCATTTGCATAAAATAATTGTCTAATGAGAATATTGCAATGGGGGTTAAAAGAATTTAGAACATCTCATAAACTTGAAAAAAATAATTTTTCTAGCATACTTTAATTTCGTGAACACCCCTTCAACATTCCAGGCCTTCTCCCTCTTTTTTAAACAGAAGAGAGAACGCATTTGATGTTTTTCCTTTCTCTAATTTGTCCTTTCTCTTGATGACTAGATAAAATTTATTCTATATCTGGAAATGAAAATTCATTGTTTACAAACTATCTTAATTTCAGACTTGAGTATAGCAAAGCATTTAAAGAGATTCTTTTAAAAAGGTGTTGACACTTAATCCGAAGGTGATTTCATCTGAGTAGAGGCAGCTGAATTGGATGCATTAACTTTATTTGGAATTGAACAGCCAACCTGGGAAAGCTTGTCCAACTGAAAATGAGTATAGTTAAATTTAAGACAAGGTGTACGAGATACAAAGTGTTTCAGTATGCCCTATTAGTCACACTTAGAAGCCTGTTTTAAAAGTCTAGACAGACAATAAAAATAACTACCAGAGAAAATACAGACAGAGAGATTCTAGATGCTCATGGCATTTTCCTTTAGTGGGGAAATGATTCAAATTGACCATAAAGCACCCCTCCACTATTAAATAACTTTAAGATGGGTTAATTTTCGTGGAAAAGTCACATTTAAATATTGTCTTAAAATGTGGCCAGATTATTCCTCAGAGCTTTATGATTTTACCCTGCTGTAGAAAAGAAACATTAAACAAAGTAAAACAAAACAAAAAAACCCTTAAGCTTCTATTTTAAATACTCTAGGGAAATTTGTCGTTTAAAGAGACTACTTTTCCCAACATTTTTGGAAACAAATAATTGACCTCTCATTGTACTTCTGCAAATCCACAACTTGATGTGTATATTTTACTATTTTTTCTACTTTTTGGGAGAGGTGTTACTTATATCTAGATTATATAGCTATTCATCTCTGTAGGCACACATGCATGTATACATGGATCTGTTAATCTGTCCGTCTATGTATATTTAGGAGCCAAGTCTTGGAAAAGGTTATGTTAAGAGGTAAATTGAGACACATTAAAATTTTCAGGAGTTTATTTGAACATAAATTCATTTGAATCAGGCGGCGCCAAACCGAAGGTGTTTCAGAGCAGTCCACGGGCAGGAGCAGGGGCCGGGGATAGGGGGTGGGGTGTTGGGGCGTTATAGCAAGGAGATTTTTTGATTGGCCACAACTTAAGCAGTTGTCTTATTTGGGAAAGTTGACTGTGATTGCTTGTCCTTAAGTTTGATTTTTTCGGATTTGAGTGCGTTGACTCTGGCTTAGGTTTACGTGCGCTACCAAGGCATTAGAGCCACCCCAGTCTAATGGCCTTCTTGTTTAAATACTTTAGTTAGAAAAATGGAAGCAATGTTTCTGTCCCTGTAAGCTCTTTCCATTTCCTTCCATGTGAGGATAAAGGCACACCAGGTTCCCTGCAGAGTACAGTAGACTCCCTTAGCACTGATTTATTTAAATTCCTAATTTCTGCTAAACACAGTCATCCCCAGAATCAATGGAAGAAGTAATTTGAATTTTACAGAAGCGTGAAATTGAGCTGCATGTGCTATAATGCTGGGGAGTAGAGCAAATCATAGAACTATTGAGAGAATCTAGCCAACTCTTGCTTTGGCATCTCTACCTAATTTATGTTCTATACTTGTGTTTGCAAAAAATTGTCACTCCATGAAGATGAAACTCTAGGGAAAACTGAAAGAGATTAATTTGTCAGGTCAGACTAGGAACATGAAACCTATGAAACTTGATAAAAATGATTCAAGATAAATGCAAGAAGACATTTCTAAGAACTTGGGATTTAGAAAGTGTCTAGACAACACAACTACAAAAGTCAAGGTTATACTTTAGATTCAGATGCTCAGTCTGAAGAATTAAATCAAAGAAGGGTTTGGCTGTCACAATAATTACAATAGTATCAGTGTTATGACCAGAGATGTGGCCTGTGATTTGAAGGACATTTCATGAGAAAAGCACTAGTCACTTTATAGCATGGCAGCACCTGAGAACCAGAATATGTTATTATAACACTTTTCATACTTAGCAGAAAAAATAAAAATAGCAGCTAATAAGGTTTATGTAGGTCTCTGTGTAGCCAATCACCAGCCAAATTTAGTTGATTGATCTGATTATATAAATGAAAAGTTGTAAAAGACACTCTCAGTAAATTATTAATATTTTGGATAATTTTGGAAGCCAGAAAGGATATATAAAAATGTAATATTTATTAGTTAATGCATTGGAATTCACCAATATCTCTGAAAATCATGTGTTAAAAATGCAAATAGAGGAAAGAGAAAAATTGATGAATTCATCTCAAAGGTGCTCTTATCTACATTTAGATGTAGGAGTAAAAGCAAAATAATTATTTTAGGAAATTTTATTTATTTATGACACGTCTGTTTTTACCTTACTATGTCTAGCTGTAGAGAACTCAATAAGAAACACAGTTAAGAAATAAAAGTGGGGATACACTGATCATAAAAGTGAATTTATGTCAAAACCAAATGCTTATTTTTAGAATACTTTAAAAATTTTAATATTATTAAATTAGTAAATATGCATATTTTAAAAATCAACCATCATCCCTTATCACCCCTTATTTCTGCTCCCCTGAGACAACTGCATTGACAACTGAACTATCTCCAAATTTCTAAATAATACCTTTCCACTAACATTCTGTGATTTTCCAATATTAGGCCTTACCTACCACTTCCTATTACAGAAGATGAGGGTTCTCTTCCTTGTTTAAAAGGTTATAGAACATGTTTTTTGGAAAACTGATAAATGTTTAAATGATTTCTAATGGAGGTGTCGCATTGTATACTATGATTGCATTTCTTACTTCTTTTGTATAATGTGTTTTTTTTCTTGAGTTAATATTTCTCCCCCTCACTGGCTTAATTGTTACTAATGAAATTCAAAAATTTCCCATAAAACTCCTCTCAATATAATCAAACATGTATGGTAAACTATCATTTTTATTTTTTCATGTTTAATTATTTTTCATATAATTTTCCATACAATAATTCCTCATAAAATTTTCAAATATTTTATTGTTATTTTGTTCCAATCTGGATGATTTGTCTCTGGACCTGTTGCATACCCAGTGCTTTATTTCTTTCAAATTCTCTTTGCCTCATTTAGCAATAGCCACCCTCTTTGTGTTCCCCTAGGATGTGTGTCTCAGAGAAAGTATTATTTTGGAGGACCCCTGTCTGTATAAACAATTCCATTAAAAATATGTAAGAGAATTCATGGACTTCTTTGAATTATAGTAACTTATTGATGAAAATTTAAAATAATTGGTAGACAAAATTATTACTCATTATTCATGATGCTACATCATCCATTGTGTTGCTTGTGAATACTGGTTTCCAAAGACTCTCTCATGCATTGTTATTGTGCTTAGTTGATGATGACTACAAAAGCACATCTTACTTGGGGAATGCAGGAAAATTGGAATGATAATTTGTTTTCTTGTCATGTTGAATTTGTCATTCAACATGTATAGTGAGTATAAACGCAAAACAACACATCTTCCAACCATAGCTCCTCTTGAACTCTTTAGACCAGAACTACTTCATCCCTAGAATGTGATCTCCTTCAATGTTCACCACATCCCTGTCTTTCGTCACATTGGGCGAGGTGCTCATGGGAGATAAGACAAGGAAAATACATCCTTCTTTCAGCATGGTTTAAAATCTACCTGGGAGAATATGTCATCAATACATTGATTGAAGCAAAAGGGGACATCGATTAGAAAGGCATGTTGACATTGCAGAGCAATGGTTTCACACCCTCAGAGGTAAGAGGGCACAGGCCCTCATAGAGGAATACTTGACATGTGTCATGAGCATGCGGAGAGAGTGGGGTTAATGTCCTATGTGTTAGCAGCAGAAGACACACAAGGTAAAGGACGCTTGACCTCACCTCTGCTGCCTGCAGGTGCTTTAACAAGAGGTGGCATCACAGGCAGCACACAGACAGACCAGAAGATAGCCAAAGTAGGGGCCCATGAATGCAATTCTTGTCCAAAGGCTAACAATCGGTAGGACAGAGCCCTGCACGTATCTTGTGCCCAGCGTAAGAGATCTGCAAAGTCAGCATGTCTACAACAAGCTGGCAGCCCAAATCGCATGTGGTCCTATGAGATTTGAATAGGGATATACTATCCCTCCAGATAGAAGAAGGGATACACTTGCCAAGCTACCCTCCTAGAACTGGGACCTGGCAGTGTGGTCTCACAACAATCCCATAGGGATGGGTCCCAGAACTCCTCAGGGTGTCTAGTCAAACCCACCCACAAGGAAGAAATGGTTACTAGGCCCCATGTGAGTCCTAGTTCAGGCTCATGGCAGGTGGAGCTGTGGCCTCTGACAGGCAAGCCTGCTTCTTACCTGTTATTTCCAGCGTTATCCTCCTTTCCTTTAAATTCAGCATGTCCAAAACTGAACTCTTGAATAACTTTGGCCTCATCACAAATCCAGTGTCCCCCGTCTCAGCAAGTAGCATCCGTGGAACATGTTGAACAATTTAGGAACCCAGGCATCAGTCATGATGCGTCCACCTATCTCCAGTTTTATCCTTCAGTCTGTCAAATTTCCTATCTATTTTATCTCCTCAAGATCTCTAATTGTCTTCACCACCATAAACTAACAAAATCAAGCTACCATCGTGTCTTGTAAAGTATTGTGATGGATCCCCAACTAGTTTGCCTATAACTACCAATTAAAGTATATGTGATCTTTTTAAAATGAAAATTTAGTCAAGTCATTCATACCCTTTTCTCACTCTTAAGCCTCCACTGACTAACCAATAGTTAAAGATAAAAATCAAGGTGTTAGGTTTACTTGTGTGTTGATTGCTTTTTCTTCTTTCATTAAAGCATGTATATGTTAGTAGAATGAGCTATTAATAAGAGAGATGAAAATGCGGAAGAAACATGGTGGATGATCACTGCATGAAATCATGCAGTAGGTTAGTGGGTGGGTCAAGGTCAAAAGTGATGGGTTGGCCTTTGATATAAGCACAACTTCTACTATTGCAACACAAACGGAAGCAAATATAGGAATGAAATCTGGAACGTGTTATGACAATGAGGTAGCACTTATTTGATTGCATGTGTTTTTTCAATGAAGTATAAGAGGTATCATCAGATGAGTGTATGTGTTGTAGACTTTGGTATTAGGGTTCTGAGGAGAAAGAAGGAGGTGTAGACATCCCCTTTAAAGACTACTAAGTAAAGAAAGGTGTGTTCAAGTCTTTATTCTTATTATTAAATTAAATACATGATGTTTTTTAAAATGTCTTAAATTGTAGTGAAAAGGCAGGAGGGACAGTCTGTGTACCATTGAACCTGGCCCTGGTCCTGTCATTGTCACCCATCTCCTCACTTTAGTCCCTCACGAGATAATCCAAACCTAATGTATCCCAATTTACTTATTGGTAAAACTGAGTCAGGCCATATCAGTCAGTTCCTTTTAGATTCTCATATTTTTTTTCAATGAGGTTTCTGATTCTGGGTAACATTAAGCTGTGTCCCAGCAGATTGGGAAGATAAATCAGTCAATACAAGGGTAAATGGTATAAGTAAAATCTTAAAGAAAGAGATACACATGAAATTTTCAGAGGAAGGCGAATGGACCAATAGTACCATCTGCAAACTCAGTTGCAAAGCATGAGTGAATTTATAATAAATCCTTTACTAGCCTGATGATTATTTGACACAATGGCATGGAGCTAAAATAAAAATCTGGAAAGTAATCTCTTCTTTGCAATCCTTTTTAGGTAAGCACTCTGACCATATCTTGCACTCAAAAGGAAATGGTTGAATTATTCCCTTTTTCTCCCCAATGTGACCACTTTTTGAAAGCTTGAATCATGAATATACCAGATATAACACAGATTGAAATAAATACAAGGCTTATTGGCCGTCTCCCTTTGTAAGAGTATTTCAAAGTACAGCAGTGCTCATGGAGATCATGTTTATTTGTACAACCAAACACATCACCTTTGAAAATTATAAACATTAGTGCCCATTTCCATAGATCCCTTATTAGACTACAGTCAGATTTTCTGGACTTTATTTTTCTAGAAAACATGCAGCCATGACACCTAGGGCTCTGCCCAGGAAGTGGCATCCAATACCCCATTATGGATGAATATATCTTCTGCAAAGAAAGAGAGGGAATTCTCTCGATAGGATAATTATCTTATCAAGAAATTGCTCATCAAGAAAATCAATCATCTGTCCCAGGCCCTCCATAATATTAGTGAAAAATATCAAAAACATAAATACAAACTAAACCTCATAAAAGGAGTAATACAGAGGAATAAATTAATAAAAAGATAATTTCAGGGTTAGCAACTGAAATGCTAATATAGTTGCTAATACTGAAGGACAGTTTTATTTATTTTTTCATCTATAATAAAATATTATCTGCTAGAGATTGACCTAAGTATATTACTTTAAAATTGTTGTTTAGAATGTTATGTAATTTCACATTATATTCTCACTACAAAATTATTTTTATATCATTGAAAAACATACAATTATGTACACAACCTCTTCTATACAGATGTAATTTGAAATACAGTGCATAATTTGTGTATTTTATAAGTAAAGAAAAGGGCAGGAGTATTGTTTATTTTCAGAGTTCTTATGATTGGAACTTGCAAGCAATATTATTTGAGAAAGACATGGGTGATGATGTGGCAGTTAATTTTGACAGCGTCATACCATGCACTGATTTGTATATGTGTAGAAACTAGTAAGGGACTCTAACTGGGAATTTAAAATTACTTACTGTTGAAGAAAGCTGATGCACTCCAGGAGAAACTATCCTAACAGGAACTATTGTATTCTTATTTGGAATACCATATCTGGGAAACACTCAAAGCAGCCAGCTGTGAACGCTTTCTTCAGAAGAGCAAATACAAAATTTTCTTTTCAAATCACTTGAAAAGAAGGTATATTCTGAATATTTATATACCAAAGAGACCAGAAGCATTAGAAATATCTAAAATATACACGTTCTATAAAATTAGCCTCAAATATTTAGGTTTGAGAAAAACCCAAAGCATGTATAGAGATTTTTCAAAAGTTTATTTCTTTTAATGTATCTCTTTTTGGTATATAAATTGATTGCAAATATTTTTTGGAGATGTTCTCTAACACAGATCTGTAATTTGACTTGGAATATAAATGAATTTTTTATATGAATGCTTCTTAAAGGCAATGACTCTATTAAATATATTTAGGCATTACCTAGCCTTCAAATTTGTTTCTCTCTTCTAAAGAGTAAGACATAAATGTGAGAGTTGTATTTTCAGTAGCAGCTGAATGATTTCATCACAGACATGTCTCTGCTTTTTCCTGTTGTTTAAAACAGAAGAGAATGTTTTCTTTCCAAACTGTAAGTATAGTTATTTTGTAGTTATTTTTCTCCAGGTTGTGAAAATACATAGAGGTAAAGTAGAAGAACACACTTAACTTTTTGATATTCACTCTATAACTCATTGACTATATCTCAATTTTGTTTAAAAACTCATTTTTATTGAAGTGTAACATACACATAATGAAATGCTCAGGTCTTCCATGTATCATGTAATCAAATTTTGCAAATTTGTTACAAATGCATACTTCCATGTAACCTACACCCTATCTACATACAGAAATTTTTGTTCACCCAGAAATTTCTCTTGTGTTTCTGTCAATCCCCCTACCAGTATGGTTATTTGAATAACGTCGTGGTTAAAATAGGACACTACTCAGTCTCTTATCATATTGTCGTAGTATAAATTACTAATCGTGATCTACAAGACAAAACTGAGTAACTGCTCTTCTAAAACAAATATAATACAAACTGATAATATTGTGAGACGAAATACAAAGTTGTGGTTTGGTGTGTGAGCCGAATGAAATATCTTGTTCAAACTTCCAATTCACTATCCTATGAAAATAAATTATTCTTCTTAACTGTAGCACTCACATAGTTGAAATGAGTGTATCAGGTCACAGTCTTGTTCATGTGTTTTGTTTTATCTCGGGCTATCTTGTTTCTATTGAATGCATAAAGGTGTTCAGAAGGATTAAGCTCAATAATTTTCCAATTTAATCCAAGCCAGATTTGTGGATCAACAGCTGGAGGTCCATTAAATTGTTGATCAATTTGTGTTGATCAATTTCACATTGGGTCCCCTACAAAACCCCCTGAGAGCACTCCTTGTCTTGTTAATTTGTGAAAAATGGTTACTTTATTACAGTGTCAGTGAATGATGGCCTCTCCTTGTTTGACATGGTTTTTTCCATGTCAAATCCTCAAGTTCATCCCGGAAGAATTCTCACTTCGCATATGTCATATATTAAAGGTACCTCCTGCATTTTCTTTGTAAATAACAAAAATTTTGACTTTGTGTGGCAATAAAAATTTTAAGAAACCTTTGACATGACAAAATTTAATAAGTTATTATATGTAAGAGGAGCTCAAAAACAACAGGAAAGAAAGCAACAAACATTCAAAAGTCAGCTGGTTTTAACTTGTATTGTGAGGCTTCAAAACAGAATTCTAACTCAAAGATGTTCTCCCTCAAAACTATAAATCCTCCCTGGAAACTCTCTCTTTGTATATACAGTAGTCCCCCCTTACCCACAGTTTTGCTTTCCATGGTTTTATTTACCTGCGTTCAACTGTCGTCTGAAAACATTAAATGGAAAATTCCAGAAATAAACAAGTCATAAATTTTAAATTGTTCTCTGTTCTGAGTAGCATGATGAAATCTTGTGACATCCTACTCCATCCCACCCTAGACATGAATCGTCCCTTTTCTGGTGTATTGACACTTTATATGCTACCTGCCTGTTAGTCACTTAGTAGCCCTTTCGGTTATCAGATCGACTGTCCGGGTATCGCAGTGCTTGAGTTCAAGTGACTCTTATTTTACTTAATAATGGCCCCAAGCACAAGAGTAGTGATGCTGGCAATTCAGATATGCCAAAGAGAAACCATAAAGTGCTTCAAGTGAAAAGTTGAACGTTCTTGACAATAAGGAAAGAAAAAAAATTGTATGCTGAGGTTGCTAAGATCTATGGTAACTTTTATTACAATATACAGTTATAATTGATCTATTTTATTATTAGTTATTGCTCTTAATATCACCACTAATTTATAAATTAAACTTTATCATAGGTATTTACATATAGGAAAAAAACATAGTATATATAGGGTTTGGTATTATCCAAGGTTTCAGGCATCCACTTGGGGGTCTTGGAACCTATCCCTTGAGGAGAAAGGGGAACTACTTTACTCAGCTTTATCTGCACAACCTACTATAATTCTTCCCTCCCATTAGCTCCTTCCTTCTACCTTGGAAATATGGTACAATTCCTTCAGGGTTTCTTGGGAAAAAACAATCACATTGTAAAACCGTTAGGTCAGAAGGCAGATCTACAGAAGCTGAATTCTTAACTTGGTTTACATCAGAGTTAAAAATTAAAATTAAGGGTTTTTTTTTTTCCTAAACCACAGGAAGAGTGACAGAAATTTGTAAAAGAACTCTGAATTTTGCTAGTATTTATTTTCCTTGACAGCCAAATTTTCAACAACTACTTCACTTAATTTTTTAGCTTATCTGATTAGAAAAAAAAAATGATTCAAAGCAGCAGGAGAGGAAAGGGAAGATTGATTCAAGTAACAACTCTTTAAAACTTTTTAATTGTCTTGAGAAGCGAAGAAAAGTAGGGAGTAAACTGTGTAAGTCCTTTTTAAAAAGTCTTCTTCTTAAGGGTAGAAATGAAAATGGAATAAAAATTGTAACAAAATAGGATAGATCAACAGGAGACTTTAAGATTAGACTTTGTGAAAATTTCAAAAACTATTTTGAAGTAGAGCCAACAGCTGAATTATAAAAAGAGCCTCATCCATTTTTTTTTTAGTAGATAGATTCAAACTAGAATTAGGGGATTTGGACAGAAAAAATAAATTGAACTGGGAAATAACCTAAATAGAAAATAGGCAATATATAATTAGATATGTACAATACCAGCATTTCCCAACTGTCTTTCTGTTATTGACTTCTAGTTTAATTTCATCATGGTCTGAGAACATATATTGTATGAATTCTATTCTTTTAAATTTGTTGTCTGTGGAATGCAATGAAAGCAATGCTTAGAGATTTATAGCATAAATGTATATATTAGAAAAGAAGAAATATCTAAAATCAAAAACCTAAGCTTGTGCCATAGGAAAGTAGAAAAGAAGAACAATTTAAACCTAAAAAAGCAGAAGAAAAGAAATAGTAGAAGTCAGAGCAGAAGTTAATAACATTGAAAGCAGGAAAACAATAGATGAAATAAAGCCAAAACCATTTCTATGAAAAGATCAATAAAATTTAAAAACCTCAAGCCAGGCTAACCAAGGAAAAGAGAGAAGACACAAATTACTAATAGAAAAAATGAAAGCAAGACCATCCCATGGAAATCCAAAGGATAGTAAGGGAATGCTATCAACAAATTTGTGCTCACAAATTTGATAACTTAGGTGAAACAAATGAATTCCTTGAAATACACAGACTACCAAAACTTCTAAAAGGAAAATAGATAATTTTAGTAAGTCTATATCCATTTTAGAAATTGAATCAATAATCAAAACCTTCCAAAAAAGACATCACCACTCCCAGACGGTTTCCCTAGTGAATTAAACCAAACTTTAAAGGAAGACATGATGCAGATTCTCCATAATCTATTTCAGAAAATAAAAGCAGAGGAACACTTCCTAATTTATTATATAGGCTGGGATTAGTATTGATCTAGTATTAATTAGATTAATTAGGTCAGGTTGATTGGTAGTGCTGTTCAGGTCACTATATTCTTATTGATTTTCTGCCTGCTTGATCTATCAGTTACTGACAAACAGATGTTAATGTCTCCAACTGTAGTGGTCAATTTGCCCATTTCTCTTAAATTTTTAAATGTTTTCCTCATATATTTTGACATGTTTAGGATATATCATTATGTGATGCCTGTCTTATCCCTGATACAATTTCTTGTTTCTAAGTCAGCTTTGTCTCAAATTAATAGAGTTACTCCAGCTTTCTTTTGATTAGTTAAGCATTGCATTTCTTTCCTCATCCCGTTGCCCATAACTAATCTGTCTTTATATTTAAAGTGGACTTCTGGTAGACAGCATATAGCTAGGTCTTGTGTTTTATTTACTCTGACATTCTCTGTCTTTTAATTGGTATATTTAGACTATTCACATTAAATTGTTATTCATATATTTTGCTTTAATACTTGCGATGTTTGCAATTGTTTTCTATGCATTACATTTATTCTCTGTTTCTTTTCTCCTCTTCTTTTTCTGCCTTCTTTGGTATATGATTTCATTCTCTCTTATCACAGTAATTACACTCCTCTTTTTTTTTAAGATAGTGGTTGCCCTCAAATTTACAATATATAGTTTTAGCTAATCTAAACCCACTTTCAAATAACACTGTACTAATTTGTGTGTATTAAAATATTCCACTCTCTAATCTCGTAACATTGCTGTCATTCATTTCATTTATCCCTACGCTATATTTGCCAAATAGATTACTATGATTGCTTTAAACAGTTATCTTTTAGATCAATTAAGAATAAGCAAAATAAAAGATTTTATTTATTATCACTTCTGCAATACTCTATCTTTATAAGATCTCAGCTTCTGATCTATGGGAGAAACCAGAACTTTTTTTAACATCTCTTTCAGAGCTGGTCTGCTGGAGACGAATTCCCATAGTTTTGTTTTTTCTGAGAAATTCTTTATTTTTCTTTCACTTTTGAAAGATGATTTTACTGGATATGGAATTCTAGGTGGGTGATTTTTTTCTTTCTGTGCTTCAGATATTTAGATCCACTGTCTTCTTTTGTGCGTGGTTTCTGATCTTAAAACAGTCTGCTGTAATTCTTGTCCTTGTTCCTCTGCAGGCAAGCTGTTTCATTCTCTGGATCTTTCAAGATTTGCTCTTTGTCTTCTGTTTCTCCAGCTCAAATATAATATGTCTGAGTGTGTGTGTATGCGTGTGGGTGTGTTGGTGTTTTTTTCTGCTTAGTCTTCTCTGGGCTTTCTAGATCTGAGGTTTGGAGTCTGTCATTAACTTGGAAAGTTTTCAGCCATTATTACTTCAAATATTTCTTCTGCTCCATTCTCTCTCTCTTCTCCTTCTGGTATTCCAATTGTGTATTATGCTATATAGTTTGCTATTTTTCCACAGTTCTTGGTTGAATTGTTTTGTTTTCATTCATTTTCTTTTTGCATTTCAGTTTGGGAGGATTCTATTGACCTAACTTCAAGCTCATAGATTCTTTACTCAGCAATTTCAAGTCTACTGATGCCCATTAAAGGTATTCTTCATTTCTGCTTCAGTAAGTTTAATTTCTACCATTTCTTTTAAATTATTTTTTAGAGTTTCCATCTCTCTGCTTACATTTCAGTGGGGTTTTTTTTCCATTAGAATCCTTAATGTACAAATTATAGTTATTTTAAATTCTCTGTCTGATAATTCCAATTTCTATGTCATATGTAAGCCTGGTTCTGATGTTTGCCTTGTATCTTTAGCCTGCCTTTTCTTGCCTTTTTCACAATTTGTAATTTTTTTATTGAAAGCCAGACATGTTATATCAGATACCAAGGACTGAGGCAAAGAGGCCTCTAGTGTGAGGATATATGTTAATTTGGATAGCAATTGAACTCTGTTTAATATTTCTTAAACTATAAACACTAGAAGCTTCACATTCCCGTAGTGTCCTTGTTTTTGTCTCCCTTGATTTTAGGTTTCCCTTTGTACCTTCCTTAGAGAATTTTTGTGTCTTGTAGTTCTTTCAGCCTTAATTTATGGCTATTATATCCTTTTGGTGTGGTGTGTTGTGTTACAAGGGAGAGAATGAGCATTCTACAATCTTCTGATTAAATCTTAGTTTTTTAGTGGGTCCGTGCCTTGGGGATGTGACCATCACAAGTGTCTCAAGTGGCATAGCTTTCCCCCCTGCCCCCCTCCAGAGTCTCCTATTCTCTTCCCTGTCTACAGAGTTCTAATCAATTTACTTGAACTCCTCACCCCTCTTGACTGTGGTTTTCACCCCTTCAGGTGAGACAGGAAGGCTGCAGGGGACTGGAGTCAGAGGAATTCCATTCCCTCACTTGGGATAAGGCTCTGGCAAAGACTTTTCTTCTGGAAAGTAGGCCTTTGTTATGGAGAAGGTTCTGGGCTTATTTTACATTGATAACTCTTCCCCTCTCTCTGCGAGAGCCACGAAGAGATCTTTGAGATCTCCTTCACTGTGAGAACCTGGTGGGGTTCTGGGAGGGGCAGTCCAGAAGTGTGTGTGTTTCCCCCAAGACTGCAGCCCCTCACTCTCACACTAGTCCTCATCGGGCTGCTGCAATTCACAAAATTAGTATTACAGTGTTCCTACCGGTTTCCGCTCCAGGCAAGCGGGTCTTGGCTGTGCCTCTCTGGACTCAACTGCCTCTCCAGATTTCAGGGTGGCAGTTTGCCCTACGACCTTAGTTCTCTGAAGGATCCAAGAAACATCATCGATTTTCAGTTTTTCACCTTTTTCTTATTGCAGCAGGTAACAACTTTCAAGTTCTTTTCATTTCAAAGTTGAAACCAGAAGTAATTCTTGTTGAAAATTTCTATTATTATATTTTGCATACTAATTATCTTCATCTTGTTCTACTTCATGATTTCTCAATCTTAATTCATATTACTAATATCCTTCCTAATTATTAAATCCTCCCCTTCTTTGAAACTAGTTATTAGTCTTGAGCTCTGTGTTTCATTTACTCTCCTTTTCACAATATGCACATTTCTGTTTATTGTCATATTCCATAGCAGTGATATAAAACAGGTGTGTAATATTTTTGTGCAAAAGCTTATTCTCCGTTTGATATGTTACTTAAGATGAAGCTGAGTAGGCTTATCAGGAGAGGATACAGAAGCCCAGACTGAGTGTGAGCAAAGTTGAAGGTTATGTCCTAGGGGAAGAGAGCTCTAAATTCTGAAATACTCAGATTGTTACCACCCTATCTTTTGATTTCATTCCTCAGAGAACTCTGCAACTCTATCCTCAGAGTACTCTTTTAAACTTGAATAAGTTTGGACTTTGAACTTGGACTATAGCAGTCCAAAGTGATAATCTCCTTTGATTTGAATCCACTGGCCCTGAGAATAGGAGGATTAAGGGAGAAAGAAAGTAGGGATTTTCAGGTTTATCTGGTCTACCTCTACCACATGCACTCCCTGGACAGACTTTGGTGCAGTCTTGATGTTACTCCAACAAAATCTGAGTGGCCTTGGCTGTAGGAACTGGTTTTTGTTGTGTAGTGGGAAAAGGTTGAACAATAATATGCCCTAGGTTATGTGGAGGGGAAAAAGGAAAAATGCTCAAAAGCTGCACCCAGAGTATTTCCTGACTGCTTTAGATTGCACCTTCTCTGTTGCCGGAAGCGTTTCTCAGAGTTTAGTGTTGCTTTTTCAGGATGCTTCTCTCTCTTTCTCTTCTGTATTTTCTCCAAAATTAAGCTTGAGGCAGGGGGCCAAAAGCATGGGCTCTTTCCACTTTGATTGCATGTGTCAATTTAAATTTGTTGAAATGTAAACTAGACACTTTGCCAAGACTCCCTCTTTTACCAGTATACATTTCCTTTTTTTCTTTTTTTGAGGAAGATTGGCCCTGAGCTAACATCTGTTGCCAATCCCCTTCTTTTTTACGTTTTTCTCTCCAAAGCCCCAGTACATAGTTGTGTATCCTAGTTGTAGGTCCTTCTAGTTCCTGTATGTGGGATGCTGCCTCAGCATGGCTTGATAAGTGGTGAGTAGGTCTGCACCCAGGATCCAAACCA
Organism: Tapirus indicus; assembly: GCA_031878705.1. Lineage (NCBI taxonomy): Eukaryota > Metazoa > Chordata > Mammalia > Perissodactyla > Tapiridae > Tapirus > Tapirus indicus. Next base: position 97,098,520 of record CM062926.1, read on the forward strand.
GTGAACCTCAGGCTGCCAAAGCAGACTGTGTGAACTTAATTGTTACACCACCAGGCCAGCCCCGTTAGAGATTTCTTATTAGAACTTTTTTACCTAAACAAAATCTGCCTTGAATAACACAATTGTATATTAAGGAGATGTTGGCTTATTTAAACAATCTTTTTCTGAAATGGAGAGTAGTTTACTGTTCAAAGCTCTATCAAATATTATCTATAGAAATTTATTCAGTAATTTTAGGAAATGAAGGAAGACAATATAAAAGGATGATATTCATCTTAAAAACCCTGTCAAAGAACCTTGCCTTCATTGCCATGTAGCACTTTAAACCTAAATTTAAACAACTTATATGCACTGTGTTCTGATTTATTGTGCAAATGATACTGAAAACAATTTTTGTTTTCAAATATTAAGCATAGCTAATTGAATTTCTTCAATCATTAATAGAAATATTCCAATAAAACCCACTTTATAATACATTAAGAATATAATAAACATACCAAAATATTTCTGATAATAAAAATCAGATAAAATATTTTTTAATTTGATAATTGCTTTAGTAGTCTCTCAAAATCTTAGACAGCCATATCTTTTTTAAACTGTGTATTCTTACAGACCATAATTAAACATATTGTTATTAATATAGTAAAGTATCAGCAGTTTTAATACACTTCTGGTATACACATTTGCATATATTTATAGTGTTTTATTGCTGACTAGAAGAAATGACTCTGTGATCTCATTTCTGATAAACTTCACTGTTTTCGTTCCCTGGTTTTTCATATTTGCTCTTGGTCAGGAAGTGCAAGTGTCCCAATTAATGGGGGAAAATGTCAAAACAAACCTGTAAATTCAATAATGCTTGAAAGCTCCAGGGTTTAAAAAATATATATTACAGTGTCTTAAGATAGTTTTCTCATCATTACAAAGATCTCTCACCTATTTCTCAGAGAAAGCAACTTCAAAAACTAAATGCACTGCTAATTTTCCCTAATGACTCTCTGCCAGACTGACTACTGTAAATCAATATATTCAAGCACATCTCTTATAAATGATCCTATAAAGTCAAAGACATGTGGAAAATTGGACCATTATATAACATTTTTGAGACAGTTTTAACAGTTGATTTTCATAATTCAAAGAAAGATGGATACTGAGGAGAAAAGAAAATAATAATAACAGTTTATCAGCAAATGATTTAAACTGCTTTTATATAGCTTAATTTTCATCAATATAAAATTGTCTAACTAAATAAAAAGGAAGTGATGTCAGCATCATTGTGGACTGAGCTTTCCCCCTTAGACTCTCTCCCCCTAAGATACAACAAAAAGGGCATTCAAATACCAGTAGAGGACATTCACACAACACAAAAGACGTCCAAGAGACCCAGGCAGCCTTACATCTGAAGGTGGAGGTGCTGGTACCCCCAGAGGAAGTGGAAGGAGGTAAGGATAACCCCTCTCCTTCCCTAATGACAGTGACCCTGGGACCATGACTGCATGGCTCTCTGAGGTGGGGGGCAGCCCTCTGCAGGAAAACCCATCACTCTCCAAGTTCTCTCATAGCCTGTGGGAAATTCCCATATGGAGGGGACTGAACTGTTGCAGGGGTGTCTTCATCAATCTATCACCACAGGAGAGCAGATAGTGAGGGAAGAGCAAGAAGCCCCTGGGTTGGGGTAGGCAAAAGAAAGACCCCCTCCTCCCACCCAGAGCACCAGCACAGCCAGTCAGCCAGAGCACCTGCGAATCACGGTAGGCTCAGAATACACAGCTCTTAACTCCCACCCAGTGACAACAGGTGGAGGCTGCAATCAGGTACCTTCAGAATGAGGAAAAATAAGCCCATGCCCTCAAGCACTATGCAAAAATATATTAAATCTCCAGACCAGAAGGAAAATGGCAAGCACCTAGAAAGCAATCCTGAAGGCAAAGAAATTTATAACCTTAATGACAGAGCATTCAAAATAGCTATCATAAAAAAAGCTCAACAAACTACAAGAAAATACAGATAGACAATAAAATGAAATCAGGAATTTCTTCATAAAAGAGATTGAAATCATAAAGAAAAATGAATCACAAATGTTAGAGATGAACAATAAATGGAGGAGATAAAGAAAAATCTGGAATCTTTAAAGAACAGAGCTGATAATATGGAAGAAAGAATTAGCAATATAGAGGATAGGAATGCAGAAATGCTCCAGATGGAGGAGGAGAGAGAACTAAGACTAAAAAGAAATGAAGACATTCTCTGAGAAATATGAAACTCAATGAGGAAATGTAACATAAGGATTATAGGTATTCCAGAGGGAGAGGAGAGGAAAAAGGAGCAGAGACCTTCTTCAAAGAAATAATAGCTGAGACCTTCCCAAACCTGGGGAAGGAGCTGAAAATACAAGTGAAAGAAAGCAACAGATCGCCTAAATATATTGACATGAAAAGACCCTCTCCAAGGCATATAGTAGTAAAGCTGGCAAAAGCCAATGATAAAGAAAAAATATTAAGGGCAGCAAGACAAAAAAAAAAAATGTACAATGGAATTCCTATCAGGCTCTCAGCCAATATCTTGACAGAAACTTTCCAGGCTAGGAGAGAATGGAATCATATATTCGAAATTCTGAATGACAAAAACTTTCAGGCAAGAATACTCTATCCAGTGAAAATATCCTTCAGATATGATGGAGAAATAATAACTATCCTAGATAAACAAAAGCTAAGGAAGTTCATTGTCACAAGACCTCCACTAAAGAAATGCTCAAGAAGGCCCTACCTGAAAAAGAAAAAAAAAAAAAAAAAAAAGAGAGAGAGAAAGGGGATGCAAAGCTTTGAGTAAGGACAAAAATAGGTAAAAAAAAAAAATCAGAAAAATTGCAGCTCCATATCAGAATAGGTTAGCAAGCATTTAATTAACACCAAAGATTAAGGGAAAGAAAACACCAAAAGTAAATATAATCTCATCACTTTAAACACAAACTCACAACACAAGAAGGAATAAGTTGTGACAATAATAACTCAGAAGGGGAAGAAGAAAGGGATGAAATTGACTTAGTTTAAGGAAATAAGAGGCCATCAGAAAATGGACTATCTCATCTATGAGATTTTTATACAAACCTCATGGTAACTACTAAACAAATAATCAGAAGAAAGACACATAGGATAAATAAAGAGGAAACTAAGGAAACCATCATACAGAACTACCAAACTGAATTGGTATTTCAAAACACACCAGACAGGAAACAAAGGAAATGCAAAAGAACCAGAAATGAGCAATAAAATAGCAACATTAAGCCGTCACATGTCAATAGTCACTCTAAATGTAAATGGATTGAATTCTCCAATCAAAAGACACAGAGTGGTGGGATGGATTAAAAAATAAGATCCAATAACATGCTGCCTCCAGGAAACACATCTCAGCTCTAAAGACAAACACAGGCTTGGAGTGAAAGGGCAATGAATGCTTCAAGCTAATGGCAAACAAAAGAAAGCAGGTGTTGCCGTACTTATATCAGACAAAGTAGACTTCATGATAAAACAGGTAATGAGAGACAAAGATGGGTAATATATAATGATAAAAGGGACACTCCACCAAGAAGACATATCACTTAAAATTATATATACACCTAACACAGGAACACCAAAGTACATAAAGCAACTATTGACAAAAGTAAAAGGAGATATTAACAATAACACAATAATAGTAGAGACTCAACTCCCCACTTACATCAATGGATATATCATCCAGACAGAAAGTCAATAAGGAAATAGTGGACTTAAGTGAAATACTAGATGAGATGCACTAAATAGATATATAGAGAGCACTCCATCCAAACAGAGCAGACTACACATTCTTCTCAAGTGCACATGGAACATTCTCAAGGATAGACCATAAGTTAGGAAACAAGGCAAGCCTCTATAAATTTAAGAAGATTGAAATCATAACAAGCATCTTCTCTGACCATAATGCTATGAAACTAGAAACGAACTATAAGAAAAAAACTGGGAAAGGAACAAACATGTGGAGACTAAACAACTTGCTACTGAACATCCAATGTATCATTGAAGAAATTAATGGAGAAATCAAAAAATATCTGGAGACAAATGAAAATGAAGATACACCATACTAACTCATATGAGATGCAGCAAAAGCTGTCCTAAGAGGGAAACTCATAGCAATACAGGCCCACCTTAAGAAAAATTCCAAATAAGCAATCTTAAGCTATACCTAACAGAATTAGTAAAAGAAGAACAAACAAAGCCAAAAGTGAGCAGAAGGACAGAAATAATAAAAATTAGAGCAGAAATAAAAGAAATTGATACAAAAAAAAAAAGGATCAATGAAACAAAGAGCTTGTTCTTTGAGAAGATAAACAAAATTGACAGACCCTTAGCCAGACTCAGTAAGAACAAAAGAGAGAAGGCTCAAATAAATAAAATTAGAAATGAAAGAGGAGAAATTACAACAGATACCAAGAAATACAAAGGATTATAAAAAAATACTGTGAAAAACTATATGCCAACAAATTGGACAATCTAGAAGAAATGGATAAATTCTTAGACTCATACAACCTCCCAAAACTGAATCAAGAAGAAATAGAGAATCTGAATAGACCAATCACATGTAAAGAGATTGAAATGGTAATCAAAAACCTCCCCCAAAATAAAAGTCTAGGACCAGACGGCTTCTCTGGAGAATTTTACCAAACATTCAAAGCAGATTTAACACTATCCTTCTCAAACTATTCCAAAAAAGAGAGGAAGATGGACCACTTCCTAACACATTCTATGAGGCCAACATCACCCTGATTCCAAAGCCAGACAAGGACAAGACAAAGAAGGAAAACTACAGACCAATATTGCTGATGAAAATAGATGCAAAAATCCTCAACAAAATATTGGCAAACTGAATACAACAATATATTAAAAAGATCGAACACCATGATCAATTGAGATTTATGCCAGGGACACAGAGATTGTTCAACATCTGCAAATCAATCAATGTGATACATCACATTAACAGAATGAGGAATAAAAACCACATTATCATCTCAATAGATGCAGAGAAATCATTTGACAAAATCCAACATCGATTGATGATAAAAACTCTCAACAAAAGGGGTATAGAAGGAAAGTACCTCAACATAATAAAGGCCATATATGGCAAACCCACAGCCAGCATCATATTCAGCAGGGAAAAACTGAAAGCCATTCCTCTGAGAACAGGAACAAGACGAGGGTGCCCACTATTTACACTCTTATTCAACATAGTACTGGAGGTTTTGGCCAGAACAGTTAGGCAAGAAAACAGGAATAAAAGGAATTCAAGTAGGCAACAGAGAAGTGAAACTCTCACTGTTTGCAGATGACATGATTTTATATTTAGAGAACCCTAAATAATCCATTGGAAAATTATTAGAAATAATCCACAACTACAGCAAAGTTGCAGGGTACAAAATCTACTTACAAAAATCAGTTGCATTTCTATACTCTAATAACAAACTAACAGAAAGAGAACTCGAGAAGACAATCCTGTTTACAATAGCAACAAAAAGAATAAAATATCTAGGAATAAATTTAACCAAGGAGGTGAAAGACCTATACAATGAAAACTATAACACATTATTGAAAGAAATTGATGCTGCCATAAAGAAATGGACAGATATCCCATGTACCTGGATTGGAAGAATAAACAGTTAAAATGTCCATACTACCTAAAGCAATCTACAGACTCAATGCAATCCCAGTCAGAATCCCAATGACATTCTTCATGGAAATAGAGCAAAGAATCCTATAATTCATATGGGGCAACAAAGACCCCGAATAGCTAAAGCAATCCTGAGAAAAAACAACAAAGCTGGAGGCATCACAATCCCTGACTTCAAAATATACTATAAAGCTATAATAATTAAAACAGCATGTGTACTGGTACAAAAACAGACACACAGATCAATGGAGCAGAATTGAAAGCCCAGAAATAAAACCACACATCTACGGACAGTTAATCTTCGGCAAGAACATACCATGGAGAAAGGAAATTCTCTTCAATAAATGGCGTTTGGAAAATCGGACAGCCAGATGCAAAAGAATGAAAGTAGAGTATTTTCTTTCATCATATGCAAAAATTAACTCAAAATGGATCAAAAACTTGAAGGTAAGATGTGAAACTATAAAACTTCTGGAAGAAAACATAGGCAGTACACTCTTTGATGCCAGTCATAGAGGGATCTCTTCAAATTCCATGTCTATTTGGACAAGAGAAACAAAAGAAAAAATAAACAAGTGGGACTTCATCAGATTAAAGAGCTTCTGCAAGGCAAATGAAAGCAGGATCAAAATGAAAAGACAAACCACCAGCGGGGAGAAAATATTTGCAAATCAAATATTTACTCTCCATAATATATAAAGGGGTTAATCTTCACAATATGTGAAGAACTCGCACAACTGAACAACAAAAAACAAACAACCCAGTCAAAAAATGAGCAGACAATATGAACAGGCATTTTTCCAAGGAAGATATACAAATGGCCAATAGGCACATGAAAAGATGTTCAACATCACACATCAATACTACACTGAGATATCACCTTACACCCATTAGAATGGCTATAATCAGCAAGACAAAAAATAACAAATGTTGGAAAGGTTGTGGAGAAACCAGAACGCTAATTCACTGCTTGTGGGAATGTGAACCAATGTAGCCTCTATGGAAAACAGTATGGAGATTCCACAAAAAATTAAAAATAGAAATACCTTATGATCCAGCTATCCCACTACTGGGTATTTATCCAAAGATCCTGAAATCAACAATCCAAAGAGGCTTGTGCACCCCTATGTTCATTGCAGCATTATTCACTATAGCCAAGAAGTGGAAGCAACCCAAGTGTCCCTCGACTGATGACTGGTTAAAGAAGATGTGGTATATACATACAATGGAATACTACTCAGCCATAAGACAAAATTGTCCCATTTGCAACAACATGGATGGACCTGGAGGGTATTATGTTAAGCGCAATAAGCCAGATGAAGACAAACACTACATGATTTCATTCATATATGGAAGATAAATTAACATATGGACAGAGAGAACAGTTTGATGGTTACCAGGGGGAAGGGGGTTAGGGATTGGGCACAAGGGGTGAAGGGACACATTTATATGGTGACTGACAAACAATAATGCACAACTAAAATGTCACAACATTATAAACTATTATGACATGAATTTTAAAAAAGAAAAAGGGCATAGAATTCCATATACAAAATAGACATTGTGGATTAGACTCATTTCCTTTAGCTAAGGAATTCAATTAGCTACAGATTTGTTATGGTTGTAATTTTAATGGTAAAACATACTGATGACCTTTATTCATTTCTTTTCTCTTTCTTCCCCATAAACAGATATTTATTGAACTTCTATGTCTCAGATAAAGCCTGGGAATGTAAAAATGAATAAGTCACAGCACTTGAAGTCTATTTATAGAGGCAACTAAACCAAGGAATGATATTTAAATAAATAGAACTTATATGAAAATATGGCTTTGCCATTAATCAGGCTATGTAATAGATATTGCTAAAGTTAACAGGAAACAGTATTTCTCCCAAGTCCATATTTTATCATTAGAATCTCATAATTATCTTCAGTATTTGAGTGATTTCTTTCTTGCCACTGAGGGCCCCAACCCTGCTTTGATACTTCTCAACTGAGATGACTCAGATACTCAGTACTAAGCTGTCTTGCATCATGATGGCAACAAACCCAGACCTGATCTGTGTAAACCCTAGTCCCTCCTCAGAAACATTTATGGCCACCTCAGCCTTTACAAAACTTTTTCCTACTACCTCTTACCCAGATGCCCAGGGTTCCCCTGGTGAGCAACTTCCCTTGCTGCAGCAAGTTAATAAACCTAAATTTTGGACTACGGTGTCCCCAGTGGTTTTTATTAGATGAGTTTTATTACTACTGAAATTAAAATGCTTATAAAATGCTAGATTCTTTTTTTAGCTATTTAATAATGTGGTTTCTGCCTCATATTTCTTTCTTCTTTGTTATATTTTATACTACAGTGAACATACAGTAAGTGCACAAACAATACTTTGATTATTTTAAACTCTTTACTAGAGGATCAAAAAGCACATAAATATTAGAAAAGGGAGATCTCTTGTAATTATCATAAAATAACTATGATAGCTAAAGCAAATAACATGTGAATCAGGAAATCAAAGTATCCTTTGTAGTTTATAACTCAAATACAAAGTAGTTTACAATATAAGTAACAAGTTAAATGTAAAATATATCATTTTGACATGTGAGCAAAAGGAAAGAGTTAACCATAAACAAAAATGTTACTTGCTTATAAAAACATGTTTATTTAATATTTAATGTCTTTCTATTTAACTAAGTTTTATGAAATATTTACATTTCAGATAATCCTATGTTTCTTACATGGTTGAGAAAGGAAAAAATGATATTGGATGTGGATAAAACACCAGATTTGCAAATGGTTAGAATAATTTTTTTTTTCTTTTTAAGCATTTAGCATGGCATCCAGTACATTTTTTTGTTTGGTTTGGTTTGGCTTTTTTTTGAGGAAGATTGACCCTGTGCTAACATCTGTTGCCAATCTTCTTCTTTTCTTTTTTCTCCCCAAAGCCCCGGTACACAGTTGTGTATCGTGGTTGTAGAGCTGTAGCTCTCCTATGTGGGGTGCAGCCTCAGCATGGCTCGATGAGCGGTGAGTAGGTCCGCACCCAGGATCCGAACCGGGGAACCCCGAACTGGCAAATTGGAACACGTGAACTTAATGGCCTCACCACTGGACTGGCCCCAGAATAATATTTTTTTTCTTCAGAGATTCTCATCATTTTGAGCATTGATGTCCATGGTCGTTCATTTTTTTCAACAGTTTTAAGCACTTATAGGTCAAGTACTATGATGGATGCTGAAGATATAAATATGGGCAACCGTATGTTAAACATTGTATTTTTTTTTTATAAAATACTAAGTAACCACAGGTAATTGAGAAACAAAGTTTTCTGAGGCTTTGGGGAAAGACTTTGGTAGTGGATATGTGAAACAATTCTAGTTATACTATTTAAAGGAATAGTAATACGGACAGCACCTTCTGCACTGGGTTATACAAAGAGAGTTTATAAGCCTTACATCACTTAATCCTCACAAGAACCTTATGAGGTAGCTACTATTATGATGACTTTTTTAAAATTGAAGACGATAATGTTTTAGTGGGTTAAATGTTTGTTCAAGATTACAAAGAGAGGTGAGTCAGGACCTTCAGTTGGCTATTCTCTGTTACCAGAGCCAGCATGCTGTTTCAATGTGGTATCACATTTTATATGCAACTGATGACTCAATACATAGAAGAAGCTTCACAATGCAGCTTTGGGAAGAATATGCTAATAGTTGTAAAATAAATCAACCGCTATGCATTTCCTGATCAAGGGGGTAAAGTCTAACATGAGAAAAGGATTTTCTGCTGTGTCAGAAAAGGATAAAACCAATAGCATCCAGACATAAAGTCTGGAAAAGAGATGAAACGATGAGAGTAGGAGGATAATAAGGGTGTGTAAATGTGTGTGTGTGTTATTGGAGGGTTTCTTATGCTCTGCAAAGTGAATCATCAAAAAACCCACAAAAGGATAAACTTTGCTCTTTTAAGGGAAGTTATTTATCTAGGGCAGCATTTCTGCAACTGGTTTCCAGAATACTCATCCACTGAGATAATGATTGGGAGTGTGGGAAGAAAAAGAAGGTGAACATTTTTCTGGTCAAATGCATTTGGAAAATATGATGGACTATTAGATATTCACAAGTCCCATTAGCATATTTAAGATTCCAAGAATTTCAGTAGTATAAAAACCTACTTAATTTGATTTAATCCAGTATTTATCATCCATTCAATAACTGGAGTTAGGGGTATTAGTTTCTTTTAAAACATGCTTTGGGAAATGTTGGTTTATAGGCACATGAATATGCTCAGGAATAAAAACAAATACAGAATTCTAATTCTTTTTTACATAAGGAAAGATTTTAATTTCTTTGCAGTTTCTTGATAAATGTAACTTTTAAAAAGTATGCTTGAATTTTGCATATTTTTCCTAATCTGTATATATAGGTAGTAAATGCCTCTGAAGAGGGCAGGAGGTCTAATAAAAATGAGTCAGGTTTTAAAATAAACAAAGGGTCAATTAGTAAATGTGATATGTGTTATCCCTTACTGAAGACAGAAGTTGTTGTGTAACAGCAACCTACAGAAATACTCGATTTATAGCCCTACACATTACTGTGCCATTTTATAATAAAATATCACAAAATTTATGATAAATAAATTCATTCTAAAGTATTAGTCTTCTACAAAAATTCAGAAATTCCCATTGATATGGATTTTGGATTCCACCGCATACCTGCGTTTCTTCGTGATTAACTTCATTAGGATCTCCTGTGGAAAGTTAACAGAAGATTTCTCTTAAGAGGTGCTTCAGGAAAATTTTATTTTCTTCTCACTGCAGCTCACAAATGAAATGATAGTACTATATATAAAATAAATAAAGTAAAGTCAGCAAAAAGATGTAAGACATATAAAAGAATTATTTTCAATAGTTTGAATTCAAATTTAGCTGAACCTTACCTGAGTATGCCTTTGTAGTATGCACTTATTTTCCCTCAACTAATAAATATGCATCATAAAATTCAGGTAGAAGGGTTATGATTTTTCAAAACAAGTGATCATGTGAGGTCTTAGATTAGTTTTTTTCTTTTCTCTGTTTTTTTAGATTTAGGAAACTGTCAACAGTTTTCTTTTTGACCATGAGAATGAATTGGCAGGATTTCCTGTGCCAAATAGTTATTCAAATGCTGTTTTGTACTATGTGAAAACTCAAGACACAGGAGTGTAACTTCCTCCAGAGTTTATATATGGAGCACAGAGGAAGCATTTTAGAATAGGATCTTAGTTTTAATCACTTACTCAAAATTATTTAGTTACTTAAAGCGTGTTTGTGTGTGTGTATATGCATATAATATATATACATATGCATATTTGTGTGTATGTATGTCTATACAGACATGCATCACTTAGCAATGGGGATATGTTCTGAGATGTTAGGTGATTTTGTCCTTGTGCAAACATTATAGTGTACTTACACAAACCTAGATGGTATAGCTTACTACACACCTGGGCTATATGGTGCTAATCTTATGGGACCACCATCATATATGCAGTCCATCATTGATCAAAATGTTGTTATGTGGGCCTGACTATATATGCATATATGTGTATATACAAACACACACCTACATATGCAGATATCTTGGTTTAATGTCTTTCTAGTTAACATGAAACTATATTTTGCCCATATCCTGGTGCTCAAGGACATTCTGATGATGAATAATCTTATTTCATCACTGAACTTGTCTCAAGGATGAGCAATTAAAAATTAACATTAAAAGCTGTATTTTTACTACTGAAATAAAAATGCAATGAAATGTAAACCCAAGGTATAGCTATCTAAATGCCATTTTCATTGATGAATATTAAGCTCACATAAAATGAAGAATATATGTTTTTATAAAGTACTTCCATTTAATTTCACATCATTTGGGATCATTTTACTATTTAATTGAAAACAAAATGAAACATTTTCAATACATTTCTAAAGTGAAAGGTCATTTGTCTAGAATTTTATAAAACAAAAAATTCATTAAAGAATATGACAATTTCAATAGAACATGATTATTAAATTAAATTTCCTCAAGTATATTTTCTATTTTCAATATGTTAGACACTGAAGAGGCAAGGGAGATAAGTAATTCAATAATACCTTTAATTAAGGGTTTCATTGACTAGCAATAAAATAAGTTTATGTACAAACAAGTAAAACATGCATAATGAAATTCTCACTAAAGACAAAGTATTATAAGGATCTGAAAAAGAAAAATTCATATAAGATTAATAGTGGATACCATTTCAGAGATACTGAAAAAATTGTAGTAAAGTAAATTTGACATTACAGGGAAAGAATAATGTAAGAGAGGCAAAAAAAAAAAAAAAAAAGGAAACTATAAGGTGTATTTGGGAAGCATGAGCTGAGTTGCTGTAGTATGAAGGAAAGGACAAAATTTGCAAAAGTATCTTAAAAGTTTAATTATGAGGGAAATGAATATTAGAGTTAAATTCTCTATATTTATTTGAAGAGAAGTTATTAAAGGTAGAAATGTAAGATGCATTGGAAGGGGATAAAAAGCAGAAAATAGTGGGATGATCTTTGTAGAGGTCATGGCAGTGGCCTAACAAGTATTTGGTAAGGAATTGAACCTGGAGTATGGTAAGGGAAATAGAAACAAGGACAGCTTTGATTGACAACATATCCTGCAGGACTTTGCTTTCACATGAGGGAATGAGAAAAGGCAAATTGTGATGGAAATAAAGGCATCATCCATATTAAACTAGAAGCATTACAATATTCTGAAATTCCCTCAGCTTCATTGAATAAAACTACACAAAGGATTGTTAGCACTGAATGCATTTTATTATGGTTCTTTGTGTAACAGATAATTAGAATACTTAGCACAGTAAAATAGTTCTCTTCTCAGCACCCAACTGCCAAAAGAGAAGAATCTATGTTAAAAAAAAAATCTTAAAATTGATGTCAGCAAATAAATTTTATTATTGACTTAATTGTTTAACCAACTCTTGTAATCAAATTATGATTCTTCCTGTAAACATTTTTATTCAGATTTAACAGATGTTCTTTTAGAAAAGATAACATCGGGGAACTCAGATTTCAGAGGCCACATCCACAGTAAAAAAGAACAAATGTTATTGAAACTGGCAGTTAGCCATTGATGATTAAGTAGCTAGTAACTATTTTTTTTTCCTTTTTGCAATTACTGATGAGAGCTTTTAATTGTTCCCCCACCCGTTGTTAACTGTGCTGCTTAGACAATATGTTATCTGACTCCCACTAGGTTCCTATAGATAACATCTAGTGGAGCCTTGGTCACCATGGTAATGGGTATTTGAGCTGTTTTTCAGGAATTAGAACCCCTTGTCCACTTCAGGCCAGTTGAGGCCACCAACCCATCAATTGGCCTCACACAGATGTCCAATAAGCAACCTTTTGACCATGCTAATGCCACCATTTTGTGAACATGCATCCTATGAAAAGGCATGAAGTCTGACTATGCAAGCACAGATCATCAGTTACCTCACGTGTCTTCACCTCCAATCATCTATCTCCACATTTCAGACAACCTTGCCCCCTACCCCATAAATATCCCTGAGTCCCTATTTTCAAGGAAGTGGATTTGAGACTCATTCTCTTGCTTCCTCACTTGGCTGCCTTGTGATTAAAACCCTCTCTTCCCTGCAATTTCATGGTCTTGGTGTTTGGCTTTCTGGGCAACAGGCAAAAATGAACCTAGTTTGGTAACAATTTGGTGTGCCAACCAGGAGGCAAGTCCAGATGGACCTTTTTGTCTGAGATTCATCAGCCCCTTGCCAGTGTGGAGAACCTGTGGATGAGTCCAGCAGCTGCCAGGGGCATTTCTCCTGGGACTATTCCAGGATTTTTTCCTGGCTTGGCACTGCTGACTCCTTGGTGCATATTTTCACTTTGCAGTAGAGAGATGGTTTCTGGGTTTGGAAGACATCTTTTGGTGAGTAAATTGCGGTACAAGTGGCTGGATTATTTCTTCTTCCTTCCGGTTTGACTTCCAAAAAGGAAGCTTTGATCTGACAGGGGATGCCCTCTGTGACTTCCACAAAAGGAAACTTTGGTTTGGTTTTCATTGTGAGGGTCTTGGTTTTGGGGATGCTCAAAATTCTCAAGATCTGGTTCTAGCTGCAGCATAAGTATGCTTTGACCGGCCATGTCTAAATTCTGCAACAATGTGAAATGCTAATTCACTTCCCACCTGCAGCCTCCTAGGCTGTGTTCTTCAAAACTGGGCAACTTTCAGTTACAAGTCCATGAAAAAGAAAAAGATGGTATTTTTTGTAACACCATGTGGCCACAATATTCTTTAGACTCCAGAGAAAAATGCCTGTAAATGGATCCTTAAATTATAATAAAATCTTGCAATTAGAATTGTTTTGTAAATGGGAAGAGAAATGGGATGAAATACCTTCTGTTCAGTCTTTTATGTTGTTATACCAGAATAAGCCTATACAGAAGAGATGTAAGATTTTGGTTCCACAAGAGGGAAAGATTAAAAAAAAAAAAAAAAAACCTGCTTTGCTTGATTCTAGTGACTCTAATGAAAAGGAGGACAATTTACTGATAATTCAGTCAAATACTGCAGCTGCTCCTCCTCCACCCCAATATGATGGTGCTGTTGCTCCTCTGCCACCACTGCCTGAGCCACAACCCCAGGATCAGGCTCGCTCAGTCTCCAAGGGTCAAAATATAGGAATGGTCTCCCCCTCCCATACCTGCCAGGGTACCCAATTTGGTCAGGGAGCTGCCCAAACCCGGGTGGGGCAATATCTGTTAAGGCAAGTCTGCATTGGAGGTATAGACGCTGTGACTGGGCAGCTGATGGGACTAATTTGCGTCCATTCTCCCTTTTCAACTTTGGACTTGTTTAACTGGAAGGAATAACGTGCCTACTTATAGAGATAATCCAAAAAGAATGGAAAATCTTTTTCATCAATTTTTGCTACCCATAACCTGACTTGGGCAGATGTACAAAACTTTTTGAATACGCTCCTCACTTCTGAGGAGTGCTGCATGGGTTTAGAAAAAGTTAGGAAGGAAGCAAATTGGATACACACAGAAACCCCAGGCAATGCTGTGAAGGCAGAGGCAGCCCTAGCAGTGCTAACAACTGACCCCAATCGGAATGTAAATGCAGGGGATAGAGCCAGACTTGAACATTATTGGGACTGTGTTTTCGCAGGGCTTCGAAAGGGAGTCCCAAAACAAAGGAGCCTAAAAAAAGTACAGGAGGTAAAGCAAAAGCCTAGTGAAGATCCCATGGAATTTTTAGAAAGAATTTTTGAGGCATCTAGGCAATATACAGACATAGATCCAGAGGCACCAGAGAATTTAAAAATGGTAAATATGACTTTTATCAACCAGAGTGTCCCAGATATTCACAAAAAATTGCAAAAATTGGAAGGGGTCCTAAGGATGCAGATGTCACAATTAGTTGAGATTGCCTTCAAAGTTTTCAATATCAGAGACAAGGCTCAAGAAACAAAGGAGCAATGGAGGATGAAGCAACAAGCCATCCTGTTAGCAGCAGCACTGACTCAAGGACCGTCCTGTGCTCCACCACCAGGAAGAAGCTGATCTAAGGTAGGCCGTCCTGAGCCCCTAACTTCAATTTTCAAGGGACACCCTACTGTGGGACCCCACCAATGTGCCTACTCTAAGAAGGAGGGCCATTGGAAAAAGGAGTGCCCTGCCCTAAGTGAAACTCTTGAAGAGGATGGGCCACAGGCAGTGTGCCAAATGCCTCAGGTCACTGATAGTGATCAAGAAGGATGGGGCCCAAGGGCTTCTTCTAACCTCACTGACCTTATCACGATTTCCCACTCGGAGCCTTGGGTGACTATGGCAGTGGGAAACAGGCTTTTGGACATTCTGATTGATAAGGGGGATTACTTACTCAGTTTTGAATGTTCAGCTTTCTAAACTCTCTGAAAAGACAACGCTAGTGACAGGGGTGTCAGGAGAAACTTTGAAAAATCATTTCTCCAACCCCTAGATGGCCAAATGGGAAAAACATAGTTTCTTGTACATGGGTACATGCCTGAGAGTCCTGTTCCGTTGTTGGGATGAGATTTGCTGACCAAGTTAAATGGCAGAGTGACCTTTGCACCTGGACAAATGGTCATTAAGGTACCACCTGAACAGGCTTGTGCCCTCCAAGCAGCCCTGTTACAACAAACTGAGGAGCCTCTGATAGAGATTCCAGAAGAAATCTTACAAGAGGTAAGACCAGATGTGCAGGCAAATGGGAGCCCCCGACGGGATAAGACAGCAGTGCAGATACATGTTAAAATTCATCCTGAGGGCCGGCCCGGTGGCGCAGCGGTTTAGTTCGCGCTTGGCAGCCCGGGGTTCGCCGGTTCGGATCCCGAGCGCCCGCCGATGCACTGCTTGTCAGCCATGCCGTGGCAGGGTCCCATATAAAGTGGAGGAAGATGGGCACGGATGTTAGCCCAGGGCCAGTCTTCCTCAGCAAAAAGAGGAGGATTAGCTACAGATGTTAGCTCAGGGCTGGTCTTCCTCACAAAAAAAGAAAAAAAAAAATTCATCCTGAGTCAAAAAATCCAAAGTTGAGGCAGTACCCACTAAAGGAAGGTGATAGGCAAGATATTCAATGTCTATTAACTGCCTTTCTAAAATATGACCTCACCCGCCCTCACCAGTCCCCATATAACACCCCAGTTTTACCAGTGCAAAAGCCTGGCACACAAGAATATCACTTTGTGTAAGACTTAAGGGCACTTAACCAGATTGTAGAAGATATCCATCTGGTGCCACACAACCCTTATACATTGCTTACAACCTTGCCTGGAGATTTCAGTTGGTTAACAGTTCTGGACCTCAAAGGGCACTTTTTTTGCATACCCTTGAGTCCTGACTCTCAGGAGCTATTTGCTTTTGAAGGGGAGGATCCCAAGACTAGAGCCAAACAACAGTATTGTTGGACTGTCCTTCCTCAGGGCTTCAAAAATACTCCCACTATCTCTGGAGAAATTTTAGCCAGACATTTGAGAGGTCTCCAATTAAAAGAAGGAGCTCTTCTCGAATATGTGGATGATATCCTGATCTCTGGTAAGACCAAAGAGACCTCAGACGAGAACATGATTCTGACTCTAAATTTCTTAGCCAAGGGAGGCTACATGGTCTCCAAGGAAAAGGCCCAGATTTCACAGTCATCTGTCAAATATCTGGGTTTTCAACTGTCACAGGGCAAAGAAGTCTGCTCCCTGACAGGAGAGAAGCACTGACTAGAGTAGCAGTGCCCACTACTAGGAGATAATTGTGAGGATTCATGGGCAAGGCAGGATTCTGCCGTACCTGAATCCCTAACTTTGGACTGATATCCAAGCCCCTTTATGAGGCTCTCAGGGGTGGATTTATAACAGGCAAGGAATAATCCTTGTCCTTGAACATATTATGGAAGATATAATAAGTCATATACATCAGAGCACCCACTCTGAGTGGGACGCCACCCTCCAATGGATTCAGAAATTCATTATAGGACCAAATATGCAAAGGACCATTCAAAAGGTGGTTCAAAAATTTATGACAAGTGCCAAAAATAACCCAAAGATTAGTTATTAAAAGGAGTCCAATCCAGAGGCACCAGAGCTGGGGAAAATTGGCAGATTGACTTCACCATGATGCCAAGAGCTGCAGGGAATTTCAGGTATTTACTGATGTTCGTGGACATGTTTACTGACTGGGTAGAGGCCTTTCCCTGCTGGTCTGAAAAGGCTTCTAAAGTTTTTAAAGCCTTAATAAAAGAAATAATTCCTAGATTTGGATTACCTGTGTCTATTCAGAGTGACAATGGAGGGGCTTCCATAGCAAGGATTACACAGAAAGTATCTGGTGCCCTGAGTATTTGCTGGAAACTACATGCTTCTTGGCAGCCACACTCTACTGGAGAAACAGAAAAGATGAATCACACCCTTAAAAAGACTTTAGCTAAAATTTGCCAAGAGGCTCATTTAACTTGGGACAAGGCCTTGCCTTTTCCCTGCTCCGGGTGAGGGTAGCCCCTAGAAGCAAGCTCCAAATGAGCCCTTATGGAATGTTATATGAGAGGCCCTTTATATATTTTAAATATGGCTTGGGGGATCCAGAGAGCACTTGGCTTAAAGAACTAGACGCTGTCAGGTATGTACAGTCTTTGGGAGTTACTCTAACTGCTATACATAAGTTTGCCTCTAACAGGTTAATGTGTCCCACAGATGTTCCTCTATATCACCTGTGTCCTGGAGACTGGGTCTTATTAAAGTCCTGGAAAAACAAGCATCCAGAGGACCAACTCCACCCCCACTGGACTGGGCCCTATGAAGTGCTGCTGGTAACCCACACCTCACCAAAATTGAAAGGAATTAAGCCATGGATCCACCACACTCAGTCAAACTGGTCTCATGAGAATCATCAGACCCACCATGTCCCATCTACCAGAACACCACGGGAAATGGGTATCACACCCTGGAAGAACATCATAACCAAGATCATCCTGACCTTGGCTGGTTCCATAGTTCAAACAATGACTTCTCACTATCTACCTCTTATTCTTGTGAACCTCTAATTGACCTAAAGTTACTTTTCAGGAAAATGAAGAAGTCACGAGAGAGATGTTCACAGCCTACTGGGGCTCCTAGCCACACTTGTTTTGATAATTGCTCTCTTTGGGATACTCTTCTATTTCTTACAGACCAACTGTGCATTCACTGCCACACTACTAGGGTTGAACCATTTTCTTTGCAAGTGCCAGATAAGTAACTCCACGGCCTATTGCTAATCTTTTAAAACTACTCCTCTAACAATCGTGGTCTCATTAAGATGTGGCTTCATCTTTTCCCTGATAAATTATTTCATCCTTGTTTATTACTGGAAGGATAATTCACTTGTGAGAATCTCCCAATCTTTCCAAAGCTGGGAGCCTCACTGAATGTTGGATATGTCATCAGAAAGTTCACTCAGTACATGAACATCAGGACCCTTTCATAATCCCTGTAGCAAACTTTGCTGGTATATCAAACATTAACCGTAATTATTTGGGCCCACCAACAAACTTAAGTTATAGAGTGAGGCTACTGCATCCTCACTCCCCCATACCCTGCATGTGTATATCCACATGACAGCTTATTTTACATGGGTAAAAATTCCTTCAAATGCCATGAATGAACTGCTTTCAAATCTTTCCATAATTTCAAAGGAAAGTTTCCCTGAATGTTCTAAAGAAGAAACAGCCTTATAGCTAAATAACTCAGAAGTTCAAATGCTTACACCAGGACTCCAGGCAGTATGTGCCCCACCTGACTATGTTTTTGTTTGTGGGTTTCATCAGCAGCACTGGGCCTACAATTGCCTGGCCACTTGGCTCATAAGGGAGACTGTCTTTTGGGGTACCTAACTACACCTTTATCTATATATAGCTCAGGGGAGGCCCAGCATTGGACCAGTTCTTTTAAACTTTTTTCTAGGACAAAGAGGTCCATGCCAGGTGATAATACCCATTACTTGCCTGGCTTTCAAGAGGATGGTGCTGGATATTTCTTTGGACTAACTTTGTTGCCTTGGTGGAGTGTTGCAGCCCATGAGCATATGACAAGAAACCTCTCTTTCACCTTGGGGATACTCACCAACGAAAGAGCACAGGCAATGGCAGGCCAACAGAGAGCATTAGTTTTATTGGCAAGCATTGTCCTGGACAATCAGATAGCTTTAGACTATATCATAGCTGAACAAGGAGGAGTTTGCGCAATGGCTAACTCATAATGTTGTGTGAACATCAACACCTCAGCAGAGGTTAGACTCATACAGAGAAAATCAGACAACAAGCTACCTCTCTACAACAGGTACCCCCAGAGGTACCGGGTCCAGACTGTTTTTCGGGACTGTTTTCTTGGATTCCCCAAGAGATTAGGTCTATTTTTCAGGGACTGTTAAAATTTGGGTTGTCTATACTTCTTATCTTTCTGGTCAAATACTTGATTATAAAATGTGCCTTTAGATGTTGTTCCAAAACTGTTGAGCAAGGTACAAACATTCTAATAATGCAAAATGTCAACCTGAAGCTGGAAACAAAAGAATATTTCCAAATGAGTGCTAAATAGTTTCATTCTTCTAACCCAGATCTACGCCCCAATTCAACAGGAAGTAGCTAGATCGGTTATCACCCTACTTCCCTCAAGAATGAGGAATGACCAAAGAATAGGGGGGATTGAAACCAGCATACAGTTAGCCATTGATGATTAAGTAGCTATAACTAATTTTTTTTTTCCTTTTTGCAGTTACTGATGATAGCTTTTAGTTGTTCCCCCACCCATTGTTAACTGTGTTGCTTAGGTAATATGCTATCTGACTCCCACTAGGTTCCTATAGATAACATCTAGTGGAGCCTTGGTCACCATGGTAATGTGTGTTTGAGCTGTTTTTCAGGAATTAGAACCCCTTGTCCACTTCAGGCTGGTTGAGACCACCAACCCATCAACTGGCCTCACACAGATGTCCAATAAGTGATCTTTTGATGTCAAGAGGCTAAAAACTCCACCCTCAGGTCATGCTAATGCCACCATTTTGTGAACATGAGTCCTATGTAGAGGCATGAAGTCTGACTATGCTTATACAGATCATTAATTACCTCACCTCTCTTCACCTCCAATCATCTATCTCCACATTTCAGACCACCTTGTCCCCTACCCCATAAATATCCCTGAGTCCCTATTTTCAGGAAGTGGATTTGAGACTCATTCTCTTGCTTCCTCACTTGGCTGCCTTGTGATTAAAACCCTCTCTCTGCTACAATCTTGTCATCTTTGTATTGGCTTTCCAGATGACAGGCAAAAATGAACCTGGTTCTGTAACATTATTTTAAATAGAATGACCAGAGAAGACCTTATTTAGAAGATAATCTGTAAACTGACTTGAATGAGGTAAGGAGACAGCCGTGCAGGTATGTGATGGGAACAGCAAGTGCAAAGAACTAGAGGTGAGTATTCAAGGCATAGCAAGAAGGTGAATATGGCTCAGGTAGCAAGAGTGAGGGGGAGGGTAGTAATAGATGAGATCAGGAAGGTAATTGGGGGCCAGATCACCAAGGACTTGCAGACTTTCAATCTGAGTGAAATGGAGAGGCATAAGATGATTTTAAGAAAAGAATAGTCTCACTTTACATTTTAAAAAGATATGCTTTAAAAGGTTGATGTTTAAAGAGATAAGTTTGACTGTCATGTTGATAACAGTCAATTCTTCCAGTTCCTGGACAAGATGGCATGCAGTCACTTTTCCTTGCTACTTCCCTCATGCCATTGACATAATTCAGCAAAAAATTATAAAAGGACACTGAAAGGTAGAGAGCAGAAAACAAGTTATCTAGGGACCTCAAACCTTGAGTAATGATATATATGTATGTGCAGAGAACTGATATATCTGATATATATGTATCAAACTGTATACTGGAGAAGCCTGAAAATCTGAACCACCAACAAGCATAGAAAAACAAAAACAAAACAAGAAAAACCTACCATCTATGGCCAAAGTGGCAGGGACTAGTGGGGAAATTTATCCCCCATTTCCTTCCAAGGAAGTAGTAACATATCTGTAGCAGCAGCAACAGCTGCATCAGGGACCCTGTCCCATACCTGGAGCAGTGATGGATTTGATATCCAATGGCACCATCATAAGTGAATTCTGGGCAAAGACTCACCACAACCACAATCAGTAGCACTGGCAAACATGATATGTTTCCGTCTAATGGCACAGAAAGACCAGGAGACTAGCTTTCCACATAGTAACAGCAAGTGACTGATGTCCATTTTTTTCATGAACTTGCCACCCAATGGCACTGGACAGCCCAGTGCCTGCTAGAATTGAGCAGGAGCCCTAGCAGCTCCATAAGAATGAAGCAGATCAGAGAAGCATTGTAAGACCTCTGTAAACTAAACTGTTTTTGGAACTACAGTTCATAAAAGTAGGCCAGGACCTATACACTAAACCTAAATAGTGTGATTGCCTGCTAATGTAGAAGTAGAAGATTTGAATAGGATCAAGAATCTTCTAACATAATACCCAAAATGTCTAGGATGCAATAAAAAATTATTTTATTTTTGTATATTTGTTTATCTGTTTTTTTATATATTTTGCATATAATATGTATAACATATACATATTATTATATATCATATAATATTATATAATAATATAACATTATTATATATCATACATATAAATTATACACACACACACATGGTCACTGACTTATGATGGTTCACTTTACAGTTTTTTGATTTTATTATGGTACAAAAGCAATACACGTTCAATAGAAACCATACTTTGAATTTTGATCTTTTCCCAGGCTAGCAATATGTGGTCTGATACTCTCTCTTAATGCAGCAACCTCAGCTCCCAGTCAGGCACATGATCATGAGGATAAACTGATACACTTACAACCGTTCTGTACCCATACAACCATTCTGTTCTTCACTTTCAATACGGTATTCAGTAAATTACATGAGATCTTCAACACTTTTGTATAAAATAGGCTTTGTGTTAGATGATTTTGCCCAACTGTAGGCTAATGCAAGTGTTCTGAGCATGTTTAAGGTAGGCTAGGCTAAGCTATGACATTCAGTAGGTTTGGCTCTGTTCGTTCATGATTGTTTATTGCTTCAACAAACAATTAACAAATTCTCTTGAAACAGATGAAAAATAGAAAAATCTCAGCAAGAAAAAATTATATAAAATAAACTAAGTGGAAATTGTAGAACTGAAAAATAAAATAATCAGAAAAAAGCTTGCCAGATGGGCTCAATAGTAGAGTGGAGATAACAGAGGATAGAATCAATGAACTTGAGGACAGATCAATAGAATTTACTTAATCTGAACAACAGAGGGAAAATTGATTGAAAAAAATGAACAGAGCCTCTGGGACTTGTGAGATAATAATGAATAGATCTACATTTTTATTACCTTACATAACATTTTTATTATCTGAATCCCAGAGGGAGGAGTGAAAAAGTGGAGGTGAAAAAATATTCAAAGAAATAATGACTGAGCACTTACTGAATCTGGTAAAAGACATAAACCTACAGATTCAAGAAGCCTAGATAAATCTAAATAGGATAAATCCAAAGAAATACACAGGAAGGCACATCCTAATTACACTTATGAATAGTAAAGACAAAGAAAACATTTTAAAAGACAGCCAGAGAAAAATGACACCTTATTCATAAAGAAACATCAATTCAAATAAGAGCATATTTCTCATCTGAAATCATGGAGGCCAGAAGGAAGTGGCACAATATTTTAAGTGCTAAAAAAAAGGAACTGGCAAAAATACATCACATATTCAGAGGGTAGTCTATAGCAATGTAGAAGCTGGGAGAGCAATGAGAAGGCTGTTAATGATAGTCCAGGAGATACATGATGGTGAATCTAGAAGTCAGGGTTCTACTGTTTGCTTTTACTCTGAATCAAGTTTCATATACTAATTATATTAGAATATACTTGGGAATAAACATGAATTTGTAATTATTATTAATATTTTATCTTTAAACACATAACTGAGGGAAAACAGAGTAGAAATAGTGACAAAAATATGTGACATACCTTAAAATAAAGAACACAATTTTAGATTAAAAGGATTTTCCAAGAAGCCTAAATAATGACACAGGAAAAAAAAATCATAAGCAATTGTTCAACCAGAGATAGGAGTAATCATATCAAAATTGGAGATAATAGGAAAATGTTCTAAATCTCATGTATTTAGGAAAGACAATACTAGAATTGAGATTTTTCCTAATCAATATAAAAAATAATTTCTAAATTAGTAACCATTCTCTAATTTTGCCTATAAGGGGAAATGTATTAATATTTAATGCTCCCATGAGTAAAAGGAATTAAAGCCTGAACTTGTGAATTTTTTCTTCTTTAAATTAATAATTAAAAACATAAGCTTCATGTAGATACAACAATGTAAAATGTTTTCAGGATTTTATATGATTTATTTTAACATGAAAAAGGAATAATTTGATTCAATTTTTAATGTATAAAACATATTTGCACCTTATGTAATTAAATTAATTCTGCAGAACATCCCTTCTTTAATTCATCTATTTAAGCTCTTAGTTAATTTCTGCCTTTGAATTTTTCAAGATTGTATACTTGCATTCTGATTTTTTTAAATTGGAGAATTATAATATTTGGGGGGAAGAATTACATATGTAGATCATAGAACTGTAGTATCCTGAAGGGTGAGAGCGTGTTGACCCATCAGGATTAAATCCTTACAAACAGAAGATAATGAAGAAGGAAAACTATCTAGCCCATTTTTCTTAGACTTTGAGTGATGATTTTTTGCAAAGATGTTCATTATAGAAACCCATAAACCTTTGACTCTATCTCATGTTATAACTTAGCAACAAAATAAGTATATATTATCATTTCTTTTAATATATAATTATCTCAAAAATATATATCATAATTTTTAAAGCTTATATTAAATTATCTTCATAGCACAGTAATGGAGTTTAGCTTAAAATGTTTTCTAAAATAATTGAGCTGGGTTATAAACAATTAAAATAGTTAAGGATACATAAAGTAAATGGAAACTATCTCTTTACTAAATATTTTACTACCTTTAATTAAATTAAAGAAGGATCAAATACTAGGTCAGAGATCTAATGATACACATTCATTGTGCTTTATTCACATAGCTATTTCCCTCAGTAATTTAATTTTTACTCTACTGCTTTCCTGGATCCTGAAAATGTTTAATGGGACTTCCACATTGATTTATGAGCTAGGAATTATCTCTAGTTGGAAGTCTTCAACCCACTGACTGATTCCAAAAAGAATTTAGCACAGATAAAGAGCAACAATTTTCAAGTCTTTATTTCTTTCTTTTGCTGTAAAAGACAAGGTTTGTAGTCATACGAACGTCTTTTAAAAGTTAGTTTGCATTTATATGTTTGAAATTTATATATATTTGTAAATTGCTATTAACACATTTTGGAAATATTTATGGAAATATTTAGTTATATGTGCATTTCATTAGGCATCTATCAAATTCTAATAAAGCCCTAAATTAATATGCTTTATGATAATCCAAGTTTGTTGTCACAGGATTCTCTTTTGGTCTTTGGCCTTTATCAGTCCAACATTCAAATGGGGACAGGCTGGAGTGGGTAGGGATTGGGGAATGGATTAGGAAATAATAGTCTTCTGATAATTTGTTAATATTTGCTCAGTTGTGTAAATCTGTCACTATCTTTACTTTTTGCTTCTTGTGAGAGTAAATACTGAATGAAAAATATAGTTTTAATTAATAGTATGACTTTGTGTCTCATGCAACTCAATATGTTATCATACTATGGTCATTTTAGTGCTTTTTATATAACTCTCTATTCTCTCTGAGAAAAGGAAAATACTTTATAAACTGATTTCTATGATGGGTTATCTCATATAAAAGCTGAGTTCCGAAGTCCCAGAGTACTAAGAATAAGGAAATTATATTCTAGACTTATTCAATAAAATGTCCACTGGTGCTTGTTTCATTTAATTATACTTGTTATATGTGGAAGAAAATATTGATGTGATCTTATTGTGTTTATGATTCAATATCTTATCTTGTGATTCTATAGGAAAAAGAGTCAGGAAAATAATAGGGTAAGACAAGCTAACCAGTTAGTTTGTAGTTCCAAGGGCCTGAGTGCTAATAGCGTGTACTATAGTCAATTTTGTGGGTTAATGACAATTTTGGCACTAATATTGCCCTGATGTCTAGTTTTTTTTTAATTATTGGCAATCTTGAATAAATTACTTTCTGAATCCCACACAATTTTACCAAAAGGAATATTCAAGCATATGAAAAGCTATCCATATCTTTCCTACAGATTTCCTAAAGGAATCAAGAGAAAGATAAATTATGCTAGCTTTTAAAATAATATTCAAGAAGCATCAGGTGTACGCCATATCACACTTGCCTTAACCCTATATGAAAGTGACATATTCTTATATAATAGACATGAAAGTTTCTTCCTATTAATTTTACTACAACGCAGGAAATATAGTCACAACGTTGCTACTAGACTTTTTAGCCAATACCAAGGAGCAAAATGCAAATTAAAGGCAAACTCTTGTTAAATTTATTCTCAGAAATTAGAACACATTCTACTTTAGCTCTAGTCATAAGCTAAAGGCTTTTTATGGTGGTGGCACAGGCATGCTGAGCTAACGGTCCCTCAGCATTAGTGTTTTCCAACATTAATGCATTTTTCTTTGTCTTCTTTTCCCAAACTATTTCATGGCAAGAGAATGATTTACAGCTGTAAGTAATACACTCCAGAATGAAATGATACACTTTAATTTCTATTACTGACTTTGAGATATAGATATCTAGAGTATTACTAGGCACTAAAATATCATTTGCTTCTTATTTTCTGTGAGAGGTCAATAAAGTAAGAATTTAAATCCTGTTTTACTTAGTAAATATTTAAGTATAGACTATTGATAACACAAATATGATGCAAAAATTGTATGTTCAAAGTAAAGAATTATCAGGTCCAATGTTCTACTTAAAATTCTAGATTTCTTGAATGTTTTCCTTACACAAGTGAAAGTGGAACATCAGAAGAGCTGTAAGAAAACGTTAGAAATTAGATGGTAATGGCCAAAGAGAAAAAGAAACCAAGCACATTTTTCTTTCTCATATCATTAATTACGATTAAAAATTAAACCATCATTTGTAATTTTCAAAATTCTTTTCTTAATGTGAGACATTTGAATCTTCTGTTTGACAGATAAATTACCATGAAAGCAATTATTTGATCAATTTCAGTATGACTCTATTAATAGATAAAGTTATTTATACAAGTATGATTATTTTAAATATGAAGGCAATCTAACAATCTACTAGTGAGGACCAAAGAATTAAAATTACTTATTCCAAAGAAGTTAATAATTTAAAGTGTTTGTTATATTGCTCATAATTTTGAGTTCAGAGTATTGCGCTCTTATGCTTGGATCTCTATCTTTTCACATAGTTTTAGTTTCCTATTGCTTCTGTAACAAATTACCAAGAATTTATTGGCTTAAAACAACATAGATGTTTTATCTTACAGGGAGGTCAGAAGTCCAACACCAGTCCCAACAACATAGTGTCTCTCTGACCCAGTTTCCATCATCATATCTCTTTTCTGACTCTTCTGCCTGCCTGTTTCACTTTAGGACCCTTGAGATTACATTGGGCCCATTCAGATAATTCAGAATAATCTCCCTATTTAAAGGTGAGCTGATTAGCAATTTAATTCCCATACAAAATAATCATAGGTTCCAAGGATTATAATGTGGACATTTTGAGGAGCCATTTGAAAGTCAAGGAAGGAGAACCACTAAAATAAGTTAAAAAGAAATAGTTCTGGGTGGATGGGAAGGAATGTCCTAATTGACATACAGATTCAATGCAATCCTAATAAAAATCCTAGCCAGTAAGTTTGTGGAAAATGAAAACAGTTTTTACAAAGTAATATGAAAATAATTTCCAATTAGAATGAAGCAAAATGTAGTATACCAAAATTGTTTTCATGCAAATTTAAGAAAGTTTACTTGAATACAGTTCGTTTTTGGTGCAGAATGGATAGTTTCTGCTGTAATCATATACGTTGTTTGTTCCATATCTAATGTTAAAATATGGTGGTAAGTGTTTGTTTTTATGTGATATTCTGGCATTCATTTCTTCTATGAAAAGTAGCTTAATCCTGAATGTATTTGTGTTTATATACAAGTAATAACTTGTATTTAGAATCATGGAATTCTAGAGCTATGAAATACATTAGAATTTATTTCGGTTTTTCTTAGACTGCCCTTTCTGGAACACGAACATCATTTAGTGATGTCTAATAATTGTCAATTTTTCAAGGTCAAATATATTTAGGAAACAGTGGGTTAACAAAGTTCGATGATGTTATTTACTGCAGGACTTCACCTCTTTTATCTGCTAATATGCATTGTCGATTCCCAAGAGCAAGACATAGTCTGCAATATTTTCAAAACTCATTTCACTATCAAACATTGCATAGGCCTAATGTTCTAAAAACTCACTTTGATAAATTTTGCACTGGAAAATGCCCAATAAAAAAACTGTTGTCCATTGCAAGATATTCATCAGAAAATCATCTAATCAAATGACTGATTATTGGTCAGACAGGACACAACAGAGAGAATTGGGCTATACATTCTGTGATACAGCCAACTCAAGGAAAATTTGTGAAATGAAAAGTTTGATCACAGCATCACTAGTCTCTTCTATTAAATCATATTCTTAAAACAAATACTTTTCAGTATCTTTCCACCCATCATTATGCTATTCCTTTCTTCTATCCTTCAGATTCAGAGTTTCTGAAGTTTTCTCCTTCCTTCCTCTACCTCTACTATATTACACAAAAGAAATCTCCCACCTACTACGTCTTATTGCTAATTTTAAAAGTAATATCTCCTTGCTGATGACTTAATTTTAGCTTTTTTATCTTAGTAATTCTGACATTTATCAGCACCAGTGGAGGACAGATTTAGGAACAGGCTAAATCTCTAAGTTTATACTATGCTGACAAAAAGATCTCCTCTTGCTAGTTAGACGAGTTCTCTTGTTTGACTACATAATGTCTTGTTTGACTGCATCAACATTCCCATGTCATTATCTGTTCTCTGGCATTGAGCTATGCATTGGGAAGCCTGGTGCCTGACACATAGAAGGTGCATAATAAATATGTATTGATTTCTGAGTCATAGTAATATAACAATTTTTTCTTTTGGAGATAAGTGAATATGCAGTAAAGGACAAAGTTTTCACTAGTAAATATTTCTTAGGAGCTAAGGTCAGAGCAATTTCAACACTAAAATATGAGAATGATGTATTGGTGACTATCTCATTCATTTTCAATAGTTTCATAAGCTGCACACAGTAAAAATAAAACAGCCATTCTGTGAAATGGACACTAAACCTGAGAAACCACAAGTTCAAATAAGCTTTCCTTAAGCTAATCCATTAGACATATCTAAAGAAACAATGAACATCATATGTTGGCAAGAAATGGTACATTCAAAAGTACTTATCATCAAACGTTATTTTCAAATAAAGCCATTTTTCAAGAATTTGCCTGTTAAAGATGCAGTTCTGACACTCCATCACCAATAATGTTCTGTCCGGGCACTGAACAAGTGCCCTGAGAACCACTCATTCAAGTAAAGAACACAGTTATTGAGTGTTTTTCTAAAGTTGATTCTAGAAGAATTTCATGCTGTTTAATGAGTACATTTTTCAGTTTAAGTACAAATTTACTAACCTAGATTTATGAGTATAATAATTTAACATGAATTTCATAAATCTGGAGAGTGGAAAAGTTTATATGTTTAAGAGAACTGAGTCTACTTGATAAATTTAACTTTTAGAAGACTTTGAAATAATGACAGGTGCAATATATTAATTTAAGTTCTGCTGTTGTAAAATACATATCTAGGATAGAGAGTTAATTTTTAATGAAGAGTAGTAATATATGTCCCAAGAGTTTAAAATATCCCAAGATGCCTGTCTTTATATGCATAGGGATTTTTCCTCTATAAAACCAGAATTTAATTCCAAAATTTGATGATAACTTATCACACAAAGGAAGAGATTTTGGGGTCTGGCCCAGTGGCCTAGTGGTTAAGTTTGGGGTGCTCTGCTTCAGTTGCCCAGGTTTGTGGATTTGGATCCTGGGTGTAGACCTACACCACTCATCAAGCCATGCTGTGGTGGTGACCCACACACAAAATAGAGGAAACACTGGCACAAATGTTAGCTCGGTGGCAATCTTCCTCAAGCAAAAAGAGGAACATTGGCAACAGATGTTAGCCTAGGGCCAATCTACCTCACAAAAAAAAAGAGAAGAGATTTTGGAACATTAAGAAGGGAGAACGAAAAATGGTGAGAACCCCTAAGAGTAAATACAATAGACTCTCCTTATCCTCATGGGTTTTTAAGATTATTTTTGGTGGTTGAAACAAATATTTTAAAGCCATTTGATGTGGTACTTTAAATATATAGGAAAATACTCAATATAATGGTATTTATATAGTGTGGGGGGAGCAGGTAAAGGAACCTAATTGGAAGAATGGTTTTCATATTTCACTCAAAGTTAAAACATCAATACCAGTAGACTGTGATAAGTTATGTATGTTTATTGCAATACCCAGAGCAATCTGTAAGAAATGATTCAAAGCAGTATACTCAAAAACACTATAAATGTCGAGATAAAATTAAAAAAAAATCAGTAACCCAAAGGAACGCAACAAGAGAAATGAGAAAAAGAGGAAACAGAAGACAGCTTTTAAAAATGACAGACTTATGCTTTAAGATATCAATAATTACCTAAAATGTAAATGATATAAATACACAAATTAAAAGGCAGACATTGGAAGAATGAGGAGAAAGAATATAAAACATTTCTTATTGTATGTTTGTGGTCTGTTTGCTCTTTTGTCCCTTCTATGACTTTTTATTTATTGCTAATTTCCCCTCAACTGTGTTAATTATTTTTTGGATTCTCCTTTCTTTCAGGTATGTCATTTTTATTTTATTCTCTGTGTGTGTGAAAGATTAGCCCTGAGTTAACATCCATTGCCAATCCTCCCCTTTTTGCTGAGGAAGACTGGCCCTGGGCTAACATTCATGCCCATCTTCCTCTACTTTATATGGGATGGCGCCACAGCATGGCTTGATAAGCGAGGCATCGGTCCACGCCCAGGATCTGAACCTGAGAACCCCAGGCTGCCACAGTGGAGTGCGTGAACTTAACTGGTATGCCACTGGGCTGGTCTCTAGTTATATCATTTTTATATATTACTATTTCTATTTTTGAGCCACTCTTCTCTCATAGTTTTTATCATTTAAAAATTTCTTTCAGCTAGTTTTTAAATAATTGCCTACATTTTTTATCAACATCTTGTGACCATTTGGACTGGTATGACTCCCTTCTCCAGTTTTTCAGATTATACCCTTTTGCCATTTTTAAAATTCAATTTGAAAGCAGCCTTTTTCCATTGCTAAAATTTAATTAATTTTTCCTTTTTTTCCCTTCAGTATTAGGAGATTTCTTAATAGAGAGTATGGTTGGTCAGGATATATACTCCATCTTCTATTGTTCATGAATTATTTTATGGCTTTAAACACTGGAAATTTGCTAAGAGAGTGGATTTCAAGTGTTCTCATCACACACTTGAAAATAGTAACTATGTGAATAGATGATGTGTTAATTAACTTGACTGTAGCAATCATTTCACTGTATATATGTCGTATACCTTAAATATATAAAATTTTATTAAAAAGAAATAAAATTTAAGAAATACGCCATCTTTTGTTATTATCATGAATTATTTTTTAAAAATATGTCTTCTCTTTGTAGCTACATCACCACTACTTTCTGACACCTGCCTCCTCTTGTCCTCTCTCTCACTGGTATCTGAAACTTCTTTTTCCCTTATTCTGGGGTTTCTGTTCTTCATTTGGATTTTCTTACCACAGATTTTCCTAAGTTTTGTATCAGGGAAACTCCAAAATACTTTTCAAGTGGTATTTCATTGTATACATCTGAGATCTGAATTTTGACTACCCTAGCATCCTCTGATCTTCCTGCAAGCTTTTTGCAGTCAATACCAAGTTGAAGCCTGTGAAATCTTTCTCCTTTTGTCACGTTCTTCTGGAAAGTAGTTGCCAAGTTACCTTGAAAATAAATTCTTGTTGTTATTTCTGGGTTCTCTGGTTTGTAAAACTTTCAGTGTTTTTCTTTCATCTGTAGTATCTAGCATAGCTCCTCATCTAACATGGGATCAGGTTTAGGTGGTATGGTGCCACTCATTCACTTTTATAGGTTTATGGAGACACCTTATTGCTTAGATTTATTGCAGCTAGTGTGTGTGTGGTCTGTTTGTTTTGTTTTACTATTACAGTTTCTTTTCTGTTGGGGAAACATTCAAAGACTATGCTATCACTGCCATTTTGCCTGAACAGGCAAGATGAAGCAACATATTTTAAACTTTCTTTCCTTGTAATAGAGATATTTGTGAAAGTCAAACCAAGAGCAAATAACTATATTCATCAATGTTTAAAACCTTAATTAGAGATAAGACCAAATAAACACTTCTAAATACCTCAAATATTTGTTGAGAAAATAATTTAATGGTTAGTTCATATATTCGGAGACAGAAATTTAGACAAATAGATGAAAACTATTTTTAAATTAAGTTTCTGGGGAGTAGTACCTTGTCTTCAATGTGCCTATACACTAAGGTTTAGTGCTAACCGTGTTCTAAAACCTAAGTAAAAAGAATTTCTGCCATGTGTCCTTTCAGGAAGACACAAATGAGGGTAACATAAGTGATGTCACACCAATGTTTTCCAGTGAAATATTTTAAAGCAATTAAATGGCTATGAGTCTGGATATTTTAGAACTTATTTTTCTTTCTAATGGGTCAAGTTTTTAAGGCTGACTGACTCATGGGGTAAGAGCCTGGAAATAAGACTACGATTATAACAAAAAAGCTAATAATGAGGACTATGACCCCGATTTCTTTCTTGATGAAGGTCAGTGAGAACATAAGGCTATATTGAAGGTGAAATACAGGCAAATTAGTTTGTCTAGGATTAAAGAGATTACCAGGGTATGTAATGTGCTATAATTACAGATAAATTCGGGTAAGAAATGAAGATAAGCAGATGGTTAAGGTAGTTATATGAAACATAGAGTAAAATTGAAATTTTACTTTCACACAGTCTCTTAATACTAAGCAAAATAAAAGCCACATTTTTCTGAGACTACAATGAAGATTTTCATAACTATATTTCTTTAAAAATTCCTACAGTTAACATAAAGTTTAAAGTATTCTAATAAATTCAGAACCAACAAACGCTAAAGATAATAAATAGGATTAAGGAAGAGAAATATTCCTTTCAACCTCTGAGCTTTTTGAGCTAAGAGTAGGTGATTTAGCATCAAATGGCATTGCTCTGTCCCTCCTCTTAATAAGCTGCTGTCCTCAATTTTGTTTTTCAAGAGATTGAATTGATTTTACTGTCGATGACAAAAAAGGCAGAAGGAAAAGTGAGGAAAATGTTCAGGATGTCAGAGACAAATGAAAGTTTTCCAGGATTTAATGGAACAGTAAGAGGAAATAATCACATAGAGTTAATGCTGTAAAATAAGAAAAAAAATTAAGAAACATTTACAAATGGTGGCCATAAAAGATTTGTGAAATTATTTCAAAAAAATGTTGTAAATATTCTCTTCCACTTATTTATTGCAAAATAATTTTATTTACATTGAAATATTCCTTTGTATTATTTTAAAACAACGTGACCTCAAGTTGAAAAGTGTCCAACTAGTATACGTAGGATAAATTAAGGAATGTTGTGAATGTTTAAACTGAGCCTTATATGGCAAGAGAATCTTTTTCAAAACTAAAATAGCAAATTTAATTAATAATTCCTGAGTTTGTATTCTGATTAGAAACAAGAGACTCAACTTGAAAAGATGCTTGGGAGGGGGGCCGCCTGGTGGCGCAGCGGTTTAGTCCACGCTTGGCAGCCCGGGGTTCACCGGTTCGGATCCCGGGTGCCCGCCGATGGACTGCTCGTCAGCCATGCCGTGGCGGCGTCCCATATAAAGTAGAGGAAGATGGGCACGGATGTTAGCCCAGGGCCAGTCTTCCTCAGCAAAAAGGGGAGGATTAGCAACGGATGTTAGCTCAGGGCTGGTCTTCCTCACACACACACAAAAAAAAGATGCTTGGGAGGACAAATGTTTATACCATTTGTGCACATACATATATTGTATATGTAAGCATGTTTTATACATTATTATATGTATATGTGTATATATGTATACACACATATGTATGTGTGTGTGTGTATATATATAGAGATAGATAGATCAGGGAATTCAGTATATCTTTTCATATTCCAATAAATCAAAGCAAAAACTCTACTACAAAACATCGAATGCAATAGAATATTGTTAAAAATTATCTCTTCCCATTCAAAATATTTCTGAAATTTACATGAGCTTACCCATGACTATTGGTAAAACAAAGCAGTTGATGCTTTCTCCCACCATTGAAGAATCATTAAACAAAATAAAATTGTGTCCTTTCCCTTCTTCAATAATTCAGCCCTTCCTCAATCCATGAAAAAGGAAGGTTTCTCTTTTTTGTCCTGTGTTGGCAGGGTAGGGGTTGTAGGAGAAATTGTCTCAAGGTCCATTTTTATCTATGTCATTGCTCAGGGGACAGTGATTTACATCATGTACAGAGTAAACTTTTCAAAGCATGAAGGGAATAATATAGTTTCCTGTACACTTGAAAATAATAATTGAAATTTCAAAAATTAAAGCCTATAGCATATTCCACTCTTACGCATTGATACGTACGTATACACATATTTGAATAAGGAAGAAGATCATTTGTGTGAGGTGATATTTTTTGATGGTGTTCTACAGACTAGATAAAGGCTAGAGATGCAATAAATGTTGCTGAGAAAAGAATGGCAGAAGCCATCAAGACTCTAGGTACACAATGAACTATTTTTTTCCACCATGACATGATGACGAAAATCTGTCATATGTAACACTCTTTCAGAACTTTTTTCTTTTCTTTTAACATTTTATTTATAATAATTTCAGACTTACAGGAAAAGGTACAAAGTTACTCAAAGAATTTCTGTAAATTCTTCATAGATTATATTAATTATCTAATATTGTTTATCAGCCCCCAAATTTAACACCTTAAAACAGAGAACATTTGGGGCTGGCCCCATGGCGTAGTTGTTGAGTTTGCATGCTCCACTTCAGTGGCCCATAGTTTACAGGTTCAGATCCTGGGCACGGACCTACATATTGCTCATCAAGCCACACTATGGCAGTGACCCACATACAAAAAATAGAGGAAAATTGGCACAGATGTTAGCTCAGTGACAATCTTCTTCAAGCAAAAAGAGGAAGATTGGCAACAGAGGTTAGCTCAGGGCCAATCTACCTCTCCAAAAAAAAGAAAAAAAACCCAGAAAAAATTTATTATCTCACACAATGTCTGAGTGTCAGGAATCTGGAGGCGCTTTAGCTGATTGATTCTGGTTTAGTTTCTCACGAGGTTGTAGTCAAGTTGTTGACTGAGGCTGCAGTCATCAGAAGGTGTTGAAGAATCTGCTTTCAAGTACTTATGGCTGTTCACAAGAGGCTTAGGTTCCTTGACTCAGTGTGTGGACTTCTCCATAAGACTGCTCACGTGACATGGCTGCCTGCTTTCCAGAGGCGAGGTAGGTAGAGGGAGAAGGATGGAGAGAGGGAAAGAGAAAGACATGCCTTTTATGATATAATCTCAGATTCATACTCTACCCTGCCTGTGTTTTTCTTTTGAAAGAAGTAAGTCACTAAATCCAACCCAAACTCAAGAAGAAAAGAATTGCCCTTCACTTCATGATGGAAGAAGTATCAAATTGTGCACATATTTTAAAGCCACCAACTCAGATTACCCAAATGTTAATATTTTATCTCTTTGCTTTATCATTCTCTCTACATCTCTTATTGTTTACATTTTTGGTTGGAAACTTTTGAAATTAAATTGTAGACATGATGCCCTTTCACTCCTAAAACCTCAGTGTATGTTTGCTAAAAACAAGGGCATGCTTCTACATAACCACTGTGCAATTTTCAAAATCAGGAAATTTAACACTGATACAATATTATTGTCTAACATACAGACCTTATTCAGGTTTTTTAATTGTCCCACTAATGTCCTTTGTTAAAAGAAAAAAGTAGCCTGGTCTTAGACCAATCCAGGATTACTCATTGCATTTAATTGTCAGAGGCTTTCTCTCTCTCTCTTTCTTATCTTTTTTCTTTGCTCTTTTCTCCCTTTCCTTCTTCCCTTCCTTCCTTCCTTTCTTTCATTTTATTTTATTTTTTACCTATCATTTAAACTAGAACAGTACCTTAGGCTTTCTTGTTTTCATGACCTCGACTCCTTGAAAATTAAAGAACATTTATTTTGTATATTTTTGTTCAGAATTGCTCTGTCTGAGTATTCCTCATGATTTGATTCTGGTGATGTGTATTTTGGGCAGAAATACCACATGTGTGGTTTTGTGTGCTCCCCAGAGGATCTTATCAGAAGGTAGATGTCTCTCTCTCTTATTAGTAGTAACTTTAACTTTGATCACTTGGTTAAAGTGGTGCCTGCCAGGTTTCTCTAGCTTAATGTTACTATTTTTCTCTTGTAGCATGGCTGGTACATATCTTGCAGGGAAATACTTTGAGATTATGTAATATAGTGTTTCTCATCAAAGTTTTATTTTAGCATGATGATTTTTGCCTGACAGGATTATTACTATGTGGCTGTCAAATAGTATTTGACTATATATCCTTAGGCTAAATATTTACAAAAATACAAACAAATATTGAACTCTAGTTAGTAGGTTTGTTTTTCACACGGGTATGAGCAGGCAATTCTGAAACGATGAGCATTCTAGGACTGAGAATACAAGTAAACATATCATGTATAATAGGATTCACGCTCCTCATTTCAGAGAAGAGAACTACAAATGTGGAGAGGGAGGAGAATCAAATGCACCCTTTGTGTGGGTGTGTGCATGTGCGTGCACACACACACGTACATATGTATGATGTATTTCTTGGCTTAGTTCTCTTAGACTGGCTTAAATCAGTGACATCCCAGTAGCAATGAACATATTTAGCACCCAGAACCCATATTTAACTTCTAAACCAATTAAAAGTAAGCAGATTTCTTGGCAAAATTGCTGATTTCAAGGCTGGTGCTGGGAAATTACAGAAAAAGTTTGAAACATCTTGCTATGCAAGAAATAAGGAAATGCTCAAAGAATGATGGAGGCACATTAAAAGGACAGAAGAGCCAGTTTTAAGGACCTCCCAATGATCAAGTTATGAGTACTTTGAGTATCAAAATATATAATGGTAGTAGCAGATTATAGCACATAAATTATAACAATTCTTGGATAAATAAATGCAAAGAAGGGAAAATTCTCTCTTACAACAAACTGAGAACTAATAAACGTATACGTAGTGAGGAAATGAGAAAACCTTTTCATATTATAATAAACCCCACAAAATGCTCTTGGCAAGGTAAGCAATATAATAATTTGTGTTCACTTCATCTGCAAATGACGAATTACCCTGGGGTCTGGTTCTGGCCTGGATAAAACGTGTTGCAGGTATTGTGCAATTCCCAGCTTGCTAGTTTCCTCCTAGAATCATTAGCCATATATGAACATGAGTAAAACTGATATGATTAGAGAGATAACCTTTCTTCACTGTGAGTTATTTTATTGTATATAACTCTCAAACCCACACATAAACTATCGTTAATAGCATATTGCTTGGAAAACACCTTACACCAGTGTCCTCATACTATATATAACAACTTCAATCTAGATAAGTGCTACAATTCTCATTCCATTTAAAATAGAAAATCAGATAAATGCTGGTTTTTCCTTGCTGACAATTTTATCTCTGAAAAGTGAGCAAGAGTTAAGAGAACTGCTCCTATGAACAATTATCACAGAAAAGGAAGTGCTGATTGGTGAGGTGAAAGTGATGGAAACAGTTTGAGATACTAATCATATCATTAAACTGTCTGAAATAGCTGTGAAAGGTAATATTCATCATTGTCAGGCTTGCACAATAAACTTGAGAAAGGAACATTGTAAGATTTTAAGAAGAATTTTCAAATTTATGCCATCATAAAAAATTTATATTTCTAAAAACATGAATTTATAATGTTTTTCCTTAAAAATTGTCAGGCTTCCCATCACTTACAAGATAGTCTGAAGCTCTTAGCCAGACACTTCAGGCACTTAATGGTATGGTCATGCCTAATACTTCACTTGTATCCCTCAATTACCCCAACGCCCCACTCAGTCTGTATAAAACACATACACAGCAGCAGTACCCACAACAGATACACACACACACACACACACACACACACACAATTCATAAATCTCTCTGTCCTGGCACTTTGTTTTTGCAATTTTCTAAACATGCTCTGCTCTGTGACACCACTGTTCCTTTGGAAATTTCCTCTGCCTGGAATGTCTTCCCACTCCAACTTATCTGTTTGGCAAATCCAATTTTTCCCTCAAGACTTCTGATATCTTTGTCTCTATGCACTCTTCCTTGTCTTCTAAGATCCAATTAGTCTCTGCGTTTTCCTTGTTCCCATTATAGTTTCTGTGTACCATTTTCCGTACATGTCTAAGAATTCCAACCAACTTTATGTGGTCTATCTCAGATATCATATTCTGAGTTTCTTAACATTAGGGGCTGTGACTTGGTTCTCTTTTGACTTCCCAGTGACACTCACACTTATGGATCAGACTCAATAAATGTTTCTTGTTTGTGAGAATCAGAATTTATAGGGGCTGGCCCGGTGGCGTGGTGGTTAAGTTCGCGCACCCTGCTTTGGTGGCCCAGGGTTCCTGGGTCTGGATCCCCCGTGTGGCCTTACGCACGGCTCATCAAACCATGCTGTGGCAGTGTCCCATATACAAAATAGAGGAAGATGGCCACAGATGTTACCTCATGGCCAGTCTCCCTCACCAAAAACAATATATATATATATATATATATATATATATATATATATATATATACACACACACATATATATATATATACACATATATATATATATATTATATTCTGACCATATAATCACTAAAATGTAAACTTCATTAAGATGTAGAATAGTGCCTGGCACTTAGTAGTTGATAGGTAAACCTCATATGAACAAACATATGTCGAATATTCACAAATGCTATCAAGAATGGAAAAGAGAGATGAACATCAGTCCAGACCATCAGACTTCTACATGGTATGTTCATGTGAGCTCAGATTTTAAAAATGTCACATTCAGAAGTAAGATAGGAGCAGCTAACTGGGATAGAAATAAAAGATTGGTTACATCAAATTGTACAAATTTTGACAGGAATTCTAGTCCTAAAGGAACTAAAATATATTACAAATGTTAAGAACAGATTGCCAGATAAAGAAGTAATGTATTTGTCATTTGTTTCATTGTCAGGATGGACATTGAGATGGAAACTTTAATTTAACTTGAGGGGCAGAAATAGAGGAGACATAGATTAGGGCAGAGCACTATTTAAATATATAATGGTTCAGAGTTTTCTAAAACTGGTAATAGACATCAAGAAATGTTATGAATACCAAAAAGTCAAAATCCACCTAGAAATACACTGACACACTCAAATACACCAAGACACTAAACGGTAAAGCTGCTGAAAACCAAAGACAGAGACAATCTTAAAAGGAGTATGTAGGATGAGCACATAAAAGCTTCAAAGGAGCATCATTAACACCAAAAGATTATTTCTCAAAGTACACTATGGAAACCAAAATAGAATGATAGCCTCATGTGGGGAAAGAAAATAACTTCCAACATAGAGTTCTATATAGAGCGAAAATTATCCTTCATAAATTAAAGCAAAATAGAGACTGTTTTAGGCAAGCAAAAATTGAAATAATCTATCACCAGTGAACCATATTAAAGGAAATACTAAAGGGCAGTTGTGGAAACAATATTTATAGATGAAAAGATGTATTCAGAAAGGGACAAAGAGAATGGAACCAAGAAGTAAAAATGTGGATAAATGCAAACAATGTAAAGTCATATGTAATTAAAAGTATATAAAGAGCCAAGATATATGAAAATAAAGCACAAAATATGGGAAAGTCTTAAATGTAATTGAGGGGTTTTAATCCCCTTCCTTTGTGCATGAGGTGGACAAAGTGCTCGTATATATTGGCCTTGATGAATCAAGGGTGCACATGGCTGTAAAAAATAGTTTAGAGAGGGAAAAAAACATACTACATAAAAATAGTATATAAATGGCAAGAAAGAAGAAATAAAGGAAGAACAGATGGGGAAAATATAAAATAAATAGTAAGATATTAGAGGTACATCTAATTATAATAGTAATTACATAAAACATCAATGGACTAAAACACTCCAATTAAAAATAAATTTTCAGAAAAATGTTGACCTAAATATATATTATTTATAAGAAAAACACAAATAAGTTGAAAATAAAAATATAGAAAAAATATATTATGCAAAGATTGATCAAAAGAAAGCTGTCCAAAAAAAATAAATTTAAAGTAAGACATATTATTAGAGATAAAGAGGAACAGAGAATGACATAAGGGTCAGTTCAACAGGTCGACATAATTATCCTATGTTCTTTCACCGGAAGAATGAATAAACAGAGATTTTTTAAAAATTGTAGTAATAAAAATAAATGCACTGCTACATACAATAGCATCGGTGAATCTCAGAAACATAATACTGAATTATAGAATCTATACCTTTCATGTGCTCTTCAAAAACAGGCATAGTTAACCATGGTGTTAGAAATCAGGATACTGGTTGACTCTGAAGGCAGTGATGGTAGAGATTGAAAGGGAGAACATGGAGGCATCTGAACTGCTGGTGATGTTTTATTTCTCATTGTGAGTGGTGATTCCACAGGTATGTTCCCACTGTGCTAATTCATTAAGCTATACATGTGTGAATTATGTTTTTCATATATGCCATACATCAGTAAAGGGTTTATTTTTAAAAAGTAAGTTGATGTGAAATTCTAAAAAATTTTAAAATTACTAGTTTATTAAAGATAATATAATGCCAGAAGTAATGTTAACACAACACACAAAATGCATGTAATAGGAGTCTATATATTTGTGGAAGGGATAGATGGGCAAAACTGGCTTGAAACTTTTTAGCAGCCAAAATTAAAAATGCTAACTTGGTCAGTTATGGGGTGGACAGTGTTCGCGAGTTGAAGACCAACTGTGGATCAGAGTAGTTCAAATACTCCTGGTCCGTAGACCACAGAGAAAATTCATATTCATCATCCTCACAAAAAGAAAAATGTACAATGTACAAGTTATCTTCAACAATAACTTTAGAGTAAATATAGGGATGAGTTTCAAAATACTCCAGGCTCAATTCGTTAAAATAAAAAAACTATATGGAACGGATATTTGAGGGGTGGCGGATTAAGCAAAATCCCATGATAAAATTTTTAAAAATAGGCTTCTTTGATTTACCTAGAGAGAGATTTAAATAGCTCACTAAAAAAAATTGAACAGTGTTCCTTTTAACTCAACTTTTATCAATCCTCACAGTCAAGGTCACACTCCCTAACAAGTACTTGGAACTCAGCTATTCTGTGCTG
Source organism: Tapirus indicus (assembly GCA_031878705.1). NCBI lineage: Eukaryota > Metazoa > Chordata > Mammalia > Perissodactyla > Tapiridae > Tapirus > Tapirus indicus. Next base: position 97,139,539 of record CM062926.1, read on the forward strand.
CCAGTTTGTGCAGGGCCATATGCTGCAACAATCAGTGAAGCAGAAGGTAAGATTAACATCCCCCCTGAAATGTGAGGCGCCTAATGAGGACAGGTGCCTGACCAGAAGGCCGTGGCGTATTCACTCAGAGGTGGACTGAGAGAGTTACTGCCAAGCTTCTCCCCATAGATAAAAGCTTAGGGTGTGTTCTAGCATATATATGAATAAGCAATAATGTCCACAAAGTTCTGTGGAATATAGGGTGATTGCCACAGTTTGATCTGGAAATATTTCTGTAAATGAAACATCTCCAATGTTACCTCTTTCCCCCCCTCTTCTACCACCAAAACACCATCATTAGCCCCTACTAACCACTTACTACATTATTCACCCCTCTAAGAGCTTACATATATTATCTACTTGGTAGCTCAAATAGCCCAATAGTAATGGCAATGATAATAGTCACCAAATAATAAAGACTTCTTGTGTGCCAGGCCCTGTGTTAAGATCTGTACGTAATTGATATCTAATTTAATCCTCCCAACACCACAAGAATTTCTTTAATAGTATCATGTCTGTTATATACATAAGGAAAATTAAAGTATAGAAAAGTTAATCATACAGAGATGAAGTTGAAGAACTAAAGTATGAACCCAGGTCCACACAATTAAATTTGTGCTCTTTTCATTTAAACTGAAGATATTGCCGTTATCTTTTAATTGTTGAGAAAACTGAAGTTTAAAAAGATGGCATAAATAGGCCAAAGTCACATACATTAAAAAGCATGTAGAGTTAAATTCAATTCTATCTGACTTGCAAAGTTTGGCATCAGGGACACACAAAGCCTTTAGTATGTTAACATAAATTGTGGATCTTCAGGAGGGTGCTAGAATGTGCAGCATGTCCTAAATATTTTTAATGACAGAATCCTTTTTTATTTTATACCTATTAACATCTCTGGAAATAACATGTGTGGTACTCACATGTACACACATATAAAAGATAGTTTAGGAAATGCTTTCCTGCCACAGTGTATAAAAGTTTAAAAATACATGTCTATTGAGGATGATTTAGAAAATACAGAAAGCACAAAAAGTAATGAAATCACCATTCTCTGGCAACTAGATGATCAATCTATGTATGTCTGTAGGTATATATGTATGTATATTTTTGTCTATCTGTCAGTCAATTTCTCTTTCTTCAGTATTCTTACTGGTAAAAAGCTCATAGAAATCAAGTGGGGATCAAAATTTTACCCAAATATTAAAGGATTAGAAAGCCCAGCTTATATCTGAAGTGAAAGCAGCACTCTTCTATCATCTTCTCCTGGATTTGAAGACAATCAGGCCCACTGGGAAGGAAGGCCATGCTGATTTAGATACCTAGTTACAGGCAGAAAAGCTGGAGGGTTCTGGGCCTGCTGAATCAGGCATTGGTTGTCTTTTCCTGGGTAACATTCCATTCCTCCCCTCTAGTAATACTCTTTGGTGATATGTCTTTTTACAAACGATCTCAGTGGTAATTTCTATCAAAATCCTTTGATTACCCACTTCACCAGACTAAGGAGATTGGCACGTGAATGCCAATAGGCCCATCAGCCTTTGAAACTGAATCTTGAGCTGAATGACTCAAGGACAGAAAATAGTTAGAGCTGAATTATTTTAATGACAGCCCCTAAAAACACTCCAATTCTTATTGCCTTGTTTCCTGGAGCCACCCAGATTTTTGAGTTACTTTGTATTCCTGCAACTGATTTTTTTCCCTTGAGTCAACCACAGTTGACTAAATCCAAGAGACTCTAAGTTGCATTGATTGTACCACTTGTATTGCATTTACTTCTGGAAACTACATTTTGTAAGGAATGCTGTCAATAAAAGTGACCATAATAATTAATGACAGTAAACCATTTTTTGAAAGTATGAGAATGTCAATATTATTTTTTTAAAAATTAGTAGGATAAGACTTGATACAGAAGAGGCTTATCAGGACCATATCAACCAAAGAAATTTGAAACTCAAATGTGTTACTGTTTAACGTAGTGAATTCCTTGTCAGTGATGGTATTCAATGGACATGGATGATTGTTAAAACTCTCTTTTACTCATATAATCGTCCTTAATGGTAAATCACTATTGCTGCATTATTTGTTTTTAAAACAAAAATGACACCAGTAGCTATGACTCTCTTCCATTGTACCCAACAACATGCCAAGTGTTCCCTGCTCTTCCAAAAGGGCTGTTCACCAGAATATTTATAGGGATTATCAGGTATCTTACAACTTTGGATCTTCCTCTTGTATAATTTTTATACTGCAAATTAGGAAGGGCCAAGTCTGTCTTAGGGCACTAAGAAGGGCAAAGGAAAGAGTCCATTATTTCACATGAGGTTGGAAATGACATAAAAACATCTTTTTGGAGGACACAAATATGTGTTGGTTTACATTTGTAATGCTCGAGCACTAGTAACACTTTTCATTACATGCGTTTAGCAAAGTTTCAATTAGTGGTGACCATCTCTTTGGATCTTAAAGCAATTAAGAAAGAAAATTATTATGAGAGAACATTTCAATTAGTACAAGGATTAATATTTACAGCAACGAGAAAGAGAGAATAGTAGAAAGGAGTAAATTATCTGGCATTTGGGAAAATAGCTAGAATGCCAAGAAGCTCCCACATTATTTTGTCTTAAGCAAATAAAATGTTTTAAGCAAACAGAATGTCTTAAGCAAATATGATTCATTTAACAGATTTTCTTGAAGGTGTACAGAGGGGCTAGACAGAACACAAAATAGGCTTTATTTTGGTATCCCCAAAGCAATCTCTTTCTCCAATACCCCAACCCTTAATTTTTGGTCCTTACATTTCCAAGTATTGTCTAGGTATTTTGTAAAAGGGGCTATTCCTATGAAACTCAGTATTTTATTTAACTACTTAAAAATTCAGAATATCATTCTGAAGCATCTACATTGAGAAATTTCATATGTTTAATAGCAATTATTAATTTTTAATGATCATAAGAAAGAATTGTTCAGCCCTAGATACCTGAATCATGCCCTTTTGCCCTTTTTGGACCTCATCAGTTCTGCTGGACTTGCTGCGAAATGAACAGGATGAGGTAACCTTCTAAAGTATGGAAGAGGCACCAGCTTAAGCAGAGGAGAGAAAAAGAAGAGCTGCTCTCTTAAACATTGGCAATCTAAAGAAGTTCCTCAAATAAAGGAGCACTTTTATTAAAGCAGCAATATTTTGGACTTTTAAATTAGCACACTCAAACTTTAGTTTGTTATTTTTAAGTAGTAATGAGAGAAAATTGAACAGAAGTTATTAGCTTAGTTATTGGTTTTATTAATTAAAAAAAAAAAAAAAGGAGAATCTAGAAGAAAGCAAGTTAACTTTTTTTGTGTGTGTGAGGAAGACCAGCCCTGAGCTAACGTCCGTTGCCAACCCTCCTCTTTTTGCTGAGGAAGACCGGCCCTGGGCTAACATCCATGCCCATCCTCCTCTACTGTATATGGGACGCTGCCACATCAGCGGGCCACCAGGATCCGAACCCGTGAACCCTGGGCTGCCAAGCATGAACTAAACCGCGGGTTCGAACCCTGGGCTGCCAAGCGTGAACTAAACCGCTGTGCCACCGGGCCAGCCCCAGCAAGTTAACTTTTATCAGCAATTTATCCTAAGGAAATGTTAGATCTGCCTACCTCCATGAGAAATGAGGAGAATTAGGGTTCCCTACCTGCTTATCTCACTGTATTTCCAAGAAGACCCAATGTGGATCAGGTACACAGGAACTTAATTGAGCTATGTTGCAAGTGTATTTTCAGTCTGAGGAACAAAGAATATAAAAGCTGTTTTTATTAGTTCAATTCAGTTCACCAGCAAAGGAAGTATCTGACAGTACCAATGCCATTCTCTCTTCATGTTCTAACTCTGGTGTAAACAGCCCAATCATCTTTACATACATTTCTTCTTTTGTCATTTATGATTCTACTAAACATATACATCCATGTATATTTACCAACATGGTTTCTGATAGCAAATGGAATGAGGATTCTCCACACCTAGACTTGTAAGCCCATGTGTTTCCTGGATCCCAGAGGAGGTAGCAAACAAATGTTGAATATGCAAGTCAAGGACATAATGGGTACCCTGGTTCTGTCTTTCTCTGAGGAATCAGAAAATATAAGTTCTTAGAAGTAAGTGATGCGGAAAAATAAGTCATACAATATTTAAATAAAGGGAAGATAATAGATCTTAGCATGTCCTGGAAAGGCATTATGGAGTATTCAGCCTATATTGACTGGGAACCTATGAGATTTCTAACACTGTGTAAGTCGTTAGGGAAATTGCTAAGAGTAAGACAAAAACAACTGTTCTAATGAACATTATTGTAATAAGGGAACTTGTGTAAGGGCGGATGTGTTAGGAAGGGTTTACTATTAAGTGATAAAAGAAAAAATAATTTCAGGTAGAGGATAATAGCATGAAAAAAACTCATAGAAGTAAAGAATAGAATGGTGGTTGCCAGGGCCTGGAGGATGGGGAGAAATGGCTAGTTGCTAACCGATGGGTATATAAAATTTCAGTTACGCAAGATGACTAAGTTCTAGAGATCTGCCGTACAACATTATGCCTATAGATAACAATACTGTATCGTACAACTAACAAATCTGTTAAGAGAGTATATCTCATGTTAGTTTTCTTACCACAAAAAGAAAGGAAAGAATGAAGGAAAGAAAGAATGAGGGAGGAAGGGAGGGAGGGAAGGAAGGAAGGAAGAAAGACCTAAGGGAAAGACGAGAAGCTGGTCAGTAGAAACTGAAGAACTGAAGAGAAGATCTAGCCAACAGGAAGCAAGTAATTGATGTGAGTTTTCTCAAATACCCAAAGGTTCTGCTGTTTAACTGTGTGGTGATATGGTCATCAATAAACAGAGAAAATACCATCTGGAGAAAAATAGATTTGCTTGTTTGATACAAAATTAGCAGTCAAGTTTAGAGTGGAAAGTTCATATTGAAGAATAGTAGAAAACATAATAGCTACATCTTGTTCCAGATTGTGCCTTAGATTTGAAGCAGGAGGATTCCAATTTTGCCATGAAGATCATTTGGAGTACTTTGCATGGAAGAAACAAGAAATGATGGGTTGTTGATGGATAGAGTAGAGGTAGAACAGAGACAGGAAGATTATTGGAGATTGTAAAGCTTCTAGATTAGGATGATGAAAATTAATGGGCTTGAAATAATGAAATAGCTGTGGAAGATATTAAAGTGAAGAATCTGAACACTATTCATTGGAATTTTCAAAATAGTTAATGGGCTACATGAGAGATGAATCAGGTGACATTTTAGATGAGCAAACATAAAGTGAGCAGAGACAAGAATGTGCATACTATTCACGAGGATCAAACAGAAACTAAATGTAACGGGAGCAGAAGCAGTGCTCTGTAAGTGGAGTATTTCTTGCTTTCTGGACCACTAAACTTCTAATTAGTGAACTCTTACAATAAACCGAATGTTTTCATAATAGGCTGATGTATTTGTTATATCTGATGGTTTTTCTCTCTCACTGATGGAGAAGTACTTATGATGTTTCAAGATCTGTTCTGTATTGAGTAATAATTCTCTGCATATATTCTCCTATTCATGACATTTTTAAGAGGCATATTCTCTCATTACCGTTTTACAGATAAGAATGCTGAAGCTTAGAGAAATTAAGTAACTTGCCCATCATCACAAGGGTATAGATTCAGGTCTGAAGAATCCAGAATACAAGATTTTGGCAAAAATAAGCAACCTGATTGGAAAAAAAAATTTAATGTATGATCAGGTAGGGAACACAAGAATAATTGTAAATGTCCAACAAACATATTTCAAAAAGTGAGACTCCATAATATTCAAATAAATGTAAATTAAATATCAATAAGTTGTTGCTTTTCAACTCTCAGATCGGCAGAGATGCAGAAGATTGTTTCCAGTGCAGCATGTGGTATGGAAATGGGCACATTTTCATACTGCCCCAGACAATTTGGCAGCATATATGCAATTCTATAATAATAAGCAATTTCTTTGACTCAGTAATTATCCCAAGGAATTGATCTGAAGTGTTTATATGAGAATTTCCATGACCGTATTACTAATCATAACAAACATAATGAAACAGACAACAGAATTTGGCCTTGAAGCAGGTACTGATTGAAGGGAGTTTAGCCCAAATAACTTAGTTATTATTAAAATTACTTGTGCAATTTTTAAAGAAATTGAAAAGATAGATCAATACGTTAATAGTATTTATTTTATATCACAGCACTGTTATTAGTTTCCTATGGCTACTTAACAAAGTACCACAGAAAGTGTTGCTTAAAACAACGGAAATTTATTCTCTCACAGTCCTGGAGGCCAGATGTCTGAAGTTAAGGTGTAGGCAGGTCACGCTTCCTCTGAAGACTCTAAGGAAGACTCTTCCCGTCTCTTCTTAGCTTTAGGGAGTTGTCAGCAATAGTTGCTCTTCCTTAGTTGTAGATGCATTGCTCCCATCTCTGCTTCCATTGCATTGTCACATGGCGTTCTTCTTGTGTGTCTTGCTGACATTGAATATCTCTTTCTTTATAAGGATACCAGCCACTGGATTTAGGGCCCACCCTAATCCAGTATGACCTCATCTTACTTGATTACATCTGCAAAGACCTTGTTTCCAAATAAGGTTACATTCACAGCTACCCGGGGTTAGGACTTCAATATATCTTTTTTGAAGGAAACAATTCAACCCATCATAGGCAATTTTATAATTAAATATAATATTAGTAATCAGAAAAAAAGTATTTACTTTTTAAGGGGGTACATAAATAATTTGTTATTATCTGGAAATAAGTTTAGGTTTTTATAAATTAATTTAGTTCACCCAAAATATATGATATCAGCCAAAATGGTGGTTTTGCGTGGATCTGGCATTTATGAAGCAGTAGGGCATTTCAATACCTTTTCCTGTGGAGATTGACCAGTGAATTCCAGAAACAGTTTCTAAATTAACTAGTATAGTACCAAAGAACTTTTTCAGTCACGAAGAGAAAATGGTCAGCATGGGCTTCCTGATAAATGATGTCTTTATCTGATGGGCCCATTGAGAATATAAAGGGAATCTCTTCAAAGAACTAAAAATATTCATTGAAAGAATTCTGTTAACCTAACTCAATTTTTTCCCCACTGAAAAGAAATGGGTAGGAACAAGGGAACTTCAGTGTTCCCCCCCACACACCCCAAAAACCATTTGCACTGCTCTCCCTAATTTCTTAAATATTATTACGTCTTTTGTCCCACCTTTATTGAGATATAATTGACATACAACATTGTACATGTTTAATATGTACAACAGGATGATTTGATACACTTATATATTATGAAATGATTGCCACAATAGGGTTAGTTAATACCTCCAACACCTCACATAATTACTTTTTGTGTGTGTGTGTGGTGAGAACATGTAAGGTCTACTTTCCTAGCAACTGTTACCATAATGAAAAATCCAAAGAAACTGAAATAGCACATGAAAAACCTGTGTTATTTGTCTACAAAATTATAAATGAGGATTTTAAGTAGCCTGCCTTCTTTCAACTCAGTTCTATTAATGCAGTTGCATAGATGATTTCTCAGGCGGTTGTAACCTTTGCACACAACTCAAACACTATGTTCTAGTGTTTGATATGCAAAGTATCCCAGGTGGTATGCGATAAATAAAAGATTACTGTCCTTGGCCATTGCCATCTTTACAAGTCTCCTGCGCACAAATACCAAAATCTACCATAGGAGTTATCTGTGTTATTGAGAATTAGGGTACATTGAATATTCCCTTTTGTTATGCTCTATGAATTTGGGAACTTGGATAAATTTTAACAGTATCAATAATTAGTATCTATTCTAGGGGGAGAAACAAGCTGATTAGTGAAATAAAATCTTTCATTCAACAGAATATGATATAAGATATATTAGGCACTGGGTTAGGTCCTGGATATAGGCAGGTGAGAATACATGGTCTCTGCCTTCACACAACTCACACCATGGTGAAGAGAGCACAAATATGTGCAAGTATACTATATATACTAATTGGCCATAAGAAAGATAAATAAAATGTCAGGAGATCACAATGTGAAGAGTGATAAATCCTGTTTGAGGCATACAGGGATTCTTCAAAAAAAAATAGGAGATTTGTACTCTGAACTTTGAATGATACATAAAACATCTTCTGAAATGGTAATAGGAAGAATATTCCCAGTGGAGCTAACCCTGGTCAAGGATCTGAAGGTACAGAAGAGCAGGGGTGCTTTGGAAACAGTGTTTAGTTTGCTTTAATGACTTTTTGAAGGAAGGGGTGTAATCTGAGAGGGGCCAAGAGGTGGGTCACAGTCAGCCTGTAAAAAGCCTTATTTGATGTTAAGGAATTTGCATTTTATCTTTTGGGCATTGGAAAATCATTGGAGCTTTACTACTGCTACTATCATTATATAACTATTTATTGAATACCTATCACTATACTAAGATATAGGGATATATCCATGAACCAGAAAGAAGATATATCACTGATCTTGTATGATAGAGTGAGAGACAGACAATCAACAAGAAAAGGATCACAAACATGAGATAATTACAGCCTGAGATGTGCCATGGATAATGCACTAGAAAATAACCATAGGAGGCTCTTGAATGCACATTGTCATTGTCATGGTGGGCACCAGTATGATGGCAAAAGAGATGCGTCCTTAAACTCAGTGAGGTAGCCAGAAAGAAAAGTATTAATATGGCAGCTTCAGAAGATTTTGTAGTAGTGTGGCTGTCTTCCATGAACAGATGGGAGCACGAACCGGGAAACTTATGCTGTGACTCTTCAAATGACTCTGATTACCCAGGCGTGAGATGCGGTTATTCTCAGATTATCCACACATCAGGTGATGCCCCAAACCAATAAATAGTTTTCTCCTTAAGGCTCATGAAACTTAAAACTACCCAATACTCAGAAGTTTTGTTTACATCTTTAGACAGATTAAAATGATAGGGAACATGTTCTCTTACTATAAGTGTAGGCTAAATTTTTTTTATCTAAGCTAATGCATGCATTTAAATTAATAAAATAATATGATCATAAATATGAAATAAAGCCTGTCAAAATTTATACAGAAATTTCATTGATATCTTGTTTGATATTTTTTTAATTTTAGTTTTGGAAACACATTCATTCAGTTATATTTAGGAGAAAAATTTAATTTGTCCTTGTAGAAAGATTCAGTGTCTTTCTCTTGGTGAGATAATGAAAAAGGAGCCTGCATCAACTTTTTAATTAAGGAGTCATATGAGTTATAATATTTGGCCCTAGAATCACCATTGCTATAATGTGTTTTCCATAGCAAACTTTGATGTGAAGAAAGCTGTTTTGACTAATGTCCTTAAATAAGAGTTTATTATGACTTAACGTCATAACTTTTGTTCCACATGAAGTCTGTAAGCAAGTACATCTACAGTTATACAAGTTTAAATGTGATTTGATACCTGATGAAGCCTATTTAAACTGCACCTTAGCTTATGTACTACGCCATACTTACCAAGTTTATATTAACACAGACATTTAATTTTAAGAAAATCACATTTTTGCAAGAAATATAAATGAACAAAATTTCTCTTTTTACATTTGAAAGTATCCAATAAATATGGAAGCTTTCTTGGAGATTTAGTTGATTACTCTTCAAATTTCTGCCTCAGGATATAAGCCAAAAACTATATCTCATAGCCTAACAGATATATTCCAAGGTGAATAAGGAACATGAATGAAAAACACATAATTTATTCAGTCATTTTAAATAATGAGGTGTCTCAAAAAATCTTACCTTAGAAAACTTATTATGAGGATTATTTTTTGAAATATTATAAGCAATTTATTATGAGCAATGCTCATTTATTATGAGCAAGATTGGTTGACCAAATCACACAAATACACATGAGCGTGCACAATCAGAACAGCCTCTGAAGCCTGATGTTCTTATTACACGGCCACTGGATCGCACAGAATGCTGCTGTCCTTTCAACTGCCATAGAGATTGTTTACAAATCAAAATTTATATTCTATTTGCAATATGATCAGACACTTATTCAAATACTAATTTTTCAAATATGAGTTTAAGAGCTTAATCAACCTTTAGTTTATATTTATTAGCTAAAATGATTTTTAAAGCTGATTAGACACAATCAAAATTATGCAAATTTCTTTGTTTTGATGAACAGATTTGGTTCCAATCAAATTGGCATTTTAATAGGAGAGTTTTCTCCTATTTTGTAAACACACATAAAATACTTGATTAGAAACTGTCAGACAGGGGTATTGACACGAATCTTGGATATCAAGGCCAAGGATATTGGTTTCAAAATAAAACCTAACCTAAGCCAAAACTTCTAGAAATTAAATTCAACAGTTTATTAAAACCTATACACTTTCATTCATTGATAAAGAAGTAAATTGACAAAAAAAAATTAAGGCGGATAAAGGCAGGGAAAGAAGAAATGTGAGAGGTGAGTATGAAAGAAACAATAAAAATTAAAATCCTTGCTTCATGTCAACATTTACATATTACTTCAGTATGGACATGAAGTAAAAGCAAATAATTGTAAAACTGAAAATATATACAAGCTTCTGATTGGAGTTTCATTGTTAATAAAAATTAAGGTATGTCTTAACAATTTCCAAATTTTTATGCCCTATCTTTCATGAAGAAATCTTTTTTTGAAAAAAAGATGAACTTAATTATTGAAAATTTATGGCACCACATTGTTCCCAAGATTGTTCAGATATATAATGCTCAAGTTAATTTCTTTTCTGTTTTTATTTTGACATAATTTCAAGAGAAAAGGTGCAAGAAGAATACAGGAAATTCCCACATATCCCTTGTTAGGTTCATAATTTGTTGACATTTTGCCCCATTTGCTTAAATGCATACAGATAGATAGATGGATAGATGGATAGATAGATAGATGGAATTCATTATGAACATTTGATAAAAGGTTGGTGACTTTATGCTTCTTTGCCACTCAATATTTCAGTATGTATTGTTTTATGGACAAAGGAAGGAATTCTCTCACATGACCAGAGTACAATGATCAAAATCAGGAAATTTTAGCATTAATATATTTTCACAGTATAATCAACATTCCATATTCAGATGTCATCAAGTGTCTCAATGACCTCCTTTATAACTATTTTTTTTCCCGATTCAAGAATCAATCTAGGATTGCACAATTGGTTTAGTTGTCATATTTGTTTAATCTTCTTTATATGAAACAGTATTTCAGATTTTCCTAATCCTCTTGGCCTTACAATTTTTGAAGAGTGGAAGACAGATATTTTGTAGATTTTTATTCAGCTGGGATTTGTCCTATGATTGGATTCAAGTTATGCATTTTTGGAAGGAGTGCCACTGGGGTGATGTTGGGTCCTTCTCAGTTCATCATGTCAGAGACGTATGATGTTGGTATGTGCCAATATTGGTGATGTAGCAGTGTACTCTCCAAATCTCTTCCTTGCTCAGACATGGAGCTGGGTAGAGAGCTGATGGGCAGGCAGTCACTTCTCTCACAATACCTTTTCCAGGATGCCAGGCCCCAAATATGATGCACCAGAGAAGAACACGTGAAATGGTTTTTACAAATAGTAAAAGAGTTCCATAAGTTCTGGCTATCCAGTACTGGACTTGATGTATAGTAATATTAGTTTGGGGGATCTGAATCTTTTCTAAATAGGCTTCTAATGGCCAATGGTTTTGCTGAGCAAAATTGAATGTGATTCACATGTTGTAACACCTGTTCCTTCTGCAAATTTTCAGTGTCTTCATACACTGGTTCCCAATGGTATTTCTAAAGGTGTATCAGTTTCATCCACAGTCAGTTTATGGGTTACTGTTATTCTTTTATACTCCCCAACAATTAGTGATCATTTATGCCATTTCCTGCACAGGACACTCATGCTAACAGCATAACAGTTTATATTTTTCCTCTACTAGAGAACCAGCTTAACGTTTCTCATGTAACACTGGACCTATCCCCTTTCTTCCATGACTAACTGTAGTCCCACATTTTTCCCCTAAGCTCTACACAAACCTTTCACTGCCATCTGGTTTCAGGTACAAGATAACATCTATCTTAGTAGCATTTTTTCTGTTGACATAATATCTTTCTTTTCTTCTCTTTTTCCCCAATTAATTGAAAAGTATAGAGTTTGCTAGAGCATACTGAAAACTCTGGAGAAACCTAACTTTAATCAAAATGTGGGTATAGAGGGCTTCTCCCAGAAAACTTCATCCTTGTCTAAATCTACTCACTTCTCTATTGTTTTACTTCAACAAATAATGAAATCTAGACACCTAACTCATTCTATTTTCTGGACTGGAGAAATGGCATCATTTCTTCTTTTTTTTTTTTTTTTGTGAGGAAGACCAGCCCTGAGCTAACATCCGTTGCTAATCCTCCTCTTTTTGCTGAGGAAGACTGGCCCTGGGCTAACATCCGTGCCCATCTTCCTCTACTTTATATGGGACGCCGCCACGGCATGGCTGACAGGCAGTGCGTCGGCGGGCGCCCAGGATCCGAACCGGTGAACCCCGGGCTGCCAAGCACGGACGAAACCGCTACGCCACCGGGCGGCCCCCGTATCATTTCTTCTTTAAGTGTTTGGTAAAATTCACCAATGAAATCATTTATGCCTGGTGTTTTCCTTTTTAGAAGGTTATTAATGAAATAATTTCTTTAATAGACATAGTCCTATGCAGATTTTGTCTCCTTTTCCTTGTATGAGCTTTTTGTAGTTTGTATCTTTTAAGGAGTTGGTCCATTTCATCTAGATTATCAAATTTTGGGCTACAGAGTTGTTCATAGTACTTTGTGTGTGTGTGTGAGGAAGATTAGCCCTGAGTTAACATCTTCACTAATCCTCCTCTTTTTGCTGAGGAAGACCGGCCCTGGGCTAACATCCGTGCCCATCTTCCTCTACTTTATATGGGACGCCGCCACAGCGTGACTTTGACAAGAGGCGCATCAGTCCACGCCTGGGATCCGAACCTGCGAACCCTAGGCCACCGAAGCCAAGTGCGTGAACTTAACCGCTATGCCACTGGGCTGGCCCCCGTAGTACTTTTAAAAATTATTCTTTAATGTTATGGGATCAGTAGTGATGACCCCTCTTTCATTTCTGATATTAGTAACTTGTGTGTTCTCTCTTTCTTTCTTTGTTAACATGGCTAGAGGTTTATCATATTCATTGATCTTTTCAAAGAATGGGCTCTTGGTTTCACTGACTTTTTTCTATTGAGAGAAACTCCTGTGGGGGTCTCACTCTAATGGGCACTCTGCCTCCAGCAATTGGTCAAAATTACTATGTCAGTGTTTCTTCCAAATTATGGCTCCAGAGGCTTCTGCTCAATGCAAGCTGATGTAGACTGTGATTCTCTATATTCGCTGTCTCTTTAGATTTGGGGGTGGTAGTCTGCCCCGCAACCTCAATTCACTGATTTGTCCAAGAAAAGTTATGATTTCAGTTTGTTCAGTTATTTTCCTGTTGTAAGGATGGAAGTGACAACTTCCCAGCTCTTTGAATGTCAAAGCTGAAACTAGAAATCTCTGCAATGTCCTTTATTTTATAGTTTTATTTTCCCAGTGGCCCTAATGCTATAGTCACTTCTGTTTCCACCATAATGGACTCCCCCTGAGAAGGTATTTCTACCTTCAGGGCTGCCCCTACTGGTTATACTCACCCTTTGCACTGTTCTGCCTGTAGTTCACGCAGCTTGGTGTTATGTTCCTGGTTTGGTCATATAGTTTGTCATAATTCATGCAAGATCAGACATCACATCACAGATCAATAAATATGGTAGGTAATTCCCTTCAAATTTCACTCCTTATGTTTTCTCACATTGTTTAGACAAAATGCACTGTCTAGACACATAGAAAGAAATATTATTTTAGATGATTGTGAACTCACAATGAGTTAGGAAGATAGTGCAAAATATCCGCTTACGGTTTCCACAAGTTCTCTCTCATATCATGCTGAAGCTAGCCCCAATAGTGTCTAAAAACTCTTCTTCTAGACTCCATTCTCCTCCTTTGCCATCTTCTCTCAATCATCCCTTCAGTCTTTTACTCCCTCGGCTTCACTCTTCAGGGTCCCACCTCCATCCTAGATGTGCTCATATTCTAGGTTTTTCTCTTTCTCTCTCGCTCTCTCTCTCTCTCTTTTTTTTTTTTTTTTGCTGAGGAAGATTCACCCTGAGCTAACATCTGTTGCCAATCTTCCTCTCTTTTTGTATGTGAGTTGTGGCCACAGCATGGGCACTGACAGATGAGTGGTGTAGGTCTGCACCTGGGAACCAAACCTGGGCCGCTGAAGTGGGGTGTGTTGAACTTAACCTCTAGACCACCAGGGCTGGCCCTCTAGATCTCTCTTTTTACTCTATCCTCCAGTAGCAGTGGCTGCTCCACGTTGGGGAGTATATTAGGTCTTCACATTCTTCAGACAGGAGAATTTATAAGAAAAACAAAATTGATTGGCTCTTATAGAATAATGTTGACACTAGAATAAAAACCACAGCCCATGCTATGATCTATGATATCTTATACAATCTAGACCCAATTTCCTGCTCTCTCTCTCTCTTTCTTAATCACTCTAACCTCCTTACTATTCCTCAAACACACTATAAATATCCCTGTCTCAGGAACTTTATGGGTCCCTGCCTAGGATGTACTTCCCCTTGGTTCTCTCCCTCACTTCATTCTTGTCTCTGCTAAATGTGACTTCATCTTAAATTTCTTCATTGAATAATCTATACAAAATAGCTGCTATTCCTGACCATGTCCATTATTTCCTGCTCCCTCATGTATTCTTTGGTTGAATAAATGGACATATTTTGCCATTAATTCTTTTTCTTTACTGTCTCACACAAAAAACTCCTTCCTTGCCTGGAAGAGAAAGTAAGGAGGAATAAAATTCCACCTAATGAATATGGTAGTATATATAAAATAATGTATCTCAAAAATGAAAGCAAAGAAAGGAACAGGATGTTTTCAGAGGATGAAATAAAGGATATGATGTTAGTTTGGGCTGCCAGAAAAGGCTTTCCAGAAGAAATTTAAAGCGAGACTTCAAAGATGAGCAAAATCCAATTATGTGAAAATCGGAGTGATAAAGATTTTTCAGGCAGAAGAAATAGCACTTGGTGGGAAAGCACTTGGCACATTTAGGGACATGAGAGATGCTTGCAGATGAAATAATCAGTAGGGAGAGGACTTATCGTGAGAAGAGTTTGGAGAGCCAGGTAGGGGCTGGAAACTAGGATCCCTGATAGATCATGTATAGAAACATGGATATAAATTTTAAGTGGGAAAGGAAGCCATTGAAAAGTTTTAGGCAAGAGTAACAAAGCAATTTGTGTTTTAAAATTATCACCTTAGTTGCAGTGTGGAAAATGAAATGGAAAGTGACAAGATAATTAGAGATGAGACCAGTCAGGAGATTATTGCAGTACTCTAGATGAAAAATGATGGTGATCTGCACCAGAAAAGAAGAACAGAAATGGATGGTATATATCTTTGTGAAGCAGAATCAAATTGACTTAGATTGACTAGATTAGAAGTGAGGGGAAGGAAAGAAAGTGTCAAAAGTGTCCCAGGACTGACTTGTGTGACTGGATGGATAGTGGAGCCATTTACTAATTTGGAGAAGTCTGTAGGAAGAAACCTCTTACACAGAGGCCTGGGGTGAGGGGAGAAATCAACAGTTCAGCTTAGTTGTGTTCTTTGAAATACCTTAGAGTGACCAAGTGGAGATTCAAAAAAGGTAATTAGATACACAAGTATAGAGCTTGGAAGAGAGGTTTGAGCTAATGAGAGAAAACTGGAAGCTTTTTCTATTATACCATCTCACATATTTCTAAACAATTCACTTTTTAAATATGATATAAATATATTGATAGTTCTAGCTCTTTCCAATAAGGTGTCATATTTTGATCATAGTGTAGAACAAGAAAAAAAGGACTAATAACTATTGAGTGTAGACTATTTCCAAAACACGGATAGATGCTTTACTTTTTTTTCTTTTCTCGATAATGCTATACATTTAATTATTTACATTTCACACATGGGAAAACTGAGATTTAAAAAGGTTAATTAAATTGCCCTAGGATCAAGCAGCCTATAAGTGGCAGAACCAATATTCAAGCTCAGATTTTTGTTATCAAAATCCATTTTCTTTTTATATCACCATGGTGTGAATACATATTTTTCCTTTCTTCCTTAATGAGAGTCAACAATAACAGTCAATTATTTCCAGAATGGAGACAAATACAGTGATGTTGCTATAAGAACATATGTAACCACAACGGATAAAATAACATCCTTTCTTGGAAGCTATGACTACTTCCAAGTAAAGCCTATAAATATTTTATCACAGCAGTTAAAGAAATAGTGGTATGAGTTAAGCAGCACTTTCATTTACTTCCAAACGTGAGTATATGAGTATTTTTTGGTGAATTTTGTAAAAGTTCTAGTTTGCCTACAATTTCAAAAAGTCTAGGAAGTAAGTTCAAGTATCTTAAAACATGCATACACATACACAAACTGGGCCTTAGTACCCATTTGTTATATCCAACACAGAAATTTGGTATTTTAGGGGTTTAAGTTATTCCTTAAGGTAAGAATTAAGCACCTGATCAAAATTCCGGTACTGTTTATTATCAGAATTACCTAGAGGGCTGGTATTTGCTGTTCTTGCTATCTTTGACAGGGGGCAGGGGCAATGAGAAACATCGCCTCCTAAGAGGATTTTTCCCAAACGTGATCATGCATTTTTTAAAACATGAAGAATTCTATTCTGATAGCTTACTACATAATTCATCTCATTTGGAATATAAAATGATATTCTCTCTCTGTCTTTCTCTAAAGAGTTTGGAGGAAATAGGATTGTAGTATGAGCAGACTGGAGATACTCCTTTGTGTTCTTGCTGATGTATGAAAATAATTTATTTTATTATCTTTCTGAAAACATTGCAACAAAATCTAAACATTCTCTTTGATGTATCTTCTACTTTGTGTAACCTGGAGAAGTTGTTCTGTTTCATCTAAATGTGTAATTCTGCCCTTTCATATTTCAATCAGCATCTAGAGTAGTAACAATAATAATATTAAAGATTTTCTTTTGCTGAGGAATATTTGCCCTGAGCTAACATCCATGCCAATCTTCCTCTATGTTTTAGTGTGCTGGCTGCCAGCAGAGCATGGCCGCTAACAGAATGATGTAGGTCCGTGACCAGGAACTGAACCCGGGCTGCCGAAGCAGACTGCACTGAACTTAACCACTAGGCCACCGGGGCTGGCTGTTGAAGATATTTTTAAATACTGAAATTCTTTTTGAAATAAAATTTAATTATTTTATTCTTTTTTATTGCTCTATTAGAAAATCATTTTAGAATATTAAAATTTTAGAATTAAAAATTATATAATATGAAGTGGTTTTGTTTTACCCTGAAAGAAGGAGAAAAGGAAGAAAGGGGAGGATGTGTTAACTTACTGAGGGTGATTAATATATGCCTTTGAGAGATTGCTTGTGTGGTTCTCAATACCTTGTGATTTAGGATTTTTTTCCATTATAAAGATGATTAAAGTAATTCTCAAAAAATTCAAATAATTAGCCCAAACTGACACGATTAGTAAAAGAAAGAGTTGCGCAAGTTTGACATTATACTCTGGAGTGAAACAGTTGTCTTAACATATTCATGAGTCACTGAGAATGATTAGATTCTACTATTTACTTTTAGTATGCGCTTAAAAATCTGTGGAAATTCCCAAATTTTCATAGTGGAAGTAGAGAAAATAAAGTCTGTAAAAGAAAAGAATTAGTTCCAAGATCATTTGACAAATAAACATAGAATCAGTTATTCTTACCCTGGTTCTTTGTTCACAGACATTTCAACTTGACTGGTATTTTATTGCCCAATGAACACTGTATAGATATACCACCATTCATTTATCTGTTCGTATCTATTGGCTTTTTATTTGGGTTTAATATTGTTACAGAAACATCTTTTTTTGGTTTATATTTATTTGGTATATCCTTTTGCATCACTTTATTTCCAACTACTTTGCATTAATTTGAAATATTTCTTTACTACACAAAATATTGGAATTTCTTTCTTTAGTTTAGTTAAGTCTGAGAGACCCAGTCTTTTGAGTGGTGAGTATCCTAGTCCAGGTTCTCTTGAAGCAGAACCTGACATGGAATTCTGGTACAAATGATTTATTGAAGAAATGCTCTTAGGAGAAACCTGTAAAGGAGTGAGAGACACAGGATGGAACTGGGGCAAGGAGCTAATCAAAGATGTATTTCAGTTGATGTCTACTCTTAGGTTGATCAAATGAAAAGCTCTGAATCCTAGAGTTGTCCAAACTCAAGACAAGAGGGACAGCTTTTTGTATTCCCTATCAGTTAAGTGATTGTCTGTAGGCCACTTCTGGGTCAAGGGTGTAAGTTTCCATGCCTTTCTTGGCAAAGTGATTCTCCTTGGACAAGAGCAATTTTCCAGAGTAGAGTAAAGCTATGAGCCATCAGATGCCTATGTTCATAGCAGACAGTGCACTGGCAATAAAGGGGGTGTGGGTAGGGCACCAACAGCATCTACTATAGTTTACTGCTTACACTGCTCAAGTCATCTTCTCACACTGGTTCACTCCATCTGGGCACAGTTTCTCTAGGATTCTTTAGACACAATATCTGGGGAAAGTTTAAAGATGAGTCGTTTAGGAATATACAGTAACCCCAATCTTAAATGAGCTGTTACCGATACTCATTTTGTCTTACCACAAATTCTAGATTCCAATTCCCTCAAGGAAAACTCCTGTTGGATTAGATGCCTTGTCTGCTGGAGTGAACCAGACAGTCATACCTGAAGTGACTGAATCCCCAATTAGGATGTCTGACTGAGCCATTGTTGTTGTACTTGTCCATTTAAAGATAAAACTGTGAAATAAGAATGTAGTGTGATATTCTATTTTATCACTTACACATCCAATGTTTTTCTTCTTGCTCCCATTATGTAATAGCAGACCTACCTCTAATGATGATGACAGTCAATGAACCTTGACAGTATGTCTACCCGTTTCTTTGCCTGCTAACAAACAGTCACAAGAAGCCTAAGATGAAGAGGAGATCATCATAGCTTTAAACTTAGTGGGGCTATTGCTGAGTCCCCTGGTGACACTGCTCAGTAAACCAAGTCCTCTAGAAGCACAGAGCCTAATATTACAGGGAAAGGAAGCACAAATTCCCCAAGTACATTACCAGGACTTTTAGAGAGCAGGGTCACTCCTATTTCCACCTCTTGTTTTCTGTGCATGTGTAGTCTACATATTGGGAAACAGAACTATATAATGAATATTGGTTTATGGTATGTATGACACACAGAAGGATAGTGTACCATCTTTTTAGGGTGTCACAATCAAGCTGATGCTCAGATGCGCTTTCAAGAGACTGCTCAATTACTATCAGGCCAGCAGCCTCCGGATGATGTGGTATGTGAATACCAAAATTATGTGCTCACTGTTACATCTTTTGCTCGAGAGTGGATCTCTTGGTCCAAGGTGATGTTAGTGAGATCTCATACTGGTAGTTTGTATACTCTGTGAACTCTTGGATGGTGGTGCTCACTGAGGCACTGCTAATTAGAAAGGGAAGCTCATAGCCAGAATATATCCCGTACAGAGTGAGTTGCCCAGAGGAAGGGATTCAATGTAACCAACCTTCCACTATGTCACTTGTTGGTCTCCTCATGGAATGGTACCTTATGGGGAACTCAAAGTTGATCATTATTTCTATTTCTTCCTGTGTCCATTTGGTAAATCTGTTTATTCAAATAATTTGACCATTTAATTTAAGTTATAAAATTTATTGGAATAAAGATGTTCATGATGTTCTCTTATTACCTTTTAAATATCTAGCATATCTGTAATGACATCTTCCTTTAAATTTCTGAGTGGAATGTGATTTTTGTGTTTCTCTCTCTCTCATTTTCTCATCTGTCATGATTACCACATTTCAATTTCATTAATCTTTTCTAAGAACCAGCATTTGTCCTTGTCAATTTTCTCTGTTTCCTATTTTCTAAAACTTTCTTTTTATTATTTCCTTTCTTTTATATTCTTTAGGTTTAATTTTCTTTTGTGAAGAGCAAATTAAGCTTCTTGTGACAAAGCTTAGATTGTTTTTATTTTAAAGCACTTTTGATATGGTGGAGTGAACCAGACCTTCATACCTGAGGTGATATATGCCATTATTACTATAAATTTTATTCTGTGGAGGACAATTTTACTGTTTTAATTGCATTACGTGAGTTTTGATACATCTTCTTCATTATTATTATTTAGAATATCTTAAATAAATTCTTATAACAATTATGAAAACTGCATGCATTGATTTAATTGAAGATCACAGTGCACCCGCTTAGAGTACAGACTAAAGAGCCGGAGAGACAGCCTGAGCTTTAATCCTGGCTCTTCCTTTTACTGACTGCACTCTCTTAAGCAAGTTACATAATCTTTTTGAAGATGATTTTCTCATATGTGAAATAAGGATGAAATTATTTTACCTACTTCACAGAGTTGTTATAAGGGATAGGGAAACTAATATATGTAAAGCTTTCAAAATACATCTATATTCTTTCAGAATAGTGCTTAGTGCATAGCAAGCAATATATACATTTCACTAAAAAATAAAACTAGTCAATGAAATTCATTGGATATTATTCATAGAGTCCTAAACATCTTTGTTGAGATATAATTCATGTACCACAAAATTCATCCATTTAAATTGCGCGATTCAATGGTTTCAGTATATTCACAGAGTTGTCAGTCATCACCATAATCTAAATTTAGAATATTTTTATTACCACAGAAAGAAATCCCCTACCTTTATTCCCTTCCCCAACTTTAGGTAACCACTAATCTGCTTTCTTTCTTAATAGATTTAATTATTCTGGACTTTTCACACAAATGGTATCATAAAATATGTAGTCACTTATGACTGACTTATTTTGCACTCGGTGTAATGTTTAGAAGGTTCTTCCATGTTGTAGCATGTATCACTACTCCATTCTTTTAAAGGCTGAATAATATTCCATTATATGACTATACCACGTTTGTTTATTCATTCATCAGTTAATGGCGATTTGTGTTGTTTCCACCTTTCTGCCATCATGAATAGTGCTGCTATGAATATTTGTGTACAAGTTTTTGTTTCTAACACCTGTTTTTAATTATTTTTGGTATATACTCAGGAGTGGAATTGCTGGGCCAAATGATCACTCTATATTTACCTTTTTGAGAAATTGCCAAAGTGCTTTCCAATGTTGTTCTTTATTTTAAAGGAGACACTTTTCAAGCTTTCACTGCTAAGTATGATGTTACCAGTGGGTTTTTCATAGATACACTTTATCAAGTTGAGGAATTTCCCTTCTATTCCTAGCTTATTGTGGATTTTTATAAATTAAATGATGTTAGATTTTGCATGATTTTACATTCACATTAGAAATATATGAGGGTTCCAGTTTCTCCAAACCCTCACCAACACTTATGTCTTTTTTGTTTTAGCCATTCTAGTGAATGTGAAGTGGCATCACACTGTAATTTTGATTTGAATTTCTCTAACGACTAATGATGTTAAGAATCTTTGCATGTGTTTATTGTGTATCTTCTGTGGAGAATTTTCTATTCAAATCCATTTCCAATTTTCTAAATTGGATTATATGTCTTTTTTCTTGGTGAGGAAGATTGACCCTGAGTTAACATCTGTGCCAATCTTCCTCTATTTTGTGTGTGGGACACCACCACAACATAGCTTGATGAGCAATGTGTAGGTCCACGCAGGGGATCTGAGCCCACGAACCTTGGGCCGCTGAAGCGGAGCACATAAACCTAACCACTATGCTGCCAGGCTGGCACCTGATTATATGTCTTTTTAATATTGAGTTTAAAGAGTTATTTATATAGTCTGGATACATGTTCCTTATCATATATGTAGTTTGAAAATCCTTTCTCCCATTCTGTGGATTGTCTTTCTACTTTCTTGATAGTATCATTTGCAGCACAAATGTTTTAACATTGAAGAAGTCTGGTTTATCTATTATCTGTCTTGTCTCTTGTGCTATTGATATCATGTCTAGGAAACAATTGCTTAATTCAAGGTCACAAAGATTTACTCCTATTTTTTCTTCTAAGATTTTTATAGTTTTAGCTCTTACATTTAGGTCTTTCATCTATTTTGAGTTCATTTTTGTGTATGGTGTAAGGTAAGGATCCAACTTCATTCTTTTACATGAGGATATATGGTTGTCCCAGCACCACATGTTGAAAAGATTACTCTCTCTCCATTGAATTATTTTGATACCCTCATTTAAAATCATAACGATTTTAAAGCCATAAATTTACCATAAATGTAAAGGTCTATTTCTGCACTCTCAATTCTGTTCCATTGACCTGTATCTATCCTTATGTCAATACCACATTGTCTTGATTACTGCAGCTGTGTACTAAATTTTGAAATCCGTAAGTGTGAGTCCTTCAACTTATTTCTTGTTTTCCAAGATTAGTTATTCTATTCTGGTTCTCTTGCATTTCCACATGAATTTTAGGATCAACTTGTCAATTTCTGTAAAAAAGTGGACAGGTATTTTGACAGGAATCATATTGAATGTAGATAAATTAGGAGAGTATTATCATCTTAACAATACTGTCTTCCAATTCATGAATATACAGCAACTTCTCATGTTTTTTAGATCTTTAATTCTTTCAGCAATGTTTTGTGGTTTTCAGTGTACAAGTATTATACCTGTTTTATCAAATTTATGTCTAATGATTTTAATCTTTTTATGCGACCTATTATGGAATCGTTTTCTTAATTTCATTGCTAGTATGTAGAAACACAAATGAGTTTTATATGTTGACCTTGTGTCCTTATACTTTTTGAACTCACTTATTTGTTTTAATAGTTTTTTAAATAGATTACTTAGGATTTTCTATAAATAAGACCATATCATCTGTAAATAGTTTTACTTCTTCCTTTCCAATATGGATGCCTTTTATTTCTTTTCCTCAACTAATTCTCCTAGCTAGAATTTCCAGAACACTGCTGAATAGAAGTGAAAAGAGAGAGCATTCTTGTTTTGTTCCTGATCTTGGTGGTAAAACATTAGTATGATGTTAACTGTGAGTTTTTTATAGATGTCCTTTCTCAGGTTGAGAAAGTTCACTTGTGCTCCTAATTTGTAGAGTACTTTTACCAGGAGAGAGCACTGGTTTTGTGAAATGCATTTTCTGTGCTGATTAAGTAGATCACATGTATATTGTCTTTTATTCTCCTAATATGATGTATTACATTGATTGATCTTCATATGTTAAATCAAGCTTGTGTTCCTGGGTAACTCCAAATTAGTCATGGTGTATAATCCTCTTTATATTTTGCTGGGTTCAATTTTTTAGTATTTTATTGAGGATTTTTTTCATGTGTATTGAAAGGGGGTTAGATCTGCAGTTTTCTTGTGATATATTTGTCTAACTTTGATATCACAGTAATAACCAGCCTCATAGAATGAGTTGGGAAGTGTTCTCTCCTTTTCTATTATTTGGAAGTTTTTAAAGGGTTGGTAATTTGAGTCTCTAATTACCTTCTCTATTTTCAGCTAAAATTTTGTCTACTTTGTGGATCTTTTTTAAAGAACCAACTTTTGGTTTGGTTTACATTCTTTATTATATTTCTATTCTCTATTTCACTCATTGCCACTGTAATCTTTATTATTCCCTTTCTTCTACTGACTTTGAGTTTAGTTTACTCTTCTTGTTTCCAGTATATCAAGGTGCAAAGTTTGATTATTGATTAGAGCTATTTTTTTAATATGGATATTTACAGTTATGTTTCCCTTTGAGCACTGCTTTAGCTCTATTCCATAAGCTTTGGTATATTGGGTTTGTGTGTTCATTCATCTCAGGTTATTTTCTAATTTTCCTTGGGACTTTTTAATTGACATAATGGTCATTTAGGAGTGTGTTGTTTAATTTCTATATATTTGTAAACTTCCCCAAATCCCTTTTTGTTTCTGATTTCTAATTTCATTCCATTGTGGTTAGAGAACATAGTTTGTATGATTTCAGTCACTTTAAATTTATTGAGGCTTGTTTTAGCTATCCAGGAGAATTTTCCATGAGCACTTAAGAAGAATGTGTATTCTGCTTTTATTGTGTTGAATATATTGTAGTCAACTGTAGTTTTAATTGCTGTATAGTGTTGTTCAAGTCTTCTATAGCCTTGTTGATGTACTGCCTAGTTGTTTATCCAATATTGAAAATAGGGTATGGAAGTTTCCAATAATTATTGTATAATTGACTATTTCACTCTTCAGTTCTGTCAGTTTTTGATTCATGTGTTTTGGAACCTTGTTGCTAGGGCCATTTATTTTTATTATTGATGGATTGAGATTTCTGTCATAAAGTATCCCTTGTTATATATGTAACATTTCTTGTTTAAAGTCTATTTTCCTGCTATTAGCACAGTCACTCCAGCTCTCTTAAGGTTGCTTTTTTGCATGATCTCTCTTTTTTCATATGCTTACTTTCAAACTATTTGTGTATTTAAATCTGAGGTTTGTCTCCTCGAGAAAATATATAGTTGGATCTTGTTTTCCCCTATCTAATCTAATCTCTGCAATTTGATTGGAATATTTAATCTATTCACATTTAATGTTATAAGTGATATGGTTGCATTTATATTTTCCATGTTCCTTTTTATAAGTCTCACATCTTTTTTGTTCCTCTATTTTTCCTTACCCAATTTCTTTTCAATTTAGTAAATATTTTTCAGTATAAAACTTTAATTGCTTTAAGATAAAGACATAATTAAAATTATTGTCTTAGTGATTGTTTTAGGGATTTCATCTTAACATGTCAAAATATACTTTAAATTTATACTAACATAATTCCAGTGAAATACTGAAACTTTTCCCCGATATAGCTTCATTCACTTTCCTTACTGTGCTATTTACACATATTAGGTCAAAATATGTTATAAACTCAACAATATGTTGTTATAATTACTGGTTTATACAACTGTTTGTCTTTTAAAGAAATTGAGAGAAGAAAATACAAGTGTATATTTGTATAGTTTATTATATTTACCTTTTATTTAACATTTCTTATTTCTTTCATTTATTCCTTTTAATTAGAGTTACCATTTTATGTCATTTCCTAATCCAATGCAACTTTACTCCCACCCACCTACTCTGTGTTGTCATTGTCAAATACATGTCTATATATGTTATAGCTCAACAATCTCATTACATACACATATGTGTGCAATTACTCTTTAAATAAGTTAGAAAATAAAGAGTAAGAAATATGTATTTACATTACCTTTTATAATTACTTACATAAGTATATCTACTGGGACTTTTCATTTTTTATCTAGATTTATAATATTGTCTGGTTTCACTTGCTGTGCCTGAAGAATTCCCTTTAGTGTTTCTTGTAAGGCAGGTCTGTTAGCAATAAATACTCTGAGATTTTGTTTATCTTGGAATGTCTTTATTTTACCTTCATTTTTGAGATACTTTTGATGTACCTAAGATATTCCCTTGGTGGACCATATTTTTTTAATTTCAGTACTTTGAATGTGTTGTACCAATGCTTGCTTTCTGTCCTCTACTGCTTCTGATGAGAAATCACTTGTTAATCTTAGTGGAATTCCCTTCTACATGATGAGTCAATTTTTTTCTCTGCTGCTTTCAAGGCTTTGACATAAACATTCTGACTGTGATGTGTCTGAGTTTGGATCTCTGTGTTTATTCAATCTGGAGTTGATCAAACTTCTCAGATTTGCCAATTGATTATTTTCATCAAATTTGGAAAGTTTTCAGCCATTATTTATTATAATATTTTTCCTGCTCTTTCTTTCTCTCTCCTCTATTGTTCTCCCATTAGGCATGTTGGTGTGCTTATTGATGCCTTACATTTTTCTGTGGCTCTGTTCATTTTTCTCCATTCTTTTTTCTCTCTGTTCTTCAGATTACCTAATCTCTTTTGATCTGTCTTCAGTTTTGCTGATTCTTTCTTTTGCCAACTCACATCTAATATTGAAGCCAACTAGTGAATATTTCATTTGGTTATTATACATTTCAACTAAAGAATTTCCATTCGATTCTTTTAAAAAAATGATTTCTATCTCTTTATTGATATTTTCTATTTCATGAGACATTGTCACCATACCTTCTTTCAATTCTTTAGACATGGTCTCTTTTAGTTCTTTGAATATATTTGTAATGGCTACTTTGAAGTCTTTTTCTGCTGACTGCAACATCTGGGCCACTTCAAAAGCAGTTTCTATTGTCTGCTTTTTTCCTGTGTATGGTCACAATTTTCTGTTTTTTTTTGCGTATCTTGGAATATTTTTCTTGAAAATGGAACATTGTAGGTAATATATTATAGCAACACAGGATGCTGATCCCTCCACTCCTAAATTATGTTGTTGTTTTTTGACTGGTCATTTATTTATGTGACTTGGCTGAATTGATTCTGTGAAGTCTATTTCCCCCTTGAGTGTGACCATGTGACCTTTGATATCCCTGCTCATATTTTTGTTCTTGTTCTTATCTTTTAGCCTGGTTACTTAAGCCTTGCCACTGGATCAGCATAGTCCATTTATTACTCAAAGGTTGTGCTTGGTTACCTAGGGGTTGCCTCTGGATCCACATAAGCCTTTATCACTCAAATACTGTGTTAAGCCTCCCTAACTAGTTAGGTGTTTAATCTTTAATATTGGATGTATTTGAAGCTTGGAGGCTGCAGCCACAGTTAAAGGAGTTTACGTTTTTGCCACATGTTCAGCCAAGCATGAGTAGCTTGGATTTTCCTTTGGCAATCATTCCTGAGAAGGCATAGCCTTGGCCATCACACAATTTTCCACGCTGCCTAGGATTTATGCGATTTTATTTTAAGCCTGGTTTCCTAGGAGTTGCCTCTATGTATTAGTCTTCTTGGCCTGCCATAACAAATTACCATAGATTGGGTGGTTTGAACAATAGACATTTCTTTTCTCACAGTTCTGGAGGCTAGAAGCCCAGATCAGGGTATTGCAGGGTCAGTTTCTGGTGACAGATCTCTTCTTGGCTTGAAGATGGCCACCTTCTCACTGTGTCCTCACATGGCAGAGAGAGAGAGAACAGTTTCTGGTGTCTCCTCTTATAAGGACACTACTCCTATTGGATCAGGGCCCCACCCTTATGACCTCATTTAACCTTAATTATCTCCATAAAGACCCTACCTCCAAATATAGTCACATTGGCCATTGGAGCTTTGACACATGAATTTTGGAAGGACACAAACATTCAGTCCATAACACCCTATGTGAGAGTGGCTTTCTGTTCATCCAGTTATTACTCAGAAGTTGTGCTTCAGATCCTAGTGCCATTGAGACTTCTGCCCTTTGTTGACTAATCTCTTTGTGGTTTGGGAATGCTTTCAATTCTTCCCCACATCCTGCTCTGATTGCTTCTGCCCTGTGAGTAAGGTCTGGTTAAAGCAAGACTACCCTGGTCCTCTCAACTACATCTGTTTGGAATAGAATTTCTGCAACAGGGGGCTGGGGTTGGGATGAGAAATTCTTGTGGGCTACCTGCTCCCCTCCCTCCCCCTCACCCCACAGTTTGAAACTAAACTTCAGAGTGGGACTTGAGGGAAGAGAGAGAACTCATATTCTTGGCTGAACCTTCCTGCATTAGGACTCCTAGAGCAGTGTCTGTAAGACATAGCTTGGGATGGCCAGGAGGCAGGCAGGTGGGGAAAGGTGGGTTGTAGCTCAAATGCCACAGGCTCTTGCTATTCTCACTGAGATTTAGACAACTTACTTGAATGAATGTTTCTACATTTGCTGTAGGCCCTTTGAACAATTTCAAGACACTAAATTATTGCTTTTCATAATTTATAAATTGTTTATTAGAGAGCTTCTAGTGTACTCCTCATTCCTCTATTCTAGAAGTTGTCTCTATTTATAGATTTTTAGAACTAAAAGTAAGTTTAGACAACAATTTCATTTAGAAATGAAGGAATTTACTTCAGAGTGACTTATCCAGGAATACAGAGTTAATTTAAGATAAAGGCAGCACCTCAGTTTGAGAGTGGCACATCCAAAACATTCCCCACTCCTCAGTCCTGTGCAAGTGGAATCTTTTCCTTATGGCCTACTTGACTCTCAAAATTTTCCTGATTTGGCCAGTGGTTGCTTGCTCGAGCTGGCTCTTGTATCCTTTTGATATGTCTCCATATTCTTTGAATATCTCTTTACTTTTCAGCACAAAAAAGATTTTATATTCATACACTTTCCACACCACAGTCATGGAAATCAGGGTTTCTCCTAGAAGTCCTGGTTCCCTTTTAAAGCAGTTTTAAGAGTATTAAATATAATCTCTAAATGCTGAGAACTGTAATGGAATTTTCTTTCTATTCTTTCTTGTTAAAATATTTTGGTGAAGTTATTTCCTGCAGCCCACTTCAAATGTTTATGAATCAGAATAGGCTCAGATAAATTTATCTGAGTTTCACTACAGATTATTTTCCCATTTAGCTTAGACTTGTCATCATGCATTTCAACCAAGTTCTCATTAAAATAATCCATTAGCTTGTACCTTTTCTGTGATGCTAGTTTTCAAAACTATAACAATATAATCTAATTCCTTTAAGGACTAAGCTATCAAATTTAAGAGAAAAATAGAAGCTAAAGTTTTAGATTTTAGGAAAGAAAATCTATAACTGGAGAAATTCAATTTATAACTTTATTTTCTTTTATACATGTTTCAGCTTTGTGAAAGATGATACATAAATACATTTACTTAAGTCATAGAATCAAAAAGTATAAATGCACATAAAATAGACTTGGAAGGGAGAAGGAATTTATCAATATGGTTTCTAAATTTTATCATAACCATGAAAAGATAGAAGTCTTTAATGACTTCAAATTATTAAAATATAGAAGTAGATAATATATAATATTTTCATATTTAATATAATTTATGACATTAAAAATTATTTCTTAAAAGAAATGGAATTACATTGTGATGTCCTTCGAGGCTCTTTGAGGTTTCTGTCTAATTAATGATGGAAATTTATTTATTTTACATTTGATTCACTATTGAATTTTATTTTAGTCCTTTGTCCTTGTGTTTGAGGTGGTCATCTCAAATGGATCGCTTTTTTTTCTCATGAAACATTTTCTTCATGTTGGAATGGCTGCTATGTTCTATTATTTACTTTAGAAGTTAAAACTAGTAAATAGAATTAAATATCTTTTTCTAAAATAACTTTATGGTTTGTCCTCAACTACACTCAATGATGTTTTATTTATTAATATGGATCTCTAATGAGAATTACTGTAATTATATTATCTGCTTTCTGAGATTTTTCTGTTGTAAAATTCTAATCTATCAAGGTTTAATAAATCATTTTCTCTCATTTACAACCACATTGCCAAATTGTAGTCATTGGCTTTTTCACAAATATGAAAACTAACAAAAAACACTTTAAAAATAACCTTTCCAGATGCAGAATCAGATAGAAATAGAGCCATAATTTACCCAGTCTTATAATAATTAACTAAATTTAGAAGGCAAGTCTCAATAATTTAGCTAACATTTTTCTACCACATGATTTTATTTCATTCATTCATAATTTTAAAGGTTGAAATTAAAAGAACTTGTACTTTGGAATCCCCAGGATATAAACCCTGCATTTAAATATTTGATGAATGATATTGAGAAATTATTTAGCTTGCTTGATCCTTTTGCACCTGAAAAATAGGATCATGGTATACACTTTTATGGTAACATAATATGTGTGAAGTACACTGTTCATATCTGCTTATACATTTACATTATTGTTGAGTATCCATTATGCACTGAGAGATATTTCCTTGTACAAGCATTTGTTTTCCTTCTAATATTTACTTATGTAACAAAATTTACTTGTAATAATAATAGTAAAAATAGTTTCACTCCTTGCTCCAGCTCTTACTTTTGTTTTGTTTTTATTTTTTCTTATTTTATTTATTTATTTATTTATTTATTTTGGTGAGCTAACACCCATCGCCAATCCTCTTCTTTTTTTTTTTTTTTTTTGCTGAGGAAGACTGGCCCTGGGCTAACATCCATGCCCATCTTCCCCCACTTTATAGGGGACGCCGCCACAGCTGGCTGACAAGCAGTGTGTCGGTGCGTGCCCGGGGATTCGGGCTTGTGAACCCTGGGCTGCCAGAGCCTGGATAAACCGCTGCGCCACCAGGTGGCCCCCCCCCAGCTCTTACTTTTGAAAGTTATAAGGTAACACTGGCTTAAAATAAACTCACATGCTCTTGAAGAAGTGAAAAGTCACATTAAAATATATATATATATATATATATATATATATATATATATATATATATAACCCTAACTGCATTTTTAAAGCTTAGTATTTTCAATTACTTTCTACTTTGTACATCCTTTGGAAGGTTCCCTGGGTTATATGTGCTTTCTAAAACAGTGCTCACATAGCTGCCAAAACTAAACTATGCAAAGGGAAGGTCAGACTTCAATAGATAATTCCTGTTGCCATGGAAACTGACTTGATTTAAGAAAGAGCTGTAAGTGCTTATAAATAATCACAGATTCCAAAAGTTCATTGCCTTCCTTTGACAGGTGCAGTGATCTCACCTGAGAAAGGACCTGTTCATAGATTGTTCCTAAATGAGAACTTCAGACATTGGTACTAATTTATCTGTCTTTACTTGACATCTATAAATCCTCTACAGTGTCACACTTTTATTTTAATAAAAGCCTCCATTAAAATGAATCAGATATTTTCATTGAAGCAAATTACTTGACTATTACACATGCTTTTTCACCAGTGGTCACACTTCTATATATTCTGCTTCCTGAAAGGGTGATCAAGGGACTGAATGGCTTAACCTTATACCCTTGGGATGTTTCTTGTTCTATTGTCAAGGGAATCTATGTTAGGGATGCTAGTCCTCTGTGTATTTTAGGCAATAACCTAAGGAAATATCAATTATGCTAAGGCCATGTAGATCCAAGAGAGCCATTTGAATGGGATCAATCATGAATTAGAAAATGTTTTGGGGTACATCATTTTAGAGAACTATACATTTGATAAAGGAGCCATCAGCAGCAACCAAAGTGGAACTGGATTGGGGTCACTTCCACATGGAATGATTACTATCTGGAGTAAATTATTCAAGTCTGTATTTACCTTTTTTCACAGTAATATTTTGATTATTAGACCCACATTGATAACAAGCCTCTTGGAAAAAGTTGCAGGTGGAAATGCTAGTTACTCTTACTATTTTTTCCCCTTCTCACTTTATTTTTCAAATCTTTTCCCCTATTTCTTTCCTTATTTTCTTTCCTTCTTCCTTAAGCTTGCCAAATTATCTTAAGAATTTCATGCCAGTAAATACAATTAGTGAGAGAAATTCATGAGAACACCATAAAAATTATTCAGGAATTTTCAAGTACATATAATGTTGCTTTAAGATGGCATTGACAAATTTTGCTTTATCTTCCTTTTTCCAAATAAACATTAAAATACCTTTGAATGAATCATAACAAACTTGAGATGGAAATAACTTTGAAAATATAAAATGTGTTTCGATCATTTTTAAGAGTCTAGGAAGAATGTTTCCTAAAAATAGTTGACTTGAACCTCAAATGCAAATCATAATTACTTGTTCTACAACCAGAAATAGTTTAGAACAAACACTATAATGTGAAGTGAAAAGAACAAATTCTCCCCCATGTCTACCCCTTGTTTCGGGGTCCAGTTTTGTACAAAGCAGGAAAAAAAAAGAGTAATTTCCTATCTTATCCTTTTGTTCCACCCTTATTAGAAATTTAGTTCTGATTGATGGTCCCATAAGAGACATAGCCTGTTACAGAAAAGCTCAGTGACTTGCCCAAAGACATCAGTAAGCAGTAGGACCTCCATTAGAACCCAGTGCTCCGTCACAGTCAAAGACTCTTTCTTTGTACAACTCAAGAAATTAACTATACTAGAACTTTCAAGTACCGAAAACTGAATCTCATCTGAAGAACCAATAGTGAGAAACTGATTCTTTAGCTGGAAAAAGAAGGTTAAGAAGAGGAATGTTGTATTTGAATAATGGTCTTTCAATTTGTATAGGAGCAATACTCAAAGAATGACAACCATCTTTCTTAGAACCTCTTCTGAAAGTAGGAAAAGGGGCCAAGATTCTTGTGGACATTTCAGTTTGGGGTAGGACACTTTCCTAAAGGCCTTTGAAAAGACATTATATTATCTGTTTGGAATTAACAATCGATCGATCAAGTCTTGAACACCTAATGCTGTACTAAGAAGAATAAAGGAAGTAAAAGGCATACACTCTCATGTTTTCAACGGACTTAACAATATACCTGGAGAAGTAAACACATATGAAACTAACAAACAAACGAAAGAGATGTGGCCTGTTACAACAATTACCCCTCTCTGGTAACTGCATATTGCAAACTCTTGCAGCAGGACTGATGCTGAATTGGAGATGCACAAAACCAGAGGACTGCTTAGTTTTTATAATATGGTAGCAGTATTCTAAATGATAGGTGATAAGCACATGGACTAAGAGAGTAGATGCAGATAAAAAATGAGTGTGAGAGATGTTCAGATAGAATTCTATAACTCTATTCTCTTTGCATGACCAAACCCTACTCATCCCTTAAGATGCAGCTCAAAATGAAGATTTGTGATAAATTTGAAAGAATGATTGCTCTCTTTTTTGTGCTTTCAAAACACTTTGTTCAAATTGCTAGTGTATCACTTATCAGAATGTAGAGTTAGATCCTACCACATTTAATTCTGTAGCCTTAAAGTTTGCTATTGTACCTGTCAAAATTCATCACTCAATACATGTTTGCAGAATTGAGTTGTATCTTTCGGTTCTTTTTTTCCCTTATATCTAGTATTTGGGATTTGAAAATGAAATCTATAAAGATTAAAGAAATTGGGGCTAGTTACAGTCTGACTTTACAACAATCTTTAAATAGAAAGGGTCTATTACCAGAGAAGTCTGTGACTAGATGTTCTTTATTCCTACCGCAATAAAATAGGTTGAAGCTATAAATAATAGCTTCAGAGACAGCCCTGGTGGTCTAGTGGTTAAAATTCAGCACTCTCACTGCCCCTGCCCTGGGTTCATTTCCTGGTTGGGGAACCATACCTACTGTCTGTTGGTTGTCATACTGTGGTAACTGCTTGTCACTGTGATGCTGAAAGCTATGCCACCAGTATTTCTAATGCCAGTAGTGTTACCCATGGTGGACAGGTTTCAGTGGAGCTTCCTGACTAAGACAGACTAGGAAACAGGACCTGGCCACCCACTTCTCAAAAAATTGGCCCTGAAAACTCTATGAATAGTAGCAGAGCATTATCTTATACAGCGCAGAAGGTCAGAGGATGGTACAAACAGACCAGGCAGGGTTCCACTCTGCTGTGCACAGGGTTATTAGAAGTACGAATCAACTGATGGCACTAACAAAAAAATAGCTTCAGACACAAGTATGTGACTTTGAAAAGGACTGTTCAACCATGTTTTGAGGAGTTTTCTAAAAAAAAAAAAAATATGTCTCATTCTCATCTATGGGCACTGTGCACTATATGAAAGTATGTAAAAACAACGTACTATCTTCTCGTACAAACTCACTTTGAAAACAATCTTTTAGATGTTTTCATGTTTGTTGGCTTAGTATTCTTCAACATAGCTACTCAAATTGTGATCAATTTTTATCCCGAACTTTGTTTTAACATTGTATTACTGAGATATGTATCGTGTGTGCTGTCAACTTGATGCGGGAAACATGTATGCTGCTTAGCATTATGAAATTGTCAAGTATACCTGCAGCTTCCACTTTAGATTGTAAGGCAGACTTAACAGAGCAGGAAAATATACGAAAAGGGATACGTTGTCTAAAAATGTCTAAAATGATGCTTTTCACTTCAACTGCTTGTACTTGAAACTTTAACTCTAAACTACAATTTATACTTGAAAAAGCGTAATAAACCAATGTTTCTTTTTGTGGAGAAAACAATAACAGAAATATTAGGGTTGCCGCTACAGTGCATTAAAAATCCCATTAAAATCAATCAGTTTTGGTGTGTATAATAAGTGTAGAGGTATATTCAGCCTCACTAAAAAAATTAAGATTTGCTAGTCAATTTTAGAGTCCATTGAAATAATTACTTTCAATACTATAAACCAAAAATCAGTGTTTCTTTGCTAATTTAAACAAATTTGATCCTTATGAAATAATCATATCTCAATAATATTCCAACTTGTTCTAGAAACTTCTAAAAATCATTCCAAAGTTAGTAAGCTATATGGACACATTCCATCACATTCCTGTACATTTAAATAGGCCAACCTCACTGTTATTTCATTTACAGAGAGAACACATAATCCATTTAGGACCATCTATCAAACTTTTATCATTGCACTGTAGTTCAAGGTGATTATACATAAGAACAACAATTTCTATGATTCTGTTCTTAGTAGCCAGGATATCATGTGAGAGATAGAAAAGGAGAGATCCAAACCAGAGACATCTTCAGCAGTTGTTACGGAGAATATCACAACAGATTCCAAACTGAAATTGTTAGTTATCAGGGAAAAGGAATGACATTGAGAAAGGAAAAAAGACAAAATGAGAAATATTCACAGAGAAAGAAAATAGGATTTGGAAAATGAAAATAATTTACCCAATTTTCTATTTTTATTTTTCTTCAGGAAGGAATATATTAGTATTCAAAACCTCATATATGTATATATATATAACCTCATCAACCCCTGTCAATGATGTATACAGAACCCACTATTTCCTCCTCTTTCTTTTCTACTTAAAAATGTATCTTGGGACACATTTTACATATCATCTCCAATATGTAAAGAACTTGGAAGTCATCTCTCTAGTCCATAAGCAAAAAAATAAATAAACCTATGAATGTAGTGTGGTTATGTAGGAGAATGTCGTTGTAGAAATACACACTAGAGCATTTCGGGATGATGGGATACCAGCGTGACAACTTACTCCTAAAAAATTATTTGTGCTGTACACTCAAGGAGAAGATTTAATCTCACAAACACAATATTGAACAAAAGAAGCAAGTCAAACTCATTTTTTTTTTTTTTTTTTGTGAGGAAGACCAGCCCTGAGCTAACATCCGTTGCCAATCCTCCTCTTTTTGCTGAGGAAGACTGGCCCTGGGCTAACATCCGTGCCCATCTTCCTCCACTTTTTTATATGGGACGCCGCCACAGCATGGCTGACAAGCAGTGCGTCGGCAGGTGCCGGGGATCCGAACCCTCAAACCCTGGGCTGCCAAGTGTGAACTAAACCGCTGCGCCACTGGGCCGGCCCCAGGATTTCATTTTTTTAATAGTTAAAAACTGGGTAAAACGAAGCTACATTTTCTGGAGAACAAACATGGTAATGAAAGTAAAAAAGAAAAAAATAAGGAAGCGAGTTTCATAGAAATCAAGATAATTGTTACCTCTAGAAGAAAGTGAGGGGCTCACAAAAAGGTTTTGGGGTAGCAATTATCTATTTCTTGGAGCATTATTATATGGGTGCACATTTTAAATTATTTAATGATTTGTATTTATTAATTTTATTATATTTTTGTGTAGTTTTTTTAAAATAAAAAGTTATCATAGAACACCATGAACAATTAGTTTATACTCTTGGAGTATAAACTTAGTGGGGAATGCCTAGGAAACTGTCATATTTTATCTAATCTATCAATTTCCTGAACCACCAGTGTTTTATACCAGAAAAAAAGAAAAAAATCTACCAGTTATAATTATAAGATGCATCTTAATGTCAAGGATTTTAATAAGTAACAGACCATGTGTCTTACTCTTGATCACAGCTATACAATCCTGAATGTTTTAATATAGTGTAGTTCCTTATTTGAGCTTCTTGGTCAAAATGAGTTGGATGCTTTTGCAAAATTACCTCAGATACTATAAAGTAAACACCTTTACGCCAACAAATATATTCCAACAAAGTAAACAAACACGTTGTTATCCCAATGCATTTAACAAAGTAAAATTCTCAGATGGCTCTTGAATAGGAAATAAGTACAGCAATCATCCTAACACATAGGAGAACTTGGGAGGAAAGTGTCTGAATAATTTTGGATAGGTTTCTATAAATTTTAATAAAAAGTCCTTATATATAAAATGTCATGGCAAATTATTTTGGGTCACTTTTCTAAGATTTAAACCTAGTTCCATTATTTCTTTCCTTCCTTTCGTCACTGAAGTTCTCTTCGAAAATACACAAATACTGCCTCCCTTTGGGGCACTTCAAAATCGAAATTAATTATGCTAATTATGTCATGCAGGTTGACCTAATTAAACTTCATTAGTTGGTCTTGTTAATTCTAAACATTATCCTGGGAGATTTTACCTTTTGGGTAAACTAGATGGAGAATCCAAGTGCTTACTTATCCTAACATATTTAGGCAGCAATCATATCACATGTGCTTGTTCCAATGGAGTGTGTATAGTCATCCAGCAATTGATGTTCTTTTATCCATTGATTTTGTTAAAATGTAGGTTTCTGGTGGAAATTTACTGAGGTAAATGTCAAAGTTTTAATTAGTAATTAAATCCTTTCATTTAGATCGTAGTCACAAAAAATGTAAAATCATGACATGTAATGGGATTGATACTCTAACTGCCTAACAGATATTTTTACACACTTATTAATTTTCAAATTATTCCTAGAATGTTGTGATGTATACAATTGAGTCATTCTTAGTTGTTGTGTCCATTCCCTGGTGTCCTTCCTCTTTGCTGTCTCACTGTTCCTTTTCATGGGGCATCATGTTCTTAGCTGAGTACGATTAATTAGTACTTTCAAGGGTTCTGCCCTGGTTTCACTGTCGTTTTTTTCTCTGTTACTCTCCCAGGGAGACTTCATTTACTCTACAAATGACTTTAATTATTACATATGGGCTGGAAAATGTTTAGATCTTTATTTCTAGTCTTGAATTTCACTTTGCACTTCAGACATCTATCCAACAACCTGCTCAACATATCAACATTGGTTACATGCAGTCAGCAAAAATTCAGTACGTCCAACACTGTATGCATTTCCTCTACCTACTCTTATTGCCATATTCAGGTCCTAATCATTTCTCACCTGGACTATTTCAGTAACTTTCTTATCTCTGTTTTTAACCCCCTATCTACCCCCGCCCCTATTTCATCTTCTCCTCTAACAGCTCCTAGTAATTATCCGGTTTACTCATTTTGAAAGGGAAACTTGTTTGTGTCATTCCCTCCCCTTTACCTAAGATCCAAAAATTGCTCTCCATAACCTACAAAATAGAGTCTAAACAACTCAGTAAGAGTCTCTTGGGACTTGGTTCCCATCTTGCCCCCATCTTGGAGCAGTTCTCCACTTTGAAATGTGTTCTCTATACATTTCTCTGTGCATTGCACCAGGACTTTTGTGCTTTCTGGCATAGACATTATGGTTTTGAATTTCTCTGAGTTTGTATGCACTGCTCTCTATGCCTTATTTGTTCTCCTCAACCTTTGAATGGTTTTTATATGCAGGCAACATATTGTTATATTCTAAGAATAAAAAAAAATGGTTCAAACAATACAGAGATGTAGAAAGAAAACCAGAAAATCCACCTCAACCTTTCTCTTATCACGATCTATTTCCACCAGCAATCACTGGCTAAAACAAAAAGAAGATGCATCATATCTTTCAGATTTTATCATAAATGTATACATATTTCAGCAAGTTGAATTTTTCTTTTAGCAATAGATGTTTGCTCACTCCATGTCAATACTACCGGGTTTTTTTGTAACATTATGGAGTAAACCTTATAGTGCATGCAATATAATTTCTTCATTTCTCTATTGGCAGATATTTGATACTTTTTATTCTAATTTATTATTATTGTTATTAATGCAATGAGTGGTCTTATATCTCTACTATTCAAACCTACTCAATTAAAAAAAAAGAATCCATTCTGATAAATATACTTCCCATAAATATCCATTGCTTACATGTTATATATGCATTTTTAATTAAAAAACTCTTTAAGTAGTTTTTTGTAAATAAATTTCTATATTATCAGACATAAACTGTAAGACTAATTACTTAAGAGAATTGGTAAGCAATTACATGCATTATTGTGCTAGATGTATACTCAAATTATTTTTTTAAAGTTTCAAGGTTAATCTAATTTTTGAAAATTATTTGAATTAGACAACAAATGTGATAATTATTTAAATTGTATTATATAAAATTATATATAATGTTATAAATAGGTTATGTGAAAGATCTGCTATATATTAAATATACATGATAATCATTAGCTGTTAAATACAACAAGAAGGAAAAGAAAAACACGTCTTTGTGTGTTTAGGAAAAAATATTAACCTTTATTAATTTGATTAGTTCTATTTGTGTGCATCAAAGAGCCATAAGTTTTAGAACCCATTTATTATGTTCTCAATGGACAAAATAGTAAATTTTACTGGCATTTGTTCAAAAAATAAAAATGTGAAGGTAAATATCTGAAAAAATATATTGAAAGAACAAAGAAGTTTGACAAAATGGATAATCACAATTTTCAAATAAACAAAGCCCTCCTATGTTTACTACAAAAGACCTAAATTTAACTAAAATTTAATAAATTTTGATTATACCAAATATTTTTTAGTTTTATATAGGTATGAAGATGTTTCAACTTATCAGTATTGTTGATTGATAGCAGTGAAATTGATGGTTTGCATTTTGTTTTGGTGAGATGGGGAGGGGTCTTCCCTTGGGACTGTTCATGTAGCAATTTTGTGCCTATGGGGATAGAAGAGTGTGAGAAGCTCCAACCAATACGGCAGATTGTGCTTTCTGGTTCCGAGCTGTTCTGTGCAGACTTAGGTAATTTCTGATCATAGAGAGAAAGAATATCTGCTCTGACCCTACAAAGGAAAGTAAACGAGAATCCCATCCAGCCTGCTTGGATATCGCCATGAGGCAGTCTTCTGGATGGAACTCATATCCTTGCTTTTAATACTGTTATTATATTGTATCCTTCCCCTGAACTAAACCAAAGATTCATAACCATTGTCATGTTGGCCTCTGTGAGTTTTCTTTAGCAACTGAATTCTGTCTGAAACTTTTAAATTATTTAACAATTCATATGGAAGAAATCTGGGCATTTTCTGAATCTATAAGGTGACGCTTGAACTTTATCACCAGTAGTATATGGTCTCTCTACCTTTCTGAAGAGTGATAGCACTTAACATTACTTAGTTATGATACAAAACATCACCTAAGGTTGAAAAAGACATCAGTTTTTATTCATTTTGGACCTTTAATTTCACAGAATACAGGGAAACATGCCACATGTCTTTTTGTTTGTTTTGGCAGAATCAAAATATGGTATTAACAACTGAAAGAAATATGTAAAATTTTCTTATTAATTATGTCAATCACAGGGGTAATATTTTTCTAAAAAGGTAACAAATATGATGCAATTATAGAAATAGACCACTTAACATTCAATTATTGCTTACTTTCTCTGAAATCTAGCAACCAGCAATCATTCATTTACCATTGGTTATGTCTTTCCCATGAAAAATTCTTTAGCTAGACTAACATAAGAGCCCTAATAATAAAATTCTTTATTGATATCATTATGTATAATAATTGGAAATATCTTTAAAGGTCATGCTGACCTCTGTATTCAGTGGGATGAAGTAGTTCGCAGGGGATAACACTTCTGCTGAGAACAACCTGAAAGCCAAATAAATACCAAAAACCCCACATATATATACACATATATACATCCATATATATCCATATATGTATATATGTGTAAAAAACATATATACACACAAGTATATATGTACATACAGATAGAGATCTGCAAAAGCAACTGTATCTATAGAAAGTAAAATTCTAGGCAATCTTTCGTTGTTGATCTGAATCTCTTCTGCTGTTCCTGGGCACATTTATTAATACTGTGCCTTGCCGAGGAGCTGAAATTCTGGGCTTCACCCAGGAAGAAGACTGCTACTGAGGGACAGAGAAAACCCAATAGAGCTTTTGGTAGTTACATGGGGTTGGATGGGAGAAAAAAACAAAACAAACGAGAAAACAAAAAAGCCTTCTGTCCTGCCTAAAACTGCCTAGAAGAAACACATCTTAAAGATAAGGACACAAAAATACTGAAAATAAAGGGATGAAAGAAGATATACTAGTAAAATTGAGCAACAAAAACAAACGTGGGAATAGCTTTACTAATACTTGAAAAAGGAAGCTTCAGGTAAGGAAGAATTGCGGGAGATGAAGAATTTTGCATGAAATAAATGAGTCGATGGAAAAAGACAATATAACAATCTGCTTGCACTCAATAATGTAATTTCAAAATGTACATAAACAAAAATGAGCAGAATTAAAAGGAAAAAATCGACAAATGCATAATCAAATTAGAAGACATTAACAAACTTCACTAAATACCTTATTAAAATAAGCAGACATAAACTAAATTACCAATCTTCTATGCTATAGAAGATTAGAAGATCTAACAAATATATTAGCAAATTGCTGTCTATAATATACTGTCTCTAATAGCCTCAGAACTCACATTATTTGCAAATGCTCAAGGACCATGTACCAGATTTCTCCATATGGTGACACGTGAAGAAAACCTTAACAAATTTTAAAAGATTGAAATCATTTATATTATGTTCTCTCACCAGAACGGAATTAAGTTAAAAATTAATAACAAAATAACTAGAATATCCATCCCCTTGACTACCAAGAAATTAAACAATGTACTTGTAGATTATCCATGGCCAAAGATAAATGTGACAATGAAAATTAGAAAATGCTTTAATCTCAATGAAGACAAGATATATCAGACTTATGGAATGCAGCTAATACATTGCTCATAAGGAGCTTTAAATGTATAAATTAGAAAAAAAATACAATTTCTAAGTTTCCAACTCAAGAAGCTAGGGAAAGAACAACACATTACAACTAATAGAATGTAAAAGAAAAAAATAATAAAGCTAAGAATCTAAATTATTGGAAAAAAGTACAATAAAGAAAATCTAAAAGTCAAGATATGGCTCTTTAAAAGAATAACAAAATAGATGAAATTTCTAGAAATACTCATCAAGGAGGAAACCAATGCCATACCTGGCAAGGATGTAACAAGAAAGACTAAATTAGAGCAGTCTCGCTCATGAATGTAGATGTAAAAATCCTAAGCAAAATATTAGAAAATTGAATCCAGTGAAATAAAAACACAATGATTTAAGCACTAACTTAGGAAGTTAGAGATATAACAGAAAATGAAACTTAAAAGTGCTACAGAAGAACAGAAATACCAATCAAGTGTGATTTAATTGAGCAATGCAAGGGAGGATTCAATTTCTAAGATCAATCAAAATAATTCACATTAACGTAAAAAAGAAGAAAAATTATTTAAACATCTCAATATATGTAGAAATGCATTTGGTAAAATTCAACAACCATTCATTAAGGAAAAAAAAAAGAACAAAAACAACTAAACAAAAACTTCTCAGCAAATGAGAATAAATGTGATTGATAATCTGACAGAGAGTATCTCTAAATTACCTCCAGCAACTATCACGTGTAATAGCAGGAAGCTACATACCAGCTAACGAGAACCTATTGTGATTCTACAGTAACTAAAACAGCACACTATGGATGCAATGACATAAAATACACTAAGAGAAGAAAATCAAGAGTCAAAAAGCTGATCCCCACCTATATGGTCACGTGATTTCTGATGATGCTATTACTACGCAGTGGGAAAGAGTGGTCTTATTTATTTTTTTAATACAATTTATTTTTTTAGAGAAGTTTTAGGATCACAGCAAAATTGAGTGGAAAGTACAAAGAGTTCCCGTATACCCACTGCCCCCACATACTAACAATTTCTCCCACTATCAATATCCTGCACCATAATGGTACATTTATTATCATCAGTGAACCTGACACATTATTATGACCCAAAGCCCACAGTTCACATTAGGCTTCACTCTTGGTGTTGTCCCTTCTCCATTGGTTTGGACAAATGTATAATGACATGTACCCACAATTGTAGTATCATTCATAATAGTTTCTCTGCCCTAAAAATCCTCTGTGCTCTGCTTATTCATTCCTTCTTCTCCCCCAACCCCTGGCAACCACTGATCTTTCTACTGTCTCCACAGTTTTGTCTTTTCCAGAACGTCATATAGTTGGAATCATACAGCATGTAGCCTTGCAAGGATGTGGGACAAAACAACAGCCACTCTCATTCATCACTGGTGGGAATGCAAAATGGTACAGCCACTTTGTAAAATAGTTTGGCAGTTTCTTATAAACTAAACATACTCTTACTAGTATATGATTCAGCAATCACACTCCTTGGTATTTACCAAAACGAATTGAAAAATCATAAAACCCTGCATATAGATGTTTATAGCAGCTTTATTCATAATTGCCCAAACTTGGAAGCAACCAAGATGTCCTTCAGTATGTGAATGAATGAATAAACTGTGTTATGTTCAGACAATGGAATATTATTCAATGCTAAAAACAAATGAGCTATCAAGCCATGAAAAGACATGAAAGAAACTTAAATGCATATTACTAAGTGAAAGAAGTCAATCAATGGTGTTGGGTAGGTCTTAAATGGGACAAAAATGTGCTAAACATAAAGAATTGACAGGTTGAACTTCGTTAAAATTAAAACTTTCTATTAAGCAAGAGAAATCATTAAAAGTATGAAAAGACAGTACACAGAATGGGAGAGATATTGGCTATACACATATCTTAAAAAAAGAGAGTGAGATAGAAATCCAAATATGTAAATTCAAAATGAGAAAGACCAAAAAAAAAAGTATGTGAAGAGAGGGTAAATGACAATTTGATACAATCATACACTCATCAGAATGGCTAAAATAAAAGTGAGTGACAATACCCAATTTCGTAGCTCTGTGAGGTATCAACTCGTCCAGGCTAAAATCCATCTCCCAGAATTCACTTTCATGTTTGTTTCTGGGTAAGATGGGCCACAAGAGAGTCTCTTGAGTGAGATTTTGGGGTTGGATATGAAGCAGTAGCCATTTCATAGCCCACACACGTCGTCACTGATCTGCTGATTAATCTTAATGTCATAAAGTAGTGGCTCGACCTGCAAATACTCTACCTTCCACTAGATTCTCCTTCAACTTCTGTGACTTTTGGGACAGGTGTGTGTGTTTACTTCTATGAAAAAGTCCCCAGCTTCTGCAGGACAGCCATACCACCAAGCTTCAGCATCACACGTGAAGACAGCAGTAAACAGAAACTGCTTAATCAGATTTCAGAAGTTAAGGGATAGAGTCAAAGCATTTAACAAAGTATAGATAGATGATATAGATATAGATACAGATGGAGATGGAGATGGAGATGGAGATCTATCTATTCATGTGTATACACACCCACATGCATATTCCAACTTGTCCACCAAGTATTTGTGAAGATGTGCAGACTGAAACTCTCATGGACTGCTGATAGGATTATGAATTGGAGTGACCACTCTGGAAAACTCTTAAGCAATATGCCAAATCTGTGACCCAGAAATTACATTTCTTGCTATAACCCATCAGAACTGCATTTATATGCTCACCCAAACACATGTATAGAATGTTCATAGCCAAACTGTTCATAATAGACAAAAACTGGATCTACTGAATGTCCATCAACACTAGAATGGATAAATAATTTGAAAACATTTTAACAAAATGAAACTCTGTACAGAGGTGGAATAAACAAATCATAATTTTATGCAACAGAAACATAATGTTGAGTAAAATAAGCCAGAAAAAAGTATGATACTGTCTTCTTCCATTTAAATTAAGTTCTAAAACCACATGTGGCCACTTGGGGCATGGACTA
Source organism: Tapirus indicus (assembly GCA_031878705.1). NCBI lineage: Eukaryota > Metazoa > Chordata > Mammalia > Perissodactyla > Tapiridae > Tapirus > Tapirus indicus. The sequence continues at coordinate 97,183,608 of CM062926.1, forward strand.
CCAATGGCACCATCCTGCTGGAGCTGAGTAGAGGCAACCTCTTTAAATAGGGCACTGGCTTTTCAGTTTGCACTACCATTCACACAATACACATCCACACATTTTCATTGTTCCTCTTCACTCATTATGTGACCTCCTGGCCCCTCTACAGCTGAGTTTTTGACTCCTGATATAAATAATTTGAAAAATAACAATATGCAAAATATATACTCTACACCTGAAAATGAAGCATTTTCATTGGAGAAGCAATAAGCAGAGTTTGGTTTTAATCCCAGATCTGCCTTTTATTTACTGTCTAACAATTGTCAAACTATTAAAGTTCCACTGGTCTCAGAAGTCTCTTCTACGAAATGAAGGGAGTTTTATGTCTCTTTTGGTATTAAGAATCTATGAGCCCCTAATCAATAAGCTGTTTTCTTTAAAAAAAAAAAAAAAAGGCTGGCCCAGTGGCCAATTAAGTAGTTAAGTTCGGCACTCTCTGCTTCCATGGTCTGTGTTTTGTGGTTTGGATCCCAGGCATGGACCTACACCACTCATCAAGCCATGCTGTGGTGGCATCCCATATTCAAAACAGAGGAAGAATGGCACAGATATTAGCTGAGGGCCAATCTTTCTCAAGCAAAAAGAGGAGGATTGGCAATAGATGTTAGCTCTGGGCCAGTCTTCCTCACCCAAATAATAATAATAATAATAATAGATTAAGTCTCAAGTTAGACTGATTCTTAAAACTTTAACAGATAAATGACACCTTCATTAGAAACTGTCAGCACACAAAATGGTACTGCAGAAGCTTACATACAGAGTAACTGTGCATGTATTTATACCTTTTATGAGCAAAGTTAGATTTATTTTATTAACCTCAATTTGCCATGCTAAGAATCTTTTAGTGAGAAAAATTAAAAATGAGTGTCTTGTGAAGGAGTGGAATAGCTCTCATTTTGGCTGCTAAGTACCAAATGTTATTGTTCATGGAGTCTGATTACAGGTTTGGCCAGGGTTCTGGAATCCTCTGCAAAATGTATGGGAGTCCACCAGAGGTGGGGCTGGCTTAGTCACTTTAATGGCAGGGTAGAGGCATAACACAGAAGTCACTCTCACCTGAGGGATCTTCAGGAAGAAGGGCCACAAGTTCATAAAATTAAGTCCCTAAAATATTTTTTAATCCATCTGAACCTCATTTTTTTCTAGGACAGTCCTAATTTAACACTTCATTTGTTCTTTGGCTCTGTGCCTGCTTTGCCCTGCCAAAGTGTGATACCACTTGATCTGTTTTCATGATTCCCGTATGTCTTGCTTCAGTTCTTTTACTTTGGTTAGATGTGATTCCTCAGGAATATTGTAGAGATCACTCACTGCTGTGGTTGCTGTTTAATACCCCACATTTGAACATTCTTTGTGTTTTGAACATCCTTCCACTATCGTATGATTTGGGGTAGAAGGTAGGTCTCCACTTTCTGCCACAGAAGCTTAAGGCTCCAAATCTAACCCCGTCCCCTTCAACACACAGAGGCACTTTGCTCTACTCGTTGGCTTCCAGAACGCAGGCATGTGGACTAGATGTGGCCAGTTTAGGTGTCCAGTCTGGAAATTTGAATTTCACAGGAGTATTTCAAAAATGTAAGAATAGAGGGATTATGTCTTCAGAGTCAGCCTTTACTGCCCACCCAGTGTTCTGTATTGATGGTGTTCACAATACTATCATAATCATATTTTTTCTGGGATGTGATAGTGGCTCTATTCCTTGCTGCCCAGCCAATTTGCTTTTTTGTTATTTTTTGAACCAAGTTCTCAAGCTTTTCCACAGATTCTCTAATCTATTAGATAACTTCCAAAACAATTCTGCTGTTTTTTGGTGAAGGAGATTAGCCCTGTGCTAACATCTGTTGCCAATCTCCCTCTTTTTTGCTTGAGGAAGATTGGCCCTGAGCTAACATCGGCGCCAATGTTTCCTCTATTTTGTATATGGGTCACCACCAAAGCATGGCTTGATGAGTGGTGTAGGTCTGCACCTGGGATCCGAGCCCACGAAGCCAGGCAGCTGGAGTGGAGCGCGTGAACGTAACCACTATGCCACTGGGCTGGCCCCACTTCTGCTTTTTCAGTTTATTCAAAATCTCTTTCTGTTACTTGCAACCAAGGACTTTGATATCAAAGACCTCTTTGCAGACTAATAAGGTTTGGCCTGACTTCTAAACACCACACACATTTGAACTTCTCTTAGGCATGACCAGATGAATTCAAGCTTTCTGCATGCGCATCCCCTAAAGAACTAGCTGTGTCAGAAGTTATGTCTGAAGCCCCAATAGCCAATGGAAAAAAAAAAATGCAAGAAAAACTAGTATTACCATATTGATTAGCTTTTACTGCATAACAGACAAGCACAACATCTCAGAGGCATACAGCAAAAGACATTTATTTCTCATGCATTTGTGGGTTAGTTAGGACTTAGCTGTTCTATTCTGTTGGGCTTCCAGGGGAAGTTCTTCTTATAGCATTGACAGAGGCACAAGAACGCAAGTAGAAACATATGATGCCTCTTAAGGCCTGGGCTGGAAATGCACATTATTCCTTCTGCCCATGTTCCACTCCCAAAGCAAGTCACATGGCAGAGCCCCAAGTCAAGGGGCTAGGAAGTACATGCCATCACTAACAGAAGGAACTATGAAATTAGCTGTCAAAGAACATGGATAGAGGGAGTATGGAAGAATTAGGATCAATAGTTCAATCTATTACAATTACTCAAGGTACATATCAATTTGAAGGTCCGAGGATTTAGCCAAATAAAGCAGAGCAAGCAACTAACAATTGACATGAAGGATTAGGTCATAGGGAGAGATGCATTTTAAAACTACAAACCTAGACATGAATGTAACATTGAAACAAAATATTATGGAACTGGTGTTATAGTCAGAGCCCTAAGCAATTAAAGAAAAAGTAATAGGGACCTTGTTCTTGGATAAATGGACAAGTTAAGAGCATGACAGATAAGCAAGAGCCCTTGAATTGGTTGTGGAGGCTAGGGAAAGACTGCCTTCAGTATACAAGTCAACCTAAACACCATCTTCTGGATTTAGTGAGTTAATAGAGGTAGTGTTTACACATATCCAAAAAAGTCATGTATTATTTCCATAATGAAATACTTAATAATCAGCTACATTATTTTGTTTCCCAGATGAGATAGGACCTCAAGTACTTCTTATGTTTCAGATCAAATATAAAGTGAATTTTTAATTTTATCTCATTTGCTATAAAATATAATTCAACATAATTGAATCTCAGAGGAAAACAACGTACTTCACACTCAGAAGTGCAGAAAGCACAGGGACTCCAATGTGGCAAACATGACAACACACTACAAATGTGTGATTTGTATTTAATACCTGTAACAGTATTGAAAGCTAAAATCCACTGAAGAATTTTATGGAACAGATAAATCTATTTCGTTCCTGTGTAACTGCATTCATTGGGATTACGTCAGAGGATATATTAGAATGTCTCTTAAGTGTATTTTATCAAAACCATTCAAAACATTTAAATGTTAATAACATCAATGAAGGTGGTTTTACCCTATCTCAGATTTAGAAGGCTGAAGTAATCATTCCTTATTTCATCTGAGACTAATGGTAATTCAAATGTGTGGTGGTGGAGGGTTTACATAATAAGAAGTCTCAAGATAAGAAATCAAGGATGCTTCTATCTTCCATCTCTGTCATCACCTGCCTGTGGCAGGCATTAGATCTCTGTTCTAGAAAGAAGGGGAAGGGAGAAAAGGCAAAAGTTATAGAGATGAAGCCAGTCAAATTAGTCCCTTTAAAAAAATACTTTCCAGGACATTCTCTCCTGCAACTTTATTTATGTATATTCCGTTGTCCAATGCTAGGCCACATGTCCAGCTCTAGCTATACGGAAGACTAGAATTTTGATTTTTTTTAAGTGGTTGCTCCCCTAAACAAAATCAGCATTTTGCTTTTCAGAGAGAAAGAAAGATGAATATTGGATAGAGTCTTTTCAAGAATTCTATTTTCTCTCTTTCATATACATACACACACACACACACACACATATACATGCATACACACATATACACACATGCATACATATATCTGAACACACATACATATGTTTACATCATATCTATAAATTATAAATAGTACAAATATATCTCTCTCTATATACACATACACTTATATGTGTTATATCTATAGATATAAATGTATTGATACATTTTTTCTTACACCATTATAAATCCCACTTCCATTTCCTTACTCCAATGTGGATCCACTGTAATGCATCTGATCTATGTCTTTGAATACCTACATAACTGTGAAAACATACAGTGTGGCTGGTGGTAGAGGTGATGGTGGTGTATGTGTGTTTAATTTGAATAAATATGTCACTATAAAACTTATGCTGTATAATTTATATTATTTTACTTTTAAAATTTAGTCGTGTTGCCAGTCTTCTACATAAACCTGTAGGTTCTGCTACATAATGTATCTGCACAATATTTTACTTTCTTTCTCGTACTAATGGATCTCCAATTACATTCAACTTCTCATCCCTGTAAACAACATTACAGTGAATATCCTTACAAATATGCTTAAGTTTCTGTGTGTGAATTTCCCTAATATATATCTGGAAGAAGTTTGTCATAAACTAAACACAGGTTTAATTTGCACTCTGTACTGCCAATGCAATTTTGTTTCTTCTTATAATTCCATTCACTTGTTTTGACAATATGTTTATATCCCTTAATTCTATTGATTCCATCAGAATGACTATGCCCATAGCATCTTTCTCCTTTAATATTTGTTGTGTAAATTTCTCCCCTGTTCTCTACTCTGAACAATGTCTGTTCTTTCCCCCACACAATTTATTTGAAGTGAATTATACATAAAATAATTGATTATAGAATAGCTGTCTGATTTAGTAATCTACGTAAAAATATCTTTAATCTAAAGAAATATCTTAATATATAGCAGAAACTTTTTTCAGAAAGTTAAAATATAATAAAATAGAAATATATTGTCTCTAAATAGTATCTCTGCTTTTACCTCATTTAGACCATTAGATATTTGTTTCTAAATGAACTCTTAAAAATTGAATTTGTGTAATTTTATACATTCATTAAGAAATAAATATAATGGCATTTGTTTTGTTATTCCAATTGAAAGACCATTTATGCTTTCTTTTTGAGGCAAAATTGCAAATTAACTAACTTATTTTAGGATGTATGGGTTTAAGATGTGTTTTCCTTTGACACCTTAATTATATCCAGAAAAGTCAATAACATTCTAATAATGCCTCAACGTTTGAAAGTTAATTGTTTGTTATTTTACCTCATTATGTCCTTCCCTTTGGTACATTTTGTTAATGTAACTCATTTGATCTGAGAAACTTGTCTGCTTTGTTCCTGAAATGTTTAGATGCAGCAACTATGATGCAATAAGAATATTATTATTTTTATGAATTCTGAGCACTATACTACTTCTCTAGAAATAATTAAAACAAATTGTATTTTGATTAAATGGGATAATTCTCATATATCCAATTATTTTGAAGAATAAACATTATATTTTAAACAACTTAAATCATTTTTTCACCTATATAAAAAAGCATTAATCGTCTAAAGAAAAAGCAATCTTTGACATATCCATCTTATATCTTAGCACACCAATTTATTTTCCTAAGAGCAACCACTAAGCATTTGGGATTTTTCCTAACAGAGTTGAGTCATGCACATATTCTTCAATATAAATATGATTCAGGACCACAACTGACACAATTATTTGAGAACTTTAGTAAATTTTTTGTATGCTAAATATCTTAATTGTAATTATGCTTGGACATACTTGTATTCATAGGGGAGACTGTTAGAACATACTAACAATTATAAGTTATTCAACTGAATTAAGGAAAGATAAAAGACAACAGTTAAAGAAGACTTCTAGTTTACAAAGAAAATAATACAACAATTTATTTCAGCAGAGAATTAAAAAAAAAATCACCTGTGTTATAGGTATCAATCCCCATTATGCTCCCAATTTTTTCTTTTCAATGAGGATAATATTGTATATCTCTGGGATGGTGGAAGTTTGGTTTGATAAAAAGGAGGAATATACATATGTATTTTATGTTGTCATAAATTAAGATTTTATTTTTAAGTAAAAGTTATAGAGTCAAATAGTTCAAATATTTTACCCAATTATGGGGATATATTTTCTAGGAATGAGAAGGTAAAATGTAGGTGTAATTTGTAACACAAGAGAATTTAAAGAATATATAAGATTTGTTTTTTTAAACCTTATAATATATTTATATTTATAAGTACATATTATAAATATTTATATTTATATAATAAATTTCAATTTAATAATCTAATTATATTTCTAAAAATATCATAACATTAGGTTTTCAAACTAGTGTATACATCCTCCTGGTGGAAAAGGGACATGGATATGTTTACGAGTCAAAGCGAATTTTGACTTATACCTTTAAGAATGTGTTAAGGCAAATGTAGAAACTGCTCCTAATATCTTATCTAGCTACTGTTTTAATAACTTCTTTATCCACACTACTGATAGTTTATCTATTCTCCCAAAATGTTTCAAAGTTTTATTTTAAAGAAATCGTACTAAAAGGCTAATCCTTGGAGAAAGAAAGAGACAGAGGGAGAGGTGTGTATGTTTATATAGAAAGAGTGTATATATAAATATATGTATACATATGTATATTTAAAGTCAATAAGAAATATTCAAATTTAGTCATTTTAGTTTTTATTACAGTATACATCTAGATCCCTGAAATTCATCTGTACCTGTAATGGATATATACTCACATAATAGATGTAGCCCACACTGTTGGAGATCTGTCCAGGTCCCCCCATTTTTACCATTTCTTTATGCCACTTCTGCTGCCTTTTTGCTTCCCATGGCCACGTCAGTATCTTGACTCTTCTAAAGACTGGCCTCAAGCTAAAGGAACTGCTTTGCTTTCAAGTGCAGAAAGAGTCAATGTGGTTGGCAGTTTATCCCCAATCCACCCCCCATCCAACTTTGACCTAAGATGGGTTCAAGTGGATAGAGGGTCAGCTTCCTTCTTTCAAATAGGGACAACTCTGAGGCATAATTTAAACTCGCAGACTCTCCTGCAAGATCAGATTAAGGCTATCTTCCTAGGGATTTTACCTAAAATTCCACTGTTTCTTGATTTCTTCCTTTCCCTTGTCCTTCTTCCTATACTCTTCTACTGGAAGCTCCTGGGAATAATTTTTAAATAAATCACTTGCCCAGAAACCACTCATCGGAGTCTGCTCTCTGGGGAACTCAGCTTAATACAATAGGTGTCATGAAATGACTGAAAAGTATTTCCCTAATATACTATCACTAACGAGGTTTTTAAAAGTGCTACAAAGGCAAAATCATATCCTACATATTCTTAATAAAAGAAGTTAGATTTAAGCAGGACTAGTACTAGGGTCAGGCTGGTGAAGTACTTACCTCAGAGGCAAAATTTTAAGGTCACCAAAAGCTTCAATAATTGAGATAAGTAAGACTTTAATGTAATATTTTAAAAATAAAAATTAATACAAAAATCTATGATGTAAGAATTAGCCCCATTTTAATTAAAGACATGATCAATATTACTGATTTTTTCTTTTGCTTCAGGATCCAATATGGTTTGGTGTAGTTGTGTACTTTGACTTCAAGAAGCCAGAAAAAGATCAAAAGAAACCCAAAGCAACACAAGGAAATAAACAAGAAAACTAAGAGCAGAAATCGATGAAATCAAAACCAGAAAAACAACAGAGAAAATCAATGAAACAAAATGCTCGTTCTTTAAAAAGAAAATTGATAAACTTTCAGCAAGACAGGCAAAGAAACGAGGGAAAGACATAAATTTCCAATATCAGGGCTGAAGAGAGGGAATATCACTGCAGACCCTAGAAGGGTAACAAGGGAATACTAGGAACAACTCTGTGCAAATAAATTTGACAACTTAGAAGATATAAACCAACTCCTCAAAAAACACAGATGACCAAAACTCGCCTCAAATGAAATCGATAATCAGAATACTCTGAAACTATTAAAAGATATTGAATTGGTAATTTAAAAGCTTCCAATAAAGAAAACTTAAAGCCCAGATGATTTTGGTGGAGAATTCTAATAAACATTTAAAGAATTAAGACCAATTCTACACAACCTCTTCCAAAAGCAGAAGAGAAGACAAAACTTCTCAACTCTTTATAGAAGGCCAGCCTTACCCTAATATCAACACCAGACAAAGGCAACACCCCACCTCACCCACCCCCACACATATGCACAAAGAAAAGAGAAGGAAAAAAAAAAAAAGAAAAACTACAGACCAGGATCTCTCACAAAAATACACATAAAAACCCTAGACAAAATACCTCAAATACAATCCATTATATATACAGCATGATCAAATAAGATGAAATATGGGAATGCAAGACTGGGTCAATATTCAAAACTTCATCATGTAATTTGTCACATTAACAAAGTAACGCCAACTTCATTGGAAATTCATTTTTGGCATGGTAAACTATACTAACTTATTAAAATTAAAACAAAGATCTGAAACAACAGAGAAAGTAATCAATTTGAGTTACATTCTGGACAGATTTGGCAATTATGATTTTTATGTTTTTCTTAATAACTTAAGCTAGGGTGGAGAAAATAGGACATAACTTTAATATTGCCACTGGCTAAAGCATAAAACCTATTAAATAACTTTTGTTCTTTTTTCTTAATCCACTGTTTGGAAAAATTAGAGTGTTATACATAATGTAGATGTACTTTTCTGCAGAATTATAATCCATAAGCATTTTTATCTGGAACATATTTACATGATAGCAAAATAGAGCAACAGTTTTACCCAATTAATGCACAAATATTAAATCTATATTCTGCATTTCACAAGAAATGCTTGCATTTGACAACTATAATTATGTTTTTGACTTGCTGACTTCAAAATGGTTTAGCAAATCTTAGCAAACTACTTTCCCAACTCTAAGAATAAAACCACATTCCACACATTTATCTGGGATATATACGTGTTTGCATAAATGCTTTTTTCAACGTTTGAGAACATTATTACATATTACCAACATGATTTCTAAATGTCATTTTTCTACATTAACTTTATCATTAATATTTGAGAAAAATGTCGCTAAGACATTTAGTAATTTTTCACTGTATGATAAATTCCATAATATTAAGATTAATATAAAGAAATATGGCTACAAGAGCAAACAGTGTGACCAATAAAGACATTAAAACATGAAACTTTGAAGAAATTTGGTAATATATTATTTTCTACATGCTATTAAGTAGACCCTTGGTATCTGTCTACTGAACAGTCACAGATTCTAATATTCAGTGATGTCCCTGTAAGTTCCAACTGCAGAAATGTGTCAGTTTTTTTGAAATGTGAAATTGAATCATATATTCTGAAAGGGAGAGTGAATGTAAGTCACTTAGCCAGGAAGCGAGCCTAGAGGCCCACCATCATCTTGATTTGAGTATAAGGGAAAGTGTAGAGCTCTGAGGAGTATCTATTCATTATGCAGATAAATATACAAAAGTGATGAGTATTCCCTGAGTATGCCAAAGCACAGCTCTACTGTGAAACTAGACAATTTTGGAGCAAGCCCAGGTCATCTATTCAAACCCCATCATTATGCTAATGAAGAAGCTAAAGTCCAAAGAGAATTCAATTTTTAGTCTCTTCAGAGGAATCACAAAGGTGCTTTCAAGGAATGGATAATGCACTCAAACTCTTTCATATATCATCACATTAAACCATAAATTTCTTTTTAGTGTCTGCTTGTATATGCCGGGGGCTCTCTCTATAAGACCAGCTCTGGAGTTTTCTTAGCAAAATAAGTATTGGCTTTAAAAGAAAGATGTTGGATAATTACAGAAAAAAAGAAACAAGTTAATTTGGAAGCCATACTAATGAGCCTGTGTGAGAGAGGAAAATGTACAGCACCAGTCACGTGGCATTTTAAGGAGAGATTGGACAGAGGATTTGAACGGCCTGAGTACTAGATGCTCAATGTGCAAAGGCAAGTTGAAAGAGGCTCTGAAAGCAAAGCTTAAAGACAGATATGTTTATAAGTGGTTTAGTTGATTTACGTGAAGGCATATGAGGAGTTTTAGTATTACCATCTAGAATCTCTTCAATCTGATTTTATAAGTTGGTGAAGGAGGAGAACATGTATCAGCAACTGATAGGAAAAGTCATGCCATGGTGCATGATTTCACATCAATCAAAGGCTGGATAGGAGAAAAGCCTTATGAATCTTGTTATATATTTATACCCAAATGGCTTGAATGCTGATTTAACGTAAGTGATGGTAAATTGGAACAACAACAACAAAGTATTATCAATATGCTAAGTAGCTCAAGAAATCCACGTAGAGGATTGAAACACAAGAATTTTGTCATGAAGTCTAAGGGGAGGGGAATAAAATTTTCAGTCAGGCACTCAGACAGGGAAATGAGCATGAATTACTACAGTACCAGATGGACCCTGGTCTGAAGTAATCCATGTATTTCTAACTAGACAACGTTTTCCATAGGGGTTTTCTTTTTAAAGCTGAGAAGGAATATCATAAAATCCAGGCTCTTATTTTCCAAATACTTGCTTGAAGAGAGAGTCTGGAAAATGCTAGTCTATCTACTCACACAAGGACTGTGCTGCCCCCTTCTGGAAAAAGGAAAATTCCACTGAGAAACAAAAATTCCTCCTCCTCAGATATACAAGTATACAGTGTTATCATGCTATTCAGAAGAATATATATACATATTATATATCTTGTATATATATATATATAATATATAAATACATACATACAAAACACATACAATGTGATCTGTTTATACTGAGAGTATTAAATGACCAAAAGCAAACCAAATCAGGAATCAAATTAAAAGACCAGATCCCAAGAACTATTAACTGGCCATTAGAGTATAAGGTCCATTCTATATCCTCATTACTGAGAACAATGCCTGCAATAGAGTATCTACTCAAAACAAATCACATCTCAAAAAATCATATCCTAATTTAGAATTTTTAGTGGATTCACTTTGTGACAGAATTCCAATTCCTTTGTATGGCATTAAAATTTCTCCATAATCGGACCCTAACCCATCTTTCAAGGCATAACATCTGGTCACACACATCATCCAGGCTTTGTTTCAGTCTAGCTGCTAGTATGTTTCCAACCATGCGCTTTCTGCCGGTATATCTTCTCACAAATGGTTTTCATTCCTAGAATGCCTTCTTTCTCTCCTTTCTCTGTCTCCACTAGTCAACATCCTTTTGGTCTTTTAAAATCAAAGCCAATGACTAATATTTCTGTGAAGTCTTTACCAGCACTCCATATCAAAAGTTGTTTGCCTTTTCTGTTCCTTCATACTGTTCTGATTTCTTTTACATTATAATAATTTGCATTACCACTCTTATGTTACATTTACATTATCTGTCCTATGGGTTCTTCTTGTTCATCTTTGACAGAGATCCCTTCTTACTCATCTTTGTATCTACATCCCCCACAAAATGCCTACCCAAAATGTGTCATTCAATAGAATAAATGCTGAGTATATTATTTCACAAAATCATTAATAATATTTTATATTCAAAATGAATTAGGTGAGTTGAAATTATTTAGAATGCAGATGGATTATAATATTAGGTTGAATAGGTTTATAACACCAAGGGAAGCATTAACAATTTTCAGTAATTACAATCCAGATAGCTAATGATAGTCATTAATCATAAAATCATTTTATAAAAATGTTAAATTCTGAAGCATATTCTCTAGTGTGTGTTGTGTCAGACTGAATAATGACTCCCAAAATGGCCACACCCTAATCCTTAGAACCTGTAAATAAATTACCCTACGTATCAAAAGGATTTTGCAGATGTGATTAAATCAAGCATTGTGAGAAGGGGAGAGATTCAGGTAATTCAGAGATTCCAAGATTTGCTCCTGGATTATCCAGGCAGGTCCAATGTAATTACAAAGGCTCAAGGCAAGAGGCAAGAGGATCAGAGTCAGAAAAAGGTGTGGCAATGGAAGCTGAGGTTGGAGTGATGCACTTTAAAGATGGAGGAAGGGACCATGATCTAAGGAATACGGGCGGCCTCTAAAAGCTGGAAAAGGGTGAAACCAATTCTCCCCTGGAGACTTAGGAGGTCACAGCCCTTCAAGGACACTGACTTTAGCTAAATAAGACCTATTTCAGACTTCTGAACTCCGGAACTATAGGATAATAAATTTGTGTTGTTTTAAGGCACAAAATGTGTGGTAAAATGCAACGGTAGCAACAGGAAATTAACATGGGGTGCTTTTCGACTGTTGCGATGTAGCTTTTATGCGTATCAACTTATGAATATAACTACAGTTGAATAAACATATAAATTATGACACGTCTTAGGTTTTTCAGATGGAATAGTACCATTGAATTATATGAACATTAAGTCATGAAAAATAATTATAATTGAAATACAGTATTCAGCCTCTGGAGTTGTGATATTGACTTTTCAAGTAAAATAACGATTATAAAAGCTTGTAGAGCAACAAAGTTGTGTCTATGTTTATCCATGACAAATAATTGGTTGTCATGTATTTTATCCATTATTAGGCAAATTATTAGAAATGTGTTTATAAATTAAATACAAGGGCATGAAAGTATGGCCATTAACTTGGGTTTAAATTATTTATTAATGCATTTTCAATCAGGTTACAACTTTTCCTACAGATCTCAGATATCAAATGGCCAATTGAAATATTCGCCCACTGTTTCACAAAGAAATAACTCATATGATATTTTTGCAAGCTTACAGTTTTACTAGAGTATGGTACACATCTTAATGGGCCACCATATTTTATAGTTATCTCTATATTTTTACTACTTACACTTCAGTTTATGTGTGTGTGCATATTTCATATGATATCAGAAACTTGTAAATACATTATTTTCTCTAAATCTGAACTTTAAATTTTGAAATGCATTCTATGTTTTTATTGCCATAGAAGCAAACTCTTTAACAAGTAAAATATCTTTAAATGTATAATTTGAGTCAAGCAAAAATTGCATTGTATGTGTAGACTTTTGCTTTAAAAGCATTTGGGGAGACTCTATTTTAGAAACATAACCTGGAACACTAAGTCATATAATATGCCACTGAAAATGGTGTATATATTTAATATGAATGAATTATCTCCTCTTCAGGTCAGAGGTAGGGAATGAACCACCTCTGGTTACTGTCAAGGTACCTTTCTGGTGAAAGAGACCATCCTCTCCTCTCAAAGAGATTAGGAGATGTCTCTAGGGAGGAGTGAGGATTGCTATTCAGAAAATCTTGAGAAGAATGAAGGAAGAGAACCCCTTTCATAGAGAATAGATGAATCCCAGGATGACAGCAAAGAGGATGGAAACTTTACCTAAAGTAACTCTCAGTTCTGCCCTTGTTCAAGTGCTTAATTTCTTTGAAATAAATTTAATACACTAGTTATATTTGCCACTTCCAAAATCACGTTTATTTATCTTTTTCATCTATAATTTTCTGTCATTCCAACTTACCTACTCAGAAATACTCATAAGAAATGTTTCTTTCACTTCACTGAGACTTCCAGTCAATTCACTTCACCAGCTTTTGGCTAATCAAGAGATCCATTCAGTAATTACTTCCCTTCCTTTCCATCTTAGGTTCCATTATTTCTGTTCTCCATTTGTTTGCTCATTTCTTCACTACTTGCCTGAAAAAAAAAATCCTGCATGTGTGTATACATCACCTTTGCTATTTCTGGAAACAGAGCTGAGCAGTGATTAAGAAAAATCACACAACCAGGCAGACTGGCATTTCTGTGAAATTATCATCTTGAAACTCCAATCCTGTCATCTTTCTTGCACATGTCATTTGGAAAATTAAAATAATCAGGTAGGAAATCCTTTAACTTCTATGGCCAATTCCAAAAGTAAACCTATATCTGCACCCACTTTCTTTATATCTCCATGGAGAAAGGATGCCTCCTTTTCCCAAAGGCCAATACTTCTACATTTACTCACAAGTTGTTCCCTCTCATGTTACCAGGGGTTTTGCTCCTTTAAATAATCTCCTCTTAAAATTGCATTATCAATTCTCCCAGACTTCTATTTTATCATTCATTCAAAAAAAAATCCCCTAGTTCACCGATTTTAAACAAACAAAATTGGATTCTGTGTAAGGAAACAAACCAAACCAAACCAAATAATCAAAACCTTCTTAATGGTTCTCACTGTGTATTGACTACAATCCCAATACTTTATCTTGATCTACAGGCACTAAATATTCTCGGACCCTGCTTATACCTCCAACCTCAACCAATGTCATTCTGCTCCTTGCTCACTACATACGTGCCACACAGCTTTTATATCTTCAAACACTGAAATATTTCAACTGATGAACATTCCTGAGAGCTCCAGTTGTTGTGGGCATCATGGCCATTCCAGAGTAACCAGGAGAGCCAAGCATTCCTGCTTTAGAGTCCTTCCTCTTCCCCGACCTTGTTACCTGCTGGGCAGGATTCCTCTGAGGCAAGAGTTGCTAGCAGTAGCTCTCCCACTCCAAATTTTACCCTTGGACCATGGTTTGGCAGGGTGTTCCTCAGATGAAAACTCAAAACTAGCTTAGGTCTAGTGAAAAAACAGGAACATCAGATTATTTATCAACGTCATAATCCATGAGTTACTGTGTCTTTAGTAATGCCAATCAGACATTTGGTTGCAGAAGCTAGGATTATTTACAATCTAATCTCCAATCTAATTAGTCATAAACAGAATATAGGATTTGGAGAGGGTAGCTAGGACTCTCCCATAATCCAAGAGGTGCAGAAAGAAAGGGCTGTAAGCCAAGTCAAGGTCAAGAAAGAGAATTCCTGAGCTGCCGGGGCAGGGAAAGACAGCCAGAGAATGTAGAAGCAGTAGCAGCAAGAGGTCAATCTCCACCATCTCTTCTACTTAAGCTGCTCTCTGTTATCTTGTGAGCATAATGAGTACCAAGAGGGATGGGCTTATCACTCCCAGATTCAGATGCTTTTTGACATCAGTACAACTAAAGGACAAAGCAGGCCATGGATGGGGAAAAGACATTTAGTGTATTTCTGAATAGAACAGCAGATGGCTCTCCTTCAAAGTGACCTCTGTCTCTTTTGTAGCCAGTTTCCCTGTATGAGTGCAGAATTTGGAAGTGTAAAGCAATCAGAGGCAAATGATCAAGCAAACACAAAAGAGGCCCAGAGGAATAATGTTTATTAGGAGAAACTCACAGAGAAGAAACAACATTAAGTCTGTGAGTCCCCTGATGCTCATTGCATTTGGGTTAGTGCATAAGGAACTAAGAGGCTGGACATCAGACTTTGGGAAAGGAGGTCTGATCCTTGAACTGTGGGCTGCATGATTGGTGAAGCACCAGCTGCTCTCTTGTTGGGATCAGTTACTGCGATCCAACAGCAGTAAAACATGGCAAACACTTGGCACTAGCCCTACTCTACCTTTTATGAATTGGGGAACACCAGTCCATCACCTCATTTCGTCATGGGGCTGGTATATAAGCCTTAGCAATAACCGGTTTCCATGGAGGTTTGCAGGAGTCCAGCCTGCAGGGAAATTATTCCTGAACAAGTTAACTTTACCTTCTGGGAGATCATTTCATCCCAGAGAACATACAAAGCCTAAAGGGCTAGAAGGAAGATAACCAGATATCTAAGGATGGAAGTATTATAAATGGGTCAAAATATATTGTGAGAATATGGACCTCCTAGGAAACGGTAGAGAGGGGAAGCAATAAGTTTGCAAAGTGATTGACAAGGCAACAGCGTGTTAGTGGAAATGACCCACTGAAAGCCCTATAGGCAGAGTTAATAGTATCAACCTGTTGCGTGAAGTGGCCAGTGAAATGGAAATCATAGGAGCAGTACCTAAGCAGATTTTCAAGGTGTTAAAATATGGAAAGAAGAGTAATTGGTGGCCTAGAATACCTAGGAGTTGATTATAAAGGGAATTCATTTACGAGGCAGGAGTTTAGAAAAATCTCAAGGTACTAATCACATTTTAAACTTGCAAGTAGGTCAAATTTGTGTCACCAAAATAAGAATATCAAGTCAGCCTTCTGGAATTCTCAGACAGACTTTCTTACCCAATAGTTTGAGGTGGCTTCACGGGTTCCAAATAACTAGGACACGGAGGGCATGATATCATGCTGCCCTAGCATGGGAGCACGTGATTCCAGTATTGAAATATGGAATCTCCAACTGAAAAGTCCTTAACAAAATGAAGGATGATGGTAATGATGCTGCTGACCTCACATAACATGAAGTCTGGAGGTGGCATAGTTACAGGGGCTGTTAATTTAGTGGTTCAATGATTTCCAGAAAGTTCCAGGTTTTTAATCTTTCTCCTCTGCTAGTCTCAGTTTGTTGGTTTTACTCTTCAAGTTTGTACTCTCTTGTCACATGAAATGCCTACAATGTTTCCAAGCATCTTAATGTCACAAATTAAATGCCCAAAAACCAGAAGGGGAAAAGAAAACACATCCCTTCATAGTGAATGTTTCTAAAACTAAGGAAATGCTTCAGGATCTACCAGTACACTTTGACTCAGACCTCATCAGTCGGAATTGTCACACGCTTGTTCTCAAAGCAAACCCTAACAAGGAGAAGAAAATTACCAAAATTTTGATTTCGTTATGCAGGTGTCTTTCCTGGCTGTTAAATACTTTAATACTATTGAAGTTCTTTTTAAAAAGAAGAAAGGCAGAGGGATGTGACAGAGGCGAGATGGAAAGGCTATTAGATCAGCTATCAAATGTGTCTGTCATAGACTGTTTCTGTGGTAAATCAATAGCACTTTCTAGAATTTTTAAAGCATATGGGTTTTTTTTTGTTTTAATATTTTGACCTTATAATCTGGTTATTTAATTTTTGTCCCTTTACTAACCAGTCACTATCTTGGCAGTGAGAATGTCTTATCTACTTTGAAATGAGCACAGTATCTAACACAATGCTGTGCAGGGAATAGTTCTTCAATAAGCTGGCACTTAATGTTTCTTTTAAAGTGATGTACAGGTATGCCTCATTTTGTACAAGATAATGTTCTTCAAAGTTGTGAGCAAATTAATGCTTATAAATCAAATCTCTGTTTCCCTCGTGTGTTTTTATTATAATTGATGAAGCCTGTTTCACATTAATGTTTAATTGGAAGTGTCTAATATTTTAAATATAATCTCAATTTTCCTCAAGTATCTCTGTCAAGCAATTAATGATCTGAAAATAAATACTTGGATACATGGAGAAAATTCAAGAATTAAAGGAACTTTGGATCTTTTTGTAAAATAAAAATTATTCTGTATCATTAAGTGTTGCACTGAAAGCAGAGCTTATATTAAAAAAGAGGTTTTAAATTTGCTTCTATTTAAGTGGACATGCTTGTATTAAAACTTCAGAATTGTGTTCCCAAATGCTCATATAATTTGATTTTGATATGAGGACTTACAAATTCAAACAAGGGAGATATAATTACTACACTATTGGGTAATGTTTAAACTCCACCACAAAGACAGGAAAACATAAATAACACTTTTTCTGTCCTTCTTCTCTTTGAATGTTGCTTAGACTCACACCACTCCAGTATTCTTCTGTCGAGGGACTCAAACAATTTCAGAACTGAAATAGACTTTAGCAATCCTTTAGTCAAACCTAATATGTCATTACAATCTTTGAAGATGTCACATATACATTAATATCACATGTATAATAGTATCACATAGACATTATTATCACACAGAATAGTATCACACAGATACTGTTTAATAGGAAAAAATCAAACTCTCCATAGTAAAAAAAAAAAAAAAGCATAATCAAATGACAAGGTATGCTGATTTTAAATAAAAATATTTTTGTTCTCAGAACCAACACAATAATTTTAATGTGATATTTTGTGCTTGTAGATTATAATTTTTCAATGGCAGCACATTATAGTTAATGGGTTTTAAATACTAATAAGAAAGTTTCTTAAAGAACATTCCCAGGATAGAAATATGTATTTGTGCTTATGATTCAGGATGGAAAAGATTTTCAGGAAAAGGAATGTAAATATTATGAAAACCATGTGTAAAAGTAAAAGTTTTGGAGAAAGACTGCATCTTTCCAAAAACTTTGGAACTGTGTTATCATGTTGTGACAGTTTGGCTTCATTCACTGAAATCCCTTGTTATCTTTTTCCTGTTTGTAAAAATAACTTTTAAAAATCACCTAAAAAATGGCCAGTGGACAATCAAGCTGTTCTATTTAAGGAGATTTTTTAAGGAAGTAGCCAACAACAACAACAAAACTTTTTGTTTTTAATTTTTATTTTTAATTTGTGGTCAATAGTTAAATAAAATACACATTACTTCCAAAGTCATATTTTATTACCCAGAGCTGGCAAAATTTCTGTCCAAACAGATGTATGATTTAGAATCCAGCCAAATGGGCAGATCAATCAATGCTACACTCCACCTCTGTATGGGGTTGGTCGGGGTGGCGGGGGGTGAGGGCGGTGCCAGTGGGAGAGCATGTTTGTTAGGACATGTTACATTCAAAAAAGCAAATGTCCTGCAGTACCAAACTTCATCTCCCGTGGAGAAAAGTCATACTGGCATTTTCAAAAGGCGAAGGAAAGGTGCAAAGAGGGCCCATCCTGTTTCCCAGGGACAACCTGACTCCACATTAGAGTTAGCTGGGGAGGACTAAAGAGGCCAATACCTAGGACCCATTCTCAGATATTCTGATCAGTTTGTCCATGGTGGGGTCTGGCCATGGATAATTTTAAAAAGCTGTACTAATATTTATAATCTACATTTAGGATAAAAAAAAATAATCCACTCCATTCCCACCACCATTAATGTTGGTTAATTTTGTGTGTCAACTTGACTGGGCTACGGGATGCCCAGATAGCTGGTACAACATTATTTCTGGGTATATCTGTGAGGGTGTTTCTAGAAGAGATTCACATTTGAATCAGAGGATTGAGTAAAGAAGAATGCCCTCACCAATGAGAATGAGTATTATGCAATCCGTTCACTGCCTGAATAGAACAAAAAGGTGGAGGAAAGGCAAATTTGCTCTCTCTGCTTGAGGCAGGACATACACCCTCTCCTGCCCTCAGACATTGGCTCTCCTGGTTCTCATGTTTACAGTCTCAAACCAGGACTTACACCATTGTCCCCCCAGTTCTCAGCTCTTCGGAGTAGGACTGAATTACACCACTGGCTTTCCTGGTTCTCCAGCTCGCATGTACATATGTATATATATATCTTCCAATTTAACATTTCACTTATTGGTTCTGTTTCTCTAGAAAACCCTTACTAATATGCTCTCCCCACTAAAAAACTGCTTTAGATAGAGTTTCCTAGATTTTATCTTGAGGAGTTATATATCTGTCATACTGCCTTTACTCCTACCGTCTCCAGGTTTTCCAAGCCATTGCTTAATGGCCTTTAACAACTCACATTAATGAGGTCAACTCCTGCCACAAGCATTCTTCACCTTGGTTGTGCAGAAAGCGGAACAGAACTCAAAAGACAAGAAAGTACTACAGCAGTGACCTTACCATGATGAAATAAAAATATTATGTAGGAATTCAGTAATATATAGTGATTCCTCCACCCCACTCTACTCTGTTAATTAATTGGTTTGTGTTTATTTGAGTTAAAAAATGTCACCTATACATTTTACCATTTTGATAATTTCATGCTACCCATGTAAAAGAGGTGTCATCCCTCTTCACTTGGAAAGACTGCATATTTTCATCATTAGTGGCCTCCAATTTCAGATTGTCTTGTTTCAAATCCAAGCTCTAGGTTTATTAGATGTGTTATCTTGGGGAAGTCACTCTATGTCATTGTGCACCAGTTTCTTTATTTGTAAAATAATGCTACCTACACCTTACAGGGTTGTTGTTAAGTTGTTATCCATCAGCATTTAGGGCAGTGCCTGCCACACACTCAGCACTTAATACATTTTAGCTATTATGGCTAGACTTCTAGAGGCCTGGGTCCAGTAGGACATCGATAGACCCAACAAAAGATTCCCTGTACAGCACACCAGAATGCCTGAGAGATCCATACATCCATATATCTCAAGATAGATGGACTGTACCTCATGGAGGTGGTGGAACCAAGGGAAGCAGCAGTGGCAGTTCCCATGACCAGAGGCTCCAGGAACTGTGGTAATGCCTGTGAATGGAGGCCTTAGGAACCCAGGCAGCTCACACTCCTGGAAGTGCCAGGAACCTCTGCAGCACCCACAACTGGAGGCTCCAGGAACCACAATGTTACCTGTGACCCAGCCCCACCTCCTCCAGTGGTGGTACCTTCAACCCTGGCCCACCAGCAGTGGGGGCTGCATCCAAGACCCTCATAACCCTGCAGGGGCAGTGGTGTCCATGACCTGAGGTTCCAAGAATCACACTGATATCCAAGACCAGAGTCACCAGGAACCCCGGCAGAGCCTGTGAGCCAAGTATCCCTCCCCCTATGGCAGTGGTGATGTCGCCTGTGACCTCAGTCCACCTGGCAGTGGCAGTACCAGTGCCCCCAGAAAACCCAGGAGAAGCAGCTCAGGTGACACATGTGGCAACAGCACCCAAGGCCACAGAGAGCTTGTGGAGAGTTCAGTAACAGTGACAGAGGAGCCCACAGCCCCAGTCCACCCCAGCTGCAGCAGTGCCTGCAACTTCAGCCCTCCACCCATGGCAGAGGCACCTACACCTACAAACCCAACAAACCCAGAGGTGGTAGAGGTGCCCATGAGCCTCACTCTCCCCCTCCTCCTTCTGTAGTAGGGGGGACCTGTGACCCAGGTAACCCCAGAAGAAGCAGAGCTGCTCACCTGTCCAGTGACCCTGGTGGCGATACTGGTGACTACAGCAACTTAAGCAGCAAGGCACCAGCAACTTTGGAGGCACAAGCAGCACAATGAGGGCACTGACAACACCTCTGGCAGAGGCAGTGGAGGGTGGAAAATGCAGGCTCTCAAATACAACCAGAAGCAGCTTAGAATCAAAGTAAACAAAGCCTTACCCAAATAAGAAAGGTGTTTGCTACCACAAATGCACTGGCAGAGGAACAACTCATCAAGCACCATGAAAAACTACAGTAACTTGGTATCACATAAAGAAAAT
This sequence comes from Tapirus indicus, assembly GCA_031878705.1. NCBI lineage: Eukaryota > Metazoa > Chordata > Mammalia > Perissodactyla > Tapiridae > Tapirus > Tapirus indicus. Next base: position 97,204,838 of record CM062926.1, read on the forward strand.
GACTATTCTCCAGAAACCAGACTTGAAGTCACAGAAGATTGTGATCTAACTGACAGAGAATTCAAAATATCTGTCATGAAGAAACTTAACAAGCTATGAGAAAACTCAGAAAGACAGTTGAATGAGCTCAGGAATAAAATTAATGAACAGAAGTACTTCACCAAAGAGACTTAAACACTAAAGTTGAACTAAACAGAAATTCTGATGCTGAAGAATTCAATAAATGAGATGAAGGATAAAGTAGAAATCATTGGAAATAGAGCAGACCACATGGAAGAGAATTACCAGGCTTCAAGATAGAAATCTAGAAACAACTTAGGTGGAAGAGGAGAGAAAACACATATTCTAAAAAATGGAGAAAATTTACAAGAAATATCTGACTCAGTTAGGAAAAGCAACATAAGGATAATGGGTATCCCAGAAGGAAAAGACAGGGAGAAGGGAACAGAGAGCTTATTTAAAGAAATAATAGCTGAGAACTTCCCAAACCTGGGGAAGGAACTGGATCTACAAGTACATGAAGCTAAGAGAACACCTAATTGCCTCAATGCAAAAAGACCTTCTCCAAGGCACATTATATTAAAATTGTCAAAAGTCAAAGACAGAGAAAGAATATTAAAGGTGGCCAGATAGAAAAAAACAATAGCCTACAAAGGAACCCTCATTAAGCTGTCAGCAGATTTCTCAGGAAAAACTCGACAGGCCAGGAGAGAGTGGAATGATATAGTCAAAAGATTTAAAGATAAAAACTATCAGCCAAGAATACTCTATCCAGCAAAGTTATCTTTCAAATATGAAGGAGAAATAAAGGCTTTCTCAGACAAACAAAAGCTGAGGGAGTTCATCACCACTAGGCCTGCCTTACAAGAAATCTTGAAAAGAGTTCTCCTACCTGAAATGAAAAGGCAAAGGTATACAAAGCCTTAAGCAAGGTGATAAATAGAGAGATATAATCAGAAAATTGCAACTCAATATCAGAATAGGTTAGTAAACACTTAATTATAACATAAAGGCTAAAGGGAAGAAAGCATTAAAAATAAGTATAACCACTTCAATTTGGTAATAAACTCACTATACAAAAAAGGGTAATTTGTGACAACAAAAACATAGAAGGAGGAGAGGAAAAGGACAGAACATGCATAAGCAAATGGAGTTAAGCTGCTATCTGCAGAAAAAAGCCTACCTCATCTATGAGATCTTTTATACAAACCTCATGGTAAGCACAAAACAAAAATTCAGAGCAAAGTCATGAAACATAAAAAAAGAAGAAAGTGAGAAACACATCACAGAAAACCACCAAACTGATATGGCAGACAGAAACACAGGAAAAAAAAAAAAAAAAAACAACGGAAATATAGAACAACCAGAAAACAAAAGATAAAATGGCAGTATTAAGCCCTCATATATCAATAATCACCCTAAATGTAAATGGATTGAATTCATCAATCAAAAGACACAGAGTGGCTGGAAGGATTAAAAAAAAAGACCTAACAATATGCTGCCTCCAGGAAACCTATTTCAACTCTAAAGACAAACAGGCTCAAAGTGAAGGGATGTAAGATGATACTCCAAGCAAATGGAAACCCAAAGAAAGCAGGTGTAGCCATACTTATATCAGACAAAACAGACTTCAAGGCAAAAAAAGATAACGAGACAAAGATGGGCATTATATAATGAAAAAAGGAACAATCTACCAAGAAAACATAACATTTATTAATATATATACACCTAACATGGGAGCACCAAAGTATATAAGGCAACTGTTAACAGACCTAAAGGGAAAAATTGACAGCAACACAATAATAGTAGGGAACTTTAATACCCCACTATCATCAATGGATAGATCATCCAGACAGAAAGTCATCAAGGAAACATTGGCCTTAAATGAAACACTAGACCATAGAGACTTAATAGATATATAGATAATATTCCATTCAAAAGCAGCAGAATACACTTTCTTCTCAAGTGTACATGAAACATTCTCAAATATAGACCATATGTCGGGAAACAAAACAAATCTCAATAAATTTAAGAAGACTGAAATCATATCATACATCTTTTCCAGCCACAATGGTATGAAACTAGAAATCAACAAGAAGAAAGCTAGAAAAGTCACAAATACATGGAGACTAAACAACATGCTACTGAACAACAATTGGATCAATGAAGAAATCAAAAGATGCCTGGAGACAAATGAAAATGAAACTACAACGTACCAAAATCTATGGGATGCAACAAAAGCAGTAGTATGAGGGATGTTTATAGCAGCAATACAGGCCTACTTCAAGAAACAAGAAAAATCTCAAATAAAAAATCTAACACTACAACTAAAAGAACTAGAAAAAGAAGAACAATTGAAGCCCAAAGTCGGTAGAAGGAAGGAAATAATAAAAATCAGAGTGGAAATAAATGAAATAGAGACTAAAAAGGCAATAGAAAGGATCAATGAAACTAAGAGCTAAATCTTTGAAAAGATAAACAAAATTGACAAACCCTTAGCTAGACTCACTAAGCAAAAAAGAGAGGAGACTCACATAAATAAAATCTGACATGAAAGAGAAATGATGACAGATACCACAGAAATACAAAGGATTATAAGAGAATACTATGAAAAGCTATACACCAACAAATTGGAAAATCTAGAGGAAGTGGATAAATTCTTAGAATCACACAACTTCCCGAAACTGAATCAAGAAGAAATGGAGAATCTGAATAGATCAATCACAAGTAAAGAGATTGCAGCAGTAATCAAAAACCTCCCCCAAAACAAAAGTCCAGGACCAGACATCTTCCCTGTCGAATTCTACCCAACATTTAAAGAAGATTTAATACCTATCCTTCTCAAACTCTTCCAAAAAACTGAAGAGGATGGAATGCTTCCTAACTCATTTTGTAGGGCTAACATTATCCTGATACCAAAACCAGATGAGGATAACACAAAAAAGGAAAATGATTGGCCATTATTGCTGGTGAAAATAAACACAAAACTCCTCAGAAATTATTAGCAGATTGAATACAACAATATATTAAAAGGATCATACAACGTGATCAAGTTGGATTTATTCCAGGGATGCAGGGATGGTTCAACCTCCACAAGTCAATCAATGTGATACACCACATTGACAAAATGAAGAATAAAAATCGCATGATCATTTCAATAGATGCAGGGGAAAGCATTTGACAAGATTGAACATCCATTTATGATAAAAATGCTCAATAAAATCAGTATAGAAGGAAAGTACCTCAACATAATAAAAGCCATATACAACAAACCCACAGCTAACATCATACTCAACGGTGAAAAACTGAAAGCTATCCCTCTAAGAACAGGAACAAGACAAGGATGTCCACTCGCTAGTCATGTTCAACATAGTATTGGAAGTCCTAGCCAGAGCAGTAAGGCAAGAGAAAGAAATAAAAGGTATCCAAATTGAAAGGAAGAGGTAAAACCATCTATTTGTGGATGACATGGTTTTATGTATAGAAAACCCTAAAGAATCCACCAAAGAACTATTAGAAATAATTAACAAATACAATAATGTTGCAAGGTACAAAATCAACATACAAAAATCAGTTGTATTTCTATACACTAACAGGAAACTAGCAGAAAGAGAAATCAAGAATAAAATGGTTATTGGTTGAAGAATACAGCCAGCTAGATGATAACACCTATTGAAGAGGTAAGGAACAGGAATACAGGTTCTCTCCTTCCTTCAGTAGACGAGTGAACCAGTACTAACTTTCTAAATAATATTATGGATATATAAAGCTTTAAAATATGCATAACTTTAACTTAGAGCAACAATGTCTACCAATTTAACTTTAAAAAATTTTGGTCAAATGTGCAAATTTTATGTAGAGGAATGATTAGTCAAGCATTGAATACAATAAAAAAAATGCCAGAAAACATAAAAATGCCCCAAATAAGTATTGGGTTAGATAATTTGTGCCATATACGTATAGTAGAAAACAATATAACCTCAAAATGTTGATTAAAATGCATAACATTTATTACAAATTGACATGAAGAGGGGTTAACTAAACAGAAATAGTTACAAAAGCAATTGAACAGCATTATTTAAATTTGGAGAAAATTTGAAACTTATCTTTTTGGTGTTTTATCAACAACTGTGCTCAGGCTATTACCTAACTAATATATTTTTTTAACAATTAAAAATATTTTACAATGTTAATTGTGTTTTAACATTTTTACTCTTTAGAACATGCAAAGAAAAGGGAATGCAATCTATCCTACAACATGTATGTTCTAGGTGACTGGCAAGCTTCATTTATTCTAGCACACCATCTCCATTAGAGAAGCTCCTTGGAGGCAAAGAGTTTTTTTCACTGATTATCATCTATTATGTTCCAGGAACTGTTCAGGGTGCCAGGTGTACAACTATGAACAACATAAAATCTTTATCCTCCTAGAGATTATACTGTAGCCGGGGGAAGCACAGAACAAACTAATCAGTGCTTATGTAGTCATTCAGATCATCCTAAGAACCACTGTGAAAAATAAACCTGTATGTGTCTAATATGGCAGGGGCTGGGGGAATGGGGTGAGTGATATTATATAGAGAGTAGTCAGAGAAGATCTCATTGATGCATGGCATTTGAGGAAAGACCTAGTGGAAAGAAAAGAAGGATGCTTGTGAATTTGGGAGAAAAAAGGGTTCCACGTTGCCACCACTTTGGTCACAAGCATCATGTCTAAGACTTGTCATTTTCACTATCCATAAAATCAGTGGGCAAAGTTTCTGACCGGCTCTAACACTTCATACTTCTCCAATTTCTACCTCCTTTGCATGAAATATCATCTATAGCTTAAAAGAAAATGATTTAAAATACATGAAAGATAGGAAAATAAAGGGGAAGAGGAAGAGAAGAAAGGAGAAATGGAAGGATGCATTATTACATAACACATGCATTCTCAGAAATGAGTAGAGAAATTACAGAAAATGCATTTTTTCATTTTGTTTGTTGTTTGTTGTGTATGTTTGCTTTGTCATACACCTCTGCTTGTATCCTATTAGACTCAGTATATTCCAAGAGTCTGAATCTTTACCAGTGTGGAAAAAAAAAACAAACAGGATGTTTAGCTAATAAAACAACAAGGAAAGGTTGGAAAATACACCAAAGCCAAGTTGGCTCCTATGCTGTGTGCTGTCACTCTCCATCAATAAGATTGTCAAATGTGAAAGTGAGTTATGTGTTCATACTTCATAATGCTGAAGTATGGTAAGAAAGATGAATTGACAACATCTATCCTATCTAGATGGATGAATATACTACGTAACTTTGCTCTTAATGAAATGCTTCGTGTTTTTCTTCAAATGAAGTAAACCTGTGACTGTCCTTGAACTACAATTTATGTTTGAGGTGAAGAAAACCAATTGTGTTATCTCTTTGTAAGCCAAACACTTGTAAATCTGCTGCTCTAAGTTTTGACAGTATTTGAATACTTACTGATCTTAAAATAGCATGAAAACCTCCAAATGTTTGCCAGTAGACAAAAGTTTGTGATGAATATAACTTTCAAATAATATCCTAAAGCAATATGTACTTTCCATAATCTTATTCTCCCAGTCTTACTTCTTATATAATCACACCATTTTATTTTTTATTTTGGGGAGAAGGTCACAGATTTGTTGCATGTTTTCATGCCTCTTCTTTTATGGGTAGTCTCTAGTCTCACTTCTTTCTTTCTGTCCTTATTTTTTTATTCCATTATCTAATAAATAGTTACTCTGTGCCTACCATGTATCCAACTCTGGGGCTATGGTTGTGAGTAAGGTAGACATAGTTCATGAGTTCACAGAACTTACAGATTAGTGGAGAAAATCCTCAAGTCAATAGGCAATAATTACATAATGAAATTATTGATGTGATGGAGTTAATGTAGCTTATTGTGAGAGCACCTACATGGAACACTTAACCATAACTTAAAAGGGAAATGGACATGGAAGACTTCTTGGGAAGAAGGGCATCCAAGCTATGACCTAAAGTATAGGTAGATGGTTGTCAGGAGAAATAGCATGTTCAAAGGCCAAGAGAGATAAAATAGCATAGTGCATTCAGAAAAATGTAAATTGTAGGGAGTGCTGGATAAGACAGTGGCTGAGAGGTATGATGGAAAGCAAGGGCCAAATCCTATAGAAGACTAGGAACAAGTTGAAGATTTTATGCTGCATCCTGAGAGGGGAACCATTGAAGTTATTGAGGGAAGACAGAGAAGTGGTAAGGTTTAAATGCATTAAATAGGAGGAGGACTAAACAAAATATTCTTATAATAATCTAGGAGACAGATGATGAAAGACTAAACTAAAATGACAGTAATGTTTAAAAGATAGAAATGATATGTTATAGGTGATGGAGTAAAATGGACAAATAAAGGAAAATGAAGTTGCAAGAATGGGCCCCAGGTTTCTAACTTTAACAAATAGGTAAAATATGGCTTTTCCCCGTGAAATAGGAAACAAATTCATTTTGGGACATGTTGAATTTGAGGAATATGTCAGGAAGAGTTGCTGGCTTACTTTTAGATTTATAAGACAGATTAAGGAGAGATGTGAGCTAAAATATATTGGCTTGGGAAAGTAAATGGTAATTGAAAGAGTGAGATGGTCTCAGATAGGATAGTACCTTGAGAGATGGAAGTTTTTTGTGTGAGAGGAAGAAGGTGAGGCAGAGAGAGAGAAGAGACAGAGAGAGATTGAAGGTACAGAAGAGGGAATAAACCCAGGAATTAAGTTTCTTGAGAAGGCTGCACAAGGTGAAATACAGATCACAAGTAAAGGATACAGCGGCCTTGATAGTAGAAGAATACTACTTCCATTTTAATGAGTGGGAAGGAAAAGGGATGATCATAGAGAAGTTTGTGAGGTGATGACAGGAAGTGGAGGGAGTCCTATTTTCTTTGTTCTGTAGAAACCTTTGAACATTTTGAGGAAGGAGAGGTAAAGGTTTGAAGAGAGTGGAGAAAGTTAGGAGTGTTTACTGAGGAGAATGGGGGAAAAAGCTAACCTAAAAACCAAAAAAGGATTCTAGGAAAGCATTGAAGGGTAGTATAAATTGGAGGGGATTATTTTATATTTGTGTAAATGTGCATTTTACTCAATTTTCTCCAACACATACATCCCTTTGGACATAAGCACAAAAAGTCAAGACAGTTGCTGGATGGATGGAATAAAAAAAGAAATTGAGAGAAGTGAAAAAAATTGAAGTATTTGTCAGTGGAATCTGAACAGAGTAGAGAAGCAAATGACGAGAGAAGAGAGGGAGATAGAAAGTAAAGAGAACACAAGACTGGGGGCTCAATAGAGCTGAAGAACATGTATCCTGAGAATAACTAACATGGCTGAAAATATAGGAGGTTGCGGACACAGAAAATTTTCTGAGCTTAAATTATCAGCAGCAGTGGACATATGTCAAGTAATGAGAATTCCAGGTGTGTGACTGTGCGAGTGAGCTGCTGGAGAGGTGTGGAGTTGTAGATCACTGGCAGTGAATCCATCCATGAACTGAGAACAAGGATATTGAAGGGTCCATCCATGTATTTTTTTAACCGTCGTGACTATGGTGGAACAGGGAGAAGAAACAGAATACAACCCAGGCATTACAGTCCGAAGGGAATAAAAAGATGTGATCGGAGGGCATGTAAATGTCAACAAAATGAAGAAATAGAATAAGGCTCAGACAAATGGCATCAAACCTTCAGAAATAAAGTTTTTAAATTTTTTTATCTATTTTAAAAAATTTCTTACACTAGTGATTTCTCAAGAAATGATGATTTTTTTAAAATTAACCTAGCAATGAAAAACATAACAATGACTCTACTTCAGCTTAAAAGACCCCTATCCTTCCCTCTCTGTCTTTTTTTTTTCCTCGTTATTATTCCTGCCCTAGAAGTAAGAACTGTTGATGGGAGTTTGTTTCATACTGACACTATTTTTTCTAAGGGACCACTATGTCTTACATTGTCACAGTTTGGGGATTCCTGGATAGAAGACTCTGGGATAGAGTTTACAGTGCAAGTTGATTATCAGCAAAGGCCCTTGGGATAAACACCTGTGGCAGGGAGGTCAAGGAAGCTGGGTTAGGTAGAGGGAGAACGCAAGTTGAAATGGAGGTTGAATGACAGCATTGGCGGACCCCATGGCAGAACTCTGGAGCTAAAATGTCCCATTAGAGTTGCCCTAGCTTGGGCCTTTTTATCCTCATTGATATCAGTCACTTGATGTAAGCCATCCTGGAAGGGATGCAACTTTGGGCCATGCAGATCTCTGCCTCTGAGAGAATGCTTGAAGGGGCTGGTGGCTGACAGCTATCTTTCAACATACTTCCAGAAGATCAGGAAAAGTGCTCCTTCTTAAAGAGGGCTCATTCAGTGGAGAAGGACCTATCTACCATGTGTCATCACACCCACATTTCATTGAACAGGAATCATCAAAATGAATGATCTAATGTGCTTTGTACATAACTGTTGGCAGTTTAGTTATTGATATGCTCTATCATAAGTGGATGGAATCATTCATTTGCTAAGATATGAATATGTTATATTAAATGTCACAAAAACACCAATGTTATACTTTGAAGTAAAATTTTTAAAGGCTTATTTTTCATGTCTTACATGTGATGAGTTACAATTGGCTTGATATTAATGATTTGTAGCAAACACACCATGGCTATGAGTAAAGATGCTACATAGACTCATTAAGTACTATAAACTGAATGTAACATGGGGGGTTGATATGCACAGTCCTACAGGGTGATGATAAACTACAAACAAGAGTTACAATTATGGTGTTTTTTCATTTGTGTAATCAAAATTCCCCTGGTTAACTTTTTATTATCTTCCCTTTTGTTGTTAGTGCCGTCCAGTCAATTCCAACCCCTAGCACCCTGTGTATAGCGTCATGACTCTATAGACAGCAGCAGAGCTGAACGCTGCCGGGTCTTTTTGCACCATCCTCTCACCTTCTGGTGCTGTATCAGACAGTGCTCCACTGCTGTTCATAGGGTTTTCATGGTCAATTTTTTCAGAAGTGGGTGGCCAGGTCCTTCTTCCTAGTCTGTCTAGTCTGGAAGCTCCACTGAACACTATCCACCAATCATGACTCTGCTGGTATTTGAAATACCTATGGCATAGCTTTCAGCATCACAGCAAGATGCAGCTACCGCAGTATGACAACCGACAGGCAGGTGGGGGGTGTGGTTCCTTGACCAGAAAATGAACCCGGGCCGCGGCGGTGAGAGCACCAAATCTTAACCACTAAGACCACCAGGTTATCTTCCCTACTTTTTCCAAATGTAAGCCTTTTAATCTTCCAGTTAAGATATTCTAAGTGACTAAGCAAAGAAGCAGTTATTGGCAAGCAGAAAGTAGTTAAAGAGTAGAGTATGTCTTGAAAACTGTCATGTAGACTAAGATTTATTTTCATTATGCATTATTTCTTCCATGAACATATGACCATATACTGATGATTAAAAGTAGTATCAATAATATTTATAATAATTTTGTGTTAATAAAAATACCAAACAATATTACTCTCTTAAGCCCTTCATTATTTAAAACATTTTCTAGTTGGTTATGCTAGACAAGATCATTTCTGAAGGAATGAACGAATCAGACTGTACACATCCCAAATGTATGGAAAGTCAGTATGCTATAGTAAAGAAACTTTGAAATAATGATCTGAAGTTCTAATGTAAATTATTTATACAAACATGTAAGCCTGAACGCTGATGTGGGCAAATATAGAAAGCCATACTTGGCCTTTATTTTTCCTGACCTGAAATCACTGAGTCAAATAATCTTGGAATGGTGCTTCTGAAATTGTGCTGCTGTCATTGGTTTAACTTCACATTTCACATCATCACTCAGTCACAAGACTGCTGTTTATGAGTGAGTGCAAGTGGTACAGATGGACAAAAAGAAACTTTCTAACACATCTCCCTACCTCTGGTTTTCCCTATCTCCATCCTTTACTCAGATGGCTTACGGTCATTTCAATTTATTAATTTATTCCTTCACTCACTCATTCATGCATTTAACTTTTTTTTGTACACCTTACAGAGTATCAGCTATATTCTAGAGCTACACTGACCAATTAAAGTAGCCCTATATAGCTATTTAAATTAATTAAAAATAAATAAAATTAAAATTTAGTCCTGTAGCCACATTAGCCACACTTCAAGTGCTCAGTAGTTACATGTGGCTAGGGGCTAGTGTATTAGTGAGCACAGATGTAGAAAATTTCCATTAACATAAAAAGTTCTATTGGACAACCCTATTCTAGTACCTAGGAATGCAGAGATAAAAGTTAAAATCTCTTTCATGAAAGAGTTCACAGACCATTAAAAAAAATACAGACAGCTTCCAAGTACTCTTGGATAACAAAGAATAAGCACCCATATGAATCTAGCGAGTGATAAGGAATCAATAAAATACCTGAATTGGATTTAGTTGGGTGCTGGGGGATTTTTGAGGAGAAGGCATTCATTCCAAGGCACAGTAAATATCATTTTCAATGCTCCTGGACAAGACCAAAAAAAGTATAATACCATCAGAGATGTGCAAATAATTTGAAACGGTTAGAATATAAAGTGACCTTGGATGAGGTTCTCCAGACAGGTCTGTGTGTGTGTGTGTGTGTGTGTGTGTGTGTGTGTGTTTTGTCTATAAAAGGGGAATAAAAATACCTAACTCCTAACATTAATGTTAAAATTTAACTATTTTTAATATGTGAAGCACTTAGAATAGCTCCTGGCACTAACAAGAATTTGTAAATGTTGATGAGTATTATTAGCATCATTATATTTTCTTTGTTATTTTAGAAGCTTGGAAGTATGATCTGGGTCTTATTACAGAGCTGGAAGCAGAGGCACACTTCTGATCTGAACACCACTCTCAGTGGTATTTGGGAAATGTATTAAATGGAAAGCTTTCTGACCCTTTTCTTTCCTTTTTTGGGTGCAAGTGGTGGGAAAAGCAGGGCACTGCTTCTAGAAATGCTGGTGGGGGGAGAAATCACAAGCAATAAAGGAAAAATGAAAGTTAGCTTAGAGTACATAGAGCCAGAATATTTCCTGATTTTTGCATGTGAGTCTGTGCTTTTAACATAAATTATTTTCTTTTTTGAACTTGACTTGGTAAGAAAAACATACCAGAATTATAAAGTTAAAAGCGAACTGAGCTTGTACTATTTTTTTTTTTTTTTTTTTGCTGGCCCAACAGAATTGAGGTTTAAAAACTGCCAAAAATATCCTAAGACAGACTGTTCTTATACGAATTCCAGTCGACTTTTTCAGATTTGAAAGGTTTGGGTGGTTTGGCTAAGAGTCAACCAAGAATCAAACATCTTAAATATTTATTCAGGCTGAACTTTTGAACCATTTCATATTGCTCTTTTACTACTACACACTAATGATAGAAACCAATCCTTTCGTTCTTTTTTTTATTTTTACTAAGGTAAATATCATCATATAGTTTAACTTTTTTAAATGAATTTCCTTTTGTTATGTTAAATTGTGAGAGTACTGTGATTCTAAAATCATTCCGTACAAATTTTAAAGTGGCTAATTTAATTCATTAAGCTATTTTGCTGGGTGATACAACTTCAATAATGCACAAAATATTCTTCTTTCCTCAAGGGGTATATATTATAAATATTTATGAATTTGATCAGGTTTTTTGGTAATTAATTGCTATGAAGTAGTTGGTTCTATTTGTGAGTCATTGAAATATGAGGTTCTGATTTTACATGCAAACTAATTTTAAGAGATAATAAAAGCTTTGAATTTTCCTCTTGCCTAAATCATTGGCGGTAATTTTATATATCATACTATAGTTGAGGCTACCCTATCAATTATTCCAGTCACAATCCTTTAGGTCACAGCCCAGAATTTATAAATCAGAATCTGCAAGAGAGGGAACCTGGTCGCAGGCATTTTTTTTAAGATCTCACAAGTAAAACTGATAGGCATCCTTTAGGGCAATGATTTTTATCCCCAAGAGACTTTCATTTCCGGATGGTAGAGGGAGCACTAAAACCTATTTTTATAAATGTATAAGATAAAATTGAAAATAAAAATATTTATATATACCCTAATCTTAATGCAATTTATATAATAAAATTATATGTATTTCAGAATATAAATCTTAGGCAGCAGTACATGAGATTACATATTGCATTAGTCAAATATCTTGTACTTAAAATGAATATGTTTGGATTTGAGAAAAACAAGACAATATTCAACTGAAGAATGTTGACTTTTTACAATTCTTAACATTTTTAAAATAAATAAGTACAAATGAAAAGTAATTGTGAATTTAAAACTAAAATACAGACTGATATAGGTTTATTGTTATCTTGATTCAGTCACCCAGAGCAGCATTGATTTAATTTTCTGAAACAATGAAATTTAGTAAAGTTTTGAATAAAATAAATAGCAAACTACTCCTAATATATACAGTAACTGTATTTCTGGAAAACTGAAGGATGTTAGAAAGTACATTGTGTTTACATCTAAAATTGAGTTACAGATTTATGATCAGTATTATGTTCATCTACAGGAATGGGGGCATGTTGTCATTTAAAAGTCCTATGGAAATGCAATACTAATTTCGTGGGAATATCTTGAACATTGAAACTAATATCCCTGGTACTGAATCACTAAATGACAGAGTTATCCCTTATATCATTTGTGTTAACTGAAAAGACCCTACAGATTTCTGAAATGTCTCACAGAATTGGTGCCACCCACTTTGAGAACTCTGTTCTTTAAAGGTAATCTGACTATGGATTGTCATGTACGTTTTTTTATAGTAACCAGCACTATATTCATAGTTTTCTCTGAGATCCTTAGGAAGCTGCTGCTAATTTGGGAAGTGTCAAACCAGATGACTGACCTCCAAATTGCAAATTACCCTGATTTGACCCAACTGGTACTAGTAGATGCTATTGGAGCCCCACTCATATCTCCTTGGCACCCACAATTCCCATATATGTCAATGATGTCCTTCTTTCTCCTTGAGAGCTTTCTCTAGACCCACACATTTCACAGGCTGAAAATGACCTAGATTAAGCCCTAGTAATCATCACTCATTCACTGACAGAAGTAAATTGAAAGATAAACATCCTAGCTTTCTTGAATCTTGCATCAGACAGCTCGGGCACGTGGCAGAAGTTTTCCTCAAAATTGAGCCCCAGTTACCTTCCATGGTAACCTGGCTAATTAAAGCACCTCTACTAATTTTATTGACTTTCCTATTTTACTTCCCACTTCTTTACTGATGCTTCCCGCGGTTAACTTGCAATCAAGTCTTTTTCTTGGAGTATGCGTCTAGGGAATTCAGCTTAAGCCAGTTGGTGAAGGACAGGATTCTGGAGTTGGATCACTTGCTGTCCAAATGTCAACAAGGACCCCCTTGCTGGTGGTAACTGGGATGATAATAATCCACAGCATCCTGTACAATCCTGTACAATGCAATAACTAATATGGATTAGGACAGAATTCAGGTGGAATGTTAGCATTGGTTTATGTAACAGCTCTAGTGCTTGAAAGAATGCGTGTGATGCTTATTACATAGATTGTGGTATTAGTGATAATTAATATCACAGAAGTCCCAAGGAAGAAAGTAACAGACATATACTAGCAAATTAAATAGTTTAGAGTACAGTGTGAAACCCAGAAAGTGTCTTTGGAAGAGTTTTAGAAAACCCTTATCTTCTGTAGCTAGAAGTAAGACTGTGTTGAAAATCAGTCTTTTTTTGTTTTGTTTTGTGGGGAAGACCAGCCCTGAACTAACATCTGTTCCAATCCTCCCCTTTTTGCTGAGGAAGACTGGCCCTTGGCTAACATTGTGCCCATCTTCCTCCACTTTATATGGGACGCCTCCACGGCATGGCTGACAGGTAGTGCATTGGCGGGCGCCGGGATCCGAACCCGCGAACCCCGGGCTGCCAAGCGCGGACCAAACCGCTGCGCCACCGGGCGGCCCCTGAAAATCAGAGTCCTAATTGTAAGAGGTGCTGACCACAAGGGAACTTAATTTACAGCCATAACAGGTCTTTCATGTTAAAGCCTGGTCCCTGAAAAGGAAGGAATGAGACCCGAGGCCAGGGTATTTGAGTAGAGATGCCAGATCTTTAAACCCCTACATATCCCTGTACACTCTAAGCAGGCTGGGAAGATTCATCCTCCTTGCCAGAGGAGCGCAGCCTCATGCTGCACGGAGATCATGAAAAGGCCTCCCTGAGTTAATGCCTTGCAAAGTGATTCTTGGTCCCTTTTGATGTGTCTTCACCTCCACTCGCTGCTTCTGGACCAAGAGGTAGGGTCAAAAGTCCCCAGAACTCAAATGGAAAAGTAGAGTTTCTGCTATGGAAAGAAGATTATTCATCAAAGGACCTAGAGGTCCTGGCTCACATGTCCTGAGAGGAATCTGAAGAACATGCCAGGGGATGGATTTTGAGGGTGCTGGACCAGGGAAGGTGAACTAAAGGCTGATACGAAACTGTTTGTTCATATAGGGGCACTCACTCATCATTTAGAATACAATAATGCATTAAGGATACTGGAAATAGGCCTAATATGTTTCAAGAAATTGTTCCTTGAAGCTTAGAAGCACCAAGTAAATGAGGCAGAGGTGTCAGAACTGCTTAAGCAGAGTACTGAGAAAGCAGGCAGAGGTTCAGAAAAGTGCACATGTTAAAATAGGTTTATTGTATAAGCAGGAAAACCACCAGCTGACAATGTCCTGGGAAGGCACAGGGAACAGTCTCTTCCCTGCAGAAATAAGAAGTTAATAGAGTGACATCATCTTCATTGAGAAAGTCAAAGCAGCCGTTCTCTGTACCGTCTTTATTTTTAAAAGTGTATTAATTGAAATAAAATCAGGAATTAATCTGTTGAGATAACTATGTAAATTAATGAATAGGTTGCTACTATTAAAAAATAAAATATTAAAATGTCAGAAATGTTCTTGAAATGTTTTAAAATCTATATCAATGAATAGTTATTTATTGATTCTAAATAACAAAACGGAGTACTAGGATAAACATTCAGATAGGTCAAGCTAAATATTTTCAATGATATAAGTCAATTATCTAAAAATATATGATGCTTTAGGGTGTATTTTCAAAAAAATTAAAGCAATCTAAGAAGCAAAATGATATGAATTGTAACTAAAAGAGATTAAAGAATATTTTCCAAAATTTATTAACTGAAGATAAATGAATTTTTGCAAAGTAGATTTCATAAATGTCCGTATATCTACAGAACAGTACACATTCAAAATACATCTTTTAGGTTTCTGGATGAATTACAGATATCAATAATGTTTCATGCAGCATTTTATACATGGAGAATTTTATTTTTTTCATTAATCTAATAAGAATCTATTAATTACCCTTTGATGAGATGTTTCTTTATTCAATAATACTTGTTTACATGTATCGAATGTTTACTGTGCGCCAGGCTCTTTGCTAAATTTTACATTGATTTCCTTATTTAATCCTCACACTAACTCAAAAAGGTAGGCATTATTATTATGTTCAAAAATTTAGAAACAGAAAATGAGGCTAAGAAGGATGAAGTAGTTAGCCCCATATTATATAGCTGGCTAGTGACTAAAGCTGGAGTTGAATGCATGTAACCTGACTCCAGCATCAGATATTATTATGGTTATAAGTGCATATTCAATGAGACAATACCTATGTGTATAATATACTTTCCAAATCACTGGAGTGTAAAAATTATTCAAGCAGTGATTTCATATGGAGTTCATATGCTAGATTTTTCAACTTGTGTTTCAAATCACATAAATTTGCTTCCAGATTGTAACAGACAAATCAAACAACCAACAGGAGCCCAGAGAACCATTGACACCACCACGGAGTCCTCCCTCTCCTGCGGGCCTGTAATCAAAATACTTTCGGTCCTTTCATTTCTCTTCTTGCTCTTCCACTTCTCAATTCTCATTTAAACAATCTGCAGTTTGGGCTTTATTATCTCCCACCTGATTGGTTTATCAAACTCCTCCCACCAATCAATCATATCTATTACAGCAGACGTTGAAAAAATACCACTGTCCCTTGCCACTCCTATTCTAGAAACTCCATGGGCTTCTGAAACAAGTGCCCACTTCTCAGTCTGCTGTGAGGGTCTGGAGATCTCCCTCACCTTAATTCCAACCGTGTCCCCATATGCTGTGCCAGGGCACTGCTGTCTGCTCCTTGCCTCCACTGTGGGTTTGCTCAAGGCAATTTTCCCACCTGGAATGTGCCCCTCTTCTCTAAATGTGTTCAGATTTCACCCTTTCTTCAGACCTTGGTTCGACCTCTTCCCACAAAGATTCATCATTTCATGTTAAGCTATAGACAGTTTTTTTCCATTAATTATGCTTACAGGGACATTTTATTTAGATTATTTCTTTAGTCAGATGAGTATAGATTCTTAGAAATGGAAGGAACCTAAGAGATTACTTAGTTTCACATACGTTTAAGATGAGGGAACTGAGGTGCTCAGTGTAGCAATATTTAGGCTTATATTTTAATATATCACTCTCATTTATTTTTTTCTTTTTACTCTCTGTGCAAATAACAGTTACCAAATAGTTATTGATTGATCAGTGTTTGCATAACATGAACTTAATTTTTTCCAAGGCTAGTGTATGTTGGAATCACATTGGAGGGCTTGTTAAATCACAGTTTGCTGGACCCCGCCCCCAGAATTTCTGTTTCAGTAGATTTAGGGTGGATCTGAGAATTTGTCTTTCAAACAAGTTCCCAGGTGATGTTGAAGCTGCTGATCCAGAACCACGCTTTGAGAACACTGGCCTAGGCTATTAGCTGATAAATATAACAACCTATCGTAGAAAGCAGAACACCTCACTCTCAGGTGATTTTTTTCCCTCTATCTTTTTAGTTTAATATACATTGATATAATATCAGGAGAAAAAATACAACACATTTGCTTTGTGTTATTTTGATTTTAGATAACCTGACTCGTTATATATAAAATATCATATCTTTTTGTAAATTACTAGGTCAATGGATTTACATGCACTATTTTGATAATTCTGATATTTGAGGCATTCTTTTTCCTTACATAGGCAATGAAAAAAATGGTTTATCCAATTTTAGTAAAATATTTCCCTTTTAGGTTAAAAAAAGGAATAAAAACGAATGTCTAGATAAAGGTCATTTATCAGAACCATTTACCAATTTGTTCTTCACTCCTTTCCACCAAGAGAAATCTACCAATATAATAGATTGTCATATTTCTGAGGACTTTCTCAGAGATACAAAGCCCAATCACAGCAATGCATAAATGAGTGACCTAGCAGAAAGGACCTCAAGTCATATTAAGAGAATGACCAGCCCGTGGAATTTTTCATGGCTAATGTACTAAATTAATAACATTCTTTGTCATATATTCTTATTAAAATTAATAAATAGAAATTGCTAAGTCCCTGTACATCTCTAAAGAAAACTACTCATCTTCAAACAGCAAAGCCATTAGGCAAGTGACAAATACATTGATTCTAACACTATTCTTAGAAAAGCTGTACCTGGCATCTGTTATCTACATTTATTTTTATTTTCTACATATGTTCAGATTGCTTTAGATGTGCCATTGTAAATATAATCAAAGGTTTTTATCTCAGCAGCACCTCCTGAAGCAAATAGAGTTTGCCAAGGAAGCAGGCAAAATCAGAGTCTGCATCTACACAAACACTGGAGATCTGAGATTCATTTATCTGTACATTTTATACTAATGCATGCTTAATCATAGACTAGGAAGAAAAAAATTTAAAGAAAGTATAAGAAGTTTATATGTAGTGTTTACCTATAATTTCATTCTGAAGCATATTCAAAGCTTCTGTGCAGTCAAACATCTGCTGAATCCCAGCTCCCAAAATATCAGCAAAACAACCTATTGAAATGACAAAGCTGAGATTATTGCTTATCGTAGTAAAGAAGAATACTACAGAATCTAAGTATCATTTCAGAGAAGGGAGTACAAAACTAGACTCTGAGATTTTGAAGTCTTATCTAAGACAGGTGTTTGAATGTGGAGACTTGGTTAGGATTAGGTAAGGATCATGATATAATAGTTTAACATCACTGGACACAGAGAGGTGAAGATATTGAGAAAAGGAGTCCAAAGAGTTTGGGAGTGTAAATTGTTGTTTGATGCTTTTCTATTGAAGAGTTGATGGATCTTTCAGGAAATTCCTGGCATATACAATAAAGTAATTTATGATTTTTATCTTCGTGGGCAAATGTTTTCCAGAATTGGAAAGTTAAATTGAGTGGAATACTAAAGTCTTATTAAAGTAGAATATGCTGTGTAGTTGTTTTGATTCTCAAATTACTGCCAAATGAAGGATGACACTG
Organism: Tapirus indicus; assembly: GCA_031878705.1. Lineage (NCBI taxonomy): Eukaryota > Metazoa > Chordata > Mammalia > Perissodactyla > Tapiridae > Tapirus > Tapirus indicus. The sequence goes on from CM062926.1 coordinate 97,223,245, forward strand.
CATCCCTGCAGAATGTTGTCTCTGAACTGGCACTTCAGCTGTGTCATCTATGAGTCTTTCTGCCTCTGGTGCAGAATACAATAGGAACAGTGGATCCCATGGTCATGGGCCCATTCCTACAACACTTTTTTTGTGTGTGATGTGGGTCCTTTGGTCAAATGATATTTTCTGTGAGATCCCAAGTCTGTGGATCAGGCATTCTATAATTCATGGATAGTAGTGCGGGCTGACACTCTGTGGACAGGAAAGGCAAATCCATATAGGGAAGGTGTAACTATTCTTATTAGAACAAACCACTGGCCCTTCCAAGATGAAAGGGGACTAATGTAATTGACTTGCATGCAAGTGACCAAGTTGACCTCCTTAAGAAATGGTGCTATATTTGAGGCTCAGTGTTGGTTTCGGTTGCTGGAAGATTCAGCATTCTGAGGCATCAGTAGCTAGATCAGCTTTTGGAAGTAGGAGTCCATGCTGTTAAGCCCATGTGTAGCATCAGTCTCCATCAATGCGGTCAGTCCGTTCATGTGCACATCATGTTAGTTCCATGGTGACTGATGGATGAAGGCTGGCTAACATCAACTGGCAAAGCCATTTTGTTAATTAGGTTATTCAATGCCTCTTTCATGGTGAATATATTCTGCTAAATGTTAATGTGTGATGCAGAAATCTTTACACTCTATGTCCACACCCAAATATCTATCCAAATACCACTACCCCAGAATTCCTTGTCTCCAGTTTTCCATTTCTTTCCTTCCAGACCACTCACAAAACAGCCAGGACATTGATGACTGCCCAGAAATCTATACATATTCTCATCTCAGGTCACTTCTCCTTCTACACTAAGTGGATGACCAGATATACTGCAACTCTTTCCACTGTCCATCAAGGTCACCCATGTGAGTGTAATGCAGCTGCCATCTACTTTTGGTCTGCATCCATATATCCAGCCAATATATATGTAAACCAAGTTTGGGCTTTTCCTTCCTCCTTTAGCTGGTTGTACATAACCCTCTCTGACTACTAGCAAAGGCAAAGACTCTGCGCAACTCTGGTGCATGATATGGGAATTCTGGGTACCTGATCATATAGTTTATTTGTGCCTTCTGGTCCTACTCAGACTGGATCTTGGATGTACCATTTCCATCTCACAATATGCTGCTGTTGGGCCTGTCCAATTTTTTGACTTAGAGTATATACCAAAATGCAGCTCACAAAGGGCATTTACGGATACGTGGTCAAATGTCTTGTTTCTACTAAGGGCTAGTAACAGGCCAGGAATTGTTTCTCAGAAAGCATATCATTCCCCACTGTGGATGGTGTAATCTTGCTCTAAATTCCCAGGGGCCTACATTGTAATTGGGGCTTTCCATCAAAGATATACAGCATCTTTTCCCACCATTGACACATCCAACACTTTAGGTCTGTCGGTTTGTGTGGCCCTTTGGCAGAGGACTGCGTGCGTGGAAGCTCTGACCCGCTGCTGAGGCCTACCCACTCCAGGCCTAACTTAAGGTTGGCAGCTTTGTATTTCATTCAGTTTTTCAAAGTGTGGAACATGTTACCTCCACAACAAAAAGAGGCCTACTAGGTGCTCTGTTTCTTTTTTAGTAGTAAATGATGTAAGACAAACCTCAAATTTTTGGCATTGCAAAATGGCTAAGGGACATCACCAATGGCATCAGGAATTGTGAAGTTTTTTCACTTTTGTAAGAACAGAGATTGTCAAGAAACGGAGGGAGGCCATTCTGTACATGAGTTCAGAATCAACAGTTCCAGAATTTCTTTTGGTGTCCACCTATCATGTCTAGTATGTTATGGGGTGGGGCCCTAAGAATTATCAAGGGAATTGATGTTGTAAAATTAGAGATGGAAGCCCCCCAGATAGTTCTGATATTAGAACTGATTTCTCAGAGATGTGGTGTGTGTGAGAGAGAGAGAGACAGGGAGAAAGAGAGAGATAGACTTTCGGCGGAAAATTGTATGTTTTACAAAGAAAACAATAAATCTGTGGGCAGCAGAAACTAAATAGAATAATTTGCAATTGTTTGCTTGAAATAAGAAATAGTACACAAATAAGCATGTCTTCTATCTAAAAGAAGTTAGGCTGAATCAATTGGCTATACATTATGCACCTGTCTTGAAAGAAATATAAAACAGTATTTCCTTAGTTTTTATGAAAATAGATTGAGATTAACAGACATTAATAACATTCTGAGACCAAAAGCATCTAAAGTAATTTTGGACTAAAAAAAGGAATATGATGAAAAGAAACAAAATGTAGTGACTACAGAACTTTTTATAAACTGCCAGATGTTTGTAATTCTTCCCACCTCTGTGTTCAGTAAACCTGCCTCCTAACTCTCTCAGACTGTTTGCATACAAAACCCTAATAGTACTAGCCTGGGGTTATTCATTTATAAAATCCACCACTCTGAACTCTCTTCCTAACTTAAGTTAATATTTTCAGAGTCCACCTGGCAGAGGAACATTCTCCTAATGTGTAAGTAGACATGGACTATTTTAACAGCCTTAGTTTTCATCAGTCCTCTTTCTAACTAGTGAGATAAGGGCTCCTTGGCTTAATCTCAAGTGTGTTTGAAATGTTAGAAAGCTTTTATAAAAAGGCATTTTCAAGAAAAACACCTCAGGAAGTACATTTCCTAGCACACACTGCAGATAACTTTCAAAGATCATGGCTATGAATCAATGGAGATTGATGAAGGTATGGGGCGTTGTAAACATTCCAACCCAGATAAGGCATGCACAGTGCATCCCCTATTCTTCAAAATGCTTCAGTTTGGATAAAGCTTTTGTAAAAACTTGACTTATAGCAATACCAATACTCTCGGGCTATTTCTGAGAGGAATAGCTACAATAAAGCATTGCTTCCAACTGCTTATGTGGAAAACCATTTGTTTTAGTGGTGCTGCCATTTATCATCTAATAGATGCTAAAACAAATGAATATAAATAAATAAGCAGCAAGGGGAAAAAGGCTAACATAGTACATATCTAAAGAAAGAAGTTAATACAGTCTTCAACATGATTTCCTAAAGATTTTAAAAAGTACTGATGTAGTCTTTTGAAAGTTGCCATTAACCACTTCACTAGAGATATGCTAATCCCACTGCCTGGCAGATGGAATGCTAATGCTTTGGCAACTGGCAGGGAAGGATCCTCAACAAATTGCTTCTTACTTCATTGTGATTTTGAAACATCCTCTGGGGGATAAATGTCATTATACTCCTTAATGTTACATTGTAACTCATAGATTCTGACACTGTTATTTAGCTGAAGCAGTGGGTTATTAGCCAAACTGCTGTGAGGGTTTTATCTCTTGGAGAATTCCAGAAAGCAAATTGATTAGGTAAATCAGCTACAGCAAGAGGATAGATCCCGTCCCTCTATTGATGATCGACTCTCAGATGCAAACTAAAGTATTTTTTGTTTGTTTTTGATTGAGATCAAGTAGTTCAAATTTCCTATATGTACACAATGAGTTGTATATTTAAATGGTGGCTCCAAAACATACCTTTTTAAACCGTCTATTGGCAAAGTGTCAATATCCAATGAGCTGCTTATTCAGGAAAACCAGCTGTCTCAATCATCTAGCACCTCTAATGAGTTGATATGTGTGACTGCTGGCTTCATACAGGATTAGCACATCCTGGTTTGCTCAATAATTATTAAAATCAATTATGAATACTGGAACAGGAAATGAAGAGGGCATTATTGGGGCAGCTGATGATTTGAGGAGATGATATTTTAGGCAAATTCCAAACTAATCACAATGTGAATGTAGAAAGAAAGGAGGGAAAGGACAAGGAAGCTTCCAGATTAGTGGAGATAGCCAATGGTATCCTGGAGCCAGCTGCTACCAGCTTGTGAGAGCTAATTGTTAAACTTTCAGGAATTTTGTGAGCCAGTTATTAAACACAGCTGTTATCAAAAATAAATTACATAAATTTACAATTAAGTTATGCAGAAATTGTAATAATACTCAAAACTCATCACTTCCTAATTATTTTACTGCATTTAACTATTATTTATGCTCTTAGACTTATTTCTGTCTATTATACCTGTAAGGTGGAAACACTGTATAATGGTTTCAACTTCGTGCACGTCTCTTCCCACCTCTGCGTTCAGTGATGACTCACGGATAGCTTGAAATTGGCCACAGTAGGTGGGTTTACATCCCGGAAATAAGCAAATGCTACAGTTTGGTCTTTAGATATTTGAAGATATTCATCATTCTGTTGCAAACCTACAGGTCTACTCCAGATCTCAAGAAGCAAGCACAGAATCTACATGCTAAATTCTGAGTTGGCAAATACATGGAAATTCTTAAATGTTGCAAGAGTTATAATAATCACCAGTCATATCACTGAATTTACTTCATAAATTATTTTGAGGACATTCTGACAAGTGCATGTTTATTTGAATGCATGTCCTAGAGCTCTTCAACTAGCTGTAATTTTATGTAATAAATATCGCAAAATAAGAGCAAGTCCCATAAAAGGTAAAAACCGTACTTGGAAGACAGATAAAATCCAACTGAATTTCACAAATGATAGTAGCACCAACCTCATTTTACAGTGACAAAATGTTCACTAAAATGGAGCAACATAACAAATAGCTATAATTGATAATATAGAAGTATCATTTGGAGCAAGACTTTTCTAATAGCTACAGATAAAAATTCTTCAAATTTCACTACTAAGCTATTATTATTGTGTCTTCTTCAATAAACCCAATTATGGTTTTAAATTCTGTGCATTGAGCCTGTACAAAAATCCAATTTTCTTCACAGTTCACCTTGAATATTGTTCTAGAAAGTTTGATTTATTTTAGCGTCATTCTGGTTGTAAGCCTGTTAATCATCACCTCTCTGTCTATAGCCCGGGAAAGAGAGAACTATATTTGTGACTTGCTGTTAAGTTTAATTATCAACCTGCTAGGCAGAATTGCACTTACCGCCCTTCCCTTGAAGTGTAAAAGCCCCTGTCAGCTTAGCCTGCTCTTCCACTCCAAGGAACACTGTCCCTTCCAATACTCCTCTGTCTTGCTGTTCTACCAACAGACTGCTGGACCTTTTCTTAGCAACTCTTTCTTCCCTCCTCTGTTTGGTTCTCTTTAGTTTCAAAACTAATTCTCGACTAACCTGGACAATCCTACGATGTTTATTTCCCCCAAGATAATTTGTACCTCAACAAAAGATCACCAATAAGATGCTTGCTTTGGACATACAAAGCTGTTCTCTCTTATCCTTTTTCTTTGATTACTAACAGAATTTTTATGTTATTCAAATTCTTTGCTTCAGCTTTGTTATATGATGAATTGGTACCAATTAGAATCTATTTTGAAAAATTTTTAAGGGATTCAGGTTTTTTAAACATATAAAACTAAGAATATGTAGTAGCCGTTTTCAAACATTAAAAAGAAGCATTGCTCTCCAAAAAGTCTCAGAAATGGAATTTAAAAATACAATTATTGTTTATGTCCTTTTGAAGTAACCATAATAATTATGTTGGATATTAATAATAAATGAATTTACTCTAATTCAACTCATTGACAATGGAATTGTCCTATTTCATCTTCATCCCTTTTTTTTGTTCCTACTTGTCACACTACAACAGTCTGCCCTTTATAGAAGACTACATTGTTTCAGTGTACTGTTATTTTGAAACCAGAGATAGGAATGCAAACAAGTCTATTTAGGATAGATTGTCAAAACAACATCTGGTTTTGACAGATTTTGCTTAAATTGCTGATTGTTCAGCATCTGAAAATACTTTCCTCTTAGTCCTTTTTTTTGAACATGAACTTTGCTGCTAAGACTTATCATAAATAAAGAAAATCCATTCTATTCTGATCTTTTCAAATGTGAAATAATCCAAAAACCCTTAAACAGAAGAAAAAGGACTCTAGACCATACATCCACTACATAATATCTAAACTCACTGAGGTCCAAATTTGGAAATCTGCTCCTTTCCCACTGGATAAATCCAGTTAGGAAATATGTGTGTGCATGTGTATGTGTGTGTGTTCATTATTTTATATGTATATCCATTTTAATTTATTGAAATAAAAATACCAGATGGATATTGTATTACTGTATTTCCATACTACAGTTCTTCTGCTCAACATTAATAAAACATATTGCTCACTGACAATGTACCATAACCATTTAGAGTGTGCAAAATTTGTATGCATTTAATTCTCTGAACCCATAAATACATGGAGTAAATCAGTAGTGTTTTAGATTTTTTCCTCACTGACAGTAAAATGGATATAAATAGAGCCATGGTACAATGATCGAACTTTTTGCTACATGGAATTAACTCACTCATGTGAGCTTGAAGGTAAGTCAATGGAAGCTTCCCACACTGAAATGCAAAAAGGAAAACAATTTTTAAAAAACCCAGAATATCCAAAAACCATGAGACAATATCAGAAGGTGTAAATTATGTGTAATTGTAATGCCAGAAGGAGAAACAGATAACAGAGAAGAAGAAATATTTGAAATCGTAATGACCAAGAACATTTAAAAATTAATGACAGACACCAAACCACAAATATAGAAAGTTCAGAAAACACTAAGCAGTATAAAGACCAAAACTCCACCGGTGAACATATCACATTCAAACTACAGAAAGCTGAAGAAAAAGAAATTCTTGCAAGAAGCCACAGAAAAAATACACTTTGCCTAGAGAGGAACAATGGTAAGAATTACAACGGATGTCTGTGGTATTTAAAACATAAATTTGGTCGTTGTCCCCAGTTCCTGGCAGACAGCTCCTAAAACCCTTGAAATTTCCTCAGTGATAGGAGTTTCTGTTATGCTAATAAGGTGACATATATATACTTATATGTGTGCATGTGTATATGTATATTTTTTTAAATTAACCCTCCCTTTGTGATCTTTTCACATATACTGTTTGTGGCCTGGAAGTTCATGCATATAATAAATGACAAATAATAGTAGAGCAAATTTTTAAGCTTCTCAAATAAGAATATATATATCTGAATAAAAATCCTTTTAAACGATGTTCTTGAGTTTACACATTTCTCCATTTCTCAAATGTTTTGAGATTCTTCTTTAGTAAGCTCTGCAAATAATTTACGATCAACACAGGAAATCAGAATGATGATTGATACTGTCACCTTACGTTTTCCTTAAGGGCTACATACCCAGCCTGATAAACCAATAGATTCAAATGACAAGTTTAAATAAGATTAAATGTGGCTGTCTAAAAACTGAATTTTACCCTGGAAGACTTACCTACGTTGGACACATTAAAAGTAATGTACCACCAGTTTTTCAGATTAGTCCTCAAAGAAATTTATTTATTTTTATATTGGTGTATAAATAGGACACATTTTGGCAGAGTCTGCCAGACCATCTTTTCTGCTGCATGCTTCTTGCATCCTCTTGGTTGGTGCTCCCAAATGTCAAGTTTGTACTGTATGATAATGTCCATTTATAAGACATGATCATCATAGAGACAGACAGACAATTATCCATGCTGGGCTAAACCCAAAATATGTAGATTGTGAAATTTTGAGGTGGCTACATTGATCGGCAAAAAAAAAAAAAAATGGATGAGAGATAAAATGTATTGTGTATTTTCTGAGTTCTTACTAGGACTTTCCAGTTCATTACTCCTGATCCTACTTTAGACCTGGCCATATCCCCATCCTTAGGTTCCATGATTGCTATAGGCTGAATATTTGTGTCCTCCCCAAATTCATACATTAAATCCTAATGCCCAGTGTGATGGTGTTTGGAGGTAGGGCCTTTGGGAGGTGATTAAGTCATGAGGCCTCTGCCCTTATGGGATTAGTGCCCTTATAAAAGAGATCCCAGAGAACTCCCTGATCTCTTCTGCCATGTGAGGTTACAGGGAAAAAAGGGCCATCTATGAACCAGGAAGTGGGTCCTCACCAATAGTGAATCTGCCAGCACATTGATCTCAGACTTCCCAGCCTCCAGTGCTGTGAGAAATAAATTTCTGTTGTTTATAAGCCTTCTAGTCTATGGTATTTCTGTTATAGCAGCCCAAATGGACTAAGACAATGACATAGCCCAGTGTAACATAATAAATTCCTCTTTTATTGCTTTAAATAGTTCATGTTATCAGGTTATTTCCAAAGTATCTTGATTAATCCTATCTTCATGCTGTAGACCATTGCTCCTGAAATATAATCCACGGTCAGGTACTCATCCATGAAATATTTGTTATTGTAGGTGATGACATAAGTAGCATGCACCAGACTGTAAACAATTGCTTCATCAAGCACACTGTTTAGTTCAGCAGACTTAATTTCTTTTCATAGCAAAACTTTCTCAAAGAAGAAAGCAGTGCATTTATTTATATTCTGTCACAAGCTCCCTATTACCTGTCTGTAATAAACAGATCACATGAAGAAATTGAATTAGTAATTTAAAACTGCCTCACAAAGAAATGGCCAGGCACAGATGTTTCCTTAAATTCTATCAAAAAAATTTAAGAGGAAATTATACCAATTCTTGACAAATTCTTCCAGAAAAGAGAGGAAGAGGGAATACTTCCCAACTCATTCTATAAGGCCAGCATTACCCTGATACAAAATTTAGACTAGGATGCTATGAGAAATAAAACTAGAGATCATCTTTGTTAATATAGATGCAACAATTCTCAATAAAATATTAGCAAACCAAATCCAGCAACATAAAAAGGATTATATACCATGACTAAGCGGGATTTCTCCAGGTATGCAAGGTCAGTTTAAGATCCAAAAATATCAATTTATGTTACACACCATATGGATAGAATAAAGGGCAAAAACCACATGATCATGTCAATAGACACAGGAAAAGTATTTCACAAAATCCAACACCCATTCATGATACACTCTCACAGAAAACCAGAACTAGAAGGGAATTTCCTCAACCTCATCCATGAAAAACATAAGCTAATGTAGTATTTAATGGTAAAAGACTGAATGCCTTTTGCCTAATATCAGGAACAAGGTTAGGATGTGCTCTCTCACCACTTTAATCAACATTGTATTGGAGTTTTTAGCCTGTGCAATCAGGCAAGAAAAAGAAATAAAATGTATCCAGACAGGAAAGAAAGAAGTCAAGCTGTCTTTATTCACAAATGACATGATCTTTTATCTAAAAAACCCTAAGGGGATCCATGCAAACCTCCCCCCAACACACACAAAAGCACATACACACACAACTACCAAAACTCTAAATTCAGCAAGTTTGCAGGATAGAGAAATATACAAACTAATCATAATTCAGTTACTTAGAGAAACACTAATAAGTACTACTGATGACATTGTTTGAAAAAATGTTTTCAAACAAGATGTAAAAAATTAAGAGGTCATTCTGTTATCTATTATTTCCGAGGAAATTTCTGAATGCTATATTTGGGAATATTCTATAACAGTCATAAAATTTAAGTCTTGCATATAATGTACATTAGTTTTATTTATAAAACTTTTATAAAATTATATTTTTTGCCATAAGTAACATAGAGAAAAAAGAAATGAGAGAAATAAAGAAGTTTTAATCATGAAGTATAATAACAATATTATTTGCTATTAACTGGAAATTGACTATAATTCAAAAGATCCTGCTAAAATGTTCACTTTGGTCTTTGAAAAAAGTTTATAATTTTTATATTTTGAGAACTAGCACCTCAGTTATTGTTATTACTAGAGATCAAGAATCAATATAGGGTTTATATAAAAGAAATTTTGGGGTGAATTAGTTTCTGCTACCACACACATCTACCCAACGTTAGAAACCTTCATGCACACACTGACTCAGCAGCTTTTCCCAAGAACCAGCTTATATTTGGGGAAATCCAGCCCAGTTTTCTCTATTACAGAGGAAAATTTTATCCAGTAATGAATCAAATAAAATTGCATGTTTTTGAATTTGATATGAACAAAATCTAAAAGTAATAAAATAATTCATACTGTCAGTTTTAAATTAAAAGGAAAAAAGCATCTAATAAAGATAATCCTTTATAATTGTATCAAATAAACAATATAATTTTACAAATGATAATACTTTTGGTTAAGTGAGAACTCTGTGGATTCTATTAATTCAACATTCAGTTAACTCTTGCTGATTTTCTAGGGTATACCAGGCATTGAATTAGTGCTTGGGATATGGAAATGAAGAAGATATACTTTTTATAGTTAGAATATTCTCAATCTATTTGAAAATTTATGAAAGAAAATCAGTACTTACAATACCATATAGTAAGTGCTATAGTATACTAATGGATTAAACCTGATGGGAGCAGAAGTAAAACAGGTTATGAACACTTAATGTCTTTGGAGGAAATATCTAGCAAGGTCTGGCAACGATTATGAGACAAGGAACCTAGAACTAAGTCTAGAATAAGAAAGCACTAGTTGAGTACATGTAGAGGAAGATTATTTCCAGACAGAGGAAGCAGAATATGGAAAGGCAAGGAAGTAACCACACGGCCTCCAACCCTTTAAGCTAGGCCCAATCATGTATCCATCAGCACAAAAGAGTGATTTACAAACACCAGCCCATTTTCACAGTTATTAAACTGGATCTTCCTTGTGTGTTTCAGGTGGTTCCTGTTCTGATACACTTTTTACTTGTCTGTGAACTCGTCATCCTATCTTGCCTCTGGCCAATGTATTTAAATTTCTCTGTTTTCCTCATACTACTCATCTTGGGTAAGAAAATCGGCTCCTCAGTGCCCAAACCCTACCATTGTTTAGCACTCCAGCAAAGCCTATATCAACACCCCTGTGAGAAAAGTGGTGGTAGAGGGAATAGATGTGGGAGGGTGAGAGAACACTCAGGAAATTACAGGCAAGACAGTAACCCTTAACTGGACAAATGAGGGAATGGAAGGATATACCCATAGATGAAGCTAGTATGGTAGACTGAAACAAGACGTCAAGTCATTTAGATTGTTAGATGGAATCTGAACTTAATTCTGAATGAAATGTGATTGGGTTAGAGAGGAAGAAAATACATATGTCATGCTGAAAAATATAATATTTGGACTTGTGTTTCTGAAAGAGCACGTGTTGGATAATCATGGGGAGGAATATCAAGGGGAAAAGTGTATTACAATCGGTTGAGAAAGATGAGTTAAGGAAGTAAATTAAAGAAATAGCAGTGGGATTTAAAGGAAGAAATTGGAATTTAGCATTGGTCTCACTTCCTAGAGAATTGGATTGGGACTCATTTTTTCTACTTTTATGTCATGTTTCCCACTTTTCTACCTATTACTATGCTTGAGATTCAAGGAAGGCATAACACTGGTTACACGCAAATGTGAACGTCTGGCTAAAAATTCTGCCTCTGGTTTGTATTCTGTATATCACCCTGGTTAGACCCTGAGCTAGGCAATACGGAACCTGGACAATGTCTTTCACATTTCTTGTCTTCAGCTAGAGAAAGCATTCTCACTGTCGTCCACCTGTAACTCACACCCACAGCTCCAATCTGTTCACGTCCCTAGAATTTACTTTCCTCTATACACCTGCCTTAGTTTCCAGATTTCTAACATTGGTGAACATGACTGATAACTGATCCTTTGTTTTATTTTGTTTTCCTGTTTGTCTCACTAAAAACTTGAGCAATTCTTGGGCCAGCCCAGCAGCGTAGTGGTTAAGTTCGCATGCTCGGCTTTGGTGGCCTGGTGTTTGCAGGCCAGGATCCCAGGCGTGGACCTATGCACCACTTATCAAGCCATGCTGTAGCAGACTTCCCACATATAAAGTAGAGGAAGATGGGCACAGATGTTAGCCCAGGGCCAGTCTTCCTCAGCAAAAAGAGGAGGATTTAGGCCAGCCTGGTGGTGTAGCAGTTAAGTTCATGCACTCCACTTCAGCAGCCCAGGGTTCACCAATTCGGATCCTGGGCGCAGAGCTATGCACCACTCATCAAGCCATGCTGAGGTAGCTTCCCACACAGAGCAGCTAGAAGGATGTACAGCTATCTACTGGGGCTTTGGGGAGAAAAAAGTAAAATAGAAGGAAGATTGATAACAGATGTTAGCTCAGGGCCAATCTTCCTCAAAAAGAAAAAAAGGAGGAGGATTGGCAACAGGTGTTAAGTCAGGGCTAATTTTCTTCACTGTCCCCCCCCCCAAAAAAAAGCCTTGAGCAATTCTTTCAGGAATAATACTTTGGAAACAAATCTAGTTTTGTTTATGTCTACAGAGATCTATGTTTTCTTTTCACACTGACTGAGAGTTTAAACAGAGTTTGGAATTCTAGTTTCAAAAGTTTTTTCCTCAGAAATTAGAAGCCATCCATTTAATCTATATTTAATATATTCTAGTATGTGGTTGTGACTCATGCTCATCTAAATTGTACTCTTTATAGATATTACTTTATTTTCTCTATGGACTATTTTAGGGATCTACATTTTATCAGGAATTATTTAGGTAGAAATCTTTAAAAAAATTAATCCTGTCATCCTGGTGGACTTTTAATTCAAATGTTCATGTCTTTTATCAGCTTCAGATGTTTTTTATTTTATATATTTTATTTTGTTTCTTCTCTTTTACATCTGTTAATTTTTTTCCTTTGTGGTGGCCATTAAATGAATTTTGAAATCCATGGAACTATCCATATAATCTAACTTTTCCCATACCTTTCATCTCATTCTTTTGCATCTATTTTGAGAGAAGCCTTTGGTTTATTCTTATCATTAAATAATTTTCAGCATGAAGAAGACAAGTAATCCAAGTTTAGAAATCATCTATAAATGTGAGGTCTCTAGCTTTAAAATTATCATTTTTATTGTAGTGTTCTTGGTCACAGTCAACAAAGTATACTTTCACTGCCACAGGGGATGGGGTGTAGTGATGTATTAATGACCTTCATGAGAAAGTATGAATTTCTCATTAAATTTGTATGTCCCTGTTCCTCCTCCAAACAAACCATGGCCCAATCATTTTTGTATCATGTTTGGTTTTTTTAATTATATAATTCATTAGGAATATCATACATCTTTCAAATTTTCTTTTTTTTCACAATTATTTTATTGAGGTCATAATGGTTGATAACATTGTGTAATTTCAGGTGTACATTATTATTTATCAGTTTCTGTATAGACTAAATCATGTTCACCACGAACAGTCTAATTTTAATCCACACCACACATATGTGCCCTTTTACCCCTTTCACCTACTCCCCTACCCCATTCCCTTCAGGTAACCACTAATCTGTTCTTTTCATCCATGTGTTTGTTTATCTTCCACATATGAGTGAAAAGATGCAGTGTTGGTCTTTCTTTGTCTGACTTATTTCTCTTAACATTATACCTTCAAGGTTCATCCATGTTGTTGCAAATGGGATTTTTTTTCTTTTTTAATGGCTGAGTAGTGTTCCATTGTGTGTATATATATACTACATCTTCTTTATCCATTCTTCAGGTGATGGGCACTTGGGTTGCTTCCACGTCTTGGTTATTGTGAATAATGCTGCAATGAACATAGGGGTATATAAATCTCTTTGTATTGTTGATTTCAAGTTCTTTGGATAAACACCTGGTAGTGAGATAGGTGGATCATATGGTATTTCTATTTTTAACTTTTTAAGAAATCTTCATACAATTTTCCATAGTGGCTGCACCCGTTTGCATTCCCACCAGCAGTGTAGGAGAGTTCCTTTCTCTCCACATCCTCTCCAACATTTGTTATTTTTTGTCTTGGTAATTATAGCCATTCTGACAGGTGTAAAGTGATATTTCATTGCAGTTTTGAATTGCATTTCCCTAATAATTAGTGATGTTGAACATCTTTTCATGTGCCTGTTGGCCATCTGCATATCTTCTTTAGAAAAATGTCTGTTCATAGCCTCTGCCCAGTTTTTGATTGGGTACTTTTATTTTTTGATGTTGAGTTGTATGAGTTCTTTATATATTTTGGAAGTTAAGCCCTTCTTGGATAGATAATTTGCAAATATTTTTTCCCAGTTGATGGGTTGTTTTTTTTTTTGCTTTGTTCATGGTTTCCTTTGCCTTGCAGAAGCTTTTTAGTCTGATGTAGTCCCATTTGCATATTATTTGTTTTGTTTCCCTTGCCTGAGTAGACATCGTTTTTGAAAACTTGCTGCTAAGACCAATGTCAAAGAGTGTACTGCCTATATTCTCTTCTAGGAGTTTTAGGTTTCAAGTCTTACATTCAAGTCTTTAATCCATTTTGAGTTAATTTTTGTGTGTGGTATAAGATAATGGTCTACTTTCATTCTTTTGCATGTGGCTGTCCAGTTTTCCCAACACCATTTACTGAAGAGACATTCTTTCTCCATTGCATGTTTTTGGCTCCCTTGTCAAAAATTAGCTGTCCATAGATGTGTGGGTTAATTTCTGGACTCAGTTCTGTTGCATGGATCTGTGTGTCTGTTTTTATGCCAGTACCATGTCATTTTGATTACTATAGCTTTGTAGTATATTTTGAAATCTGGGAGTGTGATGCCCCCAGCTTTGTTCTTTTTTCTCAAGATTACTTTGGCTGTTCGAGGTCTTTTGTTGTTCCATATAAATTTTAGGATTTTTTGTTCTATTTCCATGAAGAATGTCATTGGAATTCTGATTGGGGTTGCATTGAATCTGTAGAATGCTTTAGGTAATATGGACATTTTAACTACATTTATTCTTCCAATCCATGACCATGGAATGTCTTTCTATTAATTTATATCTTCTTTGATTTCTTTCAATAATGTCTCATTGTTTTCAGTATATAAGTCTTTCACCTCCTTGGTTAAATTTATTCCTACAAATTTTATTCTTTTCATTGCCATTGTGAGATTATATTCTTGACTTCTCTTTCTGCTAGCTTGTTACTAGTGCATAGAAATGCAACTGATTTTTGTAAGTTGATTTTGCACCCTGCAACTTTGCTGTAGTTGTTTATTATTTCTGATAGTTTTCTTTGGGAATTCTTTAGGGTTTCTATATATAGAAATATGCCATCTGTGAACAGTGAGAGTTTCACTTCTTCTTTTCCAATTTGGATACCTTTTATTTCTTTTTCTTGCCTAATTGCTCTGGCCCAAACCTCCAGTACTATGTTGAATAGGAGTGGCAAGAGTGGGCATCCTTGACTTGTTCCTGTTCTCAGAGGGGTGGCTTTCAATTTTTCACCATTAAGTATGATGTTGGCTCTGGATTTGTCATATATGGCCTTTATTATGTTGAGATACTTTTCTTCTATACCCATTTTATTGAGAGTTTTTATTTTAAATGGATGTTGGATCTTGTCAAATGCTTTCTCTGCATCTATTGAGCTGATTGTGTGATTTAAAATTTTTTATTTATTAATTTATTTATTTTTATTTCCTTTTTGAGGAAGATTGACCCTGAGGTAACATCTGTTGCCAATCTTCCTCCTTTTTTCTCCCCAAAGCTCCAGTAGATAGTTGGATGTCATAGTTGTGCATCCTTCTAGTTGCTCTATTTGGGATGCTGCCTCAGCATGGCTTGATGAGTGTTGTGTAGGTCTGTGCCCAGGATCTGAACTGGTGAACCCTGGGCCACTGAAGCGGAGTGCACAAACTTAACTGCTATGCCACTGGGCCAGCCCCTGATCATGTGATTTTTATTCCTCATTTTGTTAGTGTGGTGTGTCACATTGACTGATGCAGATTTTGAACCATCCCTGCATCCCTGATATAAGTCCCACTTGATCATGGTGTATGATCCTTTTAATGTATTGCTGTATTTTGTTGGCCGATATTTTGTTAAGAATTTTTGCATCTATGTTCATCAGCAATATTCGCCTGTAAGTCTCCTTCTTTGTGTTGTCCTTGTCTGGTTTTGGTATCAGGGTGATGCTGGCCTCATGGAATGAGTTAGGAAGCATTCTGTCTTCTTCAATTTTTTGGAATAATTTGAGAATGACAGATATTAAATCTTCTTTGAATGTTTGGTAGAATTCTCCAGAGAAGCCATCTGGTCCTGGACTTTTGTTTGTTGGGAAGTTTTTGATTATGGTTTCAATCTCTTGCAATTGGTCTATTCAGACTCTCTATTTCTTCTTGGTTCAGTTTTGGGAGGTTGTATGAGTCTAAGAATTTATCCATTTCTTCTAGGTTATCCAATTTGTTGGCATATAGTTTTCATAGTATTCTTTTATAGTCCTTTGTATTTCTGTGGTATCCAGTGTAAATTCTCCTCTTTCATTTTTAGTTTTATTTATTTGAGGCTTCTCTCTTTTTTTTCTTAGTGAGTCTGCTTAAGAGTTGGTCAATTTTGTTTATCTCCTTAAAGAGCCCACTCTCAGTTTCATTGATCCTTTCTACTGTTTTTTTTTTACCCCCTATTTCATTTATTTCTGCTCTAATTTTCATTATTTCCCTCCTTTTGCTGACTTTGATCTTTGTTTGTTCTTCTTTTTCTAGTTTTGTTAGGTGTAGTTTAAGATTACCTATTTGATATTTTTCTTATTTGTTGAGGTGGGCCTGCATTGCTATAAATTTGCCTCTTAGAACTGCTTTTGCTGCGTCCTGTAAGAGTTGGTATGCTGTGTTTTCATTTTCATTTGTCTCCAGGAATTTTTTAAATTTCTCCTTCAATTTCTTCATTGAGCCAATGGTTGTTCAGTAGCATGTTGTTTAGTCTCCAAATACTTGTGACTTTCCCAGCCTTTTTCTCATAGTTTATTTCTAGTTTCATAACATTGTGGCATATGTGGCTTTGCTGTTAATTTCTCTGTTTAGCTCTGTTAATAGTTGCTTTACATACTTTGGTGCTCCTCTGTTAGGTGCACATATATTCATGTATTATGTCCTCTTGGTGGAACGTCCCTTTTATCATTACATACTGCCCCTCTTTGTCTCTTATTGTCTTTTTTATCTTGAAGTCTGCTTTGTCTGATATGAGTATGGCAACACCTGCTTTCTTTTGCTTGCCATTTGCTTGGAGTATCTTCTCCCATCCCTTCACTCTAAGCCTGTGTTTGCCTTTAGAGCTGAGATGTGTTTCCTGGAGGCAACATATTGTTGGGTCTTGTCTTTTAATCCATCCAGCTACTCTGTGCCTTTTGATTGGAGAATTCAATGCATTTACATTTAGAGTAATTGTTGATATATGAGGGTTTAATACTGTCATTTTATCTCTTGCTTTCCGATTTTTCTATAGTTCCATTATTTCTCTTCCCCTATATTTCTAACTGCCATTTCAGTTTGGTGGTTTTCTGTGATGGTTTTCTCATTATTTACGATTTGTGGCTCTATTCTGATTTTTTATTTAGTGGCTACCATGAGGTTTGTATAAAAGATCTCACAGGTGAGATAGTCCATTTTCTGATAGCCTCTTATCTCCATTAGCCCAAGCAAGTTCCATCCCTCTCCTCTTCCCCTTCTGAGTTACTGTTATCACAAATTATTCTGTTTTGTGTTGTGTTTGTGACTAAATTGAAGAGTTTATAGTTATTTTTGATGCATTCCTTCCCTTTATCAAGTTATAAGTGTTTGCTAACTTTTTCTGATAGAGAGTTGCAATTTTCTGATTTCATCAATCTATTTATCTCCTTGCTCAAAGATTTGTAAACCTTTGCCTTTTTGTTTCAGGTATGAGGGCTTCCTTCATCATTTCTTGTAAGTGAGGTCTAGTGGTGATCAACTCCCTCAGCATTTGTTTATCCGGGAATGCTTTTATTTCTCCATCATATCTGAAGGATATTTTTACTGGATGGAGTATTCTTGGGTGAAAGTTTTCATCTTTCAGTATTTTGAATATGTCATTCCATTCTGTCCTAGCCTGTACACTTTCTGCCGAGAAATCCGTTGAAAACCTGATAGGGGTTCCTTTGTAGATTACTTCTTCTGCCCTGCTGCTCGTAATATTTTTTGTTTGTCATTGACTTTTGCCAGTTTTGCAATTGCCTTGGAGAAAGTCTTTTTGCACTGATGTAATTAGAGGTTCTATTGGCTTCATGTACTTGTAAGTCCAGTTCCTTCCTCAGGATGGGAAGTTCTCAGCTATTATTTCTTTGAACAAGCTCTCTGCTCCTTTCTCCTTCCCTTCTCCCTCTGGAATACCTATAATCCTTATGTCACTTTTCCTAATTGAGTCAGATATTATTCAAGGAATTTCTTCATTTTTTAAAAATCTTAGTTCTCTCTCCTCCTCCACCTGAAACCTTTCTATATTTCTATCCTCTAAATCCCTAGTTCTATCTCCATAACATCAGCTCTATTTTTGAAGGATTCTAGATTATTTTTTATCTCATTAATTGTGTTCTGCATATCCAGAATTTTATTTTTTTAGAGTTTCAATCTCTTTGGTGAAGTATTCCTTCTGCTCATTAATTTTATATCTGAGCTTATTGAACAGTCTTTCTGAGTTTCCTTGTAACTCATTGAGTTTCTTTATGACAACTATTTTGAATTCTCTGTCACTTAGATTGTAAATTTCTGTGACTTCAGGATTGGTTTCTGGAGACTCATCATTTCCTTCTGCTCTGAAGTGTAATTGTAGCTTTTCATGGTGTTTGATGAACTGATCTTTTGCCAATACATTTGTGTTAATATCAGGACACAGATTCCACCTGCCACACTAGGGGGAAGCAGGAGCTGTGTTTCTGATCCCATGCTGTCTGCTGAAAGTTGTGCAGGTATGGCTGCTCTGAATTTGTATGGGCTAGCCACAGCCATTCAGTAGGTCACTCTCATGGGGACAGGGCCTCTGTGCCTCAGCAGGTGAGTTGTGCAGGCATGGGCCAGCACTGTGCTTGCTGATGGTTTGGCTGAGCCACTGTGCTTGGTGGGCAGGATTTCTTTGCAGGGGCTGAGCCATGGCCACTCAGTGGAGAACATTCCCACTGGTGGGGCTGCCATGGCATGGTGGGTGTTCCCATAGGCCAGGCTACCCCTTGGATAGTGTTTATGCACAGGCTTGGCTGCCCCTACCTCCTCTTAGAGTCACAACAGCCACTGTGTAAGGTTCCACAACCTGGCTTGCTGCTGCTGGGGAGGGGAAGGAGCACATTCACATAGCTCCACTGCTTCTCTGGGATCCAATCCATCCACCTTTGGATTTATAGTTGTGTGGGTCTCTCAGGCATCCTGTTGTTCTGTGTAGATATCCTCTGTTGGTGAATGAAGGTCCATTTAGTTGTAATTTAGAGAAGGAGTGACAAAGGGAGCAGCCCACTCCACTATGTTGCTGATGGCACTTCAAATTTTCTTTTTGTATGTTAAGAAATGTGATATGACTTTTTATTTAGCATTCCAAAAACATAGACATTTTTCCTTTGAAATATTAAGTATCTTTGAAGTGAAATATAGTCCACTGGAAAACTTACCTTGCCCAAAGCAAAGAGACCTTAAAGACCATACAAAATCAATTGAACTGTCCACATCCTATGAAATAAATACATTATAAGTGCAAATGAGAAGTTACTTCCATTTGTGGTAAGCACAATAAATACAACAATGAAACTCATTACATAATAATTATAAGACATCTCAGATTGAGAACTTGCTTTAATGAAATAGAAAATCAGAGGGAAATTAAACCACATGTTTTATTTGAGAAACAATTATTTATCCCAGACCCAATGCTTTTAGGGTTCTGGGAAATCCCAAGTGTTTTTTTGAATTAAGAGTAGAACTAATCAAAACTTTTTTTTTTTTTTGGTGAGAAAGATTGTCTCTAAGTTAGCATCTGTTACCAATCTTCCTCTTTTTGCTTGAGGAAGATTGTTGCAGAGCTAACATCTATGCCAATCTTCCTCTATTTTTGTACGTGGGATGCCACCACAGCATGGCTTGAGGATCAGCATGTAAGTCCATGCCAAGGATCCAAATCCATGAACCCCAGACTGCTAAAGCAGAGTATGTGAGCTTAACCACTACACCACCAGGCTGGCCCAATTAAAACATTTTTAGCACAGCATAGCATTTTTGTATGGGCTATGATATATATGGATGCTTTTCATAAATAGGAGGTACATGTGTAAACCACTTAACAGGTGGGCATTGGAACTTTTAGCAAAGTGAATTAACTGTTTCACCTCCCTGAAATGGAAAAGAATTATTTTAAAACACTATCAGGTGATATTATACTAAATAAAGAAAGAGTCCTATTCATGTTCCAGCTGCAAAGGAGTTTTTGTTTTTTCTTCTCCACATCATATATCACAAAGGTCTTCAATACCAGCACTCATTAAAGACAATGGTAGGAGTAACTCTGTTTATCAATATCTAAACATCTTTAACTTTAGGATAATTGATGCATTAGGTGTAGAGTGTAAGAAAAAGGGAGTCAAATAAGCCTCCAAGATTTTTGTTTTACCTGGGCATCTAGAAGCCTGTGTTTACCATTTACTGAGATTAGGTATTCTGAAGGAAAGAAAGTTTTCTGGCAGGATGGCCAGAGTTGGATTCAGGAAGGCTGAACATTAGATAGCTATATTCTTCTTTACTGCAAACTCCCTGACATCAGTTTCTGCCAAAACACCAGCTATGTAGCCTTAAAAAATTCATCTTTCTTATGGGAGAGGTTTGATAGGTTTTCCTAACAAAACTGGAAATGAAAATAATCCAAAATATCTGTTGCCTGGCCAACTCCTCCCCATTAGTCATTACCACTCACCTATATGACAATTTCCTGTTTTCCATGCTTAAGAATTCTCGATTCATTTTTGTGTCAATTGCAGTAATGGAATGCTAAGTTGTTTGAAGTAAATTAGGTCTTCTCAATTTTCTGTTAGGTGTTTATTGTGCATAGGCATTTCACATTAAGACCATCATAATGGTGGGGAAAATTTACTATTAATATAGCTTTCCCAAGCACATTTTTACTTATTAAGAGAAAAATTGTTGTTTTACATATTAATAGAAGGAAAAAATGAGTTTCCAATATATTTAATAAAAAGTATATTATTTTATTGCTTTCTATTATCATTTGAAGACTTTACATATTTAGTACCACTCAGTATAATTTAGATATTTAGACCAGAAAAGAAGAAAAAAAATCAAGCTGTATTCACTTTATTCATTTATACTGATTCTACTCTGGGTTTTTTGCTTATGAACAGAAATATTTGACTGAAGAAATGACCAGAAAATCTAGTTAAAATAATAAACCATTTGTTTAATAGTAGTAGAGAACCACTGAGGTAGAGAAAAATAGAGCTAAGACTCCAGGGAATGAAAAATCTGAGAAAGAAATTATAATGTCAGAGTAGAAAATAATAAAGGGTGCACTTTCAAGTGATAAAAGGAAATAGCAGCCAAGTGAAAACTCTGTAGCCAGTAAAAATATCACTCCAAATGAAGGTAAATGAAGATGATTTCAGAAAAACAAAAACTGAGAGAATTCCTCCCCAACAAAACTCTTCTAAAGAAATACTAAAGGAAGATTTTCGGGAAGAAGAAAAATGATCTCAACAGGAGACACTGAATTACTGGAAGAAAAAAAAAGTTAAATATGTTGGTAAATGTAAGACTAATGACACACAAAACAAGAAAATGATATGTTATCTGCTTTGAAATGTATAAAAATTAACATATAACAAGAATAATATAAAAGGTGAGGGGATAAATGGAGTTAAAGTTTTCTAAAATATTTTAACATTAACAGGAAATTGATAAAACAATTTGTATTTTACTGAATTAAAATGTTCTATGCTTTTAGCAATAATAGGAAATTGGTTAAAAACATTAACTTTAATGACTGTAATAGTTAAAATAGATAAAAGGAGGCTGTATCACTTAGAGTCTAGTCAGGAAACAGAGCCTACACCATTTATTTTAATGCAGATGATTTAATTCAACTAATAAAAAGATCAGCTTTATCTCAGTGTATATTAGAATTCTACAGAGAAACAGAATAAATGTTTATATATATATTCATATATATGTATGTGTGTGTGTGTATAGAGAGAGAGAGAGATTTATTATAAAGAATTGGCTCACATGATTATGGAATGCTGAGAAGTTCCCCCAAGATCTGCCCTCTGCAAACTGGACACCCAGGAGAGCCATTGGTATAGTTCCAGTCCAAGTACAAAGGCCTGAAAACCAGGAGAACTTTCTTTCACTGGTATAAGTTCCAGTCAAGTGCAGGAGAAGACCAATGTTTCAGCTCCAAAACAGTCAGGCAGAGCAAATCCCCCCTTACCCCACCTTTTGTTCTCTTTAGGCTACTAATGGATTGGATGAAGCCTAGCTACAGTGGAGAGGGCAATGTGCTTTCCTCAGTCTACCAATTCAAATATTAATCTCATCCAGAAACACCCTCACAGATATACTCAGAATAATGCTCAACTAAATATTATCTGGGCACCCATGACCCAGTCAAGTCAACACATAAAATTAACCATCATACAATGAATATTCTTATACTTCTTTTATAACTTTCATGAGGGATCAACTAGCTTATAAATGCCAGGCAGACATTTACATATCGATAGTTTCTGTCAATTGGTCTGTACATATGATTATCAAACTAGTTGTTTGATAAATATTTTCAAATACATTGATGACTAGTATTTTGCTCTGCTTACATTTATTTTATACCAAGAAGGTTCAATACAAGGACTGCTAACCCACTGAAAATAAATGAACTATAGGGCCTCTGAAGAGTCTCTTTGTGACCCTGTAGAAAATCTTATCAATAGATGTTAGTCTTGAATATCTGGTAAATGACCCTTTGGGTAACTTTTATGAAAAATAAGAAACTTAAATTCCATTAAATATTTAATTTCAACTAATTTATTTTTCAGTAAAATTATTGTATTTTTCAAAGTTCTGAAACTCTTTAGTCATAGTTGTATTTCCCTTGTAATAAAGACGTATTTTGTTCATAGTTTACAATGTCAATACCAAATAAGTGGCTTCAACAAAGCATAAATTTAAAAAAAATTCTAGAAGACTTTTTGGGGATGATATAGCAGCAAAGAATTGGAATGAAGTAAATTGTAATGACCTTAGGCCTGTCACAACTTGCAGTGACTCACTTTTCTTACCAACTAAATAAAAGCTATTTGCGACTACTTTTACCTGAAAATGGAATGTCATGTGCTGTGACAAGTGTCCATGAAATCTATTCCAGCAGTATTGTTGTATGTATTCTATTCAAAACTAATTTATTAAAATCAAAAATCAAAGTAAAAACACTCTATTGTCCTTGGACGCCTACAATAAAATGCACATTCTTGTAATTAAGCATGAAAGTCTCATTAGCTATTATTAAATGCACCAGACATCACACCACTGAGTATTGAGTATAATGGAATAATTGTGTTTCTGCCTAAACTTATTTTTTTGCCATCATTGTTACTAATCCACATTTTGTTTAATAAATGGCTATTATTTTTACGAGACAGTAAGCATTTCAGATACATCTGTCAAGGTTCCAGAAAGATGAAACAAGAAGGCATAAAACAATTTCTATTACACTGTTTAAGTGAGTTGATCAGCTGAGGTGTGTAGGAATAGCTAGCAGTCTTTTTATAACTCAGATAACAGTTTTGTCTTATTTTTCTTTCCCTTAGTCATGCAAGGCTGGCATATTTCTCTTTCTGTTACAGTCTTGGGCTACATTTGCCTTTAAGATTGAATGGAGAACACTAGAAGAATAAGCTTACCTTTTGCAGACATCTGAAAGAAGAGGTAGAGATTTGATCTGGCATTTGAAAAAACTGACTTGTAGACAGTCAATGTCTGCTAGGATAAGGAAAAGCTATCCTGCTCTGCAGCTAGAAATCACCTCCCAGTCACCTTACAAGGGTTTAATATTCTGATTAAAATTGAATAATATCAAAGACTTCCGAAAGTGACATCCCATGGGTAATAATAGTATGTATTTAAATGTCAAACTCCAAATTAACCATTTTATTGTAAAATAGAAAATAAATTGGGCATGCAGGAAAGGATTTAGCTACTCTTCCTGGAGCTGATCTGAAATGGAATACCCATGGGGTGACCATATGTCCTATTTTTCCTGGGGCATTTCAGGTTAACTCTGATGTCCCAGGGTAAGTATTAATAGTGTTCCCTCTCACAAAAGTATCCCAGTATGGATGATAAAATATATTCTTGAACTGTGCTGAGGACACAGACCCACACATCCTCTCTCCCTCTTGTGTGTCTCAAGACATTTTCAGTAATCAACACTCCTGGGAGATGTTCTGTTCAGATAAATTAAAAGTAATCACATCACAAAGATGTGGGACATCATTTGTGTTTGATGTCTCTCCTATGTGCTCCCATAGCAACCAGCACTCTCCTCTCACTTATGAACAGAAGATTGTAGTGACCTGTTCATTTACATCTCTCCTACAACAAAATCTGAATCCCACAATGGCATCAGGAGTGTTATTAAATATTGAATCTCGAGCATCCAGCACATGACTGGTGTAGAATAAGATCTTAATGAATATTTGATGAAAATATGAATGAAATAAATTGTATTTGGGGTTAAACATGTAATTGTTTTGTACTTCATTGTTATACAGGTTATCAAGCCTTTATCCTGTTTGCTAGATATTGATTCTCTTCAAGTAAATCTTTGCCTCATGCTCAAGAAGTCAATTGACTTTGAAATGTTTGTGCTATTTGTTTATTCTGCATTGTTAGATAAAGTTGTTGGGGTCTCTTTGAAGTACTGACTTTCAAAGCAGGTTTCTAAATATGTATAAATATTTAACCAGTCATTCTCCATTTCTGCAGAATATTTACCTAACTTCTTAAATACCCTGTACCTTAGTATGGGGGGAAAAAAACTGCTTAGAAATATTCACTCCTTATGTCTAATTGCCAACGGAGATTAATACAATGTACATCAGAAATTAGATTTATCCCATTTGCATTTAAAAGAAAGCTATGCTTACTACTATTTGCCACTCAATTATGAACTCTATATATATCAGAGGAAAGTGTGACACAGGCATAATTTCACCCAGAAACTAATGATATTACTGTATAAACAAGCAAAACTTTTATATGAAAAGTAAGTCTTCAAAACATGCTGTCATAAGACATAACTGTAAACAGAAAATAGCACCTTACTGAACAAAAAAAAAGATTACACGTGATTTAAAGAGTAAGGTAACAAATTTGCAGTTTTTATCGTTGTGTTATTAGCTTGAAAACCCTTCACAAGAGCCAGGCTTTTCTGAGACATTACATGAACATTGCAATGCTATCAATTTCCTTTAGGTCTATAAAACAAGTACTGGCCAATTTTGAAATAAAGCTTTAATGCTACATGATTCACTTTCAACTTCTCAAGTCAGTGAATCTTTTACATGATACTTCATCACACTGTTACACTGAGGCACTCCAGTCCTGGTATGTTCTGTTTTGGGTTTTGCTGCTTGGTTTCTTTGCTGAGGAAGATTCAGCCTGAGCTTACACCTGTTGCCAATCTTCCTCTTTTTGCTTGAGAAAGATTTGCCCTGAGATAACATCCGCACCAACATTCCTCTATTTTGTATGTGGGTCACCGCCACAGCATGGCCACTGACAAGTGGTGTAGGTCCGCGCCCAGAACCAAACTGGGCCACCAAAGCAGAGCATGCCCAACTTAACCACTAGGCCGTGGGGCTGGCCCCTGGTTTTGTTTCATGTTTTGCTTTATAACAGGGCTCTGGGCTCTCTCAACTCAGGTGAGGTTTCTTTTGCAGAACTGAAAGCTGAAGCAGGTTGAAGAAAATCTTGACTGCTGTCTTTAGTAAAAGTCTGCACTAAAGGTTAAAAACTTCAGACGAAGGGCAACTTGCTGCCTATTTATTTTACTTTTTTAAATTATCTCAATGTGTTAGTCATTTAAATTTAAGCAGACTCCTCATAAAAAATCTAGATTTGGATTTCAGAAAATCTAGTGACACTAGGCCAATATTCACAGGATGAACCAGGCTGGAGCTGAATATCTGCTGCCCCTGTTAGCTGATTTGCAATAGTTTATCACAGTCCCCTCTGGGCCTACGTCAGCCCTATACATTGCACTGTGGAATCTGTAGGCATTTGAGGTTGCCAATCGTGACCTTAGTTGAAAGTATTAGCTCTGTGTGGCAGGAGGGAATGTTTACCTTGGAGGAACAGCAGACATAGAGTTTTTTCCCAAACTCAGGAAGAAGACAGTGTTCTTGATTTTTGGGCATAATGGGGCTCCTGTACCACTCACTGATTGTGTCCCAGGTGGGGTTGCCAGATTAGCAAATAAAAATGCAGGATATCCTGTTAAATTTGAATTTCTGGTAAACAATTAATATTTTTAATATAAGTATATACTATGCAATATTTTCAACATAATGAAACTAAAAATTTGTGGCGTTCATCTGAAATTCAAGTTGAACTTGGCATCCTGTGTGTTTCCCGATAGGCCTAGCTCTAGGAGATTGTCAAGTCCTCAGAGGAAAACGGCACAACGTGCACCTAGGGAGCCTGGACTTTAGGCACTGAAATTTTCCACATCGATGAAGGTTCTTATCCCAGAAAGGAGTCAATCATGTGTCTTCAAAGGACCACATAAACTTGGGAAATGAGGTTCTGATCAATGACCATGATGATTTGAATGAAGAAGAAAGGGAACATTCCACATTTTCCAGGTTCTTTCCTAGAAAAAGATCCTCTGCTGCGCTGTCCAAGATAACAGGATTCAATTTCCTGCCCAGGAGGATGTGTCTCAATCAAATTTAATTTGCCGTAAAAAAATAAAGGGGATATTTCTTGTATACTTGATTGTGTAGTTTAAGAGATATATCTGATGCATGGAAATCACACCTTCTCTGTGAAATTATCACAACTTTGCTACACTATCTATTTGCTCTACTTCATAGAAACAGGTTTGGTTCAATATACTATTTCAAATTTGATTGTGACACTACCTAAAGATTTTATTTCACTGTCTTAAGCCAGTGAATACTTTACTTCATATCCCATCAGTGGGTCACACAGGAGCACTAACTCTGCCACTTAAAAAATATCTTACAGACAGCAAACCTGTATGCTTATTCAAAAATCAAACTTACCAAATTGGACAAATAAAATATAAAGCAAATGAAAAAAATATAAAAAATAAAAAGTGTGCTGAAGTAGAGCAAAGAAATGCTATAAAGTCATACTTCACCACAGCTTAAAGCAGTACTGAGCTAGCAAGCTTTCATCTTTTGTCAGTGATAGAAAAAGAACATCTATAACATTGTCAGGTGGGGTAACACTTCCAGGTGCACCGTCTTCCTCAGTATCTACAGATACACCTCAGTACAGGTGGTGAGTACCTCCACATAAGGAATTCTACACTCTCAGGACACATTTAAATATCCTTATAATGGAATTTCATATAAAAGCAAAGTGTTAACATAGGTATGGGAAAGATGCATTTAAGGGTTTTGCCAAATGGGAAATGTCTCTGAATTTAACCCCCTAGGACATAGATGGCTGGCGAATTTCAGCCTTGCTTTGTAGAGTAGGTACTTTCCCGGGGCAAATAATGTAAGTAGATTTTATGCATCTATAAATGGAGTATTTTAAATTGAAATTTTAAAAATACATATATACAAAGGGAGCACAATATTTAAAGGGGTCTATGAATCCTTTGATCAATCTTTAAAAAATAATTAGCCCTGATAAGCTATATAGTATTTCCTCAATTCTAATTTGTACTTTTTTTCATATTTAACATTTCTAAAATCAGGATGGTCTTTTTTTTTAGGTAGGTGTATTAAATTTATCACTTATTTTTATTCCAAGAAGCTGCCATTAAGTTGATGATATATCTTTAGAAATAAATGATTATTTTATTTAGGGGGTAGGAAATTTATGTTTACCTAAACTAAGATGGCTTAAAAAAATCACAAAACTATTAAGCCTTTGGTGAGGTTTATTGATCTTCAAAGTCCTGAAAAGCTTAAAGCCTTTTAAAAGTTTTCTATTACAAAAGAGGCCTGATATAATAAATTTCTGTGTCTGAGCAGATTTTTATTGTTATCGCCTAAAGAAATGGATTGTTCATTGGGTGAGTCTCTGCCTCAGGTTCGTTTGGGAGCCAAAATGCCAGCATGGTGTCTGGCTCTCATCCAGAGAACACAAAACCTGAAGCCTAGATCAAATCATCTGGAGGGAAGTAGGAAAAAATAAAATCTACGTTCTGATTCCATTTTTGACAAGTGTTCTTTTTTCCTACCCAAGGTGGCCAAATTTAAATCTATTTTTACACATGCTCTACCAAGAAATGACTAGGAATAGTCAACCCAATATGACCTGTGAAATCCCTAAAATTAACTGGTGCTAACATTTTTGAAGATTTGTTAATCTTATACTATGGGGTTCTATTATTTCATTACCAGCTGTAAACTTAGAATTTAGGTGCTCTTAAAATTATCTATAAATATTACCAGAGACGATATTTCTCCTAGAAATATTTCACGGGTAAATTGTGGTGCCAAAGCACTTCCACATGTTGTAGGCAATATCGTAGTTGCCACAAGTGATATTAAAATTGTAAAGAAAGAGAAGGTACTTCTATCTGATGCTCAAATGCCATCTCAATGTCTCAAACAGAAACAGCAAAATGATCGTCAACAATAAAATCAAGCACATTTAAAATTTTTTGATTAATGTTTAGAAAAAGGACAACGAAGTGGTATTTGGAGATAGTGCTGTTAGTATAAGCTAAGTGAACTATGGCAATTTGGGGAGATATTGTTATGGGTGTAAGTAGGAGGCTCCAATCATAAGCAGGCAATATCAGTGAGTTATTATATACATGCTTTCTCTGAAAACAGGAGAGGAATTGAAGCTAGACTGGAATCAGCATGAACTAAAGAATTCTGCTTGTAGCTTGCAGTTCACATTAGGTCCCTGTTTCATGTAATCAGTAGCCCCTTCTTTGTAAATTAAAAATAAATTCTCCTTGCCTACTAATGTTTAAAAAGAAGAGGAAGAAAACCCTATCTTTCTAAAATGTAATTAGTCTTGCAGCATGTTTCTTTCAACATCTTGTCCCTAGAAATATGGAAATGAAGGGGGAAATCTGTCATACTCCATTGATCCAATTGGTAGAAAATTTGAAAATAAGTTCTTAGCTAGTTGAATTGACTCCCAGCGCCAAGTAAATTTACAGCTGTGAAATCCCTCTACTAATTTCAAGTCCTTTTAAATTTTACAACTCCAAAGAAGTTTTAAAAAGTCAAAAAAGAATGAAAGAATTTTAAGGGTCATTATTTCACATTGGGATATGTTTAAAAATTCAAATATTAACACAAAAGAGATACCAAATAAAATAAAAATCAGGAGACTGATATTCCTGCATGATACCCCCCATTGGGGAAAATTGCATGATCAAAATAGTTTGGGCACTACTGTACACTTTATCCACCTGACAGTAAGAAAAACTCTTAATAATGTTTATGTTGAATGCTGTTTCTCCAAATATGTTTAATCTATATATTGTTGATTCTATATATAATATAATTCTAAGCATTATTAGACTTAATCAGTGCCTTCTTTTTGAAAAATTATTTTTTCTTGGTGTCAAGGACACATTTCTTTCTGGTTTTCCTTCCCCCACAGCAGCAGATCCTTCTCAGTCTCATTAGTGGATCATCTTCCTCTTCCTAAACTTTAAACATGGATGACTCCTCATCCCCACATATACTTAATCCTCAGGTGATCTCAAAGAGTTGTATACATTAAATAGCATCTACATTTATATAGCCAGTGCCAAAAATTCTCCTATACTCAAGACTAGAATGCTTAATAGACATTTCAATCTTATTATAGCTAAACTAAACTATCATCAAGTCTCCAAAATTTGCTCTCCTCAACTTCACAGTGTTCCCAATCATAGTTTCTGCCATCACACTTCATTAAACTATTAAGGTTAATAAAAAAAGCAAAACAAACAAAAATTGGGGGTCATCTTTGATTCTGTAAAATTTCTAATCCCTATATCCAATTAATGAGTTCAGAAAAGTAATTTCAGCTCTACAGTCAAAAACACATCGTCTATCTGAGGACTACAGAAATCTTTTGCTATTACCTCATGCAATCATTACTTGCCTCAGCTATTGCAATTGACCCCTAACTAGTCTTTTTGCATTCACTTTTACCCCTAGCGCAACCTATTCTCTATAGAAGAGACAATGTAGGTCTTTTAATATATAAATTACATGTTACTGTCCTAACTCAACTATTTGAAGGCACTGTAGAGTGACCAGAATTAGACAGAAAATCAGGAGAAGTCAACCCTGGAAAGAAGGGAACTACATTAGACAAGTCACATATATACGGCTTTTTGCCTAAGGTACTTTCTTTAGTACGGGGTAGCTAGAAATGAAAGTTGTGGTGCTGAAAAGATTTATATCTTTAATTACTTATATTAGGAAAAACATGTTTTAATATAGGATCTAAGTTGCACCCTAAGAAGTTTGGAAAAAAATGACCAAATAAACCCAAAATAAGTAAAAGGAAGAAAATAATGAAGGACACAAATCAGTGAAATAGGAAATGGACAAATAAAAGAAAAAAATTCACAAAATTAGTAGTTTACCCTTTAAAAAGATTAATAAAACAAGAAACCAGTAGCAAAGCATAACAAGAAAGAAAGGAAAAAAAATACCAATTATCAATATCAGGAATGAAAGAAGAGATAACACTACAGATCCTGCAAACATCAAAAAAATAATAATAAAATATTTTAAGCAACTCTAAGATAACACCTTCAGTGACTTAAATAAAACAGTTGACTTTTTTGAAATAGTACAAATCATCAAATCTGAGACAAGTTGAACTGAAAATCTGAACACTATATCTATTAAAGAAACTAAATTTATTATAAAAATATTCCCATAGTAAATTCCAGTCCTGACACATTTTCCAAGTGAAATGTATCAGGCACTTATTAAAAAAACAAAGCCAATCTTATATAACCACTTTCTGAAAATAGAAGAGTGAATATTTCCCTTGTCATTTAATGAGGGCAGTATATCTCAGACCAAAACCAAAGACACCTCAAGAAAAGAAAAATTGTAGAAAAATATCCTTTATGAACACATATGTGAAAATCCTTAACAAAACATTGGCAAATTGAATCCAGTAATATGTTAAAAGAACCATTCATTAGGACCAAGTGGGCTTATTCCAGGAATGCAAGGTTGGTCTAACATTTGAAAAATCAATCCATATAATTAACTGTATTAACAGATTAAAAAAGAAAAACCATATGGTCATTTCAATAAATCCAGAAAAAGTATTTGACAGAATTCGATGCCTATTCAGGATAAAAATTTTCAGAAAACTGAAAATAGAAGGAAACTATCTCAACCTGGTTAAAAGATAACACGATTGATAAGCATGAATGACTGAACACTTTTCCCCTCAGAGTGGGAACAAGGCAGGGAAGTCCATTTTTACCATTTCTAGTCAACATTTTCCTTGAAGTCATAGCCTCAATAAGAAAATAGGATAAAATAGAATAAAGATTGTTAAGGAAAAAGTAAAAATGTCTTCACTTTTAGACACCATAATTATTTATGCAGGAAATCCTAAGGAACCTAATAAACAGTAGAACAATTAAGTGAATTTACCAAATTTTCAACATACAAAGCCAATATGCAAAACAATTGCATTCCTTTATTCTAGCAGCAAATAATGGGAAAATAAAAATAAAAATATTCACTTAGGATAGAAAAGCATAAAATACTCAGGAAAAGATTTAACAAGATTGCTGAGTGACTTTAAAATATAGCTAAATGTGCTCTAGGCCATATTCAAGGATTGGAGATTTGATATTGCCAAGATCTTAACTTCCAAAAAACTGAATAGAAATGTAAGGAAGTTCCTGTCATGATCCCAGCGGCTCTTTTTTTTTTTAAGGAAATTGAAAAGATGTTTCAAAAACGTATATGAAAAGGAAGAAAACCTAAAATAGCCAAAAAGCTGTGAAAAGAAAAAAAAATCAGAAGACTTACATAACTAAATTTCAAGAATTGCCATAAAGCTTCGGTAATCAAGACAGTGTGGTTTTGACATAAAGATAGAAAAGCAGATCAATGAAACAGAAAATAGAAAGGGCCTAGAAGCAAAGACAAACCACCAGCAAAGAACACAACCTAAAGCAGAAGTGGGCGATCAAAAGTTCAGAGCCAAATCTGGCCCACTGCCTGTTTTTGTATGGCCCATGAGTTAAGTAAGGTTTTTACATTACATCCAAATGGTTGGAAAATATGAAAAGTAGAATTTTTTGTGATACAAAAAATCATATGAAATTCAAATCTCATTATCTATAAATAAAGTTTTGTTGGAACACAGCCATACTCGTTCATTTACATATTGTCTTTCGCTGTAGTGGTTGAGTTGAGAAATGTGTCAGAGACCATACGGCTGGC
Organism: Tapirus indicus; assembly: GCA_031878705.1. NCBI lineage: Eukaryota > Metazoa > Chordata > Mammalia > Perissodactyla > Tapiridae > Tapirus > Tapirus indicus. The sequence goes on from CM062926.1 coordinate 97,255,589, forward strand.
ATAACCTAATATATTTACCATCTGATTCTTGACAGAAAAGGTTTGCCAAACCCTGACCAAGTGGGCAGATTGTGCTTTTTAATAGTGTTCTTCATTAAGAGCAACCAGAGAACCTTGGAGAAGAGATTTATTCCAGGTCTGGAGCAGGAAAATTTTAAGATGAGCCCAGGACAACTTGCAAGAGCAAGTAAGGAAGTGATTAAAGAATAGTGAAGATATTATCAAAAAGCTACATGAAACTCTCACTATTTGCAGACGACATGATCTTATACATAGAAAACCCAAAAAATTCCATCGGAAAACTACTAGAAATAATCAACAACTACAGTAAAGTGGCAGGGTATAAAATCAACTTACAAAAATCAATTGCATTTCTATACAGTAACGATGAACCAACAGAAAGAGAACTCAAAAAGACAATCGCATTTACAATTTCAACAAAAAGAATAAAATATCTGGGAATAAATTTAACCAAGGAGGTAAAAGACCTATACAATGAAAACTATAAGACACTATTGAAAGAAATCGAGGAAGACATAAAGAAATGGAAAAATATTCCATGCACATGGATTGGAAGAATAAATATAGTTAAAATGTCCATTCTACCTAAAGCAATCTACAGATTCAATGCAATCCCAATCAGAATCCCAATGTCATTCTTCACGGTAATAGAACAAAAACTACTGAAATTCGTATGGGGCAACAAAAGAGCCCGAATAGCTAAAGCAATTCTGAAAAAAAAGAACAAAGCTGGAGGCATCACAATCCCCTATTTCAAAATATACTATAAAGCTATAGTAATCAAAACAGCATAGTACTGATACAAGAATAGACATACAGATCAATGGAACAGAATTGAAAGCCCAGAAATAAAACCACACACCTATGGACAGCTAATCTTCGACAAAGGAGCAAAGAACATACAATGGAGAGAGGGAAGTCTCTTCAATACATGGTGCTGGGAAAATTGGACAGCAACATGCAAAAGAATGAAAGTAGACCATCTCCTATCGCCATATACAAAAATCAATTCAAAATGGATTAAGGACCTGAAAGTGAGACCTGAAACTATAAAACACCTGGAAGAAAAGACAGGCAGTACACTAATTGAGATTGGACATAAAGGGATCCTTTCAGATTCCATGTCTACCCAGACAAGGGAAACAAAAGAAAAAATAAACAAGTGGGACCTCATCAGACTAAAGAGCTTCTACAAGGCAAATGAAACCAGGATCAAAATGAATAAACAACCCACCAGCTGGGAGAAAATATTTGCAAATCGTTTGTCTGACAAGGGATTAATCTCAGTAATATATAAAGATCTCATACAACTGAGCAACAAAAAAACAAACAACCTGATCAAAAAATGGGCAGAGGATATGAACAGACATTTTTCCAAGGAAGAGAGATACAGATGGACAATAGACACATGAAAAGATATTCAACATCACTAATCATCAGGGAAATGCAAATCAAAACTACACTGAGATATCACCTGACACCCGTTAGAATGGCTATAATCACAAAGACAAATAACAACAAATGCTGTCGAGAGGTTGTGGAGAAACGGGGACCCTCATTCACTGCTGGTGGGAATGCGAACTGTTGCAGCCTCTATGGAAAACAGTATGGAGAGTCCTCAAAAAATTAAAAATAGAAATACCGTATGATCCAGCAATCCCACTCTTGGGCATCTACCCAATGGACATGAAATCAACCATCACAAGAGGCATACGCACCCCTATGTTCATTGCAGCATTATTCACTATAGCCAAGAAGTGGAAGCAACCCAAGTGTCCCTCGACTGATGATTGGTTAAAGAAGATGTGGTATATACATACAATGGAATACTACTCAGCCATAAGAAAAGACACAATTGTCCCATTTGTAACCAGGTCCAAATAGATGGACCTAGAGGGTATTATGTTAAGTGAAATAAGCCAGAGAGAGAAGGACAGACACTGCATGAACTCACTCATATATGGAATATAAGTGAACACACGGACAGAGAGAACTGATTGGTGGTTACCAAGGGGAAGGGGGTTGGGGGGTGGGCACAAGGGGTGAAGGGTTACATCCACAAGGTGACAGACAAACAAAAGTGTACAACTAAAACCCCACAGTGTTATAAACTATTAAGACATCAATTAAAAAAATGGTAAAAAAAAAAAAAAGCTACATGAGCCAGCTTGAAGTGGTTCTCAGTGGTCAAATGTGAGACATTTTGAACATCAAATCAAATTATGATAGTCACACGTTATAACCTGTCAAATAAAATAGGAGTTCACAATTCCATCCTGATGCAAATAAATGAATGAAGAAGCAAAATATCTTCTTTACATAGTAGAAGGTGAACTAATAAACACAGAAAGAATGATGGAGTCAGAAAATCATACATTGTTAAATATAGAGGTAAAATTTTGAATGGGAAAGGGATATTTACATAGTCTTCAAGGATCTCCCCCACAAATGTCTGATTTTAAGGGGAAAAATAGAAACTTTGCAGTCAGGAAAAGTGACTGACACCATATAATGAATTAATCAAAGTTAACATCAAAAACATTGGGACAAAAAGAGAGATCATGTAGTTTTTGATACGATGCCTTGAGGAGGACACGTCACATCTGCAAGGTACTCCCGCAAAGAATGTATAATTTAAATCTAAACATGAACTAACATCACATAAATCCAAACTGGGGACATTTTATAAAATGACTAACCTCGACTCTTTAAAAGATGACAAGGTTGAGAAGGACAATAGAAAGCTGTAGAACTTTTCTAGATTAAAGGAGAATAAAGAGACATGATAACTAAATGCAATACATGATCGTAGATCCTAAATTGGGGAAAAATCATTGTACAGGTCATTGTTGTGTCAGTTGACTAAATTAAAATATGCACCATGGAATGTGCAATGATGCTTCACAACAGCATTGCTGCTCAAACAGTGTACCCTTCCTAGCTGGCTTGCTGTGGCTCATACAATGACCTCTGCCGGTAATGCCTTTCTTTTAATAGTGTAGACCCAACCGAAATGCCACTTTCTCTTTGAAGCTTCTCTTGACTCTTCCAGGCAGTTAGATGACTTCTCCTCAAAGCTTTCATGCTAACCCATCTGCATCTTTCTCATAGGACTTGTTATATTTTGAATTTTGCTTACATTAACGTTTCCCACTGGTGTAATCTCCTTAGGGACGGGACCATACCTAACACAGTTTCATAGATGTCAGTTTGAGCCCATCGATCATCCCAAACTATGTACACGTTTAAATTGTTGTTGCTATTTTTCTTTTCAGAGAGAATATTGAATAAAACATCAATAAAATGACATGTCAGATATATCTTTACTTCTTTAGACATTTGAAGAAGTTGTCATGTTCTCACATTAGGAAAATCAACACTCTCAACAGAAGAGTCAGAGAACTAATATCCAGAATCCACTTATGCAAAAAAGTCAGCCATCTAGGACACAGTCAATAAGACAAGCGATGAGACCTCTGAGCTGCCTTGGGATAGTTCACCAACTTTATTAATAAACAAACATGCAATATATTAACAGCAGAACCTCCTAGTATCCCCTAACAATTTATCACTATTTGGGATAAAATTCTGTCACATTTGTTTTACAATTCAAGAGTAGAAAAGTGTTTAGAAAGTTTAGAGTAGTTGCTAGAACTAGGTGTACTAGTTCTAGTTCTGATAGCTAGCATCCAGATGAAGAGAGAAAAGAAAGGACAACCATGGAAAAAAAAAACCTCGAAAATGTATAAAGCACAGTGTGATCATTTACTCTAGGAGTTAATAATCCAAAACACTTGATTATCTCCTGAAATAATGAATTGAGCATATTCCACTTAAAGAGTAACGTGTAAAATCTATTTTGGATATATTTCCAGCAGAACCAGAAAATAAAGCTCTTTTGTGCTTAAAAATATAGCTATTTTAAAAAAATTTAAGCCTTGTAAAATGGTTCATCCACCACATTTATCTTGATGGTTAATATGAGATTAATTGGATCTATTGTCCCTGAAAAAAAGAGATGCTTTGGTTAAATATTATGAGAAGATAATTATTTCTAGAAACACAAACTAGATTTTATTTTCCTAAGGCAAGAGATTTATTTTGAAATCCAGGAGCCTTGCAAAGAAAAACAGCACAGGAGAACTAATGATTTCTGGGAATAACATCTTATTTTAAAAGTATTCACATACATCTCCAGACACTTCACGGCTTAGAGGGGACCGTTTCAGGATAATGAGCTGTGAAATAGCAAACATTAATCCTTACCTAGTCCTTCAGATAGGAAATCATTTCCCTTAGGCAGTTGATATTGCTAGGCCACTACTGACTAGTCCTGAAGTAGGTTATGTTTTGGATTGGGTTTTAGAAAAAGCCTGTAACAATAATTTCAAAATAAAAATATAGCATAGGGCCACGAGACCAGAGAGGAAAGATCGAGCTCTTTTAAAGCAAACAATTTTCATACTTGCATTTTAAACCTACAGAAGCACACAGAACCTAGCAAAGCAAACACAAAATCAGCATCACTGTCTCAAGCTCTGTGTCTGATAAATGTTCTTATAAGGCTAAAATATTTTAACTAAACTTTTTATTCTTGTATACTTCTATTCATTTCTTGTGAGTGCATTGTTTAAATCTCTTTTCTCAGAAATAGAAAATTGATAATACTTTTTATTTACTGACATACTTAACTTCCATTTGTTTCTCATGTGACAAAATTCACTAACCATAAACACTCAATTTGATGTCATTAGATGTCTATTGATGTCGATAGATACTGGGGAGATGGTTGTTTTTAGAATTAGAGTACACGTTATAAAAGCATAAAATAATAATTTAAACAACATAAATTAGACATGGTAAAGAAATCTGTCCTCTCATTGATCTTCAGACAGTTTTCTTTGGCTTATTTACCTGTCTATATTGGTTCTCCTTCCTCTCTCCTTCAAAATTCTGTGTGCTTCACTCCCACACGTGAGCACTCTGTTATAAAAACAAAATAAGGGCCGGCCAGGTGGCGCAGCAGTTTAGTCTGTGCTTGGCAGCCCGGGGTTCGCGGGTTCGGATCCCGGGTGCCCGCCGACGCACTGCTTGTCAGCCCTGCTGTGGTGGCGTCCCATATAAAGTAGAGGAAGATGGGCATGGATGTCAGCCCAGGGCCAGTCTTCCTCAGCAAAAAGAGGAGGATTAGCAACGGATGTTAGCCCAGGGCCAGTCTTCCTCACACACACACACAAACAAGGATTCTATCTTTCTGGCTTTTTCCTTCTTTCTTTTTTTTCCCCCTTTCTTTTTATAATATTGCTTTTTTCTTTTCTTTTCTAGGTTTCTAAAGAAAATACAGACTTGCAGTCCAAGCCCTGCATGTTTCATTTAAGCTACTGTCATTTTTCAATTCGTATTTGCAATTCTTATATCCTTATGAATGAGAAACTTGACTTTTTGACCAAAATATCTTGCTAGGAATTTGTGTGTGTGTGTGTCCATTGTAACAAGGAAAGAGAATATTAACATGTGCAGAACCCCTCAGAGCAGCCCCCTTTGGCTCAGAAATTATTCTCGCTTGCAGTTGAATATTTTTATTAGAGAGAGAGATGCACCTCTCATTAAGCAGGGAGAGGCATGATTATGATTAGAAGTGACTATTTAATCGGACTCAAATGAGCCCTCTATCATTTGGTGTAGTTAAAAGAGTCACACTAACGTCTAGCCTGGAGACATAAGCTATCTCCCACTTGTTTTACCAAAGCCTTTGGGATGAAGAGAAAGGGGAAAACAAGAACATTTCCCAATATGTTGAAACTTTAGTCCTAGCTTATAAGGGACTTAGAGGTCACACGTCTGGTTCCCCCAAATCCAAGAACAGGCCTATGTCCTGTGACTAGGTCCCTGCAGTTGAGAACTGCTGATTACTAGGGCTTTCTACAACATAGCAGAATGTGAATTAATAGTTAATATTAACTAGTTTTTCTTGTTAATTACCACATTTACTTTTGTCTTGGGGACAAATAATGGGGGTTTAAAGTTTTCTAACTTTGGAAAGTTAGAATTAGAGGAGTAGAGAAGAAAATGAAGGAAACAGAATTAATATTTAAAATATTTCATGGCTATTTGAACAACAACTTAAACTTTTCGTTTCTGGGTAAGAATCTACCTTTTTAAATATATATGTCTATGTCTATATGTATGTTCACACACATGTTCAGAGACATGTAAAACATACACACCACATATGTGTCTATGTATGCAGATAGATAATTATTCACATTCCCCAAGTCTTTTGATCTTTTTTCCAATAATTTGATGTTTGTTTTTAAGAAAAAGATATTGAAGTCTCCACAAGTGCTTGGTGGATTTGCCGGATTCTCTTTGAATATCTTACAGAATTCTTTCTCAATTTTCTTCAAAATGATGCTGTTGGTACCTAATGAATTCTGTCTCATATCTTTTTTGAATGATTAACTATTTTATCAATTTTAATAGTCCTCTTTGTACATTAAATATCTTACCTAAATTTATAATGTCTCCTTTTTCTGATGGGGATGTTGCCTCATTTGCTTTCTTTTTAATAGCATCTGTCAAGTGTGTGTCCCTCTCTTTATCTGCAAACTTTTATATATTTATTTGTGTCTCTTGCAATTATTTCATATATGTTCAGACATAAGACAGTCTGAGAGTCTCTTTAAATGGAGTATGAATTTATGTACAGTCCTATGATTACTGAATTTCTACCATTTTGATTTCCTTTATTACATTTTTGTTTTTTTCTTTTCCTAACTTTTATTGAATTGATCCAGTTTTAAAACTCAGTTAATTAGCATTAATATTCTCTTTCCCTATCCTCCACCTTCTGAAATGAAAATATTTTAGTTCCTGTTACCTTATGTATAAAATTGATTTAGAATTTAGATTTGGTTTATGTTAGTTTTTGATGCATTAAGTCGTTCTTTCAGAAAGGATCTATCCCCAACAGACTTTGGGCTTTTGCATATCCCAAATTAACTTTATTTTGCCTTCATATTTGAATGCTCATTTGATTAACTACAAGCTTCTAGATTTAACATCACTTTTCCCTCAGGACTTTGGAGACTTTGCTTGATTGCCTTTAAATATTTCTCTGCTCAATCTGAAGCTTGATGTCCATTTGAATCTTCCTTTACATGTAACACAGTTTGCTCTTTGAAAATATTGACAATTTTATCTTATCTATGCAGTTCTTAAATATCACTAAGATATATCTGGGTTTGAGTCTATTTTTATTCATCTTGTTCAGGTCTTAGTTGTTCATTTCAAACTTTAGAGTCATTTGTTTGATTGTTAGATTATTTATTACATTCATTTCTCTCTGTTCTTTTTGGTTGGAACCTGGGGCCCCAACTAGAGGGCTATTAGTAGTTCTGGATGTAATATCCATGAATATGTGTGTGTGTGTGTGTGTGTGTGTGTGTGTGTGTGTGTGTGTATATACTTTATATACTCTTTTATTCATTTTTTTCTATAATTTCTGGGAAAGTTTCCTTCTCAGTCTTCTAACTTACTACTTTCAGCTGTATGTACTCTGTTTTCAACATAAATACATAATATGTGGTTTTAAATATATCAAGAATTTTGAATGTTCATCTTTTTACTTCCACATTTTCCAAAATACTCTATCCTTTCTTATTCTATAAGTATAATAACTATAATTATACATGAAATTACATTGTTTTCTCCCTATTAACTCTGTTTCTTCATGATTTAGCTTTGTTAATTAACTTTGGTGCCTCCATTCCATGGTCTGGATTTAACACAAATATTCGGTAATTCACAATTGTCTATGTTTCTTGTAGAGGTCTTAGATTGAACAGTGTATTTTCTCAGTCCAAATAAGAATTCTTCTCCCACTGGTGGAAACCAATCTTACTTATAGGAGCCCTGCTCTGGGCTTTTCAGGGAAAGGTTGAGCTATGTGGCTGTGTGGAGTATGGCGGGCTTTATGTTAGGGAGGATGCCACCTCCTTCCCTGTCTGGAACACTCCCTGCACCCACTTTGGCTATCTCTTGGATGCAACCTTCCTCTCTACAAAGCTGTAAGTTCAACTTTATCCTTGCAGAAACCGCTATTTTCTTTTTTTTCCTTCATTTTCTTCTCTACTCCTTTTGTTGAGATATAGAATTGCCATACTCTCTAATCTAATTCTCATTCTTTTCCAATAACCAGGCTAAGCACTGTTTCTGGGCACGTCAGTCACATTCTTTAGAAAGTAGTGCTTGAGGATTAATCAAGGATGAAATTTTTCTGATGCCATTCATTTGGTATAAATGGATGGTGGGACAGGCCCTCTGATATAATTATTCTGAAGGCAACACTTATATTACTCTGATGACCACCCCACTCTTCACTCTGCGTTGTTGACTTTCTTTCCACGTGTAATTTATGGTGAGAATTACTCTTTTCTTTGCTGCCTTTTTCCTTTGTTTTGGGCTGAGATTTTTCTCTTTTCTGGCCCTTCCACAAACCCAGTTCTATCTGCTTTCTGTCTTAAAGATTCCATAGTTCCCGGTCAGGTGGATGGTAGGGGAGGTAGATACATGCTCCATCCGCCAATGTGATTCAAATTCCCCCAGTGCAGGAGTTCTTTACGCAGCACTTTGGCTTGTCATCTCTAGACTCTACTTTAAAAGACACTTTTTTTTTTTTTCCCTTTTTGAAGAGCTCCAACCTTTAGAAATTACCATGAAAAGAATAGTGATTCTAGGATACTGAGATTGGGGCAGAAGTCCACTGATAACTTTCATTTTATCCCTATACCTTTTCATTTAGAAGCATTCTCTTTGATCCTTAACAAGTACAGATGCTTTGAAGGGTCTTGCCTTTTCTTTATAGATCAGAGGAAAGCACTTCAACTTGAGAGAAGTTGCAATGAAAGGTTAGCCCTTTTTTCTTTATTTTTTAATGTTATATTTAGAAGAAGCCACCTTGTATGAGAAAATGTGCAATGAAAATTAAGTAGCATCATAGAGCAAGGACTAAAACACTACCCTCTTTTGAGCTCATGCACATTTGAAACCAGATGGCTGCCCAAGTTCATAATTTCTAGCAATCCACTTACATAAGAATTTATGTGACTGGGAGGTCAATCCCAGGCTGTGACTTCAATGAATGGACAGCTTTCAGACATTCCTTAGTACTCTACAATGATAGTTCACTGCTCAAAAAGGGTAGATACACATCCTTCTATGCAAATTTATACAGTGTCATGGAACCCAAATTTCCTACATGGTAACTTGCTAAATAAGCAAGCATTTTATGCCGACACCACACTCTTACAACCGTGCTAAGGTTGGCTGAAAGAACAAGCTAGAGAGCACAGAAATCCTGATTCGCAGTCTACATCACTCCCAACCAGTGGATGTTAATGGGGCCGGGAAAATACTTAGTGATCATCTATCAGACAAGCATAGGAGGGGAGGCATAAGCATCTGTAGCACAGCAAAGCTTTCTTCGTGATTCTTATACACGGATACTCCCGCCTCCTAATCTGCCCTATAGACATGTGAGCTATGTCTGTTATTCTCAATTCTAACTAATTTTTCCTATCCCTTTATTGTTTAAGAAACAAATTCAGCAAATATTTCATGGAGGCTTTTTTCTTATCCAAAATCTGGACATCCTTACAGGACAGCTTTCTGCTAGTATGCACACTCAAATAATTAATAAATATGTGACTTATGCATAAACACAGATACTTATTTGCATTCACCCACTGAGTTTTGAGCAAAGTTTCATTTGTCAGTAATGCTATGCCAGCATGCTCATTGCAAAGCTTGTGAGCATGAAGTGACTAAATCTCAGCTCTCTGAATAATTACTACTGGGGTTGGGCATGAGGCCTAACAATGAAATGTCATACCTCCAGCACTTCTTTCCATCAAAGATGAAAAGATCACTTTCAAGAGAGTTACAAAGCCATGGAAACAGACAGCAAAGCCACTTGATAGCAAGATTTTATAGTTTATTCTCAGGCTAAAGAAATGTAGTGGAATAAATTTATTTTTTAAGAGAATTTTTCCTAAATGAACATTCTTTGTACATGTAAGCACTCTCCTAAGGAAACTACAAGCCCAAAGTCTAAATAATTCATTCTTTGAAAATATTAAATAATACTAGAACAAAATTCAAGGGCTATAATATGGAATTTCCTCTACAGAGTAGCTACTAAACCAGAATTATATGTAATAATAGTCTTTTAGCATTTTTGCTTGTAGTTTTAATATTACTATCTAAAAGATCACATGATTATAGGCTAATGAATATTACTGCTATATTTTCTTGGATTTAGTTAAATAATATTTAACCATCCTTGAAAGATAAGAATACCATCCTACTTTACTAAAGCAATTTAAGGAAATTCACCAAAGGCTTTTATTATTCACTGTAATAACTATTCAGCTTTCCCCCCCTCCAAATGAAGACATAAAAATTGGTTTATGCTGTGTTATGTTATGTTAAAGTCTGAAGTGGGCTAAAATTAGGAAAATTACCAGTGATTACCATAGATTGTAGAAAGGGGGAATACTACATTGTTCAGCAAAAATAAATACCATTGCATAAAGGATTTCAGAAACAGTTTATGTTTAAACTTGAATTATATAGGCAATTTTAACTGACCACACTTTGTACAATTTCACTTTTCAAGTATTCTGATAACTGTCTATTTATAAATAATTATATTCTGGCATAGTCAGGTCTTTTTTCAGTAAAACAGCTCAGTACTTTTGGAGATCACGTTTTCATAATAATTATTAATACGTATTTATTAGGCACCTGCTTTGTAACTAGTTCTATATATAACATGAAAAGCATACTGAAATACTCCTATTTTTTATCATGTTTATTTTTTACCTTATAGTTGCACTTAATGTAGCACAGAGCATTAATTGTTCATGATAATGAATATATTCTATATTTAAAGTCACTTTATATCTAAATATCTGGAAACAAAATTCATTAAATAATAAAATAAAAGTAAACTAACAAGGTGAACTATAAATCTCAGGTAGAGGGTCGTGTATGAGCAGCACAGTAAGATGAATACTCTTAATAAAACGCGCTTCCCGGGCCGCCCAGTGGTGTAGTGGTTAAGTTCACACAGTCTGCTTTGGCGGCCCGGGGTTCGCAGGTTCGGATCCTGGGCGCGGACAGATGCACCCCTTGTCAAGCCATTCTGTGGCGGTGTCCCATATAGAGTAGAGGAAAATGGACATGGATATTAGCCCAAGGCCAATCTTCCTCAGCAAAAAAGAGGAGGATCGCAACAGATGTTAGCTCACGGCTAGTCTTCTTCACAAACACATAAAAGAAGAAATATGAGATGAGAAATAACTCAAAATTTCATCGGTTATTTTTAAATATTTTCAGTATGATGTTGATATGGCCAAAGGTGCACTAAACAATTAAAATAACTCTAATAACAGACCAAGCTGTTTGAACAGCACAACATAGTTTCAAAAAAAGTGCTTAATTAAACTTTAAATGTTCTTTGTTCTTTGTTCCATGTTCTTTGGCATAACGCAAAATTCGTTTTTGTTGTATTTATTAAGGCATAATAACCAAAGTGAGAATCTGCTAAAGCAACAACGGCTTTTCAACGTGGCCAAGTACATCTCTTTAATGTCATTAAAGTTGAGGTGTTTGGATCCCCATTGACCACAGAGGTACTTTCAAAATTGTGAGCATGCTAGATAACCATAGAAACAGGATTTGAGGAACTGATACTAAACAAGAAGAAAATCTTAAATGGACACAAACCAGGGAATAACGTTAACAATTCCTCTCAGAAACGGCAGGCGTAAGCACTTTAGAAGCATATTTGCAATTTCTTGAACTCCCTTGAAAACTTAAATACATAAAATAATGACAACCATCAAATCTTCATTAACTACCATCTGTATTCATTAGCTGCCAACATACAATATTAAAGTAATTGGTATTAATATATCATTCAAAAAGTGTTTGTTGAGCCTATTATGTACTCAGTGCTGAGGAAGAAAAAAAACTGTTCACAACATATGCCACGGTTTCTGCCCTCAAGCAACTTGAAGTCAAATAAGAAAAGAAAAAACATCATGAAAGAAAGAATGGAAGTCTTATTGTCAGAAGACAGAGATACAGCAATTACCAAAAAAAAAAACAAAGACTGGACACTGGAGAGGGTCCTGTAAAACAGGCATTCTCATGTAAACTGTTTTTAAAGATTGCAATTAATGTTAAAATCTCATTATCTTTGATCCAGTAATTCCACTCCTAGGAATTTATTTCAAGAAAATGATCAGATGTATGGTCAATGATTTATGTCACAAGAGGTTTCTTATAGTTTTATATACAATAATTTAAACCAAAAGCATTCTAAATGTCAAATAATAGCAGATTAGTTAAATATAGGGCAATCTTAAGATGAAATATTACGTGACTACTAAAATTGTGTTTGAAAATGAATCATTCCCTCAGCAATCTCGAGTTCCCTCCTTCCTTCCCTTCACCACTCCTCTCCCAAAATTACTAATTGTACAATTCCCTTAGAAAATAACTATAGCTTCCAGAACATACACTCCCACTAATGAATTCTTTAAATTTGTCTTCAAAATAGATTTCCTTGGATATTCTGGCTTTTTCTACCAAAATTGATGCTATTAACCCAGCAAAAATTGGTAGAGGTCTCCCTCATTTCCTCACACAGAGTGAGTGAGGTCTTTATAGGTGGCAGCAAGCCTTTTGTGTTCCAAAACTTTAATATAATTGCCTGTATGTTTCTCAAACTGCCTTTAATAAGCCATGTCACCCGAATCTACTTATAGGTTCTGAGCATAATCTTTTGCTACACTACCAGTGCCATAATTGTATATTGACAAAAATTTCTATAATAACATCTGAGTTTCACAGTTTATGCAATATGATTGCAACTGTACAAAATGTCCATTAGTCGATGGACATTTAGTTAGTTGTCTCTTCTAGTGCAAGGCTTAGGACTGAGCACGGCAGGTCTGGCCCTGGCCTACCACAGTGGAAAGATCAAAAGAAAGGATAGTGACGTTCGTGTGTGTACTCCACAGGTAGAAGGGTGTGTATCAGTGCACTGAATGAAGGGCTAAGAATCAAAAGACATCTTGATTCTGGATCTTAGAAGAAGATGGAGAGTTCATGTTTACCTAGCCATTTTTTCAATAGAAAATATTGCATTAAAGTAATGTGTCAAAAACTTCAAGTAAAAATTGTCTTGGGTATTCTGTATATATACATGGAGGAGTGTGTGTTTGTGTGTATGTGTGTGTAAAGAGAGATAGAGATAGAAAGAAAGAGAGAATTGGGAAAGAGAGAGATTGATTTAAGTGTAGACATTGGACCATTTTTACTGTCATACACTAGAGGAAGAGAAAGATCTCCACTTATGCACAAGAAGCCATCATGGTCTGGAACAACTGATAGAGAGTTATACTGCAGTAGTTGTAGTAATGGTTAGTCAAGCACAGGAAGATTTAAGGAATCACTTGGCCTGTGCTGATTAGTGTTTCAACACAGGTAAGTGTGACATCTGGCAAGATAAGTCTCCTGCAGCTTGCATCTGCCTGCCTGGCGTAGCCCTCACATCAGCAACAGCTGATGCCACAAGGCTGCCAGCTCTGCAGTGGTTTGTTTATGCTTTTATTTCCCTAGAACTTCCAGGGGGTTGGGCCTTGTTAGCCACAGTGGTTACGGAGAATGCTGCCTTGCACCCCAACTGGGTGCCTGAGTGAGCTTCCTCTGGAATTTTCCTCCACTTCACAACACAACAGCCACGCCTTCTGACCTTGCGGGAATGGTTGCTGCACTGAGCCCAGTAGCAATAGTCTAGACACTGACTTAGGGAGTGCTAACCTCAGGCTTCACTAGAAATGGCCGTGGCTGTGATGTGCTCTCACTGGTGCTAACGCCAGTGGGGGTGGAGTCCAGCACCAAAGGATAACTCTGACTTCCCTATCATCAGGCAAAAGCCAAAGACTCCAAGAAAGTTTTGTGCATATATGTCTATGCCCCTTGGATTTCTTGGGATATGAGAACTAGAGAACCATAGAAGAAGACTGAATAGCCTGCTGAAATCACAGGTGGGGATCTGAAATTTTTAACCTGAGGTGACTACCTTTATACTCTTACGTATCTCATGCCTGCCCCATGCTAATTGCATACATAATTATCTTTGTCACTGGATAGTGGTTCCTTGAGGAGGGTGACCAAGTCTTATTCATATTTGTGCTCCCAGTGTCTCATTGTATTTATGAACACATAATAGATATTCAATGCTTCTTTCTTTAAAAAGGGCATTTTAGTGAGTAAGAGCACAGGCCCAGAAATAAAATGCCTTCAGGAGGAAGGCCGATAACACAATTTGCAAATCCAAGTGGTGTAACACAAAATGGGAGAGCGAGAACTAGTGTCAAGTTAAAGAGGGCATGCCATACCTACTACCATATAACAAACTACCCCAAAACTTAGTGGGCTAAACAATTTCTTTAACAACCAATGGTTGGTTCTGTAGGTTGTCAATTTGGTCCGGGCTCTGCTGGGTGATTCTTCTGCTGGCGTGTCCCAGGCTCACACATGCAACTTCGGTTTCCTGGCAGGAAGTTGGACGCTGATTGTTCTGGGATGGCCTCATACATGTGTACTGCTGTTCTCTATGGCAAACACGGGGCATGTTTCTTCACTAAGTATTAGGCTAATGTCAGTTTCTGCATGTGAGTTCCAAAAGCAGTCTCATGTTTGCTAATGTCCCATCACCTAAAACAAGTAGATTACAACTCTTGATGGAAGGAACTTCAAATTTTGTGACCATTTTTTCATTCTGCCATGAAAGACATACAAATTTTGAAATGTTTTAAAAAATAAAACATGCTTCTGTCCAAAAAACCCACAAGTGTGACCACACTTAGCTTCTGACCACCAGCTCATACCTCTGTTCTAAATGACCAGAATTTTTTAAAGAACCATTCAACTGAGAAAATTTTCTCTCAGTCTAATTTGAATTTCTTTTGGCACACACTGAATTGTGAATGCACCCTTTTTTGTGGCCGTTTAGTAACTTAGTAACTAAGCCCCTTCAGATGGCACCTGACATACTCGTGTCCTACTTTGAATTCTACTTTATAAAGAATGTCATTAGAGAAGTATTCCTTTCACAGTGTCTTGTGCACACTGGTGCCAAAATATGTGACTCTTTGGTTTCTATATACAGTTATTCTCCAGTGTCATCTGTCTGCCTTACAAAAATGCACAAGTGAAATTTTTGTTATTCACATAATTACTGTTACTAATTTACAGTTTTGCCAACCAGGAAAAATGCTTGTTCAGTCACGAGCAGATGCACACCTGTTAAAATGAATGACAGACCAAATAATTAGGTATCTATCTGTACCTGGATATAAAAAAAATACTGCATTTAGGATATATTCTAAGTTTCACCTGTTTTTTTAAATGTTTGCAATTTCAAGAAAAATACTGGATAGTCTCACATGATTTATGAACTCTATGAACTCTCATTTTCATTGACTATTATATTCATCACATTTCATACCATCTTTACAAAACTATCAAAGTCTTTCAAAACCTGAGTCAAGGGGAGAGGGCTACAAAAGAAAAATGATAGATTCAATAACCTATATTTTCTTTTTTAAAAATAATCTGTTATTTTTCAGTATTGAATACATTCCTAGTAGCATACTATTTCAATTTAAGATTTAATTTAAAAGGACAGAATGAAGATAATAAATACATTGTCATATGGAAGTATGATCAACTTTTCAAATTTTTGGCACATGCAGTATGACCTGTGTTTCTTAACATTCCGGACATGCAGACCCCTAGAGAAAACACCTGTGATTTCCTGCAGTCCATAAATCCCAGTTTTTGAAACACTGTAGTATATCATTATCGTAAATAATAAACTACAAGCAACAAATGAGAAATGCTCCTGCACGATGAAATATTAAATGAGTGCTCTCTTTTTGAAGAGGACTCATACCAAAAGGCATTTTAAAGAATAATCTAAGGATCAAGAAAAATGGCATTACAATATTTAATTTAAATCTCAGGGTAACAGGGCTAAGAGGGACTACAAATTTTAGGCGTGTTTTATACTGCCTTAAATGGAGTTAAGGACTAACTCAGCTGAACAGACACAGTCTCTGAATGTGTATGACTCTCTCAGGACAGCTGCCTACCACACCGAAAATGCTGAGAACCAAGATGGGGATTATAAAATAAGCTATGTCCTCTTGGTATGGTTATTAACTTTTACGACTCAATTTAATTACTTCTTACCAAAACTTAAGGTGGGCTTTCTAACTCAAAACTTTTCTGTAAAAAATGTCCAAAGGTGGGGGAAAAATTTAAACTCCTCCTAAAGAATGATCTGTCTACTATTATGTAAAAAAAAGAAAAGAAGAACTCATGAAAAAGACCACGGTAAATGTGGTATAATGAAAACTGGCTTTCATAATGCTTCTGTCCTTGCACCAATTTTCATTTTCTTCCGTCATCTTGGTTCTGTTATTCTTTTTCACTATAAACATGCTCATCCATAGGTCCTTTTTGTCTCTTTACGTTAGCCTTGATACCCTAAAGCATGGAACTCTTGGTATCACTGTCTTCAGTAATTCACAATCAGCCTTAAAAGTTCGGACACACTTTCAAACTCAAATACAAGGATTTAACTGATGGTATTTGTGTGTTTTTTCCTTATGTACACAGAGAGCACTGTGCACTCTGCACAGTGACAGAATTATTAAACATTGCATGTGGTCTGCTTCCTGCCAAAGCCAATGCACATTGTCTGAGAAATGCTTATTAGAAAATGTCTCCTATTGCTTCAGTCTAGGGAAAAGGGCATTCATAGACCTTTCTGACTTTCATGTAGAAAAATAACACCTACATCTGTCTGTTGCCCAGAAAACTCTCCACATTACTCAATAGTCTCTGCTATATAGTTGACCTACCCTTCCGTTTTCAAATATCTGAGTTACCAGTGTAAATATATTCAATCTCCAACTCAGGTGACTTTGCTGAGGTTTGCTATTTAATGGTTTTAGGTCCATTACACATTGATTACACACACACCGAATATGCATAAACCTAACTTCTCAGAAGACTTATAAAACACCTTTTATTTCTTTCCTTTATGTCCTGCTTTGAAAGAGATTTTGAAGGACGGATGTGTATCCACATCTTTAAAAGTCTTTAAAAGATAGACTACTGGTTGGGTAATAGGTAGGCATTGAAGATGACAACTAAGTAAAGCAGATTCCCCCCCATCCCATGTGGGTGGACCTCATCCAATCAGTTGAAGGCCAGAATAGGAAAAAAAAAAGGCTCACTCCCTGCAAGTAAGAGGAAACTTCTCCTGCCTGACTACCTTGAGCTGGGACATCAGTCTTTCCCTGCCTTTGGACTTGAACTGAAACATTGGCTCTTCTTAGGTCTCAAGCCTGCTGGTTTTTGGTCTCTCCTGGCCTCCAGCTTGCCTACTACTGCAGATATTGGGGCTTTTTAGCCTCCATAATTGCATGAGCCAATTCCTTAAAATAAATCTCATGCAATTATGGAGGCCGACAAGTCCCAAGATATGCAGTATGTACAAGATATATCCTGTCTATACACCAGTATGTCCTATTGGTTCTGTTTCTCTGGAGAATGCTGACTCACACATGCTCCAATAAATTATTTACATTAAAAGAGTAGCTTGCCCTTCTGACTGGTGGAGGGAAAATGTATTCTATTTTACATTTACATTTTGCCCTGGTCATGCCTCACTTTCCTCACATTAATATTTTAATATCCCAGAGATTTTACTCTCAATAAAACAAACTAATTCTCCAACAAATGGAGAGAACTTTTGTTGGTAATGAATATTACAGCTGAGAATAGTGATTCTGGGCCTACATAGAGAATAGTGATTCTGGGCCTACATAGAAATAAATATGTGTGTGCATGTATGTATATATATATAGAGAGAGAGAGAGAGAGAGAATATACCTTATACAGGTACACATGCTGATCTATCTGTAAGCAGTATTTTCTTTAAGTCATTAAAACTAACATGGTCTAATGCTTTTTTTGGTGGTTCAAAAAGAATGCTAACATGGTCTAACACTTTTTTTGGTGGTTAAACCTAACATGGTCTAACGCTTTTTTCCTTTTTCGTATATACATACTTCTTGATTCCTCTTGGGTTGCTTTCTCTCTCTCTCTTTTATTCCCCCTGAATCTGTTACTTAACAGCCTTGCAGATTTCACCCAGTTAGTTAATGATGAGTGTCAGTTTCCCAAGTGATGTGATTGAAATACCTCTTATGTAAAGTTCCAAATGTGTCTCTTTTTACAACATGTGTACTCCAGGGTGTTACAAACTTTGCCGAGCAATCATCAATTTTTCTAGTGCCTCTTGTGAAATTCAATTTGATGAACAGCATGTTTGCATCATTATCATGTTCTGCCCAAGAGGAATTTCATCAACTCTCTTGTGTTGAAAATGGGGATAATATAAAAGTGATGGTTCCATAAGAGCAAGAAAAAAATATAATTTTGAGTAGTAAATTAATTAGGTACAAATTTCTTCTTTTTTTTTTTTACCCATTACCAATCTATGCAAATTAATCATTCTAATGGTCTAAGTTGAAATACAAATGACATTACTGATTTGCTGAACTAAAGAAGGACATGGAAAATCTGCTAGCATGCTAACAGAAAAAGAAAGATAACAGAATTATCACCTCTTAATATTAAAAGAGTTAAATAAAGTAACTTTTACAATTGTATTTTATTTACTGACGAGTGTACTGATATATTATAGTGCTTTCCATAAAGCGTCATATATTTTATCTCGCTTGATCATCAAAATTACCCTGGTGATGACTTCTATTGTCCTCGTTTTAAAAGTAGAAAACCAGGGTTCTAAGAAGTGAAGTGATTTGAGGTCACAGAGTAACTCTCAGAGAATCTTCCCTTTTAAAGTCCTTTAAAAAATCATCAGCTACTCAAATGTAAGACAAGCCAAAGCCGTGAAAGGGAAAATATCTGCTTAGAGTAAGTAGGAAGTAAGGAAGTGCTTGGACAGGGAACGGAATCTAAATTTCTCAAAAACCACGTATGAGGCGGGGGGCTGGATGTTTCACATTTGTATTTTTTGACTGAAGGAGTGAATAACTTTAACAGCATTACCACTTTCACTTTCTTTTTCCTTTAGGAAATATTAATTTTGACAATAAAAATTAGCTATAATGTTACTACTTTGAAGAAATAGAGCTCTTGACTGTACTTACTTTTTCCTAAGTTCATTTTACCCAAGTGTAGTGGGTTGAATAATGTCCTTCCAAAATTCATGTCCCCCTAGGACCTCATAATGTGTGGCCTTTTTGGAATACAGGGTCTTTGCAGATTTAACGAAAGTAAAGATCTTGATGAAATCTTATGTGTTAGAGTTGGCCCTAAATCCACTGAAAGGATCCTTATAAGATACAGAAACTGTTAGAGACACGTGGGGAAGAAATCATGGGAGAATGGAGGCAGAGGTTGGAGCTATGCTGCCATAAGCCAAGGAATGCAGGAGCCATGAAAAGCTGTAAGAGATAAGCAAGCATTCTTCCCTAGAGCTGTCAGAGGGGGTGTTGCCCTGTTGACACCTTGATTTGGGAATTATGGCCTCCAGACCTGTGAGAGAGTAAACCTCTGTTGTTTTAAGCCACCAAGGTTGTGGTAGTTTGTTATGTCAGCCCTAGAAAACTAATATGTCAATTAATAAAATTTAAAAGAAAAGCAAAGTTGCATTAATAGATTATTCCCACAATAGCTGTGACTATCAATAATGTTTACATAGAGAACAGCAAATAATGCCAAATATATCTCTACTAAAAAATATTCAGCTCTGGGGCTGGCCCGGTGGCATAGAGGTTAAGTTCACGCACTCCACTTCAGCAGCCCGGGGTTTGCTGGCTCGGATCCTGGGCGTGGACTGATGCACCATTCACCAAGCCATGCTGAGGTGGCATTCCACACAGAGCAACTAGAAGGATGCACAACTATGACATACAACTATCTACTGGGGCTTTGGGGAGAAAAAAAGCAAAAAAGGAGGAAGATTGGCAACAGATATTAGCTCAGGGCCAAACTTCCTCAAAAAAAAAAAACACATAAGTTTGCACATAAAAACTTTAAGAAAAAAGTATTCAACTCTAACCATTTAGCATGAAAGAAAGATTATGAAACAACAAACCATTACAGAATAGTCTCATAATCAGGTAAATTGCATTTAGTTTATTATTTGCATTCAGGAACATGTGTTGGCTTTTCTTATATTTCCTTGGAATAGCCAATTCTCCCCACTCACCTAATAAATAATATTTCCTAGAGTATCTTTGTAATCTAATTAGGGTAGATTTATTGAGAAACTAAACAGAAAGCCGGCCTCATCCTGCTGCCCTCATCGAAATGAAAAATAAACCTCTGAACATGAAAAATAAACTACTAAACAGTTGCCAGGAAAAGAAATAAAAGCTCATTCTTCAGTTTTTCTTTTTTCCTTCAGCAATAATCCATATGTTTGAAGAGAGTTAGGGAGAAGACGCAGGAAACAAGTAAACAGAACTACATTAAAATGGCCAAAAAGAAAACTACGAAATGTTTAGGTGCATGTAGCTGCTAATTCTGCAAAGACTGGAGAAGCCAGGCCAAGTTTTAGGAGCTTCTCAAGTTTTAATTTCTTTTTCTACCGAGGTATAAACTCTATTTTGCAATTGTACTACATTTAGATACGTGGAATATTAATACAATACTGAAGGAGCCGAAGTGCTCCTTCATAACAGCATAATAGTGACAGCTTGAGTTTAAACCCAAGTTTCAACATTTTGTCACTGAGCCCACTTTGGGCACCTGCTTCGTCTCTCCCTAAGCTACGGTTACTCCGTTTATAGTGAAAGTTATGTGACCAAGTGATCAACTAGTAAAAGGGAATGTCTAGATCTGAACGAGCAGAGTGAACAGCACTGTACATCATGTGCATTTAACAAATGCTGCTATCTTTTTCTCTGATTTTCCAAATATATCTTTAATTTTATGGTATTTTAACAATTAAGAAAGAGAATTAAAAAGTTAGATTAAAAGTAGAAACAGAATGGATGTACACTGTCACCATTAAAATAAAGTTTTTACAGTGCTAGCCAATTTAATGAGTTAAGAATAAAAAATGCAAAGAAAAGGTAAAACATTGATTTTGCAGACAGTATCGTTGTTTGATGGCAAAATCAATGTACATTAAATGAAAAACTGTGAAAATTAAGCAAAAAATAAGATAATTGGTAACAGGTGTTACGGATTGAATTGTGACTCCCCAAAATATGTTAAATTCCTAGGCCCCAATACCAAGAATGTGACCTTCTTCGGAAATAGGGTGTTTGTAGATGTAATTAGTCTAGATGTGTTCATACTGGAGTAGCAGGGGCCCTTAATCCAATATGGCTGGTGTGCTTATAAGAATAGGCGCGAGGCACAAGGGGAGATGGCCATGTGAAGACACAGACACACAATGGGAGAAGGCCATGTGACAATGCGGGCAGAGGTGGAAGTGCTGCAGCTGAAAGCCGAGGAACACCAAAGACTGTCAGCCACCACCAGAAGCTAGAAAGAGGCAAGAAGGATTCTACATACATATTTACACCTGTGTATACAAGCTGTGATACGAAATCAATGTCCTTAACTGGATAAAGACCTATGAAAACTTAAGGTATATGTCATTTTAAATAAATATTAGAAACAAATTATTATAAAATCAATAAAAACTTGAGGATGGCCTGTTAAGATAGCCAGTATTCAAAGTTATAATACAAGTTCTGGGCACTACAATGAGACTATTAAAAAATGAATGATATAATAAATAGTGGTAAGAAAACAACCTGCCATTTTTTTCAAGTTGTTACTGCCTAGAAACTCCAAGAAAACTGACCATAACATAAACATAAAAACATTAAAACTAATGATAGAGTTCAGAAAGTTGTGATCCAAGATTAATATTATCTCGATAGACAATAGATAGACATAGATATACTCGTGTGTATGTAAGTATGTGTATGTGTATATATATATATATATATACACACACACACACACACACACACATTCTTTTCTCGCCATATCTCTTTTCACTAGCTGACGTGGAAAAACCTGAAAGACCTATTAACATAAAAGAGCTTGTGACAGACCACCACACAGTATGGCATAATTTATATAAAATATAGGTATATGAGCATACATGTCTATGCAAATATATGAAAAGGGAACAAAAGAGATATATCTACTATACATATAAATAATATATTTTTCCACAATCAATCTAAGTCAATAAAAAAGAGAGAGACCTGAGTAAGTGGTGAAATACAGCCTGATCCTTACTACTATACATAAATTACAATTCTAATAAAACCATTAATGTGATTTTGTTTTAGTGGAAAAGTATAGTCTATAATTTATCTGGTGGAATAAATAAGAATAGACAAGGAAAATATTTTAAAATAGAACAATCAGTAGGTATTTTCTTTATAAGATATCCACTATAGCAATTAATCTTAAAAAGCTAGTAAGTTTGCTTATTGTATAAGAATGAATAAATCAATCAAGTGGCAAGTACAAAGATAGACCCATGTATATATGAGAATATATTATATATTAAAAACGACATTTCAAATCAACAAATCATGACATTTCAAATCATGGACTAGTCACAAATAGTATTGGTCAAGTAGGCTATTTTTGAAGAAAATAAAGTTGGATCCCTATGTCATCCCATATTTAAAGTTCCAAATATATTAAATAACTAAGTAGAAAGACCAACTATAAATACTTGTAGTCATTTAAAATATGAGGAGCAATCTAGTTTTCATTTAAAAAGTCAAAGCAGTTTAATATTATTCTAAATTTTTTGAACTTGGTATAGTCCAGACACAAACCAAAGAGAAAGGCTGCCTGATGAGCAATTACCAGTGAGAATTGACACCACCCATGTGCACCATATGTGGCCGTATCTGTTTTCACTAGCTGATGTGGAAAAGCCTAAGGATCTATTATCATAGTAGAGCTTGTCACAGACCACTACACAGTGTGGCATCATTTATATAAAATATAGATATATGAGCATACATGTCTGTGCAAATATATAAAAAGGGAACAAAGCTGACAGAGGTTACCACAGGTGAATAGAATTTGAGTGAGGGAGATGTAAAAAGGGAGCAATGGAAATTAGAAAGGTCTTCTCGTGCTTTCATCTATTAGAAGTTTCTTTTTAAATGGTAACATATTCACAAAATAATTTGGTAATATGCATGCTATAAACTTGAAGTTATCCTGACTTCTTTTTATCTTCTCAGCTTTTATAGAGATATATCTCTGTGGAAAACATTCTTTGGTCAACTGGCTTAATGCTGACTGGCTTTATGCTCTTTTTTTCTTACCAGTTGACATTGGCACAGTAAAATTTATGATGAAATTTAAAGTAAATTTATTATTGAAATATTTATCATAATGTATTTACTGCAGTAACAAAAATGTCTATTCACTATCTAGTCTTTTTACCATCAAACAATGGAGCCATAGAAAATGTCATGGTAGTTAAATGTTAAGAATTTTATTTATATCATGAAAGTGAAAACAGAACTGATTTGTACTAATGATTTAAAATTATCTTCCAAAATATTTATTTAGGAATGAAATACTTCAATCTCATGCCAATTATTTCCAAGTAGCAAAGGTTTAAAAATGCGTGTAGCTTGAATTGGTATGAAGTCCCTTTAAGGAATACCAGTCAGAAAGCAAAAATATTTGAAAAGCAGGTTAAATATTTATAGAAAATTCTCAAAGAATGCCAAAAGGGGATGGGAATGGTCATAATTACAGTAAACTTCTGTTCTAGCTCACTATCTTTTTCTTACAAATTATCCTTAATATTTCCTATCCTTACATCTTTCTCTTTTTCTAAGAACTTGAAAAATCTCCCTCCAGCTCAGTTTGTGTGGGGCTCATGTGGTTTCAGCCTACATCCTTTTATTCCATTGCTACTCTTACTTTTTTCCAAGCGAAGTAATTTTCATTTATTTTGCTTCTGCACTCAGCAGCTAGGATGAATCTCTTAAACAGAAATCAGACTATCTCATTCCTTTGTTAAAAACCCACCATATAGTTTTGGCCCCCTGACTTCTGAAATTCTCTTTACTCACTCGGCTACTATATAAAAAGTGTGAGCTTAAAAATCCTTAGATATAACAACTCCTCTTGTCGACAAAAATGGGACTAGCCTAGTGATCAACAGCTCAAGTTTGAATCACTTTATAAAATGCCTTTACCAAAAAAGTGATTAGGTCAAAAATCCAAACCTTTTAACTTATGTTAATTATGACAGTATTCTACTTTATTTTCAGTCTGATAAGAGTACTGACTGGTCAAAATAAGAATTACTGTAGCTCTTAAAAAGTATAAAACAAGTCTCCAGTAAATAAATAAAATGAGCCAACTGTATGGATAGTATTAAAAATTCTGGTATAAGTTTGTTAACATATATTTACTTTATTTGTCTATGTTTTGTTATTTTTATATATGTGAAGTGTTTAAATGAGTCGGTAATATAAACTTACAATTATTTAAATTATTAATATGGATTCAATAAAGTTTGTAACCAATGTATAATCTTTCAAAAAGGATGAGATTTATGTCTTATCTTATTAGCTGTATAAGTTTAATAAGCTAAATATGAAACAAAGTACAAGTGTCAGTGACTGTTTTCCACCGAATATCTGACCCAAATTTTAATACAAACACTTACATTGTTTACATGAACCATTAAACCTTTTCAAGACTGAAATGAGTCTTGAAAAGAAGGAGCCAATTCAAGTAAGGAACAACATGCTGTGCCAAGACTATTGCTCGTAAGCCCTATGATTTATCACTGAATCAGTCTAGATAAAACTGGATATATCTAAACTTTACTGATGAACGATGTTTAAACTTAAGCTGGGGGCTGGCTCCCCACGTAGTGGTTAAGTTTGTGCACTCCGCTTCGGTGCCTGGGGGTTCGCAGTTTTGGATCCCGGGCAGAGACCTACCCACAGCTTATCAAGCCATGCTGTGGCAGGAGTCCCGCATAAAAAAAATAGAGGAAGATGGGCACAGATGTTAGCTCAGGGCCAATCTTCCTCAACAAAAAAATTAAAAAATAAATAAACTTAAGCTGGACTCCCCTCTTCAAATAATTAATCTAGAAGCAATGCATTGGATAAATTAGGAGAATCATTGAAACTGACAATTGAGCAACATAGTTCATCTCAAATACTTTTTGAAAAAAATAGGTATAAATTATAAATAGAATTGGCTATGCATTGGAGGTGATGGTAAAGAGATCAGGGTAGAATTCAAGATTTTGAGACAGTGACTTTAGATAACTGTACTACCCACAGTAGAGTTTTTACAGGCTTTCCTTAGAAGATTCTAAAAAGCTATGGGTGGATAGCATTATGATGTTGAGTAAGAGTGTGGTTTAGACAACAAAGGTCTCTTTAAACTCTCACATCCTGATGCTATGTTTGTGTCTGATAGTATCTTTCATCTCCGTCAAATATACTTATAGTCACAATTTTGTATATTTTTTACCTGTACCCTCCTTCCCGCTTTCTTAGCACTTACTGTTTTTATTTTATACTTACTACATGATATTTCTAATAAATTATCTTTTATTATACTTTCTCTGTATATATCCATCTTGCCTATTTGGCTTCTAATATAATTCTAGGGATAATGTCCTATTCACTTTTGTACCCCTAATGTTACATATAATACTTTCAATTATACATCTTCATCCATATATTTGAAAGATTGGCAAACTCTCTGAATATTAATATTCTTACTTGTCAAATTAATTTCCTTCACTTAGAAAATTTCACTTGACTTTGCTTCAAGTTTCAGCCAAAGAGGAATAAAGCAAAAAAGGAGAGATCCATATACTAACTTCAACTTCTTTTATTTTCATTTAAATGCACTCATTCCAAAAATATTCTATTACCAACAGTAAACCATTAGTAATAGTATATTCTGGGAATATTCTCATAGCTTAATTTAAAGCTTAAGGGGTAATTTAAACCTCACTAATGAAATATTTTTAGAACATTTTGATAGTGGAATAATCTTGAAACAATTCAATTAAATGATATAATTATATCCTTTGGCCCCTCTACATTTTAAAATTTAAATTTAAAAAAATTTGAAATTCAAGAAAAAATAATTAAAACCACTAGTCAGACAACTTTTCACAAAAAAAGAGTAATCTTTGTCATTTTAGCAACTTCTTTAAAGTGGCAGAGGCAGTTCGTGAATTTCAACTATGTCATAAAATGTTCTCATAATATTTTTCCAGGAAATCTGCCCTCCATGGAGGCTTTCAGTTGTGAGATACAACACAGAGATGTGGGTAAAGGAAAGCAGTGAGCCTGTCCATCCTGCAGCAGCAACTGATTATAATTCATTGTCGTTGATTTGGAAAGACTAAGTACTCAATTCTAATCTCATCCAGATAGAAATGGAGGCCCGGCCTCCCAGTTACTTAAGGACAGGGTGAATGCTTAGTCTTTCCATATCAACGACAATTAATTATAAACAGATTCTTTTGTATAAAACGTGATTTCCGTAGATCAGAATAGACAAGATGATATTTACAATGCTCTTGGTTACTTAGGTAATCAGGATTCATATCAGGAATAATTAACACTTTGACACACTCTAAAATGGCTCTGCATTATAAGTAAATTGTATGAATTTTCAATAAATGAGGAACAATATTGAGCCTGATTTGATCAATGAAAAGGGAGTACATGATTTACTTTTTATATTTTGATGGCAATCTGTGACATATGTTTAAATTATGCTATTTCTTTGAGGTCATCGTGACAATTACATTGACTTTTTCTAAAATAAATAAGGAAGTTAAACGGAGTAACTCTTACCCAGGAGCAATATTTTGATCAAAACTATTGTTACTTCCCATTCAGATTATATGATGGATCTATCTTGTATGAATGTGTAATTTGTCATATTTGAGGTAATAATACAAGAGTTCCTTAAAAATATTTAAGAGAAGTTACAAGTTTATTAGTCAATCAATTATAGATATTAGTGAGAAGTGGACCAAACTCAAAGGCCTAAATATAAAGACCCTTCAAAACATTATACAAAAATTCTTTATTAATAAAATTCTTAATAGTTCTTAAGACTTAAAAATAGGTGTGAACAACAACAACAAAAACAAAAAGCAAAAAGGCCAACCACATAGAATTACATTTCAAATTTCAATCACATAGAAATTTGAGGTCTTTGGAATGTCTGTGTGATACGGTGCAAAGCACAGGGAGTGAGCCACAGTTTTCTTACCACTAAAGTGAGGAGTTGTACTATGTAATGACTACCACATTCTTGACTCCACCTTTCATGCTCTTCAAAGATTAAAATAGAAAAAGATAGAAAAATAGAATAGTCCTCCTTTTTCTATTTGGTGGGTAATGTTGATAGCCATTGTATGATAATTTTATACTTTAATTTAAAATTGATACAGACTATTTTTCATATTCTTAACCCAAACCATAAGTTTCTCTGTCAATATAACATTTCTCTCACATATTGATAGCAAGAAGGCCTAGCTGATGTTTCAGAGTGAGAATCAAATTCCATTCAAAAATATAAGCTATTTGCCTTAAACCTTTCCCTAACAGTTTTATAAACACTAGCCAAAAGGATACAAAATGCACTTTAAATCATGAGGGGCAGACTTTATGCAGTTAGTAATACTCTTAGTTTCTCACCTAGCTTTGATTTGCAAATAGACTTACATGGCCAATTCTCTCAGCATAGTTGCTGTCATTGACCTTAGACTTGTAGTGTGATTCATGGGAATTACATCATCCATCTCCCACATCAGTCTACTTCATTGTCATTCTTACCATAACTTCTCTTATTTTAAGCCCAGTCAATGAACGAGGCAGATAGAAACACTTCTCGTTATCTTAAGTAGAAAGAAATTTACTAGAAAGAATGGAGAAGCGGGGGTGGAGACAGGTCACACAATAAATGGGAAGTTTGAAGAACCGATTAGAAGAATGGGAAGAATCTAGGGAATCTCCAGAGTGTTGTGCAGCAGGAAATTTAGAAACACTCATACAGTCATGCAGCCAAGCATAGCCTGACTACCTTGCCTCCATTACTACAGTGATGATCTGTGATACTTCCAGCATTGAGTGAACCAGCAGCAGGGAGAGAGAGAGAAACTGGTCTGTTCAGCTCCGTAAAAGGGAAATAAGATGCCTGGGAGGAAGACAGGAAGATATTAGGAAGGGAATTAGAAGTTGGACTTCCAGAAAACAGCCAAAATCTACTATACCTCCTTTCTATTCCCAGCTCTGGTATACATTTCACAATTTAGATCTAATGTTTAACCACATTGAATTTTGAGAATAAAAGTGTCATCGTCTGAATGGCCTAATGTACATGTTTTTTGTTCAGAACAAATTACAAAACGTGAAAGTACTTTGTAATGTATTTCTACACATATAGATGGTCTTCCAAGTCCACAGGGGTTCCACATCCGAGGAGTCAACCAACTGCGTCGATGGAAAGGGCTACGATGGTTGCATCTGTACTGAGCATATACAGACTTTTTTTTTCTTTTCATTATTCCCTAAACAACAGAGTATAATAACTATATGCATAGCATTTACATTGTATTAGGTATTATAACTAATTTAAAGATGATTTAAAGTATATGGGAGAATGGGCATAATTTATATGTAAATAGTACACCATTTTATATATGGAACTTGTGCATGCCCAGATTTTGGTATTCCTGGGTGTCCTGAAACCAATCCCCTGCAGATACTGAGGGACGACTGTATATGAATTTAACAAACTATTATTTTATAATTGAAAAACATTTGCCAATTAAAAAACATACATTTATATACACTTATAACTTCTTGGATATTTAAAAGCTGATTTCTCTCTAGATAAAACACTTATTACCTGAAAAAGAAAAATGGGGTGGAGCCTCGCTGTCTTGGTAACAGACAGCAACACAGAGTAAAGTGCCAAAAAGTTACTATATAGGATAGATAAATTTTGGTGAGTTAGGAAAAGCATTAGACTATGCCCACAGAAGGTTATCTTAACTGGGACTTCAGAGAAAGAAACTGAGACAACTAAATGAGAATAGTGTTCATATGAGTAAAGGGCCACTAAATTTTGTGATTCGTTGGCCTTCAAATCAGAGCATCTACTTTTCTCTAATTTGGCAATCTTGTTCTCAAGATGTTATTTGTATTACTCTCTACCGAGAACTTTACTGAATTTTTTGAAGCTTAAAATAGATTTCTGGGGATGATTCTAAGTCTGTATTCTCCAGATCATCTTAGTTTGTTGAAATAGCTTTCTCATGGCACCTATGGTGCCTTTTAGCACTTTAAAAATACTTTAAAAATACCCCTAGGGATTTAAGGTAAGGTCTGGGAACTCCCTTCAGTATCCCCTCTGGTAATAAGGTACTAGACCAGAGGACCTCTCTGCTAGCCCACACATCTATAGTTCATATAATCTCAGAGAATATCTAGAAGGAGAAATATGTGCCTCAAATGTCCCTCTTTTGTCTTTGAATGTTTTGTCCACTTTCTTGCATCTGTAAAAGCAGTCCTTGGAAGGACTCCCTGGCTCCTTCTTAAAGAGTCTGATCATGATTTAGGTTACCTTAGTACCCTTTCATTATCTCAGGAATTACAGAGAGTCGATCCCAGGCCCAGATTGTTCAGGAGCTATTTTTTCCCCAATTTGTTCCTGAATTATTTCTCATTAGGCAATGGGAGCACATAAACCAATTAGTTTTCTTAGCAATGACACAAAAAAGGGTCCCCACACTCATCCTAATTACATGGGAGTACAGACTAAGCTCAGTCCAAGTAAAATAAGCCCTGAAATTCACTGATCTAAGGAATTCCAGGGCCTGACCTTTAAGAAGATCACTTTCTCTGAACTATTCCATTGACCTAATCATAAAGTTTCCAAATCAGCTTTAATGGTTTATGAAAGGGTAAAAACAATTAACTTTTTGATTAAAAGGAAAGGAAACCAATTAAGAAATTTGAAAACCTAGCCATTATGTCAACTAAGAAAAACCTTTAAATTTATACAAAATTATCCCTAATAAGTTATGAACCTATGTCTTTAAACCAAAACAATACCTGTGGATTTTAAATATAATTTAAATTCATTATAATTCCTTATTATCCGATTTTGATTTTACCATATTCACTTTTTATTAAAAGATGTCTTTTTAGGGAATATGTGTCAAAATATTTGTTATTTACCAGCAAATATTTTTCTTATATTGCCACTGTTTTAAGAGACAAAAGTATTAGAAGAATACATGGATAGCAACATGTCCCCTGGAAAAAAATAGAATCAATTTAAATTTAACACATATTCATATCTGAATATTATTTCTAAAGCTAAATGTTTGGGATGACAGTGTAAGTCACTAACTTTTTATTTTAAAACATAGATTTTGGTTGGTAGCTCTGTTCTTTTTTGTGTGTGTGTGAGGAAGATTAGCCCTGAGCTAACATCTGTTGCCAATCCTTCTCTTTGTGCTGAGGAAGATTGACCCTGAGCTAACATCTGTGCCCATCTTCCTCTACTTTATATGTGGGACACCTGCCACAGCATGGCCAGATAAGAAGTAAGTCTGCACCCAGGATCCTAACAAACCTACGAACCCCAGGCTGCCAAAGCAGAGCACATGAATTTAACCACTACACCACCGGGCTGGCCCTGGTAGCTTTGTTCATTCTTAAGAGCCAAATTGGTGTCTACTGAGGTCCTATGAAATGTAAAGCTTTATTTTGAATTGATCATTAAAGATGAAATTGTGGATTTCTGTTCTTCCTGAATGACCTTAGAAATAGTTCAGAAATATTGTGAGTAGACAAGAGATATGAAGTAAAGCTTATGATTTATGCAAGAAAATTAACCAGATTAATACCATTCCACATTGTTATGCCATTTGTTGATAATTTTATTTAGGAAAAAAGGGGAAAAATCATTCTACTATAAGTAAAAGAGAATTAATTATAACATACCTCTTACCCATCTTGAACTCATATAATTGAGAGCAATTAAAAAACATTCCAGGGGGCTGGCCTGGTGGCATAGTGGTTAAGTTCGTGAGCTTTGCTTCAGCAGCCTGGCATTCGCAGGTTCGGATCCCACGTGCGGACCTACACACAGGACCTACACACAGATTGGCACAGGGGACAATATTCCTCAAGCAAAAAGAGGAAGAGTGGCAACAGATGTTAGCTCAGGGCCAATCTTCCTCACAAAAAAAAAAAAAAACATTCCAAATATCTTCAAAGTTTACGTTTCAAGAAGCTCTGCCGAAGTTCAAGAAAGGGTAGATAATTCAAAACACTTATTCTTGAATTCCTGACTCGGGGATTGTGTGGCCCATTAGTCCACTGGCCTGGTTCCCACAGGGTTCTATTATTTCTTCAAATACAATCTCCTACTTACCAAACATGTATGCCCATCAACATTAAAAACATTACTGAGTGTCCTATAGGCTTCAAAAATCTCTCATGACGTCTGCAGTGAAACTAAACAAGGGCTCATATAAAAACTTATTTCCAACTTGAAGACAAATCTCCATTTCTAAAAGGACTTATTTCTTCATAAAGTATAACTTGAACTGCCATCTGGCATTTCAGCGAGCTTCATCAAAAGCACTCCTATCCTTTACTGAAATTTTAATCTAGCCTAAATAATTCATTTTATTTACGTTTAGTCCATCCTTTTATATGTCACAAATAATCAAAATTTTTTGATTTATTGTTGTTCAGTTAATTTAAGAGTGACCTGATCAATATTTCTATTTTAGAAATATTTGAAGAGGTATAGAATAAATTGCTAAGTAAATTTATCATGGCCAATAAAAAATAGAATATATTGTATTTGATCATAAGCTATACCTCTAAATATTAGAATAATCAAAATTTTGGAGAGGAATGTATGTTATTTCCATCCTTAGAAATCATGGAAAAGAGAAGAAAGAAAAGGAAAAATGAGTTTTCTACTTAAAATGATTTCAGAGACGGCAATTATATTTCATTCCATGTTCCAACTAAGATTCCCCAAAGCATCACATTGAGAAACAATCTGAGGCCATAACTGGAGTCAATGGGAAGGAAAACACCATGTTCTATTAGCACTGTCTGTCTTGGAAAGAAGAGGGTGAAATGGAAGAATGCAAAGCCCGTGATTTCATCTCTAATTCAGACATTACTTGCTGAAGAAATAGGGTTGAATCTCTAAATATTCTACCTGATTCATGGTTTTAAGTAAAAATTCTAACTAATCTGACCGAGAGTTTTGTTAATTCAAATGCAAACAAAAACTGAAAAAACGGACAGGAGAGTAAAATTAACAAGCCAACAATGTCTCAAATTTTCCAAAGAGAGAACTTACAGCTATGGTTAAAACCTGCCAAAGAACGACAAATAATGTGAGGAATTGTCTAAAATTTTGTAGTTACACTAGCCAATTTCTTCACAAAAATCACCATGTGTTTCTGGGCAAGTCAAGCATCATAGACCTTTATTAGCTTAGCTGAACAAAGTAAAATATAGACTATTCCATATGTAGCATCATATAATAGCATTTCTTAAGTGAGTATGAAGAACATTCATTCTATAGGAAGTTAAAAAATATGTGAATAAAATGTGTACATTGCTGCGGATTCTCTTAGTCCTACTTCTTACCCCAGTCATGGTGCTGTCATGACCACCTGTGAACACGTTTCAACCAGCTTCATTCAGCTCTACTCAAATAGTACCTTGCTCTGACTCCATATAGTGAGCTGCTCACTTCCCTACACAAGACTTTGCCAATGCAAAATGTACAGAGGAGTCAATGTCTGCAGAGTCACCACCGGACAATGGCCAATGAGAAACCCCAGGCAAACAGATATGAGATGCATTTCACAAGGCTCCTCAGAATGTCCTATTGTGATTGAGCACCACTCTCTTGTGATATCCTTGTATTTCTTTTCCTTTTCCCCTTGTGCCACTCCCTGTGTCCTTCATTCTTCTCAGGCTCTATCTTCAGAAGGATCTAGGTTACACTAGTTGGATTGAGAAGTGGTGCTAAAAATTGAACCCCCGGTTTGGGATTTTGGAGTTAGATCACTGATAGGTCATTAGGCAATGAGGATCCCATCTCTGGTGTAGACCCATGGTTTTAACCTCTGACATGCAGTAGCATTACAATTACTGAGATTCTCACTTATGGTGAGATGAAGTAACCATACAAGATGAAGTGATAAGATATATATACCTTTGGCATGTAAACAGTGTGGAGAAGATAGTAATTAAAATTTTTTAGCTGCTGTAGAATTTTGAAAAGAGAAAATGGCAGGTGCAAATCACTATCAAGTCAAGGAACATTGTGAAAGATCAAGTTTCTACAGTGATAGTGATATCTAGGGAGACCCTTAAGTCACAGGTCAGACTATGCTGAAAATCAGGCCTAGGTTCTAAGTATAAGAGAGGGGGGAGCTACAAAGGATATGGGATTCATTTCTTTAACAAGTTTCCAATTTTAAAGTCAATGCTTTATAGGAAAAAAGTAAGACCTTGAAATCTGGGGTGGAGATTTTGGGTGGACAATCCTAAGAAACTCAAAACGGCATATTTCACTGAACCC
Source organism: Tapirus indicus (assembly GCA_031878705.1). Lineage (NCBI taxonomy): Eukaryota > Metazoa > Chordata > Mammalia > Perissodactyla > Tapiridae > Tapirus > Tapirus indicus. The sequence goes on from CM062926.1 coordinate 97,289,438, forward strand.
CTGACTTTCCAGGCTTTCAGAAGCAGCCACCTACCCCACCAGAGGAGAACAGTCCCCTTTGTTTGGAGACATTGCAGACACCTCACCAGAAGCAGATTCCTCACAAATTGCTGCTTATCCTCCTCAATATTTGTCTTTCCACATCATTTACTGTCTGTATACCATTAAACAAGATCAGCATCAGCACAACCCGAGCAGAAAGATGTGGGTCCAAGTCCAGATGGAAATAGCAAACTGCCCAGAAGAACTGTAGGACCTAGCTAATATGTATAGGCAAGGGCTGGAGGAAAATCATTTGACACGAAGAGTAAGAATGTAAGACTGGAAAGGGAAGAATTTAATAATTTGAGAACATTCACTCTTGATTCAGAGTTCAATAACCTGGCAGGGACACCTGGAACCAATTATAATACCATGCTGAGATAATCCTTTTGAAGTTTGTACACAATGATAGCTTACAGTAAATGAGGTGAAGATTTGAGCACTGCCTTGGTAGGATATTGAGGAAAAAGTCAGAAGGCTCAGAGAGGTGAAAAAGTTAAGATAGATTTATTATATAAAACCAGGAAACCCACCACTTCACCACCTACTTTTTTTCTTCAGGAGCATCTATAGCATGCTCCCTTTCAAGTCAATAAGGAATGCCTTGCTGGTGTTGGGGATGGGGTAGAGGAGATGCACAGGCATCTTTATGAAGCTCAGTAGGGATTCCTGTGCAGGCTGGTGTGAGCAGATAGAACTGGGCATCACTTCCATAGACTTTGGAATATCAGAGGCCAGGTGGCAGTACTTAACCATCCAAGGCAAGGTAGACATAATTACTATAATGGGCAGCAAGATCAGAGTAGCAATCAGGGTGCCTTGACCCTCAGGGATCTGTGGGATTATTGAGAGATCGCGATGTTCCAAGCACAGCTGATAGGGTGTTATGTAACTTGCATAACAACAACAAAAAAGGTGTTGGCAAGCAGAAGGCTGATGTCAGCCACCAAAATGGAAAGTTACAGTTTTTTATCCAAGTTCCATATATAAGTCACTGCACAGATCCAATGTCCACTGATTGAAGGGATTGCTGGTTCCCCTTGAGGAAGAACACAGCAATACCACTATTAGAATATGAGATAAACATCCCCCTAGTCTTTCCCCAAAGAGATCTGTGACCATTTTCCATTTACTGAGGAGAGAAGAATATCTACACTTTTTGAAGGCTGTTGAATACAGAATCGAAGGTGACGCTAGTGACAGAGAATCCAAAATGCTACCTTGGAACCCTGTTTGAGTGGGAGTGATAGAAGCCAGCTGATAAATGATGCCCTGACCCAAGCTCATCTCACACTAAAATACAGCATCTTCAGATTTGCCTAGTTTTCATTTCAGTGGTCTCTGAACTCACACATCATAGCAGCTGGTCGAATCTTCCTTCACATTATTTCTTTGACTTGTGGAGTAAAAGTTGTTAAGGTAGAAAAGGTCAAGTTCAGGTCCTGAAAACTGCCCCACCTCCCCTGGAGACTGATATCGTTAAAATGAAGCAACACCGTATCCCAGATGAAACGGGAGAAATTAGTGCCACCCTCAAAGTTTTAATGAATGCAAGGGTAAAGGTGCCATATCCCATTTGATTCCTGTTGACCTCTGCAACATCCAAATGGATTATGATGGATAATGCTGGATTTTTATAATTTAACTTAGTGGTAGCCTCAAACTCAGCTGCCAAGCCATTTGTGATATCTTATAAAAGAGATCAATGTGGTTCTGGAAATTAGTATCCAGCTGCTAATGTGAAGAGTACATTCATCACGAGGAGCTCAATTCCTACAGAAAAGACAGAAGTATACGTTAAATCTCATAAGACAGTGAACTCCCCTGCTCTGTCACAATATAGTCCACAGAGGACATAACTATTTTGATATTCTGCAAAATATCACACTAGTCCTCCATTGAATGGAGTGACTCTATTAATATCAGATACAATAACTTTTAAATATAGAACATCACAAAAGATAAAGAGGGACATTTCATAATAATAATGGGATTAATACATTAAAAAAGTAAAAATAAATACACATGTTCCTAAAAACAGAGTTTAAAATATATACAGAAACAGAATTATAAGAATAAAAAGACAACTTCGCAATCATAGTTGGAGATTTTAGATAGCCCTCTTAGCAAGTGATAGAACAGTTGCACCAAAAATAAAGATAATATGAACAACACCATCAATTATCTTGACTTTACAGACATTTATAGAGCACTAAGCACTACAATAGAAGAATACTCATTCTTTCCCTGTAAATACAGTACGTTGGGCCATAAAACAAGTTTCAGGAAACTTCAATTGATTGAAATCACACAGAATACATTTTAAGACCCCAATCAAATTAAAGTAGAAAAAATAACAATAAAATATTGGTAGATCCCCCAATATTTGAACATTAAAGTACACATTTCTAAACAACCCAAATCTCAAAGAAGAAATCTCCAGGAACATTAGGAAACATTTCTAACAAATGACAATAAAATACAACACTGCAAAAGTTGTTGGATGCAGCTAAAGCAGTACTTAGAGAGAGATGTAGCAAATTTACAAAAAGAAAAATTAGAAAAAAATAAGGAAAGTATAAAGGTCTAAAATCAATGACAATCAAAAGAAACTGGAAAAAGAAGGAAGGAAAAATGAATGTTAGATCAGGTAACAACAAAATATGTAATGGATAAAAAAAGATAGCTAACAAAGCAAATATTTGGTTCTTTGAAAATATCAGCAAAACTGGTAAAACATATATTAGTCTGATCCAAAAATAAACTGAGAGAAACTTAAGAATATCAAAATAAATGGAGAGATATACTTTGTTCGTGTGTTGGAAGAATCAGTATTTTTAAAATGAAAATTCTCTATAAATTGGTCTGTAGATTTAATGTAATCCCCATCAAAGTCCCAGTATGCTTTTTTTTTTTTTTTGCAGAATTTGACAAGCTGATTCTAAAACTAATGTGTAAATGCAAAAGACCTAGAATATCAGAATCAACCTTAATAAAGTAAAACAAAGTTGGAAGACTTACATTACTTGACTCCAAGACTTAAAATAAAGCTACAGTAATCAAAACAATGTAGTATGGTATAATGATCAAAAGATAGATCAGTGAGATGGAACAGAGAAATCAGAAATAGACCCATATGATTATTTGATTGTCAACAGAGTGCAAAAATATTCCAATGGGAAAATGAAATTCTCTTTAACAAATGATACTGAAAATCCAAATAGAAGAAAAGTGAATCGTGACCCATATCTTACACAATACACAAAAAGTAAGTTAAGAAGGATCATAGGTTTAAATATCGTTTATTAAAAACATAAAGCTATTAGAAGAATACATAATAAACTATTTTCATGACTTGGATCCCAGAAAGTAATAACCATAAAAGAAAAAAGATGCATTAGACCTCACCAA